>CM062818.1:1280700276-1283200276 GCA_031772625.1 Pinus tabuliformis | reverse complement strand
ACACTCCAACCGACTAGTGCCATCGCCTCTATGTTGTTGCTGCTATGATCCATGTCCCTGTCTAGCTGCATTAAATCTCTTTTGTGGAGCCACATTTTCTTTCCCATCTGCATGTTGAGGCCTTGTCCTCTTAGGCTGCCCTTTACCTCTACCTTTGTCTTTTCCCTTCCATCCATGCTGAGATTCATTCTTACGCTTTGATTGCTCATAATAATGCTTCAGTTTCCCAATAACTTCCTCAAGTGATCGAGGCTCATCATACTCAATCCGATCTCTAAATGCTAATGGAAAACAGCTAATAAATCTCTGAGCTTTAGCCTTCTCATCAGTAAGATACGATACATACCTCAATAGTTCTAGAAACTTGGTCATGTACTCTTCGTCTATCATTGATCCCATCTTTAACTCATAGAATTATTTTTCCTTACTATCATAGTACCTTTTTGACAAGTACTTCTTCCTGAAAACCCTCTTGAATTTCCACCAACTCAAGTCATCTGTCCTGATGTCTCTAACCCGCTTAAAATATTTCCACCAGATGTTTGTTTTACCTTTCAAGCTGAAGATAGTTATTCTGGCCTTCATGTTATCCTTGTTCTCATGCAACTCAAATAATTTGTTCATGCCAAGTATCCAAGACTCTACATCTTCTAACTTCTTCACATCTCCATCAAAAGTAGGTGGTTTTTCTTTCTTGAATTCATCCAGTAAGTACCCCTTATCAATCCTCCTGTAAGGATGATAGTGATGACAATCATGATGTCTATCAAAACCAGAAATAGAATAATACTTGTACTCATCACCCCTCCTTTCTGGAGTGTCCAACAACCTTCCATATCTCACTGTGTCAGATCTATCCAACTTTTGTCTACTAGGAGATCTATTGCCATATGCTCCATTAGTCCCATCCTCATGTGCATGGATGATCCGAAGCAGCCCTTGTTGCTACAGTTCTGAGAAACTCTGAAGAAGTATATCATTGACCTCTGCTTTATTCTCTTGTTCCTATTTGATTCGATCATTATCTTCCTTACAAATCCTTATCTTTTCCTTCAATCTTCTCAATGTATTGTCCAAATCAGAAGTATGCCCCACACCATGTTTCTCATCTAACGCATAGGGAGATTCTACGTAGTCTACCACCTTGCTAGCCATTTGATCTCTTTCTCTTCCTGCAATGCATAATATGTCGGATAAACCAAATCACAATAAACCAACATACCTTAGATTATCTAAAGGAGGATACCTTGTCTGCAAGATCACCAAATCATTGTAATACATGTATAACATAATCATAGCAGTGTATAGACATACAAAAATAAATGTATCAACACATAAACATCACTCTAACTAGGATCCAGTCATCAATGCAATGCCATATCAACAATGCATGCTATGACATCATGCATGACAACGACCATTAATCCATTATACACATTGCTACATGTAACCAACAACATGCATAAGCAATGCCTAACCAACTACAAATTTGCATAAACGCATGTAGTCAAGGATAATCGATCTGTTATTGCAATCAACCTACAAGACTGATGCATGAAATCAAAATATTCTAAATGTAACCTAACATATAAGGATGTATGTAGGTGACATAAAATCAACATGTAAGTGACAAATAACCATATACAGTCAGTCACATACTCATATCAAATACTCTTCATGGAATCTACATCAAATTCTCCATGATAACCATTCTACAACCCTAATCTAACATCAAGCAATTGAAACAAGTATATAAGTGTAAGAGACACACATGCAACTGACATACATGCATGACTAGCACATTCAACCCATCCATTCTGAGATTTGAACCATGATTTGATACCACTCTGTAACACCCTCCTCCAACATTCACCCAAGTAACCATGCCAACCGGGGTAAACATGAGACGAGAGGCTACTATGATTAGATTCAACCTCCTAGGTAACCTTAAGGAAGTGGAATCGACGGAACATCACACACAGTCATCCAACATGATCAACAGAAACTTCAACAAACAAGTCAGCCACTCAGATAGCCTATCCTTGGGTCCCACTAATGTTATGGACCACTTAGGCCATAGTCACTCTCATGCTATGGGAAAGGGAGTGACCAGAGACCTAACGTTGCTCTCATAGGCCTGCCTGTTAGCGACTATGGACCAAACTTGCCAATTCTCTACCAACGACCCTGAGATTTAAGCCATGTTTTTAGGCCCAGAGCCCAGGCCATTGCCCAGAATGGAACGAAAGCTCAGAATCAAGTAAAGTACAAGCAAATAATGTTGCAAAAGTAAATAGTTGATCAAGACCTTAACCAGACCCCTACTAGCCATGACAGGCATTTCATCAAACATATTGTCAACATGTTACCTACAGGTATAAACAACATAATTAAGTGTAAGGATATCATACTTATTTTAGAATCACCATGAACCATTGTTTCCTCATGTCTTTTGTTGCCTTATCATTTATTAGGTCATAGATACAATATCCATTCAAATACAATTAAAAACATGTTGAGAACCAAACAAAGTTGCTACCATAAAATATGCATCTAACCAGCATAATAGGAACATAATTACAATGAACATATCAGCCATCAAAATCCATATATACATAGTACATTTACACATGAAAATAAAATAAATTAACTTTTCATTAATGAATACAATGAACCAACCAGAGATAGGATGTTATGAAACCAGCTCAAGAAAAGATAGAAAAGATAGATCAACGCCTTATAATTCAGCCTCTTCGAGGGGGCAACCTCCTTTACATTACATAAATGAACAATTCTTGGATGATACAAATGAAAATACCTCCCTTCTATATATAGGAGTCTAAGGGGTTATAACATAATCAGAGCCGACATAACAATAATAATGTAAGGGCCACAATAATAACAATAGTGGGCTTCTATGGGGCACAATAGTAACAATATGGGTACTACATGGGTACATCAATATAATAAGTGGGTTATACTAATAACAATAAGGGGTTACACTAGTAGTATAGGGGCCTAACATGCCCCTCTCCTTCAAAAAGCGTTGTCCTCAACGCTTGAGTAGTTCTTGATGCTTCTGTATAAAATTCTTGTCCTCCCATGTGGAATATTCAGCGGGTAAGTTCTTCCACTTGATGAGATACTCTGAAATTGATCGATTCCGTAGCTGTCGAGTTCTTGTTTCTATGACTGCTCTAGGTTCCAATATGATTTTTCCTTCCTCTTCAATTTCTGGCAATATTGTTTGAATTTAGACCTTTTGAAACTTTTGAATAAGTGGCCATACTTCTTCGTCCTTCTTACTTTCATCCCTTGCTTCGGTTATCCAATCTGGTTGGATAATATAAATAGCACAAAACAATGCTTCCACATCCTCATCCTTGAAGAGTCCTCCCATTCGGTAAGGTCGCCATTTTTTAAGTGCATGTAGTATTGCCAACATTTCCTTCTCATAAATAGCTTGCTTTAGATGTAGCAGTAAAAATACCCAATTGCCTACATCAAAACATTTTTCACTATGATGTTGATCTACCTGTTGTTTCATTTGATTTTGCACCGAAGTGGCGCTATCCTTTAAAAGTTGGAGAACTTGTTGTTGATGCTCGATATGATCTTTCACTGCTTGAACCTTTTTCTTCTTGATATGTCCTTCTATCTTTAGAGTTTGAGGAGTGGTAATTTCTTCCAATCCTTTATAATATATGGTCGGATTCATTTCTTGATGCTCGATGTGATCTTTCACTTCTTGAACATTTTTCTTCTTGATATGTCCTTCTGTCTTGCTAGTTTGAGGAGTGGTAATTCCGACTAGTGAATTACAAGATATGGTTGGATTCATTTCTTCTTTCTTGATGTGATCTTTCACTTCTTGCACCTTTTTATTCTTGATATTTCCTTCTATCTTGAGAGTTTGAGGAGTGGTCATTCTTGCCAATAGTTTACAAGATATGTTCTGATTCATTTCTTCTTTCTCTGGGGTCGAGTCCTGGCATATATCCTCTTCTTTTGATGTTTCTTGATCCTTTTCTTCCTCCTCTTCATACTCTATGTAAAATAATTTCTTCTCAGCACACTTATAACCTTTAGTGCATTTGCTATCACAATTGTAACAAAGCCCTTTTTCTCTTTTTTCTTCCAATTGTTGTGGTGTAACCCTTGTAGGTTGTGGAAGGCTAGGAGGAACAACACGTCCATCTTTATAGTTGTGAGGGGTAGACTTCCTTGTTGCCATAATTTTACTTTCAAATATGTCACAAAGCCCTTTTACTCTTTCCAATTGTTGTGGTGTTTCTCTAGAGAAGGTGTTGCTCTTTGTATCCTCATAATGTGCTATCATTTCCTCCGTGAAAATTGACCACGTAACAAGTTGTTTACGATAACAAAGCCCTTCGTACCATAAAAATTGATCTGGTTCTAAATATGCAGATGCAATACATACCTTTTGTAACAATTGCACACCATGTAGATCAAAATATTGCTCCATCTGAAGTATCCATTTACCGGATCCTTGCCATCAAACTTCCTCATCTTGCTTTTTATTGATTTTAGGACCTCGAACTTGAAATGACTGTAACTCTGCACTTGCAGATATTTAAGTTCTGAAACTGCTACCTGTAGTAGCCCTCTGCATCCTGTTTCCAATGCCACAAGTCTGAGCCAAATTGGATTCTCCAAGGAAGAGTTATGTGAAATCTCCCTAGTGACTTGCTTTTAGACTGGTTCAGCAGAGCAAACTTGTACGACGTGCCACGAGTCACTGTTTCAACCTTTGAATCTGAAGCACATACACAAGAAACTACAGTCTGTCCTCTTTCTGTACCTTCTTACGAAATTTCAATCCGATCCTCAGAGAGAAAGTTATGACGATTTTCCCCAGGTCACCTGTTTTGAATGTAATTCAGGAGTCTGCAAAAAGACCAACTTCCTCAGATCATATCTCTGAAAATATCACGCGAAATGCTCTGAAATTCGGACCCAAGGTTCAGCACCAATTCTTCTCAAATGGGTTTTTTTTTGCGACTTCTAAAACGTCACAGAAAAAAATTTGTAGCGAAAATGCCATGATGACCTGTTTGGAGCAGCGAAACCCTAGAATCCAAAGCTCTGATACCAAATGTTATGAAACCAGCTCAAGAAAAGATAGAAAAGATAAATCCACGCCTTAGAATTCAGCCTCTTCAAGGGGGCAACCTCCTTTACATTACATAAATGAACAATTCTTGGATGATACAAATGAAAATACCTCCCTTCTATATATAGGAGTCTAAGGGGTTATAACATAATCAGAGCCGACATAACAATAATAATGTAAGGGCCACAATAATAACAATAGTGGGCTTCTATGGGGCACAATAGTAACAATATGGGCACTACATGGGTACATCAATATAATAAGTGGGTTATACTAATAACAATAAGGGGTTACACTAGTAGTATAGGGGCCTAACATAGGACTACCACATTCCACCTGACCATAGATTGGTTAAGCCAAGTCTCTCTTCAACCAATCACCCTCGTGCCATATTCCAAACATGAATGTGGGACTCATAGAACACATCAAAAACACCAATCAATGTGGATGCCAATGGAGTTATTCACCTACACCGTGAGGAATTTGAGTGCCTCCTAGTCTCTCAGGCTTTACCATGCATCCACAGTCTGATTTAGGGATCACTAGGCCCTACACCGAGACATACTATCCAAGATTTACCGTGAATTCCATCCCGGAATCACTAGGCCCAACGTAGAGAAAATCCACCTCTTGGCTTTACCGTATATCCCTCCATTCACTGGTAAGGATTCCTAGGCCCACTGAGGCACACAATCTGGCTTTACCGCAACCCACATTCTAGTTCAGAGCTACTAGGCCAGTGGCTTCGTTCATCCTCTGTTTGGTTTAGGGACCACTACCACCATGTGTTTGTCAATTCGAAGATCCACCCCACTCGGCTTTGAATCCAATCCGGCCATCCCACACAAACTGTATGAGAGAACCCATCTCATCAAAGCTCTCATGAAATGGCAAGGCTAGGCTGAAAATACTGTCACACCTGGCAAAACCCATGCCATGGTAGAAAAGAAACACATGCAATGCCATGCATGCCAAATTTAGCAAGGAAAATACACATGCAATTCGATACTTGCAATGAAGCCTGTTGTAACTGCTTGATCCTGCCTTTCCCTACTTGATCTTTGTTTCCTCTTGCCTTCTTTGGCTCTCTTGCTCTAATGCCAAAGTGCTCCAAGAAAACTCTAAGTGTCCAAAAGTATGAGAGAGAGAGAATAATGAAAGAGTTCCAAAGCTAAACTGAAAAAGGGTTACCAACTGACCCTCATAAGCCTTTTTATGAATGAGGCCTCTATTTTCTTCATTTTCCATTATTTTCCTTCATTTTCCTCCTCACGTGCAACCTATGACCTTTCACCTCCCTTTTCTCCTAATTTCCATTATTTTCATAAATAATTGTGCCAAAAATTCCATTTTTCCTTTCCAAATTCTTTTCCAATTTCCTTAGCCATAAACAACCAAATGAACACACAATAGGATTTCCTGCCCAACATTCAGCTTGGAATAAGTGTCCCATTCATATGTGGATATTGTTTTTAACTTTTATTACATGAAATTTTCAATAGGGATGTTACAACTACCATTGTCATTCATTAATATAATTGTCAATATAAAGAGTATGTTATCACTGCCATTACGAATACTCAAGGTCACTCTACTCTTTAGTAAATTCATTGTGTTAAGGGAAAAGTTCCCCTAGGGTCTTGGGCTGATACCCTAGCAGACTGAAAGTTGTCTATACGGAGAAACACACATTCCATACAGCCATAATGCTAATATAAGCAAACTCTACGATAAGGGGTGTACCTGAGGTCCTACGTTTGAGAAGGTCCTTCCAGGGTCGAAACCCTTCTTGGAGTTCCTTTTGCTCCTTCAACCCGCAAAACAATCAATTCAAGAAAGTACAGCAGTATGTGGACTAAACATTATAAAGAAATCATCTTCATAGTATATTGGAAAGTAGTTAGTTATGCAATTAAACAACCTTTCATATATGAATCATAACATGGATATCATAAACATGAAGAAGATTTATATCAGGAACAAAGACAAGTGCTTCTCTTATTATAGACAAATAAAGTACATAAAGGAATAATTTCACTTGAGTCATCCTTTCGCAAGCTCCAAGCGGAACCGACCTCCGGATTCGTCCAGTCTCAAGCCTTTAACAAACTCCTTCCATGACTTACTCCATGATATCACAAGTAGTAGATGGACATCATCACACAAGGAAACAAGGGTTTCCTGTAAAAATGGGGGAAGTGCAAGAGGCACTAGGATCTTCAGACCTGGTCAGGGAAATCTCAGCATAATAACCATTCTCTCTCTTCTCTCCTCCCTTAGGCCTTCCCATTGAAGCCTTTTTATACTTCTCCCAAAGTAGTTTTTTAGTTGGGAATTCGTTGGGAACAGTTGGGCCACGGGCACTAACAGGTGATCAGCAGGTAAAACCCACGATCTCCGCTCGAAATTAAGGAGATTTAATTTTTTTTAAGTGTTTTAAGACATATACACTGGTTGGGTATACACAGACCCATGTATACACATGTTTAGCTCAGGGAAATGTCACGTATAGGGAATAAAACTCTGTTTTTTAAATTTTGGACCAGGTCTGGAAGGAGGGGTTGCCCTGGGCCATGAGTGTAGTATCACAAACCCAAGAGTGAGATTTGGAGCTATAACACATTGTTATCACTGTCACAACTATTATAGGGATATTATCACGGGAGTAGTTTTATTGTTTGCATTTTCTCAAATCATCATCACCCAAATCTCATTAATATCACTAATGCAAGTGCAAGTTACTATGTCATATTCATTTTCTAACTAATGCACTAGTATCACTTAAAACTCGGAGAAGAATATTGTCATGTCTTATCTCCTGATGTAATGATGTCTGAATATGACTGAGCTACTGCTCTTATTTTCTAATACATAACTCACTACAACATTCAAAACTCTTCCACTTTAACAAATTCAACACTAGCACACTACGGCATTAAGACATTTGTCAGCAACCAAGGCATCAATACTTCATTCTGCTTCAGAATACTATCATAGGGTCTACAAGCTATGTCAATACTAAGATCACTATCATAAAACTTGTGTCATAATCATCTGTCAAATCATGATCATCACTATCATCACGACATTATTACTATCCATATTATCATGTTGTCAAAGAGGCTATGATACAATTTCCTTCCAAATTTGTGTTGCTAAAAATCAATGGAATAATTTCAAGACTATTTGAAACCCTAGCCTTTTCTCATTAGCCATACAATATACAGGTCACAAAACCTAGTCCTACTTTTATGTTGGGTTTTAACGCATCACAGACGCTTGGTACACTTGTACCTTCTTGTTACAAGATGAAACCCCTACAGTAAAATAATCACCCAATAACTCAATTACTTCACTTAATAAAGGCTTCTTAATATCTTCTTATTAACACTAGTACATTATAATATTGAGATCCAACTATTGTATCGAATTATCATTACTGACTAGTGCTTGAAGAGTGCCAGTAGGTCTAAGAGGATCCTCATTTATGAAGATGGATACAAATTGCACACACAAGATTCGGCCCCTTTTTAATTGATCCACTGTTGAAGAGATGATTGCAGCCCAATGGTGTTGCTAGTGATGGATCACACAGTTATGGCAGAACTGTTAGAAAATGTAACAATGTTCGGTCTTCAATAATATACTTGAGTCATGTAATGTACTTGTCAAAGGAATAAAGGAAATAATTTTTATTATTATTATTGTGACTTATTAAAGCATGGGTTTCATGCTTGGGTCACCTTGTTTAGGACAAAATCCCCATTTAGGACTTCTAGGATTTATTCTAAGTCTATAGAGTCATTGTACATTTAAAGAGACCCTTCTTGGGCTTTTGAATCATGTAAAAAGGTTAAGTATTGAGTCAAAAATGAATTATGTAACCTTCACACCATGTCGGCGAAGAAGAAGATCAAGTCGGCCTAAGGACCTTAGGTTACTTTTGAGGTCTAAAATGGGCCTCCTAAGGAAATTATAAAATAATAGTGGAAATAATAAAATAAGATTATATTACATCATCAAGTTTTAGAGGGAAAAAATAAACTACTTTTTCAACTCGTATTTTCAACTTATCTCCCTATGGGTTTACTCAAATTTTGAGCGAGTACACTTTTTGGATGCAGAATTTGATTCATCATCTGAGGATTACCCATGTTGCATATTTTTGATGGACCCTACTACACGAAAAATGATAAATACATGAAAAACGTGATTGCAATCACTTTTTTTCATGTATTTCTCATTTTTCGTATAGCAGGGTCCATCAAAAGTAAGCAACATGGGTACTCCTTGGATGAGGAATTAAATTTTGCATCCAACAAGTACTCCCGTTCAAAATTTGAGTAAAACCTTAGGGAGATAAGTTGAACAAATAGTTTTTTTTTTTTTTTTTTTTTAACCCCAAAAATGGTGAAACATCCCCCATGGTTGACATCGTCATCTTGAATCCTATTGGTTCTTATAAAGTTTATTTTGGTTGTACATTTTTCTTAGGAGGCCCATTTTAGACCTATAAAAGGAAGCTCATCAAATTCATTTGGAGCATCATTCTTACATACAAGTTTGAATCCTCTTGTAGCTGGGAAGAAGTGGGAAATTATCTTGTAGCTGGGAAGAAGTGTGAAGTTGTCTTGTAGCTAGGAAAAGGTGTGAAGTTTGTTGTCAGAGATCCAAAGTGAATGTGAGTTTGGGGAAGTCTAAGGAAATAAGGAAAATCAAAATTTTTGTGTTTCTCTTTCTCTATTTCATGTCTTGGATTGGGAGATCGAAGCCTTCCAAGTTTCACTATTGCCACAAGATGCCAGTTATCGTAAGTTGCTACCTAGTCAAAGTTGTTGGAAAGAGGTTGAAATTCTGGGAGACTAACTTGGTGTGGAGGAAAGGTATGGTCTTGGTCTAGGGTAAAGAGTCTCAAAGAATACTATTGAAAGGAAGAATTATCTTGACTGGGTTTTCTCCTTGAGGGGGTTTTTCCTTCACATGTGCCTACATCTGGTGTCTATTGTTTTATGTGTTGCCACTTTAGTAATTTCTTGATGAACTAAAAGAAAGAAGATATAAATAATCGTAGTAATAAGAAACATCATAAGTAATTATCAAGAATAAGAAAATCTTTCTGCCTTTCTGATTTTCTAACATGGTATCAGAGATTTGGCGAAAAAGGAAGTAAAATGCAATCTCAAGCACTTGATCAAGGAACCATTCAAAGGGACTATCTTAGAGAACGAGTCTATTATATTTAAGAAAAATATCTAAATCAATCAAGGGAGATAAAAAACTTGAAGGAGCCTCTAAATTCAGGTATTGGAAGAAGAGCATTGATCTAATCCTTGAAAAGAACAAAGTGTTGGACATGGTAAGAGGAAATGTAAAGAAGCCTATAGATCCAATGATGTCGACAAAGTGAAATACAGGGAATTAGAATTGGTGGCCATGACTCTTGTGGTAGAAGGGATAAAGGACAATATTGTCCAATTCATAGCTAACATCGATCATGCTCAAAAAATGTATGAAGCCTTGTTGAAGCTATTTACTATTAAGAACATTGGTCAAGTAGAAAGTTTGAAGAATGAACTAAGGACCACAAATATGACTAAAGAAGACACTGTGGCAACCTTATTTGTGAAGATAGCTAGACTCAGGAATGATCTCTTGGCTATTGATGAGATTGTTCCAAACAAATAACTTGTGATCGTTTCTCTATTAGGATTTCCACCCTCTTGGGGTGCATTTGCTGCAAGTCTCAATAGTTGGAAGGTAGCTCCCACCTTTGGAGAATTATGGATTTCCTGCAGTCAAGAAGAACTAAGGATCTCAATGGTTACCAATCCTGAAGGAGTATCAAATGTCTACATTTCTCATCATAAAGGAAAGATATCAAAGGGACCAAGGAAGAAAGTTGACATGTCCAAGATAGAGTGCTAACAATGTCATAAGAAGGGTCACTACAAAAGTGATTGTCTAGACAACCCAAAGAATAAGAAGAGAGGAAGGGATCAAGCCAACTTTGTTGAGGAAGGAAAGTCAAAGAAAGTCAAGCCCGAAGAACCCGACAATAGGGACTTACACTACTAAGTCCTTTGCTTGTAGCTTTATATATCTTGTTTTATATGTTTTTAACATATTTTGGAAAATACATTTTTGTATTTTTTTGTAAGTATGTAGGTATCCCTCAAGCTTTGGAGGGAGCCCCCAACAACTCACAAAGATAAGTATCTCATGTCTTTTCAGTTTTTGTTTTCATAAACTCATTTAGTTTTGATCCTATTAAATACTAATCAACATTCTCCCTCTATTGTCTTGATTAGGAAAAACATTTGCAAGGAGTGTTGGAAATAATACTAAGAGGGGGGGTGAATCAGTATTATCAAATCAATAATTTTATTTCCCAAACAGATTTGTATATGCTACTTCAACTAAGTGAACTAGAGTGTACATGCGACTATACTTAAAGCAACCAGCGTATATGCAGAGAACTTTTGATTTAGCCAATTTATCATGCATTGAACTTTAACCAGTATATCAGAGATTGTTTTTAGACAGTGCAGTAAAAGCAGAATAAAGCATCACACATAAGCCACACACATGAAGACCAAGATATAAGGTGGAAACTCAATGTGGGTAAAAACCACCTGCTGTTGTCGTCTCTATCTTCTTTTAATAATAAGAAAATCTGTTTACAATCTTGTATTGGTGCAGACTCATACCAGTATGCAAGCTTCTACCTGCAAAAGGTTACAACCTTCTCTCGTTCTCCAACTTCTACTGGAAGGGAGCTACAACCCCCTAACTCTTGTACTAGCCGATATGTTTACTAGTACATAAGCGTCGACCTACAGAAGGCTACAAACTTCTTTCTTCCTCCAAGGACCACGTTTCATAAATTTTCAGACTGGATCCATCAACAACATCATAACTGAAATTCAATCATCAAATACATCTGCATCAATCAATCGTTGAAACTCAATCATCACTCTCTGAATCAACCACGACTGAATCAATCAATCACTTTGAAAACACATCGTCAAATCACAATCAATCCGATCATTCAGAATACTGTCACCAGAATATAGTCACCAGAACCCAAACCAAAACCCAGAACTCTACAATAGCAAACAGAAAAAACTGAAACATACTTTATAAGGTATGTGCTACTTCCATGTGTCGAACCTACATGTATACGTGCTTTTATCAAAGCCAACTAGCATACACATCTACAAATATTAATTCATAATTCTGCAACTATTTCAGACTTCAGTTATACCCAGATCATAATATTTACAGAATAACACATGCGTCAGTATTCAGATCTAGACTATACATGATCAAACCACATAATTATAATTCAATTCAAGCCTTAAGATCCCGATCCATCATTAGATCTTATCCTTCATCAACCGCTAAGGTTCATCCTTGGTTCAAATCAAGCACAACACCATAAGCCAATAACCTGTATACTAGATCTCACACTTCATCAGATATTAGATACTTGCACACCTGGCCTAATGATCTTCTCCTCCTTATATAGTTTTGGGCATTTCTCAATACCATGGACCAAAACCACTTAGGACCAATATCTTGGACCAAATACCTCGAACCAAAAACTTAGTCTTCCAAGATATACATGCTTTTCCTTCTGTGAAAGTGCGTGTACGTATACGCTACTTGTGTTCAGTGAACCTGCATGTATACGCAGCTTGGTCAAGGTGAACCTACATATACCTCTCTTTCTTCATTCTTTGTAGTCTGATCTGTAATTATTTGTTGTTGACATGTTGTACTGTGATCTTTCATCTGAGTGAGTTGCCATCAAGGACAGCACCTGTATCATAATTCCAATAATCTCCCCCTTTGGACTTGATGGCAACAACAACACCAAGTCACTCTCCCCCTTTGACATCAAGGGTAAATGGTGGACCAAGATAATTTCTCCCTTGGACATACATTATGTTGGTCATGCTCCCCCTGAGTACATGCTGAATTCTTTGATTGAGCTCCCATGCTGAGATGTACTGAAACCGTCCATGCTCCCCCTAAGCACAAGCAAGTCTGCAAAAAGGTTTTCTAAAAGAATAACATGACTCTATAACTCAACTATGTGAGGATGAACTTCCTATCACTAATGACTCATACATACATCCATCTCCCAACCAAGTGGGGATATAAACAACCAAGTGGCGATATACTAAATGTTTGTACATGAAAAAAACAAGAAATATTACATCATCCATCCCATGTAAAGTGGGGATATAAATCACATCATTTGTCCAAGAGGACTCATTCAAATGTATGAGAACACATATCACACCCTAGACTTTTACATGACTTAAGCAACAAATGGTATAAATATCTGAAGCCATAGCTGGACTCAACAACCATCATGCCAACAATGTTGAATGTGCATGAAGGCTAATGCTCCCCCTGAACTGGTGCTACCTGTGCATTGTTAACAGGTCAATGATCAAGGCATATTTGTTAGTAAGATAAAATTAATGAATAGAGCATATTAATCATCAATATCAGTCAGAGCGCCCATATCAGAGCTTGCCCCACTATTTTTCTTGTCTGAAAAACATATACGCTCCTTGACCCACAGAAACCTGCCTGTGTACGCGACTACACTTCATGAAACACACGTATAATAACCTTTATCTGAAAAATTTGATTTAACAGCAGGATGATACAGCAACTACTCCCAGCTTTTGTCTGAGATATTCAAATGTCTCTCTAGGCAGTGGTTTAGTGAATATATCAGCAACCTATTCTTTGGAGGGAACATATTCCAATTTTACCTTTTGTTCACGCACTTGTTCATGTAGAAAATGGTATTTGATGGGTATGTGCTTGGTGTTGGAGTGCATGACTGGATTCTTTGAAATACTGATGGCACTTGTATTATCACATAAAATGGAGATGGGTGGAGTATATGTGATCTAAATGTCTTGCAATGTTTGCATCATCCAAAGTAGTTGTGTGTAGCAAGATGCAACAGCCACATATTCTACTTCAGCTGTAGATAACGCAATTGAACTTTGTTTCTTGCTAAACCAAGACACTAACCTGGAACCTATATAGAATGCACCACCACTAGTGCTTTTTCTGTCATCAACACTTCCTGCCCAATCTACATCTGTATATGCATGAAGAGTAAGATCTGTATCATCATTTGAGATGAGACTGCATCCTGATACCATTAGGGTACATACAGGTTTAAAATCTTCCATGCGCACCTTTTCAAGATCTACTTGAGATATTTGGTTTGTGAAAGGAAAATACCATCTTTATTTTGTTGAACTCGTAGATCAAGAAAATAGGTAAGTTCACCAAGCAAGGACATTTCAAATTCTTGTTGCATGACTGAAGAAAAATTCTGACGCATGGATTCTTCATTGCTACCAAAAATGATATCAACAACATAAACAACAATTATTAGCAATTTATCAGTGTCAATCTTTGTATATAGATTGCTATCTGCTGACCCTTTTGAAAAAACCTGTTGGTGTAGGTATTTGTTAAGGCAGTAATACCAGGCCCTTGGAGCCTGTTTTAGACCATAGAGAGCCTTTTTGAGTCTGCATACAAGTTTTGCATCATTTCCAAGAATGAATCCTTCTGGTTGTTCAATATAGACTTCTTCTAAATCTCCATTAAGGAAGGCAGATTTTACATCCATTTGGTATACTTTGAATTTCTTAAATCTAGAAAGAGCAAGAAACATCCTTATGGCTTCAAGTCTAGCAACAGGTGCAAAAGTTTCTTCAAAATCTATACCTTCTTGTTGAGCATACCCTTTACAAACAAGTCTGGCCTTGTTTCTAATAACTTCTCCATTTTCATTCAGCTTGTTTTTGAATATCCATTTAGTTCCTATAATATTTTTATCATGAGGTCTAGGAACTAATTCCCAAGTATTATTCTTTTCAATTTGCTCAAGTTCTTCATCCATGGCCTTGACCCAACATTCATCTTTTCATGCTTCATTTACATTTTGAGGTTCGGTGGAGGATAGTAATGCTAGATAGCTTGAGGTTTCTGTAATAGTTCTTCTTGTTTGTACACCTGCCTCTTTTTCCCCTAAAATTTGAGTTTCTGTATGATTTTTCTGAGCATACCTGGACAGAGTCTTTTCTTCTACCGTTATCTCTTCTTCTGGTGCTTCATTGGTTTCTTCTTCAGAATCATGTGATTTAATGTGGAAAAATAATCTCCATATTCTTCATTGTCATAATCTTTGATTTTTATCTGTTTTGTATTTTTGCATGCTTCATCAACTACAACATCAATACTTTCAACAATTTTCCCAAGTCTTTTATTATAACATTTATATCCTTTACTTTGGGAAGAGTAACCAAGAAGAATACCTTCATCTGCTCTGGGCTCAAACTTACCAATTTTTTCATCAGTCCTTTTGATATAACATTTGCTTCCAAGAACTTTAAACTATTTATAGTAGCAGTCTTACCATACCAAAGTTCATGTGGAGTTTGAGTGCTATTTACCCGAACATTTGCTTGGTTGAGAATAGTTACAGCGGCGAATGCAGCTTCACCCCAGAAGGTTGCAGGAGTTCCAGATTCATCTAGCATAGCTCGAGCCATTTGTTGAACAGTTTTGTTCATTCTTTCTACCACTTCATTTTGCTGAGGAGTCCTTGTGGTGGAGAACTGCCTTTTTATTCCATGTTGTTCACAAAAGTCAAAGAATTCATCTGAGGTAAATTCCCCTCCTCAATCAGATCTGAGGCATTTGATTTTGCGATCTGATTCATTTTCAACCAAAGCTTTGAAGGCTTTGAACTTTTCAAATGCTTCATCTTTACGCTTTAGAAGACCTATCCAACACATTCTGGAAAAATCATCAATGAACAAAATAAAGTATTCTTCTCCATGAGGTGACTTTTTCCTTGATGGTCCACATAAATCAGTATGGACAAGTTCAAGAGGCTTACTAGCTGACCCTTCTTTTTCAATGAAGTGAGATCTGGTTTGCTTACCGAATTGACATGGTTTGCATATTGTATTTTCAGGGATGCTGATATTTGGAAGATCACAAACAACCTGGAATATGCATGCTTTTCTTATTTGAGAAAAGCTTAGATGTCCCAATCTTCTATGCCACACCCAGTTTTCATCATTTTTGCTTAGATAGCACTGTTGTTGTCCTCCTTTGAGTATGCATAAGTTGTTTGGAGTTCTTGTACCTTTGATCATGGTTTCTCATGTATCAAGCTCACGAACAACACATCTGTTTAATCAAAACACCATTTCATTTCCTTGATCACGCATTTGAATGACACTCAATAGGTTATGCTTTAGACCATCGACATACATAAAATTCCCAACTTTAACCTTTTCTTTCAAGAAAATAGAGCCTTTACCTTTTATGACAGTAGGAGTGTTGTTTCCAAATGAGACATTCTTTTCCTTTTCTAAGGCATTATATGAGTGAAGTTTTTCTTTGTCACCTGTCATGTGTTTTGAGCATCCACTGTCGATGTACCACTGATTTTCTTGTCCTTCTCCATACAAGGCTATACCACATTTTTCTGTTTGAGGTTCTTTCCTTCTCCATATCTTGGGATTTAATGGAGTTTGCTCCTTTTGAGATGTTTCCCGAAATTTTCTCCTGCATTCAAATTATTCATGGCCAAAATTGTTATAGATTGAGCATTCTATTTCATTTTCAAGAAGAGAAAAGTTATTATAGGAACTTTTCTTGATCCCTGTCACATTCCTTTGATTTCATACTTCTCTAGTCATTATGGTTTTGTAAGCAACACATTAAGGAACTTTGTGTCCAAAATTATGACATGAGAAACATTGTCCATTAAAGAAGTTCCTGCGATTATTGAATCTATTGACTTGGTGATTGTAGTTTCTATTGATATTCATCTTTGGAGCAAATTCAGTATGATTTACCTAAGGTTGGTTGTGGCTTCTGTTCATCCTTGAAGCAAATTGAGTCTGATTTACCTGGTGATCTACTTTATGGATTTGTTGATGATTTTCATACTGTTCACTATTCTGTGCTGCATCAAGATAGCTTTTAGTGGAGGTTGACGGCTTCTTTGATTGAGATGCTTCTTCTTTATATCCAAGACCTATCTTTATCAGAGGGGAACGTTGCAATTTGATAATTCATTTAAGGTTTCTGATCTGTAATATTCCTAACCCAGAATATTCCTCAAACCCCAGTAAAAACTCCAACCAAATATGTGCAAATGATATAATAACCCAGATGTGATAAAATAACAGTGGAACAACATATAATAATGTAAATCGGAAATATAAGCAGATACACAAGAAATGCTAAGCCATTTTATTATAATAAGCAATAAAATGAGTACAAGAGGTGATTAGACAGATGGCATCTCGACTTGCCCACCTCGACTTGCACAAGGCAAGTGAAGAAATACTCTCATAATGACAAGAATGGCCTCTCTGCCTGGATGCTGCTACTGCTGCTGCTAGAAAACAAATGATGATTTGGGGCTACTTCCCTCCTCAAAAAAAGCTGAAACTCTGGATTCGGGCTCTACTCAAGAAACCCATAAAAACCCAGAAATCGTTCATGGAATGGCCGACCCCCGAAAAACACCCTCTTGGGGTTCTACACAGTTCCTCAATGCCCTGTGCTGTCACTGAAGAAAACCACTCTAAACTTTGCCTGAAACACTGCCTGAACCCTGCCAAAATCCTCCAATGAGATAATAGTTGGACCCCTGCTCAATCTCCCAGCATAAATCCACCTGCAAAACCCCAATCCAGCACTATAACAAAAAAGAACTGCGTCCCTCTCCAAGTGTTGCACAGTCCTCCAAAATGTTGATGAAACTGCTGCTGGAATGCTGATAATACTACTACTGAAATACCGATGGAAATACCTTGCCCGAGTAGGCACTCGCAGTCCCTCGGGGCTAAAGGCGAGATCTCCAAACAGAGACACTCAATGCACTAAACAGTGATGCAGACTAGCTAAATAGCCAGCGTGCTCAGAAGTTGAAATGACTAGCTCAAAATGCACATAACTGAATGACCCCAAAATGAGTGGGATCCTCTCTATTTTATAGCCTTTGCCTCTCACAATTCATAGGCTCACCTCCTCCTGCGTGATTCCCCTCTTGCCATGTGTTCTTCCCTCCTGCGCAGTCCCTCCATGTGTCTGTGTGGGCCCCATTTCTGCATCCCCCTTTGGCCCCCTTGGCTCCTCCTTAATTCACAACGTTGTGCTACTAGGAAGTGACTTTATTTTTATTCTTAAAGTGAGTTATGTCCCCCATCCTCACTTTTTTTATTTATAAATAACTATAGAAGACAAAAATTGGGCAAAATCGAATATTCTAATTAGCCATGGCTAATTAGGAATAGTACAGTCTCCCCCGACAAAATGTTGCTTGTCCTCAAGAAACTGAAGTGATGGATGCTGCAAGATCTTCTCACTCTCCCAAGTGGCATCCTCATCCAACAAATTATTCCACCTCACCAAGAATTCCCGGACCGTCCTGCTCCGCAGCTGCCTCTCCCTGGTATCAATGATAGCCTCTAGTTGCAATACCAAATGCCCCTCGTCATCCATGGGTGGTAGCTCATCTGTCATTGTCACCTGCTACCCCAATGCCTTTTTCAGGCATGATACATGGAAAACGTTATGAATCTTGCTGCCTTGGGGCAGCTCCAACTCATATGCAACTTCTCCAACCCTGCGTATCACCCTGTACGACACATAAAAGTGGGGCTTAAGCTTCTCAGCCCCCTTATGATTTAGTGACAACTATCGATATGGCTGTAACCGTAGGTAGACCATGTCCCCTACCTCAAACTGTCTCTCCACTTGACCCCTGTCTGCATACAACTTCTGTTGGTTCTGTGTTGTAGCCATGTTATCCTTGAGAGATCGGAGACTATCCTGACTCTCTTGGATCCATATCTTGGCTCTGGGAGCCTTGCTATCACCAAACATCACGTCAGCAAAAGATAAAGGATGATACCCATATAAAGCATAGAATGGTGACATACCAATGGACATGTGATGTGAAGTATTATAACAGTACTCCCCTAGATGCAACCACCTCAACCATGCTCGCTGCTGCCCACTGACATAGTTATGCAAGTAGCCCTCTAGCCACTTGTTAACTTTCTCTATCTGGCCATCTGTCTATGGGTGATAACTGGTACTCGGTGTCAACTCCGTCCCCACCAACCGAAAAAGCTCCTGCCAAAACCCTCCCATGAAACAACTGTCCCTATCACTAACGGTGGTCTTAGGAAGACCATGTAGCCTGAAGATCTCTCCAAGGAACAGCTCGACCACCTGTGCTGCTGTATAGTGTGCAGATATGGAAAAAAAGTGTGCATACTTCGTCAGTTGGTCAACGACGACAAATATGCAGTCCTTGCCCTGTACCATGGGAACCTTGTGATGAAGTCCATCGAAATACTCTCCCATTTCCCCTCTGGAATGGGAAGAGGCTGCAATAACCCCACGGGATGGCTCATCTCTCCCTTGTTCCTTTGGCAAACATCGCACTCCCGGATGTGCTGGAGTACATCCTCCTTGAGACCCTTCCATGAGAACCTCTCCCTAATGGCCCTGTAGGTTTTGGTAAACCCTTGATGTCCTACCAATGGTGAATCATGCAATGCTTGGAGTATCTTCTTCTTGAGCTGAGACCCCTCAGTTAAGAAGATCTGGTCCCTGTAATAGATGATCTCATCAACCACCCTGTACCTGTCATCTACCACCTGCCCATCCGGAACCTCACATGCAAACCTGTCCTTGGAGTACTCTACTAAGAGTCGAGCCCTCCAGTCTGTATCCAAGCTCATAAGAGACAACGTGGCTGGTCTACGTGAAAGGGCATCAGCTACCACGTTGTTCTTACCCTTGACAGACTCGATGTTAAAATCATATGCTTGGATCTTGCTGATCCACTTTTTCTGTCTCTCTTGTAGCTGCTTCTGCTCCAAAAAGAACTTAAGGCTGTTGTGATCAGTCCTCACCTTGAACCTGTTACCCACTAGATACTGTCGGTACTTAGCCAATGCATGCATTATGGCCAGCATCTCCTTGTCGTATATAGAAAACAAATTCTCGTGCGGAAGGAGCTTCCGGCTCTTAAAGGCTATAGGGTGACCTCCCTGCATCAACACTGCGCCGATCCCCTCTCTCTACGCATCAAACTCCAAAACAAAAGGCTACGTAAAATCTGGCAACGCAAGCACTGGGCAGCTGTTCATAACCTCCTTGAGCCTGTCAAAGGCTCGCTGTGCTGTATCTGACCAACTGAAAGCCCCCTTCCTCGTCAAATCTATCAGGGGTGCAGCAAGCTGTGAGAAACCTTTGACGAACTTCCAGTAGTAAGTACAAATGCCAATGAATCCTCAAAGTTCCATCACATTTCTCGGCTCCAGCCATTCTCTGATGGCCCTAATCTTCTCCTCGTGAACTCTCACTCTGTCCACTCCTATGATGTGTCCCAAATACAACATTTCCGTCAACCCAAACTCACACTTGGAGAGTTTGGCATAGAACTACTGGTCCTGTAAGATGTGCAATACCATCTCAATGTGCTAGAGATGCTCCTCCCAAGTCCTGCTGTAAATGAGAATGTCATCAAAGAATACCAACACAAACTTCCTCAAGTGACTACGGAAGATGTGATTCATGTAGGACTGAAATTTAGCGAGGGTGTTGGTTAGCCCAAAAGGCATCACCAAGAACTCAAAGTGCCCATAGTGACACCTGAAGGCGGTCTTGGGAATGCCCTGCTCCCTCACGTGAACCTGATGGTACCCAGATCTCAAATCAATCTTTGAGAAGAATCGTGCTCCCCTCAACTCGTCCATCAACTCATCGATCCTGGGTATGGGGTACCTGTTCTTCAGGGTCTTCTTGTTCAGGGCCCTGTAGTCGATGCACATCCTCAATGTACCATCCTTCTTCTTCACCAACACTATAGAAGAAGCGAAAGGACTCATGCTCGGTCGAATGTGCCCAAGAGCCAACAACTCCTGAATAGCCTGCTCAATCTCATCCTGATCGGCCTTGGGGTGCCTATAGGGGGTGGTGATCACTACCTGTATGCCCTGCTCAAGCTCGATGGTGTGCTCAAACCCCCAATCCGGTGGCTATCTCGGTGGAATCTCCCCAAACACTATGGCATATTGATCAAGGATGGACTGTATCTCTGGATGTATCGTCTGCCCTGTAGTCCCTGCCTCTGATGCACACAGCTCCACTGCCCACTCTATGTCTCCCTTCTGGAAGATTTCCTCCATCCGATGAGCCGACACAGTCTGAGGCGGATATGTGTGTTGTCCCCGTATCTTCTCATGCCTCCCTGTCTTCTCATCATCCCACTCCATCTCTAGGGTCTTCCAATCCGTCGTGACCTTTCCTAGAGTGATAAGCCACTATACACCCAGTATCATGTTGGTGTCCAGGATATCGACCACGAAGAAGTGGTCAGTCAATTTGTAGGTGCCCATCGTCACTGAAAGCTCTGGAACATATCGAGCACACATCATGGTCTCATCTCCTGGGACCAAGACTAAAAACCCATCGAAGCTCTCTGTCTGAATACCTCTCTGCTCAACCATCTGTGCATCGATGAAGTTGTGGGTTGTCCCACTGTCGACCAAAACTGATACCCACTGGCCACGTACTGTCCCTCGTACACATAGTGTCAGATACTTGGGAACTCCTCGCAATGCTGCAAGGGCCCCTCCAGTAGGTGCAAAAGATGCACCACCTACTGCTAGCGGTGGAGGTGGAAGAGGTCCCTGTATGGCATGGCTATCTCCTGCCTCCACATCCTCCTCGTCATCCTCTTCTCCATTGCTCTTGGAGAAGACCTCAATAAAATGTGCTTTGCCAACAGCAGATCTATGTCCCGGTGCCCACGGCTCCTAGCATGTGAAGCACAACCGCTTCTTCTTCAGCTCCCTCTTGACATCGTCCTCAATCTGTACTCGTCCTGGATTCCCCTTCGGAGGTGGAAACCTCACATCCTTCCCCTTAGACTGAAAAGGCTGTCTTTGGGGGTAAGGTGTCCGGGTCCTAGGTAAGACATCCTGTAAGTCCCGGGTCCTGCTAATAGTGTCCTGGAGCGTAGCTGGTCTAATGGATCGAACTAGACCCCGAAGTGGCTCTGCTAACCCCTCAACATACATATAGACCCTCTGTGTCGTGGATAGGTCTGGTACCATCACAGAGACCATCAAGAAATTTTCAATATAGGTCTCTGGGTTCCCTGTCTATTTGAGCCTCGTCAGCTCAACAAAATGCTGCTCTGGATCCCTCTGATCAAATCGCTCCATCAATCTCTTGGCAAACTCCGCATATGTCATCACTGTAGGGTGCCCGAGTGTAACCATCCTATGAAACCACCAATCCTGGGCCTCACCATCCAAATGAAATGTTGCTACCTTGATGGCCTCTACCTCCGACATCTGGTTAAGCTGGAAATAAATGTCCAACTTCTCCACCCAAGACTTTGCCGAACTGTTTGATGAGCCATCAAATGTAGGCAAGTGGAATTTACTCGTTGCGCGATGGGTGTCGCCATCATGGTAATGTCGGTACCCTCTGTGATGGTTGCGGGGTCTGTTATCCCACTGGAGCTGAAAAAAATCTCTGAATGAGAAGGCTTCCCTGAACTCTTGCCCATAGGCCTGGTACTCTGCAAAATAATTGCCCATATGTCCGAGCTCTGCCTCCTACTGGGCTACGGCCCGTGTCTACTCCTAAGAAAGTGGGCATAGTAAAGCGTGTAGGGGCATGTGAGGCCACCTGCTGCGCAGTATCATGTTGCTCTGGCAAATGATGGGATGCACCCGATCCCTCACCAATATAAAAAATTCGTGGGCTCTCACGCTGTCTATCCTCTATTGCTATGAATATCTGCCCCATCACCTCAATCTGCCTTGATAGATCCTGCACTGATTTTAGGAGCATATCCACAAATCTTTTCTCGTCCTCTGCCATCTGCTCTGCGTCCACTACTGGCTCTCTCTGTTTTGCGTCTACCATAAGTTCCTCCTGTTTTGCGTCCACCACAGGAACACAGTCTCCCTCTCCGTAGGTATTCTCCAAGCTACGTCCAGTGTCTCTATACCTCCTACCTCTGTAACAAATGTAGGGTTTTTCCCCTGGTGTCACAGATTGCTAACTCCACAGGCTGAGCTAGATCTATGCTCTGATACCTCTGTAATATTCCTAACCCAGAATATTCCTCAAACCCTAGCAAAAACTCCAACCAAATATGTGCAAATGATATAATAACCCAGAAGTGATAAAATCACAGTGGAACAACATATAATAATGTAAACCAGAAATATAAGCAGATACACAAGAAATGCAGTGAGAAATGCTAAGCCATTTTATTATACTGAGTAATAAAATGAGTACAAGAGGTGATTAGAAAGATGGCACCTCGACTTGCACAAGGCAAGTGAAGAAATACTCTCAGAATGACAAGAATGGCCTCTCTACATGGATGTTGCTGTTGTGCTGCTGCTGCTGCTAGAAAACAAATGATGATTTGGGGTTGCTTCCCTCCTCGGAAAAAGTTGAAACTCTGGATTCGGGGTCTACTCAAGAAACCCAGAAAAACCCAGAAAGATTTCCTGGAATGGTCGACCCCAGAAAAACACCCTCTTGGGGTTCTGTGCAGTTCCTCAATGCCCTGCGCTATCACTGAAGAAAACCACTCTAAACTCTGCCTGAAACACTACCTGAACCCTGCCAAAATCCTCCAATGAGATAAGAGCTGGACCCTTGCTCAATCTCCCAGCATAAATCCACCTGCAAAACCCCAATCCAGCACTACAACCAAAAAGAACTGTGTCCCTCTCCAAGTGCTGTGCATTCCTCCAAAATGCTGATGAAACTGCTGCTGAATGCTGATAATACTACTACTGAAATACCGATGGAAATACCTTACCCGAGCAGGCACTAGAAGTCCCTCGGGGCTAAGGGTGAGATCTCCGAACGGAGACACTCAATGCACTAAACAGTGTTGCAGACCAACTAAACAGCCAGCGTGCTCAGAAGTCGAAACGACTAGCTCAAAATGCACATAACTGAATGACCCCAAAATGAGGGGGCTCCTCTCTATTTTATAGCCTTTGCCTCTCACAATCCCTAGGTTCACCTC
This sequence comes from Pinus tabuliformis, assembly GCA_031772625.1. NCBI lineage: Eukaryota > Viridiplantae > Streptophyta > Pinopsida > Pinales > Pinaceae > Pinus > Pinus tabuliformis. The sequence goes on along the minus strand of CM062818.1, from coordinate 1,283,175,986 downwards.
CTCCTGTGTGATTCCCCTCTTGCCATGTGTTCTTCCCTCCTACGCAGTCCCTCCATGTGTCTATGTGGGCCCCATTTCTATGTCCCCATTTGGCCCCCTTGGCTCCTCCTTAAGTCACAACGTTGTGCTACTAGGAAGTGACTTTTTTTTTATTCTTAAAGTGAGTTATGTCCCCCATCCTCACTTTTTTTATTTATAAATAATTATAGAAGGCAAAAATTGGGCAAAATCGAATATTCTAATTAGCCATGGCTAATTAGGAATATTACATGATCCTTTAGCAAATCTAAGATTGAGAGATTTCGTTTTCTCAAGATCCTTTCTTAGACCCACAATTTCACATTCTAGTTTTTCATTGTGTTTTTCTTTTTCAGCAAGTTGGTATGTCAAGGTATCTATAATCGTATTCTTTTCTTCTAAACAGATTTTGAGTTTAGAGATTTCTTCATGAAGGTCATGTTCTTCTAAAGCATCCCAAAAATTATCTTCGTCATAAGCCATTAGAAGTCTATAGTCATTACTATTTTCATCTTCATCACTATTTGATAAACCATCGCTATCTTCATGAGTATGGTAACTCTTTTTATTTACAACTTGTTTTCTATTCCATTTTGCATATTCCTTCCCTTTTTCATATTGTTGTGGAGGTAAATCCCCTCTGCAGACAGAGGCAATCCCTACTAGTCCAAACTAGGTCTAGCAACAATCAAACAACGCTAACATGCAGGTTCTAATTACACATAAAAGACCAATGATGAAGGCCTACCTGGATTCCAACGCTAGTACTTGTAGAAGAGTTGATGCTCCCGTCCCTTTGCCTCGGCTGGTCACGGTCCTCACGATCCTCGTGTACGGGCACCTGCACATGCAAAGAACGATACAAACACTAGCATAAAATCCAGTAGATGTAACTATATATCAGTCAGAAAGGATATAACTCAAACATCATCATAAGGACATTAAGAGTGGAACCATAATGATAGTCGTCTATTATTAATAAATAAAGAAGAATACAACCATAGTTCTGACGTCAAATCCTTCTCAAGAGGGTCCAGCCAGCAAGTCTCTTAAGCATTCACCTTTTGAGGTAGATCTCCCAAGACAAAAGCTCTCTCTCACACAAGTTTACACAAGAAAGAAACACTTCACAACCTTCCTTAAGCTCCCTAGCAATCCCACACTTGTCACACCAGCTACCTATCAAACTCACACACTAGCAGCAACACTCCAAGCACTATGAATTCCAAAACTAGCTGCTCATGGCAATGGTAGAGGCTTAAATAGGAGAAGGAGTCTCCATGAATGGTGGGAGGATGAGCTTATCTCCAAGGAAGGTGGCTCAAATGACGAAACAGACATGCCAGAGAAGGGAGGGAAACATTTACAAGGCCAACAACCAGGTCTGGAGTCATCTGGAAGGTCGGCTGTTAGAACAAACTCGCCCAAACTAGATCAGCGCGGGTTCAGAACTGCACTGGGGCGCTGACATCGCTGCTGAATAACAGAGAAGGTCATGTCAGCACGATCGGATATGGATAACAGATGTGCTGTCTCATGAAATTCGACCAGCGCGGGAATCGCGTGTTCTTCCGCGCTGGCAGCGCATTCGTTCTATTATGGAGCGCCCATCAGCGCGTTTATTTTGACAACAGTCGCGATGATAGTAAAACTTTGGCAAAGTGGGTCATTTGGCAACATTAGAGAGCATGAACATGAATAATTTGGTCTCATGACATAGTAGGAAGACTGACAGGAGGACAGTGACAAATTACTGTGTAACAGATGCCCCCTAAAGCATGAAGCTCGAGAGAGTGGGAGGGGTGAAATGCTTTACGAAACTGGCTGAACTGGAACACCACCAGGAAGAACCTGCATGTATGTACAACTGATATCTCTGATAATCAATTACATGTAGTCTAGGCATGGGCGCAGCCATCCAAAAGACATATGAAAGTGGTCTGTGGTATGGACGCAGCCACCCAGCTTATGAGACCGTGATGATAGTAAAGGTATGGTCGCAGCCATCCATGAAGACTCAAGTATGGGCGCAGCCATCCATCAATGAGTCATGTAATGATCATAATAATCCACAAAATCGCAACCTGGATTTCAATAGACAAAACCGAGGGTCTTGCGCTCCATCTCGACCCGAACAAAGTACAAGTCCAAGCATGTGAATATAGGAGTTGAAGTCGAACATGCAAGAACATCGTCTGATTACCAGTCAATGATGAAAACTGTTAACAGACACGAGAGGTACCACCAATAATGACAATGGTCCTCAAGGTACTATAGGTACAATCTACGGCATGTGAAACAATGAGCTGGCGTCGAACACCCGCAGAATCATTCGATCAGAGGCCAATGATGAAAACCTCGTGTCGAACACGAAGAACCTACCATTGAGGCATGCAGGCTCCAAGGCACCTGAAGGGAGTCTCTAGGTCAACTTCCTGGATAATGAGCTGAAGTCGACAGGAAGTGACCTTGATCGAAGGTGGGCCATAATGTTTCCCACATCATCGACACGAGACAGAGAAGGAAAAGATATTTTGCATGAGGTATCAGAAGGAGGTTGAGTATTCTTGCAGAGTTTAACTTCTCTTGAACATATCGGTGGCACGACAGTGGACTTGGCAGTATTGATATTCAAATGATCAAGGGTCATGGTGACAAAGCAATGAGCAGATGAAAAGTCAAACAAGATAACCCAAACCCATGGAGGGCAGTGTAAAACAAGATGAGAGGTTCCCACCCAGACACGAATGCAGACAAGTGCCATGTTCAAGAGCGACATACTGCCGACACGACAATGATTATGATTCCATTTTCCTCACCATTTCTGGCGAGTACCCCAGTTATTTTTAACAAGCTTGACGGGGATAGCATATGCTTGGAAGGCGTCATTTTGACAGAATCCGATGTCATTAAATTTTAACGAGTCTGACAAAGGAAGAACTCGGCGTCTTTTCCTGTTTAGAGAGTCTGAAAAGACAGTAGAAAAGTGAACTCTAGGGGGGGTCCTTTTTCGTAAAGTTGTGTCTCTTGGGCCCGAAAAAGTATAAAAAAATGCCTGAAAGAACTGCCCGACCAATATGATCTAGGAGTACTTTTCGTAAGTAGTGACTTTGACCCGAAAAAGTAAAAAAGCGGTCATAAGCACGTCGTTTTGGAGCCAATAACGAGTTTGAAACGACAAAAAACCCGACAATATTTTTGAGTTTAAATGGTCGAAAAAAGAGCTTTAAAGGCGACCGCCTCTCACTTTTTAAAATGAGTCGAGAGGGGGACTTGGCTATCTTTTCGTATTTCACGTCGGAAAAGAGCTTAAAGACGACGTTTCAGGACCAAGTGTGTGAAGAACCGTCGTAATTCCATCGGCATGAAAATCTGCACAAGAAACACCGCACGCGTAAACCTGCTCGAAATAATATGGACCACATGCATAAAAACATAGTACAACTATATTGGCACCAAGCACATGGTAAAAACCATCAAAAAATCCCACATTTATGAAAAATAATATTTTATTATGAAATTTTACCATAAATAGGGGGGTAAATAAATTTTTTTACCATTGTTACCATTTGGAGCTTTGGAGGACGTCTTGGAGCTATGAGGTTGACGAACCGAATTCCACTCCGTAAGCGTATCAACCATCCTACAGCCTGTTCCAGGTAGGTTCACCCTCCTTTACGCTCCATTTTGAAGTATTTTAGCTGCATTTTAACGGTGGGAAGTGATGGTATGGGCGGATTTTTTGAAACTTAATCTGCTCTCAGTCAGCGTGGATTTCCTTATTGGGTCCGCGCTGATCGAAAAATATTTACACCGACCACCCCTGGATCAGCGCGGAAGAGTGATGTACTTCCGCACTGACCTAGAAAAAATATCAAAGGGGGCCATGATTAGTGTGGCTGTTTTGAAAACAGTCGCGCTGACGCCACGCAACAAGTTTTTTAACAAATTGAACATATGAAACTTTATGGACAGGGCCCTAATGAATTTTTTTGATCATGCAGGGTAAAATGGCATTCGTTTGGCAGGAGCGAGCTCATGATAATGAGGACATAGCGGCATTTGCCGATGCTGGGTGCCGAAATGCAATGCGGGCGTGCGGGTTGCTCAAATTCTTCCTAACTCCGCGCCTGCGAGCACAGCCCGACCTTCTTGAATTCCTGATCAGAGCCTGGAATCCCACTGATGGGAAGTTTGTGATCCGAGGCCGAGACATTGAGTTTGACTATACAGATATCTATTTTTTGACCGGGTTATCACGTCGAGGTGAGATGCCCATTCTAGAGGGGCAGCGACCCGGCGGTGATACTCTGGACATGTTGATGGCCCAGGTGTGCCCACAGGCACGCAAGTCGCGGAGTGGGAAAGTAGCTATTCCTACGGTGGAGGACATCGTCCTTCGAACTATACTCTTCATGGTGACTCGGGCAGCGGGCTCCTTGGCCAATCACGAGGCCTCGAAGGCCCATCTTCGATTGGCTCTCGAATGTTTAAATCCTACCATATTCAACTGGGCAGCGGCAGTAACAACCAGTATGAAGAGACAGTTGAGCAACTGCCGACGTGGTGAGTCGAAGCAGTTTGGCTATGGGTCGATTTTAGTCCCGCTCATGCTGGAGTGGGTACCGGAATTACAGTTGCAGGACATGGTCGTGGATCCACCTAGAGGCCCTCGAGAGATGAGGGCCACACGATGGGGCCATGTCATGCCACGAGGAGGTGGCGGTCGACCAGTGGCATGGGGAGTGTACTTCCGAGAGTGGCTGGATAGGCAGACTATTTTTGTGGAGGACTGGCCATATGCTGGCGTAGACTTCCGTGGAGACCCAGACATGCCGCTACCTGCTGGAGAGCAGTGGGACGATGGTGGTAAGCCACTTGATCTCTTTTAATTTTTTATTTTTTGTAATGTTTTTGATTTTTTATGTACATGTCTTAACGATGAATGCTATGGTATGCAGATGTAGGACCGACGAGACGCCTTGGCTTGGCCCCAGAGGTGCGGAGGGATGCACAGGGCATTGGAGCTTTGGCCCTGGCTCCTCCGGGAGTCGATACGATGGAAACTGTGATATGGAACCTCGAGGGCTTACTGTCAGGGATTCCAGATTACCAGGGGATAGAGGAGGTCCCCATAGCATCTCAGATCCATACAGTGGGGGTAGAACCTAGGATGCACCACCTTTTGAGGCGGGTGGCACGAGCGACTGCAGATTATAGAGAGCATAACCCACCACAGTAAATATTTAGGGCTTTATTTCCTACTGATGGATTTTTTTGAGAGACATGTGTCTCAGATGTACGGAGAACACAGGCCTTATCTAGACATGCACACTTATTTTTGAGCGCCTTGGTGCGCCACACGACATATCTATATATATATATATATATACATATTCCTATGGTTTATTATTGTGCTTTTATGTGCTTGCTTGTATGATGTTTTGATTATAAATTATGCAAATGTCTATCTAATACATGATTAGCCAATGCATCAGATAATGTGTTTAATCGTCGTGGAATATTCTGATATGTGATAAAGTCAAAATTCCTTTCTAACAATTTAACACGTAAGTATAACCTTAAAATGTGACGGCTCTGACGGAATATCGCCCATTGAGCTGATGGACGACAAGTTGAGAGTCTAGGTTAACAACCAATGTACGAATATTGAGATTAATCGCCTCGGATATTAATTCAATAACAGCACTATATTCAGCGACATTGTTTGTAGTACAGCCTAAACACACACCTTGAAGATCGATCAACTCATCGTGAGGATCGTAGATCACCCACGGCGCAGAGGACAAATTGCGAGTGTTGCGGCAGGCATCATCAGCGAAACCAACATAAGGTGCACTTGACATCTACACAAGAAGCAAGAAGCACAATAAGGAGCAATCACGCTTTCACACCAAGCCCAAAACATGAAAACACACACACACACACACACACATGTATAAATCGAAGTGCATGAAATCATGCATAGTACTTTTTCAAGTACAACCCATTGCAGGGCTTATCAAGAGGATTACCTTCGTAGTCAACTAGCTCATATGCCCCTTTCTGCAACACTTTCTTTACAATATAAGGGCCTAGCCACATGGGCTCAAGTTTGCCTGCCCCCAGCTTGTCATTTGCTTGGTCGTATAGCAAGACTAGATCTCCCTCAACAAAGGAACGAGGATGGATGGTGTGGTTGAAGTGAGTTTTGACTCTCTTCTTTTGAGCTTCGATAGCTAGAGAGGCTAGGCGACGGGTCTCGTCCAACCGTTCTAGGTAAAGAAGCCGTTCCTCTACCGTAGTAGTGTTGGGAAGCAACTCGACGGCTATTTTCAACGAAGGAATTTCACATTCTATAGGAAGGGTAGCCTCCAATCTGTAAACGAGTTGAAATGGAGTGAAATCGGTGGCATCCTTCACAGAGGTTCGGTAGGCTCACAAGGCAGGAAACAACATCAGATGCCAATTAGACTTATGCATGTCAACAGTACGTTGAAGCATCGTAACCAAAATCTTGTTGACGGCTTCAACCTGGCCGTTAGACTGAGGATAGTACGGGGTCGAACTATCGTGCTGTAAGCCTAGTTGGGTTGTCAGTTCGGTCATCATGTGATTACGGAAATGCTTTCCGTGATCCGTGACGATGGCCTGCGGAACTCCGAACCGCGTAATAACATGATTGAACAAAAACTGTGCCGCTGTGTGACCGTCTTCAGTTAATGTGGGCATCGCCTCGGCCCATTTTGTAAAGTAATCGACGGCAACGATAATAAACCCATGCCCCCCGGTCGAGCGAGGCTTACAGGTTGTATAATCAATGCCCCATTTCGCAAAAGGGCCGACGGTCACTACAGGGTGCAGCGGAGCTGGTGGCACACGCATCTTCCGCTGGTATATCTGGCACGCATGACACGAACGGACGGCAAGAATGCAATCCTTAAAAATGGAGGGCCAGAAATAACCAGCGCGAAGTATTTTTTGAGCCGTGGCATATCCAGACATGTGACCACCACAGGCGCCAGAGTGGCAGTCGTTCAGGACTCTCTCAGCTTCCTCGAGGGTTAGGCATCGGCGGAGGACGGAGTCAACGCCGAGACGGTACAGGGTGTCCCCAATGATACGATAGGGTTGAGATTGATGACGGATCCGCCGCTGAGAATCTTTGGATACAACAGGGCGGAAAGAGGACGTCTGCAAATAGACAATAATATCCCCGTACCAGGGATCGAGGGTGCTGATCAGAAAAAGAGTTTCATCCGGGATATGATCCTCTGAGAGAGGGTACAGAAGGAGATGGCAACGAGAAAAGTAACTCAGCAAAGACCAGGGACTTCTTAGACTTGGCAGCAGTAAATTCCAAGTCAAACTCTTGGAGGATGACGATCCACTTTGAGTATTTTCCCCCCAGCAACTGACGTGAAAAAATGTACGTCATCGGGTTGCAGTCAGAAATCACGGTCGTGGTGCGCAACAAGATATAATGCCGGAAGCATTGGACGGCACAAACGACGGCCAATGCCAACTTCTCGACGTAAGTGTATCGAGTTTCTGTATCCAAGAGGTTGCGGCTGAGGTAATATATGACATGTTCATTGCCATCATCATCGTCTTGCACGAGAACCATGCCGATAGTGGTATCGGCGGTGGCCAGATACAAAGTATAATCACGATGGTAATTCGGAGGTCGCAATAATGGAGCAGAAACAAGGATACCCTTGAGACGCTCGAAAGACTCCTGAGCGATAGCATCCCAATGAAAGGTTGTGTCTCGCTTCAATAACCGTGTAAAACCTTTAGCTACCTCGACATAGTTCGGAATGAACCGTCTTAGGAAATTGGCTTTGCCCTGCAAGCTCTGCAACTGCTGCAAAGAAGCAGGGGGAGGAAGATTCAGAATAGCCTCGACTTTGAGGGGATCCAGACGGATGCCCTCTCGGGAGACGATAAACCCGAGTAGTCGGCCTGATTCAACGCAGAAGACATATTTATGAGGATTAAGCCTGATATGGTAGTGTCGACAGCGGAGAAAGATTTCACAAAGATGGGAAGGATGGTCCTGATGTTTGACTGAATGAGCTGGAAGGTCATCCAGATACGGCTGTACGATGTGATGGATGTCATGAAAAGCATAGGACATTGCATGCTGGAAGGTAGCACCGACATTCTTCAAACCAAAAGGGAGCTTCTTGTAGGCAAAAGTACCCCAAGGATAGATAAAGGTCGTCTTATGCTGATCAGCGGGCGCGATATTGATCTGGTTATACCCAAAAAAACCGTCCATAAACGAGTATATTTCGCTCCCCGCACACTCATCAATGAGCTGATCGATGAAGGGTGTGGGGAAGTTATCCTTACGACAGGCGCAGTTGATGTCATGATAATCAACACAGACTCGAATAGTACCCTGCTTTTTGTTCACAGGGACTATATTAGAAACCCAATCCGTAAGTGGAATGGGGTAAATGAAACCAGCCTTGAGAAGATTTTCAACTTTTGCTTTAATGGCTGCAGCCTTTCGGGGGTGCACAGGGCGTAGACGTTGACAAATGGGCTTAGCACCCAGATACGTAGGTATCTCATGCACCACTATGCTAGGGTCAATGCCAGGCATCTCTTCGTAGGACCAAGCGAAGACATCACGAAATTCGCAAAACAAATCGGTGTAGAGTTGAACTTCCTCTGGAGTGCAAGTGACTCCAATGTGAATGTGATCGACAATCCCTAGTTTCACAGAGATGTCGATAGTTTGGGTCTGCGTAATGTTTCCCATATTGCCTTCAGAAGACACTTGATAAATTTGAATAGGTGTTTGAAGGGGCTGAAATGGGATACAAGAAGCAAACCGTTCGAGACAAGCGATCATTTCCTGATGGGTTGGGAGGAACGAGGAATGGTGGTGATAATTAGACCAAGGGGGTTCCTCAAGAGACATGGTCTCTATAATGGCTTCATCGGAAGGAAATATTTCCTTTAATGGATCTGAAGTAGCATCATCTCCAAGCCAAGGGGAATGAACATACGAGTCGGGAACACTACTCGAAGGAGCAGGTTCGGGAGGGGGAGCCGATGCAGCAACGATTTCGATGTAGTTGAGCTCGGAGGGACTCAACGACATCATATCGCCCCAAGATTCTATCTGATCGGCGGGAGAAAGGACCCACGGATCAGAGCGCACGGAAATCATGTTAATAGGAGCGAGATTAGGAGGTGGGAGGGGAAAGACACCCATCAGGGCAGGATCTTTAAAGAGTCCGACTCCCACACTCTCACATGATTTTGAGGTATGCTCCATGAAAGGCACGTTGCCTTCGGAAGAGGAGGCGAAGAAGGAGAGCTGGTCCACGGTGACAATCTTCCCCTGATGGGGTAAACGAATGACATGGAAAAGAGAGGAGGCCACGGCTTGCATGGCGTATGTCCAGCTACGTCCGAGGAGGAGGTTGTAGGTAAGATTAGCATCGACAAATTCGACCTCCACTTCTACCGTCTTCCCTTCCAAAGAGATGGGCAAGCAGTGGAGGATACCATACGAACGGGACTCTCTTCTGTCGAAGACTTCCAATGTTGTAGGAGACTGGATCAATGTCGGAGAACCAATAGCTTTCCAATAGGCAACAGACATGATGCAAGTCGAAGCACCTTCATCAATGACTGTATGATGGATCGTTTTAGTATTGATAATGACCTGTATGAGGAAAGCAACTTGGTGAGGCAGTCTCAGCATATGGCCCTCGAGATCAAAAGAAATCAGATCCGAGTCAGCCGGGTCTATGCCACCGATGGCCGATAGCAGGGACTTCCTCTGAGAGGGGCAACTGTGGAGTACTTCTAGAGCGGACATAGCAGACGGGGCCTGAGCTAAGTCCTCAACGATGCTGTAGTGCTGGGCGGCACAAGCATTAGGGTTGTAAGAAGACTTCCGGAGTACACCTTTTGGAGGTGGTCGGATAGTCGTCTCAGTGCTAGGTCTCTCGATGTGGAGTGGACCAGAACTGGACGGAGGAGCGCTGGGGGAAACCTCAGGCTCTTTCCCGGCATGAGATGGATATTATTTTGCTCGAGTAGTGACATGGACGGGAATCGTCCCAGCCATAAATACTTGACAGCCGAATGAAGAAGAGGGTTGCGATGGATCTGCCACCATTTGAGTTTGCTGTGAAGGGAAAGGTTCTTTAAGCACAGCAGGAGTCCCAGGAGCACCTTTCAACAATCGACTAACTTCGGACCACCTGGGGCAGTCTTTAGTGTAGTGATCCTCGTCACAGATAAGACAAGGATACTTAGGTTTACGTTTGGCTCCTTCCTCGGGTGGAGGTTTAGGGGAGTCTTGTTTGGGCTGTTCAGATTTATTCTTGGCTTTCCCTTTCTTTTTCCCTTTCAAGGATTTATCTGCCGTGGTGGACTGGACGGCGTTAACCTCAGAAGTGTTTCCAGAATTAGATTGACCCTGGGAAGTGTTTTCGCTAGAAGCATTCGGCTTTTGCTTCCCAGGGTTCGCGGATGATTTCTTTGAAGATGTGTTTACAGAGCCAATAACACCGTCAACAGATGGTTTTGGCGGAGCTTTGGATGTTCCGGGTCTCGGGGCGTCTGGAAAATAATCATATAAAGTACCTGACTGAGAATAAACTAAGTCGAGGTACTGAGCATGCACGATAGCTTGCTCTTCAGTTACACAAGCTCGCATGGCAATATCTCGCGCAATCGTAGGGACGAAAGAGGTCGTAAACCAATCGGTTAGGAGCTGATCAGGAATCCAGAACTTGATCAAGTGACGACACCGTCTCCATTCATGTATATGATCGGATATATGCGTGGCCGTGTCTTGTTTGAGAGACATAAGGAGATGTGTCCCTGTCTCATACCGAATGGGTAACTGAAAATGAGTTATGAAAGCCATAGCCAACGAGTTGAAATCTTGAAATATTCCGCAATTCAACTCAATATACCACTTAGCGGCCGAGCTGGTGAGAGTCCTTTGGAAGAGGCGGAGCCGGATGGAATCATCAAGCCACGAGTTGGATGAACACCAAAGGTGATAGGTCATAACGTGGGCTTGAGGGTCCTCGCCAACTTTGTCAACGAATTTCAGGCAATCACCGGGTATCTTAGTTAGAACTGGAGGCCAATATGTGTTACGGAGGTAAATCCTCTCTACGGACAGAGACAATCCCTACTAGCCCAGACCGGGTCTAGTAACAATCACACAATGCTACTACGCAAGTTCCTAATTGCAAGTAAAAGGTAGGCAAAGAAGACCTACTTGAATTCCAACGCTTATGTTTGATGAAGAAGCCCTGTCCTCGCTCCTTCGCCTTGGCTGGTCACAATCCTTCACGATCCTGGTGAATGGATACCTGCACACACGAAGAGAGATACAAATACAAGCGTGAAATCTAATAAAAGCAATTATACATCAGTCAGAAAGGATGTAATTCACATTAATCATCATAAGGACAAATGAGAATGGAACCATAATAGTAGTCATCTATTATTAATCATCAATAACAGAGAAGAGTACAACCAAATGTTCTGACGTCGAATCCTTCTCAAGAGGGTCCAGCCAGCAAGTCTCTTAAGCATTCACCTTTAGAGATAGATTTCCCAAGACAAACTCTCTCTCACACAAGCCACACTTTACAACCTTCCTTAAGCTTTACAACAATCCCACACTTGTCACACCAACTACCTATCAAATGCACACTAGCAGCAATCCAAGCACTATCAACTCCACACAATCCAAACTAGCTGCTCATGGCAATGGTAGAGGTTTAAATAGGAGGAGGAGCCTCCATGGAGGGCAAGAGGATGAGCTTATCTCCAAGGAAGGTGGCTCAAATGATGAACAGACATGCCATAGAAGGGAGGGCGATACTCACAAGGCCAACAACCAGGTCTGGAGTCATCTGGAAGGTTGGTTGTTAGAACAAATTCGCCCAAACAGGATCAGCGCGGGTGCATAACTGGACTGGAGCGCTGACATCGCATCTTAATAACGGAGAAGGTTGTGTCAGCGCGGCTTAATACAAGCATAGGATGCGCTGGCTCATGAAATTTGACCAGCGCGGAAAACCCGTGTGCTTCCGCGCTGGCAGCGCATCAGTTACACTATAAGCCGCCAGTCAGCGCGGATATTTTAATAACAGTCGCGCTGATGAAATAAACTTTGGCAAAGTGGGTCATTTGGCCAATTGAGAGAGCATGGGCTTGATTATTTTGAAACCCTGACACAGTAGGGAGACTGACAGGGAGACAGTGACAAATTACTGTGTAACAGATTGCCCCCTAAAGCGTGAAACCCGAGAGAGTGGGAGGGGTGAAATGCTTTACAAAACTCGCTGAACTGGAACACCACCAGGAAGGACCGAATATCTCTGATAATCAAGTACATGCAGTCTAGGCATGGGCGCAGCCATCCAAAAGACATGCGAAGAAGGTCTGTGGTATGGACGCAGCCACCCAGCTAAGGAGACCATGATGATAATAAGGTATGGTCGCAGCCATCCATGAAGACTCAGGTATGGGCGCAGCCATCCATCAATGAGTCATGTAATGATCATAAGCATCCACAAAATCGCAGCCTGGATCATAATAGACAGAGATCCAGGGTCTTGCGCTCCGTCCCGACCCAAACAAAGTACAAGTCCAAGCATGTGAATACATGCGCTGAAGTCGAACATGCATGAACATCGCCTGATTACCAGTCAATGATGAAAACTGTTAACAGACGCGAGAGGTACCATCAATAATGACAATGGCCATCAAGGTACTATATGTACAATCCGCGGCGTGTAAATCAATGAGCTGGTGTCGAACACCCGCAGAATCATCCGATCGGAGGCCAATGATGTAAACCTCGCGTCGAACACGAAGAACCTGCCATTGAGGCATGCAAGCTCTAAGGCACCTGAAGGGAGTCTCTAAGTCGCCTTCCTGGATAATGAGCTGAAGTCGACAGGAAGTGACCTTGATCGAAGGTGGGCCATAATGTTTCCCACATCATCGACACGAGACAGAGGTAAAATATTTTGTGTGAGATATAAGCGGAGGTTGTACTATTGCAGAGGTCAACTTCTCTTGAACATATCGGCGGCACGACAGTGGATTTGGCAGTATTTGACATCAAATGAGTAGAGGTCATGGTGACAAGGCAATGAGCAGATGAGAGGCCAAATAGGATAACCCGAACCCACGGAGGCTAGTGTAAAATAAGATGAGAAATCCCCACCCAGACACGAACGCAGACCAGTGCCATGTTCAAGAGCGACATACTGCCGACACGACAATTATTACAGTTCCATTTTCCCCACCATTTCTGGCAGGTACCCCGATTATTTTTGGATGACAAGCTTGACGGGGATAGCATATGCTTGGAGAGCGTCATTTTGACAATGCCCGATGTCATTGAGTTTTAACAAGTCTGACAAAGGAAAAACTCGGCGCCTTTTCTTGTTTAGAGAGTCTGAAAAGACAGCAGAAAAGAAAACTCCAGGGGGGTCCTTTTTCGTAGAGTTGTGTCTCTCGAGCCCGAAAAAGTATAAAACAATACTCGAAAGAACCGCCCGACCATTATGATCGAGGAGTACTTTTCGTAAATAGTAACTTCGACCCGAAAAAGTAAAAAAGCGGTCGGAAGTACGTCGTTTTGGAACCAATAACGAGTGCGAAACGACAAACACTCGGCAATCTTTTTAAGTTAAACGGTCGAAAAAAGAGCTTAAAAAGCGACCGCCTCTCGTTCTTTTAACGAGTTGAGAGGAGGGCTCGGCCATCTTTTTCTTTCTTTGCGTCGAAAAAGAGCTTAAAAACGACGTTGTGAGATCAAGTGTGAACAGGGCTATTATGACTCCACCGAGACAAAAATCTGCACAAGAACACTACCCACATAAAACCTGTTCGACATGTTAAAAAACATAGTAAAACATGTAGAAATCATAGTACAACGACACTAGCATGAAATATATGGCAAAAATTGATCAAAAACCCACATTTATGAGCTACCATAGTCAAATATAGATTTTTTACCATAAATAGGGGGGTAAATGAACTATTTTTACCATTGTTACCATTTGAGCTGTGGAGAACGTTGAGAAGCTGCGAAGTTGACGGAGAAAATTCCATCCCGTGCGAGCACCGTTCATCCTGCAACTTGTTCCAGGTAGGTTCTCCTCTCCCTGCGCTCCATTTTGAGTCCTTTTGCTAGCTTTTTAACGGTCTAAATTGGCCATTTGGGCGGATTTTTGGAGCGTTGGTGCGCTCTCGGTCAGCGCGGAAATCCCTATCGGGTCCGCGCTGATCGATTTATTTTTACACGTACCACCTCCGGGTCAGCGCGGAAAACACGTGTGCTTCCGCGCTGACCCAGCGGAAAAAACAAAAGACTGCCATGATCAGCGCGACTGTTTTAAAAACAGCCGCGCTGACGCCGTAAAGATTTATTTTTTCAATTTTGAACGTATAAACTTTATTAGTCAGGCTTCTAATGTTTTTTAATGGCCATGCAGGACGCAATGGCATTTGTGTGGCAAGAGAGAGCCCATGATAACGAGGATATTTCCGCTTATGCCGATGCTGGGAGCCGCAATGCCATGCGGGCATGCGGATTTCTCAAATTCTTCCTCACTCCACGCCTACGAGCGCAACCTGATCTTCTGGAGTTCCTGATTAGAGCCTGGAACCCAATTGATGGCAAGTTCACAATCCGAGGCCGTGACATCGAGTTCGATTTCACGGATATCTATTTTTTGACTGGGTTATCCCGCCGGGGTGAGATGCCCATCCTGGAGGGGCAGCGACCTAGCGGAGAGACCTTGGACATGCTGATGGCTCGGGTGTGCCCAACGGCACGCAAGACGCGGAGTGGAAAGGTGTCCATTCCGTCGGTGGATGACATCGTCCTACGGAGCATACTCTTCATGGTGACCCGGGCAGCGGGCTCTTTGGCCAATCATGAGGCCTCAAAGACCCATCTACTACTGGCTCTCGAGTGTCTACAGCCCACCATATTCAACTGGGCGGCAGCTGTTACTACCAGCATGAAGAGGCAACTGAGCAACTGCCGACGTGGGGAGTCGAAGCAGTTCGGTTACGGGTCCATTCTAGTCCCGCTCATGATGGAGCGGGTGCCGGCGTTACAGCTGCAGGATATGGCCCTTGATCCACCCAGGGGTCCCCGAGAAACGAGGGCCAGTCGGTGGGGGCATATCATGCCGCGAGGAGGTGGCGGCCGCCCAGTGGCATGGGGGCATTATTTCCGAGAGTGGCTCGAGCGCCAGGTTATCTTCGTAGAGGACTGGCCATATGCCGGGATTGATTTCAGAGGTGACCCAGACATGCCACTGCCTGCAGGAGAGCAGTGGGACGATGGTGGTAAGCCACTCGATCTCTTTTTGATTTTTTATGTTTTGTAATGTTTTTGGATTTTTCATGTACATGCCTGACGATAAATGCTATGATATGCAGATGTAGGACCAGCGAGACCCCTTGGCTTGGCTCCAGAGGCGAGGAGAGAGGCCCAGGGTGATGGAGTCTTGGCCCTGGCTCCTCCAGGAGTCAATACACCTGAGGTTGTGGTGAACAACCTTGAGGGTTTACTGGAGGGAGTCCCAGACTACCAGGGGATCGAGGAGGTCCCCATAGCATCCCAGATTCACACAGTGGGAGTAGAGCCCAGGATGCACTGCCTTTTGAGGCGGGTGGCACGGGCGGTGGTATGTTATAGAGAGCATAACCCACCACAGTAGTTACCTAGGATTTATTTCCACTGTTGTTTTTTGAGAGACACTCGTCTCAGATGTACTGAGGACTTCGGCTTTATGTTAGACATATACACTTATTTTTGAGCGCCTAGTGCGCCACACGATATATATATGCATACCGATTTTGGATGGATCTTTTACACATGATGATGTTTTTATATGCTATGCAAATGTTCGACACACATGTGATCTGATGTATCTACTGCATAACAAACGACCCATGGTGGAATGTATTGATACACACGCATTTTATTTTTATGAAAGCTTGAAAACACACATGATAATCACGTATGCAAACTATGCTTTGAAAATGGATTTTATTTTTGATGCAAGCTTAAAGGCACGTATATACATGCAAACTATGCTTGATGGTAAAGAAAACGGGCATGCCCCCCAGCATCGTGTCTCAATTCGAGGTACATGCCCCCCAAGCTTCAGGCCATTGAAAATGGGTTGAAGGTTGACATAATGGTTATTGCGCTCGAATTGCACGAGCTCGTGTTTCATTGTTTTAACGAGGTTGACACAGGTAAAAGAACTATCCTCGGATCCAAAGTTGTTTCATTATTTTAACGAGGTTGATACATTAGCAAAACTATCCTCGGGACGCCTTGTTTCATTTTTTAGCGAGCTTGACACAAGACAAGGAACTGTGCTCCATCCAGACTTCATCATAATGAATGGGAAGTGGAGGCCCCCAAGAAAGTGGCTCCGGAGGGAAGGCCGACATCTTGGAAATCAGGACCTAATGCCCCCAGGACACTATGAACAATGGTGTCATCACTGGGTATGGGCACGGGGTAGGTGGCCACGTAGTTGATTTGCGGTGAGGCAGATGCAACTTGTGGATGAAAGCCAGGAGGGAAGGATGAGTGCGCCGGAGGGGCTTGTGGACGAACGAACGATAATTGATTGAACATCAGTATTCTTCCATCGTGTGGAAAGCAAACCACACGGAAAAGTGAAGAAACAAGGGCTCCCATGGCATACACATAATCACGACCAAGGAGAAGACTAAAGTCTAAAGAACCTTGGGTAACTGAGACGTCTATATAGACAGTCTTTCCCCCCAAAGTAATAGTAACCTTTGGAAGGATCCCTAATGGCTGACTTGTTCCTCCGTCAAACGCGGTGAGATGCGGTGCGACAGGTACAAGTGATGGGGAACCCAAAGCTCGCCAAGTAGTAACGAGCATAAGACTAACCGATGCTCCTTCATCTAACACGGTGCCAGGCAGCGCCTTATTGCAGGCATAGGCGGTGACCCAGAAAGGCACGTGGGATGGAAGGGGAGGGGTAGTCAAACGACTCCAATCGAAGGAAATAACCGAACTACTTGGTGGGGGAACCATATGGTCGCCCCCCTGTTCAGAAAGAACCGAATCTGAATTCTCCGGAGAGGTTGGGATGGGAAAACCATTATCAGGCTCCGGAGAATTTGATGAGACGAGAAGAACATGGGAATTTTGCTCTTCCGAAACAGAGTGATCGAGAGGAGGTGAACTCGAATCAACACCCTTTCCGACCGACGGCGGGTCTGGAACAGGCTGGGGACAGCTAGGTTCGGGAAGAGGGGCCTGGACAAGAGAGGAATCCGAAGCAATCTCTTTGTCAGCAGGGGCGCGATCTACAGCTGTAGAAAGACGTTGATAACCAGCGGGAAATTGGTTTAAAGGAGCTGTAAGACTTTCCAAGACAACGGAGGCTTTATCCATTAATGGGCAAAGGTGGAGGGGATGATTGCCTTCACAAAGTTTACAGGGGATTCGAAACTTCCCTGTCTCCTTACCATTCCCAACTGAGGAGGAAGCATCGCCATGATCTTCAGTGGATGATGAAGGGCGGGCCGGATCATGTGACCAGACTTCTAATACCCGGGGAATGCCAGGACAATCGCGAAGAAGATGGTCGTCCTTGCATAATCGACAAGGAAACTTAACCTTCCGCAGAGGAGCAGAAGGTGGCCCTATCTCAGATGTAGTGTAGGGGATAGCTGGACTTGAGGGGGGGACAGCGCGTGTAGGCTCTCCCTTAGGGGACTTCTTCTTCTTAGTCTTCTTCTTCTTCTTTTTAGCCACCTGGTTACTTGCATCGAGAGTTTCACCAGGCGAAGTACAAGAGGAAGACGTAGAAGTAGGCGTCGAAGGGGAGAGATCCACCTTAGGATCAACATGATGTTGTTCAGGTGGAGGGACTGATGGACTAACAGCCGATACGGTAGGGACCAAAGAGGTTGAAAACAACCAAATAGGCAACCCAACAGTTAACCCTGGTAGGGACAACGTTGCCATATACGGAGCACCAACGTTCCCAAGAGGAGGGAAATGACCTAGATTCCCATCAGGAGGGGAACCTGGGTTAGTGAACCCCGGAAAAGTTGCCATCGCGAACGAAAAGAAACCTACTCAAGCTAACGCACACAAGATCTAACCAGGTAATGTTATCGTGGCCGAATTAATTTTAAGACGCATAGACACAACTTGACCTTTTCATGTTTTAAGAGTCAAGAAAAGGACAAAAGATGACTCTAGTCTCCTTCGAATATTTAATGAACATGAAGTGACAAGATGCTCACTGGCACCTTTTCATTTAGGGAGTCTGAAAAGGATCAAAAGTGACAACTCTGGAGACTTCTAGGCAAAGGGTTTACCAGGCAATCCGTAAAACCGCTTATACACCTTGGCGATCATATGAGAACCAAGGACTTTACGTACTGCGGTCAATCTTCCCGAATGTTGTGTTCGGTGCGTTACGGTTCGCAAGGCGGCAGACTCGGCTTCCTAGGGATCAAGGTCGATAACCTAGTGGGGTCTCCCCTATATATGCGACGGTACGTGGGAGCTCAAATCCGTGCTAGACCACTATCGAGTCACAAGAGGAGGAATCACCCAACCATAATGTGAAACAACGGTGACTAGGTTTAACGACGCCGGAGCACATCTCTAGCCTAGACCTCTACAATATGAGCGTTATGTTCCAATGCGTTTTTATGTTCATTCAGTTTATTTTATGGTTGATCTTGAATTAAGTTTCAGTTTCAGGTCCTACCGTATGATCTCTCACAATTGCTTAGATGCAAACTACATGCCAAAGGATACCATTTCGTTCGATGAACTCTAACTATGAGAGGGTTAAGAATTTTCAATCAAACAAGACAAACGCAATCAAACAAACAACCTAATGCAGCTAATGGCGATGAAATAAAACTTTTCTTTTTGAGAACACAAATCAATAAAATGCTCTTTTTCCCATTAACTATTGAACGCAAAAGGTACTAGTTTGTTTTCTTTTCCAATGGCACTATGCACTTTAAAATGAATTTTGAGAGATAGCAACACCGAGCAAACAAAAGTAAAATCACTCAATGAAAATCACGACAAAATCCCAAAACACTACAACAGTTCTCCAAATCAAAGGAAAACAAAAGCTTGAAAAGGCTATGTGATCTAAGCCTAACAAGGTGGAATGAAAACCAAGCAAGAAGGAAAGTTCCCGCAAAAGAAAAGTCAAGTAACAAATGGATCTTTGTGAACAAGCAACTAAACAAAGCCAATCCAGCGAAAACAGGATGGTAAAACCAGGTCACAAGACACAAAAACGAGGTCTGCCCAACAAGACTTCCCAAAGCAAGTTCTCCAATATTCAGACAATGAAAAACAAGTGATAAACCAGGTGAGAAGAACAAGGAATAGCCAAACCAACAAGCCCAGGAGGAAGAATTGAAAAAATTCAATTCTACAGGTGTCAGCGCGGGTGGTACACAGCAACTATGCGCTGATCAGAGACCACGCGTAGCAACAATGCGCTGTCAGCGCGGAAGGACAAGGGTTATCCGTGTTGGTTCGATTTCAGAACCGTTGTGACTGTTTGATGAGAAAGCGCGATGACCGCGAGACTCAAGAAACAGGCAAGCGATGTCAGCACGACTGTTTCAATTAAAAACGCGCTGAGGCTAAAAAAACAAGCAGAATCAAATAAAAAGCTCCCAAACCAGGGCAAGGGTTCTTTAAACAATTTAAGCACTTCCTAGATCGAACCAGGAAATCCAAAAACAGCAGACTAATCCCCAAACTTCAAAGAGAGAGCAATCAAACAAACTCAAAACAAGAATGAATGAAAAGGGACAAAGGCCGGCTCCCCAGCGGAGTCGCCAAATTGTTACGGAGGTAAATCCTCTCTGCGGACAGAGATGATCCCTACCAGCCCAAACCGGGTCTAGTAACAACCACACAATGCTACTACGCAAGTTCCTAATGGCAAGTAAAAGGTAGGCAAAGAAGACCTAATTGAATTCCAACGCTTATGTTTGATGAAGAAGCCCTGTCCTCGCTCCTTCGCCTTGGCTAGTCACAATCCTTCACGATCCTGGTGAATTGATACCTGCACACATGAAGAGAGATACAAATACAAGCGTGAAATCTAATAAAAGCAATTATACATCAGTCAGAAAGGATGTAATTCACATTAATCATCATAAGGACAAATGAGAATGGAACCATAATAGTAGTCATCTATTATTAATCATCAATAACAGAGAAGAGTACAACCAAATGTTCTGACGTCGAATCCTTCTCAAGAGGGTCCAGCCAGCAAGTCTCTTAAGCATTCACCTTTAGAGATAGATTTCCCAAGACAAACTCTCTCTCACACAAGCCACACTTTACAACCTTCCTTAAGCTTTACAACAATCCCACACTTGTCACACCAACTACCTATCAAATGCACACTAGCAGCAATCCAAGCACTATCAACTCCACACAATCCAAACTATCCAAAAACTCCAACTCCAAAACTAGCTGCTCATGGCAATGGTAGAGGTTTAAATAGGAGGAGGAGCCTCCATGGAGGGCAAGAGGATGAGCTTATCTCCAAGGAAGGTGGCTCAAATGACGAACAAACATGCCATAGAAGGGAGGGCGATACTCACAAGGCCAACAACCAGGTCTGGAGTCATCTGGAAGGTTGGCTGTTAGAACAAATTCGCCCAAACAGGATCAGCGCGGGTGCATAACTGGACTGGAGCGCTAACATCGCATCTTAATAATGGAGAAGGTTGTGTCAGCGCAGCTTAATACAAGCATAGGATGCGCTGGCTCATGAAATTCGACTAGCGTGGAAAACCCGTGTGCTTCTGCGCTGGCAGCACATCAGTTACACTATAAGCCGCCAGTCAGCGCGGATATTTTAATAACAGTCGCGCTGATGAAATAAACTTTGGCAAAGTGGGTCATTTGGCCAATTGAGAGAGCATGGGTTGATTATTTTGAAACCCTGACACAATAGGGAGACTGACAGGGAGACAGTGACAAATTACTGTGTAACAATATGGATTATGAAGAATGGGATCATTTGTCAACTTGGACACATCTGGCAGTTCCAATGTCGCTAAGAAGGGTAACTGAGGATTGAAGGACATTTGTGGCCGTGGAAGAGAGGTAGTACCAGGGTTCCAACCAGGTGGTGGTTTCCCCCATGGACTTTGTTCGGATGGGCCTGGCCCATAAGGGTTCTGCCCATAGGGATTTTTCCCATAGGGGTTCTGTCCATAAGCATTTTGTCCATAAGTAGATAGCTGACCCTAGTTCTGCCCCCCAGCACCCCATGGATTAGCAACTTGACTTGCAGGTGCAACATACTATTGCTGATAATTCTGATAAGGGGTGACCTGCATTTGTTGATAATTTTGATAAGAGGTAAATTGTGTTTGCCCCTGGGGTTGCTGGTAACGATATGGTTGCTGAGCTCCATACTGAGCCTGGTAAGAAGGCTGCGCTTGGTAAGAAGGTTGGGATTGTATCCCACCTTGCATCTGATAACTAATTTGAGTCTGGGGCCCAGAAAGATGTCCTTGAACAGGCTAAGCTTGGACCATCTGGCCGGCAGGTTGTCCTGGTTGGGTTTGGGACGGACCCGTTTGTCCAAAAGGATGAGCTTGCTGGGCACCAGGTTGTCCTTGTGCAACCGAGGGTTGTCCTTGCGGAACAGATGGTTGAGTGGGCTAGACGGCCGATTGACCTTGAGGTTGACCAGCTTATCCAGAAGGATGACTAGGTTGGGCAGTGGGTTGGCCCTGCGGTACGGAAGGCTGACCCCCTTGCCCAAAAGGATGACTAGGCTGGGCAGTGGGTTGGTCTTGCTGTACGTAAGGCTGCCGCCCTTGCCCGGAAGGGTACCCCTGTTGGACTGCCGGTTGACCTTGTTGAATATAAGTTTGTCCTACTTGTCCAGAGGGATAACCTTGTTGGACACCAGGTTGACCTTGTTGGATGTAAGGTTGTCCTGGTTGTCCAGACGGGTAACCTTGCTGGGTACCAGGTTGCCCCGGATAACCAGAAGGTTGATTCAGATAAGTAAAAGATGGACCACCAGCGGCCGAAGGTTGTCCCTGATAGGGTTGTCCTTGTGGGCCCCCAGGTTGTCCTGGGTAAGACTGGCCGTAATATTGCTGCCCTTGGGGGGTTTGCATATAAGACGGCTGGCCTTGGTTAGGCGGTCCCTGAAGCTGTGCAGGCATTGCTTGGCCCCCATGGAAAGTGGTGGCGTTCCAAGCAACGGATAATGGTACCGAGACCTCAACAATAGGTTGAGTAGGCAAGGGTCTAGAAGGATAAAGGTACTGACCAGTAGAATCGTAATAATAGAATGGACCTTGCGCGTTCGGATCCTGAACAGCTTGCCCATACTGATCATACGGCCCCCCTCCTGGAACGAGACCAGAAGAGGGTGGTGCACTTTGTGCAGGGTGAACAACTTTGGGTGTGTGTGCTGGCTGGCCGCTACTCACTTGACCGTGAGGGGGACCAGCACCAGTATTCAGAGCTGAAGACGCGGTAACGACACTAACAACCGGAGTTGAATGTGCTACACAAATAGTTGGATTCGTTGGAACTGAAGTGACAGGTGTGCTGTGGACTTGTGAAACAAAATATCCCGTAGTGGGAGTGATATGGAGGTCCCACATGGTACTCGAAGTGGGGATCCTGGCATTTATATTATCCCTTAACGACTTATAGCATGAGGGTACCCGAGAAGTAGCCGGGATAGGAGTGTCGATATTCGACAAAACGGGTGTCTCACTCACTCTAGGAGATGTCTCATCCATGTGAGAGGTAGACATTGGAGACGAAACACCAAGGGGGTAAAAGGAATATCGTCCTCTTCAGGCTCCCAGATGGGGTTCCAATGAATTTCGTAATCCTCGGCGTCCGAAGCACGAGAGTTGATCGGTTGGATACTCGGGATAACAGGAAGAGTATCACTCACAACCGATACCTCAGGAGCAACAGAAGATGGAGACCCTTGATCACTTGGAACGGGAGTCGACGGTTCAGCCAAGATGACAAACTTCAAACAAAACCTAAGGGAATCTAACGATAAAGGACCCTACTCAAACTAATGCACACAAGATCTAACCAAGTAATGTTAATCGCGGGCAAATAAATTTTAAGATGCAAGGACACAACTTGACCTTTTCATGTTTTAAGAGTCGAGAAAAGGACAAAAAGGTGACTCTAGTCGCCTTCGAATGTTTTGTGAGCCCGAAGTGACAAACTGCTCAAGTGAGCCTTTTCTTTGAAGGAGTCCGAAAAGGATCAAAAGTGACTACTCTGGAGAGACTAGGCAAAGGGTTTACCAAACAAATCCGTAAAACTGCATATACACCTTGGCAGTCATATGAAAACCAAGGACTTCCCGTACGGCAGTCAATCTTCCCGAATGCTGTGTTCGGTACATTATGGCTTGTAAGGCAGCAGACACGACTTCCTGTGGATAAAGGCTGATAACCTAGTGGGGTCTCCCCTATATACGCGATGGTACGTGTGAGCTCAAGTCCCTGCTAGACCACTATCGAGTCACAAAAGGAGGAATCACCCAACCGTAATGTGAAACAACAGTGACTAGGTTTAACGACGCCAGAGCACGTCTCTAGCCTAGACCTCTAAACAGTGAGCGTTATGTTCCAATGCATTTTTAAGTTCATTTTATGGTTGATCTTGAATTAGGTTTCGGTTTTCAGGCCCTACCGTATGAAATCTCTCAAAATCGCCTAAATGCAAACTATATGCCAAAATATGTCATTCCATTCGATGAATGCTAATTACGAGAGAGTTAGAAGGCTTTCGTACAAACGAAATGATCACAAAACAATAAACAATTTCTCTAATGCAGCTAACGGAAATTCACAAACTTTTCTTTAAGATCACTATTCATTAATCAAAATGAAAAGCTTCTAGTTCTCATTAACCAATACAAAGCAAAAGAGATTTTTTTTGTTGATGGCAAAGTGCATTAAACAAACTTTTGAGAAATAATAACAAACAAATGTGAAAAGAACCGGTTGACCCCAAACAACTGTGATCCATGTCCGGGTAGTGAGAAGTAATCGAAACAATGTGAAGATTGGTTCAATAACAATCACCTAAACAACCAAGCAAAAGCAAGCAAAGAGGAAGGTTTCACAAAACCAAAAGCAAGCAGTAAACGAACCTTTGTAAGCGAGTAACCAAGCAAAGCTGATCCAAAGAAATTGGAATGACAAAACTAGGTCACAAGACACAAAAAGCAAGATTCGCTCAACAAGACTTCACAAGAAAGTTCTTCAATCTTCAGACAATGAAAATCAAGTCATAAAGCAAGTGAAAACAGCAGGGGATAGAAAAACCAACAGGCTCAGGAGGCAGAATTGAAGAAATTCAATTCTACAGGTATCAGTGCGGGTGATACACAGCAACAATGCGCTGATCAGAAACCACGCGTAGCAACAAAGCGTTGTCAGCGCGGAAGTATACAGCTTAACCGCGATGGTCCGATTTGTAGAACCGTCGCGACTGTTTGGTGTATTAATGTGATGATCAAGAGGTAACAGAAAGGGCTATGCAATGGTAGCGCGACTGTTTTATTATAAACCGCGCTGAAGCTAAAAAACAGGCACAATCAAGCCAAAAACTCCCAAACCAAGGCAATCACTCTTTAAACAATCAAGGCACTTCCCAGACCGAACCAGGAAAACCAAAAACAAAGAGCTAATCCCCAAACTTTGAAAAGAGAGCAAAAATCAAACTCAAGGAAAAAATGAACACAAAAAGACAAAAGCCAACTCCAAGTTGTTCAGTTCGTAAACCAAACCGGAGATGGATTGAAGTGGCTTTGATCTACTTCACTAATGCATAGCAATAGCGTTTCGAAGGCTATCTGGCCGTGCTTCAGGCTCCGTCTAAAGTTTACAAATCAAACAACAAGGTAAAAAAAACTCCCCACCGGAGTCGCCAAATTGTTGTGGAGGTAAATCCCCTCTGCGGACAGAGGCGATCCCTACTAGTCCAAACGAGGTCTAGCAACAATCAAACAACGCTAACACGCAGGTTCCTAATTACACATAAAAGACCAATGATGAAGGCCTACCTGGATTCCAATGCTAGTACTTGTAGAAGAGTTGATGCTCCCGTCCCTTTGCCTCGGCTGGTCACGGTCCTCACGATCCTCGTGTACGGACACCTGCACATGCAAAGAACAATACAAACACAAGCATAAAATCCAGTAGATGTAACTATATATCAGTCAGAAAGGATATAACTCAAACATCATCATAAGGACATTAAGAGTGGAACCATAATGATAGTCATCTATTATTAATAAAAAAAGAAGAATACAACCATAGTTATGACGTCAAATCCTTCTCAAGAGGGTCCAGCCAGCAAGTCTCTTAAGCATTCACCTTTTGAGCTAGATCTCCCAAGACAAAAGCTCTCTCTCACACAAGTTTACACAAGAAAGAAACACTTCACAACCTTCCTTAAGCTCCCCAACAATCCCACACTTGTCACACCCGCTACCTATCAAACTCACACACTAGCAGCAACACTCCAAGCACTATGAATTCCAAAACTAGCTGCTCATGGCAATGGTAGAGGCTTAAATAGGAGAAGGAGTCTCCATGAATGGTGGGAGGATGAGATTATCTCCAAGGAAGGTGGCTCAAATGACGAAACAGAAATGCCAGAGAAGGGAGGGCGACATTTACAAGGCCAACAACCAGTTCTGGAGTCATCTGGAAGGCCAGTTGTTAGAACAAACTCGCCCAAACTGGATCAGCGCGGGTTCAGAACTGCACTGGGGCGCTGACATCGCTGCTGAATAACAGAGAAGGTCATGTCAGCACGATCAGATATGGATAACAGATGCGATGTCTCATGAAATTCGACCAGCGTGGGAATCATGTGTTCTTCCGTGCTGGCAGTGCATTCGTTCTGTTATGGAGCGCCCATCAGCGCGTTTATTTTGACAACAGTCGCGATGATAGTAAAACTTTGGCAAAGTGGGTCATTTGGCAACATTAGAGAGTATGAACATGAATAATTTGGTCTCATGACACAGTAGGAAGACTGACAGGAGGACAGTGACAAATTACTGTGTAACACATATTTATCTTTATGAGGACATTTGGCAGCATAATGACCTACTCTACCACAGGAAAATCATTTGAAGGGTAGTTTACCTCTAAATCTTCCGGAACCCCGTTGAAGCTTCTTGACAAATTTTACTTCATCTTCTTCTTCTGAAATATGTCCTGATTCATTGAGTTCTTCCTTCCCTTTTGCTAAAGCTTTAAATGTGGCTTCTCTCATATCTGATGGACCTCCTTTTCTCATCTCAAAGGCAGTTAAGATTCCGTGAAGCTGTGTCATAGTAATAGTCTACAAATCCTATTTTTCTTCTATAACAGACACTTTTGATTCAAATTTAGCAGACAAGGATCTTAAAACTTTCTCAACTAAGGTAACTTCGTTTATGTCTTCACCTAGATTCTTCATACAATTGACAACCTCATCTATACGTAAGAAGTAACTAGCTATACTTTCATCATTGTGCATCTTAAGAGTTTCATACTGAATTCTGAGAGTTTGAAGTTTAGCACGTTTTACCTAAGAATCTCCTTCGTAGCTCAGAACGATTTTGTCCCATACTTCTTTGGCTGGTTTGCGAAGCATAAATTTGACAAACTCTGATTGTGACGGACTTCCCAATAATGTATTGACAGCCTTGGCATTGGTTTCATATTGCTTTTTACCTGCCGCATCTATAGGAATTGCTGTTGGAAATGTATATTCTCCTTCCACAATTTCCCAGACATCCATTCCAAGTGATTGTAGATAGGTTGTGGTTCTTATTTTCCAATAAAAAAAGTTGCTCCCATCAAAGATTGGCGGTCTGATGGATCCCATGCTTTCTTTATTACTCATGATGATGGATCTCCCTTCAAGTGATCAAGCTTCTTCTGAAGGACCGACTCTCATACCAATTGTTGGAAATAATATTGAGAGGGGGGGTGAATCAGTATTATCAGATCAATAATTTTATTTCCCAAACAGATTTGTATACGCTACTTCAACTAAGTGAACTAGCGTGTACACGCGACTGTACTTAAAGCAACCAACGTATATGTAGAGAACTTTTGATTTAGCCAATTTATTATGCATTGAACTTTAACTAGTATATTAGAGATTTTTTTAGACAATGCAGTAAAAGCATAATAAAGCATCACACATAAGCAACACACATGAACACCAAGATATAAGGTGGAAACCCATTGTGGGTAAAAACCACCTGCTGTTGTCGTCTCTGTCTTCTTTTAATAATAAGAAAATCTGTTTACAATCTTGTACTGGTGCAGACTCATACCAGTACGCAAGCTTCTACCTGCAAAAGGTTACAACCTTCTCTCATTCTCCAGCTTCTATTGGAAGGGAGCTACAACCCCCTAACTCTTGTACTAGCCGATATTTTTACTAGTACGTAGGCGGTGACCTACACAAGGCTACGACCTTCTTTCTTCCTCCAAGGACCACGTTTCATAAATTTTCAAACTGGATCCATCATAACTGCAATTCAATCATCAAATACATCTGCATCAATCAATCACTGAAACTCAATCATCACTTTCTGAATCAACCACGACTGAATCAATCAATCACTTTTACAACCCAGCGTCAAATCACAATCAATCTGATCATCCAGAATACTATCACCAAAATATAATCACCAGAACCCAAACCAAAACCCAGAACTCTGCAATAGCAAACAAAGACAACTGAAACATACTTTATAAGGTATACACTACTTCCATGTGTTGAACCTGTGTGTATACGCGCTTTTATCAAAGCCAACCAGCATACACATCTGCAAATATTAATTCATAATTCTACAGCTATTTCGAACTTCAGTTATACCCAAATCATAATATTTACAGAATAACACATGTGTCAGTATTCAGATCTAGACTATACATGATCAAACCACATAATGATAATTCAATTCAAGCCTTAAGATCCCGATCCATCATTAGATCTTATCCTTCATAAATCGCTAAGGTTCATCCTTGATTCAAATCAAGCACAGCACCATAAGCCAATAACCTGCGTACTAGATCTCACATTTCATCAGATATTCGATACTTGCACACCTGGCCTAATGATCTTCTCCTCCTTATACAGTTTTAGGCCTTTCTCAATACCATGGACCAAAACCACTTAGGACCAATACCTTGGACCAAATACCTAGGGTCAATACCACTTAGGACCAATACCTTGGACCAAATACCTAGGGTCAATACCTCGGACCAAATACCTTGGATCAAAATACCTTGGACCAAAAACTTAGTTTCCCAAGATATACGCGCTTTTCTTTCTGTGAAAGTGCGTGTGTACGTATATGCTACTTGTGTCCAGTGAACCTGCATGTACACGCAGCTTGGTCAAGGTGAACTTGCATATACCTCTCTTTCTTCATTCTTTGTAGTCTGATCTATAATTCTTTACTGTTGACATGTTGTATTGTGATCTTTCATCTGAGTGAGTTGCCATCAAGGACAACACCTGTATCATAATTCCAACAAGAAGTATGAAAGAGGATCTCTCAAGACAAGGTTGGTCAAGGAACAAAGGTATGCTTTAAATACATTGATTGAAATGATTGTTCATTTGATAATCTATTACTAACATTGTTATTATTAGGGACCTATACATATAGTGATTAAGGTATGATTGTCTAGATATTTATCCATAGAGATGATGTAACTTATTTTTTACTTCAGTTGTTTTTATACTTCTGAAAAAAAAAAAAAAAAAAAAAACAAAAAAAAAAACAAAAAACAAAAAACAAAAAAAAAAAAAAAAAAAAAACAAAAAAAACAAAACAAAAAAAAAAAAACAAAAACAAAAACAAAAACAAAAACAAAAAACAAAAAAAGAAAAACAAAAAAAACAAAACAAACAAAACAAACAAACAACAAAAAACAAACAAACAAATTAATTAAAAATAAAAATAAAAAATAAAAAAATGTGAATAAAAGCGATAAAGAAAATAAAAATAAAAATCATCAAAAGGGAGCTCTAGTTAAAATGTCGCTTTAGTTTTTTTCATCATGCTTAATTTTGATTAATTATCAAAAAGATTTGATTAAAGTTGCAAATATAGGGAGATGTGATGTTTTGTTGCCTTTCGATAAAACATTGATGTAATTGAACAGATGAGATCATCCCCGCTTGGATCAACGGTGGAGGACGATGTTCGGGCCCCCCCTACATTTTCGCAAGTTAATGGGGGGGTCCGAAATGCAGATTTGTGTAAACCGTTGAAACCCACGTGGCAGCTCCACGGTGAGTTCAAGGCCCTCTCCACCAATACCACTTACCACCCATAGCCCCTCCACGAAAACTGCCTTCCCACTCCTACTCTGCTCCCTTTCAGCTCCCACGCCAGCTGTTATCCCCTAATTTTCCCACGTCCTATTATTGTTTCCCATTGAATCTTCCTGCCAACAGTCATATGAACGTTGATCATTAATAACTCCCGCCAGTGTTTAACTTTTTTAATAAATGCTCAAAAAATGGTAATGTTTTCATTAAACACCCCTTCTTGCTTTAAAAAAACCCCACATCACCCTGCATTTGTCCCTTTTTCCATTTCATTTTATCTATGTAGATTTTGAACCAAAGGTTTTCAAGTGCACCAGTGCCCTCTGCATCGGCATTCTCCTTTCTATCATCAACCAAATGCAGTCTCGTAACACTATTCACATAGCCTCCATTACAGTCAAAGATGTTGTCTCATAAAGGAAAGGTGAAAATAGTTGTTGAAAGTCAAGTATTACCTCATGTTTTTAACTTAGATGAACTTCCCTTGGTCAACACACAGTATAAAATATCTGAGACCCAATGTGAGTTTGACTTGTACGAGCTCCACAACTGAGCAAATAAAAAATTCTTAGATAACAATGATGAGTTGAGTATCTAGGAGTCATTCTTACCTCAATTTATTTTTCCCCAAACTCATGTCTTCCAAGAATTTGTTACATGGTGTCATCTTAGGTATCTCCCTAGCCAAAAGGTTGTAATTGCCCAAAATAATGAAACCTTATTTGCAATTACACCGGAAGTTATCTGCCAAGCTCTTCAAATTAATCCTCAAGCTCCCTTACATCCATTTTCCACTGATTCACTCATGGAAATATACCATAAGCTTACTTTCTCTCAATGAGCCCATATTTTTTAGTCTTTTCTACCTGAAAATTCTGAGTTACCCAGAAATAATCCCCCATATTTTGCTTCTATTTTCCCTGAAATGTCAAGGCAATTTATTTCTATGGTTACTTGCCTATTAGTTTATCCCACAGATCAATGGGTAGATGAATTAGTGTTAGTATTTTTTTCAGTGTTCTCAATCGTTAAGAAGTCGTCACTCATTTTCAACTATAGTCAATATCTATCAAATGTTATTCATGTTCAATTTCTAAAGTTTACTATTGAAGGTGCATTCAAACAACCTTCAGTCCTTGTATATTCGATGTTGTTTTATCAAGAAAACAGGTTCAAATTTCAGTTGCAGAAGGTTGATGTACAGGGAAGACCACTATCAATCATTCACTAGAATTCCTTGGTGAGAAATAATTCAGAAGAATATTTATTTAGTAATTTTGTAGATCAATTTTTTCATGTATCCTTATGTCTTCTTGGAAACAATGTTATACCAAGGATTTCACCAGAAATCAAAAGAGTTTTACATCTTACAGAACAAGCCAAGGTTGGAGACTGGTATCTTTACCATAATTATACATAAATTTGAATCTATGGATGTGAACTCCCTCCCTACAGGTTGCCAGTTTTTGTACCAGTAAGAATCTTTGCCTTGGAATATATCAAGCAAATGTTGAATATGGATGACATGTATTTTGTGTCAAGAAAGTAGAAGGCACAGTTTAAACTGAAGGCACACAATGGTCCTTACATCATCAACACTGGAGCAGTGGCAAAGGAAGCAGATGAGTTACTAAAGCAGGTAAATTCAAATTAAGTTTCACATGGTCATATGATTCTGCAGGGATAATTTCAAAAATAAGAGTTGAGCAGAAGACCACGCCTTATGTACATACACCTAGTACGGAAATTAAGAAATATGTTAATCAAGAGGAGTGGATAGAGAATACACTGCAAGGGGATGAAGAGAAAATTGTTAGTCAGACATCTCTACAAACTCCAATCTTAAAAGAAAAAAAAGCTAAGAGATCCAAGGAGAGTATGTCTCCTATAGACTCAGGTGCAAATTTTCTTGTTTTCACAAGAAGAAAGAAGACAAATACCTAGGAAGAATCATCAGAAGAGAAAGGCTCACATGAGAAATCTATAGTTGTTTTGGAAAGGTCTTCCCACTACATATTTTACACATATTGAAGAGACAACAACATTCCCAGTGTCTTCTACATCCTAGATTAAAACATAGCAGAACAATTTTGCTAGGTACAGAGATATCAAGATGAAAAATGAAGCTTTGAAAGTCACAATGTATTTAGAATTCTGGAAATAGTTTGCTACCACTCAACATAGACTATTATCTCCACTAGACACAGAGAAGGGACAATTCCAA
The DNA here is from genome assembly GCA_031772625.1 of Pinus tabuliformis. Taxonomy (NCBI): domain Eukaryota; kingdom Viridiplantae; phylum Streptophyta; class Pinopsida; order Pinales; family Pinaceae; genus Pinus; species Pinus tabuliformis. The sequence continues at coordinate 1,283,144,289 of CM062818.1, read as the reverse complement.
ATGGCTTTCTTAGAACCTAAAGTTCCAGCTCCTAAAACTGCAGAAGATTACAAAACATTTGTCTTTTCTTTTGACATCAAGAAAATCCATGCCATTGATCAGATCGACTTGCATAAATAGGTTGGTGAGATGATATATTCAACACTAACAGGTTCATCCATGGCAGTCCCTAAATTCCAAGACTCACTAAACAATATTCTTTCACATCTAAAGATGGAAAGGATGTCATCCTCGGATAAAGACACTAGAATTAAAGCCCTTGAAGATTTGGCAGTTAAACTAGGATATGATCCCAGTGACATCAAAGAAGCTGAGGATATGATTAAGAAAAAGAATGTTGATATTCAAGCTCTCATAAAACAGCTCAAGCTTCCAACCATAGAGCACCCACATGCTAAAGAAATTACTGAGCTGGAAGTAGAGAAGGAAAATTTGTTCAAGATGATAGTTGAACAAAATGTGCAAATTAAGAAAATGGAGACAAATATGGAGTTGCTTTTGAAAGAGAAAAAACAGTTGGAATTTGCAGGCACATTAGCACAACAAATAGTAGCAACAACCTGAACAAAAGTAATAGGATCAACCACTGCAGACTCCTCTGAAAAGTTAGTGAAATCTCTGGGAGATTTATCATTGACTAACCAAGAAAATGAAATATTGTTAGCATTATTGAAAAGAATGGAGGAAAATAAAATCAACGCTGACAATGCATACTTAGCAGAAGTGCAGAAAAATTTATAGCTTACTCAACAGCTCGAAAAGTATGAAAATCAGTCATTAATATCATAAATGTTGGCAGAGGCTAAGCAAAGAATATGGCATAATATTAATGAAAATATCACATAATTATATATTATATTTGAGCACGAGGAATTAGTACAGAATGTAAAAGCAACAGTTGAACAAACAAAGGTTGAAATTGAACACAGGCCCGCAGAAGCACACAAAATTATCAAGATGTTGAACTCCAAGACTAAGGATGAGCTCGAAGAACTTCAAATTCAAGACAGAATAGGCACAATCATGGAAGTGAAAAGAGTTCTAACAAAGAAGAACCTGATGATACAGCTTGAAAACAAGTGAAAAGAGTTAGAACTACAAGAGATTTAACAGAAAATCTAATTTGTTGCAGGAGAAAGGGCTTCCACCTTTGAGAGCTTCTAATGGAAAATTGATTCCATTAGAGAACTACCAGGACCAATTGTGTAATATAGCTACAGATACATCCAAATTTGCCAAAGTGAGAGGAATAATAAATGGAGAAGATTTCATGTAAGGCCTACAATATCACCTCTTCATTAAGCATGAAATACTTCATTTGTTTCTCAATAAACCAACTTTTCAAACATACACAGAAGTGGATGAAAGATTTCGAAATATGGTAAATTTCTCTATTCCTAGTGAAGAAAGATGGGATAAATTATTGGAGCTCGTTGAGTAAAATCAAACAGAAATCCTTTATATTAGGAGCATTCAAATAGAAGAAGTAGAAATATAGCTATAGTCATCAACAACACTCCTCAAAGTGTGAACAAAACATTTGAATTAGTCTATGATTTCTATCATTTAGTTCTATTTTTGAAATATCTACATCTTTTGGTAGATATTATTTTGTAATAAATTTTATTTGAAGTTCGAATTAGTTCAATATATAATCTATAGGTATTTTGTAAAAATAATTAGAAAGGGTTGATTGTGGAGAAGAGAAGATCTTTATTCAATTGTAAATTGTGGAATTTCCATTTGAAAGTAATCAAATCAAAAATACAGAGGCACTTTTGTTTCAAGATTCTTGTTTTAGATAAATGGTGATGTTTCTCTCTTTGTAAAATGTTTTGTCTTTCAAGTTATCACATGAATGTTTCTTTCTCGATTGTTACAAGAAGATTATGAGTTGAATTTACTTACAGTACTCTACTCTGGCTTGTTTAAACAATCTGAATGCATTAGGGGAATTTTGATGTCTAAAATGAGCCTCCTAAGAAAATTGTACAACCAAAATAAACTTTATAAGAACCAATCAGATTCATGATGATGATGTCAACTATGGGGGATGATTCACCATTTTTGGAGTAAAAAAGTAAAAAGATTAAAAAATAATAAAATAATAAAACTACTTTTTCAACTTATCTCCCTAAGGTTTTACTCAAATTTCAAGCGGGAGTACTCATTGGATGAAAAATTTAATTTCTCATCGAAGGAGTGCCCATATTGCATACTTTTGATGGACCCTACTACACGAAAAATGAGAAATACATGAAAACATGTGATTGCAATCACGTTTTTCATGTATTTCTCATTTTTCGTGTAGTAGGGTCCATCAAAAGTATGCAACATGGGTACTCCTTGGATGAGGAATCAAATTCTACATCCAACGAGTGTTGCCGCTCGAAATTTGAATAAACCCATAGGGAGATAAGTTGAAAATATGAGTTGAAAAAATAGTTTTTACTTTTTTCCCTCTAAAATTTGATGATGTAATCTAATCTTATTTTATTATTTCCACTATTATTCTATAATATCCTTAGGAGGCCCATTTTAGACCTCAAAATTCCCCTAATGGTTTTCCTTCTAAAATTAAATATAAAATTCATTTGCGTGTGCTTTATATTTAATTGATCCTCACCTTATATTCATCTTATCCATACCACACATAATTCATGAGATCCAGGACTTTGCCTACCTCATCCTATTTTAACTACTTTTCTTATTTGTGATTTATTACTGAAAATTGTTATGACTCCATGTCCAATGGACTTTTCTCACTCTGCAACCACAACCATAAAAAACTATCTTTGACCTTTATACCTAGCAGAAGATCTAAAAATCAAATAAAAATCATATAGAGAGAGCCCTCTCTGAAGCTGGAAGGACTACATCTCAGCTTTAAAAGTGGTTTGTGGTTACCTCTATAGTTTCTTCTTCAACCTAGGAAAATTATGGAGTGCTAACATTCTAACGACCATACTGGGGAATTACAAAGCTAAATTTTCCCTGGTTGAGCATTGAATTCAAAGTTTTTAAACTATTTCTTGTGGGTGACAGTGAAGTAGAATTTATTAGGCTGAATTTTTCACCCAAAAGTTGTGTTTTAACCCAGTTGCAACAAGTTTCCTTGAAAATCTAGCTTCTAAAAGGATTTTACAAGATCACGTCCAGATCCCGATCCCCCTAAAGTTGTGAGTGATCCTGAGAAGTTAATTAGGAAAATTAACTTTGAATAAGTTCAAGAAAGCAATATTCCTTTGCTAAGATCTCACGTGCACTTCTTGAAAGGCTTTTAACAGTCAAGGATATTGAGTTTGACTTGCCTTTTGAACATAGTCTTTTTAGATCCAAGTCAAAAGGCTTTGTTTTTGAAACAATCATCGATGAAGCAAAAATAAAACCATACATACCATAACAAAAGCTTTTTATTTCAAAATCTAACAAGGACATATTAAACAAATTTCAAAAGCTTGAAAAATTGGTAACTAAGCTGAATAAGGATGTTGAAGAATCGTCCATATTTCAGAATATTGTTACTTCTTCTTCTACTTCATCGATTCCCTTTGATCCCTCGTCATTGTACTATTCCTATTACATAGTTTATTCATACTCCTTTTATACCAACTCAACATATCATAACCCCACCACCTTTGTTACCCCTAGCATCAGGCACAACTACGATTTCATATACCTCTCATATTCCAATCATGGCAGCCTGATATGCCCCTTTGGTTATGAAAAAACCACTAAATACTATGCCACTGAATTATGCACAACGTATACCCCAATTCAATGGAACTAGGCCCACTACAGCTCAGTAACACATTAATAAGATGAATGATTTTCAGATCTAGAAGAAGTTTATGATGATGATGTTAAAGTAAGGTTGTTTGCTCAAATTTTGGCAGGTGAAGTGAGAAAATGGTATAGGGGACTGGCAGTAGGCAATGTTGCTAATTTACAACAATTTCAACAAGTTTTTATTTCTCGTTGGGAGGTTAAAAAGAATCCACTTCAGATTCTTACAGAATATGAAAGTTTAAGGAGAGCTCTAGGAGGGTCAATTCAAGATTATTTAGACATATTCAAAAACCTTTATGATTCTATTCCAACAGAAATAAAGCCCCCACTAGGGTTGGCCTTGTTGACCTAGATTGTCATTGATGTCAATATGGAAATATTCTAGGATACTAAATGATGATATGAAGCCAAGGAGAAGCAGAGGAGATCCATGAAGAAACAGGAGCAAGAAGCCAAGGAGCAAGGCCATCAGGAAAGATAAGCCATGAGTAAGAGTATTGCACAGTATCAGAGGAGTTAACACATCAGAGGAGTATTGCAGAATATCAAAGCAAGAGAGGCATATCGGAAAAGATATCAGGAGTCGTCAAGGTATGAAGGTATTAGAGAAGTTCATTGAAAGACATTGCAAAGCCAAAGGAAGACCTATTGGAGCAAGAGGAGCCATATCGGGAGTATCGCATGTAATTATATTCCCAAGAAGTCCCTCAAAGAGGAAGAAGTCATCAAAAGAGAAGGAACAAAGAGGAACACACATCAGGAGGAGAAGCCAATGGAAGAGAAGTTAACAGAGGAACCATATCATGAGATATCGAAGGAATATCAGAGAAGAGCTATTGGAGCAGTGTATCGGAAGCCATAGGAGTGACAAGCCAAGAGAAGATAAGAGCGGAGCAGTATATATATATATATATCGGAGAAATCACGTTGGCAGGTTCTATTAAGTACCACAGTAAAAACACTGAAGGAATGAATCAAAGTGAGGAGACAGATGAAGATTGAACACACAGGAACCATTGGATCTTGGAGATCAATGGACGAGATTGTTTGTAATGAGCGGCCAGGATTAAGTTGCGCAGCGTAAAGTCAAAGAAATGAACGATGGAGATTAATTTAAGTATTAGCAGATGAGGAAATCAGAGGAGTCGTCGCAACTGTCGATGGTAGAAGATCTACGGTCATCGAGCGCTAAATAGCTTGGGAATTAGTCAAAGAGAAAAGTGGGTTTGTAATAGTGGCAGTGGTTATCGAGTGGACGCTAGGCAGTAAGCGATATTTAGAGGAGCTCCCCCGATTCCATTAACCGAGTGACACATAGCACTCGGGTGGAGAGAGAAAACCACTTTTTTGGGTGATTATCTCTCTTGCAAGTGGCTCACCTGAAATGCATGTAGGCCATTGGATCTAGCGTGGTTTGATCTACGGCGCAGGATCACCGAGTAGCTTTGTTGGTTGGGTGTAATATCAACTATCGGATGGGATGGTAAGATCTACGGTGGAGGATTGATCCAATAAAGGTAAACATGAAAATGTGCAAAGGCTGTAAAAAGGCGGAAAAGTTAAGTTACGCATGATTATTGTGTATTTCTATTATATAAACGTTATAATAGAAATAGCGCGGATATAACGATTTCATGTGGTTATATATATGCGGCTAAGGGTTAATGAAGGTTTATAAGGGTTGAATGAGTCTCGATATTAAAGTGAATGAAATCATAAGGGTTGTCACCCCCGAACCACCGATTGCGATATGTATGCGGACCCGCTGCACTATTATAATACGACCTATTGAAATATCGCATCCGTTGAATCACAATGTTCAAAAGAATTGACACCGCTGGACTGCCGATTGCGATATATATATATATATATATATATATATATATATATATATATATATATATATATATATATATATATACGGACCCGACAGAGTTATTAACAATTGGTTAATAACATAATCGCATCCACTCCGTCGGCAGAAGGGGAATTGGCAATTTTATGTGAAAACCTCCGATTGTGATAGAGTTGTATATAATATTGCATCCAGTAGGAGCAATCGGCCATCGGCGATGGTATAGGCACAACTTATAAAAGACCTCCAGAAAGTTGTGATTGCGATTGGATAGTGACGTGGCATGTGGGACCTCTCTATTAGTACAACCTGTCCATTGAAATCCTCCATAAATAATGATTTAGTATATTGTATAAATATTAAAGAAAAAAGGGCCTCTTTGATATTTTTTAATATGCAACATTTCTTTGTAATTTGGCCTCTCTTCTGAATTTACATGTCCTGTGAGTATTGGAACACTCAAATAGACAGAGGAAGCCATGGAACGGGAAGCCGAAGAATCAAGCAAGCGTAGATGGACGAGTGAGCGCAGAGGAAGCTAAAGCAACCGGAGGAGGGAAGCCAAAAGGTTGAGTGAGCGTTGAGGAAGATGAAGCTCAAGTGAAAAAGGAGGAAGCCAAAGGTTAGGCATATCAAGGTAAGAAAACAGAGAATTGTCTTGATGCAGTGGTTATTGGAAAACTGGAAGAAAGGAAGAAGCGGTAGGTCCAGCAGGGCAAGAGGAAGCCGAAGGTCCAATAGGACAGGAGGAAGCCGAAGGATGAGCAACTCTATTGATTGGATTCACCTTTGAAAAGCTCAGACCAGTGCTAGGTTAATCAAGTACATAACGCAACCTGAAGAACAATTTTGTGGAGGGAATAAATAAAGCTTCTGTGGGAACAGTAACCAACACCAACAATGAAGCATATGTGAATTTGTTTTTTTGGGAAGTAAGAGATAGCTAGAACAGTGAGAAGCAGTCATGCCTGAAGCATTTACAGTGATAGTGAGAATAGAGGCCTGAAACTAAGAGTTGATTCTTGTGCAGAGCTTAGTGCAGTTAATTGTAGACACACTAAAGTTGTGTGGAGACATTATTGGAGATCATGATGGCTATTTGATATCATTATGAGATAACTTTTTGCAAACTCTGTGTGGACAGTATGAAGAGTTGTAAAGACTCCTTCATATGAAGACTGGTTATCATTGATGTTGTAGCATGGAGACTATAGTGAAGCTGTAAATTGGCAGAGGGTTGGAGCCCTTGGGGTTGGTGCCTCAAAAGTTGGAAGGATTGGTGTCCTTGGAGTTGGTGCTCCTATATCCAAGGTTGGTGCCTTGACAGCAGAGGGTTGGAGCCCTTGGGGTTGGTGCCTCAGAACTGGAAGGATTGGTGTCCTAGGAGTTGGTGCTCCTAAGTCCAAGGTCGGTGCCTTGACAAAACATAGTTGGTGCTCTGGAGGTTAGAGGCTCACAAAAGTCCAAGTTGGTGCTTGGCAACAGATTGGAACCACATATATATATATATATATATATATATATATATAGATATAGATATATATGTATGTATATAGATATATATATATATATATATATATATATATATATATATATATATATATATATATATATATATATATATATATATATATATATATATATATATATATATATATCTAGATATATCTATCTATATATATATATATATATAGTATCTATTTTATTGCAAAGATTATATTAATAAAGCATTTATTCTTGTTGTTCATCTTATGTTCTGAATATAAATGTTTTAATTGGTAAAATAACGATTGAAAAGAAATATTGATTCAGCCCCCCAATATTTCCAACAATTGGTATCAGAGCCAGTACCTTCATTCAAAGCCTAACAGCTTGAAGGTTGATCTTTAGAACACAAATGGCGAAGTCAAGGAAGAAAGTCTCCAATCCTCCTAAGGATGTGTCTCCCTCTACCACTAAAATAGAAGACAATCAATTTGAGGAGGCTCCATGGTTCAATGGGAACTTTAATATATGGGAAGCAAGAATGAGGAATTTCTTAAAGACTCAAGGCATTGAAATCTGGAAATCAGTAATTGTTGATAGCATGATGGATGGAGAATCCAAGGAGTACAATGAAAAAGCAATGAAGGCAATCTTGAATGGGCTACCTGATTCTATAAAGAACAATTTAGGAAAATGTTCATCAACAAAGGGTATATGGGACAAACTTCATGACCTTCACTCAAAAGGAGCATTGACCATGAACATTAGTCAAGAAGATGATGGAAATCAAGAAGAAAATCCAGAATCCATCATAGAACCTGAAAATGAGAATGATGACATCAAGGCTAAAGAAGACCTAGAAGATGAAGAGAATGAAAAAGATTTTGTATAATATCTCCTCACTCAACTTATGGCTGCCATGGAAGAGATTATCAATTTGAAAAAGGAAAACAAGGAACTTAAGAAGAAAGCACAAGGAGCTGAGAAGATAATGGAAACATTGGCAATCATAGAAGAACAGGTCGATGAAGCAAAAAAGGAGAGAAACACCATGATATGTCAACTAAAAGCAAAGCATGAAGAAATCTTCAAATTAAAATCTAACATCAAACTTCTCAAGGCCGAAACATGTAAAGCTATAAGGATCAAGGAAGAAATGGAGAGCAGTCTAGCAAAGGAAAATGAAGAAATATTCAAAATGAAGTCAGATATCATCTCCATTAAAATAGAAGCAAATGAAGCTGCTCATATCAAGGAAGAAGTTAAGAAACAACTTGCTAAGAAGAATAATGAGTGTGAAAGATTGGAAGAAGAGATTGCTTTCCTCAGGAAAAAGGTTGAAGGGATGAACAAAACCTTGAAGAGCTCTCAAGCCTTGGATGACATGCTCAGCCATCAAAGATGTCCATTTGATAAATCAGGTCTCGGGTATGCAGGTGAATCCTCAAACAAGAATGATAATGCTTCAAACAAAAGGAATGTTAAGAAGCCAGAAAGAAATGGTGATGCTCCCAGTTCCAGCAAAGGCAAGGAGAAAAATTAAGGCAACAATGGAAGAAATCCTGCTCCAAGAAGAAATGTAGATAATGTCAAGGATTGAAGCAATGGTTATCATCAAAGGATCTCAAGATAGAAAGACTTCAGAAGTACAACAAGGAAATCTCCATCTCCCAGGTACCAAAGTTTATTTCTTGGTTATTGTTATTCTTGTACAAACTTTGGTCACATGGAAAAAGATTGTAAAGCATATCATAAAGATAGATTTTATGGTCCCCAACCATATCATAAAGATAGATATTATGGTCCCCAACAATATCCAAGGAACAATTTTGCAGGAAGAAATCATGAATTCTTATTCATGAAAAATGTAGAATGCTTCCAGTGTCATAACATTGGTCATATGGCACGTGATTGTAACTTAACTTGGGCTCTTACATGAGCTAGAACCATGCAAAAGAAGAAAGTTACACAAGTATGGAGAAGGAGGCAAATACAATCTGAAAGTCCCTTGAACTCTCTAGCCAACAACACATGTTGTTGACCTGATCTTCGACAATCTGAGCATTTGATAGGAAGATTCTACCAAAAGAGATGATGCATACAGTTAGGGGGAACCTGTGATTCTTGATCATTATTGCAGAAGCTATTAGTGAAAGGGTCCTTATGAAATCCTTGTTGAGCTATATTAAAAATCATTCATTGATAAAGATCATTTCTCAGGAGCAATTCATTGAAGAAATTGATCTCTTGACTATTCTTTGGACTGGTGTTGAAGATGTTTTCCACTTGATCACTAAGTAGAAATTGGAACAACAGAGAATGTCATCTAATACTAGAGAAATAGGGAAAATAACCATGTTGTTGTTATTACAGAAGTTTATGTCTCGACTCAGGGATTGAATGTGAGAACAGGTAAATTATGGACACAAACAAACAGATACATCTAGGAATGAAGCATGAAGCAAGAGCAATTGGCAGCATCTAACAAAATTGAAGCATTATTGAAGCCATGATAAAGTAGTTCTGAGACATGAAGAGGGGATAATGTGCTAGTTGCAACAATCCTTCTATCTTGAGTAAAAGGAAGAGAACTATTACAGGGGGAGTAACATACTCATGAAGATCTACTATTCATAAAGAACAGAACCAGTTTGATAGGGGGAGTCCCAGAGCACTCCTTTTCCATTGATGTCAAAAGGGGAGAGAAGAAGAATATTGCCATCAATAACAAAGGGGGATATTTTTGACCTAGATTGTCATTGATGTCAATATGGAAATATTCTAGGATACTAAATGATGATATGAAGCCAAGGAGAAGCAGAGTAGATCCATGAAGAAACAGGAGCAAGAATCCAAGGAGCAAGGCCATCAAGAAAGCTAAGCCATGAGTAAGAGTATTGCAGAGTATCAGAGGAGTTAACACATCAGAGCGATATTACAAAATATCATAGCAAGAGACGCATATCGGAAAAGATATCAAAAGCCATCAAGGTATGAAGGTATCAGAGAAGTTCATTGAAAGACATTGCAAATCCAAAGGAAGACCTATTGGAGCAAGAGGAGCCATATCAGGAGTATCGCATGGAATTATATGCCCAAGAAGTCCCACAAAGAGGAAGAATTCATCAAAAGAGAAGGAGTAAAGAGGAACACGCATCAGGAGGAGAAGCCAGCGGAAGAGCAGTTAGAGGAACCATATCATGAGATATCGAGGGAATATCAGAGAAAAGCTATTGGAGCAGTGTATCGGAAGCCATAGGAGCGACAAGCCAAAAGCAGATAAGAGCGGAGCAGTATATATATATATATATATATATATATATATATATATATATATACTGCTCCGCTCTTATCTGCTTTTGGCTTGTCGCTCCTATGGCTTCCGATACACTGCTCCAATAGCTTTTCTCTGATATTCCCTCGATATCTCATGATATGGTTCCTCTAACTGCTCTTCCGCTGGCTTCTCCTCCTGATGCGTGTTCCTCTTTACTCCTTCTCTTTTGATGAATTCTATATATATATATATATATATATATATATATATATATCGGAGAAATCACATCGGTGGGTTCTATTAAGTACCATAGAAAAAACACTGAAGAAATGAATCAAAGTGAGGAGACAGATGAAGATTGAACGCACAGGAACCATTGGATCTTGGAGAGCAATGGACGAGATTGTTTGTAACAAGTAGCCAGGATTAAGTCGTGCAGCGTAAAGTCAAAGAAATGAATGATTGAGATTAATTTAAGTATTAGCGGATGAGGAAATCGGAGGATTCGTCGCAGCCGTCGATGGTAGAAGATCTACGGTCATCGGGCGCTAAATAGCTCAGACATTAGTCAAAGAGAAAAGCAGGTTTGTAATAGTGGCAGTGGTTATCGGGTGGACGCTAGGCAGTAAGAAGTATTTAGAGGAGCTCCCCCGATTCCATTAACCGAGCGACACATAGCACTCGAGTGGAAAGAGAAAACCACTTTTTCGAGTGGTTATTTCTCTTGCAAGTGGCTCACCCGAAATGCATGTAGGCCGTTGGATCTAGCACGGGTTGATCTACAATGCAGGATCACCGAGCAGCTTTGTTGGTCGGGTGTAATATCAACCGTCGGATGGGATGGTAAGATCTACCAATAAAGGTAAACATCAACAAATGTGCAAAGGCTGTAAAAAGGCGGAAAAGGTAAGTTACGCATGATTATTGTGTATTTCTATTATATAAACATTATAATAGAAATAGCGCGAATATAAGGATTTCATGTGGTTATATATATGCAACTAAGGGTTAATGAAGGTTTATAAGGGTTGAATGAGTCCCCATATTAAAGTGAATGAAATCATAAGGGCTGTCACCCCCGAACCACCGATTGTGATATGTATGCGGACTCGCTGCAACATTATAATACGACCTATTGAAATATCGCATCTATTGAATCACAATGTTCAAAAGAATTGACGTCGCTAGACTGTCGATTGAGATATATATATACATATGGACCCGATGGGTGTATTAACTTCTGTTTAATGTAATATCACATCCGGTTTAATCGCAAGTCTTGAAGGAGTGTAATGATATAAAATATCGATTGTGATAAAGTGATGGACATGATGGAGTTATTAACAACTGGTTAATAACATAATTGCATCCGCTCCGTCGGAAAAGGGGAGTTGGCCATGTTATGTGCAAACCTCCGATTGTGATAGATGTGTATATAATATTGCATCCAGTAGGAGCAATTGGCCATCGGCGATGGTATAGGCATGACTTATAAAATACCTCCAAAAAGTTGCGATTGTGATTGGATAGTGATGTGGCATGTGGGACCTCTCTGTTGGTACAACCTCTCCAATGAAATCCTCTATAAAAAATGATTGAGTCTATTGTATAAATATTAAAGAAAAAAAGGGCCTCTCTGATATTTTTTAATATGCAACATTTCTTTGTAATTCGGCATCTCTTATGAATTTACGTGTCCTGTGAGTATTGGAACACTCGAATAGACAGAGGAAGCCATGGACCGGGAAGCCAAAGAATCAAGCGAGCATAGATGGATGAGCGAGCGCAGAGGAAGCTAAAGCAACCGGAGGAGGGAATCCAAAAGTTTGAGTGAGCATTGAGGAAGCTGAAGCTCAAGCGAGCAAGGAGGAAGCCAAAGGTTAGGTGTATCAAGATAAGAAAATAGAGAATTGTCTTGATCCGGTGGTTGTTGGCGAACTAGAAGAAAGGAAGAAGTGGTAGGTCCAGCAGGACAGGAGGAAGCCGAAGGTCCAATAGGACAGGAGGAAGCCAAAGGTCCAGCAGGACAGGAGGAAGCCGAAGGACGAGCAACTCTATTGATTGGATTCACCTTTGAAAAGCTCAAACCAGTGCTGGGTTAATCAGGTACATAACGCAACCTAAAGAACAATTCTGTGAAGGGATAAATAAAGTTTCATCTAACATAGCTTGAAGGGAACAGTAACCAGCACCAACATTGAAGCCTATGTAAATTTGTTTTATAGGAAGTAAGAGATAGCTAGAACAGTGAGAAGCAGTCACGCCTGAATCATTTACAATGATAGTGAGAACAGAGGCCTGAAATTGAGAGTTGATTCTTGTGCAGAGCTTAGTGCAGTTAATTGTAGACACCCTGAAGTTGTGTGGAGACATTATTGGAGATCATGATGGCTATTTGATACCATCATGAGATAAATTTTTGCAGACTCTATGTGGACAATATGAAGAGTTGTAAAGACTCCTTCATATGAAGATTGGTTGTCATTGATGCTATATCATGGAGACTACACTGAAGCTGTAAACTGGTAGAGGGTTGGATCCCTTGGGGTTGGTGCCTCAGAAGTTGGAAGGATTGGTGTCCTTAGAGTTGGTGCTCCTATATCCAAGGTTGGTGCCTTGACAACAGAGGGTTGGATCCCTTGGGTTGGTGCCTCAAAAATAGAAGGATTGGTGTCCTGGGAGTTGGTGCTCCTAAGTCCAAGGTTGGTGCCTTGACAAAACAGATTTGGTGCTCTGGAAGCGGGAGCCTCACAAAAATAAAAGTTGGTGCTTGGCAACAGATTAGAACCATATATATATTGTATCTATTTTATTGCAAAGATTATATTAATAAAATCATTTATTTTTGTTGTTCATCTTGTGTTTTGAATATAAATGTTTTAACTGGTAAAATAATGATTGAAAAGAAATATTGATTCACCCCCCCCCCCTCAGTTTTTCCAATAGGCCTTACTTCGATATCCAAATGGTTTTGATGCCGACATGGTATATCATATGAGAGAAAGAAATTCATCTACTTTAGAGGAGATGTAAAGGAATGTTGTTAGTGTAGAGGCCAATCTGTTGGAAAAGAAAGCTAAGTTGAGGTCTGATAAGAGAGTGACTATTAAAGAAGAGCCTTTTTCATCATCAGATGTTAAACTAGACACTTTGGTTAAAACTATGGAGAGAATGACTTTGACAGAGAGAGACGCACCAAAAGAACCATAAGGGGGTCCTCAGATTAGGAATCCAAATTTCAAAAGACAATAGCCCCAAATCAAGCAAAGAGAACCAAGAAACCCAACAGATCTACAACAAATTATACCTCTATTTTAGGAAAATTATGCTGAGGAGGAACATGAGACAACAAAAGAGCTAGAAGAGAATTATATCAATCTTTTTGGTGAAGGAGAGACAGATAATGTTTTCTTAACCAAAGAGGAACAAGATTTGTTCTTGTTATCACAACAAGATTTGATGCATACAAAATCAGAGGATTACAAAAAAGGCGATCAAAATTCCATTATGGAAGTGCATAAACAATATAATCTGTGAAATAAAAAAAACCGCAACAAATCCTCCTAACAAGATTCAAACTGATACACCTTCTACAAGTCAAACAAAGGTTGATCCTCCAAAGGAAGCCCCTCAAATGAAAGATACAAATGTGAAAGAGGTAGAAAAGCCTCAACCTTCTTTTAACCTTGAAAATGAGTTGTCAAAGGTTTAAATTTGTGTTCCATTGACTGAATTAATGAAAAAGGATGTATATAGAAGTCAAGTTATAAAGGCACTAAAGATAGAAGAAGGAACAAATACTGTAAATATAAGTGATGACCAACCTAGATTGTTGTTTAGACCAGAAGTTGAGGGAAATTCACAAGATGGTAATGTGCCACCATTTTATGTTAGTCGTAACATTCATGATTTCATTTTTCACAATGCCATGTTGGATTCAGGAGCTTCACATTTTCTCATGCCAAAAGTAATTATGGAGAAACTCGGATTAGATATAACCAAACCATATAAAGACCTGTTATCTTTTGATTCAAGCAGGTTAAGATGTTCAGATTTGATCAAGGGTTTGTGTGTAAACCTTACACAAATCCCAGAAAAAAGTATAGTGATGGATGTTGTTGTGGCTGATATCCGTCCAAAATACGGAATGCTCTTGTCAAGGTCTTGGGGAGCAAAGTTGCAAGGCACATTGAAAATGGATATGACATATGCAACTATTCTTATTTTTGGGCAACAAAGGAGATTGTACAGGGAGACTCTTATGAAATATATGGTAAGCATTCAGGACAAACCCAATAATTACCCACTCTATTTTGTACATTCATACATGGATTCTTTCATTTTATATAATGACATATGTTTGGAAGAAGAAATTCAAGACATGGAAAGTGAATTAGAAAAAACAAGGGATGTGAAGTTAAAGACTGAAACAAAAAATGATAATGATGAAGGCCTTTGGCATATGGATTTTGATGGGGCAGTCAGCAAGGAAGGAGCCTGGGCTAGTGTATGGATCTTAGACACAAAATCAGGTAGGTCAAAGAAGTATTCCTACAAGCTTTCCTTCCAATGTACCAGCAATGTTTCTGAATATGAGGAACTTATTTTTTGGTTGCAACTATTGAAAATATCAGGAGCCAAAAGGATTTCAGTCCATGGAGATTCAGAACTCATCAATAATGAAATTAAAGGTGAGTATTCGTCCAAACACCCCAGGTTGAGGGCATATAGGAATGCTTTTTTAGATTTTTTGCAGTGCTTTCCAGAGTGTCAGTTGTCTTTGATTCCTAGAAATTAGAATGTGTTTGCTGATGCATTAGCTACCTCAACAAGTACATGTAAGATTCCTTTCTACCCAAATAAGAAATATGAAATTGACGTAAAACATAGGCTCGTTGTCCTGAATAACATAAGGTACTGGCAAGTGTTTGACAATGACAAACAATTAGATATTTTTTGCACTTAAAGGGGGAGTTTGAAAATTTGCATATTGATGTATAAAATAGTGTTGATGATAATAGATAGGAAACTATTTTAAATGAGATCAGTGAGAACTCTGATGGACATGAAACAGAGCTTGAAATCCTATAGTAAAAGGACAATGTGATACCAAGAGGTTTGGTACCACTTGAAGAATTATTTGATTTCAATGATGTGGCTCAAAAGCCCAAAATGAAACCTACTAGAACTGAAGTGGAGGATTGTAACATAGGGACTAAAGACAAACCAAAGATTGTGAAGCTTTCTAAGTCCTTACCTCCAGAAGAGAAGCAGAAATACATTGATTTGATGAGAGAATACTCTGATGTTTTTGCATGGGGATACGAGGATTTGAAGGCCTATGACAAGAGTATCATTCAACATATTATTCCTATTAAAGAAGGTAAAAAGCATTTCAAGCAAATTCTAAGGAGAGAGAACCTTGTTTTGTTTCCCTTAATTGAGAAAGAGGTAAGGAAGCTTTTTTATGCCAAGATTATTGTACCTTTGAGATTTTCTAAATGGTTATCAAATCTAGTACCAGTGAGGAAAAAGACTGGAGAAATAAGGTTATGTGTATATTTTTGGAACATCAATAAAGTTTCTATCAAAGATAATTACCCCTTGTCGAAGATGGATCACATTTTGTAGTGGGTAGTTGGTTCTAGAAGAATTTATTTACTTGATGGTTTCTCTAGTTACAACCATATTTTAGTGCATCCAGATGATCAAGACAAAATAGCCTTCACAACACCATGGGGAACGTTCATGTATATGAAGATGCCTTTCGGGCTTATGAATGCAAGGGGAAATTTTCAGAGAGCAATGGATATTGCTTTTGCAGATGAAAAAGATAGATTTCTTGTGATATATCTCAATGACATCACTGTGTTTTCTAAAACTGGTGAAGATCATTTGTTTCATTCGGAAATTGTCTTTGAGAAATGTGGAAAATTTGGCATTTCTTTGAATCCTAAAAAGTCTCTCTTTGGTATGGAAGAAGGTAAGCTACTTGGACATATAATTTCCAAATATGGTATTATAATTGGACCAAGTATAATTGAAGCTATCCAAAAGGTTGATATCCCAACAAACAAAAAATAAGTAAAGTCTTTCCTTGGCAGGATTAATTTTCTGAGGAGGTTTATTCTGAATTTGGCTGAAATTTTAAGAGTTTTTACCAATATGTTGAGGAAAGATAGTGAGATCAAGTGGACTGCTGAAGAAAAAATATCTTTCAATGAGGTGAAATCAGCTTTAACCCATGCTCCTGTTTTGGCTAGTCCTTACTACACCAAAGATTTCATGATTTTCTCTTTTGCCTCGAAGCACACTATTGCAACAACACTAATGTAGAAAAACCAAGAGAGTCATGAGCAACCCATATCTTTTTTCAGTATGGGGTTGAGATTCTTCTTTGAAATATAATATTATGGAAAAGAAGTCCTTTTCCTTGGTGAAAGCTTTAAAATTTTTCAGAGTGTACATTTAACATTCTCACATCATTGCTTTTGTTCCTAGTGATGTGGTTAAGGATATACTCACTCAGACTGACCCAAAAGGAAAGAGAGGTAAGTGGGTAGTTTTTATTTTGGAGTATGATGTTGAGATTAGGCCCACAAAACTTATTAAAGGTCAGGGATTAGCCAAATTGATGGTTGAATCAAATTTACATGCATTAGATATAAATTTCATTGTTTCTCAAGACAGTGAAGAAGAAGTAGTCCAACATGTATCAGAAAGGTTTATTTCTTCCCCTTGGTATACATATATCATCTATGTTCTCCAACATTTACAAGCTTCGCCTGGTTTGACTAAAACAAAAGCGAGGTTTCTTAAATTAAAGGTTGTTAAATTTTGTATTCTAAATCAGTCTTTGTATTGGAAAGATTCAGGAGGAATATTGCTAAATTGTTTACTAGAGGATAAGGTAGATAAGACAATGGAAGAGTTTCACAAAGGTGACTGTGGAGGACATCTTTTATGGAAGACTAAAACAAATAATATCCTAAGAGAATGATTCTATTGGCTTTCATTTTTCAGCAATGCCCATAAAAGGGTCTCTAGTTGCCATCAGTGTTAAACATTTGAAGGGAAAAAGAAGCTTTTACCTTTGCCTCTAAATCCTATTTCAGTAGGGATACCTTTTCAGTAGTGGGGATTGGACTTCATCGGTGAGACTCTTCCAAGTTCTTCAACTTAGCACAAGTGGATTCTAATAGCCATAGATTACTTCACCAAATGGATAGAAGCAGTTCCAACTAGGTAGGCCACAAACTCAGTAATTATCCAATTCATGGAAGGTAATATTCTTTCTAGGTTTGGTTGTCCTCATAAGATCATCACTGATAATGTTGTTGCATTTAAATCTAAAAAGATGATTGATTTCTGCAATAAATATCATATAGTGCTAGGACATTCTACTACATATTATCCTCAAGGAAATCAGTTAGCAAAGCCTTCTAACAAGAGCATGGTCAATATAATAAAGAAGTTGGTACACGAGAACAAAAGGCCTTGGCACAAAAAGTTGATAAATTCTCTATGGGCTGATAGGGTAAGTACTAAGAAGTCAATTGGAATGTCACCTTTCCAATTGGTTTATGGAGTTGATGTAGTTTTCCATACTTCCCTAGGAATTCCAGTGTTGAAATTATTGCAAGAATTAGAGGTAGAAACAAATGATGTGCAGAGAAGGATAAATCAAATGGTACAATTGCAGCAGACCAAAGAAGAAGTCTACAACAACACTCAGCTAATCCAAGATAAGATCAAAAGGATTCATGACAGGAGGGTGAAATATGATGATTTTTAGCTTGATGACCTTGTGTTAAAATGGGATGCCAGAAATGAGGAAAAGGGAAAACATGGAAAATTTTACAATTTGTGGAAGGGGCCTTACAAGATTGAAGCTTTCTGTGGGACCAATGCATTTATGTTGAAGGATATAACAAGGGAATTGCTTATTTGAGGGCCTGTCAATTGTAGGTCACTCAAACATTATTTTACCTAAAATTCATCTGGTTTCAAAAGCATCAATGTATATACCATTTTATTTTTTCAAATACTGCAGGTGTGGGTGGCTACCATATGAAATTGAAGCCCGGAGTGAAGGCCTTGAGTTTCTAATGAGTTGTTGCCATATGTAATAAATTTGT
Source organism: Pinus tabuliformis (assembly GCA_031772625.1). Taxonomy (NCBI): domain Eukaryota; kingdom Viridiplantae; phylum Streptophyta; class Pinopsida; order Pinales; family Pinaceae; genus Pinus; species Pinus tabuliformis. Next base: position 1,283,125,745 of record CM062818.1, on the reverse strand, counting down.
GATAATTTAAGTTAGTTTCAGTTGATTGAAAGTTAAATAAGCGCCCAATGGGTAAGGCTACTAGTCTATGGTTTTCTTGGCACCTCACAGGGAGGATGCCATCCCCATTGGAGCCACTGTTAGGGTCCTATAAATATAGTGATCAAGGTATGATTATCTAGCTATTTATCTTGAGGGATGTTGTAACTTATTTTTTAATTTAGTTGTTTTTATCCTTCTGGAAAAAAAACAAAAAAAAACAAAAAAAAAACTAAAAACTAAAAACTAAAAACTAAAAACAAAAAACAAAAAACTAAAAACAAAAACAAAAAACAAAACAAAAAACAAAAAACAAAAAAACTAGATATATATCTATATATATATATATATATATATATATATATATAGAGAGAGAGAGAGAGAGAGAGAGAGAGAGAGAGAGAGAGAGAGAGAGAGACAGAGAGAGAGAGATCATAAAAATAGAAAAAGAATGAATAAAAAGTATAAAGAAAATAAAAATAAAAATCTCCAAAACAGCGCACTAATTAAAATGCCGATTTAGTTTTTTTTATTATGCTTAATTTTAATTAATTATCAAAAATATTTTATTAAAGTTGCAAATAAATGGAGATGTGATGTTGTCGCCTTTCGATAAAATGCTAATTGAATGGATGAGATCGTACCCGAATCAAGGCGGAGGACGATGTTCGCCCCCCCCCCCCCCCCCCCCACTCACTTTTGAAGGTTAACCGGGGGGGGTTCTGAAATGTGGATTTTGTGGAAACTGGTGAAATCCACATGGCGGATCCATGGTGAGTATGGGGCACCCTCCACTGATACCACTTACCACCCATACTTCCCCCCTAAAAATTGCCTTCCCACTCCCGCTCTGTGCCCTTTCCACTCCCACTTCATTCAACCCACGCCACCTGTTATCCCCTCATTCACCCACGTCATGTTATCGTTTCCCATTGAATCTTCCCGCCAACAGTTATATGAATGTTGGCCATTAATAAATCTTTCCAATGTTTAACTTTTTTAATAAATGCTCCAAAAATGGTAATGTTTTTTATATTCACCCCCCTCTTGCTTTAAAAAAAACCTGCATCACCCTGCATTAGTCCCTTTTTCCATTTCATTTTATCTGTGAAGGTTTTGACCCGAAGTTTTTCAAGTGCACCAATGCCCTTTGTAGCAGCATTCTCCTTTCTATCATCAACAAAATACAGTGTCGTAACAAATACAGTCTCGTAACACCATTCAGATAGCCTCCATTACAGTCAAATATGTCATCTCATAAAGGAAAGGAGAAAATGGTTGTTGAAAGTCCTGTATTACCTCATGTTTTTAACTTAGATGAACTTCCTTTGGTCGACACACTGTATAAAATATCTAAGATCCAGTGTGAGTTTGACTTGTATGAGCTCCACAACTATGCAAATCAAAAATTCTTAGATAACAATGATGAATTGAGCATATGGGAGTCATTCTTACCTCAATTCATTTTTCCCCAAACTCATGTCTTCCAAGAATTTGTTACATGGTGTCATCTCAGGTATCTTCCAAGCTCTTCAGATTAATCCTCAAGCTCCCTTACATCCATTTTCCACTTATTCACTCATGGAAATATACCATAAGCTTACTTTCTCTCAACGAGCCCATATTTTTGAGTCTTTTCTGCCTGAAAATTCTAAGTTACCCATAAATAATCCCCCATATTCTACTTCTATTTTCCTTGAAATGTCAAGGCAAGTTATTTCTATGGTTACTTGCCTATTAGGTTATCCCACAGATCAATGGGTAGATGAAGTAGTGTTAGGATTTTTGTCAGTGTTCTCAATTGGTCAGAAGCCATCAGTCATTTTCAACTATAGTCAATATCTATCAAATGTTATTCATGATCAGTTTCTGAAGTTTACTACTGAAGGTGCATTCAAACACCATTCATTCCTTGTATATTTGATGTCATTTTATCAAGCAGACAAGTTCAAATTTCAGTTGCAGAAGGTGGATGTGCAGGGAAGACCACTATCAGTCATTCACTAAACTTCCTTGGTGAGAAAGAATTAAGAGGAATGTTCATTTAGTAATTTTGTAGATCAATTTTTGCATGTATCCTTATTTCTTCTTAGTAGCAATGTTATACTAAGGATTTCACCATAAATCAAAAGAGATTTACATCCTACAGAACAAGCCAAGGTTGGAGACTAGTATTTTTACTAGAATTATACAAAAATTTGAATCTATGGATGTGAACTCCCTCCCTACAGGTTGCCAAGTTTTGTACCAGTAAGAATCTTTGCCTTGGAATATATCAGGAAAATGTTGAATATGGATGACCTGCATTTTGTGCCAAGAAAGAAGAATGCGCAGTTTAAACTGAAGGCACACATTGGTCCTTACATCGTCAACACCAGAGAAGGAACAAAGGAAGCATATGAGTTACAAAAGCAAATTAAATTAAAATTGAGTTTCACATGGGCATATGATCCTGCAAGGATAATTTCAAAATTAAAAGTTGAGCAGAAGACCACACCTTATGTACATACACCTAGGTCGGAAATTGAGCAATATGATAATCAATAGGAGTGGACAGAGAATACACTACAAGAGGCTCAAGAGCAAATTGTCAGTCAGGCATCTCTATCTCAAAATAAAAAGAAGCTAAGAGATCTAGGGAGAGTATGTCTCCTACAGACTCAGGTGCAGATTCTCTTCTTTTCAAAAGAAGAAAGAAGAAAAATACCCAGGAAGAATCATCAAAAGACAAAGGCTCACAGGACCAATCTACAGTTTTTTTGACATGTCTTCCCACTACTTATTTTACACATATTGAAGATACAACAACCTCCCCAATGCCTTCTACATCCTAGATTGAAACACAACATAAAATTTTGGTAGGTACAGAGATATCAAGAGGAAAAATGAAGCTTTGAAAGTCACAACGCATTTAGAATTTTGGAAACAATTTGCTACCACTCAGCATAGATTGTTGTCTACACTAGACATAGAGAAGGGATAATTCCAAATGGATTTCATGGAACCTAAAGTTACAGCTCCTAAAACTACAAAAGATTACAAAACATTTGTCTTTTATTTTGACACCAAGAAAATCCATGCCATTGATCAAATTGACTTGCATAAATAGGCTGGTGATACGATATATTCAACACTAATGAGTTTAGCCATGGTAGTCTCTAAATTGAAATCCTCACTAAATAGCATTCATTCACAGCTGAAGATGGAAAGGATGCCATCCTTGGCTAAAGACACTAGAACTAAAGCCCTTGAATATTTGGTAATTAAATTAGGATATGATCCCAATGACATCAAAGCAGCTAAGGATATGATAAAGAACAATAATGTTGATATTCCAGCTCTCAGAAAATAGCTCAAGCTTCCAACCATAGAGCACCCACGGGCTAAAGAAATTACAGAGTTAGATGTAGAGAAGGAAACTTTGTTCACGCTGATAGTTGAACAAAATGTGCAAATTTAGAAAATGGAGACAGATATGGAGTTGCTTTTGAAAGAGAAAGAACATTTGGTAGTTGTATGTACATCAGCACAGCAAACAGTAGCAAAAACCTCAATAGAAGTAACAAGATCAACCACTGCAGGCTCCTCTGAAAAATTAGTGAAAGCTCTAGGATATTTATCATTAACTAACCAAGAAAATGAAAGATTTTTAGCATTATTGAAAAGAAAGGAGGAAAATAAAATCAAAGCTAAAAATGCATATTTAGCAGAAGTGCAAAAAATTTCAATCTTACCCAACATCTTGGAAAGTATGAAAATTAATCATTAATAGCAAAAATGTTGGTAGAGGCTAAGCAAAGCATATGGCATAATATTAATGCAAATATCACATTATATTTGAGCATGAGGAACTAGTACTGAATGTCAAAGCAGCAGTTGAATGTTATGAAACCAGCTCACAAAAAGATAGAAAAGATAGATCAATGCCTTATAATTCAGCCTCTTCGAGGGGGCGACCTCCTTTACATTACACAAATGAAAAATTCTTGGATGATACAAATGAAAATACCTCCTTTCTATATATAGGAGTCTAAGGGGTCATATATAATCAGAGCTGACATAACAATAATAATGTAAGGGCACAATAATAACAATAGTGGGCTTCTATGGGGCATAATAGTAACAATATGGGCACTACATGGGTATATCAATATAATAAGGGGGTTGTACTAATAACAATAATGGGTTACACTAGTAGTATAGGGGCCTAACATTCCCCTCTCCTTCAAAAAGTGTTGTCCTCAACGCTTGAGTAGTTCTTGATGCTTCTATATAAAATTCTTGTCCTCCCATGTGGAATCTTCAGAGGATAAGTTCTTCGACTTGATGAGATACTCTGAAATTGATCACTTTCGTAGCTGTCGGGTTCTTGTTTCTGTGACTGCTCCAGGTTCCAATATGATTTTTCCTTCCTATTCAATTCCTGGAAATATTGTTTGAATTAGGATCTTTTGCAACTTTTGAATAAGTGGTCATACTTCTTCGTCCTTCTTCCATTCATCCCTTGTTTTGTTTATCCAATCTAGTTGGATAATAGAAATATCACAAAACAATGCTTCCACATCCTCATCCTTTCTTGAGAGTGCATATGCAACAAAATTTTGCTTCCCTTTTCTATAGATGATGTCAAAGTCATAACCCAACATATTTGTGACCCATTTTTTTTTCTTCTAAATATAATAGTTATTCTAAAAAGTATTTAAGACTATCATGATCCATTTTTACCTTGAAGTGTCTTCCCATTCGGTAAGGTCGCCATTTCTTAAGTGCATATAGTATTTCCAACATTTCCTTCTCATAAATAGCTTGCTTGAGATATGGCAGTAAAAATACTCAATCACCTACATCAAAACATTTTTCACTACGATGTTGATCTGCCTGTTGTTTCATTCGATTTTGCACCAAAGTGGCATTATCCTTTAAAAGTTGGAGAACTTGTTGTTGATGCTCGATGTGATCTTTCACTGCTTAAACCTTTTTCTTCTTGATATGTCCTTCTATCTTTAGAGTTTGAGGAGTGGTAATTTCTTCCAATCCTTTACAAGATATGGTCGGATTCATTTCTTGATGCTCAATGTGATCTTTCACTTCTTGAACATTTTTCTTCTTGATATGCCCTTCTATCTTGATAGTTTGAGGAGTGGTAATTCCAACCAATGAATTACAAGATATGGTTGGATTCATTTCTTCTTTCTCGATGTGATCTTTCACTTCTTGCACCTTTTTCTTCTTGATATGTCCTTCTATCTTGAGAGTTTGAGGAGTGGTAATTCTTGCCAATGATTTACAAGATATGGTCTGATTCATTTCTTCTTTCTCTGGGTTTGGGTCCTGACATATATCCTCTTCTTTTGATGTTTCTTGATCCTTTTCTTCCTCCTCATCATACTCTTATGACCTTTAGTGCATTTGCTATCACAATTGTAACAAAGCCCTTTTTCTCATTTTTCTTCCAATTGTTGTGGTGTAACCCTTGTAGGTTATGGAAGGCTAGAAGAAATAACACTTCCATCTTTATAGTTGTGAGGGGTAGACTTCCTTGTTGCCATAATCTTACTTGCCACTATGTAACAAAGCCCTTTTACTTTTTCCAATTGTTGTGGTGTTGCTCTAAAGAAGGTGTTGCTCTTTGTATCCTCATAATGTGCTATCATTTCCTCCGTGAAAATTGACCACGTAACAAGTTGTTTACGAAAGCAAAGCCCTTTATACCATAAAAATTGATCCGGTTCTAAATATGAAGATGCAATACATACCTTTTGTAATATCAGTACACCATGTAGATCAAAATATTGCTCCATCTGAAGTATCCAATTTACCGGAGCCTTGCCATCAAACTTCCTCATCTTGCTTTTTCTTGATTTTAAGAACTCGATCTTGAAACGACTATAACTCTGTACTTTTAGATCTTTAAGTTCTAAAATTGTGATCTACAGTAGCCCTCTACGTCCTATTTCCAATGCCACCAGTATGATCCAAATTGGATTCTCCAAGGAAGAGTTATGCCAAATCTCCCACAGTGACCTGATTATAGACTAGTTCAGTAGAGCGAACTTGTACGACGTGCCATGTGTCACTGTTTCGACCTTTGGCTCTAAAAATATATATACAAGAAACTAATACCTGTCCTCTTTCTACACCTTCTTATGAAATTTCAATCTGATGCTCAGAGAGAAAGTTATGACGATTTTCCCAAGGTCACCTATTTGGAATGTAATTCAGGAGTTTGCAAAAAGACCAATTTCTTCAGATCATATCTCCGCAAATATAGTGCGAAAAGCTCTGAAATTCGGACCCAAGGTTCAGTAAGATTTCATCTCAAATGGGTTTTTTTTTCGCTTCTGAAACGTCGCAGAAAACAAGTTATAGTGAAAATTCCACGATGACTTATTTGGAGTAGCAAAAACCTAAAATCCAAAGCTCTGATACCAAATGTTATGAAACCAACTCACAAAAAGATAGAAAAGATAGATCAACGCCTTATAATTCAGCCTCTTCAAGGGGGAAACCTCCTTTACATTACACAAATGAACAATTCTTGGATGATACAAATGAAAAGACCTCCTTTCTATATATAGGAGTCTAAGGGGTCATAATATAATCAGAGCCGACATAACAATAATAATGTAAGCGCACAATAATAACAATAGTGGGCTTCTATGGGGCATAATAGTAACAATATGGGCACTACATGGGTATATCAATATAATAAGGGGGTTGTACTAATAACAATAAGGGGTTACACTAGTAGTATAGGGGCCTAACATTGAATAAACAAAGGTTCAAATTGAACACAGGCCTGCAGAAGCACACAGAATTATCAAGATGTTGAACTCGAAGACTAAGGACGAGCTCAAAGAACTTCAAATTCAAGATAGAACATGCACAATCATGGAAGTGAAAAGATTTCTAATAAAGAAGAACTTGATGATACAGCGTGAAAACAAGTGCAAAGAGTTAGAACTACAAGTAAAGAGATTTAACAGAAAATTTAATTTGTTACAGGAGAAAGGGCTTCCACCTTTGAGAGCTTCTAATGGAAAATTGATTCCATTAGAGAACTATCAAGACCAATTATGTAATAGAGTTGCAAATACATCCAAATTTTCCAAAGTGAGAGGAATAATAAATTGAGAAGCTTTGATGGAAGGCCTACAATATGACCTATTAATTCATCATGAAATCCATCATATGTTTCTCAATAAACCAACTTTTCAAACATACACAAAAGTGGATGAAAGATTTTAAAATATGGTAAATTTTATATTCCTAATGAATAAAGATGGGATAAACTATTGGAGCTCACTGATTAAAATCAAACATAAATCATACAAATTGGGTGTAGTCAAACAGAAGAAGTAGAAATATAGCTACATACATCAACAACAATCCTCAAAGTGTGAACAGAACATCCGAATTAGTCCAGGATTGTTATCATTTAGTTATATTTTTGAAATATCTACATCTTCTGGTAGATACTATTTTGTAATAAATTTTATTTGAAGTCCGAATTAGTTCAAGATAGACTTTATAAGTATTTTGTAAAAAGAATTGGAAAGGGTGGATTGTGGAGAAGATAAGATCTTTATTCAATTGTAAACTGTGTAATTTTCATTTGAAAGTAATCAAATCAGAAATACAGAGGCAGTATTGTTTCAGGATTCTTGTGTCAGATAAATGGTGATGTTTCTCTCTTTGTAAAATATTTATTCTTTCTTGTTATCACATGAATGTTTATTTCTTGATTATTACAAGAAGATTACGAGTTGAATTTACTTATAGTACTTTGCTCCGACTTGATTAAACAATCTCAGTAATGGAGCAAAGGTGTTGTAACTTTTGTTGTCATAGGAATATGGGACTTTGTCTTGTCTTCCTAAAAATATGCTTCTAGGGCTTTGATAAAACCCTCTATCAATACTCTTTCTATATTCCCTGCAAACTCAAGCTTTGTGTCCATAGTTAGAACATGCATAACAATAACCATAAAATGTGCCTGTATACCTAGGTGTATAGGTTGAATATTTGTTGAAGGTGTCTCGCCCTTGAGAATATTTATGTTTCTCTCCACTTCTGAATTCTCTATTATAATTAGGTGTCTTGAATGCATCATCTTAATTTCTTGAGGCATTTGTCTTCTAGCTTCTAGTTTTGGTTGACTTATGCGAGACCTTGACTTTGGGCTTCTCTTCATTTTTTGCATGAGGCTTCTTTTCTTCTTTGACAAGTGGATTCTCTTCATCTTTGGAGTGATGATTCTCTTCATGAGGCTTCTATTCATCTTCATCATCTGACATTTCTTCTTCTTATACATCTTCATCCTTGCAACATGAGGACTTGTCAACATATCCAAGACATGTCTTAATAAGTGGTGATCTTTGGAAATTGATGATGTCATCCAAGGGCTGTGAACTCCTCAATTTTTATTTCAACTTGTCCACTTTTTCTCTCAAAATGACCATTTCTTGTTCATGAATTATGCAATCCTCTTCCTTATGCTTCTTTTGATTTCTTAAGACTTCCTTAGTCCTCTTGGCCTCTTCAAGTTCCCTCTTTAAGGAGGTGGTTTTCTTGCCAAGTTCTTTATCATGCTTGCTCCATTTATTTTCCTTTTCTTTTTCCTTGACCTGCCTTGTTAAGGTTCTTTCCCTCTTGTTTTCCTCTTCTAGAATGCTTTTGAGATGATCTATTTCCTTCTTTTCTTCATAAAGTTCATGGTCCTTTTCTAGCATTAGTTGTTTATCAATTTGATTATGAAGTTGGTTGATTTTAACTACAAAACATCTCCAGTTATTGAAATGCTTCTCCTTCTTAGTCTTCAGCTCTTTAATTTCCGCACAAGCACTACTATACCAAACTTTGACCAAATCCCTACCTCATTCCAATTTAAAACTTTTTGCTTTGAGGGATTTAACATCTTCTTTGGGATCAACATCCATCTTACTTCAATTGTAACTTCCACCAATCAATGCTACAGATCTACCTTCAAGCAATTAAGCTTCCAATGAAGGATCGACTCTAATACCAATTGTTGGAAATATTGAGAGATGGGTGAAACAATATTTCCCTTATTTTTACACAATTGGTTAATGTATTAGAATAAATATTCAAAGCATTAAAGTAAACATAAATGTCATCATCACATGAATTACAGTACACAAGAAATGGTCTTCAACAACCACTTTACATTATGTATGGTTTACATATAAGCTTTACCAACTAATTTGGAAGGAATTGAAACACTCCCCAAGTCCGAAGATGCTTGCAGACCTAGCCTACAAGAGTCCCCAGCCTCCCTAACAATCACTTACTCACCACTGCCAATGTTTCTATCTCACCACAACCACTTGTTGTTACTGTCGCTGCAACTACTATTGTTGTCACAACATTTCACTACTATCTCTCTGCTACCACACCACAACCATTTGTTGTCACTCCTTCTCTGCCATCACTGCCACTATCAATCATTAAGATCATTGTCACTATCAAGAGTATGATATCACTTCCATTAAGAATACTCAAGGTCACTATGCTCTATAGTAAGTTCAATGTTAGCACAATCACAACTATTATAGGTATATTGTCACAGTAGTAGTGTTATTGTTCGCATATTCTCAAATCATCATCACCCAAATCTCATTAATATCACTGATGCAAGTGTAGGTCACTATGTTATACTCATTTGTTGATGGATGCACAGGTATTACTTAGCACTCAAAGAAGAATATTGTCATCTCTTATCTCCTGATGTAATGATGTATGAATATGACGAAGCTCCAGTTATTATTTATTGATACATAACTCACAGCAACATTCAGAACTCTACCACTTTAACGGATTCAACACTAGCACATTAAGGCTTCAAGGCAATTGTCAACAACCAATGCATCAATACTTCATTCTACTTCAGAATACTGTCATAGGATTTACAAGCATATTTCATTGTTAATATCACAGTCATAAAACTTCTATCATCATCATTTGTCAAATCACAATCATCACTATCATCATGACATTATTACTTTCCATATTATCATGTTATCAAAGAGGCACCGATACAATTTCCTTCCAAATCTATGTTGTTGAAACTCAATGGAATGATTTCAATATTATTTGAAACCCTAGCATTTTATCATTATCCATATAGCGTACAGGTCACAGAACCTAGTCATGCCTTTAGGTTGGGTTTAAATGCATCACAGGTGCTTGGTACACTAGTACATTCTTGCTGCAAGATGAAACTTTTGTAGTAAAATAATCACTCAACAACTCAACAACTTCACTTACTAGAGGCTTCTTAGCTTTTGCTTCTTAACATTGGTACCTTCTAAACTTGATATCTTGCTAGTATTTTAAATTATCATTACTGACTAGTGTTTGAAGAGTGCTAGAAAGTCTAAGAGGATCTTCATTTTTTACGATGGATACAAATTTCCACACACGAGACTCGAGCACTTTTTAATTGATCCACTATTTAGGATATGATTCTGGCCCAATGGCATTGCTAGTGATGGATCACATAGTTATGGAAGAATAGCCTCTTTTGGACTTGAGCCAATGAGCTACAACCAACAAATGATTTAGCCTCCCCAAAAATTGAAGCATTGAAATTCATTTGAAGGGAATACTCCAATGGTCTAAGCCTCCCTTGCAGACAGAGATGAGAATGTGTGACTAGATTCCTTTTCTAAATAAGCAATCCATTGCAACGAATTTTCCAGCCCCAATTTGTCAATCCACCTTCCAAGTATTTGACCCTTTATACTTGTAGCAATTCAGCCTCACCATTACTGCCAGCACATAAGGATTTCGGTCTTCATGGGTCACTGAGCATGCACAGGGAATATGCCTACAGTCAATACAATGACAAATTTGCCTCTCTATGTTTGTGTAGCTCGATATTTCAGCTAGTGGATTCCTGAAGAAATCGTGCTCATGAAGCTTCAAAAACCCTCGCTCTTTCAGATGGAAACCAAAACACATTTTGTGCACAAACGATCTCAATATGAACCACATGTTATGACTTTATGGTTGGAAGAGTTAGAACACCTATGGAAAGAAAGAAAGAAAAAATACAAGCTTCAACTAGCAAATACAATTGAGAATGGAATTAGAACAAAACTCCACTTTAAAGCATCACCATAAAGGAACATGCAATTTTTGGAAAAAACTTACCAGAATTTGAGCCTAGGTAATTCCATAACCATACTTGCAACGATATGGAAATATAGAAAGTTTACTCAAGCAGAGCAAATAAGAATTTGGTCATGTATTATTTCAAAGGAAACAAAACAAAAACTCCTTGTTGTAGTAGGGTTCGAAACAAAGTTGCAAAGCTCACTTTGCTACAAGAGCAACAACATAATGAATATGTGATAGCGGGGCTTGGTAGGGTAGTTACTGTAATCATTCCTTAATCAATCTCAACCATTCACCAATCAAGATTTGATCTACGCCATTGAGTCAACCAATTGGATAGGGTTTCCCATAGGTGGTGTGGACCCCAAGCCACAACCCAGATCCATGTGATGCACTCCTATGTGGCAGCCATCATAAATAGAGGGTGTAATTTATTTTTATAAAATGCATATAAAATATACAACCACGCCATACAAAATGTTGGTGGACACGTATTAATCCAAAGGAATCTTATGACAATCTACGACTATATGTATGTATGTATGTATATATATATATATATATATATATATATATATATATATATATATATATATATATATATATATATATATATATATATATATATATATATATATATATATATATTCATGCTAGTGGTATATATTAGTCTTAAATTCAAGAGTTTAAACCAAACTAATAACGTAAACGATGAATGTAGGTATGGGGAACAAAAGGTATTTCCTACCATAGTTATATGAGGCTTTTTATTATTTAAAGGTATAATTAAAGAAAAAATCTTGGAAAAAAATCAATAGTTAAAGAGAAGGAAGGAACAGGGCTTGGTACATTGGAGTTTCATAATAATTCCAACTTAAGAAAAGATACCAAGAGTATGGAAGAATGTATAAACATTTTGTAACAAATTTTCATGGGAGTGGAGTGGAATCAACAAATGTTAATCATACACAATAAGTAATGTATGCTCAAGTATCTCACGCGACGATCCTAAGAATGATGGATTTTTTTTCATAATTGAGAGAAGTTTTGCCTTGTAAAGAAAAAAAAAATCATTGTGCCAATTCCTAGGATAATTACGTATTTTTTTGTGTAATAATTGAGAGAGATGTTACATATGGTATCAAAGTAAGTCAGGTTACAATATTGTGGCCTTTGAGCTCACTACACTTTCTATTAATTAAATAAATGTTTTTGTTTACACAAAGAATAAGAAGAACTGCACAGGACAAGAAAAATGCCTGAACCACAAGGATGTACACATATTGGAGAAGAATTTATGTGAATTTGAGACAACAAGTGCAAGCACCCACCAAATAGCTATTAAACATGATGAAAATTTTGCAGAAAGAGCTACTAAATCTACATGCAGGACATGAACATTTGTTGAAATCCAATGTTGAACAAAAGAAACTTATTTAGAATCTAACCGATAAATCAAATCGCAAAATGGCAGAAGTAGTGAGGGATGAGGAAAACTAAGGTGAAACATCTAAGTGGAAATTATTGAGTAGGTGGTGGACAGTAAGGAGGAAAAATCATAGGAAGGGGAGGAGCATAGTTCATCAAAAATTCATACAAAACAAGGGAAGAGGCCCAAAATAGAACTCCATGGAGAATTTCGAAAGATCAAACCCTAAACTTATGACGAGTGTATATAAGAAGTAGTTGAAGCATGGTTGCTCAATATTAATAAATACGTTCAAGTGTATGACTATTCTATAGAGTTAAAAGCCAAGCTGGCTACTTATGAACTGCAAGAAAAATCCTCCTTGTGGTGGGAGGAAATGAGAATAGTTCATAACTTAGAAGGTAGAGAGGTTGAATGGGAGGAATTCTAGCAGTTGTTTAAAGGAAAGTATTTGACTAAGTGTTATTTTGATGATAAGGCTAAAGAATTCCATGATCTAAAACTGGGCCATATGTCGATGGACGAATTAGTAACCAAGTTCACTCATCTATTACGCTATGTGTCATACCTAAAAGAAGAAAAAGAAAAAGTATAACATTTTCTAAACTGTCTCCCACTCTCTTTAAAAGAGAAAATAGAGTATGACGATCCAAAGACTATGAACAAAGCAACTACGAAAGCCATAATCTGCTACCAACAGGCCAAGCAGAGAAATGAAAATTTAAAATCTTCGTCTAATAAGAAGAAGGAAAGATGGCTCAAGATGGAAAGGGTGGAAAATATAGGCCATTTAAATAGCCTAGTAAAGGAAGTCAGAACCAGAACTTTAGCAAAAACAGTAACCAATCAGTAACCAATCAACAACCAAGCACTAAGAACACAGATTCAAACCCAAGTTGGGTCCCAATAGGCAGAAATCAGCAATAAGGGATTTAATGGTAAATATAGGGAACCTTTAAAATGTTAAGGTTATGGAGAACCTCATCTATTTTGAAACTATCCCTATAACAGCAAGTTCATGTAGGACCTCCAAGAGGCCTCCATTGTCAATGATGTGGCTAGAAATATACTATGAAAAAACACAGCTTTGGAAGGATTCCAAGCATAGTATCATTCCACCATGGTGGAGATAGAAGGTACTATTTTTAGCCAATATGTTTTTATATTAATAGACCCTGGTGCTATCTTGAGTTATGGCAGCCCCCAAGTTGTGCAAAATTGTAAGTTGAAGTCTAAAAAATACAAGAATTCATGGTCGGTTCAGCTAGCCACTAGAACGAAAAGAAAAGTTACTAATTGGGTAAAGACAAGCCCAATGATATTAAATAAAAAATATACTACCATGAAATTGAATATACCACCATTAGGCTCTTATGACATTCTGGTGGAGATGGATTCGCTAGAGGAGCATCAGGAAATTGTTAATTTCTTGGATAAAATTGTCACCTATACAACATAAAATGGAGAAATCCAAATTGTAAGGGGAATACCTTGGCCCATTTTTGTGCATCAGATATTTTCCCTACAATTAAAGAGGGTTGCAAGGAAGGGATGCCAACTTTTTACTATTCAAGCGGAGGACCACTCATTGAACCAAATAGCCAAATCTATAAGTGAATTAGGAGTTTTCCAAAACTATCAGGATGTGTTTCTTAACGAAATTCCTAGTTTTCCACCAGAAAGGGAGACGGATTTTTCCATAGAATTGATACCAAGGGCAACACCGATATCGAAGGATCCTTATCAAATGAGTGTACCAAATTTGATGGAGTTGAAGATGCAGTTGCATGAATTACTAAATAAAGGGTACATCAAACCCAATATGTCACCATGGGGTGCACCAATCCTTTTTGTTAAGAAAAAGGGTGAAACTTTTAGATTGTGCATTGATTACCGACACCTGAAGAAGCTAACTATTAAAAATAAATATCCCTTACCTAGAATAGACGGTTTGTTTGACTAAGCCGAGGGAGAAATAATGTTCTCTAAAATAGACCTCAGATCTGATTACCACCAGCTGAGAATTGAAGAGGAAAACATACCAAACATAGCCTTTTGAACAAGGTATGGACATTATGCATTTACAGTATTACCTTTTGGACTTACAAATGCACCTACTACCTTCATGTGTTTGGTGAACAATGTGTTCAGTAATTCTTGGATAAGTTCATATTAACTTTTATAGATGATATTTTAATATATTCCAAGACCCAGGAAGAGCACAAGTAGCACCAAGAAATAGTGCCATAGACCCTACATGAACACCAGTTATATGCTAAATTTAGCAAGTGAAAATGCCAAGATAAAATATAATATCTTGGGCATGTAATTTCAAAAGAGGGAATAACACTAGATCCCAAAAAAGTAAAGGCCATTCTTTATTGGCCAGTGCCAAAAGATGTGGCAGATGTAAGATCAATTTTGGAAATTACTAATTATTATTGATTGTGGCACCTGTGTTAAAAATAACAGACCCATATAAGGATTTTGTAGTATGTATTGGCGCTTCCTTGGAAGGTCTTGGAGGTGTGCTCATGTAGGAAGGACACGTGGTGGTCTATGAGTCTCGTAAACTAAAAGAACAGGAAAGGAATTATGTATTCTATGATTTTGAGTTGGAAATAGTCATCCATGCCCTTAAGATGTGGATACATTACCTTATTTGTAAGAAATTCACTTTGATTAGTTTAAAATATTTTTTTCAACCAACCTGACATGAATGTCAGGTAGGTCATGTGCATGGATTTTGTTGAAAATAGCAACAAGAAATGCTAAAAATAGCATTGTTATGGATAGCATTTTAGGATATATTCCCATTTTAATTTGTCCTTGAATTAAAATTGAGAATTAAAATTCAAATTTAGTTTCACCAGTTGTTTGAAAAATAATTAATTAATTCATCCTGAGTTAATTAGTTGGAGAAATTCAAAGATGAAGTCTTTGTGAAGTCATGCAATAGTTATCCCTTTGATTGAGAAAGTTATCCCTTAATTAAGGAGATAAGGATGAGTTGTATTTGATTTGTAATTAGTTAGCTCAGTTAACTGAGTTAAGTCTAGTTAGATTAGTTCCAAATAGTTTGTGGAACTAATTGTGAGTTTAGTAAGTTAATGCATGCATGCATGAAACTAGTGTACTCCAGATAACTGAATATTCTCTCATAAATAACTCATGCATGTCAGTTCAGACAGAGACCCAGTTGAGATTAAAGGCAGGGACAATGTACTATCAGTTGCAAGAATTTTCCTATAAGAAAATCTCTTGCATGCAAAAGAAATTCATTCCTTGATATTTGTGCAGTTTTACAGTGTGTTGGAGTAGTGTGTGAGACCAGTGTCACACAAGGTTACAGCAGGAGCACCCAGGGAAAACAGTGCAAGGAAATAGGAGGCTTGGAGGACAAAGGGAAAGGAATATGAGTTGTCTAGTCTATCTATAAGTAGTGAGAGGGATTGTCCTGAGAGCTAGATAGTTGTGAGAGCTAAAGCTTTGTGTAATCCTGAGATATTTCCACTTGTATGATAATACAGATAGCGGTGTTTTTAGCTAGGGCTTTCCCCAGACTATTCTTCTATGTTTCATGTGTGATTGATTCTTCTTCTTTGTTATATGTGTTATGTTTGATCTTGCTCAAAATCAATTAAGCTCCTGCAAGTTTGATAGTAGAAGTAGATCAAGTATTTTGCTTTAGTTACATTGCATTATCAGGTGATCTACAGTGAGAATTTCTACATGGTATCAGAGCAAAGGTGATCAAAATGGAGAACAGTATACAAAGAAGGGAGAAGTTCGAAGTTTGAAGTTCTTGATTGCAGGTACAAAATCTATTTCTTATCACATCTCAAAGTTCACCAATGGCGTTCAATGGCTTGAGACTCAAGTATGCCCTGGATGGCAGCTCGAATTACATAGCATGGAAGGATCGCATGGAAGCGGTATTAGAGGACAATGGTTTGAAGGACTTCATTGATCAATAATTCCCCAAGCCAGTAGTAGCTAATGCCCAAGAATTGGCGGAATGGAAGAAATGTGTGGCGAGAGCGAGGAGGATTCTTTTGGAGGGAGTTCGAGACCATATTATCTTGAGTCTCCATGGGAAGGAGACTCTGTTTTCAATGTGGAAGACATTGAAGGACCTATATCAGAACAGAAGCGACCAGAGGAAGCTGGCATTGAAGGACAAGCTTCGGAAAATCAAGTGCGAAAAGGGCGACATGATTTCTACATATCTGAACAAGCTCACCGCCTGTAGAGATAAGCTTGGAAGTTGTTGAAGCCCCGAAAATCGGGTCTACAATAAGGGGGATACCCACCCAGTCCAGACCTTGAAAGCAGCTCCTTTTCCATTTGGGATGGTGGGTCCAACTGGGGATAATGGGACCAATTTCCCAATTTGTGTGTGTTGATTAATATTTCTGTTTTCTAAAGATTTCTAAGTAAAATGCTTTTAATCTAAGTCTAATTTAAAACATGCAATTGTATTCTAATGAACATAAATATTTAAGTCTAAAACTAACCCGGGATTCAACTTTTTACTTATGCGATCTAAAATAATTTCTAACAGCAATTGGTAATAAAGATCATTCAATCGCTACAAGAAAAGAATTCGATAAAAATGAATTGTTTCGTATAAAAAGTTAGCTGAAACAATTGTGAGAAGCATATCGCATAATAAGTCATTCATATATTGAGCATAAACAGAATAGTCATTATCGTACAAAAGTGCCAAATAATAACTCAAACATTCAAGCTTTCATATATAAATAACTGAGCATAAAATATTACTTGGACACATAAGCAGAAATCATTAAGAGATAAAAGTACCATTGATAACAAGTCCTACTCATGAGCTTCAGCAATATAGATTTATCTCTTCCTAATTCAACATCTACTAAGAGTACAAAAGTGCATTTCAGTAGTAGACATTAAACACAGATATCAATAAATCTTGTTCCATTCATTCATCAAAACCTCCTCTGAGGGTGCAGAAGTGCATGTTCTAAGGAAATGTTTTTGACAAATTTCAGGACGAGGGGTTAAAATACTACTTCCTAAATACTAAAAATAGTTTATTACAAAAATATAGGAGGAGGTTTAAATGACCATCCTCATCTAAGGAAAAAATAAATCAAAACTAAAACTAAAACTGAATCTAGAAATAACTATCTATGTATCTGTTCTCTGTGGTCGCACGCATTCAGCATCGGCTTGAGGAGCGTCGGTTGGCCGACCTCCGATTTTAGTTTCCCTGCGAAAACATAATCGGCAAGTGTTGGCGCTATCTTCTCGGCAAAGTTCATAAGGCATTTGAGAGTCATGCATTGACTGTGCGGTTTAACCAAGTACTGCCAGTAAGTTTCCCAGTTTAACTTGGTTAACTTCTTGATGGACTCTGCCCTTTCCTCAGCTTTTTGTCTCCAGCTTGTCTGTAGTTGCTGTGCCTTTGGGAGAAATCCTGGTGCGGTCTCTAAAATGAGATTTGCTCTGTGCAGGTTTTCATTGACACAGTCAATGACGTTGTTTGTTGTTGTAGCTGCTTCTTCTGCTGCCACGCATTGGGTGTTGAATGGAATTGCTAGGTTTCCGTCAAATCTGCTTACCACCCAAAGGTGCACCCGATAAATACCGTCGATTTTGGAGTGTGGGTCCCACCTTTAGCCTTTAGCGCTTTTTCCCCGTGGTTTTCCGGCTTACATGCGACCGAACGCTCAGGGGCTTTCCTTCTCGAGGGGTTTTGCCCAGCGATGCGCAATTAGCACTAATCGCGCATCAGAAACTGCTTCCTTTTTCCGATCCGGGCTTCCTAGGTGCTATTTTCGCCTCCTGCATGTTCTTGATGGGCCTTGGTCAGCACGCTTTGCCTTTTTTTTTAATGGTTCTTCCCTCGCTGACTAGCTCTTGGTACACTCCGCAAAATCTTCATTTTCTTTGGCAAACTTCTCCACGAACTGCTTGTTGTAGGTTGCCTGCGGCTCTGGTAGATGATACATAAGCCTTAAATCTTGTGTAGTGAATGACCCAATGAGATCTTGGCCTCGAGTCTTGAATTGTCAATCTGTTATATCAGCACTGTCCAGTACCCATTTGACCATGTCTGTGTGTGGAAGAATCTTTGGTCTTGCCACTATTCGATGTAAGAACGAACATGCAAGTTCATTGATTAATGCCTCAGACGACCCGTGTGAGTCTGTTGTTGCTTTAACCTCCATAACTCTCGTCTTTTCTTCTTCGAGCAGACTGTACATGCCTTCCCAAGTAGTTATGCCGGCATCTTTGTTACAGGTGGTGTCTATGTATAAGGGCGTCATCTCTTTGTCCTCTGCAACTAGAGCTTTTCCCTTCTTTCCCATTATGTTCTACACACTGCTGCGTATATTACTCTGCTTGCCACTCCTGCAAATTTACAAGGAAAGAGATAAAGTGACAGGAAAGCTCTTTAATTCTGAAATCATATCAAATATACCACCCTACGTGAAATAACATTTTGATCAGATTTAAATCTTATCTCATAAATGACCATCAACTAACCATTAAATTGACATTAATGCCCATAACTCGGTATCGGATTACAAGAAAAACTTTATTGAACGATGAGCCCTGCAGATCTGCGATAAAGCGATTTTGCAATATTGCTAATCCATTTTGTCAACAATCATTTATCACCTTATGATCCTATATCCTACTTGGAGAAATATACAGTTTTCAAAGATAAATCCACATCCACACTTGTTGTTTTTTTGTTTTCTTTTAATTCTTAAAGAACAATGTCTTGGTTTGGTAGCCAAATTATGATAGTGCCATTCACTTGATTTATAACTTTGCTAAACAAGTTGACTCATGATGAGACCCCTTGTCTTTTGATTGCAACAATCTTGAGCCATTGCCTTGTTGTGGTATGCAGTTTTGGCAATGTCAGCAAGTCGTAATATCTATGATCATGATAAGTCAGCTCGTGATGAGACCTCTTATTCTTTAAGCTTAGAGTGTATCATTGGATTATTCCTTGAAACTCGTAATTCACTAGGTGGGGAGGAAGTCATTGGTTCCTTAATAATAGCTCTGGATGACAATTATAGAGTTTTTGGAAACAACTTTTCTACAGAGAACCTTTGTTTTGTTATTGATGCTTTTCATTGACTGATATAAAACAAATTCTCACTAAAGGTTGTTTTTCATCAAAATTCATAAGGCTGAAACTAGTAGCATTTTTAGGCTTATAGCATTAACTGTATTTTTCAATAATACTGATCAATTTTCCAATTCGGTTCTATTTGTACAAGCGAAAAAAAAACAAAATCTAAAAGAAACACTAATCTTTTTTGTGAATTCCAAAAGTTAATCATTTACAACCTGTTTTATTATCAAAATAAAACTATAAACAGTAATTTACAAAAATAGAAGAGTTCATCTTCTATGGAAAGTATTTTTTAAGGATCTTCCCATTAACAAGAAAAGATTCTTTTTTCCCTACTAAATCTTGCAACATGAAAGTGGATGGACCTATGATTTCAACAATTTGGAATGGGTCGAGCCACATTCATTGGAATTTAGAATGTTTGCCTTTTTCCTCATGAGCCTTATCCCATTTTAAAACTAAATCTCCAATTTGTAAATCCTTCCTAGATACCATGCTTGAATTGAAGGAAGCCTTTACTAATGCTTGATGATGAACGTGTGTGATTTTAGCTTGTTCTCGTTGCTCTTCTAGCTTAAGGATCTACAATTGTCTTAGTTGTAAAGATGAAGTTGGTGTTTCGTCAATAAATTGAACTAAGGCCAAAGAAGGAATTGCTAGATGAGTTGGGAGAACTACTTCTTTCCTATAAACTAAATTAAAGGTAGAAGTACCAATGGAATCCTTTTGGGTTATTCGGTCTGCCCATAAAGCATACATCAAAGATTTGTGCCAATTTTTATGATTTTGATCAATGGTTCACTTAATCATTATGATTAAGTTTTTATTTGTTGATTCGGCCAACCCATTCCCTTGTGGGTAATAATTGGCGGAAAACTTGATCTGAATTTGAAACTACTTGAAATTTGTTTGCAAGGTATTCAATTCAGAATTAAACATGTTTAAAAGATTTCCATGTCTTGCGGAAAGAAAACACATGAAATTTTCAGCTATTCATGACCCATTTAAGCATAGCAGAGTTATTTCCTTTTACTATTTAACACATTAAAACGAATTTGTTCTGCAAAATAAATCAACCACAAATGCAAAAGAAGTTGATAAAGCAGTTCACCCCCTCCAGGGCTATGTCTGCTGGGTCCAAAGCTCCCAACCGGGCTTGTTCTTATTTTTATTAAATGCTCAAATTGAAAATACAGCTGAATAGAAGCATCTACAGGTGAAATAGATGGAAAAAATGGATTCAGAACACTTGAATCCTTCAGGATTGACTATTGGATCACCTCCAATGGATACCTGCAACCCTATACAGTCTTCACAGAACTGGGCCCTGGTGGCTCCTAGAAATTTCACGGCTCCAAAACCTCTGCAAAATGACCTTAGATGGCTGTAAGACCTGCACCAATGGCTTTATAAGGTCGAAAATACCCAAAATAAAAAAAAAAAACGTCAAAAACCGACTTTCCTAGCCAAAGTTATGGCCATTTAAAGTTTCTCCAGTTTGCCCCTAGAAAAACTCCAGCTAACTTTAGTTAACTCCAGATAGCTCCGCCAATTATAGCGGGTCCGCCAAATTTGGCACTCCTGCCAAAATTCCGCCAACTTAACTGCAATTACATTTAATGTTTGGTGGTTGCCTCAGATTTCGTGCCCGGCGGAATATTCCTTTTTTAATTTTTTTTTGAAAAATTAAAATTTCTAATGTTATGGACAAATTCTTCTTTTTGCCATAACTTCCTCATACGGCGACCGTTTTTCGAACCGTTTGCGGTGCCAGAATCGGGAAGATGAGTACTTTCCAGTCATTCAACTTTGAACCAATTCAAAGCACTTTAAATTTTGAGCAATTTACGACACTTAGGACATGAGCACCTGATCAATATTTAAGCTTAAAACCTCTTTTAAGTGCAAATTCAGTCATAACTTTGCCAGAAAAATATGATGCATTATCAAACATTAAAGCAGAGGGTAAAACAAACCTGGTGATTATGGACTAATCTATGAAATCAATGATATGTTTAGCATTGGTTGTCTTGAGCGGAACTGCTTCTACTCATTTAGTAAAATAATTTGTAGCTGTAAGGATATACCTATGTTGTTTAGAAGAGTGAGGAACAATCTCACCTATTATATCCAATCCCCATTGATCAAAAGGTTGATTGATATTGACTGGTTGCAAAGGCAATGATGGTTTCTTTTGTCTTCTGGCAACAGTTTGACAAACTTGACATTTCCTTATGTAGCTATATGCATCTTTAAATAGTGTAGGCCAATAATATCATGCGCGTAAGATTTTATGTGTTGTAGCATCTCCCCCATAATGTCCACTTGCTGGTCCATCATGGAGTTCCTGCAACACCTTTTCAGCTTCAGGTTTCTCAAGATATCGAAGGAGAACAGAATCATAATTCATCCTAAAAAGTACATCATTTACGAGTTGATATTGCTTAGCCTTCAATTTTAAAGCTCTTTTCTTTGTATAATCCAGATTTGAAGGAGCATATCCGTTCTTTAGATAAAATATGATATCAGCATATCTCAATTCAATATCATTTAGGCTTACCTCATACATTTGTACCTGTTGATTTGAAAATGATATTTTAGAAATGAGCGATGCTCCAACCAACATCTTGCAAAAGCCTTGACTTTTTACAATATTTTCTGGCCTGATCTCAGCGTTGTATTCTTGTAAGGCAGTGACCCAATTTTCTCTTTTTTCACCCACATCCTTCTGTACTAAAATATTTCTTACCGCTAGAAACGGTACTATGATCTTTGTATGGGTTTTAAGAAGAAAGGGTCTAAAATATTTGATCGCTTTGAAAACAACATAAGCTTGTTTCTCAACGTCAGAATAATTTAATTCAGCCCCTTGCAGATTTGAACTAAAAAAGGCAATTGGAGCTTCCGCCTTGTCTTGATTGGCTTGAGTGAGTATCACAGCATATGACTTATCAGAGGCAAATGTGTACAAAATAAAAGGATCAGAAAAATTTGGAGTCGCTAAGGATGGGGCATTAATAATCACTTGCTTAATCAGATTGAACGCTTCATATTCTTCTTGGCCCCATTTGAAAAGTGAATTCTTTTTTATCATTGCTTGTAATGGTGACACAATCCTTGAGAAGTTTGGAACAAATCTTTTAACAAAATTAATCTGGCCAAGGAAGGATTGCATGGCTTTCTTATTATGTGGCAAGGATATTTTGGAAATTTCCTTAATTCTATCGGGATCAATATGGATTCCATATTTTGACACTATAAATCCAAGAAGTTTTCCTTCACTTAATGCAAAAAAGGACTTTTTTGGGTTAAGTGAAATCCCATACCTTTGGCAACGTTGGAAGATCTGCTTTAAGTCTCTAAGGTGATTACTGTGTTTTTTAGAATATACTGTTATGTCATCCAAGTAAATCACCACTGATTTATTTACTAAACCCTTAAATGAGAGGCCCTTTGAAATGTGGCGCTAGCGTTAATCAAACCAAATGACATTTTTTGATATGCGTAAGTACCCCATTTGGTTCTAAACGTGGTTTTTAACTGATCCTCAGGATGGACCAGAACCTGGTTGTAGCCGGAGAAACCATCTAAAAAGGACATTAATTCTGATCCTGCAACTGCTTGCAATATTTGTTCCCTAGGAGGCAGGGGAAAATTATCATTTTGACAGGCTTTGTTAAGATTTCGAAAGTCAACACAAATCCTAATATCTTTGTTTTTCTTTCTAACTGGGACCATATTGAAAACCCTTGGAGAATGTCGAACGGGAAAAATAATTTTGGCTTTCAATAATTTATTAAGCTTGGACTTAATTGGACTTTCAAGATTAGGATGGATTTTCCTCAGCTTTTACTGGACATGTTTTTCATCAGCTATCATTGGGATAGTACGCTGAATAATAGAAGTGTCGTAAGTCTTAAGGTCATCGTAGTTCCAGACAAAGACGTTTTTGTATTGTTTCAAGAGCCGAACATAGGCTAATTTTTCTTTTGGGGTTAAGCCAAGACCTAGGTTGATATTCTGTGGCTTGGTATCTGTTCCTAGATTTACTAATTCATAGTTTAGAGTTGAACTCTGAAGTTTTGAATTGGTAGATCTTTTAAAATGGTCTTTCAAATCATATAGGTCTTCCAACTTGACTACAGATTTTGGTATAGCATTATTAGTGCCTTCTTGTTGTAACTGTTGGTCATGTTGGTCCTCATCAATTATCTTATTAGTGTAAGATCCTTCCGATGTCAGGAAACTCACAATATCAGGATCATCGTTGAAAATTCTCCAGTTTGTAACATTATCAGGGATGGAGGGCCTAAAGATCAATTCGATTGAGAATCTGTCTGGGCTATAGTCTTCTAATGGAATGAGCTTGGAAGCTACATTAGCCAAGAGGTCAGCACTAGCATTTTGGAGTCTGGGAATAGGTGAAATATTAAATGCTATAAAATGTTCAGTCAAATCTTGCACTAAAGATTGATAATGCTTCAAATGACCTGATACATAATTTATAGTATTTCTTACCCATTTAATAACAATCTTAGAGTCTTCGAAGACTTGTAGATACTTGATATCTAATCTGATTGCCTTGTATAGTCCTTGGACTAGAGCTTCATATTCTGCAGTGTTGTTTGTGCAATCAAACTCGAGTCTACATGTTAGCATAGTTTTGTTTCCCTCTGGACTAACTAATACACATCCTGCTCTTGCTCCATCATTAGACTTAGAACCATCAAAAAATAATTTCCAAAATAAAGATTTATTTATAGGGCTATCTATAAAATTAACACATTTAGAACTATTTGTTTGAGAAAAATTTTCCACTTGAGACAGAACAAAATGTTCTAGGTAAGGCGAAGTATGAACATTAAAATTTCCCAAGAAAGAGTCAACAAAATAGTTGCCAATTATATTGTTGTTGTATGCTACAGGTTCATTTTCTCCTTCCAATTCTGTCGCTATGTATTTTGGTGTCTTTCTCGCTCAACCTTTATCTGATTTGGTTTACAATTGTAAGGGAGCCACATATGTGACCAATCAGTCGCAAAGTATCCATGAAACTTTTCAGACCAATCCCTACTAAGAATTAAACCATAAAATTTGGGAATGTCTGCAACTATAATATCAATAACTTGACATACCTTTGGATTAGATGACAACCTTATGGTAACTTGATTTAGTTCACCGATTACTTCAACCTGCGATTGGTCGAGCTGAACTATGCATACTACATATTTTTGAGGTTGGACATTTAACTTTGCACATATTGTTTTAGGTAAGATATTAGATGAAGCTCCTGAATCTACCAAACAATTATGCAAGTTTTTATTGAAAATTTCGTAAGTAAGAAGGAATGGGGGAGTATGGGATTTTGACCTACCTCCAATTAAATCAATATCATTCAGATCAACTTTATTTGCCATATTAGTTGGAGGTTTTCCCATCTCATGAGAAGCTTGTGAGATTACAGTAGCAGGAAGAGGTGCAACGGGTACTGCATGTAACTCTTTCAAAAGTATCTTTTGTTGATGTTTCAATTTGCTCAATTCATGAAAAGTAATGTTAGCCCTAGTCTTCTTCATATCTTCAACGATATTATACTCCATCTCATCAGAAACAATCAGTGTTTTTGATGGAGTTGAGGGATCGGATTGGACTGGGCTTGTTTGAGTCACTTTTGGTGATGATTTCTTACCTACGACTTTATCTTTAGATGTCGAGCTTGTGCTCTTCTGTTTAGGACTAGGTTGTGGAGGATCGAGTTGATTTCTACTTCCTGTACTAACTGGTAATACCTCTTGATCCTCTCTGTTTGGAAGAATTAAGTCCCACATTCCCTGTACTTCTACAACTTCATCTTCATCAGTAGGTTCTTTGTTAGAAACTTCCTCTTCTTCTTCTTCTTATTCTTTGTTTGTTATAGCGTTGGGAGGCTTTGAATTAGTTGAGGGATTTTTTCTATAAGGCTTGTAGGGCTTTTTCAAAGAAGTCTCTGCTACTTGTTTCTTAATGTCAACCATTTCGTTAGACATGGTTTTTAAGACTTTTTGTAATCCTTCTAAATCAAATGGATCTTTTGATTGCTTTTTCTTAGGATCATCTTTAAAAGTAACCTTCTTATATTTTCTTTCATTGACATCGTTTTTCTTTTCTAAAGCTAAGATACGTTTCTCTACTGCTATCGCTTCCTTCATGTTTTCAGCCAATGTTGTCTTGGCAGCCCTATCAACAAAGATTGCTATGTTTGATGGTAAAGTAGATATGTACCATTCACTTCGAACTTCTTCGCTAGGCTTGGAAGCGGTCGGAATTTTATTCAAAAGCTTGTTGAAACGCGAGTTAAAATCTTTGATAGGTTCTCTCGATTCAGTCTTTAGATTCGATAGATCATTGATCAGTGTTGTTGTAGATCTATCATCGCCGAACTTAGTCAAGAATTTCTCTTGGAAAATGTCCCAACTAGTGATGGATCCTGATGGTAATGAAAAATACCAAGATCTGGCTACTCCTTGTAAAGTGTAAGGGAAAAGCCAAACAACAACATCTTCATTAGTAACACCATTTAAATTTATTGATAACATAAAGTTGTTTATGTGTTCTTCTGCTAGCATGCCTGCTTCAGGATTAAACTTAGGCAACCATTTTTCAGGATGGGCTGGTAATTGACTTAAGGGGTTAGGCATTAAGACTGCCCCTGGGTTATTCCATGGGGTTTGGGCCATCGTTGAACTACTAATAGAGGAAAGCACAAACGAAGTCGCTTGTGGAAGGGATGAGGATGTTAAAGTTCCAGTACTCTGATGGACAACAATTTGAAGTGGAGGGGTGGATGGTTGACTTTGCAATGGAGAAGTTGGAATGGATGTTGATGATGAAAGAGTCTCACTATAAGACCCTTGAGGTGATTTCCTTGTGCTTTTCCTTTTAGGCAGAGGTAATTTGGTTGGTTTGATGCCAAACTTTTCACTCTACAATCTGGTTAAAAGATGAGAAGGATTGTATTGCAAAGTCTCACTACTTTGAGATATTCAGACTTTTTTGGTGATATGGAAAATCCTTGAAGTTTGTGAATCAAAGATTCAACTTCAGGAGGTTCAATAGTAGATTTCTCTGAAATGTTTGGGTTTTTGGCAGTGGTTGTTGTTTTCTCAACTTCTCTCTTAGGATTTAAAGATTTGGAATGTGATGGAGAAGTCGGGGGAGATGTTGAGGGCGATTTACTCTCAGAATGGTATTTAGATTTGGATTTACTAGCCATTCATAGTTCGGGGCCCTCCTTCTAGCGCCAAATATGTTGAAGCCCTAAAAATCAGGTCTACAACAAGGGGAATACCCACCCAGTCCAGACCTTGAAAGAAACTCCTTTTCTGTTTGGGATGGTGGGTCTGACTGGGGATAATGGGACCAGTTTCCCAATTTGTTTGTGTTGATTAATATTCTTTTTTCTAAAGATTTCTAAGTAAAATGCTTTTAATCTAAGTCTAATTTAAAACATGCAATTGTATTCTAATGAACAAAAATATTTAAGTCTAAAACTAACCCGGGATTCAACTTTTTACTTATGCAATCTAAAATAATTTCTAACAACAATTGGTAATAAAGATCATTCAATCGCTACAAGAAAAGAATTCGATAAAAATGAATTGTTTCGTATAAAAAGTTAGCCAAAACAATTGTGAGAAGCATATCGCATAATAAGTCATTCATATATTGAGCATAAACAGAATAGTCATTACCATACAAAAGTGCCAAATAATAACTCAAACATTCAAGCTTTCATATATAAATAACTGAGCATAAAATATTACTTGGACACATAAGCAGAAATCATTAAGAGATAAAAGTACCATTGATAACAAGTCCTACTCATGAGCTTCAGCAATATAGATTTATCTCTTCCTAATTCAACATCTACTAAGAGTACAAAAGTGCATTTCAGTAGCAGACATTAAACACAAATATCAATAAATCTTGTTCCATTCATTCATTAAAACCTCCTCTGAGGGTGCAGAAGTGCATGTTCTGAGGAAATGTTTTTGAAAAATTTCAGGACCCTTCTCTAAATGCATGAGAGGGGTTAAAATACTACTTCCTAAATACTAAAAATAGTTTATTACAAAAATATA
Organism: Pinus tabuliformis; assembly: GCA_031772625.1. NCBI lineage: Eukaryota > Viridiplantae > Streptophyta > Pinopsida > Pinales > Pinaceae > Pinus > Pinus tabuliformis. Next base: position 1,283,097,904 of record CM062818.1, on the reverse strand, counting down.
AGAGGAGGTTTAAATGACCATCCTCATCTAAGGAAAAAATAAATCAAAACTAAAACTAAAACTGAATTTGGAAATAACTATCTATGTATCTGTTCTCTATGGTCCCACGCACTCAGCATCGGCTTGAGGAGCGTTTGTTGGCTGACCTCAAATTTTAGTTTCCCTGCGAAAACAAAATCGGCAAGTGTTGGTGCTATCTTCTCGGCAGAGTTCGTAAGGCATTTGAGAGTCATGCATTGACTGTGTGGTTTAACCAAGTACTGCCAGTAAGTTTCCCAATTTAACTTGGTTAACTTCTTGATAGACTTTGCCCTTTCCTCAGCTCTCTGTCTCTAGCTTGTCTGCTGTTGTTGTGCCTTTGGGAGAAATCCTGATGCGGTCTCTGAAATGAGATTTGCTTTGTGCAGGTTTTCATTGACACAGTCAATGACGTTGTTTGTCGCTGTAGTTGCTTCTTCCGCTACCACACGTCAAGCACTGAATGGAATTGCTAGGTTTCAGTCAAATCCACTTACTGCCCAAGGGTGCACCCGATAAATACCATCGGTTTTGGAGCGTGGGTCTTGCCTTTAGCCTTTAGCACTTTTCCCCGTGGTTTTCTAGCTTACATGCAACCAAACACTTGGGGGCTTTCCTTCTCGAGGGGTTTTTCCTAGCGATGTGTGATTAGCGCTAATCGTGCATCAGAAACTGCTTCCTTTTTCTAATCCGGGCTTCCCAGGTGCTATTTTCGCCTCCTGCGCATTCTTGATGGGCCTCGGTCAACGCGCTTTGCCTTTTTTTTAATGGTTCTTCCCTCGCTGACCAACTCTTGGTACACTCCGCCAAATATTCGTTTTCTTTGGCAAACTTCTCCACAAACTACTTGTTGTAGGTTTCCTGCGGCTCTGGTAGATGATACATAAGCCTTAAATATTGTGTAGTGAATGACTCAATGAGGTCTTGGCCTCGAGTCTTGAATTGTCTATTTGTTATATCAGCACTATCCAGTACCCACTTGACCATGTCTGTGTATAGAAGAATCTTCGGTCTTACCACTATTCGGTGCAAGAACGAACATGAAAGTTTAGTGATTAATGCCTCAGACGAGCCGCGTGAGTCTGCTGTTGCTTTAACCTCCATAACTCTCAGCTTTTCTTCTTCGAGCAGACTGTACATGCCTTCCCAAGTAGTTATGTCGGCATCTTTGTTACAAGTGGTGTTTGTGTATAAGGGCGTCATCTCTTTGTCTTCTGCAACCGGATCTTTTCCCTTCTTTCCCATTATGTTCTGCACACTGCTGCGTATATTACTCTGCTTGTCGCTCCTACAAATTTACAAGTAAGGAAAGAGATAAAGTGATGGGAAAGCTCTTTAATTCTGAAATCATATCAAATATACCACCCTACGTGAAATAACCTTTCGATCAGATTTAAATCTTATCTCATAAATGACCATCAACTAACCATTAAATTGACATTAATGCCCATAACTCGGTATCGGATTACGAGAAAAACTTTATTGAACGATGAGCCCTGTAGATCTGCGATAAAGCGATTTTGTGATTTGCTTCGCAATATTGCAGATCGCAATATCGCAGATCGCAATATCGCTAATCTGTTTTGTCAACAATCATTTATCACCTTATGCATCTGCAAGATGCGATTTGTGAGATGCCTTATCGCATATCGCCGGATCGGGATATTTTACCTTAGGTGATACTTGCGGCGTATGAAAGCTGCGATGCGTGATGGGTCTTTAAGGCGCGCGATCTCGCATCGCGTTTTCTCAATTTCGGAAGTTTGTTTATATGATGTCCTCCATTATCCTTTGTGATGCGATGTTTTATTGTTAAGAGAACGATTTTATTTGGAACTTATCATAAAACTTAAATTTTTTAGGTTTAGCGGGTGTTTTCCTAAGTTTATGATAGCATGTTTTATTCAAAGGGAAACATAAGTGCTAGTTTTTTATTTTTTAGAAGGGTCCCCATTTATTTAGCTTTATTACTAAAATTAAATAAAAGGGGGGTTGTTGCTAGCCACAACAGAAGTGTAGGAATCACGACAACCTTTGATGATATGGTGAGTCTTGCTCTCCTCGGTCTTCCTAAGAGCTGGCACAGCTACTAGGACTCATTGAATGTAAGAGAGAAACTCCTGGATTGGGAACGACTATGGTCGGATCTGATGCAAGAGGAGATCAGGAGGAGCACTAGAGATGGTTCTTCATCTAAGCATGATGATGAAGAAAATCTAGCCTTAGCCAGTAAGGAAAGGAAAGGGAAAGGGAAGGCTTCCCATTCCAAATCGAGTTCTTCCCATGGTGGGAAGAAGATTGACAAATCTAAAGTGATGTGCTTTTATTGTCATGAGGTGGGCCATTATGCAACTAATTGTCCATTGAAGAAATCCAAGAAGGGATCCTCCAAAGGATCAAAAGGTGAGGCACTGGCCTCTCAGTTCGAATTGGATTTTACCCTCATATCATGTATGGTTTCATCGATGGTGGGTTGTGCTTGGTACCTGGACAGTGGAGCCTCATTCCACATGACTGGCGATAAGATTTTATTCAGTACCTTGGAGGAGAAAGACCTCAAGATGCGCATAGAGATGGGCGATGATGGAAAGTACTGTGTTTCAAGTGAAGGTACGGTTGTGTTTCAGAGGGAGCATGGAACTCCTTTCACCCTGACTGATGTAAAGTATGTGCCTAGACTGAAGAAAAACTTGGTATCGATCATGATGTTGGAAGATAGAGGTTATGATGTAGTCTTCAGTAAAGGAAAGGCGTTCCTAAGACAAATAGCCACGGGTCGGACCAAGAGGATTGGGATTCAAGTGAAGAATCTCTACAAGCTAGAGGTAGATGAATGTGCTGCATTGAGTTCCAAAGCAGAATTGGTGCAAAGCCAAGATATTGGCGAGTTATGGCATAGAAGGTTGGCCACTTGCATCATGCGGCCTTGAAGATAATGCAGTGGATTTCTACCTAACTTCCCAAAGATAAACTTGAGCAAGTGGAGACATGCAAAGGTTGTACCTTGGGTAAGTATGCAAAATCTTCCTTTCATGATCGAGACAGTCGAGTTGAAGCAATCTTGGAGTGAGTTCATATAGATGTGTGTGGACCATTCTCGACAGCCTCCACCGCTAAGCAAAGGTATTATATGATTTTCATTGATGATTTTTCTCGTAGATGTTGGATCTACTTCATGCAGAAGAAGGATCAAACCTTCTCAAAGTTTTGTGAGTTCAAAGCTTTGGTTGAGAAAAAATCAGGAAAGAAGATTAGGGCCTTAAGAAGCGACAATGGTGGAGAGTATGTCTCTCAAGAGTTTAAGGAATTCTGTGCAGCAGAAGGAATTAAACGGGAGTTGACGGTACCCCATAACCCACAGCAGAATGGGGTGTCCGAAAGGAAGAACAGAATGATTGTGGGGGCAACTCGGGTGATGCTGCATGACCAAGGCCTACCACTTCATTTGTGGGCTGAGGCATGCAACACAGTGGTCTATTTGCAGAATAGAAGCCCGCATTGCATACTTGGGATGAAGACACCAAAGGAAGCTTTCTCCGGGAAGAGACCAAATGTGAGTCACTTCAGGATCTTTGGCTCATTGGTTTATTTCCATGTGACCAAGGATGCCCGGAAGAAACTTGAGCTGACAGCTGAGTTGGGTATACTTGTGGGGTACACTAATACACCCCACAACTATCGGGTGTATTTGCCTACCAGTAAGAGGATAGTGGTTCACAGAGATCTTAAGTTTGATGAATAGAAGGCCATGTGAGTTTCCCTTGAGAGGGAGCTCCAACCACAGGCTGTGGAGGAACTTTTGGTTCCTAAGGAGGAGGAGCCTCAGACTGATGTGGAGCAGCCGCATGCAGAGGTTTCGAGAGTGGAGACATCCACTCAAGCATAGTCTTCTAGAGATGGGCAGAAGCGCATGAGAGAAGCTGAAAAATTGTTGTCAGTGTGAGAGAGAATGTGGGAGAACCATCTTCTCAGTGCAGATAGAGGAGGTCACCTAATAGTTACACTGGATACATGGCCCTTGTTGGGGAATGTGTTGAGACCGAGCCATCTTCCTTTGAGGAAGCAATGCAACAGACGATTTGGGTTGATGCTATGGTGGAGGAGTATGACTCCATAGTTCGGAATAGTGTTTGGGATGTTGTTCCAAGACCGGAGAACAAGTCAGATGTGAGTTCCCGTTGGCTTTACAAGGTAAAGCAAGTTGCTGATGGTAGTGTGGAAAAGCATAAGGAAAGGTTTGTTGCTCATGGATTTTCACGGGTCGAGGGGATCAAATATGATGAGACTTTTTCTCCTATAGTAAGGTACTCATCTATCAAATCGATGTTGGCACTATCAACACAGATGGGTTGGAAGATCCATCAGATGGATGTGAAGACTGCATTCCTCAATGGCAAGATTGAGGAAGAGGTGTACATAGAGCAACCGAAAGGTTTTGAGACCTTCAATCATGAGTCGCATGTGTGTTGACTCAAGAGAGCTTTGTACGGGTTGAAGCAAGCACCTTGTGCTTGGTACACCAATATCGACAACTACTTCACCGAGTTGGGCTTCACAAAGAGTGAAGCGGATGCGAACTTGTACCACATCATGGTGGAAGGTAAGCAATTGATCATTGTTCTTTATTTTTATGATCTGATATTGACAGGTGATGATCAGTTGATCATGTCTTGCAAGGAGGACCTTGCAAGAGAGTTCGAGATGAAAGACATGGGTCTCATGCACTACTTTCTAGGCATGGAAGTGTGGCAGAAGGATGGGGAGTTGTTTGTGTCTCAAAGCAAGTATGCCAATGAGATACTCAGGAGATTCCACATGGAGAAGTGCAAGCCCATGCAGACTCCTATAGCAGGTAACTAGAGGAAGGAGGATGCTACTTCAGGAGAAGTAGTAGAAGCTACTGTTTATCAGCAGCTTGTGGGTTCACTGATGTACTTAGTGAACACACGACCAGATTTGTGTTATGCGATGAACCAGCTGAGTCAAGCTATGGTTCAGCCTACCAAGATGTTTTGGAAGGCAGCTAAGCATGTTTTGAGATACCTAAGAGGCACATCTCAGTATGGATTATGGTACAAACGGTCAGAGGGAGTGAAGCTACAGGTCTTCACAGATGCGGATTAGGCAGGGAGTCCATCATATCAGAAGAGCACATCAGGAGGAATTTTCAACCTTGGTTCAGCTGCAGTTTCTTGGTACAACAGGAAATAGAGGTCATTTGTACTCAACTCAGCAAAGGCTAAATACATGGCTGCAAGTCAGGCAGCATGTAAGGCCATTTGGATGGGGAAAATTCTAGTTGGTTTGTTTGATTAGAGGATGGATCCAACTGTGATCTATTGTGATAATTAGAGTTGTATCAAACTCTTTGAGAATCCAGTATTTCATGACAGATCTAAGCATATCGACATTCGGTATCATCATCTCACAGACTGTGTGGCGAGGAGGATCATGTTGTTGCAGTATATTTCGACCGAGGAGCAAGATGCTGACATTTTGACTAAGGCATTGTCAAAGTGTAAATTCGAGTCCAATAGAGACAGGATCAGGGTGGCAGATAATCCATTTCTTGTTGAGGGGGAGCGTTGAAAATAGCAACAAGAAATGCTAAAAATAGCATTGCTATGGATAGAATTTCAGGATATATTCCAATTTTAATTTGTCCTTGAATTAAAGTTGAAAATTAAAATTCGAATTTAGTCTCACCAGCTGTTTGAAAAATAATTAATTAATTCATCCTGAGTTAATTAATTGGAGAAGTTCAAACATGAAGTCTTTGTGAAGTCATGCAACAGTTATCCCTTTGATTGAGGAAGTTATACCTTAATTAAGGAGATAAGGATGAGTTGTATTTGAGTTGTAATTAGTTAGCTCAGTTAACTGAGTTAAGTCTTGTTAGATTAGTTCCAAACAGAGTGTGGAACTGATTGTGAGTTCAGTTAGTTAATGCATGCATGCATGAAACTAGTGTACTCTAGATAACTTAATATTATCTCATAAATAACTCATGCATGTTAGTTCAGACGGAGACCCAGTTGAGATTAAAGGCAGGGACAGTGTCCTATTAGTTGCAAGAATTTTCCTATAAGAAAATCTCTTGCGTGCAGAAGGAATTCATTCCTTGAGATTTGCACAGTTTTACAGTGTGTTGGAGTAGTGTCTGAGACCAGTGTCACACAAGGTTACAGCAGGAGCACCCGCGGAAAACAGCGCAACGAAATAGGAGGCTTGGAGGACAGAGGGAAAGGCATATGAGTTGTCTAGTCTATCTATGAGCAGTGAGAGGGATTGTACTCAAAGCTGGATAGCTATGAGAGCTAAAGCTTTGTGTAATCTTGAGATATTTCCACTTGTATGATAATACAGATAGCGGGGTTTTTAGCTGAGGCTTTCCCCAGAGTATTCTTTTGTGTTTCATGTGTGATTGATTCTTCTTCTCTATTATATGTGTTCTGTTTGATCTTGCTCATAATCGATTAAGCTTCCGCAAGTTTGATAGTAGAAGTAGATCAAGTATTTTTCTTTAGTTACATTGCATTATCAGGTGATCTACAATGAGAATTTCTACAGATTTCCCATGTGAATATAAAATTTTCAGCATCAAACACATAAAAGGGAAATAAAAAGAGATGGAAGATGTATTGGGTCGGAGTTTAAAACAAATACGTGAGGTGATAGTGAGAAAAACATAAATAAATTTTGCTAAAGAAATAGAGAAGGCAATGATAAAAGATCAAAATTATAATTAGGTTTGTGACAAACTAAGGAGTGAAGTTGGTCAAATAAAGAAACCTGATTATCAAATTTATGAAAAAGGACTATTAGTGTACATAAACATACTTTATATTCCAACTGTGGATGATATTAAAAGATTAATATTGGATGAATACCACAAAAAACCATACACATCACATCAGGGTATCAGAAAATGATTACCTCCCTTAAGAAATAATTTTTTTGACTATGAATGAAGAAAGAAGTTTTTGAATACTTGGCAAGATGCCAGGGATGTCAATTGGTGAATGCAAAGCACCAACACCTAGCAAAATTTTTGAACCCCCTACTTGTACCAGAGTGGAAGTGGGAGGTAATATCATTAGATTTTATAACTGGACTACCCAAAACAAGGAGGAAACATGACTCTATTATTGATCCAGGTGGTTGTTGGTGGCCACCCACCTATCCCACTTGTACCCCCACAACTGTCTCTTTCAGTTTTTTAGTTTATGTAATTTTAGCACAATTTACTATTTTTAGCAGTTTTCTAGGTCCTGAACTTCCGAAGTCGTTTTGAGGCCCTAAACGACGTTTTTGGGAAATTTGGGAGCAACATGGGTCCATGGACCGATGTTTCTCTTCCCAAATTTGTAGTGCTTGGATAGATCTTTCTAACGAGCTATTGTACGCATCAAACGAAGATCGGGTGCCAAAGTTACGACCCTGGGAAATTGATGTACCAACTTACCCAAAACGGGGCCCACAATTTGGTGTTTCATCTTCTAGGGTTAGCTTTTGGGATGTTAAGGGTTTTCCATTGTTTCTCAACAATAAATAGGCCTTCGAGCCTCATTGTAACACAGTTCAGAGGCATGTAGCCGCCACATGTCTTCTTAGAGATAAGCTACCATCGCCTTAGCTGGTTTATTTCCATTGTTGTTTGTAAGCATATTTCAGTATTTTATATTAATGAAATGAAGTATTATTTCCACTGCATCTCTATGTTTATGGTTATCTCTGTAATTTGTTGCGTTCCTGTTTAAATCCGAATCACTGGTATCAGAGCAGTCTGCTTTTTCTCTGTTTTTTCTTTGCATGTCCCCAACGAGGTCGGGATATAAGGAGTTAGGGCTTGAACTGGTCGAACCTTTGCAAGGCAAGCCTTGAAAATCTTGACGGCCTCCCATGGCGGATGAAAAGAAATATGAGGGGGCAAGAGATCCTATCAAAATCTTGCTCGAAGAAGCCCTCGAGCGACAAAGGAACACGATGATGGACAGCTTTGTGCAGATCCTTCAGCGGCTACCCAGAGGCGATGCATTGGCTTCCAACAGCTACTTTGGAAACGCCACACCATTTAAGGTACAAGTTAATTTTGAAATACCCATATTCGAGGGTCAGATAGACATAGATGTCGTAGATAAATGGTTATATCTGCTAGAGGGTTATTTTTCTGTTCATGAATTTTCGAGTCGAGGAAATATTGTTTTCGCCCTTCTCAAAGCATCCCCCCACGTCAAGGACTGGTGGGAAACCTACTGCGAGCAGAAGGATGAAAGTACGAGCTCACTATTTTCAACCACACCAACTTGGGATTCATTCCGTGATGCTATCAAGGAGCAGTACTACCCTGTCAAAAGCTACAAGGACAAATACATAAAGTGGACCACACGGCGGTAGGGAAGGGACGAAGATGTGCCAAATTTGACAAACATTTTTCATACCCTTCGCAAATAGTTGGGTATCAAGGATTCTGAGCTACATTTGGTACTCAAGTACCGCGGCTGCCTACACAGGTACATCCAGGAAGAGATGGAGTTCCTGAACATCTCCTTACTCGGCATGGCATATCGATACATTGTCAAAATCGAGCAGAAGTTGAAACAAAAGAAGAGAGACTTTGGATCTGCAAATCCGAAGACCAAAGGACAAAGCCAAGGCGGGGTGACCCAAGAAAACCCGTCGAAGCTGCAGGGAAAGAACAACACCATGAAGTCAAAGAAGGACACAGGAAAGTGGTGTGAGTTCCATAAGAGCCCCACTCACAACACAAGTGAGTGTCAGACCAAGTAGTCGCTGGTGGCCAAGTTGAAGGCTTCAAAATCAGATGCATGTTCCGACCCTGAGTCAGAACCCGACAAGGGGAATGGCAAAGGGAAGTAGATCATTGATGCGGAGCCCAGCATCACTGTTGCCACCACCAAGATCCAGAAGAATGAGCTCGAAGACCCAGAGGAGGGGGAGCATCTTTTCCACTCACAAATGTGGGTGAAGGGTTCACCACTGCAATTCATTGTTGACAGTGGGAGCCAGAAGAACCTCATTTCAGCAGAGGTCATGAAGCGGTTGGGCCTATCAACTACACCACACCTGCAGTCGTACAGTATCTGGTGGCTTCACCAAGGACAAGATCTCCGAGTTCGCTAGCAATGTTGCCTTCCTTATAGCATCAAACCCTTCACAGACGAGGTATTGTGTGATGTTACACCTCTGGATGTTTGTGATGTATTATTAGGCCAGCCATACTTGTGGAGGAAACATGTTGTGTATGAGTCAAGGCCTCACGTTGTCATTATTTCTTTGAATAATTCATTATACAGGATACCGGAGGTAGCCCCACCTACCGCCACCTCTTTTATCACTGCTAAGAAAGGCAGCAAGCTCATCTCCCAGACTAGGAAATTCATTTTATGTCTGGTTCGCTCCCAAATTAAGGCGAAGATCGTCACCACATCCATGACCCCGCGAAGGGTTCCTCCACGCAGCAGCAGCAGCAAAGGGATATGGTCATGACAGAACACAGGAACAACTTCTCCTCACCCACAAGGGTACCACGCAAGCTTCAAGTGGGCAACAAAGTCTGGTTGCATCTGCAGAAAGAGCGCCTCACAAGAGCCCATCAAAAGCTCCGACCATGCCGACATGGTCCTTACACCATTACCAAGGCTATGGGAAATAATTCTTTGGAGCACATCATTCCTCCATTCCTTCGTTTGCACCGAGTGTTCAATGTGGAACGCCCTCGACCATGCTTCCCACCATTACTAGACACATCACAGACTGTAGAATAGCCCACCAGGGACCAAGCTCAGCAGATGGAGGAACTCGACGCAATGGGGACCATTGCTTCCTAAGGGGGGAGGAATGATCCAGGTGGATGTTGGTGGCCACCCACCTATTCCACTTGGACCCCCACAAGTGTCTCTTTCAATTTTTCAGTTTCCGTAATTGTAGCACAATTTACTATTTTTAGCATTTTTTCAGGTCGTGAATTTCTGGAGCTGTTTTGAGGCCCTAAACGACGTTTTTTTGGGAAATTTGGGAGCAACATGGGTCCATGGACTAATGTTTCTCTTCCCAAAGTTGCAGTGCTCGGATAGATCTTTCTAACGATCTATTGTACGGGTCAAATGTAACAACTTACCCAAAACGGGGCCCACAATTTGGTGTTTCATCTTCTAGGGTTAGGTTTTGGGATGTTAAGGGTTTTCCATTGTTTCTCAACAATAAATAGGCCTTCGAGCCCCATTGTAACATAATTTAGAGATAAGTTACCATCGTCTTAACTGGTTTATTTCCATTGTTGTTTGTAAGCATATTTCAGTATTTTACATTAATGAAATGAAGTATTATTTCCACTGCATATTTGTATTTATGGTTATCTATAATTTTTTGCGTTCATGTTTAAATCCGGATCAGTTGTATTAGAGCAGTCTGCTTTTTCTCTGTTTTTTCTTTGCATGTCCCTAACGAGGTCGGGATATAAGGAGTTAGGGCTTGAACTGGTCAAAGCTTTGCAAGACCAGCCTCGAAAATCCCAATGGCCTCCCATGGCGGATGAAAAGAAAGACGAGGGAGCAGGAGATCCTATCAAAATCTTGCTCAAAGAAGCCCTCGAGCGACAAAGGAACGTGATGATGTACAGCTTTGCGCAGATCCTTCAGCGGCTACCCAGAGGCGACGCATCGACTTCCAATAGCTACTCTGGAAACGCCACACCATTTAAGGTACAAGTTAATTTTGAAATACCCATATTCGAGGGTTAGATAGACGTAGATGTTGTAGATAAATGGTTAAATCTGCTAGAGGGTTTTTTTTTCTGTTCATGAATTTTTGAGTCAAGAAAAGATTACTTTCGCTCTTCTCAAAGCAACCCCCCACGTCAAGGACTGGTGGGAAACCTACTGCGAGTAGAAGGATAAAAGTACAGGCTCACTATTTTTAGCCACACCCACTTGGGATTCATTCCAAGATGCCATCAAGGAGTAGTACTACCCTGTCAAAAGCTACGAGGACAAACACATAAAGTGGACCACGCTATGGCAGGGAAGGAACCAAGATGTGTCAGAGTTCACAAACATTTTTCATACCCTTCGCACATAGTTTGGTATCAAGGATTCTGAGCTACATTTGGTAGTCAAATACTACGGCTGCCTACACAAGTACATCCAGGAAAAGATGGAGTTCCTTAACATCTCCTTGCTCGGCACGGCGTACCAATACAGTATCAAAATCAAGCAGAAGTTGAAACAAAAGAAGCAAGACTTTGGATCTGCAAATCCGAAGACCAAAGGACAAAGCCAAGGCGGGGTGACCCAAGACAACCCATCAAAGCCGCAGGAAAAGAACCACACCACGAAGTCAAAGGAGGACACAGGAAAGTGGTGTGAGTTCCATAAGAACCCCACTCACAACACAAGTGAGTGTCAGACCAAGCAGTCACTGGTGGCCAGGTTGAAGGCTTTAGAATCATATGCATGTTCCTTCCCTAAGTCATAACCCAACGAGGGGAATGGAAAAGGGAAGCAGATCATTTATGCGGAGCCCAGCGTCACTGTTGCCACCGCCAAGATCCAGAAGAATGAGTCGGAAGACCCCGAGGAGGGGGAGCGCCTTTTCCACTCACAAATGTGGGTGAAGGGTTCACCGCTGCAATTCATTATTGATAGTGGGAGCCAGAAGAACCTCATTTCAGCAAAGGTTGTTAAGCGGTTGGGCCTACCAACTACACCACATCCGCAGTCGTACAGTATCAGGTGGCTTCACCAAGGACGAGATCTCCGAGTTCACCACCAGTGCCGCCTTCCTTACAACATCAAACCCTTCACAGACGAGGTATTGTGTGATGTTACACCTCTGGATGTTTGTGATGTATTATTAGGCTAGCCATACTTGTGGAGGTGACATGTTATGTATGAGTCAAGGCCTCGCGCTGTCATTATTTCTTTGAATAATTCATTATACAGGATACTGGAGGTAGCCCCACCTACCGCCACCTCTTTGATCACTGCTAAGAAAGGCAGCAAGCTCATCTCCCATACTAGGAAATTCATTTTTTGTCTGGTTCACTCCCAAAGTAAGGGGAAGATCGTCACCACATCCATGACCCCCGCGAAGGGTTCCTCCACACAGCAGTAGCAGCAAAGGGATACGGTCATGACAAAACATAGGAACAACTTCTCCTCACCCACAGGGGTACCAAACAAGCTTCAGGTAGGCAAAAAAGTTTGGTTGCATCTGCAGAAAGAACGCCCCACAAGAGCCCATCAGAAGCTCCAACCATGCCGACATGGTCCTTACACCATTACCAAGGCTATGGGAAATAATGCTTTGGAGCACACCATTCCTCCATTCCTTCACTTGCACCGAGTGTTCAGTGTGGAACGCCCTCAACTATGCTTCCCACCATTATTGGACACATCACAGACTGTAGAACAGCTCACTAGGGACCAAGTTCAGCAGATGGAGGAACTCAACGCAATGGGGACCATTGCTTCCTACGGGGAGAGGAATGATCCAGGTGGAAGTTGGTGGCCACCCACCTATCCCACTTGGACCCCCACAACTATCTCTTTCAGTTTTTCAGTTTCCATAATTGTAGCACAATTTACTATTTTTAGCAGTTTTTCGAGTCCTGAACTTCCGAAGCCGTTTTGAGGCCCTAAACGACATATTTTGGGGAAATCTGGGAGCAACATGGGTCCATGAACATATGTTTTTCTTCCCAAAGTTGTAGCACTCGGATAGATCTTTCTAATGAGCTATTGTACGCGTCAAACGAAGATCGGGTGCCAAAGTTACGACCCTAGGAAGTTGATGTACCAACTTACCCAAAACGGGGCCCACAATTTGGCGTTTCATCTTCTAGGGTTAGGTTTTGGGATGTTAAGGGTTTTCCATTGTTTCTCAACAATAAATAGGCCTTCGAGCCTCATTGTAACACAATTCAGAGGCATGTAACCGCCACATCTCTTCTCAGAGATAAGCTACTATCGCCTTAACTAGTTGATTTCCATTGTTGTTTGTAAGCATATTTCAGGATTTTACATTAATGAAATGAAGTATTATTTCCGTTGCATCTCTGTTTTTATGGTTATCTCTGTAATTTGTTGCATTCCTATTTAAATCTGGATCAATTATAGTAGTTGTAGATATGTTGAATAAAGTTGCCCTTTTTATACCTGTACATTCTACCTATAGAGCTGCATAAGTGGCAAAAGTCTTTATTAAGGAAATTTTCCTACTTCATGGTGTGCCAAAGGCAATGATATTAGATATAGATGCAAAGTTCACCTCAAAATTTTAGAGAGCATTGTTTACTAGAATGGGTACGCAGCTAAACTTCATATTTACATATCATCCACAAACTAATGGGAAAATAGAAAAGGTTAACCAGGTCCTTGAAGACATGCTACGCGTGTATGTAATGAACCAACCCACAAAATGGGAGTATTATCTATGTTTGGTATATTTTGCCTATAACAATAGTTATCAGGTGTCACTCAAGATGAGCCCCTTCGAGGCTTTGTATGTATGGAAATGTCATGTTCCTTTAAATTAGAGCCTACCTGAAGATAGACTTATGTTAAGGCTAGACTTTTTACAAGATATGGAAGAGATGGTGAAAAAAATCGACATAATTTTAAAGAAGTGCAAGACAGACAGAATATTTACATTGATTTAAAAAGGACATATAAAGAGTTTCAATTGGGTGAACATGTTTATGTTAAAGTGCAATCCAAAAAGGGCTCCTTCAAATTGGGAGTTGTTCTAAACCAGATCCTATGGTTTTTGGGCCATTTGAGACATTAGCCAAAGTAGGATCGGTGGCCTACCAGCTAGCACTATCAACTCATATTAAGATTCATAATGTGTTTCATGTGTCTTTATTAAAGAAATATATACATGATCTTACTCATATAATTGATTGGAATGTTGTACAAGTTGAACCAAAAGGAGAGTTCAAGGTCAAACCATTGCAAAATTTTGGACATTAGGGAGATTATACTCCATAATCAAGCCATCGCCCAGGTTAAATAAGTATATGAAGCATTTAAATTGTGAATAATAGAAATGTGAATGTTGAGGATGAGTAGGAGAAAGTAAAGTAGATGATTAATATATAAGACAATGGTCTGAAATTATAGATTGTTAAATGAAAATTTTAATATTGTTAATCAATGGACATAAATGTTGGTGTATCAAGAAATGCAATTGTTGTTTGGTTATCTGTGCTTTTTGCAGGTAAAGAAAATGTGCACGAGTGATAGGAAAAAGGTCCTCCTAGTCACTTATTTCAACAAGAGGGTGCCCAAAAATTATTGTTGGAATTTTCTAATTTGAAACTACGCAAATGAAATATAAACAATGTAAAATAATTGCCCAAACAGTTTCCGTAAACCATGATTGTACTAGGTGATGAGTTTGGGTATTCATAGATAGAAATAAAATTGTATGCAGGGCTTACTAATATCAGAAAAGTGTGTTTTAGAAGCAATAGACTAGAAAGAAGTACACATACACACACACACACACATATATATATAAGGTTGGTGCTTATGTTCAGGTTAGATGTGTAGGCTTGTAGGAAACAAATATTTTGTTCATAAGCCAAGCACAAACAATCCCGAACAAAGGAGGGTTAGGGCTCAGAATCCTGGAAGCGGTCCCCCATTACAGAGGTCTACATTAAAAGCAGGGGAAATATATATATATATATATATATATATATATATATATATATATATATATATATATATATATATATATATATATATATATATATATGAGAGAACAATGTTTTGAAGGAGATTTAAAATAACAATTATATATGCATTAAAAGGAAAAAATATATATATCAAACTAACATTCAACACAGAGAAGGATTGTAGAAGAAAAATTAGAACCTGCATGTCAAAACAAACTCTTTAAAATAAAATTATTGTTCATACCAAGTGACCAAATATATATATATATATAACAGAGAGAGAGAGAGAGAGAGAGAGAGAGAGAGAGAGAGAGAGAGAGAGAGAGAGAGAGAGAGAGAGAGATTGTTAGTGTACACAAAAACAACTTTGGAGACCATATGAGCGAAATAAACCCTCGCATAAAAGAAAACACAGGTATAATGTTTAAAAATAAAAATAAAAAATTACACAACAAATTGTTTACAAAGGTCTAAACATTTCCCTAAAATAGACTTTGAATTACATGTAAATCAAAGTGAAACATGTATGTATCAATTTTAAGGCCTTGATCTTTAAACCCTAATTCGTAAACTCAAAGGAGCCAAAAGTAAGCTAGAAGGCCATTATGGCATGAAGGGTCTGGCAAGATTAAAAGGTTAAATTAGCGCTAGTAACCCTGATGGTAGAGTGAGAAACCAAGAAAGACAAAGACAATGTTTTCTTTTTCTAACAATTTTTTCACTTTAAGACTTAACTCCACGAGTGCATACCTATAAGAAAGTTGAGTAAAGTTAATAAAGGAAATTCATTAAAAAGAAAGGAATTAAGTACTAAGGGTTTTTTTTTTTTAAAAGACAAATTTTTTACCTGTAGATGACCGAGTAGAGTCACCATTTTTCCTGTGAGGAAAAATAGTATTTTGTCCTAAAAAACAATCCTCATGAAGGGAAAAATATAAGAATAGAAAAACCCTTTCAAAGAACGAAGTTTGATTTAGGGTTTTGGAAAACCACACCCTAAAGAAAACTCGCTAGTTGAATATCTGGAAAAGGTTAGGACTGGTCCCAAATTCCTTGTGGAAGTTCTATATCATGGCTAAGAAAACCTTAGCACGGAGTTAGAACACCTATGGAAAGAAAAAAAAAACATGAGCATCAGTTAGAATATACAATTAAGAATGACATTAGAACAAAACTCCACTTCAAATCATCACCATAAAGGAACATGAAAATTCTGGAAAAAACTTACTAGAAGTTGAGCTTGGGCAATGCCATAACCATACTTGCAACCATATGTAAATCTAGAAGGTTTACTCAAGCAGATCCAATAAGAATTTGGTGGTATTATTTCTTAGGAAACAAAACAAAAATCCCTTGTTGCAGTAGGATTCAAAACGAAGTTGCATAGCTCATTTCACTGCAAGAGCAATAACACAATGAATATGTGATAGTGGGGCTTGGTAACATAGTTACCCTAACCATCCCTTAATCAATCTCCACTATCCATTAATCAAGGTTGGATCTACGTCGTTGAGTCTACCAACTAGCTGGGGTTTCCCATAGGTGGTGTGGAACCCAAGCCACAACCCAAATCCATGTGATGTGCTCCTATGTTGCAGCCATTATAGATGGAAGCTGTAATTTTAGTTTTATAAAATGCATATAAAATATACAACCATGCCATACATAATGTCGGTGAATGCAAATTAATCCAAAGGAAGCTCATGATAAAGTATATATATATATATATATATATAGAGAGAGAGAGAGAGAGAGATATCGTGTTGGCAATATATAGTAGTCTGAAAGTCAAGAGTTTATATCATTATATAGTGCTCTAAAAGCCAAAAAATTAAACCAATCTAATAATGTAAACGATGAATGTAGGTATGGGGCACAAATGGTATTTCCTACCATAGTTATATGAGTCTTATTGTTATTTAACGGAACTATATATATATATATATATATATATATATATATATATATATATATATATATATATATATATATAACCTTTAAATAATAGTTAAAGAGAAGGAAGGAGCGGGGCTTGGTACATCATAGTTACATCATAATTCCAACTGAAGCAAATACACCAAGAGTAAGGAAGTATGTATAAACATTTTGTAATGAATTTTCATGGGAATGGCATGGAATCAACATTACACAGTAAGTAATGTATGCTCAGGTATCTCGCGTGATGATCCTAAGAATGACTTATTTTTTTCATAATTGTGAGAAGTTTCACCTTGTAAAGAAAAAGAAAAAAAATCATTGTGCCAATTTCTAGGACAAATACATACATTTTCTGCATAAGAATTGAGAGAAATGTTACATTCAGCCACAAAAAAAACTTGAAATTGGCCTTAAAATAGCATAAATCAGCCTTCAAACCATACTTGAACGCAACCTTGAATGTGCCACAACTTCACCCTCAAGCCAGACCTAAATTTGGCCTTCAAAACTCCATTAATCAACCTTCAAACTAGCCTTAAACTTGACCTTCAAACACCATACTTTGGCCCCTAGAACAAAACTCAAACTCGACCTCAATAGGATTGAATTTTGGCCTTCAACAAGGATAAAACTCACCTTTAACATGGCTGAAAATTGGCCTGTAGAATAGATTCACAACTCACCTTCTAAACAAGATCAAAAACCTTCACAAGGAGTACCAAAAACCATTACAAAAATGTGCCAAAAGATTTTCCATAGAAAACCTCACCAACTCGGCTTCACCTCACTTGGTTCATGAGGTATGAACCTTAGAATTGCTCCTTTGCTTGCCTTGGAAAACTTTAATTTCCTTGAGCCAGTGAGTCCTAGATTCCTCCACATAAATCCTATGTTTAGTGATCTGAATCTCTTCAGCGACTGGAATTATCCAAGATCTTTTACTTTTGTGATGTTACTAGAATTGCATTTAAAAGAGCATAAAAGAACCACGTGTGCATGCTTAAAGAAGAGGAAGCATAATAACAATCAACAAATCAATAACACGACACATTTGATAACGGAGTTCACCTAGTGTGGGCTACGTCTCCAGGCTCGGTGTCAAGATAGTGTGGAGGCCTCTTCGTTGAATGTTGCAAATGATGATGATGTACATGCAATAGTATTTGTGATAACAAGGACATATAGCCTCAACAAGAGTGGCTTGTCTCTCCACGAAATGTTCTCCCTACAGGAACTCTCACTCAAAATGGGTCTTCCTTCAGCATGACAAGCTAATACATTCTCACAATAATGTGCCAACAAGTATCCCTCAACATAATGTTACACAAGGATCTCAACAATAAGACATCATCTTAGCAAAATAAAAGGATGTGTAACATAACTACAACATATACCTCCACTTTCGAAGATGGCCAAAAAATGCAAAGTTCAGTTGCTGAAATGGACCACACCATTGAATTCCTGGCAATGAGTGGTGTAAAATCGACTATCAACTTGTCCAATTATAACACCATCAACTTTTGGACCCTCGGGAACCTTTTAGATTTCCCCAAAGATTCCTATCTGAATATGCTCGAAAAAATTGTTGCTCAGATGCAGATTTTGAGCACATCACTGTGCTCCTTGCAAAATTATGTGAAGAATGAGTATAAAATCAGCTACATTCCGATACTGGAAAAATTCAGCCTCCAAGGGAATCTAAAGATTCCTCAAGATTCTCTAAAGATTTTGTGTTGTGGGGCACTTGCAATTCTGCTGCTCAGATGGCGAATCTGACTTCACCATCGTGCTCCCTGCAAAAATATGATAAAAATTACTATAAACTTGATAGCATTTTGACAATGTGAAATTTTACCTCCCAGGGAATCTTTTAGATTCCTCTCTACATTAGGGAATATTCTCTGCAAAGATTTTGTCTCAAAATCCATGTCAGCATAGTTCCACCTTGGCATCTATGTCAAGGTTCCACTCTGCCATTCATGGTTCCACTCGGTGCTCTTCAAATCTGTTCGACGCTCCTCCGTCGATTCTCTCCCCCAGTCGATGACAAGTTCGGGTTTATATTTAATTTCTCGGTGGATATAACAAATTCATCCCCGTGGGCTGCTTGTGGCGAGCTATATTAGGCTCGAGGTGGTTAGGGTTCCAACTCCACCGACCCCCGGCACATGGTGTAATTTTAATCTCCAGTGTTAATTTTGGAGTTGGCGGTTTGTTAACTCCAAGGCAATGGTTACATATTTTAATACTGGTTGTTGTAGTTTGTTATAACATGTGCGTTTATACGTTGGATTATAGTGGTAGGGTCGCCGCATTGGGTGGGGTCGGGGGACCCATCCGCTGCGGGTTTGATTCCCACCAGTTCTTTGTTATATATAACAATATATATATATATATGACATATATTGGTTGGAATGGTTGGCGGGGTTGGTGGCCCGCCAACCAACTTTGGCATATTAATACCATGTTGGCAGGGGTGTTAGGGGTGGCAGCCCACCACCCTTATTTTAATATTTTTTTGTTTCCCTAACCAATCATGGTTATTTTTGAATTTTTCGAAAATAAGGGTCACTAGACGATTTAAGTAGGCCACAAATTCACCCGCCTAGTGGTTGGATTTCATGCGGCAGGTCTCGGTCAATTTGTAGGATCATTAAACCTGGCCCACATGCCCACTTTGACCAAAACTTTTAACATCCCTCTCTCCTTCATAGGAACTCAGATTGTAGTGTTGTTCGCACCATTCGAATCAAGACAACGAGCACTTCGATCAGGTCCGGGTTCGAGAGCAATCTGAGCACTTTGAATTTTGAGCTATTATAAGCCCTCTTTGACATCTGAGTGTGTATGGAGCCACCTGGATCATTCCTCTCCACTGAGGAGCTTTTGTTCCACCAAAAGCATGAACATAATCTGCAACTGTTGTGTACATTGTTTGCAGCATAAGTGTCCTGACCGATCACCCTTCCTTCTCCTTCACCGTTTTCCTTCAGAGCCATAAGCGATGAATCGACACCTTCATCCTCTACAAACATGTAGGACAATATTTTGCAAATTACATGACCAATTATGACCCAAGCACCCCATACTTTCCATGAGTTTATAACACATACTCTATGGTCAATTTTACATCAAAATGGAAACAATACCCCAACTATCAATATAAGGCCAAAACATCATTGTTTCTTCAACAAGTGATGGAAAACACATCATCACTTTTACATTTTAAGTCGCAACACATGATTTACAAAAATGAGGTCATGACATGCTATCACATCTAGAAAAACCATCTCTCACTTATCAAAGTGAATGGATCATCTCCCTGTGGTGGATTTTCTTGTCGAACAACTTTTTCAATTGGTTCATGCATGGGCGCTTTGTCCTTAAGATGTTGCTCTGGATGGAGCCTCCAACATGTGGCTCTTTGATGACCACCTCTGTTGCAATGACTACAATAAGTCTTCTTCCTCCAGACTTGCTTAACATGCTTCCTTCCCTGATGTGGAGAAGGCCTTTCATGCCTCATCCTCTTTCTTGCTTCCATTCTCTTCCAGCACTCAAAAATCACATGGTTATGTAAACCACAAAACCCACAAGTCTTTCTATGCCATGATTTATGTTCATCATTAACAACATGGTTGTAATTGAAATTAACTTTAGAATACTGAGACTTGACATACCTTTCTTTGCTGCCTATGGTGTAATTATGGTAATAAGAGCTTGCCTCAAATCTTCCTTTGCAACGTGCACTGTCATGGGATGATGGTGATGTGTTCCCATCATTCTCTTTCCTTGATAGTTTCAACAATGTCTCAGAATCTTCTGACACCTTTGAGTTCTCTCCTTCGGTGTACCCCAAACCTACAAATCGAGGTCTTTGCACAACCTCCAATGGTTGAGTCATGCCTTGGCCATTAACACCAAGTCCTCCTCCTTTATACCCCATCTCGATAAGCAGTCTCATGTTAGTTCCTATAATAGGTACCTCCATGTTTCCAATAAAAGTTGTGTCATGTGAACATAAAACTCAAGAATGATCAACATTGTTTACCTTAGTTGTTGATTCTAGAGCAGGTGATGATGGCTTCGCTAAGCCTTCATTGCGCTTCAGCTCTTCCAAGGTCTCTTTTGTGGCCCGCAACTGAAGATATATCTCTACTTATCCTCTTTCTCTTCTTGTAGAAGCCTCTTCAATTCAGCATTTCTACTTGAAGACTCTCATTGATCTCCTCATTCGAATGATGAGAAGACGATGAAGGCGATGAATGTTCACTTGAGGGGGTAGATGAAGCATAGTCCTCTGCTCTTTATTTCTCCTCTTCCTCTATTCTCTTCTCATAATATTCATACATTATGTTCACCATTTTTGACATCCTTAGAAAGGCCTCGTACATTTCTTTTTCATCCTCCATTGTTGCACGTTCAATTGTTCACACTTGCAATTCACATCAGCGAGAAGACCGCTTTGATAGCATACTTGATCTGGATCTCTTCAGTTACCAGAATTATCCAAGATCTTTTACTTCTATGGTGTTTATAGAATTTCATTTAAAAGAGCATAAAAGAACCATATGTGCATGCTTAAACAAGAGGAAACATAATGATGATCAGCAAATCAAGAACACGACACATTTGATAACAGAGTTCACCCAGTGTGGGCTACGTCTCTAGGCCCGATGTCAAGATAGTGTGGAAGTCACTTCATTGAATGTTGCAAATGATGATGATGTACATGGAATAGTTTTTGTCATAACAAGGACATATACCCTCAACAAGAGTGGCTTGTCTCTCCATGAGACGTTCTCCCTACAGGAACTCTCACTCAAAATGGGTCTTCCTTCAACATGACAAGCTACTACATTCTCACAATAATGTGGCAACAAGTATCCCTCAACATAGTGTTACACAGGGATCTCAACAATAAGACATCATCTCATCAAAACAATAAGACGCATAACATAATTGTATCATATACCTCCACTTTCGAAGATGGCCGAAAAAGGAAAAGTTTGGCTGCTGAAATGGACCGCACCACTGAATTCCTGGTGATGAGTGGTGTAAAATTGACTGTCGACTTGTCCGATTCAGAAAGCATCAACTTTTGGACCCTTGGGAATCTTTTAGATTCCCCCATAGATTTATTTCTGCAAATGCTTGGAAAATCTATTGCTCATATGTAGATTTTGAGCACACCACTACGCTCCCTGTGAAATTATGTGAAGACTGAGTATAAAGTCGGCTATATTCCGATACTGGAAAAATTCAGCCTCCGAGGGAATTTAAATATTCCTCAATATTCTTTAAAGATTTTGTGTTGCTGGGTACATACAATTTTGCTGCTCATATGGCGAATCTGACTTCACCATCACGCTCCCTTCGAAAATATGATAAAAATGACTATAAACTTGATAGCATTCTGACAATGTGAAATTTTGTCTCCCAAAGAATCTTTTAGATTCCTCTCTGCATCAGGGAATTTTCTCTACAAAGATTCTATCTTGAAATTAGTGCTGGCATAGTTCCACCTCAGCATCCATGTCAAGGTTCCACTCTACTATTCATGGTTTCATCGATGCTCTTCAAATCCACTCGGTGCTCCTCCGTCGGTTCTCTCCCTCAGTTGAATGACAAGTTCAGGCTTATATTTGATTTCTCGGAGGGCATAACAAAGTCGGCCCCATGGGCCATTGGTGGCAAGCTATATTAGGCTCGGGGTGGTCGGGGTTCCAACGCTGCCAACCCTCGGCGCGTGGTATAATTTTAAACTACTGCGTTAATTTTGGAGTTGGCGGATTGTTGACTCCAGGGCGGCAGTTACATATTTTAATATTGGTTGTTGTGGTTTGTTATAAAATGTGCATTTATAAGTTGGATTGCAGTGGTAGGGCCACCGCATTGGGCGGGGTCGGGGGACACACCGGCCGTGGGTTCTATTCCCACTAGTTCTTTGTTATATGTAACAATATATATATGACATATATTGGTTGGAATGGTTGGAGGGGTTGGTGGCCCGCCAACCAACTTTGGCATATTAATACCATGTTGGCGGGGATGGTAGTTTGCCCCCCGTATTTTAATATATTTTTTTTGTTTCCCTAACCAATCATGTTTATTTTTTAATTTGTCAAAAATAAGGGCCACTGGATGATTTAAGTAGGCCACAAATTCACCCTCCCAATGGACGAATTATGTGCGCTTGGTCTCGGTCAATTTGTAGGATCATTTAACCTGTCCCGCATGCCCACTTTGACCAAAACTTTGACCAGCCATATCTCCTTCATACGAACTTGGATTGGAGTGTCATTCACACCATTGGAATCAAGGAAAAGAGAAATTTGATCTGGTCCTCATTCGAGAGAAATCTGAACACTTTGGGTTTTGAGTTATTATAAGCCCTCTTTGACCTCTGAGTGTGTCTAGAGCCACCTGGATCATTTAGTGCATTTGACCCCCAAAAGAAGAACCAACTTTCCTACTTGTTGGGCCAACTTTTACACTGGTTGGGCTAACTTGGAAGATTGTACAATGAAAATTCAAAAAATCACTTCTCCTTAGCCGTGAGGAGTTAGAGGGGGTGCAATATACCCTTGGAAAAGTCTCAAAATAAGATTTCCAACCATATATAATATGATCCCATTTGAGCTATGTTATTGGAGTAAAAACGAATTCAATTATAGGATATATAAATGGGACATCAAAATTCCAAAAAGAATATTTCCAAACGGCACGCCATATATTGTTGGAAAGGTCTTGAAATATTTTATTTGACAATGTAACTTTCTTTTCACTTGGATGGCCCTCGACATCAATAACAACCATTTTCAACAATCTCCCCATTTGTTATTGATTTCAATACTTTGACATATGATTCTTCAGATAACTTCTCACCCTATCTGCATTCTCTCCCCCTTTTACATCAATAGAAAAGGGTGAGTCCCTCTGTCTCCATTTTTCAACACTTCGTAACAAATGTTCCTCTCTTTTTCTCACTAAGAACTGATCCAATTGAGTTTGTGCTCCAATCTTTATCTTCATATTGAGGATTTTAAATCAATGTCGAATATGGATGTCTTTCTCCATAGCTCAGAACATCATATGTATATAAATCATGTCTAATTCAGCCATGCTCCATCTAATCGACTTTTATATGTATCTTCAAAGTGTCTTCATTACTAAACAAGCCTAACACCATTGACGCCAAGCCTAGGTGTCTCTATAATGCCCTGCTAAACAATAGGTTGTTGGATCATGGATTGTTTTATTTTATCTTAATCTTCTTTCTCATTGATGAAGCCCTTGTTCTAGGTCTTTGAACCCTCATTCTCATATACTTCATGTTTACCATGATCTATAACCACTAAAAGTTCACCCTCAAAGGGAAATTCTTGATGCACACAACTATCATGTTTTCCCCATAACTCATCATCATTTCCATCTCACAACTGGTTTTTAAAAATCATGAATCACAGGTTCTTCTTCATACAAATCCTCAAACTCTTCCTTTTTTTCTAGCCAAGAAAAACTACAAGAAGTTGCTCCCAAAGGTTGTAAATAATGGAAATCATTTGCAAATGCAGTGAGTACTTGCAAATGCAGTCTAGGATGGAATGCACTTTTCTTCCTCTACAATCCATTGAATGACACACACAATCATTGTAAGCACCTTGATTCGAATATTGAATTCACTCATTTGTTAGTCCATTGCACAATACTTAACTAACAAAACCACAAATTTTAAATACATATCAAAAATTTAATGGAAAGGCCTTATGTCATTTGTTGGGATGGGAATGGAAAAGAAATCAACATTGAGATTTCAAAGGATAAACAGTATTGGACAAACAATTCCATCAAGACATGGAATAAATGATCAGTATTATCATCTCCCTTTAACATCCTAGATTGTTGTAACTATGATATGTAAACAACATATGAATATCATTCACTCCAATAGGATCATAAATATGAGCCCATTCTTCAAAAATAATTCCAACATGTTCATGGAAATTAGCAGGACCAACTAATCTACCATCTCGCCTAGTGTGTTTGTTTTCATGCTCATTTGCCCCAAGTCGACTGGGAATAACCTTCCTATATCTACATTTCCTAGCTTTCTCCTCTTTCTCAATTATAGATGCTTTTTGACCAACTGCATTTGATGAAACATTTCTTACATATTTAATTAATTGTTGCGAGGATTCAAGAGATACTGGACTTTGTGCCACCCTTCTTAGAGATTCAATAAGATTGTAGTGCTTAGATGCATTATCCCCAGGTTCCTAAATAAAGCAAAAGTTTGAACAAGAAAGATAGAAGATTCGAGTGCCACAAAATTACGACCTCCATCCACAAGTTTAGTAAGATGCATGGTATATTTTTTAAGGTTAATTGGTTCAGAACGAATAACTGAAACATTTAGGTCCTTTTTTGATTTGCGTTCCTCATATGAATAAATGACCAAACTTGTCAGTGCCTTCAAAATCTATTTGTAAAGTTTACGAATGGTCACAAATACAACAATATGGGTTGAAACATGTAATTTTCTTGATGGATTATAATACAATCTCTTCAAAACCTTTTATGTTATTGCCATATCTACCTTATTCTTCAAACAAACTTTAAAATAATATATGGAATCTCTAAAATAATTCCCTAAATTTCATGATCATTGGCACCCTTTAAGATTGTAGCATCCAAATTTTGAGACACAACTTGATACTTGTCAAATTTTTCCCCCTTGTTTAGAGATGGCTCCAATCCACAAGTCTCTTTTAACACTCCTCCTCTTCTCTAGCTAGATGTTGCATCTCTTCTTCTCCTTTTCGAGTAACCTCTCGAGCTCTCTCCTACTCTTCAATCATCCTTGGCATATAGCAAGATTCCACTCCTTTCGTCCATTGATGAACTCGACCTTGATTCTTTCAAGGAAGAAAAAGCTAACTCCTTCGCATTGCATTGGTACAATGCATCAACTTCAAAATCAATGGTGTAAACTTCTTCTAAATCTATTTGAATCTTCTAATTATATTCATCTTCTATAAAAATATTATATATTCGTGGTTATGGAGGAGACTTCTTTCGTGGGTTTGGAGTCACACCTTCTTGACTTTCCCTTCTATGTTTTAGAGGTCTACCTTTAATTGTTAGGATATGCCTGAAGGTATTGTCTCAGATACCAATTGTTGGAAATATTGAGAGGGGGGTGAATTAGTATTTCATTATTTTTAACTATTTTATCTTTTTAAAACATTTGATGCACATAAATCATGGGAAGCAAATATTTACATAAGAAACACTGACACAACTTTACTTTGTAAACATTTTTAAACTTCCTTGTACAAAATAAGCACCAACTTACAACTTTCGTAGCCACCAACCTATAAGATATTTCATCCCCCTAGTTGAGAAACATCTCAGCAAATGTAGATAGCAATCCTCCCAATTTAGTAGAAAAATAATAAATTGTATGAAACAACCTATGTCTACAAGTTGTTCCTTAGATTTGTCATCAATAACTTATGGATCTTAAAAATTTATTCAATGAGTTGTCATTTAGCCATACAACCCTCAAGCTTGAACCTTCAATCTTGATCACAAGTACTTGACCTATACACCTTAACTTTCTACTCTTCAACTAGGCTTCTTGACTTGGCTCTTTAGACTTTATCTCCTACATGTTAGTTCTTTGTATTTGACCAAAAAGAGGTTTGCCCATCTAGCACTTCAAATTCCTCAACTCTTGTTGTTTATTGGCCAACTGTCACTACTCGTGCTTATTATATGTTCAAACAATAGGTTTTCCCACTTGGTAGCTTGTACTCAACATTGTAGATTTCTTTTTGCTACATATGGTTTTTTAACACACTTGGAACCAAATTGGCCTTTACAACCTTGAAGGTCTGCTTGTTTTTTCCTATCAACCTTTTCACTAAACACTCACCTTATGCAACCCATAAGATTATAATCACAAAAATTGTACATGATAACCATGTTCTTACTGCACCTTTTTCCATAATAGGGCTCGGACCCATCATCACCTGAACACCACAACTACTTCAGCTAACAACTTCCTTAACACTGCCTTAGTTAACTAGACTTTGCCTCCAGAGATCCATGTAATGAGTTATCCAACAAATCTCGACCACCTCAATGATCAAACCAGAACTTGGTCTATAACAAGACTAAAACTTTAGCCAAAAACCAGACTTGAACTCAACCTTCAAACTAGGCCAAAACTCGACCTTAAAGCACCAAAATCCCCCCCCCCCCCCTCACCCCAAAAAAAACAAACTTGAAACTTGGCCTCAAGAGGACTGAAGTTTGACCTTTAACATGGCTAAAACTTGTCTTCAATCGGGATAAAACTTGGCCTCTATAATAGCTCTAAAACTCACCTTATAAACATAACTAAAAACCTTCCCAAATAGTACCAAAATCCATTCCAAAAATGTGCCAAAAATCCCTTCCCAAAAAAAACCTCTCCAACTCGGTTGCACTTCACTTGGTTCACGAGGTATGAAGCTCAAAACTGCTCCTTCTCTTTCTTAGGAAAACTCAAATTGGCTTGAGAGAGTAATTCCTACGTTCCTCCACGTGGTGCCTATATATAGTGCATTTGACCCTCAAAAGCTGGACCGACTTGCCCACTTTCTGGGTCGACTTGTGCAATGGTTGGGTTGGCTTGGCAGATTGTATAATGAATATTCAAAAAACCATTTCTCCTGAATCATGAGTTAGTGGGAATTCCATATATTATTGGAAAGGTCTCAAAATAATATTTCAAATCATATATATTATGCTCTCATTTGATCTATGTAATTGGAATAAAAATGCATTCAAAGATAGGGTATCTAAATGGGGCATCAAAAATCCAAAAGCAATATTTCCAAAAAGCATGCCATATATCAATGGAAAGGTCTTGAAATATGATATTTGACTATATAAAATTATTTTCATTGATGGAAATATTTTGATATTTTCTTCTTCTGATAGTTTCTCCCCTTGTCTACATTCTCTTCATACTTCTTGTCGGTTGTTTCCCCTATCTGCATTAGTTTCTCCCCCTGTCATCATTATCTCCCCATTTGACATCAATACCAGAGGGTTCTCCCTCTATCTACATTTTTCAACACTTCTTGATAAATGTTCCTCTGTTTTTGTCACTAAGGACTGCTCCCCCTGAGTTTGTGCTCAATTCTTTATCTTCATATTGAGGATTTTCAATCAATGTTGAATATGGACATCTTTATTTGTAGCCTGGAACATCATATGTATTTAAATCACTTATAATAAATTTAGGCTCCATCTAGTCGACCATTGTATGTATCTTAAGAGTGTATTCAATAGTATATAGGCCTAACTCCACTTAGGCCAAGCTAGGTGTCTCTATAGAGGCACGTTGAACAATAAGGTTGTTGGATCATGGATTGTTGTATTTTATTTTAATATTCTTCCTCTTTGATGAAGCTCTCCTTCTAGGTCTCCAAAGCCTCATTCTCATGGAATTCTTGTTCACCATGATCTGTAGCCACTAAAAGTTCTCCTTCAAAGGGGAATGCTTGAGGCACATAGCTATCATTTTCTCCCTATAATTCATAATCATTTCCATCTAGCTCAATTGGTTCTTAAACATCGTGAATTAGAGGTTCTTCTTCATACAAATCCTCATACTTTTCCTCTTTATTAAATCCGATAAAAACTCGAACTAGGTGCTCTCCGAGGTTGTAAGGAATGGAAAGAATTTGCAAATGCAACAAGTAGTTAAAAATTGTTGGAATTAAGAGCAAAATCAGGGGAGTTAGAATCCATGAGCAAGTTCACAAATATATGGAAATAAGGTCTCGGATGGAATGCACTTTTTTTCCTCTGCTATATTTAGAATGACACTTAGTTATTGTAAGCACCTTGTTTAGAAGATTGAATTTACTCATGAATACACAATGCTTAATCAACAAAACCACAAGTTTCAAATACATATCAATTAATGTAAAGGAAATTCCTTGTTTCATTTGTTGCACTGGGAGTGGAAGAGAAATTGGCACTAATATTTCATAGGTTGAATAGTGTTGGATAGATAGTTTCATCAAGACACGAAATAAATGGTTAGAAATATCATCTCCCTCTAGCATCCTAGATTGTTGTAATTGCAATATGTAAACAAAATATGCTTTATCATTCACTCCAAGAGGATCATAAATACAAGCCCAGTATTCAAAAATACTTCCAAGATGTTCACAAAAACGAACAAGATTATTTAATCCACCATCTTGCCTGATTAGTTGTCATCCCTATTTCCCCATGTTGACTAGGATTAGCCTTATTATCTCTAGATTGTCTAGCCTTCTCCTCTTTCCCAACTGAAGATGCATTTTGACCAGCTGCATTTGATGAAACATTTATCACATCTTCAATTAATTATTTTTAGGAATCAAGAGATCATGGCCTTTGTGCCACCTTTCCCAGAGCTTCAATAAGATGGTAGGGCCCAGATGCACTAACCTTTGGTTCTTGAATAAAATAGGTTTGAACAAGAAAGATATTGGATTCAGTTGCCACAACATTATGTCCTCCATACACAAGTTTAGCAAGACGCATGGTATATTCTATAAGGTTAATTAGTTCACAACAAATAAGTGCAATAATTATATCTTTGGTGAATTTGTGTTCCTTAATTCCTTCAAAACCCATTTGCAAACATCATGGATGATCACCAAAACAAAAATATGGGTTCAAGTATGTAATTTTATTGATGGATTCTCATACAAAATCTTTAAAACCTTTTGTTTTATTTCCATATTTGTCTCATTTCTACTAATGTATTTCAAAATAATGCCTATAATCTCTAAGATAATTCCTTGAATTTAATTATCACTAGCACCCTGTGAGATCGTAGCCTCTAAATTTTGAGGCACAACCTTATACTTGGTTAGAGCCTAGATTTGCCTCAGGCTGAAAAGACAAGGTTCTAGGTCCACATCAAACCATGCTCAGCCTCATAGCTAGCCCTACGAGGACAGGAGAGGGCTCTCTCCGGGTCGATCTCGGAAAAGATAATCGATGGGGCTCGAGATGACTGTAATAAAAGCTAATCTTAGGCTAGGTATTAAGTACAAGGGTTTGTTGTGAGTTTTTGGGGGTTTTGTGTTGGAACAGGGAAAGGCAAATTTGGGTCCGGGGATGAGGCACAGTTTCTGCAGAGTTCTGATTGGGGCAAGGAAGGCAATCATTTTGATGCTTTAAAGCAAGTGAGATGGATAGATCAGACTGGTGAGGAGCTAAGGAGAGCAAGAAAGTCTCAAGAATTCTCCTTAAACAGATGAAAACATGGAAATTTAAACAAATTCAAAGGCAGAGCATAACAGTTAATGGATTCCACCTTAATCACTCATTTGTTCAAATTCAGAAGAAAAGAGAGGAAAATGATACACATAACACTAATAAACTTACAATTACTCAGAGAAGCACACCATCAAAACATAAAGCCACATGGATCCCAAACAGTGCTGCAAAACCCTGGTCTTTCCTTAGCCAAAAATGCAGAGATAGAATGTACAATGATATGACAAAGCAATCCCAAGTGTCCAACCCTGAAAATGACTTAGAAAATAAATAATATAGGCAAGCCAAACCTACTTCCTTGCCTCTACGGGTCGAGCTCATCATTCTAGGAGCTGTTTCAACCAATTCTAATCAAATCACTAAAATCTAGGCAGTCAAAACAACTTGCCTCTATAAGGTAGGAAACTGATTCATTCATTAAATATTCACTTTTTAGTGAATGAATCCTCTAGAACAAGTAAATAAGTGCAAAAATTACATCATGTTCATCCAATTACATCAATATAGATCAAAAATTATATCACAAAGCAAAACTAGTCAAACTGGCCAAATTTCTGAGCTGGAAGGTGAAAAATTGGGCAAAAAACCTCTGTGCGCCGTGCCAATTT
Organism: Pinus tabuliformis; assembly: GCA_031772625.1. Taxonomy (NCBI): domain Eukaryota; kingdom Viridiplantae; phylum Streptophyta; class Pinopsida; order Pinales; family Pinaceae; genus Pinus; species Pinus tabuliformis. The sequence goes on along the minus strand of CM062818.1, from coordinate 1,283,067,298 downwards.
CTCTATGCATTGCGCCACTTTGAGACTGATTCTGAGGCACTTCCTGAAATAAAAATTGAGCCCAAGTGTGCTTGTTGGAAAGCCCTACCTGTCTAGTTTCCAACCCAAGTAGAATTTCTGAATTTGGTGCCCATTTGCCCCTTAAAAACTTTAATCTCCCAAGACTGCTTCCTATGTGTCAAAATAGGGGCAGAGAGGTCATTTTTTGAGTGTTTTTGACCTCCTGAGGACTCAAAACTTGCCCAAACTTCTTGGCCATGCACCAGAAGTCATGATTTTTCATGACAAATCCAAAAATATAAAGTTTTTTCCATTTGGAGCTTCCTATCATAAGCGTGCGCCACGTGGTGCGGCGCACAGGGAGAAAAACCCTGTTTTTTGTACAAAAATTTGCCTAAATGCCAAAAATGCCCCAATTTTTTTGAAATTTGGGCTGGATCATTAAGTGTTATGCTAGGCTAAAGAGGCTTCGGCCAATATCTGAAGACGATCAAGCTCCCTTTGCCTCTTTTGCTTCCTTATTGCCTTTCTCAATTTTGCCTTCAAATTCCTTATTCGGGCCTTGCACACCTTGTTTCATGCCATGTAGTGGAAAGCCATGTGTCTCAGCAATGCGTGGTCCTTATCAGCCTTGTCTAACAACATCTCTAAGTGCATGTTAACTCTCTCGAAATTAAACTCCTGATCCTCATTAATCTCTTGCTCCAATAACGTGAGCTCAATTCTTCTCCTTTGTGCAGCCTGGTGATTCTCGCGGATGTTCTATAACTCCATGATTGCTTGCTGATCTTCAAGCTATTTGTTCCTCTGCTCCAAATATCTCATGGTCCACTTAGCTCTCTCCAAGTCAAGAGATAAGGCTTGGATCTCTGTTTGCTGCTCCTGGATGATCTCCCTAAGTTTGGCACTTTGTGGGCCCGTATCTGTATCATCATCATGAATGAGAATGAAGTCGGTCTCTCTTTCACCTGAAGGCCCCTCATCCTGCATTGGCCTCTTGCCTTTGTCCTGTACTGGTGGTGCTGATGGAGAAAGCGAGGCCCCTTCCACCCCGGGTGGAGATAACACTCGCTTTGCCGCTGCAAACAAATGTCTGGTGCCTCTCTGATATGTGATGAATACCGGCACACTAGTGGTCTCATGGCACTCATACTGATGAGAAGGTTCACCTTCATGCTTAACCTCTGATAATCCCTGTGAAGCTCTGAAGAAATCACGAGAGATGAAATCATCCCAAGTGATGCCCTGTAATTCAAGCTGATGAACCACCAAAATCTTAATAAGAGCAAAATGATAGACACTGTTAAGTTGCTGCTGAGGTGTTTTGTGCTCCGCAAGGGTGGTCATCCTCTCTATGTTCCTTCAAAAGAAATACGGAATGTTCATCATCCGTACCCTGGTGAAATGCATGAGCAATCTGATGTGATAAGCATAGAGACGAGAGAACCGTCCCTCACAGCTGAAATATTTCATGATCAACTTCATTAGTGGAGCATATTCATCTTTCAGATATCGGAATGGGAAGACTCTCTTGAGCTACCTCAAGAAACCGGTTTTAATGTATGGCTCATAATGCTGCTGGTCAATCTTCTTCTTCTTGTGCCATGGTTCTCCAATGTTCGGTATGCCGGTTGCTAATGAGACAGATTCTGGTGTAAGCGTGAAGGTGACACCGGCTAAGATAGCTTGATCTCCATGTAAGTGCAGCACAAAAAGACGAGCTAGTTCATGATGAAATTGAACACTAGCCACCTTTTGACAAAACTCATAGCATGATTGATGCTGAAAACAAAACATGGCAAGAGGGCAGGCCTGCAATTCTGTAAGGGTGATTGGTTCTTCTCTTACATGTCTGCCACTTTTATGAGGCCTCCGGGGTGCCTGTTCTTCCAAGGGTGAGTCACTTTGGGTTTCCACTTCATAGTCCGATGAATGCTCAGATGCCATGACTGTTGTTTTATCAAACTGCCTTGGAGAAAAAGATGCTAGTATATGAAAACTGTTTAGACTGCTCTTTTGTGTGCAAATTCTGCCAGCAAAGTCTGCCACCAAAGTCTGTCACCAAAGGGAAAAAAAAAATGCAACAAGGACTTTTAGGAAGGGGAAATAACAGTGAGGAATGGGAATTATTGGGAGAAATTTGATAGGGAAATATGGGAGAGGGATTGAGGGATTTATGTATGGGAATAGGGTTTAGGGTTTGGGATTGTTGTATAGGGTTTGGGGTATGAGGTTGGGGAACTTGGGACAGAGCATTTAGGAGAAGGGGTTGATGAGCTTAGGGGGTAGGAAATTATGGAATGATAAATACAAAGGAAGAATAGGAAGAAGAAGTGACAATTTTGGTAGCAAAACACTGATTTTGACACCTAGAGCAATTTTCCTTTGAGGCACTTTTGAACTAGGGTTTAGATTTTTGTTTCAATCATTTACATTCATAAACCACCATTCCTTATCACAAAAATGGATGAAACATCAATATGTTGACCCTACCTGGCAAATCCACGCAAATATACAGCAATCTGAAGAAATTTGGAGCAATTTCGGGCTTTCAGGTGTGTGCGCCGCCCCGCATACCCAACGTGTCGTGCTCCGCCAGTGCGCCGCGCCCATTTAGATTTACACTGGAAATTTTCTCCCAGTGCACTTCGCCACCTGCTCTGTGCGCCGCGCGGCCAAATTTCCTCCAACTTCACCCAAATCGCTCACAAACTCAAGCAATTGCTTTGAACTGTTATCTCTTTACTCTTGGCATTCAAAATGACCTTGACCCTCATGGAGAAATCTTTATAAAGACATGAGACATGGTTTTTATTTTTGATTCTCCAAAACCCATTTTTATAATGTTTGACATTGGCACTTTTTCACACTTTAATGCAACTCTGTTTTTCACACTTCCTTTTTTATTTTTCACTGAAATGATGAAATTTTTTGGCAATTTTTGCAGGGACAGTTGACATGGAATTTGGAAAAGGAGACAAGGCTGCGCCTGAAGATTTGAAAAACTGAAAACTTTGAAAATTATTACAAGAGGACAAAATGTTTGACTTTTCTTCAAAACAGAGTTTTGAAGAACAGTCACAAACCATCCATATGATGATGAAAATATTTGAATGACAACTTTGTAAGAACCTCCCTCTGGCCTGCTGACTTTATTGGACATTGTGAAGACACATTTTGTGAAACCCTAGACCTAGTGACTGAAAATAACTCTTGCTGATCAAAAGACATGAAAACTTGATTTTGATGAACAGACCTGAGCCAGCAGTGCAAAGCATGAGGGGGATGAATGACAAAGCCCTTCCGTCAGATTATGGCATGCCCCTAGCGGAATGCAACTGAGTGAATCGAGTGAGACACCTAAAAATGAAATGCAAAAAGAGTTTTGATCTCTGACGGAGGGATGACCAGACCGACTCTAACATTGGCTCCAATGGGGGTGGTAGCTCCTTGGAGGTGCCAAGAACAACAGATCTCTGGGAGAGCTAGACAGTGCCTTCGTCCATTGGGCTATGGAGTCATTATTTCAACAAACAACACAAGACTTTGACTCATTTATTTGACTGAAAATCTGACTAAATTTTGAAACTGAAATGACTGAAAGACTTGACTCAACAGACCAAACATAAATGACTTATGGCTGACTTAAAACAAAAGATTTTGAAAAAGGCAGCAGTTCATCAAGATTTGAGATCATGATGACAACCACTTTTGTTTCTTACAAGACAATATACCATCAAACTATATCAAAATGCCAATGCAACCAATCAAGCAGATGCCTTCTTGATTGATTCTCCTGATCAGATCTTCTGGTCAACAATGAATACTGGTAACTGGGCATCCAAAAACACAGTTGACCATGATTTCCTTCATCACTGAATACTGCAATAATCACCTTCACTGCTGACTGCAACAAATCTGCCATTGGATCTTGAAAAACATGAAGATATACCTCCTGCTGAAGAAACAAGGTATCTTTTTCTTTTGATTCTGGTCTTTCTTCATAATGTACTTCAGTATGAGCATGTTCTTGATCCTCAAAAAATTCTGAACAAGTAGATGAGCAGATTTCCTTTTCAAAGAACATTTCAAAACATGAGACATAGGAAGAAGAATCTGAAATGGAATCCTGAATGGTCTGATCTTTTGTAGTTTGAATATATGGTAGGTCATCCTCATATGATATGACAGCCAGATTCTCATTACATTCATCAATCATGAGAAAAGGAATTTCAGATGTTTCGTGAAACCCAACACTAACATTTCTATCATCTACCATAAATTCATCCAAAGAAACCTTTTCACTTACTTGACCGCAGATCTCATCTTGTTGTTCACTTACTTGACCTGACTGGATCACCTCTTTATGAAGGCTTTGGTTTGATGACATGAAAACAGTTGGATGAATAGCTCTGTCTTCTTTATTCCAGATGATTTCAACAGCAGAGTTCTCCTCCGTGGGATTCAGTATAAGGTATTCTTGGTCGTCACAATCTGAATCTAGATCTAAAATCGCTGACTTAACGCTATCACATTCTGAAATGGAAACTTTACTTTCATACATGCTATCATCTTCTATGGACAGATCTGAAACGACACTTTTTCTTTCATCACTTTCAACTATATGGACATCTTCAACCTGCTGATCTATAAATCTGCTGACAAGACTGTCATCCTTTTCAGAAGAGGAAAAAGTTCCACCATCACCTTCTTGACCATGTGCACACTGCAGATCTACGTTAACTTGAGCTGGAACATGACCGTTCAAGAGTTGATCTATCTCGTCTTCAGACAGAGAAGATAATACTTTTTGTTTTCTTATGCTCAAACAGTGATTTCTTCATTAATTTCAAGTGAAGGAGTGTACAAATTTTCTTCATACTGCTGATCCATTTCATGTAATTCCTGTTGGCTGTCAAGATGCAAAATTCCTTCATCTTCCACCGTACTAAGATCTTGATCCTGCTACAAATTTTCATGATCGTCTTTATAAGTATCACTCTCTTTATGCTGCTGGAATGGATTTTCGTACGGGCTTCCATGATCTCATCATCCATGAAATTATCATCTTCATTAACTTTCTTAAGATTTTCAATAAAACTATGAACATGGCTACAACAGTCCCAAACTAAAGCCAAGGATGGATATGATTCTTTATATCTTTCAAAGAATATTGCATGAAAATAGACGTCGGTGGCAAACTTTCATACCAAGATCAGGCTTCATCTTCCAGAGTAGCCATAAACAGTTTCATCAAACAATCTTCAGGAAAAGTGATCTTTAATTTATGCACATGAATGTGAAATTTCACCAGATGAAGAGCAGCGTCATTACCTTCCGCATTTCTAAACATAGGCAAATTCTTTGACCAATCTACCTTGGGCATTTTATTTGTAAAACCTGGGATATGATCTTGGCTCATGGGAGTGTATCTTCTTGCAACCCAATCCATCTTGAAAACCTTAAAGCTACTAATCTTCCTGCAGTGGAGTCACCATGAAGCATTGATTTTTGGATTTTTCAGTGAATGGAGTCGCCAGGTGAATGATTTCAGCCTTCTTATGTCTGATCGTTGTCCACCATCAACAATTAGATCTGAACTTGATACATGTACTGGGGAAATTAACAAATTAGATGTCACATTTACAAGCTAGACCGGAGATTGACTGAAGCAACGTTTATCTACTTGTGCTAATGCAAAGCAAAAGCGTTTCGAAGGCTACCTGGCATAACTTCAGGATCCGTCTGTAGCTTATAAAAAAAATGACATCAACAAGAAAACCATTTTCTTCCCCAGTACGATCGCCACTATGTTAGAGCCTAGATTTGCCTCAGGCTGAAAAGACAAGGTTCTAGGTCCACATCAAACCACGCTTAGCCTCGTAGCTATCCCTACGAGGATAGGAGAGGACTCTCTCCAGGTCGATCTCGGAAAAAGATAATCGATGGGGCTCGAGATGACTGTAATAAAAGCTAATCTTAGGCTAGGTATTAAGTACAAGGGTTTGTTGTGAGTTTTTGGGGGTTTTGTGTTGGAACAGGGAAAGGCAAATTTGGGTCCGGGGATGAGGCACAGTTTCTGCAGAGTTCTGATTGGGGAAAGGAAGGCAATCGTTTTGATGATTTAAAGCGAGTGAGATGGATAGATCAGACTGGTGAGGAGCTAAGGAGAGCAAGAAAGTCTCAAGAATTCTCCTTAAACATATGAAAACATGGAAATTTAAACAAATTCAAAGGCAGAGCATAACAGTTAATGGATTCCACCTTAATCACTCATTTGTTCAAATTCAGAAGAAAAGAGAGGAAAATGATACACATAACACTAATTAACTTACAATTACTCAGAGAAGCACACCATCAAAACATAAAGCCACATCGATCCCAAATAGTGCTGCAAAACCCTGGTCTTTCCTTAGCCAAAAATGCAGAGATAGAATGTACAATGATATGCCAAAGCAATCCCAAGTGTCCAACCCTGAAAATGACTTAGAAAATACATAATATAGGCAAGCCAAACCTATTTCCTTGCCTCTAGGGGTCGAGCTCATCATTCTAGGAGCTGTTTCAACCAATTCTAAACAAAGCACTAAAATCTAGGCAGTCAAAACAACTTGCCTCTATAAGGTAGGAAACTGATTCATTCATTAAATATTCACTTTTTTGTGTGAATGAATCCTCTAGAACAAGTAAATAAGTGCCAAAATTACATCATGTTCATCCAATTACATCAAGATAGATCAAAAATTACATCACAAAGAAAAACTAGTCAAACTGGCCGAATTTCTGAGTTGGAAGGTGAAAAATTGGGCAAAAAACCTCTGTGCATCGCACCAATTTCTCTATGCGTCGCGCCACTTTGAGACTGAGTTTGAGGCACTTCCTGAAATCCAAATTGAGCCCAAGTGTGCTTGTTTGAAATCCCTACCTGTCTACTTTCCAACCCAAGTGGAATTTCTGAATTTGGTGCTCATTTGCCCCTTCAAAACTTCAATCTCCCAAGACTGCTTCCTGTGTGTCAAAATAGGGGCAACGAGGTCATTTTTTTAGTGTTTTTGACCTCCTGAGGACTCAAAATTTTCTAAAACTTCTTGGCCATGCACCAGCAGTCATGATTTTTCATGAAAAATCTAAAAATATAAAGTGTTTTCCATTTGGAGCTTCCTATCATAAGTGCGCGCCACATGGCGCGGTGCACAGGGAGAAAAACCCTGTTTTTTGTACAAAAATTTGCCAAAATGCCAAAAATGCCCCAAATTTTTTGAAATTTGGGCTGGATCATTAAGTGTTATGCTGGGATAAAGAGGCTTCGGCCAATATCTGAAGATGATCAAGCTCCCTTTGCCTCTTTTGCTTCCTTATTGCCTTCCTCAATTTTGCCTTCAAATTCTTGATTCGGGCCTTGCACACCTTGTTTCGTGCCATGTAGTGGAAATCCATGTGTCTCAGTAATGCATGGTCCTTATCAGCCTTGTATAACAGCCTCTCTAAGTTCATGTTAACTCTCTCGAGATTAAACTCCCGATCCTCATTAATCTCTTGCTCCAATGACGTGAGCTTAATTCTTCTCCTTTGTGCAGCCTCGCGATTCTCGCGGATGTTCTGTAACTCCATGATTGCTTGCTGATCTTCAAGCTGTTTTTTCCTCTGCTCCAAATATCTCATGGTCCACTTAGCTCTCTCCAAGTCAAGAGATAAGGCTTGGATCTCTATTTTCTGCTCCTGGATGATCTCCCTAATTTTGGCACTTTGTGGGCCCATATTTGTATCATTATCATGAATGAGAATGAAATCGGTCTCTCTTTCACCTGAAGGCCCCTCATCCTGCATTGGCCTCTTGCCTTTGTCCTGTACTGGTGGCGCTGATGGAGAAAACGAGGCCCCTTCCACCCCAGGTGGAGATAACACTCGCTTTGCCGCTGCAAACAAATGTCTGGTGCCTCTCTAATATGTGATGAATACCGGCACACTAACGGTCTCATGGCGCTCATACTGATGAGAAGGTTCACCTTCATGCTTAACCTCTGATAATCCCTGTGAAGCTCTGAAGAAATCACGAGAGATGAAATCATCCCAGGTGATGCCCTGTAATTCAAGCTGATGAACCACCAAAATCTTAATAAGAGCAAAATGATAGACACTGTTAAGTTGTTGCTGAGGTGTTTTGTGCTGCACAAGGGTGGTCATCCTCTCTATGTTCCGGCAAAAGAAATACGGAATGTTCATCATCCGTACCCTAGTGAAATGCATGAGCAATCTGATGTGATAAGCATAGAGATGAGAGAACCGTCCCTCACAGCTGAAATATTTCATGATCAACTTCATTAGTGGAGCATATTCATCTTTCAGATATCGGAATGGGAAGATTGCCTCAAGAAATCGGTTTTAATGTATGGCTCATAATGCTGCCGGTCAATCTTCTTCTTCTTGTGCCATGGTTCTCCAATGTTTGGTATGCCGTTTGCTAATGAGACAGATTTTGGTGTAAGCGTGAAGGTTACACCGGCTAAGATAGCTTGATCTCCATGTAAGTGCAACACAAAAATACGAGCTAGTTCATGATGAAATTTAACACTAGCCACCTTTTGACAAAACTCATAGCATGATTGATGCTGAAAACAAAACATGGCAAGAGGGCAGGCCTGCAATTATGTAAGGGTGATTGGTTCTTCTCTTACATGTCTACCACTTTTATGAGGCCTCCGGGGTGCCTGTTCTTCCAAGGGTGAGTCACTTTGGGTTTCCACTTCATAGTCCGATGAATGCTCAGATGCCATGACTGTTGTTTTATCAAACTGCCTTGGAGAAAAAGATGCTAGTATATGAAAACTATTTAGACTGCTTTTTTGTGTGCAAATTTTGCCAGCAAAGTCTGCCACCAAAGTCTGTCACCAAAGGGAAAAAACAAATGCAATAGGGACTGTTAGGAAGGGGAAATAACAGTGAGGAATGGGAATTATTGGGAGAAATTTGATAGGGAAATATGGAAGAGGGATTGAGGGATTTATGTATGGGAATAGGGTTTAGGGTTTGGGATTGTTGTATAGGGTTTAGGGTATGAGGTTGGGGAACTTGGGACAGAGCATTTAGGAGAAGGGATTGATGAGCTTAGGGGGTAGGAAATTATGGAATGATAAATACAAAGGAAGAATAGGAAGAAGAAGTGACAATTTTGGTAGCAAAACACTGATTTTGACACCCAGAGCAATTTTCCTTTGAGGCACTTTTGAACTAGGGTTTAGATTTTTGTTTCAATCATTTACATTCATAAACCACCATTCCTTATCACAAAAATGTATGAAACATCAATATGTTGACCCTACCTGGCAAATCCATGCAAATATACAGAAATCTGAAGAAATTTGGAGCAATTTCGGGCTTTCAGGTGTGTGCGCCGCCCCGCATACCCAACACGCCGTGCTTCGCCAGTGGCCGCGCCCGTTTAGATTTGCACTGGAAATTTTCTCCCAGTGTGCCGTGCCACCTGCTCTGTGCGTCGCGCGGCCAAATTTCCTCCAACTTCACCCAAATCGCTCACAAACTCAAGCGATTGCTTTGAACTGTTATCTCTTTACTCTTGGCATTCAAAATGACCTTGACCCTCATGGAGAAATCTTTATAAAGACATGAGACATGGTTTTGATTTTTGATTCTCCAAAACCAATTTTTATAATGTTTGACATTGGCACTTTTTCACACTTTAATGCAACTCTGTTTTTCACACTTCCTTTTTTATTTTGCACTGAAATGATGAAATTTTTTGGCAATTTTTGCAGGGACAGTTGACATGGAATTTGGAAAAGGAGACCAGGGCTGCGCCTGAAGATTTGAAAAACCGAAAACTTTGAAAATTATTACAAGAGGACAAAATGTTTGACTTTTCTTCAAAACAGAGTTTTGAAGAACAGTAACAAACCATCCATATGATGATGAAAATCTTTGAATGACAACTTTGTAAGAACCTCCCTCTGGCCTGCTGACTTTATTGGACATTGTGAAGAAATTTTGTGAAACCCTAGACCTAGTGACTGAAAATAACTCTTGCCGATCAAAAGACATGAAAACTTGATTTTGATGAATAGACCTGAGCCAGCAGTGCAAAGCATGAGGGGGATGAATGACAAAGCCCTTCTGTCAGATTATGGCATGCCCCTAGCGGAATGCAACTGAGCGAATCGAGTGAGACACCTAAAAATGAAATGCAAAAATAGTTTTGATCTCTGACGGAGGGATGACCAGACCGACTCTAACATACTTGTCCAATGCTTCCCTTGTGTTTATAAAGGGCTCCAATCCAAAAGTCTTCATTGACATTCTTCCTCTTCTCTAGCTATATGTTACATCTCTTCTCATCATTTTTGAGCAAGCTCTCGGGCTCTCTCCTGCTCTTCAATCATCCTTTGCACATAGAAAATTTCCACTCATTTAATCCATTAATGTGGTGGGGCATGATTTTTTTAAGGAAGTAGAAGAGGGTTCCTATGCATTACATTGATATAGTGCATCAGTTATAAGTTTCCGTCCATAAATACATGTATCTTGAGCATATAGATCCATCTTAGGCTCTTCTTGTTTTCTTCTCCACGCCTTGGTGTATTTTTCTTTATGCCTGGTAGAGATATCATCTTCTTTGATTTGATTAGGAGACCATATCATGTTGCTTCTATAGTCACATGTTATATGCCCATAAGTATGGCATGTGTAGCATTTTGTGTCGTACTTGAATAATGGGGCGAATGAATTATGGTTTATGTTATTATATCCATTGGACCCTATAATTTGATTGCATGTAATTTTGCTTCTAGAGGTATGATACAGGCCTCTATAATCATACCTATCATAGGCTCTACAATTCCTTGCTTTATGTCAAAAGTTTGTGCATGAAAAAACATGACCAAGAAATGTAGCTTGATACCTTGATGAGAAGGTTTGTCTTGATGAAATAACTCTTCTGAAGTTATTCTGCTTTGCAGAAGATTCGATTCTTTTTTTATTCTAGTCTCTTATTTCACTACTACTTTTATAACTTCTAACTATAGTATCTCTTCCAAACTCATCATGATTTCTTCCCTTGCTTCCACCGCTGTAAGGGCTTTGAAGAATATTAGCATGACTTTCAATATTTTCCTTAAACTTATTTTTTGGTGACCTAAGGCTTGCATCTTCTTTGTATGAAATCTTGCCCACATAACTAAGACATTTTTTGTCGTATGGTAATATTTGATTGTTGAGAATGTCATCCTACATTTGATAAAATTTCAAGTTCTATTTTTTTTATTCAACTAGGCTTCTTGACTCGGCTCTTTAAACTTGATCTCCTACATGTCAATTCTCTATATTTGATCAAAAATAGGTCCACCCATGTAGCACTTCAACTTCCTCAACTCGTGTTGTTCATCATTCAACTATCACTACCAAGGCTATTATATGTTCAAAGTGAAGGTTTTCCCACCTGGTAACTTGTACTTAGGATTGTAGATTTATTTCTATTTCATATGGATTTTAAACACACTTGGAACAAAATAGGCCTTCACAACCTTGAAGGTTTTCTTGTTGCATCCTATTAACCTTTTTCACTAAACACTCGCCTTATGCAACCCATGGGCCTATCACAAAAATTGCCCATAATAGCCATGTTATTACTACACCTCTATCCACAATAGGGGTTGGACCTATCATCACCTTAACATCACGACTATTTTATCTAACATATCCCTTAACATTGCCTTAGCCGATGAGAATCAACCTTCAAATATCCCTACAACATTTCTCCAACAGAGATTTGCCACCTCAAAGAGAAGACTAAAACTTGGTCTATAATAGGATTGCAACTTCAACCAAAAACTAGACTTGAACTCGTCCTTCAAAACACCAAAAACTATCCTTAAAACCAGACCTGAACATGGCCTTCAAAACACCTAAAAATAGCTTTCAAACCAGACCTGAACACTACCTTCAATGCACTAGAAATTGGCCCTCAAACCAGACACAAATTTGGCATTTAAAACTACAGGATTCAACCTTCAAACACCATAATTTGACCCCTAGAACAAACTTGAAATTCATCCTCAACATGACTAAATTTTAGTCTTCAAAAAGAGTAAAACTCACCTTTAATAGGGCTAAAACCTGGCCTCTAGAAGATATATGAAACTTGCCTTCTAACCAGGACCAAAAACCTTCCCAAAGAGTGTCGAAATACCTTCAAAAAATGTGCCAAAATATTTGCCACATAAAACCTCTCCATCTCGGATTCAATTCACTTAGTTCATGAGGTATGAACCTCTTAATTTCTCCTTCACTTGCTTAGATAGACCCAAATTGGCTTGAGTGAGTGAGTCCTAGGTTCCTCTACATAATGCCTATATAGAGTGCATTTGACCCCAAAAGCAAGGCCGACTTGCCCACTAGATGGGTTGACTTATGCATTGTTTGGGCTGACTTGGTAGACTATATAATGAATATTGAAAAAAGTATTTCTCCTCAACCGTGAGGAGTTAGAATGAGTTCCATATGTCATTGGAAAGGTATTTGAATAATATTTCCAGCCATATATATTATTCTCCCATTTGAGCTAGATAATTGGAGTAAGAATACATTCAAATATAGAGTATCTAAATTAGGCATCAAAAATCCAAAAACAATATTTCCAAAAGGTGTGCCATATATTATTAGAAAGGTCTCAAAATATGTTATTTGATTATATAATTTTCTCTTTCATTTGGACAACACTTGAAATCAATAACAACACTTTTTAACATATATATGGGGCCTTCATTTGTAATACTATTATATCATTTATATCGAACACTTATTTAACATATATTATTTTATTCTAAATGGATTTATTTATATTCAATATATTTTGGATACTTAATTAGTGAACCAAATTGGTTGTCACATTTAATATAAGAGCAAAGTTTGATCTTGGATTTTGGCCAAATTTCAATTTTCAAGGTTTCCTTGATTCCTTTAGGTCCTTGAACATATTAATATGTTTTCCCACTAGACTTTTTGTGACAACCAATCTAGCTCAGTAATTAAATATCAAAAATATTTAGAATAAATTATAATAAAAATAACATATTGAATAAATTTCTGAGAAAAATGATATGATATTATTACAAATGATGGCCCCATATATAATCTTAATAAGGGGTGTCTTTTCTAGAATCATGACTTCCTTTAAGCAAAACCTATGGGTGTTAGTCTCTACTAAAATTTCTAGAGTTAGGATCCACAAAAGGTGGTTAGTCCATGTTGCAAAACACATGAGGAGCATTGAACCCAATGTCAAACAATCTCACCCACAATACAAGGTGTCTTTGTTGGAATCATGATTTCCTTTAGAGAAAACCCATAGGTGTTAGTCTCCACTACAATAACAAGAGTTAGGATCCGCAAAAGGTGATTAGTCCATGTTGTGAAACAAATGAAGAGCGTTGAACCCAATGTCCAACAATCTCACATGAAACGCAAGTCCGGTGAGTTTCGAACTCGATCCCTATTGCTTTGATACCACTTGTTGGAATCATGATTTCCATTAGACCAAAACCTATAGGAATTAGTCTCTGCTATAGTCACCAGAGTTAGGATCCATGAGAGGTGATTAGTCCATGTCGTTGGTGAGCACCAGTATTGCAACAATAATGCTGCAACTCCTAGGTTGCCTACTTCACTCTTATCAACCTGGTAGTTCGTAACAAACTTGGAAGCGACAATGCTATATGCACAAGTACTAGTTCTTACTACAGGCTGTCACTTGGTCAGCTGGTGCAAGATCACTAGGAGCTCAAGCCAACTTCTATGGATTCCAAAAGAAGCTCTATATGTGATGAATGAAAGGAAATCTTACTCTATAGAGGCTACTCTACTTGCAGAAAGGAAAAAGACTGAAATGTAAAGTAAACCTAGCAAACCCTACTCAACCAACTAATCCTACTTTTACATAAATAAATATGAAAACCATGAAATGAATGTCGTTACCTACTCAAGGAAGTAAACAACATCTACTCAAGCTATTTCTAGAAGAAAATGAGGAAAAAACATCTTTTTGGATTTTTATGTATTTTTATGTGAATTTGTCATGCATGTAATTTATTTGTTTGTGAATGTGGCAGTGAATAGGTGGCGATGGAGGGTGGTTTTGGGACTTGAGAGGATGTAGGATGGTGTGGATGGGTCCTAGGAGGTTCCAGGTGGCCTTCTAGAGGCTTTTCCTGCAATCGGCTTTCAAAAGGAATCCTACAAGAAAATCTACAGGAGGACACAGGGGATCTATAGGAGGTCTACAAGAGGTCTACAAGAGGATGCCGAGGGCAGTTTTAAAGGTTTTAAAGGTGTGAGAGTGGGTGGAAAGGGTAGATGAAGGCTGGGATGATGTGTTAAGGCGCCGAGGGTTCACCAATGATCACTAGGAGAGGGAAAGATGGTCGGGAGAGAGGAAGAAATCATATGGAAAAACGCAGAAAACTAAGGCAGATTTGAGGTGAAATTTGGGTGACTGTAGGGCATATATCAGGGAGAGAATGTGATGGCTAATACGCTAACCTGCTGTGAGAAGAAATCTACTGCAAAAGAACTGACAGTCAAATAATGAAATCAAGCAAGCAAGGAAATTAAGTACATCAAAAAAATAGAATTTTGCATCAAGCTAATCTACATTATGAGCTATGGAAAGAAATGTTGAAAAATGCTATAATGAGAGAAAGCATGGAAGAAGACTTATTGCAAAGATAGAAATGAGCATGGTGAAAGAGATATAAAGCAAATCATTAACCTTCTAACAAACTGAAACACTAGAAATCCTATGGAGAAGGAAAATCTTTGTTTTTGTGGCAGCAAGAGGGTCTTGGCCTCAATTCATGGTCCCAAAGGGAGGAAAGGAGGCCAAGGCACTGTTTCTAGCCTTTTTTATCTTGTTTCTATCACTGTTTAACCTTCTATAGAAAACACAAAAGGAAACAACCTTTTAAATCACCAAAAGCAACCTATTCTTAACCAAGAAAGAAATTCATCTAACAACAACTAATCCATAAACTGAAACAAAGCATATAAATACAAACAAGAGGAGCTTGGCTTCTTGGATTAGGCCCTAACCCAAGAGCTTCAGCCCTTTGAGGTAACTCAGTGCTAACTCAGTGCTAACTCAGTGCTAACTCAAAAAGGATCTCATCTTTATTATCAAAACAGTAATAGGATTACATGAAATTGTCACCAAAAGTAAGCTCGAAGTTGAGCAGAGCAAAACTACAACAAAAATTCGACCCTAGTGAGGCCCTAGGCCTCTCTACTTATACAACTAAAGCTCCCAATAGCTTCCTTAAAATCAGGGAGGCTTGGCTCCCAAAACTCGAGATAAACATAAGTTATCCTCCACTTGTTCAGCTACCTCCTAGTGCATTGATTTGGTTGTTTGTGCTTCGAGCTGCATGAAGGGAAATTCGAAGTGGGCAGTAATAAATGAGGGAGATTCCCTCCTATAAATCCTCTCCTTTCTCCACTTTGAATTATTGCTGCCAATTTTCCATTGAATCTTTGACTTTGTCTTCAAAATTCAACAAAAATCTGCATTAAACACATATTAGACCTCATGGCATCATAACTAACCCAACTCACTCCATAAGCATAAATATAATAAAAAAACATGCAATAAGCTAAGAGAATGGTTGATTTAACTATGTTAGGAGGCAAAATGAGCCCATATAATTACCCATTTATGGGGCTCATCATCACCCCCCTACTGAAGGTGTTGCTCATCCTCTGAGCAACTTAGTCCATCTCCTCATCTTTGATGGCCCTGGTGGCCTCCCTAACATCCCATGCTTCTGATGTGATCTCCTCTTCTTTGTCATGGAATCCTACCTTTCTGTCTACCTCTTCCCACTGTTGTTGCTCTTCTTCCTCTTTTCTGCCTTCTAGCATGCCTAGCAGCAGTGGGGGACTCAATTTGAGGCCAATCCAATTGACCTTCAAACTCTGCATGGAGCGCTTGTACAGTGGCACTCTCCTTAATGCCTCTTTCATCCTTGTTGGGGAGTGATACTCCCTGATCTGCAAACTGTGTGGTAGGGTGTTCCACCTCCTCATACAAGCATGAATATAGTCATCCCCAAGTAACCTTTCCATATCCTCAAAATGTGCAATGGCTTGAGCCTGATCATTGATATATTTAGGGGCAATTTGGGGATTATTTGCAAGCAGCTGGTGTGTGTTGATGAGAGCCATGGGATCTGATGGCTCAGCTCTGATCATTAGTGGCTCATTCTGCTCCTTTATCATCAACTTTCTTATTTCTGTTGCTCTTAACTCTTCATGATTCATCCATGAGTCCATGGCCATTAGTTGTAGGTCCCCTAGCCTAGCATTTGGGTCCCACACATTCATGTCTATGGGGGCCATGTTATGCAGATAGAATTCTGTTATTTTTGCCTTGTCTTCTGATGAGCTTTGGTCATACAGGTCCATAAACTGTCTATAATCTTGAAAAGGCATTGTGCCTCTCTGTGCCAAAGTATTTATCTGAAACTATAGCTATTGGTCCTTGAGGTATAATCCATAGGATTTTGCTGGTGTTCTACATTGCAATGCCTCCATGGACCCGCTGGCCATGCATGCCAATTGTGTCTCTTTCTCCTTTAGCTGCCTTCTTAGCAATTCATTTTCAGTTTGGAGTTGGCTTCTTGCAATTGCCTCCCTATGTCTGACAGCACTTGATTCCCTGCCCATTTCTCTAAGCTTGTTCTCCATGTGGCCAAAATCCTCAACTCCATTGGATTTGGCTATTTGCATCCACCTATGTGTTCTTATTCTTTCCTTTTCTAATTCAAAGAATAGTGGGATTGCAAATGTTTGTGGAATTATCCTTCCTCCTTCAAGGAGATGGTAATAGGAGGCAAGGCTGGGCTGGGGATCAGGTTCTTGTGGCTTTGTAGCTTCCTCCTTCCCCTTTGGTTGCTCTTCTATCCTTTTTTCAAGTTTTTCGTTCTCCTGTAGAACAGTCTGTGCCTCCTGTAGAACTGTTTTTGAGTCTTGTAGTTGCACTTTTTCCTTCCAGGTGGAAGATCTAGGAGTTCCTCTTTCATATGTGATAAGGGTTTTAGAGGGAGATTCTTCCCCTTTGATAGTGGGTGAATCTTCAATTGTAATGGGCACTGTTGAAGAAGGCTGGGGTTTCCCTGATTTGATCCTTGTGCTTTTCCTAGCCTTGAAATACATTGAGGTCTGCCTCTTCCTCTTTTGTTTTGGTTTAATTGGGGTGCTGAGGGTAGTGAGAGTAGTTGCTGCCTCTCTTTCTAGGGTCTCAGGAGACACTTCTGTCTTTTCTGCCCCTTTTTCTCCTCCTTCTGTCTTTTTCTCTGTCTCTGTTTGTTTTGTTTCTTCCTACTCTATTTTGGTTTCTTCCTTCTTCCCTTCTTGTTCCTCAATTTCTTCCCCTTCTCCCCCTTGCTGCTCTTCCTCCTCACTATCAGAAGGACTGATATCATAGGTGAGGGCCTTTATGTCATCTTCTGCTGTCATGTTTCGGAAAATTTCCCATGCTATGGGGATTGTGAATGTATGGAGGGCTTCTTCCACTAAAATTTTAATTAACCCATGGTGAGCCAGCTGATCTGGACTCCCTGCCTTGAACTTAATGCTAGAGTCTATGAGGGACTGCAGGAGGAAATAGGGGATGCTGAGTTTCTGGGGTGTTGGAGTGTCCATGCCATATCTCAGCTCATGAAGGATTCTAAAATGGTAGCCATAGACTATGCTATACCTCCCTTCATAGGAAACATATTTGATGATTTGGTAACTAACCTCATCCCAAGGGTAGGGTATGCTTGTCCTTCTAATGCCATTTTTATCTTCTACAGGATGTTCATTGTTTTGGAAGAAGTTTTTCTTGGCAGCCTGTCCAATTGGTTTTTCATATTTTCTCCAAGGTAATCCAAGAGGAAGGGACTAAAGAAAGGGCAAATTCCTAAGCAACTTCCTCATCAAACCCTCGGAATTTCTCAAAAAAATGTCATCCAATTTGCCCTGGTGAATATGGCCACTACTTGGGGATGTTCATGGAACCTAGTTGAATTAGTGAGCTCCTTCCTCATGAATCCTCCTATCATTGTGCTTATACCCCTTTTGAAGACCAAATGTAGAGATGGAAACAAGAATTTTGAAGAAAATATGAAAACAGAGGAAAACTGTGTTTTTTTTAAGAAAAGAGGCAGAAATTTTTTATGTAATTCCTCTTCTTCTGTGGACTCAATTCCTCTTTAAAATGATATCATTACTTGCACATATTGATAATCAAGGCGGGTATGCATGGAACCTACCTCCTCAAGCCAGAAATCAAGCACAAAACCCGTGTTTTCTCCTTAAAAATAACTCACTGCCCCTCCTGTAGAACTACCTGTAGGTGCTCCTGTAGAACCTGTAAGTGCTCCTATAGAACACTGATAGCAAGAGGATGGATGAGAGAGATGGAGAACAATGGTTTTGAGGTTGTGGGGTGACAAGGAGCTTGTTGTAGCTAAGTGGACGAGGATAGAATGAAAGAAAAGGTGATGAGAGTGTTTCGAGAAGAGTACTTATTTCTTCTTTTAGATATTTCCGGTGATGGGGGTGAAATGGAAAAAAGGTACGTTGGCCATATCTGGACCGTTGGTCCCCACCTGCCTTTTCATCATGGTTTCTTCCCGCAATCACCTCTCATCATTGCATCGGAGTTTGCAAACCCTCCACTACCTGTCCCTGGGATCTTTCTCTAAGTTGACTATGCGCACGTGCTGTGACATCTTCGATGAGTGTAGGCAACTGGATGAAGGTGGCCAAGTTAACTGGCCACCTTTTCTCGTTCAACCCCAACCATCTCATTCTCTTATGCATATCTTTAAATTACACAAATGCAACAAAGGAGTGGGTTAGTCACTTACCTGTGAGTCGAATGTATGTGCTGTGTGTTGGCATTATGATGCATGTGTTGTACTTGATGGCAACCCTCTCATAGAAGAATATCTCACTTATGTATAACTGGGTGAATCTTCAGAAGAGATATCAGATGTGACCGATGGAGAACAGCTCAAAGGAATCAGATGATGAATCTTCAGAAGAGATATCAGATGTGACTGATGGAGGACAGCTCAAAGGAATCAGATGCTAATTCTAAGTGTGACAAGTTAGCTTTGCCATCAAGTCCAAAGTGGGAGATTGTTGGCATTATGAGATAAGTGTTGTCCTTGATGACAAACCTCACTGATGACAAATCATAGTACAGAAGGTCAGCAGCAAGGAATTGATGATCGGACTATAAGAAGAAGAGAAAGTTCATACACGCAGGTTCGTTAAGCCCAAGTCGCGTGTACACGCAGGTTGGCTTCAGCAAAAGCGCGTGTATGTGGAAAAGTACCTTTGGTCCATGGCGGTTAGTCCTTGGAAGTTGTGCCTATGGTTTCGGACCATTGTGTCTCGACGGGCGTGTCGATCCCTAGTTTTGAAGTTGATGGTATTGGATTTCTATGGTTTTGGCTCTTGGTATTGAACAAGGCCTAAGGCTATATAAGGAGAAGGAAATCATTAGGCAAGAGTATCTGAAATGTCTTGAATATCTGATGAAGCATTAGATCCAGTATGCAGGTTATGGGTTGATGATGCATTGCTTGATCTGAGCTAAGGAGAGATCTCATCGGTTGATGGAGAGCAAGATCTAAGGAGAGATCGGGATCAAATGGTTTGAAATGAACTATCTTTATGATGCTTATTCTAGATCTACATACTGACGCATGTATTGTTCTATAAGTATTATGAGTATGATTGATGTCTGGTACAGCTGCAAGTTATGAGAAATTATTTTTAGATCTGTACGCGGGTTGTCTTTGGCGAAAGCGCGTATACACGCGGGTTTGATTCATCGAAGTAGCGTATACATTGTAAAGCTTGATACTTGAAGTTGCAGATGGGTCTGATGGTTATTACAGAGTTTTGTGTCTGCTCTGTGTTCTGGTGACGGTGTTGTTAACAAGGTTTCAGTGATTCAGAGTTTGATGATTGTTTTGAGCTTCAATGATAGTTATGGGTCCAGTATGAAAATTGGATGAAATGTGGCCTTTCAGATTATGTGTTGTGCTTCAGTGTATCCAGTCTGAAAATTGATGAAACGTGGTACCTGGAGGAGAGAAGATTGTAGGCAAGCACCTACGTACTAGTATCTAAGCTAGTACAAAGGCTAAGGGAGATCTTTGGAGCATTGTAGCAGGTAGCAGCCTGTGTACTAGTAAATGGATCGGCTAGTACAAAAGCAAAGGGGGTTGTAGCTCCCGTACTGGTATAAGACTGCACCAGTACAAATATTGTAAAAGTATTTTCTTATTAAGAAGAAGATTGAGATGACTTGCAGCAGGTGGTTTTCACCCACATTGGGTTTCCACCTTATATCCTTGTGTTCATGTGTGTGGCTTTTGTGTGATGATCTGTTCTGTTATACTGCACCTATTTACTGTTAATATGGTTAATAATGTTTTGATGCATTTACTGAAGATAAGCTAACTGAATCATAAGATTTCTGGATATACGCCAGTTGCTTTAGACACAGCAGCGTGTACACGCGGGTTCACTTAACTGAAGTAGCGTATATGTTTTTGAGCATTGAAAAAGTTTTATTGATCTGATAATACTGATTCACCCCCCCCTCTCAGTATTATTTCCAACAATTGGTATCAGAGCAGGTCCTTTGGTAGAAGCTTGATCGCTTGAAGGAGATCCGTGGAACAATGGGAAAGAAGCTTAAGAAGAAAGCTCATAAGAAGAAGAAGACATCTCAGAAGGACTATGACAGTGGGAGAGTCGATTGGGGATTAGGTATAAGAAGCTCTTCAGATTCAGAATCATTATCAGGTATGAATGTGTTATCCTCTGATGTTCCAGCCATATTTCCTTGTGAGACAAATGGAAGTGATAGTGAAACTACTGAACTTGCTCTTATGGGTGAACAAGAAGGAAATGAGATAGAAGCAGAATTTAGAAGACTAAGAAGCAAAATTAGAACTCAAGAAGATCTTCTGAACATAAAGGATGATACTGCTAAGGCTCAACGAGAGTTATTCAAGGAGAAATATCAAAAGTTGCAGGTTGAAGCAACTTCTCTAAGAAATGAAGTCAATGACAAAAACACAACCATCAAGAAACTCAAAGATAGATCCAACTACTATGAAAATCTTGAAGCTACAATCCTCTCACTAAAAGGAGATCTTGAAGAATCAAAGAAGCAGAATACAGATCTACTCGAAGCTATTGCAAAACAAGAAAACGAAGTCACCAGCTTAAAATCTCAACTAGAATGTGCCTTCCGAGTTCGTCAAATGCAGCAGGATCTGAATGAAGAACAAGAAAAGGAGATTCTCAAACTAAGGCATCAGTTGGAAGAAGGAAGGAAAGATGGAGAAGACATGAAGAAGCAATGTCTAGAAAAGGAGGAACAACTTCAAGTTGAGGTAAATATCTTGAAAGGTAAAATAGAAGAAAAGGATAAGCTTTTACGATTTCAAGATAGTTCTAAAGTCTTGGATGATATTCTTAGTAGTCAAAGGTCTCCTGCTATCAAAACTGGACTTGGTTTTCATGAATCTGTTGAAGGTGAATCTAGTTCACAAGGTGAGGCAAGGAACTCTAAAGAGAAATTTAAAATGATCAACAAGGAGATGAAAGGTCAACCCCATCAACAATCAAGGAAAGAGACTCCTCAAAGAAAATCTTTTACTCCTCCTATGAATAATGTTGAATGTTATGTATGTCATAATCTTGGACATGTTGCAGCTAGATGTGGAAGAAGAAGGGTTCAAGACAATCATGTAGAAATATCATCACATTCAAGGTACTTTAATGGATATTGCTTTGCTTGCAATATGTTTGGTCACAAAGCTGCTGATTGCTACAGGAGGAATATGAAATATGTAAGATGTTATGCATGTAACAAACTTGGACATATAGCAAAGCAATGCAGGAACAAAGGACGGACATCACACCAAAAGGAGAACACAACATCACACTTGAAGATATGGAAGAAGAAGGAAGTACAGACAGAAAAATGTGGCACAGCACAAAATACTCAGGTTCAGCACAACACAGACATAATAAACTCAGAGGAAGTTGAAGGTGTAAAACTTCAGTGTCCTGAAACTCATACGCAAGTTTCATAAATGGAAGTTGCGTATATACGCGAGTTAGACACTGCAAAGTCGCGTATATGTCAGTCTGAGGAAAAGCAGTGGGGACAGGCTCAGAAAAGGGATCTGATATGATTCAGTCCATTATTTGCTCTATTGGTTAATAGCTACAGTCTGCTGAGGATGTGTGGAAATGTTTTGTTACTTGTATGATGTCTAGAAGTGTTTTGATCCTAACTTGAGGATGATGATGTTTTGATGCTTATTGCTGATATATGCATGATCAGATCTAACAGATGGCACTAGTTGAGGGGGAGCATATGCCTTTAGTAATTCATTGTTGGCATTATGGTTAATAATCCTTGGTGATGATTCTTATATGGCTAAATGATATATCTTGCTATGATGTGGTTGTGAGTTGTCTATGATAAACTCTCATATGATTCTTGAAGTTACATAGAAGATGTTCAGATCAGATTTATGGTTGATTCTTTGATGATGCATATATGATGCTTACATGGTGATCTTCATAAGGACAAGGAGAAGTACAAAGCTTGAATACACATCTTCCTCACTTGATGATGAGTCACTCATATACTGCTGCTGTCATATGCATAAAGATCATACAGTTATGATGCAGGCACTCTTGTGAATAAGGATTGTTGCTGTTGATGATATCAAGAAGTTTTGTCAAATGAGCTTAAGCTCAAGATACATAGTGCTGATACATGGATGACTACTCAAGGTTGCTTTGTTGGAGACGTGGTGATGAGTTCTTATCTATATAATGATAGGTTGATACTTGCATGTGTTGATTGATGCAGATGTTCCCAAGTAATGATACTTGGATCATGTAGAGCTTGATGAAATGGCTATGGTGGTTTCACACATGTGAATGACTCTGAATTCTGTTCAAAGGGATGAATTGATGCAGACATACCTTGTTATAGGTTGATGACTTATTCTCTACAGGACATTTACAGGTTGCTGATATGGAAATTTGTGTACGCGTGTTGTTTAAAGGATATCCGCGTGCATACGTCGTTTTACAAGGAGATAGTCGCGTATATGGTGTACGCGTGTTGCGTAAGGGATATCTGCGTATATACGCCTGTTTATGTGTATACAGACGCGTATATGGAGATTTGAAGGAAATCAGAAGGGACAGATGTTGGTCTGACAAGAGATCATCTGGCACAGGTTCAGGGGGAGCAGATAATCTTCCAATGATGCATTGTTGGCATTATCTTAAAGCTTTTGGTTCTAGTTCACATTTGGTGTTGATTTCAGGAGGAACAAAGGCGAAAGGAGAACAAAAGGATCTCTTGGTTGCTGATCTGAATGGTGATTATCAGATGCAGCTGGTGACTTTCATAAGTCTTGGTCTAGTTATTTCGTCTCTATGTCATATATCTCTTTTGTGGTATCTCTTTCATGGTGTCAAGGTCATGTAACGGCCTATTTTGGTTTCCCCACTATGCCTGGGATGATTGATGCAATGTGATTGGTTGTCATATGTAAAATTTTGATGTATTCCCACTTGGTTGGGTGGATGAGTCAATTTTTGTATATCCTCACTTAGTTGAGAGATGGATGTATGTATGAGTCCTAAGTGATAGGAAGGTCCTTTATGATGTATAGAGTCATGTTCTTCTTGAAGAACATCTTTTGTAGACCTTGCTTACAGTCAGGGAGAGCATGATCAGCACACTTCAGCAAGAACAGAGATTCAGCATGTACTCAGAGGGAGCATGGACAGATTGGTACACCTTGGCATATACAAAGGGGGAGATTATTCAGAGATTTCAGCAGGTACTCAGGGGGAGTATGGACAGTGGAATGATTCAGCAAAGGAAGAGAATATCTTGGTCCACCCTTTGCCCTTGATGTCAAAGGGGGAGAGTGATTTGGTGTTGTTGCCATCAAGTCCAAAGGGGGAGATTGTTGGCATTATGATGCATGTGTTGTACTTGATGGCAACCCTCTCATAGAAGAATATCTCACTTATGTATAACTGGGTGAATCTTCAGAAGAGATATCAGATGTGACCGATGGAGAACAGCTCAAAGGAATCAGATGATGAATCTTCAGAAGAGATATCAGATGTGACTGATGGAGGACAGCTCAAAGGAATCAGATGCTAATTCTAAGTGTGACAAGTTAGCTTTGCCATCAAGTCCAAAGTGGGAGATTGTTGGCATTATGAGATAAGTGTTGTCCTTGATGACAAACCTCACTGATGACAAATCATAGTACAGAAGGTCAGCAGCAAGGAATTGATGATCGGACTATAAGAAGAAGAGAAAGTTCATACACGCAGGTTCGTTAAGCCCAAGTCGCGTGTACACGCAGGTTGGCTTCAGCAAAAGCGCGTGTATGTGGAAAAGTACCTTTGGTCCATGGCGGTTAATCCTTGGAAGTTGTGCCTATGGTTTCGGACCATTGTGTCTCGACGGGCGTGTCGATCCCTAGTTTTGAAGTTGATGGTATTGGATTTCTATGGTTTTGGCTCTTGGTATTGAACAAGGCCTAAGGCTATATAAGGAGAAGGAAATCATTAGGCAAGAGTATCTGAAATGTCTTGAATATCTGATGAAGCATTAGATCCAGTATGCAGGTTATGGGTTGATGATGCATTGCTTGATCTGAGCTAAGGAGAGATCTCATCGGTTGATGGAGAGCAAGATCTAAGGAGAGATCGGGATCAAATGGTTTGAAATGAACTATCTTTATGATGCTTATTCTAGATCTACATACTGACGCATGTATTGTTCTATAAGTATTATGAGTATGATTGATGTCTGGTACAGCTGCAAGTTATGAGAAATTATTTTTAGATCTGTACGCGGGTTGTCTTTGGCGAAAGCGCGTATACACGCGGGTTTGATTCATCGAAGTAGCGTATACATTGTAAAGCTTGATACTTGAAGTTGCAGATGGGTCTGATGGTTATTACAGAGTTTTGTGTCTGCTCTGTGTTCTGGTGACGGTGTTGTTAACAGGGTTTCAGTGATTCAGAGTTTGATGATTGTTTTGAGCTTCAATGATAGTTATGGGTCCAGTATGAAAATTGGATGAAATGTGGCCTTTCAGATTATGTGTTGTGCTTCAGTGTATCCAGTCTGAAAATTGATGAAACGTGGTACCTGGAGGAGAGAAGATTGTAGGCAAGCACCTACGTACTAGTATCTAAGCTAGTACAAAGGCTAAGGGAGATCTTTGGAGCATTGTAGCAGGTAGCAGCCTGTGTACTAGTAAATGGATCGGCTAGTACAAAAGCAAAGGGGGTTGTAGCTCCCGTACTGGTATAAGACTGCACCAGTACAAATATTGTAAAAGTATTTTCTTATTAAGAAGAAGATTGAGATGACTTGCAGCAGGTGGTTTTCACCCACATTGGGTTTCCACCTTATATCCTTGTGTTCATGTGTGTGGCTTTTGTGTGATGATCTGTTCTGTTATACTGCACCTATTTACTGTTAATATGGTTAATAATGTTTTGATGCATTTACTGAAGATAAGCTAACTGAATCATAAGATTTCTGGATATACGCCAGTTGCTTTAGACACAGCAGCGTGTACACGCGGGTTCACTTAACTGAAGTAGCGTATATGTTTTTGAGCATTGAAAAAGTTTTATTGATCTGATAATACTGATTCACCCCCCCCTCTCAGTATTATTTCCAACACTGTGAGGTATTTTGGCTCCTTTTACTGCTGCATGCTTGTATTTCCTTTGCTACATGCTCTCTGCTTTCTGATGTGTGGTTGTTTGTCTTGTGCAGGTATCCTCTAGCTGGATCTAAGCTTTATATGTCTCCTTCAATCCCATGATTGCACTTCTTTTGTTGTTGTGGCTTGATTTTAATGGGATCAGCTGCTACAGGAATTCCTATAGGAGCTCTTGTAGCTGCTTCTCCCTTTAAAATTTCAGCTTATTTCTGTACTAGAAGTTGTGAGGATGATGCCAGAGATGTTGATGGAGATGGAGAGGTACTAGGTAAGCTGCAGGTGAGATTTGAGGTGCTGCTTCCTTTATTTTTTGTTTTTTTTCTAAAAATTGGTTTTCTGTGTTTTTCTGTGACAGGAAGGGAAAAAAATGATGATGATGATGTGATGTAGGTGTGGAATGGATGGCAAGGAGGGTTGATAGTTGTAGGAGGGTTTTCATGTTCTTCATAAAGCTTCCCAGCCCCTCAAACTGCTTTTTGGAACCATTTCTGGCTCTCTGTGATTCCTACAGGAGCCTCCTGTAGAAAACACAGGGCCTCCTATAGAACACACAGTTTCCAGAAAAAAACACAGTGGGGTGGAAGAAAGGTCAGAAATGATGGAGAAGAGTGTGGAGGAGGTGAAATAGGCTCTTTGGAATCTTCTCTTGCTCCCTGTGGTCCTCCTGCAACCTGCAATACACATTAAAATTCAATTTTCCTTTTCTTCTTTTTCTCCTCTTTTTTTTTTTTTTTGAAAACAACTAGGGCACCTCAAGGAAGTTTTCACCCTAATTGCCTTCCCTAGGCACCTCCAAGGGAGGTTTTCACCCAGGGATCTTATTCTCTTTTTCTTTTTTTTCTTTTTTTTTTTCTTTTGTTTTTGGCATCACTGAGCTGCCTCAAAAGAGGTTTTCAACTCAATGATGGGACTCAAGCGCCTCATGGAGGTTTTCACTTGAGTCCTTATTTTTTATTTCTCTTTTCTGTTTCTTTAGTGAGTGGGTGAAGTGGAGGCTAAGACATGCTCCACTACCATCATTGTCTTATTTAGATCTTCAATGAACTCTCACTTGGAGAGGGGCTTCTTGTAAATTTTCAACCTATGTCCATTGACAAGCATGGGGATGGCTTCCTCATCAATGGTTCTGATCAGAACTGAACCATTGTCATTGCATTTTTCCACAATGTAGGGTCTCAGCCATCTTGTCCTCAGCTTTCCTTTGAAGTCTTTATACCTTAAATCATAGAGCAATGCCAAATCTCCCTCTTGGAATTGCTTCTCCTTGATATTTTTATCATGCCATATCTTCCTCTGAAGCTAAACTACCGCTGTGTGGAGAAGCGCCTGCAATCTTTCTTCATCTAATCCATTGAGCTGGAGTAGTCTTTCCTTCTATGCATGACTGAGGTCTAGGTCCAGCTGAGCTGCCATCCTTAGTGTACCGAATTCAAATTCTATTGACAGCAAAGCCTTCTTCACATAGACAAGTTCATAGGGTGTGAACCCTGTGGTGGTCTTCCATGTTGTGTTGTCAGCCCAGGTGGCCTCAACTAATATGTCCGCCCAATATTTTCTGCTGCTACTCACTACCTTGGTCAAAATTCCTTCCAAAGCTCTGTTAGTGACTTTCACCTGCCCATTGGCTTGTGGATGAATGTGGATTGTAAGGGGTGGAAGTCTTGTGCTTGATTTTATGATGTGTGACTAGGTCTTCAATCAAATTGCAAGTGAACTGATGATCCAGGTGGATGTTGGCGGCCACCCACCAACCCATTTGGACCCCCACAACTGTCTCTTTCAGTCTTTTCAGTTTCCTAAATTGCAGCACAGTTTACTATTTTTAGCAGTTTTTTCGGGTCCTGAACTTCCGGAGCCGTTTTGAGGCCCTAAACGACGTTTTTTTTGGGATTCTGGGGCAACATGGGTCCATGGACTGATGTTGCCTCCCAAAGTGGTAGTACTCGGATAGATCTTTCTAACGAGCTATCGTACGCGTCAAACGGAGATCGTATGCCAAAGTTACGACCCCGGGAAATTGATGTACCAATTTACCCAAACGGGGCCCACAATTTGGCGTTTCATCTTCTAGGGTTAGGTTTCGGGATGTGAAGGGTTTTCCATTGTTTCTCAACAATAAATAGGCCTTCGAGCCTCATTGTAATACAGTTCGGAACAGTTCAGAGGCATGTAGCCATCACATCTCTTCTCAGAGATAAGCTACCATCGCCCTAGCTGGTTTATTTCCATTTCTGATTGTAAGCATATTTCAGTATTTTCCATTAATGAAATGAAGCATTATTTCCGCTGCATCTCTGTGTTTATGGTTATTGCATCTCTGTATTTATGGTTATCTTTGTAATCTATTGCGTTCCTGTTTAAATCCGGATCAGTGGTATCAGAGCGGTCTGCTTTTTCTCTGTTTTTCTTTGCATGTCCCCAACGAGGTCGGGATATAAGGAGTTAGGGCTTGAACTGGTCGAACCTTTGCAAGACCAGCCTCGCAAATCCCGACGGCCTCCCATGGCGGATGAGAAGAAAGACGAGGGAGCAGGAGATCCTATCAAAATCATGCTCGAAGAAGCGCTCGAGCGACAAAGGAACGCGATGATGGATAGCTTTGCGCAGATCCTTCAGCGGCTACCCAGAGGTGACGCATCGGCTTCCAACAGCGACTCTGGAAACGCCACGCCGTTTAAGGTACAAGTTAATTTTGAAATCCCCATCTTCGAGGGTCAAATAGACGCGGATGCCGTAGACAAATGGTTAAATCTGCTAGATGGGTATTTTTCTGTTCATGAATTTTCAAGTCGGGAAAAGATCGTTTTCGCTCTTCTCAAAGCAGCCCCCCACGTCAAGGACTGGTGGGAAACCTATTGCGAGCAGAAGGATGAAAGTACAGGCTCACTATTTTCAGCCGCACCCACTTGGAATGACTTCCGGGATGCCATCAAGGAACAGTACTACCCTGTCGGAAGCTATGAGGACAAATACATCAAATGGACCACACTGCGGCAGGGACGAGACCAAGATGTGCCAGAGTTCACAAACATTTTTCATACCCTTCGCACACAGTTGGGTATCAAAGGTTCTGAGCTGCATCTGGTACTCAAATACCGTGGCTGCCTACACAGATACATCCAGGAAGAGATGGGGTTCTTGAACATCTCCTCACTCGGCACAGCATACCGATACGCTGTCAAAATCGAGCAAAAGTTCAAACAGAAGAAGCGAGACTTTGGATCTGCAAATCCGAAGCCCAAAGGACAAAGCCAAGGCGGGGTGACCCAAGACAACCCGTCAAAGCCGCAAGAAAAGAACAACACCGCGAAGCCGAAGAAGGACACAGGAAAGTGGTGTGAGTTCCACAAGAGTCCCACTCATAACACAAGTGAGTGTCGGACCAAGCAGTCGCTGGTGGCCGAATTGAAGGCTTCCGAATCAGATGCATGTTCTGACCCTGAGCCAGAACCCAACAAGGGGAATGAAAAAGGGAAGCAGATCATTGATGCGGATCTCAGCGCCACTGTTGCCATTGCCAAGATCAAGAAAAATGAGCCGGAAGATCCAGAGGAGGGGGAGCGTCTTTTCCACTCACAGATGTGGGTGAAGGGTTCACCGCTACGATTCATTGTCGACAGTGGTAGCCAAAAGAACCTAGTTTCAGCAGAGGTCGTGAAGCGGTTGGGCTTACCGACTACACCGCACCCGCAGCCGTACAGTATCGGGTGGCTCCATGAAGGACGAGATCTGAAAGTTCGCCAGCAGTGCCGCCTTCCCTACAGCATCAAGCCCTTCACAGACAAGGTATTGTGTGATGTTACACCTCTGGATGTTTGTGATGTATTATTAGGCCAGCCATACTTGTGGAGGCGACATGCTGTGTATGAGTCCAGGCCTCGTGCTGTCATTATTTCTTTGAATAATTCATTATACAGGATACCGGAGGTAGCCCCACCTACCGCCACATCTTTGATTACTACCAAGAAAGGCAGCAAGCTCATATCACAGACCAGGAAATTCATCTGTCTGGTTCAATCCCAAAATAAGGGGAAGATCGTTGCTACATCCATGACCCCTGCAAAGGGTTCCTCCATGCAGCAGCAGCAGCAAAGGGATACGGTCATGACAAAACACAGGAACAACTTCTCCTCACCCACATGGGTACCACACAAGTTTCAGGTGGGCAACAAAGTCTGGTTGCATCGACAGAAAGAACGCCTTACTATAACCCATCAGAAGCTCAGATCACTCCGACATGGTCCTTATAGTAGTACCAAGGCTATGGAGAACAATGCTTGGGAGCACATCATTCCTCCATTCCTTCGCCTGCACCAACTGTTCAATGTGGACCATCGTCGACCATGCTTCCCGCCATCACTGGACACATCAGAGATTGCAGGACAAGTTCAGCAGATGGAGGAACTCAACGCAATGGGGACCTTTGCTTCCTAAGGGGGGAGGAATGATCCAGGTGGATGTTGGCGGCCACCCACCAACCCATTTGGACCCCCACAACTGTCTCTTTCAGTCTTTTCAGTTTCCTAAATTGCAGCACAGTTTACTATTTTTAGCAGTTTTTTCGGGTCCTGAACTTCCGGAGCCGTTTTGAGGCCCTAAACGACGTTTTTTTGGGATTCTGGGGCAACATGGGTCCATGGACCGATGTTGCCTCCCAAAGTGGTAGTACTCGGATAGATCTTTCTAACGAGCTATCGTACGCGTCCAACGGAGATCGTATGCCAAAGTTACGACCCCGGGAAATTGATGTACCAATTTACCCAAACGGGGCCCACAATTTGGCGTTTCATCTTCTAGGGTTAGGTTTCGGGATGTGAAGGGTTTTCCATTGTTTCTCAACAATAAATAGGCCTTCGAGCCTCATTGTAATACAGTTCGGAACAGTTCAGAGGCATGTAGCCATCACATCTCTTCTCAGAGATAAGCTACCATCGCCCTAGCTGGTTTATTTCCATTTCTGATTGTAAGCATATTTCAGTATTTTCCATTAATGAAATGAAGCATTATTTCCGCTGCATCTCTGTGTTTATGGTTATTGCATCTCTGTATTTATGGTTATCTTTGTAATCTATTGCGTTCCTGTTTAAATCCGGATCAACTGATTGCCTTGATCTATGACCAATTCTCTTGGATACCCGAACTTGTAAAATATATTTTCTCTCAAAAACTCAACTACTTTTTCCTCTGTTGCTGCTTTGATTTCTTTTGTTTCTTCCCACTTTGTTAGGTAATCGGTGCACACAATAATGTATTGCTTCTGTTTTGAAGGAGGGTTGATAGGACCCACAAAGTCCATGCCCCACTTCTCAAATGGCTCAAAGGTCACTTGAGGTTGCATGGGCATCTCATCCTTTGGAGTAGGTTTTCCCATCCTTTGACACCGATCGCATTGGCTGGTGTATCTCCTCACATCTTGATGAAGAGTGGGCCAATAGTAGCCTGCTTGCAAGATCTTGAAGGCAGTTCTCTTTGCTGCAAAATGACCTCCACAAGGCCCATCATGACAGGTCAGGAGGATGTCAAAAACTTCCTCCTCCCTGACACATCTTCTCAAGATCTTATCTGGGCCAAGTTTAAAAATATTGCCCCCAATCCAGGTGAAAGGGGCGCTTTTCCTCACTATCTTGCTCTTCTCCTTCGAGGACAGGTGTGGTGGGAACTGTGCTGAAACCAAGTAGTTTGCTATATCAGCAAACCATGGAGAGAGTACTGAGATAGCAAACAGGTGTTCATTTGGCATTTGATCATCCACCATTCCTTCTTCACCTGCAGGCAAATTTACTCTAGACAAAAAGTCAGCAACAACATTTTTTGGATTTAAGACTTCTGTGGTTAATATCTTCTTTAGAAACCGGAGAACCCACAGTAAAAACCATTATTTCTGTCAACGTTTCAAATCCCAACAGGGATCCATCATTAGGACTACTATTGAGTGTTGATAGAAGAAGAGCTTGATAGTGAGAAATTAAGAAATTGAAGGTCTGCAGCTCTTCTTGCTATCTTCACCCTAAATTTTTCGAGTAAAATGATTTCACTCCATGTATCCCCTCCGCATAGGGAAATGATTCTGGATTTAAGACTTCTATTGTTAATATCTTCTTTAGAAACCAGAGAACCCACAGTGAAAACCATTATTTCTGTCAACGTTTCAAATCCCAACAGGATCCATCATCGGGACAACTATTCAGTGTTGATAGAAGAAGAACTTGATAGCAAGATATAAATAACTTTTAAGAAATTGAAGGTCTGCATACCTTCAATTTCTTAAAAGTTATTTATATCTCGCTATCAAGATCTACTTCTATCAACACTCAATAGTTGTCCCGATGATGGATCCCTATTGGGATTTGAAACGTTGACAGAAATAATGGTTTTCATTGTGGGTTCTCTGGTTTCTAAAGAAGATATTAACCACAGAAGTATTAAATCCAAAATCATTTCCCTATGTGGAGGGGATACATGGAGTGAAATCATTTTACTCGAAGACCTTCAATTTCTTAAAAGTTATTTATATCTCGCTATCAAGCTCTTCTTCTATCAACACTCAATAGTTGTCCCGATGATGGATCCCTGTTGGGATTTGAAATGTTGACAGAAATAATGGTTTTCACTGTGGGTTCTCCAGTTTCTAAAGAAGATATTAACCACAGAAGTCTTAAATCCAGAATCATTTCCCTATGCAAAGGGGATACATGGAGTGAAATCATTTTACTCGAAAAATTTAGGGTGAAGATAGCAAGAAGAGCTGCAGACCTTCAATTTCTTAAAAGTTATTTATATCTCTCTATCAAGCTCTTCTTCTATCAACACTCAATAGTTGTCCTGATGATGGATCCATGTTGGGATTTGAAACGTTGACAGAAATAATGGTTTTCACTGTGGGTTCTCCGATTTCTAAAGAACAACATTTTCTTTACTAGGCTTATCAACAAAGGTCAAATCAAACTGTTGTAGTAAAAGCAACCATCTAATAATGCGAGCATTTACATCCAATTTGTTCATTAAATATCTAATTGCAGCATGATCAGTGTGCACGAAGGTTTGATAGCCTGTGATATAATGTCTGAATTTGTTTAAAGAATGCACAATAGCTAGGAGTTCCTTCTCGGTCATTGTATAGTTTAACTCTGCCTTTGACAAATTTTTGCTTATAAAGTATATGGCATAAGGTAAATTTTCATCAATTTGACCTAAGGCTACTCCTATTTCTTTTTTCGAGGCATCTGTGTGAATGTGGAAAGGTAGGGCCTAGTTTGGGCCTCTCAAAATTGGGGCAGTCACAAGTTTACTCTTCAAGGTATCTAAGGCTTCTTGACAGTTTTCCGACCATACAAATTCGACATCTTTGCCTAGAAGACCAAACAACGAAGAGGCTAGCTTGCTGAAATCTTTAATGAATCTTCGGTAATACCCAGCTAAGAAAATTCAGACATCTCTCACCTTTTGAGGAGGTGGGACCCTTTGGATGATGGTAACTTTGTTGGGGTCCACCTGCAATCCTTGTTGAGATATTGCATGACCTAGCACAGTCCCTTTATTCATAAAAAATTCACATTTTTCCAGACTGAGGGACAGGTTCATCTCAATACACTTGTCCAAACCTTTCCTAGGTTAGATAAAGCTTCCTGAAAGTTAGAACCATATGGAGTAAAATCATCCATATATATTTCCACTGCATCATGAACCAGTTCAGAAAATATACTCAATACCGCTCTCTGGAAAGTGGTTGGAGCGTTGCACAAACCAAAAGGAAGGACTCGATATGCAAAGGTACCCCAAGGACAAGCGAAAGTGGTCTTATCTTGGTCTTCCGGGCTGATTTGAATCTGATTGTACCCGCTAAACCCATCTAGGAAGGAGAAAAAAATTTTCCCCGCCAGACCATCTAACACTTGATCTATGAAAGGCAAAGGAAAATGGTCCTTTTTAGTGGCTTTGTTCAATTCCCGATAGTCGACACGGATTCTCCACTTACCATTTTTCTTTGGCACTAACACCAAAGGAGAGACCCATTCACTGTCAAAGATGGGGTAGATGAATATTGCATCAAGTAATTTTTGCAACTCTTCCTTAACAATGTCTTTAAGTGTTGGATTCATCCTCCTTTGAGGCTGCCTGACTGGTTTGCAATCTTCCTTAATGTATATATGATGAGTACACACTGAAGGGTGCACTCCCTTCATCTCCTTATAACTCCAGGTGAAGGAATCTAAATGTTTTCTCAATAAAATGCACAACTCCTTCTCCTGGGAAGTGGATAGGGATGGATTGATTTTCAAGGTTCTTTCTGGGCCGAACTCTATATTCTTAACGTGGAGAGAGGTCAGTTTGGCCACACAGAGATCAGTTAAGGGGTTGTTTTGGGTTTCTCTCACTATGTCCTCTAATGGTAAGATACTGGGGGGTGGATTCTGAATTACATTTTCAATGATATCATCCTCATCTTGCGGTTTCCACCCCATGGTGATTTCTAATGCACAAAGTGGTGCAGAATAGACTTCATCCTCATCCTCCTCCTCCAACCAGAGAGGTAGATCATGTTCTAACAAGGGTTGGGCAGGAGGGTATAGGATTAACTATTTGGACATATGCCCGTTCTTGATGGTCATGTTCCCAGCTCGACAACTGATGTAGGCATCGGCAGTAGCCAACTAGGGTCTTCCTAGGATGAGAGGATACCCAGTGAGCTTTGCCTTCAGCTGGAGAACTAAGAAATCAGCAAGGTACTCCCAAGAATCAATGGAGACCATCACATCTTCCACAATCCCTTCAGGGGTCACGGTGGAGCGGTCTGCTAGCTGCAGTACTGTCGTGGTCTTCCTCAAGGAGCCCTGGAGGTTAAGTTTGAGCATTGTTTCCTTTGTCATCACATTAATGGTAGCTCCCAGATCAATCAAGGTATGTGGGATCATGGTTCCATTGATATGGACATCAACTACTGGGCTTCCAGGGTCCAAATATTTCAGACAGATTACCTGTCCCAACATCAGGTCGGATAGTTGTCCTACAACATTAATGGTTGGGGCATCTCTATTGCGCCTTCCTGGATGCCTAAAGCACTTCTCTTTGATCAACCTATTGTATATAGGCACATCTTTTATGGCTTGGAGAAGTGGTATCTTCACACATAACTATTTCAATTCTCCCAGAAGTTCAGTTTCTTCTGGGGTAGGCTGTGTTGTCCCAGATAGTCTCTCAGGAAAGGGTGGAATTGCTTTAGGTTCACTTTCCTCTTTATCTTCCTCAACCTCCCTGGGTGGAGGCTGGATATCTAGGAGAACCTTCCCAGATCACAGGTTAATCTCCTGAATCTCCACAGCATAAGTTGGGCATGATGGTTCCCCACTATATACTTGTTGAGCTTGTCTGTTGTTCGAGTTCGGGTTCGGCTAGGCAGGAATTTGGGGTTGCCTTGGTGGAGCAGGAGACAATGGTTGTGGTTGAGCAGGTGGTGGAGGAAAAATAGTGGGAGAAGAGTTGTATTGGAGCCTCCACCCCTAATGAGATGCATTCCACTGAGGTTGCGGCTGAGCATAGGATTGAAATGAATGAGCAGCTAGTTGGGCATGATATTGAGATGGAAAGGACCAAGGAGGAGGCGTGGACCAGGAAGGATGAGCAGGGGGTCCCCAAGAAGGTATGGAAGTGACTTGGTTGGGGTTGTAGTATGCCTGAGATGTCCCTTGCATCCCCTGTTGGTATGGTCTAGGTCCATGCGGTCTCCTTTGGTTCATGAAATAGAGTGGTTCAGTGGCTCCTTCAGCCCCCTGGTATATAGCTTTAAGTTCGGGAAAGGAAAGGCACTTATATGTAGAATGATCTTCTTCACAAATTGAACAAACCTCTATAGAGTTCAATGGACATTCGTTCCTAGGATGCCTCCTGGTGCATCTAGGACAAAAGATGGCCAAAGCCCTCTCTGCTTCCTCTTGTTTCCTTTTGATATGCAAGGTATCCATTTGCATGGCAAGAGTCTGCAACATCTCACTTTTGAAGTCTTCCAGCATGTTTCCGAGTTCACCTTTGATGGATGAATTGGAAGAGGAGGTATTGGCTATGGGTTGACTCCCCCTACCTCTCTTTCTGGATGCTCTAGAATGGTTTCTAAAGACAGTCTTTATGTCCTCATAAGATAGTTGGTAGATGTCTCCCCCGGCCAGTAGATGGAGGGTGTCTAGAAGGTCTTCCGGGATTCCCCTGAGCAGAACCAACTTCAGAGACTCAGGGTCAAGTGTGCACTTGGACCTTTTGTAACTAAGCTAGAACCTATCTTCATAATATTCTAAGGATTCATCACTTCCCATGGTCTTCCTCGGTATCTTTTGACCTACAGTAGTCTCGATATTTGTTATTAAAGGCCTATTGCATCTGAGCCCAAGTTGTGATGCTACTGCCAAGTAACCCCATGAACCAGCGCAATGCTGCACCCTTGAGAGTAGAAGGTAATAGTTTCAACTTTTGCTCATCTTCTGCATAGTCATAGGTTCGACAAATGACAGCAAACTCAAACAAGAAGGTTTCAGGATCTTCTGTAGTCAAACCATGGAAGTGAGTTAGGGCTAAAGGACTTATATTCTTCATTTTGGTGTCCCCATTGGTCTCCCGAATGGGAAATGTACCCTCTATTCTTTCTCCATTCCCCTAGCATTTTTGTTTTTAGCCATTGGATCAGGATGGATGTTTTCTTCTTCTTCTTCCCCTATAGGTTCTTCAAATATCTCTGGTTGTTCACCTAAAGGTTCTTCTTGATCACTGCCACCGAAGAAGAGAGAAGGTTGGCTGTGTGATGTAGTGGGGGTGTTGGGCAAGAATTTTCCTGAATTATCTCTATTCCTACGAGGCATGAAATGAAATCGTTTTGGTGGGTTTTTATTTTTTTCACTGATTGTACCTGCAAAACTGAAATGGATTGAACAATACAAATTGCAACTAACTGAAATGAACTTTGCTGAAATGAAATTTGCAGAATTGAAAAGGAAAGAAAGGAAATGCAGAAACTGAAAGAAACAACTATTCTACTTTTGTTGAAATGAAATTTGCAGAATTGAAAAGGAAAGCAAGGAAATGCAGAAACTGAAAGAAACAACTATTCTACTTTTGTTGAAATAAACTACTTAGTAGAATTTTGCAAGAAGAAATAGAAGAAAGCAGTAATCACAGAATACTCTGACACTTCCCTGGCAACGGTGCCAAAAATATGGTGAACACCAGTATTACAGCAATAATGTTGCAACTCCTGGGCTGCCTACTTTACTCTTATCAACCCGGTAGTTCATAACAAACTTGGAAGCGACAGTGTTGTATGCACAAGTACTAGTTCTTACTACAGGCTGTCACTTGGTCAGCTGGCGCAAGATCACTAGGAGCTCAAGCCAACTTCTATGGATTCTAGAAGAAACACTGTATGTGATGAAAGAAAGGAAAGCTTACTCTACAGAGGCTACTCTACCTGCAGAAAGGAAAAAGACTGAAATGTAAAGTAAACCTAGCAAACCCTACTTAACCAACTAATCCTACTTTTGCAAAAATAAATATGAAAACCATGAAATGAATGCCATTACCTACTCAAGGAAGTAAACAACATCTACTCAAGCTATTTCTAGAATAAAATGAGGAAAAAACATCTTTTTGGATTTTTATGTATTTTTATGTGAATTTGTCATGCATGTAATTTATTTGTTTGTGAATGTGGCAGTGAATAGGTGGCGATGGAGGGTGGTTTTGGGACTTGAGAGGATGTAGGATGGTGTGGATGGGTCCTAGGAGGTCTCAGGTGGCCTTCTGGAGGCTTTTCCCGCAATCGGCCTTCAAAAGGAAGCCTACAGGAAAATCTACAGGAGGACACAGGGGATCTACAGGAGGTCTACAGGAGGATGCCGAGAGCAGTTTTGAAGGTTTTAAAGGTGTGAGAGTGGGTGGAAAGGGTAGATGAAGGCTGGGATGATGTGTTAGGGTGTCGAGAGTTCATTAATGATCACTAGGAGAGGGAAAGATGGTCGGGAGAGAGGAAGAAATCCTATGGAAAAACGCAGAAAACTAAGGCAGATTTGAGGTGAACTTTGGGCGACCTGTAGGGCATAGATCAGGGAGAGAATGTGATGGCTGATAGGCTGACCTGCTGTGAGAAGAAATCTATTACAAAAGAATTGACAATCAAACAATGGAATCAAGCAAGCAAGGAAATTAAGTACATCAAAAAAATAGAATTTTGCATCAAGCTAATCTACATTATGAGCTATGGAAAGAAATGATGAAAATGTTATAATGAGAGAAAGCATGGAAGAAGACTTATTGCAAAGACAGAAATGAGCATGGTGAAAGAGATCTAAAGCAGATCATTAACCTTCTAACAAACTGCAACACTCTAAAACCTATGGAGAAGAAAAATCTGTGTTTTTGTGGCAGCAAGAGGGTCTTGGCCTCAATTCATGGTCCCAAAGGGAGGAAAGGAGGCCAAGGCACTATTGTTGGCCTTTTGTATCTTCTTTCTATCACTGTCTAACCTGCTATAGAAAACACAAATGGAACAACCTTCTAAATCACTAAAAGCAACCAATTCTTAACCAAGAAAGAAAGAAATTCTATTAGTACCTTTTATAACTAACTATTATCTTAATTAAATTAATTTATTATATATATATATATATATATATATATATATATATATATATATATATATATATATATATATATATATATATATATAGATATAGATATATATATATATATATATATATATATATAACATCATCGGTTGCTATATTATATTTCAAAAAAACAAGAGAAGAGAATTGTTCCCCTAATATACATAATGAGTTGCCATGAGATGCGAGGAGAGTAGGAGTTACAATAACAAAATCCTCCTTGTTCCTGCCTTCTAGGCTTTGAAGTAAAGATTAAACAGAAATAAATCCTAACAAACTGAAACACTAAAAAAAAACATTTGCAAAACATCGTCAATCTATGTTAATGTGGCTGATATGCCTCGCTGTCGATTCTTCAGGCTTATCATCTTCTCCAGCTTGCTTGATACTTGAAGAGCTTGTCGGCATTGCGTTTTTCTTTTCCATAATGTATTTCAGTATTTCTATGGATTCTTCAACATGAGCACATCTGTTGGAGAGTTGTCTAAATTGCTCATACAATGAAGAGAGTCTGTGCAAAAACAGATTTATGTTAGCTTCATATTTTTCTTTAATAAGTCGGCTTTGGTTGTCAATCTTTGCCTCCATGATCGCCTGTTGACTATCCATCTTGCTGTCCAAAATCCTTTGTTGGGCTCTTAACTGCTCTAACTCCACTTGGAGATCGGCGCAATGAAGGCAATCTTCACTCCTCGCCATAGATGAAGAAGGTTGTTGAGCCTGAATAAAAAGAATGAACCAGGGAACAAGGTTGAGGCACTGCTCTTGAAGGCGCAAACAGGAGTTGCTGCTAGAAGGCAGGAACACTATCGATTCCAGAGGTTCCAAAAAATGGTGAGAGATCTGAATCAAAAGAAAAGAGGGCCGCAGATAGCCTGAGAACAAAGAAGCGGACCTGAGATACAAAAAGACAGAACAGGAAAATGGAGGGGTGTGGGTTGGGAAAAGAAAAGGGGCATATAAAGATCGAAAGGGTAATCGTAGGACATGAGGGGAGAACCAAGAAGGGACAGAGAGAATCGAGGAGGCGATTCAAAGGAGCAGGGGAGGGATGGCTGGAGGGAAGAAGGATGGCCGATCGTCTGACGAGGAGTGTGTAATTGATGATTTCAAGAGGGTGCCAGATCCCTATGCGGATCTTAGTCACAAGGAGGATATGATGGATCTTTGACCATGCCATCATGTCAAGAATTTTAGATTTGTTGAGGAACTGATTAGTGACATAAAGGATCATTGTCATGGTAAATATTGAAGAGTTTCCACATCGTTGCAGACTAGGCAGCCCAATGGCCTGGCACATGCTTTGTTGGCTTGATTGTCAACATTTTTGTTGAGAGAGCGCAGAATATGATGAAAGCACAAATCTGTCATAGATTGTCCTAAAATTTGGCACCGACTGATAATCTGTTGAAGAAGAGCATTGGAGGATTCCCTATTCTGAACCATTGAACTGATAACAACCACCGAGTCTCCAAAAATCATGGTTGAGTCTATACCAAGCTTTCTAAGCTGTATAAGTCCCTGGTAAAGGGCCAAGGCTTCTACGCTATTGTTAGAAATGTGACCAAGACCTTACTCAAAAGATAGAATGTTGTCCCCATTAGCATTGAATATAACTCCTCCTACCCCTGCAACTCCGGGATTCGACTTTGAGGCCCCATCGAAGAAAAGATAGTGCATGTTTCAATTTTTAATCCAGACTGCAAACTCTTCTTCCTTTAGCCTAATTTTCCAATTAAGTGGAACATTATTATGTTTGTTACTAGCAGCGCTGCCAATTTGATTGTTGTTATTTTTATCTAACAAGTATCCAATGAAACTTCGTTCTTCTACGTTGAGTTCAGTGATGTCTATGCTTCTCTGATTCTTAACTGAGATAGTTTCGAGGGCGAGACCCCTAGCCTTGTTGCAAATACTTCTAACAGTCGAATCCTTGTCCTTAAAAACTTTTCGATTTCGAGCCAGCCAAATGTTCCATAACATGTTATAGGGAAGGATATCCCAAACTCTCTTCACTATGTTATTCTTCCTTTGTTGCTAGGGATAGTTCTTTTTCCATTTATGAAGAATTTCTCCTATAGTGTTTTGGTTGTGTTATCACTCAGGTTGTTCCCTGCCTCCTGAAGGGAATACGACCGAGGTAACCACTAACCAATCTTTTAGCTGCAAGTTCTAGCCTACCTGCAACCAGAGAGGGCTCTCTCTTTATAATTTAGCTTTGCTTTGAAGTATTTTAGGCTAGTTATGATGTACGGGGTTTTGTTTTAAGTTTGTTGGATGGTCACTTCAGGCAGAGCTGGGATGCAAGTCCAAAAAAGTCTATACCATTGGGCATGTGGAGTCAATGATGGTGCACTGCTGAAAGTGTTTCTTAGGTGAATGGTAATGCTACAGAGCAAGATAGGTAGTATAGGAGCAATTTTCAAACCAAAGATTGATGGAATGAAGTCAGGGAATGAGAGGCAATCAAGAATCTTTCATTATGCTGACAAGAGGAAAGTGCATGAATATTATTCAGGAGCAATTAAGAATTCCTAGACAATATTCAAAATGAAGGAATTAGTGCAAATATGAGCAGTTAAGAATTCATATTCATGACTAATTCTGAAGAAAACACAGTTAATAGCAGAGATTGAACACAGGGTGTGTTTAAACAAATCCTGGGTTATTCTTCTTCTCTGTTACTAAGATTATGGAATACATATGAAATTTGCAAACACAGAAAACATAAAACACAGTTTAGAATAACTTATTGTTCAGTAGAATGACACAGGAATTCTGTAGCAGGTCCTAGAACTTCAAATCCACATTCAGACAGCGCAGAAACCATGAAATTCAACAGCCATTTGTATTAGAGAGTCTCAGAAATTACAGCGTAGCTTAGAGAGAAAATCACCAACCCCAAATACATATTATGGGGAGGTATTTATACAAAAGGGAGATACAAAATATCATGAAGATAAGTCTTTGAACTCATAACTTCCTTTACCAACTCTCAAGAAGCGATAAATGAGGGAATAAATGCTGTAATAAATATGAATATGCTAGTTTTCCAATTTGTCAGAGGTATTTTGACTTTCTGGGCTGAGTGAGGCGGCCGGTTGCTGTGCATTCATTCTGCATTTGATGCCTTGATGTTGCTATGTTTTTTGTCGCTGTCTTGGCCTTTATCATCGATGTTTAGTCTCTTTGCATTAACGAGCTGTAATCACCATTCAATTTCTGCTTTTTTGTTGTTCTCTTCCCTTTGACAGGTGGACCGTGCTATCTGTATGTGCTGACCTGTAGCTGACAAAAAGAATCAAAAACAAAATTTACCTGAGCAATGTCTCCATCATTCCTTTCCACCAATCCTCTGTAGGCAGTTGATGTCTTTTTATCTTTATCAGTGTTTCATCAGCTTCAGGGTATCTATAAAAGTTGGGCTGGACTTCAAATAGGTGGTTTATCTCATGTTCAATGTAGAACAAATTTTCTAGTTTGTCATAGAGACTCTGTCCAGAGGGAGGCCCTATTTCTTCTGATGTGCTCGAGGACGCTGTGATTTGATTGGAGGCATAGTTATTTACCCTATTGGCATAATGCTCATGTGACAACAGTCTTCCAGCATTGGTTACTAAACTGGGTAGCCCTCTACTCTGTAATGCTGCAAACTTTATTCTGAACTCATTTACCTCTGCTTGCATTTCTTGGCATTTTCTTTCTAGGGTTTACACAAAATTCCTTAGGGTTAGCACCCTTTTTACTAGTAAGATGGTATCAGTCCTGTTCCTGATACCTATTGCTGCCAACTATTCTTTGGTATGAGTGTTCAGGAATTGAATCATTCTGTTGGCTTGCTCAGGCATATTTCCTAAAGATGCTCTAGCCTTTTGATTTTCAAACTGAGCCAAGCCTATCAATTCCATCTGCTCATGTATAGTTTCAATGGATTGCCATTGGTCTGTAATGGATTGGCCAATCTTGGCCCACAAAATTCTCTTGACTTCAGCTAGAGTCTTATCAAGAGTAAGCTCCTTTTCCAGCTCCTTTATTCTTTTCTCTAAGGTTTTCACTTCCCTTGTTTTCTCAGCTACATCCATCTTTGACTTGTCATATCTTTCCTCAATTTTGGCCAGCTTTTCTTTGGCCTCTTTCAATTCTGCCATTTGTACTTCCAGGGCTTTTATTTCTTTCATCATCCCCTCCATACGTAGGCTGGCCTCTTGCTCTATTGCTGCTGTAGTTGTTGCTTAAACTGGTGCTGAACTTGAGGTACCTGCTACTGATGTTGGATCAGTGGGAGGGACTGTTGTGGTGGCCGTAGGAGGAGCAACTGTAAGAATGTGAGTTCTTTGAATTGGCTGAGAGGCCAACTCTCCCTATCTTCCTTGTAGTGATGCCTCCAAGGCACTCTCTGTTTCTATCAATCTTTTGTGCAAGCTCATAAGCAAAGTTACCACATCCTGCTCTTCTTTTTGTTGTGCTACCTCTGTGGTTTGAGGATGTAGTGTAGCTGGTAGCCTGAGTTGTCTTTTGAGGGCTGCTATGTCTTCCTCTTTCTTTTTGATTAAGGCTTGAATGCCCTTCGGATCATGGGGATCATGTCCCAACTCTATAATAATCTCCTCCAAGGATTTGATTCTATTATCCTTAGCCATTGAGGAGGCCTTCTCTAATTCTAGTTGGGCAGAAGTATTGTGCAAAGAGTTTTGCAATCTATGGGCCAACAATGTTTTGTCTGTCAAGGTAGAATACAACATTTCACCGGTCTGCTTGTGTAATTCAATCTGGTCCATTGGATGGATATCTTTGGAGAGCACTTCCAGATTGGTTCTGATATAGTCAGCAGCTGATTGTGGTTGCTGCATTGTGGGTCTGAAATGACTGAGGGTCATTTTCCCTTCTTGGATGTCATAGGCTGCCATTAGCCTTTGCTGATTAGTGGGAGCCATTCTTAGCAGTTGGTTGT
This sequence comes from Pinus tabuliformis, assembly GCA_031772625.1. NCBI lineage: Eukaryota > Viridiplantae > Streptophyta > Pinopsida > Pinales > Pinaceae > Pinus > Pinus tabuliformis. The sequence goes on along the minus strand of CM062818.1, from coordinate 1,283,023,832 downwards.
AAAGATGGAACCTTACTGGCTCATTTCTAGCCTTGATATCAGTGAATGTTTTTTTGATATCAGAGCCATGTCTGCGTTGTTGCCTGGTGGATGTGACCTCCACACCTTGTTGTCTTTCTTGCTCTAGCTGGAAGGAGCTGGCTGATGTCTCCATACTTGGGGGAACTTGTTGTTCAGTTGGCCCCTCTGGCAATTCTTCCTCTGAATAAGGATTCAATCTTTGTCTCTTTTCTCCTTGCTGATCTGTAGATGTCCCTGTGGGTGTCTCTTCCTGTCTATCTCTTTTCTTGGCCCTTTCCTCATTAAGAGGAGTCTGTAATACAGGAATTTCCATCACCTTTGCTTGAGTTGAAGGGTCTTGCCCTTGACTTTGTTCATCTGTAGAAACCGGCCGGTCTGCCATTGTCTCTTGCTGCTCGGAATGGTGCACTTGTTGTTCTGAATGCTGCACCTCTTTTCCTTTAGATGTTCCTGCTAGTGGAGCACTTTCTTGGGTAGGCTGTTGGGAAGTCGTGGCGGATGAGGTGCCTTCTCCAAGGTGCCGAGGAGATGTGAAAAACACCTGTCCAAAAGATTCCAAGTCAACTGATTTTTCAAGGTTTTTGATTGCTTTTTCTGTTATCTCTTCTTCAGTAAGCTCTTCTACTAGTGTGCCCTCTACCCATTCTTGTTGATTGGCATATTGTTCAATTTCAGGGATTCTGTGGTGGGGATACCCTGTGAGCTTGTTTTTTACCCTTCTAAAGCTTATGAAGTGTTCAGGGTCATATGGTGACCAATGGAAACTTAGTTTGAGCTTAAGTTTCTCTCTCAGAATCTCATCAGCATCCTTCCATGCTTCTTCCCTTTTATTAAAGATAAAGGGGCCCAATTGATGTCTTATTTTAAGTTGTGCCTTTTTCCTAGCACCATAGAAGTGCTTTAAGTCTGCACTGTTGAACTACCGGTAGTACTCCAAGGCAAAGAGTCTCATGGGGACATATTTTGGTAGTCTGCATGGGGCTAATTCACAGCCATAGATCCTTATTATAGTGTGGTTTTGGTAGTAATACCAGTCACCAATGCTGTATCCCTTTGAGAGATGTAGAATTCTCTGCATTTCAGTAGTGAGCCTAGGAGGAGGATCTGCTGATAATAGGCAAGTGGCTGGATAGATAAAAAGGTCAATGAACTCACAGTATGTGTATGGGGAGAGATTAACATGATGGAACACTGATGACCAGAATATCACAGACCTTCGCCCCCCCTAGCATCCAATTTTTTAAGGAAGACTGAGAAACTTTTAGACTGATAGTATAGCAGCAAATGATAGATATATGAGGTGTATTTGAATACCCTTTCCCTCTCTAAGTTCATAAATTGCTCATGAATCTTGTTGGCTATGAAGGTGGCATAGTCATACTTGACAGCAGGGGGCTGTCCTGGAGTAAAGATAGACATCAAGGCAAAGACAGTCTCATCTACAATTTCACTTGTTCTGAATCCCAGGATGTAGGAGATCATATCTATGAGCAATTTTCCCTCCTCAGTAAACCAAGCATGGTGATAGGGGATTGTGAATCTGGAGTAACAGTCCGGTGGCATAAACAGCTTGGAAATTCGGTCAATTTCTGCAGAGGGCAACTTAGAAGCTTGATCGAGCAAATTTTTCATGGAAAGGGGGACCAAAGGCTGAGTTGGTTTGAATTGCAGCATCTCATTTACGGACTGAGGAGTAATGTAAAAGAGGACATTTCCAGCAGGGTCCATCACTTCCCTTTGAGAAGGCTCATAGTTAGCACAACATTGGTGAATGAGGTTAGGGAAGACATTCACTGAGGGCAGGTAGTACATAGGCATGTTAGATTCCCATATTCCTAACAGGTCAGCTTTGTTCCTGAAGTTATTCCTTATCTCACAAAAAGCCTGAAGGTGAGGCTTGTCTCCCTCCATATCAGCAATTTGATAGTCTCTGTCTGCAAGAGGTATCCATTCTAACTCTTTATGAGGTGCATTTAGTGGTGCAATATTTAGGGCTACTGGAGCCTCCATGATTGACTGTGATTATAGTTGGATTTGGTGTATACTTCAACAGGAAACAGAGTCCCGACGATGGATTTTTGACAGGGATTTTACAGTTTGAGTTCTGTGCGAAGATGTCCCTGCTGAGTAGAGCTCAAGGGAAATAAAGAGTATGCAGGGCTCTGCAACAAGGAAGTTTTGAAAATAGTGGAGAAAGCGGGATTTTGCTGGTTTTCTTTAGTGGTATTGCAGGCGAACGGGAGCTGGATTTCAAGCTTCAATGGCAATTTTGCAGAGGGCTATAGGATAAACAGGTTTTCTTTGGAAGTAGTGGTGAGTTGAAACAGGGAGGTTTAGAGGTTCTAATATATTTCAAACACATTTAATTCTTTCAGAGGTGTTTTAACAGAGAAACTTGATAAAACAGGATTTCTGGTTAACAATCGAATAAATACCTGTTTATTCATGACTTTGTGGTGAAATGGAGTTGCAGGTAGAGCCGGGGAGGTCAGGTTGGAGGCTGAATACGCCTGGGTGGCAGACTGGAACGTCGAAGGTGGATTGGACGTAATTTACATGCAAGAACTTTCACCATTGGTTGTATAAAAAATAAACAAAACATCACTTTCATTGGTTTTTAACGAAAAGTTGTGTTTTTTCGGGCTTTTGGCACTTTTTTGTGCTGACGTCAGCATCACATCACATGGTCCTGTAGCAAGGTATGGCGGGTAATGTGGCGCCTGACGTGGATGGGTGACGGGGCGGCCAGGGCGGACTGTACAGTAGCGAGGGCTCCGACGCAGCAGCTGACGTGGGGATGACGTGCGCGGCGGGGAGGACGAACGATAAGAGGTTTGCTATCGGACCGCCTTTGGTACGGGGGCAGTATGTGTCAGCGCGGGCCCGATGCAATCGAAACGGGCCACGCGTCCCTGCGTATGGCGGAAAAACTGCTTTCTATCGGGAGCTAACCCTCGTACAGCAGGGTCGCTCCGATATCGGCGAGGGCCGTCCGATCTGCCGGGCGCAATCTAACGGCTGACGGGATGCATAGATGCTGGTGCGATACGGCGTGTGGACCCGCCAGTATTTTAATATTATAACATGTCGCGGGGGGTTAAAAACTTTGGATTAATGGGTTCATATGGTTATGTGGGTTGACATGGTTATTAATCCAACCAAAGATTAAATTAATCCCAAGGTATATGCGCGGGGTTCTTATGTATGGTTTACGGGTGGTAAAGTGGGAAGGTTAAAGCGGTTATGTATTTAACCTGAGGTCAAACAAATCCCAAGGGTTTATACGTGCAAGGGTTAATATGAAGTCCTGGGTGGACTTAATATTTCCCAGAACTATATTATATGGCTATAGTGCCAAGGGGTAGGGATATTTAGTATTTTTTTGGGGTTTTTATATAGTTTTTGTAAAAATAGGGGTGGAAAAATGACTTAGGGAGCTAAATAATAAAGTTAGGTGTTAGCATGATTTTATGGAGTGAGACTGCATGATTAAATGCCAAGTTTATAAAGTGAAAACTTAGGCATAAGAAAATGAGAGGAATGTGGAATGATGATTTTTACACAAGAAATGTGGCTTCTTTCTACTAAGTAAACTGAGAGTTTAACTTAGTATTTCTTATAGAATGAAGTGAAATGGGACTATTGGGTAGATCCCAAGGTCCTTGAGGGGATGTTAGTAAAATATTTCTGGCGAATGAAGGGGATATTAGTCATGCTTCCACTGTTCTGCAATCCAACAACTGCCATGGTACCAATGTTATTAATGAGATAAATCTTTCTTGACAAGGCAAAAAGATCACAACCTTGTTTCTGTAACCTCAAACTACCTACCCAGCCTGATGCACCTAGCATTTTTTCTTCAATGTGATTGGGTGCATTTGAACTTGCAAACCCTGATTCTCCTCTTTTCTTTTGGCTGCCCTCCTATCTAAATCTACCCTTATCTCTTCCAAGGGCCCAGATTAAACAGTTGGGCTCCTTAATTTCTCTGCCTATCTACTCATCTGCCAAGCTTGAACTGTTTGGACAGATATTCATTCTCTATTCTACAACAACAAATTTAAATATGGAGTGGTCCAGATTGAACTGTTGGGCCATCCATCAAGTGTAATAAACAAAAGTATTTGCACATTGTGAACTCGCAAATAAGATAGCAGTGGCATTTAGACTGGCCACTTTCCTGGTCTTTCTTTGGGGTTCATTTTCTTTACTTTTGTTGACCAATTTACTCTTTTTGCCCTTTTATTTTTCTTTTAGGGCATACCCTCTTTACATTTTTTAATTCTCTCTACCTGTATACAAAATATGGAACCTTTGCAACATGGAAAGATGAACATATTTGGCACTTCCATAGTCAATCATGAAAAATGAAACCTATTGGTATAGGAACCTAACAGTGGCTCCACTTGGGGATGGATTTTCCTGGTGAAAAGCCAAGAATAGTAGGTCAGATGGCCTTATTCTCAATTGGTTGTTGTAATTTAAAACTTCCTTCTGTTTGAAACCAATGATCTGAACCTTTGTAGCATGTGTGCACTCCTTATGAGCTGATCTGTATAAAATTACAGCTCTGTCTTTGCTGGTTTTTCTGAGTGTTTATCATCATCTTTATAAATCCCAAGCTTTCTTCTTGATATCTTGAGGTAATTTCAAAATCTCACACAAAAAGCAATGTACTTCCCTGACTTTTTCCTCAAAATCTGCTGCACTTTGTTCCTTATCTAATTGCTATAAATGAAAACTGGTGGAAATACACTTATTTATGTACAATATACAGTTGTGTTGTGTTGATCAAAGGGAATCAAAGTAATGCTTGAGCATTCGCCCATTGACTGGGCCTTCCTCAGTATCTATGCCATCCAAACTCTTCAAAAAGTAGGTGTTGTTACCTTGTACACCATGAATAACATAAGGTCCCTTCCATAGGAAATCAAATTTCCCATGTTTCCCTCTATCTTCCCTCCTAGAATCCCATCTCAACACTTTGTTTCCTATGAAGAAATCTTTAGCTTTTATTCTTTTGTCAAAGATATTCTTGAGTTTATCTTGTAGAACCTGGGTTCTCTGATATACTTCTTCTCTTGTTTGCTGCAAGTGAATAGTTTGATTGATCCTTCTCTGAATATCATTAGGCTCTGCTTGTATTTCTTGTAGCAACTTGATTACAGGGATTCCCAAAGATGAAGGGAATCTTGCCTCCATTCCATAAACCAATTCATATGGACTTGTACCAATAGATCTCTTGGTGGCCAATCTGTTTGCCCATAGTGCATTCACAAGTTTCTTATGCCAATTCTTCTTATTCTCCTCCAAGACCTTTTTAACGATGTTGATGAGGCTTTTGTTAGAGGACAAAGCTAAGCCATTACCTTGAGGATAATAGGCTGTGGAGTGGCCCAAGGTAATGTGGTACTTATGGCAGAAGTTGATCATTCTTTTGGATTTGAATGCAGCAGCATTGTCTGTAATGATCTTTTCTGGACAGCCAAATCTAGACAAGATGTTGGTTTCTAAAAATTGCATGATGATTGAGTCATTGGCCTGCCTACAAGGGATGACTTCTATCCATTTGGTAAAATATTTTGTGGCAGTCAAAATCCACCTATGTTGGCCAGAAGAGGAAGGATGGATTTCACCTATAAAGTCTAAACCCCATTGTTAAAACGGTCTTTCAGTTGAAATAGGTTTGAGGGGTAAAGGTAACAGCTTTCTCTTGCCTTCAAAGATCTAGCATTTATGGCAAGACATTACAAATTTTTTCACATCAACAAACAGGGAGGGCCAATAAAAACCAGCTCTTAGAATCTTATCAGCTGTTGACTTCCAATACAAGTGTCCTCCACAGTCTCCTGCATGAAATTCCTTGAGGACTTTGTGAGTTTCATCCAATGTTAGGCAATTAAGCAGAATGCCTTCATGATTTTTCCAAAATAAAACATTGTCTATAATACAGAACTTTGCTGCCTTCAATTTCAAGAATCTCTTTTTAGTCCTGGACAACCCTGGAGAAGCTTGTAGGTTTAATAATACAAAACATATGTCAGCATACCAAGGTGATTGTAAAAATGCTTGATTGATCTGTGGAGTCGCCATCTCCTGTTCATTGTCCAGTTGATTGATATCAAGGGCTTGGAAGTTGGTTTCAGTCATTAATTTGGCTAGCCCTTGTCCTTTTATGAGTTTTGTAGGCTTGATTTCAATGTCATATTCTAGAATGTTGGCTATCCATTTGCCCGTTTTACCTTCAATTCCCTCTTGAGTTAAAATGTCTTTAACCACAGCATTCAGAACATAGGCTATCACATGTGAGTACAAGATATAAACTCTGAAATCCTTGATGGCCTTTACAAGGGCATAAGCTTGTTTTTCCATGATCTGATATTTTAGTGGAGCATCTCTAAGGGCTTTGCTGAAGAAAGCAATGGGCTTCTCACATCCTTGGTCATATTTTTGCAATAAGACAGCAGCAATAGTATGCTCAGATGCAAAGGAAAAGATCATGAAATATCTATCAAACTTGGGACTTGTGAGGACTGGTGTTTTGTTAAAGTTTTTTTGATGTCCTCAAAAGCTTGTTTAGCTTCCATGGTCCATTTGACTTTAGAATCTTTCTTGAGCATGTTGTTCAACAGTCTTATCAACTCGGCCAAATTGGGAATGAACCTTCTTAGGAAATTGATCTTCCCTAAAAAAGCTTGCAGTTCCTTGATGTTTCTTGGATGAGGCACTTGAAGGATAGCTTGAATTCTATCCGGGTCAATCCTAATGCCATCTTTTGAAATTATGTGACCTAAGAGTTTGCCTTCTTCTAGGCCAGACAGTGATTTCTTTGGGTTCAATGATATGCCATATTTTCTGCAAATTAGGAACACTTGCCTTAAATGTCCTAAATGTTCTTGGTCTGATTTTGAAAAAGCAGTGAGGTCATCAACGTATATGACTAAGAAATCATGGATTTCTTTGGCAAAGGCTATATCCATTGCTCTTTGAAAAGTGGCCCCTGCATTTTTTAGTCCAAAAGGCATTTTGACATATTTGAAGGTTCCCCAAGGTGTTGTAAAGGCAGTCTTGTCTTGATCATCTGGGTGGACTAAAATTTGATTGAATCTTGAGAATCCATCTAGCAATGAGATCCTAGAGGCTCCCACTACCCTTTGTAGGATATGATCCATTTTTGGTAAGGGGTAATGGTCTTTAAGAGAGACTTTATTTAAATTTCTCAAGTCAACACACATTCTTATCTCTCCCGTTTTCTTCCTAGTAGGCACTAGATTTGAAATCCACTCTGAGAACCTGATAGGTGCAATGATTCCAGCTTCATACATACGTTTAACTTCATTTTCAATCAGGGGAAGGAGGACACGATTCACTCTTCTAAGCTTTTGTTTAAAAGGTTTTTTATTCTCTTTCAGAGGTATAGTGTGTTGGATGACTGAGGTGTCATAGGACTTGAGGTCCTCATAACTCCAGGCAAAAACATCTTGGAACTCTTTAAACAAGTCAATGTATTTCAATTTCTGATCAGCAGGTAATGCTTTGGAGAGTTTTACCATTTTCGGATCTTCTGTGGTTCCAATGTTACAGTCCTCAATTTCTGCATTCAGTGGTTGCATTTTTGGCTTCCTTGAAATATCATTTGAATCGAATAAATCCTCCAAAGGAGTTAAGCCCGTGGGCAGAAAATTATCCTTTAATTCAATTACTTCAGCTTCTACCTCAGCTATTCATCAAAATCTGTTTGCTTCAGCTCTTGTAAATTATTGTCATCAAAAGTTGTTGGGTGTAAAATCAGATTTGTTGTTTCAGCAGATATGCTTTGCTTAATTTTGTCTATCTGTTGTTGGTCATCCATGTTGCTTGTATCAATGTTTATGCTGGAGAATTCCTCTTTCAAAGTCAGGAAATTATTTATCTGTGTATCATTTTCAAAGACCTGCCAATTTTTGACATTATCTAGGACAGCAGGTCTGTGTTTGATTTCAGCAGTGAAATGGTGGTTGGGTTCGAATGGTAGCTTACAAGTGCTGGCAAAAGTAGCCAAGCTATGTGCATGTAAATTGTGCTTTCTAGGAATTTTGGTGCGCTAAGATTCTGAAAAGGTGTTAAGTATTTCAATAGCTGCCCCTCTGTAAGCCCTTAGCCTAAGATCATTTGTGACAAAATTTCCCTTCATCTGTTGTATGATCAGATCTGAATCCCCTAAAATTGAGACCTTGGTTGCACCTAGACGTTTGATGAGCTTAAGACCCAATAAAAGGGCTTCATACTCGGCCATATTGTTTGTACATCTAAAATTTAACCTATATGCATGACCTTCAGCATGGTCATTTTGCATGTTGTGAATCCAAACCCTTGCCCCTGCTCCTAATTTGTTGACAGAGCCATCAAACTCCAAGTACCATAAGGTCTCTTGGTTATGATTTGTCTTAAGAGTTTTAGAAGCTTGTTCAGTGGGCAGATTTGGCTCTTGTGTGTCATATGATATATCATTTCCCTTTGTTGCATCAACCACATCAACAGTTTTTTGATATTGGGCACTAAATTGTTCATCTATGGTTTGTGCTTGTGCTGTTTCTAGGAGTTTGACATCAGTTTTGGGACACATTCCAGCATTATATAAAATGAATGAATCCATGTTGGAATGCATAGAATAGATGGGGAAGTTTTGGGGTTTTTCTTGACTGCTAACCACATATTTCATTAATGTTTCCCGGTATAATCTCTTTGGCTGTCCAAAGACTGAAATAGTGGCACAGGACATGTATAGTTGCAAAGATCCTTGGAGTTTTGCGCCCAAAGATCTGGACAAAAGCATATCATACATAGGTGGAATATCAGCTACCACCACATCCATCAAGATTGTCTTAGCTGGATATTGGACTAAAGATACACAAAGGTCTTTAATTAGGCCTAGACACCTGACCTGGCTGGAATCAAATGAGAATAAATCTTTGTAGGGCCTTGTGAGATCTAGGTCTAGTCTCTCCATCACAGATTTTGGCATTAGGTTATGGGAAGCTCCTGAATCAAACATAGCATTATGGAGTGCCTTGTCATGAATGTTCAAGCTTACATAGAATGGAGGAACTCCTCCATCTACTGTTTTACCATTGACTTCAAGACCAAAAATCAATTCTGGTTGATCATCAAGCACATTGACTGCATCCCTGTTCTCTGGTATCTGCAGTGACCTATTAATTTGCTGTCTGTACACTTCATGTTTGGCCCATTCAGAAAGAGGAATAGTTATTTTCAGCTTACCTATTTCTGTTTCTAAGTTGAACGGTTTTTCTATCTGCATTTTTTCATTATAGACAGCAGGCTTTTCCTTTTCAGCTGAACTTTCATTGACCTTTTCTTGATTATGAGTGTTTTTATGAGGTACATCTAATTTGAAATTACTTTCAGGAGGGTAGTTTAGTTTTTCTTTTGGGGAATGGGATGTATGCGGTTGATTCTTTGAAGGTTGTAATTCTGATATATCTTCAACAGTGACTTCCTTTGAGTCTGGGTCTGTTTTATTAGAGGATTTTGTCAAGGCAGCTTTATCTTTCGTTTTGTTTGGCTGTTTGGTATCCATTAGCTTGGTAGGTTCAGGCACATCTATGGTTCTACTTCTTAATTTGTACTGTTTATGAACCTCATAGACCGCTGCATCATAGCCTTCCCTGAAATCAAATGACTCTCCTGATTTAGTTTGAAATTGATTGATATTGTGAGCTTCTTGGTCATCTTGGGTCAAGAATATTTGTTGCTCACTATTTAACCCCATTAGGTTGATTTGGGTGTCCTCTATTGGCTCACTGGATGTTGAGGCCTCGACATAGTTCTCTTGAAATGGAGATCTGATGTTCTGGTCAGGGCCAGCCATCCCAACATTTGGATTTTGATTTTTTCTAAAGTTCGGGTTTCTTGCAGTGTTATTTGGTTAACCTTCCCATGATGATTTCCTTTCAATAGTTTCCACCCTATCCCCAAGTCTGTCCATACCTTTGATGATTGCATCAAGTTTTTGTTCAAATGCTGAAGGTTCCTCTTTGAAAGTTGTTCTTCTTTCAGCTCTTGCTCGATTTTGCTTAGCAATTAGGTTTGCCTCCACACTAACAGCTATATTCTGCATGTCTGCTAAACTTGGAGGGGCTCTTTCCCTTAGTTGGTATGCCATGTAAGAATCAAATCCATCAGTGAATTTGATCAAAGCTAAATCAGGTGGAGGTCTAAGGTTTTGAGGAATGGCATTATAAACATTGTTGAACCTAGCACAATAGTCTTGGACAGTTTCTTGTGGGCCTCTTTTCAAATTATCATATTCTGTCAGGATGTGTAAAGGGTCTTTCTTCTTTTCCCATTTGTTTAAGAAGGATTGATAAAGAGCTTCTGAATCAGCTATAGAGTTTGCAGCAAGTGCTCTAAACCAAATCCTTACATCACCAGTTAGACTTTGGACAAAAATCTTCATTCTCACATCATCATCATCTATTTCATAATTCTCAAAATAATCTTGCATTTTCTTAGTGTGTTGATGGGCTGTATAGGAGCTAGTACCTTCAAAATATGTGATTTTACTTTGATAATCCTGAGGCATAGCCCCTGGATTTCCAGGCAACTGAAGAGGAGCATAACGGTTCGCCATATTTACAGGGATAAATGGGGCAACATGAAGAAATGGGACAGCTGGAACAGCAGGGACTGTAGTAGAAAAATGTGCAGTGGGTGGATGTGTAGGGAGGGTGCTTTGAGAGGTGGATTAAGAACTAGGAGAGGCAGCAGTTATATGAAGACGGACTGAAGCTTTAGCAGGAGTTGGGATATAGTTCTGCTAAACAGTTTCAAGGTCTAAACCAGCAGAATTTTCTTGTTCTTCTTGTTTCCTAAGGGTCTTAGAAATCAAGTTGGGATTTTCAAAAACAGCTGGAGAATCCGGGTCAGGATTGGACCTGGTGTAACGAGTTTTCTTCTTTGGAGCCAGCTTCTAAATTTGTTTTTAGTATTTTCTGGGAATGTTTTAAGATCACAGTTTTTCCACACTATTCTACAAGTATTTCTTTGAAATATAGGAGGCTTTGGGTTTTCCTTTGAATATGTTGAAACAGGGAAAATGATCAAATCTTTGGAACAATTGTTTAAAGCCTAAAACTATACTAGGGATTGACTGAAGCAGCTTTTATTTACTCCTGTAAATGCAGAGCAAAGACAGTTTCAAAGGCTACTTGGCTAACTTCAGGCTCCATCTGTAGCTTTTAGAAACTAGACAGCAGTTACAAATAGTCATTCAAAGTCCCCAGCGGAGTCGCCAATGATGTTATCACTTAGGTTGTTCCCTGCCTCCTGAAGGGAATACGGCCGAGGTAACCACTAACCAATATTTTAACTGCAGGTTCTAGCCTACCTTCAACCAGAGAGGGCTCTCTCTTTATAATTTAGCTTTGTTTTGAAGTATTTTAGACTAGTTATGATGTACGGGGTTTTGTTTTAAGTTTGTTGGATGGTGATTTCAGGCAGAGCTGGGATGCAAGTCCAAAAAATTCTATACCATTGGGCATGTGGAGTCAATGATGGTGCACTGTTGAAAGTGTTTCTTAGGTGAATGGTAATGCTACAGAGCAAGATAGGCAGTATAGGAGCAATTTTCAAATCAAAGATTGATGGAATGAAGTCAAGGAATGAGAGGCAATCAAGAATATTTCATTATGCTGACAAGAGGAAAGTGCATGAATATTATTCAAGAACAATTAAGAATTCCTAGACAGTATTCAAAATGAAGGAATTAGTGCAAATATGAGCAATTAAGAATTCATATTCATGACTAATTCTGAAGAAAACACAGTTAATAGCAGAGATTGAATACAGGGTGCATTTAAACAAATCCTGGGTTATTCTTCTTCTCTATTACTAAGATTATGGAATACATATGAAATTTGAAAACACAAAAAACATAAAACACAGTTTAGAATAACTTATTGTTCCATAGAATGACACAGGAATTCTGTAGCAGGTCCCAGAACTTCAAATCCACATTCAGACAGCGCAGAAACCATGAAATTCAATAGCCATTTGTATTAGAGAGTCTCAGAAATTACAGCGTAGCTTAGAGAGAAAATCACCAACCCCAAATACATATTATGGGGAGGTATTTATACAAAAGGGAGATACAAAATATCATGAAGATAAGTCTTTGAACTCATAACTTCCTTTACCAACTCTCAAGAAGCAGTAAATGAGGGAATAAATGCTGCAATAAATATGAATATGCTAGATGTCCAATTTGTCAGAGGTATTTTGACTTTCTGGGCTGAGTGAGGTGGCTGGTTGCCGCGCATTCATTCTGCGTTTGCTGCCTTGATGTTGCTATGTTGTTTGTCGCTGTCTTGGCCTTTATCATTGGTGTTTAGTCTCTTTGCATTAACGAGCTGTAATCACCATTCAATTTCTGCTTTTTTGTTTTTCTCTTCCCTTTGACAGGTGGACTGTGCTATCTGTATGTGCTGACCTGTAGCTGACAAAAAGAATCAAAAACAAAATTTAACTGAGCAATGTCTCCATCATTCCTTTCCACCAATCCTCTGTAGGCAGCTGATGTCTTTGTATCTTTATCAGTGTTTCATCAACTTTAGTATATCTATAAAAGTTGGGCTGGACTTCAAATAGGTGGTTTATCTCATGTTCAATGTAGAACAGATTTTCTAGTTTGTCATAGAGACTCTGTCCAGAGGGAGGCCCTGTTTCTTCTGATGTGCTCGAGGATGTTGTGATTTGATTGGAGGCATAGTTATTTACCCTATTGGCATAATGCTCATGTGACAGCAGTCTTCCAGCGTTGGTTACTAAACTGGGTAGCCCTCTACTCTGTAATGCTGCAAACTTTATTCTGAACTCATTTACCTCTGCTTGCATTTCTTGGCATTTTCTTTCTATAGTTTGCACAAAATTCCTTAGGGTTAGCACCCTTTTTACTAGTAAGATGGTATCAATCCTGTTCCTGATACCTATTGCTGCCAACTGTTCTTTAGTATGAGTGTTTAGGAATTGAATCATTTTGTTGGCTTGCTCAGGCATATTTCCTAAAGATGCTCTAGCCTTTTGATTTTCAAACTGAGCCAAGCCTATCAATTCCATCTGCTCATGTATAGTTTCAATGGATTGCCATTGGTCTGTAATGGATTGGCCAATCTTGGCCCACAAAATTCTCTTGACTTCAGCTAGAGTCTTATCAAGAGTAAGCTCCTTTTCCAACTCCTTTATTCTTTTCTCTAAGGTTTTCACTTCCCTTGTTTTCTCAGCTACATCCATCTTTGACTTGTCATATCTTTCCTCAATTTTCGCCAGCTTTTATTTGGCCTCTTTCAATTATGCCATTTGTACTTCCAGGGCTTTTATTTCTTTCATCATCCCCTCCATACTTAGGCTGGCCTCTTGCTCTGCTGCTGTTGTAGTTGTTGCTGAAACTAGTGATGAACTTGAGGTACCTGCTACTGATGTTGGATCAGTGGGAGGGACTGTTGTGGTGGCCATAGGAAGAGCAGCTTTAAGAATGTGAGTTGTTTGAATTGGCTGAGAGGCCAACTCTCCCTGTCTTCCTTGTAGTGATGCCTCCAAGGCACTCTCTGTTTCTATCAATCTTTTGTGCAAGCTCATAAGCAAAGTTACCACATCCTGCTCTTCTTTTTGTTGTGCTACCTCTGTGGTTTGAGGATGTAGTGTAGCTAGCAGCCTGAGTTGTCTTTTGAGGGCTGCTATGTCTTCCTCTTTCTTTTTGATCAAGGCCTGAATGCCCTTCGGATCCTGGGGATCATGTCCCAACTCTATAATAATCTCCTCCAAGGATTTGATTCTATTATCCTTAGCCATTGAGGAGGCCTTCTCTAATTCTAGTTGGGCAGAAGTATTGTGCAAAGAGTTTTGCAATCTATGGGCCAACAATGTTTTGTCTGCCAAGGTAGAATACACCATTTCACCGGTCTGCTTGTGTAATTCAATCTGGTCCATTGGATGGATATCTTTGGAGAGCACTTCCAGATTGGTTCTGATATAGTCAGTAGCTGATTGTGGTTGTTGCATTGTGGGTCTGAAATGACTGAGGGTCATTTTCCGTTCTTGGATGTCATATGCTGCCATTAGCCTTTGCTGATTAGTGGGAGCCATTCTTAGCAGTTGGTTGTAAAGCTAGAACCTTACTGGCTCATTTCTAGCCTTGATATCAATGAATGCTTTTTTGATATCAGAGCCCTGTCTGCCCTGTTGCCTGGTGGATGTGACCTCCACACCTTGTTGTCTTTCTTGCTCTGTCTGGAAGGAGCTGGCTTATGTCTCCATACTTGGGGGAACTTGCTGTTCAGTTGGCCCCTCTGGCAATTCTTCCTCTGAATAAGGATTCAATCTTTGTCTCTTTTCTCCTTGCTAATCTGTAGATGTCCCTGTGGGTGTCTCTTCCTGCCTATCTATTTTCTTGGCCCTTTCCTCATTAAGAGGAGTCGGTAATACAGGATTTTCCATCACCTTTTCTTGAGTTAAAGGGTCTTTCCCTTGACTTTGTTCATCTGTAGAAACCGGCCAATCTGCCATTGTCTCTTGCTGCTCGGAATGGTGCTCTTGTTGTTCTGAATGTTGCACCTCTTTTCCTTTAGATGTTCCTGCTAGTGCAGCACTTTCTTGGGCAGGCTGTTGGGAAGTCGTGGCAGATGAGGTGCCTTCTCCAAGGTGCTGAGAAGATGTGAAAAACATCTGTCCAAAAGATTCCAAGTCAACTGATTTTTCAAGGTTTTTGATTGCTTTTTCTGTTATCTCTTCTTCAGTAAGCTCTTCTACTAGTGTGCCCTCTACCCATTCTTGTTGATTGGCATATTGTTCAATTTCAGGGATTTTGTGGTGGGGATACCCTGTGAGCTTGTTTTTTACCCTTCTAAAGCTTATGAAGTATTCAGGGTCATATGGTGACCAATGGAAACTTAGTTTGAGCTTAAGTTTCTCTCTCAGAATCTCATCAGCATCCTTCCATGCTTCTTCCCTTTTATTAAAGTTAAAGGGGTCCAATTGATGTCTTATTTTAAGCTGTGCCTTTTTCCTAGCACCATAGAAGTGCTTTAAGTCTGCACTGTTGAACTGTCGGTAGTACTCCAAGGCAAAGAGTCTCGTAGGGACATATTTTGGTAGTCTGCATGGGGCTAATTCACAGCCATAGATCCTTATTACAGTGTGGTTTTGGTAGTAGTACCAGTCACCAATGTTGTATCCCTTTGAGAGATGTAGAATTCTCTGCATTTCAGCAGTGAGCCTAGGAGGAGGATCTGCTGATAATAGGCAAGTGGCCAGATAGATAGAAAGATCAATGAACTCACAGTATGTGTATGGGGAGAGATTAACATGATGGAACACTGATGACCAGAATATCATAGACCTTCACTCCCCCCTAGCATCCAATTTTTTAAGGAAGACCGAGAAACTTTCAGACTGATAGTATAGCAGCAAATGATAGATATATGAGGTGTATTTGAATACCCTTTCCCTCTCTAAGTTCATAAACTGCTCATGAATCTTGTTGGCTATGAAGGTGGCATAGTCATACTTGATAGCAGGGGGTTGTCCTGGAGTAAAGATAGACATCAAGGCAAAGACAGTCTCATCTACAATTTCACTTGTTCTGAATCCCAGGATGTAGGAGATCATATCTATGATAAATTTTCCCTCCTCAGTAAACCAAGCATGGTGATAGGGGATTGTGAATCTGGAGTAACAGTCTGGTGGCATAAACAGCTTGGCAATTCGGTTAATTTCTGCAGAGGGCAACTTGGAAGCTTGATCGAGCAAATTTTTCATGGAAAGGGGGACCAAAGGCTGAGTTGGTTTGAATTGCAGCATCTCATTTATGGACTGAGGAGTAATGTAAAAGAGGACATTTCCATCAGGGTTCGTCACTGCCCTTTGAGAAGGCTCATAGTTAGCACAACATTGGTGAATGAGGTCAGGGAAGACATTCACTGAGGGCAGGTAGTACATAGGCATGTTAGATTCCCATATTCCTAATAGGTCAGCTTTGTTCCTGAAGTTATTCCTTATCTAACAAAAAGCCTGAAGGTGAGGCTTGTCTCCCTCGATATCAGCAATTTGATAGTCTCTGTCTACAAGAGGTATCATTCTAACTCTTTATGAGGTGCATTTAGTGGTGCAATATTTAGGGCTACTGGAGCCTCCATGATTGACTGTGATTATAGTTGGATTTCGTGTATACTTCAATAGGAAACAGAGTCCCAACGATGGATTTTTGACAGGGATTTTACAGTTTGAGTTCTGTGCGAAGATGTCCCTGCTGAGTAGAGCTCAAGGGAAATAAAGAGTATGCAGGGCTCTGCAACAAGGAAGTTTGAAAACAGTGGAGAAAGCGGGATTTTGCTGGTTTTCTTTAGTGGTATTGCAGGCGAACAGGAGCTGGATTTCGAGCTTCAATGGCAATTTTGCAGAGGGCTATAGGGTAAACAGGTTTTCTTTGGAAGCAGTGGTGAGTGGTGAGTTGAAACAGGGAGGTTTAGAGGTTCCAATATATTTCAAACACATTTAATTCTTTCGGAGGTGTTTTAACAGAGAAACTTGATAAAACAGGGTTTCCGGGTAACAATCGAATAAATACCTGTTTATTCGTGACTTTGTGGTGAAATGGAGTTGCAGGTAGAGCCGGGGAGGTCGGGTTGGAGGCTGAATACGCCTGGGTGGCAGACTGGAACGTCGAAGGCGGATTGGACGTAATTTTCATGCAAGAACTTTCACCATTGGTTGTATAAAAAACAAACAAAACATCACTTTCATTGGTTTTTAACGAAAATTTGTGTTTTTTCGGGCTTTTGGCGCTTTTTTGTGCTGACGTCAGCATGACGTCACATGGTCCTGTAGCAAGGTACGGCGGGTAACGTGGCGCCTGACTTGGATGGGTGATGGGGCGGCCAGGGCGGATTGTACAGTAGAGATGGCACCGATGCAGCAGCTGACGTGGGGATGACGTGCCCGGCAGGGAGGATGAACGGTAAGAGGTTTGCTATCGGACTGCCTTTGGTACGGGGGCGGTATGTGTCATCGCGGGCCCGATGCAATCGAAACGGGCCACGCGTCCTTGCGTACAGCGGCAAAACCGCTTTCTATCGGGAGCTAACCCTTGTACAGCGGGGTTGCTCCAATATCGGCGAGGGTCGTCCGATCTGCCGGGCGCAATCTAACGGCTAATGGGATGCATAGATGCTGGTGCGATACGGCGTGTGGACCCGCCAGTATTTTAATATTATAACATGTCATGAGGGGTTAAAAACTTTGGATTAATGGGTTCATATGGTTATGCGGGTTGACATGGTTATTAATTCAACCAAAGATTAAATTAATCCCGAGTAAAGGTATATGTGCGGGGTTCTCATGTATGGTTTACATGTGGTAAAGTGGGAGGGTTAAAGCGGTTATGTATTTAACCTGAGGTTAAACAAATCCCGAGGGTTTATATGCGGAAGGGTTAATATGAAGTCCCGGGTGGACTTAATATTTCCCAAAACTATATTATATGGCTATAGTGCCAAGGGGTAGGGATATTTAGTATTTTTTGGGGTTTTTATATAGTTTTTGTAAAAATAGGGGTGGGAAAATGACTTAGGGAGCTAAATAATAAAGTTAGGTGTTAACATGGTTTTATGGAGTGAGACTGCATGATTAAATGCCAAGTTTATAAAGTGAAAACTTAGGCATAAGAAAATGAGAGGAATGTGGAATGATGATTTTTACACAAGAAATGTGGCTTCTTTCTACTAAGTAAACTGAGAGTTTAACTTAGTATTTCTCATAGAATGAAGTGAAATAGGACTATTGGGTAGATCCCAAGGTCCTTGAGGGGATGTTAGTAAAAGATTTATGGGGAATGAAGGGGAAATTAGTCATGCTTCCACTGTTCTGCAATCCAACAACTGCCATGGTACCAATGTTATTGATGAGATAAATCTTTCTTGACAAGGCAAAAAGATCACAACCTTGTTTCTGCAACCTCAAACTACCTACCCAGCCTGATGCACCTAGCATTTTTTCTTCAATGTGATTGGGTGCATTTGAACTTGCAAACCCTGATTCTCCTCTTTTCTTTTGGCTGCCCTCCTATCTAAATCTACCCTTATCTCTTCCAAGTGCCCAGATTAAACAGTTGGGCTCCTTAATTTCTCTGCCTATCTACTCATCTGCCAAGCTTGAACTGTTTGGACAGATATTCATTCTCTATTCTACAACAGCAAATTTAAATATGGAGTGGTCCAGATTGAACTGTTGGGCCATCCATCAAGTGTAATAAACAAAAGTATTTGCACATTGTGAACTTGCAAATAAGATAGCAGTGGCATTTAGACTGGCCACTTTCCTGGTCTTTCTTTGGGGTTCATTTTCTTTACTTTTGTTGACCAATTTACTCTTTTTTCCCTTTGATTTTTCTTTTAGGGCATACCCTCTTTACATTTTTTAATTCTCTCTGCCTGTATACAAAATATGGAACCTTTGCAGCATGGAAAGATGAACATATTTGGCACTTCCATAGTCAATCATGAAAAATGAAACCTATTGGTATAGGAACCTAACAGGTTGCTCCATGGGATTTGGTTGTTATGAGATAAGTTTCTCCAACAGTCGATGGCAAAGGGACAATCAATAAAGAGGTGATGAATGGATTCCTCGGCAGCTAGACAGTTGGGACAACGAGAAGGACCATTGATGCCACGCTTTTGCAAATTTTCAGCTGTAAGGATTTTCCCCTTAAGAAGAGTCCAGAGGAAAATTTTGATTTTTGGAAGGGCCTCAGATTTCCAAACCGCCTTCCAGTGATTCCAGATTGGCATGGGATAGTTATTGCTGCAAATGTACTGGTGGGAAGCTTGGATGGTGTAAATAGATCCAGATGGATCCCAACGAAACCCATCTAAATCATTCTTTTTAACAGGAGCTATACTATGCAAATGAGATTGAAGGGCAGAAAGGCTTGCATTGAGGTCATTGGGTATGGCTGGGAAGGACCAACCAGACCAAAGAAGGGAGTAAGGATCCCACTGGGAGATCTGATCCAGATAATGTATGCCTACTCTTTCAAAAAAGGAGAGAATAGGATTGACTCCAACTTGTCTGTTTATTGGTTGCTAACCCATGATTTTGTCAGCTCCAATATTGATGCTTGCACCTCCCTTGGGAATTTTTGAAGTATTTTGAGCAATTAGAGGAATTGCTCTTTTGCATAAGTGCCAAATTTTGGAGGAATCTCTGTTGGGGATATCTTGATCAAGAAGCTGCTGCCTTGGAAAATTTAAATATTTAATTTCCAGCACCCTTTTCCACCAGGCAGGAAGGCCAGTTATGAGTCTCCAAACAATTTTGCCTCCGAAAGCTAAATTGAGAAATTTGGGGGATCTGATTCCAAGACCTCCTCGGTCTTGGGACTGAATTACCTGCTTCCAATTAATTAAGTTGAATTTCTTTTTGTCATTTTTCCCTCCTTGCCACAAGAATTGGCAGAGGATGACTTCCATTTTATAGTGAAAGGAGGTCTGTTACACTAAAATATCGTCACCATGATTATTTGCAGTCAGTATGGGTCTATCATCACTTGTACTGTCCTCCTAAGCAAGTCTAAGACCTCAGCTCTTCAAATCAAGCTTTGGAAATGGGAGAAAGACATCAAAAATCAATGTAACTCTGGTTCTGCACTTTCTCTCATGGTCACCTGCGGTCCCGCACCTTCTGTGTACAAAAGCTGCGTACCTACCCGCTCTGTCCCTAACGGTGTAGGTGCGGACCCTGTGAAAGTCAAAAGGCGCAAGTTTTATCTTAAAAAACTCGCTTTGGGTTAATTCTAGAGTTTTCTAGAAGGAATTTTGACGTGGATTGTTCGCTCTGAGGTGGTTCATGCATCCCAAAAGAGAAGGAGCTAATCCCTTGACTAAAGGAGCTATCCCTTTGAAGGAGGGCTTTGTCCCTTTGAAGGAGGACCTAGTAACTTCCCTCCATTGCACTATAAATACAGGCATTGGGGTGAGGACTAGGGAGGTTAGAAGCTGAACATTTTGAGGGTAAATGTTGGTGAAATTAAGACTCTTTGGTTGAGCTTGAGAGGAGAGATCACATACCTCTTGGTTTCATTGGAGAGTGAGTGAAACTTGTCAAAGTAGAGGAGACATCTTGTTGGACCCTGGGAGGAGCTTGTACAGCGTCAGGGAAAAGGTTGTAAAGCTCTTCTTCTTTTGAATTAATACAATCAAACTCATTTTTCTCAACAAGTATCTTATGTTATTTGTTTCATGGACTCCTTGACTTTCATGTTAAATATGTTTTATGCAATTGGCTTTTCAGGTGCTATTTAATTTGTTTGCCTTGTTTGTGTTTACAGATTCACAAAAAGGAGCTCATTTGGATCAAAGGAGCGAGGGCACCCACAAGCTTGCGTTGGACCAAAGGCAGGCCCTAAAAACACTTGTTTTCTATTGTTTATCAAAGCATATTTAGAGAAAGATAGTGTCTGGTTGGTTTGCTTGTCATTAGGTATTCTTTAGATTCTAGGAAGGTCTATCTTGTCAGCAAGATCGACTCATTCTGTGTGACAAAATGGCGACCATACTGGGGACTTGATTGTTTTCCTTGTTTATACTTTGACCTGAGAAACTGTATTTTCTGTTTCTGTTTTTGACTTGATGATTGTGGGATTGGGTGAATTTAGTTAATTTTGAGTCAGTTTTTATTTTTCATAGTTTTGGGAGAGGTAAGCACCCTCTGAGTTAGGCACAGTGTGTACCTGTACGCACTTTTCCTTTGTACACAAAGCGTGAACGCACCTGTGTAAACAGGTTGCCTGCGTACCCTGTCAAAAATTTGAAAAATTTTAAATTTTTCTCTTTTTTATCAGTTTAGAATTTGTTTATAGGTTTTAGCCATTGCCCAGACCTGCTTGTTCCCTGTCAAAAACTTTCCTTGGTTTAATTTCATTAGTGTTAGGGTTTTAGGTGGAATTCCTAGGAATTTTGCTTGTTGGGTTTGTTTTTCGTTTTAGGTTGTGTAGTGGCTCTGAGCTTAGAAGCCGTAGGGACATCAGATTACCTTGGTGTCTACCAGTCTTCTTATGAGTCTGACCATTTATGAAATCTCCCCTTGTTGAGGAAACCGCTTTGTGTTTTCTCATTTCAAAATTTCGAAAAACTTGTATTTGAAAGTTGGAATTTTCATTTTTTTTAAAAGAAAACGAGAGATTGGTTGTTTTCTGACTAATTGTGATTCTGCATAAATTAGTCCTTAGCTCACATTTAGCTAAGTAAAACATCCTCAAAAAGACTTTTAGTAGGCTTTGACTTCAAGTAGCTTTTTATAGTTTGTAGCTCTCAAAGTTAGTCATTTTCATTAGTTTTGAGTGTTTTATTTACAAAATATAAAAAAATCTCTTTTGGAAAAAGTTTGTTTTTGTAGTGGTTGAGTGCTTTGAAAAGAAAAGGGAATTTTTGTGAAATAGCTAGTTGTCTCGTTTTGAGTGCTTTGGAAAGGAAAAGCTCTTCTTTTAATTTGTTTAATTGAGAAAGATTTGTGTTTACAAAGTATTTGCATTCTCAAACTCTTTCTTAGTTTAGAAGTTCATCGAAGAGAAAAGATTGTTTAAATCATCTTAGGTGCATCTTTTTAGTGATTTCGAGTCGAGTCTTTACACCACGAGTTTCATCTCCGCCACCTCTTGACTTAAGCAAAAACCACTAAAATTAAAGCTTAAAGTAAAATTCATCTAGTAACATTTTATTTCTAGGGCTCTGATACACCAACTTAGCTTAGGCTAGTGTCTTGGAGTAGGAGAGTAATTAACTCTCCAAGACAGTAAAAACAAACAAGTAGTTGTATCTTGTGGTAGGAAGAAATCCAATTGTTGCATTTATGCTCTGGGAAAGCTCCTCTTAAAGGAGAAGCACGAGATCGTGTCCGAACCAGTGTGGGAATCAATCCTTCCTCATTGGGAACGATGCCAGATATTCACGTATTAAAAACGGTAAACCTCGGATTAACCATTGTCGAGGAGCCTAGGGTCAGTTGTTGGTAAACCTTGGATTATGTCAAGGAGCCTTCAAGGGGATTGAGCTTGCTACTCTGCCCTTGCGTGCGTATCGGATCGTAGACTGTTCCCCCAGGTGTATTTGTCTCAGTTGGTACCCTTGGTGAACATATTCTTTAGGATTCTTCCTAAGGTGACAGTGGTGGGAAGATCCCACTGTACCTGGAGCAGACGTCGGCTAGACTCACTTGGATTTTCTGGGGGTTTCACTTCACTCGAGACGGTTAAGTGGAGGAACCTCAAGGTAAACCCCAGTATCAGTACGTGCCTCAGGGGTATCTACCCCAAGGTCAGTACTCGAACCAAGGTTTCCAACCACCCCAAGGTCAATATTATGTTCAAGGAATGGGAAATGTACATTTCAATTATCAATCCTACCCTCAACCCGGTTATGGTCCTCAATATTCTCAACCTATTATGGGTCAGTACCCCGGAATGAACATAGTGTGGGATCCATCGCAAACTCAACAGGTGTTGCAGCCAAGTGTACAGTTGTCATCTCAAACTGGACAACCCTTAGTTTCTGGTTCACCCCAGCAACCAGTCCAGTCTAACATTCAAACTTTTGTACCTTTGGTAGTTTCTCAATCTGGGCCTACTGCGCCTTGTACTCCATCTCAAACGACTGCTGCAACTATCGCAACATCTGTTCAATCTACCCCACCTACTTCTGGAGTATCGACAGCTCCGGTTTCTACTGTTCCTGTATCTACTCCTCAGACATCTTTACCACCGTCTGGATCCACGATTCAAACTACGGTTCAGATGCCTGTAGGACAACCTGGTTTAAGTACGGTTGTCACAAGTCAACCTCAATTCACCTATCAACCATACCAGGGACAGTACCAATTCGGTCCTGCTGTTCAGAAACCAGTCTATCAGTATCAATCGTACCCTGGGTACACTTATCAACAACCCCAATACGGTCCGGTTAATCCTGGTTTTCCGGGAGGATACAATATCCCGAACGAGATTCCTATTCCTAGTTATCCTAGATATCCTCCTCCTGGGGCTGGTCTCATGACCCAGAGTTATAGGGATCCTAATCGGAAGTTACCGTTTATCGCAACTTTGGACTTACCTGATTTGTCGCACCTAACGAACGATCCAATTAATTATCTTCCGTTTTGGCCCAATGCTGAATAAGTTGCCCAGTGACATTCCCAAGTTCGAAGGTAAATCTGGAGAGGACCCGTCGAACCATGTGATGACTTACCACCTCTAGTGTGCGTCTAACTCCATCACAGATGATTCGATCCGTCTTAGACTTTTCCAGCGCACTCTAATTGGTCTCGCGGCCAAGTGGTACATTGAGTTACCGCGAGGCACTTTTTATAATTTTAGTCAGTTAGCTACCTCGTTTTTAACTCATTTTCAGTTGCCAGTCAGATATGACAATGGCACGGAATTGTTAACTTCGCTAAAACAATCAACATCCACGTACATTTCAGATCATATTCATGAGTGGAGACGTCGACGACGTTTAGTGAAGGTATTTATTCCGGATCAAATCTTGGCTGAGTGGTTTGTAAAATCTTTGTTGCCAAGGATCACTGAAGATGTTGCTAAAGCCGGAGTTGTTACTGAAGAGCAAGTGATTGCTCAAGCACAGTACCTTGACTTGGTCTATACTCAGTCAGGTACGTTACACGAAAAGATCCCCGATCTTCCCAAGTCAAATCAAATCACTGCAGCTCCTTCAGGATCTCATGCCGCTGACGGTATGATTGGTACGGTTAACACTAAAAGTAAGAAGAAGTCTTCCAAGAATTATTCTCCTATCATAACCTTGCCTGATTCCCCGACAGGAGATTCTTCTACAGAGGTTTCCACCGATATTCACGTTGTAGAGTCATCTACGGCTAAATCAAAATCCGGTGGGAAGAAGAAAGGAAAGAAGAAGAATAAAACAGACAAAAGTTCAAAGGAGAAACCTGAAAAGGCGGAATCCAATGATGAAAAGCGCAAACCTCGTTATCCTTGTCTCATTTGTGACGAAGAACATTTTACAAGAGACTACCCTCATCGTGCAGAGGTTGCGAAGATTGTCAAAGGTTCCCAAACTCCTGTTGTCTTGAAGGATCCATTTCCAAGTCAAGACAGTAAGATGATAGGTTCTTCCTCGAGTGCCAATGAAGAACCGATATTGATGATGTCCCATGTTAGGATTGCGACTCGATTGCAAGATTATGGTAGTAAAAGTCCTGTTGATGGCAAAGAAGCAGAATCTTCTCATTCTAATCCATCAACCTCAGCTCCCCATTCTGATCCACTACAGATCGAGAAACCTAATCCAGACTTAGTAATCAAACCGCCCGCCAAGGGTATACTTCGAAAGTCAGCTTTCAATCCACATGCGAGAGCGGCTCAGAATTATAACATTGTTGAGGATTTAGCTGTTTCACCCTCAGCAATGTCGGCTTTGGAAGTGCTGCAATCATGCCCAGCACAGCGTAAATTACTTTTGTCGGCTATAAGAGCTGTTGACATTCAGGACCCGAACCTAATAATCTTTGATCTAGAAAATAGTACACCACGTTTGCCTCATCAAATGGCTTTCCAGATCCCAGTGATAGTCAAAAACAGGCCTATTCATCGGACTGTAATTGATGAGGGAGCCTCAACGTGTATTATGTCGATATAGTGTTGGAGATCGCTTGGTTCTCCTTCACTAAATCAATCCCCGACAATTCTTAAGGCCTTTGATGGCCGTGGGTTTCATCCTTTTGGCATTCTACAGGATTTTCCTATAGCGGTTGAAGGAAAAATCGTTAATCTAGATGTGGAGGTGGTTGATGCCCCTCTAGATTACAACCTTCTATTGGGTCGAAGTTGGTCTTACGCTATGACAGCGGTAGTTTCATCGGTCTTCTGAGTAATAAAGTTTCCAAATAATGGAAAGATCGTAACAATAGACCAGCTGGCTTACTTTTCATCTGACCCAGCCTCTTCGTAGAGTATTCAACATGTCGGTAAATCGACTATCCCATATAAGGATGTTGGAGTAGGATTAGTTAAAGATGTTGGTTTACTGGGAACTTTTCCTTTTCCTCCAATCAACGCATCATCTTCATTTGCAACCATTCATATGATTACATCAGACACCATTTTTTATGACGATCCTTGGATCGTTCCTTCTGAATCTGAAATAGACTCATTTGGTAATTCCATGCCTTTGAGTCCATATGAAATTGCCTATGAAGTCGTGCAATCTTTTGCCGACCTGTGTTCAACCGAAAATGACTTAATGAATGTGGTCCGTGAGGAATCACTTTTCACATCAACCTCGGATTTAACTACGTTTTCTGAACTTGTTCACTCTGATGAGCAAATTCGTGAAATCCTATGTGTAGATGATTTACCATGGGAAGATCTCCATCACAGATCTTCGTTTTTACCTGAGGATGATCGTTTTGAAAATGATTTCTCATCAATCTTTACGACTGAATATGTCAAGGAACCTCAAAATCCAATGAAACATCCCGATTCAGAGTTAAATTTGGGAAACATCTCTCGAACTATTCCCATTGACATTTCGGTTAAGCCCGGAATTGTTGAGAACATTCATATAGGTGCCTCGTGTACAGACGACGAAATTCAATTATATAAGGCCCTATTTTAAGAATTCCGCGACGTGTTTGCCTGGTCCTATGAGGAAATGCTAGGAATTGATCCCGCGATTGTTGTTCATGAGATCAAGACTTACCCAGACGCTAAACCCATCCAGCAACGTTTGCGTCAGATTCACCCACGAAAAGCTGCTGCAATTAAAGCAGAAGTTGAAAAACTGTTGAAAGCAGGTTTCCTTTATCCGATCCCGCTAACGGATTGGGTATCGAATATTGTTCCGGTTAACAAAAAACAGGGGACAATAAGAATATGCATCGACTATAGGGACATTAATCGAGCCTGTCCAAAGGACAACTACCCAACTCCCTATATCGATCAAATCATTGATGATTGTGCCGGCAGCGAAATATTTTCCTTTATGGACGGTTTTTCCAGATACAATCAAATCAACATTCTACCTGCCGATCAACCAAAAACGGCTTTCATTTGTCCATGGGGGACATTTGCTTATTGCAAATTACCTTTTGGGCTTCAGAATGCCGAAGCAACTTTTCAGAGGGCGATGTCTTATGCGTTTCATGACATCAAGCACATTGTGCAACCCTATCTCGATGACTTGCCTGCTCATTCATTACATCGAGCTGATCACCTTGTCCATTTACGAGCAATCTTTATGAGGTGTAGGCATTATCATATTCGGTTGAACCCACACAAATGTGTCTTCTGTATAGAAACGGGTCGATTGCTGGGATTTGTAGTTTCGAAAGCCGGCATTCGCGTTGATCCCTCGAAGGTCGAAGCTATCATCAATTTGCCTCCTCCTTCGAGTCTTCGCCAACTCCAAAGTTTGCAGGGGAAAGCAAACTTTTTACGACGATTCATTCCTAACTACGCCGAGGTTACAAAGGGTTTTACACGGTTGTTGAAACAGAACACTCAATTCTCTTGGGATGAGATAGCTCAGAAATATTTTGATGCACTCAAACACGCGTTGACCCATGCACCGTTGTTGCATCCTCCCAACTACAACCAGGATTACTTTTTGTATCTCGCCGCCTCCCATTCCACCATTGGAATGGTCTTAGTTCAGGAAGATGAATTCGGAACGGAACATGTGATATATTACCTTAGTCGAACGTTAAATCCAACTAAGCTAAAATACTCACATGTGGATAAATTGGCATTGGCAGCCGTTCAAGCTGTCCAACGTTTTCGTCACTACATTTTACTACGTAAAACTACGGTAATTTCGGATTGCAACCCTATGATCTACATTTTGACCAAACAATTGCTAGGGGGAAAGTACTCTAAATGGATCGTTATCCTGCAGGAGTTCGACTTGGAATTTGAAAAATCTAAGTCTAAGAAATCTTTAGTTTTTGCAGAGTTAATGTGTGACTTCCCGCGTGCTGACACGGAAACTGTGGCAGAGGAGCCCATTGCGGACGAATCTTTGTTTCTAATCAAAACTTTAGATCCGTGGTATGGGGATATCATCGTCTATCTCCAGACCCAATCCTTTCGGCCAGAAATTTCAAGGTCGGAACGTCAGAAAATTCGGTTCCCTCCCAACAATTCAAAATTATTGGAGATACTCTTTATCGCCGTGGGGCGAACTCTATTTTTCGACGTTGCTTAACTCACGAAGAGGCTGAAAGGGTTCTAAATGACTGTCACTCTGGAGCATGTGGCGGTCATATGTCTGGGTATGCCACAGCCCAAAAGATATTGCGTGCTGGCTATTTCTGGCCATCCTTGTTTAAAGATTGTATTACCGCGGTCCGAAAATGCCACAACTGCCATATTTTTTATCGTAAGATGCGTGCTCCACCTGCTCCTCTCCACCCTATAATTGTCATTGGTCCTTTTGCCAAATGGGGTATCGATTTTATTACATGTAACCCTCACTCGGCCGGGGGGCATGCGTATATCATCCTTGCGGTAGATTATTTTACTAAGTGGGCCGAGGCGATGCCTACATTTGAGGCAGATGGCAAGACAGCTGCAATTTTCATGTTCAATCATATAATTGCTAGGTTTGGTGTCCCACAAGCGATAATCACGTCATGATAGTTCAACTCCTTATTATCCACAAGCGAATGGTCTGGTTGAATCCATCAAAAAAGTTTTAGTTATCATGATCCGACGAATCATTGGGATTCATCGGTCGAATTGGCACAACATGCTATTTTCAGCGCTTTGGGCGTACCAAACTTCAGTAAAAACATCAACAGGGTTCACTCCTTTCCAACTAGTCTATGGTTTGGAAGTTGTGTTACCCATTGAGTGCGAAATCCCGTCACTGCAAATGGCCATCGAGTTACTTCCAGCTACTTCCGAAGAGGAAAATCGTTTGTTATACTTAGCTCAATTAGATGAGAATCGACGTGATGCTGCATTGGCGATCGAGACTCACGCAAAACGTATGAAAGCTCAGTATGATCGGAATGTGACCCCTCGAAATTTTTCGGAAGGAGACCTAGTGTTATTGTATGATCAAGCTAATGATAAATTAGGCGCTGGGAAATTCGTTCCTATGTGGCATGGTCCCTATATTGTTAAGCGAAAGCTAGCAAAAGGGGCCTATGAATTGGTAGACTTTGATGGGGACTCTTTGGGTAAACCCAGAAATAGCCTTTACTTGAAGAGGTACTATGCTTAAAAGAATGGGTATGGAGATTTTTAGTTAGGATAGTTTTTTCTTTCTAGCTGGTGTGTTTTAGTTTAAAAAAGTGTGCTTAGCTTAGAGAGTGTTTTTTTGTCATTATTCCTGCTCATCTTGGTTTTACTCTTGATATTGCAGATGTCGAGGCCTCTCCAAACATACATTGGATTTGCTGATGGTGCTTGTCGTAATACACGGAACATCTCTTCTACAGCTTGGGTTATCTATTCGCCCTCTGACGAGTTAGTTTCTATGCATGGGGTAAGCCTCGGTCAAACAACAAACAACATTGCAGAGTATAGTGCGGTGATTGAGTTATTATCTGAATCTATTTCATTTGGGATTCGGAGTTTGATAGTGAGGTTAGATTCTGAACTCGTTGTATTACAGCTGAATAGAGTGTATGCCATTAGAAATCCAGTGTTATTAAGATTATTTTTGAGAGTGCGTCTCTTGGAACGTGAGTTTGATTACATTGAATATCAGCATATTCCAAGGTCTTTAAATACATTAGCAGATGCAATTGCTTCTCGAATGTTAAATAGACATTTGCAATAATCATACATGTAAATTTAAAACCATTCCATAACATGATTTACAAGATAAGCCGGTAATAGTGATATATATATAGGAGTGTGTCAAAAAATACATCGTCTTCGATCATAGGTTGAAAAACACCTTATGATCGGCAAAAATGATAAGTACAAAAAGCAAAATGTCACATGTGCCCACAATAGGCGATCATCCTATCACTGGTGATGATCTCTATAAGAAACCACTGCACGGGCCACCTTGCAAAGGAACCTCCTAAAAGGTCCCGGGACTCCAATCACATAGCGCTAAAGTCGACGAGGGATATCGTATATAGTGGTCTCAGGAATATCTCCTGTCAAGCGCTCGAGATGACCCTCCAACTCGGCCAAAACCTCTGCCGATTTGTCCTGTGGGGCTGGCGCGGGTGCAACTGCTTCCCTCCTCTCGAAAGGCCAGAGAGCGGATGGTCGCTGTGGACCCACATCTACATTTGAAATTTTTACTATCAGTTTTGAGACGATGGAAAAATTAAAAAATTAAAATAGGAAAAGTTGAAAAGGATTTTACCTGACTCGTCCCACTGCTCTCCTAGTGGAAGAGCCATGTCTGGGTCACCACGAAAATCTATCCCAGTGTAAGGGAAGTCCTGAATGGAAAAGACCTGGTTTTCCAACCATTGGAAATACACAGGTTTGAACCGAGCAACTTCTGTCCTCTCGTCCGAGTGATGGGCCATGACTGCGACCCATCGCATCAGTTTGGGCTCTCGAGGAAGCCCAGCTCCAACAGTAAGGTGCTGTGGGATCAGCATAGGAACCCTCTCCAGGCCAAAACTCATGACCAAAGCCCCATAACCAAAGGTCTTTAGTCGTCCGCTCTTGGCCCTGGTCAGTTGGCCTTTCACATTGGCCAGCACAGCATTGCACCAGTTGAAGATGGTGCCTCGAAAGCAATCAACTGCCATACGCATCTGGGATCCGGTGGCAATATGTAATGCGGCAGCTCCGCAAAGTCTGGTGACAGTAAACGCAATCACCGTGAGCTCAGGACGGGATATAGTCTTTATGTCTATCCCTTTGTCTCTAGCCTGGCTGTTGCAGTACTCTAGCAGGAGGCTATCGACAGACTGGCCACCTGGCCTAGTCCCGTGCAGAGTCAAGTCTTCGCCTCTCTTAGGCAAACCAGTCAAGAAATAAATATCCGCCGGCTCGATTTCGAGCCGGTGGCCGCCAATGAAAAAGCACTGGTCCTGTATGCTCCATCTGTCAACCAGCCACTGTAAGAAATCCACCTGAGCCCTCATGCCAGGAATGGTCCAGAATTTGTATAGTCCGCATGCCCTCAAAGCATCAAGTGAAGGCTGATGATTCCATGCGGCAGCATCCATGTCCTCATGCTCTCGTTCGCGCCAATCTAGCATGATGTACTCTCTGCATCAAGTATAAAGATTAATTAAATTGCTAGAAAATATTTTGATTGGTCCATTTTTGAGAATCTTTGGGTTCAAAACCCTTGCGGCGGGGTACGCACCCTCCGAGTTAGACACAGTGCGGGGGTCCGCACTTTGTCTACACGGAAGGTGCGGACCCCGAGCTTTTTCCCAATGGAGAAAAAGTCGGGGTCCGCGGGTCTGCAATGGTAAACCTGTGAACCCCCGCGCGCGGGTTTTGCGCCTAAAAACCCTCCCAAAAAATGAAATGAAGGACTAAATCAAAAAACTAAACGGTTGAAAATGAAGAGTAGGATGATGTGGATTACCTGGAGAAGACGGTGCTCGATTCCGACGGTTGGATTTTCCACAATCTTCACGGGAAGTTTTCTAAGCAAAAGCACTATTTTCTCACCCAAACTCAAATGGTAAAAATGAATTGACAAAGGCCCTTTTTATAAGTTTTTTGAGTAAATGAATTGCAAATTTGTTTATGTTTCACTTTGAAAAGGTATTTTGCGACATTTTTATCCATTTCAAACAGGTATGAGTAATGTTTGTGTTTTTGTGCAGAATAAAGGATTATTCAGGCGAAATCTATCATTTTCAACGAAAAAACAAGTAGAGTCATCTTTAAGCCCTTTTCTGACTCCTAAAATATGAAAAGATTGCCGAGCGTTTCTTTTACACTCGTTAAAACGGAATTAAAAGACGGTCCACTTACAGCTCTTTTCCGACCGTAAAAATACGAAAAGATTGCCGGATTTTTGTCGTTTCAAATTCGATATTGGTTATAAAACGACGTGTCGTTGATCGCTTTTTTACTTTTTCGGATCAGTGACACTAATAACGAAAAGTACTCCTTGGTCGTAAAAGATCAAGCGGTTCTCTCAAGTATTATTTTATACTTTTTTGGGCTTGGGAGACACAAATTTACGAAAAAGGTCAACCCTGGAGTCTTCTTAAGTTTTTTCAGACTCTCTAAAATTGAAAAACGCCGAGTTTCTCCTATATTGGACTCGTTAAAATTTCACAGTAAAGAACCTGTTCAATTACAAACAGGAACGAACCACTCCTTCTTAGGGTTCGAATCTAAACTAAGTTGGACTCATCCGAAGGATGAGCTTATAATCAAGCAAATGTTATCCTCCTCAAGCTTGTCAAAAATAAAGAGGTACTTGCCAGAAATGGTGGGGGAAAAGGGAGAAAAATGAGTCTGTTTGTCATACTTTGTAACCACTCTTGAACACGACACTTTCATTCACCTGGGTTGGGAAATCCTTTTCCTAACAGTTGTTCAAACCACATTGAAAGTCTTCAGCCGGTTTCTGGGTATTAACTTTGGGTCAATTGTTACCAAGCCATCTGTCGTGTCGTTATGTGTTCAAGAGGTCACTGTCAATAAGCCATTCATCTGCAAAATATCTGTCATCCATCTTGACCATCATTTAAGTCAGTCCTTGCAACTAAATTTCTTCAACTTGATCTATGATTTCGTGTTGTGGGCTTGCCTGCGACGGATCACTTTCTATCGACATCAGCACATTATCTAGAAAGATGATCTAGGAATCGTCAGTACCTTGAGATCTGCATGCCTCAATGGCAGGTTTCTCGCCTTTGACGACAGTTTACATCATTGACTTCCGATCAAAGGATTCCGTGACATGTTCGACATCAACACATTTATTCACATCTCATGGATTGTACTGGGTACTTTGAGAGCCATTGACATCACTGGTGGTTTCTCTCACACTTGTTAACAGTTTACATCATTGACTGGTAATCAAGTGGTTTCTACCATGTTCGACATCAACACATTTATTCGCATGGATAGAATCGTACTATTTCGGGAAGTAGAAATGAAGACCCTGGATCTAGTTTCCACTATCCAGGCTCCGAGAAATTTTGTATTCATTGTGTTGTGGACTATTTATAAATAGATGGCTGCATCCATACTGTGTTCACATGAGTCTATACTTGTGATGTCTTACAAGATCATTCCTATATCAGAGCAGTAGATAGTTTTCTAGTTAGTTTTGATCTGAGTATGGGAATGCCTACCTCAGCGATGATATGATCTCATATATATATCTTGCATTGAATGTTTTTACAGGTTCCGACCGGGCTCTCCACAAGATGATCCTCGAAATGATAAAGTACTTCACTCTTCCTATATGATAAATGAAATCCTCATCTACTACAGACTTCGCACTTTAGGGGGCAATATGTTACACTAGAATATCGTCACCATGATTATTTGCAGTCAGTATGGGTCTATCATCACATGTACTATCCTCCTAAGCAAGTCTAAGACCTCAGCTCTTCAAATCAAGCTTTGGAAATGGGAGAAAGACATCAAAAATCAATGTAACTCTGGTTCCGCACTTTCTCTCATGGTCACCTGCGGTCCCGCACCTTCTGTGTACAAAAGCTTTGTACCTACCCGCTCTGTCCCTAACGGTGTAGGTGCGGACCCCTGTGAAAGTCAAAAGGCGCAAGTTTTATCTTAAAAAACTCGCTTTGGGTTAATTCTAGAGTTTTCTAGAAGGAATTTTGACGTGGATTGTTCGCTCTGAGGTGGTTCATGCATCCCAAAAGAGAAGGAGCTAATCCCTTGACTAAAGGAGATATCCCTTTGAAGGAGGGCTTTATCCCTTTGAAGGAGGACCTAGTAACTTCCCTCCATTGCACTATAAATACAGGCATTGGGGTGAGGACTAGGGAGGTTAGAAGCTGAACATTTTGAGGGTAAATGCTGGTGAAATTAAGACTCTTTGGTTGAGCTTGAGAGGAGAGATCACATACCTCTTGGTTCCATTGGAGAGTGAGTGAAACTTGTCAAAGTAGAGGAGACATCTTGTTGGACCCTGGGAGGAGCTTGTACAGCGTCAAGGCAAAGGTTGTAAAGCTCTTCTTCTTTTGAATTAATACAATCAAACTCATTTTTCTCAAAAAGTATCTTATGTTATTTGTTTCATGGACTCCTTGACTTTCATGTTAAATATGTTTTATGCAATTGGCTTTTCAGGTGCTATTTAATTTGTTTGCCTTGTTTGTGTTTGCAGATTCGCGAAAAGGAGCTCATTTGGAAGGTCGGAGCTTGTAGAAGAGAGAATTGGTATAGAGGCAGAGAAGATATACCTGACTTAAGAAGAATGAGGTGACCAACTGGGTTGAGCCAAATGGAGCCCCACTGCTGCACTTTTCTTTTCATCTTGTCGATTATAGTGTCCCAGACTTCTACCCTCAAAGGACCTGCACTTACAGGCATGCCCAAATAAGAGAAATGAGTCCAATCATAATTGCATGAGACTCCAAAAGTGTTGGAAATATTGTGGAGAACTTGTGCTGTTGTATTCCAACCGTAAATGCAGCTTTTTAGCTGATTAACCAAACCACCAGAGTATCTCATGTATTTGTCTAGGAGAGACTTGAAGTGCTTGGCTATTGTGATGGATGCCCCTCCAATTAATAAAGTGTCATCGGCAAATTGTGAGTGATTTATATTCTTGACTCCATTCCCAAATTTTATTCCTGTAATGAGGCCAACCCTCCGATTGAAGTCCAACGCTTTGCTAAAGGATTCAGCCATCAAAATAAAAAGATAAGGTGAAAGAGGGCAACCTTGTCTTAGACCACGGGAGGATTGGAAAGCTTCTCCTGGTCTGCCATTAACAAGAGGGGAGATCCAGGGCCCAGAAATGCAAGCTTTGATGAGATTGAGAAAGCCTGCATCAAATCCCATCTTCTTCAGAACGGCCAAGAGGAAGGAGTGTCTTACTCTGTCAAATGCATTGGCCAGATCAAGTTTGAGAATAAACCCTTTCTCATTTCTGGATTGACTCGAGTGAATGGCTTCTTGTACAAGGAGAATGGAATCAGTTATTTGTCTATTGGCCAAGAACCCCCCTTGATTTTCAGAGATGAGAGAAGGAAGAAAAGGTTTTAGGCGAGTTGCAATAACTTTGGTCAGGATTTTATAGGAGGAGTTACAGAGTGATATGGGTCGGAATCGAGCAAATGAAGAGGGGCGGGTTTCTTTGGGGATGAGTGCTAGATGAGTAGCATTGTTGTATCCCCCTAATTTACCCTTTCGTTGGATCCAATTGAGCATTTTTATCAAATCCTTTTTTATAATTCCCCAAAATTCTCGATAGAAACAAATGGGGAAGCCATCTGGGCCTGGGGCTTTATCAGGCTGTAGAGTCCAGATTGATCTTTTGATTTCCTCCTCATCAATCTCCTTATTTAGACTATCATTCATTTCCTTACTTATCCTTGTAGGAAGATGTTGTAATAGTTTTGTGTAATCCTCTTCTTCTTTTGTTTCAGTTAGGAGATCTCGATAATGTTCTGTAGCAACCCTTCGAATAGCATCCTGTGTGCTTTGTCAATTACCCTCGGCATCTAGGATGGAGCTTACATTGTTCCTTATCTTTCGAGCTGTAGTTTGCTTGTGAAAAAATGTTGAGTTCTTGTCTCCCCCTTGCAACCAAAGTTGCCTCGATTTTAGCCTCCATTTTAATTCCTCTTCTCTATTTGCTTCGATACAACTGTAAATAGAGGTCACTTTCCTGCTGTTTGTTCTCTTGGGAGAGGTCGTGTTCCTCTATTTCTCTTTGGATACTATCAAGGTTATTCTTAATCTCTTTTTTAACCTTCTCAGGTTCTTGATAACTGGTTTTAGCCCATTCTTTTATAGCCTGTTTTGTTTTTCTTAATTTGGTTTCCCAGATGAAGCTGGGGGACCCTTCAACGTGCTGGATCCAAGAATTGTAGACTATTCCTGCGACTGCTGGAATATCATTTCAGAGGGAGCTATACTTAAAAGGAATGGGCCCAAGGAGGCTATGATTTTCCAGTGTGAGTGTTATTGGGTAATGATCAGAGGCTGAACACGTCAAGATGCTGGAATATCTAACAGAGAAGGCAGAAAGAAGCAAGACATTGATGAGAATTCTATCCAACCGTTCCATAATGTTACCTATACCCATCCTGCAGTTATTCCATGTATATCTTCGGTTTTTTGGAGCAATGTCCATAAGATCATGATCCTGCATGATATTTTCCAAATGAGTTCTGTAAGGATCAGGTGTAAAACTGCCTCCTCTTTTTCCATTGGCATGGAGGATTAGATTGAAGTCGCCTCCCAAAATTATATTAGAGCTTTCTTCTGCATCTATACTACCTTTTAGATCATGCCAACAGCACTCCTTGTCTCTGAAATGATTAGGCATGTAGATGTTGTAGATTATTATGATTTTCTTATCTACTTTATTTTCCAAGACTGTTTTCATCCAATGTCTATTTACTATTTCCGAAGTGCAGTTCCATATGCTTTGGTTCCAGATTGTTGTTGTTCCTCCTGAAGCTCCTCTTGCTTCACTGATGCTGCCTTTATACCATCTCTGTTGTTTGATAATTCCACTCATTTCCTACTGGCCTTGCTTTGTTTCTTGTAACAGAATAATTCCTGGTTTCTCACAATGGATAAGATCTCTTAGGGCTGCTACCTTAGAGGGGTGCCCAAGTCCCCTAATGTTCCAAGACAGGATTTTCATCATTGGATATGCGGAGTACGGGGAGGTGCTCGCCCCCCTTGGTCCTTATTAGCTGTTTCTTTGTCATGTTGCCCCAGAATGTAAGTTTCTATGGGTGTCTGAGTTCCCATTGCTATGTCTTTTTATGCGTTCTCATCCCGATGTTGCTTGGCAGATTTCCTACCCAGACCAGGTTTCTTAAATGATTCACTGGTGCCTCCATGATCTTTGGAAGAGCTCCTAGTAATTTTGTTGAGGGGAGGATCAAGAGAGGGCTGAGAGGAGATGATCAGGGGCAAAGAAGATTCATTGGTGTCCTGGAGATGGCTTTCAGGGGGGGATAGAATAGAGAAGGGGTTGGATGAAGGGAAGGTCAGAGGAAGGGAGAGGGGAGGAGGGGGCCGGCTGAGCTACAGTAGAGGCTGAAGGGCCTGCATCAAGAGGAGCTTTAGCTAAAGAGGCCGATTTCTTTTTTTAAACCATTTCCCATTGTTCCTCTTGTGGACCATTCTCTACATCAATAAGCTTAGTACATCTATTGGCAAAGTGGCTGTATTCATGACATACCTTACATTTGAATGGGATCTGCTCATAATCCAGCTGTTGAATATGGCTCCAGTTGTCCACTTTGAGCTTGATGGCTTCAGGGAGGACTTTGCCAAGATCCACTTCAACACAGATCCTCACACAGGCTTGCATGTTTTCTTTTGGTTCGTTGTGATCAATATATTTACCGACTACATTCCCAATTGCACGAACCGATTCATCTCCCCAACAATGGAGAGGGAGATGAGGGAGCCGGACCCAAACCGGAACAGCACTGGGAACATCTAGCTCTGGATCAAGGTCTGGGGTCCATTTATTGAGATACAAGCCCCTGGAATCAATGAAATAGGGCCCGTTTCTTAATATTAAATCCTTATCTTCTTTGGATTCAAAGTGAAAGGTGAAGTACCCTTTCCCACAGAATCTAATGGATATTTTCCCTTGAATTTTGTCAGACCAGTTCCTTTCAACCCATCTTTGAACAGTTTTTGGAGATGGCCAGAGGCCCGTGAATTGACCAATGAGTCCTTTTTCTGCCAGAGACAGAGCAGCCATGCGTGGTAGAGCTGGAGGCAGGTTAACTTCTTGAAGAACATCCAGCTTCTTGACAAATTTTGAAACTACTGGACGGGGGCGCTGTGGGGGCAGTGATTTAACCAAATTCGAGAAGGCCTGTTGAGGATCGACCCCCTCCGGTGGAGCTTCCGGAGGGGCCATGGAAGGAGGCCGAAGGCCCTGACTCCTGCGCAGTAAGAAGACCTAGGGAAGCAGCGCACGCGCAGCAGCAGCCAAAGTCATTAAGCTTCAGCTTTTTATTATTATATATGTATATATATATATATATATATATATATATATATATATATATATATATATATATATATATATATATATATATATATATATATATATATATAAATTTAATTTTTATAAGGTAGTTTAATCCTTTAGGTATATTCATAAATACAATTAATTTAAATCTAGATAAATTAAAAAAATATTTATTTTTTTATTTTTTTATTTTTTTGGTTAATTTAACAATTAGATATTCAATTAACTTAATATTATTCTAATATATATATTTTTATGTCTCTATTAAATAGTTGTTAACTTTTTAACTAACTATTAACTTAACAACCAATTAAAATTATTATTATTATATATATATATATATATATATATATATATATATATAGGTAAGGTCACTTAATATAACTAACTTCCATTTAATTTATTAAATAACTTATTTTTATGGCCCTGGTCCTTAGTCAAATTTAGTCATTGGTCTAGTTAGTCGTTGGAGGCTCTGCTCAAACTATTTAACATACAAAGCTAGATCTGATTCTTCAAATTGTCCTGACGATGAACCACACTAGTTGGTTCGAAACGCGTCAACAAACAATATATCATGTGATTTACGACGAAAAATCTCTCATAAGCTTGATATGGATCACAGAAGCCTAAATTCAACAAGAAAGAAATTCATCTAACATCAGCTAATCCATAAACTGAAACAAAGCATATAAATACAAACAAGAGGAGCTTGGCTACTTGGATTGGGCCCTAACCCAAGAGCTTCAGCCCTATGAGGTAACTCAATGTTAGCTCAAAAAGGATCTCATCTTTATTATCAAAACAGTAATAGGATTACATGAAACTGTCACCAAAAGTAAGCTCAAAGTTCAGCAGAGCAAAACTGCAACAAAAATTCGACCCTAGTGAGACCCTAGGCCTCTCTACTTATACAACTGAAGCTCCCAACAGCTTCCTTAAAATCAGGGAGGCTTGGCTCCCAAAACTCGAGATAAACATAAGTTATCCTCCACTTGCTCGGTTGCCTCCTAGTGCATTGATTTGGTTGTTTCTGCTCTAAGCTGCATGAAGGGAAATTCGAAGTGGGGAGTAATAAATGAGGGGGATTCCCTCCTATAGATCCTCTCCTTTGTCCACTTCGAATTATTGCTGCCAATTTTCCATTGAATCTTTGACTTTGTCTTCAAAATTCAACAAAAATCTGCATTGAACACATATTAGACCTCATGGCATCATAACTAACCCAACTCACTCCATAAGCATAAATATAATCAAAAAACATGCAATAAGTTGAGAGAATGGTTGATTTAACTATGTTAGGAGGCAAAATGATCCCATATAATTACCCATTTATGGGACTCATCAGTCGTGAAACACACGGGGAGCGTTGAACCCAATTTCGAACATTCTTTCAATAAGATACATATACTTTCATTGAGGAGTCTCACCATAAATTATTAATTATTATTTTTAGTGTTATATATATGTATATATATGTTTGTTTTTTCCATTGCCTTCCCCTCTTGTTGTAGCTGCAACAACAAGCCTCTTCAATTCCTCCAGTGTGTTTTGCTTAGAGGAAATTCAGGGACCACTTGTTCACATCAATGCAGAGATCTTATCATCAAGCCACTACAACACTTTTGAGATATGATCAACCCTCTTAACTTATGATAATGGAGGAATATTTGTGAACCTAACTTAATCTTGTTGGCCAGTGTAGAATCACAAAGTGGCCTTTCATGTTGTAGCTTGCTTAGGTAACTCTAAGAGAGAAGTTTCTAGTTGATTTTTCTTGAAAAATTGAGAATTTCTAAGCTTGTGTAACATCGTCTTAGGCTTTTATCAAGTACTATAACACTCCCTTATCCCTTGACCAACACTGAAACCTTTTTCTTAACCACATCACTTAATTTTCCTATCTTCCTTGACCTTGATAGCACTCCATTGATCTTATTCTCAATGTTATAGCACCTTATTACCCCTCATTTCAATGTTACATTTTCAAATGCAACCCTCAAATTTGATCTTCAAGTCATTTTTCTCCCTTATAAGCGTCCATAACATTAAATTAAACTGCTTCTTAGCACTATAGCGCCTAGATGACCCCTAGTCCAATGTTATAGCTTTATTTTTCTCTCTTAAGTTTTTCTTTTGGGTTCTTTGACTCCCTATAACACATCATTAGGCCTAAATTGAGAGTTATAGTGCATCACTAAATCTTTTCCCAACACTACACTACCTCCTTGTGCCTCAAGTTAGAATCCTGTGTCACTCTTTAAAGCCTATTCCTCTCTCAAGGTGGCTTCTTTAAGGTTTCTCTTATGTAACATATGAATTCATTGAAGGTAAAAGGAAAGATAGAGAAAGGTCACTAGAATGGTTGATGCACAAAAATCTCAGAAACGCTTTGATCCCCATTTAGTAACCCTAAATTTTATTTCCTCGACTCCTCGGGGTTTGCTTGGCTAAAACATACAAATTTTCATGTCAAAGTCCATTCTAGTGCTTTTACCATAGTTCTTGGAATAATGTTTATTTGTTATATGATTTCAAGATTGGGTACATGAATGAGTTCTTTATGCTTAGAAACCCTAAGTCTTCCACCTAGAAGTATAAGGAAACTTCTACGTAGGAGGCTACACAAGTACCTTAGTCAAGATGGTGAAATTGTTTTAATTAGAATGATCAAGGGTACTTCCAATTCATATATGATAATATTTCCTTTATCTTGACCACTAAATCCTAGTGCACGTGCACAGGAACATTTATCAATGACCAAACCTTTAGATCTTTTTCCTATAGCATTTGAAACTAATCTACATATTGGGTACCTATTTTTTCAATGTTTTTATAGAAGGATCACATGTGTGACTAGAAGGAAAACATGTTGAAGTTCAATGATTGTGTTTCCCAGACAGTAGAACCTGATAATTCAAATAATCAAAGTCCTAGGATATACATGGTTAGAAGCATATCAGTCATTCAGAGAGATGATTCTCCCATAAATGAACCAAACTTAGAGATATGAAACACTAATAACATATATAAATAAAATAAGGAATCTTCAATTGGGTGAACTTCTTGCATTTTTCTTGATGGAAAAATTTGAACAAACTAAAAAAAATCTAGGAGATATCATGCCAAGAAAGAGGAAGAAGGGAATTAGAAGCATTGTTGCATATGAAATAGTGGATAAGGTTGCAGAGGATAATTTGGAGCAATATCTTACAAACCTCACCAATAAACAAAAGTGTTGAATCCACATATGTTTTATTACAGAAGAACATTCTAGTCATTTTCCAAGCCACATCAGAATGCAACATCATTATGGAGAGCCTACATGTAGCAAATTCATGATGATTACATCATATTATAAAGACTAGGTGGTGCATCTTCAAGGCATTGAGAAACTGCCAATTAAGGACCCAATCAAATGGGGGTATCTGTCTAGCTAGTTTTTCAGTGTTTTGAATAATTTCCTTCATTATATTTGAAAATTATGGGAAGTTGAAGAGTTGTAACTAACCTCATAGAAGTTCAACATGTTGAAAAGTGTAACTAGGTTTGCTCTTCATAATGACATGTAATTGTGATTTTATGTAAAGAGATGTAAAGAAGAAAAATAAAATTATTGTATTGCTTGCATCATGGGTTTCATGAGAAAGACATTTTATTTTTGAGTCAAGACTCCCATTGAGAGTGTTTAGGAATTTTTTCATCTAATCATAAAAGAATAAAAGAGCTATTGTCATGTAATAAAGTCATGTTACACATTGTAAAGGGTGTTGGCTGTGTGGGGCCTGACCCAGGTTCAGCGTTAGTTAGCCAAACAAATCCCTACACTACTGGCCCTTTCAGCATCAACCTATAGAGCGCGGACCAAAGTCTCACCCGAAGCAGTATGGAGGGATGTTGGAACCAACTTTCCGCACCCTGAGATGGTCGTGATGTTGGTTTATACCTTATGTTCCTGCTTTCACGCGGGTCACCAAGTTCTATGGCTCTGTCAGTCTAGCCCTTGATTCCGCCCTTCGGTACCTCCGCGAAGGGTGCGATCGACCTTCGCGCACCCCTAATATGTGATTCAGGTACTTTCGCGCTACTATGACAGCGTATTGTATGAGTTCCCAAGTTATCTTAAGTGTGTTATTTATCTAACTAAACAATCACAGTTAGCACCGCATAAACAGATATTCTTACTTGCGTTCACTTAATTAATACAATCACATACATTCGTGCATCACATGAAAAATTGTATATTAAACCCAAAACACAATATAACCAGATGCATTAACAAGAAATAGATACACAAAATTTGTAGAATACTTCTCTTTATTGATATCTTCGGACTATTACAGACTTTATCCGCCCTATGCACACAACTCCAGGGGTCCACGCACTCAGCTACGGACTTCCACCCTAGGCCTCTACGCACTCAACTGCAGAGCCTCTACCTACGCTAAGACTCGAAACTTAGACTTCTCTAAAGACTTCCTCCTTATCGCTTAAGACTTATCACCTCTTTAGAGCTTACTTAGCTCTTTTTATACAATCCCATGGTCTGCGAACCATGGGTAGATCTTTACAGCCGACTTTACACTTACAAAACAAGTGTGGACAACCCTTTATGACTCATGACACCTTCATGCTTCGCAACCACAAAATGCAGAGACTTTACAACTTTATTACAAAATTTAACCAAAACATGGGCTTTTAGCCCCAAAAATGTCCTTGGGGGATCCCATTCCCAACAGGCCCCCAACACAAACATCGTGACTCACCCTCAAGTCACCCTGCGAGTGCAGGGATCTTAGCACGAAGACCTCCCAGTTCAACCTGTATGACCGCAACCTCAGTCGTGCACTGTACGGCCACCTGCTTCGCTTCTTCAACCATCTGCATGGTCACTGCTCCTAAACTGTCGGCCTGAAGCTTTTGTTGAGTTGCTTGTAGAGTCGCAAGCTTTCCTTCAATAGAGGTTGTAACCGCATATGCCTCGTCCAACCAGGGCTTCAGTCACATCTTCAACACTGCCTCCTTGTGTTGTGTTGCATCTACCTACTCTTTCAGCTGCTTGGCCTCCTGCAACTTTGCCAGTCTTTGTGTGAGCATGATGGTTCACGTTGTGCCTTTGACCTCATCATAGCGCTGCTGCAGCCCGTGCACTTTTGTATCCAGTACTTGTACATTAGGGTACTCCTGCAAGCTTGTCAGGACCTCAAATGATTGTTTAAATAGTTGTGTGCAATCTGCTACTGCACTGTCAACTGTCATTATTGCCTCTATGACAGCGGTTGCACGCTACTCCTTTACTTCTGGCTAAGTTGAAGGTTGGGCCTTCAACTGTAATTTGGTGATCTGCAGGTTCAACTCCAATTGAACCCTCGCCATCTCTGTGGGAGCATCACGTGCCCCTGTAGCTAGCTTGTGAATGCGCACCTCGACTGGTTCTTCCTTAGGAATGGCCAACTCCAGGACCATTCAGCATGCCTCCTCTACGACCTGAATTATTCGCTTGTTTTGTGCGGTCACCTCGGTCACGGCGGTGATGGCAGAGTCTCTCTATAGGGCCATTTGTTTGTTATTAATCCTCTTCTTGCTAATCACTTGTAGAGTGCGGTGTTCACGGGCCCTCAGCGCCACAATTACTCCATGCTGCAACAGGTGGAGCACCTCGCCAGGGAGCGCTGCCAGATTCAACCCTACTCCCTTGAGGGCGCTGACAGTGGGCATGTCAGCTTCATTCTCTGTGGTCAGTGCTCCATCGGGTAGCACTATCACGCT
This sequence comes from Pinus tabuliformis, assembly GCA_031772625.1. Taxonomy (NCBI): domain Eukaryota; kingdom Viridiplantae; phylum Streptophyta; class Pinopsida; order Pinales; family Pinaceae; genus Pinus; species Pinus tabuliformis. The sequence continues at coordinate 1,282,980,852 of CM062818.1, read as the reverse complement.
GGAGACCTTTGCGCATAGCAGCTTCTGAAGTACCGATAGCAAGGTTGGTGGACACCATGCCAGCCTGTGACACGTGGGTTTGCAACTCCTGCAGACCTGTCTAAATAGCCCCCAATATTAGTTTTTGTTGCTTATAAAACTGTTGTAGGGCCTCTGCGTGATCCTATGGATCATTCTTGCGGTGATGGGTATTGTCTCCTCCAGCCACAGACACCCATCATTCACCAAGCATAGCAACTGCTTGATGACCAAGACTGTAATCAGGGTGTGGTTGTAGTGTGGCACCCATAGCAGGTTGAAAAGACCTGCCTTGTCTACTCCTCTGAGCCACTTTCGTGGATCAATGCGGTCATCCTGGTGGTTGTGTCAATAATGTAGCGCATTAGCTACTCGGTCGCCAGGTGCGGGAACTTCTCATGGTTAGCTAAGTCCCAGTCTTCGAGCTTTAACAGAGGAACCCACCCCAAGCGTGGTCCTTCAAAGACAATCTCATCCTAAAGCAGAGGGGTTTTCAAGGGGACCTTGCTCTCATCGATATCTTTGGGCACCTTGGTCTTGCCCTTGCACGGAGGGACATACTCAGGCAACCGAGTGATAGGGTCAGCACCCTGGACTTCAACTTCCTCCACATCTATCCCCAAGTCCTCGTCATCCATCGGGATGTCTTCGATTTCCTCCTCCTTTGGCTCCAGATTGATGGCTTTTCCCTTTTCCTGTGTGATGGGCTTGTCTTTCGATGGATTTCTTCTTAGCGATGCGTGCACCGGTATTGCAGGCTACTTGCCCTTCTTATCCTTCGCACTCTCCTTGGTTGGGGTTGGCTTTGGTCTCGACGTCCTTGGTGATTTGGGAACTTCAGCTAAGACTTCGGCAACCTCTTGAGAAACTTCCTTTGCCTCCATAACAATTTCCGGCACAGCCTCCTTGACTTTCACTGCTTCGGTATCCATAGCTTCTGTAGGTGTCGACATGATGTTCTGCAATAACTCCTATGTCACTAGCCCTCTCCAAGTCGGCCTACAATGAATGAAGAATCTAGAGGATCATGTCGACTCTCCCTCAAGTGATCATGTCGACCTAAAGGACATGAAACAATGTGTATATATAACCACACTCAACCTCATTTGGAGGCAAGCAATTCGATGAAGAAGAGCCTACAATCACAAGTGAGAAGAAAGGATTAGAAAAGAGAATAAAAGGACGAACAAATGATAGCGAAGGAAGGGATTCTTATGGGGAATCTAATTTGGACTAGTATACTCTCCCACATGCAAAGGAAGTAGGTCTGAAGGCACATAGAGAAGGTCGAAGATCTCGTTGCTACATTGAGGTGACTTTGTTTGGGTATAGGATCTCATAAGAAGAAGTTGAGGAGAAGTGTTATAGTTCTCTCTCTCTTGAAGAGAATAAACAAGGAGAGAATATTGTTCTAGGGTTTATGTAATAGGGTTAACCTAAGAGACTGATATTCTCTAGGGAGGTCAAGAAGATAAGTTTGAGACTCTAGAAGGAAGACGAGAAAAAGAAGGTCGAGAAGAGCATAAGGAAGCCGAGAAAAGGAAGAGGATTACACAAGGAAGAGTCAAGGGTCTGTTTCATGGCCTTGGTATTCATCAATTGAAGATATATAAGAATAATTTCTGATTGGGTTTTCCTCTCAAAGAGTGAGAAGTTTTTGCCCTACGTGACAAACCTACATACTGTGTCTCTTGTATTCTATTGTTTATTTGGTAATTATCTTTATGAAAAGAACACAATAATAATATAACAAAGAGAAGATCATAATTCAAGAAGTAAAAGTACATCACAAGCAATTATCAAGAAGAAAAATCTCCTAACTCATTTATGTCCTAGATTTATCAACATGGTATTAGAGCTTAGGTGTTGAAGTCAAGAAGGGGCGTTCAAGCAAGGAAACACACGAGAATCGAGCTTCAAATAAGGATCAAATAAAGTCAAAGAAAACCAAGAAAGAGATCAATATCTTCATCATACAAAAACCCTAGATCAAAGAAATATACTCTAGCAAGAGTCTTGAAATAATCTTCAAGAAGGAAGCAAGAAGAGAGACCAAAACCCTATAAGAATTTCAAAGATCATCAACAAAAGAAGGATAGAACATTCAAGAAGGTTAGTGAAATAAGACCTCCCTCATCAATTCTTCAAGGAGTAATCAACATCTAGATTAAGAAGGAAGGAATCATCAATCACTCAAGTAATTTTATGACTTCATATGATACTATCAAAATGTCATTTTGCAAAGAAAGCAACAAATTGGTTGGGGCTTCAAATTTGCTTGCATGGAAGAAAAGAACTGACCTAAATCTCATTGAGAATGAGGTAATGGATCACATCAAGGGGTCAATAACCCAACCTACCAAAGAATATACTCAAGCACATGCTAGATTCATGAACGGGGGAGTGAGGGCCCAGAGGATTCTCATAGAATCCATCAAAGACTCTCTTATCCCATATGTATCAAAATTAAACACTACAAAAGATGTATATGATAAATTGGTAGAGTTTTTTTCCATAAGCACTACAGGAGAAATAATCTCATTAAGGCAAGAAATATACAAGCTAAAGATGACAAAGGAAGATGGAATAGCCTCAACTTTATGAGGATTTATGAGATAAGAGATCAATTACAAGTCCTGGGAGAAGTCATGTCTGATAGATAAATGACAACAGTGATATTAAATTCAGTACCAGAAGAATGGGGTAACTTTAATTCAAGTATTTATGGGAAGGAATAAGCTATGTCATTCCAATATCTATGGTCTCTATGTAAGATCGAAGAAACTAGGCTGAAGGCAAAGACTGATGTGGGATCAAATGAGCAGAATCAAGCATATGTTTCTATGTCAAGAAGAAAATGAAAATTTGGAAAATTTGATCCTCAAAAGAAGAAGAAGAACATGGCTAAGGTACAGTGCTATTGATGTCAATAATATGGACACTATCAAAGAGATTGTCCTAAGCTTAAAAGGGACAATAACAAAAGAAATAAGGAAGAAGCCCATAATACTGAAGAAGTAGACGGTCCTGAGACAAAGAAGCCCAAGAAGGAGAAAGTGAAAGATATCTACTATGAATGAGAGAATCTCCTTCACTAAAAGGTACTCTTCTATTATGTAAATTATATATATGAAGCTTTGAAAATAAGATAGAATGCATGGCATCATGGTAAAAGCATTAGAAGTAAGAGCTCGTGGCATATGTAATATGATGGATGTCTGGAACAAAACCTATGGAATTCAACTATATAGGGTATAACTCCTGGGAACCTCATTGAAAGATCAAGCGATAGTTTTATAAGTCATCTAGAAAAATGGTTATCATACATTTGTCAAAAAGATAGGATATGCAAGATCCTCAAGATTACCTAATGGAATCTTCAATGTAAGATTCACCAATGAAGAAGAAAAGTAAGTGTTTCTTCAAGAATTCCAATCTTGTGGAATTCATAGAATGATAGTATGATAACATGGAAGTGAATAATATCAAGGGAATGAAATTCCTTCATTCAAAGGAAGTTTTTGCAAGAATTCTAGATGACCCAAAAGATGAGGTATGTATGCTTCAATATTATAGAAGTCATGTCATATGGTTGCAAACAACATGGATCACTTCTTTATCTTAAGAGGCATCATCAAAGAAACAATCTCAAAGGGATGCAAGAATGCATGTGTCACATATTTATTAGATGAAATCAACACAATATGTCCTCATATGGAGTACGAGGTGATTGAATACAACTAAGGAACTTTGAAGCTCCTAGGAATGAAATGTGTGAAGAAAGGAAGGAAGAGAAAATGAATCTATGCAACTATGGTAAAGGAAGTCAACATCCGAAGGAACAGGAAGATTTAACTATGATATCTCCCAAAAATATATGAAGACTCTAGTGAAAGTCTGGAAAAATATGGAGACCCTTGACAATACATATATTTAAGGAGATGTGTCAAAATGCATGTAGGATGTTGATTCCTACAAGAATATGTCACGATGAAAGACCATCACAAGGTAATTATGATTTAAGTATTCCTTATTTATGATCTAGATGGGCTTATGCAAAACTACCGAAGGGAAGAACTATGAATGTCTTCCATAAAGAACCATGTAGAAGGATGCAAGAACTTTTTGAAAAAGAAAGCATGATGAAGGTAGCAGAACATGAAGCAATGCCAGATGAAGACTATTGGATCACATTCTGATGAAAATAATGATGATATGACTAATGGATGGTGTGTTCCCTATGAAGAAGTCCCAAAATATGAAGACTCCATAACAAAGAAGAAATTCATGACATTGAAGAAAGGAGTTCTTCAAGCATCTGATTATTCCATTATCTCCACCTAAGAAGCTGTTTTAGGTCCCTAATTAAGAGGGAGCCTAGAAAGTATCTTACTTGGAAGAAACTTGAAAAATCCTACACCAAGAGGGAGATAAGGTGCATTTCTTATGTAGAAATTAGTAAATTCCTTTAATGGAATAGATATGTCCTCCCTAATTGAGAGGGAGAGATAGACACATCATTCTGGTTTTCACGTGGGAAGACAGAATGAGAGAATTGGGTAATCATCTAGCATCTAATACTCTTTGAGGATGAGATAGGGCATCCAAGAGAAGAGTAGTTGTGGAGGACCGATATTCTTTGAGGGCTATGGAGTCAAAGATAAGAATAGTCCTCATGGAACATGTTGGCATTTTGGCACAGGTGTGGCGCTACAGTATAGGTGTTGTCCTTAATGGCAACTCTCTTTGATGACAGATCTCAGTTCAGACTACAGAATGAAGAGAAATCTCATATACGCAGGTTAATTAAGTCCAAGTTGCGTATACACGTTGGTGCTCTATATACTAAGTCGCGTATACACAGGTGAGCTATATACGAAGTCGCGTATACACGCAGTTTCATGAACAGAAAAGAGCGTGCATGTCGAGAAGCTTACTTTTGGTCCGTGGTAGTTAGTCCTCGGTACTTGAGCCTATGTTTTGGACCAAGGTATCTCGACAAGTGTGTTGATCCCAAGTATTAGGCTCTTGGTATTGTTTTACTATGGTTTTGGAGCATGGTATTGAGCAAGGCCTAAGACTATAAAAGGAGAAGAAGATCATTAGGCAAGTGCAATTTTTGAAAAGGTCTTGAATATCTGATGAAGAAAGAGATCTAGTATGCAGGTTCTGGGTTGATGATACATTGCTTGATCTGAGCTAAGGAGAGATCACACCGGTTGATGGAAGACTAGATCTAAGGATAGAACGAGATCAAATGGTTTGAAATGAACTATCGGTATATGGTTGATTACGCATATTTTTAGATCTGCATACTGACGCAATGTTATGTTCTAAATATAACTGATGTCTGGTACAGCTGCAAGTTATGAGAAATTATTTTTAGATCTGTACGCGGGTTGTCTTTGGTAAAAGCGCGTGTATACGCGGGTTGGTTTCATTGAAGTAGCGTATATCTTTTGAAGCCTAATTTTTGGGTTGCAGATGGGTCTAACTGTTATTGCAGAAGTTCTGTAGTCTGCTCTGTGTTCTGGTGACTGGGTGTTGACAGGGTTTCAGTGGTTCAGTGATTCAAAGATTGATGATGCTAGTATTGGTTGTTTTATGCTTCAATGATTTGTGAATGAATCATGGTCTTCATATTGTAATGTTGTGCTTCAGGAGTATCCAGTCTGAAAATTGATGAAAAGTGGTACCTGAAGGAAAGAAGATTGTAGGCCAGCACCTACGTACTAGTATCTTAGCTAGTACAAGAGCAAAGGGGGTTGGAGCTCCCTTCCAGGAGAGTTTGGAAAACAAGAGAAAGTTGTAGCCTTCTGCAGGTTGTAGCCTGCGTACTGGTATAAGGCTGCACCAGTACAAAAGATTGTAAACTGAAGTTTCTTATTAAAGAAAGATAGAGACGACTTGCAGCAGGTGGTTTTCACCCACATTGGGTTTCCACCTTATATCATGGTGTTCATGTGTGTGGCTTTTGTGTGATGATCTGTTCTGTTATACTGCATCTGTTTACTTTTAATATGGTTAATAATGTCCTGATGCATTTACAGAAGATAAACTAACTGAATCATAAGATTTCTGGTTATACGCTGGTTGCTTTAGACACAGTAGCGTGTACACGCTGGTTCACTTAACTGAAGTAGCGTATATGTTTCTGAGTACTGAAAAAGTTTTATTGATCTGATAATACTGATTCACCCCCCCCCCTCTCAATATTATTTCCAACAATTGGTATCAGAGCAGGTCCTTCAAAGAAGCTTGATCGCTTGAAGGTAGATCGTTCATCATGAGCAACTACGAGAGAGAAGCATCAATCAGGCCACCGGTTTTTGATGGGACAAACTTCAATTATTGGAAGGTAAGAGTTACTGCCTATCTTCAATCTCTTGGTACAGAAGTTTGGGACATCGTAGAGATAGGCTACACTTTTCCTTCAGCTACTCCTACAGATGCAGCCGAGAAAAAGAAATATGAAACAAATGCGAAAGCAGTCAGTACTCTATTAGGATGTATATCCCAATCGGAATTCATGAAGGTAATGCACTATAAATCTGCAAAAGAAATATGGGACAAAATTGTCACGAGCTATGAAGGAGACGAACAGGTAAAGCGTGCTAAACTTCAAACTCTCAGGATTAAGTATGAGACTCTCAGAATGTATAATGATGAAAGTGTGGCTAACTATTTCCTTAGGGTAGATGAGATTGTTAATTGCATGAAAAACTTGGGTGAAGAAATAAAAGAGGCTATTGTGGTTGAAAAGGTTCTAAGATCATTGTCCCCCAAATTTGAATCTAAAGTGTCTGCAATAGAAGAAAAGGAAAATCTACGAATTCTTACTATGTCTCAGCTTCACGGAATTCTAACTGCTTATGAAATGAGAAAAGGAGGTCCATCAGACAGAAGAGAAGCTGCTTTCAAGGCTTCAGGCAAAGAAGATTATTATGAAGCAAGTCACGTGCCAGAAGATGAAGAAGAAGAATCAAATTTTGTCAGAAATCTTCAAAGGGGTTCTGGAAGGTTCAGAGGTAAGTTACCTTTTAAATGCTTTGCTGCCAAATGTCCTCACAAAGATAAGAATAACAAGGGAAAGGAACCTGTTAAATGGAACAAGAAACAGAATGAAAAGAAGAAAAACTATTACACTCATGAAGATAGTGATGGTCTTTCAAATAGTGACGAAGATGAACAGGGTAATAGATATAAACTTTTAATGGCTTTTGAAGATGATGACTACATGGATGCTATAGATGTAGAAGGCTTTTATGAAGAAATGAATAATCTCAAAGTTTGCTTAGAAGAGAAAAGTGCTATTATTGACTCTCTACAATGTCAACTGGCTAAAAAGGAAAAACATCTTGAAAAATTGGAATGTGAGATTGTTTGTCTTAGAAAGGAGATTGAGAAAACAAAAGCGATTAATCTTAAATTTGTTAAAGGATCTGAAACCTTGGATGAGATTATCAATGTGCAGCGTTCTCCTCTGATCAAGACTGGTCTGGGATATAATGGAGAAACATCTCAAGCTTCTACTTCTAAAAGTTATCTTGATGCAGCAAGGAGAAGTGAGCAAAGGCCAAATAAAAGTCAGGGACAGTTTACCTCAAGAACAAATCAAGAAATTCGGGGACAAGCTGCCTTAAGGACAAACAGAAGCTACAATCAGCCACAGGTAAAATCTTCACAATTTGCCCCAAGAATGGATGTCAATAGAAGCTACAATCGGTTGGATGATAGATCTAATTATCGCAGAAATTTCTTTAATGGCCAATGTTTTTCTTGCCATAACTTCAGTCACAAAGCAGCTCAATGTGTTGCCTACAAGACAATCATGACTAGAGAAGCTCAAAAGCAAAGAAGTATGACTGGAACCATGAAAAGGACTTATAACAACTTTTCGGTTCTTGAAAATGAAGTTGAATGCTCTATTTGTAATAACTTTGGTCATGAAGACTCTGAATGCAGGAGCAGGTTCTGGAAGACAACTCAGAAGGAACAAACATGGAGAATAAAGGAACCGCAACCAGAAAGATGTGGGATAGCCTTTTATGCAGAAGGTCAAGAAATTCTATGGTACATTGACAGTAGATGCTCGAAGCATATGACAGGGGACAAAGAAAAACTTGAATCATATACCGCATTAGAAAAGGGAAAGAAAGTTTCCTTTGGAAACGATATCTCTGCAGCCATAAAAGGAAAAGGCGTTGCTCCGTTGAAAGAGAAGGTCAAAGCTGGAAATGTTTTGTATGTTGATGGATTGAAGCATAATCTTCTGAGTGTCAGTCAGATGTGCGATCAAGGAACAGAGGTAATATTTAGATCAAATGGGTGTTGTGTTCGTGATCTTGATACAGGTGAAACAGTGATCAAAGGAAGAAGGACTCCAAATAATCTCTACATATTTGAAGAAAGACAACAACAATGCTATTTCAGCAAGAATGATGAACACTGGCTATGGCATCGGAGGTTGGGGCATCTAAGCTTTCCACAAATAAGGAAAGCATGCAAATATCAGGCAGTTCGTGACCTTCCAGATATCAAAATTCCAGACAACATCATATGTAAATCATGTCAGTTTGGAAAGCAAACCAGAACTAACTTTCCTGAGAAGGAAGGATCAGCTAGCATGCCTCTTGAGCTAGTACATACAGATACATGTGGTCCATTCAGAAAAAGAACACCTCGAGGAGAAGAATATTTGATATTATTCATTGACGATTTCTCCAGGTTTGTCTGGTTAGGACTTATGAAGCACAAAGATGAAGCATTCGAAAAATTCAAATCCTTCAAAGCCTTGGCTGAAAATGAATCAGGACACAAAATTAAGTGCCTCAGATCTGACAGAGGTGGGGAGTTTACCTCGAATGAATTTTTCGATTTCTGTGAAGAACATGGGATAAGAAGAGAATTCTCTACAGCTAGAACTCCTCAGCAAAATGGAGTTGTGGAAAGAATAAACAGAACAATCCAACAAATGGCTCGTGCTATGCTTGATGAGTCAGGTACTCCCGCAACGTTCTGGGGTGAAGCTGCACATGCTGCGGTTATTATTCTCAACAAAACAAATGTCCGAGTAAATAGCACTCAAACTCCTCATGAGCTCTGGTGTGGTAAAACTCCTTCAGTGAAGCACTTCAAAATATTTGGGAGCAAATGTTATATTAAGAATACTGATGAGCAACTTGGCAAACTTGAACCTAGAGCAGATGAAGGCATTCTTCTTGGTTATTCTCCACATAGCAAAGCATACAAATGCTACAATAAAAGACTTGGCAGAATTGTTGACAGTATTGATGTTGTGGTTGATGAGAAGGGATACATTCCTAGGCAAGTTCATCATGAAGACATCGAAGAAGATGAAGGCTACCCTCAAAGACAGAATGATGAAGAAGATCCTCAAGAAGAAGAAGAACCTCAAGAAGAACCAGAAGAGCAGACAAGAATAGAAGAGAAGACTCCATCTAGATATGTTCAGAAGAATCATCCAGAATCTCAGATTGTGGGGCAGAAAGAAGCAGGAGTACAAACAAGAAGAACAATTGCAGAAGCTTCAAGCTATTTGGCATTACTCTCTTCCACTGAACCACAAAATGTGAAAGAGGCATGCAAAGATGAATGTTGGGTCAAAGCAATGGATGAAGAACTTGATCAGATCGAGAAGAATAACACTTGGGAATTGGTTCCTAGACCAAAAGATAAGAATGTCATAGGGACAAAATGGGTCTTCAAAAATAAATTGAATGAAAATGGAGAAGTAATTAGAAACAAGGTCAGACTTGTTTGTAAAGGGTATGCGCAGCAAGAAGGAATAGATTTTGAAGAGACCTTTGCTCCTGTTGCAAGACTTGAGGCCATCCGAATGTTCCTTGCTCTCTCAAGCTTTCAAAACTTCAAGGTATTTCAAATGGACGTGAAATCAGCCTTTCTGAATGGAGACTTAGAAGAAGAAGTATATATTGAGCAGCCAGATGGGTTCATTCTTGGGAATGATCCAAACCTTGTATGCAGATTGAAAAAGGCTCTCTATGGTCTCAAACAGGCTCCAAGGGCTTGGTACTATCGTTTGGACAAATATCTTCACCAACAAGGCTTTTCAAAAGGATCAGCAGATAGCAATCTCTATATGAAAGTTGAAAATAACAAATTGCTAATACTTGTTGTGTATGTAGATGATATTATCTTTGGCAGCAATGAAGAGGCTATGAGTCAAAACTTTGCCTTGGTTATGCAGAAAGAATTTGAAATGTCATTACTTGGAGAATTGACATACTTTCTTGGATTGCAAATCCAACAAAATGAAGGAGGTATTTTCTTGTCTCAAACCAAGTACCTCAAGCAGATCTTGAAGAAGTATGGCATGGAAGATTCAAAGCCAGTTTGTACCCCCATGGTTACAGGATGCAGCCTCAGTGCAAATGATGAATCAGCAGCAGTTCACCAACCAACTTATAGATCCATGATTGGGAGTTTTCTTTATTTGACAGGTACCCGACCAGATATTATGCATGCAGTAGGAATCAAAAGAATCTTCAGGCAGTCAAAAGAATCTTCAAGTATCTTCAAGGGACTCAAAACTATGGCTTATGGTATCCTAGAGATACAGATCTCACTCTTCATGCTTACACAGATGCAGATTGGGCCGGAAGTGTGGATGACAGGAAAAGCACAAGTGGTGGTGCTTTCTTCATGGGTTCCAGATTAGTATCTTGGTTCAACAAGAAACAAAGTTCGATTGCTTTATCTACAGCTGAAGAAGAATATGTGGCTGCGGCATCTTGTTGCACACAACTTCTTTGGATGATGCAGACCTTGCAGGATTTTCAAATCACTTGCACTCCACCAGTCTCTATCTTATGTGATAATACAAGTGCAATCAGCATTTCAAAGAATCCAGTCATGCATTCAAAGACCAAGCACATACCAATCAAGTATCACTTCCTCCGGGAACAAGTGCTTGAACAAAAGGTCAAGTTGGAGTATGTTCCTTCTAAAGAACAAGTTGTTGATATTCTCACAAAACCACTGCCCAGGGAGACTTTTGAATATCTCAGACAAAAGCTGGGAGTAGTTGATGCTTCAGCCTGCTGTTGAAGCTTTTCTGTTCTAAAGAAAAGTTGGTATACGCGTGTTGTGTAAGGGATATCCACGTACATACGCTGATTTATGCAGGTGAAGTCGCGTATATGGAGTTCTGAACAGCAAGGGCAGATTCTGGTTGGAGAAGGTCTGAGATGGGTATGCCAGAATCCTTCAGGCACAGTTTCAGGGGGAGCAGCAGGCACAGTTTCAGGGGGAGCAGCTTAAAGTCTAAAAAATCATTGTTGGCATTTAGATGCTTTTGGTTCTAGTTCACAACTGTTGTCGGTTTCAGGAGAAGGAGCACAGAAGGAAATCTTGGTTGCTGATCTAAAAGATGATTATCAGATGTTGCTGTTGACTTTCATAAGTCTTGGTCTAGATTTTTCGTCTCTATGTCATGTATCTCTTTTGTATGGTGTCAAGGTCATGTAACGGCCTAGGTTGGTTTCCCCACTATGCCTGGGATGAATGATGTAATGTAATTGGTTGTTATATGTAAATTTCTGATGTATCCCCTCTTGGTTGGGAGTATGGATGTATATATTAAGTCTTTTGGTGATAGGAAGGTCCTTTATGATGTATAAGTCTTGGTTCTTTTTGAAGAACATCTTCTGCAGATCTTGCCTACAGTCAGGGGGAGCATGTTCAGCACAGCAGAGCAGAGATATCAGCATGTACTCAGGGGGAGCACAGCCCTTTGCCCTTGATGACAAAGGGGGAGAATGATTCTAAGGATCTTGGGGTTGCCATCAAGTCCAAAGGGGGAGATTGTTGGCATTTTGGCACAGGTGTGGCGCTACGGTATAGGTGTTGTCCTTGATGGAAACTCTCTTTGATGACAGATCTCAGTTCAGACTACAGAATGAAGAGAAATCTCATATACGCAGGTTAATTAAGTCCAAGTTGCGTATACACGCTGGTGCTCTATATACTAAGTCGCGTATACACAGGTGAGCTATATACGAAGTCGCATATACACGCAGTTTCATGAACAGAAAAGAGCGTGCATGTCGAGAAGCTTACTTTTGGTCCGTGGTAGTTAGTCCTCGGTACTTGAGCCTATGTTTTGGACCAAGGTATCTCGACAAGTGTGTTGATCTCAAGTATTAGGCTCTTGGTATTGTTTTACTATGGTTTTGGAGCATGGTATTGAGCAAGGCCTAAGACTATAAAAGGAGAAGAAGATCATTAGGGAAGTGCAATTTTTGAAAAGGTCTTGAATATCTGATGAAGAAAGAGATCTAGTATGCAGGTTCTGGGTTGATGATACATTGCTTGATCTAAGCTAAGGAGAGATCACACCGGTTGATGGAAGACTAGATCTAAGGATAGAACGGGATCAAATGGTTTGAAATGAACTATCAGTATATGGTTGATTACGCATATTTTTAGATCTGCATACTGACGCAATGTTATGTTTTGAATATAATTGATCTCTGGTACAGCTGCAAGTTATGAGAAATTATTTTTAGATCTGTACGCAGGTTGTCTTTGGTAAAAGCGCGTGTATACGCGGGTTGGTTTCATTGAAGTAGCGTATATCTTTTGAAGCCTAATTTTTGGGTTGCAGATGGGTCTGACTGTTATTGCAGAAGTTCTGTAGTCTGCTCTGTGTTCTGGTGACTGGGTGTTGACAGGGTTTCAGTGGTTCAGTGATTCAAAGATTGATGATGCTAGTATTGGTTGTTTTATGCTTCAATGATTTGTGAATGAATCATGGTCTTCAAATTGTAATGTTGTGCTTCAGGAGTATCCAGTCTGAAAATTGATGAAAAGTGGTACCTGAAGGAAAGAAGATTGTAGGCCAGCACCTATGTACTAGTATCTTAGCTAGTACAAGAGCAAAGGGGGTTGGAGCTCCCTTCCAGGAGAGTTTGGAAAACGAGAGAAGGTTGTAGCCTTCTGCAGGTTGTAGCCTGCATACTGGTATAAGGCTGCACCAGTACAAAAGATTGTAAACTGAAGTTTCTTATTAAAGAAAGATAGAGACGACTTGCAGCAGGTGGTTTTCACCCACATTGGGTTTCCACCTTATATCATGGTGTTCATGTGTGTGGCTTTTGTGTGATGATCTATTCTGTTATACTGCATCTGTTTACTTTTAATATGGTTAATAATGTCCTGATGCATTTACTGAAGATAAACTAATTGAATCATAAGATTTCTGGTTATACGCTGGTTGCTTTAGACACAGTAGCGTGTACACGCTGGTTCACTTAATTGAAGTAGCGTATATGTTTCTGAGTACTGAAAAAGTTTTATTGATCTAATAATACTGATTCACCCCCCCCCCCCCTCTCAGTATTATTTCCAACAGAACACACCCTGAGTACCCGGGTAGGGTTTGTTCCGAGAGAAACAATGATGAGAGTGTCTATAAATCATTGGTCTCACCAGCATTGAGCTCAAATCTTGTGGAGAGATAGAGGTGTTATTCATGGCCTTTCTATGTAACAATCCTGGTTGATATGATGCTAAACAAATGGATTACCAATTTGATTATTCTTATGAGAAATTCTTCATATTGAGAATTACCAAGTACCATTATGAATACCTCCCTAGTTAAGAGGGAGTGTTGAAAAGTGTAACTAGGTTTGGTCATCATAGAGACATGTAATTGTGATTTTATGTAAAGACATGTAAAGAAGAAAAATAAAATTATTGTATTGCTTGTATCATGGGTTTCATTAGCAAGAGATTTTATTTTTGAGTCAAGACTCCCATTGAGAGTCTTTAGGAATTTTTTCATCTCGTCATAAAGGAATAAAAGGTTCATTTTCATGCAATAAAGTCATGTTACATATTGTAAAGAGTCACACTTGTCTATGTAAAGTAATCCTCCAATACCTTGTCACTGGCCCTCTCCAAGTCGGCCTACAACGAATGAAGAATCTAGAAGATCATGTCGTCTCTCCCTCAAGTGATCATGTCAGCCTAAAGGAAATGAGACAATGTGTATACATAACCACACTCGACCTCATTTGGAGGGAATAAATTCGATGAAGAAGATCCTACAATCACAAGTGTGAAGAAAGGATTAGAAAAGAGAAGAAAAGGACAAAGAAAGGATAGTGAAGGAAGGGATTCTTTTGGGGACACTGATTTCAACTAGTATACTCTCCCACATGTGAAGAAGTAGGTCTTAAGGAACATAGAAAAGGTTGAAGAACTTGTTGCTGCATTGAGGTGACTTTGTTTGGTTATAGGATCTTGCAAGAAGAAGTCAAGGAGAAGTTTTATAGGTCTCTCTCTTGAAGAGACTAATCAAGGAGCGAAGATTATTCTAGGGTTTCTGAAATAGGGTTAACCTAAGAGACCAAGAATCTCTAGGGAGGCTGAGAAAAGAAGTTAAAGACTCTAGAAGGAAGTCGAGAAAGAGAAGGTCGAGAAGAGCAAAAGGAAATTGAGAAAAGGAAGAGGCAGAACATCAAAGAGGCTAGTGACAAGGGTCTTGGGAGGAATATTGATTCAAGGGTCTTTGTCATGGTCTTGGTATTCGTCAATTGAAGATCTATAAGAAGAATTTATGATTGGGTTTTCCTCTCAAAGAGTGAGAGTTTTTAGCCCTGGATGACAGGCCTACATACTATGTCTCTTGTCTTCTATTGTTTATTTGGTAATTGCCTCGATGAAAAGAACACAATAATAATATAACAAAGAGAAGATCATAATTCAAGGATTAAAAGTACATCACAAGAAATTATCAAGAAGAGAAATCTCCTAACTCATTGATGCCCTATATTTCTCAACACAACAGTCATAGGAGGCAGTTACTAACTCAATCTATAAGTGTTGAAAAACTCTTAGGAAAATGGTTGCAAACTTTTGAATTTTGTTGATATATCTGCAAACTAGATATAGGAGGTTGTTACTTCTACATTCGTTTCTTTAATATAAAGAAGTCTTGAAGGCCATTGGTGGAACTGTATTCTAACATGCATCTTATCCTTATTTCTGACTACTCTTAAACAATTCATGTGTGTGTGTGTTTTGTGGGATGTATATTGTTAGGTTATATATTATTTTGTAAATTAGAAGGTGTCTTTCACGTGCTTACTATTTCATTTCTACAGCTTTCATTCTATGAGAACTTATTAGATCAACATATTGACTATTCTAGAGTTGTTCTAGTAAGCTAGACATTTTCTTTATCTTTCATTTCAGTTAATTATTTCCTTAATTGTGAACTTGTATGTTTATTGGCTCATCACTTCCTACTTCTTATCTATTTTCCACTGCTAGCTAGCTTTCCTTTTTTTATCTTAGTGCATTAGATAGTTTTAGTTTAGAATATACATACCCCCTATTGTGACGATTATCCATATTTCACACCATTTTGGGAAAACCAAGAATGGTTACCAGGCCATAGTTTGGATGAGTTTCTTATCCCAAATGGTGTGAGGTCTAATTGAGACCTCATATCAAAGAGAACCCATTGACTATTTCTAGGTCATACATCCATGTGAACACCTTTATAAATGATTTGTCCTCAAAGCATCTTCATGGAAGGGATTTGACTTTTCATTGTGGCACATAATGTCTTTGTATGATTTTCTATTCTTGATGTTGTCATCTTGATAATACAAGATAGTATGGGCTTCTAGTTATTGATCAGAATTGTTGAATTGTAAAAGGATTTGACCATCCTAATTCAATCTTTGTGGAATGTTGCACTTATATGATACCCAAGTTGAATTGTCATCATGGAACTTATTGATATTGGTACCAATATTCTTTGTAATATAGATAAATTGTTCCCATATTGAGTGATGTTGATACACTAACTGATTAAGATACCTTCAATTATGATTGGGATGTTGATAAGGTGTCTTTGTAGTGTGACTTCTCCTTGTTGTACATGTAGTGCTTTCTTGACTTAATTTTGGTATATGTTATTCTTCACACATAAATGTTGGTTTGTTGGTCATTGGATCCTCACTTGGAATTTCCATTATTTGTATTTCAACATCCAGATGCATCTTTATTTCAACTAGGTTTTCACTTTATTGAGTTGTGATGTTGATTGGATTTGTATTTGTACATTTCTACATAACTTGGATTTTAATTCTAAGGATTTCGATGCTTCCCTTTTGATAAGTTCTTTTCATTTGTTTTCTAGTGATTTGTTATCATTCTTAAGCTTCTTAATTTGTGGAAGCAAGCTTTGACCATGATTCTTTAAATGTGAAAATTCTCCATTTTCCGAATTGTCGATATTTTTAATGTTTGGATTATCAAGTTTCTCATCTTTTAATTTTATTTATTTATTTTAGCAACTACTAATTAAGGTTCTTTAAACAAAAAGTTTCTTCATCTTTTCTTGATAGGTTATTATTGATTCTTCCTAGAGATCTTCCTTTTCTTGTTCTAATATTTTATTATACTATTTTGTAGCCTTGGAATTCTTGACTGGTACAAGTAAATGTTTAGTGTGATATTTTAGGTGAAAATTTTCTTCATTTTTATCCATGATGACTTCATCAAATTCTTTTCTTGTCTTTGATACTAACCATTTATTTTTTTGAGGGATAACTTTTCAGATAGCTTGAAGGTATTTTGATGAAGGTACTATTAAACTTGATGAAGGATAGGAGATCCTTGATGAAGATAACCACAACTATAGATGCTTAGCTAATTTTGAGCACAAACTAATTACACCGATAGGCATGGTCTATATTGGAAGTGGCCTTGAGGAATTTCCATTATTTAAAATATGAGAAATTATGAATGGGTAAGATTTCATGGTTTGATAATATTCTTCATCTTATACACAATCCAATGGATGATACCAAAGGATTCTCAACAGGTTTTCAATTTCAAAATAGGTGAGATAACAGGTGTCTAATTCAAAAATATATTTATTGTTAAAAAATTACTAATGGTTAGGGCATGGACATAAGTGTTTCCATTTACCATTTTGATTTACCATCTGTCCCCTTGAGCAATCAATCATTTTGATTTACCATATTGGTTTTCCTCTTAAGTTATCGGTATGTTGTTTTAGTAATTTACAAGGAGAGGTTCTAGTGATACTTAAAGACCACTGAATATTTTTCCAGGGCTTTTTCGGTGGATCTCACATTACAAAATCACAGGATATCATCATTTATGTTTGTAAGAGAGCTCGTGATTCCCACAACATCAATATTAGCAGCATTGTGACAGGACAATGTCTGGCAAAGCTTAGCAAGAATGCATCAAATTGTTCTGAAATTAGAAAGGAGGTACTTAGGTCTTCTGGTGTAGCATGTTAGATGACAGAGTTATCACTTTTGTTTACAACTTCAAAGAAGGTACATAGAAAACGATAACAAGATGTAATGGAAGTGGTAAAGGTTTCACTATTGGTCGTCATGTTCAACTCATGAATAAGCATTTCCTAGATCTGCACATACTTGATTTCATCTGTAAAGATGATGTTGGTGTTTGATGTGGAAGAAGCCAATTCCTCTGGGTAACAGGTCTTTTATTTGCATCATACAACACGAAATATAATTGTGTGTGATAAGGAGAACATACGAGAAGAAAGAGACAATTTTTGAGTTATTGAAGTTCAATCTGAAACAAAGAGTTTTGCAGATTCTCAAATTCATCTGGCCTCCGACTGAGAGGTCCACACTTGTTTAGAGTTTATTAATGGTCCCCAGGATTATTTAGGGTTGATGAATGGTGCCTGGGATTCTTTAAGGTTGTAGAGTGGAACACAACTGAAGAAAGGTATCGTATGTGGATTTATGATATCTCACATCATTCGTGGCAATATTTGGGCCATCCTAGAATATGTTATGGTTATTTTGAAGGGAGATTGTTTAGGTTAGCTCAGTAATCCTAAATGACTCTAAATTGTGATTTACTTACATTTAATTTCTTACCGAGTAGAGGAAATTAGGAATTGCTTCTTATTTTGGGATTTAATTATTATATATTGAATTTTCTTACAAATAAAAGGGGTGGGGAAATTTTGTACTTGGACCTATAGATTTATATTAGTCATTGATAATAATCTGGAAAATATCAAAAATATGGAGAATATTATTCATTGATTTGTACTTGGGCTTACATATTTATAATTTTAATATTAGTAATGTGATGCTCAAAAGTCTTAAAAGCGAATAAGCAGTTTTAGTATCAATAAATCAAACCAAGATTGTTAACATAATTTTAATGGCTAAAACCAATTATACATAACCATTTAAATTAGAAAGAACTTATATCCAAATATAATGCATGTACTTTCAATCAACTAATTTTGTTCTATTTTTTTGTTTCTTCATCCATATTGTTAGTAAATAGACAATTAGAGGTTTAATACTCATCTAGACTACTAACATAGACATGCTAAGTTTTTTTGTAACTTAAATTAGTTACAATTAGTTAAAATTTAGAGCGCATAGCTACGAGTGATCATTTGTTTACAAAAAATAAACTAACAATAACAAGTGCATTAAGGAATTGATAGAAATTTCACTCACACAAGACTCAACTTCACATGACTAGAAATGAAGGCTTCATTTAAATCAAACATGAATTTAATTCATACAACATTATTAAAATTCAATGTCTATGCCTTGTTTCAATCAAGAAGTGAGCATTTCCAAGTCCCTTGATAATCATTTTCTTATTTTCATAGCAATTAATATGGTTGATATGTTCCTATCGGCATATGTCAACCACATTTATTAATGTGGTTGTGTTGGTCACTAAAAAAATGTAGTGGTGCAGGGAGGCCTATGTTTGTCCCTTGTGCAAAGTAATTTCATACCTCCAACCTGGATTTTAGTTGTGATGCTCTTTTCCTTATGGCCTCCTAATTCTTTTATTATTGTCATGATTTCTTAATCGACCCACATGTTAAAAGCATATACATCTCCTACTACTTTTAAGATGTCTAGGTACTTCATCCCAACTACTTATCAAAACTCCCACCCGACAATTGGGATTAAATCCTTTTCCACATATGTGGCCACTCCTTATGGTTTATCCATTGCCACTACAATAACATATATACATCTTAACTCCAAATATATCATGCACTAAGAGGGATCAAACCCTTGTTGTAAACATTTCCTCAAATTGTATGCTTTAAAAAGAGGCATGCATCTTAAGGGAATTGATTCCTTTGAATGCATGATAGATCTACTAGAGTTAAGATGAAATATATTACACACACACACACACATATGCCACATGTCAATTCCATATTGAGTATTGAAAGACTTACATATCAACATTAGAAAAAATTTAATTCCAATTACTTTATCTTTTCTCTATATATTGTTGATTGAAAATTATTTTAGTCAAGCACATTGAAATATTTATTTATGACCATCATTGACATTTTTTTTTACTTTCCTGTATACATATATATACATATATATTTGGGTAATTTAATTGTGATTTAAATTACTTGCATTAAATGTTAATCCAGGGTTGTATACTTGTGAAGTATACTAGCTGTTGGAAATAATACTGAGAGGGGGGGTGAATCAGTATTATCAAGTCAATTATTTTTATTTCACACCCAGATCATATACGCTACTTCAGTTAGAGAAAACCGCGTATATACGCAACTACAGATAAGGAAACCAGTGTATACCATGCAGACTTATAATTTAATTTATTCTACAGATGTTGATCATTAATCTGTGCATCAGAATCATATAAACAGTAACCAGGAACAGTAAGACAGAGCAGAAGACAATCACACACAAGAACACAAGATATAAGGTGGAAACCCAATGTGGGTGAAAACCACCTGCTACAATTCGTCTCTATCTTCTTTTAATTAGAAACTTCTTTTTACAATGTTTCTGTACTAGTGCAAACTTATACCAGTACGCAGGCTTCAACCTGCAGAAGGCTACAACCTTCTCTCGTTTTCCAGCCTCTCCTGGAAGGGAGCTACAACCCCCTTAGCTCTTGTACTAGCTGAGGTACTAGTACGTAGGTGCTAACCTACAGAAGGCTACAACCTTCTCTTTCTTCCAGGGACCACGTTTCATAAATTTTCAGACTGGATCCATGAATAACATCAATCAAACATCAAGAATCTCTGCATCAAACAATCTCCTTTTCACCAATCTAAACTGAATCAAATAGACACTTCTCTGACAGCTGTACCCAGTACACAGTAACAGTAACCATACACCAATTCTGAACCCAGATCACTGCAGTAATCAATAGAAGCAGCTAGAACATAATTTAAGAGATGTACGCTACTTCAATATTTAGAAACCTGTGTGCATACGCTTCTGTGTTAAGGCCAACCTGCGTATACACACTTTTGACTTCCAGAAACAGCGTGTATACGCGCCTTCGCTTCACTGAACCTGCGTACAGATCTATAAAGATAATTCACTCCTTCAAATATTCAAACATTAGTTAACCCAGATTATCAGATTTATAGATCAAGCGTGCGCCACATATAACAGATCAAAGTCATACAAAGATACTATTACTCAAGCCTTAAGATTTTGACCCATCAATAGAACTTATCCTTTTCTTTGCGCTTAGGTTCATCCTTCGTTCAGATCCAGCTGTGCACCTTAGCCTCAGTCACCAGTATTCCAGATCTAGCACTTTATCGGATATTCAATAATTCAGATCGTGACCTTGCCTAATGATCTCCTTCCTCTTTTATAGTCTTAGGCCTTTCACAATACCATGGTCCAAAACCATAACAATCAATACCATGGACCCAATACTTGGGATCAACACTTCGGACGAGATACCATGGTCCAAAATCATAGGTTCAAATACCAAGGACTAAATACCATGGACCAAGCATAAGTTTTCCCACATGTGCGCGCTTTTCCTTGTGAGAAAGTGCGTGTATATGCATACGAGTCTTTGGAACGTATAACCCGCGTGTATACGCAACTTGGTCACAATGAACCCACGTATATATATTTTTCCTTCATTCTAAGAGCCTGAACTGAGATCTGTCACCAGAGTGAGTTGCCATCAAGGACAACACCTGTGCCATAGCGCCAAACCTGTGTCATAATGCCAACACTAGCACAATATATGTTAGGAATCAAATTTCAATTTCAAAAGTAAATTCTAATCTATTGAAATAGATTGCAAGACTGAAATGAAACCTATTCATGAAAAATATCTAAGATGAGTACGCAAACACTTTCTTTTTTAAAAGTATCAAATTTGGAACTTGGAAAGCAATCTTTCAATCTATGAAATTTAAATGATAGTTGACATGAAAGTAAAATTACTCTATTGACATGAAAATAAATCTATTCAAGTGACATAAAAGTAAGTATATATTATCAATAGGAAAGTAAATCTATTCTAATGACTTGAAAGTAAATTTAATCTAGAAAACAACAAATCATATATTAAGAAAGTGTAGAATTTTTAAACTATGAAATTTAAAGGTGATCTATTCTTAAAAGCAGTGAGAGATCAACTGAAATTATTGATGTGTGCATTGTCAAATTCGAATCATTCATGACTATCTATGAATCTGAAAACAAACAAATTGAAAAACAATGAATCTATGAGATGAAAGCAATAACTCTTGACCTGCAAAAGAACATAAATGGAATGAGGATAAAAGAATGTAAAAAATGCATCTAATCAAAAGACTTAAAATAAATATTTCAGAAAATGAGCATAAAAAACTAATATATCTTGAAAAATGGAAACATTAAAATACACCCATACTCATCAGTTACCCATCCTAAAGTGCATGATAGATGGAAGGTTCAATAAGCCATTTGATCAAACACCATATCTCATCGTGAAAGCTCAACCATACTCAAAGGATTGTATTCATAACATCAATAGTATTCATAACACAAAGCATGAGCATAGCCAATTTTTAGAATTCTTAACACATCAAACAAAAGCATAGCTTTAGCATACCCAAACCTAACACACCTTTTGAGAGGATAAGGCACTCCTATTTATATAAAAACTAAGATAACTAATTCATAAATGTAGATCCACAAATATCTCCTGTGGTTACAACCATGTGTTAACATCTAGCAACTATCATATCTTCATATCCTTTCACAAATATCTCATAGCTTTGATTGGAGACACATCAAGACTTCCATGATTCTTCTCCATGGCATGTGCTCGATCAATGATCTCAAATCTTCCTCAAATATTCAGTGGTTTGAAGAGAAAAATAGAATTTGAAACTTAGAGGTCAAATATGACTGTGTTGAAATCTTCAAATATGCCTACACACATCACAAAACTCATCCAACTTTTATATATAAGTGAATACATGTTATTTTTCTAATATTTAATAATAAATTCACTCAAAATACCAAAATAAATGTATTGGGAAATAATATGTCTAAACCCATATTTAATCATAAAGATGATCTTAGTGCATGGTTATGAAGTTTCGGAATGTGGTAAATACAGAAGGAAAATGAAAGAAAAGAGAGTGGAATGAATGACATTTTGGAGACCCAACATTCCCCCAATTGAAGTCTTCATGCAACGTGCATTGATTGTCATGGATTGAAGTCATCTTATTTTTTGTAGCTTCTTTTTTGCAGTGTTGAGGTGTACAAGGTTTGCCAATGAGTCATTTTTGTGACTTTAAGATACCTACAAGACTTGCAAAGTCTTCGTCAACTATTTTTTTCTCAATATTTTGATGTTGTGGAGAGACTTATTTTCCTAAAAGAGATCTAAATGGCAGCTCTTTTGGTTGGTTCTTATGTGGCAACCATACGTATTTCAAGTGTTGGTTCATGTGTGACAACACTTTTCTTTTATTCTTCTTCTTGTTGCAACAAAGAATACTTGAAAAATGCATCCAAAATGAATATCCATTCATATACATATCAGTCAGTCCTTGCTCATAATCTTAATCTTTTTAAAACATATCCATCTTTAGAGAACTAAAAATAGCAACAACATTCAACTGGGAGAAGCATGTTGGTCAAGAATGTATGAGGTTGTGGAATATGGAAATGAAAAATGGTAGTGAATATTCCCCCCCAACTGAAGGTGTTTTCTATTCTTGGAAAATGAGAGAGGAATATTTCATGGGAACTTTTCCAAATGCATATCTTTTAGCATTCAAGGAATTAATGATTAAATGTTAGAAAACAACATATCTTCACCTACCTGAAAAGTCAATAAGATATGCATCTGTGAGATCTTGGTTGTTACTGTTGGATCATGGAATGTGAAGTGAAAGAATCTGGTCTACTTCTTTATCTCTTCATTGTATGAATAATGGATGAAAGTTGAAATTGTAATATATGTGCCTTCTTATTGTTGGAACTAATCTAATGTTGTTTCTATGAAACTGAAGCTTGATTTATTGGAAGATTGTTGCAAATTGCTGAAATCATATCATCTTCATTCATATCTGCATCGTGGCATAATTCTTATCTATGTGAATAATTTTCCTAATGTTGAACATAGAAGGAAATTGTTGTATTATCAGTCATTAATTAATGTAATTAACCAACACGAGACTACTCACCATTAATGTCAATGATATTTAAGATGCCCAAGTACATCTTACTAGGTTCGAATAAATGGGTTGCAGTCAAATCACCTATAAGATCCAACAAACAGGGGACATTGATATATTCCCACTATTTATTGGTAAGAGAACTTGCCATTAAGGCATGCAAGCCTCAAGGTACTAAAAAGATATCTAGTCTCAAACCCAGATAATGTGCTGAAGTTGATGGGTCAAAACTTGTTATAAGGAGGGCCTTAATGAATCCCCCATCATCTAACGTAAGCATAAAGTAATAATGCAAAGGACCATAGATGAAATATTTTTTCTTATCAAGTAGGAGTTATTTTGGAAAAGGAAAAGGAGAACAGGGTAACTCAGCATGTAAGTGAGTTGAATGACTTTATTCATGGGTTAGGGATGAAATGTAAGTGAGGAAAGAAAGTATAAAACATGCCAATGAAAAATGGTTTTGAAGTCATGATTTAGTAGTAGGAAGATGGAAATTTTATGGACTCCAATCACGGATGGATTGTAAGCTTAGAAAGGGGAAAATGAATGAGTAGGAATGGTAAAATTAGTATCTCAGAGGCTTGATAGAAATGGGAGATATGGAAGTGATCTGAGATGGACTTACACTTGAATTCTCCATGATTCCATTGAAACATGCTTCTTCTAAAAATAAGTTGGTTTTCAAATGTCACTTGTGCATAAATTGATCTTCTTTGATCATCCTAGAACTTGAAAAAACTATTGGTCTGCAAATAAAACATAAGACTATTAAGAGAGAGAGGTGACCAGTCTCTCTTCATCTGATATATATGCAAAATTTTTAAAATGGTGCTAATAAAACAAATTCAAGGAAGACAAATAAAAATGAAATGCACTTTTTACTTGCTGAGAAGTGATGCATCTTGGGCTTCCCATCAGTGTTTTATCGATAAATTCTTCATTGGACCTCTAATTGGAGTTATTCAAAGACAAGTTTAAAGAAAAATCATATTAGAAACATATTTTTAATGATTTGATGATTTTTCCAAGTCTAATTGCTGCAAAAAATTTTAAAAATGACCATTTTTTTATTGGCTCAAATTTTGATGAAACCTATCCCATCACGTAGAGTTTGTCAAGATATTTTAAATGATGTTTGAATCACCTCAAACAAATGGCGTATAAAAAAGTTATGCTCATCTAAAGTTTTTGGGAAACAGTGGAAAAATGTTGCAGAGGTATTGTTGTCACTCACTGCATTATGAGTTTTCAGTTGATCAAAGTCGCCAAAGAGCAGTGAAGTTTGAAACCATATTCCAGGCCACAAAAGCACTCAATCCCAAATCTTACCCTATCCATTGCATAGTTCTTGGAAATATCTTTCCAATGGTATGTGGAAGTCTGAAAATGGACTCCTGGATCAGAAGATAAGGTAAGTTACCCCTTGAAAGCCAGAAAATAAAGAAAGAAAAGAACATAAGTAAGGGCTCATTGCAAATCGCATATCGGAGGTCCTGGAGTTCATCGAAATCGAAAATCAGCAGCTTTTACGAAGTAGAAACAGGGCATGCAACGAAATCAGCGATCGGTTGATTGTCGATATCGCAAACTGGGCTTATCGGCGATCAGCGAGACAAGGCTTATCGAT
This sequence comes from Pinus tabuliformis, assembly GCA_031772625.1. NCBI lineage: Eukaryota > Viridiplantae > Streptophyta > Pinopsida > Pinales > Pinaceae > Pinus > Pinus tabuliformis. Next base: position 1,282,955,662 of record CM062818.1, on the reverse strand, counting down.
GATTAGCAAGTCAGCGAGGTACCACTCTAAAACCTTGCAATGTCACAATTTTGCGATAATAGTGTAAAGTGTCGCAAGGGCCGAGAAAAGGATTAACAAAGAAAAAAAAGGAAAAATAGGGATAGGCAAGCCTTTTTCTCTCTCCTCCAGGGGGCCACATGGCAGGGCACCATTGGTATGGATGAATCCATAGGGCCACTGACACCAGCATGACGTGGCAATATGGAGGAAATGTGGCATACTGATTCAGCTTTTCCAGGGGTCCTATGGGGCATTTATGGGTGACATGTGTCACCACACACAGGGTAACACATGGAAGTGATGATGTCACGTATCGCAAACCAGCGAATGGCAATCACAAAAGGCAAGGCCTCTCCTCTGCCAAAACCCCTTCTGGCTTGCAATTGCGATATGCGGGAACCCCCCAAATGCGATATGTTATACAGCAAAGTTAAAAAAGTTGTCGGGTCCGCCCCTTTCAAAGGCCGCATGCTCATTCAACAACCCCCCATCTCTAGATAGTCCAAATCAACTCCACCCATATCAAAGGCTCCCGGGCCTTTTTGAACCCCCCCGCCATGTTTCCATTTATCAGCAAGGGGGGGTGGGTTTGAAAAGAGGTTTCCCCGCCAATCCCCTCTACTATGTGTCCCTCTCATATCATTTCACACCTTCCCCCCCCCTCACTTACCACTTACCACTCTCGACCCCCTCTGAAAAAACCACTCATCCTCACATTCTCTCCTGTATTGCGATTGAGATACCTTGGGTGGACCCAACCCCAGATTGGCGATCGCAAGGTTCAAGGGAAGGTATTAAAGGAAAATGTTGTAAGTTTTTGGTATGCGGGATTTCATGTATTAAAGGAAAAAGGCCCCCAGACAAGCTTTTAAAGGCTCTATCTCCTTTGGGCTAAGCACCTGGTTCAAGCCCCCGGTCATATGAGGAAAATTATGGAAAGGGACCAAAGTAAAGGGGGCTAAGGGGGATCAGAACTCCCCTGTTTCGTGAGGTTTTAATGATAAGGGCCAGCATAGGAAAGTCGTTCGTATTACACTGTGAATGCATTACCAGGCATATCATGGCGTCGATGCTGTTTTGCAAAGCTTTAAAGGCGTGATGGAATGGTAGTTGTGGCTTTTAAGAAAAGAGGTGGTGCATTCAAACCCAGCGTGGGTTGATCTAGAAAAGCCCATTGTGACACGGAACTAGGGTCAGCACTGATAGGATTAAAGAGGGACTTAGTAGCTCGGGAGGATTTAATTATCCAGCATGGTCTCCCATACAGAGGAGAAACAAAGTACCACCTTGAAGTCCTCTATTTCAGTACCACAACATAAAACTAATAGTGCCCATTCCCAACTTTAAAGGATGAAGGGTTCAAGCAGTAAAGGAAGAAGTGACGGGAGTCAACTGAGCAGCACAAGAGGCCATACCATGAGCACAATCCAACTTGAAGCAGTGGCGATCATAGGGATGGGCACAGAGATATCTTCTTATCCTATTTGTTTGATTTTGACTGAATTTTTGTCCTCTAATGTGCCTCCCTTCAATGAGGCAATTAATTCTGTAATGCTCTTGGGCCACAGAGCCATCCCTTGCCGAGACAGCTAGTCAACCTGATAGTTGAGACTCGGCCTAAGATTTTTGTTGTAATGAATGATCAAGGCTCTTCCTCTCTGGATAAATAGGAGGAAGCAAGACTTAAGAAAGGTTCATAAATTCTAAAGAAGACTCTACATGTAATTTTCAGACTGTATGGCTTTGTAATAGAGATCTTTCAGAATATCAAGGAAATGGTAGTGATTCCCCCTTCAAGTATTACAATATGTTATCCCTCTGTTAAAACCCATTTATGTTCATGTTTCTTCTCTGAATTCATGCAATCATAGCTGCTACAAATATTTCAAACTTCCCCACAGATTCATTTGTATTGATATGTAAATGCATGTGTCTGTAACTTCATCATAGATTCATTTGTATCAACATTGTTAATGCATGTGCATGTATGGGTCATTGAAAATATATATTTAATAGTTGCACTCCATGAATCATAGCACCTCGTCTCTCTGTTGTCCATTATATCTGCCAACAACTCAAATAATTGTAAAACTTCTTATGGCTTCAATCTCTATGTGTTGAATATAGAATTCTTGATGTTTTAGACTCTATGAGATGTGTTGCTCCTTCTCCTCATGCTCTCTCATTCGCTCTACAAAATCTTATTAAATTGTAAGTCCTTGAAATACTCAGCCTCCACTATTTTATGCATATTTCTAAGGTTTGTAAATGTGAAGAAGTACCAGAAATTCATGTCTTACTCCTTTAGGTGAATGAACCAACCCAATATATATATATATGTGTGTGTGTCTTTATGTGTGTGCGTGTGATGTCTCCATTTCTAGAAAATCATATGAGACACACAAAATATAGATGTGCCCAGGCACTGGTCTTGTAAGCAATCTAACATTGTCTCTGGGAGCTACAACATCTTCTGGAGTCATTGCCGGGGAACGTATTGAAGGGTTTTTCCCCTGGGATACGACAATTTGAGCACCCTTTGTGTAGGTGAACAAAGACGCTCTTATTGCATCCGCATCACCTTGGTGACTTCACACACCCCATCATCATTTCATCATCTTGGCTTTTAAGAAGCCTCACACTCGCTCAGATACCTCTTAGCAGAAAGCCCCATTTGTATCTGACCCAGAGAAAATAATTTTCAGAAAAGTCTGGAAGGAGAAAAATCCTACTACCTACACTACCATTCCATCAGTCTTTGAAGCCTCCTCATCCAATTCTCAACCTGTTGTTAATCACTACTCAGGAATTACCCCTAAAACCCTTACATACCCTGCTTTCAGTCTAGCCACTCCTACCACTGTGTTTTTGGGCCAAGTTCCTCAATCAAGTCTCAATTCCCCTCCATTAATCCATATGGCTCTTCTAGGTTTTTTTCTAAATAAATATGCACCTCTTAATTTACCTCAGCCTCTAAGTGCTATGCCCCAAGACTATCTAAATCTTCTACCTAGGTTCAATGGGGAGGATGATAACAATGCATAGAGGCACATTGAGACCTTCTGTGCCTTTGCTAAGAACCTAAACGTGGAACAACTGGATGTGGTCATGAGACTTTTTGTATAGTCCCTGGATGGAGAAGCCAGAAAATGGTTCAAGGCCCTACTCAATGCCTCCATCACTACCTGGGAGGAACTTGAAAACTCTTTCACACATAAATGGGGTGAAAATAGGAATCATGAGTACCTCCTCACAGAGTTTAATGCCATAAAGAAGAATCCAAATGAGGATATCTCAGAATTTATAAAAAGATTCAATGAGCAGTACAATAATCTGCCAACTAAGATAAAGCATCCTCTAGTTGCTACTCGAGTAGCTTTTTTGGGAGCTTTTGAACCTGACTTTGGCTTTACTCTGAGGGAAAGGAAATCTCTCACTCTAGATCAACTCCAAATCAATGCACTTGAGGTGGAGGAAAAATTCACCTCAGCAGGAAATTCAATAAGAAAGCAAGAACCTATTGAGAATAAGAGAGGGAGAGAAGAGGCATCCTCCTCTGGTTGAGATAAAGAATCACCAAACCTGAAGATGGATGAACTGGAAAAACTTAGCAAGAGTTTATCACAGAAGGTTGGAAATCTTGAAATTGAGAACAAGAACCCCTCCAAACAAAATGCTCAAGTCAATAACCGGGGTTACAACCCACAGTATAAAAGACCCCCATTGCAAATACTTCCAAGGGAAAGGAAGGAACAGCTCGATCAGATCCCTCATCCTCTATATTTATAAGACGATCCCGATGAGAAATCGTTGGATACATAGGAGATGCAGGGAAATTTGTATTCTGATTTTTCCAAAGAAGAACATGAGAATATGGCTCACCAGGAGGCCAGTCATGATAGAGAAGCAACAACAGATGAGGAAGATATATATTATTATTGCAAACAGTTTGCAGATTTCATGCAAGCACAACCACAACATAAGTATGATCTAAGGTATTCAAAGAAGAGGTCAAGAGAACCAAAACAGCATGAGGGAGCTGCTCCTCAAGTTATTCCTCCAACACTAGATAAAGGGAAAGGTAAGCTAAATCCTGACCCTTCCAAGATGAAAGTCCCCTCCAACAAGGAAAGAAATATTTCTAAGGGATGCACAGAAAAGGAGGCACCTGTTCTGCTGAAAACTGCCAGTGGTAAGGAAGAAAGAATAGAGCTAGGAGGTACAGAAAATCCCAACCCACATTCAATCTCTAGAAGGAGCTTGAAAAGGTAAAGATTCTTGTTCCTCTAACTAAGCTCCTAAAGTATCCTAATTATAAAGCTCAAGTGTCTCAATTCATGCATCCATCTACCCCAGCACCAACTCATGATAGTTTAAACCTCCAAGAGGAGAGGCCAATGGTTGTTTTTAGGCTGCATGTGGAAGAGTTGGATCCTTCTATTGCACCCTTCTATGTGACTGTAGTAGTCCACGACCTCTTACTACATAATTTCATGTTGGATTCCAAAGCCTCACACAACCTCATGCCATTAACAGTAATGGAACAGCTGGGCTTGGAGATCACCATACCATACAAGGACATGTACTCCTTTGACTCTAAGAGAGTCAAGTTCTTAGGGATGATAAAGGATCTGGTGGTAAACATGGCTCAGATCCCTGTGAAGAGTGTGGTAATGTATATAGTGGTGGCTGATATTCCTCCTTGGTTTGGCATGATCTTATCCAGATCTTGGGGTTCTAAAGTCGGGGGCTCTATCAAGTTAGATCTGACTTATGCTACTATCCCCACTTTTGGAGGTGAGCAAAGGAGGTTGTATAGAGAATCCAGGTTTGTAAAAACTATGACCCCAGCTAAAGGCTCATAAAATTCCCCAATGCATGGGAAAGAAAGTGACCTCTCCTGCCTATTCCTAGAAGAAGATGAGACCTTCTTAGAGGAAACATCAGTACACCTAACAAGGCAGTTAGAGCACCAGCGCGCAAATGAAAATGAAGTATGGAAATTATACTTCGATGGAGCAAACTCAAAAGAGGGAAATGGAGTTGGAATATTGTTGGTATCTCCCGAGGGCAGCCTGTTACCCCTCTCTTTCAAGATGGAATTTGAGGCGACCAACAACATGATGAAGTACGAATCATTTCTCCTTGGGTTACAAAAAAAAAAAACTAAACAAAACTAAACAAAACAAGAAAACAAAACAAAACAAAAAAACAAATATATATATATATGAATATTGAATACCTAACGGTTTATGGAGACTTTGAGTTTGTCGTAAGGCAGATCAGGAATCAATGCCAGGCCAAACACCCCAGATTGAGGACATACCAGAATGAAGTGTGGGATCTAATTGACAATTTATTCATGGCCTTTAATATCCAATTTCTGCCCAGGGAAGGAAACAAGATGGTTGACTCCCTTGCCGTAGCAACAAGCAGTTTCAGGCCCCCTCAAAATCCACTCCTCAGATATGAGGTAGAAGTCAGATACAGACCCTCAATACCTGATAATGTCAAGCACTGGCAGGTATTTGAGGATGATGAGCAGGTAAAAATATTCATAGAATTCATTGGGGAGTTCTCCCACTCCATCATCGATCAAGAAGAAGAAGAAGCAAATCAAGAAGCCACTTCGTGGAAATACACAGTGGCTATGCACAAAATTTTTCAATTGAAAGGGAATAACATCCCTCATGGACTGGTCCCACTGGAAAGGATTTTTAATAATGACGACATAGTCTCCAAACCAATGGCCCCAAAGATAGATGATCAAGTAGAAGACTTCAACATCGGATCAGAGGAGGAACCCCATATGATCAAGATATCAAAAGGAATCACCTTACAATACAGACAAAGGTATTTAAATCTATTCAAAATTTACACGGATGTATTTTCTTGATCTTATGAGGATTTGAAAGCATTTTATACTAACATCATTCAGCATAAGATTCCTTTGAAGAGTGGAATAAAACCATGCAAACAGAAACTCGGGCAGATAAATCCACTCTTACTCCCCTCCATTAAAAAAGAGGTGAGAAAGTTGTTACATGCAAAGATCATAGTGCCTTTAAGGTACTCTGAATGGGTGGCCAACCTAGTCCCTGTCCGGAAAAAGAGTGGAGAAATAAAGCTGTGTGTTGATTTTTGGAATCTAAATAGGGCATCGCTGAAAGACAACTACCCACTACCCAAGATGGATTATATATTGCAGAAGGTGGCTGGCTCAACCAGAATGTACATGATGGATGGATTCTCTAGCTACAACCAGGTGGAAATCCACCCTAAGGATCAAAAGAAAAATGCTTTCACCACCCCGTGGGGAACATTCATGTATGCTCACATGCCCTTCGGCTTCATTATGTAGGGGCCACATTTCAGAGAGCCATGGACATAGCTTTCATAAGGGAGCAAGACAAATTCGTGGTGGTCTACTTGGATGACATCACAGTCTTTTCCAAAACTGATGAAGAGCACATCCGCCACTTAAAGCTCACCTTTGAAAAATGCAGGAGGTATGGTGTCCCTCTGAATCCTAAGAAATCTCAGTTCACCCTGACTGAGGGGAAGCTACTTGGACACATAGTAGTGTAGGAAGGAGTAAAGATCGATCCTGAACGAGTTAAAGCCATCAACCATATTCCTCTTCCCAGAAATAAGAAAGAGGTTCAAGCTTTTCTGGGGAGAATAAATTTCTTGAGGAGGTTCATACCCAACTATGCAGAAATTGTCAAGGGTATTACGGACATGCTCAAGAATGAAAATGAATTCAGGTGGAGCCCAACCCCCAGAGATTCTTCAAATAAGAATTAAAGAATCTTTGACTGAGGCCCCAATACTGGTCAGCCCCGACTATTTAGTTCCTTTCCACATCTTTTCTTTCGCCTCTCCACACACTATTGCTACAGTGCTACTACAAAAAAATAAAGATGGTTATGAACATCTCGTCACCTTCTTCAGCCAAGTCCTAAGGGATGTTGAGCTTAAATACAACATATTGGAGAAACAAACCTATGCACCAGTCAAGGCTTTGAAGGCATTTCATATGTATGTGCTACAATCAGAAATCACAACGTTTGTCCCAACGATAGCAGTCAAGGACATCCTAGTGCAAGGAGACAGTGAAGGAAAAAGGGGTAGGTGGATAGTTAAGATACAAGAATATGAGCTAGAAATAAAGCCTACCAAGCTCATAAAAGGCCAGAGGTTGGCCAAGGTTTTATCTGAATCTAATTTCCAAGCTTTAGGGATAAACTTGATCACAAAGGAAGATAGAATAGAGGATCATCAAAGCGGGATCAAAACATCTTAGCAGAAAATCTATGCCAAATATAATGGATCACCCTGGTATAGGAACTTCATTCATTACCTCTTATTCCTGAGGTGCCCATTGGGTCTATATAAATCCAAATACCGAGCTGTGAGGTTGCGAGCACAGAAATATATCATATCCAATGGCCTAGTTTACTGGAAGGACCCAATGGGTGTATTGTTGTTATGTTTGGTGGAGGGTGAAACCCAGAAGGTGATTGAGGCTTTTCACGGTGGAGTTTGTGGAGGTCACTACAGATGGAAGACCACATCATATAAAATTCTCAAGGCAGGGTTCTATTGGCCTACACTATTTCGGAATGTTCATTCCCAGGTCAGGTCGTGTCAGAAGTGCTAAGTGTTTGCTGAGAGGCAAAAGGTTTCTCCTCTCCCCCTGATTCCAGTACATGTGGAAGAAACTTTCAGACAATGGGGACTAGATTTCATAGGAGAAATAAACCCACCATCTAGTGGCCAACACAAGTGGATATTGATGGCCACAGATTATTTTATCAAGTGGGTAGAGGCCATCCCAGCTAGAAATGCTACAGACTCAATGGTGATTAAATTCATGGAGGAGAACATAATATCCCTCTTTGGTTGTCCCTTCAAAATTATCACTGATAATGATCAGGTCTTCAAATCGGCCAAGTTCACCAACTTCTGCCATAAGTCCAATATCATCATCAAGCACACCACTACCTATTATCCTCAAGGTAATGGCTTGGCTGAGTCCTCCAACAAAACTTTGGTGAGGGTACTAAAGAAGACCATCACCGAAAATCAGAGGAACTAGGACTCCCAACTAAAGTTTTCCCTATGGGCCAACCAGGTAACACCTAAATGATCCACGGTGAAATCACCTTTTTAGCTAGTGTATGGTAAGGCCTGCAATCTTCCCGATCCAATTAGCAATGCCGGTGGCGAGGTTACTACAAGAAGCAAAGGAAGAGCTAAGTGCCTTAACGCGAAGGATAAATCAGCTAGTCGAGCTTCATGAGAATAGAGAACAGGTGGGGGCCAAATTGTCAAATTACCAACAAAAGATGAAATCCTTGTTTGACAAGAAGGCTAAGGATTGACCGCTTCAATCAGGAGATTTAGTTCTCCACTGGGACGTCCGACGGGAAGACAAAGGCAAACATGGAAAATTTGACCCGCTATGGTTCGGCCCTTTCAAGATTGCAGAAGAAAGAGGAAATAACACATACATGCTTGAGAATATAGATGGTGAATCTCTGGAACTACCGATAAATGGTCAGTTCCTTAAACTCTATTTCCAAAACTAGAGGTACCTGTCTTACACCCATTGTAAATACCAGTGTGTGTATTGTAATTGTTATATGTAATTTTCAGTTTATGTTGAAAAGTCCATTTGCACATAATTATAGTTTGTTTAAAAATGACTCCATGCCCAATGGAAGGAAGGCTACTGGTTTACAGGTTCTCAACACCTTGCCAGCAAGGCATTGTCCCCAATTGGAGCCAATGTTGTCACTCACTGCATTATGAGTTTTTAGTTGATCAAAGTCGCCAAAGAGAAGTGAAGTTTGAATCCATATTCCAAGCCACAAAAGCACTCAAAGGCCAAATCGAACCCTCTCCATTGCATATTTCTTGGAAAGATCTTTCTAACGGTATGTGGAAGTTCGAAAATGGACTCCTAAATCAGAAGATAAGGCTTGTTGAAGTTACCCCTTGAAAGCGAGAAAACAAAGAAAGAAAAGAACATAAGGGCTCATCGCAAATCGCATATCAGAGGTCCTGGAGTTCATCGCAATGGAAAATCGACAACTTTTCCGAAGTAGCAACAGGCCATGTAGCAAAATCAGCGATCGGTCGATCATCGATATCGCAAACCAGGCTTATCGGCAATCGGCGGGTCAATGGGGTACCACTCTAAAACATTGCAATGTTGTGATTCTGTGATAATAGTGTAAAGCACCGAAAGGGCCGAGAAAAGGATTAACAAATAAAAGCAAGGAAAAACAGGGATATTTGAGCCTTTTTCTCTCTCCTTCAGGGGGCCACGTGGCAGAGCACCATTGGTCTGAATGAATCCATGGGGCCATTGATGTTAGCATGACGTGGCAGTACAGAGGACATGTGGCACGCTGATTTGGCTTTTCAGGGGTCCTATGGGGGCATTTCTAGGTGACATGTGTCACCACTCATAGGGTGACACATGGCAGTGATGATGTCACCTATCTCAAATCGGTGATCGGATATCGCGCAAGGAAAGGTCCTTCCTCCGCCAAAGCCCCTTCTAGCTTGCGATTGCGATATGCGGGAACCCCCCGAATGCGATATGTTATACAACGGATTTAAAAAATTTGTTGGGTCCACCTCTTTCAAAGGCTGCACACTCATTCAACAACCCCCCATCTCTAGACAGTCAAGATTGACTCTGCCCAGATCAAAGGCTCCCAAGCATTTTTGGACCCCCCCCCCCCCCGGCATGTTTTCCTTTATCAACAGGGGGGGTCCAAAAGTCAATTTCCCTACCAATCCCCTCCACTACGTGTCCCTCTCATATCATTTCGCACCCCCCCACTCACTTACCACTCACCGCTCTTGACCCCCTCCGAAAAAACCACTCATCCTCACATGCTCTCCCGTATTGCGATTACGATACCTTGGGTGGACCCAACCCCACAGATCGGTGATCACAAGGTTCAAGGGAAGGTATTAAAGGAAAATGTTGTAAGTCCCTGGTATGCGAGATTTCATGTATTAAAGGAAAAAGGCCCCCGTAGAAGCTTTTAAAGGCTCTAGCTCCTTTGGGCTAATCACCCGGTTCAAGCCCCTGGTCATATGAGGAATATTACGAAAAGGGGCCGAAGTAAAGGGGGCTAAGGGGGATCAGAACTCGCCTATTTCGTGAAGTTTTAATGATAAGGCCTAGCACAGGAAAGTCCTCCATATTACACCGTGAGTGCATTACCAGGCATATCAGGGTGGCGATAGTGTTTTGCAGAGCTTTAAAGGCATGATGGGTCGGTAGCCGTGGCTTTTAAGAAAACAGGTGGTGCATTCAAACCTGGCATGGGTTGATCCAGAAAGGCCCATTGTGACACGGAACCAGGGTCGATGCTGACATGAGTAAAGAGTGACTTAGTAGCTCAGGAGGATTTAATTATCTGGCATGGTCTCCCATACAGAGGGGAAATGAAGTATCGCCCTGAAGTCCTCTGTTTCAGTACCGCAATATGAAACTCATAGCGCTCATTCCCAACTTTAAAGGATGAATGGTTCAAGCAGTAAAGGTAGAAGTGACGGGAGTTAGCTGAGCAGCATAAGATGCCATACCGTGAGCACAATCCAACCTAAAGCGGTGGCGATCACAGGGATGGGCGTGGAGATATCTCTTATCTTGTTCGTTTGATTTTGACTGAATTGTTATCCTGTAATGTACCTCCCTTCAATGAGGCAATTAATTTTGTAATGTTATTGGGCCACAAAGCCATCCCTGGCCAAGACAGCTAGTCAACCTGACAGTTGAGACTCTGCCTAATATTTTTGATGTAATGAATGATCAAGGCTCCTCCTCACTGGATAAATAGGAGGAAGAAAGACTTAAGAAAGGTTCAGAAATTCTAAAGAAGACTCTACATGTAAATTTCAGACTATATGGCTTTGTAATAGAGATCTTTCAGAATATCAAGGAAATGGTGGTGATTCCCCCTTCAAGTATTATAGTATGTTATCCCTCTGTTAAAACCCATTTATGTTCATGTTTCTTCTTTGAATTCATGCAATCATAGCTGTTAGAAATATTTCAAACTTCTCCACAGTTTCATTTGTATTGATATGTTAATGCATGTTCCTGTAATGTCATCACAAATTTATTTGTATCAACATTGTTAATGCATGTGCCTGTATGGGTCATTGAAAATATATCTTTAATAGTTGTGCTCCATGAATCATAGTACCCCGTCTCTCTGTTGTCCATTATATCTTCCAGCAACTCAAATAATTGTAGAACCTCTTATGGCTTCAAGCTCTATGTGTTGAATATAGAATTTTTTATGTTTTAGACTCTATGAGATGTGTTGCTCCTTCTCCTAATCCTCTCTCATTTGCTCTACAAAATCTTATTAGACTGTAAGTCCTTGAACTACTCGGCCTCCACTGTTTTATGCATATTTCTGAGGTTTGTACATGTGAAGAAGTACCAGAAATTCATGTCTTACTCATTTAGGTGAATGAACCAACCCAATATATATAAAAACTATATGTGATGTCTCCATTTCTAGAAAATCATATGAGACACATAGAATCTAGAGGCACTGGTCTTGTAAGTAGTCCAAGGTTGTCTCTGGGAGCTACAATAGGTGCCATGTGGCAGCATCAAGGAGTGCCACTTAGCATGTTGATGGGGCAGTGGACGTGGCATACTAATATGGCATTGACATGTGATGTTGTGGCGATTGAGGTGGCATGCTTAAAGGGCTATACATTAGTTGGCGAACCCTTGTTGCACTGCCACAAGGACCAATCCTATGTCGCCACATGGCAGCAAAATTGTTGCAAGGTTAATGAAGCACTGCAAAAGTGTCAAATGATTAACAAATGACCTCCATCACTTTTAAAATCACAACCTCCGTGAACAACTTACCATTAGACCACATCCACAATTCATGAATTAAAGTAGTAAAAACTATATTTAAAGTTTAAAACATTAGCAAGATGACAAAATCACAAAGGATGCAACAATTTAACAAATAGTTAGCAGCCTAGATTCTGAAATCTCTCACATGCAAATCTTCCTTAAAAAAAAGGGATTGGTATCACCAATTTAAATTGAAATTTGTCTTTATGATGAGCAACAACAGTTAAAGGTTTTATTTGTAGGTTTGACGAACTGAAGTCGCGGCAATGGAAGCTTGGAGTAGAGCCCTAAATCGCCTTTTTAAAACTAATATGTGCGCTATTGGACAGTGGTTTATGATACCCAATGAGGTTTAAGGTTTTTCGCCTTTTTTGTTTTATTGTTTTGATTTGATTGTCTTTTTATTTATTGTTTTGTTTTTTAATTATTTTTTATTTTATTTATATATACCTGCAATGTGGGATTTATGTTGGCTTGTGTTTTTTATGTTTTGTTGTGTATTTTTTTTATGGTCTCGTTTTTATGTTTTTGTTTTATTTGTTTATGTTTTGTCGTGTACTTTTTATGCTTGGTTTTTATGTTTTTGTTTTATTTGTTTTTATTTTGTTTAATTTTATTTTATTTTCCTATTGTTTTAATGTTTTAATTTGTTATATTCATTTTGTTAATTTGTTTTGGTTTTTATTTTATTTAATTTTTAATGTTTTATTTTAATATTTGTTTTATTGAATTTTTAAATGTTTTTTTTTTTTATCTTTTCAATAAATAACTCAGTTTAGTTTAGAAATTTATGAGAAATTTTAATTAGGTTTTTTTTTTAAGAAAAAAAATTGAGCAAATTTTGAGACAAAAATAAGTTGAAAGTGAGAGATTAAAATTTAAGAATTTTTTTAGAATGAAAAATAAATTTAGATCTCCTTGTCATTTCTTTTTAGATCTGTGAATTTTATTGTGAAATTTCAAAACTAATTTATTCAATTTTCCTTTTTGATCTTCCAGGGCATAACAAGGCGCAAGAAGAGAGCTAACTCAATAATATTAAAATTTTTTATTTATTTGAATTCTAAAATTTGAAAAACAAAGTAAGAAGAATTGATCTCAAACCTCAAATTTTTGGTTCCAAAACACTACGTGTTCTCCAAATGTCCCTCCTTCTTGTAGATCTTCTTGTCAATGGCTAGTGAACGAGGTTGGCTTGTACTACACCACCAAAAGAAAATTTTCATGGAAACTAATGAAATCAAACTTCAAAAACAAAAACTTAAAAATTCAAAAGCATCACCAAGCTTGGATTTATTTGTTTATTCTATCATATTCTATTTTGAAAAAGAAAAGCTTTTTGTCAAGTGTAGGAGAATTTCCAGTGAAGTCATTTACGGATCAAGATCTCTAGTGTGATTACATCCAAATTTGAAAAATATACCTCAATATCCACCAGGATATGAGAGACCAACTGTACATTTGAATTTAGCACAAGGATTCATTAAAGAATGGACGAATGTTGTGGCATAGTCACTTTTTGAAACCAATCTTCAATATAGTCCTTGCTCTCCAAGAAATGCTTGATCATCATTCTAGATCACCTATCCACAAATGGATTAGATCAAAACTCTTATAGTATAAAAATTGATTGAAATTCATGCATCATATTCAATGCTTTACATATGCAGATAAAAAAAAAATGAGATTGAAAGCTAATGCCTATGCATACTTCCTCGACAACAGCGCCAAAAATGTTGAGTAATTTAATTGTGAGTTAAATTACTAGCATTAAATGTCAATCCAAGGTCATATACTTGTGAAGTATACTTACACAATATATGTTAGGAATCCGGGGAGGTTGGAGCAAGAGGGGTAATTGTTAACCTCGAAGAAAAAACAGAAATAAAGTACACATGGGGACTTGGCATCGGGATAAATAATCAAGTTGAAGCCCTTTCTCTTTGGCAGGGTCTGAATATTAGTTTGGCTAATGGTATCAAAATTTTGTCTATAGTAGGCGACTTTGTGATGATTATACAAAAATTTATGAAGCTCCTCGAGAACGTCATTCTTCTCGATGAGGAAACCTCCTAAATCATGGTCAGGATTATTTATTTATTAAAAAATGAAAAGGTAAACTTGTTCCATGTGTTGTGGGCCAATAACCAATTGGTGGATGGTCAGGCCAATGCGAGGGTGGTGCTGGAACAAAGTAGTTTATGTATAAACCAAGACATAACCTCATGTCATATTCCCTAAACTGTAGCATCAGGTCGGTGTTGTTATGCGGGGGTGCCGGTCTACAAAGAATTAAGTCTATAGTTAATATGGTTAGCTCCCCGATGTACCTCTGCAATGCTTTGGAACCTGGGATGGTAGGTATCGCATTAAGGCACAAGTGTGGTTCCATTAGAATGCAGACCATGTACAAGGACAGGTGGGCGTTGAGGTCTTGGTTAGTCACCAGGAGATGCAATATAGCTATACATGTCGGGGAAGATGGTACCATCACAACACGTTCCTAGTTATTTTTGGCGGTGGAGGAAATTAAGGGAAGTTGCGTTGACAAGACTCTGAATCGTCTAGAATTTATGAAGGATAAGATTGGGAGGAATGTTGGGGTTGAATAGGTTATTACATATTGTAGCTGGCTACGGTCCGTTAATCAAAGGATATTTATTGTTCAGAACCGGATTGCTGCGAAGATGGCCTCCACGAGTGGTAGTGGTGGAGGCTCAGGGTTCGGAAGCTCAAGGTATGGTCATGGCAGTGGTGGATGCATCAAGAATTTGGTAGAGAATTCATTTAAACAATTTATCAAGGAAATTATTAAGGAAATTAACGAAAATATGGCAGTCCTCTATGCTCAATTATCTGGATTGGGTAAAGATTTGGAATTATTACAAAAGACAATGGAAGGCTTTTGTATCGATGTGTTGAGCATACAACGGAAGGTGGAAAACATAGAAATAAAAGTGGAAACTGCTACTGTTGGGGTTTTAAAGGAAGTATTTGGGGTTGGGGAAGTCGGAGTCGTCAACGTTGTTGGTGCTGAGGTAGTTTTTGTTGAGTGGGTCTTGGATGCTGGAGAGGATGTCGCGGAGGAATTGACAACTACAGTGGATTAACCTTCAGGAGAAGAAATCGATCCCAGTAAAGGCTGAAAGATTTCCGTTTTAATATTATATATATGTTATGTCGATGTATAGAATATAGTGGTTTTTTTTTTTAAGGTTTACGGTTATAGTTATGTTCAAAGACTATATGTGAACAATGTAGGTAGAAAGAAGGCCCCATTCCAATGTAAATCGATGAAAATTGTACAGAGCACAATCTTGAATTTTGTATGGGACCTGGCCCTTTTCCAATTTATATAATGAAAATGTGACCCGTTTCTTTTAATATATATATATATATATATATCTATATCTATATCTATATGTATATATATATGTATATATATATGTATATATATATATATATGTATATATGTATATATATATATATATATATATATATATATATATGTATATCTATATCTATATGTATATATATATGTATACATATATGTATACATATATGTATATATGTATATATATATATATATATATATATATATATATATATATATATATATATATATATATGTATGTATGTATGTATACTAGGAATCAACTTTCAATTTCAAAAGGAAATTCTAATCTACTAAAAGAAATTTCAAGACTGAAATGAAATATATTCATGAAAAATGTCTAAGATGAGTATGCACACACTTTCTTTTTCAAAAGCATCAAATTCGAAACTTGGAAAGCAATCTTTTAATCTATGAGATTGAAATGACAATTGACATGAAAGTAAACTTACTCTATTGGCATGAAAATAAATCTATTCTAGTAACATGAAAGTAAATTTATATTATCAATAAGAAATCAAATCTATTCTAATGACTTGAAAGTAAATTTAATCTAGAAAACAACAGATATTATACTAAGAAAGCATTGAATTTTTAAACAATGAAATTTAAAGGCAACCTATTCTTGAAATCAATGAGAGATCAATTGAAATTACCGATATGTGCATTGTCAAATTAGAATCATTCATGACTATCTATGAATCTAAAAACAAACAAATTGAAAAGAAATGAATCAATGAAATGAAAGCGATAATGCTTGACCTGCGAAAGAACATAAATGGAATGAGCATAAAAGAATGTAAAAAAATACATCTAATCAAAAGACTTAAAATAAACATTGCAGAAAATGAGCATAAAAGAAACTAATATATCTTGCAAAAATGAAACATTAAAATACAACCATACTCATCAGATGGTCATCCTAAAGTGCATGAGAGGTGGAAATTTTAGGAAGTCATTTGATCAAACACCATATATCATCATGAAATCTTAACCATACTCAAAGGATTGTATTCATAACATCAATAGTATTCATAACATGAAGCATAAGCATAGCCAATCTTTAGAATTCTTAACACATCAAGCATAAGCATAGCTTTAGCATTCCCAAACCTAACACACCTTTTGAGAGGAGAAGGCACTCCTATTTATACTAAAACTAATATAACTAATTCATAAATGTAGATCCACAAATATCTGATGTTGTTACAACCATGTGTTAACATCTAACAACTATCATCTTTTCATATCCTCTCACAAATCCCTCATAGCTTTTATAAGAGACACATGAAGACTTCCATGATTCTTCTCCATGACATGTGCTTGATCAATGATCTCAAATATTCCTCAAATATTCAAGAGTTTGAAGAGGAAATTCGAATTTGAAACTTAAAAGCCAAATACGATTATGTTGGAATCTTCAATTATGCCTGCACACATCACAAAACTCATCCAACTTTTATATATAAGTGAAGACATGTTATTTTTCTAATATTTAATCATAAATTCACTCAAAATACCAAAACAAATGTATTGAAAAATAATATGTCTAAACCCATATTTAATCATGAAGACGATCTTAGTGCATGGTTATAGAGCTACAAAATGTGGTAATTATTGAAGGAAAATGAAAGAAAAGAAGGCGAAATGAATGACATTTTGGAGACCCAACACACATACACACACAGTTTGTATTGAAATATTTTACTTAACCTAATAATTATTTACTTACAATTATGTTATCTCTCCCATCCCGCCACCCCCACACCCCACTCTATGAAGTTAACACAATTATTATTATTATTATTTGTGATTAGTTGAATTGACAACCAAGGCAGTCTTGTACTTGCATGACATAGGGTCAATTCCATTTGAAACCACTATAACCACTATGTGCACCACGCCTTCCCTTAATGTGAACATAAGTAAGTTGGGTTTTGAACCAAGGACCTCATAATATTTACATCACATGCATTTTCCAAGTGATCTACGCCCCTAGGGATGATATAAACTTATTTTACTTAAAGTGAATATTGAAATTTTATTTATGGTCGATATAGAAATATTTTTTTATCATAGATATTTTTTATAAATGTCAAATGTCAAATTCACACTAAGCAAAGAAGGAATTACACATCCCCCTCATACTAGGTTGTAGAAAATGCCTTTCGGCATAACCAGAGGTAACCATTATTATTGTTCCATAAACTACTAATGTGGTCTTGTTTATCCATCATGCAAAGTAATTTCATACATGTTAGAGTTGGTATTGTCATCCCTTCGTCAGAGATCAAATCCTCTTGTTGCATTTCGTATTAGGTGTCCCGCCCAGTCATTTGCATTCCATTAGGGGCATAGATCATCTGACGGTAGTGGCATTCCTACAGTTTCCCTCATGTTATCTACCTGTTGGCTCATGTTTGTTCATTTAAAAAACATATATAGTCTCCCCTTTATCTCAAAAACTGCAAAGGTTGTCTTTAGGGTTTCATGGTCAATTAGGTCTAGGGTTTCATTAGGGTTTCGTCAAAAAATGTGTTAAAGTGTCCAATAATTACTAGCAGGCCATGAGGAGGTTGCAACATCACTAAATTTCATCGCCAAGTGTTTGAAAATGTGTTTTTCCTCAAAACTTTGTTTTGAGGAAAAAAACAGAGTATTTAGCTTTTATTGTAAAAAATCATGAGAATTTTGTTTCCCTCATTATAAATTCCTTCATCTGCACCCTGGTTTCTTTCCTTAGCCCAAAAGCTCCAACACCTACAAAAACAAGCAAAGCTTAGGTCATTT
Source organism: Pinus tabuliformis (assembly GCA_031772625.1). Taxonomy (NCBI): domain Eukaryota; kingdom Viridiplantae; phylum Streptophyta; class Pinopsida; order Pinales; family Pinaceae; genus Pinus; species Pinus tabuliformis. The sequence continues at coordinate 1,282,937,540 of CM062818.1, read as the reverse complement.
AGTTCATCACAAAGCCAAAAAGGTGAAAAAAGTCCAAAAAACAGAGTTTGAAATGAAGTCATTTGCAAAACATTATGAAAGTGGGTTTTGGCAAAATTAAATTTGAAAAGCTCATGCATAAAGCATTTCTCCAAGTGTTTGAATTTCATTTCTATTCCAAGAGGAAAGAGAACCAAAGCCAGACGGTTTGGGTGAGTGAGTGTGAAGTTTGGGTAAAAAACTGTTGTAAGTTGCCGGTGCGGTGCACTGTGCAAGAGGCGTGGCGCACTCACCAGGCGCGGCGCATTGGGCCTCAAGATCTAGTGTAAAATAACACGGGTGCGGCGCATTGGGTTGGATGCGCGGTGCACACAGCCAAAGAGCCCGAAAATTTCTAGAATGACCTCCAATCACCCAAAAATGCACGGATTTGCCAGGTAGAGCCTCCATCATTGGTTTTTATCCAAGTTTGTGCTTATATCATGGTGGTTGAAGCATGGTAATTGTTTTAAACACAAAATCAAACCCTACCATTTGACATTCTAAGAAACTTGTTGCCTAGGGTTTGAATAACCATTTTTCTACCAAATCTATCATTCCTCCATCACTCCCTTATCCCATTTATCCCTTGATTTCATTGTTCCCTAAGTTCCCCTACCCCCTAAATTCACTAATCCCCTATCCCAAATTCCCTTTCCCAAATTTCCTAATGTAAAACCCCAAACCCTAACCCTATACAAAAACTCCCATAACATCCCATATTTCCCTAACTAAATCTATCCCAACAGTCCCTAAATTCCCATTATTTTTCCCTCCCCTTATAGTCCCTTGTTTTTCTGTTTTCCCTTGGTGGCAGAGGTCAAACAATCATCAAAGGCAGTCCAATGTAGTTTGACACATCAGCACCTATTTCTCTAAGGCAATTTGTCTACCAGCAGCTATGGCATCTGATCCTTCATATGATTATGAAGAGGAGACCCAAAGTGACTCACCCACGGAGGGACATGCACCCAGGAGGCCTCATAGAGGTGGCAGACATATCAGAGAAGAACCAACCACTCTTGCTGAGTTACAGGCCTGCCCTCTTGCCATCTTTTGTTTCCAGCATCAGTCATGTTATGAATTTTGCGAGAAGGTTGCTAATTTTCAGTTTCATCATGAGTTGGCCCACTTATTTGTGTTGCATTTACATGGTGATCAAGCCACTCTTGCTGGTGTCACTTTCACATTAACACCAGAAACCATTTCATTGGCAACCGGCATACCAAACATTGGAGAACCATGGAACAAGAGGCAGAAAATTGACTGGCAGCACTATGAACCATACATCAAACCTGGTTTTTTGAGACAGCTCAAGAGAGTGTTTCCTTTTCGGTACCTCAGGGATGAATATGCTCCTTTAATGAAACTCATCATGAAGTATTTCACCTATGAGGGCCGGTTCTCCTGCTTGTATGCTTATCACATCAGGCTGCTGATGCATTTTACTCGGGTACGGATGATGAACATTCCTTATTTCATATGCCGAAACATAGAGAAGATGACCACTCTTGTGCAGCACAAGACCCCTCAGCAGCAGTTGAACAGTATTTATCATTTTGCTCTCATCAAAATTATGGTCGTTCATCAGCTTGGTTTACAGGGCATCACTTGGGATGACTTCATCTCTCGTGATTTTTTTAGAGCTTCACAGGGACCATTAGAGGCTGGGCATGAGACAGGTGGACCTTCTTATCAACATGAGGGCCATGAGACCGCCAGTGTGTCGGTGTTCATCTCCTATCAGAGGGGTACTAGACGGTTGTTTGGAGCAGCAAAGCGAGTGTTATCTCCACCCCGGGTGGAAGGGGCCTCGCTTCCTTCATCAGCACAGTAGGTTCAAGACCGAGGAAAGAGGCCACTACAGGAAGAAGGACCATCAGGTGAGCGAGAGATTGATTTCATCCTCATTGAGGGTGATGATACTAACATGGGCCCACAAAGTGCAAACCTTAGAGAGATCATCAAGGAGCAGCAGGCGAACATTGATGCCTTGTCTACCAACTTGGATAGAGCCCAATGGACTATACAGTATTTGGAGCAGAGGAACAAGCAGCTTGAGGATCAGCAGGTGGTTATGGAGTTACAAAACATTCGGCAAAACCGCCAAGCTGCCCGAAGGAGGAGGGTGGAGTTCACTTCCTTGGAGCAAGAGATCAATGCCGATAGGGAGTCATGGCTTGAAAGAGTCAATATCCACTTGGAGAGGAAGCTGGAGAAGGAGATAAATGAGAAGAATATGCTTAGAAATTTTTCATATCATTACTTGTCCCGGAACTTGGTGTGCCAAGCAAGAATCAGGAATTTGAAAGCAAAGTTGAAGAGAGCATCAAGGAGGAAAAAAGAGGATGAAGGACTTCAGATCTTGGATGAGGCTTCCTTGGCCCATCACAGCACTTGATAGAGAAGAATCAACCCAAATTTCAAGAAATTTGGAGCAATTTTCTCATTTTTGCAAATTTTTGGCACAAAAAACAGGTTTTTCTGCCCTATGTGCGCGCCACGTGGCGCTCGCTTTTGCTAGAGGCCTCCAAATCTCAAAAACTCAGCATTTTTGGATTTTTAATGCAAAATTACACTTGTCTACCTATGGCCAAGAAATTTGGGCAGGTTTTGAGCCTTCAAAAGGTCAAAAAAACACTCAAAAAATGACCTCACTACCCCTATTTTGACACACAGGAAGCAGTGTTGGGAGAATGGACTTTTGGGGGGGCAAATGGAGGCCAAATTGAAAAATTCCACTTGGGTTGGAAAGTAGATAGGTAGAAATTTCCAGCAAGCACACCTGGAGCTCATTTGGACATCGGGAAGGCCTCCAAAAGTGGGTCCAAACAGGCTACGCATAGAGAATCAGGCGCGGCGCATAGAGGAAAAATTGCCAGTTTGACCAAGTTTTGCTCTGTTTTTCGCCCAACTTCGCCTAGTTTGACTTTTTCACTTTCCTAATGGAAAATTTATGATGTAATTTGATGAACATTGATGGATTATGATGTAAATATGTTGGATTTTCACTTGTAGAGGTAGATTCATCAGTTTATAGGTTGTTTGAAACTGAATGAATCAGTTCCCTTGTTTCTAGAGGCATGCTGTTATGTTGCCTAGTTTCTAGTTCTCAGTTTAGAATCAGTTGGATTAGCTCCTAAACTTGTGAGCTCAACCCCTAGAGGAAAGGATGAGCTATGTTTGTCTATAATATGTTATTTTTCAGTCATTAGCATGGTTGGACTCTTAAGAAAGCCTTGAGCTTCATTGTACATTCATTTTCAATATTTTGGCTAAGGAATTGAGACCAGGATTTGCAACACTCTTTGGGATTCATGTGGCAATTTGTCTTGGTACAGTGCTTCTCCTTGTGATTGTGAATTTTTTTATGTGATTGCATTATCTATCTTATTTCTTCTGAACTAAACAAACAAGAGTGTAAGTAGAATTCATTGAAAGTGCAATGCTCTACTTGAAGTTTGCTTTAGTTGTTTGATGTTTTCAACTGTTTGGGGAGGATTCAAGATTGCCCTTGCCCTCTTCAACACCTCACCTGTCTTTTCCTTCCATCTCACTAAAATTTAAGTGCCAAAATGATTGCCTACCTTGCCCCATCGAGATCTCTACAGAACTGAGCCTCAATCCCCGCACCCCAAAATGTGTCTTTCCCTCTGAGCCAACAAATCATCATTTTATCAAATCAAACTCTCTTGCACATATACCTAGCCTAAAATCAGAATATATTTCAGTCATCTCAAGCCCCATAGATCATCATTTGCTAAGATTGACCCGGAGAGAGCCCTCTCCTGACCTGGTAGGGCTAGCTACCAGGCTGAGCATGGTTTGATGTTGGCCCTGGATCCTACCTTTTCAGCCTGAGGTAAATCTAGGCACTAACAATACCTCCACCCTAGGCTTTAGTTGGGATGCCCCTTTCCTTACAACCTCCTACTTCTTTTATTATCACCATCATTACTTAATCTACCCACATGTTAAAAGGACTTGCATCTTCCACAACTTTTCATATGTTTAGTACTTCATCCCAACTGCTTATCAATATTCCCACCCTAACCATTGGGATTAAATACTTTTACTTTTTCAACATATGCGAGCACTCCCTAGGGTTTATCCATATAGTACACCAATGTAGATACATCTTAGCTCCAAATATATCATGCACCAAAAGGGATCAAATCCCTTAAGGTATAAACATTTCCTCAAATTTTACACTCTAAATAGAGGCTTGCACTGCAAGGGACTTGATCCCTTTGGACGCATGATATATTAGGAGTTAACATGTATCTACATTGGTTATATATATATATATATATATATATATATATATATATATATATATATATATATATGTGTCAATTCCATGTTGAGCATGAAAGGAGTTACACATCTCCCTCATAGTAAAAAACATACATATATATTGCCTAAATGGGTTGGATTCAAAGGTGAAAGGTGAGGAGTTTTCATCGATTGGATAAGGTTAAATTCTCGTGAAGGCCACTTACCCTAGAATCCATGGGGACTATTGATGTTTGTAACATTGGAAAAGAAATTCCACAGAGATCTAATGTCGAACATGTAGAAATCGTGAAGAGCCTTTTATTAATGAGTTGATTAATGTGTAATATAATGTAAAGTATTTACATTATTGATTCAAATTTAATCATCAACCTCATTGAGAGAATAGAGTTATTGATACTTGGTCATCAACTCAATGTTATAAAAGAAAGACAAAGTGAGAAGAAAGACACAAAAAGTGTGATACACAAAGAGTATTAGAAAAACACAAGTGAAAGAGTGATAAAGGATTTTCACTCAGTACGCAAGTCCAAAGGAAAAAATAGGAAATAGTGTGAGCAAAAAAAGGAGATAAGGCTTATCTCTTCGAAATTGAAAGAGGCCATACACAACAAGTGAAGAGGAAACTTCAATAGGCAATCCAACAAAAGAGAAAGGTGTTTGCGCAGATTTGTGGGATATATTTCAATAGCAACAAAATTGTTTTTACAACAAGTTTTGGTATGGGTCATACAAGTTATACAGTGCATCAAAACATCTAGGTTTTGTTGTATTTTTTTCCCATTTTTACTCATTTGGCTATTTTCCTAGTTTGGGAGCCCTTGTAAACATAGATTAATTTTAATGAAAAGTTGATATTTGAAGGATATAATTTTTTGTGTATTTTGGAGATTGGTTTCTAGAGCTTTAGTTGATTTCTAATTCTAGTAAAATATATAGCAAGTATATTTTTTTCTATGAGCTAAAGAACTCAATCTAAATTAATTTTCCAGCAAGGAAATGATAAGAAATTAATTCACCTAGGTTGTTGGAATAGAGATTTTAACATGGTATTGGAGCCTGATATCTAAGAGAAGTCGATTTCCAAGTCGTTACAACATAAAATATGAAGGTTGCAACAAAAAATTTGAAGGTTACTACAATATATCTTAAAGTTACAACAACATATTTGAAGGTTATTACAGTAGATCTGAAGGTTACAACATCAATTTGGAAGGTCACAATAGTAGAACTTAATGTTATAGTTTCATATCCGAGTTTCCAACAGATAGATCTAGTGCATATCTAGATATTCAACAAGCAAATCTTACATATTAAGTTATCAACAGATAGATCTAGTGCATATATGTGGATACAACAAGAAAATCTTGCAAATCTAAGTGATCAAATGATAGATATAGTGTATATATAGGTTTAAAACAAGTGGATCTCACATATTGAAGTTATCAACAGATAGATTTAATGAAAATATAGTATATAATAGGCAAATCTAGAAGATATGGGAACAAATAGTTATTTTTTACTTGGTTCTTGAAGGACTAAGCACATTTATAGGGAAGTTTTGTTTAGATAATGAAGATGGCAACAACTAGTCTCAGGTTTGAAGACAAATTGGATGGAGCTTCAAAATTCCTACCTCGGAATGTAAGAGTTACTTTTCCTTTGAAGGAAATTGATATTTGGAAGATTGTTGACAAAGTAGTTCCTTCATTGACATATCCATAACAATTCGAAACTAATGAGAGGAACGAGATCAAAGCGATGTAGGTAATCTTGGATGTAGTGAAGGATCATCAAATTTCTCACTTGTCTAAGAAGAAGAGAGCCAAGGAGATGTCCAACGCCCTAGTAAGTATCTATTATAGAAAGAAAATAAATAGGAATATGGTATTAAGGAATAAGTCTAGATCTACACAGATGTCTAGATCATATTCAGTTATTAGTTACCTAGTGAAGACCACTCAGATCCATAATCATCTTTCAGTAGTTGGGGAGAAGCTAACTAATCAGAATTGGTAAATATGACACTAAATGGATTTTCAAAGCCTTGGGAACCAGTTTTCAAGGGTATTTTTTCATGAGAGAACTTTCCCACTTTTGAGAAGCTGTGAAACGATTGTTTCTAAGAAGAAACTTAAGAGGATTTTAAAGCCAACAAACAGGAAGGTAATGAGAACTTGGCCTTTGTCAATCATACAAGGAAGGGAAAAGGAAAGGGTTCTAGTAAAGGAAAGAATGAGAAGTCTACCTCACAACTAGGGAAGAACAAACATTTGATTAAAATCAAGTGTTTCATATGTCACAATCATGGTCACTTTGCATCACAGTGTCAAGAAAGGTAGAAGGGCAAAGAGAAGTCATAACAATAATAGGTAGCAACGTTAGCAGAAAATTTGATGAGCGAGTTTGCTACAAAATTTGAAAATGATTTATTATTTGTTTCCTACCTTTCTACCAACATAGTTTCCACGAGTGCATGGTACATCTCACCATATGACATCAATGCGATATTTGTTTACCAGTCTGACAGAGTAGGACTCAATAATACATGTGGATCTTGGTAATGATTCCAAGTATGCAATAAAATGAGTTGTTGTTTCAACTAAAGCTAAGTAACTCGTTAAAATTGAAGGATGTGTTGTATGTTCCAAGGCTTAAGAAGAACATGCTTTCAATCTTAGTTATGGAAGATAAGGGTTTTTCCATGGAGTTCCTAAAAGGCAAGCACTTATCAAACTAGAAGGAACTATCCATGAAATAACTGTAGTTACTAGGGTTAGAGGGGGGAATTTGTACATGTTATGGGGTGAGCCTATTTGAGCCTTGGTTCATAGTAATGACAAACTATGTGAGGTATGTCATAGGAGGATGGGACACATGCATTATAAGGCGATGCCAATTCTAAGGGAGATTGTCACTAGTCTTCTAGATTTCGGTATTGAGCAGCATGGGTGTGTAAAGGGTTCATGCTTGGTAATCATACCAAGGTTGCTTAGCAATGAGCCTAGATCCAAGGAGATTTTGGCTTTATTACATTTGGATGTATGTGGGCCAATGTTGCTAACATCAATATGGGGAGGCATGTATTACATGTATTTTATTGATGACTCTCTACGAAGACATGGATCTTCTTCATAAATATCAATGATAAAGTCTTTAATTGGTTTCAAGAGTTTAAGACTTGTGGAGAACCAAAAAAAGAAGAAGATTGGCGTCTTGAGGTTAGATAATGGGGGTGAATATACCTCTAATGACTTCAAGTATTTCTGCAGGGAGGCAATAATTAAGAGAGAGTTGGAAACATCTTAAAACCAACAACAAAATGAGGTTGCAGAGAGAAATAATACATCAATTATAAGGGTTTCTAAGGCCATGATCCATGACCAATATTTACCATGTTCCTTTGGGCAGAGGCATGCAATATGATGGTCTACATCTAAAACATGAATACTCACAAGATCTTGGAGGACCAGACACTAGAGGAAACATTTACTAGTGTGATGCTAGAGGTGAGTTGTTATGCAACCAACTCACAAAATAGAAGAAAAGATAGATCAACGACTTCAAAATCAGCCTCTTCAAGGGGGAAACCTCCTTTACATTACACAAATGAACAATTCTTGGATGATACAAATGACAAGACATCCTTTCTATATATAGGAGTCTAAGGGGTCACAATATAATTAGATCCTACATAAAAATAATATTGTAAGGGCACAACAATAACAATAATGGGCTTCTATGGGGCACAATAATAACAATATGGGGACTACATGGGCACAACAATACAATAAGTAAGTTTCACTAATAACAATAAGGGGCTACACTATTAGTATAGGGACTTAACATGCCCCTCTCCTTGAAAAATTGTTGCCCTCAACACTTGAGTAGTTATGGATGCTTCTATAAAAAATTCTCATCCTCCCATGTGAAATCTTCAGTGGGTAAGTTCTTCCACTTAGTGATATACTCTGAAATTAATCGATTTTGTAACTGTTGGGTTCTTGTTTTTGTGACTACTTTAGGTTCCACTATGATTTTTCCTTCCTCATCAAGTTTCAGCAATATTGTTTGAACTGTGAGCTTGTCGCCTATAACCTTCTTTAAGCATGAAACATGGAAAACTGGGTGCACTCAGGAAGATGCAGGAAGCTCTAATTTGTATGCCATAGTGCTAGTCTTTTGCAACACCTTGTAAGGACCATAGTACTTTGGTGATAATTTATTGTCCTTCTTATCTTAATTGAGGGACATTTGTTTGTATGGTTGTAGCTGTAAAAATACCCAGTCACCTACATCAAAAATTATTTCGCTACAATGTTGATCTGCCTGTTGTTTCATTTGATTTTGCACCAAAGTGAGTTTATCCTTTAATAGTTGAAGAACTTGTTGTTGATGCTTGATGTGATCTTACATTACTTGAAACTTAGAATTTTCTCTTAAAGATGATGTGATTGATGGTGTATGATATCCATAAAGTGCCATAAATGGGGCCATTTTTGCTGAAGCGTTATACCACCATTCAACCAGAGGTAACCACTTGACCCATTGTGTTTTTTTATCAGATATAAAGCAATGAATATATCCTTCCAAACATTTGTTCACTATCTCTATTTGTCCATCTATCTTGAGAGTTTGAAGAGTGGTATTCTCTGCCAATGCACTACAAGATATGGTTGGATTCATTTATTCTTTCTCTGGGGTTGGTTCCTGGTGTATATACTCTTCTTTTGAAATTTCTTGATCCTTTTCTTCCTCCTCTTCACAATCTATGTAAAATAATTTCTTCTCGGCACACTTATGACCTTTAGTGTATTTGCTATCACAACTATAGCAAAGCTCATTTTCTCTTTTTTCTTCCAGTTGTTGTGGTGTAAATCTTGTAGGTTGTGGAAGGCGAGGAGCAAAAACACTTCCATATTTATAGTTGTGAGTGGTAGGATTCCTTGTTGCCATAATTTTGCTTTCAATTTTTCTTGCCAACCTGAATGCCTTCTCCAATGAATTAGGTTCCCAAAGACGAACCTCATGTTGAATGTTATCCTTTAAAGTCCCTATAAAGACATCAATCCTCTGCTTCTCTAGAATATCATTTACCCTTATATTCAATTTTTGGAAGTCCTCAATGTGCTACAACATTGAACCCTTTTGTTTGAGATTTATCAATTGGCTAAAGAAGGTGTTGCTCTTTGTATCCTCATAATGTGATATCATTTCCTCTGTGAAAATTGACCAGGTGACAAGTGGTTTACGAGAACAAATTCGTCTATACCATACAAACTGATTTGGTTCTAAATATAAAGATGCAATAAATACCTTTTGTAACATTTTCACATCATGTAGATCAAAATATTGCTCCATCTATAGTATCCAAGTTACTGGATCCTTGCCATCAAACTTCCTCATATCTCCCTTTCTTTCTTTTAGGATTTCAATGTTGAAATGATTGTAACTCTGTAATTTTGGATCTTCAAGTTTTGAAATTTCATCATGTGGTAGCCCTATGAGTCCTCTTTCAGACCCCAGGTCTGATAGACATTGTATTCTTTAAGAAATATTTATGCCAGATATCCCATGATGACCTTATTATAGACTAATTCAGTAGAGTGAAATTTTACGAAGTTCCACATGTCATTATTTCTACATTTGGCCGTGAAAACAATACCCAAAAAACTAAAGTCCATTATATTTCTATCAGTTTTTACGAAATTTGAATCCGATGCTCAGAGAGAAAGTTATGACGATTTTCCCAAGGTCACTTGTTTGAGATCAAATTCTAGAGCCTGCAAAAAACCTAACTTCCTCATATCATATCTCTGAAAATATAGTGATACAAGATTTGAAATGTGGACACGATGTTCCTCAAGGTTTCAGCTCAAATGGATTTTAATTTCATCTTTTGAAACTTAGTGTTATCACTCAGGTTGTCCTTAAAGCTCCTTAAAGGATACGGCCGAGGTAACCACAAACCAATCTTTGTACTGCAGGTCCTAGCCTACCTGCAATCAGAGAGGGCTCTCTCTTTATAATTTAGCTTTGTTTTGGGTTGATTTTAGGCTAGTTATGATTTTCTCGGGTTTTGTTTTGATTTTGGTGGGATGGAGGATTATTTCAAACAGAGTTGGGATGCATAGTGTGAGAAGTTCAAACCATTGGGCATGGAGTCGTAGATTAGGCTTGCTGTTGCGTTTTCTTGGTCACAAGAGGAATACAGAGCAGGATAGCTACACATAAAACAATATCTAGCTAGAATAAATATGGAACGAAGGTCAGTGAATGAAAGGCAACTAAGTAGCTCTCATTATGCTAACAGAGGGAAGGTGAATGAACATTTATATATGAGCAATCAAGGATTCCTAAACAACATTCATATATGAAGGAACTAGTGTAAATATGAGCAAACCAGTATTCATATTCAGGACTAATTCAGAGGAAAACATAGATAAATCACAGAAATTGAGAACAGAATACAACTAAGTGAGCTCTGAACTATTCTTTCTTTCTGCTATTTAGATAGTGAAACAATGATGGCATAAAACATATAAATTGTAAACAGAGATAAGAAACACTTATTGGGCTATGTAGAAGCGTTAGGATTCCATAGTCACTCTTCAGACATTAAAACACAACAGTCAGTTCATCTCCCAAACATTCCAGCGATCTTTGATTATAGAGACTCTCAGAAAATACAATGCAAGTCTAGAGGAAGTTATCGACCAACCAACCCTTAAAACTATGCAGAGGGTGGTATATAAAGAAAAATAGCTACAGACTTCCCATGAACAGCTGTCAAGGGGGAAAAATATCTCAAAAATATCTCTGAAAACAGATCAAAAGAGATCTATGCAGTCAATGTCATTGATCCTAATCTATGCTGGAAATAAATGCATGAAATAACTTAAAACGGCTGCGCATGAGGGAGCAGCCTCATCAAAATGGTTCTTTAGGGTTGCACATGGTCCTGCAGCTTCAAAAATGGACTGAAAGAGTGACTTGAGCCACGAGCTATCCTCTGTGTGATAACCGCGTAATTAAGGAAGCAACGCTGCTCCAAAATGCGATTGGGACCATTGTACTTGTCATAAATCTACGTTGAAATCCTTTAATCTGCCTTCAAGTGGTCCTGTTGCCTTAAATGGCCAAAATCTGTGAGTTGGTGAGCCATTACAGCTCAATGATGCTTTGCTATAACTACTGGGGCCTTTCTGCCTTCATCTACTTTGAATCCGCAATACTGATACTGTCTGTCGCTTTCCCGATACCCTTTGACATGCACTTGAGCCTTCTCTTTCCTCTGATACACTTTACGCTGTCAAATCGCCCCTTTTCTGCCTTTTAATGCAAAATTAACTGCTGCAAAGGTTCCCGTGGCCTTTGGAATGCTATCGGCGCTCTGGCCGATCAAAACTAGCCTTAAACTTTTTGAAAAATGGTGCAAACAGGAGGAAAAAGTGTTGCCAACTGTGCCGAGGCCGAGACTGGCCCCCTGGAGCAAAACCGGGCTTGGAGCGATCCTAAATGGCTTAAGGATGTATGATTTCCCTTATTGGTTGTGGCGGGTGGGAGCGTTGCACACAAACCTTAAACAATGGCCATTTTATCATAATATGAAAATGCTCTCAAAACACTGCGAAATTGTGAAAATTTGGTGCTTAAGTGGACACTGTAGCAATCATTAAATCATGGCCGTTGGATCCAGCGCAGGCCGATCCAACGGCCCAGATCTCATCGCAATATCGCATCGGGGCGGACCATTGGTCCCAAAACATAGTGCCTCCGAAATGCTGCGGACCCGAAATGCTATAGGCTCCTTCTTGAGGGATTTCGGGTCCGGCCCATCGGCGATGTCATATCGGCGGACTTACAAAAATTTGGTTTGCGGACCCGAAATGCTTATTGTGCCGCGTTTTTCATTATTTCGGCTCCGCCAGTCGGAGCGATACATGAGGATTGCAGCGATTAAATCAAGGCCATTGATCTGGGGGTCTGATCCAACGGCTGGCGCTAAGTCGCATGTTCGCAGTCGGAGGGACCGGGGGGAAACATATGTGCGATCGCCGAAATAGCTGCGGACCCGAAATGCTATAGGCCCATTTTTTATGGAGATCGGGTCCGAACCATCGGAACCCATCATATCGGCAGATTTGCATTTGAAACGGGTCCAACGGACCCGAAATCCCTTTCAAACTGCCCTTTATAAATTATCGGCTCCGGAATATCGGAGCCACCCTTTTCACTGTGCACGGGGCCCTTACGGACCCGATAGCTTTTATAAGACCCGCCCTTATAATATTTCGGCTCCGCCATATCGGAGCCAAACATAAGGGGTGATCGCCGATCAAACATGGGCCGTTGATTTGGTGAAGGCGATGGACGGCAGAGATTACATCGGCATTTCGCTATCAGCGGGGTCATGGGGCTGCCACATAGAAATGCCGAAACCCATCGAACCTGAAATATATTTATGCCGCGCTTTATTACTTTTCGGCTCCGCTGGTCGGAGCCATATGGGAGCGATGCGATTACATATGGGTCGTTGATCTGGGGCCCAAAAATGGATGGCTGTGATTATTTCGGGACTTCGGCAATCGGCGGGGTGGAGGGCACAGCCTTTACACATTGCGATCGCTGAAACGCCGAGGGCCATTTGATTTGGGCGGAAAGATGGATGGCTTAGATTTGGTCGGCACTTTCGCTGTCGGAGCCATTATTTGCACAAAAATGCAAGGCAAATGAATTCGGAGGGGTATTCTTTATGCTTTTGAATGGTTTATAAGCCATCAGAAGGGGTCTGATGGCCCAAAAAGGAGGAATTCTTGCCTTGGAAGGATTCCAAAGGTACTTGGGAGGATTTCAATGGACTTGAGACAGATTTTTAGGCCTTTAAAAGGGTTTGTGCCTTGGGAAAGGTAGAAACAAGGCCAAAAGATGGTTTTTTATACATATGAAGGGAATTTATGCTTTGTGAAGGAATCAAAAAGCATTAGAGGGGTTTTATGGAGTGATGAAGGGCTTTATGCATTGGAAGGAGTCCGAAATGCATATGGAAGATGGTTAGAGGGGGTATTGAGGGCTCTTGCTAAGTTTCAGATAAACTTAGCAATTCCCGAGGATGTATAAGGTTATCTTTCAACCAGGGGGAGGGGATAAGTATATAGGGGAGTAATATACATAGTTTTAGTAGGGGAAGGGGAAATAGATAGGGAGCTACATAGTAAATTTAATAGTTAATATGACAATGATGAGAAAAAGCGCTAAGTATGATGTCTTAGGCTATCAATGGGGGAAAATGACTCATAGAAGAAGTGTGTACATTTCTTGAGTGAAGCAGATCTTCATCAAGGCAAACAATATGGAGAATGATGAAACTAAGAGGTATCAAGCAAATCTTGACCTATTTTAGGGGAAGTTAGTGAGTGATTTGGGAAAAGAGGAAGAAGGGGAAGTTAGACATGCCTCGCTTGAAGTCCTCCAACTGAAAAACTGCCTCAAACCAAAAATGAATTGCTTATCAAAATTGGAACACAGCAATGGCACTGAGACTAGCACACTCTCATGGACACTTCTTTAGCCATCTGTAGCAAATATGGAGCATTGCAGCATGCATAGTATGACATATTTGGCATGTAAAAATGTCAATCATGAAAGATGATTAACCTGCTGCAGCAGGAGGCTAACACTTAGTATAAAAAATGTTATAGCGAAAATTCCATGATGGCCTGTTTGAAGCAGCGAAACCCTAAAATTCGAAGCTCTGATACCAAATGTTATGCAAGAAGCTCACAAAATAGAAGAAAAGATAGATAAATGACTTCAAAATCAGCCTCTTCAAGGGGGAAACCTCATTTACATTACACAAATGAACAAATATTGGATGGTACAAATGACAAGACATCATTTCTATATATAGGAGTCTAAGGGGTCACAATATAATCAAAGCCTACATAAAAATAATATTGCGAGGGCACAACAATAACAATAGTGGGCTTTTATGTGGCACAATAATAACAATATGGGGACTATATGGGAACAACAATACAATAAGGGTGTTGCACTAATAACAATAAGGGGCTACACTAGTATTATAGGGACATAACATGATCCACTTATGTGTCTTTGGTTGTCTATTATATATACATATAGTAGAAGAAAAGAGGACCAAGATGGAGCCCTCCAACATAAAGGATGTGTTTGTGGGATATAATGAGACTTTAGAGGATTACAAGATTTTCATTCTAGCATTGTGGAGGATTTTGGTGAGTTGGGATATGAAGCTCGAACAGAACCTTACATCTAGGAAGTCACATGAGACCCTACTAATGAAATAGGATGAGGAGCAACAAGCTCCAAAGGTTGAGTCTAGATCAACAACTTCTAGTTTAAGAATTCAACTTTAAAATCAGGAAGAGGAGAAATAAACTCTTAGTTCTGTCAAGAGATGTTGATGGTTAATACAGACATTGAGATATGATCAAGAGCATGTGGATGGTCCTTTATTTCAATGATCCTATAGTACGAACTCCTTCTCAAGAAATCTTAAATCGAATCCCCTCAATCTTCCCCTTAGATCTATTATCTCTCAATTTTAAATCTCCTCGGATTGAAACTAGTGCTTAATTTAAATATTAGCACTAAGTACACTCTTAATCCACTGGAAAATCCCCTATTGAATCAAAGGTGGAAGCCCAAATATCTTAAAATTTTAGACCACAAACCTCAAATTTTATTGGCCCTTCGACACCAGGGATTAACTTAAATTCCAATGTGACAATGGCCAAAAGTAGGTGCTCAAATCCAAAGGAATTAAGGACTACCACCCTCGCTGATTAACGCTTTCATGTTATAATCAAATTTTAGAAAATTCGGGGGTTCAGGTTTGATTTGGGGTATAGACCTGTCTCAAGGCCTAATGCATCGCCTTGGCTGAATTACCCTTTAAAGGCTCTTGTATCCAATATCTGGAGGATATGAGTGCCCCATAGTGTTTACTCCTTGGCAGGACTAGATGACCAAATATATTTTTTCACCTTAGTCCCATGTTGGATAAATATTTTTCACTCGAGATGGGTTTTGGATCCAGTGATCTGGGATTCAAATCACACTTGCAGATTTAAACTTTTTTAAAGATAAGATCAATATTGAGGCATGATTACTATATGAGGTATTGAATGTGTGGCCTACAATAGATGTCACTTAATTAAAATTGATATTGCCATATGGGTCCAGTTGTAGCCTAAATTGATTACGCCTTAGTCGAGTTGGATGGAAGAGAGCCTAATTTCTTCAGTTAACAGACTTCTTCGACGAAAAATTTCACGACTTTGTTTATTTATGGATTCAACACTAAAACTCGAATACTGTCTAGATCTATAGTTTAAGCATTTTACACTCTCGTCCAAAGAAGTTGATAAGAGTTGTGCAAGATAGATTTTGCAATTAACGTGAGGTTGATCCCAGGGGTCTATCACTTCAATAAAGGATTAATCGTGCACATAAACATGAATTCAAACAATTATAAACACCAGGGACCATGAGAGACATGGAAAAAAACATGTAATCTGATTAATTTTGCAATGGAATATTACAAGGATTTTCTAAAAAATCATCATGCCTTCGTGTTACTCCACACACTCTCCTCTCTTCTTCACTTATTTATAGAACTTAATTGTATATAAAATTGGGGTTTATTGAGATCCACTAAAGGTGGATCGAATTACTCAATACTTGGAAAATATCCTATCCAAACCTAAAATCTCTAATTCTCTAAACCAATCACTTAAAATAATGAATTAAATGTCGTGAGGAAATAATTCCTCATTTCTCTAATCAAATTCTATTACATCACATTTAGAAAACAAACCTCCTAATCCTATATTCATAACTTAATTTAATGAAATAAAATTAAGGGTACCCACTTAACTTAATTTGGTAGCTTGTGTTTCTTGCTATTCATCTCCTAAACAAAGGGAGTACCGAATCGAACTGCATTCGAATCCTTCGAATGCAAAGTAGAGGGCAGCTACTCTAGCTCAGTGCTGGGCGTGTTTATGATTTGAAAAGCTGATCCACAAGGACTCTTTTTAGCTCTTTGTGATAGTGTTCATCTTCCTTAATCATCCTCTAGTGTATACTTGGCTGATAGCCTCTGATTTGGCCAAAAACCATTGATTTTTGAGCAAACTGTGACCCGGAATCTGAGAGAGACGAGAGTTGTCTCTTCAGTGCAGCTGCAGCAAAGGCTACCTGCGCTGCAACGCAGGTCCCGAAGGGGCTACCTGCACTGCATGTCAGATTGACAGTGCAGTACCTGCGCTGATCCAGTTTTGCCTTGTGCAACTGGGGTTCCCTGCTTTTTGTTGCCCAGTTTTCAGTATTGTTTTTGCAGCCTGTTGTCAACCTGTATACCCATCTGAAACTATCTTTCTTTTCCATCATTCCACCTCAGTTGTGTGAAGAAACCGTGATTGTTCTTATTGTATTTCTTGCTTTCATTCACAGTTTCCCGTAGCGAAAGTGAACTAGTCTTGCTGTGACCTCTTGGATCTAGACCTGTGAGAAAGTGTCGTTGTGATTCTAAGAGCTAGTTTATTGCTGTTCATAGCTGCTTGAGAATTTGCTTTCGTTATATGGTTCGGATTTCAGTATTTCTTGTGTCGAAACGAGTGAATCTTAAGGTGTTCTTTTGATTATTGGACAAAAACTTGTTTGCTTTCGCTTGAAATTGAATTCGAAATCATACAACAGCTTTCTTTTTGTAATACATCAACATTAAGGAAGAAGAAAAGAAATACTTGCATTGTGCATGTGCATTTTGACAGTTTGCATGTCGATTTAGGAAAATTGCATCAGTGTGTGCTCTATGATCTGTTTGAAAAGATGATGTCTTTCTTTTCCCTCAGTAGTTAAGATTTTCATGAAGTTGAAAGAATTGAAAAAGCTTGCTTATCATTCTTAGACTGCATTTAGGAGTTGTATCATACATCACGTGGTGATCCATAAAGGCAAACTGCTAAGCAAGATCAACCTAAAACGAACTGAATTTACATAACAACGCTTTGAAACATAACGAAACACAGTAGAGGTCTAGGTAGAGACGTGAACCGGCGTCGTTAAACATAGTGACTGTCGATCTCTACGAAGGTGGGTGATTCCTCCTGAGGGACGATAGCGCTAATACGGATTTGTGCTCCCGCGTACCGTCGCGTATATTGGGGGACCCCTATAGGAACAAAGCCTTTATCCATAGGAAGCCGTGTCGACCGCCCTACTGATCGCGATGCAGTGAACACAGCATTCACGAAGATCGACCACTCGTACCGTAAAACGTATTCTGTAGTTTCGCGAAAGGTTTGGCACACCCTCTGCCTAGAACTCCAGAGTAGTTTCTTTTGGCCTTTTTCAAACTCTATAACTAAAAAAGTCCATCCGAGCATTTGTCACTTCGGGCTCGTTAATACATCGAAGGAGACTAGAGTCATCTTTAGCTTTTTCTCGACTCTTAAAAATTGAAAAAGCAAGTTGTGTCTAAAGCGTCGTCATATAAAATTCATTCTAAACGGAACATAATCACCCCTTATTCCTGCGTTGATCTTAAGGTTGAGAACATGGAACACACCAACCAAGGGATTCCACATGATGGGAACCCTAGCCCTTTCTCCTCTTGGGGAGAAGTTGGTGCGCCCCACATGGCCACGTTGTCGCTTCCAGGACTGACAATTGGCCTGCCAGTTTGGCTATTCTCAACCACTGTAGTTCAGAACACCACGGTTCCTGAACAGTCGAGTCAACAGTTAGACCAGTCTAGAGCTACCCTCCAGCCTTCCACTTCTTATGGATCTTCCTCCGATCCTTCCTCTTCGAAAGGTAGAGCCGCCGAGAGCAGAGCTCCCACGGAGAAGAAGGAGACCGATCTCCCCTCTTCGAAAGGTAGAGCCGCCAAAAGCAGAGCTCCCGCGGAGAAGAAGGAGACCGATCTTCCCTCTTCGAAAGGTAGAGCTGCCGAAAGCAGAGCTCCCGTAGAGAAGAAGAAGGAGAAGAAGAAGAAAGAAAAGAAGCAGAAGGAGCCAAAGGCGGCTGGGGGCAAGCAAAAGACATCTAACCAAAATCCACACACAGCACAGACCAGGCCTAAGGCACCATGTGTCATATGTAGAGGAGACCACTTCCACCGTGATTGTCCCAGTATTCCCCGGATACTAAGGGACTGGTCCCCTCGCTTGCACAGTTCGGAGGCGTCAACCTCTGACAGCCAGGTTGAATGCTTACCGTCGACCAGCGAACGTGAAGGTTCTAGACAACGAAGGGGAATGAGATTCCCCTGCGAACTGTGTGAAGGCAATCACACCCTCCGCCGTTGTCCCTTTTTGGACGAAGCAAAGAGAGTTTTGGAAGATCAACCGGTTGCACCGTTGCTACTTCCTCCTGGATACCAAAAACTCGAGCCAAGTCCTTCGTTGGTCGAAAATACAGCTACCCCGCTCATAGGGCCAGCTGAAGTGTCAGTCACTGAAAGTGAACCTACTGAATCCGGACCAGACGAAAGTCCAAAGGTCGAAACGGCAGTTGACCCGGTTCTCCCTTCAGAAGTTTCATCTTCAAATACCACAGTCACTGAGGATTCATCTTCAGTTGACACCCTCACCGAAGAGAGTAAGGATGATACTGTCCAGATTCTTTTCATCAACACCGATTCTGATGAACATCAGGGCAATGTGCCCACTCCTTTATTGCAGGAAGGAGCATCATCAGGATCATATCCGGCCGTATATTCGGTCCCACCAACAAGCAACCTGGTTGTGTCCTTTGATTGGAACCAACTAGGCAGACCCCGGTTACCAGCCAGTATACCATTTAGAATTATAGTCCAAATATACAAAATGGTGATGGCTGGGACTATCATTGATGAAGGGGCATCTGTGAGTATCCTGTCCTCTCTTGCTTGGAAAGCACTGGGTTGCCCAGCGCTTTTGCCTGAGATAAGGAATCTCTCGGGTTTTGACAAAGGAACCAGTCGACCATTAGGGATTCTGCCTAATGTGCCTATTACCTTGAAAGGGAAAGGTGTCAAGATGAATTTGATGGTCGTCCAAGGACCCTTGGATTATAACCTACTCCTTGGATGAGACTACATATATTGCATGGAAGCAATAGTCTCCTCACTCTTTCGAATAATGTGTTTTCCATACGAAGGAAGAATGGTCAAGCTCGTAGACCAACTTTCATTTCCGGGATCACGCATCGCAAATAGTCACATACCTATCCTGAATGGTCTTTTCGATCAAGAAAGGTCTCTACCTCCGGTTCTTCTTCCTGATGAGTGCGAGTGATTCGGGAAAGTAGGGCCGGAACCCAGGGGGCATGCATCCTGGTCTGCTCTGGAGGCAGAAAAAACCTTGGGTGTAAAGTAGAATTTCTGCGGGATAATATGACTAGTCCGTACCCCGTCCCCTCCTTCATCTTTGTGAATCTTCCTCTGAGCCATCTTCGTGGAGAAGAAGGACAAGAAGACAAAGAGAGAGTTGGACTCTCAGAAGGGGTAATTGGGAGTGGGGTTGTTCTGGAATAAGATTCTTTTGTCAAGGTTACTTGTTTGACAAAGATCATTCACCTTTGTCTAAATAAGTAGGCTCTGCCAAGGAAGGGGATCCGTTTGCGGCAGCAAGTAGTAACCATCTTTGGGTAAAAGGCAAGCCTCACCCATTAAAACAAATGTTTTGAAGGATAAGTAGGGGCAGCCTCCAAAGAAAGAGATTCTATTGCTGCAACAAATTGTAACCATCTTTGTGTAACCTAATGATAGACACCGCCGAAGAAAGAGTTTCATTTGCGGCAGCAAATAAAACCATTCCTTGGGTAACCAGAAAGAGGTAGGCCTCACCCGTTAAAAACAAAGGTTTTGACGGATAAGTAGGGGCGACCTTGAAATTAGACTTTATACCTGGGGGCATGCAAACCTCTTGGAATGCAAGCACGGGCGGCTATTTTGTTTTTTTAGTTTTTTAGGTCCTCCCTTTAAACCTGTAGGTCTAACCCGTTAAACTCGTAGGATTAGCCGATACCCAGCTTGCATAAAGAGAGGATATGGAGCAAAGCATAGCGAGATGAAGCTCCTTAAAAAATAGTGAGCAATCTACCAGGAGACCTTCCTACTTTATGACTGGTAAAAACGAGCAGTTTTGGCAAAGTTCATGCTCGTTAAAAAATAAACGCAATAACGAGCAGTTTTGGCAAAGTTCATGCTCATTAAAAAATAAACGCAATACCGAGCAATTTTAACGCGGACTTCATGCTCGTTAAAAAATAAACATAAGCATGTGAGCAAGCTTCCCCCCAGAGTTCGAGCTCATCCAGAAAAAACGAATCGGTAAATAACCATTTGAGACCGTAAATTCATCAGCCATAAAAGCCTTGGTCGTGTTTGTGTACCGTCACCTCCACTTTTCATTTGGCCGATCATTCACATCCACTTGATTGTTTACCTATTTTGAGGAACAGCTGCGAAGAGTGATTTCACTTAGCCATCCTTGTAACACTGTCGTGATTGGAAAATTCCAACCTATACCTGGAATCTGCTGCTATCCCTGTTTATCACTCGTTCCTCAAAAGACGAGTCTTCTTTGAGCTCTTTTCACTGACTCGTAAAATATGAAAAGTTTGCCGAGTTTTGGCCTTTCGGCTCGTTAAAAGGACAGGAAGAGCTATCCCTCCTCTAGATTTTAATCTTTTTGGACCTGAGGGATTATTGCACAAAAAGATCGAGCGCTTGTCTAGTTCGGCTCGATAAAGATATCGAACATTCATCCCTTCTGTATTGTTTTATACTTTTTCGGACTTAAGGGATTAGATGACGAAAAAGGACCCCTGGAGTCCACTTTATGTACCCTTTTTAGACTCTCTAAAAATGAAAAGGACCGAGTTGTCTTTGTCGCTGGGCTCGTTAAAAATATTAGATAGCGACAAACTTGTCTTTAGACGAGAACGAGTTTCCCTATCGTTAAGCTCGTTAAAACATAGCGATGGGCTTGCCCGAAGGGCAGGTTATAGAACAAGCATATGTTATCCTCCTCAAGCTTGACAAAAATAAAGAGGTACTGGTCAGAAATGACTGGGGAAAAATTGGGAAGAACCTCAAAGCTTAATGGTAGCAAGTCGCTCTTGAACATGACACTTTTGCCTATGTAAATATCGGGTTGGGTTATTATCATTCACCGGTCCCTTCACCATGGTCTCGCCATACCATCCATACATGGGGTAATGCTACCGATCCATCACATTAGTGTCGTTATATGTTCAAGAGATGTCATTCAGAAAGTGTCAACCGGGTCCCATCCACTACCATACATCATCTTTCATCCTTCCATGACCGCCACCCTGAATCATATTTCACAGATCGTTTTCACCATCATCACTAGCTCCGTTCCGTGTCACTGATGTGGGATTCATTAAGGCCCTCCTTTGACGGATCACTTCTTGTCGACATCAGCTCATTATCCAAGAAGTTGATCTAGGAACACCCCCTCAGTACTTTGAAGCTTGCATGCCTCAATGGCAAGTTTCTCACTTCCGGCGATAGGTATACATTAATGACCTTTGACCAGGAGACTTTGCGTGGTGTTTGACGTCAGATCCTATATTCACGCCACGTGAATTGTGCTGCAGTACCTTGAGGGTCATCATCATTATCGGTGATTCCTCTCGCGCTTGTTAACAGTTTACATTATTGACTGGTAATCAAGCGATGTCTTTCCATGTTCGACTTCAGGAAATTCTCACATGGATCGACTTGTACTAGAGTGAAGATCGGACAAGTTTGAAGACCCCGGATCTAGTTTCATCCATCCGGGCTGCGATATATATTCAGGAGATAAAAACATAGACATGTGCAGCAGATGATCATCCTACTAAAAGGATGATAATTAAAAGCAGAGAATTATCAGTCTATTATCAGACGATCGTCTGTTTATGTACAGCAAATGTATTTATAAAGCTGAGCATGGGAAATGCCCGCATCAGCTAGATCATGAAAAGAAAGTATGAAAAGATAATGTATTGTATTGTATTTTGTTACAGGTCACCTCCCGACGATTGAATGAACTTCGGATCCTCCTAATAAAGCATTTCACCCGATAAACGACCTCATACTTTAGGGGGCAACTGTTATAGACATTTTTGTGCCTTACAGCATAGAGCATGAAATGTCAATAATCTGAGGGATCCAAAGTCCCTAAACATGTTGTTCCTACCCCTAGAGGAACAAGGTCAGCAAACCACAGCACTGCAAATCAGTTCTCCACTGAAAAACACTCAAAAACAGGTCAATTTTGGATCAAAGCAGCTGCTCCACTAAGCATCTGCGCTGAATGTCAAAAGCTCTATGGTGTACCTGCGCTGCATAGCAAGTGCAACAAAGGCTACCTGCGCTGGGCGTACTTTGACATGTGGGGGAATCTTTTCTCAATGTGCCAGTGCCCAGGAAGCTTCCAAAATGACACTTGGATCAGAAGATTCGCCTAATGATGAGTTAAGAGGTTCTAAAACTCCAAGTGGAAGGTAGAAACTCCGAGTGAAGGACTGAAGAACAACTGGAGTTGAAGAGGACAACAAGTCACACATCAAGCTGACTTATCTTCACTCCAAAACTCTATATAAGGATCTCATCCCATGGGATCTAGAAGGCCGGAATTTTGTGCAAAGAATTGTTGTTGGTTTACAGTTGAGAGTATTGGGTGATTGCTTGAGGGAGGTGAAGAGGAGATTTCTTTCCGTCGGGAAGGTGATGCTGGCTTGGACCTCTTACGGTTGTATCACCGCCTGAACCTTACTTCCTTATATTAATAAAGCATTTGAGGTTCTTCTATTCGCATGTGTTTCAATGGTGTATTGTCTTACTTGCGTATTTGATTTATGCTAATCCTTGAATCAATTATGAATGCATGCTTCTTGTAGTTTCCCTTTCTTGTCTTGTTCGCAGGATCTCGTGTAGCTGGGCCCGTGAGAAGACTTGGAGCTGGGAGCAAGCGGCAAATAGAGGAGATTGGATCGACCATTTGCGCAAGACATCGGTAAGTGGATCTCTTCCTTTCATCTCTTGCATGTCATAAAGAAGTAACTTTAGATAGCTTTGCTTCGGCTGTTGATAAGGAACTATCACCCTTAGAGTGGGATAGGGTCATTCCGTGTTGGATACTTTTCCCCAGAACACTAGGATCTTGTCCTCTAGACACTTTTATCCAATTTTGCTCCTTAGTTGGAGTATTCTCTAATATGCAAGATTCTTCACTACTTTAGAGTTCTCTTGTTGAACTTTATCTCATTACTTTAACACATAGGAGTATTTTTTCTTGTGATCATGCTTCAGATATGTACCTCACCTCACTGTATGCATGAACCAACCTTTCTTTGCAGAAAATCCACTATTTTTTGTTTCTTTTCTCAAGGTGAGTATGCTTCTCCTTCTCTAATACAAAAAAATTATTCTAATGATTCCATTGAACCAACTCCTTCTTAATAAATCTTAGATAAAATTTCCTCAATCTTCCCCTTAGATATCTTGCTCCTTGTTTTTAAATCTCCTTGGATCAAAATCAATGCTTAATTTCAATATTAACACTAACAACGCTCTTAATCCACTGGAAAATACCCTTTTGAATCAAAGGATAAAGCTCAAATATCTTAAAAATTTAGAGTGGGAACATCTAATTTTATTGGCCCTTCAACACCAAGGCTTAACTTAAATTCCATACGTGATAGAGGTTAAAACCAGGGCTTCAACTCCAAAGGCACTAAGGGATGTTGACCTCATCGATTAACGCTTTCATGTTATAATCAAATTTTAAAAAATATGGGGTTCGAGTTTGATCCAGAGTATAACAATTTCCCAAATCCATATGCACCATCTTAGCCAGATTACCCTTTGTGGGTGCTTTTATCTAATATCCAAAGGATCTGGATGTCCAAGAGTGTTTACTACTCAACATCACTGGATGACCAAATATGTTTAATACCTCAACACTGGTCCCACGCCGGATAAAGATTGTGCGCTAGAGTTGGGTTATGGATTGGATAGATCCAGGACCTGGCTCATCCTTAGAGTTTCAAACTTTTGGAAATTCTGGATCAGGCTTGAGGCCAGATCATTGTATGAGGTACCAAATATAGGGCCTACATCACATGTCACTTAATTAAATTCGATCTTCCCGTATGGGGTCTGGTTATATCCTAGATTGATGTTAATTTTTGGTTAACATGTTCTTTGCATAGGTTATTTACTTGAAGGATTCAAATTAGCCCAATTTTCATTAGTCATCACATAATACATTATGGTCATGATACTAACTAAAGAAAGAACATAGTCAAAAGGTGAAAAATACAAGCCAAGACAAGAGAACACAAAATATGGCTTAAGGAAAAACCCCAACATGGGGAAAATCGTGGAACAATTATTCTTTATTATTAATATCCAATGTTCAATAGAGAGAGATTACATTGACTGCCAAATGTGATTCTAAAACAAACCAATTCTCCCTTTGAATTCAAACGGCTGTAGATTAGGTCTCACTGCATTCTTACTTGATAATTCAAAATTGTCTTCATACAACTATGGCTCTTCAAGTTAAGCATGATGCATCATTTCGCTGGATCTATGGTTGTTCATGCTTGAGAAAATCTATGACTTATTTACTGAAGAAACATTCTATCAAATCTACCCAAGAAGAGGCCTTATAAAACTACAGAAGGGTTCGGTCTTTCCTACAATTACAGGGACAAGCTTGCGATTCCTTTAAGGTTGCTCCAAACAAGGGATATTGACCTTGCAATAGGAAATAGCTTGCGAGCCACCAAAATTAGTAAGAACCCTCTTCAAATTAGCCCTTAATCACACCTTTTATTTTCTTGGCCTTACTACTAGATGCCTGCAGCTCTCAATCACCCTCAAACAAAACCCAATTTGAATAACCATCTTCAAACCCTTACACGAGAAGCTCCTTTCTGCATCTAAGAACATATGAGATTTCTCTCCTCCTTGATGGATAAATGATGATGAAGGACCCTTATATATATACAATTTGATGGGTGTGTCAAGGGACGTGATTATTGACAGTTAAACCGACATAGAGATAAGGTCGACCTAGATAATATTCCAGTGAGAAAATAAATTCAAAATCCCACTTCTACTTATCCAAATTTGACAATCTTTGGGTCAATTTTGGTCCTCTCGAAAAGAGGAATTCAATGTTGCAATTAACTTTCCCAAAGGATCTGTCCAAAGTATAATTTGGCCCTAGTTTCCAAATTTAACACTCCCTCTCTACTAGGGGAATTCCACTTTTCAATCCATCATCATCAATCATCATGCCATCCAGTTGCCATGAACCATCTATGAATCTCATCTTATATCTGCTCTGCTCTACTAAACACTAATGTGAATAATAAATAAGAATTGATTGAGAGTGAGTCACTACCACTCTCCACTAACAAAATTCAGTCCACATAACCATCAAACTTTATCGCAAGTGATCAAGTTGAAGAAACATCATACATCCTAGACATAGGGAGTACGAAAGTACACGATGCATCCATCGGTAGTGCTATGGTCCCAAAACACTTTTCCCAACTCATTGGCCAAATGAGTGTTGGCATTATGACACAGGTTTGGCACAGGTTTGGCTCGATGACATAAGTGTTGTCCTTGATGGCAACTCACTCAAATGGCAGATCTCAGTTCAGGCTCTCAGAATGGAAGAAAATGAGGTACCCGTAGGTTCCTTTTCACAAAGTTGCGGACATACGCAGGTGTACCGATAAAAAGGTGTGGGTATACAGTACACGCACTTTCATGCAAAGAAAAGTGTGCACACGTGGGAAATCTTATGGTTGGTCCATGGTATTTAGTCCGAAATTTTTGAACCTATGGTTTTGGTCCGTGGTTTTGCATCTAAAGTATTGAACCTGGGTATTGGGTCCCTAGTATTGGATCTCTATGGTTTTGGACCATGGTTTGAGTAAGGCCTAGACTATAAAAAGGAAAGGATATCATTTGGCTTGGGGTACTGATGCATTGAATATCTTAAGAAGAGAAAGATCTGAAATACTGGTGATCGGTTGGCGAGTTATAGCTGGACCTGAATCAAGAAGGAACCTGAGCATTACAAGATGGTTAAGATCTGCTGATGGGTCGAGATCTCTTTGGTGCATGATCAGATCTATAAATCTGATAATCTGGGTCTGATTAAGAAAAGGGATAAATTTTCTATACCCGCAGGTCCGGCACAGTGCAGGCGCGTATACCCGCAGGTTCAACACAGAGGAGGCACGGATATATGCGGGTTTAACACAGCGCAGGCGTGTATTCCGCAGGATCTACAAAGTAGAGGCGCGATACATGCAGGCTTGACACAACGTAGGCACAGATATACGCAGGTTTGACACAACGCAGGCGCAGATACCCGCAGGCTCGACACAGTGCAGGCGCAGATATACGCAGGTTTGACACAGCGCAGGTGCGGATACCCGCAGGCTCGACACAGTGGAGGCGCGGATACCCGCAGGTTAAGGAAGTGAATACTGCGTACGTACGCAGGTTTCTATTGGTGAAGTTGCAGACTTTTCTTGAAATATGTTTTAGCTGCTTTTGTCTATTACTACAGTGTTCAGGGTTCTGAATTGGTGTCTGGTTACTGGTACTGTGTTCTAAGAAGTTATTGATTCAGTATTTGTACAAGGAAGTTGGTTGATTGCAGATCTAATTGATGTTTGATTAATATTCATGCATCCAGTCTGAAAATTTATGAAACATGGTCCCTGGAAGAAAAGAGAAGTCTTTTGTGGGTCAGCACCTGCGTACTAGTACCTCAGCTAGTACAAGAGCTAAGGGGGTTGTAGCTCCCTTTCCAGGAGAGCCTGGAGAACGAGAGAAGGTTGTAGCCTTCTGCAAGTTGAAGCCTGCGTGCTGGTATAAGACTGCACCAGTACAGAATCATTGTAAAAAGAAGTTTCTAATTGAAAGAAGATAGAGACATATTGCAGCAGGTGGTTTTCACCCACATTGGGTTTCCACCTTATATCTTGTGTTCTTTTGTGTGACTGTCTACTCTACTTTTCTGTTCCTACTTACTGTTATATGGTTTTGGCACACAGATTAATGATCAACATCTGAAGAATAAATTAAATTATAAGTCTGGAAGGTATACGCAAGTTTCATTAGTCAGATCTGCAAATCTTTGTGTAAATTGAAAAAGAATTTGATAATACTGATTCACCCCGCCTCTCAGTATTATTTTCAAAAATTGGTATAAGAGCAGGTCCTTCAGAAGAAGCTTGATCGCTTGAAGGAAGATCTATCATCGTGAGCAACTACGAATGAGAAGCATCTATCAGGCCACCGATTTTTGATGGGAGCAACTTCGTCTATTGGAAGGTAAGAATCACTGCCTATCTTCAATCTCTTGGTACAGAAGTTTGGGATATTGTGGAAACAGGATACACATTTCCATCAGCAACTCCTACAGATGTAGCTGGTAAGAAGCAGTATGAAACAAATGCAAAAGCTGTCAATACTCTATTAGGAAGTCTATCACAATCAGAATTCGTCAAGGTTATGCAACTCAAAAGCGCAAAAGAAATATGGGACAAGATCGTTCTGAGCTATGAAGGAGATGAATAGGTAAAACGAGCAAAATTACAAACTCTTAGAATTCAATATGAAATCTCACAATGCATAATGACGAAAGTGTGGCTAGCTATTTCCTACATATAGATGAGATCGTAAATTGTATGAAAAACTTGGGTGAAGAAATAAAAGAAGTTGTTTTGGTTGAAAAGGTTCTAAGATCTTTGTCTCCTAAGTTTGATTCAAAAGTTTCTGCCATAGAAGAAAAGCAGAATCTACAGAGCCTTGCCAGGTACACAGCTGCACGGAATTCTAACTGCTTACGAAATGAGAAAAGGAGGACCATCAGACAAGAGAGAAGCTGCATTCAAGGCTTCAGGAAAAGGAGATTACTATCAGTCAGGACATATGTCAGAAGAAGAGGAAGAATCAAATTTTTTCAAGAACCTTCAATGGGGAACTGGAAGATTCAGAGGTAAGCTGCCTTTCAAATGCTTTGCTTATGGAAGAGTCGGTCATTATGCTGCAAAATGTCCTCACAAAGATAAACTAGACAAAGGTAAGGAACCTGTTAGATGGAACAGAAAAAAGAATGTAAATAAGAAGAGCCATTACACGCATGAAGACAGTGATGGATTGTTAAATAGTGATGAAGATGAACAAGGTAATGATGATAGACTTTTGATGGCTTTTGAAGATGATGATTTCTTGGATGCTATAAATGAAGAAGGTCTTTATGAAGAAATTTCTAAACTTAAAGTTTGTTTAGAGGAAAATAATATGATTATAGATACTCTAACATTCCAACTTGCTGAAAAAGATAAACACAATGAAGAGTTAGAATGTGAAATTGTGGGACTTAGAAAAGAAATTGAGAAAACAAAAGCCCTTAATCTCGGATTTGCTAAAGGATCTGAAACTCTAGCTGAGATTATCAAAGTGCAGCATTCTCCTCTAATCAAGACATGTCTCGGATATTCCAAAGAAGCATCTCCAGCTCAGAAGCAAGCGCAGAAGCCATCCACCTCCAAAAGTTATCTTGATACAGCAAGGAGAAGTGAACAAGTTGACAATCGACAGCAAAATCATAATGCAGATCACCAGGCAAATCAGGGACAATTTGCTTCAAGAATGATCAAATATTATCAAGTAAATCGGGGGAAATCTACTTCAAGGATGAACAGAAGCCTCAACCGACCACAGGTAAATCATTCTCAATTTGGCTCAAGAATGGATGGAAACTACAATCATATGGTTGGTAGATTTGATAATCGCAGGAATTTCTTCAATGGCCAATGTTTCTCTTGTCATAACTTTGGTCATAAAGCTGCTCAATGTGTTGCCTACAAGACCATCATGACTAGGGAAGCTCAAAAACAAAGGAGTATGACAGGAATCATGAAAAGAACCTACAATAACTTCTCTACTCTTGAAAATGAAATAGAATGTTCTATCTGTAACAACTTCGGTCATGAAGATTCTGAATGCAGGAGCAGGTTTCGGCAAACAACTTAGAAGGAGCAAGCTTCATTGAGTTCCAAAACATGGAAAAAGAAAGAAACGCAACTGGAAAGATGTGGGATAGCCTTATATGTGGAAGGACAGGAAAATCAATGGTACATCGATAATGGATGCTCGAAACATATGACATGTGATAAAGAAAAACTTCAGTCATATAGTGCCTTAGAAAAGGAAAAGAAGGTCTCATTTGGAAATGACACCCCTGCATTCATAAAAGGTAAAGGCTCTGTTCGTTTGAAAGAAAAGGTCAAGGCTGGAAATGTTATGTATGTTGATGGCTTAAAGCATAATCTATTGAGTGTCAGTCAGATGTGTGATCAAGGAACTGAGGTAATATTTCGATCAAATGGATGTATTGTTCGTGAGCTTGATACAGGAAAAATAGTGATCAAAGGCATAAGAACTCCAAATAACTTATACGTACTCAAGGGAGGACAACAACAATGCTATTTAAGCAAGAATGATGAACACTGGCTATGGCACAGAAGACTGGGGCATCTAAGCTTCTCACAGATAAGGAAAGCATGCAAATATCAGGCAGTTCATGATCTACCTGACATCAGAATTCCAGACAATACAATATGCAAATCATGTCAATTTGGTAAGCAAACCAGAACTAATTTCCCTGAGAAGGAAGGATCAGCTAGCAGGCCACTTGAACTTGTCCATACTGATGTATGTGGTCCATCTAGGAAAAGATCACCTCGAGGAGAAGAATATTTTATATTATTCATTGACGACTTTTCCAGGATGTGTTGGATAGGACTTATGAAGCATAAAGATGAAGCTTTCGAAAAATTCAAATCATTCAAAGCCTTGGTGGAAAACGAATCAGATCGCAGAATCAAATACCTCAGGTCTGATCGAGGAGGAGAATTTACCTCAAATGAATTTTTTGATTTTTGTGAAGAACATGGAATAAGAATGGAATTCTCTACTGCTAGGACTCCTCAGCAAAATGGAGTAGTGGAAAGGATGAACAGAATGGTTCAACAAATGGCTCGTGCTATGCTTGATGAATCTGGAACTCCCGCAACCTTCTGGGGTGAAGCCGCATTTGCTGCAGTTACTATTCTCAACAAGACAAATGTCCGGGTAAACAGCACTCAGACTCCTCATGAACTTTGGTATGGTAAGACTCCCACGGTAAAATACTTCAAAATTTTTGGAAGCAAATGCTACATCAAGAAGACTGATGAAAATCTTGGCAAATTTGAACCTAGAGCAGATGAAGGCATTCTCCTTGGTTATTCTCCCCACAGCAAAGCTTACAAATGTTACAATAAAAGATTTGGTAAAATTGTTGAAAGTATTGATGTAGTGGTTGATGAAGAAGGAAACACTCCTAGGCAGGTAAAATCTGAAGATTTCGAAGATGGCGAAGACTATCCATCGACCTCAAATCAGATTCATGACAAAGAAGAAACCCATGAGGCACCAGAAGAACAGATAAGGATAGAAGAAAAGACTCCATCCAGATACGTTCAAAAGAATCATCCAGAATCTCAAATTTTGGGGCAGGAAGAGGCAGGTGTACAAACAAGAAGAACCATTTCAGAAGCTTCAAGCTATCTAGCATTTCTCTCCTCCACTGAACCACAGAATGTAAGAGAGGCTTGCAAAGATGAATGCTGGGTCAAGGCCATGGAGGAAGAACTCGAGTAGATTGAAAAGAATAACACTTGGGAGTTGGTTCCTAGACCAAAAGATAAGAATGTCATAGGGACAAAATGGATTTTCAAAAATAAGATGAATGAAAATGTGGATGTGGTTAGAAACAAGGCAAGACTTGTTCGTAAAGAATATGCGCAACAAGAAGGCATAGACTTTGAAGAAACCTTTGCACCAGTTGCCAGACTTGAGGCTATAAGAATGTTCCTTGCTCTCTCTAGCCTTCAGAAGTTCAAAGTATTTCGGATGGACGTAAAATCTGCCTTTCTGAATGGAGACTTGAATGAAGAAGTATATATTGAACAACCAGATGGGTTTATTCTTGGAAATGATCCAAAACTTGTATGCAGACTCAAAAAGGCTCTCTATGGCCTTAAACAGGCTCCAAGGGCGTGGTATTATCGGTTGGATAAGTACCTCCATTAGCAAGGTTTTATAAAAGGATCAACTGATAGCAATCTATATATAAAAATTGACAATGATAAGTTGCTAATACTTGTTGTGTATGTTGATGATATCATCTTTGGTAGCAATGAAGAAGACATGAGTCAAAATTTTGCCTTGGTGATGCAGAAAGAGTTTGAAATGTCCATGCTTGGTGAGCTCACATATTTTCTTGGTTTACAAGTCCAACAAAACAAAGATGGCATTTTTCTATCACAAACCAAGTATCTCAAGCAGATCTTGAAGAAATATGGGATGGAGGATTCGAAACCAGTATGTACCCCTATGGTGACAGGATGCAGCCTCAGCGCAAATGATGAATCGGCAGCAGTACATCAACCAACCTATAGATCCATGATTGGTAGTCTGCTCTATCTAACAGGTACCCGACCAGACATTATGCATGCAGTGGGAATAGTTGGAAGGTTTCAGGCAAATCCAAAGGAAACTCATCTTCAAGAAGTTAACAGAATTTTCAAGTATCTTCAAGGAACTCAAAACTATGGCTTATGGTATCCTAGAGGTATAGATCTCACACTTCATGCATACACAGATGCGGATTGGGCAAGAAGCATGGATGACAGAAAAAGCACTAATGGTGGTGCATTCTTCATGGGTTCTAAACTAGTATCTTGGTTCAGCAAGAAACAAAGCTCTATTGCATTATCTACAACTGAAGCACAATATATAGTTGTTGCATCTTGCTGCACACAACTCCTTTGGATGATGCAAACATTGCAAGACATGCAAATCACTTGTACTCCGCCTATCTCCATTTTCTGTGATAATATAAGTGCAATCAGTATTTCAAAGAATCATGTCATGCATTCAAAGACTAAGCACATACCAATCAAGTATCATTTTCTCCGAGAACAAGTGCTTGAACAAAAGGTCAAATTGGAGTATTTTCCCTCTAAGGAACAAGTTGATGATATTCTCACCAAACCACTGCCCAGGGAGACCTTTGAATACCTCAGACAAAAGCTGGGGGTAGTTGATGCATCATCTTGCTGTTGAATCTTGTTTGTTTTAGAGATTGTTGGTTGTACGTGAGTTTCATATGGGGTATACACGTACATACGCTGGTTTATGTGGGTACAGTCATGTATATGTTGGCTTGAAGAAAAGCAAGGATGAGAAGAGTCCGATATGGGTCTGTCAGAGACCATCTGGCACAGGTTCAGGGGGAGCATATATTCTTCTAATAATGCATTGTTGGCATTATCGTAGAAGATCTTGGTTCAATTCTTCAGTTGTTTTGATGTCAGGAGGAGCAAGTGCAGAAGGAGAACATGGATACTGATCTATGATTGACAGATGCTGCTGATATTTTGTCTCTATATTTCTTTTTGTCAAGGTCATGTAATGGCCTATCTTGGTTGCCCCACTATGCCTGGGATGGATAATGTAATGTGCTTATTATATCATGTATCCCCACTTGGTTGGGAGTCGTATGTATGAGTCTTTGGTGATAGGAAGGTCAGTTATGATGTATAAAGTCAAATTTCTTTTGTAGAACATCTTCTTGCAGATCTTACCTATATGTTAGGGGGAGCTTGGACAGCACAGCAGAGCAGAGTTTTCAGCATGTACTCAAGGGGAGAATAACCCTTTGCCCTTGATGTCAAAGGGGGAGAAAGACCTTGAGTGACTTTGGGTTGCCATCAAGTCCAAAAGGGGAGATTGTTGGCATTATGACACAGGTTTGGCACAGGTTTGGCTCGATGACATAAGTGTTGTCCTTGATGGCAACTCACTCAAATGGCAGATCTCAGTTCAGGCTCTCAGAATGGAATAAAATGAGGTACCCGCAGGTTCCTTTTCACAAAGTCGCGGACATACGCAGGTGTACCGATCAAAAGGTGTGGGCGTACAGTACACGCACTTTCATGCAAAGAAAAGCGCGCACACGTGGGAAATCTTATGGTTGGTCCATGGTATTTAGTCCGACATTTTTGAACCTATGGTTTTGGTCCGTGGTTTTGCATCTAAAGTATTGAACCCAGGTATTGGGTCACTAGTATTGGATCTCTATGGTTTTGGACCATGGTTTGAGTAAGGCCTAGACTAGAAAAAGGAAAGGAGATCATTTGGCTTGGGGTACTAATGCATTGAATATCTTAAGAAAGAAAGATCTGAAATACTGGTGATCGATTGGCGAGTTATAGCTGGACCTGAATCAAGAAGGAACCTAAGCATTTCAAAATGGTTAAGATCTACTGATGGGTCGAGATCTCTTTGGCGCATGATCAGATCTATAAATCTGATAATCTGGGTCTGATTAAGAAAAGGGATAAATTTTCTATACCCGCAGGTCCGGCACAGTGCAGGCGCGTATACCCGCAGGTTCGACACAGAGGAGGCGCGGATATACGCGGGTTTAACACAGCGCAGGAGCGTATTCCGCAAGATCTACACAGCAGAGGCGCAGATACCCGCAAGCTCGACGCAGTGCAAGCTTGGATATACGCAGGTTTGACACAGCGCAGGCGCAGATACCCGCAGGCTCAACACAGCACAAGCGCGGATATACGCGGGTTTGACACAACGCAGGCGCGGATACCCGTAGGCTCGACACAGCAGAGGCGCGTATACCCGCAGGTTAACGAAGTGAATACTGCGTACATACACAGGTTTCTATTGGTGAAGTTGCGGACTTTTCTTGAAATATGTTTTAGCTACTTTTTCCTATTACTACAGTGTTCAGGGTTCTAAATTGGTGTCTGGTTACTGGTACTGTGTTCTGAGAAGTTATTGATTAAGTATTTGTACAAGGAAGTTGGTTGATTGCAGATCTAATTGATGTTTGATTGATATTCATGGATCCAGTCTGAAAATTTATGAAACGTGGTCCCTGGAAGAAAAGAGAAGTCTTCTGTAAGTCAGCACCTACGTACTAGTACCTCAACTAGTACAAGAGCTAAGGGGGTTGTAGCTCCCTTTCCAGGAGAGTCTGGAGAACGAGAGAAGGTTGTAGCCTTCTGCAAGTTGAAGCCTGCGTGCTGGTATAAGACTGCACCAATACAGAATCATTGTAAAAAGAAGTTTCTAATTGAAAGAAGATAGAGATATATTGCAGCAGGTGGTTTTCACCCACATTGGGTTTCCACCTTATATCTTGTGTTCTTTTGTGTGACTGTATGCTCTACTTTTCTGTTCCTGCTTACTATTATATGGTTCTGGCACATAGATTAATGATCAACATCTAAAGAATAAATTAAATTATAAGTCTGGAAGGTATAAGCAAGTTTCATTAGTCAGATCTGCAAATCTTTGTATAAATTGAAAAAGAATTTGATAATACTGATTCACCCCCCCTCTCAATATTATTTTCAACAATGAGAGGTACTTCCCATGTGTCCCGAACTACATGGGTAGGATGATACAAGAACATCGGCAGGGAAATAATATATCACATCCTGCTCACAACCACTCGTATGGAAAGGGGAAACCACAACCTACAAACACATGTCATAATCACATGTAAGGAAAGGATGAACCACATCCTACAGTCACATATCACAATCATCGTAGGGGAAGTATAAACCACATCCTACATGCATGCAAAACACTGAGAGTAGGGAAAGGATGAACCATGTCCTACACGCATGTAAAACACCGATAATAGGGAAAGGATGAACCACATCCTACACGCATGAAAAACACTGAGAGTAGGGAAAGGATGAACCATGTAGTACACACATGAAAAACACTGAGAGTAGGGAAAGGATGAACCACGTCCTACAAACACAAGTCAAAATTATCAATTGTAGGAAGGATCCTACACGTGGGGAAAGGATGAACCACGTCCCATCAACATGTAAACCACCAATCGTAGGGAATGATCATCCTACATGTGGGGAAAGGATGAACAACATCCCACCGACATGTCAACCACCAATCGTAGGGAATGATCATTCTACATGTGGGTAAAGGATGAACCATGTCCCACTGACATGCCAACAGATGCCTATATGAATCTTTCACTGGGGTATCCGCAAGTGAATGTGCACCACTCATCCTTCTCATATGCCATAGGATAAGGTGAACCATTCATCCTATGCATATGTCATCAACAATAGGGGAAGGTGAACCACTCACCCTACATACATGTGTACACAATCATAGGGGAAGGTGAACCACTCACCTTGTACACAACACACCAATATGGGAAGGTGAACCACTCACCCTGTACACAACACACCAATAGGGGAAGGTGAACCACTCACCCTGTACACAACACACCAATAGGGGAAAGTGAACCACTCACTCTATGGTTTCTCTTAGCTCAATAAGTACCCCAAGCCCCCAGGATCTCCCAGAGCTCAATATTAAATCTTAACCAAGGATCTCTTCATGTAGGGAATAGTGCCAAGATGTATTTTGAAAATCAAGACTAGATCAATGGGACCCTCATTGCTCCATTCAGTAGCATATATATGTATGTACAACAAATATATTGATTTACAACAGAGGTCAATACTTTAGAAATCTTTCTGCTTCTTACATATCCTGATGAAGAAAATATTTAATTGTACTTACTCCCTCTTACTCAGGGAAACCATAAGCCTGAGCTTGTCTTTCCAAAATGCATAGTAACCATCTGGTAGCCTCCTCAACATAAGATCCACCATTTTTGTCGATAAACCATGATACCATATAAAGTGGTATCTTATGATAATATGTAAAGTCTAGGATTCTCTAAATCGTACTCTATAATATACAACAATAGAGTTTACTTAAATGGGCATGCTGGCTGCTTTACTTATTCATTCTCAATGGGGTTCCTAGAGTCAAAGATTTCAGTCTATTAATGATAACAAAAACACAAGGATCTCTCAATGAGTAAGTTTCCAATATGTGAGGCTTATCCACAAACATAAATAGGGATCCACAAGATCTATATGAATGCAGACCAAGAGCTTTTAAGTGCAAGGAATAGTGTATTAAAGTTAAGTCTTTCTTGACTTCAAAAGTCAACTCCCTATGAATCATAGCTCCCTTTGAAATTTGAAAAGAGTCTTACCCAATGAATCATCTTAAATTGGTTATTAGTCCTTATTACATGGACAACCTTCTTGAAATAGTTAATGAACAAGAAGAGTTATTAATTCATTCAACCCATTTCTGCATGAAGAGGAGATGACACATAGAGGATTGTCATCAATTACTACTCAAGTCCAATCACATCATAGATAAATGACAAGATCACTGTAGACATCTCCTTTCCTTGGTGAAGCTGGTAAAAGAAGGCTTGAACAATATCTACTGAAAATATTTCTTAATTGATTCAACTCTTTTTCTTTGTATTCCTCCAAAGATTCAGATATAGATACACCTACTATATGGTAAAGGTATATCAAAGACTGAGTAAGGTGCACATCCTCATTGATGACCAGAAATCTTACTATCACATCTGCTTCTATACTTCATGGTCACAGGCCCGTAATGGGATGCCAATTTCTTGTTCTTCGGAAAGAAGACTCCTTAGGTATTACATAAAGGAACAAAGTATACAAGTGTAGACATACTATCAACAAGCAAGTTTACTTCCAACAATATCTTCCAGGTCAAGTATACTATTACTTAGGAAAATGCCTTACCTTGAGATGAAAATTTGGATATTTTCTTGATATATTTTCAACTAAGATCACAACTGGGTTGTAATATAGTTTGTCTTGTAGACATTGATTCACAAATATATGCTTAATCCAAAGCATATATAAATATAATTTCACATTGTTACCATGACATCTCATGTTGTCACCTTGTCATGTTTATGTTGTCAATTCTGTCACAGGAGCATTGTTAATCATATGAGAGTTATGTAATTGTCATCAAGAATTATAAGTCACAACATCATTAACAAAACCCTTACAGAATTAGGGTTATTTTCTCCATTTAATGTATCATGGTCTGTGATGAAGGCATTATCCCTGTCACCAACAATCATATGTGCAACGAGATCATTCTCATAAATAATGTTATCAACATTTAGTGTAGAGGTCACAGTCTCATGTTATTTTCATTCATCTTTATAGAGAATGTGAGAGTTATTATAGGATGACTAGCCTTCTAAAAAGTTGATGAACTAGAGTACATAGAATCACAATGAGTAGTGATGACACCAGTGGATAAAATATTCGAAAAAAGGAAAGAATATGTTGCATTGTATTGGATATGAAAGTTCCAGAGTTAATCAATACTAATTGTGAGCAGGATACTGTGTGAGCTAGAATAGACCCAAGTGATGACACAATATTTCATATAACCAAGGAGATAGAGAGATTCTCAAGAGAACGGATCCTAAATAAATGTGATTCTTTAATACCAACCTTCAAAAGGTATCCAGATTTGACATAAGGAACTAGAAATCGAATTTTTTTATGATCCACGCAACCTTTAGATCTCATAGTGAGTTATGAAAAGAATTATGATGCATACAATAGATAACTGTGCCAACCATAGTATAGTGTACGTATTAATAACACATATACAAACAATACCATAGGTTGTTGCAAATCATACCTTGAGAGATTTGAATGCTATAATATTTCAGAACAATGTTATATTATGAGACCATCATATATGTATTGCAGAGATACATTGTCTTGTAGTGAGGATGCCATACATGTCATGATGTTGAGGAATAGAGATACCATTCTCAGAGCATGTTGCACATAACGCAGAGATATTATACGCAAAGATACCATAAGTGGATGATGCCATATACGATACATACAAT
Organism: Pinus tabuliformis; assembly: GCA_031772625.1. Classification (NCBI taxonomy): domain Eukaryota; kingdom Viridiplantae; phylum Streptophyta; class Pinopsida; order Pinales; family Pinaceae; genus Pinus; species Pinus tabuliformis. The sequence goes on along the minus strand of CM062818.1, from coordinate 1,282,899,237 downwards.
GAAGTGATAGCCACGTGAGATCATAATCAAGACCATGTCAAGTGAGACCTTATACAAATGCGAGATCACAGAGATCGAAACCATATGCCATTATAGTGAAACATATGATATTGCAGCCATTACACAGAGGCTATACAGAGCGAGATCATATTTCATAACATTCATATTCAAGTATACAATTATAGTGGTACCTAAGAGAGAGATCATAATGCGAGAGACCTATAGTGAGACTATGAGCCCTGTAGCAAGAGTGCAAGTCATATGCGATTTGTAGTGCTTCAGACATGTGAGAGAGAATACCTTTATTAGTGAGTTCATATAATGTGAAAGAGCCATCATACTGTTGAGATTTATGATTGATCATGAGACCATACGAGAAGAAGATCCTATGTTACTATATTGCAATCGTAGACTATAGGTTAATCGAGCAAAGATGCCATAGATCGAAATATGTAACATCTCCATCCTACATAAAATTGTCACTGCTAGGGGAATCTTCAGAAGCAAATGCATTTGCTATTTTAGGTGATTCCTATGATATTTTGGAGATTTCAAGACTCTCTCATCATCAACTAAGTGTTCAACACCATATTGTGTGGTTGGCACATATGTTCCATCTCCTTCTCATGAAACAAGATTGTATACAAGGGGTCAACATTTCCTTTTAAACTCGAGGCATCCTTTTCACCAAAATTGCCTAGAAAAAACTCAAAATCAAGTGTCTTGCTTGCTATCTACCAAAACCAGAGTAGCTTGAAATTCAGATTGACAACACTACATGAGATAGAGTTGATTAAAGTTGAGAACCAATCAAAGTTCCTAAATGCATTGCCTCAGAACAATACCATACAAGCTTCAGGGATTTTGTCATCCGAAATTGTGTGACTTATCAATCTAACTCTTGCTTGGGATTAACTCCTCCTAGCTCTGATACCATGTTAATTTTTGGTTAACATGTTCTTTGCATATGTTAGTTACTTTAATTACTTCAGGGATTTAAATTAGCCCAATTTTAATTATCTATCACATAATACATTATGATCATGATAGTAACTAAAAAAAGAACATAGTCAAAAGGTGCATAAGACAAGCCAAGACAAGACAAGACAAAATATGGCTCAAGCCAGGGAAAAACCCCAAGATGGGGAAAACCCTTGAACAATTCTTCTTTATTATTAATATCGAATGTTCAACAGAGAGAGAATACATTGACTACGAAATGTGATTCTAAAACAAACCAATTTTCCCTTTGAAGTCAAACAGTTGTAGGTTAGGTCTCATTGCATTCTTACTTGACAATTCAAAATTGTCTTCATACAACTGTGTCTCTTCAAGTTAAGCATGGTGCATCATTTCGATGGATCTAGGGATAGTCACACTTGAGAAAATATGTGACTAATTTCCTAAAGAAACATTTTGTCAAATCGACCCAAGATGAGGCCTTATAAAACTACAAAAGGGTTCAGTGTTTCTTGCAATGTCAGGGACAAGCTTGTGGTTTCTTTAAGGCTGCTCTAAATAAGGGATATGGACCCTGCAATAGGACATAGCTTGGGGCCCATCGAACTAAGGAAGAATCCTCTTCATAGAATCCCTTAATCACACCTTCTTTTACTCATCCTTACTACTAGATGCCTGCAACTCTCGATCACCCTAAAACAAAACCCAATAACCATCTTCAAACCCTTGCATGAGAAGCTCCTTTCTGCGGCCAAGAACATATGATATTTATCTCCTCCTTGATGGATAAATGATGATGTAGGGCCCTTCTATATATGAAAATTTTATGGGTGTGTCAAGGGACGTGACTATTGGACGATTGAGCTGACATAGAGATAAGGCCGACCTAGGTAATATTTGACTCAAAAAATAAAAATAAATCCCACTTCTACTTATCCAAATTTTACGATCTTTAGGTTGATTTTTGTCCTCTCTAAAAGTGGAATTAAATGCTACAATTAACTTTCCCAAGGGATCTTTCCAAAGTGGAATTTTTCCCTAGTTTCCAAATTTAACAATTGACTATGGCTTCGTCGAGTCAAAAGGCAGAGAGACAAATTTCTCTATCCACCAAATTTATTTGATAGAAAATTTCATGACTTTGTTTATTGACTGATTCAACATTAAAACTCGAATAGGGTTTGGATTTTCAATTCAAACCCTTTATACTATGCTCCAAAGAAGTGATGAGAGTTATGCGAGATGGATTTTAGAGTTAACCTAAGGCTGATTTTAGGGGTTTATCACTTCATCAAAGGATTAATGATGCACATAAACATGAATTCAAACAATTATAAACACCAAAAACCATAAGAGGCAAGAAAGAAAACACGTAATTTGATAATTTTTACAAATGAAGTTTGCAAATATTGTTTACAAATTCATTTTGTCTCCCTGTTACTCCACACTCTCTCCTCTCCCTGCCTCTACACTTAGCCAAGAGGTTTCCTTCTCTATCTTAGCCTAATAAAACACTCGTTTGGCCCCCCCTTTCAATTATTTATAAAACTTAGTTATATACAAAATGATGGTTTGTTAAGGTCCACTAAAGGTGGATCAAATCACTCAATTCTTGGAAAATATCACATCCAAGCCTATAATATGTAATTATATCAACCACTCACTTAAAATAATGAATTAAATGTGGTGAGGAAATAATTCCTCATTCCTTTAATCAATATATTACATCATAATCAGAAAACAAACATCTTAATCATATATTCATAACTTAATTTAATGAAATTAAATTAAGGGAACCCACCCCCTTTAGTAAATGTGATAAGATATTCTACGTCTTTTTGACTTTGAAGAGATGCTCCTACATTTGTCTTAGAAGTACATTCGAGGGAATAAGCCTCTAAAGAAGTTTCTAAACCATATGGCACTAATTTGTAGCATCATTGAAGAAGCGAAAAACCAATGGGTTTAGAGGAATGCCATGGTGGAGGATGATGTGTGGGATTTTGTGCCAAGACTAGAGGGAAAGCTAGTCCCATAAGTCTCTTTAAGAAGTCCCTTCCTTGTTAAGAGGGAGTGTTGATGTTTGTAGCATCGAACAAAAACTTTTGCATAGATTTTGCATCAGATGTGCGGAATTCATCCAAGAAAAGTTCTTTTGTATTTTGTAATTCACTTTAATTAAGGTTAATTATTAAAGTGAATAGTTTTTTTATCAGTGAGTTGATTGATGCCTAATAATATGTAAATTATTTACATTAGTGATTAATATATAATCTGCACTATTGATTGGGAGTTAATCTCATTGAGAGATTACGATTATGGATACTCGATCATCAACTCAATGTTATAAAACAAAGACAAAGTGAAAGGAAAATACACAAAGAGTGTTAAAAAAACACAAGTAAGAGAGTGATAAAGGATTTTCATTCAATGTGCAAGTCTAAAGGAGAAAAGAGGAAACAATGTGAGTAGCAAAAGGATATTAACCCAACTCTTAGAAGGGGTTGTACACAACAGGCGTAGAGGCAACTTCAATAGGATGTACAAACTATTAAAAGACAAGTCTAGTCATACAAAATTCTAAGATAGATTTCAATAGAAGTAGAGGTGTTTTTACAATAATTTTTATAGGGTAGTATAGGTTGTACGATGCACCAACACAACCAGGTTTTGTTGTAATATTTTCTTGTTTTCTTAGTGGATTATTTTCCTAGTTTGGGATCCCTTGTAAGCTTGGAGTAATTTTAATGAAAAGATGATATTTGAATGGTAGAAATTTCTATGTGTATTTTGGAGTTTTGTTTCTTATAGCTCTTGCTGGTTTTTGGTTTCTAATTTAATTTTTAACAAGTGTATTTTATTCCATAAGCTAAAAGAATTCAATATAAATTAATTTTTCAGCAAGAAAATCATAAATTTACCTATTTTGATGGAATATAGATTTTAATAGGGACACCTTAAGGTAGAGGTCAAACATTTGGTTGCACCCAAAGATATTATATCAATGGTATTGTGACTTGTGCACGCATAAGTGAATCAAAACCCATCATTGTGTCATCCTTTTTATAGAGCCAATTATGTGTAGCTTAGTTGGTTAGGATAAATGTTATTATCCTCCCCACCTAGATTCAATTCTTTCATGTGACATGTTGAGCTCATAATGTGTATTTCTTGTAATGGCTTCAAGCTTTGTTGTGTGAGCAATTACTCAAAGACCGAATCATGTAAATTCCTCATGTAAAATATAAATATATTTCTCGCCTCCCAACCTTCTACACATTCTCCACTCCTCACAGTACTCACCCTCTCAATACTCCATATTTAGCCATTTTTTAAAGTGTGAAGAAGACTCGCCCATCAATTTCTTTTGCACAACCCATTTCTCTTTGCATTTACTCCTCCACAAACATAAAGCTACCACACAAGGCATATCAAAGTGAATTCATATCTTATACTCCATACTTCGTGAAAATATACCATTTTATCCTTTCGAGGCTAATTGAAAGCTCATTTAAGAAAGTCCAATCCCCAAGGTGACAAGGCGTTAATATTGTATTACATGAATTATCCGTCAGTACATGACTTAGAGACATACCACAGGTTATTAACTTCTCATTTTCATTCTTGCATGGCCTGGTGAAAGTGGTACATAATGAAGGAATATGTTACTAAATCTTACCGTAAATCGAGACTTAAACAACTAAGAGCTCTAAAAATTCTCATTGATCTATCACATATATATAAGTGCATTGAACAAATAAGCAATATGGCGTGTAAAAGAAAGAAGGAGGTTATTGTGGGGATATAGATAATTCATTTGCACAAAAGAATAAGAAATTTTATTAGTCAGATGCCTATCAATGGTATTTGAATTTGAGTCCAGAAGAGAAACAAAATAATAGAATTTGGAATATTGGGCTAGCTAATAATGCATGTATTCCATAGGTATTTGCTTTTAAGGAAATTGTTTGTTGGTGTGCCTGTCGATGCAATCCCAAGAGTAGAACCATTCAACTTACTCTACAGAAGATAACTCCTAAGGTTTTCATAAAAATTTCGAGGTTGCCAGAGCCAAACAGTCAATGTCTAAAGTTGACCCGTTTCTTAATTTTAGATGTGGTAGAATTAATATCATTTGGGACTTCATTCTTGAGTATGCATATGTTACAACCAAGCTTTTTTATATTGATATTTCATTATTAGCAAAACCTTATAGAGACTTCTCATGGTTGTTTGCTCATGTCATGGGGCATGAATCGAATTTTCATCTACCCATGTCATTTTTGTATATATCATACTTTTATTTTAAAAAGGATGTTATCTTTGATTAGGCAGAGGTTATCTCCCACAAAATTTCCTTCCAATTGGCTAATTTCCAAAAGACCCAGAGATTTTTATTGATGACCTACCTAGTGATGGCCATGGTAAATTGTAATTTATTCAATGTCTTACCCCATAAGAGTAATATGAACATGGAAATAAAATTGGTGCAATTATGGTACCCTATTCTATGGAAACACAAGGCTCTGTTTCACTTTTGCCTTATCCAAGACCAATTTGACAGAAAATCGTGACACATGCTAACAAGCAAGGAGCTCCAGAGGATATCCTGAGAATCTCAAGAGTTCCTTAGAGGAATAAGAGTGCATTTGGAAGAGGAAAATCATACATACATTAGGCTTTATGGTTATGAGGATAGATCACTATTGTTGCCCATGTTTGTTTTAGACAAGTTTTTATTGTATAGGTTTTGTAGAGAGGACCACTCATAGTCAATTTTTCTTAATAGAAAAAAGAAGAAATAATTTATTTCATTACCATTTATTGTCAAAGGCATTATAATGAAGAATTCTATGATTCTCGCTAAATTATCTAAAATGTTAAAGCCTTTCAATTTAACTGAAGTTGAACCCACCTAAGGATTCAATCCCAAGGGCATATTTCCAAGGAATTTGGTGATTTTTTCATATGGAAATTTATTCACAAAAGATTATAGAAGGAAGTGGAGAAAAGGAATCAAGAATATCAAATGAAAAGGAAACAACAATACTTAATGATGATGTACTCATTGAAATGAGCACAAATTCTGAATAAATGACCATATAGAGAGGGAAAACCATTACTTGTGTACAACCCACTTAAACCCCACAGAATCGTCAGATTTCCTCCTTGGGCCACAAAAGACATGAAAAAATTACAATCTGAGGAGAGAATAATGAACAATGATTAGGTGGAGATGATGGAGATGAACCACCCTCTTGTGTCAACTTGGAAATGTCCCATACTGTTACTTCTTCCAAAAATAATAGTTTGAGTAAAAGAGGGTCACAACAAGTAGAAGGATCCACGAATATGGAAGTGAATAATACTATTATCCCAAAATAGGTAGCATCACATTTGGTTGAGAGTCAGAAGTTAGTTGAAGAGTTAGTTGCTAAAGATTCGATCGTTTTTAAATAATAATCACTGACCATGCATAAAAACCATTATGACAAGGTTGGTAGAAAATTACAGTACGAAAAGGTGCATGCAAAAAATTAAAATAATTCTAAAAATTAGAAGTCACTAGTTGACATCTTACGAGTAGGAACTACTAAATTCTTGAAGTTACACATGACTACAATGATGCTCATGCTCACTTTGTTACTGAGAAAGAGGTTGAAAATCTAAGGTTAAAACGTTAATTTGGCAGCCCATAGACAAATTCCAATCATTGGACTAGATTCCTCATTTCAAGAGGACCAATTTGATGTCTGAAGCACTAGATTCAGATGTAACAACCCTAGTGAAAATTCCATGTAATAAAAGTTAAAAAAAAACAACCACAGTCAATGGGACACTTATTCCAAGTTGAATGTTGGGTAAGGCATCCTAGGGCGTGTTCATTTGGTTGTTTATGGCTAAGGAAATTGGCAAAGGCAATGGCTAAGCCTTTTGAAATGCAAAATGGCATTTTTGGCACATTTATTTATGAAAATAATGGAAAAGTAAGGTGAAAGGTCACAGGTTGCATGTGAGGAGGAAAATGAAGAAAATAGAGGCCTCATTGATAAAAAGGCTTCTCAGGACCAGTTCATGGCTTTTATCAGTTCAACCTTTGGTCAGTTTAGCTTTAGAGCTCTCTCATTATTCTCTCTCTCTCTCATACTCTTGGACATTTAGAGTTTTTCTTGGAGCACATTGGCATTGGAGAAAGAAAAGAAAATAATGCAAGATGAAGCAAAGATCAAGTAAGGAAAGGCAGGATCAAGCAGCTACAACAGGTTTCATTGTAGGTATCAACTTGCATGTGTATTTTCCTTGCTCTATTTTGCATGCATGGCATTGCATGTGGTTATTTTCTATCACGGCATGGTTTTTTCCAGGTGTAGCAATGTTTTTCATCCTATCCTTTCCATTTTTGGATACCCATGGCTTGATGAGGTTCTCTTGTTTTGGTTGAGTTGGTTTGTCGTATGGATTCAAAGCTGAATGAGGTGGATCTCTGAATGATAGAGCACATGGCGTAGTATTCCTTGAACCCCGACTGTGGATCACGATAAATCCATTAGCCTAGTAACCCCTGAGCCAGACTGTGGGTTGCGATAAAATAGGATTGTGTTGCCTCGGTGGGCCTAGGAATCCTTGCTGGTGAATGGTAGGATATACGGTAAAGCAAAGAGGAGGTTTTCTCTCCATTGGGCCTAGTAATACCGGGTTGGAATATTTGGTAAAGCCTAGAGAATGGGTCTCGGTTTAGGGCCTAGTGATATGGGTTTGTATTGCCATAAAGCCTGAGACACTAGGAGGCAGGAAAATTCCTCACGGTGTAGGTGGAGAAATCCGATGGCATCCATGCTTGTTTGGCCTAGTGATCAAGTGGAGATCACAGTAAAGCCTATTATGATGTATTTATTGTGTTGGCCTAGTGATACAGGATGGATTATGGTAAATCCTTGTTTCTATTGATGAGGGTGGGGTGGTTTAGCCTCGATATGCCCTAGTTGGCTCTTTTGGTTGAGTCCCACATTCATGCTTGGAATATGGCACGGGGGTGATTGGCTGAAGAGAGACTTGGATCAGCCAATCTATGGTCGGGTGGAACATGGTAGTCCCATATCTAGTTGGCTTACTACATTCATCAATGAGGAATTCATTCTCTTGATTTTCATGTATAAATGTACTAATGTATATATGGATTTTGATGGCAGATATGTTTATGGTATTTTTGTTCCTATTATGTTGGTTATATGTATATTTTGTGACAGCATCTATGTATGGCTCTCAACATGTTTTTACTTGTATATGAATGGATAATGTGTCTATGACCTAATAGATTATAAGGCAACAATTGACATGAGGAAACAATGGTTTATGGAGATTCTCAGATAAGTATGAGATCCCTACATTTAATTCTATTATTTACACCTGTAGGTTACATGTTGATGATATGTTTGTCGAAATGCCTGTCATGGCTAGTAAGGTTCTGGTTAAGGTCTTGATCAACTTATTACTTTTGCATCATTTTTTCTCTGTACTTTTACTAATTTCAAGCTACCACTTCATTCTGGGCAGTGGCCTGGGCTCTGGGCCTGAAAAAGTGGCTTAAATCCCGGGGTCATTGACACAGAACTAGCAACTTTTGTATCTGGTTGCTGGAAGGCAAGCCTGTGAGAGTGACTTTGGGTTGTTGGTCTCTCCCTTTCCCACAGCATGAGAGAAACTATGGTCTAAGAGATCCAGAACAACAGTGGGACCCAAGGACAGGTTGTCTGAGTGGTTGACTTGTCTCCTGAGGGTTCTGTTGGTGATGTTGGATGACTGTTTGTGATGCTTCCGTCGATTCCACTTCCGTAAGGTCACATAGGAAGTCAAATCTGATCAGATTAGCCTCTCGTCTCATTTTCACCCCGGTTGGCACAGTTACTTGGGTGGATGTGGGAGGATAGTGTTACAGAGTGGTATCAAAGCATGGTTCAACACTCGGACTAGATGGGTGTTAGGTCCCTATAATACTAGTGATTCCCCCATTATTATTGTCATTGTAGCCCTTATTGTTATTGTTGTGCCCCTATTGTCCCCATATTGTTATTATTGTACCCCATATAATCCCACTATTGTTATTGTTGTGTCCTTATATTATTATTGTTATGTCGGCTTTGATTATATTGTGACCCCTTAGACTCCTATATATAGAAAGGAGGTTTTGTCATTTGTATCATCCAAGAATTGTTCATTTGTGTAATGTAAAGGAGGTTTCCCCCTCAAAGAGGTTGATTTCTAAGGCGTTGATCTTTCTCTTCTGTCTTTTTGCAAGCTAGTTTCATAACATTTGGTATCAGAGCTTTGGATTCTAGGGTTTCGCTGCTCCAAATAGGTCATCGTAGAATTTTCGCTATAACTTTTTTCTGCGATGTTTCAGAAGCTCAAGAAAAAACCCATTTGAGCCAAAATCATTGTGAACCTCGGGGTCCAAACTTCATATCTTGTCTCGCTATATTTTCGGAGATATGATCTGAGGAATTTAGGGGTTTTGTAGACTCCCAAATTACATTCCAAATAGGCGACCTTGGGAAAATCATCATAACTTTCTCTCTGAGCATCAAATTGAAATTTCGTAAGAATTTACAAAAAGAGAACAGACTTTAGTTTTATGTGTATATTTTTCAGATTTGAAGGTCGAAACAGTCACACGTGGCACGTCGTACAAGTTCGGTTTACTAAAAATTTAAATAATCAGGTCATTTTGGGAGATTGGGCATAAATATTTCGTGAAGAATCCAATTTTGATCAGACTGGTGGCATTGGAAAGAGGACTCAGAGGGCTACCGCAAGAAGAAATTTCAGACCTTAGAGATCTGCAATTACAGAGATACAATAGATTCAATAGCGAGCTTCTACAAAGCGAAAAAAGGCATGTAGTCTTTTTAAAATTTTGCATAAGTTTGGGTTGAAAAATTAATTTGATGTTCAAAGGGCATAGTGAAGCATAACTATCATTAATTGATGCCCCAAAGAAATAAAATGGAAACACGTAGTAAGCAACCTGAAAGATCTAGAATGACTCATGAAGAAGAGGAAGAAATGCAACATGATATATCAAAATTACGAGACCAAGTGCAACAAATTTCACTCTCACAAAAGGTAACAAAAGCTAAGATTGATGGTTTAAAGAAAGGCGTGGAAGCTAAGATGAATGGCGTGGAAGCTAATATGAATGGCATGTAAGTTAAGACGGATGGAATGGAAGCTAATATGGATGGCATGGAAGCTAAGATGAATGGCATGGACGCTAAGATGGATGGTATAGAAGAAAAACTGAAAGGCGACATGGAAGATTTGAAGATAGATTTGACTAAGTTGCTACAAGAAATGCTTAATAATGGTGAAAGGGTAGTAGAGAAAACTCTTGATGAGAACAAAAGAAATTTTAATCATGCTTTCATAGACTCTAACGTTGGATTGAAGACCCACCATGTTCCAAAGATCAATATGAGGAAGTTTGATGGCAAGGATCTTGTAACATGGATACTACAGATGGAGCAATATTTCGATCTCCATAATGTGCAAAACACACAAAAGGTACACATTTCAACTTTGTATTTGGAACCAAATTAGTTTGTATGGTATTGATGGCTTTGCTCTCATAAACAAATTGTCACTTGGGCAATTTTTATGGAAGAAATAATAACACATTATGAGGATACAAAAAGCAACACTTTTTTTAGCCAATTGATCTCAAACAAAAGGGTTCAATGATGGAGCACATTGAGGACTTCCAAAAATTGAATATAAGGGTAAAAGATATTTCAGAGGAGCATAGGATTGATGTGTACATAGGGAATTTAAAGGATAACATCCAACATGAGGTTTCCCTTTGGGAACCTGACACATTGGAGAAGACATTCAGGTTGGCAAGAAAAATGGAAAGCAAAATTATGGAAACAAGGAAGCCTACCACTCACAACTATAAGGATGGAAGTGTTGCTTCCCCTAGCCTACCACAACCTACAAGGTTGACACCCCAACAATTGGAAGAAAAAAGAGCAAAAGGGCTTTGTTACAATTGTGATAGCAAATACACTAAAAGTCATAAGTGTGCTGAGAAGAAACTATTTTACATAGATTGTGAAGAGGAGGAAGAAAAGGAACAAGAACGTCAAAAGAAGAGGATATACACCAGGAACAAACCATAGAGAAAGAAGAAATGAATCCGGCCATATCTTGTAATGCATTGGTCGGAATTGCCGCTCCTCAAACTATCAAGATAGAAGGAAATATCAAGAAGAAAAAGGTAATAGTTTTGATTGATTTGGGCAGTACCCATAATTTTATTCATTGTAAGATAGCCAAGGAATCGAATTGCTTCCTATATCCAACCCCAGAGTGTCAAGTGATGGTTGCAAGTGGAGGAACCATAAATTTCTTTGGAAAGTGCCATAATATCAAGCTATCCATGGGAGAATATGTATTGAATAGCCCAATGATTTCCATTCCAATGGGTGGTTTTGATGTTGTACTAGAAGTCCAATGGCTACAATCCTTGGGTACAATAGCTTTTAATTTTCAAGAACTTTTCATGAAATTTTCTTCCGAAGGAAAGGAAGTTGAATTAAGAGGTATCGCAGGGAAACCAGGAAAGATAATCAGCTCTAATGGAATGACAAAGCTTTTAAATAAAGAACAACGAGGTGTAATTTCATAATTATGTTCGCTAGAGGTTCCCACATCGAAATCATCTATTTCACCAGATCACCAAAAAGTGTTGGACAATCATTCCAAGGTATTTGAGACTCCCAAAGGTCTCCCACCTATTCATGATCATGATCATGTTATTCATTTGATTCTAGGAAGTGTTCCTCCAAACATCAGGCCTTATAGATATCCCTATGCCCAAAAGAGTGAAATTGAACGTATGGTTGCAGAAATGCTAGAGGCCGGTATAATTAAACCTAGTCAAAGTTCTTTCTTTCCTCCAGTAGTATTGGTGCACAAGAAGGATGAATCATGGCGCATGTGTTCGGATTATAGGAAGCTCAACAAGCTCACTATTAAAGATAAATTTCTCATTACTGTCATTGATGAACTATTGGATAAATTGCATGGATCAATTTACTTCACCAAGTTGGATCTTCGTTCAGGATATCATCAAATCAGAATGAAGACTGAAGACATTCCAAAGACAACATTTAGAACTCATGAGGGTCATTATGAATTTTTTGGTCATGCCTTTTGGCCTTACCAATGCACCTTCTACATTTCAAGGTTTGATGAACTCCATTTTCAAACCCTTCCTTAGAAAATTTGTGTTAGTATTTTTTGATGATATACTAATCTATAGCAAGTCTTGGAAGGATCATGTTCAACATGTTGATAGGGTGCTCAAACTATTGGAGGAGAAATAATTATATGCAAAAAGCTCCAGATGTTTCTTTGGAGTACAAGAGGTGGAATATCTGGATCATATTGTATCTCATGAAGGTGTTAAGGTAGACCCTAGCAAAATTAGAGCCATTAAGGAATGGAAAATACCCACATCCATAAAGCATCTGCAAGAATTTCTCAGGTTGACAAGGTATTATCACAAGTTTGTTAAGAATTATGAGAGAATAGCAGCGCCTCTAACAACATTATTGAAGAAATGTGCATTTCTATGGACTCCAGAAGCAACGAAGGCCTTTGAACATCTTAAAGAGGCAATGTGCCAAGCACTGGTCTTAACTATGCCGGACTTCACAAAAACCTTTATTGTGGAATGTGATGCCTCAAGAAATGGAATTGGTGTTGTTTTAATGCAAGAAGAAAGACCCGTTGCTTTTGAAAGTCGTCTAATCAAATGAAAGTATTTACACAAAGCTATTTATGAGAAGGAAATGTTGGTAATACTACATGCAGTTAAGAAATGGCGACCCTACCTAATGGGAAGACACTTCAAGGTAAAAACGGATCATGATAGTCTCAAATTCTTTTTAGAACAAAGATTATCTTCAGAAGAGCAGCAAAAATGGGTCACTAAGATGTTGGGTTATGACTTTGAAATCATATACAAAAAAGGGAAGCAAAATGTTGTGGTAGATGCACTCTCAAGAAAGGATGAGGATGTGGAAGCATTTCTTTGTGCCATTTCTACTATCCAACCAGATTGGATAAACGAAGCAAGGGATGAATGGAAGAATGACGAAGAAGTGTGGGCACTCATTCAAAAGTTACAACAAGATCCCAATACATCTGATACATTTAGCTAGAAAAATGATTCGTTATGGTACAAAGATCACTTATACCTATGTCAGAATTCCCAACTCAAAAAAAAAGATTCTTATGGAATTGCACACCTCTCCCTTAGGAGGGCACTCGGGACTTTTAAAAACTTACCATAGGGTTAAGAAGGAATTTTTTGGGGATGGACTTAAATCTGATATTCAAAATTTTGTGGTGGAATGTTTGGTTTGCCAACAAAATAAAGTTCAAACAATTAAGACCCCGGGTCTATTACAACCTTTATCCAGTCCAAGTCAATGTTGGGAGGTGGTTTCAATGGATTTTATTACAGGTTTACCCAAGTTCAAAGGAAAGAGTGTCATCATGGTGTTAGTTGACAGACTTACCAAGTATGCACACTTTTGTGCATTATCTCATCCATTTAAAGCCAGTACAGTTTCTACTACATTTATGGAAACAATTCAAAAGCTACATGGAAACCCAAAGATTATTATAAGCAACAGAGATCCCATTTTCACTAGAAATTTTTGGACAGAATTATTTTCTTGTCTTGGTACTCAATTAGTTGATAGCTCATCTTATCATCCTCAATCTGATGGGAAAACTGAGATAGTAGACACATGTTTGGAAGGATATCTTCGTCGCTTTGTATATGATAAACAAAGACAATGAGTCAAATGGTTGCCTTTGGCTGAATGGTGGTATAACACTTCCTTCCATACTGCAGCAAAAATGACCCCATTTATGGCACTTTATGGATATCAACAATGTCCATCACATCATATTTTGGAGAAAATTCTAAGTTTCAAGCAGTAGAAGATCACATCGAGCATCAACAACAAGTTCTCCAACTCTTAAAGGATAACCTAACTTTGGCACATAATAGAATGAAACAACAGGCAGATCAACATCGCAGCGAAAGAAGTTTTGATATAGGTGGTTGGGTATTTCTAAGGCTACAACCATTTAAACAAATGTCCCTCAAGAAAGCTAAGAAGTATAATAAATTATCACCAAAGTATTATGGTTCGTACAAGGTGTTGAAAAAGATTGGTACTATGGCATACAAATTGGAGCTTCCTGCAACTTCCCAAGTGCACCCAATTTTCCATGTTTCATGCTTAAATAAGGTTATTCATGACAAGATCCCAATTCAAACAATATTGCCAGAACTTGACGAGGAAGGAAAAATCTTCTTGGAACCTGAAGCAGTCACAGAAACAAGAACTCAACAGCTGCGAAATCAATCAATTTCAAAGTATCTTGTCAAGTGGAAGAACTTACCCGCTGAAGATTCCACATGGGAGGATGAGAATTTTATACAGAATCATCCAGAACTACTCAAGTGTTGAGGACAACACTTTTTTGAAGGAGAGGGGCATGTTAGGTCCCTATAATACTAGTGCTTCCCCCATTACTATCGTCATTGTAGCCCTTATTGTTATTGTTGTGCCCCTATTGTCCACATATTGTTATTATTGCACCCCATAGAAGCCCATTGTTGTTACTGTTGTGCCCTTATATTATTATTGTTATGTCATCTCTGATTATATTATGACCCCTTAGACTCCTATATATAGAAATGAGGTTTTTTCATTTGTATCATCCAAGAATTATTCATTTGTGTAATGTAAAGGAGGTTGCCCCCTCGAAGAGGCTGATTTCTAAGGCATTGATCTTTCTTTTCTATCTTTTTGTGAGCTGGTTTCATAAAAATGGGCAGTGTGCATTGTTATGCGACCAACTCACAAAATAGAAGAAGAGATAGATCAACGACTTCAAAATAAGCCTCTTCGAGGGGGAAACCTCCTTTACATTACACAAATGAACAATTCTTGGATGATTCAAATGAAAAAACCTCCTTTCTATATATAGGATTCTAAGGAGTCACAATATAATCGGAGCCGACATAACAATTAATGTAAGGGAATAACAATAACAATAGTGGGCTTTTATGGGGCACGACAATAACAATATGGGGACTACATGGGCATAAGAATAACAATAAGGGAGATAAAACAATAACAATGAGGGAATACACTAGTGTTATAGGGACCTAACATGCCCCTCTCCTTCAAAAAAGTGTTGTCCTCAATGCTTGAGTAGTTCTGGATGCTTCTGTATAAGATTATCATCCTCCCATGTGGAATCTTCCATGAGTAAGTTCTTCCACTTGATGAGATACCCTAAATTGATTGATTTCGTAGTTGTCAATTTCTTGTTTCGATGACTACTTCAGGTTACAATATGATTTTTCTTTCCTCGTCAAGTTCTGGCAATATTGTTTGAACTGGGAGATTGTCACCTATAACCTTCTTTAAGCATGAAATACGGAAAACTAGGTGCACTTGGGAAGATGTAGGAAGCTCCATTTGTATGTCATAATACCAATCTTTTGCAACACCTTGTAAGGACCATAATACTTTGGTGATAATTTATTATCCTTCTTAACTTGCTTGAGGGACATTTGTTTGTATGATTGTAGCCATAAAAATACTCAGTCGCCTACATCAAAACTTTTTTCGTTGCGATGTTGAACTACCTGTTGTTTCATTCTATTCTGCGCCAAAGTGAGGTTATCCTTTAAGAGTTGGAGAACTTGTTGTGGATGCTCGATGTGATCTTCCACTACTTAAACCTTAGAATTTTCTCGTAAAGGTGATGTGATGGACGATGGATGATATACATAAAGTGTCATAAATGAGGTTATTTTTGCTACAATATGGAAGGAAGTGTTATACCACCATTCAGCAAGAGGTAACCACTTGACCCATTGTGTTTGTTTATCATATACAAAGCAACGAAGATATCCTTCAAAACATTTGTTCAATATCTATATTTTCCCATCCGATTGAGGATGATAAGATGAGTTATGAGCTAATTGAGTACGCAAACAAGAAAATAATTTCGTCCAAAAATTTCCAGTGAAAATAGGATCTTTGTCACTTACAATAATCTTTGGGTTTCCATGTAGATTTTGAATTTTTTTCCATAAATGCAGTAGCAACTATATTGGCTTTAAATGCATGAGATAATGCACAAAAGTGTGCATACTTGGTAATTCTATCAACTACCACCATGATGACACTATTTCCTCTAGACTTGGGTAAACCTGTGATAAAATCCATTGATACCTCCTCCTAACATTGAATTGGAATGGATAAAGGTTGTAACAGACCTAGGGTCTTAATTGTCTCAACTTATTTTGTTGACAAACCAAACATTCTGCGACAAACTTTTGAATATAATATTTAAGGCCATCCCAAAAAAAATCCTTCTTAACCCTGTGGTAAGTTTTTAAAATCCTGAGTGCCCTCCTAAGGGAGAGATGTGCAATTCCCGAATAATCTTTTGTTTGAGTTGGGAATTTTTACAAAGGTACAAGCGATCTTTGTACCATAATGAATCATTATTCCAACTGAATGTATCAGATGTACTAGGATCTTACTGCAACTTTTGAATGAGTGCCCACACTTCTTCGTCATTCTTCCATTCATCCCTCGCTTCGGTTATTCAATCTGGTTGGATAATATAAATGGCACAAAGCAATGCTTCCACATCCTCATCCTTTCTTGAGGGTGCATTTACAACAACATTTTGCTTCCCTTTTTTGTATATGATTTCAAAGTCATAACCAAACATCTTTGTGACCCATTTTTCCTGCTCTTCTAAAGACAATCTTTGTTCTAAAAAGTATTTAAGATTATCATGATATTTTTTTACCTTGAAGTGCCTTCCCATTAGGTAAGGTCGCCATTTCTTAAGTGCATGTAGTATTGCCAACATTTCCTTCTCATAAATAGCTTTGTGTAAATACTTTCCTTTGATTGGACGACTTTCAAAAGAAACGGGTCTTCTTTCTTGCATTAAAACAGCACCAATTCCATTTCTTGAGGCATCACATTCCACAATAAAGGCTTTTGTGAAGTCTGGTGTAGCTAAGACTGGTGCTTGGCACATTGCCTCTTTAAGATGCTCAAAGGCCTTAGTTTCTTCTGGAGTCCAAGAAAATGCATCTTTCTTCAGTAATGTTGTTAGAGGTGTTGCTATTCTCCCATAATTCTTAACAAACTTGCGATAATACCCTGTCAACCCGATAAATCCTCACAAATGCTTTATGGATGTGGGTATTTTCCATTCCTTAATGGATTTAATTTTGTTAGGGTTTACCTTCATACCCTCATGAGATACAATATGACCCAGATATTCCACCTCATTTACTCCAAAGAGACATTTGGAGGTTTTTGCAAATAATTGTTTCTCCTCCGATAGCTTGAGCACCTTATCAACATGTTGAACATGATCCTTCCAAGACTTGTTGTAGATTAGTATATAATCAAAAAAATACTAACACAAATTTTCTAAGAAGGGTTTGAAAATGGAATTAATCAAACCTTGAAATGTAAAAGGTGCATTGGTAAGGCCAAAAGGCATGACCAAAAATTCATAATGACCCTCATGAGTCCTAAATGTTGTTTTTAGAATGTCTTCGATCTTCATTCTTATTTGATGATATCCCGAACGAAGATCCAACTTGGTGAAGTAAATTGCTCCATGGAATTCATCCAATAATTCATCAATGACAGGAATGGGAAATTTATCTTTAATAGTCAGCTTGTTGAGCTCCCTATAATCAAGACACATGTGCCATGATCTATCCTTCTTGTGCACCAATACTACTGGAGAAGAGAAAGAACTTTGACTAGGTTCAATTATACCAGCCTCTAGCATTTCCGCAACCATACGTTCAAATTCACTCTTTTAGGCATAGGGATATCTATAAGGCCTGATGTTTGGAGGGATACTTCCTAGAATCAAATGAATATCATGATCATGATCGCGAATAGGTGAGAGGCCTTTGGGAGTCTCAAGTACCTTGGAATTATTGTCCAAGAATTTTTGGAGGTCTGGAGAAATAGATGATTTCGATGTTTGAGCCTATAGTGAACATAATTGTGAAATTGCACCTCGTTGTTCTTTCTTTAGAAGCTTTTTCATGCCATTAGAGTTGATTATCTTTCCTGGTTTCCCTACGATACCCCTTAGTTCAACTTCCTTTCCTTCCCAAAAAAATTTCAAGAAAAGTTCTTGAAAATTAAAAGTTGTCGTACCCAAATATTGTAACCATTAGAATCCTAGTACAACATCAGCACCACCCCTTGGAATGGAAATCATTGACTATTCAATACATATTCTCCCATGGATAGCTTGATATTATGGCACTTTCTCGAGCAATTTATGGTTCCTCCATTTGCAACCATCACTTGACACTTTGGTGTTGGATATAAGAAGCAATTTATTTCCTTGGATATCTTACAATGAATAAAATTATGGGTACTACCCAAATCAATCAACACTATTACCTTTTTCTTCCTTATATGTCCTTCTATCTTAAGAGTTTGAGGAGTGGTAATTCTTGCCAATGCATTACAAGATATGGTCCGATTCATTTCTTCCTTCTCTAGGGTTGGTTCTTGGTGTATATCCTATTCTTTTGATGTTTCTTGTTCCTTTTATTCCTCCTCTTCACAATCAATGTAAAATAATTTCTTCTCAACACACTTATGACCTTTAGTGTATTTGCTATCACAACTGTAACAAATCTCTTTTACTCTTTTTTCTTCCAATTGTTGTGGTGTCAACCTTGTAGGTTGTGGAAGGATAGGAGAAATCACACTTCCATCTTTATAGTTGTGAGTTGTAGGCTTCCTTGTTGCCATAATTTTGCTTTTAATTTTTCTTGCCAACCTGAATGCCTTCTCCAATGAATTAGGTTCCCAAAGGCGAACCTCATGTTGGATGTTATCCTTGAGAGTCCCTATGAATACATCAATCTTATGTTGCTCTGGAATATCATTTACCCTTATATTCAGTTTTTGGAAGTCCTCAATGTGCTCCACTATTAAACCCTTTTGTTTGAGATTTATCAATTGGCTAAAGAAGGTGTTGTTATTTGTATCCTCATAACGTGCTATCATTTCCTCCATAAAAATTGACCAAGTGACAATTTTCTTATGAAAGAAAAGCCAACAATACCATACAAACTAATTGGGTTCTAAATATAAAGTTGCAATCCGTACTTTTTTTGTGTTTTGAACATTATGGAGATCAAAATATTGCTCTATTTGTAGTATCCATGTTACGGGATCCTTGCCATCAAACTTCCTCATATCAATCTTTGGAATATGGTGGATCTTAAATCCAACATTAGAGTCTATGAAATCATGATTAACATTTCTTTTGTTCTCATCATGAGTTTCCTCTACTACCTTTTCGCCATTAGGAAGCATTTCTTGTAGTAACTTTGCCAAACCTCCCTTCAAACCTTCCATATCTTTCTTCAAATATTCAATGTTTTATTTTGCTTCATTAATGTCATTCTTCAAACCATTCATCTTATCTTCCATTTTGTTGAGCCTCAAAATTACTCTTTCCCTAGCAACTCTTCTCATTCCTTTTCTTTGTTTTTCCGTAAGAAAGATGCATTCTCATCACTAATGATCGTTATATAGTGTCTTAAGGAGGACATTTAGTGATTTACATGTTAATCTTCCATGTTTTTCTATTTGAATAAATTTTTGTTATTAGCTATGGAACGCAGCCTATTCTGCAGCTAATCTGTTGTTCTGCAGCTAATCTGTTGTTCTGTAGCTACCTTCATGCTCTAACAGATTCTAGGTGTCAAAAGGAGAAACTAGCCACATGGGTAGCTTGGAAATCATCTTGACATGGACCCTGTCCTATTCATTTAGCCCAATTCGACAAAGAAGATGGCATAAGACTACGGTCAATGGATAAGTCAAACACAAAGAGACCGAAGGTAACAGGACTCTGTTTCGTGGTTAATTAATATGTTTCACAGTGATGGGAAGCGTTATCCAGAGCAACTACATCTACCTACGAACTCCAACAGCCACCTGTACAAACGAATCCAACATCCACCATGTCTTGGATTTATGTCTCCAGCAGCCGAGGAATAAATTCCGTATATCTGTCTTCTACTTGTTTGGTTGTAGCATGCTTTTCTCCACAAACAGTCATATGATTTTTCTTATAAATACCTGTGTAAAGGATCGAAGAAGTTAGTAGTAATAATAATAGTTTTATTGTGAAATCGAAGTTCTAGACTCTGTAATTTCTGGGCATTTTGTGTCCCTGTTTTAATATGAGAAGACCGCATGTTTTCTTCAGTTCTCTCTTTCATTTTTTCTTTATGTTTAGTCTGCTTCCTAACCTCTGGTTTAGAAGTTGTCTCTACATCATTCTTTTGTGATGAGGTTTGAATATTAATGCTGATCTTCCTTCTCCTACTTTTCTTAACATGACTCTCCTCAGGTGACTCTGGAGCATCCTGGAAAAAATTTCTTACCAAGAAATCTTACCATGTATCCCCTACACTTTTCAAATGGAATTCAACTAGTATTTTCACTAATCCATGATGATACATAGTTGTTTCTAATTCAATTTTCTTTTGGACATTTGTAGCCATCCTTCTCAAACTGTTTAGGAGGAAGAAGGGAAGGTTGATGGTTCCATTTTCTAAAAAATTCATTAATAAGCGTATATGGTAAACATACATAAACCCAAATCTTCCTTCACATGTAATGAATTTTTGCAATATTAACAGCATATTACTCCATTTGTTCTTGAGTGCTGAAATAGGAATTCCCTTCCTAAATTTTGTAACATCCATACCTGGGTTTCTAAGGATCGCTTTCCAAGATTCACCATGAAATTCCTTGTTTTTAAACCATCTTTCTCCTTGTCTCAGCAACTCTGTTGCTTCTGCTATGAAGGATTCTATGACTGCAAATTTGATATCTCCTATCTCCACTTCTGTGCCATCAAATGACCTTGCAAAAGACTTGGTAATTTCCTTGTGGTAGCCATCAAATTTCTCAATAAAATTTAACCATCCAGCCTTCTGTAGCATCCCTTTCAGCTGTGGATACCCCTCCATATAATTTACCCCTACGGGCTCTGTACTGACAATAAGCCCCATATCCCCTGTTTTCAGTTACCCTTCAAAATTACTCTTACTGTCTATAAAACGAGTGCTATTTAAGAAATGGAATGACTGTGTGTATGGAAATGAAATGACTACGTATATATGAGAATGGAAAGACTGTGTGTATATGAAATGGTTGCATGAATATGAGAGAAAAACTTAAGAGTTTGCATGTAATAAATAGACAGTAAGGGTTTAGAGAGTCGTAGATAGGTAGGTCACATCGTTATCTTGACCATTAATAGGTGTAAGTGTGGAGGACCGTTTGAGTACATGTTATGGAGTTTGAAGCGGAGATTTGTTATGAAAGAATCATTGAGACCATTTGTCATTAAAGATGGAAGATATGGCAGAGACATAGTGGCGATCAAATCAAATGATGGTTGATTAAGGAGACATGTGATTATACATACCATACAAACTTATGTTTTCAAATTGCTTTTTGAAATAAATTTTTGCATTTACCTTTGGAACCTTTACCTTTCGCTTGTTAATTTATTTATTTTTTTATGTTGATCCACAGGTACCTTGAACATGGTTGGTCTTCAAAAATTGATTTTTCTTCAATTCCCTGCATACATGATTTTATTATGAACTGTACACTTGTGCCTGAACTGATAAAAAATTTGTAGTTGTAGAATCAGATTAGTTGCAGAACAGAATCAGCTGCAGAACGTGAAACAGAAAGTGAAATATGGCTTATGGATCATGAATGAAATGGAAATGGCTATGTAAGTGAAATGAAATGAGATGTAAGACAAGATGATAACTGAAATGAAGATGGAATGAAAATTGTAAAAGGAAAAATTGAAAAATTTATTTATGAAATATGACAATGGGATGAAGTGAAACTTGCAAAAATAAAACGGAGTGAGGTGAGATGAGATGATGAATTTTGCAGAATCTAAACTGCAGAGTGACCATAGCTTTTTTTCACTACTTATTACAGAAAGAAAATGGAAAATATAGAGTGTCAGAAACTTCTAATTTTCACCCTGTATTTTTTATATAAGTATGCCAATCAATGATTGGTTTTCAACCTTATACAATTTTATTTTTTTTTGAGGAAAAATAAAGACTAAGTTAGTGAAGAAGAAGGATTCTTCTTCACTAACTTCATTTCAGAATTGTCTTGGAAATTCTTAATGAACTCCTCTTTTGAAATTGGTTTCTGATATATCTTTAATCTATGACCATTCACAAGAAGAGGAGTTTTAATTTCATCTATTGTTCTTATCCTCACTGCTCCATTACTAAAGACTTTTTCAATCTCATATGGCCCAAGCCAATGAGTTTGAAACTTCCCTTGAAAATCTTTAAACTTTGAATCAAACAATAGCACCCAATCTCCCACTTGAAACCTCTTGTCCTTGATATATTTGTCATGCAATTTAGCCCTCTGTTGTTGTACTATACTAGTCCTTTGAACTGCCTCTTGCCTGATTTCATCAAGTTCATTTAATTACTCAAGCCTATGCTTTTGTGCCTCTGATAAATCTAGTCCCAGTTGCACTTCCATCTTGAAAGTTCTGATTTGGAACTATATAGGGAACAAGACTTGTTTCGCATAAACAAGTTCATAAGGTGTATGTCCCGTTGTGTTCCTCCATGTAGTTCTGTAGGCCCATAAGGCTTCAGGAAGCCTTTCTGCCCAATCTCTTCTATGTAGATGCACAGTCTTGGTGAGAATCCTTTCAATCACTTTATTTGTAGATTCCACTTGACCATTTGCTTATGGATGATAGGGAGTAGATTTCCTATGTTTGATCTTGTATTCTTCCACAAGCCCTTCCACCATGTTAGATGTAAATTGAGATCCTTGATCTATCACAATTTCTCTTGGAACACCAAAACGAGTGAAGATGTACTCAAAAATAAAATTAACTACAGATTTTTCATTAGCAAAAGGTAATGCTTTGGCTTCTACCCATTTAGTGACATAATAAGTGCATACTAATATATACTTCTTCTGCTTATATGGAGGATTAATTGGTCCAATAAAATCTAAGGCCCACTTTTCAAAAGGTTCGATGAGTACCTGAATTTGTAATGGCATTTCATTTGAGGGAGCAGGTTTCCCTACCCTTTGGCAGCTATCACATCGCCTGACATATTCTTTAGAATCTTTGAAGATGCATGGCTAATAATATCCTAAAGAAAGAATTTTATAGGCTATCATTTTGTCAGTAAAGTGTCCACCACACAACTCATCATGACATGCCTTAAGAATCTTGGGCATTTCATCTTCCCTGACACACCTTCTAATCATAAGATTTGGGCCTGTTTTATACAATTCGTTAGTGATCCATGAATATCTTGCACTTTCATGAATAATCTTTCTTTTTTCTCTAGGAAACAAATGTGAAGGTAACTTTCCTATGACCAAATAGTTAGCAATATCTGCAAACCAAAGAGTTTGAGTAGTTACTACAAAAATATATTCATTGGGAAACTTATCTTCAAATGGAGAATGTTCTTTGATATTCTGAATCCTGGACAAGAAATCAGCAACTATGTTTTGTTTTCCAGGTCTATCTAGCACAGTAATGTTGAATTCTTGCAAAAGTAAAATCCATCTTGTAATTTTGCCATTAGTAATAGGTTTATTCATTAAATATCTAATTGCAGAGTGATCTGTATGAACAAAAGTTTCATAGCCTGTTATATAGTGTCTGAACTTGTTAATTGCATGAACAACAGCTAAAAATTACTTTTCAGTCACAGTATAATTTAACTCAGTGGGAGTCAAATTCTTACTTCTATAGTAAATGGCATAAGGAATCAAATCTTTTTGTCCCAATACAGCTCCCAGAGCTGTATCTGAAGCATCTGTTGAAATATGGAAAGGGAGTTTCCAATTTGCACCTCTTAAAATGGGTGCTTCAGAAATTTTTGTTTTTAAGGTTTCAAATTTCAATTGGCAATCAGAGTTCCAATTGAATTCACAATCTTGGTAAGCAATTTGAAGAGTGGGGATGCTATTTTAGTTAAATTTTCTATAAACCTTCTATATTATCCTGTAAATCCTAGAAAACTTCTAACATCCTTTCGGAAATTTGGAATTGATAATTTAGAGATGACTTCAACTTTAGATTTGTCAAATTTAATCCCATCTCTTGAAATGTGATGTCCTAAAACAATACCTTCTGTAAACATCATAATAAATTTTTCATGGCTTAGTGAAAGGTTTGTTTCTTTACATCTTTTAAGAACTTTTTCCAAATTTTCCAAAGCTTCTTCAAATGTATTCTGATAGGCTATAAAATCATCCATATATACCTCTACACAATCATGTATTAGATCAGAAAAAATCTCTAAAACTGCTCTTTGGAATGTTGCAGGTGCATTACATAACCCAAAAGGAAGTACTCGGTAGGCATAATTTCCCCATGGACAAGTGAATGTGGTGTTATCCTGATCTTCAAGTTCTACCTGAATTTGATTATAACCACTAAAACCGTCCAAGAATGAGAAATACTTCTTGCCTTCTAATGTATCTAACACTTGATCTATAAAAGGCAAAGGGAAATGATCTTTAAGGGTTGCTTTATCCAGTTCTCGATAATCAATGCACACCCTCCATTTACCATTCTTTTTAGGCACAATTACAAAAGGGGAAACCCATTGGCTATCTGAAATTGGGTAAATGAAGTTTACATTCAGTAATTTTTGGAGCTCTTATTTCACAATCTCCCTAAGATTTGGATTCATCCTTCTTTAAGGTTGTCTGATAGGTCTACAATTTTCCTCAATGTAGATGTGATGGATACAAGTCTTAGGATCAATGCCTTTCATGTCGATGTATTCCCATGCAAATGCAGCAGAATGTTTTTGTAATGTTTTGATTAGCTCTTCCTGTTGTAGTTTCTCCAAGTTTTTTTTTATGTTCAATGTCCTACCTGAAAAAATTTCAATTGTAGAGCTACCAAACTCTTCCATAGAATAGAGAGACATCTGCCTAGATGACAAATATTCAACATTAGATTTTTCTTGAAATTGCTCATGGTCATATTCTGAAGATGATTCAAAATTTTCCAATGTATTTGAAATTTGACTATCTTCACTAATATCTGAAATAGTAAAGAGAGGTTGAATATCATCTTCCTCATCAATCCATTCTTTGTCATCTATTTCTGTGACTGCTTTTGCTGGAGGATATAAAGTAAAAAAAATTTTTGAATTACCTTCCGAAATATACATGTCACCAGATCTACAGCTAATAAAAGCATCAGTTGTGGCTAGCCAAGGTCTTCCTAATATGAGTGGATGTCCTCCTAGATTGTTCTTGGGAGTTAAGGTCATAAAATCAACAAGGTATTCCCAAGAATCTAAAGATACTGAAATATCTTCTAACACTCCATCTGGTTTGATTACTGATCTATCTACTAGTTGCAGTAAGGTAGGTGTGTAGAGAATATTAGGAAGCTTAAGCTGCTCCATAGTTTGTTTGCTCATGATGTTTATTGTTGCCCCTAAGTCAATCAATGTATTTGGAATTTCAATTCCATTGATATGTGTTTTCACAATTGGACTTCCTGGATCCACATATTTTTGTATGGTAATTTTTCCCATAATTATGTCTGCTATTTTTCCTACAAAGTGAATTCTTTTTGTTTCCTTTGTTTTTCTTCTGGGTTTCTTTATTCTCGGCTCCTTTATTGTTTTGGCTAGAATTGGAATTTCTTTAATGGCTTGTAGCAAAGGGATTTTGATACAGACATTCTTCAATTCATCTAGAAAATCATAATTGGGCAACATAATCTGCTTTTCTATTCCTCTATCAATTTGTAATCTTTCAGGAAAAGGAGGTGTAAAAGTAGATGTTGGTTGCTCATTAACAGGAGTTGTGTTCACTGATTCTTTTTGTTTTTCTTTTTCAATATTTTGGTTTTGGAGAGATGTTCCTTCAAAACTTTTATTGACCTTTAGAGAATCTTCCTCAGAACTGTCCTGTTCCTGAATAACTACAGAAGGTCTTTCCTTTTCTAATATCCTACCAGCTCTTAGTTGAACATCATTAAGACCTATAGAAGTAATCATGTAAGTTGGAAATTGTTGTCCTTCTACCATGTAAGTATTCTGAGGGTTTTTATTCTTGGGGTTTGGTAATGGTTGGGCAGATAGCTGATTTGGTTTCTGCTGAAATGGCAGTAAGAGTCGAGGATTTTGGTTTTGTTGTGGAGATTGTTTTGGAAACGGTAATGAAAGTTGAGGGTTCTGATTTTGAAGTTGTGGCTGCTGATTTTGTTTCTAAATGTGTGGGGGAGGATAATTCTGATATGATGGAGGATATTGATAATATTGAGAAAATATCCCATAAGGATTTTGTACTCCTTGTGCCCACGGTTGAGATTGAGATTGAGGTTGAGGTTGAGGCCAAGGTTGAGATTGAGATTGAGGTTGAGGCCAAGGTTGCTGCCAAGAATTCCAATTTGGTGGGGGCTGAAGATACATTTGATTGTTAAATCCCTGATTTTGTGGCCCCTGCCAAGGTCTTCTAGCAACAAAACAAAGAGGTTCTGCAGAATTTGGGACTATTTCCTCTTGAAAGACAGCCTTAAGACCTAGAATTGAAGGACAACCCTTGGTCTCATGGCTTTATGAGAAAATCATACAAGTTTCTACAACTTTTGCATCTAAAGGGCATTCTCTTAGAGCATGTTTTTTTCTGCATTTTGGACAAAAAATGGCTAAAGCATCAGCCTTGGTTCTCTACTTGTTTTGTAATTTAAGGGTGTCTATTTGCTCACTAAGACTCCCTAGAATGTCAGTTTTAAATTCATCAAGCATATTACCAATTTCTGCCCTACTTACAGATCTAGTTGCAGATTTGTTTACTCTAACAAGAGAAGGATCTCTTGGACCTTTCCCAGTTTTGGATTTCCCTCTTGAGAGATGAACACATAATTCTCCTATATCATTTAATGGGAGTTGAGAGATATCTCCCTTCCCCATCATGTTAAGGATATCTATCCACTCATCTCTAATGGCCTTTAATAAAATAGCTTTCAAGGTGTCTTCATCTGAAATTATCCATTTTTGCTCTTTTCAAATTATAGTTGAATCGCTCAATGAAATCCTCTAAGTTTTCATCCTCTCTTTGCATCAGTTTGAACACTTCATATTTATGATTGGTAGGCATGCAATAATCCAAGTACCTATCCAAAAACAGTTTTTTCATGTCATTCCATGTTCTAATGGACTGAGTGACTAACCCCATGAACCACTTCAAAGCAGCTCCTTTTAGTGTTGAAGGAAACAATTTGAGTTTTAGAGAGTCTTCTAGATAATCATAGGTTCTGCACAAGACTTCAAACTCAAATAAGAATGTTTCAAGATCCTCACTTTTTAACCCATGGAAGTTTGGGAGGACAGAAGGTGATATATTTTTCATGAGGCATTTGTTTCCTCATCCACTATAGGGAATCCAAAAGAATTAGCTATTTCCCTATTTCCTCTGCCTTCTCCATTATTTCCTCTACCTCCTCCATTGTTTCCTCTATCTCTTCGTCTACCCCTCCAAATAGACAAAATCCCCATCTTCTCCTTCGTCTGCCATTACAGTTTCCTTAGAGTCAATATAAGGTTCAACCTGCAAGGTTACTTTCTCCTCCTTTGGTTCTTCTATTAACGGGATATGGGAGAGAGGTTTTACTTCTTCTTCCTCACCAGGTATTCCTAAATATTCAACTAAAATGGGCTTTCCTGTGGAGGTGAAAAAGGCTATTCCTACTATTGGAGATTCAAAATTTTTCTCCTATAGGGCTGGCTTGGTAGTAGCAGATTCTTCTGATTGAATTTCTGCCTCTAGAATTTCAGGTGTTCTATGGCTGGGAGTATGAGTTTGGGATGGAGGTGTATCTTTCCTTGTTCTTGGTGGAGTAGGTGGTGTTGTAGGAATTGAACTACTGCCCCTAGCTATAAATCTACCCCTAGAGTC
Organism: Pinus tabuliformis; assembly: GCA_031772625.1. Classification (NCBI taxonomy): domain Eukaryota; kingdom Viridiplantae; phylum Streptophyta; class Pinopsida; order Pinales; family Pinaceae; genus Pinus; species Pinus tabuliformis. Next base: position 1,282,871,131 of record CM062818.1, on the reverse strand, counting down.
TCTTTCTCTATGCATATCATTTTTTTTTTAATGTAAGAGATAAGGATACCTAGCTACACTTCCACGGCAACGGCACCAAAATTTTTGGTCAATTAGTGTCCTAAATTTCTCTACATAAATTATCAATCCGGGTATCATAAACTGATGAAGTGTAGTGCACTGTTTGTGCTAGCTAACCCTTCTTACTTCACTGTTTTTGTGTTTTATGTTGTTTTGGAGGGTTTTTGGTCTTTTAATTCCTAATAATTTACAATGTAATTATCATAACTTGGTCCAAATTTCAAAAATACTACTCAAAATCTAAAAAATGAAAACAGAGCTTAAGAAAGAAATGAAAACAGAGCTAAGAAGGATTTGGAAGCAAAGCTAAGAAAGAAATAAAAGCAAAGTTTCTATTCCTATTTTACCATTATTTCCAAATCATGAATTAAAACTGAAAGTGAAATTTGCAACTGATGTCTAACTAATTACATAAATAAAACTAAATGAAATACTTGGTTACTCTGCCTCTCAATTTTGGGAGAAAGTCTCCTTAGGATGACATTTGAGTAATTATGTACTTCATTAATTTAAGAGAAAGCAAATACAGAGATGTAGAAGTAACTCATTGCATAGATGAAATGTTCAACCACTTAGTTAAGGATGAATTATCAACTTGAAGGGTTTTCCATAAATATTCATTAACACCATGAGTCAGTAAACTAAAAATGAAATGGCAAAGACAGTAAATGACACTGATCAGTTTAATTGAGAATTTAAACTAGCAAAACAGTGAATGAAGTAAATTATCCAACAGTGTATCCTTATCATTCTTCAATCCTACTCTCATCCTGAAACAAGGTTAGTTTTTAATTGAAGAAACAAGATTACACCATTGAGTTCTATCTTCTAAACTACTGATAAAAACTAAAAAGAGATCAAGCAAATGGAAACTGCTCTAAATTATGAACACTGTTAATAAGAAAATGATGGAAATTGCATTATAAACATTGTTATAAGAAAATGATTATAAACTTTGTGAAAGAAAATGATGAATTTACAATTAACAAGAAGAAGAAAAATAAAATGAAATGAAACCTTCTTCAGTGCAGGGGCCCTTTGCAACTGATTAGGCTACGCTTGCTCAATCAACTCCAAGAAAACTCCTTCAGATTTTCATAAAACATGTGGTCTTCTCACATTCCATTCTTCAAACCATCCATCTTAGCTTCTATTACTTTTTGTGAGAGTGAAATTTTTTGCACTTGGTCTCGTAATTTTGATATATCATGTTGCATTTCTTCCTCTTCTTCATGAGTCATAGTAGAGATTTTGGGTTTCTTACTAGGTGTTTCCATTTTCTTTCTTTGGGGCATAAATTAATGATAATTATGTTTCACTATTCCCTTTGATTCACTTCAAACTAGTTTTTCAAACAAAACTTAAGCAAATTTTTAAAAAGACTACGCACATTTTTTTTCTTTCTAGGAGCTCAATATTGAATCTGATGTATCTCTGAAATTTCAGATCTCCAAGGTTTGAAATTATGTATTGTGGTAGCCCTCTGAGTCCTCTTTCCAACTCCACAAGTCTGATTGAGATTGGATTCTCCAAGAAATAGTTATGCCCGCTCTCCCAAGATGACCTGATTATAGACTGGTTCAGTAGAGTGAACTTGTACGAAGTGCTACATGTCATTGTTTCAACATTTGGCTCTAGACATTATACCCAACAAACTAAATTCCGTCCTCTTTCTGTCACATTCTATGAAATTTAAATCTGATTCTCAAAGAGAAATTTATGATGATTTTCCCAAGGTCACTTGTTTGAGATGGAATTCAGGAGCTTGCAAAAACCCTAACTTCCTCAAATCATATATCCAAAAATAGAGTGAGACAAGATCTGAAATTTGTACAAAAGGTGTAGAAATTCCCACTGTAGATCACCTGATAATGAAATATACTAAAGTAAAATACTTGATCTACTTCTACAAACAAACTTGCAGAAGCTTAATAGATTTTGAGCAAGATCAATTAGAACACATATAACAGAGAATGAGAAATCAATCACACATAAACACAGAAGAATACTCTGGGGAAAGCCTCAGCTAAAAACCTCGCTATCTGTATTATCATACAAGTGGAAATATCTCTGGATTACATAATGCTTTAGCTCACAAGCTATCCATCTCTCAGTACAATCCCTCAATGCTACTCATAGACTGAATAGACACAACATATGCCTTCCTCCAGTCCTCCAAGCCTCCTATTTCCTTGCGCAGTTTCTCCTGGGTCCTCTAGCTGCCACCTGTGTGAATTCACCTCTCACACAACTCACCAAACTCAGAAGTAACTGCGCAATCTCCAAGGAATGAATTCCTTCTGCATGCAAGAGATATCCTCAATGGAATATTCTTGCAACTGATAGTACACTGTCCCATCATCTGATCTCAACTAGGTCTCTGACTGAATTGACATGCATGAGTTATTTATGAGAGAATATTCAGTTATCTGAAGTACAGTAGTTACATGCATGCATGCATTAACTAACTGAACTCACAATCAGTTCCACAATCTGTTGGAACTAATCTAACTGGACTTAACTCAGTTAACTAAGCTAACTAATTACAACTCCAAGTACAACTCATCATGATCACTTTAATTAAGGGATAACTTCCTCAATCAAAGGGAAAACGGTTGCATGTCTTCACATAGACTTCATGTTTGATTTTCTCCAACTAATTAACTCAAGATGAATTAATTAATTATTTTTCAAACAGCTGCTAATATCAAATTCCAATTTTAATTCTCAATTTTAGTTCAGGAACTAACTAAAAATGGAATGTATCCCGAAATGCTATTTATAGGAATGCTATTTTTAGCACTTCTATATTTAGCATTTCTTGTTGCTATTTTCAACACTCCCTCTCAACAAGAAAGGGATTATCTGTCACCCCAATCCTATCTCTGTGGAACTCGAATTTGCATTTTGGCAATGCCTTAGTCAAAAATATTTGCATCCTGTTCCTCGGTCGAAACATAAAGCAACAACATGATCCTCTTCACCACACAGTGTCAAAGATGATGATACTGGATATCGATGTGCTTGGACCTATCATGAAATACTGGATTCTCAGAGAGTTTGATACAACTCTGATTATCGCAATAGATCACAGTTGGATCCATCCTTTGACCAAACAATCCTACTAGAATTTTCCGCATCCAAATGGCCTCATGTGCTGCCCGACTAGCAGCCATGTATTCAGCCTTTGCTGAGCTAAGTGAAACTGACCTCTGTTTCCTGTTGTACCAAGAAACTGCAGCTGAACCAAGGTTGAAAATTCCTCCTGAAGTGCTCTTCCGGTCTGATGGACTCCCTGCCCAATCTGCATTGGTGAAGCCCTGAAGCTTCACTCCCTCTGTCCGTATGTACCATAATCCATACTAAGATGTGTCTCTGAGATATCTCAGCATATGCTTCACTGCCTTCCAAAACAGCTTGGTAGGCTGAACCATAGCTTGACTCAGCTGGTTCACCACAAAGCAAAAATCTGGTCGTGTGTTCACTAAATACATCAATGAACCCACAAGCTACTGATAAATAGTAGCAGCTACTACCTCACTTGAAATAGCATCCTCCTTCCTCCTGTTACCTGCTAGAGGAGTTTGCATGGGCTTGCACTTCTCCATGTGGAATTGCCTTAGTATCTCATTGGCATACTTGCCTTGAGACACAAACACTTCCCCATCCTTCTGCCACACTTCCATGCCTAGAAAGTAGTGCATAAGACCTATGTCTTTCATCTCGAACTCTCTTGCAAGGTCCTCCTTGCAAGACTTGATCAACTGATCATCACCTGTCAATATCAGATCATCAACATAAAGAATAATGATCAATGGCTTACCCTCTACCACGATGTGGTAAAGGTTCACATCCGCTTCACTCTTTGTGAAGCCCAACTCGGTGAAATAGGTGTCGATCCTGGTGTACCAAGCACGATGTACTTTCTTCAGCCCATACAAATCTCTCTTGAGTTGGCACACAAGCCACTCACGATCGAAGGTCTCAAATCCTTCCGGCTGTTCAATGTACACCTCTTCCTCAATCTTGCCATTGAGGAACATAGTCTTCACATCCATCTGATGGATCTTCCAACCCATCTGAGTTGATAGTGCCAACATCGATCTGATATATGAGTACTTTACTACATGAGCAAAGGTCTCATCATAGTCGATCCCCTCGACCTGTGAGAAACCGTGGGAAACAAACCTTGCCTTATGTTTCTCCACATTGCCATTAGTTGCTTGCTTTACCTTGTAAAGCCATCGGGAACTCACCACTGACTTGTCCTCCGGTCTTGGGACAACATCCCAAACACTGTTCCGAATGATGGAATCATACTCCTCCACCATAGCATCAATCCAGATTGGTTGCTGCACTCCCTCCTCGAAGGAAGATGGTTCGATCTCTACACACTCCCCAACCAGGGCCATGTAACAAGTGTACCGCTCGGGTGATCTCCTCTCTCTGCGCTGAGAGGATGGTTGTCCCACATTCTCTCTCACATCCATCACCAATATGTCAGCTTCCCTTGAGCATTTCCTCCCATATCTGGAAGACTTTGCATGAGTGGATGTCTCCACTCCCGAATCCTCTGCATGCGGCTGCTCCACAACAATCTGAGGCTCCTCCTCCTTTATAACCAAAATTTCCTCCTCTGCATGCAACTTGAGCTCCCTCTCAAGGGACAATCGCATGGCTTTCTGCTCGTCAAACTTCAGATCTATGTGTATCACTATCCTCTGACTAGTAGGCAAGAACACCCGATAGTTGTGGGGTGTATTAGTCTACCCCACAAGTATCCCCAACTCAGTTGTTGGCTCTAGCTTCTTCTGGGAAACTTTGGTCACATGGAAATAAACCGATGATCCAAAGATCCTGAAGTGACTCACATCTGGTCTCTTCCCAGAGAAGGCCTCCACTGGTGTCTTCATCCCCAGTATACGATGCAGGCTTCTATTCTGCAAGTATACTGTTGTATTGCATGCCTCAGCCCACAAATGAAGTGGTAGGCTTTGGTCATGCAATATCGCCTGAGCTGCTCCCACAATCGAACTGTTCTTCCTTTTGGTCACCCCATTCTGCTGTGGGTTATGGGGTGTCGTCAACTCCTGTTTAATTCCTTCTGTTGCATAGAAGTCCTTAAATTATTGGGAGACATACTCTCCACCATTGTCGCTTCACAAGGCTCTTATTGTCTTTCCAGATTCTTTCTCAACCAAGGCTTTGAACTCACAAAACCTTGAGAAGGTTTGATCCTTCTTGTGCATGAAGTAGGTTCAACATCTACGAGAAAAATCATCAATAAAAATAACATAGTACCTTTGTTTAGCGGTGGAGGCTGTAGATAATGGTCCACATACATCTGTATGCTCCAGGATTGCTCCAACTCTATTGTCTCGATCCTGAAAGGAAGATTTTGCATAATTACCCAAGATACAAGCTTTGCATGTATCCACTTGCTCCAGTTTGCCCTTGGGAAGTCCAGTAGAAATTTGTTGCATGATCTTCAAGGCCCCATGGCGCAAGTGGCCGAATCTTCTATGCCATAGCTCGCCAACATCTTGGCTTTGCATCAACTCTACTTTGGAACTTAATGCAGCACAGTCGTCTACCTCCAGCTTGTAGAGATTCTTTACTCGAATCCAAATCCTCTTGGTCTGTCCAGTGCCGATATGCCTCAAGAATGCATTTCCTTTACTAAAGACTACATCATAGCCTTTGTCTTCCAGCATAGCGACAGACACAAGGTTCTTCTTCAGACCAGGCACATACTTTGCATCAGTCAGGGTGACAGGAGCTCCATGCTCCCTCTGAAACACAACCATACCTTCACCTGAAACACGGTATTTTCCATCATCGCCCATCTCTATGCGCATATGGAGGTCCTTCTCCTCCAAGGTACTGAATAGACTCTTGTCGTCGGTCATGTGGAATGAGGCTCCACTGTCTAGGTACCAAACACAACCCACCATTGATGAAACCATGCATGCGATGAGGGTGAAATCCAATTCGAATTGTGAGGCCAGTGCCTCACCATCTGATCCCTTTGAGGATCCCTTCTTGGATTTCTTTTGTGGACAATTTGTAGCATAATGGCCCACCTCATGACAATGAAAGCATCGTGCTTTTGATTTTTCAATCTTCTTCCTGCCATGGGAAGAACTCGATTTGGAATGGGGAGAATTCCCCTTCCCTTTCCTCACCTTACTCGCTAAGGCTAGATTTTCTTCATCATCTTGATTTGATGAAGATCCATATCTGGTGCTTCTCTTTATCTCCTCTTGCATCAGATCCGAGCAAAGTCATTCCCAATCTGGCAGTTTCTCTCTTCCATTTACTGAGTCTTGGTAGTTATGCCAGCTTTCAGGAAGACCGAGGGGAGCAAGACTCACGATGTCATCATTGACTGTCGTGATCCCTACACTTCCAAGCTCATCCCTGTAGGTGGTGAGCTTGTTCAGATATGTAGAGATCGTGTCGCCCTTTTCACACTTGATTTTCTGAAGCTTGTCTTTCAGCGCCAGCTTCCTCTGATCGTTGTTGTTCTGATATATATCCTTCAATGTTTTCCACATTGAAAATGGTGTCTCCTTCCCACAGAGACTCGAGACAATGTGGTCTCGAACTCCCTCCAGAAGGATTCTCCTCGCTCTAGCCACACATTTCTTCCATTCCACCAATTCTTAGGCATTAGCAGCTACTGGCTTGGGGACTTCTTGATCAATGAAGTCCTTCAAACCATTGTCCTCTAATACTGCTTCCATGTGATCCTTCCAGGCTATTTAATTCGAGTTGTTATCAAGGGCATACTCGAGTCTCAAACCGTTGAACGCCATTGGTGGAATTTGAGATGTGATAAGAATTCATGTTCTATAATTAGGAACTTCAAACTTCTCCCTTCTCCCTTCTTTGTATACTATTCTTCGCATTGATCACCTTTGCTCTGATACCATGTAGAAATTCCCACTGTAGATCACCTAATAATGCAATATACTAAAGAAAAATACTTGATCTACTTCTACAAACAAACTTGCGGAAGCTTAATCGATTTTGAGCAAGGTCAATTAGAACACATATAACAAAGAATGAGAAATCAATCACACATGAACACAGAAGAATACTCTGGGAAAAGCCTTAGCTAAAAACCTCGCTATCTGTATTATCATACAAGTGGAAATATCTCTGGATTACACAAAGCTTTAGCTCACAAACTATCCAGCTCTCAATAAAATCCCTCAATGCTGCTCATAGAATGAATAGACACAACATATGCCTTCCTCCAGTCCTCCAAGCCTCCTATTTCCTTGCGCAGTTTCTCCTAGGTCCTCTAGCTGCCACCTATGTGAATTCACCTCTCACACAACTCACCAAACTCAGAAGTAACTGCGCAATCTCCAAGGAATGAATTCCTTTTGCATGCAAGAGATATCCTCAATGGAATATTCCTGCAACTAATAGTACAATGTCCCATCATCTAGTATCAACTGGGTCTCTGACTGAACTGACATGCATGAGTTCTTTCTAAGAGAATATTCAGTTATCTGAAGTAGAGTAGTTACATGCATTCATGCATTAACTAACTGAACTCACAATCAGTTCCTCAAACTATTGGAACTAATCTAACTGGACTTAAATCAGTTAACTGATCTAACTAATTACAACTCAAAGTACAACTCATCATGATCACTTTAATTAAGGGATAACTTCCTCAATCAAAGGGAAAATTGTTGCATGTCTTCACACAGACTTCATGTTTGATTTTCTCCAACTAATTAACTCAAGATGAATTAATTAATTATTTTTCAAACAGCTGCTAAGATCAAATTTTAATTTTAATTCTCAATTTTAGTTCAGGGACTAACTAAAATTGGAATGTATCCCGAAATGCTATTTATAGCAATGCTATTTTTAGCACTTCTATATTTAGCATTTCTTTTTTATATTTTCAACAAAAGGTTCACCAAGATTTCGGATCAAATGGGTTTTAATTTCAGCTTCTTAAGCTTCTTAGAAAAATAGTTATAACTAAAATTACACGATGACCTATTTGAAGCAGTGAAACCCTGGAATCCAAAGCTCTGATACCAAATGTTATGCAACCAGCTCACAAAATAGAAGAAGAGATAAATCAAAGACTTCAAAATAAGCCTATTTGAGGAGGAAACCTCCTTCAAATTACACAAATGAACAATTCTTGGATGATTCAAATGAAAAAACCTCCTTTCTATATATAGGAGTCTAAGGGGTCACAATATAATCAGAGTTGACATAACAATAATAATGTAAGGGCACAAAAATAACAATAGTGGGCTTCTATGGAGAAAAACAATAACAATATGGGGACTACATGGGCATAACAATAACAATAACGGGGCTACACTAATAACAATGAGGGAATACACTAGTATTATAGGGACCTAACATGTATTGATTATTCATGTATGTCAGTTGCATGTGTGTCTCTTACACTTGCAATTCATGTGCTTGGTGTATTTGCTTAATGATTAATTATGGTTGTAGTATGGTTATCATGGAGAATTTGATATTGCTTTTGTGGAATGCATTTGTCGTGAGTAAGTGACTGGTTGTACATGGGTTATATGTCGCTTGTATGTTGATTTCTTGTCGCCTACTTACATCCTTGTATGTTGGGTTGCACTCTTGAATATTTTGATTACATGTATCAGTCTTGTAGGTTGATTACAAGAATTGATCACTTATGCTTGACTATATGTGTTTATACGTATCTGTAGTTGGTTAGGCATTGCTTATGCATATTTTTGGTTACATATGGCAATGTGTTTCATGGAGTAATGGTTGTTGTCATGAATGAGGTCATAGCATGCATTGTTGTTATGGCCTTGCATTGATAACTGGACCCTAACTAGAGTAATGTTTATGTGTTGAATATTTATTTCTAAATGTCTAGATGATGATATGTTTATGTTATACATGTATCATGTTGCTCATTGATTTTGCAGACAAGGTATCCTCCCCAATCTATATTAAGGTATGTTGATTTATTATGATTTGGTTTATCTGACATATTATCCATTGTAAGAAGAAATATCAAATGGCTAGCAAGATGATTGATTACAAAGACTCTCCCTTTGAATCCAAAGAGAAGTATGGCACTGGAAACCCTTCCAATTTGGCAGTTACATTAAGAAGCTTGAAGGAAGAGATAAGGAGTTGTAAGGCAGATAATGACTGGATCATACATGCACAAGAGAAACAAGCAAAGGTTAATGCTATACTTCTTCAGAGTTTGTCAAAATTGTAGCGACAAGGACCACTTCGGATCAACCATGGATAGGACGACATAATTAATGGGGCATATGGTAGTAGGTCTCCTGGTAGACATGGGTCAGAGAGATCTGACATAGTGAGAGATGGCAGGTTGTTGGATACTCCGTATAGGAGGGGCGATGAGTATAGGTGCTATTCTAGTTCTGGTTCTGATAGACATCATGATTGTCATCGCTATCATCCTTACAGGAGGAATGGCAGGGAATACTTGCCAGATTAATTTAAGAAAGAAAAGCCACCTACTTTTGATGGATATGTGAAGAAGCCGGAAGAGGCAGAGGCTTGGATACTTGGAATGAAGAAATTCTTTGAGTTTCATGAGTACACAGATAACATGAAGGCTAGAATAGCTATCTTCAGTTTGAAAGGTGAAGCAGATATCTGGTGGGAAGATGTTAAGCGGGTCAGAGACATCATGACAGATGACTTGAGTTGGCATGAGCTCAAGAGGCTTTTCAAAAAGAGGTACTTATCAAAGAGGTACTACGACAATAAGGCCAAAGAATTTTATGAGCTAAAGATGGGATCAATGACAGATGAAGTGTACATGGCCAAAGTTTCTGGAGCTATTGAGGTATGTACCATATCTTACTGATGAGAAGGCTAAATTTCATAGATTTTTCAATGGTTTTCCATTAGCATTTAGAGATCAGATTGAGTATGATGAGGTCACTTGAGGAAGTCATTGGGAAGTTGAAGCATTGCTATGGACAGGCAAAGCGTAAGAATGAATCTCAGCAAGGATGGAAAGGGAAAAAAAAATGTAAAGGTAAATTGAATCCAGAGAACAAGGCCTACACATGCAGATGGGAAAGAAAAAACGACACCACAAAAGAGATTCAATGCAGCTAAACAGGGACATGGGTCACAACAATAACAGCAGCATAGAGGTGAGGGCACTAGTGGGCTGGAGTGTTGGACATGTGGGGAAGAACACCTTAGGAGATATTGTCCACGGCATCAGGGTGGAAGGCCTAAGATATACAGTGCACAGGAGGCACAAACTATTGGAGTTTTGGGGCATAGTATTCCTCGCATTTATGCAGTCGTGGACAACAGATAGGTAGAACATCAGGAATCTATCATTGAGATGGACGATAAGATTTGCAATCAAGTTATTTCTATTTTGATTGACCTTAGATTTAATTATAGCTATGTTATTCTTGACTTGGTGGATAAGTGTGGTTTGAGTAAGGAATTGCATCCAAAATATTGGTGAGTGCAGTTGGCTACAAGTACAAAGAAGCGATTTCATCATTGGGTAAAAGCTTGCACATTTGATTTGAATGGTATGCCTACATCCGCACATTTAAATGTATTATCGTTGGGATCATACAGTATGTTGTTGGGCATGGATTGGTTGTATCTTCATAGAACTAAGGTAGAATGTTATGATAAAGCTATAGAGTGTGTTGATGACAATGGAGAACCAAGAGTCTTACAGGGTAAGAAGAAAGCCACATCAGTTAGGATGGTAACAGCTATGCAAGCAAAGCATAGCTGCAGGAAAGGATGCAAGTTATTTGCAATACACATTTCTAGTGATAAGGGTAAGGCGGTTGAGGATGTAGATGTGTAGAGCAGGTACCCAGTTTTGCAACAATTCAAGAATGTGTTTCCTAAGGACATTATAGAGTTGTCACCTCATAGGGAGGTAGACTTTTATATTGAGTTAGTGCTAGGGGCGGCTCCAACATCGAAAGCACCTTATAGGATGAGCACACCTAAGTTGGTTGAGTTAAAGCTATAGGTTAAGGAAATGTTGGACAAGGGATACATTAGGCCAAATATATCACCTTGGGGCGCACTGGTCTTGTTTGTGAGGAAGAAATATGGTACTCTCATATTATGCATTGATTACAGGCAGTTGAACAAAGTAACTATCAAGAACAGGTACCCTTTGCCGAGGATTGATGACTTGTTAGATCAGTTGAAGGGAGCAGCAGTGTTCTTGAAGATTGAATTGAGATGTGGATACGATCATGTACACATCAAAGAGGAGAACATTTACAAGACTGTGTTCAGGACCAGGTATGGGCATTATGAGTTTGTTGTTGTTCCATTTGGCTTAACTAATGCTCTAGTTACATTCATGTGTTTGATGAATAGCGTGTTGTGTTCGTACTTGGATAATTTTTTTATTGTGTTCATTAATGATATACTGATATTTATTAAGAAGATTTTCGGCGTAAATCACATGTAGAAAACCTTTGTCGACGCGTTTCGAACCAACTATTGTGGTTCATCGTCAGGACAAGTTGAGGAGTCAGAACATGGCTGATAATTATATAGGGAGAGCAGATCATCCGAACAGCTAGGTTGACTGGGTTGACCATCAATGGCTATCTAAAACGGCTAGATTAAAAATAATATTAAAATATTAATAAGTCAAAGGTAATAGAATAAATAACTACTTGTAATATATTAGTTATTCAATTTTATCATATTAATATATTTTTCTTAGGTTAATAAACTATTCAATTTAACTCATTTATAATTTATTTAATCATATACGTAAAAAGGGGGGTTTTTTATATAAAAGAATGTTATATTATTTTATTTTAATTATTATACTAAGATACCTAATTCTAATTTATTTAATCACTTGAATTGCTAGAGATGAGAAAGGGGGTTTATATATTAGAAAATATTATTTAATTAATTATTTATTTAATTATTTATTTATTTATTTATTTATTTTAATTATGATTTAATGGAATAAATTATGAGTATTGGTTAAAACTTATCTATATTTCTATTTTTATTTTTATTTTATTTATATGGTAAGGTTGAAACTTAGTAACAAATAAGAATAATAATATTCATAAAATTTTGATAAGGAAATAGTAATTAAAACGAGCGTCAATTTTTTAAAACAAGGAGGACAAGAACAGGACAATAGTAAAAAAATAACCAAAAGGAGAACCCTAGGAGGAAGGAAAAAATAGCTTTAAGGAGAAGGAACCGGGGAATAAGGGGAAACCTCGACAAGACTAAGAAGAAAGGGCAGGGATTCAACATCGAGCAATTGAGCAAGTTAAAGTGCAATGGAAGCACTTTGGGCTTGATGAAGCTACATGGGAGATGGCGAATCAGAAGCGGGCTATGTATCCTTCCTAGTTTTCCAGTGGAGGCAAAGCATCTTTATGGTGGTTTGTTATATGCTTTATGGTGGTTTGGTATATGCTTTGATATGGTGTTTTTGTATATGCTTTGATATGATGTTTTGATATATGCTTAGATATGGTGTTTAGTATATGTTTTGATATATGATTTAGTATTTGTTTTAATATATGTTTTGGTATCTATTTTGATGATGTTGCTATATGTAAATATGTGTATGGATGTAAATACCACCATGAGCTATGTTATAAAGCCCCCACTATGTGGTATGTGTTAGTGTCGGTCTTGAAAGCCCTCCATCAGCGATCAAAACTCTTTGCATTTGCATTAGTAGGTGTCTCATCAGTGTCAAATTTTGCATCCCGTTACGCATGCCATAACCCTGATGGAGGAGCTGGTCTATTTATACCCCTCTTGGCTTTGCTGGATCAGGTCATATCAGTCATTAAGTTTTTCAAGATTGTCTTGTTTTGTCTTGAGGTCAAAGTCCTAGGTCTAGGGTTTTGGTCATTTATCTCTACAAGGTCATGTCTCTGAAAATCCATGAGTGCTCAGCAAGCCAGAGGGAGGATTGTAAACATGTTTCTTCGATATTTTTTATCTTGTACAGTGAGCTTCCACCTTGGATTTAAAAACTTTGTTTTTAAAGCCAAGGTCATTTTCTCAGTTTTTGTAAATAAGTGATGAAATTTCAAAAGTCTTCAGCGGACAAAAAGCAACCCTGGTCCCCTTGCCAAGATCCCTCAGATGATCTACCTGCAAAAAGAATCAAGTCAAAGCACTCAATGAGTCAAATTCAGGATAAAGGAAACCAAAAGTCAGTGTTATAAAAGTGTCAAAGATAAACTTTAGAAAGTGGGTTTATGAATGAAATTTTTTCAAATGGAGTTTATAAAAGTTCAAATTCCCTCCTTTCACTCTCATTGTGCATTCCAACGCTTGCAAGAGAGGTTTGAAAGAGTGATTGAGAGAAAGGAGCAAAGGCACAGCGATTTCGGGCAGCAGAGAGGGGCGCGACCCATCGAGAGACGTGCGCGACCCGTTGGGTGGTGCGCGACCCGTCAGAAGCTCTTCCGCAGTTCAGAAAAACAACGTGCGCGACCCGTTGGGCGGCCTGCGCGACCCGTTGAACCGGCTTGCTGCAAACTTCAAAGAAATTTCCCAATCTCCCTCCAAATCATCTAATTTGTTCGAGGTAGGCTCTTTACACATTATTTTTGTGGTTGGTGATGAATGTAAGCCCTCATGCTTGTATTATAACCTCAAATCATGTAAGTGAAAGGACATTATATGGCTGCAAATGTTAATGAGCAAACTGTGCTAGGGTTTGTGTTGTTTCAAGCTATTTTTCCCTTTGGTTTGTTTCCCTCCTTTCCCTTTCACTCACACTTATATGTTCATCTCTTTTCCCATATTATTTTGTAAATGTAATGCAAATCTTTCCCCATCCCTAGTCACTAAAAATGAAAACCCTACCCCTCTCCCAAAGCATCAAAAAACAAAATTCAAAACCCTAATCCCCCTCTACCATATGCATGTGTAAATAAAAATGTTGGTAAATATGTCAGCATGTTTTGTGCATGGTTTCCCTTTTTCCCCTATTAAACATGTATACATATTCCCATGTTCACTTTCATACATGTTTTTCCCATATGCAATAATCTTTGCAAATGATTTCCCAATTACAAATATGTGTTCCTATATGCATAATGATTTGCAAAATTTCCCTTAAAAATTCCCTGTTATATTTACATATTCCCATTCCTTGTTAAAAGATCCCTCCCCTAACATTTCCCTCATATCTTTTTCCCCTTGAAAAAGCATAGAGTTCAACACTTTTTGCAGGCAGAGACAGCAGTTTAGTTTGTCCACTTTGCTCCTAAACCATGTCAGAAACCGAAACTTATGAGCAAAGTGATGACCATTCATCATCTACAGAGGTTGAGGTACAGAGGAGGCCTCGAAAAGGGGGTAAGGGTGGACATCATAAGCGAGAGGAGCCCACCTCTTTGGCAGAATTACAGGCCTGTCCTATGGCAGTCACTTGTTTTCAGTACATGTCTTGTTATCAGTTTTGTGAGAGCATCTCTCGGATTCAACATCACAGAGAGTTGGCTCGCCTCTTTGTTTTACATTTGCATGATGGACATGTCAACCTAGCAGGGGTAGATTTTACATTGACACCCGAGGTGATCTCACATGCTACAGGGATACCGAATGTGGGTGAGGTGTGGCCTAAGCGCAGGTTGCTAGATTTTGTTCACTTTGAGCCCTATGTCCGGCCACCATTCATGAGACATTTGGCGGGTGTTTTTCCATTCAGATTTCTCCGGAGCGAGTATGCTCCCATCATGAGGCTTATTATGCACTATTTTACCTGTGAGGGCAGATTTTCACAGGTGTACTCATATCACATTCGCCTTTTGATGCATTTCACCCGACTGAGGATGACGAACATCCCGGTCTTCTTCTTTCATAACATTCAGAGGATGGTTACCATGTTGTAGAAGAAGACCCCGGCCCAGCAGTACAGGAGCTTATGTCATTATGGTTTGATTCAGCTCATAGTCTTGCATCAGTTGACTCAGCAGGGCATCTCATGGGAGGAGTTCATTTCCCGTGAGTTTTTCACAGCACCACCCCAGCCACATCCAGAGATCATTCAGGAGGAGGGAGGACCATCTCAGCAGCCTGATATTCCGATCACTCGACATGTTAGTTCTTCACCTCAGCTCACTTATCAGAGAGGCCAGAGGGCCTTATTTGCAGCAGCCAGGCGAGTACTATCTCCACAGCAGGTGGAAGGGGTCTCGCCTTCATCATCAGCACATCGAGTGTTATCTCCACATCAGGTGGAAGGGGCCTCACTTTCTTCACCAGCACAGGTACCACAGAGGGGCAAACAGCCCATGATTCATGAGGGTCCATCAGGAGTTCCAGACACTGAGGTGATTGATCTTGAGGCCAGTTCTCCTAGCCGAGAGGCAAAGGAGATCATTCAGCATCTCAGGGCTGAAAATGATGTTTTGCAGAGGAGACTTGAGGGTGCCCAATGGACTATCACTTACCTGGAGCAGCGGAATAAACAGCTGGAGGAGGAGAAAGTATTTGATGAGTTATGGAGGATTCGTAGTGACCGAGTCTTGAACCGAAGAAGACCTGGTGATCCATTGCCTGCTGACCGAGAGTCTATGCTCATCCAGGTGAATGCACACTTAGAGAGGCTATTGGCTAAGGCCAACCAAGAGAAAAAGCTGCTGAGGAATATGAAAAATCATTATTGGGCAAGGATGCATGTATGCAAAGCCAAAATGAAGATGTTTCAAAAGAGGTTGACCGAGGCTCAAAAATGGAGAAAGAAGCCAAATCCCCTCTGTATCTTGGTTGAGGCTTCACTCAAGGATCATGGCACTCATTAGCCTAGCCACAGCTCAAATCCCAAAAAATTCTGAAAATTTTGGGTAATTTTGGCAATTTTTGGAAATTTACAGGTTTTGGCTCCTCAACGGGTCTCACCCCCCGCGCGACCCTTCATCAGGGCAACTTATTTTTGCAAAAACTCAGCATTTCTGGATTTTTCATGCAAAGTTACATATGCCTGTGGATGGACTTGAGTTTTTATGGAGTTTTGGGCCTCCAAAAGGTCAAAATACATGCAAAATTTGACTTTCTGCCCCTTTTTTGAGTTGCAGAAACCAGTCTTGGGAGAATTAAGTTTTGACAGGGCAAATGACCTCCAAATTCAAAAATTCCAGTTGGGTTGGAAAGTAGACTCATAGACCTTTACAACAAGCCCACTTTTGCTCAATTTTTCCACCTGAAAGTGCCTCAAACAGAGCTCCAAAGGGGCGCGACCCGTTGAGCAGGGGGGCGCGACCCGTTGAGCAGATTTTGCCAGAATTGACTTGTTCAACCCAGAAAACGCAGATTTGACTCTTTTTTACTTTTTGAGGTTAATGATGGTCCTCTTGGATGTAATTGTGACACTTTTTAGATACTTTTACTCTTGTTTAACACTTCTAGAAGATTCATTCATGTAAAGGGTAAAAATTGAATGTATGAACTGGTTTCCAAGTTTATAGAGGCAAGTTGTTTTGACTGCCTATTTTCTAGTGTCTAGTTTAGAAGTGGTTGAAACAGCTCCTAGGATAGTGAGCTCGACCCATGGAGGCAGGGAAAGAGGTTAGATCATCTATATTATGTACTTTCTTGCTCATTTTCATGGTTGGACTCTTGAGGGAGAAGCTATCATTGTATTATTCACTTGTATCTCTGCAATTTTTGGCTAAGGAAGACCAGGGTTTTGCAGTCCTCTTTGGGATTCTTGTGGACTCATGTGTTGATGGTGTGTCTCTTAATGTACTTGTAAGTGTCTTTATGTGATTCATCTCCTTTCTTTACTTCCGCATATTAAACAAATGAAGTGTTAAAGTAAGAATTCATGCTTGCCATGCTCTGCTTTTAAGTTTGTTTAATTTCTATGTTTTATGTTGTCTAAAGAGAATTCAAAGACATTGTTTGCTCTCTTTAGCTCCTCCTCTTTCATTCCTGACCATCCACCTCAGTTAAAGGCATCAACACTGTCTCCTACCTCGCCCCAAGGAACCCCCTGCAGAAGCTGTGTCCAATCCCCGCACCCTAAATTGCAATTCCTCAATTTGCCACCAAAAACCCCAAAAAAAAAACCCCAAATCAATTTTTTATATCAGTTTACTAGCCTAATATCAGTGTTACCGTATTGGTCATCTCATCCATTTGAAAATCTACCGAGATTGACCGGAGAGAGCCTTCTCCTGCCCCGTAGGGCTAGCTACGGGGCTGAATGGTTTGATGTTGCCTTGAGGTTTGCCTTTCTCAGCCTGAGGTGAAATCTCAAGCGCTAACATACTGGCGACCATACTGGGGAGAACAAATTGATTGTTTGCTCATTGATGTGTTTAATTCATAAGCTTAGACGGAGTCTGAAGATACGCCAGGTAGCCTTCGAAAACGCTCTTGTTTTACATCAGCGTAAGTAGATAAACGCTGCTTCAGTCGACCTCCGTGAGCTAGTGAATGTAACATGGCAATCTGCAGCTTAACCCCAGCGTGTTGATAAACTCTGAACTTTCGGATGATTAAGTTAAGAGTTTTCATAGGCTGATTGGTTATTTGTTCCTTGATTTTCAAACTGGCTTCCAATTCTGATCGAACATTTAAATCTCATTCATGCCCAGCTATTTTTGAGTATCTTGAAGATATTGATTTCGACGAGAGTTTTGAGTTGTCATTGTTCAAAACCAAATCTGAAAGTGCTGCTATTGAATTTGAGAGGCATAATAAATTGGTTGAAAATTTCATCTTGAGAAATCTTCAGACACGTGTACAGGCTACTACCCTCGCTGATTTTCTTGAAAATATCTCTGGTCATATTGGATCTTCTATCACGGCGCATGAACAGTCAAATCCTCCTTTTATTGCTATTTCTCCCATAGTTACTCATCCCCCATCTACAGTTGGTTCGCCTTCAACATCCCATACTGCTTCTCCTCCTCTTACTCCTCATACAGCTACACCTACTCCGCCTGCTACTCCAAGACCCACTTTACCTAGAACAATGGCAGCCCGTTTTGCCCCACTTGCTTTGCCTGCAAATCTCCATGACATGCCAGCAAATTATCAAAGTAAAATTCCCATGTTCGATGGTACCCCGCAAAGCATTACTGCTCAGCAACATATCGACAAAATGACCACTTTCTTTGATCTATATGAGTTAGATGAAGAAGATGTTACCATGCGGTTGTTCGTGCAAACATTCGCCGGAGAAGTTAGAAAACGGTTCAGAGGGTTACAAGCTAACAGCATTGCCACCTTGGAAGTACTTCAAAATCAGTTTTTAGATCGGTGGGAAATCAGAAAGGATCCGCTTCAGATTAATGCCGAATACAACAACCTCAAGCGTAGTCCGGGTGAGTCAGTTCAAGATTACATAATCAGATTCAATACGGTTTATAATGCTATTCCCGATGATTTGACACTGTCAAGGAAGTCAGCTCTACTTAAGTTCCCGGATGGCTTTGATCCGGAGATGGCATATTCATTGAGAGATAGAGATCCTCCTACCTTGGAGGATATGCAGAAAATTGTTGTTAGTGTTGAGGAAAATTTAAATGACAAAAGGGCGAGGATGAAGGCTGAAAAGCGAGTTACAATCAAAGAAGAAGGATCAACTTCAAATCAGATACTTCGTGATATGGAGCAGGTGAAAAGGTTACTTGAAAAGGTTACTATTGATAAGCCGGAGCCTCAGATTCGTAATCCAAATTTCAGAGGTCAGCAACAGCAGCAATATAGAATCAAGCAGCGTGAAACAAAGACACAAGAAGGAGCAGCTCAGCAGCAAATAAAACCTCCTTTTCAGCAGAACTTTGCCGGTCAAGAATCTGAAGATGAAGGTGACAATGTTGGAGAAGAGAATCACTTCTTCACTCCTGATGATCTGCCCACTTTTGTTACAGAAGAAGATGAGTTGGTAAGCAATTCCAATATTCCCCAAGATGAAAATTATATTTTGTCACATGATGCAATCCTTGAAGAGGAATCTGAAGAGTATCAAAGAGGATATTTGCATGCCTTGTCAGCTCAGCAAGGACAGCAAAGACAATTGAGAAATCGATCTATTCCCATAAATCCTATTCAAAAAAGGAAAGATGTTGCAGCAAAGAATGATTTGGTTTCCCAAAATGCAAAAGGAAAAGACATAGTCGGTCCTTCAACAACTCCATCATCACCAGCAGCTAAGATAGATCAGCCATCAAATGCACCAAAGGATAAAGCTGAGAAAAGAGATAATCCGGCAAAAGAAGGTGAGAAGCTTCCAGTTTTCAGTTTGGAGAATGAAATTGCAAAGTTGAAAGTGCCTATTCCTTTGATAGAAATCATGAAAAACAACACCTACCGAAGCCAGCTTTCCAAGATGTTGAATTTTGATCCAATGCTAGACACGGTAAATGTACAAGATGATCAGCCGGAAATGATTTTTGGACCAGCTTTAAATGGTGAATCTCCTGAAAGTGATGTTCCTCCATTTTATATCAGTTTGCGATTGCATGAGTTTGTGCTGCACAATGCCATGTTTGACTCGGGAGCTTCACATAATTTGATGCCAAAAACGATTATGGAGAAGCTGGGACTTGACATCACAAGGAAGTATCATGATTTGTACTCATTTGATTCCAGCCGAGTAAGGTGTATTGGTTTGATCAAAGACTTGGTGGTAAGCCTAGATCAAATTCCAGCAAAGAATGTTTTGATGGATGTGGTGGTGGCAGACATTCCTCCGCGGTTTGGCATGTTGCTGTCGAGATCATGGGGAGCCAAACTCAAAGGTACGCTTCAGCTAGATTTCTCATATGCTACAATTCCAGTTTTCGGTCAAATGAGGAAGTTATATCGAGAACAAAAGATGAAATACATGATCGCTAGTAAGGAAAAGCCCGTCAATCATCCTGTAAATTATGTACAGACAGATTTAGAATATTTTGTTTTGTTTGCGGAAAATTTCAATGAGGTAGATAGTCAGTTAGTTCAAGTAGACGATATACCAGACATTTCAGAAAATTTCAGGGAAGTTTTGAGAAAGGAAAGTGAAGAAAGGTCTGCTGTCATGAGGCCAATTGCTGAAATAAAAGGGCAGCAAACAGAACATGAATCAAAGTCAGATTTTCAGCACTTAGAAGATGATGAGGATGGTCTTTGGACCATGGATTTTGACGGTGCAGTGGGCAGCGATGGTGCTGGTATAGGTGTGTGGATTCGAATCCCATTCTCAGCCCAAAATCAAGTTCCAAGCAAGGTACGGGTATGTTCTTATAAATTGGCTTTTGATTGTTCAAATAATGAGGCGGAATATGAAGCTCTAATTGCTGGTCTGAAAATCCTTCGAAAGTTGAAGGCAAAGAAGATAGCGGCATATGGCGACTCCGAGTTAGTTATCAAGCAAGTGAAAGGTGAATTTCAGGCCAAACATCCTCGTATGAGAGCATATCGGAATGTTGTTTTAGATATTTTAAAAAGATTTTCTGAACATACTTTGACATGTGTGCCCCGGATTCAAAATGGTGTTGCGGATGCATTGGCTAAGGCAGCGAGTAATCTGAAAATACCCATGAATTCCAGCAATAAGTTTGAGATATATGTAAAGCATCGTCCTACAATTCCAGATAACCAAAGGTGTTGGCAAGTTTTCCAAGATGACGAAGAGATCAAAGATTTTCTGCAAATTGAAGGTAAATTTGAGGACATCTCAATAGATACGGAAGCTGAAGGAGTGAATCACATGGATGTATTGCAGCTCAAGGACAATTACATTCCTAAAGGATTGATTCCTTTGGAAGAATTGTTCGATCAAGATGATGTGGCCCGCAAGCCAACTTTGAGGCCAACGGATGAAGGAGTTGAAGATGTGAATCTCGGGACAGCTGAAAATCCGAAGATGGTGAAGCTCTCAAAAGCATTGCCGCC
This sequence comes from Pinus tabuliformis, assembly GCA_031772625.1. NCBI lineage: Eukaryota > Viridiplantae > Streptophyta > Pinopsida > Pinales > Pinaceae > Pinus > Pinus tabuliformis. The sequence continues at coordinate 1,282,850,155 of CM062818.1, read as the reverse complement.
TAAGGTAAAGAGTGAGTATATCAGATTATTGTCTTTGTATTCTAATGTTTTTGCATGGGACTATTCAGATTTGAAAACTTATGACACAAGTATCATTCAGCATACCATTCCCATAAAACCAAATCAAAAGCCTTTCCGGCAAAAGTTGAGAAGAATTAATCCTAAATTGCTGCCATTGATTGAGAAGGAAGTCAACAGGTTGTATAAGTCTGGAATTATAGTGCCAATCCGATTTTCTGATTGGATTTCCAACTTGGTGCCCGTGCGAAAGAAAACCGGTGAGATTCGCTTATGTATAGACTTCAGAAATCTGAACAAGGTGTCATTAAAGGACAATTATCCGCTGCCCAAAATGGATCACATATTGCAGCAGGTAGTGGGGGCATCTAGGATGTCATTGCTTGATGGTTACTCCGGGTACAATCAGATTTTGGTGCACGAAGATGATCGTGACAAGACAGCATTTACTACTCCATGGGGTACATTTCATTATGCCAAGATGTCGTTTGGATTGAAGAACGCGGGTGCCACATTTCAGCGGGAAATGGACATGGCTTTTGCAAATGAGAAAGATGTCTTTTTAGTTGTTTATCTTGATGATCTGACCGTGTTTTCTAAATCAGATGAAGAGCATTTGTTTCATTTGACTAAGGTGTTTCAAAAGTGCAGAAAATATGGCATCTCATTGAATCCAAAGAAGAGTCTTTTTGCTATGAGCGAAGGCAAGCTGTTGGGCCATATCATTTCTAAAGATGGCATTCGTATAGATCCTGCACGAGTGGAAGCAATTCAGCAATTGGAGCAGCCACGTAGCAAGAAAGAAATTCAGTCCTTCAATGGTAAATTGAATTTTCTGCGTCGTTTCATTCCCAATCTTGCTGAACATCTTAGAGAGATAACAAATATGCTCAAGAAGGACAGCGAGCTCAAATGGACCAAAGAGGCGGTGAAGTCTTTTAATTTGATAAAGGTAATCTTATCTTCAGCCCCAACTTTGATCAGCCCAGATTATACACAGGATTTCATTTTGTTTTCATTCGCTTCTGAGCATACATTGGCAGCCGTATTGATGCAAAAGAGAGATGGAGTTGAGAGGCCCATAACTTTTTTCAGCCGCATCATAAGAGATGGAGTGCTGAATTATAATATCATTGAGAAGCAAGCATTGGCGCTGATCAAAGCTTTAAAAGATTTCCGGGTTTACATATTGAATTCTCATATTTTAGCATATGTTCCTAATGCAGTTGTTAAGGATGTTTTAGTGCAAACGGAACCGGAAGGAAGAAGGGGTAAGTGGATCGCTGCACTCTTAGAGTATGATGTAGAAATTAAGCCTACCAAGTTGATTAGAGGTCAAGGTCTAGCTAAGTTGATGGCTGAAACAAATCTTCACGTCCTTGATATCAACTTGATTGCTGCCTTATCCGACGAAGATGAAGAGAATCCAGCTGTACAGGTATCCAATATCTTTGTGTCCTCTCCTTGGTATGCTGATATAGTTTATGTACTTCAAAATCTGTCTGCACCCCCTGGTATGTCTAGAAACAAAGCTAGAACATTGAAGCTAAAGGCTGCCAAATTTTGTATCATGAAATCTGCACTTTATTGGAAAGATCCCGGTGGCATCTTGCTGAACTGTTTGGTCGAAGAGGAAGCTAAGACAACAGTAGATGATTTCCATAAAGGTGACTGTGGGGGTCACTTATTTTGGAAGACCACGGCTAATAAGATTTTGAGAGCTGGTTTCTATTGGCCTTATTTATTTTCTGATGTGTATAAAGCAGTAAAGAGCTGTCATGAATGTCAAATTTTTCAAGGAAAGCAAAAAGTACAGCCATTGCCTCTCAAACCCATAGAAATCAGTGCACCTTTTCAGCAGTGGGGCTTGGATTTTATTGGCGAAATCCACCCAGCATCTTCCGGGCAGCATCGATGGATCTTGACCGCCACAGATTACTTCACAAAGTGGATTGAAGCCATTCCAACTCGGCAAGCTACAGATTCGGTAATTATTTCTTTCCTTGAGAATAATATCTTATCACGTTTTGGCTGTCCACACAAGTTGATTACAGATAATGCAGCAGCGTTTAAATCAAAGAAAATGGTTGATTTTTGTTATAAGTACAACATCAGCTTGGGGCATTCGACGGCCTATCATCCGCAAGGTAATGGGCTGGCCGAATCTTCGAATAAATCTCTAGTGAACATCATCAAGAAAATGCTGGAAATCAACAAGAAGAGCTGGCATAAAAAGTTGGTAAATGCATTATGGGCTGATCGGGTAAGTCAAAAGAAGTCAATTGGTATGTCGCCATTTGAAATAGTCTATGGGATTGATGCAGTGTTTCCAACTTCACTTAGTGTTCCGGTCGCAAGGTTTCTTCAAGAAATAGGTGATGAGGAGGATGCTATGCAACGACGGATCAATCAAATGATTCATTTACAGCAGACACGAGAAGAAGTTCATCAAAATTCCTTGAAGTTGCAAGAGCGCATCAAGAAGATCTATGACAAAAAGGCCAAAGCAGATGATTTTCAGATTGATGATGTTGTGTTGAGATGGGATGCCCGCAATGAAGACAAAGGGAAGCATGGAAAATTTGACAACTTATGGAAAGGTCCCTACAAAATTGCAGCATACCGTGGTCCAAATGCTTTTCTTCTCAAAGAAATGAACGGTGATGAATGTCTTGGTGGGTTGGTGAATGGTCGGCTGCTCAAAAGTTTGGGGCCCGCGGTGAAGGCTATAATTCTGAAAATGGTGATTAGTTGGTGTGAGTTTTACAAGTTGTTTCATGTCAATTCATTTTCTGCATAAAGTAAGTGAGTTAGTGTCAAAGTTAGTTTAGAATTTCAGTCAATTGTCCAAGTCAAATAAAGTTGTTTTAAATTTGGTCACATGTGAATAAGTTGACTCCATTGCCCAATGAATAAAGCACTGGTCTGCTCTCCCAGAGGTCTAAGGTTCTTGGTACCTCCAAGGAGCTACCATCCCCATTGGAGCCAATGTTAGTGTCGGTCTTGAAAGCCCTCCATCAGCGATCAAAACTCTTTGCATTTGCATTAGTAGGTGTCTCATCAGTGTCAAATTTTGCATCCCGTTAGGCATGCCATAACCCTGATGGAGGAGCTGGTCTATTTATACCCCTCTTGGCTTTGCTGGATCAGGTCATATCAGTCATTAAGTTTTTCAAGATTGTCTTGTTTTGTCTTGAGGTCAAAGTCCTAGGTCTAGGGTTTTGGTCATTTATCTCTGCAAGGTCATGTCTCTGAAAATCCATGAGTGCTCAGCAAGCCAGAGGGAGGATTGTAAACATGTTTCTTCGATATTTTTTATCTTGTACAGTGAGCTTCCACCTTGGATTTAAAAACTCTGTTTTTAAAGCCAAGGTCATTTTCTCAGTTTTTGTAAATAAGTGATGAAATTTCAAAAGTCTTCAGCGGACAAAATGCAACCCTGGTCTCCTTGCCAAGATCCCTCAGATGATCTACCTGCAAAAAGAATCAAGTCAAAGCACTCAATGAGTCAAATTTAGGATAAAGGAAACCAAAAGTCAGTGTTATAAAAGTGTCAAAGATAAACTTTAGAAAGTGGGTTTATGAATGAAATTTTTTCAAATGGAGTTTATAAAAGTTCAAATTCCCTCCTTTCACTCTCATTGTGCATTCCAACGCTTGCAAGAGAGGTTTGAAAGAGTGATTGAGAGAAAGGAGCAAAGGCACAGTGATTTCGGGTAGCAGAGAGGGGCGCGACCCATCGAGAGACGTGCGCGACCCGTCAGAAGCTCTTCCGCAGTTCAGAAAAACAACATGCACGACCCGTTGGGAGGGGCGCGACCCGTTGGGCGGCCTGCGCGACCCGTTGAACCGACTTGCTGCAAACTTCAAAGAAATTTCCCAATCTCCCTCCAAATCATCTAATTTGTTCGAGGTAGGCTCTTTACACATTATTTTTGTGGTTGGTGATGAATGTAAGCCCTCATGCTTGTATTATAACCTCAAATCATGTAAGTGAAAGGACATTATATGGCTGCAAATGTTAATGAGCAAACTATGCTAGGGTTTGTGTTGTTTCAAGCTATTTTTCCCTTTGGTTTGTTTCCCTCCTTTCCCTTTCACTCACACTTATATGTTCATCTCTTTTCCCATATTATTTTGTAAATGTAATGCAAATCTTTCCCCATCCCTAGTCACTAAAAATGAAAACCCTACCCCTCTCCCAAAGCATCAAAAAACAAAATTCAAAACCCTAATCCCCCTCTACCATATGCATGTGTAAATAAAAATGTTGGTAAATATGTCAGCATGTTTTGTGCATGGTTTCCCTTTTTCCCCTATTAAACATGTATACATATTCCCATGTTCACTTTCATACATGTTTTTCCCATATGCAATAATCTTTGCAAATGATTTCCCAATTACAAATATGTGTTCCTATATGCATAATGATTTGCAAAATTTCCCTTAAAAATTCCCTGTTATATTTACATATTCCCATTCCTTGTTAAAAGATCCCTCCCCTAACATTTCCCTCATATCTTTTTCCCCTTGAAACAGCATAGAGTTCAGCACTTTTTGCAGGCAGAGACAGCAGTTCAGTTTGTCCACTTTGCTCCTAAACCATGTCAGAAACCGAAACTTATGAGCAAAGTGATGACCATTCATCATCTACAGAGGTTGAGGTACAGAGGAGGCCTCAAAAAGGGGGTAAGGGTGGACATCATAAGCGAGAGGAGCCCACCTCTTTGGCAGAATTACAAGCCTGTCCTATGGCAGTCACTTGTTTTCAGTACATGTCTTGTTATCAGTTTTGTGAGAGGATCTCTCGGATTCAACATCACAGAGAGTTGGCTCGCCTCTTTGTTTTACATTTTCATGATGGACATGTCAACCTAGCAGGGGTAGATTTTACATTGACACCTGAGGTGATCTCACATGCTACAGGGATACTGAATGTGGGTGAGGTGTGGCCTAAGCGCAGGTTGCTAGATTTTGTTCACTTTGAGCCCTATGTCCGGCCACCATTCATGAGACATTTGGCGGGTGTTTTTCCATTCAAATTTCTCCAGAGCGAGTATGCTCCCATCATGAGGCTTATTATGCACTATTTTACCTGTGAGAGCAGATTTTCACAGGTGTACTCATATCACATTCGCCTTTTGATGCATTTCACCCGAGTGAGGATGATGAACATCTCGGTCTTCTTCTTTCATAACATTCAGAGGATGGTTCCCATGTTGCAGAAGAAGACCCCAGCCCAGCAGTACAGGAGCTTATGTCATTATGGTTTGATTCAGCTCATAGTCTTGCATCAGTTGACTCAGCAGGGCATCTCATGGGAGGAGTTCATTTCCCGTGAGTTTTTCACAGCACCACCCCAGCCACATCCAGAGATCATTCAGGAGGAGGGAGGACCATCTCAGCAGCCTGATATTCCGGTCACTCGACATGTTAGTTCTTCACCTCAGCTCACTTATCAGAGAGGCCAGAGGGCCTTATTTGCAGCAGCCAGGCGAGTACTATCTCCACAGCAGGTGGAAGGGGTCTCGCCTTCATCATCAGCACAGCGAGTGTTATCTCCACATCAGGTGGAAGGGGCCTCGCTTTCTTCACCAGCACAGGTACCACAGAGGGGCAAACAGCCCATGATTCATGAGGGTCCATCAGGAGTTCCAGACACTGAGGTGATTGATCTTGAGGCCAGTTCTCCTAGCCGAGAGGCAAAGGAGATCATTCAGCATCTCAGGGCTGAAAATGATGTTTTGCAGAGGAGACTTGAGGGTGCCCAATGGACTATCACTTACCTGGAGCAGCAGAATAAACAGCTGGAGGAGGAGAAAGTACTTGATGAGTTATGGAGGATTCGTAGTGACCGAGTCTTGAACCGAAGAAGACCTGGTGATCCATTGCCTGCTGACCGAGAGTCTATTCTCATCCAGGTGAATGCACACTTAGAGAGGCTGTTGGCTAAGGCCAACCAAGAGAAAAAGCTGCTGAGGGATATGAAAAATCATTATTGGGCAAGGATGCATGTATGCAAAGCCAAAATGAAGATGTTTCAAAAGAGGTTGACCGAGGCTCAAAAATGGAGAAAGAAGCCAAATCCCCTCCGTATCTTGGCTGAGGCTTCACTCAAGGATCATGGCACTCATTAGCCTAGCCACAGCTCAAATCCCAAAAAATTCTGAAAATTTTGGGTAATTTTGGCAATTTTTGGAAATTTACAGGTTTTGGCTCCTCAACGGGTCTCACCCCCCGCGCGACCCTTCATCAGGGCAACTTCTTTTTGCAAAAACTCAGCATTTCTGGATTTTTCATGCAAAGTTACATATGCCTGTGGATGGACTTGAGTTTTTATGGAGTTTTGGGCCTCCAAAAGGTCAAAATACATGCAAAATTTGACTTTCTGCCCCTTTTTTGAGTTGCAGAAACCAGTCTTGGGAGAATTAAGTTTTGACAGGGCAAATGACCTCCAAATTCAAAAATTCCAGTTGGGTTGGAAAGTAGACTCACAGACCTTTCCAACAAGCCCACTTTGGCTCAATTTGGCCACCTGCAAGTGCCTCACATAGAGCTCCAAAGGGGCGCGACCCGTTGAGCAGGGGGGCACGACCCGTTGAGCAGATTTTGCCATAATTGACTTGTTCAGCCCAGAAAACGCAGATTTGACTCTTTTTGACTTTTTGAGGTTAATGATGGTCCTCTTGGATGTAATTGTGACACTTTTTAGATACTTTTACTCTTGTTTAACACTTCTAGAAGATTCATTCATGTAAAGGGTAAAAATTGAATGTATGAACTGGTTTCCAAGTTTATAGAGGCAAGTTGTTTTGACTGCCTATTTTCTAGTGTCTAGTTTAGAAGTGGTTGAAACAACTCCTAGGATAGTGAGCTCGACCCATGGAGGCAGGGAAAGAGGTTAGATCATCTATATTATGTACTTTCTTGCTCATTTTCATGGTTGGACTCTTGAGGGAGAAGCTATCATTGTATTATTCACTTGTATCTCTGCAATTTTTTGCTAAGGAAGACCAGGGTTTTGCAGTCCTCTTTGGGATTCTTGTGGACTCATGTGTTGATGGTGTGTCTCTTAATGTACTTGTAAGTGTGTTTATGTGATTCATCTCCTTTCTTTACTTCCGCATATTAAACAAATGAAGTGTTAAAGTAAGAATTCATGCTTGCCATGCTCTGCTTTTAAGTTTGTTTAATTTCTATGTTTTCTGTTGTCTAAAGAGAATTCAAAGACATTGTTTGCTCTCTTTAGCTCCTCCTCTTTCATTCCTGACCATCCACCTCAGTTAAAGGCATCAACATTGTCTCCTACCTCGCCCCAAGGAACCCCCTGCAGAAGTTGTGTCCAATCCCTGCACCCTAAATTGCAATTCCTCAATTTGCCACCAAAAACCCCAAATCAATTTTTTATATCAGTTTACTAGCCTAATATCAGTGTTACCGTATTGGTCATCTCATCCATTTGAAAATCTACCGAGATTGACCAGAGAGAGCCTTCTCCTGCCCCGTAGGGCTAGCTACGGGGCTGAATGGTTTGATGTTGCCTTGAGGTTTGCCTTTCTCAGCCTAAGGTGAAATCTCAAGCGCTAACAGTATGGATGTCAGGTTGTTATGATTACGTTTTCATGTTACTATGTTATCATGTGGTTATGTTATCATGATGTTATGATATCATGTGGATCGGCACTAAGCACGATGATCATTGTAAATACCGTAATGAGTTGTGTTATAAAGCTCCATTATGCGGCATGTTGTCATGATGTCTTGTCTTGAGAAGGTCTTTCATTGTAAATATTACATCGACATGTGTTATAAATCTTCATGAGAAATATGTCTTCTTTCAACAGGTTGGTGAGGTAAATGTGTGATTGAACACAGGGGACGGTGTCCCCCAAGGGGAAGGGTTTTGTAACAGCCTTGGTGAAAATTCCATGTAATAAAAGTTAAAAACAATAACCATAGTCGATGGGAAACTTATTCCAAGCTGAATCTTGGCCAGAACATCCTAGGGGGTGTTCATTTGGTTGTTTATGGCTAAGGCAATTGGAAAAGGAAATGTCTAAGGCTTTGGAAAGGTAAAATGGCATTTTTGGCACATATTTATGAAAATAATGGAAATTAGGAAAAAAGTAAGGTGAAAGGTCACATGTTGCATGTGAGGAGGAAAATGAAGGAAAATAATGGAAAATGAAGAAAATAGAGGCCCCGTTGATAAAAAGGCTTCTGAGGACCAGTTCATGGCTTTTGTCAGTTCAACCTTTGGTTAGTTTAGCTTTGGAGCTCTGTCATTATTCTCTCTCTCTCATACTCTTGCACGCTTAGAGTTTTTCTTGGAGCACTTTGGCATTGGAGCAAGAAATGAAAAGAAGGCAAGAGGAAGCAAAGATCAAGCAGGGAAAGGCAGGATCAAGCAGCTACATTAGGCTTCATTGCAGGTATCAACTTGCATGTGTATTTTCCTTGCTACATTTGGAATTCATGGCATTACATGTGGTTCTTTTCTATCATGGCATGGGTTTTTCCAGGTGTAATAGTGTTTTTCAACCTAAACTTGCCATTTCCGGATAGCCATGGCGTGATGGGGTTCTCATGTTTTGGTTGAGCTAGATTTCCAGATGGATTCGAAGTTGAGTGAGGTGGATCCCCTAATGATAGAGCACATGGCCTAGTGGTCCCTGAATTGGACTGTGGATCACAGTAAAGCCACTGGACTAGTGACCCTTGAGCCAGACTATGGTTTGGGGTAAATCCAGGATTGTGTTGCCTCGGTGCGCCTACGAATCCTTATCAGTGAATGGTAGGATATATGGTAAAGCCAAGAGGTGGTTTCTCTCTGTTGGGCATAGTAATACCGGGTTGGGATATGCGGTAAATCCTAGAGAGTGGGTCTCAATTTAGGACCTAGTGATCCAGGTTTGGATTGCGGTAAAGCCTAAGAGACTAGGAGGCAAGAAAATTCCTCACAGTGTAGGTGAAGAAATCCGGTGGAATCAATGCTTATTTGGCCTAGTGGTTGGGTGGAGATCACGGTAAATTCTGTTATGATGTTTTTATTGTGTTGGCCTAGTGATCCAGGATGGATTACGGTAAAGCCTGGTTTCTATTGATGAGGGTGAGGTGGTTTAGCCTCAGTATGCCCTAGTTGGCTCTTTTGGTTGAGACCCACATTCATGCTTGGAATATGGCATGGGGGTGATTGGATGAAGAGAGACTTGACTCATCCAATCTATGGTCAGGTGGAACGTGGTAGTCCCATTTCTAGTTGGCTAATTGAATTCATTAATGAGGAATTCATTCTCTTGATTTTCATGTGTAAATGTACTGATGTCTATATGGATTTTGATGGTTGATATGTTTATGGTATTTTTGTTCCTATTATGTTGGTTATATGTATATTTTGTGACATGAGCTATGTATGGCTCTCAGCATGTTTTTAATTGTATATGAATGGATAACGTGTCTATGACCTAATAGACAATAAGACAACAAATCACATGAGGAAGCAATGGTTTATGGTGATTCTCAGATAAGTATGAGATCCCTACACTTAATTCCATTATTTACACCTATAGGTTACATGTTGATGATATGTTTGAAGAAATGCTTATCATGGCTAGTAGGGGTCTGGTTAAGGTCTTGATAAAATTATTACTTTTTCATCATTGTTTCCCTATAATTTTATTAATTTCAAGCTATGACTTCATTATGGGCAGTGGCCTAGGCTTTGGGCCTGAAAAAGTGGCTTAAATCCCAGGGTCACTGGCACAAAACTGGAAACTTTTGTCTCTGGTCACTGGCAAGGAAACCTGTGAGAGTGACTTTGGGTTGTTGGTTGCTCCCTTGCCCATAGCATGAGAGTGATTATGGCCTAAGAGATCTAGAACAACAATGGAACCCAGGGACTGGCTAACTTGTCTCTTGAGGGCTTTGTTGATGATGTTGGATGATTGTTTGTGATGTTTCTATCGATTCCACTTCCTTAAGGTCACATAGGAGGTCAAATATGATCGTAGTAGCCTCTCGTCTCATGTTTACCCCGGTTCGCATGGTTACTTGGGTGGATGTGTGTTGTGGGGAAAAGTGTCTATTCAGAATGACCCTATCCCACTAAGGTGTGACAGTGCCTTAGCAACAAACAGAGAAAACTACTTTTGTATTCTTCTTTATGAATTATAAACGAAGAGGAATAGGATGAACCAACCTGTGTCTTGCGCTAGTCCTTTGATCCAATCTCTCTCCTCTTTGACAGCTTACAGCTACCTGCTCCCTTACTTGCCCAGCTTCACCAAGTTCCTGTAAGATCATAGAAGAAGAAAACTACACAAAGACATGGATTTATATTCATAAATAGCTCAGGATCAGATTTAAGCTAAACATACAAATGTAACAAGCATCAATGATACACAAGCATATAGGAGAAACTCAAATAGTTTTATTGATATAACAAGGAGATCCAGGAGGAGATACAACCAAGTGATTCCCGATCCAGCATCAACCTCCCAGCAAAGGAATCCCTTCTTCACCTCCAACAAAGCATAAATCACCCAATGCACTGATCTCAATCTCAAAACCAACAGCAATTCTCTGCAATGTACAAAATTCCAGCCTCTGGATCTCTGGGATGAGGGATCCATATATAGATGTATGCAAAGAGGATGAGTCAGCTTGCCATATGACTAGTGGCTTCTCTTTGTCAGTTCTTACTTCCACTTGGAGGCTGAGAGCCTCTTACTCATCCTTGGTCAAACTCAGTGAGGCAAGTGTCATGGAGGAATATTCTGGAAGCTTCCATTGTCTTTCCACCTCGCGGAATGGCACTGCCATTTGTCATTTCCCGCTCAGCGCACCCTGGTAGTGCATTTAGGTGCGTTGCAATGCACCTAGCTAGTGTACTGGGGTGCTATGCAACGCAGGTAGCTAGTGGAGCAGCTGAAATGATCCTGGTTTGACTGATTTTGAGCAGTTTCTGGTGGAGAACTTCTGGGAGAAGCTGTAGTTTGTTGACCTTGTTCCTTTAGGGGCAGGAACAACACTTTTAGGGACTTAGGATCCCTTGGTTTATGGACATTTCATGCTTAGAGCTGTAAGGCACAAAAATGTCTATAACAGTTGCCCCCTAAAGTATGAGGCCGTTTATCGGGTGAAATGCTTTATTAGGAGGATCCGAAGTTCTTTCAATGCTGAGAGGAGACCTGTAATAAGATACAATACAATACATTATCTTCATACTATTCTTCATGATCTAGCTGAGACGGGCATTCCCATGCTCAGCTTTATAAATTCATTTTTTATGTACATAGGACAGACAATCGTCTGATGGTAGACTGATGATTCTGATAGAGCCATCATCCTTTTGGTAGGATGATTATCTGTGCTGCAATGTTGTACATTTCAATGTCTTTATTTTCCTGAATATATATCGCAGCCCGGATGGATGAAACTAGATCCGGAGTCTTCAATCTCGCCCGATCTTCACTCGAAGTACAAGTCGATCCATGTGAGAAATGTTCTGAAGTCGAACATGGAAAGACATCGCTTGATTACCAGTCAATGATGTAAATTGTTAACAAGCGCGAGAGGAATCACCGATAATGATGATGACCCTCAAGGTACTGCAGTACAATTCACGTGGTGTGAATAAAGGACTTGGCGTCGAACACCACGCAAAATCTTTTGGTCAAAGGTCATTGATGTATACCTGTCGCCGGAAGTGAGAAACTTGCCATTGAGGCATGCAAGCTTTAAAGTACTGAAGGGGGTGTTCCTAGATCAACTTCTTGGATAATGAGCTGATGTCGACAAGAAGCGATCCGTCAAAGGAGGGCCTTAATGTATCCCACATCAGTGACACGGAACGGAGCAAATGATTTTGATGGAGGTGAAAACGATCTGATGATATATGGTTCAGGATGGCGGTCATGAAAGAATGAAGTATAATGTATGGTAGTGGATGGGACACAGGTGACTTCTCTGGATGACTTCTCTTGAACATATCGGCGACACTTATGTGATGGATTGGTAGCATTTACCCCAAATGTGGATGGTATGGCGTGACCATGGTGATGTGACCGGTGAATGAAACAACCCAACCCGACTCAGGCACGGAGTGGAAGTGTCATGTTCAAGAGAGACTTGCTACCAATAAAGATTCTTTGAGTTTTTCCCAATTTTTCCCCAGTCATTGTTGACCAGTACCTCTTTATTTTTGTCAAGCTTGAGGAGGATAACATATGCTTGTTCTATAATTTGCCCTTCGGGAAAACCCATCGCTATGTTTTAATGAGCCTAGCGATAGTGAAACTCGTTCTCGTCTAAAGACAAGTTTGTCGCTATTAATCTTTTTAACGAGTCTAACGACAAAAATAACTCGGTCCTTTTCATTTTTAGAGAGTCTGAAAAGGTACGTAAAGTTAACTCCGGAATTCCTTTTTCGTCATCTTATCCCTTAAGTCCGAAAAAGTATAAAATAATACAGAAGGGATGAATTTTTTATAGTTTTAACGAGCCGAACAAAACAAGCGCTCGATCTTTTTGTGCAATAATCCCTCAAGTCCAAAAAGATTAAAATCTAGAGGAGGGATAGCACTTCCGGACGCTTTAACGAGCTGGAAGGCCAAAACTCGGCAATCTTTTCATATTTTACGAGTCAGATGAAAAGAGCTTAAAGAAGACTCATCTTTTGAGGAACGAGTGATAAAATGGGTAGCAGCTGATTCCAGGTAAGGTTTGGAATTTTCCAATCACGGCAGTGTCACAAGGATGGCTAGTGAAATCACTCTTCGCAGCTGTTCCTCAAAATGGGTAAACAATCAAATGGAGGTGAATGATCAGCCAATGGAAAAGTGGAGGTGACGGTGCAAACACGACCAAGGCTTTAATGGCTGATAATGCTACATTCACGGTGGTTATTTACCGGAGGATAGTTCATTTTTTAACGAGCTTAAAAGCGGATTGAAACACTTGCTCGATCTTATGGTTATTTTTTAACGAGCTTGAACTATGTGCTAAAACTGCTCGATGATAAGTTTGCATGCCCCCAGCATAATAACGCAAATCGAGGTGCATGCCCCCCAAGCTTCATTGCATTCAACTCGGTTGTTGGAATGAAGGTTTACCTTTGAGACTTGGAAAGGTGATTTGTTTCATTTTTTAATGAGGTTGACACAGTAAAAGAACTATCCTCATGACTCCTTGTTTCATTTTTTAACGAGGTCGACACGAGATAAGAACTGTCCTCGGAATCCAAATCCATTAGATATAGAAGGTTTCATATTCCACTGAGGCCACTTCCGCCAGATTACTCGGAGGCGGTAGGGCAAAAGTACCCATTAAGGTAGGGTCTTTTAGGAGACCTACTCCGATGTTTTGGAGCGAATGATTGCTTCCATGGATCATTGGAATGCTTCCAGTAACTTGAGAACCATTGGGGAGGAAATTTTGTTGGTCGACGATTGTAATCCCTCCTTGAAAGGGAAATGCAATCTTTCTAAAATAGGTCGATACAACAGCTGCCATGGCATATATCCATGGTCTTCCTAGTAGGATGTTGTAATCAAGATTCCCATCGATGACTTCAACATCTATTTCTACCGTTTTCCCTCCTAGTTCAACTTTCAAGTTATTTAGGATACCATATGGGGTATATGTCCGTCCATCAAATGCTTTTAATGTCGTCGAAGATCGCGACAAGGTTGGAGATCCTAAAGTTTTCCAGCAATTCATCGACATAATGCATGTAGATGCCCCCTCATCAATAATTGTTCGATGAACAGTTTTGTTGAGGGCTTTCACTTGAACAAGGAAAGCTAGTTGAGCTGGTAACTGAGGATCGTATCCTTTATGATCGAAGGATACAATATTGGAATCCTTTGGGTCAATCCCACCAACGGCTGATAATAAAGCCTGCCTTTGGGATGGGCAATTTTGTAGTACTTCAAGAGTCGACATAGCGGATGGCGATTGGGCCAAATCTTCCACTATGTTATAACACTGCGCCGCTCTAGCGCGGGGATTAAATGTCGACTTGTGTACTACTCCCTTCGGCGGTTTTATCGTCAATTCAGGGATGGTGGGTGTTACAACTTCTGTCGAAGTTGTTGTCGAACTACTTGGTTGATCTTTATCCTTGTTGTTCGACAGCTGCGGATTCCCATAATCTTTGTTCCTTGTCGAAATCAAAGCATCATTCTGCTGTTTTGAAATCGACAACATTAGCACTTGAGACGGGGAAGCATTTCCACTCTCAACCAGATTTGCTCCTAGATTTGGAAACGGATCTGTTAACACTGCTGAGGTTTTCGAATTCTTAAAGAATTTTTTAAGCTCAGCTCTGTGTGGACAATCTAAAGTCCGATGATCCTCATCGCATATCATGCATGGATATTTTTGTTTCCTATTTCCAGGAGGGTTTGAAGAAGATTTTTCAGGTGATGACTCATCCTGTTTCTTCTTCTTCCCTTTGCCTTTCTTCTTGCTTCCTGGTTGTTTGGTTTCTTTGCCCTTATCTGTCGATACGGCATTTACTTCCGAAGCAAGAATTTCGTCTTTTGCATTTTGATCTGAAATCTTACGGGCCTTCTTGGATGTAGCCTTTGTCGATTTCGCGTCTGTTGTGCCAATCACGCCATCGCCGGCGTGAGAGTCATTGTTTGATTTAGGAGGAGGAGGAATTGAGAATTCTGGTCTAGGGGCGTCAGGTATTTTGTCGTAGAGCGTGCCAGACTGAGTATAGATCAAGTCCAGATATTGCACACAAGCTATAACTTGCTCTTCCGTTACGACTCCCCCCTTTGCCACATCTTCCGTGATGGAAGGTAGTAATGACTTGATAAACCATTCAGCTAATAGCTGATCGGGGACGTACGTTTTTACCATCCTACGACGACGTCGCCACTCATGTATATGATCAGATATGTGAGTGGCCATTGTCTGTTTGAAGTTGGTAAGGAGTTCCGTTCCCGTTTCATACCTTATCGGTAATTGAAAATGGGTTAAGAAGGTTGTGGCTAAGGTACTGAAGTTGTCGAACGAAGCTCTAGGCAATTCAATGTACCATTTTGCTGATGGACCCATTAACGTCCTCTGAAAGAGGAGAAGTCTTATCGAATCATCATTTAGGGTGTTTTATGAACACCATAGATGAAATGTCATCACGTGATTCGATGGATCTTCACCCAGATTTCCATTAAATTTAGGAATATCTAATGGAAGTTTATGCGGAATCGCTGGCCACCAAGGGGCGTAAGCAATTGGATCGTTTGTTAACCGGTGTAAATCAGGTAACTCTAAAGTTGCCACGAATGGTAACTGTTGATTCAGGTTAGGTGAAGCATACCCAGGATACGATGGAATCGCCTGAGCAGTTGGCCTTTGCATACCAGCATAATGCAGTTGATGCTGGTATGACTGATAAGGTTGGTGGACATGACCATTGTAAAATGGTTGATTTTGACCGTTTTGAATGTACGACTGTCCACTGTTCGCAAAGATCTGCTGCTCAGAACCTTGGTATACTTGTTGGAATTGTGGTTGTTGGTATTGCACCAGCCACGGTTGTGAAGCCATGTGTTGTTGCGCTATACTAACCGTTGGACCAAGGTGTGGGGTAATCGTACCCGTCTGGACCTATGTCGCCCCACTAGTTGGCGATTGTGGTTAAGTCACAGGGTCAATGGGCTGTTGCATTACAACCTGAGAAATCTAAGGTTGGCATACAACAGGCAGCATTTGAACTTGTGACACCGTGACAATAGCTGGTGTAGTCGGGATGTTCGACATAGGTACACATTGTTGCATTGAATACACAACTCTTGGTTGTTGAGGTAGCATAGGTACCCAACCACTTGAGGTGATTCCAGTGTAACCTGAATATTGTTGTGAACTCCCGTATGGATATCCTCCCAGAGGGGGTAATGAAAGGGCATACTGCCCCCCATACGGTGGTAATCCGGAACTCAAGGGGATTGTCTGCCCTTGGGGACTGGATTGCCCAAATTGACCTCCAAATGGATCAATTTGTTGAGACTCAACATAAGAGTTGCCAGATATTATTCTGGAGGAACAAACAGGAACGGACCATACTGTCGTAATAGCCCCTGAGCGGGCTCCTTCTAGCGGCTGAGAGCTAGTCGGGACAGATGGTATGTCGGCGAACATTTTCGAAGTGACGGCAGGGAGTTCTGTTGTCGCTGTGTCAGGTGCCACAGTCCTAGATGTTGACGGTTGTTCAGACATTTGTAGTCTATCCAAAAGATTCCCTAGCGATTCTACAGGAACTTCCGCTGGTGGTAGACTAACTTCTGATGAAGAAGGATATAGAGTGACCCCGACTCCAAAGTGTGTTGGAGTACTTGTTTGAGCATCTTCTACAATTTCTTCGATTGCAATCAGACCAGGTGGAAGGGGAAGACCGTCAGGTCCGTAAAATATTTCTGGTGTCGAAGAAGGTGTGGAATCGACAGCAACAGATGTTTGAAGAGCAAGACTCTCCGAACCGGTTATAGATGGAACTGGTTCGGTAACACAAGTGTTTACTCTCAGACTAGGATCAGTGTCACTGTCCCTCTATGGCTGTTGAACTTCTTCTATAGAGGCAGGGATCTCAGAAATGTTTGGAGTAACCGGAATCTCTGATGTCGTTGGAACACTTGTTCTAACTTTAATAGGAGATTTGGAACCAGTTAAACGAGTTCGCTTTGTCCGTACTGGTTTCGATTCCGGAGACAAAGACGGTTGACTCGTAAGCCTCCGCGAACGACGGGGTTTCAATTGACTTTCTTCCACAATTGCGGATTACTCGATCAACTAAAAATACAAAAGGGGAAGTATGTTTCTGAATTAAATGAATTTTAGACGCTTTAGACACAACTTGTTTTTTCAGTTTTTAAGAGTCGAGAAAAAACAAAAGATGACTCTAGTCTCCTTCGATTTTTAATGAGCCTGAAGTGACAAGTGCTCAGATGGACCTTTTCTGTTAAGGAGTCTGAAAAGGAACGAAAGGGACTGCTCTGGAGATCTAGGTAGAGGGAGTACCAAACCAATCACAAAACTGCAGAATACGTTTTACGGTACGGCAGTCAATCTTCCCGAATGTTGTGTTCGGTGCATTGCGATCAGTAGGGCGGCCGACACGGCTTCCTATGGATAAAAGGTTTTAAGCCTATAGGGGTCTCCCAATATATACTCGACGGTACGTGGGAGCACAAGTCCGTACTTGCACTTATCGTCTCACAGTGGAGGAATCACCCAACCATCAGTGAGGACAACAGTTACCAGGCTTTACGACGCCGGAACACGTCTCTAGCCTAGACCTCTATGTTGTGTGTTAAGTTCCAATGCGTTGTTAGATTCATTCAATTTATTTTAAGTTGATATTTCTTAGAAGTTTGCCTTTTGGGTTCACCACGAGATGTAGATGTAATTCCTAAATGCAATCTAAAGATGATAAGCAAATCTTTTATCTCTTTTCAACAATGAAAATCCTAGCTACAAGGGGAAAAGAAAGACACAATCTTTTCTCAAAGAGCAAAGAGCACACTGTAAATGCACTTTTCCTAAATCAAGCCATACAAACTATCAATATGCAAATGCACAAGTGCATGTATTTGTTTTTCACTTTCTTAATATTGATGCCTAAAAAGAAAGTTGATGTACAAATCTGAATTCGCTTTCAAATGACAAACACAAACAAGCTTCTTTTCGAAATCAAAAGGTAGAGATGATTACGACACTTTACGATTTTCGAAATAAATACTCGTTTCGACACTAGAAAGTCACAAATTCAAACCAAAGGCAAAAGTAAAAGCATAATCGACTGTCAACAGCAAATGAACTTTCTCCTAAGACCAAAATCGACAGTTACGACAGATCTAAATCGGAGGACGACAGCATGACTATTTCACTTTTGCAATGGAAAACTGTAAATGATGCCACAAACACACAAAAACACCTACAGTATTTTTGTACAAAGGAAGCGGAATTAAGGCAAAGAAAAGGAGTTTTCAGACAGGTACACACACTGATCACAGGCTGCAAAAATCAGAGACAAAACTGGAAAAAGTGAAGCAAAGAACCTCAGCTGCACAGGGCAAAGGCTGATCAGCGCACCTGTTGCACAGAGAAACTAAATTGCAGCGCAGGTAGCCTTCTCGGGACCTGCGTTGAAATGCAGAACCTCTTCACAGAGCCTGCGTTGGGGCAGAAACGAGACTTCTATTCAGGTTCTGGGTCACGGTTTGCAGTTTAATCTATGGTTTTTGGCCGAGTAAAAGCAATCAGTAAGGTACAATCAGAGGGATGATTTAAAGGAGGACTAAGAGCTATCACAAAGGGCAATCAGATCATTTGTGAATCCACTGTTCAAATCATAAACAGATCCAGTGAATGGATTGAAGTAGCAGGTGTCTACTTTGCATTTGTAAATGGCAAATGCAGTTCGATTGCTACTTCTAAGTCTATGACACAAACAACAAGAGAAACACAAATAAACTAATTAGACAATCGTCCCCAGCGGAGTCGCCATTTTTTTGTGGGGAAAAGTGTCTATTCAGAACGATCCTATCCCACTAAGGTGTGACAGTGCCTTAGCAACAAACAGAGAAAACTACTTTTATATTCTTCTTTATGAATTATAAACGAAGAGGAATAGGATGAACCAACCTGTGTCTTGCGCTAGTCCTTTGATCCAATCTCTCTCCTCTTTGACAGCTTCCAGCTACCTGCTCCCTTACTTGCCCAGCTTCACCAAGTTCCTGTAAGATCACAGAAGAAGAAAACTACACAAAGACATGGATTTATATTCATAAATAGCTTAGGATCAGATTTAAGCTAAACATACAAATGTAACAAGCATCAATGATACACAAGCATATAGGAGAAACTCAAATATTTTTATTGATATAACAAGGAGATCCAGGAGGAGATACAACCAAGTGAGTCCCGATCCAGCATCAACCTCCCAGCAAAGGAATCCCTTCTTCACCTCCAACAAAGCATAAATCACCCAATGCACTGATCTCAATCTCAAAACCAACAGCAATTCTCTGCAATGTACAAAATTCCAGCCTCTGGATCTCTGGGATGAGGGATCCATATATAGATGTATGCAAAGAGGATGAGTCAGCTTGCCATCTGACTAGTGGCTTCTCTCTGTCAGTTCTTGCTTCCACTTGGAGGCTGAGAGCCTCTTACTCATCCTTGGTCGAACTCAGTGAGGCAAGTGTCATGGAGGAAGATTCTGGAAGCTTCCATTGTCTTTCCACCTCGCGGAATGGCACTGCCATTTGTCATTTCCCGCTCAGCGCACCCTGGTAGTGCATTTAGGTGCGTTGCAACGCACCTAGCTAGTGTACTGGGGTGCTATGCAACGCAGGTAGCTAGTGGAGCAGCTGAAATGATCCTGGTTTGACTGATTTTGAGCAGTTTCTGGTGGAGAACTTCTGGGAGAAGCTGTAGTTTGTTGACCTTGTTCCTTTAGGGGCAAGAACAACACTTTTAGGGACTTAGGATCCCTTGGTTTATGGACATTTCATGCTTAGAGCTGTAAGGCACAAAAATGTCTATAACAATGTGGGAGGAGGGTGTTACATCAGATAAGGGAATGTGTATTTTTTATGTGAAGCCCACAATATGACATTTGGTTAGGTTGGCCTAGAGGAAAAACTCCTCCAACTCCTATAAATACAAGTGACCTCCACCTTATTTGGACACTCAACAATTCACACATCTTCTCTCTCCTCTCCTCATTGGTTCATACAAAATTGCAGGGTCTCTTCACATGTGTGGGCTAAAACAAAGACAAATTACAGGTGGCTGAAATTTGAAGCAGTTCTGCAACTTTGTCCAATGTTGACCAACAGTGACTTTGAATTTCTAGGTTGATTTTTGATTTGATATTTTGAGGGAATTTCTATTTAGGGAAGCTACAATTTTTGGCACATAAATCGAGGTGTTTGAATTGGATTGACTGTAGAAGAAATTGTAGACTTATCCGCATAGTTTTCTCTCTCCTTTGATCGAGTTTGACTGGATTTTTGTTAACTATTTTGGGATGACTTGGACCATCAATTGAGGTTGAAGTTGTGGGTTTTTTACTGATCTCTTGAAGGTTTGTTTGACCGTTGACTAAAGAACTAGTTAGGGCACACGGATTGCTATCGACTCTTTCAGAATTGCAGACTTTATGCCAGTTGACCAGATTTGACTATTGACTTATATTTTGGATATTGGTTGGTTATATTGTTTAATTTCATTTTATTTATGGACTTAGGCTCATTGTACTCTATAATGAACATTTGAAGACAATCTAATAGAAGAAGAATTTCAAAGGGTTTTCCCCCTGTGGGCTTTTTCCCAGGTCTTTGACCAAATTGGTGTCTCTTGTTGATGTGTTGATTATATTCTATTATCATTGCATTTACTATTCTATCTTCATTTACTTAATTATTTATTGGAAGAACTAATTGGTACTAAAAGATTTCTAATTGAATGATTGAATTGGGCTAAAGTAATTGAAACAACATAGAGCAGTGCAAAAATTAACATGGTATTAGAGCTAAGGTGAAGGACAAGACCAAAGGAGCCAATAGTTGAAGGAATCGTCTTTCAAAAATTTAAAGGAGACTATCTAATCAAGTTAAGATGTCTACTTCTTACTTCAAGGAAAATGAGAAGTTGGGTAACTCATCTAAATTTGCTACTTAGAAGATCAGGTTGGAAATCATATTAGAGGACAATGATCTTTTGGAGTACATATAAGGAAAATTCCCCGAGCCTCCAGAGAATGTTCCTGCTACTTCCAATACCAAGTACAAGAAAGGTGAGTTAAAAGCAAAGAAAAATATAGTTTATGGTTTACAAGATCATTTACTTGCATATGTTGGAAATTTAAATAAGTATAAGAAGATGTATGATAAGCTGGTCGACATGTATGAAGTCAACAATTTGAATGAAATCATCTCCTAGAAAGATCAACTCAAAGATATGAAGATGAATAAAGGAGAATCTGTATAATCCTACATTATGAGGATATCTCGTCTTAGAGATAAATTACAAAGAGTTGGGGAAATTGTGCATGACAAGGAGCTGGTTTTATTAACTCTTAGAGGTCTCCATCCTATTTTGGAAACCTTCATGAATACCACAAGTAATAACAATAGTTTCCCGTCATTTGATGAGTTCGTTGGAAAACTTACTCAAGAAGAATCAAGGATGATCTCAAGGGGCAAGATACAAAAGCATGAAGAAGGAGAGCCCACTGCTTTCATCATTCGTAACAAGAAAAATAAAGGAAAATGATATTCATCAAGTTCAGGGAAGCCTCCTCCTCTAAATTCAAATAGAAGGAATTGAAGAGACAAGGAATCATCGTACGTTGAATGTTACAATTGTCAAAAGAAAGGTCACTATGCTCAAGACTACCCTGAGAAGAACAATGTGGCATGATACAACACTAGAGGCAACCATAACATGTTTAATAATCAAAGAAGAGGAGATGATCATAATGAAGAGATGAAAGAAGAAGAAGAGATGATTTGAATGATCACAATGAAGAACATTGTCCTCAAAAGAAATCAAGAAATACTAGGTATGAAAGTAACGTTGCTACTAATCAATTTGAATATAACCTTATTTTTTCACTTTCTAGTTCCTCTCCTCTAGATACTTAGGATAGTTGGTTGGTTCATAGTGGGGCCTCTAATAATTTCTTTGGGTATAAATATTTTCTCTCCAACTTGATAGAGAGGGAGTACAATTTGAAGGTTGTTCTTGGGGACAACTCCACTCATCTCATTAAAGGCTTTGGTTCTATTAAATTTCATTTGGACTACGGGGAATCTTTTTTGCTTCAAGATGTGATGTATGTGTCGGGATTGAAGAATATTTAGTATTTATATCTGCATTGGAGGACAAAGGAATAAGAGTGGCCTTCATCAAAGGAAAAATACTTACTTGGCCTATGGGATCCTCTATGAGAGATGCTTTCACATTGGGGTCTAGATTTGAAGGACTCTATAGAGTCACTAGAAGACCCATTCAAGCAATGATCCATGAAACTAATCATCAAATCAAGTTGTGGCACCATAGATTAGCTCATCTCCACTATGAATCTCTTCCAAAATTGAAAAAGTTGGTCTTTGGGATTCCTGACGTTCAAGCCCAACATGATGGATTATGTCCAGGATGTGCCAATGGAAAGAATACAAGGGGAACATTCCCCTCTAGCAAGAACGAGAGTAATGACTTCCTCCAACTCATTCATTCTAACATATGTGGATCGATGCCCATACATTCTCTTGGTGGCCATCTCTATTACATAACCTTCATCGATGATTTCTCAAAGAAGACTTGGATATATTACTTGAAGAATAACGATGAGGACTTCGATTTATTCAAGGACTTCAAGGCTTTGGTCAAAAATCAAACGGGGAAGAAAATTAAGGTATTTAGGTCTGACAATGGTGGAGAGTATATTTCAAACGAATTCGTAGATTTTTGCAAGAAGGAAGGCATCAAGAAGGAGACAATTGTGCCTTATAATCCTAAACAAAATGGAGTGGTTGAGGGAAAGAATAGGTCTATTGTGGAATTTGTCTTAGCCATGATTCATGATCAAAAAATACCAAAGTTCCTTTAGGGAGAAGCAACAAATACAAAAGTATACGTTCAAAACATGGTGCCTCATCAAGCATTAGACAACAAGCCTCCTGAAGAAGTATTCACAGGTGTCAAGCCTGACATTCGTCACCTCCGTATATTTTGTTGCCCTGAATATTTCCATGCATTGAAAGATAAAATAAACAAGTTGGAAGCCACTAAAAGAAAAGGTATGTTTGTTGATTATTGTGAAGATTCCAAAACATTTAGAATATATATTACTGGTCAAAGAAAGGTTGAAATTAGTAGGGATTTAACGTTCGATGAAGATGTTTCCCTTGGGAAAGCAAGGAACCTTCATCTGCCTCCTCGTCCTAAGAAGGAAAGTGATGACATGGATATTTTAGAAGGTCCTTCCATACCTAAATCTGAGAGAGACATTATGATGATCCCATGGACCCATTGGATCCTCCTCCATGTGATCCCCTTACTAGGAAGAGGCCACTTTGGCTTCGTGACACATTAACCCATATCAAGGGACACATTCCCGCTAGAGGGACCATTAGAGAAAGTAAGAAGTCGTGCAAGTACCAGGGGTATGTTGTAGCGATGAGCAATATGATTCAAGCCGATCCTCCCACCTTTCAAGAAGTCATTAAACAACAAGTCTGGAAGTATTCCATGGCCGAAGAATACAAATTGATTATGAAGAACAACGTATGGGATGTTGTGCCGAGACTAAAGGGAAAATTAGTGGTGAATTAAAAATGGTTATTTAATATCAAGCATGGAGTCAATGAAAGTATTGAAAAATATAAGTCAAGGCTTGTGGCAAGAGGATTCTCACATAAAGAGAGGGAATATTATGATGATATATTTTCTCCTCTAGCTCGATACACCACCATTCGTTCAATAGTTTCCCTTGTCGCAAGTCAAGGATGGAACCTTCATCAGATGGATGTAAAGATGACATTCCTCCATTGCATGTTACAGGAAGAAGTTTATGTTGAGCAATCACATGGATTTGGAGTAGAGGAGTGAAAGACACACATTTGTAGGTTGAATAAGCCATTGTATGGCTTGAAGCAATCCCCCAAAGCATGGTACGCCCACATAGATAACTACCTATTGAAGATTAGATTCACAAGAAGCAGCATCGATCCAAACCTCTACTTCAAGGTGGCCCAAGGTATGCCATCAATTTTAGTTTTATATGTTGATGATCTATTCTTAACAGGTAGTGAGCCCTTGATGATCGAGTGTAAGAGGGAGCTAGCCTCTGAATTTGAGATGAAGGACCTTGGAATCATGCACTACTTTCTAGGTCTTGAGGTGTGGTAAAGGCCCGATGAGATTTTCCTTTCACAAGGAGAATATGTCGTGAAGTTGTTGAATATATTTAAAATGACATAACGCAAGTCCCTTCCAACACCAATGGAGATGAATTTCAAGAAGCTATATGAAGAAGATGCAAAACCTCATTTGGTGAATCCATCTAAGTATAGACAGTTGATTGGGACTCTGATGTTCTTATTAAACACCCATATGGACATATGCTATGCAGTGAACACATTGAATTAATTCACGACCGAGCCTCTCCATGCACATTGGATTGTTTCCATACACATTTTGAGATACTTGCTTGGGACAATCACCCTTGGTCTAAAATATTCTGCCGAAGACGTGAGACTTCATGGATATACCGATGTTGATTGGACAAGAAATGTTGTTGACAAGAAGAGAACTTCAGGTTGTTGTTTTAGCCTTGAATAGAAAACATGAGTTTGTATCTCTAAGTATCATTGAGGTAGAGTATATTTCTGCTAACATGGCTAGCTGTGAGGCAAATTGGTTGAGAAAGCTCTTTGGAAAGCTATTTGAGCAGGTCTTGGACACTATTATGATATATTGTGACAACAAGAGTGGTATGCGATTGGTGGAAAATCTCGTCTTTCATGACCAGTCCAATCACATAGAGATTATATATCATTACATTTGAGACGTGGTGTAGAGAGGAGTAGTTAGACTACATCACATATCTACAGATGAGCAGATATAAAATATTCTCACCAAGGCTTTGTCGAAAGGAAAGTTCTTGGTATTGAGAGAGAAAATTGGACTGATAGATCTGAGCCCTCCTGATAAGGGGCTTCACTGATCGAGAACATTGAGCATAACTCTTCCTCCTTGGTTGAGCTCCCAAGGTGGGCGTTGAGGACTCCTAGGGTTTAGGGATCTATGGAAAATATGGTATCTCCCCTATTTGTCACCCATAGGGTGTGTGTGTGATACTTTTCGCTTTTGACAAGTTAGCTATCTCCCCCTATTTTAGTCTAGTATAGTATACTCTGGTTGGCATCATACCCACAAGTTGGGCTTGTTGGGATTGTCCCTTCCCATCTAGAAAATGGGTTGACGAGGCTTGGGGGTGTGTGATCACTTTTGGTAATTCAGTATTTCACCCAAGCTCGGATTATAATGCAGGTGTTCTACCATATGACTCTTGAGGGTCATTATTTCGAAGATCGATAAGCAATAGGATGGATGTGATCCTTACCTCTTATATAGCAAGTGGTATATTTCCCATTGATTACATAATGGAATGGTTGTGATCCTTGCTTGGTAAGTTGTATCTAACCTATTTCTTGATATAGGGTGGAAGTCTTATGCTCCCCTATGAGATGACTTGGGGTGAGAGTGTCCCATAGGACCTTCCCCAATATCATAGACATGATGTGAGAGTGTCCCATAGGACCTTCCTCAATGTCCCTAGAGGATGGTAATTGTAGCCCCTCGATGATTCTTCTTCTTTAGATTCAAGAATGTTTCAGCAGATAGAGTTGAGAAAAAATGGTACATTATTTGATGACAGGATGTAACACCCTACATCTATATGATCTTTCTAAGCATTCTTTTTTTTGTTTGACATGGTTGAGCGACTCAATGCAATAGCTAATAATGATGTAATTTCATCTTCTTCTTTATCTTACTAACGAGGAAATATATGCCTGAATAAGATAAATCATATTTTATTATTATTATTATTATTGTTAATCTATAAGAACCACCATTAATAATAATTTAAAATTTAACAATGGTCAACTAAATATACTACAACTACATGACAATTAATGATTATAATTGTATATAACCATTATAATTGTGTAATTATATAATAATCTCTAAAATAAATAATTATTATAGTTGCATAGTAGTTTTTATAATTGTAACCAAAACATAAATGATAAAAACAAGCCGTAAAGAAGAGTTGAACTAATACAAACTTATTATATTGCTAAATTTGTGGATAGTGATGTATAACCAACTTGAGTAATGTACATAGTCACCCCAATAACAAACATGAATGATTTGATGATGAATCATGGAACTGTTACAATATGATTTATATTCTTACAAAAGTGGTTATATTCATCAACATTGGATAAAAGTTACCTATATTAATGATGGAATCTAGGAGCGATTTTTTTTTTTCGAGGAGAAGAGAGGTCAGGTTTGAGAGTCGACTTACCACTGCCACAATTAATAAATAAATATATATATATATATATATATATATATATATATATATATATGTTAGTTTCCCACCACTCGATTCTTTCATGTGTAAGCACTGGTAGCTTCACATAGAAGGAAACTCGAAGAGTTCTCTTTTAAAAATAGGGGGGAAATGGAGAAGAGGAGAGGGTGGACATGAAGGTGTTGATCATGTTACCTATTGAAATTACCTATTTTCATAGGGCAGATCTTGCATACTGAAGAAGACTAGATTGGTAAACCAGTGCTTACTGGCGCTGAAAATCCATGATGTCGTTGTCATTGTGCTTGTTTCCAGTTGACAAACCATCAGTATGGAAATTACCGGTGCTTATCAGGATTGATAAACCACTCTACCTCATGCTTATCCTATTTGATAAACCTAGGTTTGAGATATATATACACACACACACACACATATATATATGTATATATATCTGTATATAGATATATATACATATATATATATATGTGTGTGTGTGTGTGTGTGTATATATAACACACACACACATATATATATGTATATATATCTATATACAGATATATATACATATATATATATGTGTGTGTGTGTGTGTTATATATATATATATATGTGTGTGTGTGTGTGTGTGTGTGTGTGTGTGTGTGTGCGTGTGTGTGTGTGTGTGTGTGTGTGTGTGTGTATCTCAAACCTAGGTTTATCAAATAGGATAAGCATGAGGTAGAGTGGTTTATCAATCCTGATAAGCACCGGTAATTTCCATACCGATGGTTTGTCAACTGGAAACAAGCACAACGACAACAACATCATGGCTATCTATATCTATACATATTTGTATATATATGTATACATATATGTATATATATGTATATATATATATATATATATATATATATATATATATATATATATATAGATATATATATATATATATATATATATATATATATATATATATATATATAGATATATATATATATTGTGTGTGTATATATATATGTATAGATATATGTATATATATATCTATATAAATTACGGGTGCTTATCAGGACTGATAAACCACGCTACTTCATGCTTGTCCTATTTATAAACCATATGCAAAATTGTTTATCCCTTCTACCCACTAGTAACTTGGCTCAAGAGGATCAGATACTCAAACCTGAACCTAGCACGAGAGAGGAAAGTTGCAGAACAAACTCGTGACTACATATGGTTGGGGGGTGAAGTGTTCCTCTTCTCAAGTCATCATCAAGAATTCAATCAACCAGATAAGTAGTCGATCCTTGTCTGTGAAATTTCAAATTTGGAGTAACTCGTGATAATTTGTGTCTTGAATAATATGGTTGCACTGTATAGCTAACATGTTATATATACTGCCTCTGCAGTCGATTCATATTGAATGAATTGTTTGTGATAACCGCTCTCTCTCTAACTATCGTGTGCCTAAGTGTTTAAATCATGTTCATATTTGAGGCAACATATGAGTTTTATGTACCTGTATATGAGTCTCTGCATCTTGATTAAATTCTAGAAACTACTGTTCCATAAATAAAATTACCCAAAACCAAGGTTCTTCTTCAAGAATATAATGTTGCACATAGTATTTCTTAGAAAAAATAAATATATTATAGAAGATAGAAGTACATGCCTTAAACAGGGGCATATGAGACTATTAAGAGAATTTAATTATTGTTCTTAGATTTATGGAAATAATTGCAACAAATCCTTTGGCATAGAATATCACTTGTAACTCCTCTATCGAATTCGAAGTCATCCAATTTAGCAGATTATTTTTGTCTGTAAACAAAACACAACCAAAATTAAGAATAGTAAAATCTTCTATAACCATTCTTCTTGACATGTGACCATTGCATTCAGAAATTTCTTTAGAGCTACAAGATTATTGTGTAAATTCATTCATGTTGTTTATGATACAATTTTGTGTTTTCTTCAACGAAGCATTTGAATTTGGACTTTTAAATCCGAGAAGTCACATACCAATTTACTTCCTAATGTCATACGTTGACGAGAGGTGAACGTGAAGTTAACACATAGTTTCTCTTCATGTTGTAACTGCACATGGGCTAGTTGGATGATTGACCTAAATTAATAGTTAAAAAAAAAACCTCAAAATTCAACTGTGCCTTAGGTTCAATCACACAAGTGAGACGCCCATGTTAGATGGGAGTTTACCAATAACTTGTATTTATCATAATCATTACTATGTGTTGAATGAAAGGAAGGAGATGTTTGACAAAAACTCATATGAAGGAGATATTTTTAAGATATGTATCAATCTCTTGCTAAAATGATCTAATGTACAATGTCTAAACTGCAAAAGCCAAAGGCTGTTAACAACAAATCACTCTAATGAAACCGAATAAATAACTAAAACCAAAGTTAGTAAGTAGGGGACTTGTGCAACAATAATTAAGTCGACAGGATTTTTATGGTGAGGTTCCTCCTCACGACACCGTAGCAGATTCGTCAACCTTCAAAGAATATACCATTTCGACAGTGTGATTGGTCATGGACCTCTGATCTACGATTTTCTCCACCAGAGGTTCTTTGACATGACTATGGAACCACATCGCATGCATGGGACCATATCACACGCACCTGGGCCTTTATAATATAGTGGAATCGCAATCGGCGATTCCACAATGTAGCATTTGGTTGCTGTCCAAAAACTTGCGATCTCCTATGAGTGACGTGGCCTAATCAACGTGGAGAGGAAATGAGTGAAGCCCCAAATCAGAGCCCTCTATATCGGTGATTTCCAATCAGAGGTGTAACTTTGGTGCACAGCATGTCAATTCGTCAATTGGCAATCGCCGATCACCTTATGCATTTGGGCCTTGGTCTTGTGGCTCTTCCCTTGGCCGCAGTCTAGCCCCCATATTAGAGCCCCTCAATCAAAGGTTATCAATCGGAGGTTTCACTTCAATGCACAATATGCCTCAACCTCCGATCGTTGATCTCCCATACATGATGCCATCACTACCACGTGTCACCTTTTCAATAATGCCACATGCTAACCTTGATAACTTTGAACTCTTTGTGACCATGGTGCTAGCCCTGAAATCAAAGCCCTCTCTATTGGCGATTTCTAATCAGAGGTGTAACCTTGGTGTACACCGTATCAATTCATTGATTGTTGATCGTCGATCACCTTCTACGTCTGGGCCTTGGTCCTGTGGATCTTCACGTGACCGCAATCTAGCCCCCGTATTGGAGCCCTTCGATCGGAGGTTATGAAGCGGAGGTTTCACTTCGATTGACAAATCACCTCAACCTTCGATAGTTGATCTCCCATACATGACATCATCACTGCCACGTATATGCCACGTATAACCTTTTGAATAATGCCACTTGTCACCCTTTTTTGGCCTGTTGTGAGCCTTGAAACTGTCGAATCTACCTAGCACTTGTCAACCCTTTTGGCATGTCGTGATGACGCCAGCCTCCTCACTTCACTTGTTGCAACTAATTGCTGCTTGCAACGCATCCAGTCGTGTGTCGCTTATCAGATCCAATATTTTGCTACCATGTGTCCCTTTAGGAGCAGAGAGAAAAGGCTCGAGGTTCTTTGGTTTTGTAGACAAATCCTTTGTTAATTTTTTATCGTGCATCCCAACACTTTAACACTAACAGCCCATTGTCGATGGTTTCCTCGCATATCACAACTCGCGTATTGCAACTCACAATATCAACACTTTTAAGATGTGACCTCTTCTCGGAAAGTTTCTCTTGAGAGTGGATACGATGTTCTATTGAATTCTTTTTCATACCTCAGGAGGGTCCAGATATCAAAAGGAATAGCAATATCCAAAGTCAGAAGCTGAAACTTGAAAAAAACAAAGCATTTCGAGGTAGACAAGGATCGCTAGCTATCTGAAACAGATAAGGCACTAACACCTCGGAGCTCCAGGACATTATTGTTGGTCTGTTGGTCGAACTAACCTCTTTATAATAGAGTTATGTTGGACTAATAACATCAGGGAAATTATTTTCAAAATTTTCAATACATGTAGCATTGGTCCTATATAATAATAAACAAATATCTAAATTCTGAATCTCTGAACTATGTTATGGACCTCCAACCACTAATATGCACCCTCGATTGTTTTATCATACCAAACTTAAATGTGAAATCGCATCCGCTCCTTATCGTATCTTTTGGAGTACGATCTCTGATAAGATCCCCTCTCTATGCATGTACCTTTCTCTCGTTGTCTATTTTTATTCATTAATTACCACTGGTTAGCCAACTATGTGCATTTACTGTCATTTTATTCTCCCTCATACGAAGATCGCATGTTTTACGCCCTTGTACAAAGGCAAATTAATATAATCAATCGACATTTTTTTCCCACAAATTTACAAAATATTTCTTCTGGTGTGAAGGTTTCAATGCCCAAAAACTTTGATATATATTTAATCAATATGCCACATTTTTTTAACGATTGCAACTTAAAACCTCTACACGCATCTTGGTCTCGGCGACTACTCTATTCATTAATCTAATTAATGGACCGACCATGTGCGTTTACTTTCGCTTTATTCCCTCTTGCACGAAAGTGATATGTTTTATGCTCTGGGCACTTTATTATATGCATCTATTCAAAGGAGCCACAATGATATTCTGGAGCGGAATTTCGACTTGCAAGATTTCAAAAAGGATTCTTCTCATGTCAAAGTTTCAAAACCCTGAAACTCCCTTGTATATCTAATCAATATGTGAGATTTTCCTTTGATTAAGGTTTGAAACTTATCCACACATCCTGACGTCGAGGACTGTTCTATTCAACAATCTAATTAATGGCCCACTTATGTGCATTTATTCTCACTTTACTCTCACTCGGACGAGCATCTTTATCATTGTCTCTATCATTGGTAACCTTGCAACCTTTTCCAGGTGTCTTGACTCTGATTTATTGGTCCCTCTGCTTAGTTGGTAGATGGGCATGTGCTCTATTTAGCCTCTTCACATCTCACCATTTTGCTGATTTTTCAAGTTGCATTTTTTGTTGTTGTTATTGTGTTATTGCTAGTCTCTTATTGTTGCTACTGCACATCATGTTGTTGTCTTCAACCAAATAACTACCCCAGAATTTCAATAACAAACAAGTGAGAATCGAGAACCTGCTAACCATATCGTCTTATGCACTCAAATGGCAAGTATAAATGTTTTCATACTACATGTATAGCTTAGAATACTATGTGCTTTGTCACAACGTGCAAAACACCCGCTTGTAGAGTTTTTGAAATGCCATATATAGACATCCAACTTTCTATGCTTAAAATTTTCAATTTTCCTTTCCCCTTGCCTTTGACTATTGGCAAGAATCTAAATTGTAAATCTTTCTTCTTTCATTTGGCTCCAAGTATGCCAATCATGTGAACGATTGCACTCATTGCTTTATTTCCACTTCTCTTCCAATGTTGACAGCATTTTACAGGCTTTCACCTTTTAGGACATCTCCTTTCCTCGTCATCATGGAAGTTTCCTTGACAACGAATGCCATCACTTTATTTCTCGCTAGCTCTACATCGATCCAACTATCGCTCCAAATCATTGAACTCGACCTTCTTGCTTCCGCAAAGACATTGTCCCCACGCTACCGCATTTCTCTCCAACGGTACCTCTCAGCACAAAACTTTGCTTCTATATACTTACAATGGCCACGTGGTCTCTGGTGCCCTCCAATTGGGTTCGATTATCATTCTCAAAGAAGTTAGTTGCACTTTTTTGCAAAACTATGCATATGTTCACTCTTCACCATATTCTTGATGTTTTTCTGTTCCTTCCCTCTCTTCACCACCGTCACTTCGACTAATTTCGTGTTGCTTTTATCTTTCTTTCCTTCTTTTCAGGAATCTACAAATTATTGAACTGGAAGTTCTCAAACATCATGCAACTTTGAATTGGGCCACAGACCTTCTTCAAATTGTACAAACGTCAACATACCAACCAACCTCTTCAACGTCACATGCCCCCACCTCGTCTACTACTGCTTCGACACAAGAGTTTGGGTCATCATCAACTTAGTTGTCCTCCGCTCTACCTGTTGTCATTCCATTCATGGTGTTAAGACCCATATCGTAAACAATGGATGATCTAGGGTAGGGTGCTTAGAAAAATACAATCCATTTCTCTGCCTTCGGTGATCTGGAAAATTCATTGCATGACCTTGTCCAGATTGGGAAGCTTTACATGGTTTCAAATGGCACTGTGAAACCAACAAACATAAACTACAACCATCTTGATAGCAAATGGGAAGTCTCCCTCTCTGTAAATTCCACTGTTGAACCTTCTTGAGATGATGTTCTGACAATTCCTTTGCACCGTTTCCGTTTTAAATCTATAGATGAAATTAGATTTGCAAACCTCAGCTCAATTGTTGACATCTTTGGCATTGTCAGGTCCACTTCTCCAACTTCCACCATTCGTCGAAGTGATGGCTCTGAAACACCTAGGAAAACTCTCAGCTTGGAAGACATGTCTAGCTATAATATAGACATGACCCTATGGGGGGATCATTTCCACACCTTGGGCAAGAAACTCATTGAAATCACCTCTTCTGGTGCTTCGACCATGCTTGCAATCAAAGGAGGTCGCATGGCCGAATTTAATAGAAGGATTGTTGGGACTATCTCAACCACCAGCCTTGTACTATATCCTGCCATTCTAAAGGTTGAACAACTCCAATCATGGTTTCATCAAAGAGACCACTTATCCTTTTCACCATCATTATGTAGAAAATTCTCGAGAACTTCCAAGCAAGGCCACCCACAACGTACAATTGTCGACCTCATAAACTCGCATCCCAGCAGAAAACCAACACGGTTCTCTATTCATGGAACCATCACCTCTATTGACATGCAATATTTATACTTCCTTGCATGCCCTCTCTCATCTAATGGCATGTAATGCATGAAAAAAGTTGTCAACCACTCAAATGGAATGTGGCACTACACAAAATGTGGTGGGGCCTTCTTGAAATATGACTATCAGTATGTGCTGAAATTTGAAATTCATGACCACACAGGCATACTGGAAAATGTCATCGCATTTGATAATGTTGCAACTGAACTCACGTGTGCCCAAGAAAAATACTTGTTCATACTCTCCAGTGATCCTAGTGCTATCCACGAGCTTCGTACAAGGGTTTCATACTGTCCTTTCCTCTTCACACCGTCTGTGAAAACATATATCTTCAATGGTGTGGATCATTTGAAGTTTGTACTAATCAATTCAGAGGAAATCACCTATAACTCTACATGTTCTCTTCTCCTTCAGGAAATCGAAAAAATGTCTATTGCTCCAGTTGTTTGGCGCCTTTGAAAGTCGATTTCTTTTCCTCGTGCCATCGTGAAGTGTAAACAATAACTTCTATATGCTTTTCCATTCATTTTCTTTTTGTCCCTTGCCGTACCCCTTCTTTTTGTTCAATTCATCATTGTACTTCTCTTCTTTATGTATATACACCTATGATACATGTTGCAGCTTCCACCTTTGCATATTTTTCCATCTTTTACTTTTACATATAGTATATATGTTTTTTTCTTCTTCCTTCTAAGAAAAGAAAAAAAAGAATATTTACATCCTTTTATATTGTTCTTTGTGCACCTAAATACAAACATTGGCGTCTTACAAAGGGTTTTCGTTTGGTTGCCTTAAATCTACTTGGTAAATGAATGATAGACAGTTATCGAGCACCATAAAAATACTTCACTGAAATAAGCTTGATTCTAATCTCGTTCTAAACTGCAACATAGCTTTGACAAAGTTCCAACAACAAAATTCAAATTGCACAACATTAGTACATAATATAAAAGAAACATAAACTCTATTATAAAAAATGTCTCTCTGGCCACTAAACTTCAACTACTTTGTCAAAAGACACATCTACTTTATAAGCTAAAAGGCAGTACTTCGAAAATATACCCACTAATGAAGTTCTTGCTTTTGGGCACTATGTACTCTATCTTTGCGCTTAAGACAACTCTTTCTGATCACCTATATTCACTTGAACTTGTCTCCCCATGTTTGTATCAAGATGGAAATTCCAACGTCTTATATAAAACCCTCAAGAAATGCTCGGAAGAGACTCCTTTATGCACAGAATAAGGATGCGTCCAACAAACAAAGACGCCTCAAATATAAATCTGATTTAAACACCCAAACCTTTCCATCTATACCCCCGTCTAATGTTTCTCTTCCTCAACATCCCGAAGATTCACTTGCAAACCCATCTCCTTCAACATTCCCTGCTCTGACTGTACCTACCCTTCAACTTCCTCCATTCACTGCCACTTCTTACCCATATACATCGCACACCCCACCATAGACTCATCCTTCTTCACCCTCCCATCCCCATATTTTGGTCAACCCTCAACTTAACCATGCACACCACCGATTTCTTGAAAGGATAGATGACCTCTCTCCCTTGCATACCTGATCCATATGCAAAGAATCATACCCAAATATGAAAATAAAATTCTTACATGGTAACCTTTGTTGCTCCCGGTGTGCAACAACAAAATCCACCCATCGCTTCTCCCTTTTGAACAACATGGACCCTGGCGACCAACCGCTTGTCCTTGTTGCTCTAACACAAATAGAAGAAATGTTCATATCACATTTTAGTCCAATCTTGCAATTCACCCATGCACGAGGTGGAAAGTAAAAATACATTGGTCATACTATTTGTTTCCCACAAGACATCACTGCTATCGCAACCATTTTACTGCGCTTGGTTTCTGAATTGTACATCATCGTTGTTACTAGGCATGGTTGTGATCACAAAACATATGATTTCATTGTTAGCGAGACACGTGTTCTTGTGGCTTTGAGAGTACAAACTAGCCCATGATCCCAACTACAAGGATGTCCAACTAGACCAAGTTGCAATATTTGCCTTGTCAACTCACCCTACCGATATGTCTTCTATCGTCCATCACATCTCCCCCTCCTCTCCTGAACCATGACTTGACTTCCCTACTTTCAATGATAACATTATTGCACACCCCACTCCAACAAACCTCCAACCATCCTCTTTTGTATCAACACTCCCTAATTCCCATTCTAAGCTTGAAGAAATACGCAACTACCTGTAGTCTTCCCATCCTAATTCCACTACTTCACTTTCTTGGCCCTCTGTTTCCCCCTCGCTATCAATGAATATACCACAGAAGGTCTCCTTGCTATGGCATTCCCCACACTCTTCCCCATAGGGGCTGCCATGATTGGTCAACCACGTCTTAGAAAAGTTGAAATGAAATAATATGTTGTTCACCTCATACGCTACTATGATAACCATTTTTCCCAACATCCAAGATTATGGTATTACTTGTACAATCTTATGTTGTGACATCGTAGTCAAGAAATTGTTGTTGTTTTTGTGAAGAAAAACCTTGAAGAGGGCTTTCCAATGATCATTGTAGACCTTTGTGCATGCCTCCATGGCATGCATGATTCCATGCTTCTTGACCAGATTATGTGCTTTGGATCAGGCCTTAGAGGGACACACTCGTTTTGGAACAAACGCAGAGGTGAACTCACTAATATGATCATACAAATAGGTAGCCCTACTTTCTTCTTCACCCTAAGTGCAGCTGACACCAAATGGCATGACATGCACATGGTCATGCCTAGCAGCCCCCCCACAAGGATTCATCTGAGCTGTCTCGATGGAAATTCAAGAATATAATCAACAATCCACATCTTGCAGTGTAGTACATTCATTGTTAATTCACAATCTTCCTCGAAGAGGTCTTGCAAAAAGGTTTACATGCAAAGGACTTTTGGTGCAGGTATTTCCTTGACCATCCTTCTCCTTTTTGTTTCTTTGTCTGGATGTATAGTCGCCTCACAAAATTTCATTTTTCATCTTTGCAGGTATGAGTGGCAACATAGGGGCTCCACACACATACATGGTTTCCTTTGGCTCGAAAACGCACCTGATATGGACAACCTCGATTGGGATGACCAAGTCACGATGGATAGAGCCAGGTGCTTTTTCGATGAACACATTTCTACTTGGAATCCTTGCCCTCCTAAACAATGTGGACCTTATGTACACATCTCTACAAAGAATGACCCATGCATCCTCCCATCGCCATTGATATTTTCATCCTCTCACCTTCAAGACTACAAGAATCTTCTTAATTGTGTTCAACGACATACAAAATGCCACCCCTCTTCATGTCTTCGCAAAAAAGGTCCTACTCTTGTTTGTCGTTATGGAGTTCCATGTGATTTGAATCCCACCTCCTCTTGGATCATTGATGACAGTGGATGAAAGAAATATGCCCCCACTCGGAATGATGACAGGATTAATGTACACAACTCTGACATGTTATACATATGGAGAGAAAACATCGATTGCCAGTCGATTTTGTCTCGGTATGCTATTCTGCTCTACATTACGAAATATGCATCGAAACCAGAAACAAAATCAGAAAGTTATTGAAAAATATTGTCACATGTCTCCTAGGTTGTCCACCCCGAAAGACTTGTCGTTAATTTTGTCCAAAAAATTTTAACAAAAAAAATTACCGATAGGGACATCAGCGCACATGAAACATGCCACATGCTACAAAAACTACCCCTTTCACTTTGTAGTCACTCATTTGTTTCCCTCAATTTTACTCAAACTATTTTCCGTGTGTCTCTCATGGTCTAGGTTCCCCCTTCCCAACACCGGCCTTCATTGTAGCATACATTAATAGACCTACTTCGCTTGAAACACTAACTCTTCTTGAAGCTGCACGTTCCTGGTCCTTTTTTGCTCGTCGAAAACATAACCAATGGAAACAAATAAATCCTTGCAATATTGTTCATGTCCTCCCTTCCTATTCCTCAATCCATTCTCCTACTGATGCATCCTATGCTTCTTTCTGTTGGAGTGAACTACTTCTATACTTCCCTTTTCGCACACTCCCATCAGACATAGGCTCCGTTGAGGAAGCAATCATTTCACATTGGGAACAAAAAAGATATGTGTATGTTCCATGGCATGTTCATCAAGCCCCTGAAACCACCCTTTCCCCTTGCTCTGATGACATCTCCACTAATGATATGTTGAACCCCCGTGAATCCGTAGACATAGATCATTGCAAATTCCTTTCTCAGGTACACCCTGGAAACAACATGGAAATAGATGACATTGACATGCTTGGACACCGTGACTTTGAATCTAACCAAAATTGGGCCCATACTACAATCCCTCTCCCTTTTCAAGAGACAACCATATGTTTCATAGACTTTAGTCGCTCATCCACCCAAATCCATTCTAGCCCGTCTCCAGTTCCCCGCTCACTCACCTCACTATCGCCCACCTAGCAAGTTGATTTCACCATTGTTCTCACCCACTTTAGGACCACTTGCTCTATTCCTCCACTTAGAATGCTCATCCAAGGCACTGCTGGCACGAGGAATTCTCATTTAATTGATTGCCTAAAAGATACATTTCTTGTTGCATCTCTTCCAATTCAAGTCCATTGCTCCTACTCGCTCCAACAGGAGTTGCAACATTTAACATAAAGGTGCTTACAATCCATTATGCCCTTTGCATTCCTTTAGTATCAATGCATCCTCTTGAGGACCAACCACTTCTGAATCTCCAAGAAAAACTTTGTCACCTCAAATACATTTTAATAAATGAAATGAGCTTTATTGACCCTAAACTTCTTTCACAGATAGACGATCACTTAAGGGAGGTATTTCCTTCGTATCAGAATGTGCCTTTCGGCAATCAGTCTATCATACTTGTTGGTGATCTTGGGAAACTACCTCCTATGAAGGACATCCCCATGTATGTCGAAACATCACGCGACAATGCCATGTGGCACAGCTTTGACACAGTCGTCACACTATCTACCATCTTTTGTCAACAAGGGACGAACCCTCTTCAAATTGCATTCTGACAATTGCTCACGAATCTTAGAAATGCAACACCAACAGTCGAAGACTGGAACCTTCTCATGTCAAGGACAAATTCATTTTTTTCAAAGGATGAGTAGCAGGAATTTGACAATGCAATCCACCTATATCCAACCAACCTAGTTGTCGAATTGCATAACAAACAAATGCTCAAAAAATTGAACATGCCAATTGCATGCTGCTACGCAGAGAAAAGGAACCACCATCCTACTGGTGCACACAAAGAAGATGAATAGTTAAATTAAAAAGTTCTTATTTGCAATGAACAACATGTTTTCCTCACATGTAACTTGTGGGTTGAAGTAGGTTTTATAAATGGAGCACTTGGAAAATTAATTTCCATTTTCTATGCAACTGGATCAAAACCCCCTCAATTACCATCCTTTGTTGTTTTTGACTTCTTCTAATACAAAGGTCCGCCATGGGATGCCTTCAACCCATATTACGTTCCACTTGTCCCAATAATGCAAGGGTATCGTAGGCAAATTCCCCTTCGAATGGCATGGGGTTTGACAATACATAAATCGCAAGGAATGACATTACCAAAGGTGACAGTGGACATTGGCAACATAGACTGACAAGGCTTAACATTCATTTTTATCTCCAGAGTTCAAACGTTGGCTGATCTTCGCATCTCTCCACCATTTTCCTTCAGCCGCTACTCCCGCATGCAAGGCAATGCTTACATCAAGCGTAGGTAGCAAGAGGATCGATACTAGCATCAAAGTC
The DNA here is from genome assembly GCA_031772625.1 of Pinus tabuliformis. Lineage (NCBI taxonomy): Eukaryota > Viridiplantae > Streptophyta > Pinopsida > Pinales > Pinaceae > Pinus > Pinus tabuliformis. The sequence continues at coordinate 1,282,811,330 of CM062818.1, read as the reverse complement.
TTTGCAACCACCTCCAGTCTAATCGCTGTGTCTAGCCCCTTTTGATTCGCTTTAAGTAAGTACACTTTGCATTCAATTTCACAACAGTTGCTTTATTTTACAAGTAGTTGTTGTGAAACTCAGTTAAAATTCCATACATTTTCCCCTTTCTACAAAAAAACATATTGTGTGCATTCGTCTTTAGAAGAAAAAAAATACAAACTTTACAAGTTCATATTTCGCTGATTGATATGAGCATACTTTTACAACTCTACTTCAAATCAGATACTTTTACAAACGCTTGACAGTGAAATAGAAACTAAAATATTTGTTCTCACTTACTGCCAAATCTCTTTTCAACTCTCCAAGGAGTGAATTACCACAAAAGTTCACAGTGATTTTTCCAAACAACAAAAGGACTCAAAATGAACAAACTTTCCAAATTGTTGTAGTAAAAAAGACCACACTCCCAACTTGACTTTATTGTTATCATATTGGTAATGGGGACCCCTATGTATTTGCAATTTCCCTTTGGATCATTTGTTATTTCACTTTTTCTTATTCTGTTGTTTTGTTTTATTTTTCAACTTGACTTAATCTTATTTTACAACTTCTTTTTTATTATTCATTAATTAGAATAAATGAAACAAATAACCCTCGAGTCCAACACTTGTATTGTCATGCGACTTTAACCCTTTTATATTGAACTAACCCCTTCCGATTTCATTTTAGTAAGCATACTTTTGATTCAATTTTAAAATATTTACTTTCTTTTACGGATAGTTTCTGCGAAACTCAGTTAAAATTCCAAAATTTTCCCTTTCTAAAAAAAATATAATGTTTGTTTGTGTTTAGAAAGAAAAAAAAATGGACAAATTTTACAAGGTCGCATTTCGGTGATAGAAATGAACATGGTTTTACAACTCTAATTCAAATCAAATACTTTCAAAACACTTGACAACAAAAAAGAAAGAAAAAGAAAATTTCTCTCGCTTACTCTCAAATCTCTTTTCATCCTTAAAGGTGCCTATTCCAATGTGTGATTGCCTCTAACCTCTGATATCGGAGACCCTACGAGATTAGCATATCGCAATATCGAAGTCCAACCCTTTATCACATATCGGAGAGCAGAGATTTTGAATCGTGTCACATAACAAAATCATCGATAGGGAATCTCTGATTTGCTAAAAAGGAGTCTAATATGCCATGTGGGCTCCTCTAATAATGCTTATTATAATACGCCAAAAACTTTTAAAAGCACTATCACTTATGTGTTTCGGAGTTTAGATATTTGCTTATTATTATAAATAACCAATGTTATATGTATTAAAGTTTTACTATCGGATATTTCTAAAATAATTCCTCCAATGTCATAACTTTGATATAACTCTATTATCAAAAGGTTCCTCCCACCAATAGACTACAACCACTCTATGGATTTTCTGCCACATCATTCTGACCAATCACGTGAGGGGAAATCTGGTTCCACCAATCAAAAGCCTCCCTTGACTAGGGTTTTGACCATCAAAAGGATAAGATTATCCCAAAATTTCCTTTAAGTTCATGGCCTCACTCCTATGGACCGCAACAAAGCCTTCTCTACGATTCTTGTCATGACTCGACCAAGGGACCTCAACTCTGCATCACGTAATGTCTTAGCCGAAGAGCTCTAGAACCTCCCTGGTTATAAGCTCTGTTGTTGCAAAGGCTTCTTCGATCCAGTCTTGCCGACTATGTCTCTATCTCAGGAATCACATACACTCCCAGACGTGATTGACGGTTTGATGATGATACCTTTGGTTACTTAGGACAATCCACAATGTTATCCCTCTTGAGCTTGGGTCATACGTTCTCCAATCGATTCATGGCCGGCTAGTCTTCCCTTCCCACTGTTAGGGAATCCTACACAAGGCGGCATAGGTGCTCCTGCGTTGCTTACCTACCAAGGTTTTGGTGTGGAATCCTGAGAGGTTCCTACCTCTCCTCCTACAGGCCGACGGTTCTAGACCCTATGCTAAGCCTACAAGCAGCTCCATGGTGCTTCACAAAATCTTTCGGTGCCTCGACAACCATCCTAAGATGCCAATAATAGATATCCATCCTGCTGAGAAGGCCAGGTTGCAAGTCATTTAGGAAAAGTTGCCAGATCGTCTGATCCCAAGGGAAAACTCCCCTTGACATTAATCTAATGATTTCCATGCAACACAACAACTTGTAACTTGGAAAACAAAAGGCATGCAAGTGAATAAAGACCCTACTATCCAGCGAGTCTTCCATGTAATCTTCATATTAATAAAAGGGTCTCATAACCCAATATCTTTCAAGTTTGATCAAACCTCTCATGGGTCGACGTGACATGTAATGATTTCTATCTCTTCCTTAATAAGTTATTAATCTTTGTTGTCATGCAGTTTGTTATAGCATGTGATTGTTATGCCTCTTAAGCATCAAACATTCTATGTTTACCTTTGGCAGTCATTACACACATCTTTGCCTTCAACTTTTACACACACACACACACATATATATAAGTCATCCCCACAGGGATGTACCACATATGAAAACATAATCAACATAATGTAGTCCTTCAATCTAGAACCAGTAGTGGAATTAGAGGTTTACTCGTAGGAACATTCAAAATGAGACAACACAAAACATTTGCAATATGGGTACCTCTGATCTGGAATGGATGCGATAACATAATTAACTCATTTTAATAATTGTATCGGGTCCATAATATCAAAGGTTTGATATTGAAGATAATCGCAACATTCCACAGTTTGCAAATTTGCACTATAATAAAGCTCTGATATGGTGCACGTCAAATTACAATTAAACTTGTTTTAATATCAATATCGCATCCATATTGTCGGCCATTTTAGATGATGGCACATAACAAAAGTTCCAATAAACAAATGCGATCTTAGATTAAATCAAATCTTATAATTATACTGGGTCCGCAAGTGAATCGATGATCGACGATTTGATATCGAAGGTTTCATACAAAAGTCCCAATATCAAGGTAGACGTGAAAATCTTAATAATCAACGTTAATACACCATATCGGATATGCATATTAGGGATTGGAGCAAATCCAAGGTCGGAGATTATCGCATATTGAAACACACGCTTTCAAGAATATCGGCGGGATATGGATATCGGAGGAAGTTCTCTATCGCAAGTCAGAGATCGGGGGGTTTCAAGTGATATCATATAACAAAAATATTGAATCGTCAACTGCACATATATGATATCATTGTTCGTCTATATACTTAACATATTTTGATTGAAACACATCAATGGTGATACTGATTTAATCGCATAGAATAAGATGTATGAAAAACTAGAATTAAAACAATACTTCAGCCCAAAAACATAGCATCAACGTAAAGATAATAGTACCTGATACAAATTCGCTCTGCTCATAAGTAAAATCATTGTGCTTCTTCTTTCTATTAAAACTTGTTTACAACTATAGTAGTAAAAACCAAAATACTTCCCGCAAAATTTCAGAACCCCCTTTCTTCATAACAACGAAGGGGATTTAATGTTTAAAATTGAAACTCAAACATAGAAAAGTCCATAAAAAGTTGTGTTGGACCAAACAAACCACACTTAAAATAAAAATACAAATTAATATTACAATCTTGTTACAACAAGTTGATCAACACTTGGACAAAGACTGCTTTGGCAATCGTTGTTGAAGTTCACATATATCTGTCATCTCCTTCAATTCAGGTGGATGTTTAGGCCTAATGCGCATCCGTGCAGTGAATAACGCATTGCTGAGTGCTGGCAGCACCTGACTGGTTGTATTTAGAAGACACCTCAGCATCAACCATTTCCCATGTGGTTTGACTAGCAAATGCCAATGGAATTCCAAGACAATATTGGATAGATATTTTATCCGCTAAGCCTTCTTCTCTGATGATTCTTGCCAAGATTTTGTCAATATTTTAACATCGGGCAACGTATCTTCTGGGCACTCCGAGATTAAATTTTCCTACAAGAGGTTATCGTTGATTAATTGAATCATGTTGCTAGATACGTCCCTGACACTATAGATTGTCATCTTCGTATTTTTAAGCCTTATCTCCCATTCTTGGAAGACAATCTCTTTCTCAGATTCTTCTATTTTGGGCAGATTTGCTAATCGGGGCTTAGAGTTGTTCTACTAGACAATGAAATCAAAGATTTTCTCTTCAACTTCCTTGCTATATGTCCTCGGAGCGGACAATTGATTCACAAGTGCATTAGCTGATTGGCACATCTCTTCGATAATACCTAGTTTTTGGCAAAGTAGAACCTACTGATGAGAAAGCGGGTTATTTAGCTCTCCTGCTTCATTCATGAATTTTGTCGTCTCAGGATTAGCCTTCAGTTTCCCAATCCTGCTCTCTAGCTCTTGTATGTGGGCATCCCAACTCTTCATGTCAGATTCATATTGAATCTTCAGCCCAATGAAATTGGTTTGCAATTGTGCAAATTGAGCTTGCCATTGCTGGATGATTCCTTGCTTTTCATTTTCTAAATTTTGTTCAAGGTGCCTTATTCTATTATCTTTCTCCCTTAGAAGTTGTTGCACTTTTGTGGCTTTGTCAATTGTTGCACTAGCATAAGTTCCTGCATATTGTGATAGTCTCCCAAGATCTTTAGTAGGGGTCTCTTGGGCATCTTTCCACAATACTTGAAAGGAGGTATTTGCAGGGACCAAAGCCTGCCTTTGTTCAGTCCTTCCCCTCTTTCTTTGCATGCTGACTACTTCTCTGTGTTTCGGACTGTAAAATATGTCCAAAGGAGGAATCTCCTCAATATTGAGAACGACCTTAGAGGTTAGAAAAACTGGGATGATTTCTAGATCATCATTGTCCATAGTTTCCTTAGAAGGCTCAACAGTGAACGAGCTCTTCTCATTGATTACAGAAGTCTGAGCAATCTATGTCTGTGATGAAGTTTGTTGTTTTTTAGGGTCACTGTCTTTAATAAACTAATCCCAAATCCCATCCAGACTTTCTTATGTCACTACCTTCTCTGCCTTTTATTCACTAGTTGTCGATGTTTCAGTTACATGAACTGCATCTTAACTCTGAGATGTGCTCGCTCTTGTGTCTTGTTCTGTGTTCTTGATGAAACTACACTAATTCCTTGGGGTTGAGTCGTGTTGTTGCTTCTCTATCAACCTCTGCATAATTTAACGCCGATTGAAATAAATAATCAAATTTATCAGGCTCGTTTGTAAACTACCTGATCTTTGCCTATGTTGTAATACTTTTCGTAGTATCAATTAGATCATATTGCTGATTTGGAATTGTTGGAAAGTTCATCAATTGGCTTTCCTCCATCTCCTTAGTAGCATGTTTGAAATCCTCTAAAGAATAATCCACAATGAAACGAAAAAACATGCCACATTATCTTTTTACTTTCTTTCACGACCTTAGATAGGTCGTTTCCCACATTCTAGTAGGCTATTTCATGGGCTAGGAGCTTATTGGGGACATACAGGGGCAACACATGAGGTTGTGCAAGGCTGCCAAAAACTCGAACATAAGTAAATGATTCCTCCCCAAACCATCTTCCAACTGATAACAAGGCAATGTTGCCTTCATTGGAGATTCTAGGGCACTTCTCATTGAAAACAAACTGGTAAATGGAAAGACAACACCATGGCTAATCTTGTAAAAATGAGATCAGTGTCGGGTCTCCAAAATGTCATCCACTTTCACTTTACTTTCCATTATTTTACCCTCATTTCGTAACTCTGTAACTCTATAAACCCTACATTAGTAACCATTTTCATGACCATATGGGTTTATTATTATTATTTTCCAAAGTCATTAATTTTAAGTATTTTAAGTGAATTTGTGATTAATTATTAGGAAATTAACATATTTTCATATATATATATATATATATAAAGTGTTATGAGTTTTATGATATGGTAGGCCTACTTGAAGATTCTAGAAGGGTCCTACTTGGCCTCCTAACTACAAATTCGAATTTCAAATACCAACTCATGAGGATTTGTAGAATATTTGAGGAAGATATGGATCATTAAGCTAAGCACATTCAAAGGAGAAGAATCATGGAGGTTTTGATATGTGTCCTTATCAAAACTATGAGAGAATTTGGAGAGGATTTGTATCTTGTATTTTTAGGAGATTGGTTGAGACAAATGTGGATTTAGGAGAGATTTGAGGGATATGTATTTATTGATCAGTTATCCCTAGTTTTTGTATAAATAGGGGTGCATCCTTCAAAGGAGCCCATGTATCTAATGTATATCCTATCTATGTATTCATCCATCTTGTAATCTTTTTGGAGCTTTTCTCCATCTTTATGAAATATAAGTTGTTGTTTTGATCTCCAAGATGTGATAGTTGTTCGGTGTGCATACTGAGGCATGGAGGGCCCCCATCAACCACAGTTTGCATATCTTTGTATATATTGGTAACATAGTATAGTTTTGTCATTTCATTTCCTTTCAACAAGTGTGCTTTCAATTATGCAAGTGTGAGTGTGATTTCCTTTCAGCAAGTGTGCTTTCAATTATGCAAGTGTGAGTATGATTTCCTTTCCGCAAGTGTGATTTCAATTATGCAAGTGTAGTGTAATTTTCAATTCTGCAAGCGTGGTGTGATTTCCTTTATGCAATTGTGATTTTCATTTATGCATGTAGAAATTTTGAATAATATGACACTTATTCACAGAGATTATCCCGATTATACACTATTTGTGGAATGCATGCATAATACATAACCTCCTCTACGTTGATCATCAATTTTGCAAAATTAAAAACAATGAAACATCAATCGCATGCGCACATTAACACAGTATGTAACCGGGGAAAGCATACAGCTGAAAACCCCCAACTATCTGTATATTATAATGATAGAGAACATGTAACAATACATAGTACAATACTCCTCACAAGTACTCAGTACTATCTCCACCTGCTACACACAAACTAGCTCAGATCTGAATCAAGTCACAGATTCAAATCTCCTCCGCTGCCTGCCTGCCTCTACTGCGCAATCCAAAGCAAGAATAGGAATGATCCAAGCTCGTTTTCCTTGGCTTGTACTGCACAATCCTCATTGGCAATCTCCATCAATGCATGTGCAAATCTCATGCATAGCTATAGTCACAACTGATAGCAGTCTCACTCTTTCACCCACCTCTAACACTTGTCTCCACTCAACTGTCCATGCACTGAGTTAACTGATGTATTCTTTAGTTGCTTTATGAGTTAATAATTAGTGAATTAATTAATAATTAATTCACATCACTCATCACTAGTGTATTCTGCAGTTAGACTAAATACAACTAGTTCAACCAAGTCAAACTGAACACAACTCCATCAACTCCTCAATCAACTCCACCAAACTCAATCACTTGAGTTCTAACTGAAGTCCATCATGCAATAGCTCAACTGACCCATAAGAAAAGCGTATTTCCTTCTGACAGCTGCATGTGCCACATCCGTAGCTCGAACTGAAGTGCTCCAAGAGGATAAGATAATGTTTATAGTCCAAATATTATTAAGAGCTAATAATATTCGACTGTTCTATTTTTAGCCTGGCAGTCTAAAAATAGACTCCGCCCATATGTCTAAAAATAGAAGTCCATCTATTTTTACCAACATGACCAATCATCCACAAATAGCATCCTGCAACTCATAAACCATGATCCATATGTCTAAAAATAGACTTTGCGCCAAAAATAGCCTGCGGGCCCACTTAGTGAAGGCGACTCCTTTCCAATAAGCTCCATCATCTTGTTGCATTTTCAACAATGCAAGCGTGGTGTGATTTCCCTTATGCAAGTGTGATTTCAATTTCTTTGGTTTGGATTTAGTTTTATTTGTTTTATTAGTTTCAATTGCATTAAATTAATCTAATCTGAAAGATAACCACCTAGTACATATAGTACAAGTATACCGCGTCAGTTTACAAAACCCAGGGTTAACAACTTAAATGATAGGGATTTAACTAACAATTAAATCACCCTACATTTTGGCATTGTTGCCGGGGAGGTATACATAGGTGTTTATTTTGAAAGATTAGACAACTCATTATAGTTGCATTCATTTTTAGATGCATGGTTAAAAGCATGTTAAAATCATTTTGCATTCTAGATTTTAATAATTTTTCAATACTGTGTACTGATCTGTGTGCATGACAGGAATTATCAATCTATTGGAGTAATTCACAGACAATTAAGGAGTTTGAAGAATGTCCTTCCAAGAACTCTCTCGAATCCTAACAACAACTGGAATATCTGCTTCTCAGGAAGAGTATATTTTAACTGCATTCAAAAATCTAATTGTCTCACGACCTCCACAAGAAGATCTTCAAGTCTCTTTTGATTCCTCTTGTCAATTTGTTGAAGTGACTAAAGAATCATGCAATAATGTTGATGGGGAGAAACTACTAGAATCTAAGGAATGCATAATAAAGGAGGATATTCAAAGTGATTTAAACCAAGAAAGGAATCAAGAATTTCATGACCTTATTGAAAGATGGTTCCAATCAAGGATCAAATCACATCACTCTTCCATTCTTCCTTACTTCTTGATTGTATTATCAAAACAATTGGTTTTTCATGCTTTGATGTGTTTTAATGCATATTTCTCAAATCTTAGCATGAATATATTTTTACCCTGTTACGCACATGGTTACACTGGAAATATGCCTACACTTAAAATAATTTTTCTATTTCGAGTAAAGTAGAGTAGGATAGATGAATAAAACCAAGTTTTGGTGATGTTTTTTTTTAGTTTTTAAGTTAGATTTCATTTTATTTGCAATTTTGTTTTTTTGTGGTGCAGTAAGAGCCACCCAGCTCACTAATAATTTGCAGGAGGATGTAGAAAGAGAATGAATATTTGAGAAGAAGGAGAATAAATAAGAGTTTTGAGAGCCACAATATGAATTTAGAGATCAAATCCTTTCACTTTGTCTTTTTAATTTCACATTCCAAATGAATAAAGAGCTTCAATATTGCTAAGTATGCTCTCTACTTGTGCTCCTTGTGATCTCGAAGATCAGAAAAGAAAATCGAACAAAATTAGTTTTAGAATTTTTCAATAAAAAATGGATAAGAAATATAAATTCACAATAAAAAGTATAATTACAAACCTTTAGAAAGCTCAAACAGCAAAATTGATGTCTCTAATGGATCCATCCCTGTCGAAAACCCCTGTTTTGACTCTTTTTGCACCTCAATTGGCCGAAATTTGAGAAATATATGACTCTTTTAAGTTTCTACCCAATTCTGTTGTTAATGAGCCTACAATTAAACCCAAACTCGGTCATGCACCAAGAAATCGGGAACGGCGCATGAATCTAGCCTTCCCGACCGGTGGGCGAATTTGTAGGATGGTTAAAACCACTCGCAATTCTCCGCGCCATGGTCATATTGTGTTGCATGGGACCAGGGGCTAAGGCTTAGCCCTGACCCCCTCCCCCAAAAGGGCACATTTTAAACTTAAATATAGTTTTTTGGTTATATTTAACAATGAACAATATAGTTGAGTTGGTAAAGAGATTTGGTGGTGTGTGTGAGGTCTCAGGTTCAATTCTTGTTGAGGCCATTCAACTTCAAAACATAATTTTGGTCGCCATGAGGAGGCCACGTGGCAACCAATGGTTTGTCCACATGGAACTTCTTCATTGGCCCACCACTCCAACGTGGCAACCAATGGTTGGTCCACGTGGAACTTCTTCATTGGCCCACAAATCCAACTCGTTGACCAATAAAAATTAAACACGTCAACCAATGAAACAGTGAGACTTGTCAATCACACATTAGTCGATGAGGCACATTTAACTTGCTGCGTCAACGTACGATGTGCTAACTGGGCATCCCTACAAACTCAAACTTTCTTTTTTTCGTTGTTTCCTAAAATTATCAGAACGCAATTTCAAGAGAATTCGAAGTCGGATTTTAGTGAAACAAAGTGTGTTGGATTCAGAATGACGAGATCTACGCTTTGGCGTTGGTTTCAAGCTGATCCAAGAATTTTGAATTTTTAGCATTTTCTTGATCCACAGGATCATGGACAAGGGTGGAGTGCTAAATAAAAAGGAAAAACACAGTTATAGGTTTCAATCTTCATAAAAACCTGAAAATATTAACAAACCCAACTGCGATAATTGAAAAACCACCATTTGAGTCTAATTGCAGGTTGTAAAGCAGTAAGGCAGTGCAACAATCCATGTTTTTGGTAGCTGTAGAATTGACACAATTCAATAGCTTATGTAAATTTGGCTTATGGTATATTGATGAAGCATTAAGTGTGTGGAGCTCAAAATTGGATAGAAACAAGTAAAAGTGCATTTAATTTTTCTTGAATTTGTTTTATTAGTACTATTTCTGAAGTTTTTTGTGTATATATCAGATGAAGAGGGACTAATCACCTCTCTTTTGATAGTCTTACATTTTATTGCAGAAAAAGTGCTAAGTTTTTGCAAGTTCCAGGATGATGAAGGAGATCACTATATGCACAGACCAAGTTTCTTTCAGAAGAGCATGATCATTTCATGTCAAATCACACAGATCCATTACACCATTGCTACTAAACAGATACCAATTTTACCATTGCTACTCATTCTAAGCCTACAGTCGATCCATAATTGTCCATCTCCCTACTACCAAAAACTCATTTCCCTTTGCAATCTTCATATTTTCTTGCCCAATTTTCACTCACCCTTAACCCAAAAATAAAGTCATTCAACTCCCTTACAAAGTTGAATCATCCCATTTTCCATTTCCTTCCCGTCAAATAAACCTTGCTTCAATGCAAATTTTCCATCTATAGTTCTTCAAATTATTATTTCATACTCGCATTAGATGATGGAGGATTCACTAAGGCCTTCCTTCTAACAAGTTTTGACCCATCGACTCTGACACATCATTTGGGATCAAAACTAGAGATCTTTCAACTACCTTGAGTCTTGCATGCCTTAATGGCAAGATCTCTCACCAATAAACAGTGGGAATACATCAATGTCCCTTGTTTACCAGATCTTCTAGGTGACTCGACTACGACACATCTATTCGTACCTAGTAAGATGTACTTAGGCATCTTGACTCTCATTGGCATCAATGGTGAGTAGTCTCGTGTTGGTTAATGGCATTTATTAAGGGCCAGTAATCCAACAATTTATTTTCTACGTTCGACATCGACACATATATTCACATAGATCAGAATTATGCCACCAAGTGGAAATGATTGAAGACTACATGATTTCAGTAGTTTGCAACACCACTTAATTCAAAACTTAGAAGTCATAACAATAAAGATCCCAATCTCATCCACACATACAACCAAGAGAAGGAAAAAGCAAATCAAATTATTTTACTACATATTCCATGATCTAATAGCAGCAGCCACACTCTTTGATATACATAATTTGTCCACTTTTAAGGTAAGTGAAGGTATGTTGTTTTCTAATCTTTACTCATGTAATTCCTTAAATGCTAAAATTGTGATTTTGGAAAATCCATCACCACATTCATATTCCCTTTCTCATTTGCCAAAAACTGAAAACACCTTTAGTTGGGGGGAAGGGATATTCACATTTCATGCCACATGACACATTTCATTTCATTTTAACCAACATATTTTTCCCAATCAACTATTATTGCATTTTGATTCCAAAAGATTATGTGTTTTGAAATGATCAATAGATGAGCATATTAAATGGTTGATAGTCCCTATGGGACTTAAAAAAGGAATTCTCAATATTTTCAAGCATTTTGATGCAACAAGTATTGTTACACAAGAACCAATACTTATAAATTTTGGTTGTCACACAAGAACCAACCATAAAAATATATGTTGCAATCAAATATTTTCAAAGTACACTTTGCAAATAAAACTTATCAAATGATACGATTATGCAAAGTTAAAAGAGAATTAATATAAAGCCAAAGCTCATATAAAAGCAAAACATTTCAAGAAGATAAACTAATGATTAAGGGAATCAATGCAATAGGTACATGGGGACATGCAACAACTTTAGTTGGGTGTATGTTGGGTATCCAAAATGTCATCGACTTTCACCTTTTTTCCATTATTTTACCCTTATTCCATAACTTTGTAACTCTATAAACCCTACCTTAGTAACCATTTTCATGACCATGTGGGTTTATTATTATTATTTTCCAAAGTCATTAATTTTAAGTATTTTAAGTGAATTTGTGATTAATTATTAGGAAATTAACATATTTTCACATACATAGATATATATATATATATATATATATATATAAGTGTTATGAGTTTTATGATATGGTAGGCCTACTTGAAGATTCTAGAAGGGTCCTACTTGGCCTCCTAACTACAAATTCGAATTTCAAATACCAACTCATGAGAATTGTAGAATATTTGAGAAAGATATGGATCATTAAGCTAAGCACATTCAAAGGAGAAGAATCATGGAGGTTTTGATATGTATCATTATCAAAACTATGAGAGAATTTGAATCTTGTATTTTTAGGATATTGGTTGAGACAAATGTGGATTTATGAGAGATTTGAGGGATATGTATTTATTGATCAGTTATCCCTAGTTTTTGTATAAATAGGGGTGCATCCTTCAAAGGAGCCCATGTATCTAATGTATATCCTATCTATGTATTCATCCATCTTGTAATCATTTTGGAGCTTTTCTCCATCTTTATGAAATATAAGTTGTTGTTTTGATCTCCAAGATGTGATAGTTGTTCGGTGTGCATACTGAGGCATGGAGGGCCCCCATCAACCACAATTTGCATATCTTTGTATATATTGGTAACATAGTATAGTTTTTTCATTTCATTTCCTTTCAGCGAGTGTGCTTTCAATTATACAAGTGTGAGTGTGATTTCCTTTCAGCAAGTGTGCTTTCAATTATGCAAGTGTAAGTATGATTTCCCTTCCATAAGTGTGATTTCAATTATAGTATAATTTTCAATTTTGCAAGTGTGGTGTGATTTCTCTTATGCAAGTGTGATTTTCATTTGTGCAAGCGCACTAGTGTGATTTCCCTTATGCAAGTGTGATTTTAATTTCTTTGGTTTGGATTTAGTTTTATTTATTTTCTTAGTTTCAATTGCATTAGATTAATCTAATCTGAAAGATAACCACCTAGTACATATAGTACAGGTATACCTCGTCAGTTTACGAAACCTCGGGTTGATAAATTAAATGACAAGGATTTAACTAACAATTAAATCACCCAACAGTCGGTATTTTGACTCCCATAGAATATTATGGTAAATGTGAATAGGCAAAGGGTCTTCAATAGTCCATTTCCATCCCATGGATGGAAAATCTGAAGTGCAACAAAAACAATCCATAATGTAGGCACTTGTGTAGAATGGGAGGACAACAGTTTCAGTAAAATTATGCTTTTTCCTATATTCTAGGATTACATTGGTTAAGTTATTGGATAGAATAGTTCCCGAATCCATTACATAACCATCAGAGGCAGCTTCAATCAGGGATGTCCATTGGTCTTAAAACTTCGGGGTATTCTCATAGCCAAACAATCTACACATCATTACATAATCAAAACAATAGGGTGCATTAATAGAGGCTATAACATACATACCCTTGTCCTCTAGCTTATGCTTTCTAAGGTCTCTTCTCCATCCTTGAATAACCCCAGTTGGTGTTCATTTTCCTGCATGAACTTCTCAACTAACTCTTTATTATATTTCTTCTAAGCTCCTAGGAGGTGGTACATTGTAGACAAGTCTTTTGCAGTGAAAGAGTTGATGACCGCATGTCTCTTGGTCATGAAGTTCCTATCTATGATGTTCATATGATCAATGACCCACTTGATCATATCCATATAAGGCAAGATGCTTGGGCGAGCGCCAATTCTATGGAGAAACGAATTGGCCACATCATTGTATGTAATTTCTGAAACAGGAACCCTATCCTCTGATGTGACTATTCTTTCTATGACTTTTGGCCCTTCATCTTCAAAAATCTTATACATGGCCTCCCAGCTAGAGACCCCATCGTCAGGGGTGCAAGTCATGTCGGAAAATAGCGCAAGCGTTTTTGTGACATCAGGAGGAGACCAACTGGTTGTTGTTGAACATGAATTTTCCTTCTGGGTTTAGCTGGTCAAGAAATTTCTCTTGAATTCTATTTATCAGGACTAGCCCGCGAGGAAAAAACACAAGAATGACCAGCGCCTACACTTACAAAAAATGACCAATTATGCATGAATCCAATATATTTATGAGAAAAATCTTCGGGAATCCTTAGTATTAATGAAAGCACTAAGAATATCGAAAACCATAAATTCACTGCATTTCGCCATTAATCGACAGAACGTGCATCCATGTGGCCTTCGACGCACGTTAGCTTTAATGAACATTTTTATCAAAGAAATCACATTGTTGTCCTACCAAAACTTGTGATCTCCTCTGTCTCTGGATCCGATTAATTTTATCATAACATCTTTAATATAAAATCGCATTCGCCCTTCATCGCAGCTTTTGGAATGAAACCTTCACTTCGATCCGTCGATCTTCGATCGCGATATGTCTTCTGTATGCGTCAACTTTACCGGAGATTTTTATCGGAAAATTCAGATGGTTGTCCTAGCAAAACTTGCAATCTCGTCTATCTCTGGAAACGATTTATTTTATTAGAACATCTTTAATATAAAATCGCATCTGCCCTTCATTGCAACTTTTGGAATGAAACCTTCACTTGCATCTACAGATGTCCGATTGCGATATGCCAATAGCTCTTGATTCCTTTGAACTCTTTGTGACTGTCGTGCTAGCCCCCAAATCAGATCCCTCTCTATCAGCCATTTCCATTCAAAGGTGTAACCTTGGTGGATGCCATGTCAATTTGCTGATTGCCGATCGTCGATCACCTTCTGCATTTGGCCTTTGGTCCTGTAGATCTTCACATGACAATAGTCTAGCCCCCGTATCAGAACCCTTCAATTAGAGGTTTCACTTCGATGCACAATACGCCTCAACCTCTGATTGTTGATCTCCCATACGTGACGCCATCGCTACCCCGTATCTGCCACCTGTCACCTTGTGATTAATGCCACGTGTTACCCCTTTTTAGCCTATTGTGAGCCTTGAAACTGCCGAATCCACCTGCCATGTATCAAATGTGTTTGCACGACGTAATGATGTCAGCCTCCATGTGTCACTTCTCGCAACCAATTACTGGCTGCCACACATTCCTTAATGCATCCAATCGATATTTCCATGCGTCTCTTATCGGATCCAGTCTTTTGCTACCATGCGTCCCTTTGGGAGGACAGAGAAAACGCTCCAGCTTTTTATCGTTTTGCACACAAATCCTTTGTTAATTTGTTATTGCCCATCCCGACACATTAACACTAGCAACCCATTCCCGACGATTTCATCGCATATCACCATTTTTGAAATGTTGTCACTCTGCTTAATATCGCATATTTGTGACGCCCGTCGTGTTAAAACCTATGATACCTAATAAGCTCTCTTTTGGCTCAAACAAGAATGAACTCACAGTCTACATATCCTATCGGCATTGCTTTGCTTGTCTTAGTGCAAAAACTAGTATATATTGTATATGATTTGAATGATAAA
Organism: Pinus tabuliformis; assembly: GCA_031772625.1. Lineage (NCBI taxonomy): Eukaryota > Viridiplantae > Streptophyta > Pinopsida > Pinales > Pinaceae > Pinus > Pinus tabuliformis. The sequence goes on along the minus strand of CM062818.1, from coordinate 1,282,795,752 downwards.
TGATGCCGACGACATAATAACCTATTTGAGTAATATCATATTCTCATAATAATATAATAATATCGACTATTATATATTGGGTATGATCAAAGCGTTGGAAGCAATGTTAGGGTATTACGTTGCACTATATGCAAAAGTGATCACAAGAATAGTATAGCAAGTCAAAGGGTTCGAGTTTACGTTGGTGAGTGCATGGTGTGAAATTCCTTTTTAGAATGCAAGAATGTTTCTCTATTTCCTTTTATATAATGGGTTGGAATTTTTGTATGGATGTCTCTTTATATAATGAGTTGGAATTTTTGTATGGATGTCTCTTTATATAATGAGTTGAAATCGTTTTGACTCTTAAATATTCTCTTCTCGATTTCATTTTTAATATATATAATGGGTGGAAATTTTTATGGATTCCATTTTATATAATGAGTTAAAATCATTTAGTACTTTAAATAAATAATGTGTTTTATGTATGGTGTAACTTATTATGATATTGTAAGTTGGATGGTTAGTTCGCATGATTTCTTTCTTGTATTAAATTGGAGTACCTTTATTCATGGAAGTAGAAAAGGTTATATATCTATGTATAACTCTCACTTTTTTTCATTGAACTTGTGAAAATCAAACATGTTGGGTTAGGAATGGCCATGTAAATTCATTGAATTGTATTTGATCATTTATTTTTATTTCTTTTTATTTCCCGTAACAATTTTATGTATTTACTAAAATGTGATGTGGACACATTAATAAACTTGGCTCATATAATTATGGAAAAATGAGACATTACAAATTACTAAACATTGAAAACTCATGAGAAATAAGTTAGTAACACCATCCATGACAAATAACATTGAAATAGAGTGGTAGGTAGTGTTACACAAGATATTTGTGATGATCACATGATGCAGTTGAAATTTATCCTTAGCTAAGAGGGATTATCCCTAGAGGATGGTAGTTGTAGCTCCCTGGTGATTCTTCTTCTTTAGATTTGATAATGTTTCAGGAGATAGATTTGAGTAGAGATGGGATATGATTTAATGATAGGATATTTGCGATGATTCCATGATGCAGTTGGGATTTCTCCCTAGCTGAGAGGGAGTGCTAATTTGGCAAGTTAAAGACAAATTCCAATCATTGGACTAGATTCCTCATTCCAAGAGGACCTATTTTGACTTTTGAAGCATTGGATTTGGATAAGGAAAGTATCTTTTTGATGTGAAGTCCATAATCTAACATTTGATTAGGTCGAAGTTGAGGACAAATTGTCCCTCATCTAATGCCTATAAATACAAGTGACCTCCATCTCACTTGGATACTCAACAATTCACACATCTTCTCTCTCCTCTCCTCATTGGTTCGTATAAAATTGCAAGGTCTCTTCACACGTGTGGGCTAGAAGGAGGACAAATTATAGGTGGCCGAGATTTGAAGTAGTTCTACAACATTGACTAGTGTTGACCAACATTTACTTTGACTTTCTAGGCTAATTTTTGGTTCGATATTTTGAGGGAATTTATGTTTCGGTAGGCACACTTTATGGCACATACACTCAGGTGTTTGACTTGGGTTAACCACAAAGTTTTCTCTCTCCATTGGATGAGTTTGACTGCATTTTTGTTGACTATTTTAGGTTGAATTGGACCAACAATTGAGGCCAAAGTTGTGGTTTGTTGACTAATATCTTGAAGGATTGTTTGACCATTGACTGAAGAACTGGTTATGGCATGCTGACCATTGTCAACTTTTTCAGAATTGTAGACCTTATGATAATTGACCAAATTTGACTATTGATTTATATTTTGGATATTGGTTAGCTATATTGTTGGATAAGTCAGTGTTTTACTTTCATTTTATATATGGAGTTGGGCTCATTGTACTCTCTACTGAAAATTTGAAGACAATCTAATAGAAGAAGAATTTCAAAGGGTTTTCCCCCTTGTGGGGTTTTTCCTTGGTCTTTGACCAAATCGATGTCTCTTGTTGATGTGTTGATTGTCTCCTACTGTCACTGCATTTACTGTGCTATCTTCAATTACTAAATTGTTTATTGGAAGAATTAATTATTACTAAAAGGATTGTTAATTGAATAAGTGAATCGGGCTAAAGTAATTGAAACAACATAGAGCAGTGCAAAATTAACAAAAAAGAAAGATAATTGAATTGGAGGAATCTCTTAGTCCCAAACCTTTGTTTATACCCCTTTTAACTATTCACACGCCAATATGACAAGGATTGTAGAAAATTATAGTTCAAAAAGGTGCATGTTAAAAACAAAAAAATTACTAAAAAGTGGGAGTCACAAGTTGACGTCTCAGGAGCAGGACCTACTAGACTCCTAACGTTACACATGACTATAGGGGGTTCTCTTGCTCACTTTGTACTAAGAAAGAGGTTGAAAATCAAAGGTTAAAAAGAAAGATAAGTGAATTGGAGGAAGCTCTTAGTCCTAAACCTCTATTTATACCCCCTAGCTATCATGCACTTGAAGCTACAACAACAGTCACACCCAAGACACCCCAAAAAGTTAAGAAAGAAATAAAATTGTTAAATGATATTAGATCCTATGTCATTGAAATATTTATAAGTGATTAGGAATAATTAAGGAAGTGTGGGAAATTTCTTTACACTTAAGAAATTTGTCTTAAATAATTTCTCCATTTTTTGAATATTTGAAGAAATATTTGGAGCATGATCAATAATTCTTTGAAAACTATTTAATGAATTTTATTAATAAATCAGTACTATGTGATTTCAAGAAGAACCAATAAGGCCTTCCATCACGGAGGAGAATCAAGTAGATCAAGATAGGATGACATGCAAGGATAAAAATGCTAGAAGACGATCTTTCTAAATGTTCAGGAATTGATGATAGTAGAAGCAATGATTTCTACAAATATAGAAGTTATCAAAGAATTACAAGGACCAATCATGATTAGAGACTCCACGCTAATCCCTAAAGATATATTAAAAGATGAATTAAATATCATTAAAGCATCATAAGGTAACGATTTTGACAACTTGACTGATTTTACGGAGTGTGAGATTAAGAAGTGGTTGGTTACATTCATTAATGACAATGAAGACTAGCTAACTACTACTACACAACTACAATCAGATACAAAGGATGTAGAGGAGGAAATATTTCTGCTAAGAGTAAAGCAAGACGTAACCATCTCAATGATAAAGGAGTACATTGAAGAATGGCTTAGAAAATATTTAAACGCAATAGTTGATCTTGGATAACTGCCTCAACAATTAGATTAACAGACATTCCAAAGCCAATATACTCCAACAATATTTGTTTCCAAGGAGAGAGGATTCATTCCACTAGTCACCCTTCTACAATTTTGTGAGTGTCCTTTATTATGTTTTGCAGCAAATACCTTTCTTTCTCCCTAATATTTGATCATATAGCGTTAGAATTATCTTATATATTTGTGATGCATATCCCTGACTTCAATTTTTCTTTTTCTTTCGTGTAACCTCATATTATTTGGTCCACATGAGCCCAATCCTAGTCCCTTAGGGACAAATTCCTTTACTTTTACACTTACACACCAAGATTTTGTAAAGTGCTTTAGGTACTTTATTCAAAACTTAAAGTCTGTAAAATTATTCTTTCATTCTTGTAGAGAGCTATTTTTTAGAGTGCATGGCATTTCTAGTTTCAAGGCTTTCAAATTAGCAATAAAATCTTGTGAATGTTCTCCTATGATTGTTTATGATCTTTGGATGCATGAAATTATTTTAGAGTTCTCTAAATATCTGGATAATTTCTCTAATTTCTATCTATTCATTTGCATTAAATATGTTTTCCTCACGATATATGAATGGATCTTTACATTGGAATGAATTATTAGATTATATTTATTTATGACACTATTATTATTATTTTTCATTTTAAAAACACCTAGTCCACACACAGGTGAATGTGCAGAATTACCATATTTCTATGCTTTGGGTTATTTTGAATATCTAAGTGGATGAAAACATGAGTACCACCTTTATAAAAACGCAAATGGAACCTGAACAAGGCCTTAGGAGGTTGACTCTTTTCCTTGACTAGAAAAGACATCAACAATATATAAAGTTGATTAGAACTATTTTACTTAAAGTGAATCTTGAAATTTTATTAATGGTTGACGTTAAAATATTTTTTTATCATTTATATTTTTTTTAAATGTCACATGTCAACTCCATGTTGAGCACTAAAGGAATAACAAATCCCTCTCATGCTGGGTTGTAGAAGCACCTTTCGATTTAAATAGAAACAACCACTATCACTATTCCATCAACTACTAATATAATCATTGTCCATTCCTATTGCTACATAAGATCATGTGACAATGACATGTTTTGATCCAATTGTTTGATTCAACTTGTCAATCTAAAAAATTGACAAGAGTGTCATAGGCTATCCATTCTATTATTATGCATCTATCGCCTCCAATGCTCAACATCTCTGCCTCTAGCTTGAAGTTTATTCATCATGCAACCCTTGTAATGGCCACATGCACCTTAAATATCAAGATCAACAACATTCACTAATAATTTGGTAAATGCATATATTCTCAATTGGGAGGGTTTCACCTAAATTAATCACACCTATATCTGATTCATTTTGAAATCTACTCTTCACCTTATAAGAACTACAAATAGTACAAAAGTGATGGACCATTATCTCAGTCCCCTCAAATGGTACTTATCCACTAAGGGTTTTGATGGGATGGTCATTCTCTTTTTTATTCTTGGTAATGAGATTAACATCATATCAACATATTTAATGGATTAATATCACTTGAGAGGTGTCGATAAACTAGTCAATGTTGTTATCAACATATTTAACTACATATGAGTTAGCTACATGGGCCTTAATACTATTGACCATTATGCATGGCTTTGACCCTTCATTTTGACCTAGTTTTAACATTTGCTCTATGAGGCCTTGTGAAGCTTCCACAATTGCTATATATTTCCCTTTTATGCATGCACAATTGCTCCATCTTGCCCTTTTATGCCAGAGCAGATGTTGTGGCTTCTAGACTTGCTCATTCCCTAGGAGATTTGATCAATGGGTTAACTTTATGACTTGGATAGGGGCGAATTATTATGGAAGTTTCCTAACTTCTCTCCCCCCTGGGAGAATGAATCTGGACGCTTAGGGGGAAGAGAAATTAGGAAACTTCCATAATACTTCACCCCTAGCCAAGTCATCAAGGTAATATATTATTCAAAGCTCCTATGGAATGAGCAAATCTAGAAGGCCCAACATCTGCTTTGGCATAAAAGGGCAATATAGAGCAACTGCACAGGCATAAAAGGGCAAGATAGAGCAATTGCGCAAGCTTCACAAGGCATGATAGAGCTAATGATGAAATTAGGTCAAAATGAAGGGTCCAAGCCATGCATAATGGTTAACAGTATAAAGGCCCATGTAGTTGACTAAGATGATAACATATGTATTTTTGTGGTCTCAATGGAACTTAGTTATCAATTAAGGCAGTTGATACAATGGTTCATCTCTTTTGTAATCTCAATAATTTGTTGGGGTGTTGATAGGATGGTCATTCTCTTTTATAACACGGACAATGAAATTGATCACCATATCAACACCTTCAATTTATAAGTATGGCATGAGGGTCTTGATACAATGATTAATCTCTCGTGTAGTCTTTGTTCACTTACTTATCAACTGAGGATGTTAATATGATGGCCAATCTCTTTTGTAGTCTCAAGAGGGCTTACTTGTTAATTGAGGGTGATGGTACAAAGGTCTATCATTCATGTACTCTTTACAATGTTTTTAAGGCGAGTAAGACACTTTAGAATGGATTAGAAAGAGGATTAGTTGATGTAATCAAAACATTCGTTTTGGTTGAGTAGGGATGCATTTATAACATTTGGAAATATGCTTTTATAATTAATTTTACAAGAGTGAGTAATGTATTTGGATGGTGTGTTGAGACAACACATGACGCCATAATTAATGGATGAACATTTTAACACCTCAAAAAGCAATGTTTAAACTAGTTAATTGTGGTATTTACCAAGTCACCTCGTTCGTGTTCGTGTTCGAATTGGACAACTTTAAAGTTCAACAAAAAATCGATAGTTAAAATTTTGAAAATAAAATATCGTATTAAGTTCAACATACTAAAAAAATTGAAATATATATATATATATAGTAATCCTTTTCTATATCATGCTAAGAATTGTTGTAAATATTTTTTATATATAATGTGAAGATATTGAATGTGTTTTTAATATATATATATATATATATATATATATATATATATATGATATATATGACAACAAAATTTAAAGATGAAAATATTTATTTTTAATATACGTGTTGTGGTTTGGGGTGAATTATTATGGAAGTTTCCTAATTTCTCTTCCTAATTTATGACTTGGCTAGGGGTGAATTATTATAGAAATTTCCTAATTTATCTTCCCCCTGAGCGTTCAGATTCATTCTCCTAGGGGGAAGAGAAGTCAGGAAACTTTCATAATAATTTGCCCCTCGCCAAGTCATAAATTTAATGCATCGATCAGATCTCCTAGGGAATGAGCAAGTCTAGAAGTCCCAACATCTGCTTAGGCATAAAAGGGCAAGATAGAGCAATTGCGCAAGCTTCACAAGGCCCGATAAAGAAAATGATGAAATTAGGTCAAAATGAATGGTCCAGGCCATGCATAATGGTTAACAATATAAAGGCCCATGTAGATGACTCATATGCAGATAAATAAGATGATAACGCATATCTTTTGTGGTCTCAGTGGAACTTAGTTATCAATTAAGGTAGTTGATACAATGGTTGATGTCTTTTGTAATCTCAATAATTTGTTGGGGTATTAATGGGATGGTCATTCTCTTATTCTCTTTTATAGCATAGACAATGAGATTGATCACCATATCAACACCTTCAATTTAGAAGTATGGCATGAGGGTCTTGATACAATGATTAATCTCTCTTGTAGTATTTGTTCACTTACTTATCAACCGAGGGTGTTAATATGATGGTCAATCTCTTTTGTAGTCTCAATAACGCCTACTTCTTAATTGAGGGTGTTGGTACAAAGGTCTATCATTTATGTACTCTTTAGAATGTTTTTAAGCGAATAAGACACTTTAGAATGGATTAGAAAGAGGAGTAGTTGATGTAATCAAAACATTCCTTTTGGTTGAGTAGCGATGCATTTATAATATTTGGAAATATGCTTTTATAATTAATTTTATAAGAGTGAGTAATGTATTTGGATGGTGTGTTGAGACCATACATGACGCCATAATTAATGGATGAACATTTTGACACCTCAAAAAGCAATGTTTAAACTAGTTAATTGTGGTATGTACCAAGTCACCTCGTTCATGTTCATGTTCGAATTAGACGACTTTAAAGTTCAACAAAAATTCAATAGTTAAAATTTTGAAAATAAAACTTTCTATTAAGTTCAACATAATGAAAAAATTGAAATATATATATATATATCCTTTTCTATATAATGATAAGAATTGTTGTAACTATTTTTTAAATATAATGTGAAGCTATTGAATGTGTTTTTAAATTTTATATATATATATATATATATGACAACAAAATTTAAAGGTTAAAATATTTATTTTTAATATACATGTGTTTTTTTAATATATTTAACTTTTATATTTTATATTTTATTGAAACATTGCAATTCTACTATAATTATTTATAAATACATAAATTTATGTAATTTAAATGTATATTTTATAATAAAAAATTGATATATGATATGATATCTAATTTTAAGGTCATAGTACACTAAATTGGTCTAAAAGGTCTAGCAAAGACATGCATACTCCCTTTTACAAGGAAGCACATGCTCCTAACCATTAAGCCCATTTACAATATATCCAAAAAAAATATCACAACAATATTATTTTTTTTTGGTAGGTAAGCACCCACGGGGGATTTGAACCAATGACCTATCGCAAGGAGTTGCCTTAATAGTGCACCCATTCACCGTCAATCCAAAGCCCTGTGGGCAATATCACAACAAAATTTAAAATTTAAAATACTTTTTTAATTTGCACATATTTCTTTTATATATTTATTTTGATATTATTATATATATATATATATATATATATATATATATATATATATATAGTAAGCTTGGTAGATCCTTCCATTTTCATTAATATATAAGCAAGTTACAACCACATAAAATTGGTCAAGTGGCCTCAACTTGCCCACCAGGAAACCAAGTATGTTGGCCACCTAACCACATGATAAGCTTGTTGTAGCTAAACCTAGCAGCCTATGGCACAAGTGTTGCAGGGGAGATAGAAAGCCTCCTAGAGACAACCTCTGGGTTGATTGTAGACCAGTGCCTAAGATATCCTAAATAGACGAGTGCATGAAAGGTTATATATGAGGGGTTTGCAGCACTCAAATTGTCACGTAATGAAAGATAATAAGGGGGCTTGGTTCATTCCTCCAAAGGTATGAGTTATGTATTTCAGGTACTTCCTCACACACACAGTTCCCAGAAGTATCACATAGAACAACGGAGGCTGATTACTTCAAAGGGGATTACAACTTAATAGACTTTGTTGATTAAATGAGAGAGGATTATGAGAAAGCATATCTCATCGTATAGAGCCCAAAACGTCCATAATTCTATAGTGAACACATAGAGCTGCAAGCAATGGGAAATTCTACACTTGTTTGAGTTACAAGCAGAGATAATGGACTGAAGAGAGGATGGGTGCTATGATTCATATAGAGCAGTTTAAAGATATAATTTCAGCCCTTCATTCAGGCATATGCATTAATAAATCAACACACATGGATCTGCAAGGAAGCATGAAATCATTTCTAGCAACTATTATAGCATGAATGCAAAGAAGAATATGAACATAATGGAATTAAACATGAGGATAACATACTGTAATACTTAGAAGGGGGAATCACCACCATTTCTTTGCTTAGTCTGAAATATCTTCCTGTGTAAAGTAATACAGTCTGAAATACAAGTCATTCTCTTATAGATTTATGAGCCAAATTGGTATCACAGAGTTTAAACCCATCAGGTGAGAAATTCCGGAACCAGCCAAAAAACCCCCCAAAACTTGGTGTAAGTGTTGCTTCCCCCTTTTTATAAGAAGAGGGGGAGCTGGAATTATAGTTACAAAAATGTCTTAACCAGAGCTCTAGTTTTCCTACTAGACTAGATATCTCGGCCTATGTAAGGCGTTATTGCCCAAAACGATTACAATTGGGATTCAATCCCTTATTGGAAATAAATGGAAATTGCAGAAATATGAGGAAAATTGGAGGATGATGGAGGAAGAGGTCCTTTTTCCATTCCTGTGAAAGCCTCTGGTCAGGCCAAGTCTCTATCATCGTGCGTCCCTTTGGCTACTCAACTGGTTCCCTGTTGCTTCTGCCTTTACAGCGTGAATGACTCATTCTCTGGAGTACGGAGTGGGTCAACTGTAAATGTTTGTCTCGACAGTCCTTTTGTTGTGCATCGGAGTGGATTCCTGTGCTGAACCATTAAGTCATTACAGAGCCCCCCATACTGGTTTCACTACTACGCCAAGCTTCCTTCAATGCCCCAGCGACCGACCCATACACCTTCAATCCCTGTATTGTACTATCGAGGCCTCGCTGTAATCAGGGCTTTTCTCTTGAAATATTACGAATCCACGGGCTATGATCCCCCTCAACCCCCTTTGGTTTAGCCCCTTTCTGCTTTTCTTATCATATGGCTAAGGGCTATGACCAGGGGCTTAGCCCTCAGGCGCTAAGGCCTTCAGGCTCCTGTCTCGGGGGCCTTTTTCCTTTGTTACTTGGAATCCCGCATCCCAATGCTTGATAACACTTTACCTTTAGCCTTTTCCCCTTGACACTTGTGGTTGCCTATCTGCAGGATAGAGTGTTGAATGAGCGTGAGGCTTTTGAAAGGGACGAACCCGACATATTTATAACCTGAGTGTATAAAATATCGCGTTCGAGGAGTTCCCGCATATCGCAATCGTGGACCGGGAAGGAACTTTGACCGAAGAATGAACTTTGTTGTGTGCGATCGTCGATTGTCAATCTGAGGGGGTGAAGTCATCACTGCCACGTGTCACCCTATGAGTGGTGACACGTGTCACCTGGAAATGCCCCTATAGGACCCCTAAAAACGTTGAATTTGAATACCACGCATCCTCCGTACTTCCATGTCACTGATGACATCAGTTGCCATGTCATCACCGTACTACCATATGGAGGAGAGAGAAAGGGGGCCGCCCGTTCCTATTTTTGCATGTGTTTCCTTTGTTAAATGATTTTAGATTTTCCCGATGATTTAACGTTGAGGGCTTGAATTATCGGCGATTTGCGCTATTGATGTGTTTCACCCCCTACAATTCCTTAAGGATGGCCCATCGCAAGATTGTGGCATCGTGGGACTACAGGACTACGAGACTGCAAGACTGCGGGACTGTGAGACTACAAGACTGTGGGATCGCGGGACTACAGGACTGCAGGATCGCGATACCTCGAGACGTGGGATTGCGGGACTGTGGGACTGCAATATCGCGGGAATGTGGGATTTTCTATGCCCGGGGCCCTCCAATGTGCTCCTCTTTCATTTCAAGGCAACAAAACCCCCATCTTCAAACTGCTCTAACTTTTGATCTAGAAGTCCATTTTTGGACTTCTATATATCGTTGGAAAGCTTATCATAAGCACTATGCAGTGGACAGGGTTTGATTCGACATTAAGAGCTTCTATGGCTTGGTAAATGACTTCAAAATTCACTGCTTTTTTATACTTTGGGCAACTGATAACCTTATGAAGTAGTGAGTGACAACATTGGCTCCAACTAGGGACAATGCCTTGCTATAAAGGTGCTGAGAACGAGTAGACCAGTATCCTTTACCATTGGGAATGGAGTCAGAAATATATGAACTTACATAAAATATCCCTGAAAATTGGGTGTCACTTCCACCTCAAACTGAAATGCAGAAATGAAAATTCTAACAACTACAAATTAAATGCTCAGCTAGTGAGCTTATTTATGTACATTCCTACTTATGCATAGGGCTCAATTCACCTAAGTGAGTTCAACCCTCCAATGGAGCCAGGCCAACATTTGAGTACTGGACCTTATGCCTTCATGCTGCTAAAAAATAAAAATTAAAACAAGAAAGCACCATGAAAAATCTGCAAATGAAAAGCTTGATGCATGCTCTAGACATAACCTTTGATGTTGGCTTAAGAATATGCCCATGTACTCAGCCACAGGGTCATGGAATGGACAAGGAAAGTTTGCAGCTGCCTCTTTTTCATGAGCAATCTACTGACCAATATCCTCTTGGTCAGGGCAGCCACAATTACTTACCAGCTCCTCAACCTTAGGTCTTTCAAGAAAAGCTTGTTGCTGATCTTTTACTCCCCATTCTTCAAAGGGCCAACCCTCTTGGAAATCTGCAATGGAATCTTCAGCTTCTAAACTGTAAGAGTCATAAACTGGAGGGTCTGCTGAGAATTCCTGGCAGTAATCTTTTTGTGACAGACAGTAACAAACTCTGCGTGGTCTTTCAACTTTGGGTTCTCCTTGAAAAACTTGTTGTTGGGAGCTTTCTCCCCACTTGCTGGTAAACAGATCCTTCTGGACCTCTGCAACCATCTCATCCTCCTCTGAATAGTATGCATCATAAATGGGAGGAGGTTTTTGATCTTGCTCTCCATGTGAAGGGTGTGCATTGTAAACTGGAGCCTCTTTATTAACCTCCTGGTAGGCCTCCTCTCCTTGTGCAACTTCCCATGACTGGGGTTGTGGCTCTGCAACACTTGACTCTTCACCAGAGTCATGTTCATCATAGGAAGGAGGAACATCAAATTTAGTCGAATCATACCCCTAAGGGCTTGTTGGCAGCTCGATGATATTTCCTTCTTTTCTTTCTCGCTCATTTGGTGATGCTTCTTGATGCAAGTGGATGTTTTCATGGAGCGGAGCTCCACAAACATCTTTAGTAGGGTCTTCGACCTCGGGAATGTCTTCATCGTTAAAATGCGTGCAACAATCTTCAAATAGAGCATTCGGTGGGTAAAATCTTTTGAAATATTGATAGAATGTTGTATGAAAACATTTCAAGGAAGATATGTTGCCACGAGGTATCATTTTAAACCAAACTCTAGCATCCTCTTCTAAAGACAACTTGAACAACTTCATTTGTACATCTTCAAGATAAATACCTTGTTGCTCCAAGCATTCATAAAAATATTTGAGGTGTTGGTCAGGCCTTCTCTCTTTGTTCCCATTGAATCTAGGCAAATAGGCATTCCACACATGAAATGCAGGGACATGATTGGGATAACTAGCAATAAAAGAGAAATCCAGTGGGGCAAATTGGTTGGCCAAGAATGCAAGAAGGGCCATCTCGGAAACCTCCCTATATGAGTGATTTCAGTTTCAAAAGTAGGGAAAGTTTTGGTTGTTGTAGCATCAGAGTAAGTATTGGGTTGCTCGAAAGCTAGGATGATCAACTAGAGAAATGGACAGTGGAGTCACCAAGATGTTTACCATATAATGAAACAGTGGAGTTGCCAAGGTGAGAGATCTTCAACCCACACTTCCCCTTCTCACCTACAAAGGGAATGTAAAATTTTATCGTACCTAGGGAAAAATATTCTAATCTGTTCCGCGACAATGACGTTGGAAAGATGTTGTAGCTAAATCTAGCACCTTGTGGCACAAGCGTTGCAGGGGAGATAGAAAGCCTCCTAGAGACAACCTCTAGGTTGATTATAGACCAGTGCCTACGACGTATTAAATAGAGGAGTGCATGAAAGGTTATATATGAGGGGTTTACAACACTCCAATTGTCATGTAATGAAAGATAATAAGGGGGCTTGGTTCATTCCTCCAAAGGTATGAGTTATGTATTTCAGGTACTTCCTCACACACAGTTCCCATAAGTATCACATAGAACAACGAAGGCCGATTACTTCAAAGGGGATTACAACTTAATAGGCTTTGTTGAGTAAATGAGAGAGGATTAGGAGAAAACATAACTCATCATATAGAGCACAAAACATCCAGAATTCTATAATGAACACATAGATCTACAAGCAATGAGAAATACTACACTTGTTTGAGCTACAAGCAAAGGTAATGGACTGAAGAGAGGACGGGTGCTATGATACATATAGAATAGTTTAAAGATATAATTTTAGCCCTTCATTCAGGCATATGCATTAATAAATCAACACACATGGATCTGCAAGGAAGCATGAAATCATTTCTAGCAGCTATTATATCATGAATGCAGAGAAGAATATGAACATAATGGAATTAAACATGAGGATAACATACTGTAATACTTAGAAGGGGGAATCACCACCATTTATTTGCTTGATCTGAAAGATCTACCTATGTAAAGTAATACAGTCTGAAATACAAGTCATTCTCTTACAGATTTATGAGCCAAATTGGTATCACAGAGTTCAGACCCATCGGGTGAGAAATTCCTGAACCAGCCAAAAACTCCCCCAAAACCTGGTGTAAGTGTTACTCCCCCCTTTTTATAATAAGAGGGGGAGTTGGAATTATAATTACAAAATGTCTTAGCCAAGCTCCGGTTGTCCTGCTAGACTAGTTGTCTCGGCCTATGTAAGGCGCTATTGCCTAAAAATATTATAATTGGGATTCGATCCCTTCTAGGAAATAAATGGAAATTGCAGAAATAGAAGGAAAACTAGAGGATGATGGAGGAAAAGGTCCTTATGTCGTTCTTGTGAAAGCCTCTGGTCAGGCCAAGTCTCTATCATCGTGCGTCCCTCTGGCTGCTCAACTAGTTCCCTGTCGTTTATTCCTTTACTGCGTGAATGACTCATTCTCTAGAGTACGAGTGGGTCGACTGTAAATGTCTGTCTCGATAATCCTTTTGTTGTGTGCCGAAGTGGAGTCCTGTGTTGAACCATTAAGTCATTATGGAGCCCCCCATACTGGCTTCATCATTGCGCCATGCTTCCTTCAATGGCCCAGCTGCCGACCCATACGCCTTCAATGCCCTGTATTGTATTATTGGGGCCTCACTGTAACCAGGGATTTTTCCTTTGAAATATTACAAATCCGCGAGCTATGATCCCCCTCAGCCCCCTTTGGTTTAACCCCTTTCTATTTTTCTTATCATATGAACAAGGGCTTATCCCTCGGGCACTAAGGCCTTCAGGCTTTTGTCCCAGGGGCCTTTTTCCTTTGTTGCTTGGAATCCCGGATCCTGACGCTTGATAACACTTTACCTTTATCCTTTTCCCCTTAACACTTGCGGTCATCGATCTATGGGATAGAGTGTTGAATGAGCGTGATACATTTTAAAGGGATGGACCCGACATCTCTATAACCTCAGTGTATAAAATATTGCGTCCGGTGAGTTCCCGCATATCGCAACCGCGGGCTGGGAAGGAACTTTGGCAGAAGAATGAACTTTGTTGTGTGCGATCGCCGATTGCCGATCTGGGGGGTGACGTCATCACTACCATGTGTCACCCTGTGAGTGGTGACACGTGTCACCTAGAAATGCCCCTATAGGACCCCTGAAAATGCTAAATTTGAATGCCACACATCCTCCATACTTGCACGTCACTGATGATGTCAGTTTCTGATCTAGGTGGCTCTAGAGACACACACAAGACAAAGAGGGCTGATGGAAGCTCGAAAATCAAAGTAATCAAAATGTTTTTGAACTAGGACCAGAGCGTAGATCTTGTTGTCCTGATCGCGGCAGTGCGAACGGTTCGTCAAACCAAGTCCGTATGTGAGAGTTAGAAGCAGTCAAAGTTCGGTTGACTTTTTGCTGACTACGCTGGCTTATGGAGGCCACAATTTGGACAGAACCTGGCCACCAGATTCTGGGGAACCTGGACCAGATTCTGGACGAATTTGTGGGCCAGTTAATTTGTCTCCTACAACCTAAAATCTGAATATTTTAAAAAGGCCCATTTTAAAAATATATATAAATATTTTGGGTGGCGGGCCACCAACCCCGCCACCCTCACAACAACCATTCTATATATATGTGTTACCATATATTTGGGCCAGCGGGAATCGAACCCGCCCGGCCACGTGGCTGGCCCACACCACGGGCGGCCCAACCAATCATGTAATACGACAAACCAAACAATGGTCAACCCATTTAATGCGCGCACCCAAAACACAACACGCCAACAAAACGATGAACACGCCAAGTTTAAACTATGGGATTTGTGGTTGAAACAATTATGTAATAAAAATAGGGAGGGGCAGGAATTGATCCCCCGACCCCTCCTCAACCAAATGCCAACTTTACCATTGTGCCAAACTGACTTATTGATAAGTCTACCCAACAAATTTATATGAACCCAGTTTTCTCAGTGCACAGGAAGCAGATGGAGGAACCATGAGCGGGCATGGATTTCAAGGCAGAGGAGGCAGAACCTTGACACGCATTTCGAGGCAAAATATTCCTTGATGCCCAAAGATTCTCCAGGGAGGTAAAAATTCTTTTTATCGGAATGTAACCAAGTTTACAGTCAATTTTCATAGATTTTCGTCGGGAACGCCATGGCAAGGTCAGATTTGCCTTTTGAGCAACAGATTTGCAGATTCCCAATGGAGGGATTCTTGACGAAATCTTTCAGATTCCTTGGACGCTAAAATTTGCTACAGTCAGAATACAGCCAACTTCACACTCATTTTTCTCATAATTCCACAAGGAGCCTGATGGCGCAATTGGAATTTTGATTTGAGCAACAGATTTTCAAAGGACCCGAAGGAGGGAATCTTTGAGGAATCTAAAAGATTCCTTTAGCCAGATTCTCACTTTCTCATAATTCAAAAATTGGACAGTCAATTTTTCACTATTCGATGCCACAAATCTGATGGTGCATTTAGATTTCTCATTTGCTCATTCTATTTTTCAGCCACTTTTCTAAGTGGAATGCAGGTGTCAACATTCATGTGCGAGCAATCATTTCCGTGCGATTGATGCCGTGAGATTGATGGCACGAACAGCTTCACCTGTTTGACATCCGCTTCTTCAGATGGCCCTTGGATGTGAGGTATATGCAATGTGTTCATGTACTTCTTTTGCTATGCATTGTGCTGCACAGATCTGTGTTTGATGTTTGATGTGGGATCTTGTTTTCATACTTGCTTCATGATTCCTGCTTGATGTGATACAGAATCATCTGTGTGATGTACTTGTTGTCATGATTCATCATGTTTTGTTTGAGATCCCTTTGTCATTATGTTGATGGGATACTCATGTTGTCGACATGTATGTTTGCACTGAGATCGCTTTTATGTCATGTTGGTGGGATGCTCATCATGCATGAGTTTGTGTCATACTGATAGGAGTCCTTTTGACTGAGAGTTCCTGTAGTGGAACATATCTTGGAGCCACTCCTGCGTGAGGGAATTTTCCTTTTATGATAGCAACATCACCTCTTGTGTACATCATCACTATTGACATCACTTAATGCAGCGGCCTACACCATCTTAACACCGGGGCTCGGAGATGTAGTCCCTCCTGGACGAACTCCATTATCAATGGCTTATGTTTTTATGTTGCTGATGATTGTCATGTTCCTCTTCTTTACATCATGCACATGTATTCATTTATGTTTCTTTTAAAAAATGCAATTTAACACATCACGAAAGTAAAAGGTCTTGGAAGGGTCCTTCGTCACACCCGGACCTGGATCAAGTGGTATCAGAGCAATCTTTGCGTTGATGTGAATTGCAGTGTGAACAATGGAATGTGCAGTGACAGAGGATGAAAAAGCAATATACGAGACCATGCTCAAAATTTCCAAAAGGGTAGAGATAATGTATGAAACTCTACAGAAAGAGACAGAGGAAAATTTGCGATTGCAGCTTCAGTTGCAAGCCACAAAAGAGGCCCTGGAAGAACTGAAGCACAACAACCAAAGTCTTCAAACAGATAACGTTGAATTGAAGATGCGTCTACATGAAGAGAAAGTGGAGAAACATAGTCTGCTACGACATCTGCAAGCAAAGGACGAGGCCTTGGAAAAGCTGCAGCGTGACCCACGTGAGGTAAAAAGTAGTTCTCCATCTTCACGTATATCTCCTGATGATGATTTCGCTATTTTTGAAAATCACACCACAGGAATTGGCTCCAAACTGTTGAAGAAAATGGGGTATGAAGGAAAAGGCTTGGGCTTCAATGGCCAAGACATTGTCAACCCCATCAAAGTAGAGGAGGTAAAAGATGTTGATTTCCTTTCAGTTTCGTCGTCGCATAGTATGATTTCTGTTGGAGATTTGGAGATCCCAATTACAGGGACAAACATGAGGCTCCTTACCAGGACAAGGCACAAGAAGGAAGAAAAACTTGGTATTAATAACCAATACATAACTCAACCATTGGAGGTTGTGCAGAGACCTCAATTTGTAGGCTTGAGATACACCAAGGGAGAATGCTCGAAGGTGTCAGGTTCATTTGAGACATCATCGAAATCTTCGAGGAAAGAGAATGATGGGAACACATCCCCATCATCCCATAGCAGTTTTCATTGTAGGGAAAGAGCTGAGGCGAGATCTCATCGCCATAATGATACCAGAGACAGCAAGGGAAGGTATAACCACTCTCAACATTCGAATGCTCATTTCGATTATAATCATGTTGTTAATGATGAACGTAAAACATGGCATCGAAAAACATGTACCTTTTGTGGATTACATAACCATACATTTTCTAAGTGTTGGAAAAGAATGGCAGCACACAAAAGGATGAGGCGTGAAAGACCCTCTCAACAACAGGTAAAGAAACATGTTAAACAGATCTGGAGGAAGAAAACCTATTGCAGTCATTGCGACAGAAGTGGCCATCAAAGAGCCACTTGTCGGAGGCTCCATCAAGAGCAACACCTTAAAGACAAAGTGTCGATGCATGAACCAAATGAAACAATTGTTGCAAAACCATCACAGGGTGATGACCCGTTCACCTTGGTAAGTGAAAAATGGTTCCTAGATATGCTAGTGTTTCATGGTCGTACTTTTGTAGATCATTTGTTGCATTTTAAAATGTAAAAGTGATGATGTGTTTTCCATCACTTGTTAAGCAACAATGATGCCTGGTCTTGTTTTGTGTTGCATGATAAACTGTGAAAGTGATGTCGTGTTTCCATCACTTGTTAGAGAAAAAAATAGTGTTTTGCCTTATTATTGTAAATCATGTGTTGCAGTGATGACGTGTTTTCCATCACTTGTTGAAGCAACGATAATAGGTTGGCCTTGTTTTCGTAGCTGGGGTATTGCGTCCATCTTGTTGTAAACTTGACCACTGAGTATAAACTTGTGGCAAGTGTGGGACGCTTGGGTCATTAGTTGGTCATGACAGTCAAGCATGTAATTTGCGAAAACAATGTACTACAGGTTGCAGAAGTAGTAGGTGTCGGCTCATCGCTTAAGGCTCCGAAGAACAATGGTGAAGGAGATGGAAGCGAGGCCTTTCAGGATGCTTGTGATGTAGACAAGGTACAAAGAAGTTGCAGATTATTTTTCATGCTTTTGGAGGACCAAAAGCTCCTTAATGGGGAGGATTGATCCAGGTGGCTCCAGAGACACACACAGGACAAAGAGGGTTGATGGAAGCTTGCAAATCAAAGTAATTAGAATGTTTTCGAGCTAGGACCAGAGCATAGATCTTGTCGTCCTGATTGTGCCAGTGTGAACGGTTTGTCAAACCAATTCCATATGTGAGAGTGAGAAGCAATCAAAGTTCGGTTGACTTTTTGCTGAATGGGCAGGCTTAAGGAGGCCACAATTTGGACAGAACCCGGCCACCGATTCTGGCCAAACTGGGCCAGATTTCGGGCAAATTTGTGGCCCGGTTAATTTGTCTCCTTCGGCCTAAAATCTGAATATTTTAAAAAGGCCCATTTTAAAAAATAAAATTATATATATATATATATATATATATATTGGGTGGCGGGCCACCAACCCCGCCACCCTCACAACAACCATTCTATATATATATGTGTTACCATATATTTGGGCCGATGAGAATCGAACCCCCCACGTGGCCGGCCCAACCAATCATGTAATATGACAAACCAAATAATGGTAAACCCATTTAATGCGCGCACCCAAAACACAACACACCAACAAAACGGTGAACGCGCCAAGTTTAAACTGCGGGATTTGTGGTTGAAACAATAATGTAATAAAAATAGGGAGGGGCGGGAATTGATCCCCCAACCCCTCCTCAACCAAATGCCAACTTTACCATTGTGCCATACTGACTTATTGATAAGTTCGCCCAACAAATTTATATAAATCCAGTTTTCTCAATGCACAGGAGGCAAATGGAGGAACCAGGAGTGGGCACGGATTTCTAGGCAGAGGAGACAGAACCTTGACATGCAGTTCGAGGTAGAATATTCCTTGATGCCCAAAGATTCTCCAGGGAGGTAAAAATTCTTTTTATCAAAATGTAACCAAGTTTACAGTCAATTTTCACAGATTTTTGTAGGGAATGCCATGGCGAGGTTAGATTCGCCTTTTGAGCAGCAGATTTGCATATTCCCAGTGGAGGGAATCTTGAGGGAATCTTCCAGATTCTTTGGACGCTGAAATTCACCAGTCAGAATACAACCAAATTCACACTCATTTTTCTCAGAATTCCACAAGGAACCTAATGGCACAGTCGGAATTTTGATTTGAGCAGCAGATTTTCAGAGGACTCAGAGGAGGGAATCTTTGAGGAATTTAGGGGGAATCTAAAAGATTCCTTGAGCCCAGATTCTCACTTTCTCATAATTCAAAAATTGGACAGTCGATTTTGCACTATTCGACACCACAAATCTGATGGTGCATTCAGATTTCTCATTTGCTCATTCTATTCTTCAGCCACTTTTCTAAGTGGAATGCAGGTGTCAGCATTCATGTGTGAGCAACCATTTCCATGCGATTGATGGCACGAACAACTTCAGCAGTTTGACATCCGCTTCTTCAGATGACCCTTGGATGTGAGGTATATGCAGTGTGTTCATGCACTTCTTTTGCTATGCATTGTGCTGCACAAATCCCTGTTTGATGTGAGATATTGTTTTCATACTTGCTTCATGATTCCTGCTTGATGTGATACGGAATCATCTTTGTGATGTACTTGTTGTCATGATTCGTCATGTTTTGTTTGAGATCCCTTTGTCGTTATGTTGATGGGATACTCATGTTGTCGCCATGTATGTTTGCACTGAGATCCCTTTTATGCCATGTTGGCGAGATGCTCATCATGCATGAGTTTGTGTCATACTGATAGGAGTCCTTTTAACTGAGAGTTCCTATAGCAGAACATCTCTTGGAGCCACTCCTGCCTGAGGGCATTTTCCTTGTATGATAGCAACATCACCTATTGTATACATCATCACTATTGACAACACTTAATACAGCGACCTACACCATCTTGACACCGGGCCCGGAGACGTAGTCCCTCCTGGATGAACTCCATTATCAACGGCTTATGTTTTTATGTTGTTGATGATTGTCATGTTCCTCTTCTTCACAGCATGCACATGTATTCATTTATGTTTCTTTTAAATAATGCAATTTAACATATCATGAAAGTAAAAGGTCTTGGAAGGGTCATTCGTCACACCCGGACCTGGATCAGTTTTCATGTCATAACCGTACTGCCATGTGCAGGAGAGAGAAAGGGGGCCACCCGTTCCTGTTTTTGCATGTGTTCCCTTTGTTAAATGATTTCCGCTTTCCCCGATGATTTAACACTGATGGCCCTAATTATTGGTGATTTGCACTATTGGCGTGTTTCTCCCCCCGCAATTCCTTAAGGATGGCCCAACGTAGGACTGTGGGATTGCGAGACTATAGAATTGCGGGACTGGAGGACTGCAGGATTGCGGGACTGTGGGATCGTGGGGCTGCGCTACTACAGGACTACGAGAACGCAATACTGCAGGATCACGGTACTGCGGGACGCGGGATTGCGGGACTGTGGGACTGCGATATCTCAGGAATGCGGGATTTGCTATGCCCGGGGCCCTCCAATGTGCTCCTCTTTCATTTCAAGGCAACATAACCCCCATCTTCAAACTGATCTAACTTCTTATCTAGAAGTCCATTTTTGGACTTCTATATATCGTTGGAAAGCTTATCACGAGCACTATGCAGTGGAGAGGGTCCAATTCGACCTTGAGAGCTTCTGTGGCTTGGGAAATGGCTTCAAAATTCACTTCTTTTCTGTACTTTGGGCAACTGATAACCTTATGAAGCAGTGAGTGACAACAAAGTCGTCTAGTAACAAAAAGTAATCAGTCTTTCTACCCAAGCTATATAAATTTTTATATCATGTCCTTGTCCATACTCTATTTGTCTATAAACATATATGAATTTAAACTGAAAAGTAAAAGTTATCTGCATATGTACTAATTGAAAATAAAAACCAGTTAACATTCTAATCATCGTGCTCAACAGAGGTAGAATCGACTGGAGGTGTTTCTCAATGCGGCTGAGGCATCCTTCCTGCTTTTGCATTTGAAATTGCAACTTATGGAAATCATGTTTGTAATTGGGAAAGTCCTGCACTGTTTTCGCCATGCTCACTGAATTTTGCTCCAAGGCCTTGCCCAAGAGGCTCTTCATAATCCAATACAGGTACAGGGTCTGTTTAAAGTATGTCACCCGCCCTTGAGTATGCCCAGGATCTGGCACTAGCATGCGCCAATCTTCCATCTCTATCTCTGTTGCACTCCCCTAACGGTTCAGGTCAACTTTCCATTCCTCAATCAAACTTCTAATCCCTTCACTGGTCCCCTCTTGGTATGCATTGGTTGCTTCATTAATGAGGTCGGCGACAAGTTTCCTGCCATGTCTCCCGCATGAGGAACTAGACTCATTCTCTTGCACAGCCGCCCGAGACCTCCTACCTCGGCCCCTAGCCTTCACTGCACTTGCCATCACAGTACAAACTCAGTGCCTGGTAATGAAATAAGAATTGACAAATCCCTGTGTAGGTGAGGGTGCGAGCCCATAAACCACATATATATTTATATATTTAAATTATAATTTAGATTTATTTTATTTTATTAAATATTATATTATATATATATGAAAA
Source organism: Pinus tabuliformis (assembly GCA_031772625.1). NCBI lineage: Eukaryota > Viridiplantae > Streptophyta > Pinopsida > Pinales > Pinaceae > Pinus > Pinus tabuliformis. Next base: position 1,282,773,635 of record CM062818.1, on the reverse strand, counting down.
TACTAAATGGCAATAAAATGTTTTGTTTATTTTATATATTTTATTAAAAAATATATTTTTAATTAATTATAATTTTCTATTTTATTTTTCATCATTAATTAATATATTTATATTGATAGTTACATAGTATTTTTATATTGTTTTTGTTTTTAGTCAAAAAGGCTTGATTTTCAATTAGTTTTGAAAGTTCTAAATATTAAACTAAATATTTTGAAAATCAAAAATAAATTTTGAAATTTTTGAAATTTGAAATTCTATTTTTTGATTGGTTCATTTACAAGAATTGATTAATTTCATGGTGTTTAAAATTGATTCTTTACAAAAAAAAAAAATATTTAAAATACAAAAAGTCAAAAAAATATTGCATGCAACCAAGTGCCATAACATTTAATAAACATGTCAAATCTAAATATTTATAAAAATGATTTGTCACTGTACCAAACCAAGTGTCATAACATTTAAGAAAGAGTACACCTATCAAATCTATTTTAATATTTATTTTTACTAATAAAAATATACAAGACAACAAATATAATTATTCATATATTATGTTATATTATTTTTAATTGGACAGTTTTTATTTTTTTTAATTAATAATTGGAGAGTGAATTTATAACAAAATAAATAACAACATATTTTTAGGTTACACTATTTATTTAAATTAATTTATTTGCATAAACCATTTAAATTTCTTTTTAAATATAATTTATTTAGATAATTTTTAATTTATTTATTTTTTATGTTTTCTGTATGAAAAATATTGATATTGTATTTGAAAATTTATATATTTATAATTTTTAATACAATTTTTACATAATAATAACAATAATTTAATTTTAAAAGATATAAATATTATATTTTATGTAATCTTAAATTGAGGTTTATGATTACTATATAACATACTTTATATATACATGTTTTTGGAGGTTTTTAACTCTATAAACATTTAAGTTAATCTAAAGCAGCTATTAATTATTTTTTACATTAAAAACAAGTACTAAGTAACAACACTACATATAACCATATTAAATTTCATATTTTTTTGAAAATTTTCCTTTTATTAATATTTATTTTTTCATTTTTCATTATTTAATTAGAATGATTTGTTTTTTTTTTTTTTTAACAAGAACGAGTATGGGTTTATATTAGAATTGTGGCTAAAATGCCTTTATCGATTATAATAATTAAGGCCAAGCCCATGAACTTTCTTCCACCAGATGATCAAAGGCCCCAAGATTTGGGTGCCAATGTTTCTTACTCGGAACTAGAGAATCTATTTCTATTATTTTCCCTATCTTATGGACACAAACAAACTGATTTAGTATAATGCAGTAAAACATGAGAACAAGATTATGGAATGGAGTCCCACTCCTTGACCCCATCTCTCAAGAGAGAGCCAGCTGCAAGAGGCACCGCTCTGTTGGCTTCCGAGTCAACATCCTTATTGTTCTCCCTCAATACATGAAAGAAATTAACAGACTGAAGAGATTTCACCAAAAGTCTGATTCTTGACACCACTCTAGCTAATCTAAGATCAGCAGGAGGAGAATTCTCCACTATGACTTTAATAATGGACTGAGAATCTCCGATAACATTTACCTTTGTTAAACCAAGGGCCTTGACTTGCTTGAGACCTTGAAGAAGTGCCAAGGCTTCAGCTTGGATACTTGTGGAGTACCCTATTCCCCAAGCAAAGTTAGTCACAATTCTGCCTTCCTTGTTCTTTATAACTCCTCCTGCCCCTGCCATACTGGGGTTTCCTTTCGCTGCCCCATCAAAGAACAAGGTATGCCTAGATTGCCTGGTGAGCCATTCTGATAGTTCATTCTCCTTCCCTCTGAATTGCCATTCTTTTTTTTCCTTGTGATGTCTTATTTCTCGAGAGAAATGGAGATCCAACGAAGTGCCCCAATCTAAGTCCTGCTGACTTAGGTTCGAATCCGACAAATGCTCACCCAGACTTTCTTTCCATTGACTTTTTATCTTGATTATGATGAATTTCGGATTTTTCCCTTCATCTCTGAAAACTCTTCTATTTCTCTCAAGCCAAATTTGCCAGCAGATAAATTTTGGCAAGGAGAGCCAAGCAGCCTTAAAGCTTTCATTTTTTGGAAGTGTTTCTGGATAAAAATTTCGCCAGGTTGCAAATAAATCAGAGATAGAAATTGGCAAGATGAACACTCTTTTCCAGTGGCTCAAGAGATTCTGCCAGATTTCTACTGAGTATTTGCATTCCAACATTAAATGGTGGGCATTCTCTTCACTGTCACAACACAATTGGCATCGTGAGGGTCCATGGAATCCTTTCTTCTTTAACCTGTCCTCAGTAAGAATTCCTTTGTGGCATAACAGCCAACAGAAAAAGTCCACCTTTGGCATGGTCTTGTAACTCCATAGACCCTTCCACACAGCAGGATCTGGTGGAACATGTGGACGCTCCTGCAATGATTTATACCCCTGCGCTACTGTATATGTTCCAGGCTTAGCTCCCCAGCCACGGGCATCCTTCTTCCCTGCACGCAGAGGTGCCTTCCCATTCAACAGCGTGAGCAGAGTGTCCCGATCATTGGTCAACTCAGTTGGCACGGGCGGCAGGTTCCAACGCAGCCAAGTGTTGCCTGTCCATGTCGAGATGTCCCAAAGTGTAAAGAGCCCAGCGCCATCCAACCACGAACGCAGCTCTTGAAGGGAGCCGTTGCTCGACAGGGGAGGGTACATCATGATACCATCATCCCAGAGACTGATTTCTTTTCCATTGTCGGGTATCCAAAACGTGTTGTTTTTAATTAGAGGAATTGCTTTGTGACAGAGTTTTAACAATTGCGATCCGGTGGTGGGCAGGGAATTGTCCAAGCATCTTTTCCGCGCCCCAGTAAAATACTTCTTCCATAATGCTCTTTGCGCCCAGCCTGGATGAGGACCAATGATTTTCCAAAAAATCTTGGCTCCCATGGCTGTGTTTTGAAGACTGAGATCCTTAAAGTTCAGACCTCCTTCATTCAAGGGCTTACAGATTTTATCCCAGCTTACCAATGGGATTCTTCTTTCATTGTGATTGCCACCTTTCCAAAAGAATTTGCGGATGAAGGCTTCCATTTTCCTGATGATGCCAGTTGGAGCTAGGATAACAGAGAATTGGAAGATGGGTAGACTACTGAGTACGGATTTGATGAGAACTGTTTTGCCGGCAAGATTTAGCCAAGTGAATCCCCAAGCTTGAATTTTTGCCTTGAATTTGTCTAGCAGAGGGAACCAGTCTTTGCTGTAGGCAAGTTTGCGGAAGATAGGAAGGCCCAGATAGATAAAGGAAGTCCAATTGAGGGAGGCAGAGAAGCCTAAAGTTCTAGAGATGGCAGTGAGGGTGTTGGCAGAGATATTCCAACAGAAAACATTGCATTTCCCTTTGTTTAAAATGCTGCCTGTAGCTTCACAATATTCATCCAGTACTTCCTTGAACCTTAAGGCGGATCGGGCGGAGGCAGCCCCTAGCAGGAGAGTATCATCGGCAAATAGAGCATGGTTTACATTTTTAACCCCTCTGGCAATGTTGAGCCCCAGGATCTCTTGATCAACCAGCTTCTGATCTAAATAGAAGCTCAGGACAGAAACATGGAGGACAAAAAGAAGCGGGGAAAGGGGACAACCCTGCCTGAGTCCTCTTGATGCTTTGAAAAAGTCTGTTGCTCTCCCGTTCACCAAGGGAGCGATCCAAGGATCGGCAATACAAGCTCGAATCCAATTGATAAAATTCATTCCAAAGCCAAATTTTTGCATGACTTCCCAAAGAAAACTAAGTCTGACTCGATCAAAAGCATTTGCCAAGTCTAGTTTGATTACCATACCTTTCTCTTTGCGTTGTAGGCTTGAATGAATCGCCTCTTGAACTAGGATGAAGTTGTCCGCAATCTGTCTCCCTTGAACAAACCCGCCTTGATTCTCCGGAATGATGGCTGGGAGGATACCTTTTAGCCTATTGGCGATCACCTTTGTGATTAATTTATATCCAATGTTGCAAAGAGAGATGGGACGGAACCTATTGAAAGCCTTAGCGCCCTTTTCCTTGGGGATGAGGGCAAGGAAGGCAGAATTGGTGTTGCCCCCTATTTTCTGGCAATTTTGAGATTTCAAGATCATTTTGTAGAGGTCTTTTTCCACAATCTGCCAACAGGATTGGAGGAATCTTGCGGTGAAGCCATCCGGGCCTGGGGCTTTGTCGGGCTCCATGTCGAAGAGAGCATCCTTTATTTCTTTTATAGTGATCTTTGCTTCAAGATGTTGATTCATTGTGGGGGAGATCTTAGTAGGGACCGCCCCCAAGAATTTGGAGTTTGGGTCCGTCACTCCTTCTTCACTATAAAGTTTTTTAAAGTGAGTGAAAGCTGCTTTCTTGATGCTCCCGAAATCCTTGTGGATAGAGTTCCCTTCCTTAATTTCTGCAATAGAGTTGAAGCTCTTTCTAGCTTGGGCTTGTTTGTGGAAGAAGGCGGAATTTCTGTCTCCCGCTTTAAGCCATAGACTCCGAGACTTTTGTCTCCAATATTCTTCCTCCGAGAGGCAAGCTTTATGGAAATTTTGTTGAAGATCGGCCTCCTTATCTAATACATCTCTAGTGATTTCTGCATCTTCATTTTGGGCATGATGCTGATCGAGTCTGTCTTGGGCCAATTTTCTCTCTATTGCAGGGTTGGGGAGGGATTTGGCCCATGATTTTAGGACAACTTTTAGTCTTCTAAGCTTTTCCTCCCAGATGTAGAAGGGGGAGCCCTTCACCGACATTTTCCAACAATCTTGAACCAAGTTCAGAAACTCAGGATTCTTGACCCAAAGTGGACTGAATCTGAAAGGAATAGGGCCAAGATCATTATGATCCAGTATCTCAAGCTTAATAGGCTTGTGATCTGAAACGTTGCAAGGGAGGATGTGCATTCTGGACTCGAGACCAAGCAAAAGAAAGGAACTCTGCACCAGAAATCTATCAAGTCTTGCAGCAATGTGGTCAGGGCCTATTCTTTTGTTAGACCAGGTGTACTTACCATTGGAAGGAGAGATGTCGAGCAGATCCCAGTCCTGCATGAGATCCTCCACCCACTCCCTTGTTGGATCCCTTATGATACTGCCTCCTCGCTTTTCCTCCGCATGCAAGGTGAGATTTAGATCTCCAGCAACTATGATGTTTTCCAAATTCTCTGATTCCGACAGTTGCCTGATGGAGTCCCAACAGGCCCTTTTCTCCCCTGCATTTACTGGGACATAGACATTGAAGAGACAAAATGCCTCCCTCGAGTCCACGTGCTGTAGCTTCAGAAACAACCAATGGGTATTGAGGATCTCTGTAACCAACAAATACTTGGATTTATTCTAGAGAGAGCCCAACCCCCCAGAGGCTCCCCGTGCTGAGACGGCTTGACCTCTGCCTTCCTTCCAATTTTTTTTACTGATTTGGAGAAACTCGTTGTCCTCCATTTTTGTCTCCTGAATTAGAAGAATATCTGGGGCTTCTATTCTTATAAGACTTCTCATTGCTTCTTCTTTCACTCTACTCCCCATTCCTCTGCAATTCCAGGAGACTATCTTCATCATTTATTTTTATGTTGATGGGCCCCCTTGGAACCCTGTGCCTGATTTCTTGTCACCTTCAGATTTTTAGCAAGGAGTTTCTCCAGAGTGGGTTGACTACCTGTTGTGCTCTACAACAACCCCCCATTTCATATCAAGTTTATTCTCAAAACTATAATATGAAATGGGCCCCTTTTTATTTTAATTGGTATCAACTTAGTATTATTCAAAAAGATCCGAAAACAAAATGAAAACATTACAAAACCTTTTTGATAAACCAATTAATTGGTCTTATAATATATAAATGAGTAATCTTTTATCATTGCGATAAAGCGATCGCAAGATCGCATGTCGCAATGACAAAGGAGGCATAACTTAAAGACCCATTGGTTTTCTCCGACGCGACAACACGCAAAAGGCTATCGGATATCGGCAATAACGAGTTATCATAACAAAAGTCCCTTTCGCTCCGATGCGATGCGATATCGCTATCAGCGATCGGAGATGTACCATGCATGCTTTTCAAAGTTCTCAGTTAATACTCCCGATGCGAATTGGCGATATCGCTATCGGCAATCGGGGATTCCAAAAGGAACCAATATAACGATTTAAGTTTTCCCCGACGGCCGATTGCGATAAAGCTAAAAGCGCGAATTTCAAAAAATTGATAAAGCAGGGATATTACGGTTAATTCGTATTAAAGGCCTTATCTTCCCAATAGCGATTCACTTGCGCTCAACCGCCAAAACATCCAAGACATGCTTAAACGAATCATTCGGCCAATAAACGATATGATGGGCATTTAAAGGATTGACAGGTTTTAACGGCCATTTAATGAAATAGTAAGTCTAAAAAATCTTTTCACAGATTGTATCCGCGACCACTTTAAGTTAATCCTTCATCATGCATCGATCAATATATCTCGCTCATATTTGGTTTGCGCTACCAATTCTCTGTATTACGTTCATTGTCACTCCTGTGCAGAGCTCTTCCGAAGCAGTAGATTTAAACAGAATGGGGAAGAAGTCTAAGAAGACTGCAATAGCTTCCGCTTCGCCAGCCACAGGACAACTCATCGCTGATCCAGGAGCTAAAAGAAAAGGATTGATATCCGACACTACATGTCTAGGACTCGGCAAAACTACTTGGCAAAGTACCTATAATTTGATTGAGGCCGAAGAACCCGAGGTGACAGCAGTACAAGCCACAGCAGATACGACTCGAAAATCTGATGCTACTCTAAAGGATTTAGCTGACTCTTTCCTTCATCGGATAGCAGCCCGGGAACAAATTCTCCCATATACGGATGTAGTGAGGTGGGCAATTGAAGAAATCCCAATTACAGACAGAACCTTTTGCACCATGGATGGGAGAATCTTCAGTTCATTTCAACCTAATGATTTGAGGCAAATGTATCATTTGCCTGTACCGGAGAAGAAGTACAACAAGGCATTCCTGGAGAAATTCAGAGATGAAAACGAAATTGAATCCGAACCCATTCAGGATTGGAGGCAAAATCCAGCAAAACACAAGCATGAGTCTTCGGGTAAGTACTCTGTTGATTCTCTATGTTCTCCTTATTGTTATGCTGGGATAATGATGTGTAGATTGTGGGGGTTACATGATTCCGCAAATTTCACTATAGAAATGGTTCCTTTGATGGAGGCAGCATGTAATAGTGAAATAATGGATTGGGCAACTGTACTGTCGGATAAGCTAGCAACCGCAGTTCTAGATTTTAGAAGCAAAACCCGCATCACTGAAAGGTTTATTCCCCCATTCTACTATAGTGCTTATATCTTGGACACCCTGTGTTTTAATTCTGAATTTCCTGTGCTTGGATGGAGGTGGACTCCACAAGACCCCATGCCCATTCATATATACCATCGGAAGTTGTGGAAAACTTACTATAAACACCATTTATATCAAGTTTGCAATGGTTTTATGTTACCCATTCACTACTCTATTTTTGATAAACCTGCTCCTAAGATTTCCTACCAAGCAGGGGTTGATTTGACATCCATAGGAAGATGGTTTGGAGAGGAAAAATTTACCTATGTAAGAATTTTCGGCAGCCAAGCCAAACCTCATGTCCTCCCTTTGTACATACCTGATAAGCTGTTGGCTAGGGAGATAGCCTATCAGATTACATCCGAAGGAGTGACACAAACTCTAAAGAACAAAAAGAAGCAGGTTTGGCCCTCTTTTCCTCTAAGATGCGGTGTCTACGCTCTGCATGACTTTAAACATGCAGAGAAAGAAGCTGAAAAAATGAAGGCATTAAGTCTAGCAACTCTTCCTAATAGGCGATTTGATCCAAACAAAGTCGCCTATAATGCACTTGAACAGGCAAGATTGACAAAATTTTATCATAAAGAAGATATGTTCGATGACCTGTTCTCATCAGCTGAGTCAATGTCCCAAGTTAAATCGCTGGCCAGAATGGAACATAAGGATGACGGGTTAGTTGAATTCAACAGACTTAGAGAACAGAGGTTGCAAACTCTACCTCTAGATCTGTTAGCAACAACCCCAATGACAGAATCAAGCGAGCCTGAGCAACGACTCACTAAGGAACCTCCTGTTACATCAAAAGAACAGGAGGAAGTGCATATGGAAAAACAAGAGGAAACCCAGACAAAAGAGCAGGAACAGAGCAACACAGAGGTGAATGTAGATGCCCAGATTGACCCGAAATTGCTCCAGGAATGGCAACAATTCGACTCAATCATCAGCAATCTTGAGTGCTCGAAGGAAGCCGAAACATCAAAAGCGGCTGACACACAGGAGACAACTTCAAAACAGGTTCCAAGTGGAACCAGCGGCCTACCCAGTTCTAAAGAAGTAGAGATAATCCCTAAGGATCCCTCCGATCAGATTATTTTGCAAGTAGAAGAAATTCCTCCCTTAGATGTCTTCTACAGCGCAAAACACAAGGCTGTGGTAAAACGACAGCGGAAAAGGAGAAGGAATGATCAACCTTCCCTATTCCTTGAACAAACAGTGACGGGCAACGTGGTTTGGAAAGAGGAATTTGATCCCTCTGATGACCTAACAAAACTATCACAATATGTTGGAGCCTATTCAGCAGCTACAATAGACAAGGCATCAGAGGTGAGTAATTTATTAAAAGGAAAAGACCAGGAGATCTTTTCACTACAAGCACAACTATCGGAGGCACAACAGAAGGCAGAGCAAGCAGAGCGGCAATTGTTTACACAACAACAAATAAATAATCAATTGAATAAACAATTGTAGGAAGAGAAACAGAAGATTGATTACAGTGCAGCTCAAAAGCAGAAAGAGCTGTCTAAGGCATTGGCACAACTAAAAGCAGCGAATGAACAAATGCTGAAGTCGAAAGATGAGAAAATTGCTCAACTATCAGCCCAGCTTGTGAAAACAAATAATCTTCCACAGATAGATGAATTCAGAGCAGAGGCATTATAGATAAACAAGGCATTGATAACACAGATAAAGCTTTTATGTCAACAAATCGCCCAGGCGGAACCTTTATGCGACTTGACGACATCAATAGGTGAAAAATCGGAAAAAGCTAGAACAGACTTGGATCAAGCCGATGAAACACTAAATAATTTTCTTGAGTGGCAAGACACCGATGAGGGACAGGTGGCTAATTTGCCAAAAATCCTAGAATCACATAAGGAGATATTATTTACGGAATGGCAGTCCCAGTTAATGAAAGCAGAGAGAGAAATTTCAAGATGCAAATTAACCACAAGTAATTTGGCTGAATTGGTTAATGATACTCTCTACTTGTCTAACATGATTTCTCAATGTACCCCAGGTAAATTGACAGCGACTAAAACGTTGGAGCAGTCATGTTATCCGGAACTAGAGAAAAATGGGAGATTAATCGCAGGAATTAACAGTTTGACATGGGACACCTATTGGTTCTTCTTAGTCAAACCATACAGCTAGAGAGCTGCCCTCAAATGCCTCACAGATGCAATCAGGTATATCATTCCCGATATACAGGATGCCACCTATGCTGCCCAACTCAATTCTCGTCTCAACAGACCACCAGAAGTGGAACCAATGCTTGCGATATGCCAGCTCAGGTTTAAAGGCAAACAGCCTAAATGATGATTCATGCCGCTGACTGCCAGATTGCCGTGAAGGAGATATTCAGAATCAAGTTATACCAATTAAGTAGGATTTTAGTTTCATAGGTAGTTAGCTTAATCAAGTATTTATAGACCCTTTCATGTATTTAGAAAGGGTCGTAAGTTTTGTATATGACTTAAAACCTGAAGTTGCACTACTGTACTTCAGGCATATTCTTTTATAAAACTGGGCCAATCATTCTTATTTTGACAAAGAAGCTTTTATGCGGATGTGCACTACTGTCTTTGTTTGAAAGTATTTCTGAGTCGGAAGAAGAATTTCAAATAGCGATTGATATTGGGAGTGATTAGCAGCTCATATGGTACTATTATCTGTGTCTGAGTTCATTCTTTTTATATGAATTGTCGTTTGATCGCTTTTGCTATTATCGGATATATGCATGTGTTTTTAACAGCATTCTTTATTCCTTCCACTATTGGATGTTTACAGCATGCTTTTCTTTTGATCATATATATATCGATAATATAAATGATAAGTGTAGCAATATTGTGTTAATCACTTTGTTTAACTATTTAAACAAAGTAATCATTGAATGAATAAATGTCTATGTTTATTAGATAGAGTCATCTATATGCCTGTCAATAAACAAAGATCATCAAGCGCTACATTTCAAAGAATAATAGTTCCCGGGATTAGTAGTAATTCTTTTATTTTTGCTGATATATTAATTTATTCACCTATCATTAGATTAGATAATCAATCGTTCATCCACCCCTTTTATTCATTATTGGGAAACTGGTCCCATTATACCCAGTCGGAGCCACCATTCCAAACGGAAAAGGAGCTGTATTAAGGTCCGGACCGGGTGGTTATCCCCCAATGTTGATACAACGATTTTCGGGGCATCAACATTTTTGGCGCTAGAAGGAGGGCCTCAACTATGAATGGCAAGCAAACCCAAATCTACAGACCATTCTAAGAGTAATTCTCCCTCCACATCACCTCGTACTTCCCAATTGCATGCTGGTTCTCCAGTATCCAAACAAGAAGAAGAGGAATCAACTACCACTGCTCAAACCCACAATACTCCAGAACAACTAAGTCTTGAATCTCTTGAAGTTCAGTCCCTTATCCATAAACTTCAGAGCTTCTCGATATCACCACAGAAATCTGAGGTATCTCAAAGCAGTGTGACTTCGCAATTCAATTTACCTCACCCTCTCACCAGACTTCAGAGTGGAAAGCTCGGTATTGAACCTACTGGGTTCCATTTACCCAAAAGGAAAAAGGCGAAGAAAAACACTGAAGGATCTGACAGTGAAGCACTTTCATCCACATCCTCCATCTCATCTTCCCTAGTGCGAAGTCAACCATCCACTCCCTCATCACACATTGCTATTCATCAGGGATTAGAAACTTCAACATCCCAACCTGCGCAATCCTCAATATCAACTCCTTCCCAGGCATCTGGAATTTCAACAGTAGTATCATCCACTACTGCGGTTACAATGGCAGATCCATGGACCAGGCCTGGTGCAGTCAACATGCCTGCACCATTGCATGCATTACCTGATGCTCCTGAGAAATGGCTACCCAAGTTTAATCCAGATGATGGAACACAAGTTGAGGAACATATTAATAACTTCATGTTAGCAGTTAATTTGAAGGGAGTAACAGAGCAAGATGTTGTCGTTAGGCTTTTCCCTTATACTTTGCAAGGATCAGCAGGATCCTGGTATTTTTCCTTTCCTTCTAGTTCCATTACCAGTTGGACGACTTGCCAAGAACAGTTTCTTACTAAGTATGGTGATGCTAGGTCTCTAGCTACATTAATAAATGATCTCTCAAATCTTAGGATAGAGCATAGGGAACCGATTAAAGAATTTAATGCGCGATTCAATAAACTCTTGAATAAAATCCCAACGGCCTCCAAACCAAGTGAGCAAATAAGAAGCGAGTGGTATATAACTGCCCTACCTGCCAATATAGCTATTTTTGTAGACAGGGCTGGAAAACCAACTTTAGCTGAAAACATGAAAGAAGCACTTGCTGTGGAGAAACGTATTAATGCTCTAGAGAAGAAAGCTGCTCTTGAAGATAGAAAAACCAAAAAAGTTTCTTTTAAAGATGATTCAAAGAAGAAACCCCTAAAGATCCATATGACATGGAGGGTCTACAAAAGGTCCTCAAGACTATGTCAAATGAAATGGTTGAAATCAAAAAACAAGTAGCTGAAACCTCAACCAAAAGGCCCTTTAAGAATTACAAGAAAACTGAATCAAAACCACCGAATGTTATATCTAATGCAGATTCAGATCCTGATGAATGAGAAGAAGAAACAGTCTCACCAACTGATGAAGAAGAGGAAGTTGTTGAATGTCATGGAATGTGGGATTTTATATTGCCTAACTCCAATACAGAAAATGAAGAAGAAGCGTTTCCGGTCACTACTAGGAGTAAAAGTACCTCTGAACCTGTTCAGACAACTTCAAAGAAAAGGAGTGCAGGTGCTACTACAACAAAGGAAAAGGTACCCCCAAAGAAGCCACCTGCAACAGTTCCGCAAAACCAACCTTCAACCTCAAATATTCCGTCAACATCTAAGACATTGGTAGTATCTGATTCAATGGATTACAATATTGTTGATGACATGAAAAAGACTAAGGCAAACATTACCATGTTTGAACTTAGTAAATTGAAACATCAGCAAAAATTGCTTCTCAAAGAATTGAATGTTGTTCCTACTTCACCCCTTCCCAGTGCTAAAGATGCAAATGATGCAGGTCAACCACCTTCTGGTATGCTCGAAGCTACTGATGCAGTTTTGATTGGAGATAGATCAAATTCTCATACTCCACCTTTCCTTCTAACCTATGAGGTCTACAATAGAAACCTGAACAACTGTTTGATTAACTCAGGGGCATCCTCTAATATAATGCCAGCTTCAGTTTGTTCCAAACTGAACATTGAACCCCAAAAGTCCGCTATTCATATTGTGCAGTTGGACAGGACTAAAGTCCAGGTTTTAGGGGAAATCAACTCAGTAATTATCAGGCTATCAGCTGATCCTAGAGTAGTTCAAAGAATTGATATCTTAATCGCCGATATACCTGAATTTTATGGTTTGATCTTGAGTAGGGATTGGTCTGAAAAACTCCATGGGTATATTTCTACCGATTGGTCCCATATGTGGCTTCCCTACAAGGGAAAGCCAAATCAAATAAAAATCGATCGGGAGAAACACATGACCCATACAGTTACAGAATTTGAACAAGAAAATCAACCAATAGCATTTAATAACAACATTTTGGGGAATTATTCATCTGAGTCATTCTTTGGCAACTTCACTGCCCAACCATCTCCTTTCTCAGTAAACAATTCTACATCTCAGATCGAAAATTATTCACAAACAGATAGGTCAAGATGTTTTAATGATACTGAGGAAACTGTAAATAAAATTGTTAATACTTCTTTATTTTGGTCACTATATTTCGATGGGTCTAAGTCTAGCGAAGGCTCGGGAGCAGGATGTATTTTGGTTAGCCCTCAGGGAGAAAAAACAATGTTGTCCTGTAGGTTGGAGTTTGAATGCACGAATAATACAGCTGAGTATGAAGCCTTAGTCCAAGGACTATATAAAGCGATTGGCCTCAAGGTTCAATATTTGAAAGTGTTTGGAGATTCCGAAATTATTATTAAACAGGTAAGGAATACAATTCATTGTCTTTCTAGCCATCTCAAACATTATCAGTCGCTGGTACAGGAACTCACCTCCCACTTTTCGGCATTCAATATTTCTTCCATCCCCAGGTCTCAAAATTCAGCAGCCGACTTGCTAGCCAATGTTGCTTCCAAGCTCCTACCTTCCGAAGATTATAGCCCAGATAGATTTTCAGTAGAATTACTTTTTAGGCCATCGATTCCTGACAATGTCACTAATTGGAGAGTATTCAATCACGATGAAGACATTTTACAATTTTTAACTTCCGAAAAGTCCTATGATGATCAAATCATTGAGGAAAGCAAGCATGACCTTCAAATGAGAGGAAAACACGAGGAAAACTCAATACCAAAGCCTGTGGTGAAGCTTGAGGATCTTTATGATATTAAAGACAGGTTTAAACCTGTGACCAATACAAAGCTCCAAAGTTCCACCTTAAGGTTTGAATTGATAAACCTTGGCACTGAGCAAAATCCTCAAAACATTAATTTAGGATTAGGACTTTCCATGGAAGAAAAGGAAGCATTCATTAGACTGTTACGGAAAAATAAACATGTTTTCGCTTGGAAATATGACGATTTAAAGACATACGATACATCCATCATCCAGCATACCATTCCAATGCTTCCCGAACAGAAACCAATTCAACAAAAGTTGAGAAAAATACATCCGAACTTAGAGAGTCAAATAAAATCGGAACTCAATAAACTCTTGAAAGCTAAGATTATTTTTCCCGTTCGGCACTCAAACTGGGTCTCCAATATGGTGCCTGTCAGAAAGAAAAATGGCGACATCAGGATTTGTATAGATTTCAGAAATCTGAATAAAGCAAGCCTAAAAGATAATTTCCCATTACCTACTATGGAGCAGATACTCCAATCAGTGGCAGGCTCTGAGTTGATGGCCTTTTTAGACGGTTTTTCAGGATATAACCAAGTTTTGGTCCATCCTAATGACCGACTCAAAACCACATTCAAAACAAAATGGGGAACTTATGCTTATCAGAAAATGCCTTTCGGACTTATTAATGTAGGAGCCATGTTCCAAAGAGCGATGGATATAGCCTTCAAAGGATTGATTAGCAAAACAGTAGTTGTCTACTTAGACGATATTACTGTATTTTCTAAAAAGAAATCCAATCATTTGCATGATTTAAATCAAATATTTCAACGCTGCAAAAGGTACGGTATTTCACTTAATCCCAAAAAATCCTTCTTCGCTCTTGACCAAGGAAAGCTCTTAGGCTTGATTGTTTCTAAAGATGGCATTTATATTGATCCGGATAGGATTAAAGAAATCTCTGAAATCCCTTTCCCTCATAATAAAAAATCCATGCAGTCATTTCTAGGCCAAATCAATTTTGTCAAAAGATTCGTTCCAGACTTTTCTCAAATCATTTTGCCACTTCAAACTATGATTAAGAAAAATTCAGTCTTTAGATGGAGATCAGCAGAAAAGGAAGCGTTTGATTTAATCAAACAATCAATAATCAATGCCCCCGCTTTAAATACTCCTAATTTTTCTAATCATTTCACATTGTATACTATTGCATCCGATTTGTCTTATGTAGCAGTACTCACAAAGATTAATAATCACAACTTGGAAGCACCCATTTCATTCTATAGTTCAAATCTTCAGGGTGCTGAATTGAATTACTCCGAAGTAGAAAAACAAGCCTTTGCTGTATATAAAGCTGTCAAACATTACAGACCCTTCCTTTGAAAAGCCCATACAAAAGTTATAGTTCCTTTCCCTGCAGTAAGGCAACTATTAATCCAAAGGGAATTAGGTGAAAAAAGGACAAATTGGGTTACAGCACTTCAAGAATATGACTTGGAAATTAAACCAACAAAGATTGTCAGAGGCCAAGGTTTTTACAAGTTATTGGCAGGAGCATCCAACATTCAAGAATCAAGTGACACAGATCAAACCGAAGCGATCAACCAGATAAGTATTACTGATTCTGAATCACAATATGCTGACCTGATCTTTTATTTGAAAAATGGATATGCACCTCCTAACCTGTCCTACAAAAACAAAAGGGCCATTAGATTAAAAGCAAAAAATTTCACAATTATTGATGATGTGCTTTTTAGGCAAAATTATGATTCAATCTTATTAAGATGCCTAGAAAAACCTGAAGCACAAAACGTTTTGCAGGAATTACATGATGGACCAGCAGGAGGACATTTTGGAGCTGACACAACAACCCACAAAATCATTCATGCTGGATATTATTGGCCCACTCTGTTTAGAGATGCTCATGAATATGTAAGGAAATGCCGAAATTGTCAAACTTCTAGTAGAAGACAAAGAAAACCAGCTTTCCCTTTGCAACCAGTCAACATTGAACAACCATTTGAGCAATGGGGATTGGACATCATTGGAGAAATTACTCCACATTCTTCCAAACAGCATAAGTATATCCTTACCGCTACTGATTATTTTACTAAGTGGGTTGAAGCAATTCCTTTAAAGACAGCAAATTCTGAGGCAATTATAGAATTCATAGATCAATTCATCATTACCAGATTTGGTGTCCCAAATGCTCTTGTTTTTAATAATGCATCTTACTTCTCAGGCAATGCCATGTTTGATTTCGCTATTAAAAGAGGATTTAAATTAAAATATTCTGCTAATTACTATACCCAGGGTAATGGTTTAGCAGAATCCACAAATAAAAATATGATTAAAATTATTAAGCGGACTATCGAACAGAATCATAAAAAATGGCACAAATCCTTAATATTTGCACTATGGGCTGATAGGATAACGCAGAAGGCTTCCATAGGTTCTTCTCCGTTCAATCTCGTATATGGAAAAAAAGCAGTGCTACCAACAAATCTTGTCCTTCCTTCTCTAGCCCTAGTTCAGTTTATTGAGGAAAGCCCTTCTTCTTCTATTCAACTTAGACATGACCAAATTATAAAATTAGAAGAGGAAAGAGAAAAAGCCAAGGTTATTCATGCAAAACATCAGCAAATTATCAAGTCATCCTTTGATTCAGCTTCATCCGGTTCAAAACAATTTCAAGTCGGTGATTTAGTTTTGAAATGGGACAAAGCCCATGAAGATAAGGGAAAACACACCAAGTTCCAGAAAATGTGGCTTGGGCCATTTCAGATCTGTGAGAAGATAGGCCATTCGACCTTCATATTACAAGATTTATCAGGTTTGAGAGATTCTCTCCCTGTTAATGGCCTTATCTTAAAAAAATTCTTCAATTGAGGAGGTAACCCCTTCTCCTTTTTAGTTTAGTGGAATTTTGTAGTTTGTAGGACCATTAGAAAATAAAGTTGTAAGGTATCTTCCATTGACCTTTGCTATATTTAAAAGTTGCTCAAAAGAAGTAGTGTTGATATTTGCTTTTAAAATAATAGAAGTCTTAAACAAAAGGGATAATTTCTAGGAAACTAGGTATAATTGCATTCTGAAACCACACTTCAATTTTTGTGAACGCTTCTCAAAGTTTAGAAGTATTGTAAATCATTTTATGTTTTCAAATTGGTCACAAAAATGTTATCAATATCAAAACAGGAACTAATCCAACTTCAGCATCTTTAACTCTTACCTTGTCATCCATTTACTCTTAAGGACAAAATTGTCCATCCCACTCACCAAAGCTTATGATTACTCAGAGTGTAATTCTAAAATATTTGATATAAAAGATAAGAGGTCTTATTACATGCCTGCTTACCATGATCATAGGGAAATAGTTTAACTGACATTACCAATACTGCATACCAAAATAGGGTAATGGTTTAGGATTATAAGACAAGGGGTCTCATCACGAGCCAGCTTGTTCGGTTAAATTACTACCAGTGAATGGCATTGTCACTCAGCTGGTCACCAAACTAGGACAATGGCTTTTTATCTTACAAAATAACATAAAAGTAAAAAAGAAATGCAAAATATGAAAGCATGTTTTGAATTCATTCTGTTAATCATACTCTGAAATGGAAGGGATAATGGACAATAACATGGTTAAAAGGTATCCCTGTCGAAACTATGAACGTTTGCTGGCAGCAGAGGCTCTACCTATGACAAAGGAGTCAATTTTAAAAGCTGATTTGGAAAGGTTTTCTGTTTTATCATTATCAACCAATAGAGGCCAATTTAAAACTTAGAATGTATCTAATTTTAAACAAGAGAGGAAATTAGCAAAGATAGTTTCATTTTATTTGGAATGCATATATACCTAGTTATATTAGAATTTTCCCCTTTGATGAGATTCCTATTTTGAAAAAGTTTAAGTATTTCCGTACTTTTCAGAGATAATTGTTTCTTCCAGCGAATCGCCAATTGTTGTGCTCTACAACAACCCCCATTTCATATCAAGTTTATTCTCAAAACTATAATATGAAATGGGCCCCTTTTTATTTTAATTGGTATCAACTTAGTATTATTCAAAAAGATCCGAAAACAAAATGAAAACATTACAAAACCTTTTTGATAAACCAATTAATTGGTCTTATAATATATAAATGAGTAATCTTTTATCATTGCGATAAAGCAATCGCAAGATCGCATGTCACAATGACAAAGGAGGCATAAGTTAAAGACCCATTGGTTTTCTCCGATGCGACAACACGCAAAAGGCTATCAGATATCGGCAATAACGAGTTATCATAACAAAAGTCCCTTTCGCTCCGATGCGATGCGATATCGCTATCGGCGATCGGAGATGTACCACGCATGCTTTTCAAAGTTCTCAGTTAATACTCCCGATGCGAATTGGCGATATCGCTATCGGCAATCGGGGATTCCAAAAGGAACCAATATAACGATTTAAGTTTTCCCCGACGGCCAATTGCGATAAAGCTAAAAGTGCGAATTTCAAAAAAAATTGATAAAGCAAGGATATTTCGGCTAATTCGTATTAAAGGACTTATCTTCCCAATAGCGATTCACTTGCGCTCAACCGCCAAAACATCCAAGACACGCTTAAACGAATCATTCAGCCAATAAACGATATGATGGGCATTTAAAGGATTGACAGGTTTTAACGGCCATTTAATGAAATAGTAAGTCTAAAAAATCTTTTCACAGATTGTATCCGCGGCCACTTTAAGTTAATCCTTCATCATGCATCGATCAATATATCTCGCTCATATTTGGTTTGCGCTACCAATTCTCTGTATTACGTTCATTTTCACTCCTGTGTAGAGCTCTTCCGAAGCAGTAGATTTAAACAGAATGGGGAAGAAGTCTAAGAAGACTGCAATAGCTTCTGCTTTGCCAGCCACATGACAACTCATCGCTGATCCAGGAGCTAAAAGAAAAGGATTGATATCCGACACTACATGTCTAGGACTCGACAAAACTACTTGGCAAAGTACCTATAATTTGATTGAGGCCGAAGAACCCGAGGTGACAGTAGTACAAGCCACAGCAGATACGACTCGAAAATCTGATGCTACTCTAAAGGATTTAGCCGACTCTTTCCTTCATCGGATAGCAGCCCGAGAACAAATTCTCCCATATACGGATGTAGTGAGGTGGGCAATTGAAGAAATCCCAATTACAGACAGAACCTTTTGCACCATGGATGGGAGAATCTTCGGTTCATTTCAACCTAATGATTTGAAGCAAATGTATCATTTGCCTGTACCGGAGAAGAAGTACAACAAGGCATTCGTGGAGAAATTCAGAGATGAAAACGAAATTGAATCCGAACCCATTGGGGATTGGAGGCAAAATCCAACAAAACAAAAGCATGAGTCTTCGGGTAAGTACTCTGTTGATTCTCTATGTTCTCCTTATTGTTATGTTGGGATAATGATGTGTAGATTGTGGGGGTTACACGATTCCACAAATTTCACTATAGAAATGGTTCCTTTGATGGAGGCAGCATGTAATAGTGAAATAATGGATTGGGCAACCGCAGTTCTAGATTTTAGAAGCAAAACCCGCATCACTGAAAGGTTTATTCCCCCATTCTACTATAGTGGTTATATCTTGGACACCCTGTGTTTTAATTCTGAATTTCCTGTGCTTGGATGGAGGTGGACTCCACAAGACCCCATGCCCATTCATATATACCATCGGAAGTTGTGGAAAACTTACTATAAACACCATTTATATCAAGTTTGCAATGGTTTTATGTTACCCATTCACTACTCTATTTTTGATAAACCTGCTCCTAAGATTTCCTACCAAGCAGGGGTTGATTTGACATCCATAGGAAGATGGTTCAGAGAGGAAAAATTTACCTATGTAAGAATTTTCAGCAGCCAAGCCAAACCTCATGTCCTCCCTTTGTACATACCTGATAAGCTGTTGGCTAGGGAGATAGCCTATCAGATTACATCCGAAGGAGTGACACAAACTCTAAAGAACAAAAAGAAGCAGGTTTGGCCCTCTTTTCCTCTAAGATGCGGTGTCTACGCTCTGCATGACTTTAAACATGCAGAGAAAGAAGCTGAAAAAATGAAGGCATTAAGTCTAGCAACTCTTCCTAATAGGCGATTTGATCCAAACAAAGTCGCCTATAATACACTTGAACAAGCAAAATTGACAAAATTTGATCATAAAGAAGATATGTTCGATGACCTGTTCTCCTCAGCTGAGTCAATGTCCCAAGTTAAATCGCTGGCCAGAATGGAATATAAGGATGACGGGTTAGTTGAATTCAACAGACTTAGAGAACAGAGGTTGCAAACTCTGCCTCTAGATCTGTTAGCAACAACCCCAACGACAGAATCAAGCGAGCCTGAGCAGCGACTCACTAAGGAACCTCCTGTTACATCAAAAGAACAGGAGGAAGTGCATATGGAAAAACAAGAGGAAACCCAGACAAAAGAGCAGGAACAGAGCAGCACAGAGGTGAATGTAGATGCCCAGATTGACCCGAAATTGCTCCAGGAATGGCAACAATTCGATTCAATCATCAGCAATCTTGAGTGCTCGAAGGAAGCCGAAACATCAAAAGCGGTTGACACACAGGAGACAACTTCAAAACAGGTTCCAAGTGGAACCAGTGGCCTACCCAGTTCTAAAGAAGTAGAGATAATCCCTAAGGATCCCTCCGATCAGATTATTTTGCAAGTAGAAGAAATTCCTCCCTTAGATGTCTTCTACAGCCCAAAACACAAGGCTGTGGTAAAACGACAGCGGAAAAGGAGAAGGAATGATCAACCTTCCCTATTCCCTGAACAAACAGTGACGGGCAACGTGGTTTGGAAAGAGGAATTTGATCCCTCTGATGACTTAACAAAACTATCACAATATGCTGGAGCCTATTCAGCAGCTACAATAGACAAGGCATCAGAGGTGAGTAATTTATTAAAAGGAAAAGACCAGGAGATCTTTTCACTACAAGCACAACTATCGGAGGCACAACAGAAGGCAGAGCAAGCAGAGCGGCAATTGTTTACACAACAACAAATAAATAATCAATTGAATAAACAATTGCAGGAAAAGAAACAGAAGATTGATTACAGTGCAACTCAAAAGCAGAAAGAGCTGTCTGAGGCATTGGCACAACTAAAAGCAGCGAATGAACAAATGCTGAAGTCGAAAGATGAGCAAATTGCTCAACTATCAGCCCAACTTGAGAAAACAAAGAATCTTCCACATATAGATGAATTCAGAGCAGAGGCATTACAGATAAACAAGGCATTGATAACACAGATAAAGCTTTTATGTCAACAAATCGCCCAGGCAGAACCTTTATGCGACTTGACGACATCAATAGGTGAAAAATCAGAAAAAGCTAGAACAGACTTGGATCAAGCCGATGAAACACTAACTAATTTTCTTGAGTGGCAAGACACCGATGAGGGGCAGGCGGCTAATTTGCCAAAAATCCTAGAATCACATAAGGAGATATTATTTACGGAATGACAGTCCCAGTTAATGAAAGCAGAGAGAGCAATTTCAAGATGCAAATTAACCACAAGTAATTTGGTTGAATTGGTTAATGATACTCTCTACTTGTCTAACATGATTTCTTAATGTACCCCAGGTAAATTGACAGCGGCTAAAACGTTGGAGCAGTCATGTTATCCGGAACTAGAGAAAAATGGGAGATTAATCGCAGGAATTAACAATTTGACATGGGACACCTATTGGTTCTTCTTAGTCAAACCATACAGCCAGAGAGCCGCCCTCGAATGCCTCACAGATGCAATCGAGTATATCATTCCCGATATACAGGATGCCACCTATGCTGCCCAACTCAATTCTCGTCTCAACAGACCACCAGAAGTGGAACCAATGCTTGCGATATGCCAGCTCAGGTTTAAAGGCAAACAGCCTAAATGATGATTCATGCCACGGACTGCCAGATTGCCGTGAAGGAGATATTCAGAATCAAGTTATAACAATTAAGTAGGATTTTAGTTTCATAGGTAGTTAGCTTAATCAAGTATTTATACACCCTTTCATGTATTTAGAAAGGGTCGTAAGTTTTGTATATGACTTAAAACCTGAAGTTGCACTACTGTACTTTAGGCATATTCTTTTATAAAACTGGGCCAATCATTCTGATTTTGAAAAAGAAGCTTTTATGCGGATGTGCACTACTGTCTTTGTTTGAAAGTATTTCTGAGTCGGAAGAAGAATTTCAAATAGCGATTGGTATTGGGAGTGATTAGCAGCTCATATGGTACTATTATCTGTGTTTGAGTTCATTCTTTTTATATGAATTGTCGTTTGATCGCTTTTGCTATTATCGGATATATGCATGTGTTTTTAACAGCATTCTTTATTCCTTCCACTATTGGATGTTTACAACATGCTTTTCTTTTGATCATATATATATCGATAATATAAATGATAAGTGTAGCAATATTGTGTTAATCACTTTGTTTAACTATTTAAACAAAGTAATCATTGAATGAATAAATGTCTATGTTTATTAGATAGAGTCATCTATATGCCTGTCAATAAACAAAGATCATCAAGTGCTACATTTCAAAGAATAATAGTTCTCGGGATTAGTAGTAGTTCTTTTATTTTTGCTGTTAGATTAAATTATTCACCTATCGTTAGATTAGATAATCAATCGTTCATCCACCCCTTTTATTCATTATTGGGAAACTGGTCCCAGTATACCCAGTCAGAGCCACCATTCCAAACAGAAAAGGAGTTGTATTAAGGTCCGGACCGGGTGGTTATCCCCCAATGTTGATACAACGATTTTCGGGGCATCAACACTACCCTGAAGCTTGTCTTTGTAGGTTTCCTGTTCTCTCTTTTCTCTAGCAGATTTGCGGCCCTGTGACGATCTTCTGATCGATGTTTGTGAATCTCCTATTTCCCCTTCCTCCTCTGATTCCTCCGAGACTTGTTCCTCCTCGTTGGCTTCTGCTTGTTTTTCCTTATGTCTTTCAGTAACACTTTCTCCTGGCCTTGATCCTGCTGAGGTCCCTTTATCTTGGGTTTTATCTTGCATTTCCTCTTCCTGTGGAACCTCTTCTGCAGAGCTTAAGATCTCGTACCTGTTTTCTTGGCTTTTCTGTGGAGGTCCATTTTGGGCAGAGGCTGGCTGAGGGCCTTGGCCATTTGGGGCCCCAATTTTCTTGTGAGAGGTCTTTGTCCTCTTAACTTGATTCCAACCGTCCTCCTTCCCTTTCTCTGCTTCTCCTTTGTTCGGGCACCCTCTAGCAAAATGGCCGTAGATGTGGCATTTGTGGCACTTGAATGGGAGCTGCTCGTAATCCAGCTTTTGCACATGCGTCCAACTGCCAACATTTATTTTAATGGCCTCCGGAAGTCCCACCTCTAAGTCGACCTCAACACATATCCGAGCGCAGTCATACTGATCCTTGTTGTTTGCCCTGTCGATGAATTTTCCCAGGGCATTGCCTATGTGCTTGAGGGAATCCCAGTTCCAACAGTGCACTGGGAGGTTCGGGAGCCGAACCCAGACAGGGACTGCCGTCGGAACATCCACGGCAGGATCGAAGTCTGGGGTCCATTTGTTGAGGTAGAGGCCCTAGGGTCCCATGAAATAGGGACCATTCCTGAAAATCAAGTCTTTATCCTCCTTTGTGTTGAATTCGAACAGGAAGTAGCCTCTTCCCAGGAAGTATGAAGTTACGCTGTTCTTGATCAGCGGGATCCAGTTCTTGACAACCCAGATCTCCATCGATTTTGGAGAGGGCCAAAGGCCCGTGAACTGACCCACCAGGGCTCGATCTGCCAGGGACAAGGCAACCTGGATTGGGCCCTCAGGAGGAAGGGTGACCTCTGGTACATCCTCAAGCTTTTTGACAAACTTGGCGGCTTCTGACTTCTTCTTCTTAGGCAAAGAAGCTAGCAGAGAGTTGAACACAGCTTCCGCGGCAGGGGGAGGAGGTGGCGAAGGAGAAAGAGGCGATCCCTGGGTCTCCATGATCTTGAGGCCCGCGCAGCAAGCAGATCTGATCAAAGACTGCTACTAGCCCTAGCTGCGCTTTGACAAGCAGCAGGGAGACGCTGCATCTCACAGCCGAAGAGGGAATCACTAGCAGGATCGGATCAGAGCACGTTCAGAAATGGTGCTGAGGGGCGTGAGGCCCAGACCGTGAGCAGGATCGGCCGAGGAGGCTGCAGCCCTAGCTTCGTGCAGAGCAATAACGCAACAACTTGGAGGCGCAGCGGAAAAAATCTCATTAGAATGATTTGTTATGATATTATTTTAGTGTTATTCTTTATACTGTATAAAAAATAATTTTTATGATTATTATTATTTATCATAACAAATTAATTTATTACATAAATGTGTATGTGTGTATATATATATGCTTCTTTATATTATTATACGTGCTGGCATGCATGATATTAAGCATTCAGTTTTGCCTTTGACTGCCTATTAGTTTATCTTTGACCAAACATTTATGCCATTTATCCATAGTTTAACATTAGGAATTCATTTTTTGTTATTATTTAAATTTATTTATTTGTAAGGTGATTGATTGAGGTCTTATTATGGGTTGTTTAGTAACTTTCATTTCTGTTAGTTACTAATTTTTTGTTTTATTTCCTTTCTATTTATTTATTCTTTTCATTTTTTAATTATTTCCTTTCATGAATTATAGTTTTTTCTCCATATTTTCAATTTAAGATGACAAATTTTAAAGATAAAAAAATAATTTAAACACTTGTTTGCAGTATTTTTTTTTTAGTTTTATTACTCTTTAATTTGACTTATATTTTTTTTTTCTTCTTTTTCTATGGTTTTTTTTAAGATGACAAATTTTAAAGATGAAAAAATAATTAAAAAGTATTTTCCCAATATTGTTTTTTAGTTTTCATACATTTTAATTTGACTTATATTTTTTGTTGTTGTCTTTTTTCTATTTTTTTTTTCTCTATTTTCATTTCCAATTACATTAATCATATATATATATATATATATATTTTACATATAGCTTTTATAATTAATAACTATTACCATATTTAGTTATTAGTTTTTAAAATCTTATGAGTATTTCTTTACTAATTTTATTAAAAAAGTTTTATTGATGTACAATTACTAATTTTTAGGATTAGTGAGCATTTTTTTGGTAACTTTGTAGAATTTGTTTTATTTAAGCATAGATTTTATAATTTCGGGCTCCAAGTATATTATTATTATTATTATTCAATTTTAAGGTCACAACCAAGCTAGACGCTACATTGGTGTATGAGACCCCCTTGTTTGTGAGACAAGGAACCCACCTCCGCACAATGATTTGATTGCTAAGTATACGAAAGCTCAAGAAATCGATCTTATAACAAGAAATTGAATACAAGAATTAAATAAATTATTGATCTTATATATATATATATATATATATATATATATATATATATATATATATATATATATATATATCTATTAAATTGCTTTTGTGTTAATGTCTATTGTTCTTGTAGGTCAAAGGATTTGAAACTCCAATTGAGATATTATCAAGATCCCACTTTGAAGTTCCATATTCTATTTCAAATCTCTGGAGATTGTTCGACATTTATTGGGAAGTTAGTCTTCAATTTCTCATTTGTTTCAATTGGTTTGTTAAAGTTGTTTTATGTTCTTTCCTAGAATCAAACACAAAAGATTGGTCTTAGTTACCATGCAAAAAGTTAATGTGTGTATTTTGCTAAAGCAGTTTAATCTACAACAATTTTATTCAAAGTAATTGTCAAATTCAATCAATTTAGTACTAAATCACAAATCATAGACAAACGTATAATATTTAGAAAAAAATTGAAAAGACTATATATATATATATATATATATATATATATATATATATATACGATTATTTTTATTTACACAATACGAAATGTTTTAGGAAATAAGTATTTTGATTAGAAACTACGTGTTTTGATATCCATGATTTAATTTATATAGCTGTGCTAGTTATAATTTAGTTTTTAAATTAATAGTAAAATAATTGTTATTACGAATTATTCATAAATATTAATTAATATGTCTTTACAATTTAATTTAAAAATCAATTTAATACTAAGTTACAGATCATCTCAACTCAATTTCATTATGCAAAAGAGTGAGAGACCATTTGAGTGATACTGATAAAATTTTTGTTTCATATTCCCATGCCTTTACTGCCACAAACACAATTGCATTCAACTCTATATCAATCTGTTCAATTCCCATGAACTTTGTAGGAGACAATTAGTTGTACAAAACAAGTTTCTTGGAATTGACATCTCATTGAGTTGAAACTAAGTTTATCCATATCAATTTGAACCAAACACTGCCAAAAAAATAAAGTTATAAAGCTTTATTACAACTAATGAAGCTTCATTACAACATTTGCACTTTCATTTCTATTTGTTTATGAAACTTTAATTGATCATCTCACACCTTGTCAGAGCTTCATACTCCAATTAACTAGCACTTCATACTCCAATTAACTATATTTAAACTAAATAACAGATACTAGCTATTACATACTCCAATTAACTATATTTAAACTAAATGACAGATACTAGCTATTATGTAGCACTTGCTAATACTTATTAATGGCATATATATATATATATATATATATATATTCTACTTTATAGTATTATTATTATTATGACTTATTAATTCTCATATTTTTATTTTTAATTTTTAATTTATTTAGTCAATTTTTTCCTCATTGATTTAAAGATATATATATTTTTTATGGTTATTATTATTTACCATAACAAATTAATTCATTATATATATATATTCTACTTTATATTACCATTATATATATACACTGCCAAAAAAATAAAGTTATAAAGCTTTATTACAACTAATGAAGCTTCATTACAAAGCTTCATTACAACATTTTCATTTTCATTTCTATTTGTTTATGAAACTTTAATTGATCATCTCACACCTTGTCAGCACTTCATACTCCAATTAACTATATTTAAACTAAATGACAGATACTAGCTATTACGTAGCACTTGTTAATACTTAATAATGGCATATATATATATATATATATATCTACTTTATAGTATTATTATTATTATGACTTATTAATTCTCACATTTTTATTTTTTATTTTTAATTTATTTAATCAATTTTTTTCCTTATTGATTTAAAGATTTTGTTTTTTGTTTTAATGGTTATTATTATTTACCATAACAAATTAATTTATTTTATTATATATTCTACTTTATATTACCATTATATATATATATATATATATATCT
This sequence comes from Pinus tabuliformis, assembly GCA_031772625.1. Classification (NCBI taxonomy): domain Eukaryota; kingdom Viridiplantae; phylum Streptophyta; class Pinopsida; order Pinales; family Pinaceae; genus Pinus; species Pinus tabuliformis. Next base: position 1,282,746,640 of record CM062818.1, on the reverse strand, counting down.
TATTAATTCTCACCTAACCTTTTTTAATATTATTTCTTATTTTTAATTTATTTAATTATTTTTTCCCATTGATTTATTTTAATTTTTATATTTATATTTATTTTTATATTTGCTTTTAAGAGATTAGAATTGCTTTCAAATTCAATAGATTAGAATTGCTTTCAAGTTCAATACATCAGATTCATTTGGGAGTCCAATAAAATAAGATTTACCTTTATGCTTAATAGAATAGAATTTCCAAAAGCTTTCATAGTATAAATTTAGAATAGTTTCTTTCTTTCAAGTTCTAAATTCGATGCTTTGATAGATATAGTCTTTGAGAAAGAATGTGTGTGTGCTCATTTAGATCTTTTCATTAATTGGTTCTCTTTGAGTCTTGCAATCATTTCCATAACTTAATTTCCTTTTTGATTGAGAGTTAATTGCCTAGCATATATTGTGAAAGTCTATTTCACAAGTATACGAACCTGGATTGACATTTAATGCAAGTAATTTAACTCACAAATAGATTACCTAACATTTTGGCGTCGTTGTCGGGGAAGTATACATAGGTGTTAGCTTTCAATTTAGAATGCATCTTTAGCTTTCAATGTAATTTTTAGCTACATATGTAAAGCATGATAAATAGGATGCATGAATTTCAATCAATTTTTATACTATAAGGGTTTCGACTCTAATCAATTTATGGATAGGAGATCTAAAATGATGATCAAGCATTTCTTGGGGAGAAAGACTACATTGAAGATTGGTTTCAAGAAGTGATTATGTCACAACATTCTTCCATTCTTCAACAAATCCTAGCACCAAATCCAAATTTAGAGTTGATCTCTCATATCCTGGTGAAAAATGAGGTATATTTTTCAAAGTTGGAAGTGAACATACTAATGATCTTGATCTGTAAATGGCTTCATTGGAAATACTCTTACACTTACAATTTTTTTTCCTCCAAAATAGAGTAGGATAGAATAGGGAAATAAAACCAAGCTTGGTAATGTTGATGTTTTTGAGTTTTCGTTTTGACATTTGATTTCATTTATTTTCTTGGAAATTCTCATTTGGTGGTGCAGTAAGAGCCATCTCATTCACTAATCACTGACAGGAAGATCCACAAGAAAATGGATATTTATGAAGAAGGAACACAAGTAGAGTTTCGAGAGTTAAAATTTGAGGTTTGAGATCAATTCTTCCTACTTTGTTTTTCAAATTTTGGATTTCAAATGAATGAAGAATTGATAAAATTCCAAAGTATGCTCTCTTCCCGTGCCTTGTTGCAACCTGGAAGATCAGAAAGGAAAATTGGATATTAGTTAACTCTGCAAAATCTTCTTCGATCTGACATTCTGCAATAAAATTCAAAATAATAAAGATCTAGAAAAATGAAATGATTATAAGATCTAAATTTACTATTGATTTAAAAAAAAAATGTTTTAATTTTGATGTTTATATCAATTACTTTTGTCTCAAATCTTGCTAAAATAATTTCTTTTTCTTTATTAAGAAAAAAGAAGACAAAAAAAACCTAATTAAAATTTTCTCAAAATTTTCTAAACTAAATTTTTAAATTAAAAAAAATCATTTAAAAATTTAATAAAACAAATATTAAAGTAAAACAATAAAAAAACATACACAAAAAAAACAATCAAAACAAAAATTTATAAATTAAATAAACAAAACATAAAACAACAAAATACATAAAACAAAAATGAAATATTAACAAAACAATCAAAACAAAAACTTATAAATTAAATAAACAAAACATAAAACAACAAAATAAATAAAACAAAAATGAAACATTAAAAAACAAGAACTATATAGTAGCTAGTACATGCTTTAGTTTAAATAATTAAACTAAAAAATAATAAATACAAAAATTTTATCACAAAAATAAAACAACTAAAATTTTGTATTGTTAAATTTCATTGGCAAAAATTAAAAAGTATAATTAACTAATATTATTTCATGTATACGCACTTTAATATATATACTAATATTGTTTCTATATGTTTATTCTTTATATATATAAGAAGGAAAATAAATGCAATGTGCAATAAATATAAGAGAAATTATATTTTTAATTAAGTTGAACTTAGGCTAGGGTTTAGCTCCAATATTGGATGGGAGAAAGCTCTGCGTATGACACGAGCTCACAGTCCTCCCACCTGACCGGTAATTTGGACTTCGACGGTATTATGTTACAATCTGTCATGTCATTCTTATTCGACGAGTCAAACACGTTAAAACTTAAAACAGGGAGACGCATTAAATGCACGCACAAGGAAGATGGGCATTTGAATGGCGTTTGGCTATTACATCGTGCTGTGTATCCGTCTTCTCTTGCAGGTAGGAAATAGGAATACTCAAATTTAAACTGGTGACCCACATCTGTGGTCACTAATTGCTCTGCTCTCATATTAAGCGATCAGTATGGTTCGCACCAGGATTGTTTTCGGTCTCCTCACCTTCGTCACTGTTGGCATGATAATAGGTAAGAATACTTGTAACCCTAAAGCTACCCAATTGTTTTTGGAGAAAGATGTTATACTGAAGGCGCCACCATCAATGAAACCCATGGTAGTCCTTTCACAATAAGAGGAAAATTAAAACATGATAAACTTTCGTGGAAACACAGTGTAAAACATAAATGGTCTTTGGAGATTCCATTATGAATGGAACATCTAGATGTCAGGTGTCTGAGAGCTGAATTTTGGTTGATAGCTTTGTATTTTGGCAACTCTTAAGATGCTTCCTATTTACGAGTGCGGAGCATCCATCACCTATCAAGACCGTGTCCTGCTCTATGGCAAATGCCATGCCCGGTCTGACTAAGGGGCATGACAGCCTCGCTATTTCTCGGGACGAAATATGCCACACTCCCGTGGAATGGGACTGCGGTGGGGAATATCGCCACCCAGGCTTCACCAACTAGTCCATCTCCTTTTGGTGATAGCATGGCTTTCGACAAAATATTGCATTCAAATCTCTATTAACATGGACCGAAGAATGTCTAGATTTGGTGGAGATGATGAAATGAAACAAAAAGATCTATGGGACGTCATCAGAAACAGAGTACATAAAATTTATACAGCTCTAGGTAGCTGTATACAATAATTGACATTCCAGTGCTGGATATATATTTCCCAAATTACAGTGTAAATAAGATATGGGATATTCTAATATTCGATATATAATTCACAATTCCGAAATGACATCTTAAGTCAATAAATTCAATAAACTGTTTATTCTGATACTGGATGTACTTTTCAGTTCTATTGACTTACCTGTCTTTTTTAGGAATGGTAAAACTGGAAATAATGTCAATTTGCCATCACACACTTAAGTGAAGAATAGGGTTTGCTGGTACCTTGCAAGTGCCATGCAATAAGATGCCTGAAAGGCCATTTCAAGGATATGCAAAATAATCAACACATAGAGGAGGGCCATGCTTACTGTTATTTGAACCTCGGTTATTGTCAAACAACTGTTTCAAGTTGCCACTAGACCACGGCCTGACGTGTTGAAATTACAAGATAGTGGATCTATGGTGACATTTTCAATAAACCCTAATCAGCCAAGCAAAAACTACAACAAGAAAGGAAGTGCGCTTAAATGATGAACACAAAAGGATTTTTTTATAGTAGCCAAGCACATGAGAGTACTCTATAGAGAGATTGCCTTTAGGCTTTCATCAAACAATAATTAAATGAATGGTGGTTTACAGACAAAAAGGGTGTTGTATTTATACACCTCCATCAGGGTTTAGGGTGCTACCCCAAGAGGGTGACTTGGCTGACCTGAGCAAATACAGACAAATACAATAAGGTGGGTTAATTACCTATATGTAGGCTCAATAAGCCACCAATATGTCATTTTCAATAAACCCTAATCCAGCCAAGCAAAAGCTACAACAAAAAATGAACTGCGCTTAAATGACGAACACAAAAGAGTTTTTTGTGGTAGCCAAGCACATGAATAAAAGAAGCACTCTAGAGAAAGGTTGCCCTTAGGATTTAGCCCTTAGGATCTAATCAAATAATAACTTAAATGAATGGTTTACAGACAAAAGGGGTGATGTATTTATGCACCTCCATCAGGGTTTAGGGTGCTACCCCAAGAGGGTGACTGGGCTGACCTAACCAAATACAGACAAATACAATAAGGTGCGTTAATTACCCATTTGTAGGCTCAATAAGCCACCAATATGTCAAATAGAGAGTCAGCATGTAGCCTCAAGTGAGGATTAGCGATAATCTCAACATAATGGACTCCATTGACTTACTTATTGTGATCATTTGTTGGACATTAATAAAAGTATCTCATCTACATAAAAAGGGGATTTTTTTTTTCTTTCTATATTCTAGTAGTTCCTTGAGAGCGCTTCTAAATGCTTGGCTGGAAAATTCAGCACAGCTCCCTGGGCTGAAGTTAATGCATTGAATGTTTGATTCTGTTTTGTTCATATCTGTGATACATTTTGTTCTGTTTGTAACATCAATCAAGAGTTTCTGCATAGGTCCACTGTCAGGACTCAGATGTGTGAAAATCGTCCAAGAAGGTCCTTTCTATTTTATGATTCACTTTAATTAAAGTTAATTATTAAAGTGAAGAGTATTTTATTAGTGAGTAATTTTTAATAAAATATAAAATATTTATATTAGTGATTTAGTTGTAATTTCCACCATTGATTGTGATTTAATCTCAACTGTCAATCTCATTGAGGGATTAGGGTCATGGATGTTGAAGAATGTAACTAGGTTTGGTCTTCATAAATTATACTTGAGTCATAATGAAATGTATTTATCAAAAGAAAGAAAAAGAAATATTATTATTATTATTATTATGATTTATTAAAAGCATGGGTTTCATGCTTGGGCAATCATGTTTTAGGTCAAAGTCCCCATTGAGGACTTCTAGGATTTATACTGAGTCATTAGAGTCATTGTCCACTAAAAGAGATCCTTCTTGGGCTTTTGAATCATGTAAAAATATTAACTATAGAGTCAAATAAGTTATTTGTCACCTCCACACCAAGTCGGCCTCAAACAAGGTAATTCGACCTCACCAAAAGGGTATATATACAAGCAGTTCGAATTCATTTGGAGACATCTCTCACACAAGTTCGATATCCAAGAGAAGGAGGCAGAAAAAGTGCAAAATTCCAAGAGAAGGAGAAGAATTGCTGGAAGGTTGAATTTCTGGAACATCTCTCTTTGTAATATCCCCAATTTTGATTTTCATTTGAGGAGATTAACGAAGTTTATTGGGGAGGTGCTAGGCATAGCATAATTTTGTAGTTCGAGTTTCAAATATGGTTTCGGCTTGAGGAGCTTCGGTGAAAAGGCAAGATTGTAGCTCATTGGCAAGTGGGGGCCACAAGAGAGACAAAAAGGGAATGCACACTTGTGGAGCAAGAGAGAGAAAAAGAAAGGGGATGAACTAGTGGAAAGTGGGGGCCACCAAGGGAGAGAGAGGCCAACAATTATAAATAGAGAAAGGAGGCTCTCATTTGTGGATCTTTAGTCATTTTACAATTTCAACATTACTTCTCTTGAGCTGCTTAGCCAAGACAACTGTGCTGTTTAGCACAAGGAATTTTCGAGCGGGAATTCCACCTCTACCTTCGGTGAACTTTGAGTGTCACCCTAGGGGAGTAAGAAGGAGTCCATCTTAGGGCTTCTCTAGAAGCTACATTGCAGACCATTTCCAGCTGGAGCGTGCTTCTCTTAGGGTGCAGAAGGAAATTCGAAGGGCGCTGAGAGAAGCTAGAAAATAGTGGAGTTTTGGCTAAAGAATTTGCAGAGATTTATTCATTGGGAGGGCGAGTTATTCTTTGCTGATCTGCAGGGCCGAGAGTGCTGCATTTTGGAGGGCCGAATTTATCTGGATAGTTACTGCATATACATTTTGACAGGGAGATTTGGGAAGTTCGGGCTAAGGAGAAATAAAGAGGCTTGGAGTGATTTGCAGGGCTTGGAGGAGATTTTTATATAATTGATTAGCCTTGTGTAACATAATTATTTCTACAAGGTGTTTTTCTAGCTAGTTAGAACCATACACATTTCTTGGGGTCACCAGGGCACATTGGATTCAACCCAAACCCTTTCTGGGTTTTTTTGAGAGGAGTCTGCGGCTAATTTTATAGAATTTTTCGGGCAATATTCGGGCCTGAAATCCTCATTCTTATAGCAGGGCGAATTGCTAGTTAGCTGGGGAGTTTGCATCACTTGGTGGGCTCAGTTTTGGCTTGGAGTTGGGCCAAACCATTTCTGGGTATTTCTGGGGTTTTGGAGGGGAGTCTGTGGCTGCAATTTCAAGGTGATCCGAGCATTCTTCAGGGCAAAATCTTCAGTTCCATTCCAGCAGCAGTAGTAATAATTTTCTGGGTAGTGCACAGTACTAGTTTGGGCGAGTGTTTCCTCCAAATCATAGTTGTACTACATGGGGTTTGCATAACTTGCATAGCAAGCCTAGGTTCCAAAACTTCAACTCATTTTATGTACTCTTTTATCATAAAATTAACAAAATGGCTCAAATTGTGTTGCTGGACATTTTGGTGTTTAAATTATTGTGTATGAGTTCCATTTTACTTATTGTTCTCAGTCCATTGCTTGGTATTAGCTGTTAAACCAATTAGGAATATTATAGCTCTCACACGTGTGAATTTGTTGGGTTACTTCTAGAAGATCGAAGTTTTTACTGGGTCGAAGATTCTACTGGATATTAGTTTCTGTTGGGGTAACTATTGGGTCGAAGATTTTGCCGGGCTATTATTGGGTCGAAGTTCTACTAGATCGAAGTTTTGTTGCTGCTAGGTCGATGTTGTTGCTGAAAGGGTTATTATTACAGAAGGAAGAAAGGGTTGACTTGGTGTGGAGGAAGTCTATGTCTAGGTCAAGAGTTTTGGATTATCTCGTGAAACTATTGAAGGAAGAGTTGTTGATTGGGTTTTCCCCTAGATTGGGGTTTTGCCCTGGTTGCCCACCTACATCTGCTGTCTATGATCTTTGTGTTATTGTTTTTGTAATTGCTTGATGAACTAAAGATAAAAGAAGAACATAAATAAAACATAAGATTATCACAAGTAGTTATCAACATAAACAAAATATTTCTACCCTTTTGATTTTCTTACATGGTATTAGAGCTAAGGTGAAAGAGAAGGAAAAAGGCAACTTTAAGATCTGTTAAGAGGAGAATAAGGAATTCTCAAGAAGTTTGAATAGGGGTCATCAATAGGATCATATAAGAAGTCAAGCCTACCATTTTCAAGGACAATGTCTAACTCAATGGAGGGAGAAAACAAATTAGAAGGAGCATCCAACTATAGGGCATGGAAGAAGAGGATAGACCTCATCCTCGAGAAGAATAAAGTATTGGATTTAGTCAAAGGAAAAGTAAAGAAACCTACTAATGAGTCAAGTGATGCAAAAAAGGCAAAGTTCAGGGAAACATAAATATTGACCATGACACTAATGGTGGATGGAATAAAGGATAACCTCGTCCCATATATATCCAACTTAGATTCTGCTCAACAGATGTATGAGGCATTATCCAAATTATTCACAATCAAAAATCTTGGTCAAATAGCAAGTCTTTTGTTAAGTTTAGGTATGTTCTATGCTTAGAGCAATTTATTTCAATTTTCACAGTTAGCTCAATATCTTTTCTAGATTAGCAATCAAATCAGCATTAAAATAAACTGCAGATAGAACATAAACTTAAATTGCAAAAGACAAGCCAAGACAAGAGGACACAAGATGTGGCACTAGCCAGGGACAAACCCCATTGTGGGGAAACCCTTGATCAATTCTTCTTATATGTTCTTCAATAGTTCAGGAGGGAGAGAGAGAGATAGATAGTACATTTACAACAGAAGTCAACACTTTGACTTAGCTAAATAAGAGCATAGATCATCTCTATGAAGATGATACATGAGGTAGTTGAACTCAGTTGAAGACATGCTGCTTCAACTTCTTCTCCAAGGTGACTCCATCGCCTTGCTGCACCTATCGTTGTGCTGCTCCTCATCATCATGTTGCACCTCACCGTTCTGCACCATGCTGCACCCATCATCACTATGCTGCATCTCATCATGCTTCACCAATCATGATTGTACCATGTACTTGTTGCACCAAGTATCATTGTTGTCCCAAGTACTATTGCTGCATGTAGCTGCACCATGTACTTGCTGTACCTCGCTGTTGCTGCTGTCCCATTGTGCCATTGCTGCACAATGTCATTGCTGTCCTATTGTGCCACTGCTGCACAATGTCATTGCTGTCCTATTGTGCCACTGCTGCACAATGTCATTGTGTTGTCCCATCATTGTTGCTGTCCCATCATTGTTGCTGTCCCAACATGCTGCTGTCCCATTGAACATTGTTGTACCATGCTGCTGTCCCAAATGTAGCCTTTGTTGCCATGTCATAGTTTCTGTCCCAATTGTGCCTTTGCTGCACCATGCTAGCCGTCCATTGCGGCTCCTATGAATGCTTGTTGTCCCACTGTTTGCTGCACCAAGCACCATGCCTAGCTGTCCCATTTATCTTAGCATACCTTGCTATTGTCCCATGTGTCTTACCATACCTTGCTGCTGTCCCTTTACCCTTGCCATACCTTGCTGCTGTCCCATGTGTCTTAGCAGCACCATGTAGCCCAACTGTCCCATTTACTAGCACCGCTGTCCTTGGCATGTTTGAGCCCTCAAACTCTCCTCAAATAGTCCTCACTTTTAGCCACATTAGGCCTGCGTCTAGGGCACCATTGATATGTTTAGGACAACGTCTATCTTCATCTTAACAATGGCTAGGATACCCTTGAGATAGCGTAGGTTAGGGCTGCCTTTAGGACAACGTCTAGGGCTGCCTTTAGGACTGCGTTAGGGCTACCTTTAGGATGGCGTTTAGGGCTGCCTTAGGACAGCGTTTAGTGTTGCCTTAGGACAACGTTAAAGCCTCTCCTCGCTGCGCTATAGAAGCCTCCTTTAGGACAACGTAGGAGCCTCTCTTTGCTGTGATAAGACTCCTCCAAGATTACGGCTAGGGCATGCTTCCTTGACAACGTTTAGACTTTTCTTTGACAGCGTCTAGGGCTTCCATTGACAACTATAGAAACCCTCTCCTTGCTACTATAAGAGCCTCCTCTTGACTGCATATAAACATGCGTAGAGCCTTCTTCTTTTGACTGCGTCTAGGGCTAGGGCATCTCCTTTAGGGCAGCTCCCTTAGTCTTCTTTCCTCCAACGTCTAGGGCTTCCACTCCTAGATTTCTCCTCCACTAAAACCCAAGGCAAGTGGAGAGAAATCAAGATAGAAGTGTGTGAGAAATGACTCTCAAGTCATCTCCTTTTATACGAAAACGTTGAGCACATGTGGGGTTTATTTGGTTGTTGGCCGACCTTGACGAATTGTCCCATAACACAAATAAATTCACAACTCTATGAATACTTATCAGGTCGAATGATCTTTAGATCAATTCTACACCTCTTGATGAGAGGGATCCAAGAAAAATATCAACTGCCATAAATAAGATGACCCACATGGAGTTTGGCCTAAGTTGCCAATATTAACATCTTAAGAATGAACTGAGATCTATAAAGATGACAAAGGAAGACACTGTGGCATCCTTCTTTGTGAGAATAGCTAGAATCAAAGATGAACTCCAGGTAATCGATGAGATAGTACTTGAAAAAGAACTTGTAATCACTGCACTTCTAGGATTACCAACATCTTGGAGTGCCTTTTCATTAGGTCTCAACAGCTAGAAAGAAACTCCTACATTCGAACAATTATGGAATGCATGCAGTTAAGAAGAAGTCGAAATTTCTCTAGTAAGCAACAAAGAGAATGAAGAGGAGAAAGTTTCGAATGCCTATTTCGCTCATCACAAGAACAAAGGATCTTTCAAGAAGTCTAAAGGGTCTAGAAGGAAGATAGTGTTAATTTTAGGCAACAATGATATGTTCTATGCTTTAGAGCATTTTTACTTCAATTTCTTTATTAGCCCAGTGTCAATATTCAGATTAGCAATCATATCAACATGATAGTAAAATGTAGATAGCACATAAACATAAACAGTAGAAGACAAGCCAAGACAAGAGGACACAAGATGTGGCACCAGCCAGGGACAAACCCCAATGTGGGGAAACCCTTGATCAAATCTTCTTTTAGTCTTCAATAGTTCAGCAGAGAGTGATAGTACAATTTACAAATCTGATAATTTATAACAACAGCAAAAGAGTGCTAACTAGAAAAGTCAACGCTGATCAACAGGGAAGATTTGACGCTCAACAAATCGGTCAACTTCAGCCTCCAAAAAGAAAAATAAAACAACACTCAAAACAGTCAAATTCAACCTAGTCAAAGTCTGGTCAAACAACGCACCTGCGGTCAGCCCTAGCTGCAGTCAACGCTGGTCAACAGTCAACGTTTAGCCTCGATTTCTGTGCCCAGAAATGCGGCTTGCCCAAACAAAGATAGCCCTCACAAAAATGTAGTCAAAGGAGGTCACCACATGCTCGTTAACGCTTGGTCAAAGTCAAACTGTCCAGAAATTCGGTCTCCTAAAATTTCGCTCTCCTGAAATTTCGGATTCCTAAAATTTCGGCCTCTTGAAATCTCACTCTTGAAATTTCGGACGTGTGGAGAGAGAGGCCCAGTAATCCATACCCAATCAATGAGGAGAGAGAGAGGAAGTGTGAAGACGAGTGTGTCCAATGTTGGAATTTCTAAGTTTAACCCGTTAGAAATTCTTCTTGTACTATCTGGTTTATTTCTTCCTACTTGTTTAATTACTTAACAAGTTATTTACCATGTAAATACTGAAAATAAACACAAGTACAATATCAACATCTACAGATCATCAACTGAAAGAAAACAAGCACACAAGTGACAACGTTATTTTTGGACCAATGTCCCTGGAAAAACCCAATGCGGGAAAACCGGTGCAGCTATTCAGAGGGTTTTATTATTATGCAGTTTTCAGAATACAACTAGGGTGCTAGAAATGGCTCACCCAACAGAGAATGCCCTCGGCAGTAGTACCTCTCCTCGGAGACATATATTTCAGCTGATTAATCACTGGATGAATGATCCCACAACAACAATTGCAGCTTCCACTACTCTGCGTCACTCTGATAGGGACTGCATCACCCTTCCCGGCTCACCAGCACCCAGTCTGCCCCACGAAAATCTTCCCAGCGCTGCCTCTTGGCCCTGCGTCAGCTCTGCTAGCCTCTGCACAGCTACTGAAGCCTCTGCGTCAGCCCTCAGACCCTCTGCGTCACCCACGCTGGCCTCTCCTGGCTCTGCGCAACTCCCAGCTGCCTCTGCGTAGCACCCAGTTGCCTCTGCATCAACCTCTCCGGGCTCTGCATTGTCTCTCTGGTACCAACTCTGCCTCTCTATTATGTATTCACTGCCCGTTGCTACTGATCACTAATTCGATTTCTCTTAGCAAACCCCACTCTAGAAAATCGAATGACTGATCACTCTGGTGTGTTCTCCAACTGACCCTCAAGCCTCTTCTTATACTTTTCTCGTTGGTCCATCAACGACCGAGATTAAATCTCTAATCAACGATTGAGATTAGATTTGGCTTGATCCATGACTTTTGAAACATTCTAACCCGTTTTTATATTAATACCCATTAATATTTTATACTCCATTAAAAATATTAATTATTTTAATATCTCCCAAACCGTTTAGAATCTGCGCAAACCATTTCTAGGTCTTGGAGACCTCATTTGCTTTAGCCTCTCCACCAATTTTAATGGGTAGAGCACATCTGATGCTACCCCAAATCAACGCTCCCTCTTAGCGAGGACTATGCTCTAGTAATACTCCACACTGAGTATCACATTGATTATCCGACATCGGTCTCTGTGCTGATGCTAGGCCTCCCCGCCCAACATCCACTTCACTGCTACATTCTGTACTGCCACCCATGGCCCTACCACTGTCACTGCTACATCCGTATGAAAACTCCCTCTGCATCTGTGCTGCTGCTAGTCCATCCTCCCAGCACTGCATCTGCACTGCATCCCCTCTCATCACGATGCGTCATGCTAATGCATACTTCTACTGCACTTCAACTCAGTTATTGAGAAGTAAGTAACTAATCCACCCAACTTCTAACATCCCTATCAGGCTGGAAACACTCCCGATGTTGAAGCTCCCTCTGTCGCTAACAAGTGCTCCTCTATTGACCTATGCGCTGCTGCAACAACTCCCTGCATCTCGCACCGTTGCTCACCTCTTTGTGCCAACCTGCACTGGTGCAACACTCATGTACCTCTCGCATTGTTGCAGCCTGCTAGCCTCGCGCTGTCCTGGGACTCTTGCACTGTAGCACTCTCTGTCGCTCCATCCGCATTCGTCTCTACCGACATCCACCAGTCTTGTTACTCCTCTTCGGGGCTCCCGTAGCAAGGTATAATCCAAGATGTTGGGCACCTCAAGGACCTTGCCCCTCATCGCCTGTAGTCCATCTAACTACAGCTCGATATCTCCCCACTTCTTCTCAAGTGGCACATGAGCACTCATGGCACAATCATCATCCTCCTCGACTTCTTTCTCCGCCTTTGCAGGTGCTGCCTTCGAGTCTGAAGCCTCTCCCTTACTCTTCTTCCTAGGACACTGGTTCGCAAAATGACCTAGTTCCCCACAATGGAAGCACTTGACCTTGGAGAGGTCCTTCTTCTTCCTCTTCTCTTGCTTACCACAAATGCTAGAGTCGCATCCCCTTCTTCCTCCTTCTTGATTCTGACCCCTTTGCCGCTATTCCCTGCCTTGGTCACCCGTTTGATCTCTTCTTGACGAAGAGCCGCCCACAGTTCTTCTCAATCTGGAAGGCTCGTCCTACCCAATATGCTCTGGACAAATACCTCCTAATCCTCTGAGACTACGTTCAATGCGGTCCTCACCATCAATTCCTGATCCGGCGTGGCCCCTATGGAAGTTAGTTGGTCACGGATCTCCTTCAATCGATTGAGGAAGACATCTATCTGCTCTCCCTTCTGCATCTGGTATGACCGCAACTGATTTTCAAGTAACATCTTCCTCTACACGGAAGTATGCTGGTACAATTTCTTCAGGGCTTCCCACATCTCATTTGCTGTATCCTTTTCGGCAATATGTGGCACCACATGATCCTTGACCCCATCAAGGATGATGCACTTCGCCTTGGCCATTGCCTCCTCATTCTTCTCATTTTCAGCTAGGTCAACTGGGATCGCTATTGTTTTCAAGGCGAAGTCCTTGATGCGATATCTGTCAAGAATGGACAAGATCCTGGCCTTTCAGACCACAAAGTTGGATGCTCCGTCCAACCTATCCTGATCTCTCAGTGCATTCACAGCCATTATGTTGCCCGTCTTTCGACTCCTTCGAGTCTCTCTACTTCCCTCCTGGAAGTCCTCTGTTCGACTGCTGCTGAGTCTCTTAACTTCTCGTCTGGAAGTTCTCGGTTCAACTCCCTCTGAGTCTCGATTTCCCTTCTGGAAATCCCTCCTCCTTGGTCTTGCCCTGTTAGGTACTGTTCTGACCACAGTACCCCACCAGCTTCGCTCCGCAAATTACCTGCAACCTCCTATACCCCAGCAACTAAAGGATTGAGCCACTTGGCTCTGCGCAATCCCGACACCAGCAAATTAGCTCCCCTAGCCAATTGCGTCAACCCTACTGGCCTCTGTGTGGCTCTGCGTGATCCTGATTCTGCCTCCCTTAGCCTCTGCGCTGCCTTTCTCTGGCCCAGAATGATGACGCAGTCTCTCTGCGTCACTCCTTCCTCTGTTGCTTTTTGCACAGACCAACTCTGTCACTCGGGACAACTGAATCTGTTGCTACTGCTCTGCTAGTTGATGCCTTCAGTTATCCTATGATCTGCAACCATGCTCTAATACCATTTTGGAATTTCTAAGTTTAACTCGTTAGAAATTCTTCCTGTATTATCTGGTTTATTTCTTCCTACTTGTTTAATTACTTAACAAGTTATTTACCATGTAAATACTGAAAATAAACACAAGTACAATATCAACATCTACAGATCATCAACTAAAAGAAAACAAGCACACAAGTGACATCGTTATTTTTGGACCAATGTCCCCAGAAAAACCCAATGCGGGAAAATCGGTGCAGCTATTCAGAGGGTTTTATTATTATGCAATTTTCAGAATACAACTAGGGTGCCAGAAATGGCTCACCCAACAGAGAATGCCCTCGGCAGTAGTACCTCTCCTCAGAGTCAGATATTCTAGCTAATTAATCACCGGATGAATGATCCCACATCAACAGTTACAGCTTCCACTACTCCGAATCACTCTGATAGGGACTGCGTCACCCTTCCCGGCTCACCAACACCCAGTCTGCCCCACGAAAATCTTCCCAACGCTGCTTCTTGGCCCTATGTCAGCTTTGCTAGCCTCTGCGCAACTACTGAAGCCTCTGCGTTAGCCCTTAGACTCTCTGTGTCACCCACGCTGGCCTCTCCTGCCTCTGTGCAACTCCCAACTGCCTCTGCGTAGCACCCAGCTGCCTCTGCGTCAACCTCACCGGGCTCTGCGCTCTCTCTGGTACCAACTCTGCCTCTCTCCTATGTATTCATTGCCCTCGCTGCTGATCACTAATTCAATTTCTCTTAGCAAACCCCACTGTAGAAAATCGAATGACTGATCACTCTGGTGTGTTCTCCAACTGACCCTCAAGCCTTCTCTTATACTTTTCTCGTTGGTCCATCAACGACCGAGATTAAATCTCTAATCAACGGCTAAGATTAGATTTGGTTTGACCCATGACTTTTGGAACATTCTAACCCAGTTTTATATTAATGCCCATTAATATTTTATTTTTCCTAAGTTTAGACTTAGGAACTCCATTAAAAATATTTATTATTTTAATATCCCCCAAACCGGTTAGAATCTGCCCAAACCATTTATGGGTCTTGGAGACCTCATGTGCTTTAGCTTCTCCACCAATTTTCATCGCTAGAGCACATCCGATGCTACCCCAAATCAACATCCAAATGAGGCTAAGTCACCTTCTATTTATATGCAACGTTGAGGATGAATAGACGTGACTGTTGGGCTTCTGAGCCTACATAAGTTTGCTGGCCGACCTTGACAATTTGACCATAGTCAAAATAAATTCATAACTTCATTTGTACATGTCAAAATCGGATGATCTTTAGATCAATCCTACACCTCTCGGAGAGAGGAATCCAAGAAAAAATCAGCTGTCATAAATAAGATGACCCATGTGGAGTTTGGCCCTAGTTGTCAATTTTAACACTTCCTCTCAACTTGGGAGAACTCCATCTGCTAATCCATCTGCCAATCTGTACTATTTCTGCCATCAATGCACTGCTCTGCTTTGTTGAACTATGAAGAAGAAGAAGTGATCGAAAATGTATCATACCATTCTCTACTGACCCGAAGTCAGTCCCAATCAAAGGAGAGTGTGTCATACCACTCTTACTGATCCGAAGTCAGTTCCAATTAAAAGAGAGTGTCTCATACCACTCTTACTGACCTGAACTCTGTTCCAATTGATCCCAGATCAATATTGGTCATCCTAGCATAGGGAGTATGCTAGTACACGATGCGTCCATCGGTAGTACTATGGTCCCTATCCTCATTTCCCTACTCATTGGCCAGATGAGAGGTACTTCCCATGAGTCCCAGACTGCATGGGTAGGATGTCTCAGCGGGAGGATGAACCACTCATCCTGCCTACATGTTGCCAAGGGGTATTGTAGGGGAAGGATGAACCACTCACCTTGTACATAGCAAACCACTAGGGGAAGGCTGAACCACTCACCCTATGGTTGCTCATCGCTCCAAGAAGTACCCAAAACCCCCCAGAGCTCCCAAAGCTCAATGTCCATCTCATATAAGACCCTCATAAGAGGGTCTCTCCACGACTCCAAGTCATTCTCGGAAGGCCAAGAACTTGACCTTCCCCCGGGGCTTTGTCAGAATATCGACGACTTGCTCATCAGTCCCAATGTGATGGAGCCTTATTGCTCCTTGTTGTACCATATCCAAGATAAAGTGGTACGTGATACCTATATGCTTGGAGTGATCATGAAACAAGGGATTCTCTGATAATCGGATCCCACTCTGGTTGTCGCAGAGGATCACGGTGGTATCCAGCGCATGTCCAAACAACTCATTGAAGAGCTTCCTCAACTAGACAGCTTCACAGGAGGCCATACTAGCAGCTATGTATTCGGCCTCGGCAGTGCTCAAGGCAACCGATTTCTGCTTCCTGCTCATCCAGGATATCGAAGTAGAACCCAAAGAAAAACAACATCCACAAGTGCTCTTGTGATCCACCACACTGCCAACCCAATCAGTGTCAGAATAACCATGCAAGCTCACATCTCTGGCAGTGTATCTCATTCCATGAGTGATTGTGCCCCGAAGATATCTCAGAAGATTCTTGGCACCAATCCAATGTATATGATGAGGCTCAACCATATATTGACTCAATGTGTTAATTGCAAAATATATGTCTGGACGAGAGTTCACCAAAAACACTAGTGCTCCTATGAGTTGACGATACTTAGAAGCATTTCCCAATTCAGGTCTAGCAGCACTACCACATAACTTCTTAAAGTTAAGTTCCATCGGAGTAGTCACAGGCTTGTAGTCCACCATCCCAAATCTTTCCAATATCTTCACAACATATTTTCCTCGAGAGAGAAAATTTCACCTGGCTTTTGCCAGACCTCCAACCCTAGGAAATAGTGCATCGGTCCTAGGTCCTCCATCTCAAATTCAGAAGCCAACTCCATCTTACATTTGTGAATGAGAGGGTCTGCACTTCCATCAACTCCATGCTTGATTTTGTAGAGCCACTTAGAGGTGACAACCGATTTGTCCTGGGGTCTAGGGACCACATCCCAAACATCATTCTTCATAATTGACTCGTATTCTTCATTCATAGCATCCTTCCATACTTGATGCTTCATGGCTTCTTCGAATGATGAAGGCTCATTTTGAATGATAGTGCTCATGGCAGTCAAATATCCTTGATACTTGTTCAACTTCTTGCTTTCACGGAAAGTCCCCCTTGGTGCAATGTGTCTCTCGGCATCTTCGAGAGTCTCCCTAAGCCATGAGGGTCTCCTTTTGGAGGAGGAGGGCTCATGAGGAGGAGGATCAATAGGATCCATAGGTTCATCAACATCAGACATCGTTTCGTCTTCTTTTGCACCCTGATTTCCGGTGTCAGCTTCTTTGCCCTTCCTTAAGATAGGAAGGTTGTTGATCTTCCTGAGGGCCATATCTTTGTCGAAGGTGACATCATGACTTATCTCAACTTCCTTTTGACCAGCCACATAAATTCTATATCCCTTGGAATTTTCACTATAGCCCACAAAGATTCCTTTCTTCCCAGATGCACCCAATTTGCTTCTTTTCTCTTTCGGCACATGAAAATATATGGGACTTCCAAAAATTCTAAAATGAGAGACATTGGGTTTCTTTCCAGTGAACATCTCTTTGGGAGCCTTGGAGTCCAATGCTTGATGAGGGCATCGGTTTTGAACATACACGATGGTATTTGCAGCTTCAGCCCATAGGAACTTCAGAAGGCCTTGATCATGAAGCATGGCACAAACTGCTTCTACAATAGAGCGATTCTTCCTTTCAGCCACACCATTCTGCTCAGGAGTGTATGGCATTGTAGTCTCCATCTTAATGCCAGAGTCTCTGCAATAATCTTGGAATTCATTGGATTTGTACTCTGTCCCATTATTAGTCCTCAACATCTTGATTTTCTTCTCGGATTGGTTTTTGATCAAGGCTTTGAAGTGTCGGAACCAAGTGAACACTTCATCCTTCTTCTTTAAGAAGTAGATCCAAGTCTTACGAGTATAATCATCTGTAAAGGTGAGATAATATAAGTATCCTCCCAAAGAGTTTATGGGCATCATACCAGATATGTCAGAGTGGATCAATTGCAATATATCTGTGGTCTTGCTATTACTTGAGGGGAATGGTCCCCTTGTAAGTTTTCCTTCGGCACATCCCAGACATACACCTTCATGCTCTACTTTGAACTCGGGCATACCTGTCACCATCTGTCTCACATCGGGTAGGGCCTTATAATGAAGATGGGCAAACCTCCGGTGCCATAGTTCAGATTGTAGAGATGTGTCGCAAGACATGGCTCCTAATGGACTTCCTCCAACTTGATACAAAGTGTGAACCCTGAACCCAAGAGTAAAAGCATCTTTAAAATTTCTTTTCCAAACACATACCTTTCCATCGATGAATGCCACCTTGAATCCTTTGTCCTCCATGGCTGAAATGGACACCAGGTTCTTCTTGAGATCAGGTACATATAGTACTTCTTGCAAATGAATAGTGTTACCTTGATTCAATTGAAAGGTAACATTCCCTACTCCCTTCACGGGATAGGTGGCATCGTCTCCAAGGATGATCTCCAAGTTTCTATCATTTTCTATCAAATTAGAGAGGGTTTCCTTGTATCTAGTGAAGTGCCTTGAGGCACCACTATCAATCAACCAATTTCCCAAAGTGTTCGGAAGAGAGGCAGTGGAGAGGGCCGATATAAGATAGTACCCCTTTTGCTTATTGTTAACAACATTTGATTCTTCATACTTGGAGTTCCTTGATTTCTTGGAGGGTCGACCATTTCCTCGATGTCCCGCATTCCTTTTTCCTTTGCCATTGGACCTGCCATTCTTTTGATCGTTGTTGTTGAAGTTGACCATGGAATGATTGTGATCGTCATCATGCAATGTGTCCCTTCTATTTGGACACTCCCTTGCATAGTGGCCAAACTTATTGCAAATAAAGCACCCGCCATTCCTTCCTCCCTTAGATCTAGGCTTTCCATGGAAATGACCTTTAGACCTTGCATTATTTCTCCTTTTGGCATGAACGGAGAATGCAGTGGGGTTGCTTCTATTAGAAAGCATTTCTTGCTCCACCATTCTTGTTTCTTCTTGAATGCATCTCGACACCAATTCTTCAAACCCTGGAATTCGATCATTGTTGAGGATGGTGGTTCTAAATACATACCACTCAGGTGGGCATCCTCCAAGGGTGGTGAGAGTAAGTTCCCTGTCAGGGATGCCTTCTCCAATCGAGAGTAGATCATTCTTGATCTCAGTAATCCTCAAGAAATAGGATTGAATATTCTCATTCTTGCCCTTCTTAATATCCTTCAACTTATTCTTGAGAAATAGAATTTGATTAGTATTACTAACCTTGAACATGTCGACCAACCTGTCGTAAATCTCCTTGGAGGTCTTCAATTCGGAGATGTAGGCCACCAAATGCTTGTCAATGGAATCCCTAATAATCTTCTTTTCTTTGACTTCAGCCCTATTGTACTTGGTCTTTGCAGCAACCGGTGCATTTGAAGGAGGTTCAGGGATTTTACCCTGCACATAGTCCATCACTTCTTTTTCTTCCAAGGTCAAATCAAGAGACATCTTCCATCCATGATAGTCAGATTTATCATGGAGCTTGTCTTCAACCGGGAAGTAGGATGAAGAACCCATTGAACTTTTTGTCCTTGTCCAACTGTCTTTACTGATGTAGGAATTTACAGGGTAAGTTCCTCAGATAGAACACCAAAGGACACCTCTCACAAATAGATCACAGATCAATACACCAGTAGTCTTGACGTGGTTAAAACCCTCAAAGAGGGAAACAATTCACAGCCTGAGCCAATGCGGCCACTTCAGGCAATTTATTAATAAAAGAGAGAAAATTTACGTAAGTTTCTCTCATGAACGGTCACCTTACAAATGACCCTCCATGCTCTTTAAATAGAGATCATGGACCAATCGGGTGTTAAGCCACGGATCAAGTGTCGGTAATACCGAGGAGAGAATGAGCTGTCGGATCACTTCATGTCTAGAACATATCGTGACCATCGGATTGTAAGTTACAAAAGTACCTAGTAAAGGAACACACTTTACCTAACTCTACACTAGACCAAGTTATACTTAACTATTTCCTATGTGTCGGAATATCTTAACATCCCCCCTTAAGAACAACTTGGGATAGGATTGAAGGATGTACAAATATGACACAATAGGAGAAGGAAGGAGGCATTAGAGCCTATCCCCCCTTAGTGACAACTTCCTGAACTCCAACCATAATTCGAAGTTTAGTAAACTTCTCCTCTGTGAGAGTCTTTGTAAAGATGTTTGCAACTTGATCATCGGTTGAACAATATTGCACTTCAAGAACATTGCCATGAATGAGCTTTTTGATGAAGTGCATGTGTAGTTCAATGTGTTTTCTACGTCGATGTTGGATTGGATCTTTGCATAGTTGAATGGCACTTTGATTATTACACCAAAGTGTAGTTGGATGCTGCTGCTGAAAGCCAAACTCTGACAGGATCTGACGAAGTCACAGGGCTTCCTTACTAGCTTCTACGGCGCCACGATACTCTGCTTCTGCTGAAGAAAGAGAAATGGCACTTTGTTTTTTGCAAGCCCATGTAATAGGTCCAGAACCAAGAATGAAGACATAACTTGTAGTAGACTTCCGATCATTAGGGTCACTAGCCCAATCAGAATCAGTGAAACCAACCAATAGAGGAGATGTTTCTGCACTGTAATTAATCCCAAACTGAACTATACCTCGAACATAACGAAGTATTCTTTTAGCTGCTTTCCAATGACTTTCATGTGGGTTTTGCATAAACCGAGCAATAAGGTCAACAACAAAGGAAAGGTCAGGACGAGTATGGGTCAGATACAAAATTTTTCCTACAAGCTGACGGTATAAGATAGCATCAACTTCAAGGGAAGTACAAGTGACTGAAAGTTTGGCTCTAGACTGAAAGGGAGAAGGGGCTGGCTTACAGTCTTCCATGTGAAAGTGGCATAGAAGATCACAAGCATACTTGGGCTAGGAAAGGGAAATACATTCCTTGGATTGCAAGAATTGAAGACCAAGAAAATAATGCAAGTGTCCTAAGTCTGTCACTTCAAACTACTTTTTAAGGTTGGACTTCACATGGTTTATAAGGTTGGGATCACTACCAGTAAGGATAAGATCATCAACATAAAGAACAAGAATGATAAGAGACTTATCCACTTTCTTGGTTTAGACAGCATTGTCAGAATGACACCTAAAAAAACCAGTATCTAAAAGAAAGCTATCCATTTTGGCGTACCAAGCCCGAGGGGCTTGCTTGAGACCATAAAGGGATTTCTTAAGCCGACATACAAGGCTGGAGTCTGTTTGTATAAAGCCAGGAGGTTGTTCCATATAGATTTCTTCATGCAAGTCCCCATGCAAGAAGGCAGATTTAACATCCATCTGATGGCCTTCCCATTTGAAAGAGGTAGCAAGGGAAATAACAAGGCAGATATAGTTCATTTTGGCAACAGGGGAGAAGGTTTCAGTATAGTCAATGCCTTCAACTTGTGAAAAGCCCTTAGCAACAAGACGAGCTTTATGTTTATCAACTTTTCCATCTGGTCCAAACTTGGTTTTGTAAATCCATTTACATCTAACAATTTTTCTTCCCTTTGGAAGAGGAACAAGATCCCATGTATCATTTTCCAATAATGAACGATATTCTTCATTCATCGCTGCGTCCCAATTTGGATGGCCTGAAGCTTCTGCAAAGGTGTTAGGATCATAATTCGCTGAAGCTTGAGCCAGTAAAGAAGAGGCTCTATCGAACTGAGAACGTGTACATTGCTGATCTGTAGGATCACCTGCAAGAGAACTCGCTGCATCCCGAGTAGCACAGACCCATTTTGGAAGCCGAGGAGCTGAAGGAGGATCTTGAGAAGGTGGGGGAGGATTGTCATCGTTGTTGTCATCATTTGAAGAAGAAATATTTTCAGAAGTAGAAGGGATAGAGAGAAGTGACACATCCGCCGAACTAGGCTCGTAGGCCGATATATTTTCAACAAAATTTACATCTCTTCTAATGATAACATTTTTGGATTTAGGTGAAAGAAGTCTATATCCTTTGACATCTTCAGAATATCCAACAAAAATACATTTTTCACTCTTAGGTTCTAAGGCTTTATGTTTCTCATCGGGAATATGGGCCCATGCTTCACTTCCAAAAACACGAAAGTGACTTACATTTGGTTTAATTGAGCTCCATGCTTCTTCTAGAGTGATATTCTTTAAAACTTTAGTAGGAGTGCGATTTACTATGTAATTTGTACAGTTAATTGCTTCTGCTCAAAAATTAAGACTAAGTTCTTTAGATTGAAGCATACAATTAGCCATTTCCTTTAAGGTGCGATTCTTCCTTTCAGCTACACCATTTTGTTGTGGAGTATATGGAACAATATGTTGCATTTGAATTCCATGCTCAGTGCAAAAGTTGATGAATTTGTTGTTAACATATTCTCCACCATTATCAGATCTTAGCTTAAGAATTTGATGTCAAGATTGTTTCTCAACAAAGGCCTTAAAGACCAAGAACATGTTAAATACTTCACTCTCGAGTTTTAAGAAGTATACTCAAGTGCGTCTGAAGAAATCATCAATGAGAGTTAAGAAATACTTGTAGCCAGAGAATGAAACAACATGAAGTGGACCACATAAATCACTATGCACAAGTTGTAAAGGGGCTAAGGCGTGCCAAGGTGCACGTTTTTCAAAACTATCTCGATGATGTTTTCCGAGTACACATCCGGAACAAACACCATCTCTGCAAGATACCATAGGAAGACCTGTCACCATATTTTCTTTACATAGATTTTGAAGGGAGCGATAGTTTAAGTGACCAAATCGCTCATGCCAAAGTTTGCTCACTTCATCATTATGAGCAACAAATATCGAGGGAAGAGTTGATGACCCAAAGTTGTTAAACTTATACAACCTTGTAGAATCATTAGCAATGCCAGTAGCTAAAATCTGTCTAGGATCTCTTAGGTCCTTAATTACAACATCATGAGGTGAAAATTCAACGATTTTACCTTCACCTGAATGAGTTATCTGATATACAGATAGAAGGTTGCAGGATAAGGTTGGAACACATAATACATCATTAAATTGACCATTGTCTAGATGAATAGTTCCAGTCCCTACAACACTAAGAGATCTATCATCACCAACATATATATTTTTGGTGTTACAATCATTTAAAGAAGAAAACATGGCTTTGTTTTTGGCCATGTGATAAGAAACTCCAAAATCAATGAGCCACTCATGAGAATGAGAAGAAGAAGATACATTTAGTGCATAATCAGACCGAGATGCTTGACAACTACATGCAGAAAGTGCTATTCCTGAAGATGAAGTTGAAGTTGAAGAGTGCTCCTAATAGATGTTATGCTTCTTCATCACTGCTTCCAAGGCTTCCATCTTCTTAAAGCATTTGGATTCTAAGTGGCCATCTCGATTACAAAAGTTGCAATGTCTATCATTCTTCTTCCCTTTGTTTTTATTTGCCTTATCATTTTGTTGAATTGATTTTTCATTTTGTTGAAATTGAAAGTGCTTAGGACTCTTGGTTGGTTTAGGACCATTCTTTTTAGGATGCTGCTTCTTAGGATTCTTTGAACTTGGTTGCTGCTGGGCGGCTAATGCTTTCTTAGAAGAGTTTCCAAGATTAAAAAGACCAAGATGCAAGAGTTTTTCTTGTTCTCTTATTAAAGAATCACAAAAGGCATCAAAAGAGGGAGACTTGTAGGCTTGTCCTTGAGAAATAAAGGCTTCTTTAGTAGAATGGAAGGTGGAAACAAATACAGAGTAGGCTGGTCCCAACTTAGTAAGAATGGAATAGATAAGGCTACTATTTTCTTTTTTAACCTTAACACCTTCCAAGAGAAGTTTAAGGGTCTTGAACTTGGACAAAAAATCTTCAATGGAAAAAAAATTATTGGGGTCCAATGTAAGCAACTCATTTTCGAGTTGATGGGCTCTAATTTCATTTTTAATTCCAAAAACTTTATTGAGCTGTTTCATTGCTTCATTAGGGGTATCAAGTTCTGCGATATGGAATCTAAGGTCTGGAGAAATAGACATCCCTATCAACCCACGTGCTTGATCTTGCTTATTTTCCCATTTGACTACCTTATCTTCATCTTTAGGTTTAGACTCTTGGCCTGAGGTTATTCTATAAAGACCTTTACTTCTAAGTAAATCCTCCATGTAGGACACCCATTGGAAGTAGTTGGTACTGTCAATAATAACTTGGCATGGACTTTCCATTTTAACAGAAACTGAAGTTGTAGATGCTGAAACTAAGTGTTCCAATGAAAAGATCTCGAAAAGTTAGACCGATTAAAAAAAACGGCTCTAAAAACGGCTTTTGGATGAAGAAGTTATGGCATTTTGAAGAAAAGTTTTTGAAGATGCCGATGAAGTACGTGAATGTGGGGAAGTAAATGATAATGTTATATTTTTAAAAAATCCCCCCCTTTCCAAACTTAATCTAATTAGCTCACTTTAAAAAAAATATTTATGTGACCCACTTTTATAAATAAGTGAAAGTCACTTTTACAATGGTACTTTATGAGCTACCCACTAATTGTAACTTAAATAAAAGATAAAGAGACTTTAGAATTATAAGTCTCACTTTTTACAATGGATGAGAACACTTTTACATAAAGTAACTTTAAAACATAAGTTACATGTGCTTTTTGAAAAAGTAACTCAACAAAAAGAAAGACTTGAACCTAAAACCTCTATTCTCATAAATTAACTTTGGACCAAGTGAGCTAGTTTAAAAAAGGTTAGTAATTTTTGGAAAAGAGGAAGGGTTTTTTTTGTTTTTTGTTTAGTCACTGAAGCTTTGGAGTGCGTGCTTACTTGAAAAAGCTCTTTTTACCTACAAAACAAAAAAAACACACAACCCAACACGGACATGCAAAAAAAACCAAACCTTATGGCTTGAAGTTAGCTTTCACCGGAAACTAAATATTTTACTCAATGTTTCTGATTTTTTGACGCATGAGAAAAATCCTTCCTTTCTGTTTCTGATTTGCCTAGATCGCATAAAGTCGTGGGGCAAAGAGCATACACATAAATGAAAGGTATAGATCCGATAATAAAAAACAGAGAGTTAAATAAACCGAAATAAATAGAGAGATGAATAACTAAAACTGCAAATAAACACTGTATACCTCCAGATCTTAACAATGACGTAGCTAGGGCTATTAGAAACCTTTTCGCGTGGAACGAAAGGGGTTCCTCACTGGAACAGATGCTCCTAACACAATAGAGCAGTCCCTCGACCCGAAAGCAGTCAGAAACAATAGATCTAGGAAATGACAGTTGGATGCAAGTGTACTGGCTTTGGATTTGGATCACCAACGAATGCGGCCCTCAAATAGCTCTGATACCATGCAGGAATTTACAGAGTAAGTTCCTCAGATAGAACACCAAAGGACACCGCTCACAAACAGATCACAGATCAATACACCAGTATTCTTGACATGGTTAAAACCTTCAAAGATGGAAATAGTCCATGGCCTGAGCCAACTCGGCCACTTCAGGCAATTTATTAATAAAAAAAAGAAAATTTACATAAGCTTCTCTCATGAACGGTCACGATATATTCTACACTAGACCAAGTTATTCTTAACTATTTCCTATGTGTTGGAATATCCTAACATTCACTCTTGCTTGGGCCTTGTCTTCACCTCAACTCTGATACCATGTGAATTTTAAGCAACAATGGTATGTTCTAGGGTTTGCATTAAATCCTAGTAGAAGTCTAACATAAGAATTCTAAAGTTGTTGGATGCATTGTAGAAATATACTTGTTTGAATTGCTTCTAGGGTTTGTAATATATTATAGTAGAATATGTCATATCTCTGGAAGAAATAATTGATACCCTAGATATAATCCTGATTGAGTTGCTCAAATGTCTTGATGATGAAGTCTAGGGTTTATGACAAAACCCTAGCAAGAAATTGAAGTATAAAAGTATGTGTCTCTTGTTGTTTGTGAACCTAACTAAGTTTAGGTATTTGATGTCTAAAGTCTAATGCTTCCATTATTGTATGATTCTAATATAGTTAAGTTCATGCTTCTATATATGTATTTGGTTGTACTTGCTATCTAAGTTGTGCAGGTACATAATCTTCAAGATGCTGAAGATATTCGTAAGTAAAGTTGATTTGATAAGCATGATGAAGTTATATGAATGATGATAATTAAGAGGATGGAAGCCATGAAAGATTCTTCGATGTCATAGAAAGAAGTTGATCTCCCTAAGTTAAGAGGGAGTCGAGATAAAAGGAAGGATATCTCCCAAGTTGAGAGGGAGGGCATATTATAGTCATGATGGATACCTCGAAGAAATTGGAGAATGCATAAAGAAGGAAAGTAGGATTTGGTTTCTGCATGTGAAGTAGGAAAGGAAGCTGAATGATTGAGGAAGCCTTTGTCAAGGTTTGTTTAGGAAACTGTAACACCCTCCTCCCACATTTACCTAAGTAACTGGCCAACTGGGGTAAACATGTGACAAAGAGTTACTATGATATGATTCAAATCCCTATGTATTAGTTAAGGAAGTGGAATCGACAGAACACAAACAACCTGACCTTCTACACCTGCAACAAAACCCCCAGGAGCCATCCAACCCATCCAGGTGACCAACCCCTGAGACAAACTAACATTTTGCTGCATTAAAGCCTCAGTCGCTCCCTTGACATGGGCATGCATGTGACTGAGAACCTCTAGTCGCTCCCACAGCAAGGCATGCTTGCGATTGGGGACTTTTCCAGGTAGTTCTGTGCTAGTGACTCCGGATTCTGTGCCACTTTTTCAGGGCTAGGATAGAGGCCACTGCCCAAAAATCCATGTAATTTCCAAAAATGATAAGTAACATCAAAACAATGATACAAATGCAAATACCTGAACGAGTACTTGACTGGACCCCGCAAATACTTGAACGAGTACTTGAATGGACCCCTACTAGCCATGACAAACATTTTGTCAAACATGTCACATATGCATTCTATAGGTTTAAACAACAAAACTAAGCATAGGGGTCTCGTACTTATCTGAGAATCACTAAGAAGCATTGTTGCCTCATCATAATAACTGCATTACCATCTATTAAGCCATATATTCATTGTACATTCAGTGATTAACCAAAACATGATGAGAGCCATACATTTTCACTATCATAAAACTCACTCATAACCAACATATAACCAATAGAAATATCAAGGATATAACAACCATATAAGCCACATATAAACAAGTATATTTACCCATAAAATACCAATGAGAAAGAGCTCTTATTGATGATTGCATAAGCTGACCAGGTATGGGACTTCCACGAACCACTCGACCATAGACTAGGCTGAACCAAATCTTTCTTTCAACCAGTCACCCCTGTGCCATATTCCAAGCATGAATGTGGGATCTCATAAAACAAATCAATCAAAACCATCCAGGGCTTCCAGAGGCCAAACCACCTCAACCCTCAACCAGTGATTCCACCTCACGGTCGGACATCACTAACCATCACCAGATTGGTCTCTACCCAAGCTGTCCAGGGCTCCAGAGCGTTTGTTCCAACCAGGGCTTCCAGGACTAGTAACTCAACCCATAGCTGCTGTCGGGCTTCCAGAGCGTTTGTCCAACCAGGGCTTCCAGGACTAGTAACTCAACCCACCAAGGGCTTCCAGAGCATTTGTCCAACCAAGGCTTCTAGGACTAGTAACTCAACCTAAGTTGTTACAGGGCTTCCAGAGCGTTTGTCCAACCAAGGCTTCTAGGAACTAATAACTCAACCCATAGCCAAAGGCACAAGAGAACCAACCAGAAAACAAAAGTAAAACCCACAACACCATGGCTATCCAGGAAATGGCAAGGCTAGGAAAAACCACTGTCAATCTAGGCAATCCTCCATGCCAATGACAGATCATAACCAAATAACCACATGCATATGCCATGCATGCCAAAACTAGCAAGGAAATCATACATGCAACTCAGTACTTGCAAGCGAAATCCGCTGTAGCTACTGATCCTGATGTCCTATTGTGCTTTCTTGCTTTTCCTTTGCCTTCTTGCTCCAAATCCCAAGTATGCCACACTCCTCCAAGAGTGCTCCAAGAAAACTTTAAGTGTCCAAGAGTATGAGAGAGAGAAAAATGAGAGCTCCAAAATTGAATTGATCAAAAAGCCATGAACTGATCCTCAAAAGCCTTTTTATTAATGAGGCCTTTATTTTCTTCAATTTTCCATTATTTTCTTTCATTTTATTCCTTACATGCAACCTGTGACCTTTCACCTTCCTTTTCTCCTAATTTCCATTATTTTCACATGCCATTTTGCCTTTCCAAAGCCTTAGCCATTGTCTTTGCCAATTTCCATAGCTATTAATTAATCACAAGTGATCCCCATCCCTATGTTTCTACCCAACATTCAGCTTGGAATACGTGTCCCATGACCAAGGTCTTATTTTACCTTTATTAATTTTTACATGGATTTTTGACCAGGGCTGTTACAAAACCCTCCCCCTTGGGGGAACATCGTCCTCGGTGTTCAATGACACCTACAGCGAACAACACTGCTGAAAGCAAAAAATACTGCCCATGGAGCTTTATAACTTAGCTCATTGCAGTATTTACAATGATCAACTTGCTGAGAAGCAAACCAACATGACAACATAACAACATGACAACCATAATGACATGACACCCATATCGCTTATTGGAGCTTTATAACACAACTCGTGGCAGTATTTACATCCATATACATATGTACATATACCCAAAACATCATACCAAGCATATACCAAAGACATATATCAAGGACATTCGCTCAACCAACAAATAGAGAAGGATACATAGCCCGCATCTGATCTGCCATCTCCCATGTAGCTTCATTGGGCCCAAATTGCGTCCATTGCACTTTAACCCGCTCGATTGCTCTGTTTTAGAGCATAAGCGCCTTTCTCTGCAGTATACATTGAGGTTCCGACTGGAATTCTCCTTCTGGCTCCACCTGCAATACAAACCAATCAATTATATGATCAACATCTTTAACATATTTCTTAAGCAATGACACATGGAAAACATCATGGACTTTCACTGTCGGAGGCAGTGCAAGTCGATAGGCTACTGGTCCAATCCTTTCAAGGATCCTGAAAGGTCCACAAAACCGAGGTGCCAACTTGGCACATGATCCAATCCTCAAGGATCTCTTCTTGGGCTTGATGCGCAAATACACCTGTTCCCCAACCTGAAACTCCTTAAACAACCTGTTCTGATCTGCATAACTCTTCTGTCTATATTATGTTGCCTTTAGATTCTTCTTGATTACCTGCATTTCTTGTTCCATTTCTGATAATGTGTCCAGTCCAATCAACACCCTGTTCACTAGATCACTCCAACTGATGGGAGTATTACAACTCCGCCCATACAATGCCTCAAACAGACTCATCCTCAAAGATTCTTGATACCCATTGTTGTAAGCGAACTCAACCAGTGGAAGATACTCTTCCCACTTTTGCTGCTGATGCATCACATACATCCTCAACATATCCTCCAATATCCTGTTGACCCTCTTTGTCTATCCATCTGTTTGTGGATGATAAGTTGTGCTGAAGGCCAACTTTGTACCCAAACCTGTAAATAACTCTTTCCAGAACCTAGAAGTGAACTTGGCATCCCTGTCTGATATGATCTTCTTTGGTACACCAGGCCCTGATGAATACCTGTGCTACATCATTAGCTAAATAATTAGACTTCATTGGAAGGAAGTGCGCTACCTTAGTCAACCTGTCCACAACAAGCATGATAGAATCATGCTGTCTAACTGTCCTTGACAAACCTATAATGAAGTCCATGGAAATGATCTCCCATTTCCACTCTGGAATTGAAATAGGCTAAAGTCAAATGCTTACACTCTGCTTTTATTTGTTGACAATCCAAGCATCTAGCGACAAACTCTGCCACTTCTTTCTTCAAGTTCGGCTAGTGGTAGAACTTCTTCACCACTGCCAATGTCTTTTGATATCCCGAGTGATCTGAATATGGTTTCACATGAAACTCTCTCAAGATAAGCTTCTTGAACTCGCTGTCATCTGGCACATATATCCTGTCCCTAAATTTGACCAAGCCATCTATTGTGAGACAATAGTCCACATCTTGTGCACCTGCATCTGGGTCCTGCACCTGTACCTGTACCTATACCCTGCTGTAACATGTGTCTGAGCTCCATGTACCTGTTATCCCACTGACTTGGCTGTAAGTTTCGAGCTTGTAAATCTGTCCCATAAGAACTCATAACTACTATTTGGTTTACCTATATTTGCCTGCTAAGAGCATCTGCAACCTTGTTCTCTTTACCTTTAATGTACTTGATCTCAAATTCGAACTTGTTGATCGTGGCCAACCATCTAGCTTGCTTGGAGTTCAAATTCGGTTGGTCAAATGCATACCTCAATCCACTGTGATCACTCATCAGTACAAATCCCCTGCCAAGAGGATATTGCCTCTACATCTTCAATTCATAGATGATCGCTACCAACTCAAGATCATGTGTCGGATAATTCTGCTTGTGGTCATTTAGTTTCCATGATTCATAGCATACTATCTGTCCTTCCTGCATAGGAACTCCACCAAGTCCTCTCTTGCAAGCATATGTGCATACCACAAACTCTTTGTTCGGATTTGCAATCTTTAACATTGGGGCATTTGTCAACCACTGTTTCAACTGCTCAAAACTTGTTGCACATTCTTCTATCCATTCAAACTTCTTACCTTTTTCACTGCAATGACATGATAAGATATGCAATGCGAGAGAAGTTCCTGATGAACCTCTTGTAGTAACTTGCTAACCCCACAGTAAACAACATTCCCCAAGTAATGTACCTCTGTTTGAAATAAACTGCATTTGTGAAGCTTAACATACAACTAATGCTCTCTTAACAATCTTAACACTGCTGCTAAATGTTCAACATGTTCTTCCTCATTTTTAGAATATATCAAAATGTCATCAATGAACACAATAACAAACTTGTCCAGATAAGGACTTAACACACTATTCATCAAGCACATAAAGGTAGCTGGAGCATTAGTCAAACCAAATAGAACTACAACAAACTCATAATGTCTGTACCTAGTTTGGAAAGTTGTCTTGTGAATGTCATCTTCTTTAATGCGCACCTGATGATATCTTGATCTCAGACCAGTCTTTGAGAACACCGCTGCTCCCTTCAACTGATCGAACAAATCATCAATCCTTGGAAACATATACTTGTTTTTAATGTTCACCTTGTTCAACTATCTGTAATCAATGCACAACCTGAGAATACCATCCTTCTTCACAAACAATATCGGTGTGCCCCATGGTGATACACTTGGCCTAATGTATCCCTTGTCAAGCATTTCCTTCAACTGCAACTTCAACTCTACCAACTCTGGAGTGCTCATCCTGTATGGTGCTTTTGATGCTGGTGTTACTCTGGTACCAACTCAATAGAAAAATCCACTTCCCTGTGAGGTGACAACTTTGAAATCTCTACGGGAAATACATCCTGAAATTGTTGTAAAACCGGGTACTTGCTCAAAACATTTGCATCCTCAACTTCCTTACCTTTATCACTAGAAATATGTACCGCAAATAACACATCCTTTCCTGTGACTACACTTTGCTTGCATAGCTATAACCATTCTAACTGATGTTGCCTTCTTCTTACCCTGCAAGACTCTTTGTTCTCCATTGTCATCCAAGCACTCAATAGCTTTGTCATAACAGTCCACCTTGGTTCTATGGAGATACAACCAATCCATACCCAAAAGCATGCTATATGAACCCAACGACAATACATTCAAATGTGCTGATGTAGACATACCATTCAACTCAAATGCACAAGCTCTTACCCAATGATGAACTCGCTTCTTTGTACCTATAGCCAACTGTACTAACCAAGATTCTGCATGCACTTCTTTATTCAAACCACACTTATCCACCAGGTCAGGATTAACATAACTATAATTAGATCTAGGGTTAATCAAAATAGAAACAACTTGATCACAAAGCTTATTGTCCATCTCGATAATAGACACCTGGTGATCTGTCTACCTGTTATCCAACACTGCATAAATCTGAGGAACACTCTGTCCAACATCCCCCACTATCTGCGCTTCCTGAGCACTATAGATCTGTGGTCTACCACCTTGATGTTGTGGACAATCTCTCCTGTGATGATCTTTGCCACAAGTCCAACACTGTATAGGCTTCCAACCTGCACCCTTGTTTTGCTCCTCAAACTGAAATCCCTGCCCTTTGTCAGATGCATTGAACTTCTTGTGCGGTGCTGCATTCTCTTTGTTACCTGTGCTGGCTTCTTATCCCATTTCCTTTTATTCCTTGCATTACCTTTCCAGTGCAGTTTAGTCCCAGATCTGCGCTTTGATTGCTCATAACAATGCTTTAGCTTTCAGATGGCCTCCTCCAATGATTTAGGCTCATCAAACTCAATCCTGCCTTTGAATGCTATTGGTAACCCACTGATGAATCTCTGAATCTTGGCCTTCTCCTCCTTGAGGTAAGACACATATCTCAACAACTCCAGAAATCTGCTAGTGTACTCCTCATCGATCATAAAGCTCATCTTTAGGTCATAAAACTCTTTTGCTTTGTTGTCATAGTACCTCTCCGATAGATACTTCTTCCTGAATAGTCGCTCGAATTCACTCCAAGTCAACTCCTCCTCATAAATATCTCTGACGTTCTTTACATTTTCTGACCAGATATTTGCTTTACCTGTAAGACTGAATGTAGCTACTCTGGCCTTCATGTTCTCTGAATATTCGTGCAATCTAAAGAACTTATTCATTCTAAGCAACCAGGCTTCTGCATCCTGTGTTTTCTTCATTTCCCCATCAAATGTAGGTGGCTTTTCTTTCTTGAACTCATTCGGCAAATATCCCCTATCACTCATCCTTTAAGGATGATAACGATGATGACCATGATCCCTATCATAACCAAAACTAGAATAGTCCCTGTGTCCATCACCCCTCCTGTTCGGAGTATCCAAGAACCTGCCATCTCTGATCGTGTCATCTCTATCTGACCTGTACCCAACAAAAGGCCTACTACCATATGCCCCATTAGTTCTGTCCTCCTGTCCACGGATTATTCGAAGTGGTCCCTGTCTCTGTAGTTCTGACAAACTCTGAAGGATTATTGCATTAACCTCTACTTGTTTCTCCTGTGCCAGCGTGATTCTGTCATTATCTACTTTACAACTTCTTATCTCTGCCTTCAAACTTCTCAATGTGTCTTCTAAGTTAGAAGAATGCCCAACACCACGCTGCTCATCTGATCCATAGGGAGAGTCTCGGGAATTGTAGTCTACCATCTTGCTAGTCATCTTTGTTGTTTCTCTTCCTGCAAGGTATATCATATTAGCTAAACCAAAATATAAATAAACTAACGTACCTCAGTGTAGTTCATGGAATGATATCTCGTCTGCAAGACCAACCAAATTAGCGCAACATATATATATATATATAATCATATCAACATTTATTCATCGTTTCAATCATTATCCAGTCATCAATGCATGACCATACCAACCACATGCTATGACCTCATGCATGACAACTACAACCACATCAATGTATGCATAACGATATATAAGCACTGACATGCATAACCAATGCATAACTGACATACACTCATGACAACCACATACAACAACACCATCAACTTCCACATGGCGACATCACTGCAACCATGACCAACACCATGCATATGCAACAAGCACATAGACCACAAGCATAAGGAACACATATATGCAACCGACATGAATGCATGACCAACACACCGCCCATCCAGTCCAAGGGGTGAACCATGCTCTGATACCACTCTGTAACACCCTCCTCCCACATCTACCCAAGTAACCGGCCAACCGGGGTAAACATGTGACGAAGAGTTACTATGATATGATTCAACTCCTTATGTATTAATTAAGGAAGTGGAACTGATGGAACACAGGCAACCTGACCTTCTACACTTGCAACAGAACCCCCAGGAGCCATCCAACCCATCCAAGTGACCAACCCCTGAGACAAACTGACATTTTGCTGCATTAAAGCCTCAACCGCTCCCTTGACGTGGGCATACACGCGACTGGGAATCTCCAGTCGCTCCCACAGCAAGGCATGCCTGCGACTGGGGACTTTTCCAGGTAGTTCTGTGGCAGCGATTCCAGATTATGTGCCACTTTTTCAGGGCCAGGACTTAGGCCAACCAAGGCTTCCAAAACTAGTAAGTCAACCCAAGTTGTTACAGGGCTTCCAAAGCGTTTGTCCAACCAAGGCTTCCAGGAACTAATAACTCAACCCACAACAAAAGGCACAAGAAAACCAACCAGAAAACAAAAGTAAAACCCACAACACCATGGCTATCCAGGAAATGGCAAGGCTAGGCAAAACCACTATCAATCCAGGCAATCCTCCATGCCAATGACAGATCATAACCAAATAACCATATGCATATTCCATGCATGTAAAACTAGCAAGGAAATCATACATGCAACTCGGTACCTGCAAGCAACATCTGCTATAGCTGCTGCTCTTGATGTCCTCTTGCACTTTCTTGCTTTTCCTTTGCCTTCTTGCTACAAATCCCAAGTATGCCACACTCCTCCACGAGTGTTCCAAGAAAACAAGTGTCCAAGAGTATGAGAGAGAGAAAAGAAAATGAGAGCTCCAAAACTGAACCGATCAAAAAGCCATGAACTGATCCTCATAAGCCTTTTTATTAATGAGACCTCTATTTTTTTCATTTTTTCATTATTTTCCTTCATTTTCCTCCTCACATGCAATCTGTGACCTTTCACCTTCCTTTACTCCTAGTTTCCATTATTTTCATAAATAAATGCCAATACATGCCATTTTGCCTTTCTAAAGCCTTAGCCATTGCCTTTGCCAATTTCCATAGCCATTAATTAATCACAAGTGATCCCCATCACTATGTTTCTGCCCAACATTAAGCTTGGTGTGGAAATTCCAAAAATTGGAATCCTCTTGCAGCTACGAGTATTATTTCTTCTAAATGATAAGTTAATTATTTAGTTTATTGCTATGACAACATCGAAATAAACACACTACAACCTTCACAAATAAAAATTGCGGAAATAAATAGCGCTGGAACTAAGAAAATACTAGCGCACGTATACAAATTAACATCATTGTTTTTGGACAAAAGTCCCTGGAAAAACCCAACTTGGGAAAACCGGTTCAGCAGATGAGAGTTTTATTATTATGTAGCAGTGAAATAATCTGAGTACAATTTGGATTCCAAATACGGGCAAAAATATAGTGAGGAATTTTCCTCACGCCACAAGGAAATCTGGCCTCTGACTGCAGCTCCAAATGAGCCGTCCAAACCAGGGTTGCGAGGGAGAGCCGCCCCCCTCACGTTCCCGTTCGCAATTCGCGCTCTGTGCGGGAGCTAGTCGGGTGCGCGCCCCCGGCGAAAAAAATTCTCCCCGTTTTTGCCGGAGCGGTTGGGAGCGTTCGCTCCTTGATCGCTCCCGTAAGCTCTGCGAGCGTTTTTTCAGAGGAGGGTCCCCCTTTAAAAAAACACTCCCGTTCGCCTGTGGCGAAAAAAAAGGCCGACGACCGAGAGGGAGGGCAACGACGGGCGACAGAGAGGAGAGAGGAAAGGGAGGGAAATGGGAGGGGGGAAAAGATAAATAGTTCCTCTCCCCTCCCCATTATTCACTTCATCCATTGAGAGCAAGAGGAGCAAGAGATAGTTTGGAGCTTGGAGAGAGGAGCTTGGTGAGAGAGGAGCTTGAAAGGGGAGATTGGAGCTTGGGATTGAAGGCCAAAGAGGTAGGATCTACACTCTAATCTAGCATTTTTTTTTTTTATGTTCATTGCTAAATAAATAAATAATTTTTTTCTCTATTTCCCATTCCCATTCCTCCATTTTTTTTGCAGATTCAAAACTTCAAAGTTCAAACATTATTGTTACATGGCTTGGCATTTTCTTCTTCTTGGTTCTTTTTTTGGTTATTATGGTGTTGGAGAGTAGGAGGAGGAGGGTTGATCAAGAAGAGGATGAAGAAGTGGGTTATAGTGGATTTGATGAAAACCCCAAAGAGGAGTACCTTGGTGAGGAGGAAGAGAGTGAACATGATTCAGCCCAAAAAACTAAACAAGACCAAACCCCATTGTGGAAATATGTTTCTAGGCTTGAAGGAGGGAAAGGGGGTGGAACCACTAAATTTCATTGCTCCCATTGCAACAAAACTTACACAAATTCATACACCTGTGCCAAAAGGCACCTCTGTGGGAAAAGGCCATGGGATGAAGATAAACCAATAGGAATTAAGACTTGTGCAAGTGTGTCAGCAACAGATAGAGCCAAATACGTAAGGGAAGAAGAGGAAGCCCAATACAAATCTAAAAAAATCAAAGGGTTTCTTTGAACATAGTTCACAATCACATCAACATGTACAAAGAACTCCTTCAACATCCTCTCATGGCAGTGGATATGGAGGCACAAGACCAAACAAGGCGTAGAACCATATCATATTTCCTTGATGAAGGGTGTACGAATGATGTGGATTCAAAAGTTTACCGGTTTCTCTATGCATGTGGGATACCATTCAATGTTCTTTGCTCGCCTTATTGGCATGAAATGGCTTTTGCTATAAATGATGCCCCTAAAGGATACACGAGCCGTGGGTATGACAAGGCTAGAACTGTTGGACTTGATCTGAAAAAGCACAAATTCTTGGACTGAGCATGGGGTGTCCATTGTATCTGATGGATGGACAAATGTAAAAGGCAAGCCATTGATAAGTGTTCTTGCTGTGTTTGTTAGTGGTGCCATC
The DNA here is from genome assembly GCA_031772625.1 of Pinus tabuliformis. Taxonomy (NCBI): domain Eukaryota; kingdom Viridiplantae; phylum Streptophyta; class Pinopsida; order Pinales; family Pinaceae; genus Pinus; species Pinus tabuliformis. The sequence continues at coordinate 1,282,709,854 of CM062818.1, read as the reverse complement.
TTTCTTTCAACATATGATTACTCTAAGAAGTTCAAGACCGGCCTCAACATTGCAGAACCATTACTTGAAACAATTGAACGTATTGGGCCATACAATGTCATTCAAGTCATCACTGATAATGTTGCTAATTGTAAGGCAGTGAGAGCATTTATTGAGGATAAATACCCCAACATATTTTGGTATGGGCGTTTGGTTCACACAATGAACCTTTTGATCCATGATATTATTAAGAACAAAAACCAACAATACAATTGGATTGGTGATTTGTACAAGAGAGGCAAACAAATGATAAAATTTATTACAAATCATAGTAATACCCATTGGCTTTTCCGCAGTCACTCAAGATTGGAGCTGTTGAAGATTGTGAAGACTAGATTTGCTAGCTATTACCTCACCTTCAAGCGCCTTTTGAAGGTAAGAGAGTCATTGGCTAGCATGGTATTAAGTCCACACTGGCAGGTATTAAAGGAAAGGGGTACAAATGCAGTTGATTGTGAAAATTCCTGAATTTAACACATCAGAAACCCCTACTGCAATTTCCGGTTTACAATCTCCTAATTTTTCTTTATATTAACAAGTTATTTAATTGCATAAACATCGAAGTAAACACTATTGCAACCTTCACAAATATAGAGATCATGCATTGAAATAACCAGAGACAATAACACAAGGGACATTGTTATTTTTGGACAATCGTCCCCGAAAAAACCCAACTCGGGAAAACCGGTGCAGCATATAGATGGTTTGTATTATTAAGTAGATTTCGTGTATACAACTAGGGTGCCAGAAATGGCTCACCTAACAGAGAATGTCCTTAACAGTAGTACCTCTATCCGGAGACAGATATTCTGGCAAATCAGCAACCGAATGATCAAACCCCAAAGTGACTCCGGCTGTTCCCTATGCTGGATAGCGAAAGCTGCTCCAAGCACTGCTCGCGTCACTCCTCCAGGAGCTGCGTAACCCTCTCCCGGTTTAGAGTCTGCTGATTTGCTCCCAATCTGCCCCACATAATCTCCCCAACACTGCCTCTGAGGCACAACGTCAGGCTCTATGGCTTCTGCGTCCTTTGCGTTAGCCTTCTGCGTCCTCTGCGTCAGCCCTTCTAGGGCCTGTGCTCTCTCTCTTGGCATTGCGTTGCCTCTCTGCTATGTATTCTTCAGCCTTAGATGAAAATCCCTTGCTGAACTGCCCCTCACTGCAACTCTGATCACTAACTCGATTTCCTCAGCAAACCTCGCCCCAGAAAATCAAATTCTATGATCTCTTGGTGTATCTCCAACTGATCCTCAAGCCTCCTCTTATACTTTTCCTGTTGACGAATCAACAACCGAGATTAAGTCCCTAATCAATGGCTAAGATTAGAACTAGCTTGATCCTCGTCACTTAGAACTTTCTCACCCATATTTTATTAATACACATTAGTATTTTTATTTTCCTAAGTTTAGACTTAGGAACCAATTAAAAATATTAATTATTTTAATAACTCCTCATTCGGGTGGAATTTCTCCAAACGATTTTTGGGTCTTGGAGATCTCATATGTCTTAGCCTCTCCACCAAATTTCATGGCTAGAGCACATCCGATGCTACCCAAAATCAACACTGACAAGCAAGGTTTTAAACATGTGGAGGAAACTGCTCTTGATGGTCAGTTTTGGGCACGTGTGAGGCAAGTATTGGAATTCACCAAGCCCATTTATCACATGATTTGTTTTGCAGATATAGATAAACTAGTGATTGGGGAGGTGTATGAGCAGATGGATACCATGTTGGGGCAAATAAAAGATATTGTTCAGAAAGATGATCCCAACTTGTATACATTGATTCACAATTGTGTGTGTACACGATGGAATAAACTTAATGTTCCACTACATGCCTTGGCGTATATCCTTACGCCAAAATACTACTCTCCATCTTGGTTGGGGCAACCTGCACCTGGGGTTGGGGTTAGGGTCAAATCCTATACAGATCAAGAGGTATCTACAGGATATATGCAAGCATTAGACAAGTTGGTACTTGACTGGGAGAAGTGTGCTAATCTGCGTCTTGAATTAGGTAGATACTTCAGTTGCACTGGTTTGTTTGGTTCTTTGCATGCAATGGAAGATAAAGACAAATTTGATGCTATCACATGGTGGGAAGCGTATGGTGGCATGGAAATTTTGCCAAAATTGGCAAAAAGTTCTCTCACAGGTTGTAAATACTTCTTTTGCAGAGAGGTGTTGGAGCACTCACAACTTCATACATAATGTGAGAAGAAACACACTCAATGAAAATCAGGTAGAAAGCTTGGTTTATGTGCACTACAACTTGAGTTTGTTGAGTCATTACTGTGATTGGGCTTATGAAGATTCAACATATAAAATTTGGGACAACCACCTAGAGGACGATAATTTGGAGGATGGCACTATACATCTTGAAGAATTGGAAGAACTTATGGGAGATGAAGATGGAGCCACAACAACAACCATGCCACCCCCACCATCCAGTAGCAGTGCCAGTGCTCGAGTTCCAAGTATTGTTCCTTTGCTTTACGACACCTCCATGTACATCCTCATAAAAAGGGCATGTGGCTTTTGGTTCTGGTCGTGCAACAGTACGGGAGGAGACTCCTAGAAGACCACCATGACCTGCTCAGAAATTAGACATTTCTCATTGCGGCAAGAGGAAGTTGTAGATAATAGATTTACTTGTCTTTTCTAGTTTCTAGTAGTTTTAATAATTGTTGACTCTTTCATATATATTATGATATTTTTTGTAAACAATCTATGATTATGACAATTTAAGTTTGAAGTTTGAAGTTGGCAATTATAACTCATTGGTAATGAATTATGAATATGATGCTTTGTGAAAGTTGAAAGTTGTTTCATTTCATTTCATGTTAGATATTCTTTGTTGCATTGGTTACACTTAGCTTACAAGTACAACTTTGGTGATCAATTATGATAAATGTTATATTTTGAATTTTGAAAGCTTGAAACTTTAAGATTGATGAATCATGAGACTCAATATGTTGTATGTTACTAACTTGTGGATGTGGTTGATGAAGATTATAACCTCTAGATGATTGTTGTTATATGGTTCAATCTATGTTTTTATATCTAATTCGTCATTCTACATGTTTTTGTTGACATATATGCATAAAAAAATAAAATAAAATAAAAAAATATATATTATATAAAAAACGCTCTTGGAAACGCTCCCAAACCAAGAGCTTTTGAAACTGTCGCTCCCACTCCCGCTCTCGCCCCCGCTCCCGCTCTTGCCCCCGCCCTCGCCCCCACTCCCGCCCCTGCTCCCGCTCCCGCTCCCACTCCCGCTCCCGCTCTTGCCCCCGCCTTCGCCCCCACTCCCGCCCCTGCTCCCGCTCCCGCTCCCAAGTAACCTTGGTCCAAACTGCCTCTGCGTTGGCTCTGCGTCACCCAGCACAGTCCCTTATGCACTCAGTGTGAATCAATCTCTCCTCAAGCCATCTAGTCTGCTGCTGTTTGGGGAAATGTCTCTCCTGGCCTCCTGAACTTCTGTCTAGCTTCTGGCACTGAAACTCGGCTTTCTCCAGCAAAACCGAAATTGCCTCTAGAGGCTACTGCGCTGCCCCAACATCAGCCTCTCTGTGGCTCTTCTGCCTCTTTGCAAATGCATTCACCGGATTTGGAAATCTTCCTTCGGCTTCACTGACTTTGCCCCTCTCACACTACTTCGATCTTCGCTGTTTGGGGAAATGTCTCTCCTGGCCTCCTGAACTTCTGTCTAGCTTCTGGCACTGAAACTCGGCTTTCTCCAGCAAAACCGAAATTGCCTCTAGAGGCTACTGCGCTGCCCCAACATCAGCCTCTCTGTGGCTCTTCTGCCTCTTTGCAAATGCATTCACCGGATTTGGAAATCTTCCTTCGGCTTCACTGACTTTGCCCCTCTCACACTACTTCGATCTTTGGCTTTCTCTCCGACAACTAACTACTGCTACTCAGGAAATCGATTTGCTCATGAAATCGAACCTCCCAAGTGTATTCTCCATCACCACATCGACCTCCTCTTATAATCCTGTGTTGGACCACCAACGACCAAGATTAAAACTTAATCAATGGCTAGGATCATCTCTCGATCGATCCGTGTAAGTTTCTAGATCATTCACGCTTTGATTTAATTAATACAGATTAATTAACCATATTCCCTAAGTTTAGACTCGGGAAATATTTAAAAACGGTTAAAATCTAATTAAGTCATTTCTAGGTGGAATTTCTAGAAACGATTTCTGGGTTTCAGAGATCTTGTGTATTCTAGCCTCTCCACAAAATTTCGAGGCTAGAACACATCTGATGTGACAAAGACTAACACTCCCTCTTAGCGAGGAATGTGTTCTAGTGCCACTGCATACCTTGTAGCAACACCCTATCTTTGCATCATCTCCTGTCACGTTGTTGATGTCTGGCCATACTGCCCACCAACCACTGCGCAACTTTGATGTACACTGCATCTGTGCTGCTGCTGACCCTGCTGAACCGCTGCCAACACTGCATCTGCACTGCAACTCCTCCTCATCTGTTGCTGTTGCAACTGCAACATCTGCAATTGAAAAACATCCAAAATACTGAATCAATTGTGATCAGTATAATGCATGTCACTCGAGTTTCTAACCTCTTGCTAGTATCTGCACCGTCAGTGAGGAATCTGCGTTGCTGTTGATTCTGCACTGTGCCAACTGCACTGCTGCCAACTTTGCGCTCTGCAACATCTGACTGCTACTAGTCTTTGTGATGCAGGAGCATCTAACCCGGGGCAATCATTTACTAGAGGAGTTAGTTTGTAAAGTAGGATTTAATTAATTAATGTATATTTTTAATAGTTTTAAGAGAGAATGAAGATTATTGTAAATAGGAGAAGATTCAAGAGTATTGTGGAAGATTTGAGAGGATTATGGATTAGTTAGCTCTATTCTAGAGATAAGGATTTGAATGAGAGATTTTAGGGATCAAGAGAGATATTGTTGGAGTTTGTTAAGGGATCTAGAACCTACTTGGGTTCTAATCCATTTGTATAAATTGAAGAGAGCCTAAGAGGCATGTATGTATGTAGAAGAGTGTGAGAGAGTGTGAGAAATGAGAGGCCATGAATAGGCCATGATTTCTCCTTGTAGAGATTTTATTGATTAATGAATTATTTGTGGAAGAGTTTTATGTGCATATGTTTGGTGTGAGTTTCAATTTTAATTTTATTGTTTTTGTGTGACCTATGGTTAGAGCTGTTGCACCATTTTTGGTATCAGAGCTTGGAAGGACACAATTTGTAAGTAAAATATCTCTTGATCAATGAGTGAGAAAAGACTAAGCCTGAGGTGCGCGGTTGCCTGAGACAGACATGGATAGCATATTGAGAATGTCCTGCCACTGGCCATGAATATCACCCACCACCACAATGCTGCAATAGTTGTCAACATCGATTTCCAGGCAAACTACAGAGCTGACACCACAATCTTTCGATGCAGGTTTACTGCTATGTCTTTTATTGATTTGTCTTTTCGACTCTTCCGAGTCTTTGACTGAATATAGCTATCGTTGCAAAGGACTGGATATGACAGTGAAGGAGCTTGCGTATTGGAACGATTATTGCATTGATTGCAATCTTTGGTGAAGTTGGACTCAACGAGTAATTGAAGTTCAATTTCAACATTTGTTGTTGTACTTCGCTCCTTAAATTGACTACGTGCCTTCACAGTGAATGCTACATGGTTTTTTTTAATGTCGTTCTACTTGAGTTTCAACCCATATTAAAGGCTTTACCTAAGTGTTAAGTCTGTATGTCATTAAATCAAAAGAAGCCTCAGGAAGTATCAACTGCTTACCCAGTTGAATGCTACACCTACTTGCTGGTTATCTTGGATATAATATTGTTTGAGAGTTGTATGGAGCACAACGATACGGTAGTATCTCCTCTTCTCCCTTAAAAGCCATCTAGTTTTGGGTATTGATTTAATGTGCCGTGGTGCAACACTGGTTGAAGTTTTTGTCGGAATTAAAAATCATGTGTTAAAAAAAACTAATATATATTGCATAGTGTTTTAGAGGAAGGAACATACTAGAAGAATGTGGGAATATTTCTAGGAGAGATTTTAAAGAATTATGAGGAGGATTTATAAAGTGTGAAAAAGGAGTTTATGTTATTTTTTTGGGTTTTTTTTTTTTGTAAAGAGTGATATCATAATAATGTCACGAGTTTAAAGAGATGAGTTATAATATTGAAAAAGTTAAGAAAAGAAGGATGTCAAAGGTCAAGAAGTTAATGTTATTTCGTGTGAGTTAAGTCAAGATAGAGTTTAAAGTCCACCATTAATTATTGAGTTATTGTACAAAAGGGGGCATTCTTGGTTATAAAGTCCACCCAAGGTCCATTAAAAGTTGACGCCAAATAAAAATTCTGGGTCAAAAGAAAATTAAGAGTCAGAGAGTCAAGTCAAAAAGTTCGAGTCTTTGATTGTAATGGGTGCATGATCAGCAGAGCTTGACACCCAAAAAGTCTGGTCATTGTAGTACAATGTGAAGAGATACTGCAATTGTTGCTTGTGGCAAAGAGAAGCAAGGAGTGCTCATGAGTAAGGTTCAAGTGAAAGGAACCATTGACCAAGTTTAGAGGAGTTAACTTGGTAAAATTGCAGGTTAGAGTGAACAAGGTGAAGTTCACGACAAAAGATGCAAATTCTAGAAAAAGGCCACGATGATGCCATAGCAATTGGCATTAATAATGACGAGAAAGAGATTGCTGAATTAAAGGTATGGCTTGACATATTGCTAGAGCTATTACAGAGACAGAGACACGGATGGATTATGAAAAGAAAAGTCAAATGGCATAGATTGCAAGTGAAGTGGGAGCGTAGATTGAATGCTCAACTGAAGGAAGAATTACTCAGAGTAAATGAAGTTTTGGTATGTGAACTAGAACATGGCCCATTGCTTTTTGAAAGTAATGAAGATACAGAGGAGAAATCTACAGAGAATCTTCTGAATCATATGAAGGATTCAGAGCAACAAGAAGACCTGGTGGCTGAAGCATCAATTGAGACCGCAAGGTCTTATGTTTTTAAAACTGACAATTTGTGTATGATTGCAGGTATTGCGGGAGATAGGCAACCTTTTGAAGATGTCTTCAGGACAGGTGAAGATCTTGAAGTAAAATATGATGAAGAAAACCTCTTAGATGAGGAAGGGCAGCTACTGAAAGACATTAAGAAAGAAGAAGAACCTATTGAAGACTATAAACAACATCATGATGAAGTACTTGTGAGGTGTCAAAGAGAAATTGAGTTGCTGGAGTATTTGCTAAAAGAACAGGAGTATGAGAGTGTAACTGCAGTTAGAAATGAGGGAGTGTCTCAAGCTTTGATTGGGACAAAGATATGTGTTAGTTGCCAAGTTTCTAATGTACTGGCTAACAGAGAAGAAAAGGTGGATGAGTATGCAGTCAGAAAGATGACAGACAATTTACTTCTTGAAAGTAAATTTGAAGATAAGAAGCAACAAATGGAAATTGCAGAGGAAGATGTTTTCAAAGACATTAAGGATGTATGGATGGCAGAAAAAGTTGAAAAGAGTAGCCAACAAATTAAAAATGAATGTGCAAAATTGCAGCAGAGAAAGGATCTCAGGCAAGTTGCTGAGACAAAAGGATTCCATGAGAAAGCAGAAATTGATTCTGTGATTGAAGAACTGTGGAAATTGATGATGAGACAGTCCAAATGGAGACAACTGACAACAGAAGGGATGATCAATCAGAATTTGAAACTGATTGAAGAAAGGAAAATGAACCAGAAGATAGTAGACATGCAGCAACAGCAAAGGTGCAGAGCATTTGGACAATTACAAATTAAGGTTTGGGATCTAGGTGGAGTTTTATCATCTATTGAAGATTAATGGTCGGGAGACCATGATTTTCTTTTACCTGGGGAGTCTGATGCAGGAGCATCTAACCTGGGTCAATCATTTACTAGAGGAGTTAGTTTGTAAAGTAGGATTTAATTAATTAATGTATATTTTTAGTAATTTTAAGAGAGAATAAAGGTTATTGTAAATAGGAGAAGATTCGAGAGTATTGTGGAAGATTTGAGAGGATTATGGATTAGTTAGCTCTATTCTAGGGATAAGGATTTGGATGAGAGATTTTAGGGATCAAGAGAGATATTGTTGAAGTTTGTTAAGGGATCTAGAACCTACTTGGGTTCTAATCCATTTGTATAAATTGAAGAGAGCCTAAGAGGCATGTATGTATGTAGAAGAATGTGAGAGAGTGAGAAATGAGAGGACATGAATAGGCCATGGTTTCTCCTTGTAGAGATTTTATTGATTAATGAATTATTTGTAGAAGAGTTTTATGTGCATACGTTTGGTGTGAATTTCAGTTTTAATTTTATTGTTTTTGTGTGACCTATGGTTAGAGCTGCTGCACCACTCTGCAACTGTCACTCTAGCATTTGACTGCATCAACTGTTACTGATCCATCCTGCTACTGAATACTGTGGGTCCCTGTAACAAGGTATTGATCCATGAGGTGGACTCCTCGAGGATCCTTCCCATCTGTGGCACTTTGGGGCTACAACACCAAGTCACCCCACCTCACTCCTAGAGGTATATCAATGAACATGGCAAAGTCTTCCTCCAGCCTAGAGGAAAGTCTATCAATCTCTGCTGAAGCTGCCTGCTGGTCTTGCTTCTCCTCCTTGCCCTTCTCCCACTTCCAAAGCTTAATTATTCCCAAGACAACTATGATTAACCAATGCAGAATTAATAATGTGCTTGACAATAAGGTGTATGCTTATGTTTGTTTTAAAACTGTCTATGTGCTGATATAAAACATATAACAGTGGAACAATGCAGCAAATGAACATCACACATAAGACAACAAGTTTAATATGGAGTTCACCCAAAACTCTTGGGCTACGTCTCCTTGAGCTCTAGTCAACTCAACTAGGCTCTCTGGGATTATGGAAATAGTTCTTTTACAAGCTCCACGCTCAACTCCACTGGTTTACACAGAACTCAGTGGACTTAGAACACCAACTTATCCCTGGCTCTTGAAGCTCTCGGCCCTCTGGCTCTCGGCTCTAGCTCTGGCTCTGGCTCTGGCTCTGGCTCTGGCTCTCGGCTTTGGCTCTCGGCTCTGGCTCTTTGGCTCTGGCTTCTCTGAGCTCTCTCTCTCGGCCTCTGCGTGCCTCGGTAATCCGCTTGACCTCCAAGCGACTCCCTCAGCTGCTCTGCACATTAGCTCTCGTTAGCATTGCTCTCCTTCTGTTTTTTTGTTTTGTTGTTTGTGTTGTTCTTTGTTCTTTGTTTGTTCGTGGCTTAAAGCCAATCTGCTCCCTGACTGTTCGTTTCCTCTTCCTGGCTCTCTAGATCGCTTGCCTTTGTCCGCTGGAATTCCCCTGCTTTGCATTGTCATCGCTGTGTAATGCTGCACAGAGAGATGGCCACTTGTCGCCTTACGGACTGCGTGTCAGTTTTCTTTTGAACGGTCGTTATTTCCGTTACTCCAGGATTTGCCCGCGAAATTGACCCTTCTGCCAGTTCATTGGTCATGCTGGACCTCAAATCTTTACGTGCCTCAGTCTATTTTCTTGTTGAATCTGGTCATCCATCGGGTTAATTCTCCGCCGTTGATCTGGAGCCTCCAGATCCTACGGTCTCCGTCTATATCACGTGGGTAAGTTGCTCGACCGTTACTCACGCGATGTAAGCGGTTTTCTCTCTCATCCGCTGGACACGCGTCGCCCGGTGTATGGCATCGCGCTGAACTTGGCCAAACCCGCTTACTGCTCGAAGTGCACGCGATATCCTGCTGGTTTTGGGCGCGGGACTCGCCTTCTGACGTTTTCCGCACGGTTTCCTGTTTTCCCTCGTGACCGAGCGCTCGGGGCTTTCCTTCTCTGAGGGTTTTGTCCTGTGATACCCAATTAGCGCTAATCGCGTATCAGAAATTGCCTCTATTTCTGGATCTGGGCTTCCGATTGCCAATTTGCGTCCATGCGCGGTCTCCATGGGCCAACGGTCAGCGTGCTTTGACCGAGGATCCTCATTGTTCTGTGCAGGCCACAATTGCCATTGTCCAGAGGTCATTTCTGATACTTGTTATTCATAAGATTTGATCTGACATAATTTTGAAACAGTCATGAGAAATGTTTAAGGATGCAATCTCCCTTTATAAGGGTTTTTTTTGCCATTTTTGAAGAATTTGCCTCTTTTTCCAAAGAACAAAAGGGCAACTTCTTTCTGCGATAACTTCTGCCTTCGAAGTCCATTTTAGCCCATTCAAGTTGCAGTAGATTCAGAAGGAAAAGATCTCTGCAATGGGGCTATTTCCAGGAACATCCTTGGACCTCCATTTTCCTCTGTGAGGAACACTTAGACTTAGAAGTCTATCAAAAATCCATTTTGATCAGTGTGTTTATGAGAAAGGGCATTTAATTGAATGAGAGTGATAAGGTGAAATTAAAACCGGGTTGGGATTGCAGGAAACTTTTTTACTCATCAAATTTCAACAGAGGAAAGGCCAGCGCAAGAGACCCTAGGAGATCAAATTTTTTTGTGGCTAGCTTGTCAGGAAATTGATGCCCTAGGCACTCCAATGTGGCTAGACTTGGGAGAAGGTGAAAAACTAAGAGTTTTGGTGACCACCCTTGGTAGATCAGTGCCTTAATCCTTGGGAGAATGGAGTCTATGTTGATTATGTGTAATATTTCTTGGTTCCTAGTCAAGGAGGCCTCAAAATTACTTCACAAACCCTCTAGGTCAAGTGAAAGCAATCTTGCAACTTTTATACTTCAAATGCACAAGAGGAATGCCTGGTCAAGGTCAAATTTTACCCCTAGGAGATTTGGCTCATACTACATGGCCCATACAATGGAGAGAACGTTATAATAGAGACAATTCCACAATATTAAGCAATAATTTGCTTGCAGGAATTAGCCTTATAACAACGAAAATCCCAATCTAACATATATGACAAAAGTAACAAGAATAACATTAAAATTTCGTACTTACATGCAGTAGAATATATCCAACCATTCACAAATGACAATAGAGAAGCTCCAAGAGAAGATAAACCAATAACCATACATCAAAATTCATCCATAAATGCTCAAATTCATCCTCCAAAAAAAAAGTGCAAAGTTCTCCAAAGAAGAGAGAGATCCAACCCAAAGTGATGATGAGAAATTATCTCACCTCACTTGTATTTATACACATCTTAGGAGTTCTTTTCATAATGTGCTGCCCTTCCATAATGGGCTTCGGGATGTGCCAATGTCTCCTAAACTACAAATGAGGCTAACCAAGTATCCTATTAGGTGGTTTCTACTTCTAAAGGGGATAATATATTCAAGGTACATCCTTCAAAAGGTGGTGGCATGTGACAGATAGGTGAATGAAGTAGGGGATGAGAAGGGGTAGCCCTGGGCCACATGTTGGAGTACAATGATAGCTAATAAAAGGGAAGCCCACGCTTGGGTTTATAATGTGTAGGAGGGAGTAATCGTGGTACATGAGATGCCCCGACCTAGATTTTTCCACCCTTCGATATATGCCTTTTTATTTTTATGATTTTCTTTCATTAATTGCTCGGGGCTCAAGGGATCAGAGCATGATGCATAAGATATAGCAGTGAATTCCCCCTTTTAAGGTAGGGCGGTTCATCGCCCACCAAGGATTGGGACAATCATGGGTTCGTATATGATGAAGAAGGCTCATAAAACCTGTAGGAACCAGGGTGATGACGATGATGGTGGGGAAGAGCTCATGTATTGGTTTTTTCCCATGTGCTAAATGTTTTTGCCTCGACCATCTTTTGCATTTTGTGGTACTTTTCCTGTTGAATGTGACCACATATGCTTTTAATTTTCTTTTCAGCTGCATCAACCTTCGGGCTTCATTCCAGGCCATGACCCAAGGTGTGGGCAAGGGGAAGGGGCGAGCCGACCCTATGTGGACTCGATGGAGGAATGTGGACCCAAGTGGGAGAAATGATGGATGGGGTAATAATTAATGGAAAGAGGAGAATGTTGATTTTGGGTAGCTTCGGATGTGCTCTAGCTCCTAAATTTTGTGGAGGGGCTAGAATAAATAAGATCTCCAAGACCCTGAAATTGTTTGGAGAAATTCCACCCGGATTGTGAGTTATTAAAATAATTAATATTTTTAATGGGGTTCCTAAGTCTAAACTTAGGAAAATAAAAATATTAATGGGTATTAATAAAAATATGGGTGAGAAGCTTCTGAGAGACGAGGATCAATTCTGTTTTGATCTTAGCCATTGATTAGGGACTTAATCTCGGCCATTGATTCATCAACAGGAAAAGTATTAGAGGAGGTTTGAGGGTCAGTTGGAGATACACCAAGTTGATTAATCAGTTTGATTTTTCTGGGGCATGGTTTGCTGAGAAAATCAAACCAGTGATGTGAGTTGTAGTGAGAGGGGCATAAGTAGAGATTTGGATCGGAAAGGAGTTCTGAGCCAAAGAGTACATAGTAGAGAGGCAGTGCAGAGGCCTACGCAGCCTAGGAGGGGCTCACGCAGAGCTGACACAGGCCAGGAGGGTCTCTTGCAGTGGTAGTGCAGAGTATTCGTCAGAAGTCCGAGATTTTGTTGGAGAAGCGAGGTTCTGAGCCAGGAGAGCTGAACAACAGTCTTCCTCCAGCAAATCGATCCAGCAGAAGGGGTGACGCAGTCTTCTGAAGGCAAGATGTTGGCCCACGTAGTGATTGCGTAGGGACTTCACAGTATCTGTCGAGAGGAGCTAGATTGCTCATTGGATCAGCTGTGACTTGAGGAACGAGGTAAACCCTCGTATGTATTTCTTGCTGCTGTGATTTCTCTGTAAGGTTAGCCGGTGTGAGAGGCAACCTGTTGTACTCAGATTTTGCTTGCTTAATAATACAAACCCTCTATCTGCTGCACCGATTTTCCTGCATTGGGTTTTTCTGGGGACGTGTTGTCCAAAAATAACGGTGTCCCTTGTGTGTTTGTCTCATCTATTGTTTCAATTTATGATCTGTATGTCAGTGTAGTCTGCAATAGTGTTTTTCATCATTGTTTATAAATTAAATAACTTGTTGAATGAAATAACAAGTAGGAGATGTTAAACTAGTAACTACAACAGGATTTCTGTTTGTAAAGATTAAAAAATTTTCACAGGTAATATGAGCGGATAAGGGAGCGAGAGCACGCAACCAAAATCAGGGTTTCTTGTGAAATACCATCCCTGGAACCAAATGGTCAGTAAAAGAGATCCCACGGAACTAGAATCCGAGGTTAAATCCTAAAAGGGGTCTAGGGGACACAAGCACAGACCTAGCCCATTCTTTCCGTCGAATCACCCCCATTAATCCATACCCAGAAGTGTCCATGATAAGAAAACTACAATATTCAATGTCCAAAATGACAAGGCATACCTTTAGATTTGGGAGGCCCACCTTCAAACATAAGATCACGGTAGATGGGGGAGGGACCACATGGCTCGCTCAGGTGGCAGAGAAATGGCACAATGAGCTAGACAATGGCTGCAAGAGGCTGCTGGCTGAGGACCATCTTGGAGAAAAAATTTCTCCTAGGGATATTACCCACAAAATGTTGTGTAACAGGACCCTTAGATGCAAGGGCCACATACTACTCCTCCTTCACCTGCTTCTGTCCGTTATTGTTGCCATTGATGGAGCTCTTTAGAAGAGCTCACCTTAATTCCTCCTATTGCAACTCAGCCCAGATCCTGTCCCAATCTGGTAGCTTGTCTCTTCCCAATATGCTTTTGACAAAGACCTGCCAATCCTCGGAGACACTGTTGAGTACCAATCTCACAAGCTCTGTTGGTTGAGGCACTGCCCCAACAACTGAAAACTGGTCCCATCCCTCTTGAATTGTAGTGAGGAAGGGGTCTATGTCTTCCCCCTTCTGCATCTGGATGAGCCTTAACTTTTCCTCGAGGTACATCTTTCGCTGCTCAGAAGTACCTTGATACAATGTGGCTAGAACATCCCACATCTACTTGGCAGTATTCTTGCTAGCTATATGTGAAACAACATGATCCCGGACTCCATCTAGGATCAAACTCTTTGTCCGTGCCATCTCCTTTTTGTACTCCTTTAGCTGATCTGCATTCCGGGGAACGACTACCACTGCATCAATATATGTTTTCAGGCCAAACTCATCTAGAAGGAAGGACATCCTTGCCTTCCAGATGACGTAGTTGGAAGCCCCATCCAACCTGTCCTGATCATGAAGCCCAGCAGTGGCCATCTCAACAAAATGTCTAAAATCTCCGCTTTCCTTCTACTTAGTCGTTGTTTTGTTATTCGCACTCCCTTCTCGAGTGAGAATATTTGCTCACCACGACTGTTGATCTACAAGGAAAAAATCGAACTTCTTGAGACTAGAAATTCCCTGAGGAAATTTTTTCCCTCTGTGTGTGCTCTGCTTCCTTCCACCTGATGTTGGCTCTGCTCTAGTGTACTGTTGTAAAACTTTTGTGTCCAGCTAGAGATCTGCTCAATGAAAAAAATCTGAGTTGCTCCCTCTGCCTCTAGAATCACTCGATCTGGAAAGATCGATTTTTTTTGCCCCTTACTCAGAAAAATCGAACCTCCACAAGTAATTCGACCTTCTGGCAGAACGACTGCGCTGCCCTTGGAAATTTCGGCCTGCTGCCCATAATGAGCAGCGAAATTCCTTCTCTCTTCGGCTTTGAGCTCTCCTACTGATCAACTGCGTTTTGATACCATGTGAAAATTCCAAAAACTGGAATCCTATTGCGGCAACTGGTATTATTTCTTCTAACTGATAAATTAATTATTCAGCTTATTGCTACGACAACATCGAAATAAACACACTGCAACCTTCACAAATAAAAACCGCGGAAATAAATAGCGCTAGAACTGAGAAAATACTAGCGCACACATAAAAAATAACATTGTTGTTTTTGGACAAAGTCCTCGGAAAACCCCAACTTGGGAAAACTGGTGCAACAGATGAGGGTTTTATTATTATGCAACAGTGAAATAATCTGAGTACAATCTGGATGCCAAATACTGGCAATCTTGCAGAGAAAATACTGGCAAAAATCTAGTGAGGAATTTTCCTCACCCCACAGGGAAATCCGACCTCTGCTTGCAACTCCAAGTGAGCCATCCAAACTACCTCTGCGTCACCCTAGCGCAGTCCCTTCTGTGCGCGGTTTGAATCAGCCTCTCCTCAAGTCGTCTAGTTTGTTGCTGTGTAGGAAAA
The DNA here is from genome assembly GCA_031772625.1 of Pinus tabuliformis. Taxonomy (NCBI): domain Eukaryota; kingdom Viridiplantae; phylum Streptophyta; class Pinopsida; order Pinales; family Pinaceae; genus Pinus; species Pinus tabuliformis. The sequence goes on along the minus strand of CM062818.1, from coordinate 1,282,694,601 downwards.
TGTCTCCCATGGCCTTCAGAATGTCTGTCCAGCTTCTGGCACTGAAACTCGACTTTCCCTAGTAGAATCATAACTGCCTTTAGAGGCTACTGCGCTGCCCCAGCGTCAGCCTCTTTGTGGCTCTTCTACCTCTCTACAAATGCACTCACTGGATTTGGAAATCTTCCTCCGGCTTCACTGTCTCTGCCTGTCACATTGCTTCGATCTCTGGATCTCTCTTCGGCAACTGACTGCTGCTACTTAGGAAATCGATCTGCTCATGAAATCAAACCTCTCAAGTGTATTCTCCATCATCACATCGAGCTCCTCTTATAATCTTCTGTTAGAGCACCAACGACCAAGATTAAAACTTAATCAATGGTTAGGATCATCTTTGGATCAATCCATGTGAGTTTCTATATCATTCACACCTTGACTTAATTAATACAGATTAATTAACCATATTCCCTAAGTTTAGATTTAGGAAATATTTAAAAATGGTTAATAATCTATTTAAGTCATTTCTAGGCGGAATTTCCAGAAACGATTTCTAGGTTTTGGAGATATCACGTATTCTAGCCTCTCGACAAAGTTTTGTGGCTAGAACACATCCGATGCTACAAAAACTAACACTTGGAATACGTGTCCCATGACGAAGGTCTTCTTTTACCTTTATTAATTTTTACATGGATTTTTGACCAGGGTTGTTACAAAAACCTCTAATCCTACTGTGATAAATTGTGAAGCAACATCAAGATGTTTGAAAACCCTAAAGGTCTGTGTTTACTTATGTATATTTGAAAGTTTGTTATTGATTGGGGTTGTGATTGTTTAAGTAAATCTCTCGAAGTTTTAGACACATGCTCGATAGAGAGAGATTTGATCTGTTGAGGCATTGTGTGTGTAAAATGCCTGGGAGTACATCTGGTTGGCATGTGTTGATGTCTAGTTCCCCAAGTAGAAGGGAGGGTGGCGTTGGTCATAGAGGTTTGACCTTGCATTATGCACCTAGTTCCCTGGGGTGATGGTTAACAAGTAAGCCTAATGATAACTAGAGAGGCTGAAAGCTTTCGTCCATCTTAGTCCCACTCGGATAGATTGCCCTGGTCAGGATTCTAGTCTGTGGCATCGTAAGTGCCTAAACTCTTCATGGTTCATGTGTTTTGAGATCTTCCATGTACTTGTATATAAATACGAATACCTCCCTAGTTAAGAGGGACTGTTGAAGAATGTAACTAGGTTCAGCCTTCATGAATTATATTTGAGTCATAACGAAATGTATTTATCAAAAGAAAGAAAAAGAAATTTATTGTTATTATTATTATGACTTATTAAAGCATGGGTTTCATGCTTGGGTCGTAATGTTTTAGGTCAACATCCCCATTGAGGACTTATAGGATTTATACCGAGTCATTGGAGTCATTGTCCATTAAAAGAGACCCTTCTTGGGCTTTTGAATCATGTAAAAAGATTTATTATTGTGTCAAATAAGTTATTTTCACCTCCACACCTAGTCGGCCTCAAAAATGGTAATTCGATCTCACCAAAAGGGTATATATACAAGCAGTTCGATTCATTTGGAGACATCTCTCACACAAGTTCGATATCTAAAAAAGGGAGGTAAACGAAGTGTGAAATTCCAAGAGAAGGAGAAGAATTGCTGGAAGGTCGAATTTCTGGAACATCTCTCTCACACGTGTGAATTTGCTGGGTTACTTCTGGAAGATCAAAGTTTTTATTGGGTCGAAGATTCTGCTGGGGTAACTGTTGGTTCGAAGATTTTCCCTAGCTATTGCTGGGTTGAAGTTCAGCTAGATGAAAGTTCTATTGCTGCTAAAAGTTGTTGCTGCTAGGTTGAAGTTGTCGCTGAAAGGGTTATCATCTATAGAAGGAAGAAAGGGCTGACCTTGTGTGGAGGAAGTCTGTGTCTAGGTCAAGAGTCTTGGATTATCTCGTGATACTATTGAAGGAAAAGTTGTTGACTAGGTTTTCCCCTAGATTGGGGTTTTGCCCTAGCTGTCCACCTACATCTGGTGTCTATGATCTTTGTGTTGTTGTTTGGGTAGTTGCTTGATGAACTAAAGATAGAAGAAGAACATAAGAAAACATAAGATTATCACAATTAATTATCAACATAAAGAAAATCTTTCTGCCTTTCTGATTTTCTAACAATGGAGACTTGGTCATCAACTTAATGTTATAAAAGACACAGAAAATAAAAGGAAAAAACATAGAGATTGTTAGAAAAACACAAAGTGAGAAAATGATAAGGGATTTTCAGTTAGTGTGCAAGTCCAAAGGACAAAAGTAGAAACAACGTGAGCAACAAAAGGAGATTTACTCAACTCTCAGAAATTGAAGGGGCTGTACATAGCAGGTGTATAGGCAACTTTAGGAGGCTGTACAACCCAACAAAAGAGAAGGGTGACTGTACAAATTTCTAGGGTCAATTATAGCAGCAGGAGGTTTTTACAGCAGGCTTAGGAAGGGTCGTACAAGCAATGCAATGCACCAAAACAGCTAGGTTTCACTGTAAATTGTTTTGTTTTCTTAGTGGGCTATTTACCTAGTTTGTGAGCCATTGTAAGCTTGGAGTAATTTTAATGAAAAACTAATATTTGAAGGGAAATTTTTTTGTGTGTATTTTGGAGATTAGTTTTGTTTACTTTTTGCTGATTTTTTATTTCCAAATAAATTTCCAACAAGCGTATTTTATTCTATGAGTTGAAGAATTCAATTTAAATTAATATTTTAGTAAGGAAATCATAGTGAAGTTATGTACCTAGGTTGCTGGAATAAAGGTTTTAACATGGTATCAGAGCTTGATCTTTGAGAGAAGTTGATTTCCAAGCAGTTACAACAGCAGATTTGAAGGTTACAACAACAGATCTAAAGATTACAGTTTCAGTTCCAAGTTTCCAACAGAGAATTCTAGTGCAAATTTGGATATACAACAAGCAGATCTGAGTGACCATCAGATAAATCTAGTGTAGATTTGGGTATAGAACAAACAAATTTTACAGATTTGAGTGATCAGTTTACAGATCTAGTGCAGATCTGGGTTTACAGTAGGAAATCTTGCAGATCTGAGTGACCAATAGACAAATCTATTGCAAATCTAAGTATACAATAAGTAGATCTAGTAGCTTTGGAGGCCAAATATTATTTTCCACTGGGTGCTTGAAGGACTTAGTACATTTGTAGTGCAGTTTTGTTTAGATCTATAAGATGGCAGCAATTAGTCTCAAGTTTGAAGACAAATTGAATGGAGCTTTAAACTAAGCTTCCATGGAAAGTAAGAGTGACTTTGCTTTTGAAGGAAAATGATCTATGGGTGATTGTTGACAAAGTAGTTCATTCATCGAGAAATCTGCAGCAATTGGAAGCTCATGAAAAGGAGGAGATTAGAGCCATTCTGGTAATCTTGGATGCAGTCAAGTATCATCTGTTTTCTCAGTTGTCTGAGAAGAAGACAATCAAGGAGATGTTTGATGCCTTGGTAAGTCTCTATTAGAGTGAGAACATAAACAAGAATATGGTATCAAGGAATAAGCCCAGATTTGTACAGATGTCCAGATCATATTTGGTTTTTAGTTACCTCATGAAGATCACTCATATCCATGATCAACTTGCAGTAGTTGGGGAGAAGGTGATCGATGCTGAATTGGTAAATATGGCATTGACAGGATTTTCAGCGCCTTTGTAACCATTTCTCAAGGGTATATATGCATGGGAGAACCTTCCCACTTTTGAGAGGTTATGGGATAATTTTGTTTAGGAAGACACTCAAGAAGGTGACGAGAACCCGACCCTTGTTAGTGAGAAAAGAAAGGGCAACGGAAAGGGTTTCGATAAATGAAAGAGTGAGGAGTCAGCCTCACAGTCGAGGAAGAAGAAATACTTGAGTGAAATCAAGTGTTTTGTATTTCAAAAACATGGTCACCATACATCACAATGTCTAGAGAGGAAGAAGGATGGAGGGAAGACATAGCAGTAGGAGGTAGTGTTAGTTTTTGGTAGCATTGGAAGTTCTCTAGCCTTAAAAATTTGTGGAGAGGCTAAGACACATGAGTTCTAAAGAACCCAAAAACTGTTTGGTGAAATTCCACCCGGATTGTATTTTATTAAAATAATTAATATTTTTAATGGAGTTCCTAAGTCTAAACTTAGGGAAATTAAAATATTAATGGGTATTAATCAAAATATGGGTGAGAATGATTTAGAAGGCGGATCAAGTCATGTTTTAATATTAGCCGTGTTGACCACTGTGTGTCAACTTCCCAGCAGTACACCCCATTTTCTTCGCAAAAAGGGATAGCGCTTGATCGACATGTCCGTGCCATTCGACAGTCATCGTCGACTTGATCATATTATGTTGTAAACCCAGTCTGCATGTGTAAATTGTAAATAATCTTAGCAGATATGAGTCATGTATGTAAATTGCCTAGGTGGACCTAATTTCCTAGTGATAATCTACGTTCCAGAAGGTTTTTTGTCTCACCGATCTATGATCGGCAGAGTTTTCCTTCAGCCTAACCCAAAGCCGGAATGAATTTTGTCATTAGAATCTTAGAGGAATCTTAGTGTGTTAATCTGCTAGATTATAGTTGTGTCGCAGAACTGGGTGGTTTATGAGGGTCTATGTCAAATGGGTTTTCCCCTTTGGGATGTAAAGTTGTAAAAGTCATGATGTAAAGTGTCTTGAGGGTTAGGAAATGTTTTAATCCCCTCATAAGTCCTAAGTCCTAGGTCTTAGGTGATTTTTTCCAAAGGCTAAGTTCGAGGATCCATTTAAAAATAAAAAAAATTGAAAAAAAAAACAATAAAAAATTAAAGACATAAAAAAATATAATAATAATAATAATAATAAAATAATAATAAAAAAATAAAAAAATAAAAAAATAAAAAAAAAATAAAAAAAAATATATAATAATAATAATTAATAAAATAATAAAAAACTTAGAAATAATAAAATAATAATATTTTGAGTAAATAAATGCAGAATTTCAATTTTTTAATACATTAAAATTCGACGGATGAGATTAAGAGATATCTTGATCCTCATCGACGGTCGAGATCATTTTGACGTGGATCACTCGAACTAGCTGTTGGGAATTTTTCCTTTAAATAGGGTGCTAGGGGTCATTTGAGATTAGATCTCTGAGTCTTGTGCTGAAGAAGCTCTCTTGTAAACTTTTTCTGGTGCTAATAAAGAAAGACTTTGGGGTTAAAAATCTTGCTGGTGTTACATCTTTTGAAAATGCTGTAAGATTGTTTTATTTTTCTGCATAATCTTATTTTTAGCCATTGAGGATAGCTTAATGAAGATTGATCTAGGCACAGGTATCTTGTCTGATCTTTGGGGTTTGAATGATAGTTTAGATTCTGAAACATAGTGGCAGGTATCTCCATTTGATCTGGGTTTTACTATTGTTTTCTCCCTCTATGTTAATGGTTGATTTTAAGCTGTGCAGGAAATCCTTTTTTTTTTTTCAGATTACCGGGCGTTAGGGGAAGTTCTAGGCTGAACCAGCCAACTCCCCGATTGTGTTTTCTGAAAGAGCCCAGCCAGTTCTTGATCTCGGGCTTATCATTTGAAATTTTTTATGAATGCATGCAGGGTTTTCTGAAGCACCTCACATTAAGTTTGAAATTCTGAAAATATAACTGTGGATTATTGACAAATCTGGCTGCTAAAGAGCCTTAGATCTGTAAATACTGTAAATTTTTAGCTAGGTTTAGGGTTTTCAGCTTCGTTTCTTGCACATTATTTTTGGGTTTTCGGTTCTTTGTCATTGCAGGTTGCAGGTACAGGGTTTGAGAAATTTTCAGGGTTTCATCAGGCAGTTTGGAGCAGGAAAGATTTAAATTTTGATCAAGCTTCTGGACTGCAGGTTTGCAAACTGCGTTTTCATTTTTCACTGCTACAGAAAAATTTCGAATTTTTTTTTAAGGGATCGCAGTTTTTGCTGCTACCCTGCACACGCAAGTCTCCCTTCAGCTGCTGTCACCAATCATTCTTCGAACCTGCGCAGCAAACGACAAGCAAAAGAAAAAAAAAAGAGGGTCAAAGATTTGTTTTGTGTGGAATGGCATGATCAGGTTCTGAGGTTAGCGTATCATTTTAAAAAAAAAATCGATTTTCAGATCTGCAAAAAGCCCACGCAGTAACATTCTCGCTCTTCCCATTGCTGTTGCTATCTCTCACGCCATTCCCACACCTACAAGCAGCATTTGAAGCCTTCGATTCTATCCAACCTGCAGCGTCCAGGCCAGCAGCACCCTCACGCAGGTACTCCAGCCACCTGCGTGTTCACCTCACCCTTCTGCTCCACGGTGCCCACGTCCTTCAACCCTCACGCAGTAAATTCATTCCTCCTCCACGCAAATGATCTGCATTTCCTTCCTACGCAGCTGAACTCTCAGAATCCATTACGGCTCCAGTGCCTCGTCCCTCACCGCTTTACTCTTTTCCGCAACCTCCTCTACGCTGCGTGCATCTCTCCTGATCCTCACGCATTCCTTTCCGCCATCAAACTCTATCATCTCCTTTGCGGCTGTTTAGACCTGCAAAACACAAAAAAACGGCAAACACATAATCGATTTTGTTTTACGCATGAGGATAAGGGTTGTTTTTTTGTTTATATTACATGCTTTGCTTTAGTTTAGTTTTAGTTAGTGTTATATTTGTTTTAGATTTAACATGCGTTTGATTTTATTCTGTGTATATTCATGCATTAGGCTCAATAATTTCTATTTATTTTAGTGTTTTGATTTAATTAAAATCATAAATTTTTAAGTTTCTTTTTTTATTTAGCGTAGGTTTGTAATTTAGTTTTATTTTTTATATGTGTGTACGCTGATTTAGTTTAGGTTAGAGTTAGATTAGAGTTAGACTTAAAAAAAAAAAAAAAAGTAAAAAAGTAAAAAAGTTCATTTTTTTAAAATTAGATTTAAATCATAAAAATTCATAAAAAGCTCCTTTTTGTTTTTTTTAGTTTAGATTTTGATTAGATATTTAGATTTATCTTAAGCTTAGAATTCTATTTAAAAAAAAAATAAAATTATAAAAATAAAAATTCATAAAAAGTTAAAAATTTTCTTTTTACCTTTAGGAGTTTAGTTTAATTTAGAATAGTTTTAAGTTTTATTTATTTTATTTAGGATTTTTTATTTAAGATTTTATAATATATATATATATATATATTTAAATATAAAAATTAAAAAATATTTTTGAAAAAGCTTAGCTAAAAATTGAAAAATAATTTTGGTGTCTTTTTGTGGTATTTTTCTATAGCTAAATGCACTTAATGTTTATCTTGAAGTTAGCTATGTGAAAGTGGTAACTGATTCAGCATCTAAATTTTATGATCATTTAAAGCATTTAACTTTTCTTTAAGTTTAATTGCTGGAGCATCATTAAGGCATTGTGAATTTACTAGATATCTCGCATTGCTCGAGTTATTTGATGATAAATGATTGCTCTACATGGTTTACATTTCTGCAACATTTAGTAAGTAATCATTTAAACATTAACTCCATAAGGAACTGGTCTATTAAACTTAACAAAACCAATTTAGTGCTTGTTTCTTCGTGTCTCCCAACCCAACTGGTCCACAGTTGGTCTTCATCATCTCATAGGGTTTACCCCCTTAGCCGTGGGAGACAGGCTTAAACGAAGAGATCGGGGATCAGGGTGACATCCTCCGATCTGAGCGTTGTCGTGACAATCTGTGCGACAACAGATAGTATCTTACAACCCATAGCAGGATGGGGTTGCAAAGAGAAAAAACAGGGCAATCATAGGGGCTGCTAAGGCCATGATCCATGATCAACATTTGCCCATGTTCCTTTAGGTAGAGGCATGCAATACGATGCTCTACATCCAAAACAAGAGTCCTCATATGATCTTGGAGGACAAGACACCATAGATAGCATTCACTGGTGTGAAGCCAGAGGTGAGCCACTTATGTGTCTTTAGTTGTCCAATGTTTATACATATACTAGAAGAGAAGGGGACCAAGATGGAGCCCTCCAATATAAAGGGTGTGTTTGTGGGATATAATGAGACTTCGAAGGCTTGCAGGATTTTCATTACGACGTAGCTAGGATGTATGTTGCATCCAGAAAGTGACATGAGACCATATCAGTGATTGAGGACGAGTAGCAAGAAGCTCTGAAGGTTGAGTCTAGATTAGCAGCTTACATTTTAGGAAGTCAACATTCATATGAGGAGGAGGAGAGATCAACTGCTTCTAGTAATGTCAAGAGATATCAATGGTTCATGTAGACATTAAGAGATGCTCAAGAGCATTTGGAGGGTCCTAGGAATGCAGTTAGGAGAGCGGGTCTCTGAAGAAGTTTCCAAACTTATGACACTAATTAGTAGCGTCATTGAAGAAGCAATTGACCAACATGTTTGGAGAAATGCCATGGTGGAGGATCATGTGTTGGACATTGTGCCAAAATCAGAGGGAAAGGCAATCCCAAGTGTCTCTTCAAAAAGTTCCTTCCTCGCTAAGAGGGAGTGTTGATGTTTGTAGCATCAAACATGAACTTCCCCACAACTGTAGTGTCAGATGTGTGGAAATTGTCCAAAAAGGTCCTTTCTATTTTGTAATTCACTTTAATTAAAACTAATTATTAAAGTGAAGAGTCTTTTATTAGTGAGTTGATTAAGGTGTTATAAAATATAAAGTATTTACATTAGTGATTTAGATGTAATCTCCACCGTTGATTGGGATTTAATTACAATGGTCAATTTCATTGAGACATTAGGGTTATGGAGAGTTGGTCATCAATTCAATGTTATAAAGGAAAGACAACGTAACAGGAAGAGACACAAAGAGTGTGATACAAAGGGAGTTGTTGTCGCGCAGATTGGCACGACAACGCTCGGACCGGGGGCTGTCACCCTGATCCCCGATCCCTCCGTTTAAGCCTGTCTCCCGCGGCTAAGGGGGGTAGACCCTGTGAGGCGATGAGACCAACTGTCGACCAGTTGGTTGGGAGACACGAGATACGATAATAAAAAGCACTTGAAAGATTTGATTAATTTAACAGACCAGTGCCTTAAGAGATTATTATTTGATCGATTACTTATTAGATGATATAGAAACATGAACTGTGAACATCAATCATTAATCATCAGCTAAATCAAAACGATATCCAGCGACTGAAAGATTCAAAAAAGATAAATGCTTTAAACCACCACGAAAATTCTAAACCATTAACCAGATATCAATTCGTATCTCGACTCAGAATATTCAGCATGAAAGATATAGCATGATAATAACTGAATCTCGCAAAATAATTTTCCACAAAAATTTTTATTTTTTCAAAGTTTTTATTTTTTATTTTTTTTTAAAATAAAAATAAATAAAATCTAAAACATAAGATATAAAAAGAACTAAATATTAAAATCTAACTACAACAATCTTAAACTAAACATAAATTAAAATCTACGTTAAATCTAAAAAAAACTCAACACATTTTTTGTATTTTTTATATTCAATCAAAACAATAATTTAAATCTAAAGAAATGAATTAAAGCCTAAGTTTAACAAAACCAAATATGGACCTTTTTTATTTTTATAAAACAACAAATCTAAAAAAATCTAAACGATGCTAATAAAAACGAAACTATAGTTACAAATCAAAACCCTAATCTAAGGAATTAAAACGTAAATGACTACTCGTAATACAGGATGCTTCAATGCCAAAAATCGAATGAGCGTAAAACGAAAAGCCCTGAGTGAAATATCCGTGGGTGAGCTAGAAATTGACGGCGATAAGTCTGAAAAAAAATATAATTTTTTTTTTTACCTGTCAAACACCAGCCGTAACGCCTTTCTGATGCCCACGCTGAAGACTGTAAGAACATCAAACCATTTCTTGAAGCCAGCAACCAGACGACATAGGAAGTGAGACGCAAATCGGTTGTGATTTTGATGCTAACACGCAGTGACGGAATGTTTCAATGGCGCTGCAAATTAACTGTATATATTGCTGCCGCTGTTTCATTTGAGAGTTTTTTATGCTGGATTCAGTGATAGATAAATGGAGTAGATGCGTTTCTCTTTATCCAGCCAATGCACCGATCATGAGATGATTTGCCCGGAAAACTCTGGCATATGTTTTATAACCTCGGATCAGAAATACGTGAGACTCTAGGGCAGCGTTGAAGATTGCAGGCAATGGAAGACGTGTTGTCAGGCTTGGCCTTTGCTGGGGCAAGAGCGGCTCACGTGAAGGTTTTCTCAGCTGACATCCACGTGCATAACACCGAAAACACATCTAACTTGACTTCAGCTTGATGGCGGACTGGAATATACAAAATCACTGCTGAAAAAAATGTGGAGAGCCGTCAACAGCTTAATAAATGATCTCAAAAACTTTGTCTTTCTCGCTCATAAACCCTTGAAGAGAAACCCTATTCCTACAATTTCAAGAAACACGCACTAATTTTAAATCTGTATAAAGCAAAATTTGAAACAAAAAAAAAAAAAAAAAAAAAAAAAAAAAAAAAAAAAAAAAAAAAAACTTTAAAACCCTAGAACATCTGACCAATGTACAGATTTTGGCTCTTTAATAACCAGATCTGGCAATAAGCACGGAAGATATTTAAAAGAACAGAAATTTTCAGATTGTCACTGTGAGAAACTTCAGAAATTTTCTCATGCAAACTAAAACATAAAACCGAATGATAGACCCAGGATCAAATCCAGCTGGGCTCAACAAAAAACGCTTGTGGGAGTTGGCTGGTTCAGCCGAGAACTTCCCCTAACGCCCACCAAATCTTCTTCACTAAAAGGTTTTCCTGCACATCTCAAGCAGCCATCAGCAAAGAGAGAGAGAATGCTGCTAGATCTCAGGAAATAATGGAGATACCTGCCATTATTTCAGAGACCCTAACAGCACCCAAACCCTAGCAGGTGAACAAGATACCTGTGCTCACAATACTCTTAAAAAAAAAGCTATTATCGATGACTGAAAGTAAAATATGCAGAAACTAAAACAATCTCACAGCATTTAAGAGAGTAACACCAGCAAGATATGGACCCCAAAGTCTTCTTTATTAACCAGAAACAGATTTACAAGAGAGCTTCTTCAGTCTTAGACTCACAGATCGAATATCTTGAAATGACCCCCTAAGACCCTATATAAAGGAAATGATCCTAACAGCTAGTTCAGTGATCCATGTAGAAATGATCTCGACCGTTGATGAGGATCAAGACATCTCTTGATCTCATCCGTCGATTTATTCACTTAAAATATTATTATTTTATTAGTTAGGGTTTTTGCTTCATTTATTAATTTTTTATTATTTTATTATTTTTTATTCATTTTTTAATTCATTTTAACATGGATCACTGAACTAAGCCTTCGGAAACATCACCTAGGACCTAGGACTTAGGACTCATGAGGGGATTTAAAACATTTCTCGACCCTCAGGACACATTACATCATGACTTTTACAAAAATACATCTTAAGGGACAAACCCATTTAATACAGACCCTCACAAAAACACCCAGTTCTTCGACACAACGATAATCTAGCAGATCAACACACTAGGATTCTCCTAAAGTTCTAATGACAAAATCAATCCCGGCTTTGGGGTCAGGTTTGAAGGAAAACTCTGCCGACCCGTGGGTCGGTGAGACAAAAAACCTTCCGGGACGTAAATTATCATCAGAAAGTTAGGTCCACCTAGGCAAATTACATACATGACTCATGTCTGCTAAGATTATTTACAATTTAATACATGCAGACTGGGTTTACAATCAAAAAGATCAAGCTGCTGATGATGGCAGGACGGCACGGACATGCTGATCAGGTGCTGCCCCTTTTTGCCAAGAAACGGGATGCACTGCATGGGTAGTTGACCAGTAGTGGTCAACAGGAGTGTTAGAGAAACACAAATGAGAGAGTGATAAAGAAAATTCACTCAATATGTCAGTCAAAAGGAGAAAAGAGGAAACAATGTGAGTTGCAAAAAGAGATTAACCTAGCTCAAAAGTTGTAGGCGCCGTACACAAAAGGTGCAGGGGCAACTTTAGGAAGTTGTACAACCCAGCTAAAGAGAAGGGTGATCATCTAAGTAACATGACACGTCCTCCCCCCCCCCCCCACGTGTCATGTATTGTTGATTTGTGGTAGCATCGGATGTGCTCTAGCCACGAAATTTGGTGGAGAGGTTGGGGCACATGAGATTTCCAATACTCAGAAAGGGTTTGGGCAGATTCTAAACAGTTTGGTAGATATTAAAATAATCAATATTTTTAATGGAGTCCCTAAGTCTAAACTTAGGGAAATTAAATTATTAATGTGGATTAATATAAAACTGTGTTAGAATGGTCCAAAAGACATGGATCAAGCCAGATCTAATCTTAGTCACTGATTAGGGACCTAATCTCGGCCGTTGATATGTCAACGAGAGAAGTATAAGAGGGGGCTTGAGGGTCACTTGGGAACCACACCAGAGTGATTAATCATTCTATTCTCTAGAGCGGGGTTTGTTAAGAGAGATAGAATCAGTGATTGGGAGAGCAGCTGAGGGGCATTGAGTACAGAGAGACAAAGAGGTAGAGATAGTGCCGGGATACTAGTGTAGTAGCCAGAGAGAGATGCAGGAGCAACGAGTTCTCACGCAGGGCCAGGTAGAGGCAGCTAAGTGCTGCGCAGAGCACCAGAGGGGCCAACGTAGCTGACGCAGAGGTTCAGAGAGTTGACATAAGGCCTCCTGGGGCTGACGCAGGCCAAGATAGACGTAGGCCAAGATAGGCTGACGCAGTCCAGATTGGGCAGACGCTGGGGTTTCAGGGGCAGATTGGTGCTGAGTAGCTGGCAGAAGGATTATCCGAGGTTTTAGCCAGTAGATTTGTTTGAAGCAGAGAGGTATTACTGCTAAGGAAATTCTCTGTTGGGTAGGCCAGTTTGGGCACCCAGATTGTACTCTGATATTGCTTAATAAGAAAACCCTTAGATAGTTGCATCATTTTTCCCGCATTGGGTTTTTCCGGGGACATTAGTCCAAAAATAATGGTGTCATGTGGTGTGTTTGTTCTTGTTTCTTTTAGTTGCTGATCTGTAATATGTTGAGCATGCACTAGTGTTTATTTTCAGTATTTACATTGTAAATAACTTGTTAAGGAAAACAACAAGTAGGTAGGAATAAATCAGATAAAGTGCATGGAGGGTTTCTAACTAAGTAAACTTAGAAACTTCAACATGGTATCAGAGCGTGATTGCAAATCACAGGAGGACGAAAGGACATCAGCCGAGCGGAACAATAGCAGCAGAAAACAGCGGTCCTGAGGTGACAGAAGCTGTTTCTAGCAGCGCAGAAGCCAAGGAAGTGTGACACAGAGCCAGCCAGAGCCACGCAGAAGAAGCCGGGAACTGCAAGAATATTGCAGAGTGGAGTTGGTGAGGTATTGTACTCAGAATAGTACTTGACAGAGCAGGGCCAGAGGAGTTGTTACTGAGGGTTTCTAGTCGAGGAACCCGGATCAGAAGTGCAGCTGCACAAGTCGATCAAAGTAGGGGGAATCTCGACAAGCGGCAAAAGGATTTCCAGGAGGGAAATCAGGACTCAGAGGGAGTCCAGAAGAGAACTTCCAGACGGGAAGTGGAGACTCAGAGGAGTCGAACAGAGAACATCCATGAGGGAAGTAGAGGAGCATCATGGCACTACACGGGGTAAGAGACTAGGATAAACTGGATGGAGCATCGAACTTCGCAGTCTGGAAGGCCAGAATCTTATCAGTGTTTGACAGGAATCGTGTCAAGAACTTCGCCTTGAAGGTAATAGTTGTCCCAGTCAACCCCAATGATAATGACAGGGACGAAGAAGTGATGGCGAGGGCCAAGTGCATTATCCTTGACGGGGTCAAGGATCATGCGGTACCACATATAGCCGAGAAGGAAACAGCATTTGAGATGTGGGAGGCTCTTAAGAAGCTGTACTAGCATACTTCTGTGCAGAGAAGAATGCTGCTTGAGAACCAGATGAGGTCGTATTAGATGAAGAAGGGTCAATCGATTGGCACCTTCCTCGGAGGACTGAATGCGATCCGAGACTAATTGATTGCTATAGGAGCTACACCGGATCAGGAGCTTATGGTGAGGACAACCCTGAATGTTGTCTCAGAAGATTAGGAAGTATTTGTCCAGAGTATCGTGGGCAGAGGGACTCTCCCACCTTGGGACGAGATGTGGGCAGCTCTTCACCAGGAAGAGATCAGACGACAATCGAAGACAGGTAGCAGCAGCAAAGGGATCAAGGTCAAGCAGGAGGAGGAGGATGTGGTCCTAGCATCTGAGGGAAAGCAGGAGAAGCGGAAGAAGAAAGATCTCTCCAAGATCAAGTGCTTCCACTGTGGGGAGCTGGGTCATTATGCGACCCAGTGTCCAAGGATGAAGGGTAAGGGAGAGTCTTCCGAGACTAAGGCAGCGCCAACATAGGCAGAGAAGGATGTTTTGACAGACGATGACTGTGCCATGAGTGCACACGCACCACTTGAGCGGAAGTGGGGAGACATCGAGCTGTAGTCAGGCGGAATACAGGCGATGAGGGGCAGGATCCTCGAGGTACCCAGCCTCTTGGAATAAACCTTGCTACGGGAGCCCCGTCAAGGAGTAGTAGGATTGGCTGAGTCGCATAGAGACAGATGCGGATGGAGCGACAGAGAGAGCTACAATGTAGGAGTCCCGAGACAGTGCGAGGCTAGCAGGCTGCAGCAGTGCGAGAGGCACAAGAGTGTTGTACCAGTGCAGGAAGACATAGAGAGGTGTGCAACAGTGCGAGATGCAGGGAGTTGCTGCAGCAACGCAGAGGTTAGAGAGGGAGCACTTGTCAGCGACAGAGGGAATTTCAGCATCAGTGGGTGTCTCTATCCCAACAGGGAGGTCAGATGGAGGATCAGTTACTTACTTCTCAGTAACTGAGTTGTAGTGCAGCAGTGGGCAGCACGATGCAACATGATGAGAGGAGGTGCAGTGCGGATGCAGTGCTGGGAGAAAGGACCAACAACAACATAGATGCAGAGGGAGCTGTCGTACAAATGCAACAGTGGTAGTGGCAAAACCATGGGCAACAGTACAGGATGCAACAGTGCAGAGGATGTTGGGTAGGAAGGCCTAACATCAGCACAGGTATCGATGCCAGATGATCAGAGTAATACTCAGTGAGGAGAATTGCTAGAGCACAGTCCTCGCTAAGAGGGAGTGTTGATTTGTGGTAGCATCGGATGTGCTCTAGCCACAAAATTTGGTGGAGAGGTTGGGGCACATTAGATCTCCAATACCCAGAAAGGGTTTGGGCAGATTCTAAACAGTTTGGGAGATATTAAAATAATTAATATTTTTAATGGAGTCCCTAAGTCTAAACTTAGGGAAATTAAATTATTAATGTGGATTAATATAAAACTGTGTTAGAATGGTCCAAGAGACATGGATCAAGCCAGATCTAATCTTAGTCGTTGATTAGGGACTTAATCTCGGCCGTTGATATGTCAACGAGAAAAGTATAAGAGGGGGCTTGAGGGTCATTTGGAGACCACACCAGAGTGATCAGTCATTCTATTCTTTAGAGCAGGGTTTGCTAAGAGAGATAAAATCAGTGATCGAGAGATGCAGCTGAGGGGCATTGAGTACAGAGAGACAGAGAGGCAGAGATAGTGCTGGGATACCAGCGTAGTAGCCACAGAGGGAGACACAGGAGTAGCCAGTGCTCACGCAGGGCCAGGCAGAGGCAGCTAAGTGCTGCCCAGAGCATTAGAGGGGCCAACGTAGTTGACGCAAAGGCTCAGAGAGCTAACGCAAGGCCTCCTAGGGTTGACGCATGCCAAGATAGGCTGACACAGGCCAAGATAGGTTGACGCGGAGCCAACGCTGGGCTAGGAGAGGTTGACGCAGTCCAGATTGGGCAGACGCTGGGGTTTCAGGGGCAGATTGGTGCTAAGTAGCTGCCGGAAGGATTATCCGGGGTTTCAGCCAGTAGATTTGTCTGAAACAGAGAGGTATTACTGCTAAGGAAATTCTCTGCTGGGTAGGCTAGTTTCGGCACCTAGATTGTACTCTGATATTTCTTAATAAGAAAACCCTCAGATCGCTGCACCGGTTTTTCCGCATTGGGTTTTTCTGGGGACATTAGTCCAAAAATAATAGTGTCATGTGGTGTGTTTGTTCTTTTTTCTTTTAGTTGTTGATCTGTAATATGTTGAGCATGCACTAGTGTTTATTTTCAGTATTTACATTGTAAATAACTTGTTAAGAAAAACAATAAGTAGGTAGGAATAAATCAGATAAAGTGTACGGAGGGTTTCTAATTAAGTAAACTTAGAAACTTCAACACGTATTTCACATGTCAGACAAGACACATGTCCAACATGAGGTTGACTTGTGTATAGTTTGTAGGATGAGTTTGACTAGTGTTGGACATGAGCCCTATTGGTGTCCCGAAATTTGCACGCATGTCTAGAGAAAAAGCATCTTGAAATTGATTTATTGCCTCTTTCTCAACAATTCAGTGATAGGTTTGGAGCTCTCTAAGATTTTGGAGTGCAACTAAGGGTGATTAAGCAAATTTCAAAGGGATTCCAAGTGTTGGGAATTGGATTTGTCTAGGCTCTACTAATGCCATGCAATTAATGGTAATGTTAAATTCTTAAAGTAAAAGTGACATTCTCCTTTGTCTTTCATTTTCATCCTTTTACTTTACCATTAATTGATTCATGATGTTTGAGAGTGGTTCTGACGTCATCGAATTTCATATGGAGAAAGTAGAATTTTAGATCCTAGTTAAAATTCAACAGACTTAACAATTTTCAAGATTTCAGAATAGGAGGTATTGCAATGTTTCCTTTGGAGTTTGTCATGCATGTGGGTATGGAAGTAGCATTTAATTAAGAGGACCAAACCCTCAATGTACCTCGATGTTGGTGGCATTGATTGTTGAATTCCTTTGTCATGACTATAGTAAAAATGTAACCATCACTCAAACAAAATCTTAAATTAACATGTTAAGTTTTTTCTATCTTATTTTAAAGCTTAGAGGGTGATATTGATGATGAGGATCCCAATATAGGAAATGATTTTGATGATATGTAGCACTAGTTATTTGTTGTAGCATGATTTTTTTTGGACTGTACAGGCCATTTAGGGCCTCTTTGTTGATGTATTTTTGGTCCAAAGATGGATTCCACTCAATGCTATTTTGGTTATATGCATTAGTTGTATGATTGAATTTTATCATCATCATGTAAATGTTTTATATATTTCATATTTCATGTGTAATTCACCAATTTGTTATATTTTTTAATTTATAATATATAACGTGTCCATTGTGTCATGTTTCGAGCAATGTTTTGAAACTCCGACTCCGACTCTGACTCTGACTCGGTCGAGGGTCAACTCCGACTCCCACTCCGACTCGGTATCGACTTGGCCGACTCAATTTCAATGACTCGGTCGTTGTAAAAAATACATTAAATATTTATTTTTTATAAAAACACATAATTTTAAAGATTTTCATTCATGTTTCCAAACACACATCATTAGAATATAGATAGAAGACAACATATGATCAAAGTAGGCTCATGAATATATCCATTATATGAAAATGGCACCCAGTGCACTGTCCAATACATACACGATGATGATATAGAGATCAAAACAAAAACACATAACCAAGGAGGCTATAAATGGTCTCTACAACAAAAGTCTGTGACCAGTATTACTGGCTACTGCTAGAGTTGCCAACATCATCTGGCTCAGTGTTACTTGGGAGCGGGAGCGACATTTTCAGAAGCTCCTGGTTTGGGAGCGAATCTCGGAGGAGTTCGACAACAAATGTCACTAACATCAAGGTACATAAAGGGATTGGGGCTCTTGATTAAATACGAGTTCCATACCCTAATACATGACAAAATTCAATGGAAACATTGCAATCCTCCAATCCTGAAATCCTGAAAAACTGATAAGTCCGCTGGATTTTGAATGAAATCTAAAATTCTACTTTCTCCATATGAAATCCAATGAGGCCGGAACCACTCTCAAACATCCCGAGTCATTTCATGGTTATGTTAAAAATTTAAGTAAAAGGATGAAAATGAAGATGAAGGAGAATGCCACTTTTACTTTAAGAATTTAACATTACCATGAAATTTGAATAGCATATCAATACTAGAAGAGGGGAATGGACCCCAAAGACCAAAAAACCAATTAATAAAACCATTTGGAGTCCCCCACACATAAAAAACATAAAAAGAAAATTGTGTTTTTGGGGTTTACTGGCCACATGAAGTGATCCGGCCGAGTTGATACGGACTCGGCCGAGTCATGGCATGACTCGGCAGGGTCAGTATCAACTCGGCCGAGTTGGCTGAGTTAAGACTGACCCGGCCGAGTCATGCCATGACTCGGCCGAGTCCGTATCAACTCGGCCGGGTCACTTCATGCGGCCAGTAAACCCCAAAAACGCAATTTTTTTTTCTTTGTTTATATGTTTTTTCTGAGTGTGGGGCATGCCATGACTCGGCGGGGTCAGTCTTAACTCGGCTGACCGAACCGGTTCGACGGCCGAGTCGCAAATTTTTTTACCGGCTCGAATCAACTCGGCCGAGTCGCTTCCAAGCCTATCGGCTTTTAAAACACTGGTTTCGAGGGGTCTGTTGTCGCACAGAATGTCTAGGCACCACGACAACGGCTCAGATCGGGGGCTGTCACCCTGATACCCAATCTCTCCGTTTAAGCTGTCTCCCTACAACAAGCTAAGGGGGGTAGACCTTATGGAAAAATGGAATGAAGAAGAACTAGTTATGAACCAACCAGTTCGGGAGACACAATGAAGCGATCAAGTACTTGATTAAGATTTAGCAAGACTTATATAATTTGATTAGATTTTAAAAGATTGATACCAGTGCGTTATGGAGTCAACGATCTTGCTAGGGAAATTAAGACCAAGTAATCGATTAGCAACTGCTGCTTAGATGAATGACTATCTTATATGAAATGTAGATCCTAAAACTAATGTGAGATGCAAGAATTTTGGTTAATTTTAGTTAAATGCCTATTTAAATGTGAATCTTTCAATCCTTTCCGTGTTGAGCTTGATTTCGTAGTAATTGGCAGAGAGAAGATAAGGCGAAGCACACTAAGGTGTGATTAATGATACCTCTCCTGAAAATCTAACATACCCAGTGCCTTTCGGCGCTGCAGAGCGCTGTGGCTTTGACAACTGCAAGGTCACCATTTTAAGTACTATTAAAAGCAGAGTTCTCAAGCAAATATAGATGGATACCTATCTCTCTATCGACCAAGCTTATGCTTGGAAGTAAATTTTATTTATGCAAAGCTAACTTATATGCGAATGCACCAGATGATGAAAAGATGAGATGAAGTTAGATTTAAGGATGAAAAGTGCTTATGCTACGATTTGATTCAGAGTTATATATCAAAGCCCTTAATTGTCAAAATGAATGTTCACTTCACTAGACAAAGATTGAAAGGTAAACTTCTTAGCAATGTCACATTTAAACCACAAGCTTATTTCAAATGCAATTATAGCTCAAAGAGAACAAAAGCGTTTTCACAAATTAATATCAGATGCTTGAAAAATACTCGGTTTATGAAACAAAAGATATGCATTTTATCACAGTTCCATGACAGAGTACTTAATTTTCAGAAATTGGTTTTTAGGACAGCAGTAAGAAAAACTTTGATATTAGCAATATGACAATGAAAACAGTAAGTTATCAATGATATCTTTATGCCAAAAATTTACTGAAAAGTTTCCAAACTTGCCCACATGAATTATCAAAATTTTTTACCCTGTTATGATGTGATTTCCAGAATTATATCAGATCTGATATACTTATTACGGCCAACAATTAAAACATGAAATAAGCCTAATGATGAATGCCCGACTCAAGAAATTAATTCCTTAATGTATTAGACAATTTAGGAATTGATTTTAGGCTAACCCACATGAAATTTTGCTATTCTTATATTTCAGACTTTAGAAATAGAATTATTCAGAGACAATAGTCACTCAAAATGTAGATCTAGGCCAAATTTTTTATACACATCAAACATAAATGACTTATTAATGTATTTAGCAATTTTTTTAGTTAATTTCAAACCACTTAGATGTGTTTTTCACCACTATTAGAAAGGTATATGACTGTTGTAGCAAACAGTGAGGAAAAAGATGGTTTAGAGATCAAACCCTTAGGCCCTAGGCCTTGAAAATCACTTGCCCAAGTTGCCAAAAAAAATTCAATACCTGAAACACAAATTTTTACCAAATTTTCTGCAAAAACCCACCAATGATTAGCTTCAGAAAATCAAATATTCAAATCAGAAATGGAGCAAGGGGAATCTAGGGCCAATGAGAGCTAGCACATGGCCAATAGAACTAGCGTTGGGCTAGGAGAAGGCAGATCTGGGCTTAGGAGCCCCAAAACTTGAAACCCTTGTTGAAAAAATTATTTTGCTTCAGATCTTCAAATTTATTGCAAAATCTTTAATGGCTGGCCCTGCAAACAAATTTGGGACAAGATATTGCCCTCTAGGGCCTAGATCTGTCTCAAAACCCCTAGATCTGAAGATTTTCTTGGCTGATTTCTCATATCTATTCCTGCAAACAATTTTTGAACCCAGATCTTGCCCTCCAGGGTCTAGATCTAGCTCAAATCTGAAGATTTTCTTGGCTGATTTCTCAGATCTATTTCTTCACAAGTAAGAAGAGAAACCCAATACCCAATATGTACAAAAATAGAGAAAATCCCAAAAACCCAAGTGTTAAAATTCAAAATTATGTTACAAAATTTCAAATCTACACAAGTAAATAACAGATCTATACAAATAATATACAGATCTATACAAATAATTTACAGATCTATTAGATTTGAGGAGTATGAGTCCAACTCCGCTCCCAGATCTGATAATCTAAGGCTTTTAATAGCCAAATCTATCAAAATTTTATAAAATATTTAAAATATTTTGAAATTTTAGAGAGGTACTAGCCCAAAAATATTCTGCAGAAAAAATATTATCGTTAGATAAATCCTGAGGCTTATATGAAGTAGGCTCTTTAGAAAATATGTGTTGAGAGTTCGTTGGTCCAACCGAAGACTATCCCCAAACGCTCAATGAGAACCTGAGAGGTCTTCTGCAAACACTAGATCAACCATCAAATCAAGTAGAGAAATAGAACAACAATAAAATTATGAAGAAATAAAGATACCCGCTACTTCAATCAAAATTAAAAAGGTTACCCTAGATCCAGCAAACTGAATAAGATACCTATATTTAGATTATTTTAAAAGAGCTATTGATTGATAGTTTTCACATAATATTAAGCAGAAATTAAAACAATGTTACCCTAAATTCATGAAGAGGAACACTACAACACGTTGAAACCCCAGAGACTTTTTCATTAATTCAAAAAAGTATATAAGAGAGCTTGAGAGCTTAGGACACGATCCAGAGATCGGATGGATCAACTGACAAATGACCTCCTATTTAAAGGTAAATCTTCCAACGACTAGTTTGAGTGATCCTTGTCAAAGCAATCTCGACCGTTAATGAGGATTAAAATTTCTTTTAATCTCATCCGTCGAAATTTTAAATTCTTGAGGAAATTCGAATTTTTCAATTAAATGCATTTTAATCAATTCAAAAATAAAAAAATTGAGTTAATTTCCTTAAAAAATTGACTTTGACTTAAACCCCAGGGACCAAAGGCTTAAAATTTAGCAAAATAATTAATTTACCTCAGTTCTGGGACCTTTTAAAATTGGAATTTTAAGAACCCACGAATTTTGCTTTTGGAAAATTTAAATTTACTTAGGACTTATAATTAATTAAATTTCTGGCTTAGGATTTTAATTAATTTTTGGTCAGAAAATTTAATTAATTAACCTATGAGGGGATAAATTATTTTTCCAACCCTCAAGGTACTTTACATCATTATTTTCATATCTTTTACATCACAAGGGGGAAAACCCATCTGAAATAGACCCTCACAGACTACCCATTTCTGCGATACAAATATAATCCAACAGACTAAGCAATTTGTAATAAAATAACCTAACCAAATAATTAAGATTATGCCCAAATCACTTTTACATAGACTCGTGTTGAAGTTTCTAAGTTTACTTAGTTAGAAACCCTCCATGCACTTTATCTAATTTATTCCTACCTACTTGTTATTTACTTAACAAGTTATTTACAATGAAAATACTAAAAATAAATACTAGTGCATGCTCAACATATTACAGATCAACAACTAAAGAAAACAGAAACAATCACACCATATAACACCATTATTTTTGGACCAATGTCCTCGGAAAAACCCAATGTAGGAAAACCGATGCAGCTATCTGAGGGTTTTCTTATTAAGCAATATCATAGTACAATCTGGGTACCGAAACTGGCCTACTCAACAGAGAATTTCCTTGGCAGTAATACCCCTCAGTTTCTGACAAATCTCCTGACTGAAACCCCAGATAAACCTTCCGACATCTACTCAGCACCAATCTGCCCCAGAAACCCCAACGTCAGCCTCTCTTTTAACTGTGTTAGCCCCTCTCTGTCTCTCGATGGCCTTGCGTCACCTCGGATAGGTTTGCGTCAGCCTTAGGAGGCCTTGCATCAGCCCTCCGGCCCTCTGCGTCAGTAATGCTAGCCTCTCTGAGGCTCTGCGCAGCTCACGGCTGCCTCTGCGTGGCCTTGTGTGAGCCCTTGCTGGCTTTGTGTCACTCTCCCTAGCTACTGCGCTGCTCTCCCGACACTATCTCTGCCTCTCTGTCTCTCTGTACTCAAATGCCCCTCAACTGCATCTCCCGATCACTAATTCTATCTCTCTTAGGAAACCCCGCTCTAGAGAATAGAATGACTGATCACTCTGGTGTCATCTCCAAGTGACCCTCAAGTCTCTTCTTATATTTTTCCTGTCGACATATCAACGGCCTAGATTAAGTCTCTAATCAACAGCTAAGATTAGATCTGGCTTGATCCATGTCTTTTGGACCATTCTAACAGAGTTTCATATTAATACACATTATTATTTTATTTTCCCTAAGTTTAGACTTAGGGATTCCATTAAAAATATTAATTATTTTAATATCTCCTGAACTGTTTAGAATATGCCCAAACCCTTTCTGGGTATTGGAGATCTCATGTGCCCCAATCTCTCCACCAAATTTCGTGGCTAGAGCACATTCGATGCTACCCCAAATCAACAATTCGATCTATAAAACTAGGACTCGCCTAAGATCTCGGTGACAAAATTCATTCCGACTTTGGGGTAAGGTTGAAGGAAAACTCTGCCGACCATCCAAGAATGGATTGGTGAGACAAAAACCCTTCCGGAATGTAGATCGTCACCAAAAAAATAGGTTTACCTAGGCAATTACATACACGACACAGATCTGCTGAGATTATTTACATCATATACATGCAGAATGGGTTTACATTATAACATAACAATCAGGTTGATGATGAAAGATGGACGGCATGGACACATCGATCAGGCGCTATTTCCCTTGTGAAAAAAGGGGGTGTACTGCTATGGGTCGTTGACACGTAGTGGTCAACAGGGTCATTGTGTCACGTGTCAAAGACTTGTATTTTCGACCTTTGTGTCTCGTGTCCTCATGTCACGTGACTTAGGCAGCCGTACAAAATCTTTGGGACATATTTCAACAACAATCGAGTTTTTACAACAAATTTTGGCAGTGCCATATAGGCTATACACTGCACGAGAACAACTAAGCTTTGCTGTAATTTTTTCTTGTTTTCTCAGAGAGCTATTTTCCTAGTTTGGGAGCCCTTGTAAGCTTGGAGTAATCTTAATGAAACGCTAATATTTGAAGAGTAAAAATTTCTTTGTGTATTTTGGAGATTGGTTTCTTGTAGCTTCTATTGAGTTTTTATTTCTAGTTTAATTTTCAGCAAGTGTATTTGGTTTTGGTATGGTCGTACACACTATATGTTAGTTTTTTTGAACCCATGTTAGATTTAATGTCCAATAAAATTTTCTCAGAACATAAATAAATTGATTTCTTCAGATCTGAAATTCATGACAATACACTGGGTTTCTAACCTAGTATGCCCAACAAAAATAAATAAGTAGAAAACCAGGCACATAAAATTTGTTTGACATAGTTTTACCCTGGAAACCCCAATGTGGGGAAAATAAAAAAACTTGGGCTTTTTATTCAACTTCAAAAAATTGATTACAACAACTACAATATAGGAATTTATAGCAACAAATTTACTTAAGGAATTTCCTTGTACGACCTAGCTAACTTGCTGTATGACCCCCAACATAATTTGGATTGTACGACTAGGTGGTTTTCAGCCTGTACGACCCAACTGAAATCGGCCTACACAACCTAGCCAAATTGACCCAACAATTTTGTCTGGTACGATCTAGTCAATTCGACCTAGTTCAGCCCAGTCAAATCAACCCAGTTCTGCCATGTGGAATCGACCTGTATGGCTTAGGTAATTCAACCTCCTTTTTGCCTGCTTGCTGCTTCTAAAATCAACCTATTTGTTGCTCTTCACTTTGTTGTCAGTTTGACCTCCTCCAGCTGAATGCCCAGTTCTTGTGCCAATCGATCTACCTCTCCAACAACCTATTTCCTCTTTTGTAATTTGTAACCTAATATCCAAAGTGATGGAGGGTTGAGATTGCATCTCCACACTTGAGATCTATAGTCAAGATATAATCTCAAGTTGACTCTTTTAATTTTACAAATGTTGGCCAATAAAGTCAAAAATTAAATCAATGACTTTATGCCTAAGGTCCAAATTTAGGAAATAATTAAATAATTGTGGTAAGAGAATTTTGGTGATTTACTGCATGTCGTGGCACTTGACCAATGCAAAGTACTGAGGCTGTATTTGGTGCTACTGAAGAAATGAAAGAAGAAGAAAACTCAGACAAGTTGTATTTGGATAACTTGATGTTGATATAAGTAGCATCATGATGATTGAGGACCTCGAAGGTTTGTGTTTACTTGTATATATTTGAGGGTTTATTACTGATTGGGATTGTGTTTGTGCAGGATCTCTCCGTAAAAAGGTTAAACATTTGAAGCATGCTTGGATTGGTGGATATATATCTAAAAAGGAGAGATGAAGCATCTTGTGGCAACAAGATGCTTGGGAGGACATCTAGCTGGCCTATGTGTTGATGTCTAGATCTTGAAGTAGGGAGGGTGGCGTTGGTCATGGAGCTTCGACCTTGGATACGCATCTAGATCCCTAGGTTGGTGTTAGAGCTTATAAGCCTGATGGTACCTAAAGTGGGTAAAGCTTGAGTACACATTAGTCCCACTTGATTAGAGTACCTTGGTTAGGTATCTAATTTGTAGCATTGTGTGTGCTGTAACTCTTCATAGAGTATATCATTTTGAGATCTTCCATGTACCTCTATAATTATGAATACCTCCCTAGTTAAGAGGGAGTGTTGAAAAATGTAACTAGTGTCGGTCTTCATAATTGTATTTGAGTCATGATGTAGTATATTTATCAAAAGAAAGAAAAATAATTTTTATTATAAAAGAAATTGACTTATTAAAGCATGGGTTTCATGCTTGGGTGAATGGTTAATAGGTCAAAGCCTCCACTGCAGGCTTCTAGGGTTTGTGTTAAGAGTCCTTGTCCTTTTCGTTATGTAACAAACCCTTCTTGGGCTTTATTAGTCAAGAAATAAATTTATTTTGATGTAAATTAGTTCTTCTAGGCCTCCTCCACTAGGTCAGCCTCAAAGAAGAACAAATTGGCCTCATTAAGGGAATTTGACCTCATGGAAGCAGTATAAATAGAAGCAACTCAACCTCATTTGGAGCACACTCACTCAAGTTTGATTTGCAATAGCTGGAAGTAGTAAAAGGGCCTAAAATTCAAGGAAGGAGGAGGAAAAGTTAGCGAAGGAAAAGGAAGACATTGTCAAGCAAAAAAAGGTCGAATTTTTCTTTCTTTGTCTCACATGTGCAAAGGAGTTGAAGCTATGGAATGGCCAAAATTGCAGAATTGTCGCTGGGCTGAAATTCTGAAGTAGCTGGGTCGAAAATCTGAAGTAGTTGGGCCGAAAGTTTGTCTTTGATGCAGTTGATCTTTGGAGTTTGAAAGGACAGTTTGAGGGCTGACTTGGTGGAGTGAGAAGAGTCTTTTGTTAGGTCTAAGGTCTTGGTCTATCTCAATTTGATTAGTGGAAGAGTTTGACTGGGTTTTCCCCTAGAGAGGGGTTTTAGCCCTGGTTGAGTGCCTACATCTGGTGTCGTTGATCTTCATGTTTTGATTTGATGATTGCTTGATGAAAATAAGATAAAAGAAGAACATAAAGAAAGTTAATAAGAATACAAGAATATCACAAGTAATTATCAACATAAGAGAATCTTTCTGCCTTTCTGATTTTCTAACATAGAATCGCCTTCCAAGCTACATTTTGAGTTAACATATTGTGCACTAGAACAACCAGGTTTTGTTGTAATTTTGTTTGTTTTCTCGAAGGCTATTTTTCTAGTTTGGAAGCCCTTGTAAGCTTGCAGTAATCTTAATGAAAAGCTGATATTTGAGGAGTGGAAATTTCTATGTCTATTTTGGAGATTGGTTTCTTGTAGTTTCCATTGTTTTTTTTATTTCCAATTAAATTTCCAGCAAGTATATTTAATTCTATGAGTTGAAGAATTCAATTTAAACTATTTTTTCATTAGGTAAATCAAAGGAGAGTTATTTGCCTAGATTGTTGGAGTAGAGGTTTTAACACTTTTGCACATGAGTTTTATTTGCAACCACTTATACATTACATAGGAGACGTTGGTGGTTTGGTTTTAGGAATCTTTGTCTACTATACTAGAACTATTCGAGCTCTACTGAACAACATTGTCTCTTTGGCAAGAACTCTCAATTTTGCCCCTCAGTTTTTGTTGCCGGAAACTTCTTGATTGCATCCTTTGCCCCACAAGTTATATATGGCTTGGAAGAAGCCACAACAGGCTCTGTTGTTATATGTGCAATTTCTTACAATTTTATCTTTCCTTGGAAGTTTCCTCTGGTGTCAAAGTGGTCGAGGATTTCAACAGGTGAAAGATTATGAATAACGTTAATATTTGTTGAGTTGAGTGAAAATAGACTAGTGAAATTGTGAATTAGTTTGGGTAAAATGGATGTTCTTGACAAATTTCAAGGATACTCTAGGAAGATTCCAAGGATAACCCAAGCATATAGCTTCAGTTTTGACAATCATGGACATGGATGGTTTGAACAATATGATCATTTTGCCCATCCATTATTTTTGTAATGCATTGAATCTAAATTTTTTGTACAAGTTGAAACTAAAAACTGTGAAAATTTCTAACCCGAAATTCCACTGCAGTAACTGATTTATTTCACCTACTTATTTCTCACAATAAGTTATTTACGAAATCCCTTCAACAAATATTAAAATAAATTCTATTGCAGTTATCACATAATTTCATAGAGAAAATAACAAGCACAATAACCAATCACATCAACACAGTTATTTTTGGACAATTGTCTCCGAAAAAACCAATTGTGGGAAAACCGGTGCAGCAGATAAGGGTTTTATTAATCTTCAACAACAATCACTTTTACAAGGAATGATTTTACAGAGAAACTGAGACACTACTGAGAGAAAACACCTGAGACAAGGTTCATCCCTTTCCTGGAAACTTTCTGACACCCTGGAGACCCTTCTCCCAGCTCTGCGTCACTTTTGCGTCACTTTGCGTGGTTCTGCGTCCCTCTGCGTCAGCCTGCGTGAGGACTGTGTCTCCTGGACTGCATCTTCCCTTTGCGTTGTCTCTCAATACCTCTGCGTCACCTCCTTCTCAGTGACTGACTGCTGCTGATGCCCTTCTCTTCCTCCACCCTGCAACTCTCCATCTGAAATCGATCTCCTTCTCTTTGAGAATCGATTTTGCTTGGGATACTGAGTATTCGCTGGTTTCTTTCCAAATGATCCTCAAGTCTTCTCTTATACTTTTCTTGTTGATGAATCAACGGCCAAGATTAAGTCTCCAATCAACGGCGAAGATCAAAACAGACTTGATCCTCGTCTCTTAGAAGCTTCTCACCCTTATCTTTATTAATACCCATTAATATTTTTATTTTCCTAAGTTTAGACTTAGGAACCCATTAAAAATATTAATTATTTTAATAAGTCCTCATCCGGGTGGAATTTCTTCAAACGATTTCTGGGTCTTGGAGATCTCATGTATTCTAAAGACTAAACCCTCCACAAAATTTTGGAGCTAGAGCACATTCGATGGTACCAAAAATCAACAAAAACATGGGTTTTGTATGATGGCTTTCAATTTGGATTTCTGGTGATTTAGATATTGTATTTTCAATGGTAAAATTATAAGAAGCAGTTTCCATGTCAAGAAGACAGAAAATGCAACATTTTGAAAGGGCAATTTTTGTGGTTATTCTCGTTCTTTCTCATTTTTTGAATCATCTTAGATTTTACATATTGTATGTGGGTCTCGAGGAGTCATTCATGTTTAGTGCTTGCACGATCCCAACCTCAAGCATTGTGAAAATAATCATATAATAGCGACTTGGATTGGGTACTAAATGTTTAAATAAATTCCTCTTCAATCCTCTTCTTAATCTAAAATATGAATTTAATCTCTTTACAAAACCAAAGTATTTTATAGTGGTTTTCAACACTACTATAAAATTTGCAAAACCTATTGAGAAGGGTACGCCTTTTATGTTTAACATAATCATCATTTACAAGAAATACAAGGACAAAAAACCTGCTATGAAGACAGTTCTTAGTCTGATAGATCCTTCATGGACCTTATTATAAATTGAAAGTAGTTACAGTTAAGTTTCTTAAAGCTAAAGCTCATGTCTAGTGGCCAATAATGGAATGTCACTCAGCCCTTTTTAAAATTGCTTAATATTTTTCATAATTGGCAAGTATAACTTGTCATGCTGATGAGCTTGAAACAACTACAAATGTTAATAGTGAATTCTGCATATATCCCCTGAAAAATTTGGGTTGTGCTCTAGCTGTTCTAGGTACACGTTCCCCGGTCCCCGCCATTCCCCCATTTGCAACACCAGTGCAACATAGGTACTTTCTTTAATACTACATCTATCAACAATTATCATCTTAGTTAAAATTCTCAACTGGTATGATGCTATATTCTGGGTGTTATCTGTTCTTGGTTGTATACTATGGTGTGAATTTGTGAAGAATGATCTTCGATGTTGACTTTAATTGTTTTTCTACATTTATGGGAGTCATCGTTACTTTACAAAACAGTATACTGTTCTAAGTCCACTACAAATCCTATGGTAATATTTTGATGTATTTAGGGAGCTACCTTAATTTGACAATAGATGAAATAAATCACAATAGAATGTAGCTAACAAGTAAATCACAATATATGACATATAGGCTAGCGACTTCTGCAGGACTGTACATTTATGGACTATAACCTTTGCCCTATTGTGATCTAGTGGGAAGCCAGGATTTGGTATTCCACTGCCATAATGTAGTTTGAAAATGTTTTAACTGATCTTTTGATTTCAAAGATATTTCATGGTTCTTTCATAAATGGAGTCACACTTATTATTTTTATTTTGACATTAGCGAATAATTTGGGCAAAGCTAATAACTTCAGATAAACAGGTCTAAAGCATAATTAGTCATTCACTTTTTACACTAGATAAAATGACTACAAAAATTCAGATTGATCACAGCAATTTTCATGCTTAGATAATGAAAAAAATGTATCTATTTGGTATTCAGATTCCATATCATGGATTGCTGTTAGAAAAGTCAGTTTTTGATGCAGAACCAATACATTTAGAATTTGTTGAAGAAACGTTGGGAAAGATGCACTGAAGAAAACATTCTTGTTGCTTTTGTTGCAGGTGCATTGTTTCAGTTGGCATTTATTCGGCGCTTGGAAGAGTCAGCTGGTATCCCACATCCTGTATTTTTAAACTGCAAGGCTTTTATCAGATATTTGTTGTATGCTATAGATGTACCAATTCCCAAGAGACTGTTTTCATTGACCAATGCTGTAAAGCTTTTCTTTTTTCTTTCTTTTCTTTAAATGCAACATATATTACAGTATAGATCAATATACATATACATTAAGTTTAACACATCCAGAAGCCAAAAAACAGATACATGAATGATGATATCATCCTCCTTAAATATGAAAGGAGAGTTAGCATATGCACTTCGGTTCCGACTTGAAGAGCTTCTACACATTTCCTAAAAATAGCATTCATGTCTGAAATCTGGATAGCCAGATCAGATCTAAAAGCAGAAACTTCTCCAAAATTGAACTGAGTATTCACCTCATCGTAAGTTGCTTGACAGCGTGGCTTTTATAAGAAAGAGATGCCCGACAGTCTGATCACATCCCACATATTTCTCTCTGCATGTTGGACCATCCATTTGTCTCCAAACACAACCCCTTGGGCCTATCTAGAGAAGAGGAGAGGCAGAGAACACTATACTCAGCAGCAACTCAGACCCAAAACATTTGACAACGTTGCAATTCTACATTACACACAAAGATTTACCAAGAAAGCATAGATCCTTGTAGATTTTTTGACCTAGTCCATAATGTCTTTCTTTCAACTGAAATTAAATACCTGGGAATTCTATTTCAATTTTTCTGGAACTTATTTATTTATTCTTTTATTCGATTTCTCTTTGCAGCTGATGTGTCTATTGAGTTTAGCCATAATATATGATATCTGGAACGTGAAGGCTTGTTTTTTTATTATATGATATGACAGTTTGACAGTTTAACACTAGAATTACAACATCCCTAAACCTTGGCTTAGCCTCAAAATATCAAATTAAAAACTAGTAGTATTACTCTCAGTTTGAATTTGTGATAGTTGGAAATTCAGACTTATTCTTTCTTTGTGAAAATTCCTTAAACCCGGGAATCCCCCTTGCAACAACTGATGATATTTCTCCTACTTGTTACATTTACATGAACAAGTTATTTGCAGTTTCCTACGGCAAACATTGAAATACATACACTGCAGCCTACACCAATTAAATAATATGCCGAAAACAAGAATAGAACAATAGAGAAAAATTCACGCAAGTGACAGTTTTTTTGGACAAATGTCCCTGGAAAAACCCAATGTGGGAAAACCGGTGTAGCAGCTCTGAGGGTTTTATATTATTTAGTAGTTTTTGAATACAACTTTGGATGCCCTTTTGGCAATCCAGTTACAGAGAAAATAAACTGGCAGAAAAACTTAGTGAGACTACCTCACTCTACCTGGCAAGTCTCGTCTGATCCGACAATTGAACCAATTGTCCCTGGCTATCTTTGCGCTGGCCTGGCGTAGGCCTCAAAAGGTTCTGCGTCAGCTCAATTGGGAAACGTTTTCCCTCTTGAGTAGTTTCAAGTGCTCCTGACTCAGAAATGCTAGCTCCCTCAACAAATTTGGACTTCTGCGCCGAAGACTGCACAACTTTTGTGTGAGCCCTCCTAGCTCAGTGTCAAGCTCTGCGTGGGCCCTTCTGGCCTAGCGTCAACCCCTCCTGGGTCTACGCTGCCTCCTCCTGGTGTCCCTCTGCCTCCTCCTGGTGTCCCTTTGCTTCTCTGTCTCTCTGTTGTGTATCTTGGGTCCTGAAGAAGATACTCCAACCCAACTATCCTTGCCCCTCACTGCAATAGCCCACTATCGAAAATCTCCCGGCAGCTCCTCTACTCTGCTTCAGAAAATCATATTTCTGAATTCTCTGTGTGTTTTTCCAAATGACCCTCAAGCCTCCTTAAATAATCTCCTCGTTGACATTCGATGCCCCAAATTAGAAGCTAATCAATGGCTGAGATCATTTCTGCTTGATCCTTGTCTTCTTCTAGAAGTTACATTCACAGTTTATATTAATACCCTTTAATTATTTTATTTTCCTAAGTTTAGACTTAGGGTCCTGTTGTCGCACAGAATGTCTAGGCACCGCGACAACACTCAGATTGGGGGCTGTCACCCTGATCCCCAATCTCTCCGTTTAAGCTGTCTCCCTATAGCAGGCTAAGGGGGGTAGACCCTATGGAAAAATGGAATGAAGAAGAACTAGTTGGGAACCAACCAGTTTAGGAGACACAGCGAGGCGATCAAGTACTTGATTAAGATTCAACAAGACCTAAGATTTGATTAGATTTTAAATAGTTAATACCAGTGCCTTATGGAGTCAACGATCTTGTTAGTGAAATAAAGACCAAGTAATCGATTAGCAATAGCTTCTTAGGAAACAGAGGTATGTAATTTATTTATAATTTCACGATAATTTTTTTTAACAATCGCTTGAAAATATTTACAAAATGTCTTAACATGTAACGAGCATTAAATAGTTCAAGCAATGATGATATATTTTTATAGATGCAAGATATTCAAGAGATGCACAATGTTCTAGCAATTAAATTTCAAGAGATACAAATACTTTAAACAACCACGAAATTTAAATGCTAACCAGTTTAGATGATTATGCTTAGTGACCCAAATCTAGGAAATTCACCACTTTCCAATAGCTAATCTTTAGATATAAAAATTTAAGCACATTTAATTATAGAGAAATGACAAATACCAATACCACAAAAATTCACCATTAGATTTTATCCTTAGCACAAAAGATACCAAGAAGGAATTAAAAATTTGACAAATTTAGTTAGTCCTTTAGGAAATCTTTTTCTCAATATGCTAAGCAAGACTTAATGTGCAGTAAATGATTAATCAAGATTTTCTTTTAATATGACCAAAGTAAATCGAAAGATTAAATATATTTTAAATTTTTTAATGGGCTAGAGGCCACATAAAAAATTCTAAAAATATCTTTTAACGCTAAAAATTTACTTTTGATTTAAAAATTTCAGGATGCCTCAAAATCAAATAAAATTAATTTGAAGGCCCTTTTAGCTTTTTTTTTTTTAAGCTTTTATTTAAATTTTTTTAGGGTTTTTAGATTATTTATATTTTTTTGAAGATTTGAATGATACGAAAAAAAAAATCAAAATTAAACTGAACAATGTGAAAGGAAAAACAAAATCGAAAGCCCTTTTTATGTTTATTTATTTTCTAGATCAACAAACAAAGCTATGAAAAAAACCAAAATCATAAACTAAAAGATATATCGAACCTAACTAAATAAATCGAAAAGGGCTAAATCTATCTCTAATGAAAAATAAAAATCCACCCAAAACCTAACTTACCTCATGCGTTAAACATAAAGTCGAATGTTTTGTTTTAGATGTGAATGTAGGTTTGCGGAAGCTGAAGCTTGCTTGACGGCGGGGAGATGAGGTTTGTTTGTAGGTCGACGACGGGAGAGGAGATTTGCTCGACAGTGATAGCTGCGAGGAGAGGATGCAGGTTTATTGCAGGTGAAGCCGGCGAGGCAACAAGAATGGACACATGGAGGGCTAATGGAAATGCAACAACAAAGTGAAGGATAATAGAAATGGAGAGCGACAGACAACGAAAGGGAATGAAGGCCGGATAGCTCAAAGAGGGAAGGGGATGGAAGGGGATGGAAGGGGAGAATGGAGTGAAAGGAATAGGGCAGCGAGGAATGCATGAGGAAGAAGGGAGATGCGTATAGGTATGAGGGTCGAGGGAGCGAGGGAATGAGGATTCTCCAAGTCGACGGACAGGGTGAGGGCAACGTGGAGCGGAAGGATCGAGCTGTGGATAAGGAAAGAGAACGCTGCTACGAGGATGCTTGTGGCAGTACACAGGTGAGGGGAGAATGTTGAGACTGCAGCGTTGAGGGATTAGCCAGCTTCATCGAGAGGAAGAGAGGAAATGGATTGGTAATGAAAGAAAGGGGCAGCAAATGAAGACGCAGTATATGGCAGCGTACAGGTGATGAGAGCTGCTGATAGATGGAAGGTTAGGCAAGCATGGCGTGAATAAGCGAGGAGGTAAAGTCAAGAAATGAGGGAATACACAGATTTTATAAAGAACTGGACTGATGATTGATATTAGCGAGGGTTTGAAGGAATGCATGCAGGAGGAAGGATCTAAAGTCTTTAGGAGACCCCAGGATGTAGAAAAAAATCGAAATTTTCGACCTCAGGCATAGAGAAATTCGAAAAACCCAAACCCAAGCAGCAAATAGAAAATTTTAATTAAAATTTCAAAACCAATGCCTCAGATTTATTTGAATGAAAACCCTCAAAACTTTTCCCCAGAAAAAATACCCTTAGACTACAAAAATAATGTCCCTTCCAAAGTTGGTTTTGAGGCCAGATCTTACCCTCCAGGGCTAGATCTGGCTTCAAAATTCAAACTTCACCTTCAGATCTGCAACCTATACCTGAAAACACAAACACCCAGAAATCGGATATACAAAATAAATGAAACCCTAGAAAGCCTAGTCAGAAAAGTAAAAACAAAAATTACAGATCTATGCACAGGAACAACAAATCTATCAGATCTGGCGAGTGTGAGTCCAACTCTCCTCCCAAATCTGATAATATAGGGCTCTTTAAAAGCCAGATTTATTAGCTTAGCGCAGGAAAATTTGAAGATTTTAATTTAAACGGAGTTGATTTGCCTAAAACCCTTTATGCATCACCAATAAAAATCTTATGATAAGCCTGGGATCAAATCAAGCTGGGCTCTTCAGAAAATACGAATCAAGAGTTGGCTGGTCCAACTGAAAACTTCCCCGAACGTCTGATGATCTAAAAAATCAAGAAATTCTTCCACAACTCAATTCAACCATTAACACAAAGCGAGAAAACAATAATAAAATTCAAATCTAATAGAGATACCTGCTATTATATTCAAAATTTAAATTACCATTTAAACCCTAGTGATTGAGCAAGATACCTGTGCTCAAACCACTCTCTAGAAAGCTATTATCAATGGCTAAAAAGGAAATCTATGCATGAAAATAACACATCTTACAACATTTCCATGAAGAGTAACACCAGCAGAAATTAACCCCAAAGTCTTTCTTTATTGCTCATGAAAAAGATTACAAGAGAGCTTTCACTTAGCACACGACTCCTAGATCGAATTAACTGAGTGACAAATGACCTCCTATTTAAAGATAAATCCTCCAACGGCTAGTTTGAGTGATCCTTGTCAAAGTAATCTCGACTGTTGATGATGATCAAAATTTCTTTTAATCTCATCTGTCGAATTTTTTTTTTTTTGCTAAGGTGAGAGCGGATCCTTCTATTCAATTGATAAAAAAAGAAATAGTGTACAAAAGGCTTAACCCACAAATATCCGTTAGATCCTGAGCTAAAGATCCAGCGGATGAGAGACAATTCGGGTGGCCAACAAGCACACCATTTAACAAGCAAATCAGACCCGATGGACTCAGTAGATCATAATTGATAATTCGATCGGGTCCATTTTTAACATAACCATTGTTTATTTTCTCCTCCCGAAATCTGTCATAAGCGCGCGATTCCAGATAGGCCGTGCGAATAGCTCGAGCTTTAACCGCTGTTTCGGACCCACCAACAAGCACGATTAATCCTGGCCGTAGAATGACCGCGATTGATCCAACGGTTACGAATCATATCGTGCGGCCTTAACTCACCGATGATTACCACGCGATGAGGGCAGTATTTCCTCCCCACTCTGAGCCACGTGTTGCATGGTGAGTGGAATTGCTTCCAAATGAGAAAAACCACATCCAACCTAACGGTGGTGCGATACACCGGAAACCACTTCGAGGGCGGTAAAGGTACCGCAGGCAAAATGGCAGGGTTTTGCGGCTGCCGCGAAAGACTGGATTCCAGTGCCTAGGCCAAAGGAAGATGAAGATCCCTTCTTCCAGCCATCCCCCTGAAACTTCTGGTTCGTTGTTGCCAATCATAGACCTGCATCCCAAAAGCGACCTTACTTGTGTCATAACTCTGCAAAAAAGTCAACCAGATCCCGTCTCTGTGGCCCTGTTTCGGAATACCTTATTGTCCTCTTTCGCCTGACTAAAACACTCCTCCCTTAATCTATTCTGAGACATCTCTCGCCAAATCAACTTGACCCTATTTTTAGTGCATACCACTCCTTGATTGGCCAAAATGTCCGCCAATTTATTGGCCGTCCTTTGCACATGAGTGAAACTCACTGTGCGTAAGTCTAGGAGGTGAAATTGGATCCTTTGAAAGACCTGGATCAGCCTCCAATGACTTGAGACTTTTTCCGGCTCTGTTCCACAGCATATTCTTT
This sequence comes from Pinus tabuliformis, assembly GCA_031772625.1. Classification (NCBI taxonomy): domain Eukaryota; kingdom Viridiplantae; phylum Streptophyta; class Pinopsida; order Pinales; family Pinaceae; genus Pinus; species Pinus tabuliformis. The sequence continues at coordinate 1,282,658,390 of CM062818.1, read as the reverse complement.
TAACCGAGTTAATGATCAACTCAGAATCGGCTTCAATAATAATATTCTGGAGATTATCCTGCTTCAGGAAATCTAAACACTGTTCAAGAGCCATTAATTCAGCCATATTGTTTGTAGCTCTTCCCAGATGGCAATGGAAAATAAAGAGAATACAACCATTATCATCTCGTAGCACTCCTCCAAAACCAGCAAGACCTGGGTTGCCTTTTGAGGCCCCATCAATGTTGAATTTCAGAAAACCCTGAGGGGGAGGATGCCAATAATCTGGCTTATTTGCTGGATTCATAACCTTCCTATCCATTCCCTGTGGTATAAGCCCCTGCATACCCAGCTGACGAAGTATCTGCATCTCATTTTCTGAAGGTGGATTTTTTGGGGAGTTTTGCACAATAGTGCTAACTGTCTCCTTGAGCTGTCTTAAGATCTGCTCAAAAATGTGTTGGGTGGTGTTGTGTACATTTTTGAAGATTCTATTGTTCCTTTCTTTCCAAACATTCCAAATTATGAAGCCTGGAGTTAAAACCCAAGCCAAGTGAAGAAACTCATACTCAGAGAAGTTTCGTCTCTAGTTATTTAGGGTGTTGATAATGCTTTCTTTGTCCCTGTCCGTCTGTTGGAAAATTGTGGCAAAAGTGTCCCACAACCTAGAGGTAAAGATGCAGTGATTGAGAAGGTGCTCCATTGTCTCCTCTTGGGCTTCACAGAGCTGCCATCTAGAAGGTCCCAGAACACCCCTCTTCCTAATATTTTCCCAAGTAAGTTTTCTTATGATGTACCAACCACATGAAGAGTTTAATTTTCATCCAACCTTGATGCCTCCAAAGGTTCTGCCAAACCCTGTCCGATACATTGGAATCCAGCTCAAGGAATATCTTCTTGGCTTCCTTAATATTGAAGGTACCTTCTTTATTGTTGCCCCATCTAAGTTGGTCATGCCCCTCTGAAACAAGAATCTTCCTTTGGTCCAAAATTGTCAATAGTGCATCTGCTTTTGCTTTCAAGGGGTTGTCATCCCCGAATTCTATATTCTTCCAGGTTCTCCATTTGTCTTCTATACTGGTTTGTTCCCAAAAATCTTTAACCTTGAAAAACCCTTTGGTATCCGTTCGTTTTTTAAGGTCCAGAAAGTCCTCTTTTAACAATGTAGGTTCTTGTTGCCATTTATCCTCCCAAAACAGAGCAAGGTCTCCTTCTCTGATTTCCCAGAAACTGTTTTTCTGCACTAAGCCTCTATTCTCCCAGGCCTTATTCCAAATGTGGGATCCTTTTATGATTCCCGTCATCCTTATGTGATCATTATCTTGCCAAGTGCTAGCATATTTTTCTTTCCAAACACTAGCCCACTGAGCCTTTGGATCTTTCACCCAACGCCACCATAATTTTGCCCCTAAAACCTTGCTGAGTACATCTGGATCATCCAATCCAAGACCCCCATGGGTTTTCGGTTTACATATCTTATCCCAGGCTACCAAGGCCCATTTCTTTCTCTCCTACCCCTTCCCCCAAAGAAAGTCTCTTTGAATGGTTTTAAATTGATGTAAAACTCCCTTTGGAGCTGGAAGTGTTGAAAGCATGAAAATGAGGATTGATTGCAAAACAGCTTTTGTAAGCACCAACCTACCCGCCAAGTTTAAAGATCTGATGGTCCATTTTATGATTTTATCCTGTATCTTATTAATTATCGGCTCCCAGATGCTTTTGTGCAAAGGTTTATCAGTTAGAGGAACTCCCAGGTACTTGGAAGGAAGGACCTCCCTTTGAAAGCCCAGAATTCTGGAGATATTTCTCTAAATAGCGATATTAGTATTAAAGAAAAAAATCTTAGATTTGGACAGATTTACCTCCATACCTGTGGCCATGGCAAAGTCACACAGGATTTGTTTATAAGCAAGAGCTTCTTTTACCGTGGGGACTCCCTGCAACATAGTGTCATCAACAAATTGTTGATGGGACAAAGCTTTTCCAGTTTCAGAAAGTTGGATACCCTTGATGTTACCCCCTTCTTTCGCATGCTTGATAGACCGCCCAAGTCCTTCCATCATGAGGATAAAGAGAAAGGGAGAGAGCGGATCTCCCTGTCTGAGACCTCTTGAAGGAGTAAAGGTCTTGGAAGGAGAATCATTGACCAAAATTGAAAAGCTGGAAGAAGTGACTAGTGCCGTAACCCATCTTACCCAATTATGATCAAAGCCAAAGGCTAGAAGGACCTTCCTAATATAGGTCCAATTCAACTTATCATAAGCTTTGGCAAGGTCCAATTGCATAATCATTCCCGCCTTGCTATTGCTTAACAATGAATGCACCACTTCATGCGCTTGAATGATGTTGTTGAGAATTTGTCTACCCTCCACATAACCTGATTGCTCCACAGAAACTAGAGTAGGAAGAAGGGGTTTAAGTCTATTGGCAACCACTTTGGATATTATTTTATACACCACATTGCACAAAGCTATGGGTCTGAACCTGTCCGGAGTCTGAGCATTATCCTGTTTGGGGATCAAGGAGATGAAAGAAGTATTGAGCGCCTTCAGAATGGTTCTATTCAACCTGGAATCCTCCACTACATTCATAATATCTTGTTTAACAATGCTCCAATAGGCTTTAAAGAAATCCACATTGAAACCATCAGGGCCTGGCGCTTTGCCATTCTACATCTCCTTAACGGCCTCACTGACCTCCTCTTCAGTCACTGGCCTGTTGAGATTGAAATTATCCTCTCTTGATACTAGTCTAGGTATATGCCTTGTTAAGTCCCTGATAAAATGATCTCTGTCTGCAGTGGTCTCCTTCGCTATACCTTGAAAGTGCTGGACTAACACAGTTTCTATCTCTTCATGGGAATTGCGAAGATGACCTCCCTCGTCCTTGATTGAAGAGATCCTATTATGGGATCTGTTTGCCATGGTGGATCTGTGGAAAAAACTGGTGTTTCGTTCCCCTTCTTTTAGCCATTGAACTCTAGATTTTTGTCTCCAATATATTTCCTCTTGTTTACATAAGTTCTCCCAGTTGTGATGAAGTTTGGTGGATTGTTCATCTCTGCCTCTATCAAAGCCCTCTGTAATAAGAGTTTGATTGAGTGTCTGCATTTTATCTTCAACCTCTTTTTTCGCTGCAAAAATATTGCCAAATACATTCTTGTTCCAGTCTTTGAGAGCTTGATGTATTTTAGTCTTTTGTGGAGCAGAAACATTCTTGTTCCCTAAATATGCAGATCTTCTTTCCACCATCTTGTTATAGTGCTGATGAAATCTGGGTGGATGAGCCAGATATTCTCAAATCTGAAAGGTCTATTCTTGGGGCTACCAATGCCCTGTACCTCCATTTGAACAGGCCAATGGTCGAGCCACCAAAGGGGAGAATTCTCACTATCATTTCCTTGTCTGTGAGCATAAGGTCCTCCAAAATTATGAATTTGTCTAACTTCGAGGCTACTTGAGACTCCCCTCCTCTCTTGTTGTTCCATGTAAAGAGGCCATTATTCATTTCAGTGTCAACTAGCTTCATATTATCTATGAAAGCTTGAAAAGCTGTAGAATCTTTGCTTAATGTTCTTGTTCCCCCTTTTTTTCCGAAAGCGATTTGATCATGTTGAAGTCCCTGCCCAAGATCCATGCAACTCCTGCATGTCTATCTCTTAGTTCTACAAGAGAATCTAGAAATATGAGTTTATCATCCAGTCTTTGTGGGCCATAAACATTCGTGACCAAATAAGTCTCGCTGTCTCCCACAGGTTGAATAATCACTGATAAATAATTCCTAGATGCCTCAGCATCTATTATGCCAATCTTTTGGGGGTTCCAAAGAGTGAGTATGCCTCCTGCTGTATTATCTGCTTTAACTTCTAGAAACTCAAATCTATTGAGCCATTTGCTATGAATTTCTTTGATTTTTTGAATGGAACATTTAGTTTCCTGGATAAAGATCATATCCGGAGCTTCTTGTTTCATTCTATTGCTAAGTATTCTTTGTTTTCTTTTACTACCTAAACCTCTGATATTCCAAGTTGTGAACTTCATTATTAAAGATTTGTAAAGGAGTAACTGGATAGGTCTTTCATCTTACCTGAATCTATCATTAGCTTTCCACATTCCATCAATAGCTCATTCTGCTTTTTCTTGCCTCTTTTCTTTCCTGGGTTTCTGGGAGCTAATCCTGGTGTGGTTTTCATAGTTTTCACTCCTTCGTTGCCCTGCCTTTCATTGTTTCTTTGCCTTTCCAGCCCTTTGGCCTGAGTTTTCCATAGAAACAACTGCTATAATCTGTTGAACTCTTCTTGAGGTAATGAGTCTACCCCTCCCATGGTGCCCTGTTTCAAGAATCCTTCCAGATCTAGGTTTTCTCTTTCCAGAATCTCCTGCAGTTCATGATCCTCCATTTCCATTTCACTCTGAGTCATTTCTTGATCCATCTCAAGTTCTCCATCGCTCAGCATTGTCTCTTTCTGTTTGGTAACATCTTGTGCTTGTTCCCTATCTTCTTCTTTCTCCTTCTCCCCTGAGCTTCCTTCCATTACCTGATCTGCTTTTGGTATTTCTTCCTCTTCTTCGAGAACTTGGAACCTGTGTAGACTGGCCTGTTGCCCTTCTATTTGCTGTTGCTTTGGCCCCCTTTTGCCCCCTTTTCCTCTATGCCCCACTTTGTGAAAGCTTTCAATGTCTTTCATTGTGGTTGCTTTACTTCTATTCTCTATCTTGCTGAGAGGGCAGTCTCTAAATAGGTGCCCATGCTCATGGCATCTGCGACATCTGAAAGGAATATGTTCATAATCTATTGTTTGCACCCATTCTTGATAAAAAACTTCCAAGATGACCTCATCTGGCAGGGCTCCCGATAGGTCCATATCCACACATATTCGTGCGAAGGAAGTATATTTTCCCCTTTTGGTGGCCTCAGAGGATTTAACAAAACGCCCTAGTTTATTACCTATGGCAAATAACGATTCCGTTTGCCAGTAATCAAGGGGTAGGGAGTAGAGTCTTACCCAGACTGGGATCAAAGTAAAGGTTTCTAGCTCCGGGACAAAATTCATCATCCATGGTGGCATGTAGAGGCCTGCTGCCACATAGAAGTAGGGTCCTCCTTCAAACACTTTGTCTTTGTCCTCAATATTTATAAAGATCACAGTGAAGAAACCCTTTGACCCAAGGTGTAGGTCTATGCTTACTTTCGGTTTCCAATGGTATTTAATCCACGTTTGTAATGCCTTTTCAGTGGGCCATAATCCCATGAATTTACAAATGATAGCATAGGTCCTCATGTGGTCCCTATGCGCCTACAGTCCAGGATCATTTAAAACTATTCTAGGAGTGACCTCAGTCTTGGGTTTATATGGCCCCTTCTGTGCCTTGTTTTTTGCTCCCTGTTTCTTGTCTTCTTCCTCATTGTCTTTTATGCTGTTGACCTCACTTGGTTTGGTAAAATCTTGATCCTCTTCCAGATTCTTTTTCCTTTCTCCTGAAGGCCCTCTGACAGATTCTATAGGTTTCTTACCGCGGCCGGCCACTGCCTGCCTGTAGGAGGGAGTGGAGCTCCCCCCTTTGCATGCCTCCATGAAGCTCAGAAACCTGAAACCCTAGCTATTCATTCGCTGTTCGCTATCCACTGTCCAGGATTCATCAACATTTCCAGTCTAGAAATAATTTTCACTCCTGCCTATGGTTTTGAAAAATATTTTAGTTCATTCGTCGAATTTTAAATATTGAGGAAATTTCGAATTTTTCAACTAAATGCATTTTAATAAATTCAAAAATTAAAATTTTGCATTAATTTCCTCAAAATTTTGACTTTGATTTAACCCCAAGGACCAAAGGCCTAAAATTTAGCAAAATAATCAATTTACCTTAGTCCCTGGTGCTTTTAAAATTTGAATTTTAAGGACCCACGAATTTTGCTTTTGGAAAATTTAAATTCACCTAGGACCTATAATTAATTAAATTTCTGGCTTAGGATTTTTATTAATTTTGTCCAGAAAATTTAATTAATTAACCTATGAGGGGATAAATTATTTTTCCAACCCTCAAGACACTTTACATCATTATTTTCATTTCTTTTACATCACAAGGGGGGAACCCATCTGAAACAAATCCTCACAGACCACCCATTTCTGTGACACAAATATAATCTAGCAGACTAAGCAATTTGTAACAAAATAACCTAACCAAATAGTTAGGACTATTCCCAAATCACTTTTACATAGACTCGATTTATAACATTAGGACTCGCCTAAGATTCTGGTGACAAAATTCATTCCTGCTTTGGGGTAAGGCTGAAGGAAAACTTTGACGACGCAGACATATCGATCGGGTGCAATCTCTTTTGCGAAAAAGGGGGTGTACTGCTATGGGTCGTTGACACGTAGTGGTCAACATCTGGCTCTACTTGGGGACACGTTGTTGCACTGTAGGAATGTGAGAATCCAAAATAGAGGATGCCCCATGGCATCAGATGTCATCTTTGAAGAATAGCTTGAGCATTTGGCCATTCGCAGGTAAGTCAAGTGGTTCGCCATCCAATCTGCTCAAGTGGAATGAATTTGGCCCAACAATGTCTCGGATAATGTATGGTCCTAGCCACAAACTGTCAAACTTCTTATGTTTTCTTGGTTTTTCATTTTTGCGATCCCAAAGGAGAACCATATCTCCAACCTGCAAAGATCTAGATCGAGATGATTTATCAAAGCTTTTCTTAATGTTAGATTGACTTTTACATATATTATCAAAAGCTGTTCTATGAGTTTCATCCAACTCCACAATCTGATCAATTCTATTTTGAACAATATCTTTATTAGTGGAAAAATGCTGAAGGAGTTGATAAGCTGGCAATTTCAGGTGCACAGGTAAGGTTACATCCAAGCCATAAACTAATTCAAAGGGACTTTTACTAGTAGCTTTCTTTTTAGTAATCCTATCTACCCATAAAGCATACTTGATTTTGCTATCCCAAGATCGCTTATTATCTCCTACTATCTTCTTGATAATGGTTATGAGTTTTTATTACTTGATTCAGCAAGTCCATTACCCTGAGGATAGTAATTTGACGAATGAGATATAACAATGCCATACTTGAAACAAAAAGATGAAAATTCTGAAGAACTAAAATCCTTGGCATTATCAGTAGTGATCTTAGCAAGGACACCAAATCTAGTAATAATATTATTTTCAATGAAATACATAATGACTTTTTATTCTTAGCAGGGATGGCTTCAACCCATTTAGTGAAATAATTGGTAGCAGTCAAAATCCATGAGTAGCCATTGCTAGAATTTTCATGAAACTTCCCAATGAAGTCCAGACCCCAATGCTGAAAAGGTGCCTCAACAACGACATGTTGTAAGGGCAGGGCAGCAAGCTTCTGTTTCCCAATGAACAGTTGGCAGGCTTGACAACATCTAACAAACTTATGCACATCAGAAAAAATCGAAGGCCAATAATAACCAACTCTTAGAATTTTGTGGGCGGTAGTTCTAGCAGCATAATGACCACCACAAAACCCCAAATGAAACTCAGAAACCAATTTCTTGGACTCAATTTCGTCAACACACCTAAGTACTATGCCCTCAGGATTTCTCCATCCAAGGGTTTTATTATTATTCTTCAACAACAATTTTGAGTACAATAATTAAGATGCCCAACTGGCAATCTAATATGAGGAAAGTACTAGTAAAATTATTGTGATAATTTTCTTGTCACCCCACAGTTAATTTCTGCCACCGAAATTACCTCCCTAACCTCTGCGCTTAGCCTCCTGTGTCACCCTTTGCACAAAGCTTACGCTGGCCCTATGAGAATTTCGGCCTTCCTTCCTTTGCCTCTTCCGAGAACTGGAAACCTTCCTCCTGGAATGCTGCTACCTTCCTCTTCCACCTACTACTCACCCTCTAGCTCTATCTTCTCTACTGAGCTACTACTACTGAGAAAATTGAACTGCTGGGGCAACTGAGTATCTGCACTGGTGTATTCTCCATCACAACATCAATCTCCTCTTATAATCCATTGTTGGAGCACCAACGACCAAGATTAAAACATAATTGATGACTATGATCATTTCTGGATCGATCCATGTGAGGTTTTAGATGATTCTCACCTTATCTCAATTAATACTGATTAATTAACCATATTCCCTAAGGTTAGACTCAGAAAATATAAAAAAACAGTTAATAATCTAATTGAGACACTTTTAGGTGGAATTTCCAGAAATGATTTCTGGGTTTTGGAGATCTCATGTACTCTAGCCTCTCTACCAAATTTTGTGGCTAGAACATACCCAGTGCTACAAAAACTAACAAGATTGAGAGCATTGGTAGTAGGTCATATGAATGACTAGAGGCATCTTGGAGTATGCCATTGTCAGACATTTGGGTTCAATGTTTGCAGCAGTACAGGGTCTTTGATTTAGTGATGTTTGCTAGCCAGTGTTGTGAAGTACAGTGATATATAGTGGCCTATGTGAACAGTGATCTGTGATCGTGCTGTGCAGTTGAGCAGTGACAATGATGTGCAGTTGACACTCAGAGTTTGATGTGCAGTGTTGTACGGTGATAGTTTGGGTAGCATTTAGTAGTGATCAACTTGAGCAGGTTGTATAGTGGTCAGTGGCTACCAGGATTTGACTGGACATTCTATCTTCTTTACAACCTTCTTCTATTGATTTAGAGCACAGGGGGATCCAATGTGAAAATTGTGAAACGTGGTTTGCTGGCTCTTCAGGGTGATTGGAGACACCTTCAGGTTGTGGCCTGAGATCTCTTCAGGGTGGCAAAGTGGTGCTAGAGAAGGTCATGGCCTACACAGGGTGTTGCGACGTCCTTTCAGTTGTCGCTGATAAACTACAGGGCGAAGAAGCATCCTTCCTATAACAGCTGGTAAACAGAGTGTTGGGACACTCGCTAGGTTGTGGCTTGACTTACAAGGCATTGGGGCGTCCTTCCTGTTGCAACATGTTATTAGGGTGTAGTAGCGTCCTACAGGTTGTAGCCTGTAAATCAAGGGGTTGGAGCTTCCTTCAGTTGTAGTTGAAAACTTGATGTAATTATTTTCTTTTAAAAGGGAGAAGACAATTACTAAGAAGTGTTCGGTGGTTTTTGACCCGGAGGGGGTTTTCCACTTAAAAATCTCGTGTCTACTGTCTCTATCTTTCTATATTGTTGTATGGTGTTGTTTACTGGTTTTGCTATCTGACACTGAATAATAATAATATTGCTGAAGATTAACTAATGCTCTGAAAAGGATTAATAAAGTGCTAATTGCTAAGAAATATTGATTCACCCCCCTCAGTATTTCCGACAAAAATGATAAGCTACCTTATTTATCTTGTTTTGATGATATATAATATGATAACAAATAAAAAATTATGATAATGAAGCAACTTGAAAATCATGAGTTTGAATTTAAAGCTTGTTTTGGAGCCATTTAAAGGTTACATCTAAAGTTTGTTCATGTTAGGTGTAAAAATATGAAACACTAAAATATTAATTAGATATTTTAAAATTGTATGAATATTGTTGTATGATTTATTTTTCTACATTGAAAAGTAAGAATGCATGATTTATACAATCCATTGAAAGATATAGATAAAATAAGTTCGAACGCTTTTCCCTTATTATTGCTCATTATGATGAAAACATTATTATTGTGGTATTTTACAGGATCGAGCTTCCCTCTATATAGAAGAAAAGGACGTGAAAATCAAGAAGGATATCTTTACCTACCTAAAGGTGAGATGATCATATCTTATGTTGAGTTTGCTGGTGGGAGATGCTATTTTGGAAGATAGTTTGATTGTTAGGTTTTCATTTACTTAAACAGTTAGTTATTAAGTAGGAGTACCACATGGTATCGAAGGAAGTGCAAGTTTGACATCAACAAGTTATTTATATTATATTATTATGAATACTTATACTCTTGATGCCTTTTGAAGGTTCCACTCTAGCAACTATACAAGGGTTGTAAAAGCTATGAAGATCAAGGTCTCTTGGGACCATGTTTCTTATACTAAATGTTCTTACTTGATATACATTTGTCAAGGTATTATTTCGTATGCTTAGGCCTTGTTGCATATAGGTAGCTCTATTTCATACTGTAAATAACTTTTTGGTCATAAAATACAAGAATTTATATAAATATTGGTAAACAAAAAAAGTGTGCCCCCAACGAACTAGCCTCAAATTCTCAAGTAGGTGCAGGCAACAAAATATCATATTTTTGAAAAAAATATTACAAGATGCAGACTTTACAAGGCAATATTGTCATGATGATTATGGAAAAGATGTGATCAATGAAATATTATAAAATAAATGATCATGAAGACCCACTATGTCATGTCCCTGATAAATAATTTTGCTAAGTGAAATCCTCATTTTGGCAATTTTGGCGCTATAAAATATGTTGGCTTTTGAAACTTAGGAAAAGTGGGTCAAGGAACTACTTACTTTATTTTTGGAGAAAAAGGAAAAATAAATATTAGAGAAAATAAAATTATTTTGTAAGTGGAATGTGGGGGCCACTGAAAAGGGAATTCGACCCCCCTTGAGAAATTCGCACTAAGAGAAAGAATGGAGTTCAAACTTGATCGACATCTATAAATAACACATGGGGGCTCCATTTTTGCATCTTTTGGTCATCTATTTTCTAGTGATCAAACTCTCTCTTGTATTCTGTTCAACACAAGAGGAGCATAGTGTTTAGCTCAAGAGTTTCAAGCAAAACTCAACCTCATTTTAGAAAACTTCGAGTGTCTCCCTAGTGAGGCTTTGGGAAGTCTATTTTAGGACTTCCATTGGTGTTTATTGTAGAGATTCCACTCATAATTGTTCACTTCCTGGGTGCAGAAGAATTATGAGGTGCATTTGGAGCAACTTCTTTCCATTGCAGGTTTCGAGCTTTTGCAAATGATTTCCTCTTGGTAGGGGCAGGAGTTTGGCAATAAATTTTAGAGTTGAGCTAATGTCTTATTGCTTGGCCAAATTTCTCTTTCCAGGGCCTGTCCAAGGGTTGATAGACAAAGATTTCATAAGGGTTTGGAGCTGGTGATTGCTTGGGGTTTTCAGCTGGAAAGATTGTCCATTTTCGGAGGATATTTGCACAATTTCTTAGCTATTTGCATGAGGATTTTTTCCATTTCTCAGCAGTGTTCATCTTGTGTGTTTGTCTATTTATTTTAGTTGATGATCTGTAGATGGTTGAGACTGCATTGAGTTTATTTCAGTATTTATATGGTTAAATAACTTGTTAAGTAATTAAACAAGTAGGAGAAATAAACCAGAAAGTGCAGGAAAATTTCTAACGGGTTAGACTTAGAAATTTCAATAATTTCTTATATTTGTTAATATAATTAAAGAAATTATTTACTATGTGCTATGACAAATATCGAAACAAATACATTGCAACCTTCACAAAACAAATACTGTGGAAGAAATAAAAATGTTGTAAGAAATAGATGCACACACACAAAATACACCGTTACTTTTGGACTAAGTCCCCGGAAAAACCCTAATCGGGAAAACCAGTGCAACAGTTGAGGGTTTTAATATTATGCAGTAGTGAAAATCTGAATACAAACTATGGATGCTTAATCTAGCAATCCAAACAGAGAAATAACTAGCAATAATAACTAGTGAGAAAAATTACTCGCTACACAGGCAATCCCACACTGACCTTAGCTCAAATTGAGCTACTCCTTGCTCCCTCTGCGTAGTCACTGCGTCAACCTATGCAGCGACTGCGTCCCACAAGCTCGTAATTGCGTCTCACTGTCTCGTCAACTGCTATTTGGGAAACTGATACTCTTTGCCTTCCGAGCCTCTGCGCAGCTTTTGGCTCAGAATCTCGACTTCTCCCTAGCAAAATGGAAATTTCCTCTAGAGGGGTTTGTGTTGCCTCTTTGTGGTAATCACTGCCTCTCTGCAATGTACTCACTGGAACTGGAAATGCTTCCTTCGTCCTCACTATCTCTGCCTCTCTCACTGCTTCGACTTCACTGAATCACTTCCGGCAACACACAACTGCTACTTTGGAAATTGATTTCTTAGCAAAATTGAACTCTGCAAGTGTGTTCTCCAAGCCCCATCGACTTTCTTCTATGTTGCCAGGAAACGTGGGTTCGGGGACGGGGACGACATTTTTGGAAACAAGGTGCGTGGGTTCGTCGGGTAATATAATAATATTAAATTTTAATAATTAAATTTTATAAATTATAAATTTATAAATTATAATTAATAACATATATGAAATTTGAATTTGTATATTTTTTCAACTTTAAACAAGAAAACTTTAATCATTTAAACATGCACATCATTGAACATTGAACATTCACATTGAAATTTCAAAATTTATCACCAAAAAACTGTTCATTGTTTACATATTAATAAGAATCATGAATCATGATATATGTCCATTGTCATACTACATTCAAAATTTGCCTTAAGGCGTCTTCAAACATGAACTAGGAAATTTTAAAATACTAAAATAAAAATAGCTAAAGCCTAATGAACAATGGCTTCCTCAACCCATGTCATCAACATCCATGTCACCAACATCACTTAGATCTTCAGCTAGCATGTTCTCCAGGTAGGAATCACTCTCATCTTCAGGCTCTCGCTCATCCATAGCAATTGGAGGTAGCTCAATAAGGCCATCTGGTTGTATATCCTCGTCCACACACGCAGCATCATCTATGTGTTGGTCCCATCTCTTGAAAGGACCCTCCTTGTACCCAGGGTCTTTTCGAGATATGAGACGAAGTGTGCTATGAATGTACACTAAGTTCTCTACCTTCTTTGAGCCCAACCTATTTCTCTTTACTGAATGAATAAAGGCATACGTGCTCCAATTCCTCTCACAAGATGAAGAACTAGCTACTTGAAATATTAGGGGGAGCCCATTAAATTAGTTATAATTTTGAAAAATAAAAACTAAAACTAAAATGAAAATTTAAAATTAATTTCCTATATTTAATTGAGAATTTTTCAAATTTTGAATAAGATGAGGAACTCCAAACTAGCTACCTGTCCAAGTAACCGTATGGCAAATTGCTGCAACTCAGGAGCATCAACACCATGAAGCCACCACCAATCAATTGGATCCTTCTTTTTGCGTCTATCTGCCAAAGATGCATGTGAACCAAAGACAACTCGGCCACATGAAAATTGGGCAAACTGAGATCGTATGTCAGAGGCTTCTTCTGTATTACCATAAATTTTCTTGACAGCATTCAAGAATCCTGTGAACACCTCTCTATCTTGGGATGGAGGCCTCCTTCCTGTTGTGGGATCATACCATTTTGGATTAACTGCATAAGCTGCCATATGAAGAGGGGTGTTCAGTTTATTCCAACACCCATGTATAAACTCTTTCAGTTGTGGCCATAAAGTAGGATCCTTCCTATTTGTGACGGTTTGGATCCTCTCACACATCAAGTCCATGTTCTCATAAATCTCACCTAAACATGGACCATTTGTGTCTGCATAGCGGATCATATCACAAATTGGTTCTATAATTTCCACAACAAATTTGGCATCAACCCAAAAATTATCATTCAAAATCAACCTCTTCACCTCCAAAGCTGCATCTGAGGTAGATAACCTTCATTGTTCCCACATGTCACTGATGACTGTGGCAGATAAAGCCTCCTTCATCTCCACAAGCCGCCTAAGTAAAATGTAGTAAGTTGCGAATTTGGTATCTGCTGGTTTAAGAAGCTCCATTTTTGCATGCTTGCGGTAAATGGCTTGTGACTGATGATGGTTGCATATAAATATTTGAATTTTGCGGCCATTTTCAATTAATGCTTGAATCCATTCAATTTTGCCAATGTCCTTCAATGCATTATTCATAGCATGCACTGCACATGGTGTCCAAAAAATATGCCTGGGTACATCAAAGACAAAATTAAAATATTAATAAATCAAATTGTAATCAAGGACTAAAGTTAAAACAAATCAAACTTGTACTCAAAATAAAAAATGTAATTTAAATAAAAGATAAATCAAACTTGAAAGTTGAAACTTGTCATTTACTTGTACTCCTTCTGAACCATTCCTCCTGTTGCTTTGCACACTGGAGCTGCATCAGTAATAACTTGAACAACATTGGATGGCCTCACCTCTGCAATGGCATCACATAATTGGTCTTTTAAGAACATAGTGTTCTTTTCTTGACCAGAACAATCAATGGCCCTGAGAAAATAAGGCCCAGACATGGAAGAGACAATGATGTTTATTAATGGACGATTCCTACAATCAGTCCATCCATCCATGACAATGGAGCATCCATCTACACTCCAAGATGCTTTCAAGGGTGCCATTGCCTTCTCAAGACGGGCTTTCTCCTTGTCCACCAATACAGTTCGAAGCTTTTCATAACCAGGAGCTTTATACCCTTGAGGTCCATCATTAATAGCATGAACCATTTGCTCAAAATAGGGGGAACGAGTTGCATTGAAGGGAATGCCACATGCAAGAAAAAATCTTGTTATTGCAAGATCAACACCCTCCCTACCTTTCACATCAAACATGTCATAAAGGCCACCAAGTTTAGGCTTCTTGCGTGTTTGACTGGTAGTACTTTTTTATGCTCTAGATGACACTGACACATGCTCATCACCAACTTCAACTTCATCATCAAATGGTAATTCTTTCTCATTTGAATCATTATTTTCATCCACATTGTGACATAGTCTAAAGATTTCTTTGCTTGCCTTACCATCAGCCTTTTGTTGCTCTCTTTGTGCACTAGGGAGTCTAGTGGGATCATTTGGGTTTCCAGTGCAAACATAAACACTCTTCCTTGGTATCTGCATAAAATGAGTTTTAACTTTGGTATAGCTCCCTTTCCATTCAAGCTGACATAAAGTGCATTTTATTGTTGCTGTCCCCCCCAGCACCTTTTGGAGGTTTTTGCCTATCCACATATTTCCAAAGTGGATATTGTGGATTTGCTGAAGACATTTTTTATTTTGCAAATTTTGGAAGACAATTTGAATCTGTTTAACAAAATTCAAAGTAAAAGTTATGTTAATAGATGTTAATAATAAATATTAATGAGAGACTAAGCTATATTTTATGAAAGCATAGCATTCTTTTGAATCTTTTCCGTGTAACCATGACAGCTATGTGAGAGAGCTCAAGGCTACTACTAAAACTGAAAATTCAAAATACATACTAGGATACGGCTTGCATGAATGACATGTTTAAGTTATTTCAAAAATTCAAACATAAAAGAAGAATTTACATGTAACATTGTAAGATGTCTAATGCCAAAGCAGCGAGTCCAACATTTACTTAAGTAAATGCTAGACTCAGCTATTTTGGTGAAACTTGGGACAGATTTTGTCTCACACATCTGACTGAGATACACTAGCCAAGTTTCCTACAAACTCAGGATTACGCTCAAAAATCCTAAAGTATTCTGAGTTCTCAAAGACTCAACATTTTAAATTTTGTTTTATTGGGCTGCCTTGTGTGTTTGGTGGGACAGCAGTGAAATATATGCTGCCAGCAGCCATAATTTATACTTTAATGTATCCACAAGCCTAAAAAAAACCGCAGAATTTATATGTAATGATTCAAAATATATATAGTATAAAAAACCCTCTCGATCTAGAAGCTTCTAAAAATTGTGTCCCCCACTCTGGCTCCCACTTCCAAGCAGCCTTGGTTCTTATACCTATTAGTTTTTTTAATAAAAACTTAAAAGGG
This sequence comes from Pinus tabuliformis, assembly GCA_031772625.1. NCBI lineage: Eukaryota > Viridiplantae > Streptophyta > Pinopsida > Pinales > Pinaceae > Pinus > Pinus tabuliformis. Next base: position 1,282,642,696 of record CM062818.1, on the reverse strand, counting down.
ATGCAATAATATTGGAGGTCAAATAACTTGTATTTTCCAATTTTTTGGTCTTTGACAAATGCACCTGGAAGTTACCGTGCCCACTGCCTACATATCTCTCAAAGTAAGCTTCATAGGTTCATGATTTTAAAAAGTGTTTTAGCTCTACTGCAGGTTCAAAAGGCATTCAAAATGCCTCAATCTATTTCTCTCATTGGCCATGGTAGTGGCTATCGAACTAATTGGATGAAGTAATGTTTATTTTTCTGCTATCCCTTCCTATGGCTAGCTGTGAAGATTTTCATGAAGGAACTGTTTTAGTTGTGAATAATTGAATAACATGATAACTGTATTTTCAAAATCCGATTTATTTGTGAATAACATGATAACTATATAACTGTTTTAGACTATACCACTGCTGTTGAAATAAACTAGCTGAGTAAGAAAATTGAAAACGAAAACTTGAGGAGCACCGTAAAGTAGTAAATACCACTGCCGTTGAAGCTGCTCTGTCCACTGCCGCTGAAGCTGCCCACTGCTGCTGAAGCTGCCCACTGCCCACTGCTGCTGAAGCTGCCCACTGCCGCCGGAAATGGTAAACGGGAACGGCTCAAGCCTCAACCAAATGGAAAAAAGTTGAAACAAAAATGAAATCACGTATCAGAAATTTCGATGTGTGCGTTCAAAGAGAGTTAAAGATTTAGGGTTTTTAAAGTTTTTTACATTTGTTAAAAGTTAAAACTTAATAATAAAATAATTTTTAATTTAATTTTATTTTTTTTTATTTTTATTTTTTTTTTTTTTTTTTTTAAATTTCAATAAAAAAAATTATTTGAAAATTAATTTTTTAATATAGTTTTTTTATGAAGAACCCAAAGAACCCAAAGAACCCAACCCAAGAACCCATTAAAGGAAAAGAAGCCAATGTTTTTTTTTTGAAGAACCCAGTTCTTCATGTAAGAACCCGGTTCTTTTGGGTTCTTCTGAGAAGAACCCGTACCCGAATCCGGTACTTAGGTGCGGGAACCCGAGACGGGTTCAAAACCCCCCCCCCGGGTGCGGGAATCCGAGACGGGTTCGAGAACCCCACCCCCGGGTGCGGGTACCCGTGCAACATAGACTTTCTTCTTATAACCCTTTGTTGAGACTTCAATGACCACAATTAAATCTTAATCAATGGCCAGGATTAACTAGAAATCGATCCATGTGCTTTTTTAGAACATTCTCACCATGACTTAATTAATACTGATTAATTAGTCATATTCCCTAAGTTTAGACTTAGGAAATATTAAAAAACGACTAATAATCTAATTAGGTTGTCTCTAGGTAAAATTTCCATAAACAATTTATGGGTTTTGGAAATCTCACGTATTCTAGTCTCTCCACAAAATTTCGTGGGTAGAACACATCCGATGCTACAAATAGTAACAACAATTTTATTGATGCATGTTGGTGGAGTGTAGAGGCATACATATAGAGGCTTTAGAGGGATTCTCAGTGCTAGTACCTGGAGATTGGACCATGCAATGCACGAGGTATGTACCCAATATGACCCTAACCATGGGGAACTACTTTGTGACAAACCATTTCTTTGTTGTTGATGTTCTAGACACCAATGTGGTGAGGGGTGTCCAATGGCTATATTCTTTGGGGTGTGTCACTACAAATTGGAAGAAACTGGAGATGGAGTTTGTGGGACCGGATGGGAAGTTGGTAGTACTGAGAGGCATGTATTCACATCCACCACAAACAGTGTCAGCTCATAGGATGGAAGTTGATTTGAGGCATGGAGATATAGCATGGGCAATTGAGCTACACATATCAAATTCGAGAAAATAGGGGCTGCCATCGCACCCAAATATTTTGGCATTATTGGAGAAGCATTTGGTAATATTTAGAGACACCCCACCAAGCCATCCACCATATAGGGGCTTTGAGCTTACCATAGAGTTGGAGGAGGGAGTGCATGCAATTATTAGTGACATTACTACTCCCTACAAGCATCCCAAGGCATACCGAGATGAGATTGAGAGGGCTATTCAAGAGTTGTTGGCATTGGGGCACATTAGGCCCAACTCTAGTCCCTTTGCTGCTGCAGTGGTGCTAGTGAAGAAGAAGGATGTGACCCTTCACATGTGCATTGACTACAGGGCCCTTAACAAGAAGATGCTGAAGAATAGGTACTCGATAACGTGTATTAATGAGCTTAGAGGAGCTAAATTCCTCTCTAAGATAGACCTGCATTCGAGATACCACCAGATTTAGATGAGGGAACAGGATATTCCAAAGACTGCATTTTGATACCACTATGGGCATTTTGAGTTCTTGGTGATGCCCTTTGGGCTAACCAATGCACCAACGACCTTCCAATCTTGCATGAACCATGTGTTCTGCAAGTAGTTGCACAAATTTGTGTTGGTGTTTTTTGACGACATTCTGATATACAGCGGGAGAGGAGCACCTGCAACACTTGGAGGAAGTCTTGAGCATCTTGGACAACAACAATTTTATGCCAAGATGTCCAAGTGTGAGTTTGGATTGACAGAGATGTTGTATCTGGGACACGTGATTGGCAAGGATGGAGTTAGAGTTCATCAGGAGAAGATTAGGACCATTCTAGATTGGCCTATGCCCAGGAATGTGTGGAGTTGCGGGGGTTTCTGGGGATATGTATCTACTATAGGTGGTTTGTGAGGGGGCTTTTTCAGCAAATAACATCTGTCATAGATTTGACAAAGAAAGGGGTGTTCGAGTGGACAAATGTGGCATAGGAGGGTTTTGAGCACCTCAAGAGAGTGATGAGAAGTTGTGTCGTTTTGGCCTTACCTGATTTTTCACAGCTGTTTGTTTTGGAGTGTGATGCATTTGGAGAGGGCATTGGGTGGTTTTGATGCAAGGAGGCCATCCGATTGCTTTCGAGAGCTAGAAGTTGTAGATCCATGAGAGGTTATATTCCATATATGACAAAGAGATGTTGGCCATTATGCTACCCTGAACAAATTCCGACAGTGTTTGGTAGGCAACAAATTCAAGGTGAAGATTGATCACGATAGTCTTCGATTCTTTTTGGAGCAGAGGGAGCTTCAGGTTAGGCAGCAAAAGCGGGTTAGTAAGATTTAGGCTTATGAGTTTGAGATAGAGTATGTCAAGGGCAAGCAGCACATAGTGGTAGATGCACTCTCGAGGAGGCCCGTGGCACTCGCTCATGGAGATTGCACAAGATTAAAAGGCTTAGTTGCTGGTTGAGTACTCCAAGAATCAACAGGTGTGTGAGATCTTGGATGGTACTTTTGGGGATGACAAATATCAGGTGATAGACGAGGTCATATACTACAAGGATAGGATATATGTAAAGAATCCATGGAATTCTAATATGTTGATAAGAACAATCTGAAAATTTCTTTCCTTTCTTACTAACACAGGATTTCTCTACTCAATTTGCATCGGAATTAGGAACAAAAATAAAACATAGTCACACAATTCAAGACAACTTTTTTTTACTAGGGAACCCAACTGGGAAAACCTTTTACTTGATGAGAATTTTGTTGATAGAAAAACTGAGCAATTGATCTCTTACAAATGCAACTGTTTCAATCTGAAAACAACCTAGTTTTCCTGCCTTGAACCAGGCTTGAAATCCTTGCAAGACTGTTGATATCTGCTGCCCTCTACCAATCTGTGCACAAGCTTCTCTTGCACACTCTTCCTCTCACAAGATCCACGCACAAACTTGTGTTACCTATTGCTTGGTCTCACCAACTCGTGCTCACCAAAACAATGAATAAACTTGTGCCTTTGTTCCTCTTTTTAAAGGCAATTTGAATGGTTAATATTAGTGAGTTTTATGTTTGGAAAGTCGAATTGGTGCTTTTCTAGTTAACAACAGTTAAGACAACTTGTTAACTAGTTCCCCCTAAAATTTAGGAGGCTAACTCCCCTTGTTCTTTCAGTTTCCAAACTAACTCACACTAGAAAATCAAGATGTTGGCTTTCAATTTCAACACATTAGTTAATTGCCTCATGCAGTCCTAATTTTTAGGGAAACTCCTAAATTTTAGGAACTCGACCATGCACAACAAGGAACTCGACTTTGACTCCTTAAATTAAGGCACAAATCAAGGAATCACTTTTCTTGCTAATTTCAACAATATATTTGGTGCTAGGTTCATAGTTGAGGGAGAAAATCTTGCATGCAGCTCATGACTCACCCATGGTGGTCCATCAGGGGTTTTACAAGGCATACTAGATTATTAGGGAGTGTTTTACTTGAAGAGGTCTCAAAGGGGATGTTCTGAGGCATGTTCGGGAGTGTGATACTGGCCAGAGAAACAAAGGGGAGCAGACACATCCGACTGGCTTACTTCAGCCCCTACAGATTCTAGAGAGGAAGTGGCGTGATTGTATCTATGTGGTGGTGGACAGATTGACCAAGTATGCCCACTTCTTTGCTATTCCATCCAGGTCCTGAGCTTCACAAATAGCTGAGTTTTTCTTCAGGGAGGTATTCAGGGTGCATTACAGTTGCCACCATTGGATGATGAGGGATATTTGATCTTGTACTAGAGGCTATTTTGCTGGAGAGATAGAGGAAGCTAAGGGACAAAACCATCAGAGAGTATCTTGTAAGGTGGAAGGACCTACCAGAGGAAGGTGCCACATGGGAAGGAGAACATGTTTTACAACATCAAACATTGCAATTGCTTGAGGACAAGCAACCTTTGGGCGGGGAGGACTGTCATGTCCCCAATGAATAATTTTGTTAAGTGAAATCCTCATTTTTGCAATTTTGGCATTATAAAATATTTTGGCTTTTAAAACCTAGGGAAAGTGGGTCAAGGAACCACTTACTTTATTTTTGGAGAAAAAGGAAAAATAAACATTAGAGAAAATAAAATTATTTTGTAAGTGAAATGTGGGGGCCACTCAAAAGGGAATTCGATACTCCTTGAGAAATTCGCACTAGGAGAAAGAAGGGGAAAGGAAGGGAGTTCGAACTTGTGGAGAGAGGGACCTACCAAGAGGAAAGGGATCAACATCCATAAATCGCACATCGGGGCTCCATTTTTGCATCTTTTACTCTTCTCTTTTCTGGCGATCGAACTCTCTCGTGGATGCTGTTTAGCACAATGTTTTAAAACTCCGACTCGGGTTTGGAACCGGTCGAGGGTCGACCCTGACTCCGACTCTGACTCGGTATCAACTCGGCTGGTTTGATTTCAATGACTCGGTCGTTGTAAAAAATACATTAAATATTTATTTTTTTAATGAAAAAACATAATTTTAAAGATTTTCATTCATGTTTCCAAACACAATGCATTAGAATATAGAGAGAAGGCAACATATGATCAAAGTAGGCTCATGAATATATCCATTATATCAAAATGGCACCCAGTGCACTGTCCAATACATACATGATATAGAGATCAAAACAAAACACATAACCAAGGAAGCTCTAAATGGCCTCTACAACAAAAGTAAACTGTAAAACATCACTAGGCACCAATACTACTGGCCATTGCTAACCTCCCAGTGAAGCTTCTAAGTTTTGCCTCCAAAGATTTATAGTGATACCTTAGGTCCAGAGAAAACCCTGCTGTATGTATAGGGTAATGGAGTTGATTGTTCAATCTTTGATCAATGATTTCCCAAATGGGCCCATACTTAGCCACTCTATCCTTGTATGTTGCCTTTATTTGCTCCTTTGCTTGATCCATAGCCTCACAAATGAAGCCCATAGCCAATCTTTCCCAATCCACCAACCGCAACACCTTAACACACTGGCCAAGGGTCTGACTCAGTCGGCTCGGCCGATTCGGTAACAAACCGGCCACCGAACTGGTTTTTCTATCGAGTCGACCTGGCCAGGGGTCTGGCTTGGTCGGCTCGGCCGAATCCGATTCGGTTCGGCGGAATTTTAAAACACTGGTTCAGCACAAGAGGAGCAATGCTGTTTAGCTCAAGAGTTTCAACCGAAACTCAACCTCATTTCAGAGAAATTCAAGTGTCTCCCTAGTGAGGCTTTGGGAAGTCTATTCTAGGACTTCCATTGGGGTTTATTGCAGAGATTCCACTCAGAATTTCACACTTCCTGGGCACTGAAGAAGAACTACGAGGTACATTTGGAACAACTTCTTTCCATTGCAGGTTTTGGGCTTTTGCAGATGATTTCCTCTTGGTAGGAGGAGTTTGGCTCCAAATTTCAAAGCTGAGCTAGTGTCTTATTGCTGGGCCGAATTTCTCTTTCTAGGGCCTGCGCAGGGGTTGATAGACAGAGATTTCAAGGGGTTTGGAGCTGGTGATTGCTTGGGATTTTCAGCTGGAAAGATTGCCCATTTCTGGAGGATATTTTTTTGCACAAAATTTCTCAGCTATTTGCAAGAGGATTTTTGCCATTTCTCAGCAGTGTTCATCTTGTTGGGTGCAGAACGAGGTGGCCAAGAAATTCACACTTTTAGGGCATTCTGGGTCAATTGGAATTAGCCCGGAAGATTTCTGGGTTTTGTTGGATTAGGTGTGAGGAGCTTAAGGCTAATTTTTTCAAAGTTTTTGGAGCAGATTTGAGGGCCAAAATCACAGTTCACCTCCAGCAGCAGCAGAGTTTTCTGGGCAATGTGAATTGCCAGATTGAGCTATATCAGTTGGAGATTGCACGTTATTTCACCTAGGTGTTGCATGCTTGCTGTAGCAAGCCCAGGTTCCATCATTCTTCCAGTGATGTATTCTTATTTCCAGATTTAATACAATGGCTCAGACTTTTGACTCCATTATCCGTGTATACTGATTAGTGGCTGTGTTATAAATTTTTCTTTTGTTGTAGCTAATGCATGCATTTGATATTTACTGTTAATTCCTAATTAGGAACATTACACACTAGATAAGACAATTATTTTATTGTCCAACAAATAACTACAAAAGTAGGTAAATGGGACTGCTGAATACAGTGATGTCAATGCAAAGCAGATGTATTAAAATTTAAAAGGTCTCCTATAAAAAGGACAATAAGTACAAACATGGAGTCTGTATGTGAGAACACGCGAAACCCCTTGGATCCAAGTGCGACCTCCTGTTTAAGTTAAGGGGAGATGTTGAAAATGGTGTAAGCTTCACTTTCCACCATGGCTGTCCTTATTGTGATCATCATTATATTTCTGTGTTTGCTCAAGGTTAACCTTGTACACGTAGTTTCATAACCTTATACCCAACTCTCGTTTGTAATTGATAATCAAGTGATTTGTTTTCATTCTAAATAAAGTGGATTGCCTAAGGGCACCTATCAAGTGTTGCATTTTCTGGTGCTTGGGTTTATTTCTCTCACTAGTGCACTTGTTCTTGGGTTCACTCTCTTGCTAGGGTTGGTTTCCACTTGGCTGATTTCTTTTCAAGTGTTGTGCTACCCTAGTACTGGTTTGTTCTTTTCTTTATTGCAGAATTTGGGTTTGTGTTTTCCCTGTTTAATTCTGTTGTTATTTCTTGTGAATCTCAACAAAATCTAATGCAATTTGAAACCCTTTTAGATCAAGGTCTGAACATTTATTTAAGAATTCACTGGTTATGTCTCTAGGCTGATAGAACTAAGAAAAGGGGAAGGTCAAAGAACTTACGTCCTTGCATTGGAGTAAGATAGGTGTTCCTTGAAATTTTCCATTCCTTACATCTTGGTCTGTTGGAGAAGCAATATTTCAATGCTTTGTTTTCTCGAATCACTTCTGTTGACCACTACCAGTCAACTACCCATGCAGTACACCCCCTTTCTCTTGGCAGAAAGGGGTAGCACCTGAACGACGTGTCCGTGCCAGCCTACAGTCATCAACAGCTTGATCATTTTAATTGTAAACCCAGTCTGCATGTATGAATTGTAAATAATCTAAGCAGATCAGAGTCATGTATGTAAAATTGCCTAGGTGGACCTAACTTTCTAATGATAATCTACGTCCCGGGAGGTTTTTCGTCTCACCGATCTACGATCGGCAGAGTTTTCCTTCAACCTGACCCCAAAGCCGGGATGCATTTTGTTATTAGAACTTTAGGAGAATCCTAGCGTGTTAATTTGCTAGATTATAGTTGTGTCGCAGAACTGGGTGGTTTATGAGGGTCTATGTTAAAGTGGGTTTGTCCCCTTAAGATGTAAATTGTAAAAGTCATGATGTAATGTGTCTTGAGGGTTGAAAAATGTTTTAGTCCCCTCATGAGTCCTAAGTCCTAGGTCCTAGGTGATGTTTCCAACGGCTTAGTTCGAATGATCCATTTAAGAAAATAAATGAAATACTAAAATAATAAAATAAATAAAAATTAAAAAATTAAAAAAAATGAAATAAATAAAAAATAATAAAAAGTTCATAAAATAAAGCAAAAACCCTAAATAATAAAATAATAATATTTTTTGTGAATGCATGCAAAATATCATTTTTTAATAAAATCGACGGATGAGATTAAGAGATGTCTTGATCCTCATCGACGGTCGAGATCACTTCAACATGGATCACTCAAACTAGCCGTTGGGATCATTTCCTTTATATAGGGTCTTAGGGGGTCATTTCACAGGTTGATTCGATCTGTGAGTCTGTACTGAAAAAGCTCTCTTGTAATCTGATTTCTGGTTAATAAAAGAAGACTTTGGGGTCCAAATCTTGCTGGTGTTACTCTCTGGAATTGCTGTGAGATGTTTATTTTTCTGCATATTTCAGTTTTCAGCCATTCATAATAGCTTGTTTTCAGAGTATTGTGAGCACAGGTATCTTGTTCACTTGCTAGGGTTTGAGTGTTGTTAGGGTTTCTGAAATAATGGCAGGTATCTCCATTATTTCCTGAAATCTAGCAACATTCTTTCTCTCTTTACTGATGGTTGCTTGAGCCGTGCAGAAAATCCTTTACTGAAGAATATTGGTGGGTGTTTGGGGAAGTTCTAGGCTGAACCAGCCGACTCCCACAAACTCTTCTTTGCAGAGCCCCGCTGATTTTGGCCCTAGGTTAATCATTTAAAGTTTATTTCCTGTTTTGCATGAGAGACTTTCTTTCTGTTCACAGCAAAATTCAATGTCTCTGATATCTCGAAAATATTACTGCAATTATTGTTAAATTTGGCTGTTCTAGAGCTGTAAATTTTTGTGATTCTAGGTTAATTTTGAAGGGTTTACTACAAAATTTTGTGTATATCTGCCAGATTTCTTTTCCTGCAGGATTACTAAGACAAAATTGGGAAAAGGGTTTTCTCTAGTACTGTGTTGATTGTCTGCCCATCTGCTGGGCTGGCTGTTGAGGGATTGAGTCCCACAAACCGTTTACTGAAAGGAACATAGTCCAGTTAAAGGGTTTTAACTAAGCTTCGGAGGAAACGCTGTTCCAGAATAGAAATCAAGCAGTCTGATTTAACATTTGCAAACATTTAAAAGACACAGGATATCTATCATCAGGTGAGGTTGCAGTTCAATCTTTAGTGACCAGGTAATCTCTTCGTAGCATCATCTCCAGGTATTTTTTAAATCGTTTCTGCCGCCGCCATTAGCTTTTCCAGTTTCGAGTCTATTTGTTGAATCCGTCGCTTGTCTGACTGTAATAGCCATTCATATGCACCCAGAATGTAAAGCAAAATAGAAAAAGGGTTACGTTTGATCTTTTAAAAGTTTCTTTGCCCATTTATATCTTGTCATAGTTCCGGTACAGTTATTTACATTTGGCATCAGGGCAACAAACAGCGAGGTCATAGCGTATGAATGGCCGCTGTAAAATCTTCGTAGGCCTGTAATCACCGCTGAACTTTTTCTTGGCTGACGAGCGAATTCTGCCCAGTCTCCCTTCACACCGGCCGACCTGCGTACAAAACAATCTTGTGTGGATTCGATTTAGGTTCATATTGTTTAAACGCCAGCGAATTGAATGCAGTGCGCAGGTAACATTTTTTAAATCCGACTCCATATTTTTCCTTGCCGTCGGCTGTGCATGCGTTGACATTTTTTGTTTGAGCCGGCGTTCATTAATCCGTGGCTTGGCCTATCATATCAGATTACCTGGATACGCATTTAAATCTTTTTTGTCTCTCGTCGAAATTCGCCCTGCCGTCACCATTCCTCACATCAGAATTTCTCTGCGTGTTCGGTCTTTTATCAAGTTTTTTTTTTCTTTCTGGTGGGCATCAGGGAAATCCGCTTGATTCATACGCGATCAAATCCCTCCAAGTCGAAGTCTTTGCTGCCTTACGCACAGTCTCATCTCCCTGCAGCTATCATTTCTCACTGTATCATCCACGCAAAACTCTCCCGCAGGCTTCTCGAACCTCTGCCTTTCGATCCATTTGAAGTCACGATTTTATCGTTTTATACGTCATTCGGTTTTTGCCATTGAAGTATCCTGTATTACGTTCAACGAATAACCATTTACGCTCTTGTCACCCTGCCATTTCCGTGAAGATTTTTCTGTTTGCTCGTCGTTTTCCTTTTAGGACTTAAGTTTCTGCATTAAACTTTGAAGAAAATGTGCATGGCGTAGGGTAAGCGTGGTAGCGTATAACGTATTGCTGACCGCTTAGTTCTTTTTTTATGTTCTGATAACCATTTTTACAGTTAGGTTTCTAATTAGATTTCAATTTAATTTTTTAAAGTAGTTTAGGTTTTGTTTTATGTAGTTTTTAATTTAGTCTTTTTTCTGGTATTTTGAAAATATAAAAAAAATAAAAAAGATTTATTTAATTTTAGTTTAGTTTTTTTTTTTTTTTTTAGATTTTTTCCCTTTTTTTTTTAGATTTTTATCATATAAAAAATAAAAAAGAGTTTAGATTTAGTTTTAAATTTCTTGTTTTCATTTAAAAAAAAAAAAAAAAAAATTTAAATTTCGTTTTTCTTTTAAAATTTTGAAAAATAAAAATATTGTGGAAGTTTCTTTTGCCAGATCCAGTTATTTGAGAAATTTTCATGATGAGATTTAAAGTTATTGATGCAGAATGAATGTTTTTATCTGTACATGAATGATTATCTTAATACGGTATCTGGTTAACAATTTGTAATTGCATTATTATTTTCCTAGTCGCTGGATATCGTTATTGCGATTTGGTCATTACAGGAACTTTTAAGCACTGTTCTAGTTATTTGATGATAACTGATTGCTGTTCATGGTTTATATTCTTACATCACCTCACAAGTAATCGTTTAAACATCAATCTCATAAGGCACTGGTCTACCAAATTAATAAAATCTTTTTAGTGCATCATATCTCCCAGCCCAACTGTTTGGCAGTTGGCCTTCATCATCTTACAGGGTCTACCCCCCTTAGCCGCGGGAGACAGGATTAAACGGAGGGATCGGGGATCAGAGTGACAGCCCCCGGTCTGAGCGTTGTCGTGTCAATCTGCGCGACAACATTTTTTTGGCGTCGCTGCCGGGGATAGAGTTTTTCTGTCCTTGGTTCTTTCATTTCAAGCTTTTCGGTGTTCAATTTCTTGTTCAGGTGGCGACTCCACTTCCTATATTATCTGCAAGAGTGTACACTAGAAGACATCCAAGCAGTCTGTGCAATCCTACTCTTGATCCTGAAAAGGTTTATAGGGTGCGATCACACAAACTCGCTTCTCGTACACTTCTTGGAAATCTTGGACAAGAAGCCCTCTCCGATATTCATTTGCTCTTTAAAGGTCAAGTTAGGCGCAACACCATGAGTCTGTATGCCCCTTGTAATTTTTCTAACCTTCCTGGATACCCCAATGCTATTCCATCTGTTGGGATAGACAAATTGCCTAGCTTTCAAGGAGAAAATGCTATTACTGTTAATTCCCATTTGCAAGATTTCAACATATGGATGGCTAAGTATGCTAGATCTCCTGATTTTGATCATGAAGATGTCAGGATGACTCTTTTTATCTTGACTCTAGGAGGTGATGCTTATGACTGGTTTACAGAAAAACCTCCAAATTCATTTGACTCTTTACAATCAATCATTAATTCATTTAGAGACAAATATGGAGATAAGAGAGAGGGAAGACATCTTGTAAAATCTCTTACTCTAATGAAAAAGAGAGAGGATGAAACTGTTGAAGAATTTAATAGAAGGTTTAATGGTATTATTAGAGAACTACCTCAAGACTATAAACCTACAGATAAAACTCTCCAAGACTTTTACATCGATGCCTTTAGTCCTGAACCGTCTTATGAGTTAAGGCGTGCTAAACTTAATGATTATAGAGATTGCCAAGCCTTAGCTATAGAACTTGAAAAGGACAAGGCAGCTTCTGGGAAGTGTGAAATCCCAGGTTTTGATAGGGCTGCTACAAAACTAAAGGAACCTAAGGGAAAAGCAGTCCAAGAACCTGAAAGTGAACTTGTTCTCAAGTTGCTTCAAAAAATTGAAACTATGGAAATTAATCATAATAAGGAGATAAACACTTTGCAGAATAGGTTGATTCAGATGGAAAGAGCGCAATCGCAAAATTTTCAACCTCGAAATAATAATAACAGAAATAATAATTGGCAAAGAAAGGGTCAATCTAGTGAGCAGAGACCTCCTAATCCGCTTACTAATCTGGTTGATAATGCTCCTCCTTACTGTCGTGTTTGCGATGCTTTTCATGAAGAGTCCTCTTGTCCCATCGTCAGAAGAATCTTAGATGATGGAATGTTTGGGACAGGTGAGCAAATAAACGTAGTAGGGAGCAAATTTCCTTTGCCTATGAATGATTGGATAGAGGTTAAGGAAAGGAGCTATGATGTTATGAATCCTTCATCTGCTTTTAGTATAAATAACTTTGAAAACGAAGATGACATTTTGGCTAGGTTATATGGTGAGAAACCCTCTCCTGAGAAAATTTTAGAAATTGCTAGAGATAAGGGTTTAACATACCAGAGAAGGGATAAAGATCAGAGCGGGAATCAAATTCCCTCTCGAACTTTAAACCCTGGCATAAACTCTGGAATAGATGTCGATTTGGGAAGTTGGTTTAATAATGCTAAAATCTGGGTTCCTGTATCTGAGATCGCTAAGATCCCTTCCCAAAGAGACAAGTTACTAAAAGCAATTCAGGGTCCTCAAGTCAACGCTTCTCAACAGAAGATTCGTGAGGTTGATTATCATGATGCTCCTATTTATTTGCAAAGCGTAGATGCTGATAACAAAGATCATCAACCCTTCTTTATCACCTTATTAGTCAATGGGTATAAATTGAATAACTGCATGTTGGATTCAGGTGCATCTGCTTGTGTTATGACTAAAAGGGTTATGGAACAGCTTAACTTAAGAGTTTCCAGACCCTACTATAATATATGTGCCATGGATTCTAAGAAAATCGAAGTACATGGTTTAATCAAGGATTTGCAAGTTCATCTTTCGGTTTACCCAGACATCATGGTTGTTATGGATATTGTTGTCGTTGATGTACCTGATGCTTGGGGTATGCTGTTATCTAGAAAGTGGGCCTCTGATCTAGGGGGAAGCATTCAGATGAATTGGTCATATGCTATGATTCCTTCTCCTGGCGGTGGTGGTTTCGTTAGACTAAATAGAGAGCCTGAGAGGAAATTTCATGTTGAAGATCCTAAGAAGCCTCATAACGAAATAATTAGAGAACAATCTGACATCGGGAACTACTCTATCATGTCCAATTTCATAATTCCTCCCGATGATGAGATTAAAGATCTTAAGGATGAAGTCTGGTATATGTACTTTGATGGTGCGTCCTCTAGTCATGGTAAAGGTGCCGGAGTAGTGCTTAAATCTCCCCTTGGTCACATATTCAAGTTTGCCTATCGTTTAGAATTTGAAGCAACCAACAATGTCGCTGAGTATGAAGCCATATTGTTGGGACTTGAATTGGCCAAAGCTTTGAGGATTAAATTACTTAGCATCAAGGGGGATTCCGATCTGGTTATCATGCAGCTTAAAAACAAATTCACATGTAGAAATCAGAGATTAAGAAACTATCGAAATGCTGTGTGGGATACTATGGAGCACTTCGATGCCCTTAACCTTGAAGCAATTCCTAGAGAGCTAAATAGTTTGGCAGATGAACTTGCCGTAGCTGCTACCACTTTCCAGTTGTCTGACGAGTTAATTAACGATAAAATTAAAATTGAAGTAATATTCAGACCATCTGTTCCAGACAACTCAGAGCATTGGCAAGTTTTTAATGATGAAAAACAAGTCGTTCGTTTTCTCAGTAGTTTGGATGAGTTTGAGGATTTCCGGATAGTTTCTGGCGAGGATTGTTCTTTAGATCATAGACATATCATAAATCCTACTCCCAGAAATGTGGTTGCCTTAGAGCAACATTTCGATCGGCATGATGCCACGAAGCTGAGAGAAGAAAACAAGTTGGACCCAGGCGAGTACCTTGAAGTTAACATTGGTACTCCTGAAAATCCGAAAATGGTTAAAATCGGTAAAGGTACTAGTTTGGAGGAAAGGAAAAAGTTAACTGATTTACTTCGCGAATATCGAGATGTTTTAGCTTTTTCCTATGATGAGTTGAAGGGCTATAGGGAAGATATTATGGAGCATACTATTCCCTTAAAAGGCGAAAATGCTAAACCCTTTCGGCAGAAACTTAGGCAGATTAATCCTAAGTTAGCCCCCCTGGTCTAGAAAGAACTTGCGAAGATGTTTGCAGCAGGAATCATCGCTCAAACTAGGCATTCGACATGGTGTTCGAATTTGGTGATTGTCAGGAAGAAGAATGGTACAATAAGACTTTGTGTCGATTTTAGAAACCTTAATCTAGCATGCAAAAAGGATAATTACCCTTTGCCAAACATGGAAACTTTGTTGCAAAGGGTAACTGGGTATAGAATGATGTCATTGCTAGATGGCTTTTCTGGATACAATCAAGTTTGGGTTAAAAAGGAAGATCGACACAAGACCACATTCACAACACCATGGGGCACTTTTGAATACATTAGAATGCCATTTGGGTTGACAAACGCTGGGGCTACATTCCAGAGGGCCATGGATTATGCCTTCAAAGGGTTGATCGGGAAAATTATCGAAATTTACCAAGACGATCTTACCGTTTTCTCTAAAGATGGTATCAGTCATATAGATCATCTTAGGAAAGTTTTCGATAGATGTAGAGAATATGGAATTTCTTTGAATCCGGCTAAATCTGTTTTTGGGGTAACAGAAGGGAAATTACTCGGTCATATCATTTCTAAGGAAGGAATCAAGATCGATCCCGAACGAGTTGAAGCGATTCAAAAGATTCCTCTCCCGCATAATCTTAAATCCCTTCAGTCTTTCCTTGGAAAGATAAATTTTATTAGAAGATTCATCCCAAATTATGCAGAAATAGCTAAGCCCATTCAAAGTCTTCTGAAGAAAGATGCGAAATTTGTCTGGCAAGAAGAGGGCAAAAAGGCTTTCCAAGAAATCAAGTCTGCTATTGCAAAAGTTCCTGTCTTGGTTAGTCCTGACTACTCCAAGGATTTCATGATTTTTTCTTTCGCTTCTGAAGATACCATCGCCGGTGTTTTGCTTCAAAAGAATAAAAATGGTCACGAGCAGCCTATTGCTTTCATGAGTAGAGCACTTCAAAACTCTGAGTTGAAGTACAATACCATGGAAAAGCAGGCCTATGCCCTGGTCAAGTCTCTCAAGCATTTTAAAACTTATGTGGGTTATTCTAAGATCATTGCTTTCGTCCCACATTCTGCTGTTAAGGACATATTAACTCAAACTGATTGCTTAGGGACTCGTGCTAGGTGGGTTACTAAGATACAGGAGTATGATTTAGAAATTAGACCCACCAAGCTGATCAAAGGCCAAGGTTTAGCTCAAATGTTAACGGAAAGTAATGAAAAGACTCTTGGTTTGTTTTGCCTTGACGATCTATCTTCACCAGAATTGAGAAGATTAGCAGAGCATGAATGGTATAAGGACATAGTTTACTACTTGACAAATCTTGCATGTCCTAACCATTTAGTCGCTCATAAGAGAAGGGCTCTTAGACTAAAGGCCACTAAGTATTGCCTTATGAAGGATGGCCTTGGATGGAGAAATCCTGAGGGCATAGTGCTTAGGTGTGTTGACGATGTTGAGTCCAAAAGATTAATCTCCGAATTTCATTCAGGATTTTGCGGTGGTCATTATGCCGCTAGAACTACCGCCCACAAAATCCTGAGAGCTGGCTATTATTGGCCTTCGATTTTTTCTGATGTGCACAAGTTTGTTAGAACGTGTCAAGCCTGTCAACTGTTCACTAGGAAGCAGAAGCTTGCTGCCCTTCCTCTACAACCTGTTATTGTAGAGGCACCTTTTCAGCATTGGGGTCTGGACTTCATAGGGAAGTTCCATGAAAATTCTAGCAATGGCTACTCTTGGATTTTGACTGCTACAGATTATTTCACTAAATGGGTCGAAGCCATTCCTGCTAAGAATGCCACTGAAAGGGTTATTATGGATTTCATTGAAAATAACATCATTACTAGATTTGGTGTCCCCGCTAAGATCACTACGGACAATGCCAAGGCTTTTAGTTCTTTAGAGTTTACATCTTTTTGTTTCAAGTATGGCATTGTCTTATCTCATTTGTCGAATTACTATCCTCAGGGTAATGGTTTGGCTGAATCAAGTAATAAAAATCTCATAACCATTATCAAGAAGATAGTAGGAGATAACAAGAAATCTTGGGACAGCAAAATCAAGTATGCTTTGTGGGCAGACAGAATTATTAAGAAGAAATCTACTGGTAAATCTCCCTTTGAATTGGTTTATGGCTTGAATGTTACCTTACCTGTGCACCTAAAATTGCCAGCTTATCAGCTTCTCCAAAATTTTTCCGCTAATAAAGATGTTGTTCAGAATAGGATAGATCAGATTGTGGAATTAGATGAGGCTCGTCGGACAGCTTTTGAGACTATATGTAAAAATCAATCTAATATTAAGAAAAGCTTTGATAAATGCTCTCGATCTAGATCTTTGCAGGTTGGAGATATGGTTTTACTTTGGGATCGCAAAAATGAAAAACCGGGAAAGCATAAGAAGTTTGACAGCTTGTGGCTGGGACCATACATCATTAGAGATATAGCTGGGCCAAACTCATTCTACTTGAGCAGATTGGATGGTGAACCACTTGATCTACCAGCGAACGGCCAAATGCTCAAGCTGTTCTTCAGAGATGATATCTGATGCCATGGGGCATCTTTTGTATTGTATTTCTATCCCTACTCCTTGTCTTTTCAGCATTTCATTTCTGTTTTTAGGATTAGATTTACTTTTCATGTTATTAGTTAGTCAATAAATGAAGAGCTTTTATCTTTCCTGTGCTTAATGTATACGATGATTTTGGAATGGACGCTACTTATTTTTATTTGTGTGTTGTATGGATGTAGATTCTGGATTCTCACATTCCTACAGAGCAACAACGTGTCCCCAAGTAGAGCCAGATGTTGACCACTACCAGTCAACTACCCATGCAGTACACCCCCTTTCTCTTGGCAGAAAGGGGTAGCACCTGAATGACGTGTCTGTGCCAGCCTACAGTCATCAACAGCTTGATCATTTTAATTGTAAACCCAGTCTGCATGTATGAATTGTAAATAATCTAAGCAGATCAGAGTCATGTATGTAAAATTGCCTAGGTGGACCTAACTTTCTAATGATAATCTACGTCCCGGGAGGTTTTTCGTCTCACCGATCTACGATCGGCAGAGTTTTCCTTCAACCTGACCCCAAAGCCGGGATGCATTTTGTTATTAGAACTTTAGGAGAATCCTAGCGTGTTAATCTGCTAGATTATAGTTGTGTCGCAAAACTGGGTGGTTTATGAGGGTCTATGTTAAAGTGGGTTTGTCCCCTTAAGATTTAAATTGTAAAAGTCATGATGTAATGTGTCTTGAGGGTTGAAAAATGTTTTAGTCCCCTCATGAGTCCTAAGTCCTAGGTCCTAGGTGATGTTTCCAACGGCTTAGTTCGAATGATCCATTTAAGAAAATAAATGAAATACTAAAATAATAAAATAAATAAAAATTAAAAAATTAAAAAAAATGAAATAAATAAAAAATAATAAAAAGTTCATAAAATAAAGCAAAAACCCTAAATAATAAAATAATAATATTTTTTGTGAATGCATGCAAAATATCATTTTTTAATAAAATCGACGGATGAGATTAAGAGATGTCTTGATCCTCATCGACGATCGAGATCACTTCGACATGGATCACTCAAACTAGCCGTTGGGATCATTTCCTTTATATAGGGTCTTAGGGGGTCATTTCACAGGTTGATTCGATCTGTGAGTCAGTACTGAAAAAGCTCTCTTGTAATCTGATTTCTGGTTAATAAAAGAAGACTTTGGGGTCCAAATCTTGCTGGTGTTACTCTCTGGAATTGCTGTGAGATGTTTATTTTTCTGCATATTTCAGATTTCAGCCATTAATAATAGCTTGTTTTCAGAGTATTGTGAGCACAGGTATCTTGTTCACTTGCTAGGGTTTGAGTGTTGTTAGGGTTTCTGAAATAATGGCAGGTATCTCCATTATTTCCTGAAATCTAGCAGCATTCTTTCTCTCTTTACTGATGGTTGCTTGAGCCGTGCAGAAAATCCTTTACTGAAGAATATTGGTGGGCGTTTGGGGAAGTTCTAGGCTGAACCAGCCGACTCCCACAAGCTCTTCTTTGCAGAGCCCCGCTGATTTTGGCCCTAGGTTAATCATTTAAAGTTTATTTCCTGTTTTGCATGGGAGACTTTCTTTCTATTCACAGCAAAATTCAATGTCTCTGATATCTCGAAAATATTACTGCAATTATTGTTAAATTTGGCTGTTCTAGAGCTGTAAATTTTTGTGATTCTAGGTTAATTTTGAAGGGTTTACTGCAAAATTTTGTGTATATCTGCCAGATTTCTTTTCCTGCAGGATTACTAAGACAAAATCGGGAAAAGGTTTTTCTCTAGTACTGTGTTGATTGTCTGCCCATCTGCTGGGCTGGCTGTTGAGGGATTGAGTCCCACAAACCGTTTACTGAAAGGAACATAGTCCAGTTAAAGGGTTTTAACTAAGCTTCGGAGGAAACGCTGTTCCAGAATAGAAATCAAGCAGTCTGATTTAACATTTGCAAACATTTAAAAGACACAGGATATCTGTCATCAGGTGAGGTTGCAGTTCAATCTTCAGTGACTAGGTAATCTCTTCGTAGCATCATCTCCAGGTATTTTTTAAATCGTTTCTGCCGCCGCCATTAGCTTTTCCAGTTTCGAGTCTATTTGTTGAATCCGTCGCTTGTCTGACTGTAATAGCCATCCATATGCACCCAGAACGTAAAGCAAAATAGAAAAAGGGTTACGTTTGATCTGTTTAAAAGTTTCTCTGTCCATTTATATCTTGTCATAGTTCCGGTACAGTTATCTACGTTTGGCATCAGGGCAGCAAACAACGAGGTCATAGCGTATGATGGCCGCTGTAAAATCTTCGTAGGCCTGTAATCACCGCTGAAATTTTTCTTGGCTGACGAGCGAATTCTGCCCAGTCTCCCTTCACACCGGCCGACCTGCGTACAAAACAATCTTGTGTGGATTCGATTTAGGTTCATATTGTTTAAACGCCAGCGAATTGAATGCAGTGCTCAGGTAACATTTTTTAAATCTGACCCCATATTTTTCCTTGCCGTCGGCTGTGCATGCGTTGACATTTTTTGTTTGAGCCGACGTTCATTAATTCGTGGCTTGGCCTATCATATTAGATTACCTGGATATGCATTTAAATCTTTTTTGTCTCTCGTCGAAATTCGCCCTGCCGTCACCATTCCTCACATTAGAATTTCTCTGCGTGTTCGGTCTTTTATCAAGTTTTTTTTTTTTTTTTTTTTTTTTTTTTTTGTTTCTTCTGGTGGGCATCAGAGAAATCTGCTTGATTTATACACGATCAAATCCCTCCAAGTCGAAGTCTTTGCTGCCTTACGCACAGTCTCATCTCCCTGCAGCTATCATTTCTCACTGTATCATCCACGCAAAACTCTCCCGCAGGCTTCTCGAACCTCTGCCTTTCGATCCATTTGAAGTCACGATTTTATCGTTTTATACGTCATTCGGTTTTTGCCATTGAAGTATCCTGTATTACGTTCAACGAATAACCATTTACGCTCTTGTCACCCTGCCATTTCCGTGAAGATTTTTCTGTTTGCTCGTCGCTTTCCTTTCAGGACTTAAGTTTCTGCATTAAACTTTGAAGAAAATGTGTATGGCGTAGGGTAAGCGTGGTAGCGTATAACGTATTGCTGACCGCTTAGTTCTTTTTTTATGTTTTGATAACCATTTTTACAGTTAGGTTTCTAATTAGATTTCAATTTAATTTTTTAAAGTAGTTTATGTTTTGTTTTATGTAGTTTTTAATTTAGTCTTTTTTCTGGTATTTTGAAAATATGAAAAAAATAAAAAAGATTTATTTAATTTTAGTTTAGTTTTTTTTTTTTTTTTTTTTTAGATTTTTTCCCTTTTTTTTTAGATTTTTATCATATAAAAAATAAAAAAGAGTTTAGATTTAGTTTTAAATTTCTTGTTTTCATTTAAAAAAAAAAAAAAAAATTTAAATTTCGTTTTTCTTTTAAAATTTTGAAAAATAAAAATATTGTGGAAGTTTCTTTTGCCAGATCCAGTTATTTGAGAAATTTTCATGATGAGATTTAAAGTTATTGATGCAGAATGAATGTTTTTATCTGTACATGAATGATTATCTTAATATGGTATCTGGTTAACAATTTGTAATTGCATTATTATTTTCCTAGTCGCTGGATATCGTTATTGCGATTTGGTCATTACAGGAACTTATAAGCACTGTTTTAGTTATTTGATGATAACTGATTGCTGTTCATGGTTTATATTCTTACATCACCTCACAAGTAATCGTTTAAACATCAATCTCATAAGGCACTGGTCTACCAAATTAATAAAATCTTTTTAGTGCATCATATCTCCCAGCCCAACTGTTTGGCAGTTGGCCTTCATCATCTTACAGGGTCTACCCCCCTTAGCCGCGGGAGACAGGATTAAACGGAGGGATCGGGGATCAGAGTGACAGCCCTCGGTCTGAGCGTTGTCGTGTCAATCTCCGCGACAACAACTTCCATTGCTGAACTTATTTTCTTCCTATCTCAATTGGCTGGATTCGAAAACATACATCTACTACCGAAACGAGCTAGACAGGAAAATGTTGGTTGAAGACCCAGTAGTTGCTGAGGACTTTATTTGATGGGTGGGAGGAGGAGAAGAGGAATCTGTGAGAAAAAATTCTCTTTAAATTTCCAGCACCAGGAAAATGGTGTAAGTTCAACTGCCTCAAATTGTACAAAAAATAATCATATGACCATGATGAGATGGCTTGCAAGAACACTATCCAACTGCAAGAGTTGATCACGTCTAATTCTTAGAGTCTTACCTTAACAATTTAGAAATGATTAGTGTTGAATGCTTTGGACCTCTGCTTTTTGTCTAAGTTGCATGGAAATGGATACTATCCACTGGATTTTTTGAAAAATCAGTATTTGGATACGGGGATATGATATATAAACAATATAAATATAAAAAATACATGAACTGAAAACATATAAAATTTCAGATTCTGAATATATTTTGCTTTAATTAGCACTTACAACTTCATAAATGCAAATGGCTATGAGAAACTTAGCTCTGTGTGTTTGTGATGGTGGAAGGGGCTATTCTCTAGGCAAAAGTTAGGGTTTAAGGTTTTTTACTTCACTTTTTCATCTTTTATTGTA
Organism: Pinus tabuliformis; assembly: GCA_031772625.1. Classification (NCBI taxonomy): domain Eukaryota; kingdom Viridiplantae; phylum Streptophyta; class Pinopsida; order Pinales; family Pinaceae; genus Pinus; species Pinus tabuliformis. Next base: position 1,282,621,039 of record CM062818.1, on the reverse strand, counting down.
TGTTTTTAAATGTGAATACCTAGTAGTTGCTGAGGACTTTATTTGGTGGTTGGGAGGAGGGGAAGAGATACCTGGGAGAAAAATTTCTCTTTGAATTCCCACACCTGGAAAATGGTGTATGTTCAACTTCCTCTAATTGTTCAAAATATACTCATATGAAAGTGAATGAGATGGCTTGCAAGAGCACAAATTTATTCTTCTGGACACTATCCAAAAGCAAGAGTTGACCATGGCTAACTCTTACAGTCTTGACTCTTAACTTTAGAGTTTAGAAATTATTTGCTTACCTGTGCTTTTTGTCCAAGTTGCTTATAAATGGATACTGTCCACTGGATTTTTTGAAATGTCAGTATTTGGATACAGGGAAATGTTATATAAAGAATATAAATATGAAAAGTGCATGAGCCGGAAAACATAGATAATTTCAGATTCTGAATATTTTTTGCTTTAATTCATGCATACAAATTCATAATTGCAGAAAATGATGAGAAACTTAGATTTGTGTGTTTTGGATGGTGGGAGGGGTTTGTTGGTCAATAATTGTCATTGATGTCAATATGAGCACTGATGAAGATATGATGACATGGATAATTGTTGAAGGTCACACTTGGAGTCCTAATGAAGAAGCCCTTGTCCTAATGAAACCCTAGCTATTTGATGTCCTTACTCTTGATGAAGAAACCCTCCCTTATGTCTAGATTCATGACACCTTGCTCTACATGAAGAATCCTAAAATCCAAGGTCTGTACTACAATTCTTGGACTGTCATAAAGAAAAATACTTTTGGTAACGTTTGAGACATCATATTACAATGACTCTTTCACCATCTTGTAGAGGGCACCTTCCCCTTTCCAATGAGCCCTTACTCATCATCTAACTCCTCTTAATCTAAGAGAAATTGATTTTTTTAGATAATATAATATATCCTTATTCCAGCCGACTTAAGCCTACCTGAACTGTTGGCATCACCTCTAAAAGACATGTCACTTCATCTAAGGTCAAATTTGTATAAATAGAGCATTGAACTCTTCATTTCCATCATCAACTTTCGGTGAATATCAATACAGGAATACAGAAGAGGAAGAAAAGTTCACAGCTCGTGAACTAAGGAGGCCGAGGACATAGAAGTTTGCACTAGTTAATCTCGGACCTAAAGGAGCAGATCTCCTACTACAGAACAGTAAACTAAAGGAGCTCGGATCTGCAAGATTGTTGAAGGCTCGGATTGCTAGAGTTAAATATAAAAGGGCTTGGACAATCTTCTCTAAAAATCTGCTTGGACCAGTAACATTATACTGTAAAGCTGTGACATCTGTGGCTCGGATATACTTCTCTGAAGGAAACTGTCACCTGTGAGAATCTCGTATACCTGACATAAGTTTTCAGAACAGACCTGTGGAGGAGGCCTAGCCTAAGGGTTCCGACCTGTAGAAGGTGTGTATCATGGCTCCGATCAGTGATTAGACCTCGGACTATCACTTGTGGAGTCTGCCTGGGTGGGTTGGACTTGTGTAAAGACTCAGCTTTACCCTCAGTACCCTCGGCCCTTGACTGTATCATTTCAAACTCGGTTTCAGATTCGGATACTTGAAGGATTGCCCCTCGGACCTTGAATTACAGAGCTACAGCAACCTGAGAAGAGAAGACTCGCACCCTGAAGAAGTAAGTTAGACCTGTGATTAAGAAGCTCGGATCTGTGGTGGTGTCTCAGTCATACAAACGTGCGACATTACACCTCGGATAGTGGACAGTCTTCTATATTAATTCAGACCAGTGATCAGTTCTGTGATATTTCTGAAGTAGATTATAAGCTAAGATTGGAGCAAACTTTGGACAGTGTAGCATATAACACTTTGAGCAGTGTAGTATTTGAAGCTCTTGGAGAGTGGGTAAATTGAAGTCTGGTGCAGTCTTATGGAGCAGATGTTCGACTATTAAAGTAAGTCATTCATACATTCTATTTGTTAAAAATTTGAAGGTTTGGAGCCTCTAAAACAAGGTTGGAGCCTTGAGGAAGATAGGGTCGGAGCCCTAGAGGTTGGAGCTTCATAAAAGCTCAAGTTGGAGCTTGGTAACAGGTTGGAACCTTGTAGATTGAAGGGTTGGAGCCCTCATCATCATTTTACTCAAAATTTTGTAAAAAGAGGATTGGTGTCCTCACTTGTTCTTAATTAATATTCTTATTATTTATTTTTCTGATTATAATTGTGAAGAATCTTAACTGTTAATCATAACAATTCAAAAGAAATACTGGCGGAAAATCTGAGTGAGTTTTACCTCACTTCACTCGGCAAAATTTCCGCTGATCTGGCACAAGATTGGCTAACCCCGGCTATTTTTGTGCTGGCCCTGCGTAGGCTCTGCGTCACCTCTTCTGCCCTCTGTGTCAGCTATCTCGACTGTTCCGGCTGTTCCCGACAGTTATGGATTCTGCGTGACAGACAACTTTTCTGCTCTGCGCTGGCCCTTCTGGCTCTGCATCAGGACTGCGTGGGCCCAGACTGGCCCTGTGTCAACTCTCCCGGCTACTGCGCTGCCTCTCTGCAAGCTCTCTCTGCCTCTCTGTTAGTGTTCTCCAAAAAGTTCTTCTCTTGGATTCTCATTGCCCCTCTGCTACTGAATGATCACCTAGTTCGAATTTCTCAGCTTCCTAGTCCTAGAAATCAAACTCTAGATCAATTCTCTTTGTGTGTGTGTGTGTTTCTCAATGAACCCCAAGCCTCCTTTTTATACTTTTCTCGTTGAGACTTCAATAACCGAGAGTAAGTCTCTAATCAACGACTAAGATTAAAACATGACTTGATCTGCCTTCTAGATCATTCTCACCCGTCTTTTGATCAATACCCATTAATATTTTAATTTTCCTAAGTTTAGACTTAGGAACCCCATTAAAAATATTAATTATTTTAATAAAATACAATCCGGGTGGAATTTCACCAAACGGTTTCTGGGTTCTTTAGAACTCATGTGCCTTAGCCTCTGCACCAATTTTCATTTCTAGAGCACATTCGATGCTACCAAAAACTAACACTCCCTCTTAGCGAGGAAGGTGCTCTAGCAACAATGTCCACCTGCATGCTGCTCTATTTCTGAAGCACCTCCTTTCTGCACTTTTGTTGTTGCTGCTACTGTACTGCTGCCCATGACATTGCCACTGCCACTGTTGCATCTGTACTATAGCTCCCTCGCAAACGCTTCATCTGCTATGCTGCTGGCACTGTCACTGCTAACACTGCATCAGTACCGCAACTCAGTTGCTGAGAGAAGCAACTAAAAAGCAACTAAAAAGCATCCAAAATTCATTGATCTTAACTGTGTTCAACATAATACAATGAATGTTGGAATCTGACTGCTACTAGTTTCTAACCCTTTGAATCTTCTGCGCTGCTACTGACTACTGCACTGTGCCAACTGCACTACTGCCAACCTTGCTTTGTGCTGATTTGTGTCTGGTCCCCAGCTACTCCATCTGTCCTCCAAACACTCCACTACATCATCTGACACTAAGTCCATCTCACTACCGCTGAATCTTGGGCTCCCGTAGCAAAGAATTGATCCAAGAGGTGGACTCCTCAAGGATCCTGCCCACATGTAGTCCTCCCAACTACAACTCAATATTGCCTCATCTCCCTCCTTGAGATGCGTGGGCACTCATGCCAAACTCATCCTCGTCAATCTTTGCTGAAGCAGCCTTAGGATCATGTTTCTCATCCTTGTCCTTTTTCTTCAAAGGACACTGGGATGCATAGTGGCCCAACTCGCCACCACTAAAACATTTCACCTTCGAAATTCCCTTCCTTTGCTTCAGCTTCTACTGTCCCTTTGATGCAAGAGCTGCGTTTTCCTCCTTCTCCTCCGTCTTTGAGCTGCTCCCACTGCTACCACTGAGGTTGACCTTCACTAGGTCCCTCCTTAACTCCTCCTGTTGAAGAGCTACCCACATCTCCTCCCATGAAGGTAGTTTTTCTCTGCCCAATATGCTTTGGGCGAAAACTTGCCATTCATCCGAGACTCCATTCAGGGCTATCCTCACCATCGCGGTTGGCTGAGGAGTGGACCCCACTGTAGCAAGCTGGTCTCTAGTGTCCTGAAGACGCTGAAGATAGAGGTTCACCCCTCTTCCTTTCTACATCAAAGTCTGCTGCAACTTCTGCTCCAAATACATTTTGCGCTCTTCAGAAGAGCCTTCATATAGAGAAGACAAGGCTTCCCACATATCCTAGGTTGTATCCTTGCCCTGCAAGTGTGAGACCACATGATCTTGAAATCCATCGAGAATGGGCCTCTTTGCCTTCCCTTGCTTGGCCTTGTATTTCTTCAATTGATCGTTGTTAACAGGAACAACTACAACACTATTGACGTAGGCCTCGAGATCATATTCCTCCAGAACAACTAAGATTCTGTTCTTCGGACTTCCATATGACATAGTTGGAAGCTCCTTCCAACCTGTCTTGATCTCTGAGCCCATGCGATGCCATCTCACCCAACTGTCAAACTGACTCCTCTAGTCATTGCTTAGCACTGCTCAGCTGCTTAGCAAGTGAGAAATTCGAACTTTCTGGTGGAAAGCTCTCTGAGGAGAAAAATTCCCCTTCTACGTGTCTTCTTTCTTTTCCAGCGAATTTCTTACCTGGCAGAAACTGCGCCCTTCAAGCACTGCACTGAGGCTTTGCGTCACTCCCTCTGCCTCTGCAAACTCACGAACTGGAAATCGTACCTCTCTATCATCTCACTCAGAGAGAGATTTCCTCGTATCTGCTTCCCGGCAAGGACTGCGCAATCCCTTCAAGGGGATTCAAATTGCTGCCAAGTGCAACTTTCGGCCTCATTGCTCAGCACTGGATCTTCTCTTCCTGTTTCAAAATCAATCCTCTGATAACATGTGAAAATTCCTACATTGAAGGAACCCCTACTGCAGCAAATTTGAATCTACTTCACCTACTTGATTTTTAACATATATTAACCAGGTTATTCTTCTGAATACTGAAGCAAATTACTTCTGCAGCCTACACTCATTAAATGTTTGATCTCATGAAACAAAAAACAGAAGAAAGAACAAGATACATAGGACACACTTATTTTTGGACACATTAGTCCCTGGAAAAACCCAATGCGGGAAAATTGGTGCAACAGTTCTGAGTGTTTATTATTATGCAGGAGAAATATCTGAATACAAATCTAGGATGCTCATCTAGCAATCTTTTACAGAGAAAAATACTGGTGGAAAATCTGAGTGAGTTTTACCTCACTTCACTCGGCAGAATTCTGGCTGATTCGGCACAAGACTGGCTAACCTCGACTATTTCTGTGCTGGCTTTGCATAGGCTCTGCTTCAATCTTTTAGGCTCTGCGTCAAACCTGCATCATTTCTTCTGCCCTCTGCATCAGCTATCCCGACTATTTTGGTAGTTCTCGACAGTTTCGGCTATTCCCGACAGTTTTGGATTCTGCGTGACAGGCAACTTTTCTGCTCTGCGTTGGCCCTTCTGGCTCTGTGTCAGGACTGCGTGGGCCTAGACTGGCCCAGCGTCAGCTCTCCCGGCTACTGCGTTGCCTCTTTGCAAGCTCTCTCCGCCTCTCTGTCAGTATTCTCCGGAAAGTCCTCCCGGATTCTCACTGCCCCTTTGCTGTTGAATGATCACTTAGTTCGAATTTCTCAGCTTCCTAGCCCCAAAAATCGAACTCTAGATCAATTCTCTCTCTCTCTCTCTGTGTTTCTAAATGAACCCCAAGCCTCCTTATACTTTTCTCGTTGAGATTTCAACGACTGAGATTAAGTCTCTAATCAACGGCTAAGATTAAAACATGACTTGATTTGCCTTCTAGATCATTCTCACCCATATTTTGATTAATACCCATTAATATTTTAATTTTCCTAAGTTTAGACTTAGGAACCCCATTAAAAATATTAATTATTTTAACAAAATACAATCCGGGTGGAATTTCACCAAACGGTTTCTGAGTTCTTTAGAACTCATGTGCCTTATCCTCTACACCAATTTTCATGGTTAGAGCACATCTGATGCTACCAAAAACTAACAATGATGAGGTGAGTCATGAATTTGCTCAAAACATGTTGAAGGAATTTGAAATGTCTATGATTGGTGAATTATCTTACTTTCTTGGATTTCAAGTAATTCAAACTAAAGTAGGTATGTTCATATCCCAAGAAAAATATCTTAAAGACATGCTTAAGAGATATGGGATGGAAGAATGTGCTCCTATGAGCACACCAATGACTACAAATTGCAAATTAAGCAAAGATGATGAATCCCCTTCGGTAGATGCAACTCTTTACAGGTCAATAATTGGAGCTCTTCTATACTTAACTGCTTCACGACCCGATATTATGCAAGCAGTAGGAATGCTGGCAAGAGTTCAATCTGCTCCTAAGGAATCCCATTTGTTGGTTGTGAAAAGAGTTCTCAGATATTTGAAAGGTACTCCTAATTTTGGCCTATGGTATCCCAAGAGAACAACCCTTACCGTGATGGCTTACATCGATGCTGATTGGGCTGGAAGCATAGACGATAGAAAAAGTACTAGTGGAAATGCATTCTTCATGGGAGATTGTCTTGTATCTTGGCTTAGCAAAAAAAATCTTCTATATCTCTCTCCACTGCTGAAGCCGAATACATAACTACTGCAGATTGTTGTACACAAATACTCTGGATGAAGGAAGCACTGAAAGATGTCAACGTAGAAACTAATCAACCTATCATTATCTATTGTGACAACACCAATGCCATCAGTCTTTCAAAGAATCCGGTAATGCACTCAAAGACAAAACACATTCCAATCAAATATCATTTTCTCCAAGAACAACTTGCAAAACAGAACATCACATTGGAATACGTCAATACAAAGGAAAAAATTGCAGATACCTTCACAAAACCCCTACCACGAGAAGCATTTGAATATCTTCACCAAAAGATGGGGGTCATTGCTCTTGCATCACATTAAGACAACTCATTAACAAGGGTAGGTGCACCATGATAGGGGGTGCAGTATGTCAAGAAGCAGTTTGATAGGGGGAGTACTTGGACACCCCATTTGCCATTGATGTCAAAGGGGGAGAACATGACGGAAGAAGAAAGAATATTTCCATCAATGACAAAGGGGGAGATTGTTGGTCAATAATTGTCATTGATGTCAATATGAGCACTGATGAAAATATGATGATGACATGGATAATTGTTTAAGGTCACACTTGGAGTCCTAATGAAGAAGCCCTTGTCCTAATGAAACCCTATCTATATGATGTCCTTACTCTTGATGAAGAAACCCTCCTTTATGTTTAGATTCATGACACCTTTCTCTACATGAAAAATCCTAAAATCCAAGGTCTGTACTACAATTCTTGGACTGTCATAAAGAAAAATACTTTTGGTAACATTGGAGACATAATATTACAATGACTCTTTCACCATCTTGTAGAGGATACCTTCCCTTTTCCAATGAGCCATTACTCATCCTCTAACTCCTCTTAATCCAAGAGAAATTGATTTTTTTATAGATAATATAATATATCCTTATTCCAGCCGACTTAAGCCTACCTGAACTGTCAGCCTCACCTCTAAAAGACATGTCCCTTCATCTAAGGTCAAATTTGTATAAATAGAAGATCGAACTCTTCATTTCCATCATCAACTTTCAGTGAATATCAATACAGGAATACAGAAGAGGAAGAAAAGTTCACAGCTCGTGAACTAAGGAGGCCGAGGACATAAAAGTTTGGGCTAGTTAATCTCAGACCTAAAGGAGCAGATCTCAGACTACAGAACAGTAAACTAAAGGAGCTCGGATCTGCAAGATTGTTGAAGGCTCGGATTGCTAGAATCAAAGTATAAAAGGGCTCGGATATACTTCTGAGAAGGAAATTGTCACTTGTGAGAATCGAGAATCTCGGATGCCTGAGATAAGTTTTCAGAACAGACCTGTGGAGGAGGCCTAGCCTAAGGGTTCCGACCTGTAGAAGGTGTGTATCATAGCTTGGATCAGTGATTAGACCTTGGACTATCACTTGTGGAGTCTGCCTGGGTGGGTTGGACTTGTGTAAAGATTCAGCTTTACCGTCAGTACCCTCGGACCCTTGACTGTATCATTTCAAACTCGGTTTCAGATTCGGATACTTGAAGGATTGCCCCTCGGACCTTGAATTACAGAGCTACAGCAACCTGAGAAGAGAAGACTCACACCCTGAAGAAGTAACTTAGACCTGTGATTAAGAAACTCGGATTTGTGGTGGTGTCTCAGTCATACAAACCTGTGACATTACACCTCGGATAGTGGACAGTCTTCTATATTAATTCAGACCAGTGATTACTTCTGTGATGAGAAGCAGACTTGAAGTCAAAGTAACTACATCCTTTGAAGCAGCCCATTGATATTTCTGAAGTAAATTATAAGCTAAGATTGGAGCAAACTTTGGACAGTGTAGCATATAAAGCTTTGAGCGGTGTAGCATTTGAAGCTCTTGGAGAGTGGGTAAATTGAAGTCTGGTGCAGTCTTATGGAGCAGATGTTCGACCATTAATGTAAGTCATTCATATATTCTCTTTGTTAAAAATTTGAAGGGTTGGAGCCTTGAGGAAGATAGGGTCGGAACCCTAGAGGTTGGAGCCTCATAAAAGCCCAAGTTGGAGCGTGGCAACAGGTTGGAGCCTTGTAGTTTCTAGGGTTGGAGCCCTCATCATCATTGTACTCAAAATTTTGTAAAAAGAGGATTGGTGTCCTCACTTGTTCCTAATAAATTTCTTATTATTTATTTTTCTGATTATAATTGTGAAGAATCTTAACTGCTAATCATAACAATTGAAAAGAAATACTGATTCACCCCCCTCAGTATTTCCAACAGGGTTATTTTCTAGGCAAATGTTAGGGTTTAAGGCTGTGCACTTTGCTTATTTATTTATGTTTTTTAATGGTTTTTAACATAATCATGCTTACAAATTCATAAATGCAGATGTTGATGAGAAACTTAGATTTGTGTGTTTTGGATGGTTTGAGGGGTTATTTTCTAGGCAAATGTTAGGGTTTAAGCCTTTGCACTTTGCTTATTTATTTATCTTTTTTAATGTGTTTTTAACATAATTATGCTTACAAATTCATAAATTCAGACAATGATGAGAAACTTAGATTTGTGTGTTTTGGATGGTGTGAGGGGTTATTTTCTAGGCAAATGTTAGGGTTTAAGGCTTTGCACTTTGCTTTTTTATTTTTTATTTATGTTTTTTAATGTGTTTTTAACATAATTTGTTTTTTGAAGTATCCACCAGCTTGACATTTGGCAAGTTGGAACCAGATATAGAGCAGATCCTCTGGTGCTTCCAAATCAGAAATGTTTCTGGATTCAGATCCATGGACACATTGTTTGAAATTCTTAAGCCACTCAAAAAGTTTCAGAAGTTATAAAATAGTACACGTTGCATCACAGTCATAATAAGCATGAAGGTAGCATAACCGGATCCCTTTTTGAGAGTGGTGTAAGATAGGAGTTCCTTGAAGTTTTCCATTCCTTACCTTTCGAGCTGTTAAAATCAAAATTTCAGTCCTTTGTTTCCTCCAGTCACTCCCATTACCAAACTCGTTTTCTTCATACCTGAATTAGCTGGAGTTTAAAATATCAAAACGTTCATCTATTACTAAGACAAGCTAGACAGGAAGACATTGGTTCAATACCCAATACTTTTTCCTGAGGATTTTATTTGATGGTTCGGGTGAGGAGAAGCGGAATTTACCTAAAATAATTCTATTTAGAATTCCTGCATCTGGAAAAGTGTGAAAGTTCAGCTGCCTCTAATTGCATTAAAATATAATCATATGAAAGTGGATGAGATGGATTGCAAGAGCACATATTTATTCCCACAAAAACTAGACAGTAGTAAAAGTTGACTGTCTGTAACTCTTACCTTAACAATTAGAAATTATTTGGTTTGATTTCATGGGACCTCTGTCTTCTGTCAATACCATGTTTGAAATTCTTAAGACACTCAAAAAGTGACAGGAGTCGTGAAACAGAACACGCTGCATTGTGGTCATAAGTTAGCTTGAAGGGAGAATAGTTGGATTCCTTTTTGACAGCAGTTCTGTTAGCCTACAATGCTTGGTAAAGCTTGTTGTCTCAGCCTTGTTTGTTGTCACTCACTGTTCGACTCCAAGCCAGGAAAGAACTAACAGACAACTATCAGTGATTGACAGCACTGCAGATTACTCCTGATGACAATGGGGATCAGTGGGATTACTCCATACCCTCTGGTCCTTTTTTAGTTTCTACTCTCTTCTACATCAATTACTAATTTTACTTCATTGTATATCAAAGGGATTATGTTCTTGATAGTTATAGTTGGTGTCATGTAATCTTTTAGGGTTTACATTCTTTTCCTGGTAAACCCGTTTATTTTGTAGTTTTCTTAGGTGGAAGATACTCTAGGCCTTCTTTTTACTACTATTTGTGGGTGCAGTTTCGAGTTGCATTTGACCTATTTTGGTCATTCACAGACATTAATATAATTTCTTTATTTGTTCTTTCTTTATCAACTTTCTTCTTCTGTCCATCCTTGAAGGAAAGTCGGTGGAGTTCTCTCAATGTATGTTATAATGGCTTTCAAGTAAAATGTAAAATAAAGAGATGGACACATTCATTATGGTGGACCGTGGGTGACATTCTTTAATTTTGTTGCTCTTATATCTAAAGTTGTTCTTGATCATAACAACTTCCTTCTTCTGTCCTCTTTGCTTGAAGGAAAATCAGTGGAGTTCTAAATTGATTTATTGGCTGCAGACTGATATGCCTTTTTTTTCTTTCCTTCACTCTTTTGGCTAATGGTTGCTTTTGGAATTCTTTTCTGAGATATGTGTCTCCATTGCTAGGATTTCCGCTGTGGGAGCAGGATGAAGATGCAAGGATTCTTCGCATTGGATTTGTATGTGGGGATCACCTCCTTTCTCTTGAAAATGGTTTATTCTAATTTTGTGTCTTCTTTCCCTTTAGGTAAGGGGGCCATAGAAATTCCAAATAGCAATTAACAGAACTTAGTATTGAGTATTTGGTTCTCCCAATTGAAGTGGAAGCAATTTTCAGTAGCTCACGATTTGTTCCCCATCAAATTTGATTGTATTTCACTGGTATGCCTGAACCTATTTTTGGGGCAAAGTTTAAAGAGTTTTATTTTAAATGTGGACCTTTTTTTTGAGAAATGCTGTTAATTTTCTTGAAACTCTGCACACTGCCTAGATGAATTACTGAAAACAAGGCAACTAAAAACTGAAACCAAGTTTAACTTTCACCAAGATATAGAGTTTCTTAACATTCAACATGCAGCGGAAAATAATCGATATAAAAACACATGCACACAAAATTGACACACCTGTTTTACCTAGGAAACCCAAACGGGAAAACCTGCTTTCTTTGTTGTGGTCTTTTATTGATTGTTCTTTGAGCAAATGGATCTATTACAATTCACGCTGCTACTGCAGCCAGCAATTTGTCATTGAGAAAGCGTTAGGCTTCTCCTCACTAATCTCATCTCTACAATTGATCTTGACCTGCCTTGATCATTGCTCTCGGCCATGCACGCAATTGTTCTCTGCTTGAGATAGTCTCGACCTGCTCTGCGAATCCTGATCCCCTTGCTCGACAATCCTTGCGCTCCTTTGCTCCTAAATCTGTGCGCACTCTTGCTCCTCAATAATGCACATTCCACACAAAGAATGATTATTTATCTTGTGCCTTCGTCCTTCTTTGCCTAGTAGAGTTCTATGCATGCTAGGAGGCCAAATTTGATTAGTAGTTCACACTAGTGTCACACGTTTCCTTAAGTTGTGATTGCGAGTTAATTGAGAACTCAACTCGTTCTCTCTCCAATCAACACCGAAGTCTTAACTCATTCTAACTGAACTTGTCACTGCCAACTCATCTTGTAGTATAAATGAAGAAGACTCCAACGAAATGAAGTTCCAACACTACGCATGTAAACTTGATGACATTCTAGTAAACTGGAAATCAACTCATCGTAACTGAAGTCTATCTCATGAATTCACATTCATGTGAGAGAAAGACTAATTCATGGTCTTCACTAGCTAAGGCACAAGCCAAAAGACCTTCCATTGCTACATTTTCAACACTCCCTCTTAGGGAGGAAGGGATTTTGTACAACTCCCAAGTTATCTCTAAAAAACACAAACTTGCCTTTAACTAAGGCTTTCGTCAAGATATCCGCAACCCGGTCATCTGTTGGAACGTACGATAGCTTCACTATCCCTTTCTGCGTATAGTCCTTGAGATGATGATACTTGATCTTGATATGTGTTGTAGCTCAGATTGTATAGGCATGGTGCGACAACGATTCGGGTTGGGGGCTGTCACTCTGATCCCCGACCTCTCCGTTCTAGCTATCTCCCAACAACAGGCTATGGGGGTAGTCCCTATGGAAGATGGAAATGCAAAACCTATTGGCAACCAACAAGTTCGGGAGACATGATTGAATGGCATAGCCACTTGGTTGATTTTAGCAAGTTACGAGATTAGATTGAATTATTTATGAGATCAGTGCCTTATGGAGTCAACTATTTGCTTTAGATCAATTAGATACCAGGTGACCGGATGAACAATCGTTGCTTAAGGAAATTTGTTGATAGGTTCTTCTTGGAGGATTTATGTTGAGGCAATTTGTTGGGTTTATTAGCAATTTATATTTGTAAACATGAGAAATAATTCTTCAACACAACATACGTATTGTACAAAAATAATAGACAGACAATTAATTGCAACTAACTTTATTGTCACAATTATATCAAGAAAAACATGCTTGTGACCAAGGTTACTTGGGAGTGGGAGCAAGGAGTGACATTTTCAAAATCTCCCGGTTTGGGAGCGAATCAGCAACAAATTTTTATATAATATATATTTGATGCATATATGTCAACAAAAGCCTGTAGAATGATGAATTAGATATAAAAAGCATAAAAACATGGATTAAACCATATAACATCAATCATCTAGAAGTTATAATCTTCATCAACCACGTCCACAAGTTACAAGTTCTCATTTATATAACATGTAAGGGTTCACATAACCAAAATAGCATCAAGTGCAATCCATCTCTAAATCGAAAATACATCAACAAATAGGCTCTAGATGGCCTCTAGCATCCAAAAAAATCATGCTACAATAGATAGCTACATATCATCAAAATCATTGCCTATCTTGGGATCTTTGTCATTAATATCACCCTCTAAGCAATTAACATAAGATAGAAAAAACGTAGCATGTCAAGTCAAGATTTTGTTTGAGTGATGGGTACATTTTTAGTATGGTCATGATAGAGGAGTTCGACAACCAATGTCACTAACATCAAGGTGCATAGAGGGTTGGTGCTCTTGAATAAATACGAGTTCCATACCCTAGTACATGACAAAATCAAATGGAAACATTGCAATCCCGCAAAACTTGAAATCCTGAAAAACTGATAAGTCTACTGGATTTTGAGTGAGATCTAAACTTCTACTTTCTCCATATGAAATCCAATGAGGTCGGAACCACTCCCGAACATCCTGACCCATTTCATGGTAATGTTAAAAATTTAAGTAAAATGATGAAAATGAAAGATAAAGGAGAATGTCACTCTTACATTAAGAATTTAACATTACCATGAAATGCATATCAATACTAGGGCCATAGGCTTGAATATTAGGTTGCCCTACTTAAAAGCTCTTGTTTCTTTGAAAAACATTTATGTATGGAACATCTTTGAGACAAAAAATTTGCAAATAAACCAAGGAGTGAATTTTTTTCCGGGAGTGTGTAATGTTTCAAACTAGGGAAAATAGTGCTATGCAAAGCAAACAATTAAAACAATACCATAAAATTAAATCAGACCATTAGACCACAAAATTGGCAACCAAACTGCTATGTCTACTCATTTTATTAAATGGGAAGAGGTGTATAACAAGGTGCTGGAATGTGTGCACCTGGGCTTGCTCTAGGCAAGCTAGCAAAATCCCAAAATGAACAATGGAACACCCTCCTCAAATCTGTTGGTAATCCGGCCCAAGAGTTGCGTTGTTACTGCCCAAAAAGGTGTTGCTGCCTAAAATGATTTGCTGTTAGAGCCTTCTTTGTTGCTCTGAAAATTATAGGAAATTAATCACAGCCTCTACGCAAGAAACCCAAAATGACCCTTGAAGGAATTGGCCAAATGTTGACCTCGGAATTAGGAGTGCGATCCTTGCCCAAAACCCAGAAAAACCCAGAAAGGGTTTCCCTTGGTTCCAACCTTCAAAAATTAACCCTTCACAACTTGGTCCTCCTCCAATTTCGAATTCTGTTGTTGTGACTGATCTTGTCAATTTTTACTCGCCGAACTCCAGCAATCCTCCTCAAATGGCCCTCCAAATGATCTCCCACCGTCCCAGCTCCAAACTTCCCCGGATGGTGTTGCCCCAAAGAGTCTCACTCCAATGATTGCACAGTCATGGAGGAGATGGCACAGTCCTACATGTGATGCAATGAGAGTTGCGTGTAGGATGGCCCTCTTATCTATAGATGCCCTCTATACTCCTGAAAATGATGAAGGATGCTCCTGTCTCCCCACATTCCCATAGTGCCTCACGCTGTGACTGCGCAATACCCACGCCGCTGTAACTCCCCCCGTTGCTGGTACTTGACTTACAACTGCTGTAACTCGTCTCCTTGCTGCCGCTACGAACTGAGATGAAGAATAACTCCCTTCTAGGGTTGGCACTCGAAGTCCACTGAAGCAAGGGTTGAGATCTCAAAAGATAAGATGCTGAAATGAGGAGAGTTGCCTTATATGGATTTCGTAGAGCACTTTTCCCTCCATTTTCCCTCCATCGTGGGTCCCCTACTTAAAATCATCGATTTCCCCTCCATGCAAATCGAACTCGGGAATGCGTATTCTCCTAGTGTGGTTGGCCCCCGCGTACAAATTAACCACATTGAAATAACTTCTATTAAGTCTAGCCTCCTAATAAAATCGAATGGGCCCCATCACCTCCAAAATTGGCCCCAAAATGTAGAAATTAATCTCGTTCCAAAATAATTTAGGAAGGGACATTATAGAGCATGCTCCTGAGTGGAGCACACTCCGGGAGCGGATTCGGGGGGGGCTCCCCTGCAACCCTGCTTGTGACCACTTGGTGCCTGAAGCTGCCAGTATGATCAAGGAGCAACAAAATACCAATTCCTCTATGTGACCCACCTCCTCGTTGAGTGATGGGGAAGATTTCTTGTTGGCACGAGATTATGATTGTGCTACTATTGTGCTTCCATGTAACTAATTTGGCACAATTCTTCCCTGACTGCAATATTCCATGAGGATACTTGTAACATGTGCTATTGCTCTCACATGATCTAGTTGGTCTGTTCAAAGTTGATCTCCAATGGAATTGTTCAGATCTGTACCATTGCAACTTGATACCTGTATTCTTCAGCTATAGCGACTGGTCTATGTTGAATTGGGGTAGCATCGGATGTGCTCTAAGCCTCAAATTTTGCAAGGAGGCTTGGGCACATGTATTCCAAAGAACCCAGAAAGCGTTTTGGTAAATTCCACCCAGAGACAATTTTATGAAAATAATTAATATTTTTTAATGGGACCCTAAGTCTAAACTTGGGAAATTAAAAATATTAATGGGTATTAATCTAATTGTGGGTGTAAAAAGAAGACGAGGATCAAGCTAAAATGATCTTAGCCATTGATTAGCTTTTAATTTGGGCCGTTGAATGTCAACGAGAGGATTATTTAAGGGAGCTTGAGGGTCATTTGGAAAACACACAAAGAGATCAAGAGATCAAATTTTTGAAGTGAGAAGTTCTTAGGAGGAAATTCTGATCGAGTAGATTTCTTGCAGTTGAGGGGCAAAGATAGCGTCCAGAGAGAGATTTTCTCAGCCGGAGAATCATCAAGAAAGAGAGGCAGAGAGTGATCCAACAACTCTCACGCAGAGGCTGACGCAGGGCCACGCAGAGGCAACGCAGAGGGTGAGAGAGAGTCTTAAATTTTGTAACAGAGTCAGTTTCAGAAGCCAGGAGCCGGGGTGTGAGACCGCGAGGCGAAGAGAAGTGACTCCGGGCAGCAAATCGATCAGCTGGCTGGGTGACACAGTGTCTAGAGGGGTTGACGCAGGGTCTGCGTGAGGATTGCGTAGAGGTAGCGCATGGCTTGCCAGAGGCACCTCATCTAGTAACCGGATCAGCTGGGATTTTTCTCAGTGATTGTGTGAGGTAATCTCACAAATATTTCTGCCATCATATCTCTCTCTGTAACTGAATAACCCTTGAGGTATTTAGAGATGTATTCAAAATTTGCTACTGCTTAATAATAATAAACCCTCAGATCTACTGCACCGATTTTCCCGTATTGGGTTTTTCCGGGGACATTTGTCCAAAAATAACCGTGCTATTGTGTTGTATTTTCTCTCTTGCTCAGTCTCTTGTTTTCGCATATAAATTAATTAAGTGAAGGTTGCAGTGTATGTATTTCAATATTTGCTGTAGAAAATTGCAAATAACTTGTTCATGTGAATCTAAAAAGGAGTAATATCATCAGTGGTTGCAGTAGGGATTCCGATTTAGGAATTTTCACATGGTATCTGAGTTGCCGGTGGAACAAGAAGAGTAGTGCCAGAGAGCCCGACGCTGAGCAGAAGAGGGAGATCGAAACGCTGCAAGAAGCAATAGTTCGAAACCCTAGAGGGTTTGCACAGTTCTTAGTCGGAGGGCTGAAATTTCGAGGCAGTCTCTCTCTGAGTGAGTCGACGGAGAGGACTCCCAGTTCGAATTTTTGTTGGGGCAGAAGGAGCAGCGCTGAAGCCTCAATGTAAGGAGAGCTAGTCGGACGCAGATTTTTCTGCAAGCAGTTTGTTGGGTAAAAATCATTAGAAGCAAGAGGAGAAGCACAACTGAGGGAATTTCTTCCTCAGAGAATTCCTAGAAAAGGAATTCGATTTCTCTAGAGCTGAGAAACAACAAGGGGCAACAGTTTTTCTAGCTCTAGTAGGGAGTGCATAGGCTAGCCCAACAACATAACAAAGGGGAGAGGAGGTCATTCGACTTTCTATTTTTGGTAGAAATGGCAACTGATGGCTTGAGGGATTAGGACAGGTTGGACGGAGCTTTTAACTGTGTCATCTGGAAGGAAAGGATGTCATTCCTTCTAGATGAGTATGCCCTCAATACATATGTCGACAACATGGTGGTTGTCCCTGCAGATGCAGATCCATTGAAGAAGTACCGAATAGAAATGGCGAAGGCCAAGAGGATGATCCTGGATGGAGTAAAGGATCACGTGGTGTGTCATGTCGCTAGCAGAGGGACTGCTAAGGAGATGTGGGATGCCTTGGCTACATTATATCAGGGATCTTCCGAGCAGCGAAAGATGTACTTGGAGCAGAAGCTGAGATCTGCTCAGATGCAGAAGGGGGAGCGTGTGGATCCATTCCTCACAAAGCTGAAGGAAACTCGTGATGAGTTTTCTACTGCGGGGCTTACACCTCAAGATTCAGAATTGGTTAGACTGGCCCTCAATTCTGTCTCAGGTGAGTGGAAAGTCTCTGTACAGAGTATCCTGGGTAGAGCAGCATTGCCGAATTAGGATGAGATGTGGGCAGCTCTAAAACAAGAGGAGTTGAGGAGAGACTTATCAAGGTTAAATTTGACGGACGCTGCAGCAGTGGGTCGAAACCCAAGGAGGAGAAGGATAATGCAACCCTTGCATTGAAGGGACAACAGGAGAAACAGAGACATGAGAAGGACGTCTCGAAGATCAAGTGCTTCAGGAGTGGTGAGATGGGTCACTACGCTACTCAGTGTCATCTCAAGAAGAAGGACAAAGATGAGAAACACGATTCGAAGGTTGCGCCCTCGAAGATCGAAGAAGAAGAATTTGCCATGACAACTGAGATACCTCTAGGATGGAAGTGGGCTGATTTGGAGCTGTAGTTCGAAAGAGATACAGATGGGCAGTATCCTTGAGGAGTCCACCTCTAGGATCATTTCCTTGCTACGGGAGCCCATATTAGAAGTAGCAAGATGGACTAGTGTTAGATGGTGCTAAGTAGTGTCGGGGAGACAGTAGTAGTGGTTAGGAGCTCCAGAGACTGAACAACGCAGAGCAGAGTTGGCAGCAGTGCAAATGGCACAAAGCAGAGGTCTACAACAACACAGTAGATTCAAAGAGTCAGTGCAGAGACCAACAATAGTCAAGCTCCAACATTCACGTGGTATCATACTGAACATAGTTAGTTTAGTAATTTTGGATGTTTTTCCGTCGCTGATGGAGTAGCAGCAACAATTGCAGTGCAGTGGCAGTTGGCAGTTGGCAGTGGTAGTGCTAGCAGCTGCACAGATGCAGCACTTGAGAGGGAGCTATAGTACGGATGCAGTGTAGACAGTGGGAGTGTCAGCAGTAGTATAGTTGCAGCAGTAGCGCAGTAGTTGGTGGACAACATGTCAGACATCAACAACGTAGAGGACGATGCTTCAGAGTTAGAGCAATATGCGGCAGGGTATATTGCTAGAGCACATTCCTCGCTAAGAGGGAGTGTTGATTTGGGGTCTCATCGGATGTGCTAAAGCCTCAAATTTTGTAGGGAGGCTTGGACACGTGTATTCCAAAGGACCGAGAAAGTGTTGATTTTGGGTAGCATCGGATGTGCTCTAGCTTCGAAATTTTGTGGAGGGGCTAGAACACATGAGATCTCCAAGACCCATAAATCGTTTGGAGAAATTCCACCCAGATGAGGAGTTATTAAAATAATCAATATTTTTAACGGGTTCCTAAGTCTAAACTTAGGAAAATAAAAATATTAATGGGTATTAATAAAAATATGGGTGAGAAGCTTCTAAATGACGAGGATCAAGTCTATTTTAATCTTAGCCGTTGATTAGGGATTTAATCTCGGTCATTGATTCATCAATAAGAAAAAGTGTAAGAGGAGGCTTGAGGGCCAGTTGGAGATACACCAAGTGATCAAAGAAGTTCGATTTTTCTGGGGCGTGGTTTGCTAAGAAAAATTGAACTGGTGATCTAAGTTGCAGTGAGAGGGGCATTAGTAGAGAGTTGGATCGGAAGGGAGTTCCGAGCCAATGAGTATCAGGCAGAGAGGCAACAGTAGCATCAAAGAGGCAGCGTAGGGGCCTACGCAACCCAAGAAGGGGTTGACGCAGGCCAAGAGGGTTCTTGCAATGGCAGTGCGAGATAATTGTCGGAAGTTCGAGATTTTGCTGGGAGTTCGATGTTTTGAGCTGGGAGGGTTGAAGTCGAAGCTCCTGAGAGCAAATCGATCCAGCAGAGAAGTGACACAGTCTCCCAGAGGCAAGACGCTGGCCCACACAGAGCAGATTGTGCTGGGATTTTCGCAGTGCTTGCTGGAGTCAACCATTCAGTGGATCAGTTGTGACTTAGAGAACGAGGTAAACCCTCGTATGTATTTCTTGCTGTCGATATTTCTCTGAAAGGTTAGCCGGTGTGAGAGGCAACCTGTTGTACTCAGATTCTGCTTGCTTAATAATACAAGCCCTCTATATGCTGCACCGATTTTCCCACATTGGGTTTTTCTGGGGACGCTCGTCCAAAAATAACGGTGTCCCTTGTGTGTTTGTCTCATTCTATTTCAGTGTATGATTTGTATAACAGTGTAGTCTGCAGTAGTGTTTTTCATCAGTATTTAAATAATTAAATAACTTGTTGAATGTAAAAACGAGTAGGAGATGATAAACCAGTGATTGCAGTAGGATTTCTGATGTGTAGATTCAAAAATCTTCACATGGTATCAGAGCATTGCAGATCATAGGACACTGAAGCCATTAGTCGGGTGATTCAACAAATCTACTGCAGAGAGGCAGCTGTCCCAAGTGACAGTACTGTTCCAGAGCCAGAGATGGAGAAGGGAGAGTGACGCAGTGCAGAAGAGGTCATGCAAAGGCTCACGCAGTGCCTGCATTAGCATTCTCAGCCAAGAGAAGGTGATGCAGTAGCTGGGAGGAGCCCATGCAATGATTGCGTTAACTTTCTGGGCTAGCGCAGAAGCAGAGGGGCAGATAACGCTCACGCAGTGCCACATCATCTTTCTGAACCTAGAACGAGAGATGTAGTGGCCAGGAGGAGATGATCTAGCTCACACAGTGATTGCGCAGAGACTGAGAAGCTCAGATTCTTCAGTTGCTGGGGCAGAGAGAGCAGTGTAGATCGAATATGAGTAGCTGGTGGGATGCTCTTGCTGTTGGTGCAGAACAGTGTCTGAGGAGACTGAGCCGAGGTAGAGGGAGTTACTGCCTTGACTGATTTCTAGCCAAAGAAATCTATATCTGGGTTGCAACAACAAAGGAGGAGTGGAGAGGAGTGATTTGACATTAGGCGGGAGTATTTCCGTGAAGGAAATCAGGACTCAGATGGAGTCTGGAGGAGCTTGTTCCTTAGAGGATTTCTAGCGCCAAAGAAATCCAAATCCGTCTCTTGCTAGAGTAGTAGCAGGAGGGAGAAGAGAACCAGTCCTACATTTGGTCGAGCAGAGATGGCAATCAATGGACTGAGGGATCAGGACAGATTGGATGGAGCATCCAACTTTATCATCTGGAAGGCCAGGATCTTGGCAGTCTTGGACAAGAATCGCATCAAGGATTATGCCTTGAAAGGGGTGGTTGTACTGGTCGATGCTGATCCTCTCAAGAAATACGAGGAGGCTCAAGCGAAGGCTAAATGCATAATTCTATACGGGGTCAAAGATCATATGGTCCCACACATTGCTGAGAAGGAAACAACAAGGGAGATGTGGGAGATGTTGAACACCTTGTATCAAGGGACTTCCGTTCAACGAAAGATGCTATTGGAGAATCAACTGAGACATCCCTTCCTCCTCAGGGTTGCAAGGGATTCGAGATCAACTGACTTACGTGGGGTCTACACGGATCCTGAGTTCATGGTCAGGACTGCCCTGAATGCAGTTACCGAAGACTAGGAGACATTTGTCCAGAGTATCTTGGGCAAAGCTTCTCTCCCTAGTTGGGAGGAAATGTGGGTAGCTCTTTGACAGGAAGAGATTAGGAGGCTGACCAAGGCAGGAAGTAGCGGCAAAGGAGCCTGGGTCAAGAAGGAGGAGGAGGAGGTTGCAAATCTCGCATCATCGGGATAGCATGGGCAGCAGAAAAGGAAGAAAAAGGATATATCCAAGGTCAGATGCTTCAGGTGTGGTGAACTAGGACATTTTTCCACTCAGTGCCCTCGGAAGAAGGGCAAGGAAGAGGCTTCTGACTCGAAGGCTGCCCAACGAAAGCTGATAAGGAGGATGATGACGCGGATTGTGCAATGAATGTTCATGCACCTCTGGAGAAGAGGCGGGCGACATAGAGTTGTAGTCGGGAGGACTACACAAAAGGGGCAGGATCCTTGAGGAGCCCAAACTCTTGGATCACATACAACTACGAGAGCCCTTAGCGATAGTAGCAAAATGACGGGTGTCGGTTGGTGCGAGGTATGATGGAGCAACAATGGCAGAGCTAGAGTGCCAAAGTCTGAAGCAACGCAGTGGCTGTTGTAGTAGTGTGAGAGGCACAGAGCAGATTGCAGTGACGCAATGGCAACAGAGGGTCAGCACAAATTAGCAGCAAAGGTAGCTTCAGCATCACGAGGCATCCATATTGACAAGCATGTCAGTTTTCGGGTGAAGTTTCAGTTACTTCTCAGTAACTAAGTTGCAGTGCAGTAGTTAGCAATGGTAGTGTTATGGGCAGTATGATGCAGCATTTTGAGAGGGAGCTCCAGTATAGATGTAGCAAGAGAGTGGCGGAGTCATGGGCAGCAGTACAAAATGCAATAGTGCAGTGGATGAAGGGTAGCAGGCCAAGCATCAACAACACAGAGAACTGATGTAGTGGATTAGAGTGATGCTTCTATTGGGAAGTATTGTTAGAGCACATTCCTCACGAAGAGGGAGTGTTGATTTTGGGTAGCATCGGATGAGCTCTAGCTCCGAAATTTTGTGGAGGGGCTAGAACACATGAGATCTCCACGACCCAGACATCGTTTGGAGAAATTCCACCTGGATGAGGAGTTATTAAAATAATTAATATTTTTAATGGGTTCCTAAGTCTAAACTTAGGAAAATAAAATCATTAATGGGTATTAATAAAAATATGGGTGAGAAGCTTCTAAGTGATGAGGATCAAGTCTGTTTTAATCTTAGCCGTTGATTAGAGACTTAATCTCGACTGTTGATTTATCAATAGGAAAATTATAAGAGTGTTGATTTGGGGTAGCTTCGGATGTGCTCTAGCCTTGAAAATTGGTGGAGAGGCTAAAGCACATGAGATCTCCAAGACCCAGAAATGGTTTGGGCAGAATCTAACCAGTTTGGAAGATATTAAAATAATTAATATTTTTAATGGAGTCCCTAAGTCTAAACTTAGGGAAAATAAAATATTAATGTGAATTAATATAAAACTGAGTTAGAATGGTCCAAAAGTCATGCATCAATCCAGATCTAATCGTAGCTGTTGATTAGAGACTTAATCTCGGCCGTTGAATTGTCAACGAGAAAAGTATAAGAGGAGGCTTGAGGGTCAGTTGGAGAACACACCGAGTTGATCATGATTTTGATTTTTTGGGGCAGGGTTTGCTGAGGAAGTCGAAAGAGTGATCAGAGTTGCAGCTAAGGGGCAGTGAGTACAGATGCAGAGAGGTAGAGATAGTACCAGGAGGATCAGCGCAGAATCCAGGAGAGAGGGACGCAGAGCCAACCAGGGCTCATGTAGAGGCATCCAAGAGTTGCGCAGTGCGTCAGAGAGCCAGCGTGGGTAACGCAGAGGCCCTAAGGGTTGATGTGGTGCCTCCAGAGGCTGACGCAGGGCGAGCTAGGGTGACGCTAGGCCAGAAAGGGCTGACGCAGTCCCTAGAGGCTGACCCTGGGGTTTTCGTGGGGCAGATTGGAGCTGGGAATTGTCAGAGTGTTTATCCGGGTTTCAGCCAGAACATCTGTCTCCAACTGAGAGGTACTACTGGCGAGATTATTCTCTGTTGGGTGAGTTGGTTTTGGCACCCAGATTGTATTCTGAAAATGCTTAACAATTAAAACCCTCAAATAGCTGCACCAGTTTTCCCGCATTGGGTTTTTCCGGGGACTTTGGTCCAAAAACAATGGTGTCACTTGTGTGCTTGTTTTGTTTCCTTCAGTTGATGATTTGTAATGTGTTGAGCATGTACTTGTATTTATTTTCAGTATTTACATGGTAAATAACTTGTTAATTAATCAGAACAAGTAGGCAGAAATAAATCAGAAAAGTACATGAAGGGTTTCTAATGTTGATCTAGATTGTCATTAATGTCAATATGGCAATATTCTAGGATGCTAAATGATGATATGAAACCAAGGAGAAGTAGAGCAGATCCGTGAAGAAACAGGAGCAAGAAGCCAAGGAGCAAAGCCATCAGGGAAGCCATTGGAAAGACATTGGAAGCCAAGAACAGGAGCAGTCAAAGAAGAGCTATCAGAAGAGTTCATCAGAAGCAGTTTATTGGAAGCCATCATGAAGTCAAAGTGTAAGAGGAAGAGGTCATTGGAAGCCATGAGAAGCAAAGAGGAACACATCGGCGGAGGTGCATAAACAGTGTTATCGGAGGAGTTAACATATCAGAGGAGTATTGCAGAATATCAGAGCAGAGAATATCGGAAGTCATAGGAGCTATTAGAGCAGAGCAGAGCTATTAGAGCAGAGAAGAGCTATTGAAGCAAGTAAAGAAGAAAACAAAGAGCACAACTATCGGAAGAGCAGGGGTAGGAGTGTACGTCGGTTTTGATCGTGGCTGAAGGCCTGCACTAAATCCTAGCCATCGATCAAGGAAGTCAACCCTTAGATCACCGTCAGACTGCGGGGGTTAAGGCCGACTTTAATCCATGTGCCAGACGAGGTCCCGTAAACCTCCGATTGCGATATGTAATACAGACCCGACTGCACCACTATGACATAACTTAATGCAATATCGCATCTGTTATAGATTTGATCTAAAAATATATGATAATAGAAATAAACCCAAGAAATAACAAGATTTGAATATAGAAATGCTTCACTTTATTAATCAAACCCTTAAGGTAGGGCAACACCATACATTCACTCCTTAAGGAAGGAGAACACTCCACAAGCCGTATGCTTGTCCATACAATATTCCTTGACATCTCTCAATGGGGAGTCTCTAGCCTCTATATAAGCTTCATACATACAATATCATGGGTCATTACCATGGTTCCCTCAATACCATCTAATACCATGTGCTTATTACATTATTTCTAACTACTTGTGGTCCCTTACATGATGCGAGTTAACCACTTTACTTATTACTATGGCCCATCCCATTATTACATTATTCCCTTGGGTACCTCCCTCTGTACCCCATACTATTCCCCCTAGGTATACTACATTCCACCCCCCTTAAACATGTTTCGTCCCCGAAACATAAGAAGAACACAAATAATAAGATCTACTCAAAAGAGTAGTCCACTGGTACCATGCACATGCATCTAGCCATCCCAGAGAAAGGTGAACCCTCGATCTAGCTGGTGCTTTGCTTGCTTGAGATGGAAGTTGACCTTGGCGGCTCTTCTGCGTTGCTGTGTTGTGGGTGGATTGTCGCCCCTCTCTATCTGTCATGCGGGGGTTTTCCTTGTTGCTGATTCGTTGCCACCTTGTTGGTTGTTTTCTTGCGGGGTGATGTGGGTGGTGATATGCTGAAGTTTTAACCAATGGTGTATCTTTCTTTAATTCACCACCTAATGGAGCCTGATTGGTATCTGGTACATGTTGTGGTCCCTGTTGTTGTTGCTTATCTTCCAATATTACTTCAACCACGGATTCCTCATCTGATGTATCCATCCCTGTAACATTTTCTACTTCAGCCTCCTTGGACTCTACTTGTTTTTCTCCTACCTAGTTTGATGTTTGTGTTTGGTTGTCGACCATCAAGGGTTCATCATCTGATGTGTTAGTTCCTGGAACATCTTCTGCTTTAGCCTCCTTGGACTCTACCTGTTTATTGATGGAAATATTCTGTAATGTAATTTTCTTCTTTTTATATCAAAGCTTCAGGAATTTATTTTGCACATTAATATTGATAGTACCCATAGATTCCATCCAAGGGTAGCCCAAAACAACATCCACATTATCCATATCTGAAGCATAAAAATCAGAATGCAATACATACTTGTCCATAGAAATCTTCAAATCTTTATAAACTTGCACCTCCTCATTATTAACCTGTGTGTGTTCCATTTGTTTTGCTGGAACTTGCAATTTTTTTTGCCAAATTGACATTTATAAGATTTTTCTTGCAACTAGGGTTTATACTATATAGACACAATGCTCTTCTCCTTCTTAATATATCCATGAACTTGTAATAAGCAGATACTAGTAAAAAATAACCCAACATGTTTCTCATTATCTTGTTTTCTAACATGAGACCATTTGTCTAAAAAGAATTTTTCAAATTCTTCATCGGGTAGGTTGGAACACTTCTTTTTGTTAAGTAATTCCCATCATGTGGCCACCTCATCTTTAAAACTAGCCACTACCCAAAATTTTCGATGTTTTGCCCATAATGACTTTTTTTTGTTATGTATTCTTCAATAATATGACCATTATCTTTTCCTGTAAAATATAGAACCGCCATGAAGAGAGTTTTGAAAAAAATTCACTCACTTGGCGAAAATTTTAAATTGTCACAATTTAGTCAATATTGCTTAGAATTCCTATCATGACCTGTTTTCGGAAATGGAACAACCATTCTGCATCTTCCCATGTGATAGAAATCCCGATCTAGGCACTGGAATTTCAGATTTGCGCTGCAACTGTCCCGCCGTCACAAAAATTTCTGAAAAAAGAGCTGATTTTAAATCAGCGATATCTCCCTCATGCGGACTCCGATTCAACTCATTTTTATTTGAAATTGGGTATTATTTTGCAAAGAACCCACATCTATAATTAGATTCTGAAAATTTTGCACCAGAACGTACAGATTTGATCTGCAAACTCGCCGCCCCGAAAAATGTCTGCAACACAACTGATTTTTAAATCAGCGATATCTCCCTCATCTGGACTCTGATTCGGCTGATTTTTTTTTTCAAATTGGGTATTTTTTTGCAAAGAACCCAAATTTGTAATTAGATTTTGCAAGTTTTGCATCAAAACGTATAGATTTGATTTGCAAATTCATCGCTCCATAAAATGTCTGCAACACAGTTGATTATACATCCCTCTGTACCCCATACTATCCCCCCAGGTATACTACAACATTTGCTCGTTGGAACTTTCATATCGCAATTCATAAATGGATGTCACGTTAATAACTGTGATTGCGATATTGTTGTGGACCCACTACACCATTATAACATGATTTAATAGTATATCACATCCACATTGGAAGTTATGTATCACAAAGGAATGCCGCTTGAAAACTGCGATTGCGATAGCATTGCGGATCCGCTGCACCATTATAGCATGGCTTAACTAAATATCGCATTTGTTGAATCACAAAGTTCAAAAGGGTTGACACCGCTGGACTGCCGATTGCGATAAGTCTTGTGAACCCGACCGCTGATTGCGATATAAGTTGTGGACCCGATTGAGTTATCAAAAGAAGCTTATTGGAATATCGCATCCATCGGAAATAGGGGCATCGACAATGTTATATCGTGAAGCCAAAGGGTTGCAATTGCGGGAGTTTCCGAAAGTTGCGATTTCAAATTGAGGTAGTGATGTGGCATGTGGGACCTCCCTATTGGTATAGCCTCTCCTATGAAATCCTCCGTAAATATTGAGTCTATTGTATAAATATTTAAAAGGGCCTCTTTGATATAATTTTAATATGCAACACTTTTGTAATTCGGCCTCTCTTCCAAATGAACGTGTTTTTTGAGTATTGGTGAACTCGAAGAGACAGAGGAAGCCGAAGAGCGAGAAGCCAGAAGATCAAGCGAGCGAAAAGGAAGCCAAAGGTCAGGGCGTATCGGGCATCTATAACAGAGAACAAGGAAAGTTTACAGGTGTGTACTGTAAGAAACAGAGGAAGCCGAAGGTCTGGCAGACGTGGAAGAAGCAGGAGGACAGAAGTAAGTCGTAGGTCCAGCAGGGTTGGGAGCAGAGAATTACTACCAAATATATCCAGACAATTTATAGCAGAGGGTTGGAGCCCTTGGGGTTGGTGCCTCAGAACTGGAAGGATTGGTGTCTTGGGAGTTGGTGCTCCTAAATCCAAGGTTGGTGCCTTGACAAGACAGGGTTGGTGCTCTGGAGGTTGGAGCCTCACAAAAAGTCCAAGTTGGTGCTTGGCAACTGGTTGAAGCCCTATATACATTGTACTTGATTTGTTGCAAAGATTATATTAATAAAAGCATTTATTCCTGTTATTTATTTATGTGTTCTAAATATAAATGATTTAACTGATGAAAATAACAATTGAAAAGAAACATTGATTCACCCCCCCTCTCAGTATTTCCAACAATTGGTATCGGAGCCAGCTTCTTCATATCAGCCTAACAGCTTGAAGAAGGATTCTTAGTCATGACGAGAAATCAAGAAGTGTCAGGAAGACCTCCTCTGTTCGATGGCACAAATTTTGGTTTTTGGAAAAAGAGAATGTCCTACTACTTAATGTCCCTTGGACCTGAAGTTTGGCATTCGGTTTTAAATGAGTACACAGCTCCTTCCACTCTTCCAACAGATCAAGACGAAAGGAAAGCTTACATTGCAAATGCAAAAGCCTTAAACTCCATCACTAGTGGAATCACTGATTCTGAATTTACAAAAGTCATGAATTGTAACTCGGCCAAAGAAGTATGGGATAAGCTAATTAGCTTATACGATGGGGACTCCAAAGTTAAGAAGGCAAAGTTTCAAACTCATAGAAGGCAATTTGAAAGTCTGAAAATGGATGATGAAAAAGATATTGCATCATACTTTCTTCGAGTAGCTGTAGTGGTCAACTCTCTTAAAGGATTGGAAGAAAACTTTGAAGAAAGCACTATTGTTTAAAAGGTCTTAAGATCTCTCCCAGACAAATTTGACTCCAAAGTAAGTGCTATAGAAGAAATGAAGGATCTAGACACTCTCAAGATGGATGAACTTCATGGAATCCTCATTGCCTATGAGATGAGAAAAGGATGCCCAAGTTCCAAAGATGCAGCATTCAAGGCCTCAAAATCAAAAAAGGGGAAAGAATGGAATACCAGTAGTGATAACTCCGATGTTGAATCTGAATTGGCGCAATTTGTACGAAGACTAAAGAAAGGATCTAAGCTAAAAGGTAAGTACCCTCTTATTTGTTTCAAATGTGGAAAAATAGGTCATTATGCTGCAAAATGTCCTCATAAGCATGATAGTGATGGTGAGGAAAATTCTAAAAGGATGGTATACAAAAAGAAAGGGTTCAATAAGAAGAATTTCTTCTCTAAGCAAGATGAGTCTGATGAAGATGAATTTGTAGTCATCAAAAAGAAATCAACTAATCAGTTCCCTCACCGCAAAGGAGGTAATGAAGAATCAGATGAAGAAAATGACCATGCTGGAAGCCAAGAAGTATTATTCATGGCATTCACAAATGATGATGATTCAGGGCTAGAAGGAAATGTAGATGAATTGTTAATGAGTGCCATTGAAGAAAATGAGAAATTATGAAATAAAATCATCTCTCTCAAGGTAGAAAACGAGGAAACAAAAAGAAGGGAAGACCTCTTGAGAGATAAGCTAAAAGAAAAAGGAGAAGTTTGTGAAGAACGTGAAGCCGAAATAGTATCTCTGAGGAAGGAATTGGAGCAAGTCAAAAGGGGTTGGGAAAGCTCTCAAATACTTGACACTATTCTAAATAATCAAAAACCTCAACATGACAATTCTGGAATAGGTTTTAAGGGAGAATCATCAAGTACTAAGAATAATGCGAAAAACTATGCCGACGTACTTTCCAGCAACCCAAAAGAAGAAAGATTATTTCATCAAAAGCCCATCTCAAATCCAAAGAATGAAGAGAGAGTAACTCCAAGGAAGAATGTTGATTCAAATCATGGCTATTACAACATGTACAAAACTATCTTTTTTTGGGCACTGTTTTTATTGTAAAATTTTGGTCATCAAGCTAGACATTGCATGGCCCGTAAGAATGAAACACCAAAATTGAAGGATCAAACAAACAAAGGACAAATCAAGACCTACAACTCTTTTGACTGCTTGGCCAAATTTGATCTGATCTGCTCATTATGTAATGATAATGGACATAATGAACAAAATTGCCCCCCTCAAAAGAAGAAAAGCAAAAAATGAAAATCCCAACACGGATAAATGTGGCCTAAGTCTATGTGTTCACAGTGATGAAAATCATTGGTTTGTGGATAGTGGGTGCTCCAGACACATGACAGGGGACAAAAAGAAGTTTGTCTCATTGAACAAAAAGGAAGGAAATGTATGCTTTGGAAGTGGATCTGCAAAAATTACTGGAAAAGGAACTGTTGCCCTTATTAATGGAAAAGGAAAGGCTCAAAATGCTTTGCTAGTAAACAAGCTCAAACACAATTTCCTGAGTGTTAGCCAAATCTGTGATCAAGGAAATAATGTTTCCTTTAGCACTAAAGATTGTGAAATAAGGAACTCTTCCTCAGGGGAGCTTGTGGTGAAAGGGGTTAGAACACCAGACAACATCTACATTCTAAACAAAATTCAAGAAGATAAATGTTACTTAAGTCAAAGAGATCAAAGTTGGCTGTGGCACAAGCGACTTGGACATACAAGCTTTGATAACTTGATCAATATCAGCAATATTAATGCAGTGCGAGACATCCCAAAGTTATTCAAGCCAAATCAAGGAGATGTCAACATGGAAAGCAAACTAGAACCAGTCACAAGACCAAGGAGTTTTCTACATCAAAGCCTTTGGAGATCATCCATGCTGATTTATGTGGACCAACTAGAACTTCGGCACTCCAAGGAGTATGTGGTCCATGTCAACTAGATTAATGCAGTGTGAGACATCCCAAAGTTATTTGTTGATGACTATACTAGAATGATGTGGGTATATTTCATAAAATATGAATCCGAAGCATTTGAGTGTTTTAAGAATCTTAAAGCTCTTGTAGAAAATGAAAAGGACTCTAAGATTAAATGTCTCAGAATAGATAGAGGAGAAGAATTCACATCAAAAGAATTTGATGAATTTTGTAAAGTCCATGGAATCGAAAGAGAACTCTCTGCTGCCAGAACACCCAAACAAAATGGGGTAGTTGAAAGAAGAAACTGAACAGTTCAAGAAATGGCAAGAACAAATCCCTCCCCAATGCTGTACTAATCAACCAAGGGTAAACAAACCCCAGTAGGAACGTTCTACCTCCATCTCAAGCGAAACAAATCCCTCGGTCTCGTTAAGCAGATCTGAGCATGTGAATAAGGTCTACTCTGGCGATAAAGATAGATCCAATGAAGAATCGACCCGATCCTTCATTCGATCCAGCTAGGGTGGATGATCGTCCACCGAAACTAGATTATTTCTCCTAAGGGCTTTTGTCTGAGGAATAGATGAGAAGCTATGCTCACCAATTCAAACTCCAAAAAACAAAATGCACAATGATAAGAGAGAAATCAATTTCCTGTCTTTTAATTTCCCTTTGTCCAATTTGAATTTCTTTCACTCTTAAAATAATAGTGACTTTTTAATAAAGTCTTTTTAACCCCAGAAAGTTATTAATTTGCATATACAACTTCTCCAACCACTAAAAATCACTTTTCATTATCCCATCCTATAGATCCTTTCATCCCGATTCCAATGAGATATTACACTAAGGTGTTTCTCCAAGGAATAAGCTGCAAATAATATATTTAGTGTAATTAATTAAAATTTGCACAATAATAACCCCGTTTTATGGTAATCGACGAAATGCAGCGAAACCAAGAATAAACTGTGCAAAACTGATCTTGTTGATGAAATATGGTAAATGAACCAAGCTAGGCCCTATAAAACTCCTCCAAACCCTCCGAGCTCACGAATGACGTAATCTCACTCCTATGACCTAGCTGACACAAACTCTAGAAATCCACTCTAACCACATCATAAAGGAATCTAGAAATGGAGACATTATAGTAAATGTAACTTGGATTGTTGAAACGTCTTTTTTTGTTGTTGATCTTCTGTATTATGTCTTACAAATGTTTGGATCTGCAAAATAAATCAGCTAGATACAAGAGTAAAATGGGCAAAAATAGTTACTTGTACCTATCTTTGGTCAAATATTTCAATTTAATCAACATTCCGCAAGAAGATGCTTGCTAAATAAATAAAACAAATGAAATCCAACAAGCTATATTCTCTTAAACTAAATGTTGAAAAGTAAAAGTTTTAGAATCTTTTGAAAAGAGGTGGTTGTTGGGTTATACTTGTGCCTTACCTCATGTTGAAGTTTCTAAGTCTGACACGTTAGAAATCCATACTGCATTATCTGGTTTAATTTCTCCTAATTGTTCATTCCCTTAACAAGTTATTTATAAATATAAATACTGAAATAAACACAAATGCAACCTTAACTCATATACAGATCAGCAACTGAAATAACTGAGACAAACACACAAGGGACACCGTTATTTTTGGGCAATTGTCCCCAGAAAAACCCAATGCGGGAAAACTGGTGCAACAGATATGAGGGTTTTATTATTATGCATTTTCTGAACACAACTAGGGTGCCAGAAATGGCTCACCCAACAAAGAATGTCCTCTACAGTAATACCTCTCCTCGGAGACAGATATTCCGGCTGATCAATCACCGGATGAACAATCCCACAACAACTACGACAACTCCTTAACTGGACAACGAAAGTTGCTCCAAGCTTCTCTACTGCTCCGTGTCACTTCTATAGGGATTGCGTCACCCTTCCTGGCTCACCAACACTCAGTCTGCCCATGAAAAATCTCTTGGCGCTGTCTCTTGGACCTACTTCAACTCTCCTAGCCTTTGCGTCAACCCCTTGGCTCTCTGCGTCAACCCTCAGAGCGTTTGCGTTACCCACACTAGCCTCTTCAGCCTCTGCGTAGCTCCTAGCTGCCTCTGCGTCAGCCTCTCCAGGCTCTATGCTGTCTCTCTCGCACTATCTCTGCCTCTTTGCTATGTATTGTCAGCCTCGTGCCGTACTGCCCCTCGCTGCAACAAATCACTAGCTCGATTCTCTGAGCAAAACCTCGCTCCAGAAAGCCGAACTAACTGATCAATTTGGTGTGTCTCCAATTGACCCTCAAGCCTTCTCTTATACTTTTCTTGTTGATGAATCAACGACTGAGATTAAGTCTCTAATGAGCAATTACGATTAGATTTGGCTTGAGCCATGTCATTTAGAACATTCTCACCCAATTTTATATTAATACCCATTAATATTTTAATTTTCCTAAGTTTAGACTTAGGAACCCCATTAAAAATACTAATTATTTTAATTCTCTCCAGCTAGGTGGAATTTCCCCAAACCATTTCTAGGTCTTGGAGATGTGCCTTAGCCTCTCCACCAATTTTCATGGCTAAAGCACATCCGATGCTACCACAAATCAACACTCCCTCTTAGCGAGGAATGTGCTCTGGTAATGCTCCATCATTGAAACATCACACTGACCCTCCGCACCGGTACCTGTGCTGATGCTTTCCCTGCTGCCTCACATCATCTGCACTGCTGCTTCTTGTACTGCTGCCCATGACACTGTCACTGCCACTGCTACATCTGTACTACAACTCCCTCTCAGTCTGGAAACCTCGTGAAACTGAAGCTGCCTTTGCTGTTATCCTGTACTCCCTTTGTTGCCACTGCGCTGTTGCATACACCTCTGTGCCTCTCGCACTACTACGACCTCCATTGCGCTACCTCAGATTTCTGCACCCAAGCACTGCTTTGCTGCTCCACTACACTTTGCTCCACCCGACCTGTGTCATCCTGCTACTGTCGTTAAGGGCTCCCGTAGTCGGATATGATCCAAGAGTTTGGGCACCTCAAGCCTGCCCCTAGTATGTAGTTCTCCTGACTACAACTCGATGTCTCCCCACCGCTTCTTAAGAGGTGCATGAGCACTCATGGCACAGTTGTCATCAGTCTCAACCTCTTTCTTCGCCTTAGTTGGAGCTGCCTTGGAATTGGAAGCCTCTCCCTTGTTTTTCTTCCTTGGACACTAGGATGCATAATGTCCCAGCTCCCCACAATGGAAGAACTTCACCTTGGAGATGTCCTTCTTCTTCCTCTTACCTTGCTGTTCCGCATATGCTAAAGTCGCATCCTCCTCCTCCTCTTTCTTGATTCGACTTCCCTTGCCACTACTCCCTGCCTTGGTCAACCTCCTGATCTCTTCTTGACGAAGAGCTGCCCACATCTCCTCCCATCCCGGAAGAGTAGCCTTGCCCAAAATGCTTTGGATAAATGTCTCCCACTCCTCGGAGATTGCATTCAGGGCGGCCCTCACCATAAACTCCGGATCCGGTGTAGACCCCATGAAAGTAAGTTGGTCACGGATCTCCTGTAATCCGAGGAGGAACAGATCTATTTGCTCTCCCTTCTGCATCTGATACGACCGCAACTAATTCTCCAATAGCATCTTCCGTTGCACGGAACGGAAGAGCCTTGATACAAGGTCTTCAAAGTATCCCACATCTCTTTTGCTGTGTTCTTTTTAGCAATATGTGGAACGACATGATCTTTGACCCCGTCAAGGATCATGCACCTTGTCCTCGCCATTTCGTCCTCATACTTTTCATCTCAGCTGGGTTGACCGGGATAGCCATGGTTCTCAAGGCAAAGGCCTTGATGCGATGTCGATCCAGGATTGCCAGGATCTTGGCCTTCCAAATGACAAAGTTGGAAGCCCCGTCCAACCTGTCTTGATCCCTTAGTCCGTTCACTGCCATTTCAGCTCCTCTTCTGGACTCCCTTTGAGTTTTGACTTCTCTCCTGGAAATCTCCCTCTAAGTCCTGATTTCCCTACTGGAAATCCTCTTGCCAAATGTCGAACCTCTCCTCTCCAATCCTCCTTGCAACTGCAACTTGGATCTGGATTTGTTCGCTAGAAATCCGTCAAGGCAGCGACTCCCTCTACCTTGGTTCTATCTCCTTAGGTACTGTTCTGCACCGACATAAATAGCAGCCCACTAGCTTCTCAATCACAATCCGCCTACAACTCCCCAAGCATCGACAACTGAAGACACTGAGCCTTTCAGGGTCTGCGCAATTCCGGCAACGGCAAAATCTGCTCCTCCTGGCCACAACGTCAATCCTTCCTAGCCAAGAAAGATGACTGGGCCCTACGTAGATGTGATTTGCCTCTCTCTGCTTTTGTGCTGGCCCTCCTTCTGGCTCGAAATGATGACTCCGGCCCTCTGCGTGGGCCTGTGTCACTTCTTCTCTGCTGCGTTTGCTTCTGGAACAACGCTGTCTCTCGGGCAACTGCTACTATTGCAAATTCTCCATATTAATGCTGGTGCCTTCAGTTCTCCTGTGATCTGCAATCCTCTGATACCATGTTGAAATTTCTAAGTCTGACATGTTAGAAATCCCTACTACATTATCTGGTTTAATTTCTCGTACTTGTTCATTCCATTAATGTTATTTATAAATATAAATACTGAAATAAACACAAATGCAGCCTTAACTCATACAAATCAACAACTGAAATAACTAAGACAAACACACAAGGGATACTGTTATTTTTGGACAATTGTCCCCGGAAAAACCCAATGCGGGAAAACTGGTGCAACAGATATGAGGGTTTTATTATTACGCCGTTTCTAAATACAACTAGGGTGCCAGAAATGGCTCACCCAACAGAGAATGTCCTCGGCAGTAATACCTCTCCTCAGAGATAGATATTCCGGTTGATCAATCACTCGATGAACGATCCCACAACAACTACAACAACTCCTTAGTTGGACAATGAAAGTTGCTCCAAGCTTCTCAACTGCTTTGTGTCACTTATGCAGGGACTACATCACTCTTCCTGGCTCACCAACACTCATTCTGCCCCACGAAAAATCTCCTGGCGCTGCCTGTTGGCTCTGCGTCAGTTCTGCTAGACTCTGCGCAGCTACTAAAGCCTCTGTGTCAGTGCTTTGGCTCTCTGCGTCAGCGCTCAGACTCTGTGGGCCTCTTCAGCCTCTGCGTAACTCCCAGCTGCTTCTGCGCCAGCCTCTCCAGGCTCTGTGCTGTCTCTCTCGCACTACCTATGCCTCTCTTCTATGTGTTCTCAGCCTCGTGCCAGACTACCCCTCGCTGCAACAGATCACTAGCTTGATTCTCTCAGCAAAACCTTGCTCCAGAAAATCGAACTGACTGATCAATTTTGGTGTGTCTCCCACTGACCCTCAAGCCTCCTCTTATACTTTTCCTATTGATGAATCAACGTCCGAGATTAAGTCTTGTAATGAATGACTAAGATTAGATTTGGCTTGATTCATGTCATTTAGAACATTCTCACTTAGTTTTATATTAATACCCATTAATATTTTAATTTTCCTAGTTTAGACTTAGGAACTCCATTAAAATATTAATTATTTTAATATCTCTCTGACTGGGTGGAATTTCTCCAAACGATTTCTGGGTTTTGAAGATCTTATGTGCCTTAGCCTCTCCACCAATTTTCATGGCTCGAGCACATCCAGTGCTACCACAAATCAACACCTCACCCTTGCTAGAGGATGAAATCAACACCTTCTTAGGTCAATATAGCTTGATAATTTAAGGTAGTGGGTTTGGTCTTGAAAATAAATCACCCCCATGATTGACTTAATCTCCTTGATAATTTTCGAACCCACTTAGGAGCGACCCCTCTCAACGTGGCATCTCTAGTCTTCAGATGTTGTGTGAGATGAATGCGATATCCTCCACAATTCGAAGCTTCCCTTCGAAATGGATTGGTTGCTTGGACCCACTTGCAAACCAAATTGGCAAAGTGGAGTTTCCCCCTAGGTTGCCCTTTCCACGTGACTGTGTAGCTGCCTGATTGTAATATCCGTTAACCTTTGTGTAATTTTATGTATTATTAAAAAAAAGGCTAAAGCCTAAAACCCAATAGCATATATTAAGAAAAAAAGTGAAAATAAAATTTACGCCACACAATGTGTATAAAGATAGACAAAGGTTTGGAAGAAATGAATTTTTTCATCAATGATGGAACCGATCTAAAATGACAACAAGAGTGATACAATGAAGGGAGGCTAGCCATTTATAAAAAAATTGTAACGACTAGTTTTGAGTCCTCAAATAGTGATATACTAGCCATCCACAAGTTGGAGACTTGGTAATAAATATTACAATACAATTTTTTAATTATTCACTAAGGGGTCGACTTAGCACAAATTTCCCAATTTGGCCCACAATCCCCTTTGCCAATGTCCTAGTATGATCAAAAGAAGAAAATAGTAGAGTAACTCAATGTCCCACTAGTTTGCCTTCAACGAAATTCGACTTGGTTGTTTGTGTTGGTTTTTCGTAATACTTCAGAAGTTCAGATGAGTTCTATGTCTAATCACGATCATAACCACACAATACACAACTTCAAGCACTTTGCACATCGGAAATGTAACAACTGTGAATCAACAAAGTACGCAAGACAAATATTTGACCAAAAACTTGTTTTTATCACTCCTTCAATGAAACAAATGTAGGGCTCTCGTACTGAGGATCACGACCCTTACAAAGCCTTAATATGAGACACTAGTATACATAGTATACACTAGGGCTTGAAGTCAACTACTTTTGATTGTCAATCTGCCCAAGAGAACAATGACAAAAATGACCAACTTACTTGCTGAAGATGCCCTTGCACAACAATCCTTTCAATTGTCTTTTGTTGCTGACACTTGACTGTCCTTTGCCTCCAATGACCACAGAGAAATACAATCTTATACTCCTCTACCCACCAACTGCTTACAGAGTATTTGCTCCTTCGAATATTTAGAATTAGCTTTTCACAGTGAATAAGCCCCTTCAATTCACTGTACAATCAACTCCTTGCCCTTACTATTCAACCCTCCTTTGCAAACAGAGTTCAACAATCCACCTCAACAACCAATCTACACCACCAAACAATCCCTCCACACTGTCCTCTAACCTTATCTTTGTGCTTGAAGATATTCGTCGTCGTTGTTCCAAGTTTGAGGCTAATTCGACCTCTTCTATGGCTTGACCTTACTACAAAAATCTCTGTGCAATATCTGAGGCCTTCCGAGCCTCCACAACATACTAAATTGAAACTTATTAGGCCTCTTTCCAGGGCTCAACCCTCCTCCCTGTGAACAGAACATAAATTCTCCTTCAAACAGAATTTCAGTGGTTTGTTGCTCCTCAATTCGCCCTGGACAGAGCCCTTTTAGGGCATAGATATAACATAGAAAATTCGGCTTGGCTGCTAGGGAAAAACTCAACTCCTTTTCATCACAAGCAAACCATAAACTTGCTCCTTCTCTAGCTGCAACTCTTCTTGAGGTTTTGCGTCTCTCCTTAGCTCGTTAAGCTTCGTGAGATGGGTTGCTATGATGTTGTGAGACGTCTCCTTAGGTCTCCTATATACTTTTCCATATTTGCCTTAGGTGCCCCCTTTAGTCCATCAAAGGTGCCCTCTTACAACAAATAGAATAAACAATCATTATCTTTGGGTCTTTAGCCCACATCATTGGGTTCAAATCTCATTGCGTGGGTACTTTGCCCACCATGGTTCATTTTTGTGGGTCAAATCCACACAAACTGTTGATTTGGGGTAGCATCGGATGTGCTTTAGCTATGAAATTTGGTGGAGAGGCTAAAGCACATGAGATCTCCAAAAGCCAGAAATGGTTTGGGTAGATTCTAACTGGTTGGGAGATATTAAAATAATTAATATTTTTAATGGAGTTCCCAAGTCTAAACTTAGGAAAAAATAAAATATTAATGGGTATTAATAAAAAACTGGGTTAGAAGGTTCCAAAAGTTATGGATCAAGCCAAATTTAATCTTAGCCGTTGATTAGAGATGTAATCTCGGCCGTTGAAGGACCAACGGGAAAAGTATAAGAGGAGGCTTGAGGGTCAGTTGGAAGACACACCAGAGTGATTAGTCATTCGATTTGCTAGAGTGGGGTTGCTAAGCAAAGTCGAATCAATGATTAACAACAAGGGGCAGTGAGTACTGGATAGAGAGGCAGAGATAGTGCCGAGAGACCAGCGTAGAGGCAGAGAGTGAGACGAAAAAGCCAGAGCAAGCCACAGAGAGCCCAATAGAGACAATGTAGAGCCCAGAGGCACTGCGTCATCCATGCAGAGGGCAGCAGGAGTGATGCAGAGTGTCCTAGAGGCTGCACAGTGCCTCAGAGGGCTGACGCAGAGGGTTCTAAGGCTGATGCAAAGCAACAGAAGGCTGACGTAGTGCTTCAGAGTTGCTGGAGAGGGTTTCGTGGGACAGGTTTTCTGAATACCTGTTTCCGAATAGAGAGGAATTACTGCCGGTTGTTTTTCTCTGTCGGGTGAGCCAGTTTGGCACCCAGTTGTACTCAAGGAAATACTGCATAATATTAAACCCTCAGAATTGTTGCACCAATTTTCCTGCATTGGTTTTTTTCGAGGACGAGTTGTCAAAAAATAACGGTGTCACTTGTGTGTTTGCTATTTCTTTTAGCTGTTGATCTGTAGATGGTTGAGACTGTATTGTGTTTATTTCGATATTTATATGTTTAAATAACTTGTTGGTAATTAACAAGTAGGAGAAATAAACCAGAAGAATACAGATAAAATTTCTAACGGATAGACTTAGAAATTTCAACATGGTATCAAAGGGTGGTTGCAGATCACAGGAGAGCTGAAGGCATCTATTGAGCAGAGCATTTGCAGCAGAATCAGCTGTCCCGAGTGATAGAAGCTGATCCTTGCAGAAAACGACAGAAGAAGGGTTGACGCAGAGGGACTGCATCATCAGTCCGAGCCAGAGAAAGGCTAGAGCAGAGGCTGAGGAGGGCAAAAAAGGGCTCACGTAGAGCCACGCAGAGACTAGGAGGGTTGACGCAATTGGCTGAGGGAGCAGTTTTTCTAGTGCCGGGATTGCACAGAGCCTAGAGGCTTAATCCTTCAGTTGCTGGGGCATAGGAAGCTGTGGGCAGTTTGTGGGAGCAAAGCTGGTGGGGTACTGTGGGCAAAACAGTACCTAATAGGGCAAAACCAAGGTAGAGGGAGTTGCTATTGAAGCAGATTTCTAGTGAAGGAATTCAGAGCAGTTTTGCAGGTGCACAAAAGATCGGAGAGGTGCAACTTGATGATTGGTAGAAGGATTTCCAGAAGGGAAATCGAGACTTAGAGGGAGTCGAGCAGAGAACTTCCAGGGGGGAAGTAGAGAGACTTAGCAGGAGTCAAAGAGAGAACTTTCGAAGGGAAGTAGAGAGACTCGGAGGTGTCGATAGAAGAGCAGAGTGATGGCCATGAATGCGCTGAGGGATCAGGACAGGTTGGACGGGGCGTCTAACTTTGTGGTCTGGAAGGCCAGGATCCTGTCCATTCTCGATAGACATCGCATCAAGGCCTTCGCCTTGAGAAATGTGGCTATCCTAGTTGACCTGGCTGATAATGAAAAATATGAGGAGGCAATGGCCAAGGCGAAATGCATCATCCTTGATGGGGTCAAGGATCATGTGGTCTAACATATTGCCGAGAAGGAGACGGCAAAGGAAATGTGGGATGCCTTGAAGAAATTGTACTAGCATACTTCCTTGCAGAGGAAGATGCTACTTGAGAATCAACTGCAGTCATACCAGATGTAGAAGGGGGAGCAAATAGATCACTTCCTCGGTCGGTTGAAGGAGATCTGGGACCAATTGACTTCCATAGGGGCCATGCTAGGTGAGGAGATGTTGGTGAGGATTGCACTAAACGCAGTCTCAAAGGAGTGGGAGACATTTGTCCATAGCATACTAGGCAAGGCGGATCTTCCAGATTGGGAAGAATTGTGGGCGGCTCTTCGCCAAGAGGAGATCAGGGGGCTGAGCAAGACGGGAAGTAGCAGCAAAGGAGTCCGGATCAAGAAGGAAGAGGAAGAGGATACATCTCTGGCATCTGCAGGGAAGCAGGAGAAGAGGAAGAAAAAGGACCTCTCCAAGGTCAAGTGCTTCAACTGTGGGGAATTGGGTCATTATGCGAACCAATGTCTGTGGAAGAAGATTAAGGGAGAGGCGTTTGACTCCAAGGAAGCGCCAACAAAGGCAGAAAAGGAGGTAGAGGAGGATGATGGTTGCGCCATGTGTGCTCATGTACCTCTAGAGAAGAGGTGGGGAGACATCAAGTTGTAGTCAAGAGGACTGTAGGCGATGAAGGGCAGAATCTTAAGGTACCGAACCTCTTGGATTATACCTTGCTACGGGAGCCCTGAAGAGAGAGTAGCAGGACTGGCAGATGTCAGTAGAAACGGATGCAGATGAAGTGGCAGAGAGTGCTACAGTGCAGGAGTCCCCAGGCAGCGCGAGGCTAGCGAGTTGCAACAATGCGAGAGGCACAGAGAATGTTGCAACAGTGCAGGATGGCACAAGGAGTTGTTGCAGCAGCGCAGAGGTCAGTAGAGGGAGCACTTGTTAGCGGCAGAGAGAGATTTAGCATCGTGAGTGTTTCTAGCCTGATAGGGATGTTAGTAGTTGGGTGGATCAGTTACTTACTTCTCAGTAACTGAGTTCCAATGCAGTAGTAGTTGGCAGTA
Source organism: Pinus tabuliformis (assembly GCA_031772625.1). Lineage (NCBI taxonomy): Eukaryota > Viridiplantae > Streptophyta > Pinopsida > Pinales > Pinaceae > Pinus > Pinus tabuliformis. The sequence goes on along the minus strand of CM062818.1, from coordinate 1,282,580,334 downwards.
GCACGATGTACCATGATGAGAGGGGGTTGCAGTGCAGATGCAGTACTGGGAGGAAGGACCAGTAGCAACACGGATGCAACAATGGCAGTGGGAGAGCCATGGGCAGGAATACAAGATGCAACAATGCAGAGGATGTTGGGCGGGGAGGCCTAGCATCAACACAGGTACCGGTGCCAGATAATCAGAGTGACGCTGAGTGTGAAGTATTACTAGAGCACAGTCCTCGCTAAGAGGGAGTATTGATTTGGGGTAGCATGGGATGTGCTCTAGCCATGAAAATTGGTGGAAAGGCTAAAACACATGAGATTTCCAAGACCCAGAAATGGTTTGGGCAGATTCTAATCGGTTTGGGAGATATTAAAATAATTAATATTTTTAATGGAATTCTTAAGTCTAAACTTGGGAAAAATAAAATATTAATGGGTATTAATAGAAAACTGGGTTAGAAGGTTCTAAAATTCATGGATCAAGCCAAATCTAATCTTAGCTGTTGATTAGAGATGTAATCTCAGTCGTTGAAGGACCAAGGAGGCTTGAGGGTCAGTTGGAAGACACACCAGAGTGATCAGTCATTCGATATGCTAGAGCGAGGTTGCTAAGCAAAGTCGAATTAGTGATCAACAGCGAGGGGCAGTGAGTACTGGACAGAGAGGCAGAGATAGTGCCGAGAGACTGGTGCAAAGACAGAGGGAGCAGGCCATGCAGAGCCCAACAGAGACAACACAAAAGCCAGAGGGCCTGTGTCATCCACGCAGAGGGCAGTGGGAGTGACGCAGAGGGTCCCGAGGCTACGCAGTGCCTCAAAGGGTTGACACAGAGGGTTCTGAGGCTGATGCAGAGCAGCAGAAGGCTGACGTAGTGCTTCAGAGTTGCCGAAGAGGGTTTCGCGGGACATGTTTTCTGAATACCTGTTTCTGAATAGAGAGGTATAATTGCCAGTTGTTTTTCTCTGTCGGGTGAGCCAGTTTGGCACCCAACTGTACTTAAGGAAATACTGCATAATAATAAACCCTCAGAATTGCTGCACCTATTTTCCCGCTTTGGGTTTTTCCAGGGACGAGTTGTCCAAAAGTAACGGTGTTACTTGTGTGTTAGCTATTTCTTTCAACTGTTGATCTATAGATGGTTGAGATTGTATTGTGTTTATTTCGATGTTTATATGTTTAAATAACACGTTGGTAATTAAAAAGTAGGAGAAATAAACCAGAAGAATACAGATAAAATTTCTAATGGATAGACTTAGAAATTTCAACACAAACTTCGTACCCCAATGTTTGTGGGAGTACCCCCTGTTGTCGCCCAAAGTGTACACCAAGGGCCACAACGCTCAGGGCAAGGGCTGTCACTCTAATCCTTGCCCACTCCGTTCTAGCTATCTCCTAGGCAAGCTAAGGGGGGTAGTCCCTAGGGGCTGAAAGATGGATGATGAAGGAAAACTTGTTGGGAGATAACAAGTTCTAGGAGATGCACTGAGAATTATCTTATTAACTTGACTTAAATTAGATGCAAGCGAGGTTGATTGAGCAATGCTTTTAGGATATTCAATTAGATTAGACAATTTAGATTTAACGTTATAAGACCAGTGCCTTTCAATTACAATGCTCAGAGAAATAAACTTGTAGAATAAATGGAGTATCAAGTCATAGGATAATAAATGCTGCTTAAGGAAACTTAAAACAAGATGAGTGCCAATTACACTTCGCTGCTCCAAAACAAATCAATTATCCAATCTTGCAATCAGAATGACTCATACAAAAAATTGTCAACTCATAAAGCGATTTAAGATTGTATCAATGAAGCAATATTAGCAATGAAAGCTATCTTGTGAGATTAGTCAAAAAAATCTTAAAGATTTATTAAGCATACTAAAGTAAGCACAGAAAGGCAGTGAAATGGAACCACTTACAGTCAGAATCAATAAATCAATGCTGCCCTTGGTTATATGCTTTTTAGAACGATTTTTACTTAAGATAGATCAGTTAGAAGCACAAATAATAGAACTTGCAGACAGAGCAAATGCAAATTACAAATCTACTATGACGCACCAGCAAGATGAGATTACTAATAATGACAGAGAGTATGAAAAGCAATCCCAGAAAAAACAAGTCAGTCCCAAAGCAATCAGCTCATCCAATATGATATGCACATGATAATGATCCAAAGCTGCAATAAGAGTAGTACTTGCTCTTAGTCTACTTCAGCAAACCACCAATGCTTAGCTAGATATTTCTAAGGTATGATCAACAAATAAGATAGCAGTGAGCAATGGTTATAGAGCAAGGCACAATGAAATTTCTTTATGCTATCATAAATCAGTCCCTGGGACAGCAAAGAAGAATTAGTAAGTTTGCCAATGAAAAATGTGCCCAGAACAGTCTTAATTATAGCTCTTTATAAAAAATGCAAACAGTGAGAAAATGAATGCCAGTGTGTAAGAGGGACGCAATCACCAATGTTGGTTAAGAGTCATAGTTATACTCCAGGTGCTAGACTTAGAGCCCAGATGAAAATTTTATATCAAGGCTATCAAACAGGTCAGAAATACCTCTTATCAAATGCCTATATTCTTAGGAGCAAATGAGAAGCACTTACAACAAAGTATTTGGAAAATGACATAACCCAGTGACTTGAAGACAGCAGCAAGCTATTTGTGCTTCAGTGAAAAAGGAGCAGCAAATAAATTTATTACAGCAGAAGATAATTCATATGCCAAGAACCCTTATATGACTTGTATCCCAATTACCATGAGAAAAATAAGAAATTTTATAACAGCAGTGAGCAAATTATGAACACAGTAAGGTATTGAATGCCAAACAAACCCAGAATTCCCCTGTTTCTTTCACTTAAGATGAAGTTACCCAAGGCCATAAGCAAATCAGACTTTAGCTGCTTTTTTTAAATAGTGACATTCATGAATGCCTAGTGAGTGTAATAGGCACTTTAGTGATTGATTTTATGTCAAATAAGTAAGTCCTTTACCACTGTTATGCAACTTGTTAGATGACTGTAATAAGACAGTGAGATGAAGAGAGGTTAGGGACCAAACCACTAGGCCTTGAGGCCTTGAAGGTGACTGCCCTCCTTGTTAAGATACCTTTTGAAGAAATGGCTACCTATGAGAACAAAATCAGTCCTAGAAAAATCTTTGAGCCCAGATCTTGCCCACCAGGGTCTAGATTTGGCTCAGATCTGAAGATTTTCTTGGCTGATTTCTCAGAGCTATTCCTGCAAACAACCTTTGAGCCCAGATTTTGCCCTTCTAGGGTCTAGATCTGGCTCAGATCTGAAGATTTCCTTGGCTGATTTCCTAGATCTATTCCTGCACAAGTGAAAAGAGAAAAACCCAATACCCAATATGTACAAAAATAGAGAAAATCCCAAAAACTCAAGTGTTAAAATTCAAAATTATGTTACAAAATTTCAGATCTATACAAGTAAATAATAGATTTATACAAATAATTTGCAGATCTGTCAGATCTGTGGAGTATGAGTCCAACTCCGCTCCCAACTTTGATAATCTAAGGCTCTTACTAGCCAGATCTATCAAATTTTCTACAAAATATAAAAGATAAATTTTGTTTTTTTAGAGAGGTACTAGCAAAAACACCCTGCAATGTTTTTTTATCATTAGATAAATCCTAAAGTTTGTATGAGGTAGGCTCTTCAAGAAAATATGTTGAAAGTTGGTTGGTCCAACCGAGGACTATCCCCAAATGCTCAATGAAAACCATAGAGATCTCCTGCAAACACTAGATCAACCATCAAACCAAGTAGAAAAATAGAATGACAATAAAATTATGAAGAAATAGAGATACTTGCTAATTCAATCAAAATAAAAATGTTACCCTAGATCCAACAAACTGAATAAGATACCTGTATTCAGATTGTTCTAAGAGAGCCATTGATTGATAGTTTTCACATAATATTAAGCAAAAATCAAAACAATGTTACCATATATTAATGAAGAGGAGCACCATCGCAATCTGAAACCCCAAAGATTTTTGCATTTATTCCAGAAAATAGAAAAGAGAGCTTGAGAGCTTAGTACATGATTCAAAGATCGGATAGATCAACTGACAAATGGCCTCTTATTTAAAGATAAATCATCCAATGGCTAGTTCAAGTGATCCTTGTCAAAGTAATCTCGATCGTTGATGAAGATCAAAATTTCTTTTAATCTCATTTGTCAAAATATTTTATTTTTGAGGAAAATCGATTTTTTTGTTTAAATGCATTCTAATTAACTCAAAAATTCTATTTTTGAGTTAATTTTTCAAAAAATTTGATTTTGACTTGACCCCGGGGATCAAAGGTTTAAAATTGATCAAAATAATTAATTTACTTTAGTCCTGGGACCTCCGAAAATTTAATTTTTTAGGACAGACGAATATTTCCTTTGGAGAATTTAAATTTACTTAATACTTAGAAATAATTAAATTTCTTGCTTAGAATATTAATTAATTTTGGGTCTGAAAATTTAATTAATTAATCTATGAGGGGATAAATTATTTTCCAACCCTCAAATGTTTATCCATGGTTTTCTAATTATGAGGGATCATGCACTAGACATTTTACATCATGATTTACATATTTTTACATCATAAAGGGGGAAAACCCATTTGTTACAGACCTTAACATACTACCCATTTCTGCGACACAACTATAATCCAACAGACCAAGCAATTTGTAATAAAATATTCTAACCAAATAGTTAGGATTATTCCCAAAATACTTTTACATAGACTCAATCTAGAACACTAGGACTCGCTTAAGATCTTAGCGACAAAATCCATTCCAGCTTTGGGGTAAGACTGGAGGGAAAAACTCTGCCGATTATTCAAAAATGAATCGGTGAGACGAAAAACCTCCTAGAATGGAGATCGTCATTAGAAAGGTAGGTTTACTCAGGTCATTACATACATGACACGGGTTTGCAGAGATTATTTACATTATACACATGTAGAATGGGTTTACATAACATCTTGAAAGTCAGGTTGATGATGATAGCTGGACGACACGGACACATCGATCAGGCGTTATCCCTTTTGCGAAAAAAGGGGATGTACTGCTATGGGTCATTGACACGTAGTGGTCAACACCTCCCAAGCTATACTTTTCAACATCCCTCTTAGTGAGTGAGGTGGTTCCATTCCTCAGAAGTAAGTCGTTAGGTACACAATCCCAATCTTTGGCATCCAACACTACAACGTACCCTGAAGTATGAACAACATGTTCCTCAAAAGTGTCCCTGCCACCAAAAGCCTCTCGCTTCTTCTCATGACAGGCCTTCAACCCATTCCATGGTTCCTTCTTGCCAACTGTAGAAGTCTCCCTACTCCCCATTGACCATGCACTCTTCTTGGGTTGTGAATTCTCCCACTAAACCTACAAACTCTCCCTCGAACTCGACTCCCTCTGAGTCTCAAGAATCTGCTTCTTCCTTTGATCTATAAGCTTGCCCGTCAACCTTTATAGACCACTCTCCCTAACTCCAATAACTGCTCCATTAGAGTTGGAGCCTCTGGGCCTGAGTATTGCCTTCCCATCTCAGAATATCACCTCAAACCCCTTCATCTCAATCATTGAGACAAACAACATGCTACACTTGAGTTCCGATATCCACATTACATCCTAGAATCATATCAACAACCCACCTGAGTCCATCTTGAATGGCACCATACCTGACCCTCTGACAGTCTTCTGACTCTCATCGCCAACCTCCGCGTGCAATTTCGAGTCCCATTTAGTTAGAGTCTAAAAAATTTCCCATGATCCTGTCATATGCTTCAATGCTCCACTATTAATGAACCATGCACCCTCATTAATGGTGCCCTCAGAGAAATGAGAAACCAAAGCAAAGTATTCCTCAAACCTTCTTGAGAAGTCATCCAACTCAGCAGAAGATGTAGCATCCATTGCTATCTCCTTATTCTTCTCATTATCTCCCTTCTTCCGACGCAAACACTTACTTGCATAATGACCATCCTCACCACATGTGTAACATTTCACCTTATTGAAGTCCTTCTTCTCTTTTCCCCTCATCTTTCTTGCAAGAGCCATGTTCTCTCCATCAAACTTCTTCTTATGGAGATTTTCATCTCGCAGTTCCTCTTGGATGAAGTCGTCCCATAACTTGTTCCATTCTGGCAACTTATCTCGAGCAACTATGCCTTTGATAAATGGCTTCCATTCCTTGGAGAAGCCCTTCAGGGCAATCCTCACTAACTCAAAATCGAGAATGTTATCTCCAATGGTAGCTAGCTCATCATGAACTTGAGAAATCCTCGTCATATACAGAGCCACACCATCATACATCATCTTGGTGTTCTCGAGCTTCTCTCTCAATACCAATAACTGATTCTCGTTCTTATTCTGGAAGAAGTCCTAAAGAGCCTTCCACATCTCACGTGCAATGTTCTTCCCGGTCAGATGAGGTATTAAGTGATCTTTTACACCATCTAGGATGATCAACTTAGCCTTTGCATCCAACTCTTCAAATACTTCCAACTCCTTGGGATCTGTTGGTTTTTGAATCTCCTTGTTAGCAAATTCCCATATCTTGTTCACCAACAAGACCAACCTGATCCTTTCCTTCCAAGGACTATAGTTGGACAACCCTTCCAACCTGCCCTCATATCTCAGACTAGTAACCAACTTCGCCATGTCTTTAATCCTTCAACAAGGCAACTAGCTCCCTCTTGAGTTGTTCCCTGTGCACACTTTGATTTAGCTGTCCCTTCAAAGTAGCTTTGATACCATGTTGGTTTTTCCTAGTACTTGAGATCAGGTCTATGTCTAATCACTATCATAAATACACTGAAATGTACAACTTCAAGCGCTTTGCACAACAAAAATGTAACAATTGTGAATCAACAATGTACACAAGACAAATATTTGACCCAAAACTTGCTTTTATTATTCCTTTAATAAAACAAACATAGGGCTCCCATACCAGGGATCATGGCCCTTACAAAGCCCTAATACAAGACACTAGTATACACAATATACACTAGGGCATGAAGTCAACTACTTTTGATTGTCAATATACCCAAGATAACACTGACAAAAATGACCAACTTGCTGAAGATGCCCTTGCACAACAGTGCTTTCAGTCCTCTTTTGTCACTAACACTTGGCTTCCCTTTGCCTCCAATGACCACAGAGGAATACCTTCTTATACTCCTCTATCCACTAGCTGCTCATAGAGTATTTGCTCCTTCAAATACTTAGCATATTCAGCCCCAAAACACTTAGCTTCTCACAGTGAATATGCCCCTTGAGTTCACTGTGCAATCAATTCCTTGCCCTTATTGTTCAACACTCCTTTGTGAACAAACTTCAATAATCCACCTCAATGACTAATCTACACCTCCAAACAAGGCCTCCACACTGTCCTTTGACCTTATCTCTTTACTTGAAGATATCCGCTGTCATTGTTCCAAGTCTGAGGCTAATTCAACCTCTTCTAGGGCGTGACCTTACCATAGAAATCTTTGCACATCTGAGGCCTTGTGACCCTCCACACCAGAGTAAACTGTTGATTTTTGGTAGCATCGGATGTGCTCTAGCCTTGAAATTTGGGGGAGCGGCTAAGGCACATGAGATTTCCAAGACCCAAATATCATTTTGAGAAATTCCACCCAGATGAAGAGTTATTAAAATAATTAATATTTTTAATGGGTTCCTAAGTCTAAACTTAGGAAAATAAAAATATTAATGGGTATTAATAAAGATAAGGGTGAGAAGCTTCTAAGAGACGAGGATCAAGTCTGTTTTAATCTTAGCCGTTGATTAGGGACTTAATCTCGGCCATTGATTCGTCAACATGAAAAGTATAAGAGAAGACTTGAGGATCATTTGGAGACACACCGACAGATACTCAGTATCTCAAGGAAAATCGATTCTCAAGTAGAGGAGATCGATTTCAGAGGGAGAGTTGCAGGGTGGAGGAAGAGGAGGGCATCAACAGCAGGCAATGAGAGAGGAGGTGACGCAGGGACAATGGGAGATAGCGCAAAGGGAGACGTAGTCTAGAGGAGAGACGCAGAGCCTACACAGGCTGATGCAGAGCCACTCAGAGCCACGCTGGGCCACGCAGAGTGACGCAGAAGTGGGAGCAGGGTCTCCAAAGTGTCAGAAGGTCTCAAAGGGAAAGTCTCAAGTGTTTTCTTTTAGTTTCTCTGTAAAATCATTCTTTGTAAAAGCAATTGCTGTTGAAGATTAATAAAGCCCTCATCTGCTCCACTGGTTTTCCCACATTGGGTTTTTCCGGGGACAATTGTCCAAAAATAACTGTGTTGATGTGATTGGTTCTTGTGCATGTATTTTTTCTCTGGGTAATTGTGTGATAACTGCAGTAGAATTTATTTTAATATTTACTGAAGGAATTTTGTAAATAACTTATTGTGAATAATAAGTAGGTAAAATAAATCAGTTGCTGTAGTAGTAGAATTTCAGTTTAGAAATTTTCACATGGTATTAGAGCAGAGATCCGACAACAGGAGAGGAAAATCAATTATGGGTCAAGAGCATGATGCAGAGGCCTCGCTCAAATTTCCAAAAGAATGCACAAGGGACATAAATTACGATTATTCTATGTTAGCTTCCAGATTGGAAGAAGAAGTCACTTGCGTAGCATGCTCTGCCTCCTCGGAGGTTTGGTATCTAGACAATGGAGCTTCCTGGCATATGACAGGAATCTGAGAATGTTTTTCAGATTATTAGGAAGAAAGAATGAATTTTCAGATCACCATGGGAAATAAGGCAAAGTATACTCCAGTAGGAAGAGGTACTATAGTTTTTCAAAGCAGGAGAGTAGCGTCAAGAAACCAATGTGTTGCATGTGCCAGGATTGGGGATGAACTTACTTTTCGTATCTGAACTTCAGAACAAGGGCTATGATGTTTTTTTCATTAAGGAGAAAGTATATGTCAAACACCCGAGTTGGAAAAAGAAGGCCTAGATTGGAATCAAAAGTAACAAGTTGTACAGGTTGCAGCTAGAATCACCAATGGCACTGATAGGTAGTAATGGAGACAAAGATTTGAATGAACTATGGCACAGGAGGATGGGACACTTACACTATGGGGCTTTGAGAATTCTCAGGAAAACGATATCAGGGGTTCCGGAACTAAGTACTGAACGAGATGATGTATGCAGAGGGTGCGCTCTGGGCAAGTATGCAAAAGTAGTGTTTTCCATAAGTAACAATAGGGCTAAGAGTGTGCTAGGATTGATACACTTAGACATCTGCGGACCGATGTCCATAAAAGCTCTTAGTGGTGCCGAATACTTCGTCACCTTCATCGATGACCATTCCAGGAAGGCTTGGATCTACTTTCTGAAAACCTTCAGTCGATTCAAAGAGTTCAAAGCTCTAGTGGAGAATCTGACGGGAAAGAAGATAAAAATGTTGCTCTCAGACAATGGTGGAAAGTATGTTGACAAGGACTTCACCAATTTTTGTGCTAAGGAAGGCATCAGAAGAGAGTGGACAACTCCCTACAATCCGGAGAAGACTGGAGTAGCAGAAGGGAAAAATAGGACTATTGTGGAAGCAACAAGGGCAATGTTGTATGATCAGGATATGCCTAAATTCCTGTGGGCAGAAGCATGCAGCACGACAGTTTATGTCCAGAATAGGATTCCTCACAAGGCATTGGGCAAAATCACTCCGGAGGAGGTCTTCATCGGGAAGACACTTGAAGTCAGTCATTTCAAGATATTTGGGAGTTTAGCATATTGCCATATACCCGAAGAGAAGAGAAAGAAATTAGATCAAACTGCTGAGAAAGGATATCTTGTGGGATATAGTGAGAATGCTAAGGCATATAGAGTCTATCTTCCAGGGAGTAGGAAGGTAGTAGTTCGACGGGATGTAAAGTTCATGGAGGATAGAGCTTTCAGGAAATCCCGAGAAATGCCTTTCGAGGAGTAGTCGAAAGACGAACCGTTGGTCAAACTAGTTCAACTAGCGGAAACTAGTACTAGAAATTCTCTTGAAGACAAAGCTTCAGAACAGGAGGAATCTCAGGAAGAGGATGAGCTGATAGATGTGCCTACTACCGGTGGAAGAACGAGCCGAGAACTCCGACAGATTTTATGAGATGCAAAAGACTTCATTGGTGCACCCTGTTGATTTGTGGTAACATCGGATGTGCTCTAGCCATGAAAATTGGTGGATGCTAAGGCACATAAGACCTCCAAGACCCATAAATGGTTTGGGGAAATCCATCCGGTTGGAGAGATATTAAAATAATTAATATTTTTAATGGGGTTACTAAGTCTAAATTTAGAAAAATTAAAATATTAATGGGTATTAATATAAAACTTGGTGAGAATGTTTGAAATGACATGGATCAAGCCAAATCTAATCTTAGCCATTGATTAGAGACTTAATCTCGGCCGTTGAAGACTCAACAGGAAAAGTATAAGAGGAGGCTTGAGGGTCAGTTGGAGATACATCAAATTGATCAGTCAGTTCAATTTTTTGGAGCCCAGGCTTGCTGAGAAAATTCGAGCTAGTGGTCTGTTGCAGCAGAGAGGCAGGGATATTGCTAGAGGTCAGCGCAATGACCGAAGAGGCTGACGCAGAGGCAGTTAGAGCTACGCAGAGGCAACAGGAGCTACGCAAAGGCAGCTGGGGACTGCGCATAGGCTGAGGGGCCTGCGTGGGTGACGCAGAGGGACAGAGAGCTGATGCAGAGAGCCAGGAGGCTGACGCAGAGGCTTCAAGAGCTGAGCTGAAGCTAGCAGGGTTGGTGCAAGGCCAAGAGGAAGCGCTAGAAGGATTTTCGTGGGGCAGACTAGAGCTGAGAGGTTGAATATCTGTCTCCGAGAAGAGGCATTACTACCAAGTAACAATCTCTGTTGGGTGAGCCATTTCTGGCACCCTAGTTGTACTAAAAAATCTACATTATAATAAAACCGTCAGAGCTGTTGCACTGGTTTTCCCGCATTGGGTTTTTTCGGGTATGATTGTCCAAAAATAATAGTGTCCCTTGTGTGTTTGTCTCAGTATTTCAGTTGTTGATCTGTATATGAGTTAAGGCTGCATTTGTTTTTATTTTAGTATTTATATTTATAAATAACTTGTTAATGGAATGAACAAGTAGGAGAAATTAAACCAGATAATGCAATAGGGATTTCTAACGTGTCAGACTTAGAAATTTCAACATGGTATCAAAGGATTGTAGATCACAGGAGAATTGAAGGCACCAACTATCATTTGGAGAATTTGCAGCAGTAGCAACTGTCTCGAGAGACAACGCCGTTCTAGAGCAGAAGCAGCAGAGAATAAGTGACATAGAGGGCATGCTTCATCATTTCGAGTCAGGAGGAGGGCCAGCGCAGAGGCTGAGAGGGGCAGATCAGACATACGTATTGCCTGGTCATCTTTCTCAGCCAGGAAGGATCGACACTGTGGCTAGGAGGAGCAAATTCTGCCGTCGTAGAGAATGGGCCTCTAATCCTAGTGCTATATGTGGATGATCTTTTCCTGACAGTATCATCCAAGATCATCAAAGACTGCAAGAAGAACCTAGTCATAGAATTCGACATGAAGAATTTGGGATAGATGCATTATTTCCTGGGGTTGGAAGTTTGGTAACAAAAGGGTGTGATCTTCCTTAGACAAGAGAGATATGGTACAAAAATATTGAAGAGATTCAAGATGCAGGATTGTAGACCTATGGCTACTCCAATGACCACCAACTGGAAGAAGATTGATGCATCAGAAGATAAAGACATTGATCCCACCTTGTACATACAACTTATAGGGTCCCTGATGTATCTAGTCAATACCAGGCCAGACATTTGTTACGTTGTCAACACCCTCAGTCAGTTCATGGTGGAACCTAAGAGGGCGCATTGGGCAGCAGCCAAACATGTTCTTAGGTATATACAAGGAACAATCGAGCATGGGCTATTGTACACCAGAGGCAATGACATCACGCTGAGTGGGTTCACTGACACAGATTAGCTGGAAGTTCAGTAGATCAGAAAAGTACAACTGGTACTGTTTCAACCAGTGTTGTTAAAATCGCGATAAAATCGCGATTTTATCGGAAAATCGCGATAAAATCGCGATTTTATCGGAAAATCGCGATTTTTTCATCTTGCCGATCAAATCGCGATTTTTATACGAAAAAATCGCCTAATTTTTTTTTGCCGATTTTTACTGAAAAAATCGCGCTTTTTTCAAAAAATCGCGATTTTTTCGAAAAAAGCGCGATTTTTAACAAAAAAATCGTGGGGGATCAGGACAGCATAGTTTTATAACTTTTTTTGGGTTTTTTCATGCAATGTTTTTTGAAAGAAACAAATAATTTTTGAGTGGGGTAGCTTAATGATCAAGTCTAGGCCCTAGTATGGATATGCTATTCATGGTAATGTTAAATTCTTAAAGTAAAAGTGACATTCTCCTTAATCTTCATTTTCATCCTTTTACTTAAATTTTTAACATTACCATGAAATGACTCAGGATGTTTGAGAGTGGTTCCAGCCTCATTGGATTTCATATGGAGAAAGTAGAATTTTAGATTTCATTTAAAATCCAGCAGACTTATCAGTTTTTCAGGATTTCAGGATTGGGAGATTGTAATGTTTCCAGGTGACACCACCTGCCCGGGCTACCCCTGCCACCAGTAGAGGACGTGGTCTACCTCCTATAGCTCCTACTTCTAGTTCTTCAACGTCTAGATCACATCAGACTCCACTGCCATTTCCACCTGCACGGGCACCAGCATCTACATCTAGAGGGAAAGGGAAAGCTGTGGCATTTTCTCGCAAGAGGGGCAGAGGAAATCAATAGGATTAGACTTTCATTTTATTGTATATGACATTATGACATGATGAGATACATTATCATATTTTTTGTTGATATTTTGAGGCTGAGTTGGGACTTACTATTCAGGACATGATTCAATGTTATGTGTGATTTTAGCGCTAGAAATGATATTAAACATCTTATATATTAGTTTTTTTATCATATTTATGTGTCAATGTATTTATTTTATGTTGTAGATGGTTTAGATATTAAAAAAATTGAAAAAAAATGAAAAAAAATGAATATTTTTGTGCCAAACGATTTTTTCCCGCTTTTTTCCGATTTTTTTCCCGATTTTAACGATTTTTTCCGCTTTTTTCCCGGCGCCGATTAAATCCCGATCGCGATGTGTGCAACACTGGTTTCAACATTGGATCAGGAATGACCTCCTGGTGCAGTTGGAAAGAAAAATCCGTGGCTCTAAGCTCAGCTGAAGCAGAATATATGGCAGCTAGCATAGCTTCGTGCGAAGTCATATGGCATAGGAAATTGCTTGTGGATCTATTCAGGAGAAGGATGGAAACGACCAAGATCATGTGTGATAATTAGAGTTGCATCAAGCTCTCTGAGAAACTAATATTTCATGATCGGTCGAAGCGCATTGATATTAGGTGTCACTTTGTCAGAGCCTGTGTCCAATGAGGGGCAGTACAATTGAGATACACTCCTACAGGAGAATATGTGGCAGACGTCCTCACCAAGGCTCTAGGAAGAACAAAGTTTATTTATTTCAGGGAGAAGATGGGGATGGTAAAGAAGCCATTTCAGTAGCAGAAATGGATAAGTGTTAGGAGTTGTAGTGCAATAGTTAGCAGTGGCAGTGCTATGGGCAGCATGTTGAGAGGGAGCTGTAGTACAGGTGCGGCAGTGGCAGTGGCAGTGTCATGGGTAGCAATACAGGAAGCAACAGTGCAGGGGATGTGAGGCAGCAGGCCAAGCATCAACACAGGTACTGATGCAGAAGATCAGTGTGATGTTTCTATAGTGAAACATTGCTAGAGCACATTCCTTGCTAAGAGGGAGTGTTGATTTTTGGTAGCATCGGATGTGCTCTAGCCTTGAAATTTGGAGGAGAGGCTAAGGCACATGAGATCTCCAAGACCCAGAAATCGTTTTGAGAAATTCCACCTGGATGAGGAGTTATTAAAATAATTAATATTTTTAATGGGTTCCTAAGTCTAAACTTAGGAAAATAAAAATATTAATGGGTATTAATAAAGATAAGGGTGAGAAGCTTCTAAGAGACGAGGATCAAGTCTATTTTAATCTTAGTCGTTGATTAGGGACTTAATCTCGGCTGTTGATTTGTCATCAAAAAAAGTATAAGAGAAGACTTGAGGATCATTTGGAGACACACCGACAGATACTTAGTATCTCAAGGAAAGTCGATTCTCAAGTAGAGGAGATCGATTTTAGAGGGAGAGTTGCAGGGTGGAGGAAGAGGACGACATTAGTAGCAGGCAGTGACAGAGGAGGAGGTGACGCAGGGAAAATGGGAGACAGTGCAGAGAGAGACGCAGTTCAGAGGAGAGACACAGAGCCTATGCAGGCTGACGCAAAGCCACTCAGAGCCATGCTGGACCACACAGAGTGACGCAGAAGTGGGAGCAGGGTCTCCAAAGTGTTAGAAGGTCTCAAAGGGATAGTCTCAGGTGTTTTCTTTCAGTTTCTTTGTAAAATCATTCCTTGTAAAAGCAATTGCTGCTGAAGATTAATAAAGCCCTCATTTGCTGCACCGATTTTCCCACATTGGGTTTTTCCGGGGACAATTGTCCAAAACTAAATGGGTTGATGTGATTGGTTCTTGTGCATGTATTTTTTCTTTGGATATTTGTGTGATAACTCATGGAGAATTTATTTTAATATTTACTAAAGGGATTTCTTAAATTACTTATTGTGAATAATAAGTAGGTGAAATAAATCAGTTGCTGCAGTAGTAGAATTTCAGTTTAGTAGTTTTCACATAAACTAAGGTTTATTGGGCCTCTTTCTAGGGCTCGATCCTCCTCCTCATGGACAGAACAAAAACCCTCCTTCAACTAGAGATTTAGTGGCTTGTTGTTCCTCAATTCGGCCTTTGATAAAGCCCTTTTAGGGCACAAATATAACACAAAATTCCGTCTTGGCTGACTTGGCTCCTTTTCATCTCAAACAAACCATTAAATTGCTCCTTCTCCAACTATGGCTCTTCCCAAGGTTCCGCGTCTCTCCTTAGCTTGTAAAGCTTCTTGAGATGGGTTGCTATGATGTGGTGGGACCTCTCCTTAGATCTCCTATATTTATACTTTTCCATAGTGAAAATTTCTGAATCTACACATCAGAAATCCTATTACAATCACTGGTTTATCATCTCCTACTTGTTATTACATTCAACAAGTTATTTAATTTATAAACAGTGATGAAAACACTATTGTAGACTACACTGACATACAGATCATAAACTAAAAATATATGAGACAAACACACAAGGGACACCGTTATTTTTGGACAACACGTCCCTGGAAAAACCCAATACGGGAAAACTGGTGCACTAGCTCTGAGGGTTTTCTATTATTAAGTAGTAGTTCTGAATACAACTTTGGATGCCCTCTTGGCAATCCAGTTACAGAGATAAAATATATTGGCAGAAACCTAGGTGATATTACTTCACTTCCCCTGGAAAAATCCCTCCGATCTGGCAGCTAAACTGATTATTCCTAGCTACAACTTCGCTGCCCTTTCGTAGTAGCTACATGGGCCTACGTGGAGCACTTTGAGACTCTTGCATTAGCGCTGCGCTGGCCTCACTACCTCCTGGAGATCTGACGTCAACCTTCTCGGCTGATCCTGCTGCTCCCTGGCTGATTTTAGACTTCTGCTGGAGGTCACTGATCCTCTGTGGTGGCATTGCGTCAAGCACTGCGTGGGCCCTCCAGGCCCAACGTTAGTCCTCCTTGGTCTGCGCTGCCTTCTCTAGTGTGTCTCTGCCTCTTTCTGCTGAGTATTCAGGGTTCTGAAGAAGATCCTCCACCCCAACTATCCCTGCCCCTCTGCTGCAACTCAGATCACCTGTTCGACTTTCTCAGCAAACCTCGCCCTAGAAAAACCGAACTGACTAATCAATTAGGTATCTCCAACTAACTCTCAAGCCTCCTCTTAATCAATGACTGATATTAAGTCCCTAATCAATGGCTAAGATTAAAACAGACTTGATCCACGTCTCTTTGAAGCTTCTCATCCATATTTTTATTAATACCAATTAATATTTTTATTTTCCTAAGTTTAGACTTAGGAATGCCATTAAAAATATTAATTATTTTAATAACTCACAATCTTGGTGGAATTTCCAAACGATTTTTGGGTCTTGGAGATGTTATGTATTCTAGCCCCCCACAAAATTCCGGAGCTAGAACACATCCGATGCTACCCAAAATCAACACTCCCTCTTAGCGAGGAATGTGCTCTAGTAATAATTCCTAATAAAAGCATCACACTGATCCATTGCATCAATCCTCTGTGCTGCTGATGCTTGGCCTGCTGCCTTTCATCCACTGCACTGCTACATCTTGTATCGCTGCCCATGACACTGCCACTGCCATTGCTGCATCTGTACTACAACTCCGTCACGAAATGTTGCATCATGCTGCCCATAACATTGCCACTGCTAACTGCTGCATTGCAACTGAGTTGCTAAGAAGTAAGCAACTGAAAGGTCACCCAAACGCTGACACTCTGGTCAGTCTGGATGCCTCGTGATGCTGAAGCTACGTCTGCTGCTAATTTGTGCTGACCCTCTACTGCTACTGCACTGCTGCAATCTGCTCTGTGCCTCCTGCACTGCTGCAATTCCACTGCGCTGCTTCAAACTCTGTCACTCTAGCTCTGCTATGGTTGCTCCATCATCCGTCGCACCAACTGACTCTCGTCATTCTGCTACTGTCATTAAGGGCTCCCGTAGTCATATGTGATCCAAGAGTTTGGACACCTCAAGGATCCTGTCCCACTGTGTAGTCCTAACTACAGCTCTATGTTGCCCCACGTCTTCTCCAGAGGTGCATGAGCATTCATGGCACAATCCTCGTCATCCTCCTCCTTGTCAGCTTTCGCTGGAGCAGCCTTTGAGTGTAACTCCTCTTCCTTGCCCTTCTTCTGAGGGGACTGAGTGGCGAAATGTCCTAGTTCCCCACATTTGAAGCATCTGACTTTGGTTATGTCTTTGTTTTTCCTCTTCCGCTGCCCTGGCTGTCTTGATCAGTGTTGATAATATTGGTATCGACAAAATATTGACGAGGGTCCAGAAAACATCTCATCAGCAATATCAGCGAAAATATCGGCAAGCATAAAAAATGCATAACATATTTAATTTTTTAGATTTTTAAAGATAAAACAATAACAACATGAAATAAACGCATTGACACATATGAAGAAAGCACTGATATATATGATGTAGTGGATGTAAAATAAAAATGATACATCAAAGGCAATACCAAATCTTGCTAATCCCTGATAATTGTCCAATCAAGGACTCAAATGTGGAGAACCAATACAAAATAACATCACATATATAAAAGTATCTCATCATCATGAGTTATAAACTTATATGTAGCAAAACAAATAAAACTAGCAGCTATCTATTTGAGACCAGTGCCCTCTCCCTAACAACTATCTTTCTGTCTTGTTCAGCAATTGCTTCAAGAGCTTTTTGTATAACCTCCACACTAGAAACCATACAAGGCATTACATCATGTGCAGGGAGTCTAGCCAGATGGTATTTCAATCGCGTAACCCCTCTTGACATCTTGGTCCCACACAATTTGCATGATAGATATGCCCGATTTGCCCCACCAACAGGCTCCCCATACTCCCAAAATGGGTCCAAGGCTTTCGACATATTTGTAATGAACTAATTCAAACCTAGGGCACAAAAAAACAAAAGATTGGCATTAAACCCCCCAACACAAAAAATAATAAGTAATAACCACCTCATTTAAAAAAATTTACTACATTATTTGCAATGTGAATGAAAAATGGCAATAAGAGGGTGCATAAGAAAGCTGAAAAAAAAATGAAGCTTGCTGTCCAAATATGGAGAAAACCCTTGCATTGGCTCCTGGGCATGAAAATCATAGCAAATGGAAAAAAAACAAAGAAACTAAATGTTGGTAGGCAAAGAGGCAAGCAAACATAACCCTAAGTCTATGAAAAAATCATTAACATAGGGGTTTTTAAGAACGTACCTGTTAATGGAAGAAATGAAGTTTGCCTCACTGTTCTTCAATCTTGGATCCACAAAAATTCTTAGTTGGTGGTGATAATGGTTGTTTAATCCTCAATCCCTCCTTGACAACCACCACAAAGCTCTTCCCCTTCCTTCTCCAACACTCAGAAATCGAAATGAGGAAAAAAAATGGCAAATTTCCCTTTTTTAGCTGCAGCCCAGCCAACTCGACGATATTTTATAATGTCGTGTGATATTTTATATCGTCGCGTGATATTTTACCAAGATATCGGTGATATCTCGAAAATATCGCAATATTTTTGGGAGCCAAAATTTCGCGATATTTTCTCGGCGATATTTCGGCTTGCCAAAAATATCGCAATATTTCCGATATTTGGTGATATATTGCCGATATTATCATCACTGGTCCTGATGATGCGAGAGCTGCATCCTCCTCCAACTCCTTCTTGGCTCTGACTCCTTTACTGCTACTCCCTGGCTTGGTCCTCTGTGCTGCTGATGCTTGGCCTGCTGCCCTTCATCCATTGCACTGCTGCATCCTGTATTGCTGCCCATGACACTGCCACTGCCACTGCCACTGCTGCATTTGTACTACAACTCCCTCTCAAAATGTTGCATCATGCTTCCCATAGCATTGCCATTGCTAACTGCTGCATTGCAACTTAGCTACTGAGAAGTAAGTAACTGAAACTTCACCCAAAAATTGACATGCTTGTCAGTATGGATGCCTCGTGATGCTGAAGCTACCTCTGCTGCAAATCTGTGCTGACCCTGTGTTGCTACTGCGCTACTGCAATTTGCTCTCTGCCTCTCACACTGCTACAACAGCCATTGCGCTGCTTTAGACTTTGGCACTCTAGCTCTGCCATTGTTGCTCCATCACACCTCGCACCAACCGACACCCGTCATTTTTCTACTGTCGTTAAGGGCTTCCGTAGTCGTATGTGATCCAAGAGTTTGGGCTACTCAAGGATCGTGCCCCTTTTGTGTAGTCCTCTTGATTACAGCTCTATGTCACCCCACCTCTTCTCCAGAGGTGCATGAGCACTCATGGCACAATCCTCGTCATCATCTTCCTTGTCAGCTTTTGTTGGAGTAGCCTTCGAGTTAGAAGCCTCTTCCTTGCCCTTCTCCCTGGGGCACTGAGTGGTGAAATGTCCTAGTTCACCACATCTGAAGCATCTGACCTTGGATATATCCTTTTTTCTTCCTTTTCTGTTGCCCATGCTATTCCGATGATGTGAGAGTTGCATCCTCCTCCTCCTCCTTCTTGACCCAGGCTCCTTTGCCACTACTTCCTGCATTGGTCAGCCTCCTGATCTCTTCTTGTCGAAGAGCTGCCCACATTTCCTCCCAACTGGGGAGAGAAGCTTTGCCCAAGATACTCTGGACAAATGACTCCCAGTATTTGGTGATTGCATTTAGGGTAGTCCTGACCATGAACTCAGGATTTGGTGTAGACCCCATGGAAGTCAGCTGGTCTCGAATCCCTTGCAACCTGAGGAGTAAGGGATCACTTTCTTCTCCCTTCTGCATCTGGTACTGTCTTAGTTGATTCTCCAATAGCATCTTCCGTTGAACGGAAGTCCCCTGGTACAAGGTGGTCAACGTCTCCCACATCTCCCTTGCTGTTTCCTTCTCAGCAATGTGTGGGACCACATGATCTTTGACCCCGTCTAGAATCATGCATTTAGCCTTCGCTTGAGCCTCCTCGTATTTCTTGAGAGGATCAACATCGACTGGTACAACTACCACTTTCAAGGCATAATCCTTGATGCGATTCTTGTCCAAGACTGCCAGGATCCTGGCCTTCCAGATGACAAAGTTGGATGCTCCATCCAATCTGTCCTGATCCCTCAGTCCATTGACTGCCATCTCTGCTCAACCAAATGTAGGACAGGTTCTCTTCTCCCTCTCCTACTGCTACTCCAACAAGACACGGATCTGGATTTCTTTGGCGCTAGAAATCCTCTAAGGAACAAGCTCCTCTAGACTGTTCGAATTTCTAAGTCTAACCTGTTAGAAACCCTTCATGTACTTTCTGATTTATTCCTGCTTACTTGTTCTGTTAATTAACAAGTTATTTACCATGTAAATACTGGAAATAAATACAAGTGCATGCTCAACACATTACAGATCATCAACTGAAGGAAACAAAAACAAGCACACAAGTGACACTGTTGTTTTTGGACTAATGTCCCCGGAAAAGCCCAATGCGGGAAAACCGGTGCAGCTATCAGAGGGTTTGATTTATTAAGCAGTTTCAGAATACAATCTGGGTGCCAAATTTGGCTCACCCAACAGAGAAAAATCTTGGTAGTAGTACCTCTCTACTCGGAAGCAGATATTCTGGTTGAAACCCCGGATAAACACTTCGGCAGCTCCAATCTGCCCCACGAAACCCCAACGTCAGCGTCTAGAGACTGTGTTAGTCTCTCTCTGGTCCAACGTTAGCCCAGCGTCTCTCTAGCTTGGCTTGTGTCAGCCTCTGGAGGCATTGTGTTAGTGCTCTGGCCCTCTGCGTCACCCACGCTAGCCCTCTGAGGCACTGTGCAGCTCCTGGCTGGCTCTGCATGATCCCTGGCTAGCTTTGCGTGAACCCTTGGCTGCTTTTGCGTCCCTCACTCCAGCTACTGCGCTGATCCTCCCGGTGCTATCTCTACCTATCTGCTTCTATATTCACTGCCCCTCAGCTGCAACTCTAATCACTCTCTCAACTTTCTCAGCAAACCCAACCCCAGAAAGTCAAAATCTTGATCTCTAGGTGTGTTCTCCAAGTGACCCTCAAGCATCCTCTTATACTTTTCTTGTTGACAAACCAAAGGCCGAGATTAAGTCCCTAATCAATGGCTAAGATTAGATCTGACTTGAGCCATGACTTTTGGACCATTCTAACACAGTTTTATATTAATTTACATTAAGATTTTAATTTCCTTAAGTTTAGACATAGGGACTCCGTTAAAAATATTAATTATTTTAATATCTCTCAAACTGTTTAGAATCTACCCAAACCCTTTCTGGGTATTGGATATCTCATGTGCCTTAGCCTCTCCACCAATTTTCGTGGCTAGAGCACATTCGATGCTACCCCAAGTCAACACTCCCTCTTAGCGAGTATTGTGCTCTAGTAATACGCCTCACTGAGCATCACTCTGATCATTCGGCATCGGTCCTTGTGCTGATGCTAGGCCTGCTGCCCAACATCCTCTGCACTGCTGCATCCTGTACTGCTACCCATGGCCCTGCCATTGCCACTGTTGCATCTGTATTGCAACTCCCTCTGCATCCGTGCTGTTGCCCATGGCCCTGCAACTGCCACCGCTGCATCTACACTGCAACCCCTCTCATCATGCTGCATCGTGCTACCCATAGCACTACCACTGCTAACTGCTGCACTGCAACCCAGTTACTGAGAAGTAAGTAACTGATCTCCCAACTTTGACATCTCCGTCAGGCTAGAAACACTCCTGATGCTGAAGCTCCCTTTGTCATTGACAAGTGCTCCCTCTCTGACCTTTGCGTTGCTGCAACAACTCTGTGCATCTCGCACCGTTGCACACCTCTCTGTGCCATCCTACACTGGTGCAGCACTCCTGTGCTTCTCACATTGCTGCCTCAGTTGTCCTGGGAATCCTGCACTTTAGCTCCCTTCTCGCTCCATCCGCATCCGTCTCTACTGACATCCGCCAGCACTACTACTCCTCTTCGGGGCTCCCGTAGCCAGGTATAATCCGAGAGGTTGGGTACCTCAAGGATCCTACCCCTCATTCCCTGTAGTCTGTCTGACTACAGCTCGATGTCTCCCCACTTCTGCTCAAGTGGCGTGTGTGCACTCATGGCATAGTCATCATCTGTCTCCACTTCCTTCTCTGCCCTTGCTGGTGCAACCTTGGTCTCGGAGGCCTCTCCCTTGCTCTTCTTCCTTGGACACTGGGTCGCATATTGACCCAGCTCCCCACAGTGGAAGCATTTGACCTTGGAGAGGTCCTTCTTTCATTTCTCCTGCTTTCCCTCAGATGTTAGGGTAGCATCCACCTCCTCCTCCTTCTTGATTTTGATCCCCTTGTCGCTGTGTCCCGCCTTGCTCAACCTTCTGATCTCTTCTTGGCGAAGAGCGGCCCACATTTCCTCTTAATCTGGAAGGGTCGCCCTGCCCAGTATGCTTTTGGTAAACACCTCCCTGTCTTTTGAGACTGCGTTTAGGGCTGTTCTCACCATCAATTCTTGATTCGGCGTGGCCCCTATGGAAGTCAGCTGATCCTAGCTCTCCTTCAATCGACCAAGGAAGGGTTCGATTTGTTCTCCCTTCTGCATTTGGTATGATCGCAACTGATTTTCTAGTAACATCCTTCTATGCAGAAAAGTATGTTTGTACAATTTCTTTAGGGCCTCCCACATCTCATTTGCCGTTTCCTTTTCGACAATATGTGGTACTACATGGTCCTTGACCTCGTCAAGGATGATACTCTTGGCCCTCGCCATTGCCTCCTCGTACTTGTCGTTATCAGCTGGGTCAACTGGGATAACTATTGTCCTCAAGGCAAAGTGCTTGACACGATTCCTGTCTAGAACGGATAGGATGCTGGCCTTCTAGACTACGAAGTTTGAGGCTCCGTCCAGTTTGTCCTGGTCTCTTACCCCATTCACCGCCATCTCATTTCTCCTCTCCTTCCCTCCTGGAAGTTCTCGGTATGACTCCCTCTGAGCCTCGATATCCCTCTTGGAAATCCTTCTGCCAATGTCGAGATGCCCCCACTCCGATCCTTAGTGCCGTTGCACCACTGATCCATATTTCTTGGCTAGAAAAAATTGGTAGCAACTCCTTCCTCCTTGGTCTTGCCCTATTAGGTACTGTTCTGACTACAGTATCCCACCAGCCTGACTCTGCAACTTACGCACAACCTCCTAAACCCCAACAAACTGAAGGTTAGAGCTCCTAGGCTCTGCGCAATCCTGGTACCGGCAAATCAACCTCCTCAGCCAACTGCGTCAGCCCTCTTGGTCTCTGCGTGGCTTTGCATTAGCCTGCCTTTGCCTCCCTCAGCCTCTGCGCTGACTCTTCCTGGCTCAATCTTGATGACACAGGCACTGTGTCACCCCTTCCTTGCTGCTACTCTGCTAGGAACAACTTCTGTCACTTGGGACAACTATTTTCTGCTACTGCTGCTCTGCTTGGCTGATGTCCTTAGTTCTCCTATGATCTGCAACCACCCTCTGATACCATGTTGGAATTTCTAAGTCTAACTCGTTAGAAACCCTTCATGTACTTTCTGATTTATTCCTACCTACTTGTTCTGTTAATTAACAAGTTATTTACCATGTAAGTACTGTAAATAAATACAAGTGCAGGCTCAACACATTATAGATCATGAACTGAAGGAAACACAAACAAGCACACAAGTGACACCATTGTTTTTGGACTAATGTCCCCGGAAAAACCCAATGTGGGAAAATCGGTGCAACTATCTTAGGTTTTGATTTATTAAGTAGTTTCAGAATACAATCTAAGTGCCAAATCCGACTCACCCAACAGAGGAAAATCTCAGCAGTAGTACCTCTCCTCGGAAGTAGATATTCCGGTTGAAACCCAAGATAAACACTCTAACAGCTCCAATCTGCCCCACGAAACCCCAGCGTCAGCCTCTAGGGACTGTGTTAGCCTCTCTCTGGCCCAACGTTAGCCCAACGTCACTCTGGCTTGGCCCGTGTCAGCCTTTGGAGGCACTGCGTCAGTCCTTTGGCCCTCTACGTCACCCACGCTGGCCCTATGAGGCACTTCGCAGCGCCTAGCTGGCTCTGCGTGAGCCCTGGCTGGCTCTTCGTGAACCCTTGGCTGCTTCTGCGTCCCTCTCTCTGGCTACTGCGCTGATCCTCCTGGTGCTATCTTTGCCTCTTTTCTTCTATATTCACTGCCCCTCAGCTGCAACTCTGATCACTCTCTCAACTTTCTCAGCAAACTCAGCCCCAGAAAGTCGAAATCTTGATCTCTTGGTGTGTTTGCCAAGTGACCCTCAAGCCTCCTCTTATACTTTTCTTGTTGACAAATCAAAGGCCGAGAATAAGTCCCTAATCAACGGCTAAGATTAGATCTGGCTTGATCCATGACTTTTGGACCATTCTAACGCAGTTTTATATTAATTTACATTAATATTTTAATTTCCCTAAGTTTAGACTTAGGGACTCCATTAAAAATGTTAATTATTTTAAGATCTCCCAAACTGTTTAGAATCTGCCCAAACCCTTTCTGGGTATTGGATGTCACATGTGCCTTAGCCTCTCTACCAATTTTTGTGGTTAGAGCACATTCGATGCTACCCCAAATCAACACAGACTCCCTCTGAGTCTTGATTTCCTTCATGGAAATCCTCCTGCCTAATTTCGGATCACTCCTCTCCAATCCTCCTTTGCTGATGCTCAGCAACCCGAATCTAGATCTCTTTGGCAAGAAATCTGCTAAGGCAGTGACTCCCTCTACCTCGGCTTTGTCTCATCAGACACTGTTCTGCACCAACAGCAACAACGTCCCATGAGCTCCTCAGATCGAATCTGCACTGCTCCTCTAGCCTCGGCAACTGACTAATTTGAGCCTCTCAGGCTCTGCGCTGGCCCAGAGAGCTGATGCAGTCACTATGTGAGCTCCTCTTGGGTATTGCGTCACCCTCTACAGGCTCGAAACGCTGATGCAGGCACTGCGTGAGAACCTCTGCGTCACTCCTCTGGCTCTGCGTCACTCCTTCACCTGCTCCTTCGCCTATGAAACAACACCGTCATTCGGGGCAGTTGCTTCCCTGCAGCAAATTCACTGGATCTCCTGGCTGATGTCTTCGTTGATCTACAATGCTCTGATACCATGTGAAAATTTCTAAATCTACACATTAGAAATCCTACTGCAATCACTGGTTTATCATCTCCTACTTGTTATTACATTCAACAAGTTATTTAATTTATAAACAATGATGAGAAACACTACTATAGACTACATTGACATACAGATCATAAACTGAAAATATATGAGAAAACACATAAGGGACACCGCTATTTTTGGACAACACGTCCCTGGAAAAACCCAATGTGGGAAAACTAGTGCAACAACTCTGAGGGTTTTCTATTATTAAGCAATAGTTCTGAATACAACTCTAGATGCCCTCTCTGCAATCCAGTTACAGAGATAAAATATACTGGTAGAAACCTAGGTGAGATTACCTCACTTCACTCGGCAAAATCCCTCCGATCCGACAACTGAACTGACTATCCCCGGCTACAACTGCGCTGCCCCTTCGTAGTAGCTGCGTGGGCCTGCGTGGAGCACTCTGAGACTTTGTGTCAGCTCTGCACTGGCCTCACTGCCTCCTGGAGCTTTGACGTCAACCTTCTCGGCTGATCCTGTTGTTCCCTCGCTGATTTGGTACTTTTGCAGGAGGTCACTGATCCTCTGCGCTGGCACTGCGTGGGCCCTCCTGGCACAGCGTTACTCCTCCTTGGTTTGTGCTGCCTCGTCTAGTGTGTCTCCGCCTCTCTCTGCTGAGTATTTAGGGTTTCGAAGAAGATCCTCCATCCCAACTATCCCTGCCCCTCTGCTGCAACTCATATCACCTATTTGTCTTTCTCAGCAAACTTTGCCCCAGAAAAATCGAACTGACTGATCAATTAGGTGTGTCTCCAACTAATCCTCAAGCCTCCTCTTATTCTTTTCCTGTTGATGAATCAATGACCGAGATTAAGTCCCTAATCAACGGCTAAGATTAAAACAGACTTGATCCACGTGTCTTAGAAGCTTCTCACCCATATTTTTATTAATACCCATTAATATTTTTATTTTTCTAAGTTTAGACTTAGGGACCCCATTAAAAATATTAATTATTTTAATAACTCGCAATCCGGGTGGAATTTCTCCAAACGATATCTGGGTCATGGAGATCTTATATATTCTAGCCCCTCCAGAAAAGTTCAGAGCTAGAGCACATTCGATGCTACCCAAAATCAACATATAACACAAAAATTTGGCTTCACTGACTCGACTCCTTTTCATCTCAAACAAACCATTAAATTGCTCTTTCTCCAACTGTGACTCTTTTCAAGGTTCTGCGCCTCTCCTTAGCTTGTTAAGCTTCTTGAGATGGGTTGCTATGATGTGGTGGGACCTCTCCTTAGATCTCCTATATTTATACTTTTCCATAGTTGCCTTAGGTGCCAATTTTAGTCCATCAAAGGTGCTCTCTTACAACAAATATAATAAACAATCATTATCTTTGGGTCTTTAACTGACAACATTGTGTTCAAAGCCCACCACTTGGGTACTTTTCCCATAAGGGTTCATTTTCGTGGGTTCAATCCACACAAACCTAGTACCACAATGTTTATGGGAGTACCTCCCAAGCTACACTTTTCAACAATTTGGAAGAATAATTTGTCTTCCAACATTGACTTTTTTGGTCCATTACTCAACTACTTGATCCATGAAGTCCCTAATGGCTAGTTGACTTGTCTAATGACCAGTTTGAATTGACTTCTTTTTTGACAAACTTGAACTTGACAACCTTTTTATAGTTCCCCAACACCTTGATGAATTTGCCAATTCTGCCACCTGGGTTTGCTGTAACTTGGCTTGATTTCATCTAGGTCTTTCTTCTTTTGACCAAATTATGCATTGTGTTGCAACATTGTCACTGTCTACTATGTGATCATTCCCTTTGTTGGATCTCTAACGCAATTGGGAAGTTAGGGAAATTGAGACTTTTGGAGAACACGAAACATGGGTTTTGTTCTTCTCGTTGAATAGAATAGACCACTCTTGACGTAATGCAAGCATCATTCTACCCAACGCTATCCCTATTCTACCACATGGAAACCTAGTTGACATGTTGACCAAGTTTGACCAAGCTGTAACTAGCCACTGTCACCTCTAATTGGAAAACTAGAACATGGCGTGGAATCCTCTCATGAAATTGCATGATCTAAAAGCATGTTGACATTTTGACGATAGGACCACTTTGCATTGGGAATTGTGAACCACCTTGAGAAACGTGAAAAGTTGTCAAATGACACTGCCATACTCTGAAAGATGTTTGAGGAATACTGCACCAAATCCAAGGCCACCTACACATTGTATAGACCATAACCATGTGGAATTACATAGGTGCACCTTGATACGGGTTGGACTGGCCCATACCCTGGTGGTCAACCCTACAAATGTAGGCTCCCATAAAACTATGGTCCATGAGTTCTCAAGAGAGTTCACCTAAGCCCCTCCAATCCTTTACGGGATGAGAGTAACTTGAAGTGAAACTTCAAGGGACCAACTATGGTTTGACCATGACAACAAGATTAAAACTCAGCAGATGCAGGTCTAGGATACCTAATATAGGCCCTCACTTGGTTTTTAAATTGCTTTTGACTTGTGAGCTTGGGCATACAATGGTGGTTATAAATACTACAAAGTGTTCATATGTACTCCTGCTGACATGAGGGGTAATGAATTTTACAAAATTGTCTAAAACTAGTATAGATCCATCTTAATTACAGATCTACCAAGCACTAAGAGGGATCAAATCTCTTGAAATGCAAACCTCTTTTTAGAATGTGAAACTTGAAAAATATTTACATGTTTAGAGATTTAATCCATTTTAGTGCTTGATATATCCGTGGTTAAGATGGATTTATAGTGGCTCTCTCTCTCTCTCTCTTTATATATATATAGACCATGTATAATTTTTCATTGTATGTGTGTGTGTCTCTCTCTTTATATTAGTTAATATGGATATTCAAACAGTTTAAATAAGTTCTATATTGAAATATTTACAAGGGAAATAGAAGATTTTGTTTTGTTTTCTACTTTTAATTACTTTGTCTGTATAAAATTGATATAAAATTATATTATTTAACATAGAAATTGAAATATTTTATATATAACTCCAATAGTGAAAGTGAAATGTTTTTGCCACATCTCTTTTATAATGGATTGTAATACTTGTTATTAACAATGAACGAAGTGAGCACAAGGATAATAGGATTATTGCTGTTTTATAATGCTTTTAATTTAAACTAAGCAAATATATATTATCATTTTTCTTTTTCTTATAGGCAGCATTGTTTTATTTATTTATTTAGAGTATATATATTTTAAAAAGGACATGTGTCAACTCCACATTGAGCACGGACAGAATCACATATTGCCCTCATTCTGGGCTGTAGAATGCACCTCTCGACGCAATGAGGCTAAAATCAAATATTCCTAATGTTATTGGGAGTATACAACATTATTATTCATGCTAAATGCCATATGGTTAGCAGTGGGATTATGTTGTCAATATCATATATTGAACTCATATATAGCATCTCTTAATTGTATAATGATAGTTAATGCTCCGAATCGACCATTTCTGTTTGTAATGAAATTTCAAGTTGTGTATATGATGTTGCTTGTTTGGACTGCGTTGTCTTCATCTTGCAACAGAGAGTTCTTTGAGCTGGTTCCTTACACTGGCAGTAGAGAATTCTTGACATATGTGGACAGCATATCAATTCTCCTGTGGATGATCTATATTTGGTTTTTAGTTGCCTCTCTTGTTTTTTTACATTTGAAGGGCTATCAAGATCAATATCTGCATGCAATTTTTATTAGTAGGCCATGACAGAAAAAAAAATCTCCTATTCTATTTTTGTATTTCTTATAATAATTGGAACCAAGATTTCATGATTATATCATATGACAAAAGTTCATCAATTGTCAACTGTTACGTGGCTGGATATATTTCCATGGAGTGCATCGTCCCATTAGAGTTGTGTTAGGCTACCAATTAAGGACAGTTGTAATAAGCATGAAATTTCTTCAGTACAAGTGAACCCTTTCCTTGAAATGTGCTTACTTTATATGAGCAGCTGTTAAGAACTGTTTTGTGCAAGATGATAATTTGATCTTGTTGAAGTTGAATCTAGATGTTTTGATATTTAAGCATGAAAATTGTTTACTTTTCTATCAGGTCAAACCTGAAGTAGTTTCTTGGTCCCCAAGAATTATTGTACTCCACAATTTTTTGAGTGCTGAGGTATGTAATCTATACTAAAATTATTCGATCTCTCTTCTCTTCAGTATATTATTTTTATATTATATTGAAATATCATATATCTGAGTGTTTCTGACTCTTGAGTTTCATGTGCTTTCATGTGTTAATTTTGAATGCAGTCATCTTATGAGACATATTCTGTCTGTAAAAAGTCATAAACTGGATTTAATTTTGAACTAGTGCTGGTCGAAAGAGATTATTTTGATAGTATTTTTTTTAGAGAGATAAATATCCATATATTCCATATGAGGAATATACATATTCTGGTCCATTCCATCAAAGTTTATCATGTCACTTGCGGGAATTGAACTTGGGTGGGAAGGATCCTATTCATTCTTCCCAACCACCCAGGATAAACCCTATTGACGATTATTTTGATAGTATAAACAAATTCTTTCTATTGATTGTTACTAGAAGATCCTGAATTTAAGGCTTCAACTATACTTTCAATTATACATAGCATGGTGCGTAATAACCATTGTAGAAGGGTTTGCAGGCTTTAGTAAATACACATTCAAAACAACACAGAGTATGGAGCCAAAGCATAAATCTCATTACTAGAGTGAAGCCATAGGTGTACATGAGGAAGTAAAAAAAATGTATAGGCTTGAAGAGAATAATGAATCCTCAACTGCTTCAGTAATATTAGTTTCCTAAGAATCTTCATGATGACTCAATATTTGTAACTTCCTCGCATAAATACTTCCTATGACACCATACACTATTCCTTTCTTTTGTAACTCCCAAAGTCATCATCATGATTTCAAGATCCTCAAAACTCCCTAAGAATACGATGATTGCATTTATGAAATATTATTCCTTTTTTGACATGCACCAAACCTCACTGTCTTATGTAATATAGGTTTAAAATTCATGACAGATAAACCCAAATTTTATTTTGACAGCTTACCTATAACATAAAATAAACAATCTAACATCCCCCCTAAGTGCTTATTTTCTCTCCCACTTATGTTCTAACACGTCTCTATTTTTCTCAAATTTCTCAGTACATAAAAGCTTTGTGAAAATGCCTGTGACTTGCTCTTCAGCGTTGTAATAGTCTAAAATCCTAATACTTTGAATTTGCATCAATTCTTGAGTAAATTGTTGATGCACTTTGATGTACTTAGTCTTCGCATGAAACACTGGATTCTTTGACAAATAAACTGTACCCAGTAAGGGTGGTCTATTCCATCTGATACAAGTCACGATCTCCTAGGATGACCCTTGGGCCTCAACCAAATAGCTCCACTTGTGGCTGCAACCGTGGCCTTATACTTTAGGTTGCCGTGGGTGAAAGAGAAACAGTAGGTTACAGTTTACTGCTCGAAGAAACAATCAATGAACTAAGGGAAAACATGTATCGAAATGTATAATTTCTTCTTTCATACATTCTACGTTGTTTGAATATGCAAAGCCTATAAGCTTGAACTCATCGGTGCTGAAATATTCCAAATGATAATAAAGAGTACCCTCAACATATCTGAGAATTGTCTTAGCCACTTGCCAATGAATCACCTTCAGTACAGCCATGAATCAAGAGATTAAGCCACAGCATAGCTGATATCTTGTCCAGTAGTACTCAGATAAATCAGACTCACAAATAACTGTCTGAAGATGAGTCATGCCATCAATTTCACATTTGTTGCAACAGGAGGCAACACTGGTCTATTGTCATCCATTCTGAATTTGTGTGAAATATCCTTAGCATATTTAGATTAGGACATGAAAATTTCATCATTGCTTTGCCAAACTTCAATTCAGTTATGAGGCTAACCAAAATCTGATGTTATAATTGAAGGAACTCATAATTGAGTTCTAGAAATCTGAACAGATCTAAAATCTGCAACTAATTGAATATGGATAATAGTATTATAACAGCAATAAAGACAGTAAATCAGTGCTGACAGCAGTAATTTCACTGCTAACAGCAAAGTATTCAACATTAATCAACTATAATTTTACAACAGATTATTAGAGAACCGTAATAACAGATTTTCAGAGTTGTAACAGCAGCTAAAGACCAAGATGCAGCAGAAGAACCATTAAAATATCATATATTCCAATAAGTCAGAGCTAGAAGATAGAGAAGAAAAATTCTTCCCTGAGAAGGCACAGTGACATCATCGGCTCTGATTATCCAAGGTAATGTGGATGCTACTCTTGGCCCAGCTTATTCTTCTAAAAAATAACTGCTAAATCCAAAGCTCTGGACACCTCATTCTTATTGCACGCATTATAAGTAGGCAAAGGGATACAAGAAACTATCAATACAAAATCGATTGATGGCTTTAAATAAGGAGCCATAATCACGTACCCTGTCAACAAGACTTATCCACAAAGTACACAAAATCTTTTGAGAAGTATAGCTTGAGAAGGAGCTTCTTGCACAGATTATGTGTGAATGTGGGAGAAGTAGTTCGAGACAACTTCTAATGACCATTTAATAAAAGTGGGAAATGATACCATCTTGTAATCTCACTTAAATAAATAAAAGTGAAAGCCGAATTTCCTATATTCTCTGAATCTTAAAAATCTAAATGAAATATTCTAGAGATTCTAAAATATTTGTGAACTAGATTTGATCTAATCTTAGCCGTATAGCTTATTGGTTTTTTTTTGTAAGTTCGGCATTGGTGAGGCTACATCATGGTCATGTTCAAGAATAACACTTGAATAGGGTGGGTAATTGAACTGGTGACTTAACATGTAAGACTGCCTTAACAACGCACCCGATCACTGTTGAAATTTCTAAGTCTAACCCGTTAGAAATTTTCCTGCACTATTTGGTTTATTTCACCGACTTGTTTATTTACTGAACAAGTTATTTAACCATATAAATACTGAAATAAACACAATGCAATCTCAACCATCTACAGATCATCCACTGAAAGAAATAGACAAACACACAAGGGACATTGTTATTATTTGACAATTGTCCCTGGAAAAACCCAACTTTGGAAAACGGTGCAGCAGTTTTGAGGGTTTTATTATTAAGAAGATTTTCTTGAGTACAACTGGGTGCCAAACTGGGTCACCCGACAGAGAAATCTATCTGGCTATAATACCTCTCTTCGGAAGTAGATATTTTGAAAGTCTGCTCGAAACTCTCTCCAGCGTCTCTCTGAGGCTTAGCGTTAGCCCTCCTGGCCTCTGTGTCAGCGTGAAACCCTTTGTGTTAGCCTTCTAAGGCTCTGTGCAGCTTCTCTGACCCTCTGCGTCACTTCTGCAGCCTCTACGTCACTCACGCAGGTCCTCTACGCAGTCACTGCTGGACTCTGCGTGGCTCCTGCTATCTTTGCGTCTGCCTCCCTACCTCTATGCTAGTCTTTCGACACTGTCTTTGCCTCTCTGTTATGCACTCACTGCCTTTCACAGCAACTTTGATCACTGGTTTGATTTCTCTTAGCAAACCCCGCTCTAGAAAATCGAACTAATTGATCACTTTGTGTATCTCTAACTGACCCTCAAGCCTCCTCTTATACTTTTTTATGTTGAGTCTTCAACGGTCGAGATTACATCTCTAATCAACGGCTAAGATTAGATTTGGTTGATCCATGTTGTTTAGAACCTTCTAACCCAGTTTTATATTAATACCCATTAATATTTTTATTTTCCTAAGTTTAGACTTAGGAACCCATTAAAAATATTAATTATTTTAATATCTCCTTCACCGGGTAGAATTTTCCCAAACCATTTTTGGGTTTTGGAGATCTCATGCGCTTTAGCTTTTCCATCAATTTTCATGGCTAGAGCACATCTGATGCTACCCCAAATCAACAATCATTGTCTATCGAAGACCCCATGGACTATTTTTTTGTATGTTAGGCAACAATGAGGCTACATCATGGTCATGTCCAAGAATAACACCCGAATAGGGTGGGGAATTGAACTAGTGACTTAACATCTAAGAGTGCCTTAATAGCGCACCTGATCACCTTCTATCCAAGACCCCATGGACAGTCGTACAACTTATTGTTGAGATAAGGTTGGTTTTTGGATTAAAGACATTAATTTCTAAGATTTGGGATATTAGTTGTTACGATTGAGGAGATTAGTTATTTCTCTTAAAGAATAAATAAAACAAGACGGGAGAGGTTGAAGGTACACAATTTGTACACCAAGTAAGACTCAAGAGATCAAGAGAGATCATTGAGCAGATCCAAAGCATAGGAGAGGAGCCGAGATTGAGAAGAAGGTCAAAGTACAGTCCATATGGTACTGTACAGTTCAGTTAGAGAGATTCTCAGTTTACCTGCAGGCAGATCTATCTCATTGAGTGTAGATCTGATTTTTTTTGTGTATACTGTACAACTGTTAGTTTAACAGCTTGTGGAGGTTTCTCTGTAAGCTTGGAATTTTGAAATGAAAAGTTGATTTGAGGGGGTAACTATCAGTGTACCATGTGTATGCTTTTGTTGTTCTTTTTTCAGCTATATGTGTGATTGTTGCATGTTCAGAAATATTTATTTTTGAGGTTAAATAAATTCAGATCTGATTTATTTAGTTAAGAGAAACATAGGATAGCAGTCGCCTTGGGCTTAAAATTTGACAAGGTCTTCGCAACTAAGTGGTAGTTGGGAAAGGTGGCCATTAATTCTAACACACCTATCCTATTCTAAGTTTTGCCATCAAGCCTATAAATCACTTTTTAGCTACGGTTAGCCCATTTAATAGAAAATGAGGTGTTTAAACTTCAACTTTTCACTACCTAGCATGATAATATCATTTCTTCTTCTAAGCTGGAAACAATGTTAGTCTTCGGTAGCATCAGAAGTGCTCTAGCTTTGAAAATTGGTGGAGAGGCTAAGGCAAATGAATTCTAAAGAACCCAGAAACCGTTTGGTGAAATTCCACTTGGATTATATTTTATTAAAATAATTGATATTGTTAATGTAGTTCTTAAGTCTAAACTTAGGAAAATTAAAATATTAATGGGTATTAATCAAAATATCGGTGAGAATGATCTAGAAGGCAGATCAAGTCATGTTTTAATCTTAGTCATTGCTTAGAGACTTAATCTCGGCGGTTGAGATTCAACAGGAAAAGTATAAAATGGAGGCTTGGGGTTCATTTGGAAACACACACAGAGAGGTTGAGGAAATCGATTTTCTGAAGTGAGAAGTTCTCAGGAGGAAAATCGATTGGGGAGATCTTGTAGTAGAGGGGCAATGAGAATCTGGGAGAAGGACTTTCCGGAGAATACAGATAGAGAGGCAGAGAGAGCCAGCAGAGCAGAAAAGCTGCCTGTCACGCAGAAGCCGAAACTGCCAGGAACAACCGAAACCGCCTGGAACTGCCGAAACAACCAGGGAAGCTGATGCAGAAGGCAGAAGCCAGAACTGCCGTGAACAGCCAAAACTATTGGGAACTACCGGAACAGTTGGGAAAGCTGACGCAGAGGGCAGAAGCCAGAACTGCCAGGAACAATCATAATTGCTAGAACAATCAAGAAAGATGTCATAGAGGGCAGAAGTCGGAACTGCCGGAACAACGGGGAAAGCTGATGCAGAGGGCAGAAGAGGTGACACTGAAATAGTCGGGGTTAGCCAATATTGTGCCATATTAGTCGGAATTCTTTTGGGTGAAGTGAGGTAAAACTCACTCAGATTTTACGCCAGTATTTTCTCTGTAAAGGATTGCTAGATGAACATCCTAGATTTGTATTCAGATATTTCTCCTGCATAATAATAAAACCCTCAGAGCTGCTGCACCGATTTTCCCGCATTGGGTTTTTCCGGGGACTATTGTGTCCAAAAATAACTGTGTCCTATGTATCTTGTTCTTTGCTCTGTTTTTTGTTTCATGAGATCAAATATTAAATTAGTGTAAGCTGCATAAGTAATTTGCTTCAGTATTAAGAAGATAACTCGATGAATGTAATTAAAAATCAAGTAGGTGAAGTAGATTCAGATTTGCTACAGTAGGGGTTCCTTCGAGTCTAGGAATTTTGACATGGTATCGGAACATTGATTTTGAAACAAGAAGAGCAGATCCAATGTTGAGCAGTGATTCTGAAAGCTGCACTTGGTAGCATTTCGAATCCCCTTGAAGAATTGCGTAGTGCTTGCCGGGAAGCAGATTCGAGGAAATCTCTCTCTGAGTGAGACGACAAAGAGGTACGATTTCTAGTTCGCGAGTTTGTAGAGGCAGAGGGAGTGACGCAGAGCCTCAATGCAGCGCTTGAAGGGTGCAGTTTTTGCCAGGGCAGAAATTCGCTGGAAAAGAACGAAGACATGTAGAAGGGGAATTTTCTCCTTAGAGAACTGTCCGCCAGACAGTTCGAATTTCTCACTTGCTGAGCAGTGCTAAGCAGTGACTAGAGGAGCCAGTTCGATAGTTGGGTGAGATGGCGTCGCATGGGCTCAGAGATCAGGGCAGGTTGGAAGGTGCTTCCAACTATGTCATATGGAAAACCAAAATCTTAACTGTTCTAGAGGAATGTGATCTACCTACGTCAATAGTGTTGTTGCTGTTCCTGCTGACAATGATCAAAAGAAGAAGTACAAGGCCGAGCAGGGGAAGGCAAAGAGGCTCATTCTCGATGGAGTTCGAGATCATGTGGTCTCACACTTGCAGGGCAAGGATACAACCCAAGAGATGTGGGAAGCCTTGTCTTCTCTATATGAAGGCTCTTCTGAACAACAGAAGATGTATTTGGAGCAGAAGTTGCAGCGGACTTTGATGCAGAAAGGAGAAGGGGTGAACCTCTATCTTCAACGTCTTTAGGACACTAGAGACCAACTTGCTGCAGTGGGGTCCACTCCTCAGCCAACCGCGATGGTGAGGATAGCCCTGAATGGAGTCTCGGATAGATGGAAAGTTTTTGTCCAAAGCATATTGGGCACAGGAAAACTACTTTCATGGGAGGAGATGTGGGCGGCTCTACAATAGGAGGAGTTAAAGGAGGGACCTAGTGAAGGTCAACCTCAGTGGCAGCAGTGGGAGTGGCACAAAGACGAAGGAGGAGGAGGAGAACACAACTCTAGCATCAAAGGGACAGCAGAAGCCGAAGCAAAAGAAGGACATTTCGAAGGTGAAATGTTTCAGTTGTGGCGAGTTGGGCCACTATGCATCCCAGTGTCCTTTGAAGAAAAATGATAAGGATGAGAAACATGATCCTAAGGCTACTTCAGCAAAGCTTGACGAGGATGAGTTTGCCATGAGTGCCCACGCATCTTCAGGAGGGAGATGCGGCAATATTGAGCTGTAGTCAGGAGGACTACATGTGGGCAGGGTCCTTGAAGAGTCCACCTCTTGGATCAATTCCTTGCTACAGGAGCCCAAAATTCAGCAATAGCGAGATGGACTTAGTGTCAGATGATGCAGTGGATTGTTTGGAGGATAGATGTAGTTGTTTGGGACCAGAGGATCAGCGCAGAGCAAGGTTGGCAGCAGTGTAGATGGCACAGTGTAGAAGTCAGCAGCAGCACATAAGACTCAGAGGATTAGCAGCAGTCAGATTCCAACATTCATTGTGTTATGCTGAACATAGTTAAGTTCAACTAATTTTGGATGTTTTTCAGCTGCTTCTCTCAGCAACTGAGTTGCAGCACGAATGCAGTGTTAGCTGTGGCAGTGTCATGGGCAGCAATATAGTAACAACAACAACACAGTGTTGGTGGCAGCAATAGTGCAGAAAGGAGGTGCTTCAGAACAGAGCAACATGCAGGTGGACATTGTTGCTAGAGCACTTTCCTCGCTAAGAGGGGGTGTTAGTTTTTGGTAGCATTGGAAGTGCTCTAGCCTTGAAAATTTGGTGGAGAGGCTAAGGCACATGAGTTCTAAAGAACCTAGAAACCGTTTGGTGAAATTCCACCCGAATTGTATTTTATTAAAATAATTAATATTTTTAATGGGGCTCCTAAGTCTAAACTTAGGAAAATTAAAATATTAATGGGTATTAATCAAAATATGGGCGAGAATGATTTAGAAGGAGGATCAAGTCATGTTTTAATTTTAGCCGTTGATTAGAGACTTAATCTCGGCTGTTGAAGACTCAACAAGAAAAGTATAAAATGAAGGCTTGGGGCTCATTTGGAAACATACATAGAGAGATTGAAGAAATCAATTTTTTGAGGTGAGAAGTTCTCAGGAGGAAAATTGATTGGGAAGATCTTGCAGTAGAGGGGCAGTGAGAATCTGGGAGGACTTTTTGGAGAATACAGACAGAGAGGCGTAGAGAGCCAATAGAGCAGAAAAGCTACCTATCACGCAGAAGCCGAAACTGCTAGGAACAGCCGGAACACCCGGGAAAGTTGACGCAAAAGGCAGAAGTCGAAACTATTGGAATAGCCGGGAAAGTTGACACAAAAGGCAGAAGCCGGAACTGCCGGGAACAGCCAGGACTGTTGGAATAACTGGGAAAACTGACGCAGAGGGAAAAAGTCGGAATTGCTGGGAACACCCAGAACTGCCGAGAACAGTCGAGAAAGCTGACGCAGAGGGCAGAAGCCAGAACAACCGAGAACATCCGGAACTGCCGTGAATTGCCAGAACAATCGGGAAAGTCGATGCAGAAGGCAGAAGAGGTGACGCAGAAATAGCCGGGGTTAGCCAGTCTTGTGCTGGATCAGTCGGAATTCTGCCAGGTGAAGTGAGGTAAAACTCAATCGGAGTTTCCGCTAGTATTTTCTCTATACAGGATTGCTCGATGAGCATCCTAGATTTGTATTCAAATATTTTTCCTGCATAATAATAAAACCCTCAGAGTTGTTGCACCGATTTTCCCGCGTTGGGTTTTTTTGGGGACTATTGTGTCTAAAAATAAGTGTGTCCTATGTATTTTGTTCTTTGCTCTGTTTTCTGTTTCATGAGATCAAATATTAAATTATTGTAGGCTGCAAAAGTAATTTGCTTTAGTATTTAGAAGAATCACTTGATGAATGTAATTTAAAATCAAGTAGGTGAAGTAGATTCAGATTTGCTGTAGTAGGGGTTCCTTTGAGTCTAGGAATTTTCACATACAATACATATTTACAGAGGAATAGTGGTACTATAACAGTGCCCTCTCCTTGAATTTCTTTGCCCCAAAGCAATTGTAGTGATGACATTTTCGCAAATTCTGGCACAAAGAACTACAACAACAATTATCTGGATAAAAATATGATGACCCAGCCACTTTTTTTATTGTCATGCCAGGAAGCCACTAAGGCAACATAGATCCCTCTCAACAACTAGCTAAAGGGGGGCACATGGCTTCCAGAGAGCTATGTTAACCAACCTTATCCTTTTACATTGAAATTCGTAATCACTAATAAATATATTTGAGGGGCATGCTCCCTTTTCCAATTCCAAATGCTAAATCATGACACATTCCCATTTTCCATGCGGGCCTAATTTGGTGTGCCTCACTCTATTTGCCAAGGTCAACATTTTAAAGTTGTATTCCTAATAGATTCATGGCCAAAATAATCATAGTGCCCATGATAAAGTGATGATAAGAATTTTTAAAATAATTTATCCTAGAACCATAGTCCAAACTTACGAAAATAGTTAATTAATCCTCATTAGCCAGAAATATGTGTATTCTCTAGTAGAAAGTATCCAAATACATGAACAAAATTCATGATAAAGATGCTAGAATACAAATATATGACCATGATACACAATGGGGTGATGTGATACACCCTCCTAACTAAGTATACCACCAAGGAAACCATGCATATGTTGGAAATAATGAGGAATGTGGTTGAAAAAATGGCCCTAGGGGCATGGGTCACTTTGTGTCGATGTCTTTAAATGAAGGCACTACACACCTACTATAGTGTTGAGTTACTAACTTACTAGGCAATCTTGGTATTTCTCAGTGAACCA
Source organism: Pinus tabuliformis (assembly GCA_031772625.1). Lineage (NCBI taxonomy): Eukaryota > Viridiplantae > Streptophyta > Pinopsida > Pinales > Pinaceae > Pinus > Pinus tabuliformis. The sequence continues at coordinate 1,282,541,411 of CM062818.1, read as the reverse complement.
TCATGGTGATGCCCAAAAAGGTATGCGTGTCCATGGAATGCCCATGGGAAAACTAGTAGCCAATCTATAATGATCACATCTGTAAGTTCAATGATGCTTGTGCTCTAGAATATGCTCATGTGTGCTGCTTTAAAACTACTACAAGATGATGGAATCATATGCTTTTGAATATGTTCATGTATGTTGCAGTGAAACTGCTAGAAGACCATGGGTCATGTTGCATAGACCCCCATGTAGTATATGTGGTAACAAGCCCTAAAAAGAATTCTATGCGATCTGTATAATTAACTTCAGAATTACAATTTTAACCTTAGTAAGAAAATGTTTTTCCTTGGAATATTTACCTGGGAATTTTTGGTTTCCTTGTGTTTCGTGCCAAATTGTGTTATCTATTTGTTGTTTTGGGGGTTGGCTTGTTATATATCTACTTGTGCTGAGTTGTGGTCTTCATTCAAGGGTATTAGTTTATGGTATACTGTATTATCAAATAGGTGTTCTAGTCTTAGATGATGCTAAGAGGCTAACGAATGCTAGAGCTCCAAAACACAGAGAGGGTTTCGTGAAATAAGCTTGGGAAACACCTTAATTAATTTAATTTTCTATAATTAAAATATTTCCTAAGTCTATAACATAGGAAAAGTGGTAAATTAAAGTTAATTAATGAAGAATGTTCGAGATTGCTCTAAAGGCTTCTATTGATGAAGTCTAATTGATCTTTGCCGTTGATGGAGATTAAATCGTGGTCATTGAAGACTCAACGAGAGATTATAAGATCAGGTCGAAGGGCTTGGAGATAACGTCAAAGTCATCAAGGTGATCGTAGTGGCAGATCGAGCCACCCAGCTCATAGCTTCAGTAAAGGTGCAGTTCGAGCTAGAGGGAGAGCATCAAAGAGAGGGAGCAGCAGACAATTTGGGAGTAGAATTCTGGAGAGTTTTCCAGTGATTCTGCAGTGTCGGAGAGGTAGGCAATAGGTGGCCGAATTACCCATGGAGAGGGTTGCAACAACCAATGTGAGTAGCTAGAAACCCCAGTTAGAGTTGCCAGAAGAGCTGCAGATCAGCAGCTAGAGGCAGAATCTATTACCAGATGTAGGTGCGAGTGGTTTCTAGTGATAGAGGGAGGCAGGATGGCTCAGTTAGAGCTAGTTTGTAATCTTCCCAATTTTTGTGAGTGCAAAATTCACTTAGGAGTTTTGCCAATTTTGGGTGATATTAAATAAAAAGAAGAAAATATTATTTTGTGGGAGAAAAGTGGAAATTGTTATTTTAATGAAGAATGGCAGCAAAGTAATATTTTATTAGTGGAAAGTGGGGACCACCAAGGGAGAGGGCTAGCAATTATAAATAGAGCTTGGAGGCCTCCATTTGATATATTTGGATTATTTGACAATTTAACACTAGTTCTCTTGAGTTGCTTAGCCAAGACAACCTATGTTGTTCAGCACAAGGAATTTCTGAGCGTGAATTCCACTCTCATGTCGGAGAACTTCGAGTGTCTCCCTAGTGAGGCAATTTGGGGAGCTCAATTCAGAGCTTCCATTGGACATTGTTGCAGGAGTTTACTCAGCAATGCACATTTCTTGAGTGCAAAGGTATATTTGTGGAGGACATTGTGGGAGCACGCGTGGGTCAGAGGCTTTGGGCTTTTGCAGGGAATTTTCATATTGTTAGACCAGAGTTTGGACAACGATTCGCCAGGATGGATTGCAGGTTATTACTCTGGTCAATTTTTCTATCTTTTGATAGGGGCACATAAGTTATTTGACCAAGTGTTGTGTAAGGGTTTAAAGAAGTGGAGTCGGGAGAGATAAGGGTTGAAGATAGGAGGTATTTCCCAGTGGATAATTTCGCCGAAGTTGGGAGAAATTTCCCGTGGTATATTTGGCCATAATTCAGTAGTATCAAAACCATGGGGCGTTTTCTGGGTAGTTTGGGCAATTCACACTTGTTGGGGTCACCGGGGGTCAGTGGATTCAACCCAAACCCTTTCTGGGTTTTTGTGGGTTTATTGAGAAGAGTCTCCGGCTAATTTTATAGAATTTTCCAAGTGATATTCAGGCCTGAAATCCACATTCTTATAGTAGGGCAAATTGCTAGTTCGCTGAGGAATTTGCATCACTTGGTGAGCTTAGTTTTGGCTTGGAGTTGGGCCAAACCATTTCTGGGTTTTTCTGGGTTTTGGAAGAGGAGTTTAGAGCTAAATTTTCAAAGCATTTTGAGGAGTATTCAACCCTAAGATCAACATTCTAGCCAACAATTAGTAGCAACTTATTTCTGGATAGTGCATAGATCACTCTGGGACCATTTCTACCACTTGGGTTTGGGCCATTTTTCTGGGTTCTGCTTAGCTTGCGTAGCAAGCCCAAGTTCCAAAATTTCATCTTGTTTTATGTACTCCTTTATCATAAAATTAATTAAATGTCTTAGATTGTGTTGTTGGACATTTTGGTGTTTTAATAGTGTATGAGTTCCAGTTTATTTATTGTTCCTAGTCCATGGGTTGGTATTAGCTGCTAAATTCCAGTTAGGAATATTATAGTGGTACCAGAGCCATGATCTTGGCCAACTGTGGGCCTTAAGCCAAGTGATGACAAGACCAGAATAAAAAGCTAAGAAATCATGGGATCCAAAGAAAGGTTAAAATCAAACAACATGGCAGTAACCTTGAATGAGGTGATTAGGATGCAACAAATGATGATTGATGTGGGGGAGCAACTGATTCATACCACAATTGGGAATCAAGACCATTCTCAATTATACAACAAATCCACTATGCCCAAAATTATGGATAATACATCAAGATGGCAAGACATGATTGCAACTGATGTGGAGTTATTGGTAGCAAATTGGAGGGCATACCAATCATTGGGACATGACATTCAGGTGTCCCTCTCCTTTTGGGAGTTTTGTGAACTAAGAGACATGCACAAATCAGTGGGAATTTAGTGGAATTATGCAAGGATGATGAGGAGGATCAAGGCAGAAGATGAAAAAGTAGTTGAAGGGGCCATGGGGGACAAGGAGACATTGAGCATACACCCGTTGATGAGATGTTGACAGTTGATGAGGTACCCAGTGTTGTGATCGAGTTTTCAGGTGATAGCAGCACACCACAGGTTGATGAGGCGCCGAGAGACATCTCCACCATTGACGATGAGCTGATAGGTATAGAGGCATCGCGATCTATGACAGAGCTTCTGGATGATAGTCACCTACAACCGACCGGTGAGGATGTTTTATATGATGGGTTGTTGGTGGAGTAGTTGGAGGCTCAATTTGAGGCCATTTTGGAGGAAGATGCACAACCATCCTAAGGACTAGACATTGACGAGAGGTAGCACAGAGAGCACATGTTGGGATTCCAGCATGTTGACAAGGTCCACAATGTTATTATCTCATCCTTATGCATTGGATGGAGAGAGGCGGAATTTTCCAGAGAGATCATAGGGGATGACCAGGTTAGTAGGGGCCAGCGACTTGAGCTAAGTATGGCACAACGTTAGCATGGAGGGCTTGTCTTGTACATAGGTGATTGTACATTCGATCCCTCTTTTGGGATTGAATGGCGAGAGGTACTGAATTGGTACCCGAGGGAGTAGGTTAGGCAGTTGGCTACATCCATGGCCACATTTTAGCAGAGGCCGTGGATTACTAGAGGAGTACGAGGGCAAGATTGTTGTTGGGATCTAGGTGGGAATCCCCGTCACAACATGGGCTTAGTTAGTGATGGTATTAGTAGTGTGATAGGTTTGGTGACCAAGCTCCCACACACTTTTAGATCTCCATCAACGCTAATGTCGGGTTGGATTGACAGGGGGCAAGCAAACTCCGTGGGTTGTCTGGAGATGTTGGGCGTGCATGGGACTGTAGGATGTTCAACATACTTTGGTAGGGGATGTTAGAAGGAGGTGGCATCAACAGGCTATCAGACAAGGCATTTTATGGAGACAGTGCTCTCTTATTGGCATATTGGATGCAGGAGCTACTTAGGCTAGGCACAACTGTATCATTCCCGTTAGCATGTGAGAAGCTAGGCCGCTCAGGTCTACTAGGGCAGATGAGGAGGTATAACCCACATCATGGTGGATTCACTAGTAGAGTAGTCGATGCATTGGCACATGTGGGATGGTTGAGGATGCATGGTGGTGCGACAATTGGCGTAGGGGTTCAGTGGTGGACAAAGTTGTGGCACAAAGTTCAATGTTCTGCAGAGGAGCACAAAAGTGCATGGAGGAGTGTCGTAGTGTGTTGGATTGCGCTGTGGAGTAGGAGGAGCGTCTCACATCACATTGAGTAAATGAGTGGAGCGACAGGTACAGTGACACATGCAGGACATGAGACGGTATAGGATGGTATAACAATAGTAGGGGGTACCCAGTGGTGTACAGGGACAAGTCTCGGTGTACAGTGGCATGCTAAGGAGTACGAGGATAATTGTTGTTATGTAGTGGCATATGGTGCAACACAATGGCTCTTAGAGCATTGCTTCCAAGGAGACTTATGGACAGGGACATTAGGGGTACCATTGGGTGCAACTCACCCAGGATCGATGAGGACATTGTTAAGCATCTAGGGATGCCATGTTCAGCAGAGACAGGTCTTTGATTGGGTTACCAGTGGATCCGAAGCAGAGAGAGGGACGTCCATAGGATTACTCTTCAGTATCCCTCCAAACTCTTGATCATACCCTTGGGGACCTACCCAGCCATCACTCTCCAGTATTGCTTATAGTCGCAGAGCGTTTGGTTGCTGCCCCTTGATGCTCTCAATACAGACATCAGGACATGGGAGGATCGATCACCCTAGGCAGTTGGATGAGACACAATGTGTCGTTGGAAGGAGGGAGACTCCCTAGTTGAGACATTTGGTGGGTGCACAAGATGACAGATACATGCTTAGGGATGGCGTGGTTTATTGCCGAGGTAGCATACGTTCCACCCTTGGGCTCACACTTGAGGAGTTGATTGCGAGGGAGCTGCATGAGGCACTTTCAATGAGACAATCCGAGGCATTATATGAGCATGAGGCACAGTGGATGGTAGACCTTGTCTACAGGCAAATGTTTAGACTCTAGGTAGTATCTGGGTGCGCTTTCAGGAGACAGGATAGCATATTTCATTGTGTTCTGGCAGGAGCAAGGAAGATTGGCATGCGTGGGACAAATTCTTAATACTTGGGTTGCATCTATCAGATACATACAGGGGTCAAAGACGAGCCACAAAGGGGTCCCAATAGGTAGGAGTAGGTCACAACCGCAGGCAGGGAGTTGTGGGAATTGTGTATCTCTAGTATGGCTATGGGATCCAATTGATTGATAAGACACTCCATTCTATGATGAGGACGACCATAGGAGAGGGTGATCTAGTTCACGTTGCGTGTGACGCATGGGAGATCGCTGAAACCTCCATTGTATGGTGAGGTATCTTTATCCTGTTGCTGCTCAGAACTGAGATTGACAGCGGATGGGTAGACATTGACATCATGGAGATGCCTGGGCAGGACAATCTTGGCCTTCCCAGATATTCCACCATCAAGTTTTAGGAGGGGAGGATACAGTTTGAGCATGGTGGGCAGTTTATCATAGTGAGAGTGGCATAGCATCAGCATGGTGGCACCCTTCTGAGACTAGCATGGGATCCGGGTACAACAAGATTTGGCGGTTCAACTACCCTTAGGCGTGAGCTGGTTTCTACAGGGGAAGATCATTCAAATATTCCATTGGGTTCTAGTGATTCATTGTTGACATTGGGTGTTGATTTTTGGTAGCATCGGATATGCTCTAGCCATGAAAATTGGTGGAGAGGCTAAGGCACATGAGATCTCCAAGACCCAGAAATCGTGTGGGGAAATTCCACCCGGATGGAGAGATATTAAAATAATTAATATTTTTAATGAGACCCTAAGTCTAAACTTAGGAAAATTAAAATATTAATGTGTATTAATATAATATGGTGAGAAAGTTCTAAATAACGAGGATCAAGCCAAATCTAATCTTAGCTGTTAATTAGGGACTTAATCTCGGTCGTTGAATCGTCAACAAGAAAAGTATAAGAGGAGGCTTGAGGGTCAACTGGAGATGCACCAAGTTGTGATCAGTGAATTCGATTTTTTGGGGCAGGGTTTGCTTAGAAATCGAGTTAGTGATCTATTGCAGTGGGGCAGTTCGACAAAAAGTCGAGAATACATAATAGAGAGGCAGAGATAGAGCCGGAGAGACAACACAGAGGCAGCCTGGGCTGATGTAGAGGCAGCTAGAGTTGACGCAGAAGCTTGGAGGGCCAACGCTGAGGACACAAGAGGCCGAGAAGCTGACGCAGAGGCTAGCAGAGTTGACGCTGGGCAAAAAGAGTTGCACTGTGGTGTTTTCGTGGGGTAGACGAAGAGCTGAGAGGCAGACGCAGAGCCATAGAGGGTGATGCAGTCCCTAGAGGGTGACGCAGTTCCAGAGAGAAGCTTGGACCAACTTTCGTAGTCTAGCTGAGGAACAATCAAAGTCATTGTGGGAATCATCATCTGGTTGCTGATCAGTCGGAATATCTGTCTCTGGAGCAAGGTATTTCTGCCAAGGAAAATCTCTGAAGGGTGAGCCATTTCTGGCACCCTAGTTGTATTCAGAAAACTGCATAATAATAAAACCCTCATATCTGCTGCATTGGTTTTCCCGCATTGGGTTTTTCCGGGGACGATTGTCCAAAAATAATGGTGTCCCTTGTGTTGTCTCAGTTATTTTAGTTGTTGATTTGTATATGTGTGAAGGCTGCATTTGTGTTTATTTCGGTATTTATATTAATAAATAACTTGTTAATGGAAAGAACAAGTAGGAGATAATAAACCAGATAATGCAGTAGGGATTTCTGATGTGTTAGATTCAGAAATTTCCACATGGTATCAGAGCATTGCAAATCACAGGTGTACTGAAGACACCAACAGAAATCTGAAATTTGCAGCAGTAGTAGATGTCCTGAAAGACAAAGCTGTTCCAGAGTAGAAGCAGCAATAGAAGAGGTGACACAGAGCCAGCGTCAGTAGTTCGAGCCAAGGGAAGGGCCAGCGCAGAGGCAGAGTGAGGTAGAAGAGGCTCACAAAGAGCCACGTCATCCTGCTCAGACAGGTAGGATTGACGCAGTTGGTTGGAGGAGCAGATTTAGCCTTTGCCAGGATTGCGCAGAGCCTGAAAGGCTCATTTTCTTCAGTTGCCGGGGCTTGGGGAGCTAAGGGTAGATTGTGATGTGAGGAGCTGGTGGGACGCTGTTTTTGTCGATACAGAACTTTGTCTAAGGAGATGGAACCAAGGTAGAGGGAATCGCTACCTCAATGGATTTCTAGCCAAGGAATCCAGATCCGAGTTGAAGTTGCAAGGAGGATTGGAGAGGAGTGGTTCGATCGCTGCCCAGAAGATTTCCAGGAGGGAAATCAGGACTCAAAGGGAGATTTCCAGGAGGGGAGTCGAGACCCAGAGGGAGTCTAGAAGAGGAGTTGAATGGCAGTGAAAGGACTGAGGGATCAGGACAGGTTGGATGGGGCTTCCAACTTTGTCATCTAGAAGGCCAGGATCGACATCACATCAAGGAATCTGCCTTGAAAGTAGTGGCTATCCCAGTTGACCTAGCTGAGAATGAGAAGTATGAGGAGGCAATGGCGAGGGCAAAGTGCATGATCTTAGACGGGGTCAAAGATCATGTCATACCACATATTGTTGAGAAGAACACAAGAAAGGAGATGTGGGACACCCTAACCACCTTATAGCGGGGCTTTTTCGTGCAGCCGAAGATGCTATTGGAGAATCAACTAAGGTCATATCAGATGCGTAAGGGAGAGAAGATAGATCCATTCCTTCTCAGATTGTAGAAGATTCGCGACCAGCTTACTTCCGTGGTGTCTACATCGGATCCAGAGTTTATGGTCAGGACTGCCCTGAATGCAGTCTCCGAGGAGTGGCAGACATTTGTCCAAAGTATTTTGGGCAGGGCTACTCTTCCCAGTTGGGAAGAGATGTGGGCAACTCTTCGACAGGAAGAGATTAGGAGGATGACCAAGCGGGGGAGTAGTGGTAAGGGAGCTCGAGTCAAGAAAGAGGAGGAGGATGCGACTCTAGCATCTGCCGGACAACAAGGAAAGTGTTATGAAACCAACTCACAAAAAGATAGAAAAGATAGTTGAACGCCTTAGAATTCAGCCTCTTCAAGGGGGCAACCTCCTATACATTACACAAATGAACAATTCTTGGATGATACAAATGAAAATACCTCCTTTCTATATATAGGAGTCTAAGGGGTCATAATATAATCAGAGCCGACATAACAATAATAATGTAAGAGCATAATAATAACAATAGTGGGCTTCTATGGGGCACAATAGTAACAATATGGGGACTACATGAGTACAACAATATAATAAGGGGGTTGTACTAATAACAATAAGGGGTTACATTAGTGGTATAGGGGCCTAACATGCCCCTCTCCTTCAAAAAGTGTTGTCCTCAACGCTTGAGTAGTTTTTGATGCTTCTGTATAAAATTCTTGTCCTCCCATGTGGAATCTTCAGCGGGTAAGTTCTTACACTTGATGAGATACTCTGAAATTGATCGATTGCGTGGCTGTCGGGTTCTTGCTTCTGTGACTGCTCTAGGTTCCAATATGAATTTTCCTTCCTCTTTAAGTTTTGGCAATATTGTTTGAATTGGGATATTCTGCAACTTTTGAATGAGTGGCCATAATTCGTCTTCCTTCTTTCATTCATCCCTTGCTTTGTTTATCCAATCTGGTTGGATAATAGAAATGGCACAAAACAATGCTTCCACATCCTCATCTTTTCTTGAGAGTGCATCTGCAACAAAAAAATTCTTCCCTTTTCTGTAGATGATGTCAAAGTCATAACCCAACATATTTGTGACCCATTTTTTATGTTCTTCTAATGATAATATTTGTTCTAAAATGTATTTAAGACTATCATGATCCATTTTTACCTTGAAGTGTCTTCCCATTGGGTAAGGTCGCCATTTCTTAAGTGCATGTAGTATTGCCAACATTTCCTTCTAATAAATAGCTTGCTTGAGATGTAGTCGTAAAAATACCCAATTAGCTACATCAAAACTTTTTTCACTGCGATGTTGATCTACCTGTTGTTTCATTCGATTTTGCACCAAAGTGGCATTATCCTTTAAAAGTTGGAGAACTTGTTGTTGATGCTCGATGTGATATTTCATTGCTTGAACCTTTTTCTTCTTGATATTTCCTTTTATCTTGAGAGTTTGAGGAGTGGTAATTTCTTCCAATGCTTTACAAGATATCGTCGGATTCATTTTTTGATGCTCGATGTGATCTTTCACTTCTTGAACATTTTTCTTCTTGATATGTCTTTCTATCTTGATAGTTTGAGGAATATTAATTCTGACCAATGCATTACAAGATATGGTTGGATTCATTTCTTCTTTCTCGATGTGATCTTTCACTTCTTGAACCTTTTTCTTCTTGATATGTCCTTCTATCTTGAGAGTTTGAGTGGTAATTCTTGCCATTGCTTTACAAGATATGGTCAGATTCATTTTCTTTCTCTAGGGTTGGGTCCTGGCGTATATCCTCTTCTTTTGATGTTTCTTGATCCTTTTCTTCCTCCTCTTCATACTCTATGTAAAATAATTTCTTCTCAGCACACTTATGACCTTTAATGCATTTTCTATCACAATTGTAACAAAGCCCTTTTTCTCTTTTTTTTTTCCAATCGTTGTGGTGTAAGCCTTGTAGGTTGTGGAAGGCTAGGAGAAGAAACACTTCCATAATTATAGTCATGAGTGGTGGGATTCCTTGTTTTCATAATTTCGCTTTCAATTTTTCTTGCCAACTCGAATGCCTCCTCCAATGAATCAGGTTCCCAAAAACGAACCTCATGTTGAACGTTATCCTTTAAAGTCCCTATGAAGACATCAATCCTTTGCTTCTCTAGAATATAATTTACCCTTCTATTCAATTTTTGAAAGTCTTCAATGTGCTCTTCCATTGAACCCTTTTGTTTGAGATTTATCAATTGGCTAAAGAAGGAGTTTCTCTTTGTATCCTCATAATGTGCTATCATTTCCTCCATGAAAATTGACCACGTGACAAGTGGTTTACGAGAACAAAGCCCTTTATACCACAAAAATTGTTTCAGTTCTAAATAATTAGATGCAATACATACCTTTTGTAACAGTGGTACACCATGTAGATCAAAATATTTCTCCATCTGTAGTATCCAATTTATTAGATCCTTGCCATCAAACTTCTGCATCTCACTTTTTCTTGAGTTTAGGAGCTTGATCTTGAAATGACTATAACTCTGTAATTTCAGATCTTCCAGTTTTGAAATTGCGACTTGCAGTAGCCCTCTGTGTCCTCTTTCCAATGCCACCAGTCTGATCGAATTTAGATTCTCCAAGCAAGAGTTATGCACAATCTCCCAAGATGACCTGATTATATACTTTTTCAGAAGAGCGAAATTGTATGAAGTGCCACGTGTCACTGTTTTGACATTCGGGTCTAAAAAATATACACAGGAAACTACAGTCTGTCCTCTTTTTGTAACTTCTTACGAAATTTCAATCCGATGCTCAGAGAGAAAGTTATGACGATTTTCCCTAGGTCACCTGTTTGGAATGTAATTCGGGGGTTTGCAAAAACCCTAACTTCCTCAAACTATATCTCCGAAAATATAGCGAGATAGGATCTGAAATTCGGAGCCAAGGTTCAGACCGATTTCATCTCAAATGGGTTTTTTCTTAGCTTCTGAAACTTCGTAGTGAAATAGTTATAGCGAAAATTCCACGATGACCTGTTTGGAGCAGCGAAACCTTAGAATCCATAGCTCTGACACCAAATGTTATGAAACCAATTCACAAAAAGATAGAAAAGATAGTTGAACACCTTAGAATTCAACCTCTTCGAGGGGGCAACCTCCTATACATTACACAAATGAACAATTCTTGGATGATACAAATGAAAATACCTCCTTTCTATATATAGGAGTCCAAGGGGTCATAATATAATCAGAGCCGACATAACAATAATAATGTAAGGGCATAATAATAATAATAATAGTGGGCTTCTATGGGGCACAATAGTAACAATATGGGGACTAGATGGGTACAACAATATAATAAGGGGTTTGTATTAATAACAATAAGGGGTTACACTAGTAGTATAGGGGCCTAACAGAAAGAGGAAGAAGAAGGATATCTCCAAGGTCAAGTGCTTCAATTGTGGGGAGATGGGTCATTATGCGTCCAAGTGTCCCAGGAAGAAAGGCAAGGGAGAAGCTTTCGATTCAAAGGAAGCTCCAGCTAAGGCGGAGAAAGAGGTCAAGACTGATGACGATTGTGCCATGAGTGCTCATGCACCTCTAGAGAAGAAGTGGTGTGACATCAAGTTGTAGTCACGAGGACTGCATACTGGGGGCAGGATCCTTGAGGTGCACAAACTCTTGGATCACATCTGGCTATGGGAGTCTTCAACGACAGTGGCATGATGACAGATGTCGGGTGGAGCAAAGTGTGGTGGAGTAGCAAGGCAGGGCTAGAGTGCAGAGTTCTGTAGCAGCGCAGTAGAGGTTGCAGCAGTGCGAGAGGCACATAAGAGGTTGCAACAGTGCAGTGGCAATAGAGGGAGCATGAGTTAGCAACAGAGGCAACATCAGCATCACGAGGCTTCCAAACTGACTGGGATGTCAGTGGTTTGGAGAGGTCAGTTACTTACTTCTCGGTAACTGAGTTGCAGTGCAACAGTTAGCAGTGGCAATGCTATGGGCAATATGATGCAGCATGTTGAGAGGGAGCTGCAGTACAGATGTAGCAGTGGCAATGGCAGTGGTAGTGTCATGGGCACTAGTACAAGAAGCAACAATGCAATGGATGTGAGGCAGCAGGCCAAGCATCAACACAGGTACCAGTGCGGAGGATTAGTGTGATGTTTCCATGGTGAAGCATTACTAGAGCACATTCCTCGCTAAGAGGGAGTGTTGATTTTTGGTAGCATCGGATGTGCTCTAGCCATGAAAATTGGTGGAGAGGCTAAGGCACATGAGGTCTTCAAGACCCAGAATCGTTTGGGGAAATTCCACCTAGATGGAGAGACATTAAAATAATTAATATTTTTAATGAGACCCCAAGTCTAAACTTAGGAAAATTAAATATTAATGTGTATTAATATAATATGGGCGATAAAGTTCTAAATAACGAGGATCAAACCAAATCTAATCTTAGCCGTTGATTAGGGACTTAATCTCGACCATTGAATCGTCAATAGGAAAAGTATAAGAGGAGGCTTGAGGGCCAGTTGGAGATACACCAAGTTGATCAGTCAATTCGATTTTCTGGGGCAGGGATTGTTGAGAAATTGAAAGAGTTGAGAGGCAAACTTAGAGCCATGGAGGGTGATGCAGTTCGAGAGAGAATCTTGGAGTAGCTTTCACTCTCCAGCTGAGGAATAGTTGAAGTCACTGTGGGAATCATCATCCAGTTGCTGATCAGCCAGAATATACATCTTCGGAGTAAGGTATTTTTGCCAAGGAAAATCTCTGAAGGGTGAGCCATTTCTGGCACCCTAGTTGTATTCAGAAAAATTTATAATAATAAAACCCTCATATTTGTTGCACCGGTTTTCCTGCATTGGTTTTTTCCGGGGAGGATTGTACAAAAATAACGTTGTCCCTTGTATTGTCTCAGTGATTTCAGTTGTTGATCTGTATATGTGTGAAGGCTGCATTTGTGTTTATTTCAGTATTTATATTAATAAATAACTTAATGGAAAGAACAAGTAGGAGATAATAAACCAGATAATGCAGTAGAGATTTCTGATGTGTTAGATTCAGAAATTTCCACATTGGGAATGTCACTAGTATCACAAGATGTTCAACAGTGACGAGTGGTTCAGTGGCACATTTGGGGCCCTGACGTTGGCTAGGCCAACGTTTAGAGCAACAGGATATTGCTAGAGGACAAGCAATTTTTGGCGGCGCGGACTGTAATGTTCCCAATTTTTGTGAGTGAAAAATTCACTAAGGAGTTTTCTAATTTTTGGTGATATTAAATAAAAAGGAGAAATATTATTTGTGGGAGAAAAGTGGAAATTATTATTTTAATGAAGAATGGCAGCAAAGTAATATTTTGTTAATGGAAGGTGGGGACCACCAAGGGAGAGGGCTAGCAATTATAAATAGAGCTTGGAGGCCTCCATTTGGTATCTTTTGATTATTTGACAATTTAACACTAGTTCTCTTGAGCTGCTTAGCCAAGACAACCTGTGCTGTTCAACACAATGAATTTCCAAGCAGGAATTCCACCCTCATTTTGGAGAACTTCGAGTGTCTCCCTAGTGAGGCAATTTGGGGAGCTCAATTCAGAGCTTCCATTGGACATCATTGTAGGAGTTTACTTAGTAATGCACATTTCTTGAGTGCAGAGGTATTTTTGTGGAGCACATTGTTGGAGCACGCGTGGGTTAGAGGCTCCGGGATTTTGCAAGGAATTTTCTTATTGTTAGACCGGAGTTTGGACAACGATTCGTCGGGATAGATTTGAGATTATTACTTGGGTCATTTTTTCTATCTTTTGGTAGGGGCGCAGAAGCTATTTGACCAAGTGTTGTGCAGGGGTTTAAAGAAGTGGAGTCGGGAGAGATAAGGGCTGAAGATAGGAGGTATTTCTCAGTGGAGAATTTAGCTGGAGCTGGGAGAAAATTCCGTGGTAGATTTGGGCATAATTCAGTAATATCAAAACTATGGGGCGTTTTCTGACCAGATTAGGCAATTTACACTTGTTGGGGATCACTGGGGGTTGGTGGATTCAGCCCAAACCCTTTCTGGGTTTTTGTGGGTTTATTGAGAGGAGTCTTCGACTAATTTTATAGAATTTTCTAGGCGATATTCAGGCCTGAAATCCACATTCTTATAGCAGGGCGAATTGTTAGTTAGTTGAGGAATTTGCATCACTTGGTGGACTTAGATTTGGATTGGATTTGGGCCAAACCATTTATGGTTTTTTCTGGGTTTTGGGAGAGGTGTTTAGAGCTAATTTTCAGAGCATTCCGATGAGTATTAAGCCCTAAGATCAACATTCCAGCCAATAGATTGTAGCAGATTATTTTTGGATAGTGAACAGATCACTTCGGGATCATTTCTACCACTTGGGTTCGAGCCATTTTTCTAGGTTGTGCTAAGCTTGCATTGCAAGCTCAGGTTCCAAAATTTCAGCTCATTTTATGTACTCTATCATAAAATTAATAAAATTGCTCAGATTGTGGTGTTGGACATTTTGGTGTTTTAATTGTGTATGAGTTCCAGTTTATTTATTGTTCCTAGTTCATTGCTTGGTATTAGCTGCTAAATTCCAATTAGGAATGTTATATAGTTTCTAGGCAGTGCGAGTGGTTCCAAAGCCAATAATGCGAGTAGCTAGTGTGGGGTTCGGGGAGGCCAGAGGAGGCCAAGTTGATTAGTAGAGGAGATCTTGGATCTCCAGATTATTTTGCTAGTATTTTTTCTGGAGGATAGCCAGATGGGTATCCAATTGTAATAATTTCCAAATTGCTGAATAATAAAATAAACCCTCATCTACTGCACCGCTTTTCCCTTTGGGTTCTTTACGGGGACGTTTAATCCAAAAATATTGGTGTCATTTTTATTGTGTGTGCATCTATTTCTCAGTTCCTTATTTTACTTCCACAACATATTTTGATAGTGAAGAATGCATTAGTTATTTATTCGTTATTTGCCGTAAGCAAATAAACTACTAATTAGTTAGAAGAATAAAATCTGGTTGATGCATTCATGGAAATTTCACATGGTATCAGAGCATGATTGATCAGATCAGAAGCTCAGAGGCGAGAGGAAGAGAGATCGTGCAGTTTCAGAGGGAGATCCGAGGCACTTTCTCCAGATATGTGCAGGCCAGCGATGTAATGCAATTTGTTGGGCAAAAAAATCGGTTTCCAAAACCAGTTACGAAGAAAAGTTTGATTTTGTCTATGAGCAGTAGAAACAGGTAGTGGATTTATTTGGAAGAGGTTCCGATGAGCAGATCAATAATTTCGCAGAGTAAACTTGGGAACAAAGATTTGCAACAAGGGTTTGCAATTGTATATCTATGTAGTGCAGGAAGAGAAAAATACACAGAGAGGGAATTTCCAGTTTACTTCTCAGTGGGTTTCCATTATTTCAGAGGAGAAAAGGAGGTCGTGATTTCTAGCAGCAAGAGGTCGTACCAGACTTGTCAATCCAACTAGTACGTGTTTCAAGGTTAACAATTCCTGTGCTAGATATCAGAGGACTTTTGGGAGGTAGAGCAAGTTACTTAGTAGAAGTAGCAGGCAGTGTGAGTTACGGGAAGGACACCAGAGATAGGCACAAAAGCAGATTTGCACATTCCAAAATGGAGTGTGTGTAGCAGAGGAAAGGGTGAGTTGCCAGAAGGAGAAGGAGATTTCTAGTGTAGAGTTTGTGAAAATTTCAAAATAGAAATCCTACTGCAGTGATAATATTATTTCTTCTACTTATTAACTCAAGAGTCAGAAATAAGTTATTCACAGTGTTCTTATGGGGAATATCAAAATAAATTCTACCGTAGACTTCACAAATAAAATTTTGAAAGTGAATGTAATAATAACACAAGAATAACCACAATGACACAATTATTTTTGGACAATCGTCCGTGGAAAAAACCAATGTGGGAAAACCGATGCAGCAAATGAGGGTTTCTTTATTATTCTTCAGCAGAAGTCTTTTGTACAATATACAACTAGCATAACAGAAGTGAGAAAGTTTACAGACGCTTCTTGACAAATATCTGATCTAGGAGAAGTGCTCCTCAGCCCTCTGGATCCCTCTATGTCTTCCTGCATCACTTTTCCTCACGCTGGCCCAAGGTTAGATTGCTCACGCAGTCCCAACATCAACCTACCATGCGCTGCCTCTTTCTGCGTCATACTTCTGCGCTGACTTTCCTTGCTTTGCATCTTCTTGCCTTGTACTCTCGACTGGTGGTGATGCCCTCTCTCTCTTTCTCACCTGCAACTCTCCCTCTGATTTGATTTTCTCTTGTCGAACTTCGACCAGTGAGAAAATCGATCTTACTCGGGTAACTGAGTATCTGCCTCTGGTATGTTCTTCAAGTGCCCATCGAGCCTCCTCCTATAATCCTCTCGTTGATCAATCAATGACCTAGACTAGATCCTAGTCAATGACTAGGATCATATTGGCTTGATCTCTGCCTTCTTCTAGAAGTTTCACCCACAGTTTAGATTAATACCCATTAATTATTTTAATTTCCTAAGTTTAGACTTAGGGTCCCATTAAAAATAATTAATTATTTTAATAAAACTGTCTCCTGGTGGAATTTCCCAAAACAATTTCTGGGTATTGGAGAATGCATGTGTCTAAGCCTCCCTGCAAATTTTGAGACTTAGAGCACATTCGATGCTACCAGAAATCAACACTCCCTCTTAGCGAGGAATGTGCTCTAGCAATGCAATCTACTAAAGCATCACTCTGACTTCATAACATCATCCTCTGCACTGCTGATGTTTGACATGTTGTCCATCAACTACTGCGCAAATGTTGCTTCTGTATTGTTGCTGACCCTGCCACTGTCAACATTGCATCCGCACTGCAACTCCCTCTGAATTTATGCATTCATGCTACTATTGGCACTGCCACTGCCAACTGCTCCTGCACTGCGAACTACTGCTGCTACTGAAACAAATTCTCTACCATACCCATCTTCTCTCTGAACTGAGTGAACCTACCCCTTCCGAGAGCCTTTGTGAGTAAGTAGACTACCTTCTCTCTTGTGGGGACATACTGTCGCTGTACTGCCCCACGCTGAACACAGTCTCTGATAAAGTGACATTTGATACCTACGTGTTTCGACCGATTATGAAATACTAGATTCTCAAAGAGTTTGATACAATTATGATTGTCACAATAAACCCTAGTCGCTTCCATTCTTTTTCTGAACAAGCTCACAAGCAATTTTCTGAGCCATATAGCTTCGCACGTAGCTGTGCTGGCTGCCATATATTCTGTTTCTGCTGAGCTCAGAGTTATTGATTTATGCTTCTTGTTGCACCGACATATCATCCCTGATCCAACAATGAAGCAGTACTCCGAGGTACTTTTTCGGCCTACTGAACTACTTGCCCGATCTGCATCTATGAACCCATTCAATCTGATGTCCTCCCCTCGAGAGTATTTCAACCCATATCCGACTGTTCCGCGCACATACTTAAGAATGTGTCTAGCTGCCGCCCAATGCACCCTTTTTGGTTCCACCATGAACTGACTAAGAGTGTTGACAACAAAGCAAATGTTCGGCCTAGTGTTGACCAGATACATGAATGACACAATGAGCTACCTATAGAAGGTGGGGTCTACTTCCTTGTCTCCTGATGCATCTATTTTCTTCCAGTTGGTGATCATGGGAGTAGCCATGGGTCGACAATCATGCTTTCTGAATCTCTTCATAATTTCTGTAGCATATCTTCATTGTCTAAGGAAGATCTCCCCATTCTTCTGCCAGACTTCTAACCCTAGAAAATAATGCATCAACTCCATGTCCTTCATGTCAAATTCAGCTTCAAGATTCTTCTTGCAATTGTGTATGAGCCTGGATGACCCAATTAGGAACAAGTCATCTACATATAATACCAGAATAAGTGGCTCATTCTCTACCATCAAATTGGGATCAACATCACTCTTGACAAATCCCAATTGCTGCAAGTAACTATCAATCTGACCATACCATGCTCTGGGTGCTTGCTTGAGCCCATACAGGGATTTCTTTAATCTACAAACATGAGTTCTCTTCTCATGAGTTTCGAAGCCTTCGGGCTATTCTATATACACCTCCTCTTCTATCACCCCATTCAAGAATGTTGTCTTGACATCCATCTGGTGAATCTCCCATCCCATTTGAGTTGCTAGGGATATAACGAATCTGATAGAGGTGTATCGAGCAACTGGGGCGAAGGTCTCTTCATAGTCTATTCCTTCTTTCTGAGCATACCCCTTTGCCACGAACCTAGCCTTGTACTTCTCTATACTGCCATCTGCAGCATACTTGATCTTGTAGATCCATCGTGATCCTACAACTGATCTATCTTCTGGTCTAGGTACTACTTCCCAAACATCATTCGTCATGATAGAGTTGTATTCTTCTACCATGGCATCCACCCATACTTGGTGTTGAACAACTTCCTGAAAGCTAGAGGGTTCTTCAACCTGAGCTACCAATGCCTGGTATCTGTCAGGTTGTCTACGCTGCCTTTTCTCGGTTCTAGGAGCTCCAACAAACTCCTCTGCGTCCCTTAGTGTCTACCATACTTCTTTGCTAGTTCTACTGCTGGTAGTGGGAGGCTCAACCAACTCCTCCTGATCCTGTTGTTCCATTTGCTGAGAACTATCTGGATTTCCTCCTTATGAGGAGATATTGGTACTGGTCATTGTACTCGATCTAGGTGTCTGTCCTCTTGCCTGTCCTCCTTGCTGCCCTTGCTGCACTTGGACTAGTAGAACATGTCCTAATTGATTTTCTGCAGGCATCTCACGAGATTTCCTGAAATATCTATCCTCCATGAACTTTGCGTCTCGTCTCACTACAATCTTCCTATTGTTAGGAATGTAGATTCTATATCCTTTAAGGTCTCGCTGTATCTTATGAGATAACCTTTTTTTTGCAGTTTGATCCAGTTTACTACGTTTCTCGTCTAGAATGTGACAATAAGCCATGCTTTCAAATATCCTTAGATGACTGACTTCCGACTTCTTCCCTGTGAAGACCCCTTCAGGCGTTTTCTTCCCCAATGCTCTATGAGGAGTTCTATTTTGGATATATACTGCTGTGTTACAAGCTTTTGCCCGTAGATACCTAGGTAGATCTTGATCATACAACATAGCTTTGGCCACTCGAACAATTGTTCTATTTTTCCCTTCTCCTACTCCATTCTGCTCTGGATTATATGGAGCTGTCCACTCTCTTTTGATGCCCTCCTTTGCGCAGAAACCTGTGAAGTCTTTGTCCGTATATTCTCCACCATTATCTGAACGCAATACCTTTATCTTTTTCGTTGTTATATTTTCAACAAGAGCTTTAATCTCTCGGAAACGATCAAAGACCTCATCCTTGGTCTTTAAGAAATAGATCCAGGTTTTTCTGGAGTGATCATCAATAAAGGTGACAAAATATTCGCCACCACTAAGAGATCTTGTGGGCATAGGACCACGGATATCTGAGTGTATCAATCCCAATACACATTTCGTTCTATTGTTACTTCTGGAAAAGGCTGCTTTAGCATACTTCCCTAGTACACACCCTCTGCATAAGTCATCATGGTCACTACTAAGCACTGGTACTACTGTAATAGTCTCTCTGAGCATCGTCAATGCTCCATGGTGTAAGTGCCCCATTCACCTGTGCCATAATTCATTTTCTTCCTTTTCACCATCATAGTTGCTGCCTATCAGTGCCATTGGACTCAAAATGCAACCTATACAATTTGTTGCTTCGAGTTCCAATTTGTCTTTTCTTCTTCCAGCTTGGATGCTTGACATATACTTTCTTTCCAATGAAGTATACATTGTATCCCTTATCCTGTAACTGAGACAGAAATCAGATTCATTCCTAATCCCGACACATGTAGAACATTGGTGGTTCGGATGTTGGTCCCTACTTCTGTCTAAAATGCTATGGCAGCCCTCCCTACTGGAGTACACTTTGTCCAATTTCTCACTATAATATAGAAATCCATTTGTTCTTCTTGATAGCTCGAGAAATATTCTCATACTCTAGTCATATGAGTTGAAGCCCCGCTATCAATATACCAAACATCTGTTGATGCTGAACTTGCTAGGCATGCAAATTCTTCTTCTAGTCTATATGCCAATTATGAGTTACTTTGAGTGTCCATATTTGCGTTGTTTTCTGACGCTATCCTACTCCAGCAACTGGAGTAGAATAAACTGCGTCCTTTCCCGAGAACTACACAATTCCCTAGGGTTTCGATTTTCTGCCTTTGCAACAATATCAAACTCCCTCCTTTTCCTCAATGAGAGCTCTTTAGTCTGCACTCCTGCTTAACCTTGCTCTGATACCATGTGAAAATTTCAAAATAGAAATCCTACTGCAGTGATAATATTATTTCTTCTACTTATTAACTCAGAAATAAGTTATTCACAATGTTCTTACGGTGAATATCAAAATAAATTCTACTGCAGACTTCACAAATAAAATTCTGAAAGCGAATGCAATAACAACACAAGAATAACCACAATGACAGTTATTTTTGGACAATCGTCCCCGGAAAAACCCAATGTGGGAAAATCGGTGCAGTAGATGAGGGTTTCTTTATTATTCTTCAACAAAAATCTCTTGTACAATATACAACCAACAAAATAGAAGCGAGAAAGTTTACAGACGCTTCTTGACAAATCTATGATCAAGGAGAAGTGCTCCTCAGCCATCTGGATCCCTTTGCGTCTTCCTGTGTCACTTTTCTTCATGCTGGCCCAACATTGGACTGCTCATGCAGTCCCAACGTCAACCAGCCTTGTGCTGCCTCTTTTTGTGTTACACTTCTGCGTTGGCTCTCCCTGCGCTGCATCTTCTTGCCTTGTACTCCCGAGTGATGGTGATTCCCCCTCTCTCTTTCTCCCCTGCAACTTTCCCTCTGATTCAATTTTCTCTTGCCGAACTTCGACTAGTGAGAAAATCGATCTTACTCGGGTAACTGAGTATTTGCCTCTGGTGTGTTTTCCAAGTGCCCATTAAGCCTCCTCTTATAATCCTCTCGTTGATCAATCAACGACCCAGATTAGATCCTAATCAATGGCTAGGATCATATTGACTTGATCTCTACCTTCTTCTAGAAGTTTCATCCACAGTTTAGATTAATACCCGTTAATTATTTTAATTTCCTAAGTTTAGACTTAGGGTCCCATAAAAAATAATTAATTATTTTAATAAAACTGTCTCTGGGTGGAATTTCCCAAAACGATTTATGGGTATTGGAGAATGCATGTGTCTAAGCTTCCCTGCAAATTTTGAGACTTAGAGCACATCTGATGCTACCAGAAATCAACAGTGTTCTCCAGTTTATGTGAGTTTCAGAGATATGGCAACAATAGGACTTAGAGATCAAGATAGACTTGACGAAGCCTCTAATTTTGGTGTCTTGAAAGCTAGAATGCAATTCCTACTGGATGAGCATTCCTTGAAGGAGTTGGTGACAAATGTCATGGTTGAACTAACAGATCCACAACAGTTGGCAATCTTCAAGAAAGTGATGACCAATATTAAGAGGATGTTCTTAGACAGGTTTCAGGATCATATTGTCCCGCATATTACAAATAAGAATACAGCAAAGGACATGTGGGATGCCGTTGTGAAGTTATACCAGGATCCATCTGAGAATCATAAAATGATTCTCAAGGAGAAGCTGAGGACAACGAATATGTAGGTGGGTGAAAGCATGACCTCGTATCTCACCAAGATTCAGGGAGTCCGAGATGAGCTTGTAGCTGTTGGAGAAAAACTAGTTGATGGTAAACTGATGCAGACAATTCTAAATGGGTTTACCAAGGAATGGTGGACCTTTGTTCAGGGGATCATTGGACGAGATTAGCTACTAGGATGGGAACGCCTGTGGAGTTACTTCACTCTAAAGGAGTTGAGGCCCAGTCTTATCGAGGGTGCTGCAAGAGTTGAGGCCCAGTCTTATCGAGGGTGCTACTAGCAACAGTGGCAAGGGACTGAAATTTGAGGAGGAGGAAGAAGAAAACATAGCCCTTGTAGTTAAAGGGAAGGCGAAGAAGGGTCCCAATCAAGAACAAAGCTCAAAAGGAGGAGAAAAGAAGACAAAGGACTTGTTGAAGGTCAAATGCTTTGGATGTAGTGAGTTTGGTCACTACATCACCAAGTGTCCCGAGAGGAAGAAGGACAAGAATGGGCACTAGTAGACAACAACTTTGACAAAGATAGATGAGTTGACCTCTAGATTAGAGGAATTCACATTGATAGCAATGATACATCTAGATGGGGGAGGAGCATGATTATTCAAAGACCAGGATGGGCAGGGTCCATGGGTGAGCAACAGGAAGTCTAGAGTAGATCCGGTTACTATTAACATGGATCATTGCCTTTGCTACAGAGTCCCACAGTACAAACTAGTAAGAGGATCGAGATGTTAGCAAGGTGCAGTCAGATCTTGAGGGATAGTGCAGAGCTAGTTGCAGTCAGATATTTGAGAGACAGTTGCGGAGTCAGTTGGGTGTAGTTAGATGCTCAATAGATAGTGTAGAGCCAGTTGTAGTCAGAGATTCAAGGGATAGTTGCAGAAGCCAGTTGCAGTGACACAATAGATCAAAGCTTGATTCAGTTACAATTAGTAGCAGGTGGATAAGAGTATGCACAATTGTTGATGGACAGTGTTTGCCAGAGTGACCTCTTCACAATGATTTCCAGTGACAAAGAGTCAGATCAGTTGAGATGTGAAGAAAGGATGTATAACAGAGGTCAGATATCAACAACATTAAGCAGTCCAACTATAGCATGTTCCCACAGAGCAGCAAGTTGCAGATATACTCACGAAAGCTCTAGGGAGATCTAAGTTCTTCTATTTTAGAGAACAAAGAGGTGTAGTGGAAAACACCTTCCTCGCTAAGAGGGGGTGTTAGCTTAAGGTAGCATCAGATAGGTATTCTAGTCTCAGATGATGCTAAGAAGCTAAGGAATACTAGATCTCCAAAACCTAGAAAAGGTTTTGCTAGATAAGCTTGGGAAACACTTTAATTAAATTAATTTGCCATAATTAAAATATTTCCTAAGTCTAAATTAGGAAAAGTGGTAAATTAAAGTTAATTAATTAAAGATGTTCGAGATTGCTCTAGAGGTTTCTATTGATGAAGTCTAATTGATCTTACTGTCAATGGAGATTAAATCGTGGCCGTTGAAGACTCAACGAGAGATTATAAGAGTAATTCGAAGGGCTTGGAGATAGCATCAAAGTCATTAGTGTTGGAAAATGTAACTAGGTTTGGTCTTCATTTAATGTATTTGAGTCATCATGTAATGTACTTGTCAAAAGAATAAAGAAAATAATTATTATTATTATTATTATTGTGACTTATTAAAGCATGGATTTCATGCTTGGGTCACCATGTTTTAGGTCAAAGTCTCCATTGAGGATTTCTAGGATTTATTCTAAGTCGATAGAGCATAGTTTTAAAAACCGACATCGGTGACTGGACTGGTCAACCTAATAAATCGGGTTTTGAAACCAAAACTAGTCAAACCAGGACTGGTTAGATCTCAATGAACCGGTCTTACAAAACACATGAAATAATTATTTTTTAATGAAAAAACTATTTTTAAGATGTAAACCATGATTCCAAACCAATAGGCGCAAAATATGCAAATTTTGCTCATATATATACAATGTAAAGGTGAATATGTCAAAATGGCAGCAAGTGCAATACATATCAGCAACAAAATATATAATCAATGAGTCTTTAAATGGCCTCTAGAGTGCAAAAACAAAACCTACAAACTATGGGGCCACTGGCCTACTACAAGTCTACATATATGATAATAGTGATCAACATTATCACTTGAAACTTCTCATGAGTCATCATGATCAAACTCAGTTGGTTGAGTCTCGACTCCCAAACTTTGCAACTGTTTGAGTCACAAACTTCTCTATTGGTTTAGTGACTTCAGTCTTAAACTTCTGAAGGTATTTTGCCCTAATATGCCCTACTACTTCATTTGGTGCTCCACATGGCTTTACATGGCCTCCAACCCCAGCCAAGTGTTGCTTGAACCGGTTAATACACCCTCCTTCAATAGATTTTTGGCAATATTTGCAGATCATTTTGCCATCAATCATATCACAATGAGCCCATGCAGTGTCCTTGGCTTTTGGAGGCATGATGCCTACTACCTAGCTCAAACTCTCTGTTGTTCCACTACTCTAGTAAGAACTCAACACTCTCCAAGCTCCCAATCAAGCTCACAAAAACTCCAAATCAGATGTGTGAGGCAAATGAGGGGGGTGAGCTCTTTTCAAAGTCTTGGAGAGGGTGTTTTTGGAGTGAGACAACCCTTATTTTCCCTCCAAAACACCATAGAAGCTTCATAAATTGCGCTGTGTGGGTCCTCCGTGGCCTTGGCAGCTAACCAACTGGTTTAGGACGGAACTGGCCGGTTCCATCCTAAAACGGCCAGTTAGCACCGATTTTTGTGGTTTCTGGGTGAAATGAGGGGTCGAACCCGATTTTTCTGCCGGTTTGACTTAGTCGGCTAATGAACTGGTCGGTTTGACTAGTTTCCGGTTCAAACCGGTTGGTTTTTAAAACACTGCAATAGAGTCATTGTACTTTTAAAGAGACCCTTTTTGGGCTTTTGAATCATGTAAAAAGGTCAAGTATTGAGTGAAATATAATTTATGTATCCTCCACATCAAGTTGGCCTAGAAGAAGATCAAGTTGGCCTAAGGATCCTATTCGACCTGACATGGGGCCTATAAATACAAGCAAGTCGAATTCATTTGGAACACACTCTCTCACAAGAAGTTCAATATCTCTTGTACCTGGGAAAAGTGCGAAGTTTGTTTCTAGGAAGCTGAAGGAAGTGTGAAATTTTGGTGCCTCTCTCTCTTTGTTTCGTGCTCTAAATAGGGAGATCGAAGTCTTTCAAGTTTTACTATGTTGATTTGTGGTAGCATCGGATGTGCTCTAGCCATGAAAATTGGTGGAGAGGCTAAGGCACATAAAATCTCCAAGACCCAGAAATGGTTTGGGGAAATTCCACCTGGTTGGAGAGATATTAAAATAATTAATATTTTTAATGGGGTTCCTAAGTCTAAACTTAGGAAAATTATAATATTAATGGCCATTAATATAAAACTGGGTGAGAATGTTCTAAATGACATGGATCAAGTCAAATCTAATCTTAGCCATTGATTAGGGACTTAATCTTGGCCGTTGAAGACTCAACATGAAAAGTATAAGAGGAGGCTTGAGGGTCAGTTGGAGACACACCAAATTGATCAGTCAGTTCGATTTTCTAGAGCGGGGTTTTGTTGAGAGAATCGAGCTAGTTATTTGTTGCAGTCACAGGCAGTTCAGCACGAGGCCGAGAATACATAGCAGTGAGGCAGAGATAGTGCCAGAGAGACAACGCAGTGCCTGGAGAGGCTGACACAAAGGCAACTCGGAATTACACAGAGGCTGAAGAGGCCAGCATGGGTGATGCAGAGGGCCAGAGGGCTGGCGCAGAGAGCCGAGGGGCTGACGCAGAGGCATCAGTAGCTGCGTAGAGGCTAGCAGAGTTGATGTTGGGCCAAGAGGCAACGCTGAAGATTTTCCGTGGGGCATACTAAGTGCTGGTGAGCTGAGAGAGTGATGTAGAGCAGAGGAGAAGCTTGGAGCAGCTTTCACTGTCCAACTAAGGAGCTGCCGTAGTTGCCGTGGGATTGTTCATCTGGTGATTGATCAGCCGAAATATTTGTCTCCGAGGAGAGGTATTACTGCCGAGGACATTCTCTGTTGGGTGAGCCATTTCTGGCACCCTAGTTGTATTCAAAAACTACATAATAATAAAGCCCTCATATCTGTTGCACCGATTTTCTTGCATTGGGTTTTTTCGGGGATGATTGCCCAAAAATAATGGTGTCCCTTGTGTGTTTGTCTCAGTTATTTCAGTTGCTGATCTGTATATGAGTTAAGGCTGCATTTGTGTTTATTTCAGTATTTATATTTATAAATAACTTGTTAGTGGAATGAACAAGTAGGAGAAATTAAACCAGATAATGTAGTAGGGATTTCTAATGTGTCAGACTTAGAAATATACCGGAAGCCACTAGTTGCCGAAAGTTGCTGCCTAGTCGAAGTTGCTGGAAAGGGGTCGAAATTCTGAGAGGTTGACTATGGAAATTCCTAGACCTGGAATCCCTACCATAGCAAACTGATATTACTTCGCCTACTTGTTAATGCATGCAAGTTATTTACTATGTTACACTGTAAATATCGAAGTAAATACTATTGCAGCTTTCACTAATTAAATAAAATGCAAAAACAAGAATCTGAGCAAGAATAAATACAACACAAGTGACACTATTATTTTTGGACAAATGTCCCTGGAAAAACCCAATGCAGGAAAACCGGTGCAACAGCTGAGGGTTTGTTATACTAACCAATAGTTTCGGAATACAATATTTGGATGCCTTATTGGCTATCCAATACAGAGAATCTGACTGACAGAGAGATGAGTGAGATATACCTCACACTATCATTGGTGATCTTGACTTATCCAACCACAGAATGGCTAGCCTCTTGCTGCTTCTGCGCAGCCTCTGTGCAATCACTGCATAGGCCCTCCGTCATAGCTTCTGGGGACTATGTCACTCCTTCCGCTGATCGATTTGCCTCTGGAACTTCGACTTCTAGTCCTTCCAGTCTCACACCGCAGCCTCTAGCTCTAGAACTTGACCCTCCAGCAAAATACGGATATCCTCTCAGACCCTGTGCTGCCTCTGCGTGGCTCTACGCTGCCCAACGTGGCTTTGTGTTAGCTTCTCCGGCTCTGCGCTCCCTCTTCTAGATCTCTCTCTACCTTCTTTGCAATGTATCCCCGGATCAGGAACTTCCAATCAGAAACTATCCCTGCCCCTCACTGCAAGAACCTCCTCGATGATCTCTCTAGCTGCTCTGTGCTGTTCTCTTGAGAAATCGATATCTTGATCCTCACTCGATGTGTTTTCCAAATGCCCATCAAGCCTCTTCTTATATTCCTCTCGTTGATCAATCAATGACCCAGATTAGATTCTAATTAATGGCTCAGATCATATTGACTTGATCCTTGTCTTCTTCTAGAAGTTTCACCCCCAATTTAATTAATACCCTTTAATTATTTTAATTTCCTAAGTTTAGATTTAGGCACCCATTAAAAATAATTAATTATTTTAATAAAACCGTCTCCGGGTGTAATTTTCCAAAATGATTTCTAGGTATTGTGGAATACATGTATCCAAGCCTCCCTGCAGATTTTGAGGCCTAGAGCACATCCGATGCTACTAGAAATCAACACTCCCTCTTAGCGAGGAATGTGTTCTAACTCCTAGTAATGCAACCTGCTGAAACATCACCCCCACTCTGTAGCATTTCTCTCGGCGCCGCTGATGTCTTTCATCACTGCCCATCAACTACTGCACAAATGTTGCATCTATACTGTTGCTGGCCTTGCCACTGCGAACACTGCATCAATACTGCAACCATTGCAAATCCTGCATCTGTGCTACTGCTGGCCCTGCCACTGCTTGTTGATTTGGGGTAGCATCGGATGTGCTCTAGGCCTCAAATTTTGCAGGGAGGCTTGAGCACATGTATTCCAAAGAACCCAGAAAGCGTTTTGGTAAATTCCACCCAGAAACAATTTTATTAAAATAATTAATATTTTTTAATGGGACCCTAAGTCTAAACTTAGGAAATTAAAAATATTAATGGGTAGTAATCTAATTGTGGGTGTAACTTCTAGAAGAAGACGAGGATCAAGCTAAAATGATCCTAGCCATTGATTAGCTTTTAATCTAGGCCGTTGAATGTCAATGAGAAGATTATTTAAGGGAGCTTGAGGGTCATTTGGAAAACACACCGAGATATCAAGAGATTGAATTTCTGAAGTGTAGTTCTCAAGAGGAAATTCTGATCGAGGAGATTTCTTGCAGTTGAGGGGCAAGGATAACATACAGAGAGAGAGATTTTCTCAGCTGGAGAATCATGAGCAGGGAGAGGCAGAGAGTGATCCAATAGCTCTCACATAGAGGCTGACGCAAGGCCACGCAGAGGCAGCGCAGAGGGTGAGAGAGAGTCCAAAATTTTGCAGCAGAGTCAGTTTTAGAAGCCGAGAGCCGGGGTGTGAGACCGGGAGGCTGAGAGCAGTGACTCCGGGTTGCAAATTGATGAGCTGGCTGGGTGACGCAGTACCTAGAGTGGTTGACATAGGGATTGCGTGAGGACTGCACAGAGGCAGCGCAGGGCCTGCAAGAGGCACCTCATCCATTGTCTGGATCAGCCTGGATTTTTTCTTAGTGATTGTGTGAGGTAATCTCACAAATATTTCTGCCAATAATTGCTGGTCAAGCCCCAAGGGAGGCCGAATTAGAGGCCAAATTGTTACTCTTTCAGGGCTACGTCCGCACCAGTAAAGAAGCTGAGTTTCTGGGCTGAATTGCATGAAGGAAGAGGGCTGCATTGCCTGGCCAAAATTCTTTGTGGAAGGGCCGAGTTGACACAATATTCTGGGCAAACATTTCTGAAGTATATCTACCAGGTTCTATCTCAGAAATTTGTGTAAAATTCCTCCAAAGAATTCCATTTAGAAAAATAGTGCTGGAGCTTCAGCATTTCATTTTTGGGTTGCACATTTTATTTAATTGCTGGTGGTTTCTATTATGTGGATTTTTGAGTAAATTTTATGGTGTTTTGGAATAAAAATTCATGCCATAAATTTTCTAAATCAAAACTATTGATATTTTAGTAAATTAATAATATAGGGATATTACACACGTTTCTCTCAATAGATGAATACACACTCTCTCAATGGTTGTACCTTGCGTGTCGATGCTTTTTAATCACTTGACGGTGCTGATAAAATTTCATTTTCAATTTAACTTCAAGAGATCCTAAACCAAAGCTTCAAATGCCCTACAATGAAATACAAGCTGCCTGGTGTTAATATTTTAGAAGTAATACTTGTCATGTTTATGCCATCCTATGCTCAAAACCAAGGTTTTTAATATATTATTGGTGTAGAATCAAGGTATGTGACATTTTTTAGACTTCAGTGATGTTAAATTAGAGCATGACACCATTAATCCCATCAGCATAATAACTCTATGAAAATCAGCTAACTAAACATACATCAACATTTTGCTCAAGAGAAGACATTGGCAGCATTATTGTGTGATCAATCAGTGCTTCATTGATGCTTCAGTTGTATTCTTCCTTGCAATATAGACATATGCTTTTCTCCATCTTTTCGCTGTGTTAATGGAAGTCAAATTTTTATTTCTGTGAATTTAAAAACGATTTCTTTCTTTTACCAAATGCTCACTGTGTTTGCATGCATTTGTTTTACTATTTCAAGATGGACTCAATTTTGCAGAATTCAAGGGAATGAGGCATGACAGTGTCTGAAAATGAATTGTAATTCTACTAAGGAATTTAAGCACTGATGTCATTTGTAATAGTCATATTTTTGGCTCAATTTTGATGTCGTCTTTTCCTTTCACAGGAGTGTGATTACCTGATTGCAACTGCTCGTCCCAGACTCCAAGTTTCTACTGTGGTGGACACTAAAACAGGCAAGGTACTGATTTGATATTTGAAGTGATATATGAAGCATTTCCAAAATTGACACGGAAGGCGTGCTTGCTAAAACTATTTGCTTGAGTTTCGAAGAATTTTTTGAATGTCAAGTTTGTTATTTAAACTCTAGGTCTCCATTGTTTGTAACCCCTGCTTTCCCAGTCTACTCTAAATGTTTTCCCTACCTAAACTTTCAATAAAAGCTGAGCAATTTTGTGTAAAAAATCAGCACATGCAGTAGTTGACACTAGTCAGTAGATTTTCATAAAATCCGATGGTTTGAGTCTTGTTTGGTTGTGTTCACTTGCGAATGTCTAAACATGGTTGTTTATGCTTGTGAAACTTTGTTACGAGAATTTTTTTTGGCATAAATTGATCATATGTTTTAAACACTAGATTTTATCATCTTGAAGATCAAAAACATAAAAGGACACAGTGGTAGTAATGAAATTTCATGTAAGACACTCTTGCCTAGAATGTCTAGACTCTAGACATTCATAAATAATCACTGAAAAATAACTTTTTTGTAAGATTTCTGAGAGTTTAAGATTGTATCCCATTTTTTCTTTTCTAATTTTAATCAAAGATTGCATTGTCAGCTTTGTGAGCATGGTCCATTCCTTGTGGGTATTGGTTTGTTGAAGGATGAACATCAATTGGTTTTTTTTTTCATTGAAATGGTTATGGGACTACCCAGTAGAACTCGTTTATATGTGTTTTTTCACAATCTCACCAAGTAGAGCATGTCTCCGGAGATTTGAACTCGCCACAGCCAGAAACACAATATGTGTCTCTACCGCTTGAGCTCAACTCCTTCAACGAAGGATGAACATTAATTGTTAATAGCTTCTTTGTTGCAGCATTTCTTGGAGGAAGTGGTTGAAATAATTTTTATGATAATTCTAATGGTCATGCATGAGAAGTTCGTGTTCCATCTTGCCCAGTGCCTTACTCTAGCCCTGGATACTCAGAGGGATTACCGTTCTCTTGTACCATTGAATAAACAGAGCTCTCTTGTTAGGCGTTGGTTTCCTCTAAGATTTGAAGTTTGTACCTCTCCCAGGACCTTCCAATACACCATTCTACCTCAGAAACAACCTCCATCCGAGATTTTCCCTTGTACTTGGTCAATTCATACATTTTTTATTTCTACAATTCTTGGCCATATTCTCACTGATGTTTCTTGTACCCACTCCTCTTATAACCTCTTCTCCACTAGTCTTATTAGAAGTTCCATGTGAAAACTCTGCTCTAGCAAAGCTATTAATTTATAGGGCCTTCAATCTGAATTTCAAGTATGGCATGTTACCATTCATGCACCCCATCGCTAGACTCCTTAATGACGTTGTTTGCTTTTGATTTCCTATGTGCTAGTCTGGAATTCTAGGGATGTCTTCGACTCTAGTGATTGAAGAATTTGTCATAATTGACACTCTTGCACCAACTTGTATGAAACAACTATTGATATCCACATTTAGATTGGCTAGAGATACATGGCTTTTGTACCACAGGGTAGCTTGGTTTTAGGAAAGGTTATTAGGCTATAGACCACTTCTTCAGCCTTTGAGCTATTATTGAGGAGGCTAGGTAGATATCCCCATAGGTCTATTGCTGCTTTGTTTATTTCAGATGGACTTTGACATGGTACCTAGATATTTTCTCTTTGAGAGGCTTAGAGACCTTGGTCTTCTTGATAGCATTGTTACAAGTTACAACAATGATGAAGCTTTATGTGATAGTGGGTTGACACTACACATCATAGTTGTCCCGATTTCCAAGTACCATTGGGTTAAACAAGTGTGCCTCTCCCCCATCCTTTTTGATGTATACATTGATGAACTTGAGCACTTAATCAAAGAAAACACACATATGGATGATGGTTGTCTCCTTCACTAGGTCCTTAATCCATTCCACTTGTTTGTTGATGATGTGGTTTTATTGACTTATTCTTCCAAGGGACTTCAAAGGAAGCTAATTGCCATAGCCTAGATTTGCAACTTCACGAATTGATGGATATTCAAAACAAAAATTACAACCTTTAACACTACTAAGGAGGCCCTCTTGAGACTCCATTTCATGTTTCGAGGGCAACAAGTTTACACCAATACTACTTAGATATGGCTCTAGTTTAGCAACCCTACCTTCATTATCATGCCTATTGTTGAAGCTAGTGGTAGCTTCAAAAGGTCTTCTGCATAGGCTTGGTGTCTTAGCATGTGGATGATGATTTATTGCCTCTTTAGGTGCTTGCTTGGTGGAGTAAGTGATTTATGACTTCTTTCCTAAGTCTAACTTAGGAAAAGTACAATAATTAAAGTCAATTAATTATTGTGGACTATTAAATCATTTTCTAAGGATGAATATATTAATTATTTAAGCAACTTAGAAATATTCTCAACCTATGATATCCCAGAAGTTCTAGAAGGGAGATTAGGGTTAGGGATTTGGACTTAAAGAAGATTATAGAGGAAGCCTAGCGAAGAGGTGAAGACACACAAGAACTCAAGTGAGAGCAAGTCATCATAAAGAGTGATTTTTGCTAGTGCGAGTGTCTCCGTAGATTGGACCGCAAAGGAGGAGAAGTACGGGTGAATCCAGGAGGACGAGTTGAGGAGATTGCAAGGTTGAGTTGCTGGGAGACGGTAGATTTGATTTAAAGAAAGTTGAATTGCTGGGTAAAATTCTTGAGGCGCAGTGATAACACATAGGGAGGGGGGAGGAGGCAGGTTGATTTGCGAGCTAATTGATTAGGCCAAAATTCTCTAGTACATTTTCTTCTAGGGGCCGACTTCCAGGTAGTTGAATTCCTTGGGTTGTGTTAACACAAAATCTAGTAGGCATTGGAGAGGGAAACCCTACAAGACACGAGCTAGACAAAGTGCTAACAATGGGGTAGAGGCCTAGTGTCACCTCAACCAAAATCCCCTTCTCTTTACAGATTTTCAGTGATGGGAGGAGTCCTGGTAAAGGAGGAATCACTTAAGATAGGTATCCTAAATGATAAGGTACATAGTGACCCTAGTATAGCTCATTCAAAGAGAGGCACAATAAAGGTACAAGGCTTCAAAGAAGCAAATCGCTCTCTAAGAAAAGCCCCATAAAAGAAGGCTCAAGACCTAGGGGTTTGAGGTTAGGAAAGGGTTTCTTACAATGAAACCCTCAAGAAATTCCTTTGAGTGGATGCCCGCCAAATTGATAGGTTGGGTAACCTAGACCTACCTCTTGATGTTTAGGCTCTCAAATCACCAAAAACCTGCCTCCCTAAAATTTTGCTTCAAGCCCTAGATTTTTGCCCTAGCCTTAAAAGGACCAAATTTGAGCAGAGAAATTTATGGAGAAACTTTAAGGGTGATCACCAAGTGATAGGACTAGTGCCTTGTCCTATGGGGATATGGAGTCTAGGATGTTCAAGATAAGCCAAATTCCTTCTAAGGAGGTTGAAATTTGATGCCCTAACTATACAAATTTCAACAATTACCCACTTAATCGAATAATGGGTTTTGATGGAGACTAACAAGAAGTACACCACTAGGAACATTCATTACAAGATACAATGAGTAATGGATACAACATTCATCTAGATATTCTTCAATAAAATGATCTTCAACGAATTAGGGCTCATAATTTCAACATAGAATCAATAGTTCCATGCATTAGACATTTAAAAAAAGATATTCAACTAAAAGATGCCACTTACAAGATAACATGCAATATATCCTTCCATTAGACCAAGAAAGAGCTCCAATGAATATCAAAATCAACTTCCATACATCAAAATGCATCCAAGTATCTCCAAAACCACCCTCAACAAGCGAGTGTGAATTCTCTAAGAAGTTCGAAATTCACAAGTTGGATGATGAGAGATATCAAATGAGATCTCTCTAATTTATGTGTTCAATGATCTCTAATTTTAGCCTATAAGCCCCTCAAATAATAAAATAATGGGCAAATACTAAGTGAGGTTACAAGCCAACCTCATAGCCAATGTAAAATCATAATAAATCACCCACAAGAGGGCCAAAATGCTGACGTCATGCATGCGTAGGCCTCTTGAGGGCATGCGTTGGGCTCCTTTAGTGCCAAACTGAGTATAGAGGGCTCCAAAAATCATGATTTAGGGGTTGGCCCCTAAATCTCATGCAAATCATCCTGTGGACCCCAATTTTGTGTTTGGGGCACAAAATGGGTCTCATGGGTCTCCTAGTGATAGAATAGCCTAGTTTTGCTCCAACGTTGAGGGCTTTGAGGATGGTGCTAGCCCTTCCATGTCTCAAAGGGCAAGACAAACCTCATTTGGGCCTCAGATCAATTGCCAAACCATGTGTACACTGCTAAGCCAGTTCAGGCATGCTGGTCTAAGTGCATCGTCTCATGAATAATGTGGGGCAAAGTGCAGACTGCTGGGGGTGTTGTAGGTGCCCACAAAATGGAATGATTCTCTATAAGTAATAAGAGTCCCATGACTCTCAATGCTTCACCTGTAGGGTGTCATATTGCTCCTCTAGTGGACTTGGGCCCCAGTTAAGTTGCCCAACCCATGATGAACATTGAAAACCACTTGCTAATTGCTAGTTTTTGTAGCATCAAAGGTGTTCTAGTCCCGAAACTTTGTTCAGAGGCTAAAACACAGGAGTTCTCCATAACCCATAAATCGTTTATGGAAATTCCACCTAGAAGTGTCTCAATTAGATTATTAGCCTATTTTTGAATATATCCTAAGTCTAAACTTAGGAAAAGGGGTTAATTAATCAATATTAATTGAGAAAGGTGTGAATCATCTAGAAACTCACATGGATCAATCCAAAAATGATCTCAACCATCGATTATGTTTTAATCTTGGCCATTGGAGTCCCAACTAGAGATAAGAAGAGGTCGATGGGTAGATGGAGAACACACTTGAGATCATTGGGGATCGATTTGAAAGGTCGAATCCCTTCGCTGCTGATCTGGCCAAGCTATCATCAATTATGGCGATGTTCCTGACATTGAAACCGTAGGAATCAGAGGGACAAAATATTTTTTGCAGGGGTTCGGGTGGCTGTAGCAAGTCGGTTGAGGAAAAGGGGCCGACGAAGACAGAATCACCCAATTCTTAAGCTAGCTTCGGTGAAGGTTGGTTCCTTTAAAGCCAAGATTCACATTTATTGTATGAATCCAACTGAGTTTAATCTGTCGCTTGTTGTGGGAACCACTGAGATTTTCTTGGAGTCGAACAGTCCAGTATTTTTGTGCGATTGAGCAAGCATTGTTGTGAATTTCTTGTGTTGTGTGATTTGCAGAAGTTGGTGTACGATTGCGGTGTAATTGCTTCATAATTAGCATGCCAACTCTCAAAGGGATCGAATAATTCTACTGATTGTAGCTCACTGTTGAAGTTCAGAAAGGGGCTGCATTCTCTCAATTTACTGCTGAGGAGAATGCATTACCAGATTGAAGCTAAGTTGAGGGACTTGCTTAGTTGCATCGAACCAGGACAAAACTTATCATTGTTGTGTGCATGAACAACCTCCGAGACACACTTTCTGAGCTGTGTTGAGTGGGGGAGTCAATATGGCCACTGGCACAAGCAGATAAGTTGTGGAAGCTGTAATATGGGTAAACGCAGAGACTTCTGGGTTCATTCAAGATTATTCAACTTGCTCATACTTTCTAGGTTTTACTATGTATCATTTTTGAGTTATACTTCTGTTATATTTATTAATAAAATGTTGAACATTGTGTCTTCATGCTTATGTAAACTATAGATTGATATTTAAAGAAGAAGGTGCATTTACATTGTGATCCGTATTGTCCATCTTTATAAGTTGCTTGCTATTGTATTCTGTGGTTGGAACTCAACATTTGGGCGATGAAATTCTCTACAAACCACTGGTTGGAAAAGTATAATCTCTCATATACACCTACAATAGTGTGCAAAGGAACTGTTTGACAAAGGTTATCAGTGAGAATTTTATGTCCCAAACCCAAAATTCGTTGAAATCTTGAGATTTGAAGGGAAGGTAATTTTATTGTCAACGAGCTGTTTGTCAAAACAATTCACTGAGAAATACAAACTCAGAAAAACAGTAACTTTCTGTCATCATTGGGTTAAACTATGAAGGAACTCACAAAACTCCTAAATAAATTGAAGAGATTGAACGAAGCAAAAGTTGGTTTCATGGAACACCATGCACCCAAACAAAACAACAGACCCTTTTCTAGGAAAGTGCATAATATGCTCCAACAAAATCATCCGAGGGATTTACAAAAGGAGAAAGAAGTGGGGAATTGGATTTTCTTACTTGAGTTTGATTTAAAGGCTGGAAGATCAGGAGATGACCTCACATTGGAAGAGCTGAAATCCTATCTTTCCAAGGTGGGTCAATCTGATTGGAGTTTAAATTGGGCTCTGGAACTAGCTATGCTTGCATTGGTTCAAGACAAATTCTTGGAGCATCGAGGAGAAGAAGCCAAGCTTATCATTGCATCCTGTTTTAGCAATATTTCGAGGATAGTAGCACCCTTTCCTCCCTATAATGATGACATCATGAAGAGGGTCTTTCAATTGATTGTAGAATGCTATTCAGGACTGCATGACACCTAGAGCTCAAACTTTGATAGAAGGCTTGTAATTCTAGACAACATGGCCAAAATAAGATCTTATGTGATGTGTGATCTAGAACAAGATGATCTGATCTTTCAGATGTGGCAATTCTTCTTCACCAACATCAGAGAGCATCACCCTGAGGAGGTAAAAGCCAACATGCAAGATATCTTATCTTCATTATTAGTTGAAGGTGACATCATTCGCAAGCAACTGCAAACCAAATTGTTAGCCATTTGGAGGAAGACACAAGTTGTCTCACCAACTGCCTATGAGCTAGCCAAAAGGTTGGTTGAGCAAAACGTGAGGTTCTTCAGAAGGCAGTTGACCCAAGAGGAGTTGCAGAGGATTTGTGGTGACTAGCCATGCAACATGAATGAGCTGAGGAGAAGAGGTCTCTGCTTCATTTGCAACGAACCTTGGGGACCTGACCACTTGTGCATGAGTGACACTGAGGAGATGAAAAAGGTAGGTGAAGAGGAGATTCCTTTTGACTTTCAGGATGAGTATTCTTGTTTTATAGTTGAGTGCATGGGTTCTTATGAGGACACCTCTGAGGAGCATGAGTAGTCATGGGGAGTTGTCGACAACAATTTAGAGATACAACCATGCTTTGTAGAGGAGATTGATGAGCAACTGCGTGTTCCCATTCAGCATGAGCAACACATAGTGGAGCACAGTACGCATGCTGGGCCACCTTTGGAGAGTCAACTAGTGGCTCATGATAGAGGAGGATGAGCAAACATCCCGCTGGCCAATCATTGATGAGGAGCAGGCAAATGTACAGACAAGCACTAGGGAGGTAGTATTTGCAGACATTGTTCATCAGTAGACCTTGGAACCTGATAGTACAGTTTTGAAGGTGACAACTGGACCGATGGAGAATGGAGTTTTCGGTCAGATGAGGGAGGCTCTTTTGGAGATAGTGGTGCATCCATATTTGGGTCTACCCACTGATGAGGTGTAGGTAGATGTAGTGGCAGCTAGCAAAAGCTGCAGTATTTCCAGGTAGCAGTCCTCTCCAGGAGTACATAGATAGGGCGTGCAGCATGAGTTGCCCACTTATAGGGAGAGAGGCAGGGATTCTTAGGTATATGTGGTTGATTGGTTGGGTAGAGCTACATGAGTTGAGCATGGTGCAACACAATCAACTCATGCCATATATAGGTGCACATGCATCTAATCCTGCACACGGGATGGATTGGCAGGAGATCATGAGTTTGTACACAGTTGATGGGGCAACATTCATAACCAAAGCTATAGCACAACAGGAACCATGGAGCATTGTTGTTGGTTCTTGGTGGCATTGGGATCCAGGAGGATTTGTTGATGATAGGTCTAGTCAGAGATTGGTCTAGGATCTGGGCATTGAGGTGTCCATTCATGGTGGGTTGACATAGAGGCATAGCATGACCCAATGGTTTGTATGGGATTCGGGCATCGGGTCTCAGTTGCATTGGGCCACTAAATTGGTTCACAGGTTTGGATTGCTTGAGGGCAAGCAATCTTGGGGTGGGAGGATTTGTGATGTTCCTTATGGATGGACTTTCAGGGTTGGAGGTAAACATGTCATAGGTGCAGGTTTACTTCAGCAGAGAACCCAGGGGATTTTGGAGATGTTTCATGGGGTTTTGAGGAGTTTCTATGGGATTGGATGACATTCGCTTGGCATAGTCCATCATTTGCACAACTTGCCTTTCGTTCTGTTGCATTCCAACAACTTTCAAGAAACATGGTTATTATTGGGCTAACTCAATTAATTATGCTTAAGGTGGCATTCCGAGAGGAATACTTGACGAAACCCCTTAGTGTAATAGCAAGATGGAACCAGAACAAGAAGATCTACTTGATGGTATGGTTAGAAGTGATTTTCAGTGACTTAGGGTGGCATGGTGGTCAATTCACCATTTTCCCACATATAAAAGAATATTTTAATTGAAATAAAAAGAAGGAAATGTGTTTAATGATTAAATTGATAATAAAATAGGAGGTTCTGGAGGGGTCCATTAGATTTATAAAAGAGGAGGAGGAGAACATTGGGGGACATCTTGGATTGTTGATATTTTCTATTGATGAGGTTTGGAGAACCTAGTTCCCAACTTCTCTAGCCCCAGGACGGAAACCCTCAGGTATGTTGTTGAGTGTTGGATGAAAACCCAACTCTCCTTGAGGAGACTTCATCCAGGAGTTTCATAGAACTTCAGGGATATTAGAGTGAGGATCATTTAGGTCCTCAATTGGTGCTTCATTGTCTTTCAGTTGATTTAGTGGCAGCTATTGTTGGAGGGAGAGTGATGTCGTTGTTGAGTTTTGAGAGATCAAGATCAACATAGCAGCAAAATATTTGGAGATCCACTCAACTATCAACTTTTCTATTTTGTCTAAGATATTTCCAGTTGTACTCTGCATGCTGTATTATAATAAATGACGCTGAGTCATTCCTTGTGCTGCATTTTCTGATGTTATTTGAGTTTCTGGGTTTACTTCTGCAAATTGTCAATTTATTTGTTGCGCTTGTATAATTTCTGGGTTCCTATTTACTAGTGCATTTTGGTGTAATTTCGTGAATTTTTGGCGAAAATGTTGGCATGAAATTTTATAAATAAAATTCTTAGAAGAATACCCCAAAATTCTCAAAAGGATTATTACATCCACAAAGCAAGGAAGTGGTTTTTACCCAGAAAGTTACTGCTATTCGGCTGGTTGGTGCATGTTGATTTGGGGTAGCATCAGATGTGCTCTAGCCACGAAATTTGGTGGAGAGGTTGGGGCACATGAGATCTCCAATACCTTGAAAGGGTTTGGGCAGATTTTAAACAGTTCAAGAGATATTAAAATAATTAATATTTTTAATGGAGTCCCTAAATCTAAACTTAGGGAAAATAAAATATTAATGGGAATTAATATGAAACTGTGTTAGAATGGTCCAAAAGACTTGGATCAAGTCAGATATAATCTTAGCCGTTGATTAGGGACTTAATCTCGGCCGTTGATATGTCAACGGGAAAAGTATAAGAGGAGGCTTGAGGGTCACATGGAGAATACACCAGAGTGATCAGTCATTCTATTCTCTAGAGCGAGGTTTGCTAAGAGAGATAGAATTAGTGATTGGGAGTTGGAGCTGAGGGGCATTGAGTACAGAGAGACAGAGAGGCAGAGATAGTGCTGGGAGAGCAGCGTAGTAGCCGAGGAGAGTGACGCAGAGCCAGCTAGGGCTCATGCAGGGCCACGCAGAGGCAGCCGGGATTTGCGTAGAGCCTCGAGAGGCCAGCGTTGCTGACGTAGAGGGCTAGAGGGCTGACGCAGGGCCTCCTAAGGATGACGCAGACCCATCCAGGGTGACGCAGGGCTAGCACTGGGTAGAGAGGGGCTGACGCAGTCCAGATAGATTCTGATGTTGGGGTTTCTGGGGCAGATTGGTGCTGAGGAGCTGTCGGAAGGATTATTCGGGGTTTCAGCCAGGAGATTTATCTCAAACTGAGAGGTATTACTGCTAAGGAAATTCTCTGTTGGGTAGGCTAGTTTCGGCACCCAGATTGTACTCTGATATTGCTTAATAAGAAAACCCTCAGATAGCTACACTGGTTTTCCCACATTGGGTTTTTCCGGGGACATTGGTCCAAAAATAATGGTGTCATATGGTGTGAGTGTTTCTGTTTTCTTTAGTTGTTGATCTGTAGTATGTTGAGCATGCACTAGTGTTTATTTCCAGTATTTACATTGTAAATAGCTTGTTAAGTAACATAACAAGTAGGTAGGAATAAATCAGATAAAGTGCATGGAGGGTTTCTAACTAAGTAGACTTAGAAACTTCAACAGTGCGTAGAAACAAAATCCTCACATGGGATAATTTATGCAAATGAGGCTTTAATGGACTTGGAAGATGCGGTCTATGCCAAGGGGATTTCGAAAATGCCCTTCACTTATTTATCAGGTGTCCAATTGTAGTGGGTATATGGATTTTTGTATTACATGAACTCAAAATCAATGCGTGGTGGTGCTTTACCTCAATTGATGAATGCTTCAAATACTGGTTTGACTTGGAGTTGGAGGTATGCAAACTTCCTCTTTTATTATCTGGGGAATATGGAAGGGACGAAACACTATTATTTTTGATGATGGCAGATTCAGTATTTGGATGCACAAGCATCAGCATTTGTGCACATTACTTGGAATATAAAAGAAGAGTTGGAAACAAGGTCAACAGAGTTTTGAGAATATGGATCCAATGACTCCTTTCTCCACAAGACATTTTGATGGGGCGGCCTAGAATCAAATCTGTGGTTTTGGAGCTAGAATTGCCATTGATGAAGGACACATTTATTGTTTCAGCTGGTATGGTGGATAAGGAACAAACAGTAGAGCAGAAATCTTGGCTTTATGGGGAACTCTTTACTCTGCGAAGCTTTTAAAACTGGAGGAGGTTCATATATTTGGGGATTCCCAAGCGACAATTGACTGGATCAACGAGGGAACTTCTTTCGTCCCCCCTCTCATGTTCAACTGGATGCAGCGGATCCTTATGCTGAAGAATGCTTTCCGCAGGATTACCTTCAATCACCTTCATATGGAGTTCACCTCGGCAGCAGACATCTTATCCAAGGAAGGTTTGACAATGCAACGGGCAAATCAAATTCTCAGTCTTTAAGCAGGGCATACACATAAGATCGGGATTTATAAACTGGAGCTGAGTTTTTGTTCCTCATTTGGACTTTATGCTCTTCACATTGTGGGACATTACTTTTCTTTTTTTGGACATAACCCGTGATCTCTTTTAGGGTTTTTTATATTTTTTTGTGTGCTTAAAACAACATAAAATTCCCTATGGGCAGCTGGTTCTATGTTTATTTTGGCATGCAAACTATATACATCAGTGCTAAACAGAAAATAATTCCTGCCTTTATTTATATTTTTTGCTGAGGGAGGCTGTGTCCTCACTATGCCCCGCTTCTAAGGAAATTAGACAATCTGGCTTATAGCTTTTTTTTTTATTATCAGACTGCATGTAAACATGTTTATATCTAATAGAACATGTTTGATTTTTTCTTTCTGAAAAAAGGTTAGTTCAAGAGGATTAAGTGAATGCAAATCTATGATTCAACCAAGGGCATAGGTGAATCGTTATATGATTATCTCATCCTAGATCAATCACATTGTATTTTGTGATTTTGGAATAATTCTTAGTTGATATGAATTTTCAATTCTATATGGCATAGATAATGAGATAATTTTGTAGGAACTTTGCTTGATGTTGTATTTATGTTTTAAACTCTGATATATTACAAATGAAAATTTCCTACCGCCAGTTAAGAATATCTTTTGCATTGCGTTATCCTTTTGAACATCCTTGATTGTCATGAACAGGCCACCTATAAATACTTCTTCCAAAATATTATTTGAACTTTGCAGGCACTGGGATATGTAACATCCCAATATGTTATTAGTTTTTCCGTACACGTTTCCAAACTACTCAATCTACATTCAAATTAGAAACTCAATATTTAACTATGACAATTATTCTTGCTGTCTTTTTTACTATGTGATATTGCATATGCTTTTCATTGGAAGATGAAATGAATTGTGTAGAGAATAAAAGGAAATAGGAAATCGTCTAGAGTTAAGGCTGTTTTGCTTTGGCTGTTTTGATTCAATGTAAATTATAATCCACAGAATATCTTGAAATAAAGGAGAAGAAGATTACTTAGTGTGCAAGGTAATTTATGAAATGGATAGCCTCTGCATATTTCAGCTGAACTTAATTGATTTCATTTTAAACAGTATTCTTTATCAAAGCCTTGTGTGAAATAAAACAAATTCATCGTAAAATTTTTCTTAAATTTTGTGGCAGTATGAAATGGCTCCTAGTCAATGAAATTAGTAAAATTCAATATTTAATAGCACACCTATGCAGAGTGCCTAGAGAATATGTGATATTGGAATAAAATTTAGCTCTCTATTCAATTCAAATAAATGTATAAGAGGTTGGTAATATCTCTCATTGTTCCTAGCCCTCGAGGGTTAGCTTGACTGGTTGAGCCATCTGCCCATGGTATGTTGCCTATGGGGAGGCCATAGTACAGGTTCAAATCCGGGCAAGTTGCTGGGGTTACCATTTGTAATTGTGGTCAATGGTTGAGCCACGCTCCATCTGGATGGTTCAAATCCGGGCAAGTTGCTGGGGTTACCATCTGTAATGCCACGCTCCATCTGGATATTTAGGTCCAAAGGGGGATCCTACTGTTGAATTTTCTAAGTCTATTCGTTAGAAAATTAATCTGTATTCTGCTGGTTTATTTCTTCTACTTGTTTAAATTCGACCAAGTTATTTAAAACATTTAAATATCGAAATAAACACGATACAGTCACAACATCTACAAATCATCAATTGAAAGAAAACAAGCACACAAGTGACACTGTTATTTTTGGACAAATGTCCCTGGAAAAACCCAATGCGGGAAAACTAGTGCAACTATTTAGAGGGTTATATTATTATGCAGTCTATCTGAGTACAACTGGGCGCCTAATCGGCTCACTCGACAAAGAAAAATACACAGCAGCAATACCTCTATATTCGAAAACAGGAATTCAGAAATCCTGTCCCACGAAACCCTCTCCGGCACAACTGAAGCTCAACGCCTTTGCGTCAGCCTCCTGTTGACCTGCATTAGCCCCAGGACCCTCTGCATCAGCCCTCTGAGGCACTGCGTAGCCTCTGGGAGCGTCTGTGTCACTCCCTCTGCCCTCTGCGTGGATGACACAGTCTCTTTGGGCTGTGTGCTGCCTCTGTTCGACACTGCGTAGCCTGGACTGATTGCTGCTCTCGCTCTCTTTGCTTTTGTGCTGGTCTCCCAGTATTGTCCCTGCCTCTCTTTCTCGTACTCATTGCCCCTTGCTGCTGATCACTGATTCAACTTTGCTTAGCAACCCCGCTCTAGCAAAATGAATGACTGATCACTCTGGTGTGTTCTCCAACTGACCCTCAAGCCTCTTCTTATACTTTTCTCATTGGTCCATCAACGACCGAGATTAAGTCTCTAATGAACGACTAAGATTAGATTTGGCTTGATCCATGACTTTTGCAACCTTCTAATCCATTTTTATATTAATAGACATTAATATTTTATTTTTCCTAAGTTTAGACTTAGGAATTCCATTAAAAATATTAATTATTTTAATATCTCCAAACTGGTTAGAATCTGCCCAAACCATTTCTGGGTCTTGGAGATCTGGTGTGCTTTAGCCTTGTTGACCACTACGTGTCAACTATCCATAGCAGTGCACCCCCTTTTTCGCAAAGGGATAGCGCTTGATCGATATGTTCATGCCATGCAGCCATTCAACTATCATCATCACCCTGATCATGTTATTTTATAAACCCAGTCTGCATGTGTAAATTGTAAATAATCTTAGCAAATCTGTGTCATGCATGTAATTTCCTAGGTAAACCTAATTTTCTAGTGATGATCTACATTCTGGAAGGTTTTTTGTCTCACCGATCCACGATCGGCAGAGTTTTCCTTCAGCCTAACTTCAAAGCCAGAATGGATTTTGTCATTAGAATCTTAGGGGAGTCCTAGTGTGCTAGATCGAGTCTATGTAAAAATGATTTGAGAATAATCCTAACTATTTGATTAGGTTGTTTTATTACAAATTGCTTGATCTGCTAGATTATATTTGTGTCGCAAAACTGGGTAGTCTATGAGGGTCTATGTCAAATGGATTTTCCCCCTTGGGATGTAAGAATGTAAAAAATCATGATGTAAAGTGTCTTGAGGGTTAGAAAATAATTAATCCCCTCATAGGTCCTAGGACCTAGGTAAAATTCCCAAAGGCTAAGTTTGAGGGTCCAAAAAAAAAAATTAAAAATAGATATATATATATATATATATATATATATATATATATATATATAAAATTAAAAAAAAATTAATAATAATAATAAGTCAAAGTTTTGAGGAAATAAATGCAAAATTTTAATTTTTTAATATATTAAAATGCATTTAATTTAAAAAAATGTGAAATTTCCTCAACATTTAAAAGATTAAAAGAGATTTTGATCCTCATCGATGGTCGAGATTACTTTGACATAGATCACTCGAACTAGCCGTTGGGAAATTTATCTTTAAATAGGGTGTCAGGGGTTATTTGAGATCATTCGATCTATGAGTCTTGTGCTAAAGAAAGCTCTCTTGTAATCGTTTTTCATGTGCAATAAAGAAAGACTTTGGGGTTGAAATCTTGCTGATGTTACTCTTCGTGGAAATACTGTAAGATGTTTTATTTTTGTGCATGGTTTTAATTTCAGCCATTAATGTTAGCTTTATGAAGAGTGATTTTAAACATAGGTATCTTGTTTAGTCACTAGGGTTTGAATGGTAGTTAAATTTCTGAATATGATGGCAGGTATCTCCATTAGATCTGGATTTTAGTATCGTTTTTTCCCTCTTTGTTAATGGTTGAAGTAAGCTGTGCAGGAAAATCTTGATTTCGAAGATCAACGGGCGTTTGGGGAAGTTCTTGCC
This sequence comes from Pinus tabuliformis, assembly GCA_031772625.1. Lineage (NCBI taxonomy): Eukaryota > Viridiplantae > Streptophyta > Pinopsida > Pinales > Pinaceae > Pinus > Pinus tabuliformis. Next base: position 1,282,496,925 of record CM062818.1, on the reverse strand, counting down.
TGAACTAGCCAACTCCTGAGAAGCGCTTTCTGAAGAGCCCAGCTAGTTTTGATCCCGAGCTTATCATTTGAATTTTTCTTGTGAATGCATTAAGGGTTTTCTGAAGCATCTCATATTAAATTTAAAATTTTGAAAATATTTCTGTGGCATACTGATAAATCTGGCTATTTAGAGCCGTGGAACTCTGAATATTGTAATTATTTAGCTGGTTTTAGTGTTTTTAGTTTTGTTTCTTGCATATTTTATTTCCGAGTGTTTTGTTTTTGTCATTGCAGGTTGCAGATCTGAGGAATTTTTTTTGTTTGTTTGTTTGAAGCCAGATCTAGGCCTTAGAGGGTAAGATCTGGCCTAAAAAATTAGTTATTGTAGGGGTATTTATCCTAGATCTAGAAATTTCTTGCAGGGTTTTCATCAGGAGTGGAAGGATTTAATTTTTTTTCAAGTTTTCTGGAGAAATTCGAGGGTTTCTAGGGCATCTTTGTTACATGAACTTTTTGATTTTTTTTTAGTAAGCTGTGATTGCTTGATTGCCGCTGGCAAAACTTCTTGGCAGCCTCAGTTTTCCCTATTCACGCTGTCTCCTTTCCAAATCTCTCCCCGCAGTCGCAACCTTCAATCTCCGCCGGTTCCTATCCGTGCTTTCCCTCAGTCCATCTCACCTCCACACACCTGCACACAAAACAAAAGAAAAAACTGAAATCCTCAAGCTACACGCAGCTCTAACCTGCATTTCCAGCCATCTCCACGCAGCTTCCTAAACCCCACGTCCATTCCTTCACCAACAGCAAAATCGTTTTCCTTCAACCGTCATCGTCTAGCTCACAGTCCATCCCCACGCTGTCCGTCAGCCCCTTTGCTGCCATCCTCGCCTCACCCTCACGTTGTTCTTCCTGCGGCTTCATTGCAGCTCCACGCTGCCTCAAACCCTCGCTCCTTCTGCCCACGCAACTTCATACCTTGGTCCTTCATTCCGCAGTCAACTCTTCACCTGCGTATTCACCTCTCCACGTTGCTAAAACTTGCAATCCCCACCTGCAAAACAAACGCTCCATAACCCTTATGCGTCCCCATTTGCTGCTACCTGTAGCTGCTTCTCCCTCATGCGTCCACTGTCATTCCTCGCTCTCCAACCTGCAAAAAATCCGTAGCCTTCATGCTGCCCATCTCCTCCATAGCTCTCGTTCCACAGTCTTCGAGCTCATTTTCTCGCCGTCGAAGCTCTTCACGCTGTTGCTAATCCTACAAAGAACAACGCGCAACAAAAAGGCTTTCGATTTTCATGTGTTATGTGTTAAGTTAGGACTTAGGGTTAGCGCTTGTTTTTCAGTTAAATTTTCATTAGAATTGATTTTATTTTTCTTATAGTTTAGAACTTTATAATTTTTGTTAATGTTCCGCTTCATTTAAATTTTAATTAGATTAGATTAGATTTTGATTTTATTAAGCTAGGTTTTAGTTTTAGATTTATTTGATTTTAGTTTTGTTCTATTTAAATTTTAAATTTAGAACTTTATGACATTATGTCATAAAAAAAAAAAAAAAAAAAAAAGTATAAAAATCCTAAAAAAGGGATAAAAGTTAATCTTAGGGTTTTGATTTATTTTTGTTTAGATTTTTCTATATATATATATATAAAATAAAATAAATAAATAAATAAATTTTGAAATATTTTGTCACATTTAGTCTTGGCATATTCACTCAAGGATTTGTCACATTTATAATTTTGGTGTATCTTTTCCACTAAGGCTAAAAATTTTAATGTGGGATTAATATTTGTCATTTTTATATAGTTAAATGCGCTTAAATTTTATCTGAAGATTAGCTATCTGAAAGTGGTGAATCATTTTATGAACTGGTTAGCACTTGAAATTCATGAATTTTGATCCTTTCAAATTTAATTGCTAGAGCTCTGTGCATCTTTTGAATGTCTTACATCTGGTGAAATTAATGCTCATCATATGCTAGACATTTCAGTAAATATTTTTAAGCAATTGTCAAAGGATTTGTTCATATTTCTATTTTCCAAGCAGCAACAAACCAATTACTTGATCTAGCAAAGGCACTGGTCTTAAGTATTTAAAATCTAATCAAATTATCTCTGAGCTTTAATCAAGCGCTCAATTGCCTCGCTGTGCCTCCCAACCCAGCTGGGTCCCAGTTGGTCTTCCTTTATCCCATAGGGTCTACCCCCCTTAGCCTAGGGAGACGGCTTAAACGGAGAGATTGGGGATCAGGGTGACAGCCCCCGGTTTGAGCGTTGTCACGGTGCTTAGACACTTTGCGTGACAACAAGCCTCTCCACTAATTTTCATGGCTAGAACACATTCGATGGTACCCCAAATCAACACTCCCTCTTAGCGAGGACTATGCTCTAGTAATACTTCACATTGAGCATTACCTTGATCATCTAGCACCGGTCCCCGTGTTGATGCTAGGCCTCCCCGCCCAACATCTGTTGCACTGCTGCATCCTATACTGCTGCCCATGGCCCTGCCACTGCCACTGTTGCATTCGTACGATAACTCCCTCTGCATCCGTGCTGCTGCTGGTCCATCCTCCCAGCACTACATCTGCACTGCATCCCCTCTCATCATGCTGCATACTGCTACTGCACTGCAACTTAGTTACTGAGAAGTAAGTAACTAATCCACCCAACTTCTGACATCCCTATCAGGCTAGAAACACTCCTGATGCTGAAGCTCCCTCTGCCGCTAACAAGTGCTCCCTCTATTGACCTTTGTGCTGCTGCAACAACTCCCTGCATCTCTCACCGTTGCACATCTCTTTGTCCCATCTCGCATTGTTGCAGTTTGCTAGCCTCGCACTGCCCCGAGACTCTTGCACTGTAGCACTCTATGTCGCTTCATCCGCATCCGTCTCTACTGACATCTGCCTGTCTTGCTACTCCTCTTCAGGGCTCCCGTAGCAAGGTATAATCCAAGATGTTGGGTACCTTAAGGATCTTGCCCCTCATCGCCTGTAGTCCTCCTGACTACAGCTCGATGTGTCCCCACTTCTTCTTAAGTGGCACATGAGCACTCATAGCACAATCGCCATCCTCCTTGACTTATTTCTCCGCCTTCGCTGGTGCTGCCTTCGAGTCAGAAGCCTCTCCCTTACTCTTCTTCCTCAGACACTGGTTCGCAAAGTGACCCAATTCCCCACAATGGAAGCACTTGACCTTGGAGAGGTCCTTCTTCTTCCTCTTCTCTTGCTTTCCCGCAGATGCTAGAGCCGCATCCTCTTCTTCCTCCTTGATCCTGAACCCTTGGCCGCTACTTTCCGCCTTTGTCAACTGTCTGATCTCCTCTTGACGTAGAGCCGCCCATAGTTCTTCCCAATATGGAAGATTTGTCCTGCCCAGTATGCTTTGGACAAATACCTCCCAATCCTCGGAGACTACATTAAGTGCGATCCTCACCATCAATTCCTCATCCGACGTGGCCCTTATGGAAGTTAGCAAGTCACGGATCTCCTTCAATCGACCGAGGAAGACATCTATTTGCTCTCCCTTCTACATCTGGTATGCGCTTAGCTGATTCTCCAGGAGCATCTTCCTCTGCACGGAAGTATGCTGGTACAATGTCTTCAAAGCGTCCCACATCTCCTTTACTGTTCCTTCTTGGCAATATGTGGTACCACATGATCCTTGACCCCATCAAGGATGATGCACTTTGCCTTAGCCATTACCTCCTCGTACCTATCATTTGCTTTTGGGTCAACTGGGATAGCCATCGTTCTCAAGGCGAAGCCCTTGATGCGATGTCTGTCTAGAATGGACATGATCTTGGCCTTCCAGACCACAAAGTTGGACGCTCCATCCAGCCTATCCTGATTTCTCAGCCCATTCATGGCCATCTCTTTGATCTTCTCTGTCGACTCCTCTGAGTCTCTCTACTTCCCATCTGGAAGTTCTCTTCTGGACTCCCTTTGAGTCTCGATTTTCCTCCTAGAAATCCTTCTGTCAACGTCAAGTTGCTCCACTCCAATCGTTTGTGCAACTACAACACTGATCCAGATTCTTTGGCTAGAAATCTGCCTCGACAACAACTCCTTTTACCTTGGTCTTGCCCTGTTAGGTACTGTTCTAACCACAGTACCCCACCAGCTTCACTCCGCAAACTACCCACAACCTCTTATGCCCCAGCAACTGAAGGATTGAGCCTCTTGGCTCTGCGCAATCCCGACACCGGCAAAACAACTTCCTCATCCAACTGCTTTAGCCCACCTGGCCTTTGCGTGAGCCTGTTTCTACCCTCCTCAGCCTCTGCGCTGCCTCTCTGTGGCCTAGACTGATGACGCAGTCCCTCTGCATCACTCCTTCCTTTGTTGCTTTCTGCAAAGATCAACTCTATCACTCAGGACAACTGAATCTGCTGCAAATGCTTTGCTAAGTTGATGCCTTCAGTTTTCCTGTGATCTGCAACCATGCTCTGATACCATGTTGAATTTTCTAAGTCTATCCGTTAGAAAATTAATCTGTATTCTATTGGTTTATTTCTTCTACTTATTTAAATTCGAACAAGTTATTTAATACATTTAAATATCGAAATAATCACAATACATTCACAACATCTACAGATCATCAACTGAAAGAAAACAAGCACACAAGTGACACCGTTATTTTTGGACAAATGTCCCTGGAAAAAACCAATGCGGCAAAACCCTTGCAGCTATTCAAAGGGTTATATTATTATGCAGTCTATCTGAGTACAATTGGGTGCCTAACCGGCTCACCTGACAGAGAAAAATACACGGCAGCAATACCTCTATATTCAGAAAACCTGTCCCACGAAACCCTCTCCGACACAACTGAAGCTCAGCGCTGGCCCTTTTAGCCTCTGCGTTAGCCTCCTGCTGACCTGCGTCTACCCTAGGACCCTCTGCGTCAGCCCTCTGAGGCACTGCGCAGCCTCTGGGAGCCTCTGCTTCACTCCCTCTGCCCTCTGTGTGGATGATGCAATCTCTCTGGGCTCTACGTAGCCTGGACTGGCTGTTGCTCTCGCTCTCTCTGCTTCTATGCTGGTCTCCCAGTATTGTCCCTGCCTCTCTGCCTCGTACTCACTGCCCCTCGCTGCTGATCACTGATTCAACTTTGCTTAGCAACCTCACTCTAGCAAAATGAATGACTGATCACTCTGGTGTGTTCTCCAATTGACCCTCAAGCCTCTTCTTATACTTTTGGCGTTGGTCCATCAACGGCCAAGATTAAATCTTTAATCAATAACTAAGATTAGATTTGGCTTGATCCATGACTTTTGGAACCTTCTAACCCAATTTTATATTAATACCCATTAATATTTTATTTTTCCCAATTTTAGACTTAGGAACTCCATTAAAAATATTAATTATTTTAATATCTCCCAAACTGGTTAGAATCTGCCCAAACCATTTATGGGTCTTGGAGATCTCATGTGCTTTAGCCTCTCCACCAATTTTCATCGCTAGAGCACATCCGATGCTACCCCAAATCAACACCTACAAGGTTTTCTTTGGAAAAATGATCTTTGTTCCAATTCTAATTTATCCTAGAATATACAAGTCAAATATTGTATGGCTCTTTTGAATGAACGTGATGTCACGCTTCAATATGAGCTGATTAAAATATTATAGCACCCATGCTAGTCATTGTGATTATTTATGGTAACATTTTACATTGCTTCACGATGGGCATTTTAACAAATACATAGAACACTTTGGGGATGTCTTTAAATTCTTGTTGAGATAAGATATTTTAAATGTTTCCTTAAACATTGTTTATTCATGCTTCAATATGAGCTGATTAAAATATTATAGCACCCATGCTAGTCATTGTGATTATTTATGGTAACGTTTTACATTGCTTCATGATGGGCATTTTACCAAATACATAGTACACTTTGGGGATGTCTTTAAATTCTTGTTGAGATAAGATATTTTAAATGTTTCCTTAAACATTGTTTATTTATTCTTTGTTTGTAGGGTGTTAAAAGTAATGTTCGAACAAGTTCTGGGATGTTCTTAAATTATGAGGAGAAAAAGTATCCAATGATTCAGGTAGTCTCCTATAATACTTTTTTCAGTCGACCAGTTGTTTGGTTTATATTTCTGGTAACCAAGCAAAAGTCGTCTTCTTTTCTTTAGCTTTTGTTTTGAATAAATTAATGATCCATTTTGTTTATCTTATTATATTGGTTGTTTCCTACTATATTTTCATTCTATGTTTAGCCTACACTAGGAGACTTAGATTTCTACTCATTTTTTTGAAAAACATGCATGTTATATTCCAAGTAAAAATATAATGATTACATCAGAAAAATCATTAATTGACCAGGTGGTAGTCAAATTGGATCCCTTTCCTAACATAGGAGAGCAAATATAGCTTGTCCGATTTAGCACCAAACTTAGGAGAATCTACATGCTATGCATGTCAATTCTAGCTGTCATTTCTGCAAAAACAGCAACTTTAAACGCAGTCAACTCTGCAAGGAAAAGGCAGACAGATTCATCATTAATAGTTGTCTATCGAACTAATTGGGATCACTTCTAAGAAAGGTGATCATTATTTGTCATATACCACTACATATCTCCCTGTCATGCTGTCTGAACAGACATGTTTTTAACAAGATTGGTCTTTTCCATCTGATATGCCTGTTACTACTTGGGTTGCCAAGGTCCTTGCAACCTGCTAAGACGATACACATAGGACAAGTGCCCATTGTCACTGTCACAACACAAAGAAAATGATACACAACAGATTAAGATAAATTGTTGAATGCATTATTATTCACAAAGATATAGATTTATACAATGTCTAGTGACCCTTGGTTTTCATATTCCAAGTGGTCTCTTGGATTCCATTGACCTTCCACATTCCACACCATAACTCTTAGTGGATTAGGTGTCCAACATTCCCACCCTTAATCTGAAGGGATATATATGTTGATTTGGGGTAGCATCGGATGTGCTCTAGCCACGAAAATTGGTGGAGAGGCTAAAGCACATGAGATCTCCAATACCTAGAAATGGTTTGGGCAGATTCTAAACAGTTTGGGAGATATTAAAATAATTAATATTTTTAATGAAGTCCCTAAGTCTAAACTAAGGGAAAATAAAATATTAATGTGAATTAATATAAAACTGTGTTAAAAGGGTCCAAAAGTCATGGATCAAACCAGACTTAATCTCGGCCGTTGATTAGAGACTTAATCTCGGCCGTTGATTTGTCAACGAGAAAAGTATAAAAGGAGGCTTGACGGTCACTTGGAGGATATACTGAGGGAGACGAGCTAGTTCAATTTCTGGAGCGGGGTTAGCTAAGAAATTCAAACTAGTGGTCTGATGAGCAGTCAGGAGGCAGAAAATACGGAACAGAGAGAAGGGATCAGCCACTGGAGACCAGCGCTGAGGCAGGAGAGGTAGACACAGGGCATTTCAGGCAGACGCAGAGGCAACAGAGGACTACGCAGTCACTAGAGGGTCTACGTGGGTGACGCAGAGAGGCCCAAGGCTGACGCAATCAGGCAGGGGCTGATGCAGAGTGTCTGGGAGCCACGCAGAGGTCAGCCAAGCTGATGTTGGGACTAGGAGAAGTGTTGGAGAATTTTTCTCTCTGTGGGTAAGCCAGTTTGGCACCCTGTTGTACTGAAGAATTGCTGAATAATAAAATCCTCCCTTGCTACACCGGTTTTCCCACATTGGGTTTTTCCGGGGACTATTGTCCAAAATATCTGTGTCAATGTGTTGATTCTTGTACATGTGTTTGTTTCTGTATTACAGTGTGATATCTGCAGTAGAATTTATTTTAATGTTTATTGAAGGAATTTCATAAATAACTTATTGAAGAATAAGTAGGAAAAGTAATCAGATGTTGCAGTGATAGAATTTTCACAATATATGAGGCCAACAAGAGAGCTACAATATAAAAATACAACAATGCATGACAACAATAGGCTGAATGTGCTCTCTAAGATGATGATACAAGGTGGGAGAACTTGAGGTCTCAACTGATGGTGGTTTAAGGATGACCACCAACACTGGAACGCTTGGTGCAGTCCCTGGAACTCTTTCAAATCTGGCTAGAAGATGAAGTCTTGTGCTAGAGGAAGTGCTCCCTCTTGTTGTGAAAAGGAAGACCTTTGGGTCTCAACTTGAAACACTTAGTGCAATTCCCAGAACAATTCCAATTCTGACAAGAAGCTATTAGTCTTCTACTAGAGGAAGTGTCCCTAATGTTTTGAAAAGGGAGACCATCAAGTTGGAAAAGGGAGGTTTCAACTTGCGGAAAAAGGGAGAACCTCAACCTAAAAAGGGAGGTTTCAACCTATGGAAAAAGGGAGAACCTCAACCTGAAAAGGGAGGTTTCAATTTGCGGTAGTTTAAGGAATGCCACCAATCAAAGGCATGCTCAGGGGCATTGCTTTGTCTCTGGCTACAACTCTGAATCTGGGCATGGATGTCTCTGGATGTAGGCTCAGGTAACAGGTTTAGGCTGTGGCTCGGGCTTACTTGATGTATTTTTGAAGCTTGTAGATTATCATCAATTCCCCCCTTGTCAGATACAAGGTGAGAAGATGAAGAAAACTCAACTACAAGACTTTTCAACACTCGAGAACAAATTCTGTGGTATGAGCAAAATATTTTCTTGGTTGTTGAAGCCCATTTCAAAAAAGTGATCCATCCAAGGTGAATCTTCATTCTTGCAGGAGGCTTGTTTCTGAAGCATTTGTTTGAATGATGAGTGTGCTGACTATTACCCACCACCTTGTGGGTGATATCCCCAGGAGAAATTTTTCTCCATGGTGAGCCTCAGCTAGCAGCCAACAACTCCTTGATGGCTCCTACTAGCTCGTTGTGCCATTTCTCTGCCACTTGAGCCAATCATGTGGCCCCTCACCCACCTGTATTGATCATATGTTTTAAGGTGGGCCTCCCAATCTAAAGGTATGTCTTCTCATTTGGTAATTGAGTATTGGGCTTACTTGTCATGGATACTTTTGGGTATGGATTGATGGGGGGATTTGGTGGAAAGAGTGGGCTTAGTTTGTGTTCCTGTCCCCTTGATCTCTTTTGGGCTGTTACCCTTTGATCTTAGTCTCGTGGGATTTCCTTTATTGACCATTTGGTTCTAGGGTGGTACTACTTGGGAAACCTTGATTTTGGGTGCATGGTCCCGCTCCTTTATCCGCACATATCACTCTCTTTCCACTCACTATACCCCCATTCATCTTTTCTCTCACCTGGGTGCTAATTCTCATTTTGGGTCCACATAGGGCTAGCCTCCCTATCCCCTTGCCCCCACCTAAAAAAAAGAAGAAAAAGCATAATTGGCCACATTTAACAGGAAATTGTACCACTAAATGTAAAAGATGGCTGGGACAAAAATAATTAGCACGTGGGCAAAATCCGACACATGAGCTCTACCCCATCCATGACCATCAACCTGGTTCCATAGGCCCTAAATGAGCCTCCTCTATCATTCAGGAGCCCATGATTGTCCCAACCCCTAGAGGGCAATGAACTGCCCTACCTCAAAAGGGGTAATCATTGCTATATTATACACATCATGCTCTTGTCCTTTGAGCCCCGAGCAGTTAATTAAAGAAAATTCATAAAAGGAAAAATGCATTTAAAGAAGGGAAGAAAAATTAAGGTCGAGGCACTTAATGTACCACGACTGCTCCCTCCTATACATTATATACCCAGGTGTGGGCTTCCCCTTATCTAGCTAGCCCTATGCCCCATTTGTTGATTTGGGATAGCATCGAATGTGCTCTAGCCATGACAATTGGTGGAGAGGTTAAAGCACATGAGATCTCCAAGACTCAGAAATGGTTTGGGCAGATTCTAACTGATTTGGGAGATATTAAAATAATTAATATTTTTAATGGAGTTCCTAAGTCTAAACTTAGGAAAATTAAAATATTAATAGGTATTAATATAAAACTGGGTTAGAAGGTTCAAAAAGTCATAGATCAAGCCAAATCTAATCTTAATTGTTGATTAGAGATTTAATCTCGGCCGTTGAAGGACCAACAGGAAAAGTATAAGAAGAGGCTTGAGGGTTAGTTGGAGAACACACTGAGGGAGACCTGTCAGTTCGATTTTTGGAGCATGGTTAGCTGAGAAATTCAAACTAGTGGTCTGGAGAGCAGCAGGAGGTAACAAGTATGGAACAGAGAGTCGAGAATAGTACTAGGGGAACAACGCAGAGGTTGGAGAGGCAGACGCAGAGGTTGTAGACTGCGCAGTCACTGGAGGGCTTGCATGGGTGACGCAGAGAAGCCCAGTGCTGACGTAGAGAGGCAAGGGTTGATGCAGAGGGTCTGGGAGCTATGCAGAGGTCAGCCAGGCTGACGTCGAGACTGGGGGAAGTGCTGAAGAATTTTCTCTTTGTTGGGTAAGCCAGTTTGGCACCCAGTTGTACTGAAGAATCGCTGAATAATAAAATCCTCCCTTGTTGCACTGGTTTTCCCACATTGGGTTTTTCTGGGGACTGATTGTCCAAAATATTTGTGTCGATGTGTTCTTGTGCATGTGTTTGTTTCTGTATTATTATGTGATATCTACAACAGAATATATTTTAATGTTTACTGAAGGATTTTCATAAATAACTTATTGGGAAATAAGTAGGTAAAATAAATCAGTTGTTGTAGTGATAGAATTTTCACATGGTATTGGAGCAAGAAATCAGAGATAGGAAGGGAAAATCAATTATGGGTTGAGACCATGATGTAGAGGCATCTACGTCAGGAGACTGGCACAAATTTTCAGTAAATTGCACAAGAGAAAGTGATTTCGATTTCTCTGTGTTGGCTTCTACGCTGGAAGAAGAAGTGGCTTGTGTGACTAGCTCTGCATCATCAGAGGTATGGTATATAGACAGTGGGGCCTCTTGGCATATGACGGGAATTTGGGAATGTTTCTCGGATTATCGAGAGGAGAAGATGAACTTCCAAATCACCATGGGGAACAAGGCAAAATGTACTCCAGTAGGGAGGGGTACCATAGTTTTTCAAATAGAAACAGGAGAGCGGTTTCGTTTTACCAATGTGTTGCATGTACCAGGATTGGGGATGAACTTACCTTCCGTGTCGCAACTTCAAGGCAAAGGCTATGATGTTTTCTTCATCAAGGAGAAAGTATACGTCAAACACCCGAGCTGGAAGAAGAAAGTGCAGATCAAGATAAAAAATAACAGGTTGTACAGGTTACAACTAGAATCACCAATGGCACTAATAGGCAGTCATGGAGACAAGGATTTGAACGGGCTATGGCACAGAAGAATGGGACATTTGCACCATGGGGCTCTGAGAATTCTCAGGAGCACTGTAAGAGGAGTTCCGGATCTTAGTATGGAACGAGATGATGTATGCAGAGGATGTCCTCTAGGAAAGTATGCCAAGGCAACATTTCCTAGAAGTAAAAACAGGGCCAAGAGTGTACTAGGATTGATACACTCAGATATCTGCGGATCCATGTCCACTAAAGCTCTTAATGGTGTCGAGTACTTCCTTACCTTCATTGGTGACCATTCAAGGAAAACTTGGATTTATTTTTGAAAGCCAAGGACGAGGTTTTCTGTCGATTCAAAGAGTTCAAGGCTCTAGTGGAGAATCTGACTGGGAAGAAAATAAAAGTTTTGCGCTCAGATAATGGTGGAGAGTATGTCAATAAGGACTTCACTGATTTTTGCTCTAAGGAGGGCATCAGAAGAGAGTGGATGGCTCCTTACAATCCGGAGCAGAATGGAGTAGCAAAAAGAAAGAAAAGGACTATTGTAGAAGCAATTAGGGCCATGATGTATGATCAGGATATGCCAAAGTCCCTGTGGGCAGAAGCATGCAACACAATAGTCTATGTTCAGAATAGAACTCCTCATCGGGCATTGGGCAAGATTACTCTAGAGAAAGTCTTCACAGGTAAGATGCCTGAAGTCAGTCATTTCAGGATATTTGGGAGCTTAACATATTGCCGCATACCCGAGGAAAAGAGGAAGAAGCTGGATCAAACTGCAGAGAAAGGATATCTAGTAGGATATAGCAAGAACTCTAAGGCATACAGAATCTATCTTCCAAGGAGCAGGAAGGTAGTAGTTCGACGAGATGTGAAGTTCATGGAAGACATGGCTTTTAGAAAATCTCGAGAAATGCCTTCCGAGAAGCAGTCAAAAGAGGAACCGTTGGTCAAACCTCTTCAACCAACGAAGAAAAGAATTCTTCCTCGGGTCAAGAAGAATCACAGGATGAGGAGGAGCTAACAGAAGCACTTGTTGGCAGAGGAAGAACGAGCAGGGAACTTTGTTAGATTCTGCGAGATGCAGAGGACTTCATCGGTGCGCCAAGGAACAATAAGAGGGACCGAAAACAACCAAATAAATATCAGGCATTAGTAGCTCAGGATGGGGAGCTTGCCGATTTTCAGGAGGCAGCTCAACATCAGATTTGGCTGGATGCAATGGTAGAGGAGTACAACTCCATAATGGTGAACGAAGTCTGGGAGGTAGTGCCAAGGCCTCAAGATAGATCAGTGGTAGGTTCGAGATGGATCTACAAGATTAAATACGCTGCAGACGGCAGTGTTGAGAAATGTTGGACACCTAATCCTCAATGGGTTAGTGTGGAAGCCGAATGGACAAAAAGAGTCCAAGAGACCTTGGGATGTGAAACCCAACGGTCACATAATGTACTATAAATGTATATCTCTTGTTAATAAAAATTGTACTCACATGATTTATCTTTCCTATTTTATGTTTCCCATGTGTGTTTAACATGGTATCAGAGCAGGCGATTGCTGGTCCTGCTCCAATTTGAGCCACTTGTTTTGTGGTCTCTATATATATGTCAGTTCTGCGTTACCTGACCTCTGACTCTGCCTTATTCCCCTCAGACCTGAGATAACCTGCCTCTGCCAGCGCTACACATCTGTCCATATCATATTAACGCTGTCCCATAACAGTTGAATGCGTTTGAATATTAATGTTGTGCGTTGAACTGGCCTGACATGCTGATAATTGAACGCTGGTATGAGCGCTGTTTGAACGCTGCTGTATATTAAATCATAGCACTGTCTTTTCCAGTTTTAGCGCTGAGACCTGACGGTGCCACTGCAGAGATACGCCACCAGCTCCTGGTATGCGTATGATTCTGTTTGAATACGTTATGAAGTTGAATGCGTTTTGGTATCAAGTTTGAATGCGTTATGAAGTTGAATGCGGCTGTTTGAATACGTTATGAAGTTGAATGCGTTTTGGTATGAATGCGAGTCCTGCACCTCTGCCCATTCTCCCAAAATAAAAAAAAAAAAATGGGCGTTTTCCCTCATCCTCAGATCTGTCACCATCTCTGCACCTCATTATAGCCTGTCAACAACTAGAGTGACCGTTGTTTCTCAGACTCCGAATTACACCACCAGAACTCTCCGCTGGAGTTTCCTAGTGACCTTACCCCTCACACGACTGAACCTGTGTGTTCTCTTGACGAGCTCAAGAAATGAATTTTCAAATTCTTTGGAGTTAGCCATCAACAAATCTGTCAATATTTTGGCCTAAAACAAGCATTTGGCATTGGTGGCCCTTCGACATACAATGGCATTTGAACCAGTTCAATAAAGAGAGTTGCTGCTGCTGGAGACCATTCCGTGGCTGCTGTAATCAAAACGTTCTGTCAGTTCTGGAATCAAAACGTACTCTCTCTTCAGTGCTTGTTCCTATGCACTCAAACATCTCATTTACATAACATTGCTAGCACCAGATCCACGCTTGTCTTCATTATAGAAGGGTGATGATCAGTGAGAAGTACAAACTTTCATCCTTACAAAATCCCTGTTGGGGGTTGACTTTCGGTACGCACTTTCGACAATGGAATTTGTGGAAGCTTTGGTGACTTGTCGGATGTCTGAATCGCACGACGTCAATCCATCAGAAGCAACGAAATGACTATGATTCTGCAACAAAAAGAGAGACCCGAATTGTGCAACAACTGATATTCGAGTTTCAGAGGAGAGAGGGAGGAAAGCAGTGAGGAATTTTATAGTGCGAGGTGGGGTTGAAATTTGTGTCAGTGGATAAAATCGGACTTCCTTCTGTCAAGATGGCAGTTTTGGAGACGTTTTCTATGAAAATAGCGATTGCAGAGGACAAATTTGGAGCCCTCTCTGTCCAAATGGCTGTTTCAGAGAGATGAACTTGAGGTAAATAATTGAGGGTAGCTCAGTTGAATTCGGCGTGTCGTGGACAAATTAGTTCAACAAAAGGTCTTTAGAGGCTGTTCTGCTTAAAGCTCGAGGAAGGAGGGAAGCTTTACATGCAATAAGCTTAGGCGATCCGTGTTTACCAATAAATAGAGTTTCTGGAGAAAATCATCTGTGGATACCTAAGAAATAAGTAGTTGTAGGTGGAAGTTGATTATCGTCCAGAGAAATCAGCAGTTGTGTAGGCTTGCTAAATTTCAACTGCCCTGGGAAGTGAAGTGTTGAACTGAAAGAAGTACTGTCAACACTTCAAAGGTAGAGAGGATGCTATAGAGGAGGAAGCTTTGTTTATAAGAAGAGAGCAATCTCACCAAAGGCCGCATATCCAAATTATTGCCATTGTGGTGGACAAAACTTGAAGTTCTGTCACAAGTTGACAACTGATAAAATTGGTGATCAATACTGCCATAGTTGCATCACTCTAAGGCGTACAAGCTCGCAAAAATGGGTGTGCGCTTTGCTTGGCTTAGCGAAAATGGTTGTCATCCGAGGAACGCATTCAATGGCAATCCATGCATCAACATCATCTGCCGTAATTGTATATTCAGGTTGAGCTGCCCCCTCAATATACTGCACAGTGCCATCTTGTAAGTGACGAACCCACTGAAAAACACAAAGAGAAGTGCCATTGACAGAAATTCCACATGCTTGTAATGTGTTCATGGTTGTGTTGAATTTTCTGCCGCTCCTGCGCGTTGAGACTTTGACTGGCCGTGGTATACATCAAACAAATTTTCAAGGACTGTGGTGAAGAGGGAATCTATTCTTCCATTTCCTGGGCAGCGTACATCATAAACAAATGTTGAGGTGCCATTTTGGGGACTGATAATTGCATATCTACTAATTTGTGTTCGCTGACATTTAATTATCAGGTTCTATCTTCCAATCTGTTCGTTGTTTAGTTAAGTTTTTGAATGAGAAAAGTCCATTATGTAGTAGCTATCACTTAAAGGCCGTTGCATTTAATTTCTGAATTTGCTATTGGATAATATAAGTTTATTTGGAGACTGTTACTACATGTGGAAGCATTAAAAACAATGTACAGTGAATAAACTTACGAAAATCACCCACCGTGGAGAACATTGTGGCAAAAATCATTTGCATATCAGGGTTTATCTATTGAGATAATGGCCAGACTTGAAGATGCATTAAAGTTATTGAATATCCTAATTCATTCCACTGTTGATGGGATGGTAAAAGTCAACAAAGAAACTCTTTTTGACATTCAAACTTATTTGCAAAATGCACAAGAAAAGATCGATTTTTTGCAGCTTGAATCACAGCTACAACAAGAAGAGCTACATCAAAATAGACATCATTCTGAACCTGTTTTTGTTCAGAACATTGAGACAACCACCCATCAGCAACAAGTCAATAATGTTACAGTTCATTCAAATAAAGCAACAATTGTTCATGCAGATGCAGAAACTCAATCTGCACTTCCCAAGCCCATCATCAGACCTTGGGAACAGCTTGTCCACAACAAGCACAGAACTGGTCTTGGATATGACAAGGACTTGTCCTTTCATATTCCAGACTACTCAAAGCCCATTCAATTTCCGAGTGTTGGATTTATTCATGACAGTTCACCTGCTCCTCATGACAGTTCACCTCTAGTTGTTCCAAATTCTACTCCTCTTCCACCGCAACAACAACAACAACAGATTGTGAAATGCCAACACTGTGACCAAGTTGGCCATTTGAAAGATCACTGTTTTGATCTTCATCCATGTAAGCACTGTCATAAAACCAGCCATTCTTCACACAGATGCTTCAGAAACAAACGTCCTGCAAGAACAAAGATTCATCTTGGATGGATCGCTTCTTGGCAATGGGCATCAACAACCAAGAAGATATTCCAAACACATGTTAGAACTTGTTCCAGAGTATTGAACAGTCTTGCAGTTGAGTTTTCTCCATCATCTCACCTTGTATCTGACAGGGGGGGAAATGATGGTCATCTACAAGCTTCAAAGTCACATCAAGCGAGCCTGAGCCACAACCTGCCACACCAGTTTCAGAGTTGTAGCCAGAGACAAAGATGCCCGTGAACATGCCTTCAGTTGGCAATCTGGGACACTTCCTCTAGCATAAGACTTCAGCTTCTTGTCAGTTTTGGAAGAATTCCAAGAACAAAATTGAGAACACTTCCTCTAGCAGAAGACTCCAGCTTCTTGCCAGTTTTGGAAGAGTTCCAGGAATTGCATTAAGCATTCCAGAGTTGTTGGTCATCCTTAAACCATCACAAGTTGAGACTTCCCTTTTCAGGTTGAAGTTCTCCCTTTTATGCGAGGTGAGGCCTCCCTTTCATGGTTGAAGGTTTCCCTCTTTAAAACAATAGGATCACTTCCTCTAGCAGAAGACTTCAGCTTCTTGCCAGTTTTGGAAGAGTTCCGGGAACTGCACTAAGCGTTCCAGTGTTGGTGGTCATCCTTAAACCACCGCCCTTTATACCAACATTTCAGAGAGCACATTCAGCCTTGTGCTGCCATGCATTTTTGTACATTTTGTATTACAGCTCTCTTCTTGGACTCATACATAACCCTTCGGATTAAGGGGGGGAATGTTGGACACCTAATCCTCAATGGGTTAGTGTGGAAGCCGAATGGACAAAAGGAGTCCAAGAGACCTTGGGATGTGAAACGGATTAAGGGGGGGAATGTTGGACACCTAATCCTCAATGGGTTAGTGTGGAAGTCGAATGGACAAAAGGAGTCCAAGAGACCTTGGGATGTGAAACCCAACGGTCACATAATGTACTATAAATGTATATCTCTTGTTAATAAAAATTGTATTCACATGATTTATCTTTCCTATTTTATGTTTCCCATGTGTGTTTAACAAGAAATACAAAGCCAGGTTTGTGGCTAAGGGGTATGCTCAAAAGGAAGGAATTCACTACGAAGAGACCTTCGCTCCGGTAGGTAGGTATACATCTATTAGAACCGTGATATCTCTTGCAGCACAGATGGGGTGGGAGATTCATCAGATGGATGTCAAAACGACATTTCTAAATGGTGTGATAGAAGAAGAAGTACACATTGAACAACTAGAGGGCTTTGAGACACATGAGAAGAAGTCTCACGTATGCAGATTGAAGAAAGCCTTGTATGGGCTGAAACAGGCACTTAGAGCATGGTATGGGCAAACCGATGGCTACTTGTAGAAAATGGGATTTGTCAAGAGTGATGCAGATCCAAATCTCTACTATCCGGTTGTAGAGAATGAGCCTCTAATCTTAGTATTATATGTGGATGATCTCTTGCTGACAGGATCATCCAGACTCATAGGAGACTGTAAGAAGAATCTAGCCACAGAGTTCGACATGAAGGATTTGGGACGAATGCATTATTTCTTGGGGTTGGAAGTTTGACAGCAAAAGGGGGAGATCTTCCTTGGGCAAGGGAGATATGCTACAGAAATCCTGAGGAGATTCAGGATGGAGGACTGTAGACCCATGGCTACTCCAATGATAACCAACTGGAAGAAGATTGATGCATCAAAAGACAAAGATGTTGATCCCACGTTATACAGGCAACTCATAGGGTCCCTGATGTATCTGGTCAATACCAGGCCAGAAATTTGCTACGCTGTCAACACCCTTAGTCAGTTCATGGTGGAGCCGAAGAGGGCGCACTGGGTAGCAACCAAACATGTTCTCAGGTATTTATAGGGAACAATCGAGTTTGGACTCTTGTACACCAGGGGTAAGGATATCAGATTGAGTGGGTTTACTGATGCAGATTGGGTAGGAAGTTCAGTGGATCGGAAAAATACCTCTGGGTATTGTTTCAACATTGGATTAGGAATGCCCTCTTGTTGCAGTAGGAAACAAATCCGTGGCTCTGAGCTTAGCTGAGGCAGAGTATATGGCCGCAAGCACAACTTCGTGCAACGCCATATGGCTTAGAAAACTGCTTGTGAACCTATTCAGAAGAAAGATGGAGGTGACCAGGATGATGTGTGATAATCAGAGTTGCATCAAACTCTCTGAGAATCCAGTGTTTCACGATCGGTCAAAGCATATTGATATCTAGTGTCACTTTGTCAGAAACTGTGTCCAACGAGGAGCTGTACAGTTGATCTACACTCCTACAGGAGAAGAGGTGGCAGACATCCTTACCAAGGCCCTTGGAAGAACCAAGTTTGATTATTTCAAGGAGAAGATGGGGATGATAAAGAATCCATTTCAGTAGCAGAAATGGGTATGGTGTTGCAGTGCAGCAGTAGCATGATGCAACATGATGAGAAGGAGTTTGTAGTGTAGATGCAGTGTTGGGAAGAAGGACCAGCAGCAACACAGATGCAGAGGGAGTTGCAATGCAGACGCAGTGTTGGGAAGATGGACCTGCAACAACACGCATGCAGAGGGAGCTTCAGTACAGATGTAGCAGTGGCAGTGATAGAGCTAGGACAACAGTGCAGAGGATGTTGGGCAGGGAGGCTCAGTATCAGCACAAGTATCTATGCCGTATGATCAGAGTAATGCTTAGTGTGGAGTATTACCAGAGCACAATCCTCGCTAAGAGGGAGTGTTGATTGGGGTAGCATTGGATGTGCTATAGCCATGGAAATTGGTGGAGAGGCTAAAGTTCTAAACCACATGAGATCTCCAAGACCCAGAAATGGTTTGGGTAGATTCTAACCGGTTTGGGAGATATTAAAATAATTAATATTTTTAATGGAGTTCCTAAGTCTAAACTTAGGAAAAATAAAATATTAATGGGTATTAATATAAAACTGGGTAAGAAGGTTCCACAAGTCATGGATCAAGCCAAATCTAAGAAGAGGCTTGAGGGTCAGTTGGAGAACACACTGAGGGAGACCAGTCAGTTCGATTTCTGGAGCGGGGTTAGCTGAGAAATTCGAACTAGTGGTCTGGAGAGCAGCAGGAGGCAGCAAGTACAGAACAGAGAGTCGGGAACAACACCAGGGGAATAGCGCAGAGGTTGGAGAGGCAGATGCAGAGCCTCTCAGGCAGATGCAGAGGTTGCAGACTGCGCAGTCACTGGAGGGCCTGCGTGGGTGACGCAGAGAGGCCCAGTGCTGACACAGAGAGGCAGGGGCTGACGCAAAGGGTTTGGGAGCTACGCAGAGGTCAGCCAAGCTGACGCTGAGACTGGGGGAAGTGCTGAAGAATTCTCTCTGTTGGGTAAGCGAGTTTGGCACCCAGTTGTATTGAAGAATTGCTGAATAATAAAATCCTCCCTTGTTGCACTGGTTTTCCAACATTGGGCTTTTCCGGGGATTGATTGTCCAAAACATTTGTGTCGATGTGTTCTTGTGCATGTGTTTGTTTCTGTATTATGATGTGATATTTGCAACAAAATTTATTTTAATGTTTATAACTTTATTGAAGGATTTTCATAAATAATTTATTGGGAAATAAGTAGGTAAAATAAATCAGTGGTTGCAGTGATAGAATTTTCACACCATTATGTGGCCTAGGGCTGCCCCTCTCATTCTCTACTCCATCTCACCTATTTGTCACTTGTCACCCCCATTAGAAGGTTGTACCTTGGACATATTATCCCCTCCAAGGGCTGAAACCACCTAATAAGGTACTTGGCTCAATGTTGCGAACATTGCCATCGGGATAAAATCGGCAAGGGTCTGGAAAACCAAAATATCATAAAAATCTAGAAAATATTGGTCAAAATTGGCAAACATCGACAAAATCAAGTGTTAAGTTATGGTATGCTCTATGCTTAGAGAAATTTACTTCAATTTCTTCGTATTTGCCCAATGTCAATTCGTAGTTTAGCAATCACATTAACATAAAGTAAAATGCTGATAGAACATAAATAAATCGACAGAAGACAAGCCAAGACAAGAGACACCGAATGTGGCGGCTAGCCAGGGACAAACCTCAATGTGGGGAAACCCTTCAGCAATCAATAAAGTCAAAGCTAGTCAAACAACTTCGATTTGACCTCTAGCCAACATTGAAGAACTTGGTCTGCAATAGAAAACATCAGCAACCCAAAACAACCCTTAGTCAATGGTCAAAACAACAGTCAACAAATCAGCAGGCTGCAGTCAGCCCTAACCAGTCAACACTGGTCAATGATTTGGTCAACGCAACACCCAAATAGCAGTGCGCAAGTCAACGCATTCCCAACAGCCCTGCACCTTGGTCAACGCAGCCCAGAAAGTCAACGCTGCCCTATAAACAGTGAACACTGCCCTAGAAATAGTCAATGTTGCCCTAAACAGAAAATTTCGTCCTTCTTGCACGTGTGAGAGAGACTGCTCCTACTCTGGCCTAATAAGATTAGGAGAGAGAAAATGTGTGTTGAGATGATGGAGAAATGAGGCACAATGTCTCCTTCCGTTATATGCAACATTGAGGTTAAGTTGGGGGTGTGTCACACACTTTATCTTGCTGGCCGACCTTGACAAATTGTCAAAAAATACAAATAAATTCATATCTCCATAAATACATGTCGGAATTGAATGACCGTTAGATCAATCCTATAGCTCTCGACGAGAGGAATCCATGAAAAATATCAGCTGCTATAAATAAAATGACCCACATGGAGTTTGGACCTAGTTGCCAATTTTAACACTCCCTCTCAACTAGGGAGAACTCCATCTGCCAATCCATTTGATCGTCGATACTATCTTTGCCATCAAATGCACTGCCCTACACAGCTCGGCTATGCTCTGCTGAACTTTGAAGAAGAAGAAATGATCAAGGATGTATCATACCATTGTCTACTAACCCGAAGTCAGTCCCAGATAAAAGAGAGTGCTCAATAGCGTTCTTACTGACCCGAAGTCAGTCCCAGAGAGTGTCATACCACTCTTAGTCATCCCAGATCAGTTCCAAGTGAGTGAGCTATATCACTCTTACTGACCCGAAGTCTGTTCCAATTGATCCCAGATCAATGTCAGGCATCCTAGCATAGGGAGTATGGTAGATGCACAATGCGTCCATCGGTACTACTATGGTCCCTATCCTCATTTCCCTACTCATTGGCCAAATGAGAGGTACTTCCCATGAGTCCCAGATTGCATGGGTAGGATGGCTCGGCAAGAGAAGGATGAACCACTCATCATGCCTACAAGTCGCCACGGGGTATCACAGGGGAAGGCTGAACCATTCACCCTGTACACAATGCACCACTAGGGGAGGGTGAGTCGCCTTATGGTCGCTCGTCACTCCAAGAAGTACCCCAAGCCCCTCGGCTCCTAGAGCTCAATGGATGCATCATACAGGACCTTCATAAGAGGGTCTCTCAACGACTCCTAGTCGTTCTCGGAAAGTCAAGAATTTGACCTTTCCCAAGGGCTTCGTCAGAATTTTGGCGACCTGCTCATCTGTATTGATATGATGGAGCCTTATTGCTCCTTACTGTACCATATCCTGGATAAAGTGGTACCTGATATCGATATGTTTGGAGTGATCATGAAATAGGGGACTCTCGGATAAACGAATCTCACTCTGGTTGTCACAAAGGATCACGGTAGTAGCCAATGTATGTCCAAACGGCTCACTGAAGAGCTTCCTCAACCAGACAACCTCACAGGAGGCCATACTCGCAGCAATGTACTCTGCCTCAACGGTGCTCAAAGCCACTAACTTTTTGCTTCCTGCTCATCCAGGATATCGACGCAGAATCCAAAGAGAAACAACACCTGGAAGTGCTCTTGCGATCCTCCACACTGCCTGCCCAATTATCATCGGTATATCCATGTAGCCTCACATCACGGGCAGTGTATCTCAACCCATGAGTGATTGTGCCCCGAAGATATCTCAGAAGATTCTTGGCACCGATCCGATGTGAGTGATGAGGCTCAACCATATATTGGCTCAATGTATTGACTGCAAAACATATATTCGGACGGGAGTTCACCAAGAACATCAATGCTCCTATGAGTTGACGATACTCAGTAGCATTTCCCAAAATAGGTCTGACAACACTACCGCATAACTTCTTGAAGTTAAGCTCCATCGGGGTAGTCACGGGCTTGCAGTCCACCATACCGAATCTCTCCAATATCTTCACCACGTATTTTACTTGAGATAGGAAAATCTCTCCTAGCTTCTACCAGATCTCCAACCCTAGGAAATAGTGCATCAGTCCTAGGTCCTCCATCTCAAATTCGGAAGCCAACTCCCTCTTACATTTGTGAATGGGAGGGTCTGCACCTATTAGAAAGAGGTTGTCAACGTACATCACCAGTATGAGAGGCTTATCTTCCTCAACCTTAAAGTAAAGGTTTGGATCAGCGTCACTCCTAGTGAATCCCAGCGTCATCAAGTAGCTATCGATCCTCTCATACCAAGTTCGGGGTGCTTGCTTGAGCCCATAGAGGGCTTTCTTCAACCTGCACACGTGGGATTCCCAATTATGAATCTCAAACTCCTTGGGTTGTTCCACATAGACTTCCTCTTTGATCGAAGCATGCAAGAACGCGGTCTTGACATCCATCTGATGTAGGTTCCATCCTTGCAAAGCAGCAAGGGCTATGATCGAGCGGATGGTGGTGTATCGGGCAACAGGTGCAAATATCTCGTCATAGTTTATGCCTTCCTTTTGAGAGAAGCCATGAGCGACAAAGCGAGCCTTATACTTTTCAGCACTCCCATCAGCTCCATGCTTTATTTTGTAAAGCCACTTCGAGGTGACAATTGTTTTGTCCTAGAGTCTAGGGACCACATCCCAGACATCGTTCTTCATGATGGACTCGTATTCCTCATTCATAGCATCCTTCCACGCTTGATGCTTCACGGCTTCTTTGAACGATGGAGGCTCATTTTGAATAATGGTGCTCATAATGGTCAAGTATTCCTAATACCTGGTCGGCTTCTTACTTTCACGGAAAGTCCCTCTGGGTGCAATGTGTCCTTCAACATCATCAAGTGTCCCCCTAAGCCATGAGGGCCTTTTCCTAGAAGAGGAAGCCTCTTACGGAGGGGGAACAATAGGATTCATAGGTTCTTCCACATCGAGCACCGTCTCATCTTCCTTCTCATCCGGCTTCCTCGTGTCAACTTCTTTAGTTTTCCTTAGTATAGGAAGATTGTCAACCTTGCTAAAAGCCATATCTTCGTCAAAGGTGACATCATGACTAATCTCGACTTCCCTTTGACCAACCACATAGATTCTATAGCCCTTAGAGTTTTTGCTATAGCCCACGAAGATTCCCTTCTTTCTAGATGCACCCAATTTATTCCTTTTCTCTTTTGGCACATGAAAATATACGACACTTCCAAAAATTCTAAAATGAGAGACATCAGGTTTGTAACTAGTGAACATCTCTTTGGGAGTCTTGGAATCCAATGCTTGATGAGGGCATCGATTTTGAACATATATGGTGGTATTTACAGCTTCAGCCCATAGAAACTTCGGAAGCCTTTGATCATGGAACATGGAACGAACATCTTCCAAAATTGTACGGTTCTTCCTTTCCGCCACACCATTCTGCTCAGGAGTGTATGGTGTTGTGGTCTCCCTCTTAATGCCAGCTTCCTTGCAAAAGTCATGGAACTCATTGGATTCATACTTAGTCCCATTATCAGTCCTTAAGATCTTGATCCTCTTCTTGGTTTGATTCTCGATCAAGGCTTTG
The DNA here is from genome assembly GCA_031772625.1 of Pinus tabuliformis. NCBI lineage: Eukaryota > Viridiplantae > Streptophyta > Pinopsida > Pinales > Pinaceae > Pinus > Pinus tabuliformis. The sequence continues at coordinate 1,282,473,117 of CM062818.1, read as the reverse complement.
AAGTGACGAAACTAGGGGAACACTTCATCCTTCTTTTTCAAGAAGTATCTCCAAGTCTTGCGAGAATAATCATCTGTGAAAGTGAGATAATATAAATATCCTCCCAAAGAGTTCACAGGCATCATACTAGATATGTCGAAGTGAACCAACTGCAAAATGTCGGAGGTCTTGCTATGGCTTGAGGGGAATGGTCCCCTTTTGAGTTTTCCTTCGGCACACCCCGGACATACACCTTCTTGCTCTACTTTAAACTCAGGCATCCCGGTCACCATTTGTCTCACATCAGGTAGAGCCTTATAATGAAGGTGGGCAAACCTCCGGTGCCATAGTTCAGACTGAAGAGTTGTGTTGCAAGACATAACTCCCAACAGAGTTCCTCCAACTTGATGTAAAGAGTCAACTCGAAACCCAAGAGTGAAAGAATTTTAAAATTCTTTTTCCACACACGTACCTTGCCATTGATGAAGGCCACCTTGTAGCCTTTGTCTTCCATTGCTGAAATGGACACCAGGTTCTTCTTGAGATCAGGTACATATAGGACTTCTTGCAAATGAATTGTGTTACTCTGATTTAATTGAAGAGTAACATTCCCTACACCCTTTATGGGATAGGTGGAGTTATCTTCAAGAATAATCTCCAAGTTGGTCTCCTTCTATATCAGATTAGAGAGAGCTTCCTTGTAACCAGTGAATTGCCTTGAGGCACCACTGTCAATAAGCCAACTACCCAACGAGTCCGGAGGAGAGATAGTGGAGAGGGCCGCTATCAGATAATATTCATCTTGCTTATTGTTAACAACATTAGATTCATACCTGGAATTCCTTGCATTCTTGGAGGGTTGATCACTTCCTTGATTTCTGGCATTCCTCTTTCCTTTGCCATTGAACCTGCCATTCCTTTGATTGCGGTTGGAATTTCCCTGGGAGTGATTTTGATCATCGTCATGAGATGTGTCCTTCCTATTTGGACACTCCTTCCACCTTTCGATCCGGCCTTTCCTTTGGATTTAGACCCAAAATTATTTCTCCTTTTAGCATGAGAGGAGAAAGCAGTGGGGTTTCCTTTAAATGAAGGCATTTCCTGCTCTTCCATCCTTGTCTCTTCTTGAATTCATCTCGCCATCAATTTCTCAAATCCCGGAATTACATTATTGTTGAGAAGAGTGGTTCTAAATACATACCATTCGGATGGGAGTCCTCCAAGAGTTGTGATAGTCAGTTCCCTATCAGGAATGACTTATCCAATCGGTAGGAGGTCATTCTTGATCTCGGTGATCCTTAAGAAGTAGGATTGCATATCCTCATCTTTGCCCTTCTTAATTTCCTTCAGCTTATTTTTGAGGAACAAAACTTGATTTGCATCACTAACTTTAAACAAGCTTACCAGTCTATCGTAGATCTCCTTGGAGGTGTTTAGCTCGAAAACGTAGGCCACCAAGCGCTTGTCAATAGAGTCCTGGATGATCATCTTTGCTTTGACTTCACCCTTAGTGTACTTGTTCCTTGTAGCAGCCGATGCATTTGATGGAGGCTCTGTAATTCTGCCTCTCACATAGTCCAACACTTCTTGCTCTTCCAATGTCAGATTGAGAGACATCTTCCATCCGTGATAGTCAGACTTCTCACAGAGCTTGTCTTCGGCGGGGAAGTGTGATGAGGAATGCATGAAGTCTTAAGACTTTTTCCAACAGTCTTCGGTGATTGCTCTTTCTCTTGCTCTTGCTTGGCTTTGTCTTCACCTCAGCTCTGAAACCATGTTAAGTTATGGTATGTTCTATGCTTAGAGCAATTTACTTCAATTTCTTCTTATTAACCCAATGTCAATTCACAGTATAGCAGTCACATTAACATAAAGTAAAATGCTGATAGAACATAAATAAATCGATAGAAGACAAGCCAAGACAAGAGACACCAGATGTGGCGGCTAGCCAGGGACAAACCCCAATGTGGGGAAACCCTTTGATCAATTCTTCTATATTCTTCAATAAGAGAGAGAGATAGTACAATATCACAAATCTGATATTTTTATATCAGCAATAATATATCAGCAATGATGCAATCAATAAAGTCAAAGCTTGTCAAACAACTTCGATTTGACCTCTAGTCAACCTTGAAGAACTCGGTCTTCAACAGCGAACATCAACAGCCCAAAGTAGCCCTCAGTCAACGGTAAAAGCAACAATCAACAAATCAGTAGCCTGCAGTCAGCCCTAACCAGACAACGCTAGGCAACGATTTGGTCAACGTTGGTCAACACAACACCCAAACAACAATGCTTGGTCAACGCATTCCCACCAGCCTTGCACCTTGGTCAACGTAGCCCAGAAGTCAATGTTGCCCTATAAACAGTCAACGCAGCCCTAAACAGAAAATTTCGTCCTTCTTCTTGCACGTGTGAGAGAGACTGCTCCTACGCTAGCCCAATAAGATTAGGAGAGAGAAGATGTGTGTTGAGATGATGGAGAAATGAGGCATAATGTCTCCGTTCTTGATATGCAACGTTGAGGTTAAGCTGGGGGTGTGCCACACACTTTATCTTGCTGGCCGACCTTGACAAATTGTCAAGAAATTCAAATAAATTCATATCTCCATAAATACATGTCAGAATTGGATGATCGTTAGACCAATCCTACACCTCTCGATGAGAGGAATCCAAGAAAAATATCAGCTACTATAAATAAGATGACCCACATGGAGTTTGGTCCTAGTTGCCAATTTGAACATCAAGATACCATCAAAATATCAGTGAAAATCGGCAAACATTGGCTAGGCCAAAAAATCGTGATTTCAAGATAAAATCGGGATGTTATCGAGATGTTCGCAACATTGACTTGGCTAACCCCCTTTGGAGTTTGGAGACACTAGCACATGCCAAAGCCCGCTACGGAAGAGCATGCCATTATGAAGTACCCACCTTGTTATCCATGGTTTGTAAGCTCCTTTACCCGATTATTTTAGTGACTGATTGTACTGGAAGCCTAGGGGATGCATTGGATCTTATGCAGGGTTGCAGGTGTTTTCTACTTGGGTTTGGCTTCCCTATATGGGGTCCTGAACCCCATAGGCCCACATTGGCACATGTAGGGTGTGCATAGAGAGCCATGGGCCTCCACAACAATAGAAAACACTCCTCAGATCTTCATGGATGTTCAGAAACTATTAGCGATCCACTTTTGATTGATGGTGACATGATTGGTACACTATGCCTAGCAGGCCCCCACAGGAGCCCCACACTCTTGGCAGGTACCATAATACTTGTATGATGTCATGGAAGCATTCATTCCACCACCTAGACCATTGCAGAGGATCTACAGACATCTACGATTCATATGGAGACCCATGGCATCATTGATGTGCCCTCAGAGTCCAGACCCACTGAGAGTACCACAAGTCTACTACTTGGAGAACAAGGGGCCACCCCCTTGTCCATCATATTCTGAGGGATTTATTCCTCAATATGGCACTTCAGGATGTTATTGAGCCTTTGGAGGGCCCTATGACATGCATACATCATTATTTGGCCCCTTATGAGGCTTGTTTTTACATTATGAGCTAATATGGTGGGCTTGTCACCGTTTAGAGCCATTATTTGCACATTATTTTATCTTTAGGGGCCCATAGGCTAAGTCAAAGTCATTAGGAGGCTATATATTGATGTTAGATACATTTATTTGTATCATCGCTTGACTTGGGATCTCTCTATCCATAGAGACTTCACAATTTTTCCTTGGAGGATTATTTTGGATGATGGATGAATTTTGATGTATGGATTTGGGCTATTTATCTTGTCTTGGAGCTTTGTCTTGTAAACAAAATGCTGGTTGGATATACTTTATAACGTTGTAAGCAAATTTTGATGTTATTATTATTGTTGCTGCATACGGCTAAAATTAGGGCTAGTTGCTGCATTATCGAAATGTGGAATTGAGCATGTTTTAGCTAATTTAATGTATGGGCCAATGTTATATGAATGAAATGTCATGGAGATTGTTTGTCTGGATAAGCTTGCATCGTTTGCATTGAAGTATAAATGCTTAAAGGTTGCTTTTCTTTTCTTTCTCTCAACATTGCATGAAGTTGACTTTCTGGGCCTCCTTGATCAAGAAACCAAGTTCTTACTCATTATCATCTTTGACTCCATATCCCCAAGTGAATTAGGCACTGTCCCTAAAAAGGGTGATCGTTTTAATCTTTCTTTTACTATTTTTCCCCTTTTCCCAAGTGTAGCCCCATTGGGTCACCTAGGGCATCAATTTCTCCGCAATTGGGCCAAGGAAAAATCGTAATCCTCTCCCTTTTTCTGGGAGAATCCTCTAGCCACAAATCTTGCTGTGTACTTGTCAATTTTGCCATCCACTGCATGCTTGATCTTGTATACCCATTTGGAGGTCACCACTAACTTCCCTTCAAGTCTAGGAACAATCTCCCATACATCATTCTTCATAATAGATTAGTATTCTTCCATTATCACATCCTTCCAAACTTGCTGGATAGTTGCTTCTTCATAGTTTGAAGGTTCAGAATCAATGAGATTACTCATCAATACTGCATATCCAGAATACCTCTTCGGTCTCTTGCTTTCCTTGAAGGTGCCACGTAGTTTTGCATGTCCTTCTACTTCCTGGAAGGTAGATCTAAGCGAAGCTGGCCTCTTCCTGATTTCAGGAATAACAACTGGATCCATTGATTTACTAGGCTCTTTTGGCTCTTCTTAATGATCTACGGGATGTTTTGTAGAATTGGAAGGACCTGGACTCTCTTCCTTGGGAGCTTCATGTTCGTCATCATCATTGGAGTCCATGGGAATTTCTTTGGATTTCCAATAGGCAACATTCACATCAAAAGTAATGTCCCTGTTGACTTCAACCTATCACTGTCCCGGAACATAAATTTTATGGGCCTTTGATGACTCATTGTATTAAACAAATATTCCTTTCTTTCCTGAAGGTTCCAGTTTCTTCCTCTTATCTTTGGGTACATGAATGTAAACTGGACAACCAAAGATTCTCTAATTTCCAACCTTTGGTTTCTGTCTGGTGAACGCTTCTTCAAGAGTCTTCTCTTCCAATATTTGATGGGGACTCTTATTTTGAATATAGACTGTTGTCATGGATGCTTCGTTCCATAACAACATGGGCAAGTCTTGGTCATGCATCGTTGCCTTCACAGATTCTTCAATGGACCCTTTATTTCTTTCAACAACACCATTTTGTTGTGGATTGTAAGGGACTATCAACTCCCTCATAATCCCAACTTTACATAAGGCAACAAGTTCCTTGGAAGTGTATTCTCCTCCATTACCTGATCTCAAAATCTTGATTTTCTTGTCTGTCAAGTTTTCTACTTTAGCCTTGAATTCTTCAATTTTGTTGAAGAATTCATCCTTGGTCTTCATGAAATAAATCCATGTCTTACGAGAGAAATCATCAATAAAAATTACATAGTACGAAGAGCCTCCAAGAGATTTCACTAGCATTGGACCACACACATTAGATTGAACTAGATCCAAGATTTCCTTGGACCTACTGTCACTGCTTGGAAAAGACTTCTTAACATTTTTCCCAAGTGCACAACCTTGTTGACATGAATTGATACCATTGTGCCCTAATGCTGGAGCTAGTTGTTTTAAGAGTTTATACAACCTTCCTTCACAAACTCCAATTACTCTAGCAGAGTCTATACTTGAACCCATGGACCATGCAAGGATTTGACCATCGACATATGCTACTCTAGATCCTTTATCTTCCAAACATGAAATAGAAACCAAATTCTTTTTCAAACCTGGTATATATAATATGTTGCCAATGTTGAAGAATCTAGGGCAATTCATGGCTTAGTGATTCTTCGTAAACTTATTGATTACGTTTGTGTTGTCTTTCTCTGCTTATCTTCATTATGTTACTGTGTTCTTCAAACAATTATCAAAATAGAAGATCAACAGTAGAACAAGTACACAGTATGTTCGCTTTAAGCCAGGGAAACACCTCTCCTCTTGAGAGTAAAACCCTTGAATCTCTTCTTATAGATGTTTAGTGGATGAATACCAAGACCCTTGACAAAACTTTGACTAAAGATTACCTTCAATATGTTTGTCACTATCCCTTGCACTATTCGGTCTTCGTTTCACAGTCTCTTGTCTTTATGACACTGCACATCTTCACCTTTGGCCTCCTTATACATTCGCCTTCTTATCACAGTCCACTGCTTCTCGACTACCATAGTTCTTCTCTTTATCTTGAATGACACAGTGTTTGAGACAGTGTGTTGAGTTCTCTGCTGTACTGGCCGTGATAGGACAGCCTTATACCGAGAGAATATAGATCATCCGAGCTTCACCAAGAGACAGACTTCACCGAGAGACAAACTTCATAGTGAGATAGATGACTTCTTTGAGAGATAGACTATGTTCTGAGCTTAACCAAGAGATAGACTAGTATCCGAGCTTCACCGAGAGACAAACCAGTGTTCAAGCTTCACCGAGAGACAGACTTCACAGAGAGGAGGGTATTTCACTGTGGTTCACTGTGTTCTTCTTCGCTTACTTCTTCAGAGATGATCTGAAGTTTTGTCTTTGTGATGCCACTTCATGCGTTATATATATGGATCAGCATTGACATACATTAGGCCGACATGTGAGCCATAAGCTGGGTCGACTTATCAAGGAGATTACTTTTTTCATTTAGCCGACTTGCAAGGGATAGTGACACTTGTTTATTGAAGCGTAGATCTTTGACATGACTTCAATAATACTTATGTTAAGACACAAAATCCTAAAGACATCAAGAAGATGTCTTTGACCTATGGTAAACACATCTTGCTCATGAAACCCATGATGCAAGGAATAATAAATGTTTCTTTTCTTTACATAATATTATATTTACAAGTCATAATGAAAACCGAACCTAGTTACATTTTCTTCAACACTCCCTCTTAACTAGGGAGGTATTCATTAAATGGTACAAGGCTATTCATCACTAAAGAGATCTCATAAAAAGAGTCGAACTAGTAATCAATCTGTATAGCATCATGATAACCAACATTGTCACATAGTAAGGCCTTGACTAACAACTCTATCTCTTAATAGATTAGAGCACAATGTTGGCGAGACCAATGATGATAGACACCTTCATCATTGTCTCTCAAGGTACATACCCACCTGGGTGTTCACTGAGTATGACCTTCTAGGACTATTCTTATCTTGGGTCCCCAACCCTCAAAGAATATTGGTCCTCTTGCCTACTCTTATCTTGGATGCCCTACACATCCTCAAAGAGTATCAGATGTCAGATGATTGCTCAATCCTCCATCCTTTCTTCAAAATGAAGACAAGGATGATGTGTCTATCTCTCCCTCTCAACTAGGGAAGATATGTCAACCAAGCCAAGCTTATTTCTGAAATACATAAGCTTTTTATTGGGTATAGACTTCGTCAGAATGTCTGCAATTTGATCATCGGTGGGGATATACTCCAGCTTCAACACACCATCTTGTACCAACTTTCGAATCTAGTGGTATTTTTTGTTTATGTGCTTCGTTTTCCCATGAAATACTAGGTCCTGAGATAGTCTTATATAGCCGGTATTATGACAATGTATGATGGTAGGGTCCAATGGTCTTGCAAACAAATCAAATAGCATCTTTTTCAACTAGACTGCTTCCTTGCTTACTTCACAGGCTGCAACGTACTCGGCTTCAACACTACTTAAGGTCACTGTCTCTTGCTTTTTGTTCATCCAAGAGACCATAGAGGATCCTAGGTTAAAACATCCTCCTGTAGTGCTTCTTCCAACCGTCTCGCTTCCACCCCATTCGGAATCAACGAATCCTTCTAGATTTACACTTCTTCCCTTTTCATATTTCAGGCAATAGTGGATGGTTCCTTGTAGATATCTTAATATGTGTTTTGCAGCTATCCAATGATCATGTCTCGGTTCTATTTGAAATTGGCTGAGAATGTTTACTGCAAAACATATATCTGGCCGACTAGTTACTAGATACATCAGAGATCCTACTAGTTCTCTATACTTGGTAGGATTTACTGGACTGGATTCATAGTTTCTTAACATCTTCAAGTTTGTGATCATCAGAGTAGTCATGGGTTTGCATTCCATCATATCAAATTTTTTTAGTAATTCGATCACATACTTCCCTTGCCCCAGGGAGATTTCATTTGGCTCTTGCCAAACTTCTAGACCAAAATAGTAGTGCATGAGTCCTAAATCCTTAATGTCAAATTCTGCGACTAGCAATTTCTTACATTCTTGAATTCTTTCTTCGATCCCAGTGATAATAAAATCGTCTACATATAGAAGTATGATGACAAGTTCATCATTTTCTATTTTGATGTAAAGGTTTGGATCTCCAGTACTTGTCTTGAAACGCAATCTTTGCAAGTATGCATACATTCTGGCATACCATGCCCTAGGAGCTTGCTTGAGTCCATAGAGTGCCTTCTTTAATCTGCAAATGTGAGTCTTTCTTTCCTTTACTTCATATCCTAATGGTTGTTCGATGTAGACTTCTCCATCTATGGTGTCATTCAAAAATGTTGTTTTGACATCCATTTGATGTACCTTCCATCTCATGGATGTTGCCAAAGATATGAGAGATCGGATTGTGGTGTACCTTGCTGTGGGAGCAACGGTTTCTTCATAGTCAATGCCTTCTTCCTGAGAGAAGCCTCGAGCCACGAATCTTGCCTTGAGTTTGTCAATGCTTCCATCGGCAGCGTGCTTTATTTTATATAACCATTTGGAGGTTACCACTGACTTGTCATTTGGTCTTGGGACAATTTCCCAAGCTCCATTTTTCATGATAGATTGGTATTGCTCATTCATTGTGTTGTCGCGCGGATTGACACGACAACCCTCAGACCGGGGGCTGTCACCCTGATCCCCGATCCCTCCATTTAAGCCTGTCTCCCGCGGCGAAGGGGGGTAGACCCTGTGAGATGATGAGACCAACTGTCGACCAGTTGGTTGGGAGACACGAGACACGATTAAGATAAGCACTAAAATGATTTGATTAATTGTGCAGACCAGTGCCTTAAGAGATTATTATTACAATGATTACTTGTTAAATGATACAGAAACATAAACCGTGAACAGCAATCATTTGTCATCAGCTAAATCACATGACCAAAATGATATCCGGCAACTGAAAATTTTGAAGAAATAAATGCTTTAAACCACCACGAATCATAAACCATTAACCAGATATCATATTCGTATCTCGACTTGGAAATTTTAGATCTCAGCATGAAAGATAATAATTCCCGAAAATAAAACTGGATCTGACGAAGAAAAATTTTCCACAAAAATTTTTATATTTTTTTCGATTTTTTTTTTTTTTTTTTAAATAAATTTCAAAACCTAACTATATTAAAACTAAACGTAAAGCCTAAAATCCTTTTTATTTTTATTTTTTTATATTAAAAAATCTAAAATAAAACTTAAAATCTAAAACATTAACTAAATAAAAACTACAAAATTTTAAATCTATACTAAGAATCAAAATTTTGGAAAAATTAACAAACAGATACTAAAACTTAATTCTATTCACTTTTTATTTTTTTTATTTTTTATTCTTTTCAAGACTTTACATATAAATAAATAAAAAAAATCTAAAAATAAACTATTAAAATCTAATGAAATATGAAACTAAAACTAAACAAAAGAAAACTATACGAATTTTTTTTTAAATCTAAACCTACCTAAAAGTCAAATTAAAATCTAAATTAAAAAAAACCTACGCTAAAAATGAAAACAACAAATCGTATTTTTATTTTTCATATGATTTAAAATTATTAAACCTAAAAGTAATGAAACGAAACTATGATTATGCTAGCCTACGTTAGAACAACAAAAAAAATTCAAACGCGTTGAACCCTAAAGCTACGCTATTGACAAAAAACGCATTGGATCACTGTAAAAATATACCGAAACTATATGCTCAGATCAAAATCGGAAATATAACTGCGTGAATGCCCTCGAGAAAAATCACGAAACTGTATAACCCTGCATACTTTCGAATATGTCATAGCAAATTTTTTTTGACAACGTGATGGAATACGCGGGGAAGCTTACCTGAAGCGTATTGAAAGAATTCTGGCTTCTGCAGATGAAATGTAGATGCAACTGAAATTTAACTCTGCAACGTATATAGTGATATTACCTGCTACACCGACAGAAACTGTGTGGATTGTGAGATTCGTTTTACTGACAGTGTAGTGTAGAAAATTTCGATGAAGTCACCAAAACTCCATCTGTCATTCTCAGTCAGCCCTTACTCCGTTTGACGATTGCAGAATCCTGGATGATTGGCGTGAATACGGTTTGATGCCACTGCAAATGTTTTTTCAGAAGGATAGGAATACGATTTCAAGATATCACCTCCACGCAGAAACAACAACCAATGACAACACAGGCGTATGTGAAGACAACGGTTGGACGTGAATCGTTTCCGAGATTTAATGCGTAAATGCCACCATCTATTCACTTGAATGCTGGGAGCAGATGTAAATACTTCGCTGCTTGGACCTGGCTTGGCCCTCAGATCGATATCTGGTGTTTGCTTCTGCCACCTGAAATCACCCAAAAATAATATGTACATAAAACCAAAATCAAAACCCTAAATAAACCTGACCTAAGCAAAACTGAAAATGAAACCCTAGATCAGAAAATTTTGAAACCCTAGACATCTGATTAATGTACACATTTTTTGGCCCCTTAGCAGCCAGATTTAGCAGTACGCACAGAAATATTTCAAAGAAATAAAGATTTTAGGTTTTCACTGTGAAGAACTTCAGAAAATCTCTCATGCAAATTAGAAAAATAAATCGAATGATAGACCCAGGATCAAATCCAACTGGGCTCAGCAAAAAATGCTTGCGGGAGTTGGCTGGTTCAGCCGAGAACTTCCCCGAATGCCCACAAAATTCCTTCAGAAAATGTTTTCTGCACAGCTCAAAACAACCGTCAATAAAGAGGGCAAAAATGCTGCTAGATCTCAAAAAGTAATGGAGATACCTTCTATTACTTCTGAAACCCTAACAGTACTCAAACCCTAGCAAGTGAACAAGATACCTGTGCCCACAATACTCTACAAAAAAGCTATTATTAATGGCTGAAAAGAAAATATGCAGAAAATTAAACAATCTCACAGCATTTCAAGAGAGTAACACCAGCAAGATATGGACCCCAAAGTCTTCTTTTATTAACTAGAAACAGATTTACAAGAGAGCTTCTTCAATCTTAGACTCACAGATCCGATGATCTGAAAATGACCCCTAGCACCCTACTTAAAGGAAATGCCTCCAACGGCTAGTTCGAGTGATCCATGCTGAAATGATCTCGACCGTTGATGAGGATCAAGACATCTCTTGATCTCATCCGTCGATTTATTAAAAAATAATATTTTGCATGCATTCACTTAAAATATTATTATTTTATTAGTTAGGGTTTTTGCTTTATTTTTTAATTTTTTATTATTTTTTATTTATTTTAATTTTTTTAATTTTTAATTATTTTTTTAATTTTTTATTAATTTTATTATTTTATTATTTTTTATTCATTTTTTAATTTTTTAATTCATTTTAAAATGGATCACCGAACTAAGCCTTCGGAAACATCACCTAGGACCTAGGACTTAGGACTCATGAGGGGATTTACAACATTTTTCGACCCTCAAGACACATTTCATGATGACTTTTACAAATTTACATCTTAAGGGGGAAAACCCTTTAACATAGACCCTCACAAATCACCCAGTTCTGCGACACAACTATAATCTAGCAGATCAACACACTAGGATTCTCCTAAAGTTCTAATGACAAAATCCATCCCGGCTTTGGGGTCAGGTTTGAAGGAAAACTCTGCCGATCCATGGATCGGTGAGACGAAAAACCTTCCGGGACGTAGATTACCACTAGAATGTTAGGTCCACCTAGGCAATTCACATTCATGTTTGCTAAGATTATTTACAATTCATACATGCAGACTGGTTTACAATCAAAATGATTAAGCTGCTGATGACTACAGGATGGCACGGACACGCTGATCAGGTGCTACCCCTTTTTGCAAAGAAAAGGGGGGTGTACTGCATGGGTAGTTGACCAGTAGTGGTCAACATCTGGCTCTACTTGGGGACACGTTGCTGCTTGCAGGAATGTGAGAATCCAGAATCTGCATCCATACAACACAAAAATAAGTAGCGTCCATCCAAAAAATCATCATATACATTAAGCACAGGAAAGATAAAAGCTCTTCATTTATTAACTATCTAAAGCAGAAATAAAAATGCGGAAAAAACAAGTAGGGTTAGAAATACGATACAAAGGATGCCCTACGGCATCAGATGTGTTCAATATAGTGCATACTGAGCATTTGCCTGCTTTCAGGCAAATCTGTGGGCTGCTTGTCGGATGTGCCATGTCCAATTTTGCATATGGTAGGACTTTTTCCTATCCGAAAATCAAGCTGCTCACGGCGGTCTGATGCATCAAATCTTCTTCTTATTTTCTTTCTCTTACGTTTTTTCTTTCTGGCAGGTTGAATTACTGATGACCTGGAACTTTCTGTTTCAAAACTATCAGATGAAGTATGCGTGATATGTCTTTCTTTAGCCTGCATCTGATCTTTATCATTCTTAAGTCTATCTTCAATCAACCATCTTTCAACTGAACTAATAACCTCCTCATAATAAGATGGAGCTTGTTGCAACAAATGAGAAGGCTCCTGATCTATTGATGTCATTTGGTTTCTTTCATCTTCCAATTGCTGAAACTTTTGAACCTGTATTCTAATGGCATCCATCTGTCTAGAGTGTTCAACTTTTATAGCACTAATTTGTCTGGCCTGATGTTCTTCCATGTCTTTTATTACTTTAACATTTTCTTCCTTTATGTTCATCAAGCAATGCTGTATAGAGTTTATTTCTTCTTTATGATTTGCTTGCATGGTGGCCAACTGATGATCCATAATTAATAACTTGTTTTGCATAGAATCAATTTCCCTATCATGATCAGCTTTCATGGTCGCCATATTTTCTTCTAAGCCTGACATCTTGCTTTGCATGAATCTAATTTCTGTTTCATGATTAGTCTTCATTGCCTCAATTTCCTTAGCATGCTGATTTTGTGTGACCTCCAACTCCATATTACGTTTTTCCAGGTGGGTGCATAAAGTTTTAACATCATTGATAAGACTAGTTTGATTGCTTTCCATATTTCTTACCAGCATCATTAGATCTTGTATAATTTGCTTTTGTTCTTCCCTTTCACTATTATTTGTCCCTGATTTTCCACTATGATGATCTGCAATATTTCCGGTTGATGACATATCTTGAAAACTTTCTTCAACAGCTGGATTTTTTATAAGATTACTTTCTTTCGTTTGCACAATTTTAGAGAGAGAAGGCAAGCTGTTTGGACTATCATATCTATCTTTAAAGGCATTGAGAATGTCTTGTAAAGAAGTGAAAAAATCATTAGGAAAATTATTAAACCAATTCAAGGCATCACCCTCTAAAGAATGGACAAATAGACGCATCTTGAAATCTTCATGATTATATTGAGGAAGTCTACAATATATGATCATTACACAATTAAACATGTTTAAATGTTTTCTAACAGCGACCGAATCACCACCCGAGAACTTAAATAATTTAGAAATGGCCTCTTTCGGAAGATCATGGAGATTATCAGTAAAATGACATGGTTTAAATGAATAATCCATGATGAACAATAAGGGATCAAATGGCTGATAGAAAGAGATTTCTGCTCAAGAAAATTAAGAGATGAAAGAAGTGGAGTCGCCACTTGAACAATGAATCTGATTCTAGGATCCAAAAAGTAACCACAAGCAGATATGAGGAAAGCTTCTTGTCTGGGAAGAATGAGAAAGTGGAGTCGCTACCCAAACAAGAAACAAACCGAAGAGATGCTACTGATATGGCGAAAAATAAGGCAATAAAAGATCTAAATGATAACCCAAAAGGTTGAATTTGCCAGCTCAAATGAGAGATGAGAAAGATGAGAAGGTGAATGTCGATGAAACCTCCAGGAACAGAAAAACTCTATCCCCGGCAACGGCGCCAAAAAATGTTGGCGTTGCCGGGCCAGATGAAAAGATAAAAATGAGAAAGATGATTGTCGTTGAAACGCCGAGAAAACAAAGTTCCCCGGCAACGGCGCCAAAAAATGTTGTCGTGCGGATTGACACGACAACCCTCAGACCGAGGGTTGTCACTCTGATCCCCGATCCCTCCGTTTAAGCCTGTCTCCCGCGGCTAAGGGGGGTAGACCCTGTGAGATGATGAGACCAACTGTCGACCAGTTGGTTGGGAGACACGAGACACGATTAAGATAAGCACTAAAATGATTTGATTAATTGTGCAGACCAGTGCCTTAAGAGATTATTATTACAATGATTACTTGTTAAATGATACAGAAACATAAACCGTGAACAACAATCATTTGTCATCAGCTAAATCACATGACCAAAACGATATCCGGCAACTGAAAATTTTGAAGAAATAAATGCTTTAAACCACCACGAATCATAAACCATTAACCAGATATCATATTCATATCTCGACTTGGAAATTTTAGATCTCAGCATGAAAGATAATAATTCCCGAAAATAAAACTGGATTTGACGAAGAAAAATTTTCCACAAAATTTTTTATATTTTTTTCGATTTTTTTTTTTTTTTTTTTTTTAAATAAATTTCAAAACCTAACTATATTAAAACTAAACGTAAAGCCTAAAATCCTTTTTATTTTTATTTTTTTATATTAAAAAATCTAAAATAAAACTTAAAATCTAAAACATTAACTAAATAAAAACTACAAAATTTTAAATCTATACTAAGAATCAAAATTTTGGAAAAATTAACAAACAGAAACTAAAACTTAATTCTATTCACTTTTTATTTTTTTTATTTTTTATTCTTTTCAAGACTTTACATATAAATAAATAAATAAAATCTAAAAATAAACTATTAAAATCTAATGAAATATGAAACTAAAACTAAACAAAAGAAAACTATACGAATTTTTTTTTAAATCTAAACCTACCTAAAAGTCAAATTAAAATCTAAATTAAAAAAAACCTACGCTAAAAATGAAAACAACAAATCGTATTTTTATTTTTGATATGATTTAAAATTATTAAACCTAAAAGTAATGAAACGAAACTATGATTATGCTAGCCTACGTTAGAACAACAAAAAAAATTCAAACGCGTCGAACCCTAAAGCTACGCTATTGACAAAAAACGCATTGGATCACTGTAAAAATATACCGAAACTATATTCTCAGATCAAAATCGGAAATATAACTGCGTGAATGCCCTCGAGAAAAATCACGACACTGTATAACCCTGCATACTTTCGAATATGTCATAGCAAATTTTTTTTGACAGCGTGATGGAATACGCGGGGAAGCTTACCTGAAGCGTATTGAAAGAATTCTGGCTTCTGCAGATGAAATGTAGATGCAACTGAAATTTAACTCTGCAACGTATATATTGATATTACCTGCTACACCGACAGAAACTGTGTGGATTGTGAGATTCGTTTTACTGACAGTGTAGTGTAGAAAATTTCGATGAAGTCACCAAAACTCCATCTGTCATTCTCAGTCAGCCCTTACTGCATTTGACGATTGCAGAATCCTGGATGATTGGCGTGAATACGGTTTGATGCCGCTGCAAATGTTTTTTCAGAAGGATAGGAATACGATTTCAAGATATCACCTCCACGCAGAAACAACAACCAATGACAACGCAGGCGTATGTGAAGACAACGGTTGGACGTGAATCGTTTCCGAGATTTAATGCGTAAATGCCACCATCTATTCACTTGAACACTGGGAGCAGATGTAAATACTTCGCTGCTTGGACCTGGCTTGGCCCTCAGATCGATATCTGGTGTTTGCTTCTGCCACCTGAAATCACCCAAAAATAATATGTACATAAAACCAAAATCAAAACCCTAAATAAACCTGACCTAAGCAAAACTGAAAATGAAACCCTAGATCAGAAAATTTTGAAACCCTAGACCGCTGACTAATGTACAAATTTTTTGGCCCCTTAGCAGCCAGATTTAGCAGTAAGCATAGAAATATTTCGAAGAAATAAAGATTTTAGGTTTTCACTGTGAAGAACTTCAGAAAATCTCTCATGCAAATTAGAAAAATAAACCGAATGATAGACCCAGGATCAAATCCAACTGGGCTCAGCAAAAAATGCTTGCGGGAGTTGGCTGGTTCAGCCGAGAACTTCCCCGAACGCCCACAAAATTCCTTCAGAAAATGTTTTCTGCACAGCTCAAAACAACCGTCAATAAAGAGGGCAAAAATGCTGCTAGATCTCAAAAAGTAATGGAGATACCTGCTATTACTTCTGAAACCCTAACAGCACTCAAACCCTAGCAAGTGAACAAGATACCTGTGCCCACAATACTCTACAAAAAAGCTATTATTAATGGCTGAAAAGAAAATATGCAGAAAATTAAACAATCTCACAGCATTTCAAGAGAGTAACACCAGCAAGATATGGACCCCAAAGTCTTCTTTTATTAACCAGAAACAGATTTACAAGAGAGCTTCTTCAGTCTTAGACTCACAGATCCGATGATCTGAAAATGACCCCTAGCACCCTACTTAAAGGAAATGCCTCCAACGGCTAGTTCGAGTGATCCATGCTGAAATGATCTCGACCGTTGATGAGGATCAAGACATCTCTTGATCTCATCCGTCGATTTATTAAAAAATAATATTTTGCATGCATTCACTTAAAATATTATTATTTTATTAGTTAGGGTTTTTGCTTTATTTTTTAATTTTTTATTTATTTTAATTTTTTTAATTTTTAATTATTTTATTAATTTTATTATTTTATTATTTTTCATTCATTTTTTAATTTTTTAATTCATTTTAAAATGGATCACCGAACTAAGCCTTCGGAAACATCCCCTAGGACTTAGGACTTAGGCTCATAAGGGGATTTACAACATTTTTCGACCCTCAAGACACATTTCATGATGACTTTTACAAATTTACATCTTAAGGGGGAAAACCCCTTTAACATAGACCCTCACAAATCACTCAGTTCTGCGACACAACTATAATCTAGCAGATCAACACACTAGGATTCTCCTAAAGTTCTAATGACAAAATCCATCCCGGCTTTGGGGTCAGGTTTGAAGGAAAACTCTGCCGATCCATGGATCGGTGAGACGAAAAACCTTTCGGGACGTAGATTACCACTAGAAAGTTAGGTCCACCTAGGCAATTCACATTCATGTTTGCTAAGATTATTTACAATTCATACATGCAGACTGGGTTTACAATCAAAATGATTAAGCTGCTGATGATTGCAGGATGGCACGGACATGCTGATCAGGTGTTGCCCCTTTTTGCAAAGAAAAGGGGGGTGTACTGCATGGGTAGTTGACCAGTAGTGGTCAACACATTGCATGTTTCCATTCTTGATGTTTGACTGCTTCTTCAAAGGTAGAGGGTTCTTCTTCAATGAGCTTTGATATGTATGTTGCATATCCCGATATCCTTTTGGTTTCTTGCTTTCTCTGAAAGTTCGGTTTGCTATGTGACCTTCTGCTTCTTGAAGAGTGGATGTTAACCAGTAAGGTCTTTTTCTTCTTTCAGGGATGGTGATAGGTTCATTAAGACCTTCTTCTTCATGGTGAGAGATTTCTTCTTCATTAGAAGCTTCCTCTTCAAACATAGGGAGATCCTCTTCATCAGAATTAGATGGGAGATCCTTGGATTTCTTGAAGGCAATGCTTTCATCAAAGATTGCATCTCTGCTTACTTCTATTTGATGTCCTTCCTTTATGTAGATTCTGTAGGCTTTGGAAGAGTTGCTATATCCAACAAAGATTCCCTTCTTGCTTGTAGGATCTAGCTTCTTCCTTTTGTCCTTGGCAATGTGGATATATATTGGACATCCAAATATTCGGAGATGATCAATATTAGGCTTCTTGTGAAAATTCTATCACTGCAGCAACTGATTTACTTTTCCTACTTATTTCATCATGAGTTATTTATGAAATTACTTCAACAAACATTAAAATAAATACCACTGCAGATATCACACCATAATACAGAACAAACATATGCACACATTGACACAGTTATTTTGGACTAATGTCCTTGGAAAAACCCAATTTGGGAAAACCGGTGTAGCAAGGGAGGATTTTATTATTCAGTAATTTTCTCGTACAACAAGGTGCCAAACTGGCTTACCCACAGATAGACAATTTTTCTAGCACTTCTTCTGAACGCAGGGTCCCAGCGTAGGCCCTACTAACCTCTGCATCAGCTTGAAACCCTTTGCGTCAGCCTACTGAGGCTCTGTGCAACCTCTCTGGCCTTCTGCGTCACTCCTGCAGCCTCTGTGTGGATGAGGCAGGCCTTGCTAGCTCTGCGCAATCTCTGCTCCCTCTGTGTGGTTTCCTCTAGCCCTGTGTCTGCCTCTTCTGCCTCTACGCTGATCTCCTGTCTCTTTGTTTCGTACTTGCTGCCTCTTGACTTCTCTCCAGACCACTGGTTCAATTTCTCAGCAAACCTTGCTCCAGAAATTGAATTGATTGGTCTCTCTCAGTGTGTTCTCCAAGTGACCCTCAAGCCTCCTCCTATACTTTTCTCGTTGACAAATCAACGGTCGAGATTATGTCCTTAATCAACGGCTAAGATTAGATCTAGCTTGAGCCATGTCTTTTAGACCATTCTAACACAGTTTCATATTAATACACATTAATATTTTATTTTCCCTAAGTTTAGACTTAGGGACTCTATTAAAAATATTAATTATTTTAATATCTCTTGAATTGTTTAGAATCTGTGCAAACCCTTTCTGGGTATTGGAGATCTGATGTGCCCCAACCTCTCCACCAAATTTCGTGGCTAGGGCACATCCGATGCTACCCCAAATCAACACTCCCTCTTAGCGAGGACTGTGCTCTAGTAATATTCCTCACTGAGTATCACCTTGATCATCCGGCATCGGTCCCTGTGCTGATGTTAAGCCTTCTTTTCCAACATCCTCTGCACTGCTGCATTCTGAACTACTGCCCATGACTTTGCTACTGCCACTGCTGCATCTGTACGACAGCTCCCTCTGCATCCGTGTTGTTGCTGGTCCTTTCTCCCAACACTGCATCCGCACTGCAACTCCCTCTGCATTTGTGTTGCTGCTGGTGCTTTCTCTCAACATTGCATCTGCACTGCAACTCCCTCTTCATTCGTGCTGCTAACACACTACTTCTGAAAGGGGTTCTTTACCATCCCCATTTTTTCCCTGAAGTAGTCAAATTTTGACTTTCCGAGGGCCTTGGTGAGGATATCTGCCACTTGTTCTCCTGTAGGAGTGTAGCTCAATTGTACAGCTCCTCGTTGGACACAGTCTCTAACAAAGTGACACTGGATATCAATATGCTTCGACCTATCATGGAATACTGGATTCTCAGAGAGTTTGATGCAACTCTGATTATCACACATGATCCTGGTCGCCTCCATATTTCTTCTGAATAGGTTTACTAGCAGTTTTCTAAGCCATATGGCCTCACACGAAGCTGTGCTTGCTGCCATATATTCTGCCTCAGACGAGCTCAGAGCCACGGACTTTGTTTCCTACTACACCAGGAGGTCATTTCTGATTCAATGTTGAAACAGTACCCAGAGGTACTTTTCTGATCCACTGAACTTTCTGCCCAATCTGCATTGGTAAATCCATTCAACCTGATATCCTTCCCTTTGGTGTATAATAGTCCATAATCAACTGTTCCTTGTAAATACTTGAGAACGTGTTTGGCTATTGCCCAATGTGCCCTCTTTAATTCCACCATGAATTGACTGAGGGTGTTGACAACGTACAAATATATGGACTAGTATTGACCAGATACATTAGGGACCCTATGAGCTGTCAGTATAGGGTGGGATCGACATCCTTGTCTTTTGATGCATCAATCTTCTTCCAGTCGGTGATCATTGGCGTGGCCATAGGTCTACAGTCTCCCATCCCAAATCTTTTTAGGATTTTTGTAGCATACCTCCTGTTGACCACTACGTGTCAACAAACCATAGCAGTACACCCCCTTTTTCGCAAAAGGGATAGTGCCTGATCGATGTGTTCCTGCCATCCAACTATTATCGTCAACCTGAGGATCATGTTATAATGTAAACCCATTATGCATGTGTATAATGTAAATAATCTCAGTGGATCCGTGTCATGTATGTAATCACCTAGGTCAACCTAGTTTTCTGGTGACGATCTACATTCCGGGAGGTTTTTTGTCTCACCGATCCATTCTCAGATGGTCGGCAGAGTTTTCCTTCAGCCTTACCCCAAAGCCGGAGTGGAGTTTGTCACTAGAATCTTAGGGGAGTCCTAGTGTTATAGATAGAATCTTTGTAAAAGTGATTTGGGAATAATCCTAACTATTTGGTTGAGTTATTTTATTACAAATTGCTTAGTCTGCTGGATTATATTTGTGTCGCAAAAATGAGTAGTCTGTGAGGGTCTATTAAATATTTCAAATGGGTTTTCCCTCTTGAGATGTAAAAAATGAAAAAATCATGATGTAAAGTGTCTTGAGGGTTAGAAAACTAATTTATCCCCTCATAGGTTAATTAATTAAATTTTCTGGCCAAAATTAATTAAAATCTTAAGCCAGAAATTTAATTAATTATAGGTCCTAGGTAAATTTAAATTTTCCAAAGGCAAAATTCATGGGTCCTTTAAAAATTAAATTTTAAAGAGGTCCGGGGACTAAGGTTAATTGATTATTTTGCTAAATTTTAAGCCTTTGGTCCCTGGGGTTAAGTCAAAGTCAAAATTTTGAAGAAATTAATTCAAAAAAATTTAGTTTTTGAATTAATTAAAATGCATTTAATTGAAAAATTCAAAATTTCTTCAATAATTTAAAATTTCGATGGATGAGATTAAAAGAAATTTTGATCCTCATCAACGGTCGAGATTGCTTTGACAAGGATCACTTGAACTAGCCGTTGGAAGATTTATCTTTAAATAGGAGGTCATTTGTCAGTTGAGGTCATCCGATCTCTAGATCGTGTACTAAGCTCTCAAGCTCTTTTATATACCTTTTCGAATTAATGCAAAAGTCTTTGGGGTTTCAACATGCTGTAGTGTTCCTCTTCATAAATTTATGGTAACATTGTTTTAATTTTTGATTAATATTATGTGAAAACTATCAATCAATAGCTCTCTTAGAATAATCTGAATACAGGTATCTTATTTAGTTTGTTGGATCTAGGGTATCATTTCTAATTTTGACTGAAGTAGCAGGTATCACTATTTTTTCAGAATTTTATTGTTGTTCTATTTCTCTATGATTTGATGGTTGATCTAGTGTTTACAGAAGATCTCTCAGGTTCTCATTGAGCGTTTGGAGATAGTTCTCATTTGGACCAGCCAACTCTTAACACATATTTTTTGAAGTGCCTACTTCATATAAGCCTTAGGATTTATCTAACGATAAAATTTTATTTTATTTTTTATTTATTTTTGTAGGGTGTTTTTGGGCTAGCACCTCTCTAAAATTTCAAAATCTTTTAAATATTTTGTGGAAATTTTGATAGATCTGGCTATTAAGAGCCTTAGATTATCAAATCTAGGAGCGGAGTTGGACTCATACTCTTCAAATCTGATAGATTTGTAAATTATTTGTATAGATCAGTTATTTACTTGTGTAGATCTGAAATTTTGTAACATAATTTTGAATTTTAACACTTGGGTTTTTGAGATTTTCTTTATTTTTGTACATATTATATATTGGGTTTTTCTCTTTTCACTTGTGCAAGAATAGATTTGAGAAATTAGCCAAGTAAATCTTCAGATTTGAGCTAGATCTAGACCCTAAAGGGCAAGATCCGGGCTCAAAGATTGTTTGTAAGAATAGATCTGAGAAATCAGCCAAGTAAATCTTCAGATCTGAGCTAGATCTAGACCCTGGAGGGCAAGATCTGGGCTCAAATATTGTTTGCAGGAATAGATTTGAGAAATCAGCCAAGTAAATCTTCAGATCTGAGCTAGATCTAGACCTTGGAGGGTAAGATTCGGGCTCAAAGATTGTTTGAAGGAATAGATCTGAGAAATCAGCCAAGTAAATCTTCAGATCTGAGATTTTTTCAAGCAAATCTGGGGGTTTTGAGACAGATCTAAGCCCTGGAGGGCAATATCTTATTCCAAATCTTTTTACAAGGCTAGTCATTAAAGATTTTGTAATAAATCTGAAGATCTGAAGCAAAATATTCTTTTTGAGAGCAAGGGTTTCAAGTTTTGGGGCTCCTAAGTCCAGATCTGACTTCTCCTAACCCAACGCTAGTTCTATTGGGCCAAGTGCTAGCTCTCATTGGCCCTAGATTCCCTTGCTCCATTTCTGATTTGAATATTTGATTTTCTGAAACTAATCATTGGTGGGTTTTTGCAAAAAATTTGGTAAAAATTTGTGTTTCAGATATTGATTTTTTTTTTTGGCAACTTAGGCAAGTGATCTTCAAGGCCTAGGAACTAAGAGTTTGATCTTTAAACCATCTTTTTCCTCACTGTTTGCTACAACAATCATATACCTTTCTAATAGTGGTGAAAAACACATCTAAGT
This sequence comes from Pinus tabuliformis, assembly GCA_031772625.1. Classification (NCBI taxonomy): domain Eukaryota; kingdom Viridiplantae; phylum Streptophyta; class Pinopsida; order Pinales; family Pinaceae; genus Pinus; species Pinus tabuliformis. The sequence goes on along the minus strand of CM062818.1, from coordinate 1,282,450,475 downwards.
GGTTTGGAATTAACTAAAAAATTGCTAAATACATTAATAAGTCATTTATGTTTGGTGCGTATCAAGAATTTGGCCTAGATCGACATTTTGGGTCACTTTTATCTCTGAATAATTCTGTTTCTGAAGTTTGAAATATAACAATGGAAAAATTTCATGTGGGTTAGCCTAAAATCAGTTCCTAAGTTGTCTAATACATTAAGGAATTAATTTCTTGAGTTGGGCATTTATCATTAGGCATATTTCATGTTTCAATTGCTAACTGTAATAAGTATATCAGATTTGATATAATTCCGGAAATCACATCACAAAAGGCTGAATTTTTTTTATAATTCATGTGGGCAAGTTTGGAAAATTTCGGTAAATTTTTGGCATAAAGATATCATTGATAGCTTACTGTTTTCATTGTCATATTGCTATTGTCATAAAGTTTTTCTTACTGCTATCCTAAAAATTAATTTTTGAAAATTAAGTACTCTGTCATGGAATTGTGATAAAACCAGCACACATCGCGATCCTTTGTTTCATAAACTATATTTTTTTTTAGCATCGCGATTTTTTCGATAAAAATCGCTACGATTTTTTCGATAAAAATCGCGCTTTGAATCGGCAAAATGCGATTTTACGATTTTATCGCGATGTGTGCAACACTGGATAAAACGCATATCCTTTGTTTCATAAACTAATTTTTTTTTAGCATCTGTTGACATTGATATCGAATTGCAAAGTTGTTTTTGTTCTCTTTGAGCTAAATTGTATCAAGAAGATTTGAAATAAGCTGGTGTTTTAACTATAGTATTTTCAAGAGTTTATTTTCTAAGTCTTCATCTAAAAATAACAAGCATTTCATTTGGGTAATTGAGGGTTATTGCGGCATAAGTGTTTTCCCATTCTCGAGTCTAACTTCATCTCATCTTTCGGTGCATTTTCATATAAGTTAACTTTGCATAGATAAAATTTACTTCCAAGCATAAGCTTGGTTGATAGACAGATAGATCTCCATTCGTCTTTTCTTGAGAAGCCTATCTTAATAGTACTTAAAACAGTGACCTTGCAATAGTCAGAGCCAAAGTTCTCTGCAGCGCCGGAGGTACCGAAGGCACCGGGTATGTTAGAATTTCAGGAGAGGTATCGTTAATCACATCTTAGTGTGCTTCTCCTCATCTTCTCTCTGCTGATTACTATGAAATCAGACTCAACATAGAAAGGATTGAAGGGTTCACATTTAAATAGGCATTTAACTAAAATTAACCAAGATTCTTGCATCTCACATTAGTTTTAGGATCTGCATTTCATATAAAATAGTCATTCATCTGAGCAACAATTGCTAAATCTTAATCAAGTACTTGATCGCTTCACTGTGTCTCCTGAACTCGTTGGTTTCCAACTAGTTCTTCTTCATTCCATTTTTCCACAGGGTCTACCCCCCTTAGCTTGCTATAGGGAGACAACTTAAACGGAGAGATTGGGGATCAGGGTGACAGCCCTCGATCTGAGCCGTTGTCGCGGTGCCTAGACATTTTGTGCGACAACACCTCCCTTGCCCAAGGAAAATTTCTCCTTTCTGCTGCCAAACTTCCAACCCTAAGAAGTAGTTCATTCGTCTTAGATCTTTCATATCAAACTCTGTGGCTAGATTCTTCTTGTAGTGCTCAGTGAGTTTGGATGATTCTGTCAGGAAGTGATCATCCACATATAATACTAAGATAAGTGGCTCGTTCTCTACGACCAGATAGTAGAGATTTGGATCCATGTCACTCTTGACAAACCCCATCTTCTGTAAGTAGCCATCTATTCGACCATACCACACTCTCGGTGCCTGCTTCAGCCCATACAAGGCTTTCTTCAGTCTGGTTGTTCAATGTATACCTTTTCTTCGATTACCTCGTTCAGAAATGTCGTCTTGACATCCATCTGATGGATCTCCCATCCCATTTGGGCTGCAAGAGATATCATGGTCCTAATAGATGTATACTTGTCCACCGGGGTGAAGGTTTCCTCATAGTCAATCCCTTCCTTTTGAGCATACCCCTTAGCCACAAACCTGGCCTTGTATTTTTCAACACTGTTGTCCACAGCATATTTGATCTTGTAGATCCATCTTGAACCTACCACAGATCTGTCTTGAGGTCTTGAAACCACCTCCCAGACATCGTTTACCATTATGGAGTTATACTCCTCCACCATCGCATCTAGCCAGACCTGACGCTGAGCTGCCTCCTTGAAACTGGTAGGCTCCCCATCCTAAGCTACTAATGCCTGATACCTGTCTGACTGTTTTCGCTCCCTCTTACTGTTCTTTGGCTCTTCGATGAAGTTCTTTGCATCACGCAGAATTTGATGAAGTTCCCTGCTAGTTCTTCCTCTGCTAGCAGGTGCTTCTGTTCGCTCCTCCTCCTCATCCTGAGAATCTTCCTGACCTGAGGAAGAATTCTTCACTTCTGTTGGTTGAAGAGGCATGACCAACGGATCCTCTTTCGACTGCTCCTCGGAAGGCATTTCATGAGATCTTTTGAAAACTCTGTCCTCCATGAACTTTACATCTTGTTGTACTACTACCTTTCTGCTCCCTGGAAGATGGATTATGTATGCTTTAGCGTTCTCGCTATATCCCACCAGATATCCCTTTTCTGTAGTCTGATCCAGCTTCTTCTTCTTTTCTTCGGGTATGCGACAATAAGCTAAACTCCCAAATATCCTGAAATGACTGAATTTAGGTGTCTTCCCAGTGAAGACTTTCTCTGGAGTAATCTTGCCCAATGCCCAATGAGGAGTCCTATTCTGAACGTAGACAGTTGTGTTGCATGCTTCTGCCCACAGGAATTTTGGCATATCCTGATCATACAGCATGGCCCTAGCTGCTTCTACAATAGTCCTGTTTTTCCTTTCTGCCAGCCCATTTTGCTCCGGATTATAGGGAGCTGTCCACTCTCTTCTGATGCCCTCCTTAGCGCAAGAATAAGTGAAGTCCTTATCGACATACTCTCCACTAGAGCCTTGAACTCCTTGAATCGACAAAAAACCTCATCCTTGGTTTTCAGAAAATAAATCCAAGTTTTTCTCGAGTGGTCATCAATGAAGGTAAGGAAATACTCGGCACCGCTGAGAGCTTTAACGGACATGGGTCCGCAAATATCTGAGTGTATCAATCCTAGTATACTCTTGGCCCCGTGTTTGCTCCTAGGAATTGCCGCCTTGGCATACTTTCCTAGAGCGCATCCCCTGCATACATCATCTCGTTCCGTACTTAGATCTGGAACTCCTGTTACAGTACTCCTGAGAATTCTCAGAGCTCCATGGTGCAAGTGACCCATCCTTCTGTGTCGTAATTCGTTCAAGTCCTTGTCCCCATGATTGCTTATTAGTGCCATTGGAGATTCTAGTTGTAATCTTTACAACCATTTGCTTTTGATCCTGATCTGCACTTTCTTTTTCCAGCTCAAGTGTTTGATGTATACCTTTTCCTTGATGAAGTAGATGTCATAGCCCTTGCCTTGTAGTTGTGACACGGAAAGTAAGTTCATCCCCAATCCTGGTACATGCAACACATTTGTGGCATGGAACCACTCTCCTGATTCTGTCTAAAAAACTATGGTACCCTTTCCTACTGGAGTACACTTTGCCTTGTTCCCCTTGGTGATATGAAAGTTCATCTTCTCTTCTCGATAACCTGAGAAACACTCCCTGATTCCCATCATTTGGCATGAGGCTCCATTGTCTATATACCATACTTCTGATGATGCAGCACTAGTTAGGCATGCCACTTCTTCTTCCAACCTGGAAGCCAACATAGAGAAATCGAAATCTCTTTCTCTTGTGCAATCTTCTGAAAATCTGCGTGAGTCCCTTGAGGTGGATGCCTTTGCATCATGGTCTTGACCCATAACTGACTTTCCCTTTCTGTCTCTAATTACTTGCTCTGCTACCATGTGAAAATTCTATCACTGTAGCAGCTGATTTACTTTTCCTACTTATTTTATCATAAGTTATTCATGAAATTACTTCAACAAACATTAAAATAAATACTGCTCAGATATGACACCGTAATACAGAAACAAACATATGCACACATTGACACAGTGATTTTGGACTAATGTCCCCGGAAAAACCCAATGTGGGAAAACCGGTGCAGCAAGGGAGGATTTTATTATTCAACAATTTTCTAGTACAACAGGGTGCCAAACTGGCTTACGCACAGATAGACAATTTTTTCAACACTTCTTCTGAACCCAGCATAGGCCCTACTAACCTTTGCGTCAGCCTGAAACTCTCTGCATCAGCCTACTGAGGCTCTGTGCAGCCTCTCTGGCCTTCTGCGTCACTCCTGCAACCTCTGCGTGGATGACGCAGGCCTTGCTGGCTCTGTGCAGTCTCTGCTGCCTCTGCATGGCTTCCTCTGGCCCTGCGTCTGCCTCTTCTGCCTCTACGCTGATCTCCCATCTCTCTGTTCTGTACTTGCTGCCTCCTAACTGCTCTCCAGACCACTGGTTCAATTTCTCAGCAAACCCCGCTCCAGAAATTGAACTGACTGGTCTCCCTCAGTTTGTTCTCCAAGTGACTCTCAAGCCTCCTCTTATAATTTTCTCGTTGACAAATCAACGACCGAGATTAAGTCCCTAATCAACGGCTAAGATTCAATCTGGTTTGATCCATGTCTTTTGGACCATTCTAACACAGTTTCATATTAATACACATTAATATTTTATTTTCCCTAAGTTTAGACTTAGGGACTCCATTAAAAATATTAATTATTTTAATATCTCCTGAATTGTTTAGAATCTGCCCAAACCCTTTCTAGGTATTGGAGATATCATGTGCCCCAATCTCTCCACCAAATTTCGTGGCTAGAGCACATCCAATGCTACCTCAAATCAACACTTCTTTCCAGTAAAGACTTTTTCAGGAGCTATGTTGCCAAGGGACCTGTGAGGACTTGTATTTTGAATATATACTGCAGCTTTTGTTGCTTCTCCCCACAAGAATTTTGGTAGATCTTGATCATGGAGCATAGCTTTGACACTTTCCTCTATAGCTCTATTCTTTCGTTCAGCTACTCCATTTTGTTTAGGAATATAGGGAACAATGAGCTCCCTCTTAATCCCAGCCTCTTTACAGAAAGCGATAAGTTCTTTGGAAGTATATTCACATCCATTATCTGATCTCAGGATCTTTATCTTTCTTTCTGTAAGATTTTCTACCTCTGTCTTGAATTCTTGAAATTTTGTGAATACTTCATCTTTTGTTTGAAGTAGATAAACCCAAGTTTTCTTTGAATGATCACCAATGAATGTAACATAGTATAGATGACCTCCAAGAGATTTGGACATAGGCCCACATACATCAGAGTGAATGAGATCTAGAATCTCTTGAGCTATAGATGTGTTGTTAGCAAATGGTTTCTTTGTACTCTTTCCCAGGGCACAACCTTTGCAGACTCCTTCATGTTCTTCTTTAAGATTTGGAATCCCATTTACAATGGAATTTAGGGTTGGTAGAATTTTGTAATGGAGATGGCCCAATCTTCTATGCCATAATTCACATGGGCTTATTTCGATGTGAACAAGTGCTTGATTTTGAGGAGACAACAGTCTGTATAGTTTGCCTTCTCTAACTCAAATGACTCTAGCTTTTTCAATGCTTGAATCTTTCGCCCAAACTACTACTTTACCATCAATAAAAGCAACTCTATCACCTTTTTCTTCTACAGATGAAACTGAAATTATATTTTTGTCCAAACCTGGAACATATAATATGTTATTGAGATGAATGTTACCTCCACCTTCCAATGCAATTGATGTTGATCCAATTCCTTTGACGGGATAACTCTTGTTGTCACCAAGCTCCACTGAGTATGAAGATTTTCCTTTAGACAAGGTCTTGAGTTGCTTGTGATACCTAGTCATATGCCTTGAAGCTCCATTGTCTATTACCCATATGTTTTCATCTTGGAATGTTCCGGAGAGAGCTGAGAACAATCCTTCATTTCTTGAATCTTTTGGATCTTGGGAAGAGAAGAATTTACTCCATACTGTTTTGAAGTATTGCTTGATTAGTCTAGCTAAATATGAGCACTTCTTTACCAGCTTTTCTATGATATAGTTGATCTCCTTCATGCCCTCTTTGAACCATAGCTCTGATACCATGTTGAAGAATCTAGGGAAATTCGTGGCTTAGTGATTCTTCTTAAACTTATTGATAATGTTTGTGTTGTCTTTCTCTGCTTATCTTCGTTATGTTAGTGCATTCTTCAAACAGTTATCAAAATAGAAGATCAACAGTAGAACAAGTACACAATATGTTGCCTTCAAGCTAGGGAAAAACCTCTCCTCTTGAGAGTAAAACCATTGAATCTCTTCTTATAGATGTTTAGTGGATGAATAACAAGACCCTTGACAAAACTTTGACTAAAGATTACCTTCAATATGTTTGTCACTATCCCTTGCACTATTCGATCTTCGTTTCACAACCTTTTGCCTTTATGACACTGCACTCCTTCACCGTTGGCCTCCTTATACATTCATCTTCTTATCACAGTCCACTGCTTCTCGGCTACCATAGTTCTTCTCTTTATCTTGAATGACACAGTGTGTTGAGTTCTTTGCTATACTGGCAGTGATAGGACAATCTTATACTGAGAGAAGATAGATCATCCGAGCTTCACTGAGAGACAGACTTCACAGTGAGATAGATGACTTCTCCGAGAGATAGACTATGTTTCGAGCTTCACCGAGAGATAGACCAGTATCCGAGCTTCACAGAGAGACAGACCAATATTCGAGCTTCACCTAGAGACAAACTTCACCGAGAGGAGGGTATGTCATTGTGGTTCACTGTGTTCTTCTTTGCTTACTTCTTCAGAGATGATCCGAAGTTCTGTCTTTGTGATGCCACTTCATGCGTTATATATATGGATCAACGTTGACATACATTAGGCCGACATGTGAGCCATAAGTTGGGCCAGCTTATCAAGGAGATCACTGTTTTCATTTAGCCGACTTGAATGGGATAGTGACACTTGTTTATTGAAGCGTAGATCTTTGACATGACTTCAACAATACTTATGTTTAGACACAAAATCCTAAAGACATCAAGAAGATGTCTTTAACCTATGGTAAACACATCTTGGTCATGAAACCCATGATGCAAGGAATAACAAATGTTTCTTTTACTTACATAATATTATATTTACAAGTCATAATGAAAACCGAACCTAGTTACATTTTCTTCAACAACTAAGATGAAAGTTTTTAGCTGGTTCTAGCTCAACAGATGTTGACCCAACGCCTTCGATTGCATAATTGTTGTTATCTCCAAGCTCTAACTTTTGAGATGATCTCCTTTCCATCAGACTTGTGAGACTGTCTCAATCTCCTGTCATATGTCTTGAGGCACCACTATCTACCAACCACAATTCATCGGTATCTGAAACATAACTTGTAAGAGCAGAAAAATATAAGAAATCTTTGTCACTTGGATTTTCATTCTTGGGTTTCTTTGGATGTTCTTCAATGTTTGCGGTGGTAGCATGTTGCTTTTCCCTTCTCTTTCTATCATCCGATCTTTTAGGACAATGGCTTCTATAATGACCAAATTTGTGACAATGATAGCATTGAATCTTCAACATATTATTCTTCCCTTGAGGATTAGGTCTTCTACCTTCATTTCTTCTTTGGAAGCAAAACTTATTTCTTCCTCCAACCTTCTTCGATCGTGTTGCAAATGCTTGAGAGTCACCTTCTTGAGATCTCTGAAACTTTACTTTTGATATAAGTCTATATTCTCCTTGAGAACATGAGATCCATAGTTCTTCAAAACTTGGAATTTCCTCTTTGCCACATATACTAGATGCAAATGAATCAGGTTGACCACACTTTGTCAACAGTCCTAGGAAGCAAGGTGCAAAGCAATGAATAAAAATTTTGAAAGTTCAAAGTCAACAGCCAACACCATTGTATCATTGTAAATTCAATTTCAGCAAGTTATATTGTAAATGATGCTAGTGTAACCGTTTAATTGTGTAACAACAACTAGGTAAGCCTTTGATTTTGGCAAAGAATTTCATTCTAGGAAGTTTTTTAACCTCACCGAATTATGTGTGCTTCTAAACACGAATAATCGACAGAGTTTTTCTCCCAGATTAAACCCCAAAGCTAGGGTGGAATTCCTTGACAAGGTCTTAGGTGAGTCTTAATGTTATATCGAGTCTTTGTAAAAGTGTGTTTGGGAATAATTTAAGCACATTTAGCTAAATCATTTTTCTACAAACTGTTGGAATTTCTAAGTTTAACTCGTTAGAAATTCTTCTTGTGCTATCTGATTTATTTCTTCCTACTTGTTCAATTACTTAACAAGTTATTTACCATGTAAATACTGAAAATAAATACAAGCACAATATCAACACATACAGATCAACGACTAAAAGTAAATAAGCACACAAGTGACACCTTTGATTTTGGACTAATGTCCCTGGAAAAACCCAATGTGGGAAAACTGGTGCAGCGATTCAGAGGGTTTTATTGTTATGCAGTTTCAGAATACAACCTCGGTGCTAGAAATGGCTCACCCAACAGAGAATTCCCTCGGCAGTAGTACCTCTCAGTGGGAGATGGATATTTTGGCTAAATCACTGGATGAACGATCCCACAACAACAGTGCAACTTCTGCTGCTCTACGTCACTCTGATAGGGACTGCGTCACCCTATCCGACTCTCCAACGCCCAGTTTGTCCCACAAAAAATCTCCTAGCACTGCCTCTAGGCTCTGCGTGAGCCTCTCTGGCCCAACGTCAGCCTCTTTGGTCCAGCGTCAGCCTCTTTGGGCTCTGCGTCAACCTTTGGAGCCTCTGCGTCTCATACGCTGGCCCTCTCTGGCTTTGCGTAGCTCCTAGCTGCCTCTGCGTGGCCTTTGGATGCCTTTGCGTGGCCTCTAGCTGGCTCTGCGTCAACCTCTCCCGACATTTGCGCTGATCCTCGGTACTAACTCTGCTTCTCTGCTATGTATTCACTGCCCCTCAGCTGCAACTCTGATCACTCACTCAATTTCCTCAGCAAACCCTGCCCCAGAAAATCGAGTTCTTGATTTCTTTTGGTGTGTTCTCCAACTGACCCTCAAGCCTCCTCTTATACTTTTCTCGTTGGTCCATCAATGGTCGAGATTAAATCTCTAATCGACGGCTAAGATTGGATTTGGCTTGATCCATGACTTTTGGACTATTCTAACTCAGTATTATATTAATATCCATTAATATTTTATTTTTCCTAAGTTTAGACTTACGAACTCCATTAAAAATATTAATTATTTTAATATCTGCCAAACTGGTTAGAATCTTCCCAAACCATTTCTTGGTCTTGGAGATCTGATGTGCTTTAGCCTCTCCACCAATTTTCGTGGCTAGAGCACATCCGATGCTACCCCAAATCAACACTCCCTCTTAGCGAGGATTGTGCTCTAGTAATACTGAGTATCAGCTTGATCATCCAGCATCGGTTCATGCGCTGATGCTAATCCTCCCCACCCAACATCCTTTGCACTGCTGCATCCGATACTACTGCCCATGGCCCTGCCACTGCCACTATTGCATCTGTACGGCAGCTCCCTCTGCATCCGTGTTGCTGCCCATGACCCTGCCACTGCCATTGCTGCATCTGCGCTGCACCCCTCTCATCATGCTGCATCGTGCTGCCCATAACACTGCCACTGCTAACTGCTCCACTACAACTCAGTTACTGAGAAGTAAGTAACTGATCCTCCCAACTCTAACATCTCTGTCAGGCTAGAAGCACTCCCGATGCTGAAGCTTCCTTTGTCACTGACAAGTGCTCCCTCTATTGACCTTTGTGTTGCTGCAACAACTCCATGCATCTCGCACTGTTGCCTCACGTTGTTCGGGGACTCATGCACTTTAGCACTCTTTGTTGCTTCATTCGCATCCGTCTCTACCTACATCCTCCAGTCCTGCTACTCCTTTTCGGGGCTCCTATAGCAAGGTATAATCCAAGAGGTTGTGTACCTCAAGATCCTGCCCCTTATCGTTTGTAGTCCGTCTGACTACAGCTCGATGTCTCCCCACTTCCTCTCAAGTGGCGCATGAGCACTCATGGCACACTTATCATCTATTTCCACTTCTTTCTCCGCCCTCGCTAGTGCTGCCTTGGTCTCAGAAGCCTCTCCCTTACTCTTCTTCCTTGGACACTGGTTCACATAGTGACCCAGTTCCCCACAATGGAAGCATTTGACCTTGGAGAGGTCCTTCTTCTTTCTCTTCTCCTCCTTTCCTGCAGATGTGAGAGCCGCATCCTCTTCTTCCTCCTTTTTGATTCTGACCCCTTTTTCGCTACTCCCCGCCTTGGTCACTCGTTTGATCTCTTCTTGACGAAGAGCCGCCTACAGTTCCTCCTAATCTCGAAGGCTCGTCCTGCCCAGTATGCTCTGGACAAATACCTCCCAATCCTCTGAGACTGTGTTCAATGCGGTACTCACCATCAGTTCCTGATCCAGCATGGCCCCTATGGAAGTTAGCTGATCACGGATCTCCTTCAATCCATCGAGGAAGACATCTATCTGCTCTCCCTTCTGCATCTGGTATGACCCCAACTGATTTTCAAGTAACATCTTCCTCTGCACGGAAGTATGTTGGTACAATTTCTGCAGGGCCTCCCACATCTCATTTGTGTGTCCTTGGCAATATGCGACACCACATGATAATTGACCTCGTCAAGGTTGATGCACTTAGCCTTGGCCATTGCCTCTTCGTACTTCTCATTTTCAGCGGGGTCAACTAGGATCACTATCGTTTTCAAGGCGAAGTGCTTGATTCGATACCTGTCTAGAATGGACAAGATCCTGGCCTTCCAGACTATGAAGTTGGAAGCTCCGTCCAGTCTATCCTGATCTCTCAGCCCATTCACTGCCATTTCACTGCTCTTCTTTCGACTCTTTCGAGTCTCTCTACTTCCCTCCTGGAAGTCCTCTGATCGACTCCTGCTGAGTCTCTCAACTTCCTGTCTGGAAGTTCTTAGTTTGACTCCTTCTAAGCCTCGATTTCCCTTCTGGAAACCTCTTTTCCAATGTCGAGATGCCCCACTCCGATCATTTGTGCAACTACACCATTGATCCAGATTTCTTGGCTGGAAATCCTTGGCAACAACTCCCTCCTCCTTGGTCTTGCCCTGTTAGGTATTGTTTTGACCATAGTACCCGACTAGCTTCGCTCCGCAACTCACCCATAGCCTCCTATGCCTCAACAATCTGAAGGTCTGAGGCTCTGCGTAATCCTGACACCGGCAAAATCTGCACCACTTGGCCACAGTGTCGATCCTTCCTGACTGAGAAAGATGACCGGGCACTGCGTAGGTCAGGTCTTCTCCTCTCTGCCTCGGCGCTGATCCTCCTTCTGGCTCGAACTGATGATGCAGGCTCTCTACGTCACCCCTTCCTTGCTGCTTTCTGCTAGGAACAACTTATATCACTCAGGACAACTGTTTCTGCTGCTGCTGCTCTACTCGGCTGATGCCTTTAGTTATCCTGTGATCTGCAACCGCTATGTTGGAATTTCTAAGTTTAACCCATTAGAAATTCTTCCTGTGCTATCCGATTTATTTCTTCCTACTTGTTCAATTACTTAACAAGTTATTTACCATGTTCAATACAAGCACAGTATCAACACATACAAATTAGCAATTGAAAGTAAACAAGCACATGAGTGACATTGTTGTTTTTGGATTAATGTCCCTGGAAAAACCCAATGCAAGAAAACCGTTGCAGCTATTCAGAGGGTTTTATTATTATGCAGTTTCAGAATACAACCTAGGTGCCAAAAATGGCTCACCCAACAGAGAATTCCCTCGGCAATAGTACCTCTTAGTCAGAGATAGATATTCCAGCTAAATCACCAGATGAACGATCCCACAGCAACAATGCAGCTTCTACTGCTCTGCGTCACTCTGATAGGGACTGCATCACCCTATCCGGCTCTCCAGCGCCCAGTCTGTCCCACAAAAAATATCCCAGCGCTGCCTCTAGGCTCTGCGTGAAACTCTCTTGCCCAGCATCAGCCTCTCTGGTCCAGTGTCAGCCTCTGGAGCCTCTGCGTCTCACACGCTGTCCCTCTCTGGCTCTGCGCAGCGTCTGGCTGCCTCTGTGTGGCCTCTCGCTGCGTCTGCGTGGCCTCTAGCTGGCTTTGCGTCATCTTCTCCAGGCTTCTGCATTGATCCTCTTGGCACTAACTCTGCCTCTTTGCTATGTATTCAATGCCCCTCAACTGCAACTTTGATCACTCACTCAATTTCCTTAGCAAACCCTGCCCCAGAAAATCGAGTTCTTGATCTCTCTTGGTGTGTTCTCCAACTAACTCTCAAGCCTCCCTTTATACTTTTCTCGTTGGTCCATCAACGACCAAGATTAAATCTCTAATCAACGACTAAGATTAGATTTGGTTTGATCCATGACTTTTGGACCATTCCAACTCAATTTTATATTAATACCCATTAATATCTAAACTTAGGAAGTCCATTAAAAATATTAATTATTTTAATACCTCCCAAACTAGTTAGAATCTTTCCAAACTATTTTTGGGTCTTGGAGATCTCATGTGCCTTAGCCTCTCCACCAATTTTTGTGGCTAGAACACATCCGATGCTACCCCAAATCAACACAAACACACTTGGTCTATACTAGATCATATTGAGTCACGAAATTGGGTAAATTGTTGAGGGTATGAATCTAAATGTGTTTTTCCCTTTCAAGGGTTGATATTGTAATAATTTGATGTAAAAAATATTTTAGTGCATGGTCCCTCATATTTAGACACCATGGCTAAAGTATCTGAGGGTGGAAAAATTATTAATCCCCTTTAGTGTCAATTAATTAATTTTTTTGGCTAAATTAAATAAAAATCTTAAGCCAAAAAACTAATTAATTTTGAATCAACAAATAATTATAGAGAAAATAATTTCTCTCCAAGTGGAAAACTCGTTTGTCAAAGAGAAATCAATTTTTGGAGATCCCCCACCAAGGGAAAAATGGATATTTTAAGAAAATTTCAGCCTTTGGATCTTGGTGATTAAGTCAAAGTCAATTTTTTGAAGAAATTAATTCAAAATATTAATTTTTGAATTAATTAAAAGTGGGTTTTGAGATTTTTTCCTCAAAATTAAAAATTCGATAGTAGAGATTAAAAGATGATCAAGCTATTTTCAACAATCGAAATTATTTTGATGAGGATCAAGCCAACTATTTGTCATTTTCCACTTGGAGGGATTTCTCTATATAAATACGTCATTTTGCTTCTATGGGATATCTTTGGATGATGTAATTCTTAAATGCTGGTATTGAGCTACTGCTCTGTTGGGAACATTTTCTATCATAATAGAAAGACTTTGGGGTTTATTTCATGGTTTTTTCTTCTGTTGATCTATGGTATGTTTAGCTATGTGTGATCCTATATTGTGTTTAAATTTCCTAAACAATTGTTATGTTATTTGTCAGTGATAAGAACATTCTATTGGCACATGTTATCTTAGGTGATTTGATTCACCACATGGTCTAACAATTTTCTTGAGAATATTATGGAGATTTACAGGTATGCTAGCCATTGGGCTCCAAGTTCACAGACTGTGGGGAAGAGCCGACTATGTTTGGACTTTGAGATTTCTTTATGGTATTTGATTTCGCAGGAGGGTTTCAACCAATATTTATTTTTTGAAATTTGCTCATCCATTGTTATTTATCAATATTATTTCTCCAAAAATTTTAAATTTGTAAATAATTTCTAACCCATTTGTTTTGCAGCACTTGGGGTTTTATTATTTTTGGGGTTTTGTATTTTTGTATATATATTTGGGGTTTGGCATTCTTTGATTTATTTATGCAAGTGGATTTCAAGGTTGATCAAGAGCTTTTCGCTGGGGTTTTGAGGTAGACCTAGGCTTGAGAAGGCAAGATCTATCCTCCAAGCTCAACGTCTAGGCTCAAGAAGAAGCCGTCTGGCATTGTTTACAGTGATTTGTGGCAATTTTTGGCTATTGTAGGAATTGGAAAAAAATTCAAAGGTCTTGGGCCTAGTCGTCCTCCTTTTTTAGCCTAGCTGTGGGGCTTGGGAGCCTCCTAGGGCCCTCGACCCTCCTCTTTCCCGTTGGACGTAGTCTTTTAGGGCTATCCGTGGGCCTAAAAAGGCCTCGACCCCCCTTTAGAGGAGTCGTCCAACCCTCAAAGGGCCTTGACCCTCCTCCTTGACCCCTGTCGTGGCCTCTCGGAGGCCCTCCTCCCTCTCAGCTTGGCCTTCTACCTTAGCCGCAACCCTCTAAGGGTTGTTCCCTTAGCTGCTAGCCCTTCTAGGGCTCTTTCACCCTCAGTGTCAGCCTTTCTAGGTCTGACATCAGCCCTTGTTTGCCCTTCTAGCCTCTCATTTGCCATTTCTAGCCCTAGTCTTGGGGTTTTCTAGCCTTGTAACTCTTTCCCTGCCCTTGTATTCAGTCATCTATGATTTTGATATTATTTGAGTGGGCCAACATTGTGGTTTTGCAGCAATATTGGAGCTAATTTGGTGGTTGTAAGTACCCAAGCTCATTAGAGGTCAAACTAGCCCTCAACTAGGCCTCTAGGCCTCTTGGTTTGACTCTTTTCCCCTCCTCATTTTCTCTGTTTTGTTACAGTCATCTTATGCAGTCATATAACTCTAATAAATTCATTAAAATTGACTAAAAATTACCTACTAATCACTCAACTTGATTAGCTAATGATTGGAGCTTCTTTGGCATTGATAATTTGGCACCTTCTTTGACTGAATCACTAAATTTCTGAATTGTTTCAAGTCTGATATATGTTTTTTTGAGGTCTGATCTGAACATTAAAAATCTGATCTATAGTGTCTAAGTAGTCTTATAATCAAGTGAATATCATTGGAAGTTGAATGCATTGATTTTCTAGCTTATCTTTGGCATCTTGCATCATTTTTTTTTATTGCTGATATAAAATTGCAAACGTCTAAAAACAAGATTGCAGCAATAATAAATCATATATAAGTCTCTAAAATTGGCTAAGGAATTTCTTTTTACAATCCACAATCATTCATGGTTGAAGTCATTTGGGCTTAATTTCAGTCATTGGCATCTAGTTGCACTCTTACATTCACACACATAAGTGCTCTAATTGGATTGGTAATTCTGGATTTTAGACATTTGTTGGGATTTGAAATGTTGACAGAATATGGTTATCACTGTGGGTTCTCCGGTAACTAACTCAGTGGATTGGTAATTGTTGATGAAATTTGCTCCAAGTGACGTTGCGGATTAATACTCTTAATTTCTCATTGCCATTATTGTCATTGGATAAGTGGATTCAGTTCTCATTGTTAAATTGGATATTTCTTGCAAATGGATCTAATTTTCTCTCTTATATATCTAATTGACATATTGGTGATCGTACTTGAAAATTACTAATTGCCTTAAATAGCATTGATCTCGTCTTGTTTATCTCTTGAGCTAATTGTTTAATAATATTACCGGCAACATTTTCTGGCACCATTAAATTTGAGCACTTTCTCTTGTGGTTGAGATTGTTTATTGTTTAAGTATTTCATTGTTTATAATTGAAGATCATTGTAATTGGGTACTTAAGTAACCAAATAATCTCACCTTAAGAGCACTCAAATCTTGCATTTGCATCTTAGGGATAGCCTCTTGCATTAATTAATTAACTTCCAAGCATAAGCTTGGTCGATAGAGAGATAGACCCACCTTTCTCATCTAGCTTGAGGAGTCTAGCACCTCTTTAGTAGTTAACACGGTGACCTTGCAGTCGTCAGAGCCGCAGTCTCTGCAATGCCTGTATCATTGAACCATATAACAACAATCATCTAGAAGTTATAATCTTCATCAACCACGTCCACAAGTTAGTAACATAGTAACATACAACATATTGAGTCTCATGATTCATCAATCTTAAAGTTTCAAGCTTTCAAAATTCAATATATAACATTTATCATCATTGATCACCAAAGTTGTACTTGTAAGCTAAGTCTAACCATTACAACAAATAATATCTAACATGAAATGAAATGTTATAAAATGAAATGAAACAAATTTCAACTTTCATGAAGCATCATATTCATAATTCATTACTAATGAGTTATAATTGCCAACTTCAAACTTAAATTGTCATATATTGTTTTAAAAAATATCATAATAAATATGAAAGAGTCAATAGTTATAAAAACTACTAGAAACTAGAAAAGACAAGTAAATCTATTATATATTTCTTATGCTTGGGCCTATTGCCACCACGAGAAATGTCTAATTTTTTAGTCTTGTTGGAAAATCAGGATCTTTGTCATTGATATCACCCTCTAAGCATTAATATCCAGAGGTATCTTTGTCATTACCTCTGTATCTGTATAGGGATCTTTGTCATTAATATCACCCTCTAAGCATTAACATAAGATAGAAAAAGAATAGCATGTCAAGTCAAGATTTTGTTTGAGTGATGCGTACATTTTTAGGAGGGTCATGATAGAGGAGTTCAACAACCAATGTCACTAACATCAAGGTACATAGAGGGATTGGTGCTCTTGATTAAATACAAGTTCCATACCCTAATACATGACAAAATTCAATGGAAACATTGCAATCTTGAAATTCTGAAAAACTGATAAGTCTGTTGGATTTTGAATGAAATCTAAAATTCTACTTTCTCCATATGAATCCAATGAGGTTAGAACTACTCTCAAATAGCCTAAGTCATTTCATGGTAATGTTAAAAATTTAAGTAAAAGTGACATTCTCCTTCACTTTTACTTTAAGAATTTAACATTACCATGAATCGCATATCACTACTAGGGCCATAGGCTTGATCATTACGCTGCCCCACTCAAAACTTATTTGTTTCTTTGAAAAAAAATTGCATTTGGAACATTACTGCAAAAAAAAAATTGCAAAAAAGGCTAAACGCTCCCGAAAAGGCAAGGAGCGTTTTTTTTAGGGAGCGCGCTCCTGACCTGCTCCCGAGTCGCTCTCGCCTGGAGCGCGGATTGGGAGCGGGATCGGGGGGGCGCTCCCCTGCAACACTGAAGAAGACCTTCACATACATGAATGAAGCCCTAATCCTAATGAAGAAGCCCTTGCCCTAATGTCCATGAAAAGCCTTAGATCATTGATGATGAAGCCTTAAATGAAGATGCCCATGAAGACATATTGAAAAGGCACCCTAGTCTTGTTGATGCCCATGATACCTTTAAAGAAACCCTAATCCTAATCAGCTTGATGGCCTAATTCTATAAAGAAGGAGCCCTAAACATTGGATGCCTAAAACTAAAATCCTAATGGCTGCCATAAATAAAATAATAATGACAGTCTCACAAAAATAATTTTATTGGTGGTAAAATGACCCTATTTAAGGATGGGATTGGCATAGGAGTGTAGAGGATTTTTTCCTCTTTCTAATGAGCTATTACACGCCCCCAAACTCCCTACCGTTGAAGAGAAAATGAATTTTTAAGTTGAAAAATAATATTTTTTAATGCAAGCCGACATGAGCCGACTCATGCAAGTCGGCCTACCTCCAAGAGTCATGTCTCCTCACCTTAACACAAAACTAGTATAAATATAAGTCCGTCTCCTCATTCTAGCCATCAGATTTCGGTGATCTTTTCTGAGATTGAGCACAGAATTAAAAGGAGGCCGAGGAGAACATTATAAAACATTGTTTGGGCAACATTTTTAAGGATGCCGAGGAGGAATACCTCTGTGGTATTCTGGATCTGTGGAGAGAGTCAAGACTACATTGCAGCAGACTTCGAATTTTATGACAGTCTGCCTGAAAGCTTGGATTGCAGTCTTGTGGAAGAATTACAGTCTTGGGTTTGTGGTTATTTTGGCTGGGTTATCACTCAAGGTTGGACAAGAAGCTCAGATTGTTGACTAGTTGAATTGCAGTCCTGTGGTGGTGGACCTTGGGCTTAGCGTTGAAGGTTTAGACTCTTAGAGCTGTTGCAGCCATTGTGGAAATGAGTTTAATTCCTTTTGAAGACTAAATTTGAACAAGACCTATTCAATCCAGGAGTAGTCTACTATTGAGGGCTTCCTTGTAGACTTTCTAAAGTAACCTTTAAGTGGAACCTGAAGTAGTGTTGGGCAGAACTTTAAATACTGTTATAGCAGATTTGAAGCAGCCTTTTGTGCCTATTCTAGAAGATCTTCATTAACCAAATTTGTGGGCCAACCTGTGAAGCATTTATTGGTATTCCTAGATTATTGCTTGGACCATCATTGAATACCACTTGAAGCATAATTTGAGGCTTGATTGAAGGTTGATTTTGAATTAGACATTGAAGCAGAATTGAAGTACCCTTCAAGTCTTGTTGAAGAACATTGTAAGAGTGGTGTGTAGATCTATTGAGAATACACTTGGAGTGGCATTTGAAGAGCTTTTGAACACCTTGGAGAATATCTTGGGGCAGCCTATTAAAGACACCTTAAGCATTGAAGACTTGTTGGAGAAGACTTAGTTGAACAACTCATTGAAGACTTGGAAGCAACCTCATTGAAGAACTTGTGTAGCAGCAGTGTTAAAGCATTACTAAGGCAATTGTGTTGAAAACATCTTGTTGGGGCAAGCATTGTTGAAGACATTTTTAGAAGCTAACTTGGAGGCATTAGTGAAGACCTTGATGCATGATTGAAGCCCTCATGGAATAAACTTGGAGAATTTTGTTTGGGTGACATGAAGAGTAGTGGTGACACCTTCTGAGAAGACAAGGTTGTCATTGATGAAGTGATTTGGAGAAGGCATTGCTAAAGAGATTGACAGGGGTTGCTGAAGAAGATATTGGGAGCAGTGAAGAATCATCAAACTTATCTTGACAAATTGAAGCTAGAGGTTGGAGCATCATAGAGACAAGGTTGGTGCCTTGGAAGATAGGGCTATAGCCTTAGAGGATAGGAGTCCTCAAGAGACTAGGTTGGAGCCTGTACCAGAGATAGGGTTGGAGCCCTAGAGGTTGGTGCCTCAAAGTGACAAGGTTGGAGCCTTGGGAAGTCTTAGTCGGTGCTTGGAAAAATAAAGGTTGGAACTTGGGAGATTGAAGATTGGTGTCTTCATCTAGGGTTGGAGCCCTACACATTATTGTTGAAGTTTCCAAGTTTACTTAGGTAGAAACCCTCCATGCACTTTATCTGATTTATTCCTACCTACTTGTTATTTTTCCTTAACAAGTTATTTACAATGTAAATATTGAAAATAAACACTAGTGCATGCTCAACATATCACAAATCAGCAAATAAAAGAAACAGAAACAAACACACCATATGACACCATTATTTTTGGACCAATGTCCCTGGAAAAACCCAATGTGGGAAAACCGATGCAATTATCTGAGGGTTTTCTTATTAAGCAATACTAGAGTACGATCTGGGTGCTGAAAGTGGCCTACCCAACAGAGAATTTCCTTGGCAGTAATAACTCTCAGTTTCTGACAAATTTTCTGGTTGAAACCCCAGATAATCCTTCCGGCAGCTACTCAGCACAAAAATCTGCTCCAGAAACACCAATGTCAGCCTCTCTTTGGACTGCGTCAGCCCCTCTCTGTCTCACGCTGGCCCTGTGTAACCCCGGATGGGTCTGCGTTAGCCCTGGGATGCCCTGCATCAGCCCTCTAGCACTCTGCGTCAGCTACGCTGGCCTCTTTGAGGCTCGGCGCATCTCTTGGCTGCCTCTACATGGCCCTACGTGAGCCCTGGCTGGCTCTGTGTCATCCCCTGCTACTGCGCTGCTCTCTCGACACTATCTTTGCTTCTCTGTCTTTCTATACTCAATGCCCCTCTGTTGCAACTCCCGATCACTAATTCTATCTCTTTTAGCAAACCCCGCTCTAGAGAATAGAATGACTGATCACTCTGGTGTTTTCTCCAAGTGATCCTCAAGCCTCCTCTTATACTTTTCCTGTTAACATATCAACGGCCAAGATTAAGTCCCTAATCAATGACTAAGATTAGATCTGGCTTGATCCATGTCTTTTGGACCATTCTAACACAGTTTCATATTAATACACATTAATATTTTATTTTCCCTAAGTTTAGACTTAGGGACTCCATTAAAAATATTAATTATTTTAATATCTTATGAATTGTTTAAAATTTGCCCAAACCCTTTCTGGGTATTGGAGATCTCATGTGCCCCAACCTCTCCACCAAATTTCGTGGCTAGAACACATCCTATGCTACCCCAAATCAACAGTCCCTCTTAGAGAGTACTGTGCTCTAGCAATACTCCTCACTGAGTACTACTCTGATCATCGGGCATCAGTCCTTGTGCTGATGCTAGGTCTGCTGCCCACCATCCTCTGCACTATTGTATCCTGTACTGCTGCCCATGGTTCTGCCATTGCCACTGCTGCATCTGTACGACAACTCCCTCTGCATTTGTGCTGCCGCTGGTCCTTTCTGCCAGCATTGCATCCGCACTACACCTCCTCTCATCATGCTGCATCGTGCTGCCCACTGTTGCAATGCAACTCAGTTACTGAGAAGTAAGTAATTGATCTCCCAACCTGACCTCCCTGTTGGGTTAGAGACCCTACTGATGTTGAAGCTCCCTCTGCCACTGACAAGTGCTCCGTCTCTGACCTCTGTGCTGCTGCAACAACTTCTTGCATCTCACACCGTTGCAAACCTCTCTGTGCCATCCTGCACTGGTGCAACACTCCCGTGCCTCTCGCACTGCTGAAGCCTGCTAGCCTTGCGCTGTCTCGAGACTCTTGCACTGTAGCTCTCTCTGTCGCTCCATCCACATCCGTCTCTACCTGACTCAGTGAGTCCTGCTACTCCTCTTCGGGGCTCCCGTAGCAATGTTTAATCCAAGAGGTTGGGTACCTCGAGGATCCTACTCCTCATCACCTGTAGTTCGCTTGACTATAGCTTGATGTCCCCCCACTTCTGCTCAAGTGGCGCGTGTGCACTCATGGCACAATCATCGTCTGTCAAAAATTCCTTCTCTGCCCTTGCTGGCACTGCCTTAGTCTCAGAAGACTCTCCCTTACTCTTCTTCCTTGGACACTGGGTCGCATAATGACCCAGCTCCCCACAGTGGAAGCACTTGATCTTGGAGAGATCCTTCTTCTTCCACTTTTCCTGCTTTCCCTCAGATGCTAGGGCAACATCTTCCTCCTCCTGCTTGACTTTGATCCCCTTGCTGCTGCTACCCGTCTTCGACTGTTGTCTGATCTCTTCTTGGCGAAGAGCCACCCACATCTCATCCCAAGGTGGGAGAGTCCCTCTGCCTAGTATACTCTAGACAAATACCTCCCTGTCTTCTGAGACAACATTCAGGGCTGTCCTCACCATCAACTCTTGATCCGGTGTTGCCTCTATAGCAGTCAAATGATCTCGGATCTCATTCAGTTTTCCAAGGAAGGTGTCAATCGGTTCTCCCTTCTTCATCTGATACGACCTTAACTGGTTCTCAAGCAACGTTCTTCTTTGCACAGAAGTATGCTGGTATAGCTTCTTGAGAGCCTCCCACATCTCAAATGTCATTTCCTTCTCGGTTATGTGTGGTGCTACATGATCCTTGACCCCGTCAAGGATAATGCTCTTGGCCCTCGCCATTGCCTCCTTGTACTTGTCATTATCATTGGGGTCGATTGGGATAGCTATTGCCTTCAAGGCGAAGTTCATGACACGATTCTTGTCAAGTACGGATAATATTCTGGCCTTCCAGATTGCGAAGTTCGATGCCCCATCCAGTCTATCTTGGTCTCTTACTCCGTGTAGGGCCATGATGCTCCTCTACTTCCCTCCTGGAATTTCTCTGTTCGACTCCTCTGAGTCTCTACTTCCCATCTGGAAGTTCTCTTCTGGACTCCCTCTGAGTCTTGATTTCCCTCCTGGAAATTCTTCTGCCGCTGTCGAGATGCCCCCTACTCTGATCGTTTTGTGCAACCGCACCATGATCCGGGTTCCTTGACTAGAAACCCTCGGTAGCAACTCCTCTGGCCTTGCTCTGTCAGATACTGTTCTGACTACTGTACCTCACCAGCTCTACTCTACAATATTCTCGTAGCCTTCTAAACCCCAACAACCTGAAGATGAGAGTTCCTAGGCTTTACACAATCCTGGCACCAGCAACCCAGCCTCCTCAGCCAACTGCGTTAGCCCTCCCAGCTATTGCATGGCTCTGTGTGAGGCTTCTTTTTCCTTCCTTAGCCTCTGTGCTGCCTCTTCCCAGCTCACCCTTGATGACGCAGAGAGAAACAACTTTTGTCACCTCGGGATAGATGTTTCTGTTGCTATTGCTCCGCTTAGCTGATGTCCTTTAGTCCTCCTGTGATCTGTAATCACGCTCTGATACCATGTTGAAGTTTTTAAGTTTACTTAGTTAGAAACCCTCCATGCACTTTATCTGATTTATTCCCACCTAACTGTTATTTTTCCTTAACAAGTTATTTACAATGTAAATACTAAAATTAAACACTAGTGCATGCTCAACATATTACGGATCAACAATTAAAAGAAACAAAAACAAACACACCATATGACACCATTATTTTTGGACTAATGTCCCCGGAAAAACCCAATGTGGGAAAACCGG
Source organism: Pinus tabuliformis (assembly GCA_031772625.1). Lineage (NCBI taxonomy): Eukaryota > Viridiplantae > Streptophyta > Pinopsida > Pinales > Pinaceae > Pinus > Pinus tabuliformis. The sequence goes on along the minus strand of CM062818.1, from coordinate 1,282,427,900 downwards.
TGGAGCTATCTGAGGGTTTTCTTATTAAGCAATATCATAGTATAATTTGGGTGGCAAAACTGGCATACCCAACAGAGAATTTCCTTGGCAGTGATACTTCTCAGTTTTTGACAAATTTTTTGGCTGAAACCCTGGATAATCCTTCCGGCAGCTACTCAGCACATATCTGCGCCAGAAACCCCAGTGTCAGCCTCTCTCTGGACTGCGTCAGCCCCTCTCTGTCTCACGCTGGCCCTGCGTCACCCCGGATGGGTCTGCGTCAACCCTGGGATGCCCTGCGTCAGCCCTCTGGCCCTCTGGCCCTCTGCGTCAGCTACGGTAGCTTCTCTGAGGCTCTGCGCAGCTCCTGGATGCCTCTGCGTGGCCTTGCGTGAGCCCTAGCTGGCTCTGCGTCACTCTCCCCGGCTACTGCGCTGCTCTCCCGGCACTATCTCTGCCTCTCTATCTTTTTGTATTCAATGCCCCTCAGTTGCAACTCCCAATCACTAATTCTATCTCTCTTAGCAAACCCCGCTCTAGAGAATAGAATGACCGATCACTCTGTTGTTTTCTCCAAGTGACCCTCAAGCCTCCTCTTATACTTTCCTTGTTGACATATCAACGGCCAAGATTAAGTTCCTAATCAACGACTAAGATTAGATTTGGCTTGATCCATGTTTTTTGGACCATTCTAACACAGTTTCATATTAATACACATTAATATTTTACTTTCCCTAAGTTTGGACTGAGGGACTCCATTAAAATATTAATTATTTTAATATCTCCTGAATTGTTTAGAATCTGCCCAAACCCTTTCTAGGTATTGGCGATCTCAGGTGCCCCAACCTCTCCACCAAATTTCGTGGCTAGATCACATCCAATGCTACCCCAAATCAACAATTATTGTATTGGATTTATTGTAAAGAAGAGATTAATAAAAGTATTTATTGTTATTGTTCATTTTGTGTTTTAATTATAAGTGATCTAACTGGTAGAAATAAAAATTGAAAAGAAATATAGATTCACCCCCACTCTCAGTATTTCCAACAACACAGAGGCAATGCGGGGGCTTCATTGGGAAGTTCGATTTGCTAAGGAAGACATTTCAATTTCAGAGGTTGGGCTGAGGTTCTAGAGTGCCAAAGAAGTGTTTTCCCAGTCATCAGCTAGCAGGACACCTTGAATAACAGACGATTCAGGCAGCAAGTGTGGCATGCAGCTTTAGGTTGACATCGAGCCTGCGCAGGCCCAGTTGGACGGCTTGCTTTTCAGTGGTGGTCAAGTGTTGGGATTGCTCGAAGTGAGGGTTATTTCCCTCTAGATATTTTTGGCAGTATTTTCTTTGCAAGATTGCCAGTTTTCGGCATCCAGATTGTACTCAGAATTTCTCACTACTGCATAATAGTAATAAAACCATCAGTTGCTACACTGGTTTTCCTGCATTAGATTTTTCTAGGGACATTTGTCAAAAAACAACAATGTTACTTTTTATTGTGTGTGCTAGCGTTTCTCAGTTTCCAACGCTATTATTTTATGCAGTTTTATTTGTGAAGGTTGCAGTGTGATTTATTCAATATTGTCGTGGCAAATAAATTGTTAAATTAGTTAACAATTAGAAGAACAATTTCCTATTGCTGCAATAGGGTTTTACACTTGAAATTTTCATAGCGCCGAAGGCATCGGGTGGTTAGAACCCCAGGGGAGGTATTGTTAATGAAGCCTCAACTTGCTTCCCCCCGTTTACTCTCTCACAACTCACTTTAGGAACTAGCTTCAAAACAATTAAGAGGAAGGACACACTTAGAATAGGCATATAACTTAAATTAAATCAAGATTTTGCATCTCACCTAGATTGTAGGGTTTGCCTCTCATTTATGATAGTGAAGCATCCTTAAGAAACAACTGTTCATCTGGTGACTTGGTAAATAATTTGTTTTAAGCAAGTAATTGACTTCATTTAAGGCATTGGTTTTCCGTGCTAATTTAATCAAAATCATTTAACTTGCTAGTTCAACCAAATTGCTAGGCCATTCAGTTGTGTCTCCCAGACTTGTTGGTTTCCAATAATTCTTCCATCTTCGCATTTCATAGGGACTACCCCCCATAGCTTGTTGTAGGGAGACAACTAGAGCAGAGAGGGCAGGGATAAGAGTGACAACCCCCGTCCTAAGCATTGTCGCACCTTGCCTGTACAGTTTGAGTGACAACAAGCCCCATGAGTCAAGTAAACCATTAAGTGTTGTAGTTACAAGTTCCTTTTCAAAAATAGTTTCATCAATTTCTTGAAGTTGATCTCTTATATGAGAGATCATCATGAAATATGAGGTCACAGTATCATTCCTTGTCATTTTGACATCGTGAAGTTCATTCTTGAAACCCATTGCTTGACCAATGTATAATCCAACTAGGGCATCATATATATTCTTTTAAGTGTCAAGATTTGCAATATATGGAATCAAATGATCTCTAATAGAATCCACAATAATACTTCTGGTTGTGATATCATCCTTCTCATATTTTTCTTTCCCTTCATAATCTGAAGGTTTAATGACATTTCCCTTCACAATATCCAAGACATCATTCTTTGCAAGAATGAGATCAATCCTAGTCTTCCAAGCCTTGAAATTTGTAGCTCCTTCTAACTTGTTCTCTGACTTCATAGAGGAACCCATGATTACAGATAAACAATTAAATTGCGGATGTAAGTCTCTTCAAATATGATATCAATGTCCTTTCCTTCACCAAAGCTTTGATACCATGTTGATTTTTCAAGTGCAATAGATACAAGCACTAATTTCTGAAAATTGATAATTACTTCTAATGATGTAGATATTCTTTTAGCACTTCTAGTTTATCATTAAGAAATTACACTTCAGAAATTCAACCATAAATGCATAAGGACAGTAGAGATCACAATGCACAAAGATAACACAAGATTTACCTTGGGAAAACCCACTTGGGGAAAAACCCAACAATCTTTTCTTTAGATATATTCTTCAATTCAACAAGAGATACACAATACAATGGTCAAACCTGGTCAAACAACCCTCTTGTTAGGTCCAACAAACTCGGCCCTGCCAGATCTACCTAGGCCAAAATTCAGCCTCCCAGAACCTGCCCAAAAACTCAACCCTTCTCCCTAAAATATACTACCTAGAATTTTGGCCCTGCTGCCCATAAACTGCTACTGAGAAGTTCGACCTGTTGCCCAGAATATACTCATATAATTGTACGTGCAAAGTCAAAGAGAGATAAGTAAAATTCTAGAGATGTCTCCGTCCTTCTTCTTCGCCCTTCTTCTCCTTCTTCTTTACTTGGATGCCCAGAAGATACTTTGTTATGTGAGTGATCGAATTGTGCTTTGTGGAGGAGGTCGAGTGCCTTATATATAGTGATTTGGTTGGCTTGAATGGGTGTCTCTTCACTGGGGCAGACTTGACTTGAAGGAGGGTCAATCTGACAAGTTTGGAGCCAAAAACTCAAAACTCTCTTTTGAAACCGACATGAAGAACATGTCTTATATTAATCATTTCAAAGGTTAATCAATAAAATGACATGAAGAACATGTCTTACATTTTCATTATACATTTCAAGGGCTAAAATATTAATTATGAATACCAACCATAGCTACAAAATTCAACAAACAACATTGGGGTAAAAAAATAAATATGCACTCAACAAGTGAGTGCACTCATAGAGAAAAATCACCCAAGAATACTAGAGAAGAACACTTAAGAGAAAACCATTAAACAATAGATCCTGCCATGAAATGGATCACAATGCTAGATATGGTGCCCTTAGGATAAAAGAATAAATCACTTGTTTAGGAGGGCCATAGCTCACATTGTTGTTACAAATGAGTTTTGAGTTTTATTTACACACAACTCAAGAGTTAAGGTACCCTCTGTTGAAATTGTAGCTATTGTCTGTCTTCATAAAATTATTTATTTTCATTATATTTGAGAAAAAAGAACAAAATTATTATTTTTATTTTCAATTTCAAGTGGCTCCACAAGTACTAGGCTGGCTCTTCTAGATGATCAAGTCGACTTGCCTAGAAACTCACATGATGGCTAGTTGGCTTTGTAATATTCCTAACGAAGATTTACAGTAAATATACAAAGCAAACATAGACAAAAATCCATAAAATAGTGAACTCAAGAGTAAATGAGTTTTGAGTTGTATTTACACAACTCAAGAGTTAAGGTACCCTCTGTTGAAATTGTAGCTATTGTCTGTCTTCATAAAATTATTTATTTTCATTATATTTGAGAAAAAAAACAAAATTGTTATTTTTATTTTTAATTTCAAGTGGCTCCACAAGTGCTAGGTTGGCTCTTCTAGATGATCAAGTCGACTTGCCTAGAAACTCACATGATGGCTAGTTGCCTTGCCTTGAAACTCTCTCATTCAGATCACATGATGGCTAGTTGGCTTTGTAATATTCCTAAGGAAGATTTACAGTAAATATACAAAGCAAACATAGACAAAAATCCATTAAATAGTGAACTCGAGTAAATGAGTTTTGAGTTGTATTTACACACAACTCAAGAGTTAAGGTACCCTCTGTTGAAATTGTAGCTATTGTCGGTCTTCATAAAATTATTTATTTTCATTATATTTGAGAAAAAAAACAAAATTATTATTTTTATTTTTAATTTCAGGTGCCTCCACAAGTGCTAGGTTGGCTCTTCTAGATGATCAAATCGACTTGCCTAGAAACTCACATGATGGCTAGTTGCCTTGCCTTGAAACTCTCTCATTCAGATCACATGATGGCTGGCTGGCTTTGTAATATTCCTAAGGATGATTTACAGTAAATATACAAAGCAAACATAGACAAAAATCCATAAAATAATGAACACACAATCAGACCCTAAACATGCACCAAAAACTACGTTGCTTACCTCTTTTAGTGATAAATAACGAGGGTACAATATGGTGCTAGAAGGAATGCACCTATGCTTGCTCAAGGCAAGCTAGCAAAGCCCCAAATGATAAATAAATCACCCCTCTCTAATCTGTTGTTGCGCTGCTCTAGCTTTGCGCTGAAGATGCCCAAAAATACGTTGTTGGTTGAATAGAACTGCTGCTAGGGCCCTCTCTGGTGCTCAGAAAATTCTGGGAAATTAATCTCGGCCTCTCCACCAAATACCTAGAATAACCCACGAAGGATTTGGCCAATGATTGACTTCGAAAATTCGGCCCTATTTCCCCTCAATGGCTCAATTGCTGGGTGATTCGACCCACTTGTAAATCTTGCTGCAAATGGCCTCCAAAATAGTTGCAATCCTCACCAAAATACTTCCTCGGCCTTCTCTCCAAGTTTCAGCCTCAACCACACCTCACTCCTTCACCTCTCGGAGTGCCTCCACCATGAACTGCGTAATCCCTGTGTTGTTGTAGCTGAATCCTCTCCCTAAAATCGGTCGTCCTGTTGTTGGTACGAAATGACAAGGTAAAACTCCCTCCTTGGGATGGCACTCGAAGTCCACCGAAGCAAGGGTTGAGATCTCCGCTCAGAGACACTTGTGTGCTAAACAACACTTGCAGACTTGGCTTCAGCTCAAGTGTGCTATTGTCAAAAGACAATTTTGCAAATGATGAATGAATGAGCAATTGAGTGTCTCTTCCTCCTTTTGTCAAGATGCCTCCAAAATGCCCATGTGGGCCCAACTCGAACTTCCCACACCAAATCCGCTCCAATGAGAGCGTACTCCCCATGTGGGCCAAAATTCTCATGAGGTGGCCCCCACGCTCCACTAAGGCCGCAATATTTCCTCCAGCTCTAATGTTTGGGTGTGTTCTAAGCCAAAAATCATGTGTGGGACCTCTAAACCCACACTTCCTAAGTGTAACCGTGCAATATAGCAAAAATGATCAAAATTGATATTTCACTTAGCAAAATGCTAAGTGGGAATATCATAGGCTTGCCTTGAAACTCTCTCTTTTAGATTGCATGATGGCTAGTTGGCTTGCCTAGAAACTCACTCATTTGGATCATATCATGACTATATGGAGAGGTTAATTCGCTCTCCTTTGCATGCAATTCGAACACACATACCTTACTCATCTACTCTCCTATGTGAAATGGTCTGAGATCTATAGATCTGCTCATTACATTTATGATCTGAAATCTTTGATTCGAGATTGGTCATCATACATATAATCTAAAGTCAGAAGTTCGAGATCTGCTCATTATACTTAGGATTTGAAGTCAGAGGTTCAAGATCTGTTCATTATACTTATGATGTGAAGTCAAAGGTTTGAGATCTTCTCATTAAACTTATGATCTGAAGTCAGTAACCAAGGTCTTCTTATTATACATATGATTTGAAGTCTGGTGATTGAGTTCTGCTTATTATACTTTTGATCTGAAGTCTGGTGACCGAGATTTGATTATTATACTTGTGATCTGAAGTTTGGTGACCAAGATTTGCTCATTATCAAAAGTTTGTTTTGTTCCCAACTAAGACTAGGTCATGATCTAAGCCTAGATCTGAGCTCTAATCTGATTGTGATTCTATTCGAGGTATGCACCATAGGAGATCTATTATCTGAGCCTTGACTTTTGTGCCATGGTGAGAGGATCAACCTCTCGGTGGTGAACTCGTTGGACACTCTATTGGACAACTTATTGACATTGTGTTGCAGACATTTACATTGGAGACTTAGCACCTATGGATGCCATCTTGTGGGATGTATTATCTGTGTTTAGCTTACTGTTGAAGGATCTCTCTAAGGAAAAGCTTGGTTGGGAATTCCCCTTTGTGGGGTTTTGCCCTAGTCTCTGACCTAAACATTGGTGTCTTTTGGTATTGTTCATTGTGATCTCTTCTTTCTCTTTACTGCTATTGGTTGAATTTTTGAAGTATAATTATTTGATGAAGAAGAATAAATTGTAATAAGCTCACAAATATTTATCAGTAGATCATAAATATTGCTTGTACATCTTGTACTTGGGTTTTCAACACCCTCCCTAAGAGGGGCTATGGTCCCACATAATGACTAGGTTGTTCTTGACAACCTTTGAATATAATGAATGAGTGTTGACTAGGTCGGATTTAAGCCAAACACTGGAAACACACTAACATAGAATAATAGTGATTCGAGACTAAGGTTGGTCATAGTCGTATGTGAAGATTACACCATCATTTAAACACCCCCTTGTTTAAGGTAACAAGATAGCCATGGAGAAAGACTAGGTTATAGAGATCCAATTCAATATAGGGTCAGCCTTGGCTGAAATACAAAAAGAGTGAGTTTATGTATACCAAAGACAAATACATATGAGTGAGCTTGAATACCACTAAGAGGGCTCCAATATGGCTTGGTCATGGGTTTATGGATCCCCAACTCAAATATGCCTAAGAGAGCTTGAATATCGTTAAGCAAGATTGAATACAATTTGAGAGTGGGGTTTATAAATACCTAACTTGAATATGTTGAATTTTTGTAGCTATAGTCGGCCTTCATAATTATATTTTTGTCAATGTAGTGAGAAAATAATTTGTAATACATGTTATTAAGATCATTTTGATTATTTAGACCTTGAAATATTTATTGTAAGACATGTTCTTCATGTTGGATTTAAAAGATAAAATTTTGAAATTTGAAAATTGAATTTTTGGCTCCAAAATTGTTAAGTCGACCCTCCCTCAAGTCAAGTCGGCCCTGTTGACCCTGCCGCCTACACCTACCTACAAGTCAGTGAGAAAAAGCCTTTAACCCCACAAGGTGTGGTTGGTGGCAGGGAACTTAGAGAAGGCGTTGTTACACTAATTCCGACTCTCTTTGTTTGAGCTATCTCCTAGGTTAGCTAAGGGGGGTGGTCCTTAATCAAAAGTTAAGTTAAAATATGTGAGTTTCAAGGAGAATGTTATTGTGAAAATGGATTACTTTTAAGGATTTATGGGCAAATATGAAGTGAGCAACTTGAAATAACAATGCCAATCATTAATATGATTAAAAACCATAAAACCAGTGCCTTATAAGGAATTTGCTCAACAATTTAAAGATATATTTGCTCAAAGTAAAATGCAATGCTCTCAAAAGAGAAAACGAAGTAACCCTGAAATGTGAATAAAAATTGTTAACACAAGATATGTAGGATACAAAATGATTTTGAGATAATCAACTTTATAAATCAAAACATGTGAAACATATCTTGCCAAAACCCAAAAATTAGTAATTAACTTGGAAATGTAAAAGAAAGGAAGTGCTAAACCAAGACATCAATATGCAATTAGACTTGAAACATGAAAAGAAAACACTTGTTTGAAATGATTACAATACTTGCTTTTGGAATAGACTTTGCATATAAAAACTCAAACCATCAAGAGACAAGTAAATGTAATGGAAAGTGCTCTTGGTTAATTTTATTAATTATCTCTACAACAAGATTACAATTTAACTCTTCAATCCGTAGACCTCACCCTCGCCCAATGATATGGATCTCACAGTGAGAAGTCAATAGAGGAGTAGAGGATCCCTAAGATGTCTACTTCAATCAACTTATGTTGGAGGTAAAATTTTAATGAGGCTTGGGGTCTTCTTACACTAAAATGCCTAGATGAAATGCAAGTTGTGTTAATTCCCCAAATTAAAATAATGATACATGCAAATGCTTCAAAGAGATTGATTTGCAATGCTTGAAAATGAAATAATGTTCAACATAAGTTTGCAATTATAACTTCAATTAGAGGAATAAAATTAGCTTACAAGTGTTGCATGTGTTTCATCAATGAATTAAAATGATACAAGTAATTTGCTTGAAAGTAAAATTTGTTTCAAATAGACAATGACAATAAATTGCTCCAATATTCAAGATAACAATGTAGCATAAAATTGAAGCATGTATTCAAGTGCTCATGAAACAATTTACCAAGGTAAATGGAAATGAATCAAAGTTTGTTAAGAATATAAAATGCTTGCATGTAAAGGATGAATTGCCCAAAGTAAAGTGTAAGCTTGTAGCTCCAAGCAACAATGAGAAAGAAAATGCAAAGCTCAAATGAAATCGTAACAAACTTTAACTTAATGAAATGTGATAGTGAGGTTGTGTTAATTCCCAATTAAAGCATGCAAGTGATTGAAATATGAAAGTTTAAACCATGCAAATGTCAATCCACCCAAGAGAGGCCTCCCTCTAAATGGGGAGATAGAATACCATGGGAGAAGTCCCAAGCTCCCACAAGCAAGTTAGATCTGTTATTAATATTACAATGAGAAGAGGGCCCTTTAAAGTTCTCAACTATACTTCAAGGAGAGTCCTCACAATAATTGCTTGAAACTTGGACACTAGACCTCTTTTCTTGAGAAAGTAGTGACAAGATCTCACAAAACTTTTGCAAGGGAAGAAAGGTGTGAGTTTCCTCCACTACGGCTTAGAGAGGAAAATGGGCAGCCCTCTAGTGAACTTGACTTGGCAAAAATAAGCCTCAAAAGGGCTCACGACATCCTTGGAAATCGAACCCCCAACACTTGCCAAAGGTCCTACAAACACTTGTTAGCTGTTGCTGGAAGTTGCTCTTCAAAATCTGCCACACAAGAGTTAGCAAACAATCCAAACAATGACTGCAAAATAAGTTAAGTATTAATGGAAAAATCAGCAAGATAAAATGTATATGTACAATTATAATTTACAAAAGGCTAAGCTAAAGAGTGAGAGTAAACTCTCGTCTTTGCTTAGCCATCTTCAAGCTCTTAAATAGCAAATGAAAGAAATGAAGTACAATGTTTTTTTAAAGAGATTTAAATTTAGAAGTTCTTGGCTTGTGTACATGCTATGTGTTGAAATCCCTGCAAAACCACTTTGTAAGATAAGACTATGAAGCTTCAAAGAACAGATGATAGCTCCTTTAAGAATGTATCAAGAGTGGGTTGGTTTCTCCAAAGACTTCTCCTCATGCTTGATTCTGTAATCCCAACAAGATGTTCCCTCTACAAAACTTCAATCAAGAATTAGTTCCATATAGATTTAGCAATAAACAATGATAAGAAACTCTAGAGATTTATTTAAAACCAACTAGAGCATTCTATACTTAGAGCATACTTCTAAATCAAATGTCAATGCAAGATAGCTCTACATTAACAAATCTATAAGAGCATATGGAAGCAAATTAGATCAAAGCATGAGTAAAAGGAATTATACCAATGCTCAACAATTCATCACACTCGAAAAGGAGGAACACCTCATGAATGAAACCCCAAAGTCTTTATTGATATTTCTGAAAGTGTACAAGGCAGCAACGCTTCCGCAAGCACAATAGCTAGTAACAATATTATACAATGTGAGAGCCCATGGCTCTATTATATAGAGAGTTGGGAGCAAATCCCAATGAAGAATGACAATGACAAATGGCATTGGGTGACAATCCCAAAGAGAAATTCGAATTTGTTGAATGGAGCTCCAATGCCAAGTGTAAAAATTGAATTCTGGCAAGTGGACATCATTTTCTTCTTCCCTTATGTGCCAAATTCGAATTTTGATGGTGGAATGACAAGTATATATACGTGGTAACCCATGTGAGGACAATTTTCCACAAAAATCTCCACCAAATATTCTCCCAAATCCTCTCAAATGTGCATTAACTTCATAAATTCGAATTTCCAAGTAGCTTTCTCATTTAATGCCAGAAATTTGATTTTATTTGAGCACATGTCCTTTCCTTGATTTTAGGAGTTCACATCACCTTGGGACTTCACTTTAACTCCCCCAAAATTTTCTACCTCATTTCCACAACATTCAGCATGTGTGGATATTTTTTTTTTTTCATTTATTTAATTTCTGGCTTAATTAATTGCCAGATTTCCCACTAAAGTTAGGAAAAGTGGGATTTGAGGGTCCAAAGCACATTATTAATCCTCAAAGTCTGTCATAGTAGAAAGTTGAGGGTGAGGTGTAATTTTGATTACTCATGCCCCATACAACTTCTCTAGACTACACTTATTACAATTTAAATACAATTTTATTTGCAATTTTTGACTTGCGGGAAATCTAAAAAATTAAAAAATGACTACCTAGACCTAACCAAATTCCACAAAATTTTTTGTATGATCTAGTATGGTAATATACATCGACTCTAGACACTAAGATGTGTTAGGGGATCAACTTTCAAACCGTCACCCCGACTTTGGGGTAAAAAGTGAGTGAAAAAACCCAGAAAAGTATCCGCCTCTGAAAAAGAAGGGATAATTAACCAAGTAAAAAAAACACTCTAAGGTGTACCCGTTTTCTGATCAAGTTCCAACATCCTAGGCCTGTTACAGACTCAAAACTCATCATTACTAGTATCACTTATTACAATTCCTCGTAGGGTATGGAATCTGGGTACAAGAAAGATGATGAGAAGATAGAAGTAGAGTTAAAAAACTTTGTTGAGTGACGATATCTGATGGTACAAGTGTCCTCTGGATCATCCTTGGGCATGGAGTCTTCATATAATCATCAGGTGCCACTCCAGTGGTCAACAGGCCCTAGTGAAGAGACATTCCCGTTTGTGAAGGCAGAACATCTACATAAAGGCATTCAACCTCCTCCAAAAGAGCACCATTTGATCTCATCACAAGAAGGCATTTTATGCGCATCTAAGCGAAGGAATAAGGAGAAAAAGAATGATGAAGATCTCTCTATCTCTCTTTAGCTCGCATCTCTCTCTCTAAATGTTAATTTTTAGGGGTTCTCTATTGTAGATAATTGCAATTTAATCATTTTCACATTACATTCACCTCATAACATCATAACATCATAGAAATTATGTAGAGAGAACAATAACATCAACAATACAATAGAATAGTAAGGAACAATGGAAGAAAAGCATGCATAATAAAGACACCAAGATTTACATCAAAGACTAGGGAAAAACCCCACAAGGGGAAAAGCCCAACCAAATTCTTCTTCTATTAAATATTCGTCAAATGTTCAGCTGAGATACAAAGTACAATAAGCATGAGACACATCTTACACCATCCAATATTAGACCTCCTAGGCTAAACTTGGCAACAGACAAATTTACACAAGTCTCCATATCACTATCACTAGAGTACTATAGATACATTGTTATCACTATCATCTAGATTACAGTTGTCATTGTCATATCAAGGTAAATAGCATGTCATGGTCACTACCATATCAAAGATCGCTATCACTATGATCCATTAAGGTTACTATTATGCAAACAAGGTCATTGTCATCAAAGTCACTATTTCACTCCCACATAAATTACAGTCTCACTATCAACAAGGTCACTGTTATGTCAAGGGTTACTCTGTCAAATATCAAAAGTATCTTTGTCCAAAAATGTTACTCTGTTATACCATTGTTCATACATTAACTGCAAGGTTTGTATATGTATATATACAAGCCATCGCGTAATGTTACCGAGTCAAACGAAGATGCCACAGAGTTAAATGATAATACAATTCAATACCATAGAGTCAAACGATGATACTACAAAATCAAATGATACCACAGAGTATAGTGATGCCAGGATGACACAGAGTATAGCGATGCCATAGTAGAGATAACGAAGTCACTGTAGAGAACGATGTCATAAAATATTGATGCAAGCCATTGTAATGTTTGTTACCCAACACCCGTGGGTGACACCCAGACGATAAATTTTTCTCCTAGATGTGAAAATTCCTAGTCCTCAAGGAATCCCTACTGCAGCAAATCTGAATCTACTTCACCTACTTGATATTAATTACATTCATCAAGTTATTCTGCTGAATATTGCAACAAATTACTTTTGCAACCTACACCACTTAAATTTGATTACATGAAATAAGGAAACTGAGCAAAGAACAAGATGCATAGGACAAAATAGTCTCCGGAAAAACCCAATGCGGGAAAACCGGTGCAGCAACTCTGAGGGTCTTATTATTATGCAGTAGCAAAATCTGAATACATCACTGAATACCTCACAGGGTTATTCAGTTACAGAGAGAAATACTGGCAGAAACTTTGTGAGTTACCTCACATAATCATTGAGAAAAATTTCTAGCTATTCCGACTGCTGGATGAGATGCCCCTGGCAGGCAATGCAATGCCTCTATGATGTCCCAGCGTCAACCCTCGCGGGCACTGCGTCACCAAGTTGGGAATTTGATCAGAAGCCTAGAGTCACTCCTCTCAGCCTCCCGGTCTCACACCTCGGCTTCTGACTATTGAAACTGACACTTTGCTCTGACTTTTGACTTTCTCTCTCTGCCTCGACATCACTTCTGCGTGGCCCTTCTGGCCCTGCATCAGCCTTTGCATCAAGGCCTCTGGATCACTTACTGCCTCTCTCTACTGATGTATCTCCAGCTGAGAATCACTCTCTCCGGAAGATGCTATCCCTACCCCTCATCTGCAAGATCTCCCTAATTGATTTTCCTCTTGAGAACTTCTCACCAAAGAAAATCGATTTCCTCAATCTCTCTGTGTATTTCTAAATGAACCCCAAGCCTCATTCTTATACTTTTCTCGTTGAGACTCCAACAGCCGAAATTAAGTCTCTAATCAATGACTAAGATTAAAACATGACTTGATCCGCCTTCTATATCATTCTCACCCATATTTTTATTAATACCCTTTAATATTTTAATTTCCCCATGTTTAGACTTAGGAATCCCATTAAAAATATTAATTATTTTAATAAAATACAATCCGGGTGGAATTTCACCAAACTGTTTATGGGTTCTTTAGAACTCATGTGCCTTAGCCTCTCCACCAGTTTTCAAGGCTAGAGCACTTCTGATGCTACCAAAAACTAACACTAGATGGTCCTCAACTGGTAGCCAACAGCCCCTTGCAGCCCCTAGATAGCTCGATGTGCTACCATATCCGCTACTTGAGCCAACCATTATGATTCCTCGCCCATCTATTATGATCGTATGTTTGAAGGTGGGCCTTCCAACTCTGAAGGTATGGCTTTTCATTATGTAGTTGGGTATCTTTGCTTACTTATCATGGACAGTCCTGGACATGGATTGGTGAGGGGATTCGATGGAAAGAATGGGCTTGGCTTGTACTCTTGGCCCCTTGTCCAATTTGGTTGTTAACCTTGTATCCTAGTTGTGAAAATTTGCTACAGTAATTGATTTATTTCTCCTACTTATTTACAATAAGTTATTCATCAATGCTTCAGTAAATATCAAAATAAATTTCGCTGCAAGCTTCACAAATTAAGAACTGAAAATTAAAAGACAAGAGAAACATCAGCATATGAACAATCACATTGACACACTTGTTTTTGGAAAATCGTCCCTGGAAAAACCCAATGTGGGAAAACCGGTGCAACAGATATGAAGGTTTCTATTATTGGCAGTAAATATCTGAATACAATCTGGATGCCCCAGAGAAAATGGAAATCCACTCAGAGAATTCTAGAGATTTTATCCTGTCCCTAGCTCCTGGATGACCCACTGCGCAATCTTTGCATGAGCCTACGCAGCCACTGCGTGGAGACTCCCTCTGACTGCGTCAACTTGGGCTGCTGCTGCTGAGAAATCGAGATTTCTCCTGCCAATCACTCACAGTGATTCCCGACACTGATCTCTGCCTGTCCCCCAACACTTCTGCGTCAACCTCCTCCAGTTTCTACACTGTCCCTCTGCGTCAATCTCCTCTAGCTGCTGTGCTATCCCTCCTTGGCCTAGTGCTGGCTCTATTATCCTTCCCTATCTTCTTTGACATATATTCACTGGGATTGGAAATCACTTCCTTCTAGTACTGTCTCTGATCCTCACTACTTGATCACTGGTTCGAATTCCTTAGTAAACCCTGCCTAAGGAAAATCGAAATGACTGATCAACTCTCTGTGTGTCTCTAGCTGAACCCCAAGCCTCCTTCTTATACTTTCACTGTTGAGACTTCAACGACCGAGATTAAGCCTTTATCAACGACTAAGATTAAAGCTTGACTTGATCCGCCTTCTAAATCATTCTCACCCATATTTTGATTAATACCCATTAATATTTTAATTTTCCCAAGTTTAGATTTAGGAACCCCATTAAAAATATTAATTATGTTAGTAAAATACAATCCGGGTGGAATTTCACCAAACAATTTCTGGGTTCTTTAGAACTCATATGCCTTAGCCTCTCCACCAATTTTCAAAGCTAGAGCACTTCCGATGCTACCAAAAACTAACACTCCCTCTTAGCAAGGAAAGTGCTCTAGCAACAATGTCCAACTGCACGCTGCTCTGTCTTTGAGGCACCTCCTTTCTGCACTGTTGCTGCCACCAACACTATGCTGTTGCTGCCACTATACTGCTGCCCATGACATTGCCACTGCCACTGGTACATCTCTACTACAACTCACTCTCAAATGCTGCATCACGCTATTGAAAGGGATTTTCCAACGTACCCATCGGTTCCCTAAATTGAACAAACTTTGTTCTTCCTAGAGCCTTGGTGAGTACATCTGCTACCTGACTTCTTGTGGGAGTATACTCCAACTATACTACCCCACGCGGAACACAATCTCTGATGAAGTGACACGGAATATCGATGTGTTTGGAGCGATCATGAAATACTGGATTTTTAAAGAGCTTGATACAACTTTGATTATCCCATAAGATCTTTGTTGCTTCCATCCTTTCCCTAAATAGATTTACAAGCGGTTTCTTGAGCCATATAGCTTCACATGTTGCTTTGCTAGCTGCCATATACTTAGCTTCAGTAGAGCTCAGTGCTACAAACTTCTGCTTCTTACAACACCAGGAGGTCATCCCAGATCCAATATCGAAGCAATACCTTGTGGTACTTTTCCTGTCTACTGAACTTCCTGCCCAATCTGCATCAACGAATCCACTTGATATCATCGCCCTTGGTGTATCTTAATCCAAAATTGACTGTTCCCTGCACATACTTGAGAATGTGCTTTGCTGTTACCTAGTGCGCCCATTTTGGTTCCACCATGAACTGACTAACGGTGTTGACAGCATAACACATGTTTGGCCTGGTGTTGACTAGATACATAAGCGACCCAATGAGTTGTCTGTATAAGGTGGGGCCTACTTCATTGTCTCCAGAAGCATCTATTTTCTTCCAATTGGTAATCATAGGCGTAGCCATAGGTCGACAATCCTGCATTCTGAATCTTTTCAGAATTTCTGATGCATATCTACCTTGGCCAAGGAAGATCTCACCATCCTACTGCCAAACTTCCAATCCTAGAATATAGTGCATTAGCCCCAAGTCTTTCATATCAAACTCTGTTTCTAGGTTCTTCTTGCAGTCCTTTATGAGTCTGGATGATCTTGTCAAAAATAGATCATCCACATACAATACCAGAATTAATGACTCACCTTCTACCAACAGATAATAAAGACTGGCATCAACATCACTCTCGATGAATCCCAACTACTGTAAGTAGCTGTCAATTCGACCATACCAAGCTCTGGGTGCTTGATTCAAACCATACAAGGCTTTCTTCAACCTACACACATGAGCTCTCTTTTCATGTGTTTCGAAACTATCTGGCTATTCGATATATACCTATTCATCTATCACCACATTCAAGAACGTTGTCTTGACATCCATTTGGTGAATCTCCATCCCATCTGTGCTGTAAGGGATATAATTGATCTGATAGAGGTATATTGAGCTATTGGGGCAAAGGTTTCCTCATAGTCTATTCCTTCCTTTTGAGCATATCCTTTTGCGACGAACCTAGCCTTGTACTTGTCTACGCTACCATCTGCAGAATACTTGATCTTGTAGATCCATCTCGAACCCACAACTGATCTGTTCTCTGGTCTTGGTACAATTTCCCAGACATCATTTGTCATGATGGAACTGTACTCTTCTACCATGGCATCCACCCATACTTGGTGCTGTACAGCTTCTCGAAAACTAGAAGGTTCTTCGATCTGAGCTACCAATGCTTGGTACTCGTCAAGTTGTTTCTAGGCGCTCCAACGAATTCCTTTGTGTCCCTTAGAGTCTGTCGTACTTCTCAGCTAGTTCTTCCACTGGTGGTGGGAGGTTCCATTTGTGCCTCTTCTTATTGTTGTACTTGTTGTGACACTCTTGGCTCCTCTTCTCTTGAGGAGATGCTAGTACTGGTTACTGTGCTTGAACCAGATACCTCTCTTCTTGCCAGATCTGATCCCTGTTGCTAGACCAGAGAAGCATCATCAACCTGTTCTTCAAACGACATCTCTTGAGATTTCCTGAAAGCTCTATCTTCCATGAACTTTGCATTCCACCTTACTACAATCTTCCTACTGCTCGAAATGTAGATTCAATACGTCTTTGAAGTCTCGCTGTAACCCACGAGATACCCAACTTCGACAGTCTGCGCTAACTTGGTGCGCTTCTCTTTTGGAATATCGCAATAAGCCATACTTCTGAATATCCTGAGGTGACTTGCTTCTAGCTCTTATCTGTGAAAACACCCTCTGGCGTCTTCTTTCCTAAAGTCCTGTGAGGTGTACTTCTCTGAATGTATACAACCGTGCTGCATGCTTCATAAAAACTTGGGTAGATTTTGATCATATAACATCGCCTTTGCTGCTCCAACAATAGTTCTGTTCTTCCTTTCCACGACTCCATTCTGCTTTGGATTATAAGGTGTTGTCCATTCTCTTCAGATCCCTTCTTTTGCGCAAAAATACGTGAAGTCCTTATCTGTGTACTCTCTGCCATTGTTTGAGTGCAATATCTTGATCTTCCTTCTTGTTAGGTTTTCCACTAGAGCCTTGAACTCCTTAAACTGATCAAAGAGCTCATCCTTTGTTCACAAAAAATAAATCCAAGTTTTCCTGGAATGTTCACCTATGAAGGTGACAAAATACTTAGCACCACTGATGGCTCTTGTGTTGAAGTTTCTAAGTCTAACAGTTAGAAACCCTCCATGTACTTTCTGATTTATACCTTCCTACTTGTTCTGATTAATTAACAAGTTATTTACCAGGTAAATACTGAAAATAAACACAAGTACATGCTCAACACATTACAGATCATCAACTGAAGGAAACAAAAACAAGCACACAAATGACACCGTTATTTTTGGACTAATGTCCTTGGAAAAACCCAATGCGGGAAAACTGGTGCAACTATCTGAGGGTTTGATTTATTAAGCAGTTTCAGAATACAGTCTGGATGCCAAATCCGGCTCACCCAATAGAGAAAAATCTCGGCAGTAGTACCTCTCCTTCAGAGACAGATGCTCTGGTTGAAACCCTGGATAAACACTCCGGTAGCTCCTCAGCTCCAATCCGCCCCACGAAAAACCCCAGCATTAGCCTCTAGGGACTGCGTCAGCCTCTTCTGCCCTCTGCGTCAGCTTTCCCGGCAGTTCTCGACAGTTCTGGCTTCTGCCCTCTGCGCCAGTTTTCCCGATAGTTCCGACAGTTCCCAGTAGTTTCGGTTGTTCCCGGCAGTTCTAGCTTTTGCCCTCTGCGTTAGCTTTCCCGGTAGTTTCGGCTTCTGCCCTCTCAGCTTTCCCGGCTTTTGCCCTCTGCGTCAACTTTCCCGACAGTTCTAGCTTCTGCCCTCTGCGTTAGCTTTCCTGGCTGTTCCGGCAGTTTCCGACAGTTCCGACTGTTCCCAGCAGTTTCGACTTTTGCCCTCTGTGTCAGCTTTCCCAGTTGCTGCGCTGATCCTCCTGGCACTATCTCTGCCTCTTTGCTTCTATATTCACTGCCTCTCAGCTACAACTCTAGATCACTCTCTCAACTTTCTCAGCAAACCCAGCCCCAGAAAGTCAAAATCTTGATCTCTTGGTGTGTTCTCCAAGTGACCCTCAAGCCTCCTCTTATACTTTTCTCGTTGACAAATCAACGACTGAGATTAAGTCCCTAATCAACGGCTAAGATTAGATCTGGCTTGATCCATGACTTTTGGACCATTCTAACACAATTTTATATTAATTCACATTAATATTTTAATTTCCCTAAGTTTAGACTTAGGGACTCCATTAAAAATGTTAATTATTTTAACATCTCCCAAACTATTTAGAATTTGCCCAAACGCTTTCTGGGTATTGGAGATTTCATGTGCCTTAGCCTCTCCACCAAATTTCGTGGCTAGAACACATCCGATACCCCAAATCAACATCTTGTAGACATTGGACCGTAGATGTCTGAGTGTATTAAGCCTAATACACTCTTAACTCTATTGTTGCTTCTGGAATAAGTTGCTTTGGCGTACTTGCCTAGCACGCAACCTCTTCATGTTTCATCATGCTTGGTAGTAAGCATTGAAACCCCCGTAACAATTTCCTTGAGCATCCTTGACGCCTCGTGATGTGAGTGTCCCATCCTTGTATGCCAAAGCTCATTTAATTCTTTTTCTCCATTGGCATTACTGCTTATCAGTGCAAATGGCATAATCTGTTGCTTTGAGTTCCAATCTATGTCCTCTTTTTCCACTTAGGATGCTTGGCATATTCTCTATTACCAATGAAGTATACATCATATCCCTTATCTTGTAATTGAGATACAGAAATCAAATTCATTCCCATACCTGGCACATGCAGTACGTTTGTGGCCCAAACACTATCTCCTGCTGCTGTCTGGAATGTAACGGTTCCCTTTCCTACTGGGGTGCATTTCGTCCTGTTACCCATTGTGATTTGGAAGTTAATCTATTCCTCCTAATAGCTCGAGAAATATTCTTGTTCTCCAGTCATATGAATTGAATCCCCGCTATCAATGTACCAATCCTCGGCTGATGCAGAACTTGATAAGCAAGCAAATTCCTCTTCCAAGCTGGAAGCTAATTCAAAAATATTCTGATCCCTACTGTTCTCCATGCTCTTTTTCTTTGCTTCTATCTTGCTTGGACCTTGTTTTGATACCATGTGAAAATTTGTTGCAGTAATTGATTTATTTCTCCTACTTATTTACAATAGGTTATTCACCAATGCTTCAGTAAATATCAAAATAAATTTAGCTGCAGGCTTCACAAATTAAGAACTGAAAATTAAAAGGCAAGAGAAACATCAGCGTATGAACAATCACATTGACACACTTGTTTTTGGACAATTGTCCCCGGAAAAACCCAATGTGGGAAAACCAGTGCAACAGATACGAGGGTTTCTATTATGGTCAGTAAGTATCTGAAAACAATCTGGATGCCCTAGAGAAAATGGCAATCCACTCAGAGAAGATGAATGAGAATTCCTCACGCTAATTCTAGAGATTTTATCTTGTCCCCAACTCCTGGATGATCCACTGCGCAGTCTCTGTGTGAGCCTATGCAACCATTGCTTGACTTCTGTTGAAGAAAGTGTAACTAGGTTCGGTCTTCATAATGACATGATCTTGTATTTGATGTAATAAAAGGAAATAAATTATTTTTGTAATCTTGCTACATGGGTTTCATGAGCAAGAAGTGTCACTAGGTGAAAGACTTCTTCTTGATGCCTTTAGGATTTATTGATGTGTCAAAGAGTCATGTCATGAATGGAGAATCTCTTTAAGAGTCTATGTAAAATGTATTGGTGTCAAATTAGCTCTCCAAGACCAAGAAGAATCCTCCAAGAGCAAGGTCACTGAAATCTGCAAGCAAAACAATAAAGGAATATAATGTCAGCTCCAAAATGAATCAAATAAATAAATATAAGTCATGTCGGCTTGGAAAAATAGACATGTCGGTTCATAAACATACGTTGGCTCATATAGGTGGCTCACTACTATAAATACCCACGATGGGTCAGCGAAAAAGGAACAAGAAAAATTTCGGAAGGCTCTGAAATTTCGTATGGAGGAGAAGAGCCACAGTTAGGGCTTGATTGCACCTCATTTGGGGTTTAGGTGTAGTCATGACCTCGGTCTAATGGAGCAGGAATAACCTTGTATAATGAATGCTGCAATGATTGAAGGATTAGACATTCTCGACATCTCCGTTTTAGCATACGGATCTACCTAGACATATCACAATTGCATAGCTAGTGATCTCTGCATACTTGTGAGGATCTCGGTTGAATGGAGCAGCGAAAATCTAGGACAAATGCACAGTGTTAATGGATCTCGCATAACAGTCTTGGCATCAAGGTCTTGGTGATACTCTTATAGAAGTCTAGACAAAGAACAACACTGATAGAACCTCTCTCTCTTGGCCTATTAAGATTGATGTTAGATGTTGTCTCAATCACACACACACACACACACACACACATATATATATATATATATATATGCTACAATCCTGGCACAATAACAAAGCCGCAGAGATGATCATTCTTGGAGGATACAGTCCCTGCATAACAAAGAGCCACAGTAACCATTACAGTCTCTGAATAAATGAGACAATAAGGACCTCAGTACAGTGAGGAATAGTATCGCATCTTGGTGGATCTATTTCTTAAACAGTGAAGGTATATATATATATATATATATATATATATATATATATATATATATATATATATATATATATATAATGGAAAGATCTTCGGATCCCTCACCATATTTACATGGTCTCACTGTCTCAGTGTAAGAAAGATCACAATGATCCTGCAGTGATGGAATACACTCTCACATGATCACAGTCAACATGATGGTCTAGAGTACAGTGATGAAGGTAGGATAAAACAACTATCATGACTGTCATAATGAAGCTCTCAGTGCATTGTTGAAAGCATAGAGATCATAGTGAAAATTTCAATAGATCTCGTTGATATGGTGAAGAAGCAACAATGAAGATCTCAGTGATGTTGTAGTGATGGCTTCAATGGTGCAGCAATGAGGATGATCTCAGCAACGACAAAAAGGAGGATTGGTATCTTGGTCTTGGAGAGGCAGAGTGTGTCAAGGGTCATGGTCTTGGTATTTGTCAATGGAATCTCTATAAGAAGAATTTATGCATGGGTTTTCCTCTCCAAGAGGGAGAGGTTTTGGCCTGGGCAGAAAGCCAAATATTTGTGTTATTGTCTCTTTTGTTTTTGGTAGCAGTTTGATGAAGTAAACACACACTCTAATAATGAATGGAATATCAATCTAAGATAAATTGTTTAAATACTTCATAAATTGTTATCATGTAACGAAGAATCAACCTAATTATGCATGCCCTAGATTCTTCAACAACTTCTACGTGGAGACTCCCTCTGATTGCATCAACCTGGGCTGATGTTGCTTCTGCTACTGAGAAATCGAGATTTCTCCTGCCAGTCACTCACAGTGTTTCCCGACACTGATCTCTGCTTGTCCCCCAACACTTCTGCGTCAACCTCCTCCAGTTTCTACGCTATCCCTCCACGTCAATCTCCTCCCGCTGCTGCGCTGCCCCTCCTTGGCCCAATGCTGACTCTATTATTCTTCCCTGTCTTCTCTGACGTATTTGCACTGGAACTAGAAATCACTTCCTTCCAGTACTGCCTCTGATCCTCACTGCTTGATCACTGGTTCAAATTCCTTAACAAGCCCGCCCTAGGAAAATCGAATTGACTGATCAACTCTCTGTGTGTCTCTAACTAAACCCCAAGCGTCCTTCTTATACTTTTATTGTTGAGACTTCAATGACCGAGATTAAGTCTCTAATCAACGACTAAGATTAAAACTTGACTTGATCTGCCTTCTAGTTCATTCTCACCCATAATTTTATTAATACCCATTAATATTTAATTTTCCTAAGTTTAGGCTTAGGAATCCCATTAAAACTATTAATTATTTTAATAAAATACAATCCGGTTGGAATTTCACCAAACAGTTTCTGAGTTCTTTAGAACTCATGTGCCTTAGCCTCTCCACCAATTTTCAAGGCTAGAGCATTTCCGTTGCTACCACAAACTAACACTAGTCCCGTGGGATATCCTTTATTGGCTACTATCTTTAGGAGTGCCACTACATGAGAAATCCCGATTTTGGTTGTGTGGTCCCGCTTCTAGACACCATATATATCACCCCCCTCTGCTCATTATAACCCCTTCTCATATATTTCTTGTTCGGATCCACATTTGTCCATTGAGTCCACAACATGTCAGCATACCCCTCCCCTTGTCCACATTCTGAGTCGAGCCTAGAACGATGTCCAGGAGGTTGATGCAACTATAAAGAAAATAAAAAGCATAATTTGGCCACTATCAACAGGAAATGTACCACAAAATCCAAAGATGGTCGAGACATACAAATTTAGCGTGTGGGAAAAATCCAACATGAGCTCTAACCCCTATTATTATGGCCGTCTCCCTGGTTCCTAGGGCCCCTATATGAGCCCCCTACATCACTAAGAAACGCATGATTGTCCCAACCCCTGGTGGGCGATGAATTGACCAACTTTAAGAGGGTATTTAATGTTATATCATTCACTTCATGCTTTCATCCCTTGGAGCCTCGAGCAGTTACAAAAAGAAAAATCAATAAAAGGATAAAGTCATATCAAGAAGGGTGGAAAAAAAAGGTCGGGGTAACCAATGTACCACGATTTCCCCCTCCTACTTTCATACACCCAAGTGTGGGCTTTCCTCATTATAGCTACCCTTGTACTGCAACGTGTGGCTTTGAGCCTTCCCTTGATGCCCCACTCTGTTCCATCATAATATCACATGCCCCTTGCCATTTGATGGATGTACCATGGACATGTCACTTCCCTTAGAGCTTGAAACCACCTAATAGTGTCCTTGGTTAACGTTTTTTTTCAACTTGGAGACAGTTGTATGTTCTAAAGGCCATTATGGAAGGGCATGCCACTATTAAGTGTCCTCTTGGTTCCATGATTTGTAAACTCATTTACTCGATTGCACTAATGATTTGTTGTACTGGGAGGTGAGGGGAAACATTGGATCTTATACAGGATTACAGGTGCGTCTTTAGTGTGGGTTTGGTCTCCCTATACGGGGTCCATGTCCTCCAGAGGGTCATATTGACATTTCTAGGGTGAGCGTTGAGAGCCATGGGCCTCTACCATAGCAAAGAGCAGATTGCCACATCACGGGATCCTTCAATTCCACTCATTGCTTGCTTGTGTTACATTTATTTGATGATGATGATGCACCTGGACCACCTTGTGAAAATTTCATCTATTGTAGCAACTTGAAATTATTCTTTTAATTGTAAATTTAATTATGCAGTTTATTTGCTATGGAAAACAACGAATAAAATCACAACTGCAATTTTCACCATAAAATATACTGTGGAAAATAAAAATACTAGAAACTGAGAAATTGTAGTGCACACAAGAATTTTAACAGTGATTTTTGGACAATTGTCCTTGGAAAAACCCAATGCGGAAAAATCGGTGCAATAGCTGAGGGTTTTATTATTATTCTTCAACAACAAATCTGAGTACACAAATTTAGATGCTCTATTGGCAATCTAATCTGAGGAAAGTACTGGCAAAATTATTGTGAGACTTTTCTCTCACCCCACTGCTAATTTCTACCCTCGAGATTGACTTCTTAGCCTCACGCTGGAACTTCTGTGTCACTTTCTGCGCAGAGCCATTGTGGAATTCGACCTGCCTCTCACTGCCTCTTCCTGGAACTAGAAAACTTCCTCCCGGAATGCTGCTACCCTCCTCAACCACCTGCTACTCACCCTTTACCTCTATCTTTTTTGTTGAATCATTGCCACTGAGAAAATAAAACTGACTAGATAACTAAGTATCTTCACTAGTGTAATCTCCATCATCACATTGATCCCTTCGTATATCTTCCTGTTGGGACTCCAACGATAAAGATTAAATCTTAATCAATGGCTCAGATCATTTATGGATCGATCTGTGTGTGTTTCTAGATGATTCTCACCTTATCTCAATTATCTAGATGATTCTCACCTTATCTCAATTAATATTGATTAATTAACCATATCCCCTAAGTTTAGACTTAGGAATATTTAAAAATCGGTTAATAATCTAATTGAGACACTTCTAGGCAGAATTTCCAGAAACGATTTCTAGGTTTTGGAGATCTCATGTATTCTACCCTCTCCACCAAATTTCGTGGCTGGAACACACCCCATGCTACAAAAACTAACACTCCCTCTTAGCAAGGAATGTGTTCTAGTGCTGAACACCCTGCCACAACACTTTATCATTGTATCATCCCCTTTCATGTTGCTGATGTCTGGCTACTGCTGCCCACCCACTGCTGCGCATCTCTGATATACGCTGCGTCTGTGCTGCTACTGACCCTGTTGCACTACTGCCAACACTGCAACTCCCTCTCATCTATTGTTGCTGCAACTACAACATCTACAACTTAAAATTTGTCCCTGCTACTAGAATGGGTTCTCCGCCATACCCATTTGTTCTTTGAAATAGACGAACTTAGCTCTCCCTACAACTTTTGTGAGTATGTCTGCAACCTGCTCTTCTATGGGAAGATACTGTAGTTAGACCGCCCCATGTTGTAGACAATCTCTGACGAAATGACACCGTATATCTATGTGTTTAGACCTATCATGAAACATTGGATTCTTAGTGAGCTTGATGCAACTCTTATTATCATAGTAGACTCTGGTCACCTCCATTCTCTGCCTGAACAAGCTTACTAACAACTTCCAAAGCCATATAGCTTCGCACATGTGCTTGCTGCCATGTACTTTGCTTCTACAGAGCTTAGAGCTACTGACTTCTACTTCCTATTGCACCATGAAACCATCCCTAATCCAATGCTGAAGTAGTACCCGAAGGTACTTTTCCTGTCTACTAAACTGCCTGCCCAATCTACATCTGTGCACCCACATAGTTAGACGTCATCCCCTTGGTTATATCTGAAGCCATACTAGACTATGCCATGCACATACCTCAGAATATGCCTCACTGCTGCCCAATGTACCCTCCTGGGCTCTACCATGAACTGACTGAGAGTATTAACTATGAAGCAATTATCTGGCCTAGTGTTGACCAGATACATGAGAGACCCAATAAGTTGTCTATACAAGGTGGGATCAACATCCTTGTCATTTGATGCATCTATCTTCTTCCAGTTGGTGATCATGGGCGTAGACATGGGTCTACAATCGTGGATTCTGAACGTCTTAAGAATATCTATAGCATATCTTCCTTGCCCAAAGAAGATCTCTCCATCCTTCTGCCTCACTTCCAATGCTAGGAAATAGTGCATCAACCCCAAGTCCTTCATATCAAACTTTGCTGCTAGGTTCCTCTTAGAATCCTCTATGAGCCTTGATGATCCTATCAGAAAAAGATCATCCACATACAATACTAGGATAAGTGGCTCACCCTCTACCATCAAATCGTAAAGGTTGGGATCTGTGTCATGCTTGACAAATCCCATCTGCTGCAAGTAACTGTCTAAGAAACTAGATTCGCTCCCCTGGCCCCACGTGTCCCAAATCGGACGAATCAAACACGATTCGGTGGGACACGTGTCCTCCGGATCGTGTCTGATCGTATCCCATTAGGACATGATCATGTCTCGATACTAGGACATGTGTCACAAAATTTTTCCCTTCGCGCGCCTTTAAAAGTGTGATTTGGCCATTCTTTCTTCACCAAAGTCATTGTGGGTTTGCTATGGGTGTGTGAGAGCTAAGAGCAAAGGGTGTGGGAGCATTTTGGAGGCGATTCAAGCAATAGGTAAGTGCATTTTCTCTCTATTTTTTTTGCATTTTTATTACAACAGTTTGCATATGCATTTGTTTTACAAATTTGTGTATTTTTCTTTATTTTTATACAACATTCATGTCTCAATCAAGGGCAGCAGGGAAGGGGCAAAGGATGGTGAAGAATGTCCCCATTGGAGATGCACCTCCTCTTCCAATTTCATCAAGATCTGCAAGTGTTCCCTCTACTGTAAGTGGGGCTGCAACAACAACTTCAAATGTTGAGGAAAGACAACAACCTCAAGATAACAAATATCCCTTGTGGAAATATGTCACAAGAGAGCAAGGGCCAAGCAGCAAGACGAAGGGAGGAGGCAATTTTGCTTGGAAATGCAACTATTGCAAAACTCATTTCATGAACACATATTTCCATGTGAAAGCTCATTTGTTGGCTTTACCAAGTTGTGGAATTGCAGCATGTACACAGGTGTCTTTAACTAAGAGGAAGGAAATGGAAAAAGAGGCCAACGTTGGTATGGCAAAGGTGGCTGCAACATCTAAAAAAAGCAAGAATGAAGACCCCCTTCCATTGTTGAGGAAAAGCAGCAAAAAAATTCTATTTGAGAGTTTTGGTGGGGGACAAGCAGCAAAAAGAAAGGCAATGGCACTTGGTCCAATGGACAAGATTTTTTGGAAAGAGAAACGGGAAGAACTTGATCTCATCATTGCATTTTTTCCTATCAGAACTTCATATCTTTTAATGTTGCATGCTCACCTTTATTTATTGAGATGTGCCGACCTCTAACTCAAGGGGCTCCATCAGGGTATGTGTCTCCTAGGTCAGAAAAGCTTAAAACCACATTGTTGACGAAGGCAAATAAAGAGTTGGACAAGATGCTTGAGCCTATTAAATCAGCATGGCCAACATCTGGGTTAACATTATTTCTGATGGATAGATAGATCCAACACGACATCCACTCATCAACTTCATGGTGTCTTCCTTAAATGGTCCAGTTTTCTTGAAATCAGTGGATGTACTTGGACAATAGAAGGATGCACAATATATGGGTGAGTTGTTTATTATAGTTATTGAAGATGTATGTGTTGATTCTTGTGTGCAAATCATTACAGATAATGCACTTGTTTGCAAGGTTACTGGCATGATTGTGGACACCTTGCATTGTCCATTCTTTGAATTTAGAACTTAAATCTATTGATTTTGAAGTGCTTTGGATTGGAATCATTATTGAGGATTCACGACATATCCGCAACTTTGTACAAAATCATACAAATTACCTCACTATCTACAAGGAGTATACCAATCTATCATTGTTGATACACAGTTTGCCTCTTCATTCATCATGTTAAAGAGGTTGAGGGAGGTCAAGACTGCTCTTGGGGCTTGGTTATTTCAGAGTTTTGGTTTTTTTGGAGAAAGACAGATCAAGCAGCCTCAAAAAGAGTGAAGGACATAGTGTTAGATGATGCTTGGTGGGAGAGGGTAGATCTACTTATTAAGATCATGGACCCTATCATTTCTTTGCTTCAATTTGCAGATACATACCAACCCATCCTAGGAGAGGTTTATGAGGGATGAGATTCCATGATTGAGTCTGTGAGGGGCATTATTTTACAGAGTGAGTGCCCCGAGTATGAGACATCATTAGAGGCCTTTTTCACCACCATACAAGATATTCTTGTTAGCAGATGGGACAAGAATTGCACACCTTTACATTGTTTGACTCACACATTGAACCCAAAATACTACAACCATGAGTGGCTAAATGGTGGACCTTCCCGCAGATTCCCTCCTCACATGGATGGGGAAATTTCACACGGGACGAAGCTGCATTGAGGCGGATTTTTCAAGATATAGCATCCCTTGATGAGGTGGAGGATGCCTTTGCAGAGTTTTCCACTGGCACTGGTTGATTTCCAAGATACGATGTGATTAGAGACAGGGGGCTAAGAAGCCCTAGTCTTGGTGGGCAACTCATGGGGCAACAAGCCCTCCTCTACAATAGTTGATTTCATCAGGTGACTTCATCTTCTTGTTGCGAGAGGAATTGGAGCACATATGGGAATTTGTATAGTGTCAAGAAGAGCAGGCTTGAGCAGTCCAGGGCAAAGACAATGGTGTATGTGCACACCAACCTTCATCTTATTTATAGGCAGAGGGATGAGTGGTTGAAGGGAAAGACAAAGATGTGGGATGTCTTTCCTGATGATATGGGTTTGGACAACAGTGTTGAGTTGGCATTGGCCAACATGGATCTTAATGACCCAGTGTTAGAGCCTGTCACTTTTGATGATCTTGGTGGGCAACTCATGGGGCAACAAGCCCTCCTCTACAACAGTTGATTTCATCAGGTGACTTCATCCTCTTATTGTGAGAGGAATTGGAGCACATATGGGAATTTGTATAGTGTCAAGAAGAGCAGGCTTGAGCAGTCCAGGGCAAAGACAATGGTGTATGTGCACACCAACCTCGTCTTATTTATAGGCAGAGGGATGAGTGGTTGAAGGGAAAGACAAAGATGTGGGATGTCTTTCCTGATGATATGGGTTTGGACAACAGTGTTGAGTTGGCATTGGCCAACATGGATCTTAATGACCCAGTGTTAGAACCTGTCACTTTTGATGACGGTGATAATATAGAGGGGTCATCCTCCACACCAACAGATGCAGAGATGACATTGGATACGGAGGAGGATGCAACAGAGGAGAGCAGTGGTGACCATGATGATGAGTACAGTGATGTTGATTTTGATTATGAGGATTGATGACTCATGAGCTACCTACTGCCTTTAGGCTTGTAATTGTTTTGTATTTGCTATTTCTATTTGCCATTGGCATTGATACTACCAATGTAGCATTGTACAAATTTTGATTTTGATGACTTAATGAGAAAACTACAATATCTTGTCTTTCTCCTATTGGATCATCGATGAATATGTATTATGATTTATGATTTATCATTTATGTCACAATTGTATTTGTAATTTTGTATGCATAATGTTACTTTGTAAAACTTACATCTAGATGAGTCATGAAGATCTATGTTTGAATCAATGAACTTTTATCATGAATGAGAATTTGTGTAAGAAATATCTAATTTTTAATATATATATATATATATATATATATAATAAAATAATATATAACGTGTCCTATTCCCAGGGGTCAATGTGTCCGTGTCCGACACTCGAATCCCTGTGTCCTTTGTGTCTTGTGTTCCCGTGTCAGGTGACTTAGGTAAGACATGTTCTTCATGTCAATTTATTGGTTAGCCCTTGAAATGATTAATACAAGACATGTTCTACATGTCGGTTTCAAAAGAGAAAATTTTGAACTTAAATATTTGGCTCCAAACTTGTCAGGTCGGCCCCAGTGAAGAGACACCCATTCAAGCCAGCCAGACACTATATGTAAGGCACTCACCCTCCTCCACAAGGCACAGGTCGATCACTCACATAACAAAGTGTCTTCGAGGCATCCTAGTGAAGGAGAAGGAGAAGAAGGACAAAGATATCTCTAGCATTTTACCTATCTCTCTGACTTTGCATGTGCGAGTTTCTAGGCATATTTTGGGCAGCAGGTCGAACTTCTGGGCAGCAGGGCTGAAATTTTGGGCATAAGGGAGGAGTTTCTGGGCAGGTTCTGGGAGGCTGAATTTCGGCCTAGGAAGATGAAGCAGGGCTGAGTTTGTTGGGCTTGACAAGAGGGCTGTTTGACCAGATTTGACCATTGTATTGTTGGTTAGTTTGACCTCCATATTTGACTAGCAGAATTAGATGTATCTCTTGTTGAACTGAAGAATTTCTCTAAGGAAAAGGTTGCTTGGTTTTTCTCCAAGTGGGTTTTCCCAGGGTAAATCTTGTGTTATCTTTGTGCATTGTGATCTCTACTGTCGTCGTGCATTTATTGTTGAATTCCTGAAGAGCAATTGCTTAATGATAAAACTGGAACTGCTAAAAGAATATCCACATCATTAGAAGTAATTATCTGTTTTCAGAAATTAGTGCTTGTATCTATTGCACTTGAAAAAACAACACTGTTTTATCTTCTATTTGTGCAGATTGGTTTGCTGGTTGGTTCCATTTGATCCTTTCCTCTCTTTTATGGATGTCAACTCTGTTTCTTTATGCTTCCATATCAGGCTAAGGAGTTAATTGCTTGCTCAGACTTCTTTAAAGACAATGTACTTCTCAAGTAGCAAGTGCCTTCCATTAGTGCTGCTGTCGCCATATGCTATTCCTCTTTACATCCAACCTGTCATGGAAACTTGATTCAAGGACAACAGGGACATTTCTTTTGTCTACTATTTTTTATTATCCTTCATTACTAGCATGCCTTTAATCCAAAATTGGCTTGAACTTGATGTCATAAATGATTGGTATAAAAGGGTATATCTCTCATTGACCTACTTAAGTTTCTTAGCGATAATACAAAAGTGTGCCAAATATATATATATTCTGAACAACTTCCTCTTATCACAATGCAGCAAACGTACTCTTCCTTAATTTGGGATTACAATTAATTATAGCCAGCTAAAACATGAAATGAAAAATCCTTCGACTAAGAAGTGGTGGTTGGAGTGTATCTATTCCATAAAGTCACCTGGGGCTTGCACCTAGCCTGATTTCCATGGAATGGCTCACTTGCATTGGTGAGAGGGACCCATGAGGGACAATACATGTCTTATGGGAATCTGTACCTTGGTGGAGGAAATATCACTACATCCTCTTAACCATCAAATGAAGACCCCATTGAGTTATTCTAATTTTTTGTTTCATACTGTCTATCAACACCTATTAAAACCTTGTGTATGACCTCACTAACCATGGCTTGATAAAAATGTAAGAAATTTGTTTTATTTTATTTTTTGGAAATTCATATTTATTTTTATTCTCTTATATATTGTTTTTCTGAATTGGGATGAGTTATTCATTTTCTTTATTCTATATATGTAATTTCATTGCACATATCCAGCATGCTGTACATACTTTGTGACTGTATATCATGATAGTCTGTTATAAATTTTACTAGCCAATTTGGTACAAATGATTGATTTTATTTCATTTTGTTTGTTATCTGAAAGGCAATTGAGAAGCGCATTTCAGTTTATTCTCAAGTACCAGTAGAAAATGGAGAACTTATGCAGGTTCTACGGTATGCAGTTAAATTTTAATGTAACCATTTTTGTCTCATTGCAGATTGTATTTCTGTTAGTTATGTACAGCTCATCTTTGCAATCCGTTTTATTATTATATAGTTCCATAACTGGATATCTAAGTGATAGTACATGAACACAGGTATGAGGAAGGTGAATTTTATAAATCTCATCATGATTATTTCTCGGATGAGGTATGACCTTATGAGTTAGCCAATGTCCCGGTAACCTTTGTTTTGAAGTTTTGGATTACTTATAGATGTTCAAACTAATATTTCTTTCCAACTGTACTCTAGAAATTTATTTTATGCTGAGAACACATATTTGGTTGTGCAGTTCAACTTGAAACGAAGCCAAAGAGTTGCAACAATGCTGATGTATCTAAGTAATGATGTAGAAGGGGGAGAAACACATTTTCCCTTTGTAAGTGTGATCTTCGTCCAGAAATCGTGAATTCAAATTTACGTTGACAAGGCTAATTCCTAGTCTTTTTTAATTTCTTATAATTGTGAGATTCAATTTTAGAGTTCATATTCTTAGGCTTGAATTTGAAATGTCTATATCCCATTTTCAGATTGAGGCAGTTTCTCGTGCTTGTGATATAGCTTGATTCCTGTTTGTGTTTTTCCAAATTGGGTCATTTTCAAAGATTGAGGCAGTTTCTTGTGCTTTTGCTGTAGCATGGTCTGTGCTTGTGTTTTTTCCAGTTGGGCTGTGCATTATTGTAATTTATTATATGCTTCCCCCAATTATTCCTATGTTCTATCGAGATCAATATTGAGAGGAATGAAATGAACAAAGGCTGTAAATTGCCCCATAAGGCATGATAACCTGTTGCCTGATCTTTGCTGTTATTGATTTGAACCTTACAAATGTCATCTTTTCTTGCACTTAGAACTGCGCTACCATATTTTTTCTAGAATCTAAACATGTCTTTCATAGACTGATTACTTGTCCTGTCTAGCCAATTGTTTGTGGTTGATAACTACTAAAATTCATATAGTGCCCAACCAAGTTTGCCCTTTAAACTTTAATTTCCTATTAGTTACTGCCATACTTATTAGAATGGCTTGGACCCACCAGAAAGTGAGTGTAATATAATCTATTGCCCACAGTCCTTTTGTAAAATGCGACATCATTTTGATTAGGTTCATGCTCCCAGGTCTGCAGAATTTCCAAACACAGGATCTATACCATACTTGGTTATCTAGTATATGTTTAGGTAAGCTTGGGCATTGCCCAGAGAGTTCACAAAGATTTGTGGAAACACTATAAAATAAATCAAAGGATATGGAGTAATCCTTGTAGTATGCCTGCAGCATGCTAGGTGTCAATAGCAGATGAAGGCAGCACCTTCCTCTCCCTTTCAAACATATATATACACACACACACACACATATATATACATATTACTTACATAACATATACATGTGTTCTTATCTATTTGTGCATTTGAGCGTTTTGGTATATACAATGAGAATGATTCTTTGTTCATCATTTGACATGTTACGACCAGTTTTTGTTGGAGCCAATGGATGTACAGTTGTAGCAACTTGTACCTACCTATTTATTGTTGTTGAAATTTGGGGCAGCTATTGGATGAATTTCCCATGAAAAACCAATCTACCCTGAAAGAAGCCCATCTTGCCCCATAAGAAGAATTCAAATTGAACAAAAGAAATATTATTATTAATGTGTTTGGCACTCTTCTCATTATTATTTAATGTGGCACAAATTTGGGCAAGCAATCGTTAAGGAAAATATATTTAAATATTATTATGAGCAAATTTTGAATTTATGTTTCACTCGAAATTCATGTTGGCCTCATAATGTTCAAGTCGGCCTGCCCCAAAGGACATGACCTTTCGCATGTGGAAACAACTATATGTTGGCACTGACCCTCTGTCATTTTGGCAATGATTCGATGGTCTTCTGAGGCAGAATAATTCGGATCTGTGGCATGGGTTCTTGAGGTAGCCGAGAAGGACGCAAAGGGGCCGAATCAAGGATAGAAGTCTATCTCTTTCCCATGCAGAAGTCTGTGGTATCTTGAGCAAGGCTAGCTGAGTTTTCTGGCTTTTTTCTGGGCATATATTTTGGATCAATCTTCTGTGATCAGGCCACAGAGATCTGAAATTTATAAAAGGGCAGAGTCACCTTGAATAGGGTTGCTTACCTGTTGGTGTCTCTGGAAGTGGAGAAATGCATGCATTTTTCAGGATTCCAAAGAACCAATCCTCTCCTCTCTCATTCACATATCGGCGATGCTAAATCCATCATGTTGATGTCTCTGTTCTTTATATGTCTTTTCCTTCTTCAAGTTTTCATGTCTTTGCACAGGTTTTCCCTCTATATTGGCCGTGGGTTTTTGGCTCTGTTTTGTTCCTGGCCATTTTTATATCTCAGGTTCCTCCTCGATGCGCAATGTCTGATCGGGTTTAGACTCTCGGCTCCAGGATTGCAATGGCTCTGCAATTTTTTGTATGCTCCATGCTTTTTTTCTGTCTTTATCATCTCGCTGTAACGTCATATGGACTTCCTTTTGGTCTTATTCGGCCCCTATGCCTCTTCATGGCCTGTACATTTCCTCTGGAATGTTATTGGACGGTCATCACCTGCTATTGAGGCTCATAATAGCATACGCTTGCTATATTGGCTCATATGTACATCCTTATATTTTCTCAATATAAATATGCTGATTTTCACTCTGAAAAAAAAGGGTTGCTTTAATTTGCCGTGAGGTCTGATAGAGCCTTGAGACTAGTCCGCATCCAATAAGGGATAGTTCTGTGCATGTATATTGGTATATTGTCACTTGAACAAGGGCCGAATGTTTTTTGATTGCTACAGGAAGGCCGATCCCTAACTCAGTGCAGTGTTGAGGTCAGATCAGCATGGAAGCAGTCTTGTAAATGGTGGCTGAAATTCCTTGTTGAACTGCACAGTAAGGAGGGCTTGTAAGAGGAGGATAAGCACTGGGTATGAAGAAGAATAGGCCACAGATATAGGGCAGAACTGTTAGTCACAGAAAGCCATAATCAGAAGGCCACATCTCCAGAAATTAGTGCACAAGCCGTGGGTATTTTGAGGACAGAAGTAAACGTCCAAGGTATGTTGACTTTCTATGTTTAATGTTTTGCAAGGTGTGTAAGTCGTGTTGGACTGTGTTGTTGGTCAGACTTGTATGGCTTGTGCACAGTTGGAGGACTGTTAGAAAAAGGCCTTATTGAGCAAGGGTTTATGTGTCCTTCTGCATATGATTGGACTTTGATGATTGGCTATAATGATTTTTCTTATGACTGTGACATAAGACACTGATACCTATAATGTTTGACAGTGATATATAGCAGCTTAATGACAATGCCATAAGACAGGGATATCTATGACATATGACATTGACTCTTGACAAGTGATAGATGGCAATGTGACCTATGCATATGACAGTGATATGTTGACAGTGTGGCAGTCATGCATGACAGAGATGTTTATGATGATAGTGATGATGTCAATCTTGTAAGGCTATGATATTTACTTTTATGGCAGTATCCTTGTGACAAAGATGACTATGATATGTGGCAATGTATTTGCGACAATGATAACAGTGACATATATAGCAGTGTCCTTTGACATATGGCATGTCCATGTGTCAATAATGCCTGGTAATATGGCAGTGATGTATGGATTTGTAAGATTCTGGTACAGAGATGACGCCAGTGTTTCTAATAAATTTCCAAAGGGTTCCTTCCTCACTGTTCAACCCAGACTTGATATGTATACTGCTGTAGGTGATTAGCTGTTTATTTAATTGACGTTTCATACAAACAGTGATTTTCTTTCAACATACAGGCAGTTCAACACATATTAAGATGCATTGGGAATACACCCAGAAATGTAGGCAG
Source organism: Pinus tabuliformis (assembly GCA_031772625.1). Taxonomy (NCBI): domain Eukaryota; kingdom Viridiplantae; phylum Streptophyta; class Pinopsida; order Pinales; family Pinaceae; genus Pinus; species Pinus tabuliformis. The sequence goes on along the minus strand of CM062818.1, from coordinate 1,282,392,402 downwards.
CATTGTCACAATTCATAGCAGAGTATAAGCCAGAAATACTCTTGCATTTATTTGAAGTGAGCAGCATACAATAACAGAGAACCACAAAGTTTAGGCAATGTTGCACACATCGCGATCGGGATTTAATCGGCGCCGGGAAAAAATCGGAAAAATCGTTAAAATCGGGAAAAAAATCGGGAAAAAATCGGAAAAAAATCGTTTGGCACAAAAATATTCATTTTTTTTCATTTTTTTTTCAATTTTTTTAATATCTAAACCATCTACAACATAAAATAAATACATTGACACATAAATATGATAAAAAAACTAATATATAAGATGTTCAATATCATTTCTAGCGCTAAAATCACACATAACATTGAATCATGTCCTGAATAGTAAGTCCTGAGTCCCAAGTCCAACTCAGCCTCAAAATATCAACAAAAAATATGATAATGTATCTCATCATGTCATAATGTCATATACAATAAAATGAAAGTCTAATCCTATTGATTTCCTCTGCCCCTCTTGCGAGAATATGGCACAGCTTTCTCTTTCCCTCTAGATGTAGAAGCTGGTGCCTGTGGTGGTGGAAATGGCAGTGGAGTCTGACGTGCTCTAGAAGCTGAAGAACTAGTAGTAGCAGCTACAAGAGGCTGAGGTGGACGGAGACCACGTCCTCTACTGGTGGTAGTGGTAGCCCGGGTAGCCCGGGTAGGCGGTGTCACCTCCTCCTCCTGCTCCTCCAACTCCTCCTCCTCCTGCTCCTGCTCCTGCTCCTGCTCCTCCTCCTCCTCCTCCTCCTCCCCCTCCTCCTCCCCCTCATCCTGCACTAACCAATCCTCAGTGGGATCCATGAGAGGCCTCTCGGTCTCAACCCTCCATTCAGCAGTGGTGTCAATCCCATCCAATGAGATGGCTTCCGTATCAGGTGTCTTCTCTAGTTGTTTCACCCACAATCGAAGATTGTAGTAGACATAGACCATGTCATTAAGTCTATGGGACTCCAACCTGTACAAAGTTCATGAAATAATAAATTAATAATTAATATTATAAAAAAAATATTGTTTAAAACTTTAATGAATTCAAAAATTTATTTGGAAATTTGCAATATTTTAAATGTTTAAGTGTTAACCTATTGCGCTTCTTGTTGTGTATTTTTTCAAATACACTCCAATTGCGCTCACATCCCGAGGAGCTGCATGTTTGGCTGAGGATGCGCACGGCAAGATTTTGCAAAAGGGGTACTCTGCCACCATACATCTTCCACCATGCGTCTACAACAAAATTACAAAGAAAATTTTAAATAAACATAAGAAAAAAATGGAATTTGAAGAAACAATGAAATTTGAAACAAAGTTACAAAGTACATACTACAAACTAAAAAATACCTGGGATTTTAACCGTCCTATCATTGATAGCCATCTCAAAGCCAAATGTGCCACCTGACAACTTATATTGCTCAATTTGTCTAGAGACCTCCATACGTTCTTCTGGAGTTTTCACCATCTTCTGGACACAGGTTAATAATCCTTCCACGACCTCAACATCAAAATTAAACCCACATGCATAAGAAAATGCAGGGTTCAGGAAAAGGCCAGCAGCATGAATGGGACGATGGAGTGTGTTGTTCCATCGCTCATCAATGACCTTCCATAGAAGGAGTTGTCTCTGGAACCCATCATCTCCCTTGTCATCATAGTAGGACCGAATGGCTTCTTTGGCCCTATCCATGGCTTCATACAAATAGCCCATTGCGGGCTTCTCACCATCTACCAACCGAAGAACCTTTACCAAAGGTTCTGTGACAGCGCACACCTCCTGCACTCCCGCCCAGAAGTCTTCTTGGTATGAAACAAGTCTGCAGACGGCCTCTCCTTCTGGTTTGCGGCTCATTGGCGAAGAACGCCACTCCTCTGAAACAAACATTCTCTTCAAATCCCACATAGAATTCAAGAGGGATTGAAGAGATATGAAACTCGTCGCAAACCGTGTAATGGCGGGGCGCACCAACTCTTTGTTGTTGGTGCATTTTCTCATCAAGCTAAGCACAGATGTGTGATTGTAAATAAATTTTGTGATGGTTTTTGATGAGTCAACAGCCTCTTTGACAAAGGGAATTTTCCCTATGTCCTCTAACATCAAATCAATACAATGGGCAGCACAAGGTGTCCAAAATAAAGTAGGATGCCTGTCCATAAGCAATCTACCAGCAGCAACATAATTTGCAGCGTTGTCCGTTATGACTTGGACAACATTTTCTGCACCCACCTCCAAAATAAACACATCCAGCAAATCACATAAATTTTTTGCATCTTTGATTTGATGAGTTGCATCAACAGATTTGATAAACATAGTCCCCAAGGGACAACTAACCAAGAAGTTTATAAGGGTTCTCCCCTTTTGGTCAGTCCAACCATCTGACATAACAGTGCATCCTGTTTGTGCCCATGATGCCCTAAAATCCTCCAATCTTTGGGTGCAGTCACGCTTTTCATCTTGAAGAAGCCGGCCTCTGAAATCATGAAGAGAAGGGAGTTTGTACCCCGGGCCAACACTGGCAACAGCATCAAGAGTAGGTTGGAAAAATGGATTATTCCTTATAATGCTGAAAGGAATATCACTCCAGAGGAGAAATTTTGTCATCAACTTGTCAGCTTTTTCTTTTTCAGTTCTTTTCATCATTGAACCGATAGTTGGTTGTGAACCAGGTGTGGTTCGAGGAACAAAATATGATGATGCAGCAAACGGATTGACTGACGCTGCAGTAGAACCTGTGCCACTTGGCCCACTTCCTTCAACTGACCTTCTTAGTTGCCTTTTGAGTTCTTCTTTGGCGTCTCTAGTGTGCTCTAATTCTCCCAATGCTCTCATGGCTTTTTGGATAATTTCAGCATTTGTCTTTAGACAGGGCCCCACATCACGTCCAGGGATTTGTGCAAGGTGGAACTTCAACCTGTACACCCCCCGAATATTTCCTTTCCACACAACTTGCAAATCAAGTTTTGTCTATCATTCGGAGTTTTAGGGTCACCATATTCCCAGAAAGGATCCAATTTCCTTGGCATGTTTGTTTTTGAATTTTGAATTTGCAAACCTATGGAAAAATAAGGATTAGGAAATAGGAATTTAGGATTACATAAATGATAATAGTAAATAGTAAATACAAATTACAATTTAGCATTTGCAAAATTACAAGCTAATTATTTCCAAAATCCCAATTTGAATTTCTAAACCCAAAAAACAATGAAAAATAAAAAAAAATAAACAATGTTTAAAGAAAATGAGAAAATAAAAATCAAAAATTGGTTCTCATAGTCATAACAAATAACCCATCCCAAATCAATGAAAAATTTCTAAAAATTCTTTAAAAACAATGAAAAACAAAGTTTTTAGAGAACCAAAACAAAAAAAAATTAATCTACATACCTGGTTTATGGACAAATTCGCGATCTTGGCTTGGATTCCTCCTAAAATCGGCTCCCACAAGCGACGGCAACCCTCTCCCTCCCTTCTTCTCCTTCTCCTCCTTCTCCTCCGCGGCGGACTGCTGAATGAATAAACAAAAAATCGATTTTACATATAAAACCCCCGCTGCCCGCGCCTCCCGCGATTTTTTCCTTAAAAATCGCGATTTTTTCGAAAAAATCGCGATTTTTTAAAAAATCGCGATTTTTTCGATAAAAATCGTTAAAAAAAATTTCCGCCGATTTTTTGGATAAAAATCGCGATTTGAATCGGCATTTTGAAAAAATCGCGATTTTCCGATTTTATCGCGATTAAATCGCGATGTGTGCAACACTGAGTTTAGGGATGTGAAACAACAGTAATGCAATAGAATAAATGAACCTGGTGTGTTGAGTGATCAATAGGTCCCTCCAGTAGAATAACTAAATCAAAATATTGCTTCAACAGTGTAGGCCAGGCATTTATCTTTACTGTAAGATGGTATTTACATCGCTGTTCCAGCCTTGGTATGAACCCAGAAACATGTGCACCAGCTCAGGAAATTTTGTGAGGATGTAGCCCAACATACAGAGATCCCTCCTGGTTTCCTGTAGCAGTTTGAATGGGGTTCCAGTGAGAAATTACACCAGCACCTCACACATCTTCCAGCAGGGGAAGCAGACACCCACGTGATATATGAAAATCTGTTCATGTACGTTTAACAGTGAAAGATGGGTAGCGTGGGCCCTCTACTCAATTAATAACTCAGCAGCAGACAGTTCGTGGTCCCCACTCATAAAAAGTCTCATCTTTATATTAATAAAGTCCCAGCTACGTCCAGGCATAACCAACAGACTTATCCTTAGTCCAAATAACATTCATGGCCCCAAAACTCAATTTTCTTGGCATCTACACACAATAACAGAGGCGTGCAGCATTGCATTCAGCAGAGATGAGAATATGACCATGGTTTGACAGAGAATGAGTCCCCACAAATAATGCGCTCAGCTTAAACAACTGTATGCAGTTCAATAAGTGAAGATAGCCTGTCCTAGGGTGAATAGAACTCGGCGCTTTGACTAGATGTTCGAGCTGCCTCTTCCAAGAAGAATTTCGAGCCACCCTTTTCTACAATCTATGGCTACAATGGGAATGATAACTTCCAGATTTAAACTCAGCCTCAGTTTGGTCCTGTTGCCCTATTTCTCATGCCCAGAATTTCATGTACATGCTCAATCTGCAAAAATGATATAGAAAATACCCAATAAGCTTTTAAAATCAAACTATAGCACACAAATACCTCATTATTTTTCGAAAGCCTTGTTCTCCATTGAAGCTCAATGGTGAAATCTGAGTGATTTCACTCTCATGTCTAGACTAGGGGGTCTCGTTGCAACAGTGAAGTCTGCTATGGCAGCTAGGGTTCCAAAGCCCTCAGCTTCCTCTTCCAACTCTCTCCAAGAGCTCTCTCTTCAAACTCACACAATGCACGAATGAATTAGAGTCTCCTCAATTCCCTTCTTTAATGAGTTTAGGATTGTCTTTTCATCTTTGCCTTCCCTTTTGTCTTTTCATCTTCACCTTACCTTTTCTCTCTTTATTTTTTTTATTTCTTTTCTTTTTAGTAAATTCACTTTTATAAAGTCACTTTATGATATTCCACTTTCTAAAGTTAAAGTGAGCCTAGGAAATATCATCCTTTCTCCTTCTTTAATAAAGTCTCCTTAGGCAAATTTAAGTCCCCTTATTAATTATTTCACCGCTTTAACCTACTGGAACCACTTTAGGCTAGCGGACTCTGTCATAAGCTTCTTAGGGGGACAGGGACATTACAGTGCTCCCCGCCCAAGATTGCTTGTCGTCAAGCAATTTCAATTTGGGATGTTGATAAGGAGTGGTTGTTATTGCCTGCACACTGTCCTCGAGTTCTATAAGATGCTCAAAGCCTCTATCTGGTGGTATAGCTGGAGGAATATCAACAAAAACTTTATGATGTTTATGAAGTAATACCTATATGTCATCTGAGTCTGGTCGTGGATGCTCTGACAGTCTGTTTATTGCCTGCACACTGTCCTCGAGTTCTATAAGATGCTCAAAGCCTCTATCTGGTGGTATAGCTGGAGGAATATCAACAAAAACTTTATGATGTTTATGAAGTAATACCTATATGTCATCTGAGTCTGGTCGTGGATGCTCTGACAGTCTGTTATCTATAATACGGAACTCTACTGCCCACTCGATATCACCGTGTTTCAATACAACCTCCATGTGGTTGGACGACACGAGCTTCAGTGGGTATTTATGCATGGCTCTCAAGACTACCCTCCTTCCATCTACTGGATCATTGAACTCCATTTCCATGTTCTGCTGATCTGTGGTGTACTTTCCTATGTAATAAAGCCACTGACACCCCAACACCACACTAGAGCCCGACACATCCACTACAAAGAAGTCATCTATCATTGTATAGTTTCCCATGGTGAGCTGTAGCTTGGGGATGTACTTTGTTGAAATTTGGTACCGGAGGACAGGTGGTTCCCTTAGGCTTTGATCTTTGGCCTAGGGAAAAGTGTCCAAAAGAATTTAATTTTTCTCCTAAAGTGACTTTATAATTTTATAAAGTTAAATCTAATTTAAAAGTGACTTTAAGTGATAAAGTTACGAAGTCTAATTTTAAAGTGACTTTTATAAAGTCAATGAAAAATTAGAAAGGAAAAGTGACTTTGGAAATAAATGACTAAGTGGGTCTTTATTAAAGTGGGGTGAATTAAAAAATAGAAAGTGAGATTTAAATGAGCATTTAATCTCAGCCATTGATTTAAATCTATTTCAGCCATTGGATTTAGAGATCACCCAAAAGTCACTTGGATCACCCAAAAGTCACTTGGAGTTATATTAAAGGAGGAAAAGGAGGAAAAGGTCATTCATTCTTTCATGAGCAGATTGGGAGAAGGAGAGCAAGAGAGCAAGAGAGATTTCTGAGCAGGGAGGAGAAGGAGACAGCAGCTTGGCACACATTCCAAGGCAGCAGTTGAGCAGATTTGTACAGCTGATTCAGCACATAGTGAAAGGCAGATTTTTGCACAAAAATCGAGGAGCAGTTTGCTGATTTTTCTGCACACAAAACGGAGGCCGTACAGCATTTATTGCTGTCCTGTTTGCTGTAATTTCCAGATTGCTGTGAGGCACGGGAAAGGAGATAAGTTGTAAATTTGCTTGCTGATTTTTTGCTGAATAATTCTCACTGTAAAAAGACAATTTTCAGAAATAAAGAAGAGCTCTCAAACTGGTTTTCCCCAAGAGTTGTAGGGGGTTTTTCCAGGGTCAAGTTGACCAAAAATATCAGTGTTTTAATGTGTTTTAATGGCTGTTTTTGATTGCTGATTTTTAATTCTGCAATTTCCAGCATTCTGAAAAATTTCCAGAATTTGTGTTTTCAGCAAATTTATTTTTTTCAGCTTGTTAAATGTATGGTTATGGGAAAGGGCATTTAACTATATGGGAGAAATAAGGAGAAACTGAAAACCGGGGTGGGAAAACAGAAACATCTAACATGGTATCAGAGCTTGAGTGCTGAAGGGCAGTTTGGGACAGCAAAAGGAAAAATTACAGTTGCTGATTTTTCACTCAGAAAATTCCAGCAAGCTGATTTTTTCATAAATAGCAGTTTTATCTTTACCACAGCAGTGCTATTTTTCAGTTTTAGGACAGCAAGATGTCATTGGGATTGAGGGTGGAGGATAGGCTGGATGGGCATATAAATTACAGTGTTTGGAAGGAGAGAATGCAGAGTATCTTTGAGGAGGCAGAAGTCTGGGATATCATGGTGCATACCGCACAGAACCCTGTTGTTGTGCCCACTGATGTTACTCAGTTGGCTGAGTATAAAAAGAAGAACAATAAGGGTAAGAGGCTGATTCTAGACGGAATCAAAGACCATTGCATTCCTCATGTGAGAGGAAAGAGCAATGCCCATGAGATGTGGACAGCATTGTCCAATCTCTACCAGAGTACCAATGAGAACCGGAAGATGGTCCTGAAGGAGAAGCTGAAGAACATTAAGATGGGGAATGATAGTGCAGCTGGATATCTCACAAAGATTACCAATGTGAGAAATGAGTTGGCAGCGATTGGAGAGGCCATTCCACCCACTGAGTTGGTGCGGATTGCAGTGAATGGCCTCCCCCATTCATGGTTGAACTTTGCTGATGGGGTTTGTGCACGTGAGACCCTTCCCACATGGGAGAGGTTTTGGGATGATTGCATTCAGACAGAGATCAGGAAAGGTCAGCTTGGGGCAGCCAAGCCAGTTGAGCAGGATGAGGATGTAGCACTGGTGGCAGGAGGCAAGAAAGGCAAAGGGAAGAAGCAGGCTTCCACAAGCAGTGGTAGGGGCAAAGGCAAAGGTAAAGGTAAACAGGGGAACACACAGAAGGACTATTCCAAGGTGAAGTGTTGGAATTGTCAAAAGATGGCACACTATGCAGTTGTGTGTCCGGAGAAGAAGAAGAAGAAGGGGAAGAACGAGGACGTGGCAGCTTCAGCAGAGATTGAGGACTTTGCTGGTCGTTTTGACCGAGAGTTTGCATTCACTACGTGTGAGTCCTTTAGTGCAGGATCACCTGCCACACAGGTTCAGAGGGAGCATGCTTTTCCCTCGATTAGCGGAGCATCTTCAGGTATCTGGTATGTGGACAGTGGGGCTTCACGTCATATGACAGGAGTCCGTGAGTACTTCTCAGAGCTTTCAGAGAGTGGCACTAATATTGAGGTAGTACTCGGTGATGACAGAGTTGTTAGAGCAGTCGGGGTGGGGACAGTGACATTTCAGAGGGAGTCCAAACCTCCCTTGAAGGTGTCAGAGGTTCTTTATGTGCCAGGGATGAGGAAGAACCTCATATCCGTCTCAGCTTTGGAGGACAAAGGATATGAGGTACTGTTCAGGGGAGAACAGGTGTTGATGTATCCCAGGGGCACTCCAGCTGATTCAGCTAGAGTGATGGGTGTACGCCATGCAAAGGTGTACAAGTTTGCATTCCAACCCCTTTTGGCATTGAGCAGTAGTACCGACAGCAGAGCTAGCAGTTCTGAGCTGTGTGAGATTTGGCACCGCAGGATGGGACATATGTATCATGGAGCCTTGAGGACATTGCGGGAGATCACTACAGGTGTGCCAACTTTCAGTACTGATCACTTTGATACTTGCAGAGGTTGTGCGATGGGCAAATTTGCCAAATCCCCTTTTCCCAGCAGTGACAACGGAGCGACGGGGATACTTGATTTGATTCATTCCGATGTGAGCAGTCGGATGTCTCATGTTTCCTTGAGTGGATATGAGTACTATGTGTTATTCATTGATGATCACTCCAGGAGGACTTGGATTTATTTTTTGAAGACCAAGAGTGAGGTCTTCAAGCGGTTTCAGGAGTTCAGAGCTCTTGTGGAGACTCAGACAGGTCGAAAGATCAAGTCCTTGAGGTCGGACAATGGAGGAGAGTACACCCTTGGAGAGTTTGTTGACTATTGTGCGGAGGCAGGCATTAGGAGGGAGTTCACTGTTCCTTACAACCCCCAGCAGAACGGGGTTGCAGAGAGGAAGAACAGATCCATCATAGGGGCTGCCAAAGCCATGTTACATGATCAAGGGTTGCCATTGTTCTTGTGGGCAGAAGCCTGCAACACAGCTGTTTACTTGCAGAACAGGAGTCCGCATCGTGCCTTGGGGCACATGACTCCGGAGGAGGCTTTCTCTGGGAAGAAGCCTGATATTGGTCATCTTCATATCTTTGGATGCATTACATACTCCTATATACCCAAGGAGAAGAGGACCAAACTAGAGCCCACCGCAGAGAAGGGTATCTTTGTGGGCTACAGTGAGACCTCAAAGGCCTTTCGGATTTACATTCCTGCACAGAGGAGAGTTGTTGTCAGACGGGATGTGAAGTTCGAGGAGGACAGGCCTTTAGGAGGTCACGGGAGTTAGAGTATCTGGATCAGCCAGACCCTCAGCAGCAGCTGAGTCAGTCGCAGGGATCCAGTGGGCAGGGATCAGAAGGATCAGGAGGTACATCTATGAGGATGTCAGGTCCGTCAGTGAGCAGTGGCTCATCGAGCCAGAGGGGTGGTGCTCCGGGCAGCATGCAGAGCAGTTCACAGAGCAGTTCACTAGGGAGTCCACTGATGGACAGTTCACACGGTACCTCAGCTTCTACAGGTTCAGGTGCAGGCAGGAGGACAGCAGACAGACAGTCAGGAGTTCAGGCTACTGATGATGATGAGGAGGAGGAGTTTCATTCTCCGGTGGGAGAAGTGCGCTCAGGGAAGAGGAAGCCCAAGTGGCTTCAGGACACCTTGAGAGATGCCACATCTGTTGCTGAGCCGAAGAGGCCGGTCAGAGAGAGTAGACCACCTGAGAGGTTTTGTAGCTATATGGCGATGGTTACCAGCATCCTTGACTCTGAGCCTTCTAGCTATGAGGAGGCAGCTAGCCAGCAGGTCTGGAGAGAGGCCATGCAGGAGGAGTATTCTTCTATCATGAAGAATGATGTTTGGGAGGTGGTGCCGAGGCCTGAGGGCAAATCCGTGGTTACTTCCAGATGGCTTTACAAGGTAAAGCATGCTGCAGATGGCAGCATTGAGAAATTCAAAGCGAGGTTTGTGGCTAGAGGGTTCTCCCAGGTAGAGGGAGTTGATTATGAGGAGACCTTCGCTCCCGTGGCTCGATATACTTCGATCTGCTCCATTATATCGATAGCAGTAGAGATGGGTTGGAAGATCCACCAGATGGATGTGAAGACCGCATTTCTCAATGGCTTCATACAGGAGGAGGTGTACATTGAGCAGCCACAGGGCTTTGAGGTGCTTGGGAAGGAGTCCCATGTGTGCAGACTGAAGAAGGCCCTTTATGGCCTGAAGCAAGCTCACAGAGCTTGGTACTCCAGGATAGATACATATTTGCAGGGGATGGGTTTCACAAAGAGTGAGGCAGATCCGAACCTTTACTTTATTGTGATTGGTGAGGAGCCTCTCATTCTGGTGCTGTATGTGGATGACTTGATCATTACAGGTGCAGAGAGACTCATAGAGCACTGCAAGAGAGATCTTGCGGCGGAGTTTGAGATGAAGGACATCGGCTTGATGCATTACTTTTTGGGTTTGGAGGTGTGGCAAGAGGAGGGGCATTTCTTCCTGGGGCAGGGGAAGTATATTGTGGACATCCTTAGCAGATTCCACATGGAGGATTGTAGACCCATGTCGACACCGATGATCACCAACTGGAAGAAGCTTCATGCTTCGGATTCCGAGTTGGTGGATCCCACATTGTACATGCAGCTGATTGGTTCCTTGATGTATTTGGTCAACACTAGACCAGACATCTGTTTTGCAGTCAACACGATGAGTCAGTTTATGTGTGAGCCTAGGAAGGTTCACTGGGTGGCTGCAAAACACATTTTGCGGTACTTGCAGGGGACAGTGGATTATGGTCTGGACTACAGGCAGGGAGATGGAGTGAGATTGGCAGGATACACTGATTCTGATTGGGCAGGTTGTGCTTCTGATAGGAAGATCACTTCAGGGTGTTGTTTTGGGTTGGGTTCAGCAGTAGTGTCATGGTTCAGCCGGACGCAGCAGTCAGTAGCACTGAGTTCAGTGGAAGCAGAGTATATGGCAGCCAGTCTAGCTAGTTGTGAGGCCATCTGGCTTCGCAAGATGTTGTTTGGCTTATTTGGTCAGCCGTTGAGACCTTCAGTGATTTACTGTGATAATCAGAGTTGCATTAAACTCACGGAGAATCCAGTATTTCATGACAGGTCAAAGCATATCGGGATCAGATATCATTTCATCAGAGACTATGTTCAGAAGGGAGCTGTGAAGCTTGAGTATATTTCCACTGATGAGCAGGTTGCAGATATTCTTACCAAAGCCTTACCACGGGGCAAGCATGTCTACTTCAGAGACAAGATGGGTGTGGTGAGGAACACCTTCCTCGGTAAGAGGGAGTGTTGAAATTTGGTACCGGAGGATAGGTGGTTCCCTTAGGCTTTGATCTTTGGCCTAGGGAAAAGTGTCCAAAAGAATTTAATTTTTCTCCTAAAGTGACTTTATAATTTTATAAAGTTAAATCTAATTTAAAAGTGACTTTAAGTGATAAAGTTACTAAGTCTAATTTTAAAGTGACTTTTATAAAGTCAATGAAAAATTAGAAAGGAAAAGTGACTTTGGAAATAAATGACTAAGTGGGTCTTTATTAAAGTGGGGTGAATTAAAAAATAGAAAGTGAGATTTAAATGAGCATTTACTCTCAGCCATTGATTTAAATCTATTTCAGCCATTGGATTTAGAGATCACCCAAAAGTCACTTGGATCACCCAAAAGTCACTTGGAGTTATATTAAAGGAGGAAAAGGAGGAAAAGGTCATTCATTCTTTCATGAGCAGATTGGGAGAAGGAGAGCAAGAGAGCAAGAGAGATTTATGAGCAGGGAGGAGAAGGAGACAGCAGCTTGGCACACATTCCAAGGCAGCAGTTGAGCAGATTTGTACAGCTGATTCAGCACATAGTGAAAGGCAGATTTTTGCACAAAAATCGAGGAGCAGTTTGCTGATTTTTCTGCACACAAAACGAAGGCCGTACAGCATTTATTGTTGTCCTGTTTGCTGTAATTTCCAGATTGCTGTGAGGCACGGGAAAGGAGATAAGTTGTAAATTTGCTTGCTGATTTTTTGCTGAATAATTCTCACTGTAAAAAGACAATTTTCAGAAATAAAGAAGAGCTCTCAAACTAGTTTTCCCCAAGAGTTGTAGGGGGTTTTTCCAGGGTCAAGTTGACCAAAAATATCAGTGTTTTAATGTGTTTTAATGGCTGTTTTTGATTGCTGATTTTTAATTCTGCAATTTCCAGCATTCTGAAAAATTTCCAGAATTTGTGTTTTCAGCAAATTTATTTTTTTCAGCTTGTTAAATGTATGGTTATGGGAAAGGGCATTTAACTATATGGGAGAAATAAGGAGAAACTGAAAACCGGGGTGGGAAAACAGAAATTTCTACATACTTGTTGCAGTCCATCTGATGTTTCCCGGGTATGATGATTGTAAAACGATCGAATTCTGCTGTAGGGATTGCCCTTAGTTCCACCAGCTCTATATCTATGAAGTTGTGAGAAGCCCCACCATCAACGAGTATTGTCACCTTGTGCCCAGCTATAAACCCTCTAACTCTGAAGGTATGGTATTTAGGGAATCCTGGCATAGAGGCAAGAATACGAGCTTGGCCCTCTGCATGCGAGGACTCACCTCCAACAGTTTGGTGCATTTGCCCCTGTATTTGTCCTTGCGTTGGTTGTTGTACCGGTCCGTGTGCTTGCTCCTCATCATTGTCACTCTCTGAGCACACCTCAATGTACTGGGCCTTGCCCGCTTTGTCTTTGCTTGCACACTTGTGCCCTAGTGCCCAAGGTTCTTGACAGCTGAAACAAAGTTTCTTCTTCCTCAACTCTTTTCGGGTCTCCTCATCCAAATTTGGTTTGTCAATCCACTCCTTTTGACAGGGATTGATGTCATTACCCTTAGGAGTGAATTTATTTATTGAAGCTGCATCCTGTAAGTCCCTAGTTTTATTGATTGCTGCACGAAGTGTGGCGGGTTCAGAACTCTTGACCCATCCAAGTAGAGGTTCTGCCAACCCCTCTACAAATAGAATCACCAATTTGACTTCTGAAATATCTGTGACCATGACTGCCAATCTCTGAAACTCTGCAATATAAGCCTCTGGACTACCCGTCTGCTTGAGTTGTGTCAACTCTCTAAAATGTGTCGCCGGATCCTTCTTGTCAAACGCTCAATAAGCCTCTCAGTGAACTCTGTGTATGAGATGATGTTGTTATGTCCCAATGTCACCAACCCATGGTACCACCACTCATGGGCCTCACCATCCAAGTGTAGGGGCCAATTTGATAGCCTCCTCCTCTGTCATATGATTATGTTGAAAATAAGTGTCCAATTTTTGCACCCATGATCTAGCTGAGAATTTGGACGACCCATCAAAACAGGGGATGGTCACGTTCCCCAGTTTTTTCTGTAGCTCATGATTCTGCCTTGGCAACCTCTGAGATGGTTTGGGCTTGCTCTTCAGCTGAAGGTGGCAGAAATCAGTGAAGCTCATAGCACCGCGGAAATCTCATCCTAGAGATTGATATTGTTCCATGTAATCTGCGTAAGGGATTCCAAAATCAGCTTTCTCTGTTAAGTCTTCTGCAACCTGCTCCACAAACTGAGGCATATTGGGTCTTGCCATTTTGCTATCAGTGCGGGATGGGTTCTACACATAAGTCTGGGCATGACTGCTTTCAGCACTGTTGGACCCTTCCCCATTCAATGGCTCTTTTCCAGTGGAAGCCCTTGTGTGTGTCATGCCCTTCATCACCTCCACCATCTCTTTTTGGCCCTTAGACAAGTCATTTATGGCCCTGAGTAAGCTATTAAAAGCTTGTTCCTCCTTATCCCCCATATCTGGTCTTTCAGGTGTCTTCTCTAACCCCTTGTCCCCTTTTGGCATCTCTTCACTCTCTGTATCAGGGATATCTTCCTCTGAAAGGGGAGTTGGCTCTTTGTAAGTATGCTTCCTCCTATATGTTATCCTTGTGTATGGATTTTCCTCTGTCATGAATTTTACCTGTCAACCGTTTTCAAGCCAAAACCATAGGGTGAGCCAAGATTAAGGCATTGATACCACAGTAAGATTCCAGTACAGAGATTTCTCCAATGTTTCTAATAAATTTACAAAGGGTTCCTTCCCACTGTTCAACCCAGACTTGATATGTATACTGTTGTAGGTGATTAGTTGTTTATTTAATTGACGTTTCACACAAACAATGATTTTCTTTCAACATACAGCAATTCAACAGATATTAAGATGCATTGGGAATACACCCAGAAATGTAGGCAACATTGTCACAATTCATAGTAGAGTATAAGCCAAAAATACGCTTGCATTTATTTTAAGTGAGCAGTATACAATAACAAATTAGCACACAGTTTAGGGAAGTGAAACAACAGTAATGCAATAGAATAAATGAACCTGGTGTGTTGAGTTGTCAATAGGTCCCTCCAGTACAATAACTAAATCAAAATATTGCTTCAGCAGTGTAGGCCAGGCATTTATCTTTATTGTAAGATGGTATTTACATCTTTGTTCCAACCTTGGTAGGAACCCAGAAACATGTGCACCAACTCAGGAAATTTCGTGAGGATGTAGCACAACATACAGAGACCCCTCCTGGTTTCCTGTAGCAGTTCGAATGGGGTTCCAGTGAGAAATTACACCAGCAACTCACACGTCTTCCAGCAAGGGATGCAGACACCCACGTGATATATGAAAATTTGTTCATGTACGTTTATTAGTGATAGATGGGTAGCGTGGGCCCTCTACTCAATTAATAATTCAGCAGCTGACAGTTCGTGGTCCCCACTAATAAAAGTCTCATCTTTATATTAATAAAGTCCCAGCTACGTCCAGGCATAACCAATAGACTCATTTGTAGTCTAAATAACATTCACGGCCCCAAAACTCAATTTTCTTGGCATCTACGAACAATAACAGAGGCTTGCAGTATTACGTTCAGCAGAGATGGCAATACGACCATGGTTTGACAGAGAATGAGTCCCCACAAATAATGTGCTCAGCTTAACCAATTGTATGCAGTCAAATAACTGAAGATAGCCTTTCCAAGGGTGAATATAACTTAGCGCTTTGACTAGATGCTCGAGCTGCCTCTTCCAGGAAGAATTTCAAACCACCCTTTTCTATAATCTATGGCCACAATGGGAATGATAACTTCCAGTTTTAAACTCAACCCCAGTTTGGTCCTGTAGCCCTATTTCTCATGCCCAGCATTTCATGTAGCTCCTCAATCTGCAAAAATGATATAGAAAATATTCAATAAGCTTTTAAAATCAAACTATAGCACACGAATACCTCATTATTTTTCGAAAGCCTTGTTCTCCATTGAAGCTCAACGGTGAAATCTAAGTGATTTCACTCTCATGTCCAAACTATGGGGTCTTGTTGCAACACTGAAGTTTGCTATGGTAGCTAGGGCTCCAAATCCCTCAACTTCCTCTTCCAACTCTCTGCAAGAGTTCTCTCTTCAAACTCACAGAATGCATGAATGAATTAGAGTCTCCTCAAGTCCCTTCTTTAATGAGTTTAGGATTGTTTTTTCATCTTCGCCTTCCCTTTTGTCTTTTCATCTTCACCTTCCCTTTTCTCTCTTTATTACTATTTTTTTCTTTTATTAAATTCACTTTATGATACTCTACTTTATAAAGTTAGTGACATCCAATTTGCCTACGAAATATCATCCTTTCTCCTTCTTTAATAAAGTCTCCTTAGGCAAATTTAAGTCCCCTTATTAATTATTTCACTGCTTTAGCATACGGGAACTACTTTAGGCTAGTGGACCCTGTCATAAGCTTCCTATGGGTACAGTGACATTACAGGATTCAATGCTTTGTACAGTGATGGATGACAATATCTTCGTGACAATGATGACTATGATATATATGGGAATACTTTTGCTCTTATGTATGCAGTGTCCATGATGAAATATATTATTGACAGAGACAGATGCTACTTGTGTTAGTGATTTGGAGGCAACTCCTTGATAGATTTGTTAGTTGCCATCTCATTATCTGGGGTTGGCCCTTGGAGGCCTAATGTAATTGATGATGAAAGACTTATGTCTTATGATTATTGTACTTTTTATCTCCACTAAACATTTAATGAATATCTAATAGAAGAAGAAGAATTGACTATGGGTTTTCCCCCTTGGGTATTGCCCTGGTCTCTGACCAAAATCTTAGTGTCTCTATTGTGTATGATTTTCTTATGTTGTTACTTACTGTTCTGCTACATCGTTGATGTTATTGTTCTCTCTACATAATTGCTAATGATATTATGATGATATGGGGTGAATGTATTATGAAAATTGTTTAAAAGTTTAAAAATGCAATTATCTACATCAGAGAACAATCTAGCCCAAAATTAGCATGGTATCAATGTTGGGTTGAAGAAAAGTCATTGAGATCACCCCTGTGTAGACACCTATGATAGATTTCTTGATCAAGCAGTGTGAAAGGGATGAAGATGTTGGAGACGTAAAAGAATGCTAGGTTTTGAAGGTAACCCTAGGGAGCCTTTGTTCTTACTAATAATGATTAGGGTTTGGGAGAAACCCTAGGAGTGGCCTTGGATAAGATAAAGCCATGGGTTCTATATTGGAACTCTTGTATGATTCAGAACCTTCATGATATGATATGATCAGAGAGAAGCATATTACAGATTGAAAGTAATGGTATGATGCAGGTCTTGTGGTCATGTTGTACATTGATAGCTAGGCTTGGAAGGATTTGGAATGACAATACAAGTGATGCTCAAGAGGATGCATTTCTCTAGAAGACAATATTGACATATGGTTGAAGGACAATAGTGACTTTTGGAGGAGGATTAAAAGGGAGCTGATAGCTTCCTACAATCCTTATAAAATAACTACTTTCATGATTTATGTTATTTCTTTGTGTCACTATTCTTGTTGATTTATCTTAGACTATTGTTTATTTTTTCTGAATGAGTAGTTGGCTAATCAAATGCTTCTTTTCCTAACTTCTTAGATGAGGATGTTGTCGGAAACACTGAGAGGGGGGTGAATCAATATTTCTAAGCAATTAGTAACTTATTAACCTTTTCAAGCATTAATTAATCTTCAACATCAATTCAAAGCATAAATAAGCCATAAACAATAGACACAAGAATTTTTAGGTGGAAACCCCTCCGGGACAAAAACCACTGAATGCTTTTCTAATAATTTTGTGAGTATACCAAACCGCATAAGTGATGAGGTTTCTTCACTATATAAGCACAAAATTTTGATGCCCTAATGAGGGCCGCAAGTGGGTGATGAGGTTGCTTCAAATAATCAATTTATCTCTCAAACTTCTTCAAACAAGCCCAAGCGATCTATAAACCTTCGTTGTTGCAAGATGAGCCGAATTCAAATTAACATACCAGGTTTTAAAACATTCTTCGTTGGTCCTTCATTATAGGAATATGAATGCAACAGTTCTGTAAAGAAGCCACAAAAGTTTGATCCCTTTTGATGATGTTGGTCTTGTTCTAGAGCAAAGTCAAATGTTTCTACAAGAATGAGCAATGAATTCTAGGAGCCAAGACCAAGAATAAAACAAATACCCAACCCTTCTTCATTTGATTTAGCAATCCTCCGCAAAGGGCCAAAAATTTGAGAGGTCAATCACAAGAGATTTTGCATTTAAGTGCATACCTTAGGAGGTGAGATCAATGCCATTTTATAGTTTTTGGAGGGGCTCCTATTAGGCATTCAAATTCCTATTTTAGAGGGAAAACCCCTTTGACGGTTTTTAAAATTTTGAATTTTAATGCCTTTTAAAAAACAAAAACGCTCACATGCCCTTGATTATAAGAATACATATTCACAATTAGACCTTTTACTGCAAGATGTATTATTTCAATTTTTGGAGAGGAGCCTTATCACTTAACCATTTGACTTGACCAAAGAGGAGCTACCACATCATCGTCCTTTAGGGTTCTTGCCCACAAGTTGGGTTTTTCATCTTCAAAAAAGCATAACTCACAAACTGTGAAGACTCTCGTGGCGTGCAACATACCATCATGTTGAAGAGTGTAACTAGGTTTGGTCTTCATAATGACATGTAACTATGACTTTCATAAATATTGTAAAGAAGGAAAATAAAATTATTATTGTAAGACTTGCTTCATCGGTTTCATGAGCAAGGGATTTTATTTTAGATGGTTCCCATTGTGAGCCTTTAGGAATTGTCATAGAGTTAATGTCATGTATGGAATGTATATAAGTCTATAAAGGTGTCTAGAAGCCCTCCAACGACAAGCACTAGTCATCCTCTTCCTATGTCGGCCTCAAGATGAAGCATAACTCATGCTGGCCCACAATTATGGAGACACAACCCTTCAGATACACATGTAGACTTATTTGTGGAGGACCAACCACTATAAATAAGCGTGAAGACACTTCACATTTCCACAGTCAGTAATTCGCATATACCTTTGAGATTTTCAGATGAACAAAACAGTGGCAAGTTCGGATTTCTAGTACAGTAAACAAATGGTTCAGATCTCTGAATTTGGGTGGATAGCTATAGTTAGGAAGTTCGGATGTCTCTATAATTTCGGATGGACAGAGGCAGAGTGAAATTCGGATACATCTCTGTGATTTCGTGTCATGTCCCTTCTCAAACACATTTGTAACAAGGTGTTTCCACACATTTTTGCACAATTTTGGCTAAGGGAAAGAACCCAGCATTTTCGACTTAGGGACTTAGGAGGAAATTTGACTTAATTTGGTTGCTAGTGGAAAGTGGGGGCCACCCACGTGGGAATTCGAACTAGGCCATTTGAATGGTTTGGAGGGAATTTGAAGTGTTGGATGGAGGGGCCCACATGAGGCAAGGAAGACCCACAAGATAAAAGGAGGAGAGAGCTCTCATTTGGATTCATTCTTACGCCTTGCAATCAAAATTACTTGATTGTTCGCTCTGCTATTTAGCTGAGTCAACCGGCTCTTTAGCCATGAATCTCTCAAGCAGGAGATTCAACCTCTACTTCGGCGGACCATCCGTGCCCGCCCTAGAGAGGTAGTTCCACAAGTATTTTAGGAGTTCTGGGAGTGTGTACAACACTACCATTCAGCAACAATAGGGAGTGCGTATTTCTAGCTAGCTGCAGACTACGAAGGGGGAGTTTGGAGCTATCATTGATCAAGCATTTGCCAGGAGAATTAGAGGATTGGGAGAGCAACAAAAGGCCAACCTTTCTTGTGAGTTTTGGAGCCAAGAGAACCAGGATCAACAGTTCGATTTACAGTTACCTAGGGCCTGCACAGAGAGCCACCAATAGGCTCACGTGGTTGTTGGAGGAAGGAATTGTAGAGTTGGAGCTGGCCGGGAGAAGTCGGAGATCACTCGGAGGGCCATTTGAGGAGGATTGCTGGAGTTGGGAGAGTAGAGATTGACAGCATCAGTCACAACAACAAAATTCGAAATTGGAGGAGGGCCAAGCTGTGAAAGGTCAAGTTTTGAAGGTTGGAACCAAGGGAAACCCTTTTTGGGTTTTTCTGGGTTTTGGGCAAGGATCACACTCTTGATTTTATAGAATTTTCTGGGCAGATTTAAGGGGTCAAACAAGGGTCCCAATTCAGCTAGCAGCTAGAGGAGCTAAGGGGAATTTGGGCCAAAATTCCGAGGTCAACATTTGGCCAATTCCTTCATGATTTTTTCTGGGTTTAAGCCAAGGAGCAAGGAGCTGAAATCTCATAATTTTCTGAGCACGGGAAGCAGTGATTCCAACCCTTCGAAGTCAGCAGACAGAGCAGTTTTCTGGGGCAACGCAGTTCAGTTTGGTGCAGCAGTTGTAGCAGCCTTCAGTTCACATTTTCTCACCTAGGTTTTTTCAAGCTTGTCCATTGAGACAAGCCCAAGTGCATCATTCTACTTTACTATTGTATTTTGCTCCTGAAGAAGTAATAAAATGGCTCAGCAGTTCTCTATTTCCAGTGTTTCCATGGGTGCTTAATGTGTATTTCGTTTTTCTGATTGTTGGATTATTTGCATGCTTTGTATATCACTTACATTCATGTTTAGGATCATTACAATTCGGATGGGCAGTAACAAGATATCTCTAAGGAAACTACAGTGACATAATTCAGAAAGGAAATGAGACTACAATTCGGTGTTGTCTACAGTCAAGGGAATTCAGATCACTCTGAGACTCGGATCATAGAAAAGGTAGAACAGTTCAGATGGGTGAAGGGACAACAAGGAGAGATTAAGGGACAACGGAGTTTTGTCTAGTTAAGGAGCTATTATTCTGTGATGCATCACTGTGTTTTGATACTGCTCGAGAGGTCACATTTTTGTGACATTACATTGACATTTTTCAACACCATGTCTAGTATATCTACAACTCGTTGAGGAGATGATCTCCGAGCAAAGAGGGTCGAAGAAGAAGAGAAGAAGAACAAAGAACTAGTGTCTTGGTCTTGGAGTGGATGATAGGTCAAGGGTCTTCATCTTGGTATTCGTCAATTGGAATCTCTATAAGAAGAATTTGTGCGGTTTTCTTCTCAAAGAGTGAGAGGTTTTGGCCTTGGTTGATAGCCTACATTCTATGTCTCTTGTCTTTTTATGTTTATGCATTGGTAGTTGTTTGATGAAGAAGAACACTAATAACTTAAGCAAAGAGAAGATCCTAATCTAATGAAGTAAAATACTCACATGCTGTTACTAATGAAGAAGACAAATCACCTAACTCATGATGCCCTAGATTTCTCAACACATTGGAATCAGCTTGACGAGGAGAATCCGATAAGGATGATCCCGAATCAAAGAACCAAGAATTTCCATGTCATTTTGGTCAACAAAGGTAGGGCATCTCTTGGTGCTGCTTGGGTTGACATCAATGACAACCACATATCAACAATCTCCCCCTTTGGCATTGATGGCAACACATGTACTCCCCCTGCAATCACTACTCCCCATGACTTCATGCCTCGGATCTTCTTGACCCGCTTTCTCTCCCCCTTACATCAATGGCAAAGGATGGCTCCCCCTGAAAATCTCTCTATTGTTGTGTATTTGGCTCTGCTCCCCAACTGTTTGACTTGAATAAGAAGTATTTCAATGTGAACATGGGATAATCCCAAGTTTTTGTCAAAGATACTCAAATGTCTCACGCTGTAAAAGTTTGGTGAAGATGTCATGTATTTTCTCCTTTGTCCCAATATATACCACCTGTATGTTTTTTTCTCCAATCTATTCATGAACAAAGTGATATTTGATAGGAGTGTGTTTTTTTTTTAATGCATGACAGGACTTTTGGAGATGCTTATGGTGCTAGTGTTGTCACAAAACATCGGAATGGGCTCATCAAACTTCACCTGAAGATCTTGCAATGTTTGTTTCATCTAGAGGACTTGAGTACAACAAGTTGCCACTGCTATATATTCTACTTCCGCTGTGGATAAGGAGACTGAAGTCTTCTTCTTGCTCAACCAAGAAACAAGACAACCTCCTAGATAGAAAGTTGCTCCACTAGTGCTTTTATGATCATCCACACTGCCTTCCCAATCTACATATGTATAAGTTGTGATGGTTAACCCACTTACTTTTGGACACTGTTGACACCTAATCTTCATGATTGGGGGAATTTGTAAATAAATAAATCAGGAATGTGAACAGTCATCGGGAGATGAACTGAACAATCACTCCTAATGTATATAACAATAACCTACCTATGGAATAATCAGACTAATTAGTTTTATTGCCTTTGGAGAATTACAGCCTGGCCTGACATGGTATCAGATTCAGTTCTAAAAATAGTTGTAACTCCCTTCATTTTTGCTACTGTGTGTTGTACGCAGGCCTAAGCTCTGTCCTCAAACGCCTCTGTCGTTCTGTCCACTGAGCGCTGCTCTGCCTCCATTGCATTGCATTCACCTGATTACTCTGTCCTATCTGACTGTTCTGCTCTCTGACATGCTGCGACTGTTCAATCTGTCGGATTCTGGTGGGCTAGTTCCGTTGCAAACTCACCTCTGTCCATAACCCGCTGCCTTTCCAGTGCTGCCTCTGCTGCAAACTCATCTGCTATCCATTTCCTGTTGAATGCTCATTGGAATATTCGTGGTGAAAGAGTCCGTTGGCTTTGCAGCTAACGAAGACATCGCGGAGGGCGCTCTGGAGAGAAGCCAAGGGCATAGAATGTTTTCCATGGAATTTTATCAAGGGAAAACTGGTCGTCTTCTCGGCCTCCTCGGTGTTCTTTTCGTCATCTGATTTTTGGTTTACAGCAGATACAGCAAGCCTTCTATGCTTTGAACGTAGAGGAGGGTGCCCGATCCTATTGCAATTCCAGATAGGCAAGCCACCCCTCAATGTCGCTGCGGCACCAAAGCTCTCAACAGCCATTGTCTTGATCCAATCTCTGTCTATTGTCCTTCCCCTATTGTACTTGCAATTTAAACAAGATCCAAGACCAAATTCTACCTTATTTTCCGAAACAGAAAACAAGGCCTTCGAAGCTCGGCCCCCGCCCTTGGCTCCTCTCCAGAACGCCGCATAGTGGCAACGATCCCCATCGAAGGTGTGCTCGGCATAGATTGCCCCTCTCTCCAAAAGCATCCGGGCTGCGTCCAAGTGCCCATCGAGACCCTAAATCTCTGCACTCGCCAGCTACGATTTATTCTGCCTCCAGCATTTTGGTCCTTACCAGTTTGGGCCTCCTTTTGCAGTTTCGACACATAGCCGCTGCGATTCTGGGGAGTTTCTTTGGCTTAGATTCTTGGGGTAAAATTCTGGGTATTGTGGTTTGCTCACACTAATTATTCAAAGTCAAAGATTAGTGTCTATGTTTTGTCCCAGAAAGTTATAAGGTGAAACTGAGTTTGCATCATTGTAATGTTTAAGTATTCAGATAATCTTGTAAGTATTGAAGTTATTATATGAGTGAATGTATGGATGAACAACTGGTATTATTCTGGATGCTTTTATCTAACATTAGAGGGATTTGAAGAAAATATAGTGCATAAAGTTGTAGCGTAAGGAAGAGATTTGAAATCCTTTGAGAATGCCTTTTTGAGTGCAATTTCACTGTATATTAGCAGAAGTTTTTTTTTATCAGCAGAAGTATTTTTTACAGAATGCATTCAATCATCTCTATGGTAGGAATAGTTCTCACTGGCAAGGAGAACTATCCTGAATGGTCCCGGATGATAAAACACACCCTCATCTTCAATGAGTTGTGGAAAGGAGTGTGTGTCAGAGAAGGAGACAATGACCCAGTGCAGCCTACATCAGACAAAGAGCTTGTCATTTGGGAAAACACGAACAGCAAAGCCTATGCATTAATCGCAACATCTGTAAATGAAGAGGTGAGTCGCCATATTTCATCATATTCAACTGCCTTTGAAGCTTTACAAAAGCTGAAAGAACTCTATGACTCACATTCTGCACTTGAAGTCATCCAACTCATGATTAAACTCTTCACTCTTGAACTGCAAAATAATGATCCTCTTGCTCTTGCATCTGAAATAAAGTCTATAATGCATGATATCAAATCCACTAAGGTTGAGCTGGATATCCCTCTTATTGCTTTTCTCAAGGCACTTTATCCTACTTACTCCAATTATCTTGAGTCTTTGCAAGCAAATGGAAATCTCAAAGATGTAACCTTTGAGACTCTTGTGAAAAAGTTTGCTGAAAGAGAAAAAGCTTTTGGAAAGAAGACAACCCCTGAGTCTTCTGAAGAGACTGTGTGCCTTGCTCATAAAGAAAAACATCCTGCTCAAGATTCTACAAGAGGAAGAGGTGGACGAAGAGGAAGAGGAAGATACTTCAGAGGCAGGGGGGGCAGACATGCTCAAGGAGAAAAGGCAGACTTACATTGCATTCGCTGCAAAAGAAATGGATCACATGATGCCTCTACATGCAAGCTACCATGGGACAAAATTGAGCAGAAAAGAAACCAATAGAAAGGTAAAACTGATGATACAGACAAAGGTAAAGCACCTGAATCCGCTCACTATATTGAGGCACAATGTAACATTGGAGTAAATGAAGATTTGTTTAATGCTTCACTTGCTTCTTCGAAAAATGATTGGTTGCTTGATTCAGGCGCAACCTGTCATATGACTCATAGAAAAGATTTTTTGAAGATTTCACTAACAATGTTGATGGAGCAGTATACTTTGCAGATCAGTCAAAAATCAAGCCATCAGGGCTTGGCACAATCAGGCTTAAACTGCCTGGTCTTCCAGACTTTCTTCTGGATCATGTTCTATATCTCCCACAGCTCAAGAGAAACTTGTTGTTCTTGGTCCACATCCGCCAGCAAGGTCACTCCATTCATATGTTTGATGGAAAGCTTGAGGTAAGAAAAGCATCTGACCACTCACTTGTCATGAGGGGAATAGAAGAAGAAAGACTTCTCAAACTGCAAGGAACCTCTGCTCATGCACAACATTTCTCATATATTTCTCATCATGAAGAAGGTACACTTCCATCAAGTTTATTATGGCATGCTAGATTTGGACATTTAAACTATGACAGTCTTCGCTTATTGAAGAAAAATGGTGTTGCTGGTTTGCCTACAATTCTTAGGAAACATAAGCAATGTGATGCTTGCATTCTAGGAAAGCATAGCAAACAGTATTTTCATGATTCACATTCAAGAGCACATAGGAAGCTTGAACTCATTCATTCAGATTTATGTGGTCCAATGCTTGTTCCTTCTGCAAATGGAAATAAATATATCATGACATTTATTGATGATTACACCAGAATGTGTTGGGTTTATTTATTGAAGAACAAATCTGATGCCTTTCAAACATTCAAGAATTTTCATAAATGGATTGAAAATGATGCACAATCTCATATTGGGTCTATTCGCACTGATAATGGAAAAGAATATACATCAAATGAATTTGAAAACTATCTTCGCCAACATGGGATCAAACATTAAACAACTGTGCCTTATAATCCCCAACAGAATGGTGTAGCTGAAAGAATGAATAGAACAATCTTGAATATGGTACGATCCATGCTTTTTTTCAAAAATGTAAAGATAATGTTTTGGGCTGATGCTGTTCTATGTGCTGCATATATAAAGAATAGATGTCCATCTAATGCTATAAGAAATAAGACTCCTTATGAATTGTGGTATGGACATGTTCCTTCGGTAAAACATCTCAGGGTTTTTGGTTCCACCTGTTATGCTTTGATACCAAAGGTATACATAGAAACAAACTTGGTGCTAGAAGTTGTAAGTGTATCTTCCTGGGGTATTCAAACACCTACAAAGCATACCGCCTCTATGATGAAGTAAATAAAAAGTTTGTTGTATCTAGAGATGTAATTTTTCTTGAATCATCCAAATCTGACAATGTTGTTGAGCGGCAACTTGATTGCTTGGATAGATTCGCAAAAACGAAATCATTTCAGGAATTTGATAATCAGATTCCACTTCTTGAAGGGGGGATTCCTATACTAGATCAACATGTGGAATCTTCTTCTGAAGAACAATCTCCTCTGCATGAAACTCCAACAACGGATGATGCTTTAAGTGATGTAATTTATAGAATTGGGAGACTCAATCTTGATTCAGTCCCAACTCAATCAACAGAGCAGCTTGGACCATCTCAGAAAGGTCCGCCGAAGTGGCTGACAAAGACACTTGAAAGTGTTCATCTTGATGAAATTGGAAAAACAGGAACCAGAAATTCAAACCGAGAAAATGGAGGTGATGTAGATGACTCTAATTCACATGTTGATATGGATGTTACTTATGATTGTGAATTGAACTTGTCTACATATTTTGAACCAACTTCCTTCAAAGAAGCTGCTTCTCATGATGAATGGAAAGATGCGTGCAAAAGGAGTTGCCCTCATAAAGAATGGCACTTGGAAGCTGGTTGATCCTCCATTTGGAACCAAACCAATTGGCTGCAAGTGGGTCTACAAGAACAAGTACAAAGCTGATGGCTCACTTGACAAGCACAAAGCTAGGCTTGTGGCAAAAGGTTTTGCACAGAAGGAAGGGGTCGATTATGAGGAAACTTTTGCCCCCACAGCAAAATGGGCCACCATTCGAACACTCTTTGCACTAGCAGCTCAGAATGGTTGGAAAGTCCATCAAATGGATGTAAAAACTGCATTCTTGAATGGAGATCTAAAAGAGAATGTTTTTATGTCCCAGCCTGAAGGATTTGCTGTGAAAGGACATGAACATAAAGTATGCAAACTTGTGAAGTCCTTGTATGGCCTCAAACAAGCACCGCGAGCCTGGTATGAAAAACTAACTGAGCATCTTCTGAAACTCAACTTCAATCATTTTGATCTTGATGATGCAACTTTATTTGTCAAGAAAGTTGGCAAAACAGTTGTGTATCTTGTGGTATATGTAGATGATCTTTTAATGACAGGGAACAATGAAAGCTACATTGCATCCATAAAGAAGGAATTGGGGAAAAGTTTTGAAATGACTGATTTGGGCTATGTTCATTACTATCTTGGCATTGAAGTAACCCAACATCCAAAATCCATATTTCTTTCTCAAAAGAAATACATTGGAGATTTGTTAAACAGATTTGGCATGACAGAGTGCAATCCTCTTTCTACTCCAATGGAACAAAACTTAAAGCTCACATCTATTGAAGGAAAGGAATTTGAGGATGCAACAAAGTATAGACAGCTTGTAGGAAGTCTCATCTACCTCACTACTACCAGACCAGACATTTCATTTACTGTTGGAATCCTCTCCAGGTTCATGCAAAAGCCTTGTGAGGGACATTGGTCTGCTGCAAAAAGAGTTCTAAGGTACTTGAAGGGAACTCAAGACCTTGGAATCAAGTATACACAGGTGGACGACTTTAGCTTGATTGGATACTCTGATTCAGACCTCGATGGAGACAAAGAAACTGGGGTATCTACTTCAGGATATGCTATGAGTCTTGGATCAGGAGCTGTCTCCTGGAGATCACACAAACAATCAGTTCCAGCAGATTCCACAACAGAAGTAGAATACGTGGCAACAGCTGAAGCGACGAAAGAAATTGTGTGGCTCAGGGAAATTCTTGAAGATTTGGAGGTAAAACAAGTACAATCAACTCCACTCATGATTGATAACACCTCTGCAATAAAGTTGGCCAAGAATCCAAAGTTCCATGATCGAACAAAGCATATCAATACTAAATATCATCTGATTCGACATCATGTTGAGGCCAAAACAATCCATCTCCGTCATTGTTCCACAAATGAGCAAATTGCAGACATCTTCACCAAAGCACTTGGAAAGGAAAAGCTTGAACGATTCAGAATGATGCTTGGACTCACCAACATCCCTTCAGATTAAGGGGGGGAATGTTGACACCTAATCTTCATGATTGGGGGAATTTGTAAATAAATAAATTAGGAATGTGAACAGTCATCGGGAGATGAACTGAACAATCACTCCTAATGTATATAACAATAACCTACCTATGGAATAATTAGACTAATCAATTTTACTGCCTTTGGAGAGTTACTGCCTGGCCTGACAGATACCAGAGGCCAAAATCCACTGTTCTCTTTGTTGAAATATGTAACTAGGTTCGGTCTTCATAATTTCTATTGTAATCTTGATTTTATATATTTGATATTAAAGAGAAAAGAAATTTATTATTGTCATTCTTGATGCATGGGTTTCATGCTAAAGATAAATTTATTTGTAGGTCAAACACCTATTGAGTGCTCCTAGGTTTGTCATAGAATTATGAAGTCAAAATAGTCGTTGTCATACATGTAAGACCCCTTTGGGCATGTTGTATCTTGTAAATATTTTTTTTTGTAAAGTCAAAAGTGTGATAAAGACCCTCCAAGATAAAGACCCTCCTACAAGAAGGATCAAGTCGGCCTACAAGAAGGATCAAGTTGGCCTCATGGAAAGCGATTTGACCTTCAGAGAAGCCTATATATAAGAGACATTGACCTCACTTGAAGATCACTCACTCACCACACAAGAAATTTGATCAAGGAAGAGAAAGAGACCTAAAAGAGAGAAAAAGAGGAGGACTAAAGGAACGAAGTCTTTGAGTATTGTTTTTGGGCTATCTTCTCGTCACAAATGCGAAGATTAGGGCAACTTTACTACAACAAAGTCAAAGTTGCAGAAGAAACTACTGGGAAGTTGAAGTTGCAGAAGAAATTGCTAGGAAGTTGAAGTTGCTGGAAGGTCGAAGTTGCGGGGATGAAGTTGCTAGGTCAAAGTTGCTAGAAGTTGCTAGGTCGAAGTTGCCGCAAGTTGCTGGGTCGAAATTGTTGGAAGCTGCTAGGTCAAAGTAGCTGGAAAAGTTCATAAAGAAGGAGAAGTTTGACTTGGTCTTTGACAAGGGTCTTAGGTCTTCGAATTCGTCATCTGAACATTTTATGAGAAGAGAAGAAGTCTTGTGGGTTTTCCTCTCAAGAGAAGAGGTTTTGGCCTTGGCTTGCAGCATATATTTTGTGTCCTCTTGTCTATTTGATGCTCATAGTTTGGTAGTTGTTTGATGATAAGAACATAATAATAATCAAGTGGAAGAAGAAGCTAATCAAGTTAAGTAAAAATACATCATAGGAAGTTATCAAAGTAAGAAAAATCATCTTATATAGTTGCCCCTAGATTTCTCAACATGGTATCAGAGCTAAGGTGACAACAAAAAGGAAAGGCAACTTGAAGATCACATCATTGAAAAAGGATACATAAGGGTCGAGCACAAGGAAATCATTAAGGAGGACTAAGAAGCACCAAGGAAGAATACTCATCTCAAGGATCATATCATCAGAAGGAGAAGAAGACCTCAAATAAAGAAGGACTACACTTTTTTTTGAAGTCTCCATATTCTACATTTCTACATCCAAAGAAAGTAAGAAGAAGCATTGCCATCATCATTAAAGAAATCAAGGTGATCTCCCTCTCATTGAAGAAAGGATCACATTTCAAGCATACTTGAAGTAAGACATTTTCGTCAAGAAGGCATCTTCTATTATCAACATCATCAAGTTGAAGATATCATCATCAAGGAGCATCTTCACTTGACAAGTAAGTATCTTTATATTTATGTCTAAATCTACTATCAACATGACTTCATTCTGCAAGGAAAGCAATAAACTAGTTGGGTCATCGAATTTCCTCCACAAGGGGGCCAAGTGAACTTGGCCAAGGCTTGGGGATGGAATGTAGCAGCTAATGATGTTCCTATCCTGGACAAGGTGAGGGGTAAGGAACAAACAAGAATATTTACTTTGAAAGGTTGAATTGATCCTATTGAGGTCTAGCCCTAGGGATACCTAGGCAAAATCTGATCCTAGAGCTAGATCTTGGGATTCCCAGAGATTCCACCATTAGAATAGCCTCAAATTTGGAGGAGGGAGGGAACCCACGAGTGTAGTAACCCCTAGGAGATTGAATTTTTTTTCTTGGGTCAATTCCGGGAAATTGATGCCCTAGGTGACCTAATGGGGCTAGACTTGGGGAAAAAAGGGAAAATGGTAAAAGGAAGGTTAAAATGATCACTCATTTAAGGGACTAGTGCCTAATTCACTTGGGGATATGGAGTCAAGGATGGTGATGAGTAAGAACTTGGTTTCTTTATCAAGGAGGCCCAGAAAATCAACTTCATCCAATGTTGAGAGAAAGAAAAAACAAGGGACCTTCGAGCATTTATACTTCAAAGAAAACGATGCAAGCTTATCGAGACAAATAATCTCTAGGACATTTCATTCATATAACATTGGCCCATACATTAAATTAGCTAAAACATGCTCAGTTCCACATTTTGATTATGCAACAACTAGCCCTAATTTTAGCAGTATGCAGCAACAAGAATAATAACATCAAAATTCACTTACAATGTTATAGAGTATATCCAACCAGTGTTTTTTTCACAAGACAAAGCTCTAAGACAAGATAAATAGCCCAAATCCATACGGCAAAATTCATCTATCTCCAAAAAATATCCACCAAGGAAAAAATTTGAAGTTCTCTATGATTAGAGAGATCCCAATTCAAGTGATGATACAAATGAATGTATCTATCATCAATATATAGCCTCCTAAGGAACTCGAATTAGCTTATGGGCCTACCTTAGCCCCTAATGATAAAATAATATGCAAATAAAACCCCTGTTGGTGACAAGCCCACCAAACTAGCTCACAAGTGTAAAAATAAGCCTCACAAGGGGCCAAATAATGATATGTGCATGTCATAGGGCCCTCCAAAGGCTCAATAATATCCTGAAGTATCATATTGAGGAACAAATTCCTCGGAATATGATGGACAAGGTGGTGGCCCCTTGTTCTCCAAGTAGTAGACCTATGGTGCTCCTAGTGGGTCTAAGGGCACATAAATGACCCCACGGGTCTCCATATGAATCAGAGATGTCTGTAGATCCTCTACAAGGGTCCGAGTGGTGGAATGAATGTTTCCATGACATCGTACAAGTCCTGTGACACCTGCGAAGAGTGTGGGGCTCCTATGGGGGCTTGTTGGACATAATGTACCAAGCATATCACCATCATCCCACAAGTGGATTGTTAGTCGTCTTTGAACATCCATGAAGATCTGTGGAATGTTGTTTGCCGCTATGGAGGCCCATGGCTCTCTATGCACACCCTACATGTGCCAATGTAGACCTCTGCTGGTCAGGATATAGGGAGACCAAACCCAAATGGAAACCACCTATAATCCTGCATAAGATCCAATGCATCCCCTAGGCTTCCAGTACAACCAATCATTAAAATAATCGGGTAAAAGAGCTTACAAATCATGGATAACAAAGTGGGCATTTCATAATGGCATGCCCTTCTGTAGTGGGCTTTGGCATGTGCTAGTGTCTCCAAGCTCCAAAGGGGGTTAGCCAAGTACCTAATTAGGTGGTTTCAGCCCTTAAAGGGAATAGCATGTCCAAGGTACATCCCCCTAATGGGGGTGACAAGTGACAAATAAGTGAGATGGAATAGGAATGAGAGGGGCATCCCTGGACACATAATGGGGCATAAGGGTAGCTAGATAAGGGGAAGCCCACACCTGGGTATGTAATGTATAGGAGAGAGCAATCGTGGTACATGAGGTGCCCCGACCTTGATTTTTCCACCCTTCTTTATATGCATTTTTACCTTTTATGAATTTTCTTTGATTAACTGCTCAGGGCTCAAAGGACAAGAGCATGATGTGTAAGATATAGCAGTGGTTACCCCTTTAAGGTAGGGCGGTTCATTGCCATCTAGGGGTTGGGACAATCATGGGTTCCTGAATGATAAAGGATGCTCATCTAGGGCCTATGGAACCATGGTGATGGCCATGGATGGGGTAGAGCTTATGTATGGGCTTTTGTCCATGTGCTAATTATTTTTGTCCCAACTATCCTTTGCATTTTGTAGTACAACTTCTTGTTAAATGTGGCCAATTATGCTTTTTCTTCTTTTTTTAATTACTTCAACCTTCGGGGCATCATTCTAGGCCCGACCCAAGGTGGGGGGCAAGGGATAGGGAGGCTCGCCCTATGTGGACCTAGGTGGGAGAAATGATGAATGGGGTCTAGTGAGTGGAAAGGGAGTAATATATGCGGCTAAAGGAGTAGGACCACGCAGCCAATGTCCGAGTTTCCCAAGTAGTACCACCCTAGAACCAAATGGTCAATAAAGGAGATCCCACGAGACTAAGATCCGAGGGTCACAACCAAAAGAGATCAAGGAGACAAGAGTACAAACTAAGTCCACTCTTTCCGCCAAATCCCCCATCAATTCATACCCATAAGTATCCATGATAAGTAAACTCGATACTCAATTACCAAATGACAAGACATACCTTTAGCTTCAGGAGGCCCACCTTCAAACATACGATCAATATAGGTGGGTGAGGGACCACATGGTTGGCTCAAGTGGCAAAGAATTGGCACAATTAGCTAGTAGGAGGCATCAAGGGGTTGTTGGCTGTCGGTTGGCGCTCATCGTGGAGAAAAAATTTCGCCTAGGGATATCACCCACAAAGTGGTGGGTAATAGTTCCTATGATGAAGGAACCGTTACCACTCAAACCAGTAGAGGACCTAAAAGGGGTTCCTAAGAGGGCAACTGCTAGGTGAAGGGCAACGGTGGAGGCTTAGCCCACTGTCACCACAGCTAGGTCTCCCTCCTCTTTATGGACTTTCACTGATGGGAGGAGTTCCGATAGTGTAGGGATCACTTGTAAAGTATGTGTCAATGGATAGGTGGAAAGTGACCCTGGAAACCCTTTACCAAGGGTGGAGTGAAGAATGGAACTTGCATGCTCTTTAAGCAAGGGACTTGGTCCTCCAGGGGGTAAGGGGTGAGGATTGGAGGGTTGAGGGAGAAGGAGTAGGGTTATAGACGAGGTTCTCAATCCCTATAATCCTTGGGAAACTTGGATTCCCAAATGGTCCTTGACAAATAATCTTTATTGAGAAGTGGGACCATACAGGACCAAGTGGACCTAGCCCGTGTTCGGGGATGGAATGCAGCAACTAGTGATGTTCCTATCTTAGACAAGGTGAAGGGAAAGGATCAAACAATAATATTTACTTCAAAAGGTTGAATTGATCCTGTTGAGCTCTAGCCCTGGGGATGCCTAGAAAAATTCAATCCTAGAGCTAGGGCTTGGGGTTCCTGGAGATTCCACCGTTAGAATTGCCTCAAATTTGAAGGAGAGGATCGGGACCCACTAATGCAGTAGCCTGTAGGAGATCAAAATTTTTCCTTGGGTCAATTCTTGGGAAATTGATGCCCTAGGTGACCTAATGGGGCTAGATGTAGCGAAAAGTGGGGAAATGGTAAAAGTTGGGTTAAAATGATCACTCTTTTTGAGGGATCAGTGCCTAATTCACTTGGGGATATGGAGTCGAGGACGATGATGAGTAAGAACTTGGTTTCTTGATCAAGGAGGCTCGAAAAGTCAGCTTCATCCAATGTTGAGAGAAAGGAAAGAGAAGTGACCTTCAAGCATTTATACTTCAAAGTAAATGATGCAATCTTATTGAGACAAATAATCTCTAGGACATTTCATTCATATAACACTGGCCCACACATTAAATTAGCTAAACCATGCTTAATTCCACATTTCAATTATGCAGCAACTAGCCCTAATTTTAGCAGTATGCGGAAACAAGAATAACAACGTCGAAATTTACTTACAACGTTATAGAGTATATCCAACTAGCATTTTGTTTGTATGAAAAAGCTCCAAGACAAGAAAAATAACCCAAATCCATACATCAAAATTCATCCATCTCCAAAAAATATCCTCCAAGGAAAAAATGCGAAGTTCTCTATGATTAGAGAGATCCCAAATCAAGTGGTGATCCAAATGAATGTATCTAACATCAATATATAGCCTCCTAAGGAGTTCGAATTAGCCTATGGGCCTACATTATCCCCTAATGATAAAATAATGTACAAATAAAACCCCTATTGGTGACAAGCCCACCAAACTAGCTCACAAGTGGAAAAATAAGCCTCACAAGAAGCCAAATAATGACATGTACATGCCGTGGGGCCCTCCAAAGGCCTAATAATGTCTTGAAGTGCCATAGTGAGGAATAAATTTCTCGAAACATGATGGACAAGGGGGTGGCCCCTTGTTCTCCAAGTAGTAGACTTATGGTGCTCCTAATGGGTTTGAGGGCACATAAATGACCCCATGGTTCTCCATATGAATCAGAGATGCCTTTAGATCCTTTGCAAGGGTCTGAGTGGTGGAATGAATGCTGTCATGACATCGTACAAGTCCTGGGACACCTTCCAAGAGTATGGGGCTCTTGTGGGGGTTTGCTGGTCATAATGTACCAAGCATATCACGATCATACCAAAAGTGGATTGCTAGTAGTCTTTGAGCATCAATGAAGATCTGTGGAGTGTTGTCTGCTGCTGTGGAGGCCAATGGCTCTCTATGCACACCCTATATGTGCCAATGTAGACCTCTGGGGGTTAGGATCCCGTATAGGGAGACCAAACCCAAATGGAAACCACCTGTAATCCTGAATAAGATCCAATGCATCCCTTAGGTTTTCCAATACAACCAATCATTAAAATAATCGTGTAAAAGAGTTTACAAACCATGGATAACAAAGTGGGCAAATCATAATGGCATGTCCTTCCGTAGTGGGCTTTGGCATGTGCTAAGCAGCTAGTGTCTTCAAGCTCCAAAGGGGGTTAGCCAAGTACCTTATTAGGTTGTTTCAACCCTTATATGGGATAGTATGTCCAAGGTACATCCCTCTAATGGGGGTGGCAAGTGATAAATAAGTGGAATGGAGTAGGTAATGAGAGGGGCAACCCTGGGCCACATATTGGGGCATAGGGGTAGTTGGATAAGGGGAAGCCCACACCTGGGTATGTAATGTGTAGGAGGGAGCAATCGTGTAACATGAGGTGCCCTGGGCTTGATTTTTCCACCCTTATTTATATGCCTTTTGCCTTTTATGAATTTTCTTTGACTAACTGCTCGGGGCTCAAGGGACAAGAGCATGATGTGTAAGATGTGAAAATTCTTAGTTCTAACAATCTCAGGAATCCTACTGCAACCAATTGAATCTACTTCGCTTAGATTGTAAATTACATTACAAGCTTATTTCAGATTTCTTCTTGAAACATTGAAGTAAATTACTGAAGCATACTACACCAATTAAATATGATTCTGAAACATAGAAACTGAGCAAGGAAAATAGAAACACATAGGATAGTTATTTTTCGACAAAAGTCCCCGGAAAAACCTAGTGTGGGAAAACCGGTGTAGCAGCTCTGAAGGTTTATTATTATTAAGCAGTAGGAAATTCTGAATACATCACTGAATATCTCACATGGTTATTCAGTTACAGAGAAATACTGGCAAAAGCTTTGTGAGTTTACCTCACACAATCACTAAGAAAAAGTCTCGGTTGTTCCGCTGTTGGATGAGGTGCCCCTGGCAGGCTCTGTGCTATCACTGCACTGCCTCTACGTTGTCCCAGCGTCAACCCTTTCAAGCACTGCGTCACCAAATTGGGGAATTGATTAGTAGCCCAGAGTCACTACTCTCAGCCTCCCGGTCTCACATCATGGGTTCCAACTGTTGAAATTGACCCTCTGCTCTGACTTTCGACTTTCTCTCTCCCTCTGCGCTTCTTTCGTGTGGCCCTTCCAGCCCTACGTGAAGGCTCCTGGATCACTCACTGCCTCTCTCTGCTGACGTATCTTTGGCTGAGAATCTCTATCTCCGGAGGCCGCTATCCCTACCCCTCAACTACAAGAGATCTCCTTAATCGATTTTTCCTCCTGAGAACTTCTCACCTCAGAAAATCAATTTTCTCAATCTCTCTGTGTATTTTCCAAATGACCCTCAAGCCCCTTCTTATATCTTCCTGTTGGAGAACCAACAGCCTAGATTAAAGCATAATCAAAGGCTCAGATTGTTTTGGCCTGATTTGTGGCTTTTTCTAGAAGTTTCACCCCTGATTATATTAATGCCCATTAATATTCTAATTTTCCTAAGTTTAAACTTAGGAACCCCATTAAAAATATTAATTATTTTAATGAAATCACTTCTAGGTGGAATTTCGCAAAACGCTTTATGGGTTCTTTGGAATGCATGTGCCCAAGCCTCCTTGCAAAATTTGAGGCCTAGAGCACATCCAATGCTACCCCAAATCAACATAAGATATAACAATGCTTACTTCTTTTAAGTAGGGTGGTTCATTGCCCTCCAGGGGTTGGGACAATCATATGTTCCTGAATGATAAAGGAGACTCATATAGG
The DNA here is from genome assembly GCA_031772625.1 of Pinus tabuliformis. NCBI lineage: Eukaryota > Viridiplantae > Streptophyta > Pinopsida > Pinales > Pinaceae > Pinus > Pinus tabuliformis. Next base: position 1,282,356,593 of record CM062818.1, on the reverse strand, counting down.
GCCTATGGAACCAGGGTGATGACCATGGATTGGGTGTATTGGCTTTTCCCCACGTGCTAATTATTTTTGCTCCGACCATCTTTTGCATTTTGTGGTACAATTTCCTGTTAAATGTGGCCAATCATATTTTTTTCTTTTTCTTTTTAGTTTCTTCAACCTCTAGGGCATCATTCTAGGCATGATTTAAGGTGGGGCCAAGGGGATAGGGAGGCTAGCCCTATGTGGACCCTGTTGTCGCATAGATTGTCATGACAACACTCAAACCAGGGGCTGTCACCCTGATCCCCGATCTCTCCGTTTAAACCGTCTCCCGTGGCTAAAGGGGGTAGACCCTATGGGATGAATGAAGACCAACTGTGGACTAGTTGGGTTGGGAGACAGAACAAGGCGATTTAGCAGATTGATTTTAAGAATTAATGTACCAGTGCCTTATGGAGCTAATGATTAAATGATTATTTATTTAATATTGCACAAATATGAACCTTGTAAAACAATCATTTATCAAATAACCCAAGCAATGTAAGATATCCAATAAATTCACAATTGCTTTAACGATGATCCAGCAATTAAACTTCAAGAAAAATTAAATACTTTAAATGATCATAAAATTTAAATGTGGACCAGATTTCAAATAGTTAATCTCCAGATATAAACATTAAGTGTGTTTAACCATAGAGAAATGGAACATAGAGACACCAAAAATGAAATTTTCAATTTTTTGTTAAACTTTTTCAATATATATATATATATATATATATATATATATATAATTTTTATATTTTTATATAAATAAAACAAAATTAAACTAAACTCAACTGAACTCAAAATTATTAAAATAAAATCCATTAAAATCTAAAATATTAAAAATTTTTATGATTTTTTTTTTTTTTTTTTAAAGCTTAAAATGAAATAAAATTGAAATCTAAATAGAATCTAATCTAAAACTAAACTAACACCTAACTTAAAAAAAATCAAATATTAAAGTAACCTAACTCAAAAAGAATTCTTTATGCCTTTTTTTATTTTTTAACTTTTTATGACTTTTTGATATTGTTTTTTTATTTTTATTTTTCTTTTTAAATCAAACTTCTAAAAAAAATTAAAACTAAACAACCTAAACATGAGCTAACGTATATCGAACAAAATAAAACTAAACTAAAGCTAAACCGAAAAAAACATGAAACTTAATTCTAATCTAAATCTTATACTATACAAAAATTGAAATGCCTAACCGTATGTATATAAAAAAAGGTGAGACCTATAAAATCTAAAATTTAAATGAACAAAACTCAAATCTAAATCAGAATTAAATAGACTATAGGATAAAAAACCTAATCGTATCTGATTTTTTTTTTTTTTTTTTTTTTTTTTTAATTTTGTTTGCAAGTACGCATGAGGGATGCTTGGACGGCGGCAGATTGAGCAGCATCGAGGAAATGAATGCAGGAATGCTGGTAATGTGAATATGGGAGGAGAGAACTGAAGCTACGTTGATTTGATGAATTTTTTGTAGGTATGCGTGGAAAGGCAGCTCGATGGAGGGAGCAACAATGCGGGCTTGAATTTTCATGCAGATGAAGAGCTTGTATGGCAGCGTTTGGACAGAAAACGCTGCGCAGAGAGGAGAAATGCCGAGCGGTGGCTGCGCAGGTCGAAAATGCAGCCAGACAGGGATGATACGCTGGTCAAAGAGTGAGGAGCGGATCACTGTAGCAGAGGATTGGGTAGCGGGTAAAGAAAAGCGCATGGAGGAGCTGCGTGAGGGACACGTTCAGGTCCAAGACAACGTAGAGGGAGGCAGCATATAAGTGAGACAGATAAGTTGATGAATGTAGTGGATGCAGAGAAAAATGCGTGGAACAACAAAGAAGAATGGGGTTATATGCAGAATGAGGGACTGAAATCGAAATATATATATATTAAAAATAAAAAATAAAAAAATTGAACTGTATGGTGTGTGGATGTGCAGAAGAAATGCAGCATGAATGGAGCTGGGAGAAACACAGGTCTTTTGCAGGTATGGCAGCACTGGAGTTGAAATGAATGGAGGACAGGCTGTGTGTAGGGGCAGTTGCTTGTGGTAATATATAAAAAAAAGAATGCAGATTTGCCCTAAAATTTAAAACGTTCCTGTAACACCATGAAATCCCAGGATGCCAGAGTATAAAAAAGTTTCAAAAAATTTCTGTCCAAAATGAAATCCCAGGCAACAAACAGATAGCCTGAAAAAACCCTTGAATTTCTTCAGAAGTGGAAGGACCTCAGGATAGAACAGCCAGAAAAATGCAGATCTGGAAGCTTGGACAGCGCACACTTAAAAAAAAAAAAATCGAAATCTTTCTGCGAAAAGGACACCCCAGGTAACAGCAGACGGATAGCTTGAACAAACCCTCGAATTTTTTTTAGAAAACTTGAAGATCTTTTGAAGAATATCCCTGCAATTTTTTTTTAAGATTTGTACCTGCAACTTGCAATGGCAAAAACAGAACACCGAGAAGTGAAATGTGCCAGAAACAAAACTGAAAACCCTAAAACCAGCGAAAAATTTACAGTATTTATAGTTCAGAGGCTCTAAATAGCCAGATTTGTCAATAATCATAGTAATATTATCAGAATTTAATTTTAATGTGAGATACTTCAGAAAACCCTTCATGCATTCATAAAAAATTTCAAATGATAAGCCTGGGATTAAAACTGGTTGGGCTCTTTCAGAAAACGCAATCCGGGAGTTGGTTGGTTCAGCTGAGAACTTCTCCGTATGCCTGGTAATCTGAAAAAGGGATTTCCTGCACAGCTTAAAATCAACCATTAACATAGAGGGAGAAAACAATAGTGAAATCCAGATCAAATGGAGATACTTGCCATTATATTTCCTGTGCTTAATGTTATATGAATAACTGAAGCCAAATCATAATTAACTACTTAAGGTCAATGAATAATCTTGAGTCAGGATCACTCAAATCTATCTTGCATTTCTTTCTAGGCCTAGTTGTGCATTCATTAACATACCTCCAACCATAAGCTTTGTTGATACAAAGATAGGAGCACCCTTCATCTCTTATAGCTTGCGAACGCTAGACCCTCTCTAGTGGTTAAAATGGTGACCTTATAGTTGTCAAAGCCACAGTCTCTGCAGCGCCGAAGGCACCGGGTATGTTAGATTTCATGGGGAGGTATCATTAACCAAGCCTTTGCTTGCTTCACCTTGACTTCTCTCTGCCACTTACTTTTGAGACTAGCCTCAAAATAGATAAGGATCAAGGGATACACTTAGCTAGGCATATAATTAAAATCAATCAAGATTCTTGCATTACACCTAGGTCATAGGATTTGCATAGCATATAAGATAGTTAAGCATTTAAGCAACGGTTGTTCATTTGGTCACCTAGTTCATAATTGATCTAAAGCAAGTAGTTGACTCCATAAGGCACTTGTCTCATATATAAATCCTATGTTGCCAGGAAACATGGGTTAGGGGACGGGGTACGTCATTTTTTGAAACATGGTGCGTGGGTTCGTCGAGGGTATATTATAATTTATATATAATATATAAATATTATATTATATAAATTGTAATATATATGAATTTCTATATTTATGATTTAAACTTTAAATATTTAAACATGCACATCATTGAACATTCAACATTCACAATGAAATTTCAAAATTTCTAGTTTGATATCAAGTGCATGTTGGAAACACTGAGAGGGGGGGTGAATCAGTATGCCTTAGCAATAGCGCTTTTAAATCTTTTCATAGCATTAGTTAATATTCAATTATTATTAATGTTTATGCAGTAATAATAATAAATAAAAGAACACACTAGGCACAAGAATTTTAGGTGGAAAACCCCCTCTGGGTCAAAAACTACCGAACGCTTTTCTAATAAATTCTTTAATCTTCAGCCCCAACTGAAATGAAAGCAACAACTTCCTAGAATTATAGAAAAACAATCTTCTCTAGCTCCCACTGAAGGGACGCCCCAACGCCCTGGTTTCTTCAGTAATCAACTGAATGGATGCCCCAACAACCTAGCGAGCCACAACTCGCCTTAGCACCACCCTACCACCCTGAAGTGTTTCCAGGCCCCAACCTGTAGGTGACTTCATTCACCTGCCTAGCACCACCCTACCACTCTATAAAGACAAAAATTAAATATAAAAGTGTGGACTCCCGTACCAGGGACAATGATCCACGATACAATATGATTTACACTGATTTTGACTGAACACACAATCACACTATGACCTGCAACCCAACCATGACATCATCCCAATAGAGACTCCTATACCTCCCAATAATGCCTTTTCGACTCTAGGCAGATTGAATTTTTTACAATAATGACTCTTCCAATGATGACATTTTTACAAATGACTCTTTTACAACTTTACAATGATGACTCTTGGCCTTGACACTTCTTCACAATATACTGATGGTTGTCATGTCTTCAAAGGATGTCCCGCTGCAATGCTTCCTTTGATTTGATACCTCTTCTCTTGAATTCTTGCTTGAAGTTGTACTTGAATCTTCTTCTACCTGCATGCAAAATTTGCCCGACAGAACCAATCCCAAAACAAAACAAAATACCCTTCAACTTACCTCTGCCTGCAAAACACATTTAAGTGCATAATAATGAATAAATACAAATTAAAATTACAATGCAGACTTGAAGTGTGCTTGTCACTTTTGTTGTTGACTTGTTGCAGCAGTAGAGAAAGACTCCCACTCTTGATATAGGCCTAGACTCTATGCAAGACTATATCCAAAACTGACCTAAAGATGTATACAATAAAAACTGATGACAGAACATAGACTTGTGATGGACCAAGTTCTAAGTACAACAACAGAGACCATTCTATCAACTATGACAAGACAAGTAACAGGAACTTACAACATCATATAGATTTAGCAAACTTGGTGTAGCATCAAGAATATGTAGCATAAAATGTGTAGTATCAAGAATAGGACATCCGAAAAACTATTTGTAACATATAGAGACATAGAGATATAATTGAGACACTATATATACTTACGTTGTCCTGCAAAAACATATGTCAGAGATGATACTCAAAATTCAAATGTAAACACTAATCATACATACCTTGTTGTAGGAGACTTACCCTTGACTGTTGATGTGTGGTCCTTACTGTAGTGACCTTTGAATGTATGTTTTTTCTTGCCTTCTAGGAGCTCGATATTGAATTTGTTGTATCTATGTAATTTCGGATCTTCAGGGTCTGAAATTTCGTCCTTTGGTAGCCATCTGAGTCCTCTTTCCAACTCCATAGGTCTGATCAAGATTGGATTCTTCAAGAAAGAGTTATGCCCAATCTCCCACGATGACCTGATTATACACTGGTTCAGTAGAGCAAACTTGTACGAAGTGCCACATGCCATTGTTGTGACCTTCAGCCCTAAAAACGCTACTCAACAAACTACAGTCTGTCATCTTTCTATGACTATTTACGAAATTTGAATCCAATGCTCAGAGAGAAAGTTATGATGATTTTCCCAACGTCACCTGTTTGACATGGAATTCAGGAGCCTGCAAAAACCCTAACTTCCTCAGATCATATCTCTGAAAATATAGCGAACCAAGATCTGAAATTCGGTCATGAGGTTCATCAAGATTTCAGCTCAAATGGGTTTTAATTTCAGCTTCTGAAGCTTCACAGAAAAAAAGTTATAGTGAAAATGCCACGATGACTTGTTTGAAGCCACAAAATCCCTACTAGAGGAGGATATGAGGGTCATTATTTATATGAATGTCTTGAGTTGAGAGGGTCCTCAACAAGTGAACGTTGGAGGGATTTTAGGAGCGAAAAAAACATTATTAATTATTGACTATTCAATGACCACAACCAATTATGAGTGCCATGCCACAACCCCATAGGGTTTTAGCCCACTAACTGGGGTTACTAACTTCAAACATGAATATCTCTCAAACCGTGAAGAATTACTTGGTGTGCTATATATCAACAAAAACATCTCGAAGAGTAGAATCCATCTAGAAGATCCTTGACTCGGAATAGAGTAAGTTGTCAAATCAAAATGCCCACGCAAGATCGGGAAAGCCCTTAGTGCTGCTTGGGTTGACATCAATGACAACAACTGATCAACAGTGCAAATTGGAGTTTACATATTAATAAGAATCATGATATACATCAATTGTCATACAACATTCAAAATTTTCCTTAAGGCATCTCCAGACAAGAACTAGGAAATTTTAAAGTACTAAAATAAAAATAGCTAATAGTGAACAATGGCTTCCTCAAGTCATGTCATCAACATCCATGTCATCAGCATCACTTAAATCTTCAGTTAGCATGCTCTCCAGGTAGGAATCGCTCTCACCTTGAGGCTCTTGCTCATCCATAGCAACTAGAGGTAGCTCAATAAGGCCATCTGATTGTATTTCCTCATCCACACACATAGCATCATCTGTATATTGGTCCCATCTCTTGAAAGGACCCTCCTTGTACCCAGGGTCTTTTTGAGATATGAGAGGAAGTGTGTTATCAATGTACATTAAGTTCTCTGCCTTCTTTGAGCCCAACCTATTTCTCTTTATTGAATAGATGAAGGCATAAGTACTCCAATTCCTCTCGCAAGTTGAACTAGCTACCTAGAATATTGGGGGAAGCACATTAAATTAATTAAAAATAAAAACTAAAATGAACCTTGAAGAACCCCAAAGAACCCGATTTTGGGGTTCCAAGTACCCATCATTAGGGTTCTCTGTACCCATCAAAACAAAAGAACCCAAAAAATCTTAATGAAGAACCACGTTCTTCATAGAAGAACCCAATTCCTATGGGTTCTTCTCAGAAGCACCCGTACCCAAATTCGGTAATTGGGGACGAGAACCCTACCCCCGTGTTCACGAACCTGTGCAACATAGCATAAATCTAATCAAATCTTTAAAACTTGCTAAAATCAGCCAAGTGGCTAGGTCATTCAATCGCGTCTCCCGGACTTGTTGGTTGCCAACGAGGATTGCATTCTCTCATTTCATAGAGACTACCCCCCATAGCCTACTGTTGGGAGATAGCTAGAATGGAGAGGTCAGTGATCAGAGTGACAACCCTTGACTTGAGTCATTGTTGCACTGTACCTGTACAATCTAAGTGACAACACTTCCGAAGACTCAAAAATGTTTGATATTTGTTGGTCTTCCCCTCCATGGCTCATACAAAGTCTTATCACAGTTGCTTCTAAGCAATCATCTATTCAAAGGTACATTGTTGTATCAACTGCCAGAATCCAAAATTTGTTGTCCAATTTTGAATCATTTAGCATTGATCTGGCCATTTCTTCTACCATTCTCTTTTTCCTTTCAATGAATCTATTTTGTTGTGGTGTCCTAGCTGCTAAAAACTCTCTTTATTCCATGTTCCTCACAGAAGTGTCGAAATGCTTTGGAGGTGAATTCTCCACCGTTATCTGATTTCAAACATTTGATCTTCAAATCAGTTTCATTTTCAACCATTTCCTCGTAGATTTAGAAACATTGAAACGCTTCGGACTTTTTCTTCAAAAAGCTGACTATTGTCATCCTGATATAGTCATTAGTCATAAGCATGAAGTACTATTCACCATCTAGTCCTTTAGTTTTCATCAATCCACATAGATTAGTGTGTATCAGTTCCAATGGTTTTGATGTGGAATGTTCCTTGTTCTTGAATTCAACTCTTGTCTATTTTCCATGTCTGCAATGTTTACATGTAGTACTGCTTTGTCTCAAAATCTACGACATTTCTCTACCTCCTTTTCACTGATTCTGGCAAGGTTTTCAAAGTTATATGACCCATCTATTTGTTCCGGAGCCAACTTTCATCTTCTTTCGCCAAGAAACAACCTTTGTCAATAGTCTCGTCCAAAGTGTATATGTCCTTTAGAGTCCTAGTTGCAGTAGCCACCAACTTGCCAGATTTCTCTCTTCTTATTTCACATTTCTTTGAGTCAAAGAGCAACATATGTCCCTTATCACACATTTGACTTACACTCAGCAGACTATGATTCATATTTTCAATAAGAAGCACATCCTTTGTTGTAGCATCCTTTCCTCCAAGCTTGATTATGTCTGTTCCTATAACGTTTGCAGATCTGTCATTTCCAAAGGATATTGTTCCATCCTTTCCTTCTTTCAAAGATATGAATTTATTCCTGTCTCCGGTCATATGCATTGAGCAGCCACTATCAACATACCACACATTTTTCTTTCTTTGAGATTTTAGGGCAAGTGCGCATCTCTTAGTTTTCTTCCTCCAAACCTAAGCATTTTGATTTTGCTGTGATTCCCTTGGGGGAGCAGTTAGCCTGTAATCTTTAGCCAAATATCCAAAGTTGTTACATTTATGGCATTCTACTTCATTGCTTAAATATCCAAACCTATTGTAGTTTTGCCTGTAATCTTCTCGAGAGTTTCTGGGATAATCATTTTTGACAGACCTTCCAAAGTTTCTTTTGCTCCTATCATAGGCCTAGCAATTTACAACTTTATGTCCAAAATTTCCACAAGAATAGCAGACACCAAGAAAGATGGTTTCATGCTTGAGAGGGGGAGACCTTCTTTGTGGAGTTGTTCTCCAAGAGCCTTCTTACTACTCTTGAGCTCTCCGTTTTGTTGGAAAACCTCTTTTCTTCTCAATAGATCCTCTAGTAATTTCTACATGAGATTTATGTCTGTCTCCCTTTTCTGTCGGGGAGGAGGTCATGCCTTTTACGAGTGTTTCCCTATAGCCCAATCATGTCTTGTCACTATTCAACCTTTGATTGTTGATGAGCTCATCCAATGCTCTGGAGCTATTTGCAAAGTTATGCTGACAATTTCTTCTTTGTGCTTCCTTTCGTAGAGGGACTATCTCTGCTTCTAAGTCTTCCCTTGCCTTGTTTCTTTCTTCCAATTCTCTCCCTAGTGATTCTTCAATTTTTCTAGCTTCTTCCCACTGTACTTTAAGGCTGCTAATGGTTTCACTTGATTCTTCATTCTTCTTGTTGCGGCTTCTAGCATGTTCTTTTACTTCTTTTAATTCAACTTCCAAATATTTGACATTTCCTCTTTCAACCTTAAGATCCTTTATAACGTTGATCATCTCGTTTTGAAATTCGATCTTGTCCATCTCTTCTTCATCTCCTACTTCTTCTTCAGGAGTTCCTTCCTGTTGTCCCTTGTTGATTTGGGGTAGTATCGGAGGTGCTCTAAGCCTCAAATTTTGCAAGGAGGCTTGGGCACATGCATTCCAAAGAACCCAGAAACCGTTTTGGGAAATTGCACCCAGAGATGATTATATTAAAATAATTAATATTTTTAATGGGGTTCCTAAGTCTAAACTTAGGAAAATTAAAATACTAATGGGTATTGGTCTAATTGTGGGTGAATCTTCTAGATAAAGACGAAGATCAAGTCAAAATGATATGAGCCTTTGATTAGGAATTAATCTAGGTTGTTGGTTGTCCAACAAGAAGATGTAAGAAGGGGCTTGAGGGTCATTTGGAAAACACTCCAGGCAAATACTCAGTTGCCCAAGCAAAATCGATTTCCTCATTGGTTGAAGTTCGTCAAGAGAAAATCGATTCAAAGGGAGAGTTGCAAGTGGAGGAGAGACAAAGAGGGTTCAACATCAGTTAGGAAGACAGGGACGAAGACGCAGAGCAGTGAGAGGACAGCACTAGGCAGATTGACTCTGGGAGTGTGAAAAATCCTACTACTTAAGGAACCCCTACTGCAACAAATCTGAATATACTTCACCTACTTGATTTTTAAATTACATTCATCAAGTTATTCTTTTGAATACTGAAGCAAATTACTTCTACGGCCTACACTAATTAAATATTTGATCTCATGAAACAGAAACTAGAGCAAAGAACAAGATACATAGGACACACTTATTTTTGGACACAATAGTCCCCGGAAAAACCCAATGCAAGAAAACCAGTGCAGAGTTCTGAGGGTTTATTATTATGCAGGAGAAATATCTGAATACAAATCTAGGATGTTCATCTAGCAATCCTTTAAAAAGAAAAATACTGGAGGGAACTCTGAGTGAGTTTTATCTCACTTCACCCGGAAAAATTCTGGTTGATTCAGCACAAGACTGGCTAACCCCAAGTATTTCTGCGTTGGCCCTGCGTCATCTATCCCGACTGTTCCGGCAATTCTATATTCTATGTGACAGGCAACATTTTAGCTCTGTGCTAGCCCTTTTGGTTCTGCGTCAGGATTGCGTGGGCCCAGACTGGCGCAGCGTCAATGTTTCCCAGCTACTATGTTGCCTCTCTGCAAGCTCTCTCCACCTCTCTGTCATTATTCTCCGGAAAGTCCTCTCGGATTCTCATTGCCCCTCTGCTGCTGAATGGTCACTTCGTTCGAATTTCTTAGCTTCCTAGCCCCAGAAATCGAACTTTAGATCAATTTGTTTTCTCCGTGTGTGTTTCTAAATGAACCCCAAGCCTCCTTATAATTTTCTCGTTGAGACTTCAACGACCGAGATTAAGTCTGTAATCAACGGCTAAGATTAAAACATGAATTGATCCGCCTTATAGATCATTCTCACTCATATTTTGATCAATACACATTAATATTTTAATTTCCCCGAAGTTTAGACTTAGGAACTCCATTAAAAATATTAATTATTTTAATAAAATACAATCTGGGTGGAATTTCACCAAACGGTTTCTAGGTTTTTTTAGAACTCATGTGTGTTAGCCTCTCCACCAATTTTCAAGGCTAGAGCACTTCCGATGCTACCAAAAACTAACAGGGAGAGGCAATGCTACCTTGGGTGACGCTAGCACTATGCGGGCCAGTCCAGGAGCCAGAGAAAATGACGTTGGGCAAGCTAAAGAGACGCTGAGGGTGGAGGAACTTCTCTCTCAGGTCAGATATCTGTTCAGGGATGTCTGTAATTTTTTCTCAGAAAGCCTTGTTCTATATTGCTGGGTGTAATTTGTACATGAAGATTTTTGCTGAAGAATAATAAAACCCTCATCTGTTGCACCGGTTTTCCCACATTGGATTTTTCTAGGGACAATTGTCCAAATATAACTTTTTCATTTTGATTGTTATTGCTGTCAGTGTTTTACTTACATTTACTTTCTGCAATGTTTTAATTGTGAAGGTTGCAGTAGAATATATTTCGATATTTGTCGTAAGAATATTGTAGATAACTTATTTCTGAGGTAATAAGTAGAAGAAATAATATTAATCACTGCAGTAGGATTTCTATTTAGAAATTTTCACATGGTATCAGAGCTACAAGGAAGCAGAAGAGAAAAGTCGGAGGATCCAGTGCTGAGAAGAGAAGGGAATTCGAAATTCTTGCAAGGGCAAAAATTCGAATCTCCCTGAGGATTGCACAATTCAAGCCAAGGAGATTGGATTTTGAGGGAAAACTCTCTTTGAGTGAGTCGACAGAGAGATAATTCTTTCCAATCGAAATTTATCAGTGGTAGAAGGATCAACGCAGCAAAAGATTCAGTAAGGAGGATTATCTCAGGTGGGACATAGTTTTTCCTACAACAGTTGTTGGGATAGGTTAGCATCAGAAATTGGCACAATATGGATACTCAAAGTGTCTCAGATTTATCTACTAGATTAGATGAAGAACTCGAATGCCTAGCAAATTCAGCATCAGTGGATGTTTGGTACATTGATAGCAGGGCTTCGACTCATATGACTGGAATACGAGAACATTTCTCGAACTATCAAGAAGAACAAATGGACTTCCAAATAACTATGGGAAACAGAACGAAATGTACTCCAATAGGGAGAGGCACCATAGCTTTTTAGACGGAAGCAGGAACCAACATCCGAGCCACCAATGTTCTGCATGTGTCAGGATTAGGAATGAACTTAATTTCAGTGTCCTAATTACAAGACAAGGGATATGATGTATACTTCACAGGAAAGAAAGTATATGTTAAGCATCTAAGCTGGAAGAAGAAAAAACAATTGGGGTTCGAAGCAACAAGTTGTATAGGTTGCAACTCAACTCGCCAATGGCATTGATAGGCAACAACTGTGATGGTGAGAAGGAGCAAAATGAATTATGGCACAGGCGAATGGGGCACTTACACCATGGAGCACTGAAGATGCTTAGAGAGACTGTTACAAGGGTACCAGTCCTTAGTAGTGAACATGATGACTTGTGCAGAGGATGTGTGCTAGGAAAGTATGCTAAAGCAGTGTTTTCCAGAAGTAACAATAGAGCAGAGTGTGTATTAGGATTAATACACTCAGATATCTATGGTCCTATGTCCACAAGAGCTCTTAGTGGTGGTGAATACTTAGTCACATTTATTGATGATCACTCCAAAAAAACCTGGATCTATTTCTTAAAGACCAAGGATGAGATCTTTGATTGTTTCCAAGAGTTTAAGGCTCTTGTTGAAAATATGACAGGGAAAAAGATAAAGGTATTGCATTCAAATACTGATGGAGAATATACAGACAAAGACTTCACAAATTTCTACGCAACGGAGGGCATCAAAAGAGAGTGGACAACTCCATATAATCCGGAGCAAAATGGAGTGGCAGAACGGAAGAAGACAACTATTGTTGGGGCAGCGAAAGCCATGTTGTATGATCAAGATCTACCTAGGTATCTATGGGCAGAAGCTTGCAACACGACAATATATATCCAGAATAGAACTCCCCATAGAGCATTGGGGAAGAGAACGCTCGAAGGAGTTTTCACAGGGAAGAAGCCAGAAGTCAGTCATCTCAGGATATTCGGAAGTGTGGCTTATTGTCACATTCCAGACGAGAAGCGTAGCAAACTGGATTAGACTACAAAAAAGGGCTATCTCATAGGATACAGTGAGACCTCAAAGGCATATTCCTGGCAGCAAGTGTTGATTTGGGGTAGCATTAGATGTGCTCTAGCCATGAAAATTGGTGGAGAGGCTAAAGCACATGAGATCTCCAAGACCCAGAAATGGTTTGGGGAAATTCCACCCAGTGAAGGAGATATTAAAATAATTAATATTTTTAATGGGTTCCTGAGTCTAAACTTAGGAAAATAAAAATATTAATGGGTATTAATATAAAACTGAGTTAGAAGGTTGTAAATGACATGGATCAAGCCAAATCTAATCTTAGTCGTTGATTAGAGATGTAATTTCGACCGTTGAAGACTCAAAGAAAAAGTATAAGAGGAGGCTTGAGGGTCAGTTGGAGATACACCAGATTGATCAATCGGCTTGATTTTCTAGAGCGGAGTTTGCTAAGAGAAATCAAACCAATGATCAGAGTTGCAACGAGGAGTAGTGATTGCATAGCAGAGAGGCAGAGATAGTGTCAGAAGACCAACGCAGAGGCAGAGAGGCAGACGCAGAGCCAGCAAAAGCCATGCAAAGGGCTAGAGGGCCTGTGTGAGTGACGCAGAGGCTGCAAAAGTGATGCAAAGGGCTAGAAAGGCTACGCAATGCATCAGGAGGCTGATGCAGAGGCTAGGAGAGCTAACGTTGAGCCTTAGAGAGACGCTGGAGAGAGTTTCGTGGAGCAGACTTTCAGAATATTTGCTTCTGAAGAGAGGTATTACTGCCAGATAGATTTCTTTGTCGGGTGAGCCAGTTTGGCACCCAGTTGTACTCAAGAAAAGCTGCTTAATAATAAAACCCTCAGACTTGCTGGATCGGTTTTCCCAAGTTGGGTTTTTCCTAGGACGATTGTCCAAAAATAACAGTGTCCCTTGTGTGTTTGTCTATTCTTTCAATTGATGATCTATAGATGATTGAGACTGCATTGTGTTTATTTTAGTATTTATATAGTTAAATAACTTGTTCGGTAATTACACAAGTAGGTGAAATAAATCAGATAGTGCAGGAAAATTTCTAATGGGTTAGACTTAGAAATTTCAACAGCAGGAAGATTGCAGTAAGACTGGATGCAAAGTTCATGGAAGATAGAGCTTTCAGGAAATCTCGTGAAATCCCTGTAGAAGATTAGTCAGGAGATTTTCGTTAGTCGAAGAGTAGCAGGGGCAGCAAGAAGGACAAGTAGGAGAGCATACACCTGGGTCGAGTACAGTGACCAGCACCAGTATCTCCTCAAAAGGAGGAAATACAGATGGTTCTCAATAGACAGAATGACAGGATCAAGAGGAAGAGTTGGTTGAGCCTCCCACCACCAGTTGTAGAACAAGCAGAGAAGTGCGGCAAACATTGAGGGATGCAAAGGAGTTTGTTGGAGCACCTAGAGTCGAGAAGAGACAACGTAGAAAACTAGATAGATACCAAGCATTGGTAGCTCAGGTTGAAGAACCCTCTAGCTTTCAAGAAGTTATTCAACACCAAGTATGGGTGGATGCCATGGTTGAAGAATACAACTCCATGATGAATGATGTTTGGGAAGTAGTACCTAGACCAGAAGATAAATCAATTGTATGATCACGATGGATCTACAAGATCAAGTATGCTGCAAACGGCACCATAGAGAAGTACAAGGCAAGGTTTGTAGCAAAGGGGTATGCTCAGAAAGAAGGAATAGACTATGAAGAGACCTTCGCCCCAGTTGCTTGATACACCTCTATCAAATCTATTATCCCTAGCAACTCAAATGGGAAGGGAGATTCACCAGATGGATGTCAAGACAACATTCTTGAATGGAGTAATAGAAGAGGAGGTGTATATAGAACAACCCGAAGGCTTCGAAACTCATGAGAAGAAAACTCATGTTTGTAGGTTAAAGAGAGCCCTGTATGGGCCCAAGCAGGCACCCAGAGCATGGTATTGTCGAATTGATAGTTACTTGCTGCAGTTGGGATTTGTCAAGAGTGATGTTGATCCCAACCTCTACTATTTGTTGGTAGAGAATGAGCCACTTATTCTGGTACTATATGTAGATGACCTGTTCCTAATTGGGTCATCTAGGCTCATCCAAGATTGCAATAAGAATCTTGAAGCCGAATTCGACATCAAGGACTTGGAATTGATGCATTATTTTCTAGGGTTGGAAGTTTGGCAGAAGAATGAGGAGATCTTCCTTGGACAAGGAAGGTACGTTACAGAAATTCCGAAGAGATTCAAAATGCAGGATTGTTGACCCATGGCTACTCCCATGATCACCAACTAGAAGAAAATAGATGCATCAGAGGACAAAGAAGTAGATCCCACCTTGTACAGGCAGCTCATTGGGTCGCTCATGTATCTGGTCAACACTAGGCCAGACATTTGTTTTGTTATCAACACTCTTAGTCAGTTCATGGTGGAACCAAACAAGGTGCATTGGGTAGCGGCAAGACACATTCTTAGGTATGTACGTGGAACAGTTGGATATGGGTTGAAGTACTCCAGATGGGAGGACGGCAGTTTGAATGGGTTCACTGATGCAGATTGGGCAGGTAATTCAGTAGACCGGAAAAGTACCTCAGGGTACTGCTTCAGTGTTGGATTAGGGATGATATCTTGCTGCAGCAGGAAGCAGAAATCAGTAGCACTGAGTTTAGAGAAGCAGAATATATGGTAGCCAGCACAGCTAAGTTCGAAGCCATATGGCTCAGAAAATTGCTTGTGAGCTTACTCAGAAAAAGGATGGAAGCGACCAAGGTTTACCAGCGATAATTAGAGTTGTATCAAACTCCCTGAAAATCTAGTATTTCATGATCGATCGAAAAATATAGATATCCGTTGTCACTTTATCAGAGGCTGTGTTCAGCGTGGGGCAGTACAGCTACAGTATGTTCCCACAGGAGAGAAGGTGGTCGATATACTCACAAAGGCTCTCGGAAGAGCTAAGTTCACTCAGTTCAGAGAGCAGATGGGTATGGTTGAAAATCCGTTTAGGTTTTTTCGAGGACAATTTTCCAAAAATAACTGTCATTTAATTGTATTTGTGTCAGTGTTTTACTTACATCTACTTTCTGTAGTGTTTTAATTGTGAAGTTTGCAATAGAATATATTTCGATATTTGTCGTAAGAATACTATAGATAACTTACTTCTAACGTAATAAGTAGAAAATAATATTAATCACTGCAGTAGGGTTTCTATTTAGAAATTTTCACATCCCTAACACTGAATAACACTCTTCCTGTGTCATTTTCTTCGTCACCATCACTCTCTTCTTGAAATGAGGAACTGTCTTCTTTAGAGAAAAAGATTTTCTTAAATCCTTTCTTCTTACCTTTCTTGGTGAATCTTCTTTGACCCTTCTTCCCTTTCTTGGGGGCTTCATCTTTGTTACCAGAGTTCTTATGAGAACATTTAGTTGCAAAATGACCAATCTCACCACAATTGAAGCATATTAATGGAAGTTTACCTTAAACCTACCTGTTCCTCTTTTCAACTTTCCCACAAAGTTAGCAATTTCTTTATTGGAGTATTCTTCTTCTTCGCAACAACTAGAGCTTGGTATTGATTCCTATTTATTTTTCTCGGTCTTCTTGGATGCTGTGAATGTTGCTTCTCTGTTAGATGGACTTTCTTATTTTTTCCTCATTTCATATGCCATAAGTATTCCATGCAATTGGTCCATGCTAAGCTTTTCCAAATCATCTCTTTCTTCTAGCACAAATACTTTAGCATCAAATCTCTCTGGAAGAGATCTGAGAATCTTTCAGACAACTACCTTGATTTCCATTAGTTCTTCGATGCTTCTATAACATTCACTATTTCATCAACACAAAGAAAGTAAGCTACAATGTTTTCCTCTTTGTTCATTTTCAACTACTCAAATTGACCTTAGTGGGTTTGGAGCTTGGCCTCCATTACCTTCTTGTCTCCATATTTTGAAGCTTGTCCCAAATTTCTTTTGCTAATTTGCAATGCATTATTTTGACATATATAGAATCTGACACACCAGTCATGACGGCATTTTTAGCTTTACCATGGCTTTTGTAAACCCTTCAGTTGTTATCATCTGAAGGAGGAACAATAGGTTCTGTTGACCACTACGTGTCAACTACCCATAGCAATACACCCCCTTTTTCGCAAAAGGGATAGCGCTTGATCAACATGTCCGTGCCATTCGACTGTCATCATCAGCTCGATCTTGTTATGTTGTAAACCCAGTCCTCATGTGTAAATTGTAAATAACCTTAGTAGATCTGAGTCATGTATGTAAATTGCCTAGGCAAACCTAATTTTCTAGTGATAATCTACATTTCGGAAGGTTTTTTGTCTCATGGGATCCATGGTCGGCAGAGTTTTCCTTCAGCCTAACCCCAAAGCCGGAATGAATTTTGTCATTGGAATCCTAGGGGAATCCTAGTGTGCTTCGGTCTATGTAAAAGTAATTTGGAAATAATTCTAACTATTTGGTTAGGTTACTACAAATTGCTTGATCTGCTAGATTATGTTTGTGTCGCAGAATTGAGTGGTCTATGAGGGTCTATGTCAAATGGGTTTTCCCCCTTGAGATGTAAAATTGTAAAAGTCATGATGTAAAGTGTCTTGAGGGTTAGAAAATGTTTTAATCCCCTCATAAGTCCTAAGTCCTTGGTCCTAGGTGATTTTTCCAAAGGCTAAGTTCGAGGATCCAAAAATAAAAATAAAAATAATAAAAAATTAAAAAATTAAAAAAAATAAAAATAACTAAAAAATTAAAAATAAAATAAAATAAAATTTAAAAATAAATAAATAAAAAAATTTGAAAATTAAAATAAAATAATAATAAGTCAAAATTTTGAGAAAATAAATGCAAGATTTTAATTTTTTAATATATTAAAATTCATTTAAAATTTCGACGGATGAAATTAAAAGAGATTTTGATCCTCATCGACGATCGAGATCATTTTGACATGGATCACTCGAACTAGTCGTTGGGAAATTTTCCTTTAAATAGGGTGTCAGGGGTCATTTGAGATCATTGGATCTTAGAGTCTGGTGCTAAAGAAAGCTCTCTTGTAGTCATTTTTTTTGTGCAATAAAAAAAGACTTTGGTGTTGAAAATCTTGATGGTGTTACTCTTCTAGAAATGCTGTAAGACATTTTATTTTTCTGCATAATTGTATTTTCAGCCATTGATAATAGCTTGATGAAGATTGATCTAGGCACAGGTATCTTCTCTGATCTCTGGGGTTTGAATGATAGTTTAATTTCTGAAATATAATGGTAGGTATCTCCATTTGATTTGAATTTTACTGTTGTTTTCTCCCTCTATGTTAATTGTTGATTTAAGCTGTGCAGGATATCTTTAGTTTTGAGTTTACCAGGCATTAGGGGAAGTTCTCATCTGAACCAACCAACTCCCAGATTGCGTTTTCTAAAAGAGCCCAGCTAGTTTTAATCCCGGGCTTATCATTAGAATTTGTGTTGCAGATGCATAGAGGGTTCCTGAAGCACCTCACATTAAGTTTAAAATTCTGAAAATATTTTTGTGACATAATGACAAATCTGGCTATTTAGAGCCTTTAATTTGTAATTACTGTAATTATTTAGTTGGTCTTAGGGTTTTTAGGGTTTCATTTATTTTTTACATTTTCAGGTTCTGGCTGTTTGTTTTCATTGTTTTCAGGTTGCAGGTACAGGTTTTGAAAATTTTGCAGGGATAATCTTCAACAGGTTTTCAATTTTTCTGAAGAGGGTTAGCTATCTGCTTGCTGGGGTTTCATTTCCGTAGGAAAATTTTCAATTTTTTTTTTTTTTAGGAAGGCTCTTGGATTGTGCCAAGTTTCAGCACTGCTATTTTTTTTACTCAGCTCCTTCCCTCAGCAATCTGCCCAAGTATCATTGTCACACCTCTGGCCAGTCTCTACCTACAGATTTGTGCAAAATCATGTTCATCTTATGTAGCTCCTTCATCAAAATCTGCTGCCCGTTCTGCGCATCTCTCTCCTCACACAGCTATTCATGTGCTCGATTTTCCATCGATCCGTTGCCCTCTATCCCCATCACGCTGCTGCATTCAAACCTACGTTTTTTTCATTCAAGCTCAATGTTGCACGAAGCGGAAGCGTTTTTTGGAAGGACGCCGAAGCGTCATTTTCCAAAAATCTAGGAAGCGAAGCGTCCGCGGAAGCGTCTGCTATATATATATATATATTTTTATATTTTTTTGCATTTATACTCAAAACAAACATCCTAAATACCAAATTAATTATAGAAGACATGAAAACATGCATATTTTTGCATAAATCAAGATAGATATAACATCCATTGTACATTAATGATCTAGAATCTAGATTCTTCTCCTCTTGTCTAGCCTTTGCCTCTACCTCGATTGTCTAGGGATATTAGTCAACATTGCCCAATTTTGATCAAACTACCTAATTCAAGACTTAAAATATGGTAGAAAAAGCTTAACATGTTTGATCGATGATTTTGACTTGATTGAAAGGTAATTTTTTGCTAAGGGCGTGCTGCGTGACAAAGGAGTTCAACAATTAACACCACCAACACCAGGGTACATATAGGGCTTGGTGCTCTTGATTAAATGCTAATCGCATACCTTCATACTTGATATAATCTAATGAAATGCCACAATCCCATTGATCCTGAATACCTGAAAACTGTTAAGTCTGCTGAATTTTGAATAGGATATGAAATTCTATTTTCTCCATATGAAGTCCAATGAGGCTGGAACCACTCTCAAACATCCTGAGGCATTTCATGGTAATGTTAAAAATTTAAGTAAAAGGATGAAAATGAAAAATAAAGGAGAATGTCCCTTTTACTTTAAGAATTTAACATTACCATGAGGGAGCATCTGCTATATTTATATTTTTTTTGCCTTCATTCGTCACCCTAACCCAAGGTGGACCCACCCCCAACAAGCAAACTCACCTAAAATTTAAAAAAAAATTGAAAAAAAAACGATTTTCTAAACGCTTTTCCGGAAGCTTTTCTGGAAGCGTACGGAAGCGTCTGGGAAGCATACGCTTCCTCCTCCAAAGCGCCACGCTTCCGACGCTCGAAGCGCCGTACGAAGCGTGCTTCGGCGCTTCCGTACAGCGCTTCCAAATTTCCAGGAAGCGGCTAAAAAAGCCGAAGCGGCGCTTCCGAATTCCGGCCAAGCTTCCTAGGCGCTTCCGTACGGGACGCGCTTCGGGGCTTGGAACCGGGGGGGGGGGGCGCTTCGTGCAACACTGTTCAAGCTCCTTCCATATCCCTCACGTCCCTCTGCCTGCATATTCCGTTGTTGTTCATTGCACCCTGCTGCCATCCTCACGTTGCTTTCCTCTTCTCCTACGGGCTTCATTACCTTCACCAAATCCTGCAGTCGCCTCCTCTATGTTGTCGTTTCTCATCCCATTGCAGCTGTCTGTTCTCACAGCTCCATTTCCCTGCCTTCAACGAGTCTGTTCAAGCACCCTTCCGCAGCCTCCTTGGACCGTCCACCAAACCTGCTAACTTGCAAACATAGACATCATTTCAATATATATGAATGCATTAGGTTGAGTATAGTTCATTCGTATTCTTATTTTACGGGTGTATATAATTTTTTTTTTTTTCAACTTAAGACTTTAACTTTATTAAAATTTCGATTTAAGTTCTGTTTATTTTTTTATAATTTCAATTTTATAAAAATAAAAATCATAAAAATCAAAAAACGGCATAAAAAATAAATTTTTTAGTTTTCTTTTATTTTAGATTTAGATTAGTTCAATATTTGATTTTTTTAAGTTAGGTTGTAGTTTTAGACTTATTAAATTTTAGTTTTAGTTTTTAGATTTAAGCTTCTTTAAGTTTAGATTTAATTTTGTTTAAAGTTAGATTTTAATAATAAAATTCATAAAATATAAAATCATAAAAAAATTTCTTTTTCCAGGTCTGAGTTTTATTTAGAAATTAGATTTTATATTTCGTATATAAATTAGAATTTAGATCTTAGTTTTAGACTTTATTTAGTTTTAAATTCCATTTCATTTGTATATATTTAAAATTTCATTTTCATTTAGATATTTTGGTCTATTTTGATATAAGAAAAAATAATGAAAAATATATTAATTTTTTTTGAAAAAGACTAATTAAAAATTGACAATTTATTTTAATGTCTTTTTCTTTTTCTTTTGTGGTATCTATGTTCCACTTGTCTATAGTTAAATGCACTTAAATGTTTATTTAAAGTTGGCTATATGAAAGTGGTAGCTGGTCAGCGTTTAAATTTTATGGTCATTTAAAGCATTTGATTTTTTGAAGTTTAATTGCTGGATCATTGATAAAGCATTGTGTGTTTATTGAATAGCTTGTATCGCTTGGGATATTTGATGATAAATGATTGTTTTACAAGGTTCATATTTCTGCAACATTTAATAAATAATCATTTAATCATTAACTCCATAAGGCACTGGTACATTAATTTCTAAATCAATCAGGTGCTAAATTGCCTTGTTGTGTCTCTCAAACCAATTGGTCCACAATTGGTCTTCATTCATCCCATAGGGTCTACCCCCCTTAGCCTCGGGAGACGGCTTAAACGGATAGATCGGGGATCAGGGTGACAGCCCCCGGTCTGAGCGTTGTTGCGACAATCTGTGCGACAACATTTTTTGGCGCCGTCGCTGGGGATATTTGATTCTTGGCGTTTCAACGACATTCATTTTTCTCATTTCTCATTTGTTCATTTCAGCCAGCAACAACAACATTTTTTGGCGCCATTGCCGGGGATAGAGTTTTTCTGGCCCTGGCATTTCAACGACATTTCATCTTCATTCTTCTCTCTCATTTGGAATCTGGAATCTTTTCATTTGAGCCGGCAAAGTCAACATTTTTTGGCATCATCTCATCTTTTCCGCCATTCGTTAGCCTATCAAATGACCAACATTCTTTGGCGTCATTTGATCTTTTCATCGCCTTATCTTTCGTCATATCATTTAATCATTCCTTCAGCACCTACTCTTCAGTTCGTTTCTTGTTTGGGTGGTGACTCCATTTCTTTTCATTTATTTTTACCAGACAAGAAACCTCCCTCATATCTGCTTGTTTGTTGCTTTTCGGATCCTAGAATTAGATTCATTGTTCAAGTGGCAACTTCACTTCTTTCATATCTTGATTTTCTTGAGCAGAGATATCTTTCTATTATCCATTTGGTCCCTCGTTATTTATCATGGATTATTCGTTTAAACCATGTCATTTTACTGATGATCTGCATGATATTCCGGAAGTGGCCATTTCTAAATTACCTTTGTTCTCGGGTGGTGATTCAGTCGCTGTTAGAAGGCATTTATGGAATTTTTATCGTATAATGTTCATGTATTGTAGACTTGTTCAATATAATCATGAAGATGTCAAAATGCATCTATTTGTCCTTTCTTTAGAGGGTGATGCTGTGAATTGGTTTAATAATTGTTCTAAAGACTCTTTCACTTCTTTAGAAAACATTTGCAATGCTTTTAAAGATAGATATGGTCATCCAGATAGCTCGCCTTGTGCCCCTAAAATTGTGCAATAGAATGAAATTAATCTTATAAAAGGTCTAGCTGTCGATGAAAGATTTCAAGACAATTCTTCATATCAGAATGTGCCATCCACCTGTACCATTGCAGATCAAATCCATGATAGTGGAAAAGCAAGGACAAATTGTAAAAACGGTGTTGACAAGGAAAAGGAAGATCAGCAAATTATACAAGAACTAATGCGACTGGTAAAAAATATGGAGATCAATCAAACTAATTACGCCAATGATGTGAGAAATTTATGCACCCACCTGGGAAAACATAATAAGGAGATGGAGATCATGAAAATTAAACACTCTGATCTCATAACGGACATGCAAAATCAACATGCTAAGGAAATTGAGGCCATGAAAACTAATCATGACACAGACATTAGTTTTATGCAAAGCAAGTTATCAGGCTTAGAGGAAAATATGACGACCATGCAAGCAAATCATAAGAAAGAGATAAACTCTATGCAGCATTGCTTGATGACCATAAAGGAAAAGGACGATAAAGTAATAAAAGATATGGAAGCTAATCAGATATGTCTTCAAAATAAGTTATTGACCATGGAAGAAGACCATGCCAGGGAAATCAATGCTATAAAGGTTGAACACTCTAGTCAGATAGATGCCCTTAAAATACAGGTTCAGAAATTTCAACAGCTGTCAGAGGATGAAAGAAACCAGGGAATGTCAATAGATCACGAGCCTCCTTATCTGTTACAGCAAGCTCCATAATATTATGAGGTCCTTTGTTCCATTGAAAAGCGGATAATTGAAGGTGACCTGGATAAAAGCAAAATTAATAATCCGGTTGATGCTCACACGGTTAATCCACTAGTCATTGAAGATCAAGTTATAACTCATGGCACCTGTAAGATTGGTCCATCATCCTTGACAGGGCAAATGCAGAATGAAAAAAGACATGTCACGCATATCTTACATACTTCATCTGAGAGCTTTGAAGCAGAAAGTTCCACGTCATCAGTGATACAGCTTGCCACGAAGAAAAAGCGCAAGAAAAAGAAAATGAGAAAAAGATTTGATGCATCAAACGGCCACGAGCAGCTTGATTTTCGGATAGGGAAAAGTCCTACCGTATGCAGAATTGGACACGGCACATTTGATAAGCAGCCGACAAATTTGCCTGAAAGCAAGCAAATGCTCAATATACACTATATTGAACACATCTGATGCCATGGGGCATCCTCTGTATTTCTAGCCCTACTCCTTGTTTTTTCAGCATTTTCATTTCTGTTTTAGGATTAGATTTACTTTTTCATGTTGTTAAACTAGTTAATAAATGAAAAGCTTATATCTTTCCTGTGCTTAATGTTATATGATGATTTTTGGATGGACGCTACTTATGTTTTTTTGTGTGTTGCGTGGATGCAGATTCTGGATTCTCACATTCCTACAGTGCAGCAATGTGTCCCCAAGTAGAGCTAGATGTTGACCACTACGTGTCAACAACCCATAGCAGTACACCCCCTTTTCCGCAAAAGGGATAGCGCTTGATCAACGTGTCCGTGCCATTCGACTGTCATCATCAGCCCGATCTTGTTATGTTGTAAACCGAGTCTGCATGTGTAAATTGTAAATAATCTTAGCAGATCTGAGTCATGTATGTAAATTGTCTAGGCAAACCTAATTTTCTAGTGATAATCTACATTCCGGAAGGTTTTTTGTCTCACCGACCCATGATCGGCAGAGTTTTCCTTCAGCCTAACCCCAAATCCGGAATGAATTTTGTCATTGGAATCTTAGGGGAATCCTAGTGTGCTTTGGTCTATGTAAAAGTAATTTGGAAATAATTCTAACTATTTGGTTAGGTTATTACAAATTGCTTGATTTGCTAGATTATGTTTGTGTCGCAGAACTGAGTGGTCTATGAGGGTCTATGTCAAATGGGTTTTCCCCCTTGAGATGTAAAATTGTAAAAGTCATGATGTAAAGTATCTTGAGGGTTAGAAAATGTTTTAATCCCCTCATAAGTCCTAAGTCCTAGGTCCTAGGTAATTTTTCCAAAGGCTAAGTTCGAGGATCCAAAAATAAAAATAAAAATAATAAAAAATTAAAAATAACTATAAAAAAAAAAAAAAAATTTAAAAAAAAAATAAATAAAATAAAAATTTGAAAAATAAAATAAAATAATAATAAGTCAAAATTTTGAGAAAATAAATGCAAGATTTTAATTTTTTAATATATTAAAATGCATTTAAAATTTTGATGGATGAGATTAAAAGAGATTTTGATCCTCATCAATGGTCGAGATCATTTTGACATGGATCACTCAAACTAGCCGTTGAGAAATTTTCCTTTAAATAGGGTGTCAAGGGTCATTTGAGATCATTGGATCTTAGAGTATGGTGCTAAAGAAAGCTCTCTTGTTGTCATTTTTTTTGTGCAATAAAGGAAGACTTTGGGGTTGAAAATCTTGCTGGTGTTACTCTTCTGGAAATGTTGTAGGATGTTTTATTTTTCTACATAATTTTATTTTCAGCCATTGATAATAGCTTGATGAAGATTGATCTAGGCACAGGTATCTTGTCTGATCTCTGGGGTTTGAATGATAGTTTAATTTCTGAAATATAATGGCAGGTATCTCCATTTGATTTGAATTTCACTATTGTTTTCTCCCTCTATGTTAATGGTTGATTTAAGCTGTGCAGGATATCTTTAGTTTTGAGTTTACCAGGCGTTAGGGGAAGTTCTCGGCTGAACCAGCGAACTCCCGGATTGCGTTTTCTGAAAGAGCCCAGCCAGTTTTAATACTGGGCTTATCATTAGAATTTGTGTTGCAGATGCATAGAGGGTTTCTGAAGCACCCCACGTTAAGTTTAAAATTCTGAAAATATTTTTGTGGCATAATATGACAAATCTGGCTATTTAGAGCCTTTAATTTGTAATTACTGTAATTATTTCACTGGTCTTCGGGTTTTTAGGGTTTCATTTATTTTTTACATTTTCAGGTTCTCGCTGTTTGTTTTCATTGTTTTCAAGTTGCAAGTATAGGTTTTGAAAATTTTGCACGGATAATCTTCAACAGGTTTTCAATTTTTCTGAAGAGGGTCAACTATCTGCTTGCTGGGGTTTCATTTCCGCAGGAAAATTTTCAGGATTTTTTTTTTTTTTTTTTGTAGGGAGGCTCCTGGATTGTGCCAGGTTTCAGCACTGCTATTTTTTTTGCTCAGCTCCTTCCCTCAGCAATCTACCCAAGTATCATTGTCACACCTCTGGCCAGTCTCTACCTACAGATTTGTGCAAAATCCTGTTCATCTTACGCAGCTCCTTCATCAAAATCTGCTGCCTGTTCTGCGCATCTCCCTCCTCACACAGCTATTCTTGCACTCGATTTTCCATCGATCCGCTGCCCTCTATCCCCATCACGCTGCTGCCATCAAACCTACGTTTTCTTCATTCAAGCTCCTTCCATATCCCTCACGTTCCTCTGCCTGCGTATTCCATTGTTGTTCGTTGCACCCTTCTGCCATCCTCACGCTGCCATCCTCTTCTCCTACGGGCTTCATTACCTTCACCAAATCCTGTAGTCGCACTCCCCTATGCTGTCGTTTCTCATCCCATTGCAGTTGTCTCTTCTCGCAGCTCCATTTCCCTGCCTTCAACGAGTCTGTTCAAGCACCCTTCTGCAGCCTCCTTGGACCGTCGACCGAACTTGCTAACTCGCAAACATAGACAACATTTCTATATATATTAGGTTTAGTATAGTTCATTCGTATTCTTCTTTTACGGGTGTATATAATTTTTGTTTTTTCAACTTAAGACTTCAACTTTATTAAAATCTCGATTTAAGATTTTTTTATTTTTTTATTTTTAATGATTTCAATTTTATAAAATTAAAAATCAAAAAATGGCATTAAAAAAAAAAAAAAAAAATTCTTTTATTTTAGATTTAGATTAGTTCAATTTTTTATTTTTTCAAGTTAGGTTGTAGTTTTAGACTTATTAAATTTTTGTTTTAGTTTTTAGATTTAAGCTTCTTTAAATTTAGATTTAATTTTGTTTAAAGTTAGATTTTAATAATAAAAATCATAAAATATAAAATCATAAAAAAAATTCTTTTTTCAGGTCTGAGTTTTATTTAGAAATTAGATTTTATATTGTGTATATAAATTAGAATTTAGATCTTAGTTTTAGACTTTATTTAGTTTTAAATTCCATTTCATTTGCACATATTTAAAATTTCATTTTCATTTAGATATTTTGGTCTATTTTGATATAAAAAAAAAAAATGAAAATATATATAATTTTTTTTTATTTTTTTTTTTTTTTTTTGAAAAAAGACTAATTAAAAATTGACAATTTATTTTAATGTCTTTTTCTATTTTTTTGTTGTATCTATGTTCCACTTGTCTATAGTTAAATGCACTTAAATGTTTATTTAAAGTTGGCTATATGAAAGTGGTAGCTGGTCAGCATTTAAATTTTATGGTCATTTAAAGCGTTTGACTTTTTGAAGTTTAATTGCTAAATCATTGATAAAGCATTGTGTGTTTATTGAATAGCTTGTATCGCTTGGGATATTTGATGCTAAATGATTGTTTTACAAGGTTCATATTTTTGTAGCATTTAATAAATAATCATTTAATCATTAACTCCATAAGGCACTGGTACATTAATTTCTAAATCAATCAAGTGCTAAATTGCCTCCTTGTGTCTCCCAAACCAACGGGTCCACAGTTGGTCTTCATTCATCCCATAGGGTCAACCCCCCTTAGCCTCGGGAGATGGCCTAAACGGAGAGATCGGGGATCAGGGTGACAGTGCCCAGTCTGAGCGTTGTCGTGACAATCTGTGCGACAACAGGTTCCATGTATTCGGTCAGCACAACATTCCAAACATCAAATCCTTTTGCTTGAAGATTTGCCTTCATCTTTCCAATCCAAAATGTATAGTAGTTCCCATTAAGTACTAGAAGTCCCAATTTATTGCACTCCATGATCTCCTTCCAGTGGTTAAACTGCTAGTGAAGGAACCTACTCTGATGCCAATTATTGGAAACACTGAGAGGGAGGTGAATCAATATTTCTTAGAAATTAGTAGCATTAATTTTTTCAGAGCATTAATTAATCTTCAACATCAATTCAAAGCATAAATAAGCAATAGACATTAGGCACAAGATTTTTTAGGTGGAAACCCCTTTGGGACAAAAACCACCAAACAATTTTCTAATAATTTTGTGAGGACATCAAATGCTTCAACTCCAACTGAAATGGGATGCAACAACTCCCTAGTACTCTAGAAAAGCGTTCAATTTTCCAGCTCCAACTGGAAGGACACTTCAGCACCTTTATTTTATCATCCAAGGCTGAAAAGATGCTCCAACACCCTTGCAAGCTCAAGCTTGCACTAGTACCACCGTACCACCTTGAAATGTATTCAGGGTTCAACCTGAAGGTGACTTCAACCACCAGCCTAGCACCACCCAACCACCCTGTAAATGATAATGAATTTGACACACTACTATGGGCTCCCATACCAGGGACAATGACCCACTTACATTGAATCAACTTCTGCAATTTATGTGGGCTCTCATAGCAGGGGACAATGACCCACTTACAATGAATTTCAACAAAACCTTTTTTCCAATACTCTTCAAATGTACAATGATCTTTAGACAATGATACTCTTACAACTGAATTGCAAAAGCCCAACTGCACACATACCTCTGCCGCTGCTTCTGTTCTCAATATTCTAAATCTTGACTTGACTGTGTAAATCTGTGAAGCCGTAACAGAACCCTTAATGTGCTGCAAAACCACTCCTACTGACAGATGCTGCTACAGGAAGAATATGACAGTGAGGTTCCAACAAGTAGTCCTTGCACAACCTTAAATGGTGAAACCCTATTTCATTTCAAATCCTCACTGCAGAAGGCTTGTTTACTGTTGCCAAAATGTTGATGTCACTGCCTGTAGATGTCAACTGTAACTGCTCAATAAAACTTGATGAATCATGCTACGAACAAACTGCTTTAATGGTATCATAGGCATATAGTGCACCCCTGGTCAACCGTTGTTTGCATCAATCATTCAACATACTATCTTCTGTCCACAATCTGTTGAGAGATGTATCTTCAAAATAAACAAAAGCTACTGTACTGTGGCAATAAGAATTAACAATTGCAGCCCATACCTCATTAGTTGGTGACAACCTTCACATCTCTTGTGTATAAGATTTGACTGCTTCTTGCAGTGAGGTTGGCCTAATTTCTTTTGATTTGGAGCTGTAGGTAGTGATACATATGCAAGCCTCAGAACTTCTTCAACGTTCAGGTCTGCATTGAGATGCTACTGGAGGTAACGCTGTAACTTTCAACAGTGTAATGCTACTCCAGGTCAATAAGATCACTGCTGAAAACCAACCATTTAATCTGCAAGTAATCTGCTTTTATGCCCAGCATGCAGGCCTTATCTCGCTGGTTCTTGTTGTAAATTTGCCACATGAATAGCCTTGTCAAACTTCCAGGTCAACGTGCTCCATAGATCAACTGTAATGGCCAGCGAGTCTGGTTCAGATTGATGAATTAGGTTTACGGACTTCAGTTCTGCTTCTTTAACAAGACTTAGGCCATAGGATGACTAAGCCACGGGTATAATCTCACAAGAATCATCTTCCAGACTTTGGAGAATAGACCTTAAGGAGAGCTGAAGCATCTGCAGAGATTAGGGCTACTAAATCTGATTTTGTTCTGCTCAGATCATACATTCATCATCAAGGATCCACAAATAAATTCAGGTAACCAAGCCACAGAAGTGATGATGTTTCTTCACTGTATAAGCACAAAATGTTCATGCCCTAATGAGGGCCGAAAGTGGGTGATGAGGCTGCTTCAGACAATCAATTTATCTTCCAAACTTCGTTAAATAAGCCCAAACGAATCTATAAACCTTTGCCGTTTCAAGCTGAGCCGAATTCAAATTAACACTAACAGACCAGGCTCTAAAACATTTTTCACTGGTCCTTCATCACAAGAATATGAATGCAACATTTATGTAAATAAGCCGCACAAGTTTGAGCCCTTTTGATGATTTCAGTCTTGTTCTAGAGCAAGGTCAAATGTCTCTGCAAGAATGATGCCTTTCACCACCAAAGCTCTGATACCATGTTGATTATATAGTGCTTAATAGACAAGCACAAATTTCTGCATCTGGTAATTACTTTCAATGATATAGGAACATCATTAAGTAATTACACACAGAAATTCCAACTTGTTAGAAAAACTTAGGGCTCTTGCATAGATCTGTTCCACGTGCGAGGGAGAGAGAAGAATTTGTGAGTGATGTGTGATTTATTATTGTATCGGGTGCCTTTTTATAATGGTATTAGGTTGCCCCAAAGAGACACGACTGTTTTTAAATTAAACTTAAAATTAACTTTAATTTTCTTACTTTTAATATTAACTTGTGTAGCTGGGGAGTGCCACAGCTACCCAAAAATCAACAGATATGCCATTGTAGTTCAACAAGTTATACAACCTGGTGCAGTTATGATATCGTATTTCTGTAGATTCTTCTTTGAAACAATGGACTGATGGAAATGATTCAAATAGAAATTTTACTGAGGTGTGTGTGTATATATATATATATATATATATATATGTGTGTGTGTGCGTGTTCTTCCTAGGTAAGTTTCATAGCAATTATTTTCCAGGGTTTCCAATTATTATCCAAACTAATCACATTTGTACATTGCATTTGAAAACATAGAATGCTCTTAATCATTTGTGTTTTTCACGGCATCGTAATTATGGTCTAACATCATGTTTAGTTCTCACTACGTCTCATATGGTATGTCAGATTCTATCCAAAGATCTAGTAGCAAGGCATCATATGTAGGTGGAATACATTGGTGATTACTGCTTTGTTTTGTTTTCACAAAAGAAAAATTGAACAAGATTTGTATTAAATCAAGTTTACATATGGACTGATATACATAGATATGTCGCCATGATTTCTGCTTTGTTTGCTTGCATACTCTGGTGTTATTATAATATCTGCATTAATTTTTTTTTTTTTATGTAATGTAACTATATTCATATAAATCTTCAGGCTGGAGATGCAGACTGTAGTTGTGGAGGCAAGAGGGTGATGGGAATTTGTGTGAAACCAATAAAAGGAGATGCAGTTCTTTTCTGGAGTGTGGTAAGTTTTGTCCTTGCTCAGTGTGATAGCAATAATAATACATTGATTCTTTGATAATTTAACTGTGTTCGTCTTGTTGGCTTCGTGAATCTCACCCATTTGTATATAGCATTCAAATGCCCGTAGAAGGAAAAAAAAAGTAGTATAATGCTGACCAGTAAAGACAAGAATGGTTCTCTGGATAATTTTGTTTGATTATTTTCTAGGATCTAGTTCGCACATCCATTTAATGCTGTAAGTAGTATCAGTTAGTGTACTTGATTCCCTGCTGTGGCTTAGAAATTACACTGCCTTTTAATGTAATTAATGTAAATAATCTTGGATCTTAAGGATTGATAGGCATTATATTCTATTTTCCAGGGTCTAGATGGTTCAGTGGATCCGAAAAGTCGTCATGGAGGTTGTGAGGTGCTAGGGGGTGTTAAATGGTCGGCTACAAAATGGATGAGACAGAAAAGCATTGCCTGATGGTCCATGTATTATAGTCTATGTTAAATTAATTTATTGAAGTAGCACATCTATGGAGAGTTGTCGATGCTTAGCACATCACAAAGATGAATGATGCAAATCCTTTTAGATATTGATACAAAAGGCTGTGCAAATGCAATGCAATATATAGGAACGATGTTTTTCTGTGCAAAGTTCATTTTTGGATGAGATCAAAGTTTCAAGAGCTTAATTGTGAAAGTTTGCCTCTTAAGATGTAATGGTCACGGGACAATGATTACGTCATTAACCCAATAGATGGTTGTAATGGTATATGGCACGAAGAATGAAGAGAGTAGTTATTGCAAGCATGGAAATTTAAGCTATTTTTCAATTGCTAGCCGTGACATTGATGGCCGGTGGTGGCATGTCCTTGAGGTTAGCTGGTTGATTTCTAGAATGTCTTCCTCAGTGCCATGAAATTATATCAAAGGCTAAATTCAAAAGTCTTCTTTGTGTAAAGATGCATTATTTTTTCCCTGTACTACTTTCTACCTAACTAAAACAGGTTGTTCAACATTTTATCTTTTGATTTTTAAAAAGATTTGCCAATTTGGGTGGAAGAATGGGCACAATAATGATTTTATTAGTTGTGGATGTTCTAGATAAAAAGACAATCTGGGTACTTTCTCCTGTTCATTGCATTGTCAACTTTTATTTTTAACAGTAGAGTATGCACTTCAAAACTCTTACAAACCATGAAAGAGAGACTTGGAAAATCTTTTAACAATGCAATATCTCCTATGCTTCCAAAGCAGCCTATGCCTAGAAAAGTCTATTAGCAGCTCCAATTGAAACATCCCCATTTCTGAAGGAGAGAATCAACTAGAGACAACTGGAGAAAAAGTTAAAATTTGCAAAGAAAATACATGGATAAAATGGCAAAAATTACAACATGAGGTTAAGAGTTGTCTCGCCTCCTTAAATATTTAAAATGAGATTATCTATCAATCAGAATAGCTTTCGAGAATGTCAGCTTGACTTATTAATGTTAGAATAGCAAAGTACTGAAATCTTCAAGCCATTGGAACTGTCTAATAGCCTTTGGCTTGTCATTATTTTTATGTGAGTGAAGTATGAGGTATGATAGTCCTCTAGATGATAGATCACAAATATTGTTAGAAAATCAGAAAGGCAGAAAGATTTTCATATTCTTGATAATTACTTGTGATGTACTTGATTTGTTATTACGATTCTTTATAGCTTCTTTCTTTTAGTTCATCAAGCAATTACCAAAGCAATACCACATAAAACAATGGACACCAAATGTAGGCACTATACCAAGGAAAATCCCCCCTTGAGGGGGAAACTCCGTAAAGAAAATTCTTCCTTTGAATAGCATTCTTTGAGACT
Organism: Pinus tabuliformis; assembly: GCA_031772625.1. Taxonomy (NCBI): domain Eukaryota; kingdom Viridiplantae; phylum Streptophyta; class Pinopsida; order Pinales; family Pinaceae; genus Pinus; species Pinus tabuliformis. The sequence continues at coordinate 1,282,324,270 of CM062818.1, read as the reverse complement.
CTTCACCCTAGACAAAGACTAGACCTTCCCTTCACACCAAATCAACCTCCCAGATCTTCGACCTCCTTTCCGGCAACTTCGACTAAGCAACAGCTTCCGGCATCAGTGAAACTTGGAAGACTTTGATCTCCTAATATAGGGCACGAAACAGAGATAGAGAGGCACTTAAAATTTTGTTTTTCTTCTTCTCCTTAGATTACACCCAACTTGCACTTCATTTGGCTTCTTGGCTTTGTACTTCGCACTTCCCAGCTTCCTTATAGATATTGAACTTGTTTGAGATGAAGTGCTCCAAATGAATTCAACTTGCTTCTATTTATAGGCTTCAAGGGAGGTCGAATTGATGTCTTTAGGCCGACTTGATGTGGAGGATACATAAATTACATTTGACTCAATATTTTTACATAATTCAAAAGCCCAAGAAGAGTCTCTTTAAAAGTTCAATGACTTTTTGACTCATAATAAATCCTAGAAGTCCTCAATGAGGACTTTGACCTAAAACATGGTGACCCAAGCATGAAACCCATGCTTTAATAAGTCACAATAATAATAACAAAAATTCTTTGCTTTATTCTTTTGACAAGTATATTACAAGATGACTCAAATACATTAAATGAAGACCGAACCTAGTTACATTTTCGAACACTCCCTCTTAACTAGGAAGGTATTCATTATAAACAAGTACAAGGAAGATCTCAACTATATGAACCATGAAGAACTTTAGGCACTATAATGCCATGGACTAGATTCCTGACCAAGGCAATCTATCCATTAGTCTCTCAACAATTTAGGCACTGCAATGCCACAGGCTAGTTTCTTGACCAGGGCAATTTATCCAAGTGGGAATAAGGTGAACTCAAGCTTTTGTCCCCTCTAGGTACCATTAGGCTTGCTAACCACCAACTCAAAGATCCAATCGTGTATCCAAAAATAGAGCTCTATAATCAATGCCACCTTTCCAACTTTGGGACCTAGACATCAACACAACATGCCGACCAGATGTCTTCCCAGGCAATGCTTCACTCACAAAGTCTCAACACTCCTTGATCCGTAGATCAGGGATGACCAATCTCTCCCAATCAAATTGATTGGTAACTAGCATGCTATCAAAACCTTCGAGAGATTCACATGTACAAACACAACCCCAATCAATAATATATTTTCATATGTACATAATCAAATACAAACCTTCGGGGTCTAGATGTTGCTTTTCAACTTTTCATAGTAGGACTATCAACTGAATCTTTGACAGAAGATTCCTCAATCATACACTTTCCTTTCCTACTTCTCATGCAGCGACATATCCTCCAAAATTCATTTTTCAATCAAAACCAAGCTATGCCCTCCCTCTAAACCAGGGAACATCTCTTTATCTAGACTCCCTCTTAATCTTAGGGAGATCTCTTCTATTCAGGGTTTCTTAGGGAGATCATCTTCTTTTTGTCATCGGAGAATCTTTCGTGGCTTCCAACCATTTTATCAGAGTTATCATGATCTTCATCATGATTATCACATCAACGAACATCTTCACCATATTGAAGATTGTGCATCTTCACTATGAAAATTCCTTAAACACAGGACTTCCTACTGCAACACTGATGATATTTCTTCTACTTGATAGATTTACATGAATAAGTTATTTGTAGTTTGTTACGACAAACATCGAAATACATACACTGCAGCCTACACCAATTAAATTGTATGTCGAAACAAGAAACTGAACAATAGAGAGATTCACACAAGTGACAGTTGTTTTTGTACAAATGTCCCTGGAAAAACTCTGGATGCCCTCCCGGCAATTTAGTTACAGATAAATACAACTGGCAGAAGAAATTTGTGAGATTACCTCACTCTATGCGGCAATTCCTGGCTAATCCGGGAGTTGAACCAATGTGTCCCCGGTTATTTTTGCATTGCGCCTGCGTGGGTCCAGCGTCAGCCTCTAAGGCTCTGTGTCTGCTATACTAGGAATTGATTTTCCTTCTGGAGCAGTTTCTAGCCTTCCCAACTCAGAAATGTCAGTTCCCTCAACAAATTCAAACTTTTGCTTGGAGAACTGTGTTGCCTTTGCGTGAACCCTTCTGGCTCAGCGTCAACCCCTCCTTGGTATTGTGTTTCCCCCTTCTGGTGTCTCTCTGCCTCTTTGTTGTGTATCCTGGCTCAGGAGAAGACTTCTCCAACCATTCCTGCCCCTCACTACAAAAGCTCACTATTGATATTCTCCCAGCCGCTGCTCTGCTTTAGAAAATCAAACTTCTAAACTCACTTTGCGTGTCTTCCAAATGACCCTCAAGCCTCCTTAAATAATCTCATTGTTGACATTCAACAACCCATATTAGAAGCTAATCAATGGCTAATATCATTTTTGCTTGATCCTCGTCTTCTTCTAGAAGTTACACCCACAGTTAGATTAATACCCATTAATTATTTTATTTTCCTAAGTTTAGACGTAGGGTCCCATTAAAAATAATTAATTATTATAATAAAATTGTTTCTGGGTGGAATTTCCCAAAACGCTTTCTGGGTTCTTTGGAGTACATGTGCCCAAGCCTCCCTGCAAAATTTGAGACTTAGAGCACATCTGATGCTACCATAAATCAACACTCCCTCTTAGCAAGGAATGTGCTCTAGCAATGCCTCCCACTAAAGCATCACCCTGGCTTCATCTCATCGTCCTCTGCACTGCTGATGTCTAACATGTTGTCCACCAACTACTGTGTTGTTGCAACTGTACTCTTGTTGACCCTACCACTATCAACTCTAGATGCCCTCCCAACAATCCAGTTACAAAGAAATACAACTAGCAGAAGAAATTTGTGAGATTACCTCACTCTACCCGGTAAGTCTCGGTTGATCTGGCAACAGAACCAACGTGTCCCCAGTTATTTCTACGATGCCCCTGCGTGGGTCCAGTGTCAGCTTCTAATGCTCTGCGTCTGCTCAACTGGGAATCGATTTGCCTTCTGGAGCAGTTTCCATACTTCCCGGCTCAGAAATGTCAGCTCCCTCTGCAAATCCGGACTTCAGCTTGGAGAAATGCGTCGTCGATGCGTGAGCCCTTCTGGCTCAGCATCAGCCCCTCCTGGGTACTGCACTACCTCCTTCTAGTGTCTCTCTGCCTTTCTGCTATGTATCTTGGCTCAAGAGAAGACTTCTCCAACCAAACTATCCCTGCCCCTCATTGCAAAAGCTCACTATCGATATTCTCCCAACAGTTGCTCTGCTTCAGAAAATCAAACTTTTCAACTCCCTATGTGTGTCTTCCAAATGACCCTCAAGCCTCCTTAGATAATCTACTCGTTGACATTCAATGACCCAGATTAGAAGCTAATCAATGGCTAAGATCATTTCTGCTTGATCCTCATCTTCTAAAAGTTACACCCACAATTAGATTAATACCCATTAATTATTTTATTTTCTTAAGTTTAGACTTAGGGTCCCATTAAAAATAATTAATTATTTTAATAAAATTGTTTTTGGGTGGAATTTCCTAAAACGCTTTCTTGGTTCTTTGGAATACATGTGCTCAAGCCTTGCAAAATTTGAGACTTAGATCACATCTGATGCTACCAGAAATCAACATGCACAACTTAGATAGCAAGCACGACCAAATCTATAGAAGCGTGAAGTTAGTCAAATCAGAATCATAGAAGCATTTCAACTATATACATATTAGATGCCCAAACTTAATTACAAACAATAGACATCTACTTTTCAACATCTTGCTAGGGACTTTGTCATAAACTCTAGACTACTTCATAACAACTTTCATTCCATCTAGGTTTTCAATGTTTCTTTCAAAGGTGTAACATACCCTACTCCAACGTATAGCAAACCCTAGAAACAATTCAAACAAATATAGATATACAAGGTATCTAACAACCTTCATAATTCATATGTTAGATTTTCCACTAGGGTTTCATACAAATCCTAGATTTCATACAAGAGAATCAATCAAAACCAATCACAACTTAGTCATTAACATGACCAACTTCCGTAGGGTTAGCTGCAAACCCTAGATTTTCAATCAATCATCAATCACAACTAAAACTCAAACTTCAACGATTTAATACAAATCTCAAATTATCACATACATCAAAGATTTTCACTTCTACTAAGGTTTAACTCCAAAACCCTAGAATTTCATTTTCACAATCTCAACAATCATTATATAAATAGATCTTAGATTGTTGTATTACACATGTTAGAGAATTTTTAACTACTATTAGAGTTTAGTTGCAAAACCCTAGATTTCCAAATATCATCATCATAGAATCTCAGACAAGGACTTATATTAAATCCTAAGACTTATGATCATCAATAAGTAGGTCAACACACATATCTAGGAATTCATTATCATGCATAAGCATAGAAAAAAGCCCAACCAAACCTTAAAGATCTAGGGTTTCATAACATAGAAAAAAGCCTTACTATTCCAAAATTTCAAAGGTTTGAGATCTCAGACAAACATCATTCAATCCTCACAAGTTAAGGTTTTATGATCATACTAAAATCCCAATCATGACATCATCAACAAGAACTTCAAACAACATTTCACAATATTCTTAAGTAGTTTAGGGTTTTAGACATTCACATTAGCATACCCTTAGGTTAGGGGTTTTTTTGAGAACTTGTCTAGGGTTCTATAAAATCAATTAAGAGTAGGAGTGGGGTAGATTTATCAAGTGATGAATCACCCAAAATAAGAATCAATATGATTCAATATAGCTAAACACAACCATGTTAGTAACAGATTGTCAAATGAATAAACATTTACTAAAGAAGTCAATGTTTTTGTAGTTTGAGGCATACCTTTGTTTCTTGACAAACCTTATCTTGGGTGGCTTCACTCCTAAGATCTTACTTTATAACAAAGGTTTTGTTCATAGGCCTTGTTGTCGCACAGAGTGTCTAAGGACTGCGACAACGCTCAGATCAGGCGCTGTCACCCTGATCCCCGATCTCTCAGTTTAGGTCGTCTCGCTATCGCAAGCTAAGGGGGGTAGAGCCTATGGGATAAAAGAGAACTAGCTATGAATCCGCCGATTCGAGAGACACAGCAAAGCAATCGAATACTTGATTAAGGCATAGCGAGACTTAGAATTTGATTAAATTTTAATTTATTACAACCAATGCCTTGTGGAGTCAATGATCCAAGGTAATCGATTAGTTGTTGCTGCTTATGAAATAATTAATGATTGCTTGAAAAATTAGTAAAATATCTGATATGTAACGAGCATTATATAATTCAAGCAATAACGAAAGATTTTCTATAGAAGCACAATGTCTTACCAATTAAATTTCAAGAGATGCAAATGCTTTAAATAACCACAAAATTTAAATGCTAACCAGCTAGAATTTAAATTGATTATGCTTAAAATTCCAAATCTAGGAAATTTATCACTTTCCAATAGTTAAACTCTAGATAAAATTTAAGCACATTTAACTATAGTAAAATGATGAATACTGATACCATAATAGAAAAAAAGACATCATAAGGAATTTCCAATTTTTAATTAGTCTTTTTCAAAAAAAATTACTCCTTTTTTTTAATGTTTTTAAGTGTTTTAGATTCAAAATTTTAAAATGTTTATAGATTTTTAAATTTTATGATTTTTTAATAAAATTGAAAATGAAAATCAACGAAATGAAAAGAAAACACAATCATTTTTTTTTTCTTTAATAAAAACGGAAATCAAAGTTAAATTCGAAAAATGATAAATTTAAACAAACAAAATAAAATCAAACCTAAATCTAACTCATAATAATACAAATGAAAATTAAAATGAAAAGTCGAAATGCTAAACCACTGACTAAAACACTAAATACATACAAAACCAAAAATGAAATAAACCCAAACAATATAACCCAATGTAATACACCCAAAAATCGAAAAATGCTGTGTGTTTGTTGTGGTGCAGATATACTTCGACGGCGGAAAGGAAGACCGAGAGCAGGCTTCGCGATGAATAGCAGTAATGGAGAGTTTAGCTTTTGCAGGTTGGAGGATATACACAGTGAGGAGCACGCAGAGCTTAAGGATGTTGGAGCAGCGTTGAGGGGGAAAAATGGGGGTCACGCAGGTTGAAAATTGCGAATTTTTTTACAGGTATGCGGAGAGGAACGCAAGTTATATGGCTACGGATACAACTGCGTGGAGGGGAGAAGGTTTTCAGCATAAGTGCATGGGAGAGACTGCAAACAGTGAGGAGGAGTATGGGTGCGTTGAGGGAAGGAGCCACAGAGGGAGATTGTGTGAAGTTTAGATTGGTTTAGAGAAGGTTGGACAACGGATGGATGCGATGACAGAGGAAGGGATAGCGTGGAGAGGGGTGTGGAAGAATGTGGGAGTCGTGGAAGGGAGATGGAGAACGCAGTTGCAACTCGGCAGAGGATGGACGACAGCGTGATTCGCTGATTCGTTTTGCAGGTTCAGGAGGAGGCATAGCGATGAGGGTTAGAAAGTTTTCACATAGGACGCTGAGCGAGTGAGGTGTGGAAAGAATGGTGATATAGCAATCCCACAACTTGCTTAAAAATTTCGAAAAATTTAACACAATGAAACCCCAGGCAACAACAGACAGATAGCTTGACAAACCCTCGAATTTCTTCAGAAACCCCCACAAGAGCTGATCCTAAGGCCAGATCTTACCCTCCAGGGCCTAAATCTGGTTTCAAGCCAAAAAAAATTCTTCAGGCCTGCAACTTGCAATGGAAAAACAAAACGCCCAGGAACAATATATGCAAGGATGAAACTAAAAAAAACCCCCCAAAATTAGCTAAATAATTACAATATTCACAAGTTAAAGGCTCTAAGCAGCCAGATTTGTCATTATGCCACATATATATTTTTAAAATTTTAAATTTGAGATGAGGTGCTTCAGAAAACCCTTCATGCATCCACAACAGAAGTTCTAATGATAAGCCCGAGATCAAAACTAGCTGGGCTTTTCAGAAAATGCTAATCGGGAGTTGGTTGGTCCAACTGAAAACTTCCATGAATGCCCGATGATCAAAAAAATTTCTGCACAACTCGATTCAACCATTAACATAGAGAGAGAAAACGACAATAAAATTCAGATTTAATGGAGATACCTGCCATTATATTCAGAATTTAAACTATCATTCAAACCCTAGTGATCAAACAAGATACCTGTGCTTAAACCACTCTTCAGAAAGCTACTATAAAAGACTGAAAAGGAAATCTATGCATGAAAATAAAACATCTTACAACATTCCCAAGAAGAGTAACACCAGCAGAAATTAACCACAAAGTCTTTCTTTATTGCACATGAAAAACAATTACAAGAGAACTTTCACTTAGCACACGATCAAAAGATCGAATGATCTCAATTGACAACTGACCTCCTATTTAAAGAAAAATTTCCCAACGGCTAGTTCGAGTGATCCTTTTTAAAGTGATCTCGACCGTCGATGAAGATCAAAATTTCTTTTAGTCTCATCCATCGAAATTTTAAATATTGAGGAAATTTCGAATTTTTCAATTAAATATATTTAATAAATTCAAAAAATTAAAATTTTGCATTTATTTCCTCAAAACTTTGACTTTTACTTAACCCCAGGGACCTAAGACATAAAATTTAAGTAAATAATCAAATAATCTTAGTCCCTGGACCAGTGAAGATTTAATTTTTTTTAAAGGATCCACGAATTTTACCTCTAGAAAATTTAAATTTAACTAGGACCTAGGACCTATGAGGGGATAAATTATTTTTCTAACCCTCAAGACATTTTACGTCATGATTTTTACATTTTTACATCTCAAGGGGGAAAACCCATTTGATATAGACCCTCATAGACTACCCAGTTCTGCGACACAAACATAATCTAGCAGATCAAGCAATTTATAATAAAATATCCTAACCAAATAGTTAGGATTATTCTCAAATCACCTTTACATAGACTCGATCTAACACACTAGGACTCCCCTAAGATTCTAGTGACAAAATCCATTCCGGCTTTGCGGTAAGGCTGAAGGAAAACTTTGTCGACCATGGATTGGTGAGACAGAAAACCTTCCGGAATGTAGATCGTCATCAAAAAATTAGGTTTACCTAGGCAATTACATACACGACACGGATCTGCGGAGATTATTTACAATTTTACACATGCAGAAAGGGTTTACAATATAACATGATCAGGGTGATGATGATAGTCGAACGGCACGGACACGTTGATCAAGCGCTGTCCCTTTTGCGAAAAAAAGGGGGTGTACTGCTATGGGTAATTGACACGTAGTAGTCAACATCTGGCTCTACTTGGGGACACATTGCTGCAATGTAGGAATGTGAGAATATAAAATCTGCATCCACGCAACACACAACAAAACACAAGTAGCGTCCATCCAAAAATCATCATATAACATTAAGCACGGGAAAGATATAAGCTCTTCATTTATTAACTATCTAGTAACATGAAAAGTAAATCTAATCCTAAAACAAAAATGAAATGCTGAAAAGACAAGGAGTAGGGTTAGAAATATAAAGGATGCCCCATGGCATCAGATGTGTTCAATATAGTGTATATTTAGCATTTTCCTGCTTTCAGACAAATGTGTCAGTTGTTTATCAGATGTGCCATGTCCAATTCTGCATAACGTAGGACTTTTTCCTATCCAAAAATCAAGCTACTTACGGCTATTTGATGCATCAAATCGCTTTCTCATTCTCGTTCTCTTTCTCTTGTGTTTTTTCTTTGTGGAACATTCTGCTTCAAAACTTTCAGATGAAGTATGTAAGATATGCGTGACATGTCTTTCTTCATTTTGCATTTGATCTTTATCGTTTTCAATTTTATCTAGGTCACCTTCAATTAACCACCTTTCAATGGAACAAATGGCCTCCTCATAATAATATGGAGCTTGTTGCAGCGAATAAGGAGGCTTCTGATCTATTGACATCTCCTTGTTTTTTTCATCCTCTGACCGATGTTGAAATTTCTATACCTGTATTGTAATGGCATCCATCTGGCTAAAGTGTTCAAGCTTCATAGCACTGACTTCCTTGGCATGGTCTTCCTCCATGCTCAATAACTTATTCTGAAGACATATCTAACTAGCTTCCATATCTTTTATTACTTTATCGTTCCTTTCCTTTATGGTCATCAAGCAATGTTGCAGAGTTTATCTCTTTCTTATGGCATGGTCTTCCTCCATGCTCAATAACTTATTCTGAAGACATATCTAACTAGCTTCCATATCTTTTATTACTTTATCGTTCCTTTCCTTTATGGTCATCAAGCAATGTTGCAGAGTTTATCTCTTTCTTATGATTTGCTTGCATGGTAGCCCACTGATTATTATAATCGAATGTCATGATTGTCATTTCTTCATCCATAGTTAGTAACTTGTTTTTCATATAATTAATTTCCCTATCATGATTAGCTTTCATGGTTTCCATCTCCTTATCTGGCTTTTCCAGGTGGGTGTACAAAGTTCTCATATCATTGACGTAATCAATTACAATTTTTTCTTGATTAATCAACATATTTTTTACCAGCCGCATTAGTTCCTCTATAATTTGCTTTTGATTTTCCCTTTCATTGTTGATACTGATTTGACAATTTGTCCCTACTTTTCCACTATCATGGATTTGATATGCAACGGTACAGGTTGATGGCACATTCTGATATGGAGAATTGTCTTTAAATCTTTCATCGACAGTTGAATCCTTCACAAAATCACTTTCATTCTGTTGTATAATTTTAGGGGAACAAGGCGAGCTATCTTGATAACCATATCTATTTTTAAAAGCATAAACGATGTCTTGTAAAAAAGTGAAAGAATCTTCAGGACAATTATTAAACCAATTCAAAGCATCACCCTCTAAAGAAAAGACAAATAGACGCATTTTGACATCTTCATGATCATACTGAGGAGAACTACAATATATGAGCATTATATGAGAAAATTGCATAGATGCTTTCTAACAGCGACTAAATCACCACCCGAGAACAAAGAAAATTTCTGAATGGCCATTTCCGAAATATCATGGAGAACATTAGTAAAATGACATGGGGTAAACGAATAATCCATGATGAATAATGAGGGACCAAATGGATGATGGCGAGAGACCTCTACTCAAGAAAATCAAGAGATCCGCAAGAAGCGAGCTTCGAGTAGAAATTCTTGTAGAAATGAAAGAAGTGGAGTCGCCACTTGAACATGAATCTAACTCTAGGATCCAATAGGCAACAAACCACCAGATATAAGGGGGGGCCTCTTGCTTGAGAAAAAATAAATGAAAAGGAATGGAGTCGCCACCCAAACAAGAAACGAACCGAGATGTCCAGGTGCTAAAGGTACAGATGAAACGATTAATGAGATGACGAAAGATAGGGCGATGAAAAGATCAAATGATGCCAGGAAATGTTCGCCGTTTGATAGGCTAATGAATGGCGGAAAAAATGAGATGATTGAAAATATGAATGTCGTGAGGACCAAGGACAAAAAAACTCTATCCCCGGCAACGACACTGAAAAATGTTGTCGTTGCCTGCTGAAATGAAGAGATGAGAAATGAAAAGAATGATGAGGAAATGTCGTTGAAATGCCGAGAATAAAATGTCCCCATCAATGGCGCCAAAAAATGTTGTCGTTGTCGGCTGCAATGAATGATAGATAGATGAAAGTTGAATGATGAATGTCATAAAGCGCAGGCCCAGTAAATCAGTCCCCGGTAGTGGCGACAAAAAATGTTGTTGCATAGAGTGTCTAAGGACCGCGACAACGCTCAAATCGGGGGCAGTCACCCTGATCCCCGATTTCTCCGTTTAAGCCATCTCCCTATAACAGGCTAAGGGGGGTAGACCCTATGGGATAAAAGAGAACTAGCTATGAATCAGTCTGTTCGGAAGAAACAACGAAGCAATCGAAAACTTGATTAAGGCTTAGCGAGACTTAGAATTTGATTAAATTTTAAATGATAACAACTAATGCTTTATGGAGTCAATGATCCAAGGTAATCAATTAGCTACTGCTGCTTATGAAATAATTAATGATTGCTTGAAAAATTTGTAAAATATCTGATATGTAACGAGCATTATATAATTCAAGCAATAACGAAAGATTTTCTATAGAAGCACAATGTCTTAGCAATTAAATTTCAAGAGATGCAAATGCTTTAAATAACCACAAAATTTAAACGCTAACCAGTTAGAATTTAAAATGATTATGCTTGAAATTCCAAATCTAGGAAATTTATCACTTTCCAATAGTTAAACACCAGATAAAAATTTAAGCACATTTAACTATAGTAAAATGATGGATACTGATACCACAACAAAAAAAGACATCAAAAGGAATTTCCAATTTTTAATTAGTCTTTTTCAAAAAAGTTTACTCTTTTTTTTAATGTTTTTAATTGTTTTAGATTTAAAATTTTAAAATGTTTAGAGATTTTTAAATTTTATGATCTTTTAATAAAATTGAAAATGAAAATCAACGAAATGAAAAGAAAACACAATCATTTTTTTTTCTTTATTGTTTTTAATAAAAACAGAAATCAAAGTTAAATTTGAAAAATGATAAATTTAAACAAACAAAATAAAATCAAACCTAAATCTAACTCATAATAATACAAATGAAAACTAAAATGAAAAGTCGAAATGCTAAACCACTGACTAAAACCTTAAATACATACAAAACCAAAAATGAAATAAACCCAAACAATATAACCCAATGTAATACACCCAAAAATTGAAAAGGCTTTGTGTTTGTCGTGGTGCGGATATATTTTGACGATAGAAAGGAAGACCGAGAGCAGGCTTCGCGATGAATAGCAGTGATGGAGGGTTTACCTTTTGCAGGTTGGAGGATATACACAGCGAGGAGTACGCAGAGCTTAAGGATGCTGGAGCAGCTTTCAGGGGGAAAAATGGGGGTCACGCAGGTTGAAAATCGCGGATTATTTTTGCAGGTTTGCAGAGAGGAACGCAGGTTATATGGCTACGGAGATCGCTGCGTGGAGGGGAGAAGGTTTTCAACACAGGTGCATGGGAGAGACTACAAACAGCGTGTTAACGCTCGAATTTGTCCTCAGGATGAAGAAGGCAAAATCCCAAGCAACATCAAACCACTTAGCCTCGTAGCTAGCCCTACGGGGACAGGAGAGGGCTCTCTCCGGGTCTATCTCGGAAAAAGGTCTTCAAAGGGCTGAGATGACCAATAAAGAACACTGATTTTAGGCTAGTAAACTGATAGGGAAAGTTTGATTTCAAATTTTTAGGGTTTTGTTGGAAAACTGAGCACGACAATTTTGGGTGCGGGGATGAGACACAATTTTTGCAGAGGTCTTTTTGGGGCAAGGTAGGAGATTGTCTTGATGCCTTTGAAATAAGTGAATGGATAGAAATGACCGGTGAGGAGCTAAGGAGAGCAAGAAACCATCGAGAGTTTTCCTTAAACAGATGAAAACATAGATATTAAGCAAACTTAAAGGCAGAGCATAGAAACCATGAATTCTACCTTAACACTTCATTTACTTAATTTGCAGAAGAGAAGAGTAGGAAAATGGTACACATAAAAAACTTACAAGTACATGAGAGAAACACACCATCAACACAAATAACCACAGGAATCCCAAATAGTGCTACAAAACCCTGGTCTTTCCTTTGCCAAAATTGCAGAGATACAAAGAGTAATACAGTCTAAGCTTATCCCTCAAGAGTCCAACCATGAAAATGACTAAGAAAGTACATAATATAGGCAAGCTAATACATTTCCTTGCCTCTAGGGGTCGAGCTCATCATCCTAGGAGCTGTTTCAACCAATTCTAATCTGAGCACTACAATCTAGGCAATCAAAACAACTTGCCTCTATAAGCTAGGAAACCAATTCATTCATTAATTTTTTGCTATTTTATGAATGAATCTTCTAGAATAGGTAAAAAAGTGTCATGTCAACATGAAAATACATTAATTACATCAAAGAGGGTGAAAAATCCCATAAAAAGTCAAAACTGGTCAAATAGCTGCGTTGTCCTGTGCTGTAGATGAAAACTGGAAAATTTCCCTGATGCGTAGCGCGCCATTTCACAACGCGTAGCGCGCCTTTGAGCCCACTTTTGGGGCACTTCTCTACATCCAAATGAGGCACAAGTGGGCTTGTTGGAAAGGTCTGGATGTCTACTCTCCAGCCCAAGTGGAATTTCTCAATTTGGTGGCCATTTGCCCCTCCAAAAATGCAATATCCCAAGACTACTTCCTGTGTATCCAAAAAGTGGCAGAAGGTCATTTTTTGCTTGTTTTTTGACCTTTTGGGGGCTCAAATCTCCATGAAATGTCTCGGCAGTGGCTGAGCAAGTGTAATTTGTCATGAAAAATCCAAAAATGCTGAGTTTTTGTGAAATGGACCTCCCCAACTTAAGGGTAGCGCGCGGCGCGCTACGCGTTGAGGGCAAAAACCTGTTTTTTAGTGCAAAAATTCCAAAATGTCAAAAATTTCTCCAAATTTCTTGAAATTTGGACTGTAGGTTCTTCATTAAGAGTACTGATGAGCCAAGGATGCCTCAGCCAATATCTAGAGTCCTTCATCCACTTTTTGCCTCCTTGAAGCTCTCTTTACCTTTGCTTTCAAACTTCCGTTTCTCGCTTTGTACACCAAGTTCCGGGACAAGTAATGATATTTCTGCCACCTCTATGAAGCCTCATGAGTGCATGTCCTTTCAAGGGTGAGTCACTTTGGGTTTCCACTTCATAATAGGATGAATGACTGGATGACATAACTGTTGTTGCACGACTGCCTTGGATGAATGCTGATATGTGAAACTGCTGTATACAACTGAATGTGAACTGCTCTTCTGATCTAAACAATGTTGTGACCAAGGGGAAAACAAATGTAACAAGGGAATATTAGGAAGGGGAGAATATCAGGGAATTAGGGAATAATGGAAATAAAACAAGGAATTTAGGGAAGGGAAGGGATATGGAAATCTTGATATTGTAGGGTTTTGGTGTAAAGTAGGTTTTAGGATTAAGAGAGGAAAATTACGAAATTTTATGGGAAAATTTGAAGGAGAATGTGGATGGAGATGAGGGAAAAGAAGGATAAAAAATGGGCAACCTTGGACAGCAAAATATTTTGAAACCCTAGCACCATTAAGTTTTTTAAATCTTCCACAGCAAAGTAGGGTTTTGACTTTTCATTTTCATGGCATTTTAACATATTAATTTCTCATTCATCTTGCAAAACCAAATCTAGCCATGGAGGAGAGGCCTACCTGCAATTTGCTTGAGAGAAAAGTGGATTTGGTAGCTTGATGACAGTTTGTTGGGCGAAAAACCCAATGCGTAGCGCGCCTTGCCCAACGTGTAGCGCCCCTCTGACGCGTAGCGCACGAGCAATTTTGCTCTGAGAAAGGCATCCTAATGCGTAGCGCGCCCCTGACGCGTAGCGCGCCCCCAGCTACATAGTTCATTTTGCAGGAGGCGTTTGGAGGCCTTCCCGGTGTCGAAATCGGGCGCAGGATAGCTCGTTGGAAAGATATTTTAGTCTACTTTCCAATCCAACTAGAATTTTTCAATTTGGAGTTCATTTGCCCTGTCAAAAAGCAAATCTCCCAAGACTGGTCAAAATGTGCCAAATGAGGCTGCCTCAAGGCAGAGTGTTGTTGCAGTCAACTTTTGAATGCCTTCCTCAACTCCAAATTGAGCTCATGATAGCTCATTGGAAATATATTTGTGTCTAGTTATCATTTGACTCATCAAGAAAGTCATTTGGCCAACCAAGCTAGGAGAAAACTTGATTTTCCCAAGGTCACTTCAGAGGTGCATTTGATTCTCTCGAGGCGATTGTATTTTTGACATTTCTCTAAAACCCTGACACCTGTGTAAAAAGTGAAGGAGGTTTTTCTTCTTTGGCATGTTGTGGACAAAAACCTCTCTCAGTTTTCCAAAATTCATTTTTGATTGCTCTAAAACAGCTTTTGAGTGAAACTTGTCCCGATGTGTGGAACAAGGGATTTTGTGGAAATGAAGCGAAATGAAGGGGATGAGGGGCTTGTAAATTCTTGGGGAAATTTTTGGAAGTAGGGAGGGATGTTAGGAAGCAGGGGAAAGTGGAATCTCAGAGATCAAGTGAGGGGAAGGGGTCCAAAAGGGCAAAACACAGGCCCAACCTAAAAAATTGCCAGGTTGTAGCAATAAACTAGGGTTTGTGGAAAAATGAGGAATTTGAGGGATCTCAGAGATGGGAAGTGTTTGATAAGGTACATGAAGGATAGGGGAAGGTGTATGAACATCTGGATACAAGTTTTTCTAATGATTTGACCATCCAAGAGAAATTGCCTTCAAAACCCTAGGAGAGGGAAATGAACCTTGCCTAGGCGCAACTGAAGCATGAACAAGGTGTAAAATGACCTAATGGAACTTGACATGATGATGACAACCCTATGAATGATGATAGACTCAGCTGAATAGTGGAATAGACTGACATTTGGGCAATTTTGAAAGGAATGAAAGCAAACCCTAGACCTAATGCCTAGTGACCAAATTTTGCTTGAAGACTCACTGAAATGACAAAATTTGACCTTGACACTCTGAGACCACTTTGTAAGAGCATATTTGATCACTGAAGGAAGGCTGGAAAGACTGATACTAACATTGGCTCCAATGGGGATGGTAGCTCCTTGGAGGTGCCAAGAACAGCAGATCTTTGGGATAGCAGACCAACGCCTTATCCATTGGGCAATGGAGTCAAAAACTCAAACTAAAATGCATGACTGAAAACCAACACAAACTAACTTAACAACAAAACTGAAAATTGACTCACAAAGGACTCATGACTCAACTAAAAACTGACTCGATACTTAAACACAATCGACCAACTGAAAATGATGCTCAAAGTGGAGCTTATTCATCAAAACCTACTCTAACAGTTTCATTCATCACCTGATCAAGTGAAATGAAACAACCAGTGCAACCAAGTAAGTATCCCGTTTGCTGTTCGAATTCTCCGCAAGTGCTCACTTATGAACAACAAGAGAGAACTACTCAAAGGAAACTCCCATGACAACTTGGGAACAGATCCGTAGAATGATATGAATTCTCTATCCACCTCCAAAAACACTGCATAAGGATCTTGAAATTCAAGCACACTGGAACTTAGCTCATCCAATGGATTACTTCTCTTCTCTTCATACCATGAATGCAAACTTTGATCTGAGCCTTGTGACGAGACCTCTGCTGAAAATGAGAAAGAAACCGGCTGCCGGATCAAATTCATATCAGCACATGTTTCAAGCTCACATGTAGTCAATGGAGAAAGACTTTGACTGCAAACCTCATCCAAAACATCAGCTATTGGATCATGAAAAACTTGAAAAGACTGTTGTAATGTATCCATTGAAAATGTATGACATCCTTCTAGCTGTTCATCTTTTTCTTGAGAGATTTTACGAAGATTCTGCCTTATACACTAAAATGCTTCGAAACAAAAGGGTATAGAATCTTCCTGCATCATCAAATCATGTATTTCGTCTTCCACAGCTTCATCTGTAATCTTCCCTTCAATTTCATTTGGTGGCTGCAAATCTGATGCTACAGGCTGCTCAAGATTTTTGTTATCTGTCTCATCCTCAACATTAACACTGAGAGATTGCTGATTTGTTATAGGCTGTTCATTTGAAGATTTACTATGCAATCTACCCTTCAAAAACTGAAATTATTCAAAATAGAATGGTACGGAGTCACCTTGAATCATTAAATCATGTGTGTCCACTTCCAAGTCTTCAGCTGCGACTTGACAACCAATGGCTTTCGGGGGTTGCAAATCTGAATATGAGAAGTCTTGAACAAAATTTTCATTGCTCTCAAGATGATTCAAATCAAGATTTGTTGACATTTGATTTCTGATTGCATGGTAGATATCTCTGATGAACTGAAACGAATCAAAACAAAAAGGCAAAGATCCTTCACTTACTTCAAAATTTGCTACACTTTCCTCATCATTGTCATAGCTCATATGCATCATTTGATCATTGTACTCGAGCCGCTGTAAGTGAACTTCCTCCTCCCACAAACTAGCTTCTGGTTCATCTGCAAGATTAGCTTCTGTTTGGAGAACATAATCATCATCATACTGTTCAAACTGAGGCAAATCATCATCAAACATACACATCATATCAACAGCTCTCTCTTCTTCACAATGATCTATAAAACAATCACTATGACAATTGGGATCAGAAACAAAATGTTTTGGATCAGCAACTTGTTCTTCTTCAATCAGTGAGCCTTGAACATCATAATCATTCCTTGCGTTGATCTTGTCCATCATCTCTTCCACGGCACTTACCAAAATGTCAAGCTTCACCTCTAGAGATGTTGATTTTTCCGGATCTATGTTTTTCATCTCTTCTTCTTTCAACCTTGCCCTTCGGATCAGCAGATGAGCCTCTACATTTACTGCACTGTTTTGCATCTCGTGAAGGGTTGCAATATCCCTTTCTCTCAGCTGAAACTCCATCTCCGGATCAAAGGCACCCGGATAGTGCAAGAGAGCCGATCTAGGAGTAGGTCTTATATCAACTGGCATCGAATAATAAACTTGGTTAAATCTGGCTGAAAATTGTTGTACTGTCTCCCCTGGCAATATTTTCAGCTGGTTATACTCTTCTACAATCAAGAAAAGGTTCTGCCCGATCATCCACCTGTCGAGAAAAACTTTGACAAACTGTTGGAAATCTGAAATGCTTGCATCAGGCAGGGCTTTGAACCAACTCTTCACTTTGGCTTGCAAAGTAAGAGCAAAAAGCCTTATACTAACATCTTCGCTATCAACTTCAAAAAGGTCTAGAAAAGACTCAAAATTCTGCACATGTTGCTTAGCGTTGACATTCTTACATTCACCATCAAACCTCGGCAAGTATAGATCATAGTTTTTGGGGAAAGGATGGAGAACAGAAGGTAAAACAAGAGGTTTATACCGATCTAGAATTTTACAAGGTGTATGGGTATGTATAGCAGGTATAGAATCGGTCTTGGTCTTTTGAGGTTCATCAATTTGAAGATGGTCATCACAAAATTTGGAAAAAGGATCCTGATCAAGCTCAAAGGCATGCAAATCTTTGGTATTCACAATCTTCAAAGGGAAGGAATCAACTGCAGGCCAAGGATCTCTTCTCAAATACAATATACTTTGCAAAGCCTTCTTGACATTCTTGGGAAAAGAGAAGAAATAATTTATGACAAAGAACAAAATGTCTTGGATGAAATTCCAACTTGAATACCTGATCTGTCCATGTTGTCCTTTCATGTTTCTGTTGGTCAGGATCATTCTCCAGTGGAGTCTTTGGATCTAATCTCAAAACTAATTTAGATTCGCCAGGTGAATGATTTCAGCCTTGCAAGTGTTTGATTGTTGTCCACCATCAACAATCAGATCTAAACTTGATACATGTATTGGCGTAATTAACAAGTTAGATGTCACGATTACAAGCTAGACCGGAGATTGACTGAAGCAGTGTTTATCTACTTCCGCTAATGCAAAGAAAAAGCGTTTCGAAGGCTACCTGGCATAACTTCAGGCTCCGTCTGTAGCTTATAAAACAAATGACATCAACAAGTAAACCATTTGTTCTTTCCCAGTATGGTCGCTAATATGTTAGCGCTCGAATTTGGCCTCAGGCTGAAGAAGGCAAAATCCCAGGCAACATCAAACCACTTAGCCTCGTAGCCAGCCCTACGGGGACAGGAGAGGGCTCTCTCCGGGTCTGTCTCGGCAAAAGGTCTTCAAAGGGCTGAGATGACCAATAAAGAACACTGATTTTAGGCTAGTAAACTGATAAGGAAAGTTTGATTTCAAATTTTTAGGGTTTTGTTGGAAAACTGAGCACGACAATTTTGGGTGCGGGGATGAGACACAATTTTTGCAGAGGTCTTTTTGGGGCAAGGTAGGAGATTGTCTTGATGCCTTTGAAATAAGTGAATGGATAGAAATGACCGGTGAGGAGCTAAGGAGAGCAAGAAACCATCGAGATTTCTCCTTAAACAGATGAAAACATAGATATTAAGCAAACTTAAAGGCAGAGCATAGAAACCATGAATTCTACCTTAACACTTCATTTACTTAATTTGCAGAAGAGAAGAGTAGGAAAATGGTACATATAACAAACTTACAAGTACATGAGAGAAACACACCATCAACACAAATAACCACAGGAATCCCAAATAGTGCTACAAAACCCTGGTCTTTCCTTTGCCAAAATTGCAGAGATACAAAGAGTAATACAGTCTAAGCTTATCCCTCAAGAGTCCAACCATGAAAATGACTAAGAAAGTACATAATATAGGCAAGCTAACACATTTCCTTGCCTCTAGGGGTCGAGCTCATCATCCTAGGAGCTGTTTCAACCAATTCTAAACTAAGCACTACAATCTAGGCAATCAAAACAACTTGCCTCTATAAGCTAGGAAACCAATTCATTCATTAATTTTTTGCTATTTTATGAATGAATCTTCTAGAATAGGTAAAAAAGTGTTATGTCAACATGAAAATACATTAATTACATCAAAGAGGGTGAAAAATCACATAAAAAGTCAAAACTGGTCAAATAGCTGCGTTGTCCTATGCTGTAGATGAAAAACTGGAAAATTTCCCTGATGCGTAGCGCGCCTTTGAGCCCACTTTTGGGGCACTTCCCGGCATCCAAATGAGGCACACGTGGGCTTGTTGGAAAGGACTAGATGTCTACTCTCCAGCCCAAGTGGAATTTCGCAATTTGGTGGCCATTTGCCCCTCCAAAAATGCAATCTCCCAAGACTGCTTCATGTGTGTCCAAAAAGTGGCAGAAGGTCATTTTTTGCCTTTTGTTTACCTTTTGGGGGCTCAAATCTCCATGAAATGTCTTGGCAGTGGTTGACCAAGTGTAATTTGTCATGAAAAATCCAAAAATGCTGAGTTTTTGTGAAATGGACCTCCCCAACTTAAGGGTAGCGCGCTACGCGTTGAGGGCAAAAACCTGTTTTTTAGTGCAAAAATTCCAAAATGTCAAAAATTTCTCCAAATTTCTTGAAATTTGGACTGTAGGTTCTTCATCAAGAGCAATGATGAGCCAAGGATGCCTCAGCCAATATCTAGAGTCCTTCATCCACTTTTTGCCTCCTTGAAGCTCTCTTTACCTTTGCTTTCAAACTTCCGATTCTCGCTTTGTACACCAAGTTCCGGGACAAGTAATGATATTTCTGCCACCTCTATGAAGCCTCATGAGTGCATGTCCTTCCAAGGGTGAGTCACTTTGGGTTTCCACTTCATAATCGGATGAATGACCGGATGACATAACTGTTGTTGCACGACTGCCTTGGATGAATGCTGATATGTGAAACTGCTGTATACAACTGAACGTGAACTTCTCTTCTGATCTAAACAATGCTGTGACCAAGGGGAAAACAAATGTAACAAGGGAATATTAGGAAGGGGAGAATATCAGGGAATTAGGGAATAATGGAAATAAAACAAGGAATTTAGGGAAGGGAAGGGATATGGAAATCTTGATATTGTAGGGTTTTGGGGCAATGTAGGTTTTGGGATTAAGAGAGGAAAATTACGAAATTTTATGGGAAAATTTGAAGGAGAATGTGGATGGAGATGAGGGAAAAGAGGGATAAAAAATGGGCAACCTTGGACAACAAAATATTTTGAAACCCTAGCACCATTAAGTTTTTTAAATCTTCCACAGCAAAGTAGGGTTTTGACTTTTCATTTTCATGGCATTTTAACATATTAATTTCTCATTCATCTTGCAAAACCAAATCTAGCCATGGAGGAGAGGCCTACCTGCAATTTGCTTAAGAGAAAAGTGGATTTGGTAGCTTGCTGACAGTTTGTTGGGCAAAAAACCCAACGCGTAGCGCACCTTGCCCAATGCGTAGCACCCCTCTGACGTGTAGCGCACGAGCAATTTTGCTCTGAGAAAGGCAGCCTGATGCGTAGCGCGCCCCTGACGCGTAGCGCGCCCCCAGCTACATAGTTCATTTTGCAGGAGGCTTTTGGAGGCCTTCCCGGTGTCGAAATCGGATGCAGGATAGCTTGTTGGAAAGGTCTTTGAGTCTAATTTCCAACCCAACTGGAATTTTTCAATTTGGAGTTCATTTTCCCTGTCAAAAATCAAATCTCCCAAGACTGGTCAAAATGTGCCAAATGAGGCTGCCTCAAGGCAGAGTGCTGTTGCAGTCAACTTTTGAATGCCTTCCTCAACTCCAAATTGAGCTCATGATAGCTCATTGGAAATATCTTTGTGTCTAGTTATCATTTGACTCATCAAGAAAGTCATTTGGCCAACCAAGCTAGGAGAAAACTTGATTTTCCCAAGGTCACTTCAGAGGTGCATTTGATTCTCTCGAGGCAATTGTATTTTTGACATTTCTCTAAAACCCTGACACCTGTGTAAAAAGTGAGGGAGGTTTTTCTTCTTTGGCATGTTTTGGACAAAAACCTCTCTCAGTTTTCCAAAATTCATCTTTGATTGCTCTGAAACAGCTTTTGAGTGAAACTTATCCCGATGTGTGGAACAAGGGATTTTGTGGAAATGAAGCGAAATGAAGGGGATGCGGGGCTTGTAAATTCTTGGGGAAATTTTTGGAAGTAGGGAGGGATGTTAAGAAGCAGAGGAAAGTGGAATCTCAGAGATCAAGTGAGGGGAAGGGGTCTAAAAGGGAAAAACACAGGCCCAACCTAGAAAATTGCTAGGTTGTAGCAAGAAACTAGGGTTTGTGGAAAAATGAGGAATTTGAGGGATCTCAGAGATGGGAAGTATTTGATAAAGTACATGAAGGATAGGGGAAGGTGTATGAACATCTGGATACAAGTTTTTCTAATGATTTGACCATCCAAGAGAAATTGCCTTCAAAACCCTAGGAGAGGGAAATGAACCTTGCCTAGGTGCAACTGAAGCATGAACAAGGTGTAAAATGACCTAATGGAACTTGACATGATGATGAAAACCCTATGAATGATGATAGACTAAGTTGAATAGTGGAATAGACTGACATTTGGGCAATTTTGAAAGGAATGAAAGCAAACCCTAGACCTAATGCCTAGTGACCAAATTTTGCTTGAAGACTCACTGAAATGACAAAATTTGACCTTGACACTCTGAGACCACTTTGTAAGAGCATATTTGATCACTGAAGGAAGGCTGGAAAGACTGACACTAACACAGCGAGGAGTATGGGTGAATTGAGGGAAGGCGTTGTAGAGGGGGATTGTGTGAGGTTTAGATTTGTTTAGAGAAGGCTGGGCAACGGATGGATGCGATGACATAGGAAGGGATAGCGTGGAGAGGGGCGTGGAAGAATGTTGGAGCCACGGAAGGGAGATGGAGAACGCAGTTGCAGCATGGCAGAGGATGGATGACAACGTGATTAGCTGATTTGTTTTGCAGGTTCAGGGGAAGGCACAGCAATGAGGGTTAGAAAATTTTCACACAGGAGGATGAGCGAGTGAGGTCTGGAAAGAATGGTGATACAACAATCCCACAACCTGCTTAAAAATTTTGAAAAATCTCCTGTAACACAATGAAACCCTAGGCAATAGCGGACAGATAGCCTGAACAAACCCTCGAATTTCTTCAGAAACCCCCGCAAGAGCAGATCTTGAGGCTAGATCTTACCCTCGAGGGCCTAGATCTGGCTTCAAGCCAAGAAAAAAAATTCCTCAAGCTTGCAACCTGCAATGGCAAAACAAAACGCTCAGGAACAATATATGAAAGGATGAAACTAAAAAAAAACTCCAAAAACTAACTAAATAATTACAATATTCAAAAGTTAAAGGCTCTAAGCAGCCAAATTTGTCATTACGCCACACATATATTTTCAAAATTTTAAATTTAAGATGAGGTGCTTCAGAAAATGCTTCATGCATCCACAACAGAAGTTATAATGATAAGCTCGGGATCAAAACCAGTTGGGCTCTGTAGAAAATGTTGATCGGGAGTTGGTTGGTCCAACTGAAAACTTCCCCGAACGCCCAATGATCAAAAAATTTCCTGCACAACTCGATTCAACCATTAACATAGAAAGAGAAAATGAAAATAAAATTCAGATTTAATGGAGATACCTGCCATTATATTCAGAATTTAAACTACCATTCAAACCCTAGTGATCAAGCAAGATACCTGTGCTTAAACCACTCTTTAGAAAGCTACTATCAATGGCTGAAAAGGAAATCCATGCATGAAAATAAAACATCTTACAGCGTTCCCACGAAGAGTAATGCCAGTAGAAATTAACCCCAAAGTCTTTCTTTATTGCACATGAAAAACGATTACAAGAGAGCTTTCACTTAGCACATGATCAAAATATCGAATGATCTCAATTGGCAACTAACCTCCTATTTAAAGAAAAATTTCCCAACGGCTAGTTTGAGTGATCCTTGTCAAAGTGATCTCGACCGTCGATGAAGATCAAAATTTCTTTTAATCTCATACATTGAAATTTTAAATATTGAGGAAATTTCGAATTTTTCAATTAAATATATTTAATAAATTCAAAAAATTAAAATTTTGCGTTTATTTCCTCAAAACTTTGACTTTTACTTAACCCAAGGGACCTAAGACATAAAATTTAACAAAATAATCAAATAATCTCAGTCCCTGAACCAGTTAAGATTTAATTGTTTTAAAGGATCCACAAATTTTACCTTTGGAAAATTTAAATTTAACTAGGACCTAGGACCTATAAGGGGATAAATTATTTTTCTAACCCTCAAGACATTTTACATCATTATTTTTACATTTTTACATTTCAAGGGGGAAAACCCATTTGATATAGACCCTCATAGACTACCCAGTTCTGCGACACAAACATAATTTAGCAGATCAAGCAATTTGTAATAAAATAACCTAACCAAATAGTTAGGATTATTCCCAAATCACCTTTACATAGACTCGATCTAACACACTAAGACTCTCCTAAAATTCTAATGACAAAATCCATTCTGGCTTTGAAGTAAGGCTAAAGGAAAACTTTGCCGATCATAGATCTGTGAAACAAAAAAGCTTCCGGAATGTAGATCGTCATCAAAAAATTAGGTTTACCTAAGCAATTACATACACAACACGGATCTGCTAAGATTATTTACAATTTTACACATGCAGAAAGGGTTTACAATATAACATGATAACGTTGATGATGATAGTCGAACAACACGGACACGTTGATCAAGTGCTATCTCTTTTGCAAAAAGAGGGGGTGTACTGCTATGGGTAGTTGAAACGTAGTAGTCAACACCTGGCTCTACTTGGGGACACGTTGCTGCACTGTAGGAATGTGAGAATCCAGAATCTGCATCCACGCAACACACAACAAAACATAAGTAGCATCCATCCAAAAATCATCATATAACATTAAGCATAGGAAAGATATAAGCTCTTCATTTATTAACTATCTAGTAATACGAAAAGTAAATCTAATCCTAAAACAGAAAAGAAATGCTGAAAAGACAAGGAGTAGGGTTAGAAATACATAGGATGCCCCATGGCATCAGATGCGTTCAATATAGTGTAAACTGAGCATTTGCCTGCTTTCTGGAAAATCTGTCGGTTGTTTCTTGGATGTGCCATGTCCAATCCTGCATAACGTAGGACTTTTTCCTATCCGAAAATCAAGCTGCTTACGGCTATCTGATGCATCAAATTGCTTTCTCGTTCTCTTTCTCTTGCGGTTTTTCTTTGTGGAACATTCTACTTCAAAACTCTCAGATGAAGTATGTAAGATATGTGTGACATGTCTTTCTTCATTTTGCATCTGATCTTTATTGTTTTCAATTTTATTCGGGTCACCTTCAATTAACCACCTTTCAATGGAACAAATGGCCTCCTCATAATAAGATGGAGCTTGTTGCAGTGAATAAGGAGGCTTCTGATCTATTGACGTCTCCTTGTTACTTTCATCCTCTGACTGCTGTTGAAATTTCTATACCTGTATTGTAATGGCATCCATCTTGCTAGAGTGTTCAAGCTTCATAGCACTGACTGCCTTGGCATGGTCTTCCTCCATGCTCAATAACTTATTCTGAAGACATATCTTACTGGCTTCCATATCTTTTATTACTTTATCATTCTTTTCCTTTATGGTCATCAAGCAATGTTGCATAGAGTTTATCTCTTTCTTATGATTTGCTTGCATGGTAACCAACTGATTATTATAATCGAATGTCATGATAGTCATTTCTTCATCCATAGTTAATAACTTGTTTTGCATAGAATTAATTTCACTATCATGATTAGCTTTCATGGTTTCCATCTCCTTATCTCGATTTTCTAGGTGGGTGTACAAAGTTCTCATATCATTGACGTAATTAGTCACAAATTTTTCTTGATTAATCTCCATATTTTTTACCAGCCGCATTAGTTCCTCTATAATTTTCTTCTGACTTTCCCTTTCATTGTCGATATTGATTTGACAATTTGTCCCTGCTTTTCCACTATCATGGATTCGATCTGCAACGATACAGGTTGATGGCACATTTTGGTATGGAGAATTGTCTTGAAATCTTTCATCGACAGTTGAATCCTTCACAAAATAACTTTCATTCTATTGCATAATTTTAGGGGCACAAGGCGATCTATCTTGATAACCATATCTATCTTTAAAAGCATGAACACTGTCTTGTAAATAAGTGAAAGAATCTTTAAGACAATTATTAAACTAATTCAAAGCATCACCCTCTAAAGAAAAGACAAATAGACGCATTTTGACATCTTCATGATCATACTGAGGAGACCTACAATATATGAGCATTATACGAGAAAACTTGCATAGATGCTTTCTAACAGCGACTGAATCACCACCTGAGAACAAAGACAATTTATGAATGGTCGTCTCTGGAATATCATGGAGAACATCAGTAAAATGACACGGGGTAAACGAATAATCCATGATGAATAATGAGGGACCAAATGGATGATAGAGAGAGACCTCTGCTCAAGAAAATCAAGAGATCCGCAAGAGGCGAGCTTCGAGTAGAAATTCTTGTAGAAATGAAAGAAGTGGAGTCGCCACTTGAACATGAATCTAACTCTAGGATCCGATAGGAAACAAACCACCAGATATAAGGGGGGGCTTCTTGTTTGAGAAAAATAAATGAAAAGGAATGGAGTCTCCACCCAAACAAGAAACGAACCGAGATGTCCAGGTGCTAAAGGTACAGATGAAATGATTAACGAGATGACGAAAGATAGGGCGATGAAAAGATCAAATGACGCAAGGAAATGTTGGCCATTTGACAGGCTAATGAATGGCGGAAAAGATGAGATGATTGAAAAGATGAATGTCGTGAGGACCAAGGACAAAAAAACTCTATCCCCGGTAATGGCGCCAAAAAATGTTGTTGTTGCTGGCTGAAATGAACAGATGAGAAATGAGAAGAATGATGAGGAAATGTCATTGAAATGCCGAGAATAAAATGTCCCTGGCAATAGTGCCAAAAAATGTTGTCGTTGCTGGTTCAAATGAATGATAGAAGGATGAAAGCTGAATGATGAATGTCGTAAAGCCCAGGCCCAATAAATTAGTCCCTAGCAGTGGCGCCAAAAAATGTTGTTGCACAGAGTGTCTAAGGACCGCGACAATGTTCATATCGGGGGTTGTCACCCTAATCCCTGATCTCTTCGTTTAAGTTGTCTCCCTATAGCAGGCTAAGGGGGGTAGACCCTATGGGATAAAAGATAACCAGCTGTGAATCAGCGGGTTCGGGAGACACAGCGAAGCAATCAAATACTTGATTAAGGCTTAGTGAGACTTAGAATTTGATTAAAATTTAGATGATTACAACCAATGCCTTATGGAGTCAATGATCCAAGGTAATCAATTAGATGCTGCTGCTTATGAAATAATTAATGATTGCTTGAAAAATTTGTAAAATATCTGATATGTAACGAGCATTATATAATTCAAGCAATAACAAAAGATCTTCTATAGAAGCACAATGCCTTATCAATTAAATTTCAAAAGATGCAAATGCTCTAAATAACCACAAAATTTAAATGATAACCAGCGAGAATTTAAAATGACTATGCTTAAAATTCCAAATCTAGGAAATTTATCACTTTCCAATAGTTAAACTTTAAATAAAAATTTACGCACATTTAACTATAGTAAAATGATGAATACTGATACCACAATAGAAAAAAAGACATCAAAAGGAATTTTCAAATTTTAATTTAGTCTTTTTCAAAAAAATTTACTCTTCTTTTTTTTTAATGTTTTTAAGTTTTTTAGATTTAAAATTTTAAAATGTTTAGAGATTTTTAAATTTTATGATTTTTTATAAAATTGAAAATGAAAATCAACAAAATGAAAAGAAAACACAAGCATTTTATTTTATTTTATTTTTATTGTTTTTAATAAAAACGGAAATCAAAGTTAAATTCGAAAAATGATAAATTTAAACAAACAAAATAAAATCAAACCTAAATCTAACTCATAATAATACAAATGAAAATTAAAATGAAAAGTCGAAATTCTAAACCACTGACTAAAACACTAAATACATACAAAACCAAAAATGAAATAAACCCAAATAATATAACCCAATGTAATACACCCAAAAATCGAAAAATGCTTTGTGTTTGTCGTGGTGCAGATATACTTCGACGACAGAAAGGAAGACTGAGAGCAGGCTTCGCGATGAATAGCAGTGATAGAGGGTTTAGCTTTTGCAGGTTGGAGGATATACACAGCGAGGAGCACGCAGAGCTTAAGGATGTTGGAGCAGCGTTGAGGGGGAAAAATGGGGGTCACGCAGGTTGAAAATCACAGATTCTTTTTGCAGGTATGCGGAGAGGAACGCAGGTTATATGGCTACGGATACAGCTGCGTGGAGGGGAGAATGTTTTCAGCGTAAGTGCATGGGAGAGACTGCAAACAGCAAGGAGTATGGGTGCGTTGAGGGAAGGAGCCACAGAGGGAGATTGTGTGAAGTTTAGATTGGTTTAGAGAAGGCTGGACATTGGATGGATGCGATGACAGAGGAAGGGATAACATGGAGAGGGGTGTGGAAGAATGTGGGAGCCGTGGAAGGGAGATGGAGAACGCAGTTGCAACTCAGCAGAGGATGGACGACAGCGTGATTAGCTGATTCGTTTTGCAGGTTCAGGAGGAGGCACAGCGATGAGGGTTAGAAAGTTTTCACGTAGGAGGCTGAGTGAGTGAGGTGTGGAAAGAATGGTGAACTTGCTTAAAAATTTCGAAAAATTTCCTGTAACACAATGAAACCCCAGGCAACAGCAGACAGATAGCCTGAACAAACTCTCGAATTTCTTCAGAAACCCCCACAAGAGCTGATCCTAAGGCCAGATCTTACCCTCCAGGGCCTAGATTTGGCTTCAAGCCAAAAAAAAAATTCTTTAGGCCTGCAACTTGCAATGGCAAAACAAAACGCCCAGGAACAATATATGCAAGGATGAAACTAAAAAAAAACCCCAAAAACTAGCTAAATAATTACAATATTCACAAGTTAAAGGCTCTAAGCAGCCAGATTTATAATTATGCCACACATATATTTTTAAAATTTTAAGTTTGAGATGAGGTGCTTCAGAAAACCCTTCATGCATCCACAATAGAAGTTCTAATGATAAGCCTGAGATCAAAACCAGCTGGGCTTTTCAGAAAATGCTAATCGGGAGTTGGCTGGTCCAACTGAAAACTTCCCCGAACGCCCGATGATCAAAAAATTTCCTGCACAACTCAATTCAACCATTAACATAGAGAGAGAAAACGACAATAAAATTCAGATTTAATGGAGATACCTGCCATTATATTCAGAATTTAAACTATCATTCAAACCCTAGTGATCAAGCAAGATACCTGTGCTTAAACCACTCTTCAGAAAGCTACTATCAAAAGCTGAAAAGGAAATCTATGCATGAAAATAAAACATCTTACGACATTCCCACGAAGAGTAACACTAGCAAAAATTAACCCCAAAGTTTTTCTTTATTGCACATGAAAAACAATTACAAGAGAACTTTCACTTAGCACACGATCAAAAGATTGAATGATTTCAATTGACAATTACCTCCTATTTAAAGAAAAATTTCCCAATGGCTAGTTCGAGTGATCCTTGTCAAAGTGATCTCGACCATCGATGAAGATCAAAATTTCTTTTAGTCTCATCTGTCGAAATTTTAAATATTGAGGAAATTTCGAATTTTTCAATTAAATATAGTTAATAAATTCAAAAAATTAAAATTTTGCATTTATTTCCTCAAAACTTTGACTTTTACTTAACCCCGGGGACCTAAGACATAAAATTTAAGTAAATAATCAAATAATCTTAGTCCCTAGACCAGTTAAGATTTAATTTTTTTAAAGGATCCACGAATTTTACCTCTGGAAAATTTAAATTTAACTAGGACCTAGGACCTATGAGGGGATAAATTATTTTTCTAACCCTCAAGACATTTTACGTCATGGTTTTTACATTTTTACATCTCAAGGGGGAAAACCCATTTGATATAGACCTTCATAGACTACCCAGTTCTACGACACAAACATAATCTAGCAGATCAAGCAATTTGTAATAAAATAACCTAACCAAATAGTTAGAATTATTCCCAAATCACCTTTACATAGACTCGATCTAACACACTAGGACTCCCCTAAGATTCTAATGACAAAATCCATTCCGGCTTTGGGGTAAGGCTGAAGGAAAACTCTGCTGATCATAGATCAGTGAGACAAAAAACCTTTCGGAATGTAGATCGTCATCAAAAAATTTGGTTTACCTAGGAAATTACATACACGACACGGATCTGCTGAGATTATTTACAATTTTACACATGCAAAAAGGGTTTACAATATAACATGATCAGGGTGATGATGATAGTCGAACGGCACGGTCACGTTGATCAAGCGCTATCCCTTTTGCAAAAAAAGGGGGTGTACTGCTATGGGTAGTTGACACATAGTGATCAATAGGCCCAATCAAACCCTAAAGATCTAAGGTTTCATATCATAGAAAAAAACCTTACTGTTCTAAAATTTCAAAGGTTCGAGAACACAAACAAACATCTTTCAATCTTAGCAAGTTAAGATTTCATGATCATACTGAAATCCCAATCATGACATCATCAACAAGAACTTCAAACAACATTTCACAATATCCCTACGTAGTTTAGGGTTTCAGACATTCACATTAGCATACCCTTAGGTTAGGGTTTTTTTAAGAACCTGTCTAGGGTTCTATAAAATTAGTTAAGAGTAGGAGTGGGGTAGATTTATCAAGTGATGAATCGCCCAAAATAAGAATCAATATGATTCAATATAGCCAGACACAACAATTTTAGGAACAGATTGTCAAATGAATAAACATTTACTAAAGAAGTCAATAATTTTGGAGTTTGAGGCATACCTTTGTTTCTTGACAAACCTTATCTTAGGTGGATTTCTTCCATACTTCTTGAGGATATAACAGAAGTCTTCCTAATCAAGACAATAGAGGGAGAATGGTGATTAGTATTTAATATAATCAAAACTAAATGAGTACATGAAACCAAAAACTGAAAGGAAATGAGATACTTATATTTGGGAATTGTTGGGGGCTCCCTCCAAAACTTGAGGGATATCTATAAATGTTAATTTCTAGTATGTTCTATGCTTAAGAGCAGTTTACTTCAATTTCTTAATTAGCCCAATATCAATGTCCAGTTTAACAATCACATTAGCATGATAGTAAAATGCAGATAGAACATAAACATAAACAATAGAAGATAAACCAAGACAAGAGGACACAAGATGTGGCGCCAACCAGGGACAAACCCCAATGTGGGGAAATCCTTGATCAATTCTTCTTATATTCTTCAATAGTTCAGCAGAGAGAGAGATAGTACAAATATACTGATATTTATGACAACTTTGAAAGTCCATCATTCTGCTAATGATGATTGTTCAAAGATGCAGTCCTGAATTCTTATGTCAGTCTTCAACCAATCACTAAGAGTGTTGTAGCATATCCTTTGAGTTCATCAATCTAGTAGCCCTTGCTGCAACATGTTAGCATTGAGGTTCGTTGCATTATAGGTTAGGGAAAGTCTTGTGGCTTTAGTTCCACCCCACAATTAGGAGACAAGTCCTTTTAGGACTGCGGTTTACCTTGGAGACCCTTCTCTCATGCTGCACTGCCTTATAAAGGTGTTGTCCACCCTTGACAACCCTTAACTCAGCCTCTAGTTGTGTGTTATTGCCTGCGGCCTAGCACAAAAGCTAGTTGTAGCTTTTGGCCTACCCAAATGACACTCAAATGGTAGTGTTTCCTTCCTGAAGATCTCAGCCTAGCTGTCTACTCTTGGCAACACCCAAATGCATAACCTATTCTGCCCTACGTTGTAATGAAGATAGACTTCTTCAATGCAATGCTTCTCCTTATGATTGTAACTTCCAGCCTAGCTAACAGCCCTTTAATTCAATCCTTAAGGTTGCCTTATTTGCCACATTGTCACTTACAACACACAAAGATTTCCACGTTGTCCATCTAGACTTCTTCACACTTATGTTGAGGTCTCCTCTTGTTGCAGCTAGGTCTCTCCTCATCTTGCTGCGACTAGGGCTTCATAAAATAGGGCTAGGGCTTCATTGGCTGTGGCTAGGCTTCATTATGACAGCGGCTAGGTCTCCTCTCTATGATTGCGGCTAGATACAAGGACTCACTCTTGACCTCTCTTTCCACTAAACCCAAATGAGTGGAGAGAGATCATGAACGATGTGTATTTCAAATGGCTTGAGGTCACCTCTATTTATAATGCAACGTTGAGGTTGAGTCGGGGGTAATTTGCTTGCTAGTCGACCTTGACAAATTTTCAAATAATACAAATAAATTCATATCTCCATAAATACATGTCATAATCGGATGATCTTTAGATCAATCCTACACCTCTTAGAGTGAGGAATCCAAGAAAAATATCAGCTGCCATAAATAAGATGATCCACATGGATTTTGGCCCTAGTTGCCAATTTTAACACTCCCTCTCAACTAGGGAGAACTCCATCTGCTAATCCATCTGCCCGGTAATATCTCTGCCATCAATGCAGTGCCCTGCACTGCTCTACTCTACTCTACTGAACTATGAAGAAGAAGAAGTGATCGAGAATGTATCATACCATTCTCTACTGACATGAAGTCATCCCCATATAAAGAGATTGTCTCATACCACTCTTATTGATCCAAAATCAGTTCCAAATAAAGAGAGTGTCTCATACTACTCTTACTGACCCAAAATTAGTTCCATTAATCCCATATCAATATAGGTCATCCTAGTATAGGGAGTACGGTAGTACACGATGCGTCCATCGGTAATACCATGGTCCCTATCCTCATTTCCCTACTCATTGGTCAGATGGGAGGTACTTCCCATGAGTCCCAGATTGCATGGGTAGATGTCTCAGGAGGAGAAGGATGAACTACTCATCCTAACTACATGTCATCAGGGGTATCCTTGGGGAAGGTTTAACCACTCACCTTGTACACAACAAATCATTAGGGGAAGGTTGGACCACTCACCCTATGATTGTGTCTCAGCAAGAGAAGGATGAACCACTCATCCCGCCTACATAGAAAACCACTAAGAGAAGGCTGAACCACTCACCCTATGGTTTCTCATCGCTCCAAGAAGTACCCCAAGCCCCTCGAAGCTCCCAGAGCTCAAAGTCCATCTCATACAGGACCCTCAGGAGAGGGTCTCTCCACAACTCCTAGTCGTTCTCGAAAAGTCAAGAAGTTGACCTTTCCCAGGGGCTTCGTCAGAATATCGGCGACCTGGTCATTAGTCCCAATGTGATGGAGCCTTATTGCTCCTCATTGTACCATATCCCGGATAAAGTGGTACCTGATGTCTATGTGTTGGGAGCAATCATGAAATACGAGATTCTCTGATAATCGTATCCCACTCTGGTTGTCGCAAAAGATCATGGTGGTATCCAACACATGTCCAAACAGCGCACTGAAGATCTTCCTCAACCAGACAGCTTCACAAGAGCCCATACTCGCAGCTATGTATTCGGTCTCAGCAGCGCTCAAAGCAACCAACTTTTGCTTCCTACTCATCCAGGATATCGAAGCAGAACTCAAAGAGAAACAACAACTAGAAGTTCCCTTGTGATCCATCACCCTGCCTGCCCAATCAGCATCAAAATAACCATGAAGTCTCTCATATTCAGCAGTGTATCTCAGTCCATGAGTGATTTTTCCCCAAAGATATCTCAGAAGATTCTTGGCACCAATCTAATGTGTAATTGCAAAACATATCTTCGAACGAAAGTTCACCAAGAACATCAATGCTCTTATGAGTTGACGATACTCAGAGGCATTTCCCAATTCAGGTTCAACAACACTATCGCATAACCTCTTAAGGTTAAGCTCCATCGGGGTAGTCATAGGCTTGTAGCCCACCATTCCAAATTCGGAATCCAACTCCCTCTTACATTT
The DNA here is from genome assembly GCA_031772625.1 of Pinus tabuliformis. Lineage (NCBI taxonomy): Eukaryota > Viridiplantae > Streptophyta > Pinopsida > Pinales > Pinaceae > Pinus > Pinus tabuliformis. The sequence continues at coordinate 1,282,290,838 of CM062818.1, read as the reverse complement.
GTAAATGAGAGGGTTTGTACCTGTCAGAAAGAGGTCATCCATATAAAGCACCAGTATGAGAGGTCTATCATCTTCAACCTTAAAGTAAAGGTTTGGATTGGCTTCACTCCTAGTGAATCCCAACTTAATCAGATAGCTATCGATCCTCTCATACCAAGCCAGGGGTTCTTTCTTCAACTCATAGAGAGCTTTCTTTAACCTGTATACATGAGGTTCCCGGTCATGAACCTCAAACCCATTGGGTTGTTCCACATTTGTGGTCTTACAATTACTTGAGGGGAATGATCCCCTTGTAAGTTTTCCTTTGGTACATCCCGGACATATACCTTCATGCTCTACTTCGAATTCAGGCATCCATGTCACCATTTGTCTCACATCGGGAAGAGCCTTGTAATGAAGATGGGTAAACCTTTGGTGACATATTTTAGATTGTGGAGATGAGTCGCAAGACATGGCTCCCAATGGACTTCTTGCAACTTGATACAAAATGCCAACCTTGAACCCAAGAGTAAAAGCATCTTTAAAATTCCTTTTCCAAACATGTACCTTTCCATCGATGAATGCCACCTTGTAATCTTTTTCTTCCATTGCTGAAATGGACACTAGGTTCTTCTTGAGATCAGGTACATATATAACTTCTTGTAAATGAATCATGTTACCCTGATTCAATTGATGGGTAACATTCCCTATACCCTTTATGGGATAGGTGGCATCGTCTCCAAGAATAATGTCTAAGTTTGTTTCCTTCTCTATTAGATTAGAGAGCACTTCCTTGTATTTGGTGAAGTGCCTTTAAGCAACACTATCAATAAGCCAATTTCCCAAAGTGTCCGGAGGAGAGGTAGTGGAGAGGGTCGGTATAAGATAATACTCCTTTTTCTTATCAGAAACAACATTTGATTCTTCATACCTGGAGTACCTTGCTTTCTTGGAGGGTCGACCATTTCCTTGACATCCTGCATTCATTTTTCCTTTTCCATTGTACCTATCATTCCTTCGATCATTGTTATTGAAGTTTCCCCCCGAAAGATTGTGATCATCATCATGTGATGTGTCCCTTCTATTTGGACACTCCCTCACATAGTGGCCAAACTTATTGTAAACAAAGCACCTGTCCTTCCTTCCACCCTTAGATCTAGGCTTTCCATTGAAGTGACCTTTAGACCCTACATTATTTCTCCTTTTGGTATAAGTGGAGAAAGCAGTAGGGTTGCCTCTATTAAAAGGCATTTCTTGCTCCACCATTCTTGTTTCTTCCTAAATGCATCTTGACATCAATTCTTCAAATCCCGGAATTTGATCATTATTGAGAATAGGGGTTCTAAATATATACCACTCGGGTGGGAGCCCTCTAAGAGTAGTGATGGTAAGTTCCCTGTCAGATATGATTTCTCCAATCAATAGAAGATCATTCTTGATCCCAGTGATCCTTAAGAAGTAGGATTGAATATCCTCGTCCTTGCCCTTCTTAATATCCTTCAACTTATTTTTGAGGAACAAACTTTGATTTGCATCACTAACCTTGAACATGCTTACCAATCTGTTGTAGATCTCCTTGGAGGTATTCAAATCGGAGATGTAGGCCACCAGATGCTTGTCAATGGAATCTCTTATAATCTTCTTCGCTTTCACTTCACCCTCGGTGTACTTGTTATTTGTAGCAGTCGGTGCATTTGATGGAGGCTCGGGGATTTTACCCTTCACATAGTCTGACACTTCTTGTTCTTCTAATGTCAGATCAAGGGACATCTTCCATCTATGATAGTCAGACTTTTCACGGAGCTTGTCTTCAGCTAGGAAGAGGGATGAGGAACCAATTGAGCCTTTAACCTTGTCCAACTGTCTTCGATGATTTCTCTTTCACTCTTTCTTGGGCTTTGTGTTCACCTCACCTTTGATACCATGTTAATTTTTGGTATGCTCTATGCTTAAGAGCAGTTTACTTCAATTTCTTAATTAGCCCAATATCAATGTCCAGTTTAACAATCACATTAGCATGATAGTAAAATGCAGATAGAACATAAAAATAAACAGTAGAAGACAAGCTAAGACAATAGGACACAAGATGTGGCACTAGCTAGGGACAAACCCCAATGTTGGGAAACCCTTTATTAATTCTTCTTATATTCTTCAATAGTTTGGCAGAGAGAGAGATAGTACAAATATACAAATTTGATATTTATGACAACAGTAGAAAGTCCATCATTCTGCTAATGATGACTGTTCAAAGATGCAGCCCTGAATTCTCATGATAGTCTTCAACCAATCACTAAGAGTGTTGTAGCATATCCTTTGAGTTCATCAATCTAGTAGCCCTTGCTGCAACATGTTAGCACTGAGGTTTGCTGCATTATAGGTTAGGGCAAGTCCTGTAGCTTTAGTTCCACCACACAGTCAGGAGACAAGTCCTTTTAGGACTGTAGTTTACCTTGGAGACCCTTCTCTCATGCTACACTTCCTTCTAAAGGTGTTGTCCACCCTTGACAGCCCTTAACTCAACCTCTAGCTGTGTGCTATGGCCTGCGGCCTAGCACAACAACTAGTTGTAGCTTTTGGCCTGCCCAAATGACACTCAAATGGCAGTGTTTCCTTCCTAAAGATCTCGGCCTAGCTATCTACTCTTGGTAGCACCCAAACACATAACCTATTCTGCCCTATGCTATCTTGAAGATAGACTTCTTCAACACAATGCTTCTCCTTATGACTATAACTTCCAGCCTTGCTAACAACCCTTTAATTCAAGCCTTAAGGATGCCTTATTTGCCACGCTGTCACCTACAACACACAAAGATTTCCACGTTGTCCATCTAGACTTCTTCATGCTTATGTTGAGGTCTCCTCTTGCTGCGGCTAGGTCTCTCCTCGTCTTGTTGCGGCTAGGGCTTCATAAACTACAGCTATGGCTTCATTGAATACAACTAAGCTTCATTCACTATGGCTAGGCTTCATTATGACAGTGGCTAGGTCTCCTCTCTAGGCTTGTTGCTAGATACAAGGACTCCCTCTTGACCTCTCTTTCCACCAAACCCAAATGAGTGGAGAGAGATCATGAAAGATGTGTATCTCAAATGACTTGAGGTCACCTCTATTTATAATGCAACGTTGAGGTTGAGTTGGGGGAATTTGCTTGTTGGCCGACCTTGAAAAATTGTCAAATAATACAAATAAATTCGTATCTCCATAAATACATGTTGAAATCGAATGATCTTTAAATTAATCCTACACCTCTCGAAGAGAGGAATCCAAGAAAAATATCGACTGCCATAAATAAGATGATCCAGATGGAGTTTGGCCCTAGTTGCCAATTTTAACAATAAACTTACAAAAGAAAATGTCTCTCCCAAAAACATGTCAAAACCTATAATTTTTAAATATTAAAAAAATAAAATAGAATAACTAAGACTAAAAGCAAAGCACTTAGTAGTGTAAGTTCCTTATGTCAAATTCTTTGGGTTTGACTTTCTTTGGGTCTTCTTCTTCAACAATGTTGGCTTGATCTCTTTCTCTCTTCTTGTTTTTTGGATTGTCGAGGAAATCACTCCTGTAGTGACCCTTCTTATGACATTGATAACATTCTACCTTGGACATGTCAACTTTCTTCCTTGGTCCTTTCGATTTCTTTCCTTTATGTTGAGCAATGTAGGCATTTGATACTCCTTCAAGATTGGCAACTAGAGAGATCCTCAATTCTTCTTGACTATAGGTAGTCCGTAGTTTTTCAAAAGTGGGAGCTTCCTTCCAACTGTTAAGACCTGCAGCAAATGCACCCCAAGTAGGTGGCAATCCCAATATAACAGTGATCACGAGTTCTTTGTCTAGAACAATTTCATCAATGGCCAAAAAGTCATCCTTGATTCTTTCTATTTTCACAAAGAAGGAGGCCAATGTATCTTCTTTAGTCATCTTTGTGGTCCTTAGTTCATTCTTCAAGCTTTTTACTTGACCAATGTTCTTAATATTGAATAATTTTGACAATGTTTCATATATTTCCTGAGCATGATTGATGTAAGCTATGAATGGGACAAGGTTGTCCTTTATTCCTTCAATCATTAGAGTCATGACCACCATTTCTAGTTCCCTGAACTTTACTTTGTCATCATCACTAGAGTCTTTTGTAGGCTTCTTTATTTTTCCTTTGACCAAGTCTAGAACCTTGTTCTTTTCAAAGATGATGTTAATCCTCATCTTCCAAGACCTGTAGTTTGAAGCTCCTTCAAGTTTGTTCTCTCCCTTGATTGTGTTAGAAATCTTCCTTAGATATAGTAGACTCTTTCCCAAAGATAGTCCTTTTGAATGGTTCCTTGATCAAGTGCTTGAGATTGCCCTTTTTCTTCTTTCTTCACCAAAGCTCTGATATCATGTTAGAAAATTAGAAAGGCATAAATATTTTCTTATTCTTGATAATTACTTGCGATGTTCTTGATTTGTTATTACGATTATTTATATCTTCTTTCTTTTAGTTCATTAAGCAATTACCAAAGCAACAACACATAAGACAATGGACACCAAATGTAGGCACTATGCCAAGGCAAAACCCCCCTCGAGGGGAAAACCTAGTTAAGAAAATTATTCCTTTCAATAGTATTCTTTGAGACTCTTCACCCTAGACAAAGACCAGACCTTCCCTCCACACCAAGTCAACCTCCTAGATCTTCGACCTCCTTTCTAGCAACTTCGACTAGGCAGTTGCTTCCAACATCAGTGAAACTTGGAAGACTTTGATCTCCCAATCTAGGGCATGAAACAGAGAGAGGGAGAGAGGCACCAAAATTTCATTTTTCTTCTTCTCCTTAGACTCCACCCAACTCACACTTCCTTTGGCTTCTCGGCTTCATACTTCGCACTTCCCAGCTTCCTTAGAGATATCGAACTTGCTTGAGATGAAGTGCTCCAAATGAATTCGACTTGCTTCTATTTATAGGCTTCAAGGGAGGTCGAATTGATGTCCTTAGCTCGACTTGATGTGAAGGATACATAAATTACATTTGACTCAACTCTTAACCTTTTTACATGATTCAAAATCCCAAGAAGGGTCTCTTTAGAAGTACAATGATTCTATTGACTCAGAATAAATCTTAGAAGTCCTCAATGGGGTGTTTAACCTAAGACATGGTGACCCAAACCGGAAACCCATGCTTTAATAAGTCACAATAATAATAATAATAATAATAATAAATATTTTCTTTTCTTTTGACAAGTATATTACAAGATGACTCAAATACATTAAATCAAGACCAAACCTAGTTGCATTTTCCAACAAATATAAACTAAGCAATTTTTTTGAAAAGTAGAAAAGACATTACATGCAAACTATGGCTTACTTGCCTCACAATACTGAAAGATTCATGCACAATGGCTGCCAAAAGTAAAAAGTGACCACAATAAGGATTTCCTTTCTATGATTACTAATAAACACAAATTTTTAGACATGAAAACTACTATATAGGGATGGAAGGATGGTGGAGACTGGGGGATGAGTTTCTAGAATGGCTAGAGCACGCCCCCAAAATTTTCAAGGGATGAAAAGTTGAGGATGGAAATATATATATATTAATTCTTTATATAGCATAAACAAGAATTTTAAATATAAAACATTGGTTTTATTATTATTAATATTAATATTATTTTTCTTATCCAGAGAACCCAGGTGCTTCTACTCTCTTCGTGGACGGTGCTGACCACTGGAGTGACACTTGATGACTATCTGAAGACTCCATGCCCAAGGATGTACTAAAGGACACTTGTACCATCAAATATCATCAGATTACTAGAGTTTTTAAACTCTACTTCTTCTTCTCATCATTTTCTGTTGTACCCAGATTCCCCACCCTTCAGGGAATTGTAATAAATGATGCTAGTATGATGATTTTTGAGTAATGTAATAGGCCTCAGTAGCTTGATACCTTTCCAACAATTGAGTATTACTTTGAGAGTTTTTTTTTTCACTTAGTTAATTATCATCTCCCTACGAGGACTTAATAATTAATTGAGATTTTTCCTCCAAATATACCCCAAAGCCGGAGTACGACTTGATGGTGAGTTCTTGGTGAGTCGTAGTGTCTAGGGTCAATGTTTATTACCATAATAGATCACACAAATAAATTAGTGGAATTTGGTTAGGTCTAAGTGGTCATTTTTTAATTTTTTAGATTTTCCGCAGGGCGGAAATTGCAATAAAATTTGTATTTGTAATGTAATAAGTGATGTTTAGAGAAGTTTTGTATGATATGAGTAATAAAATTTACACCTCTCACCCTCGACTTTTTACTATGACACACTTTTAGGGGTCAAAAATGTGTTTAGGACCCCCAAAACTCACTTTTCCTAAGTTTAGTGGAAAATGTGGCAATAAATTATACTAGAAATAAATTAAATAGAGAAAAATAAATTATTTCATGTGACAGAATGACATGGAAATGACTTTGAAATTATCCTAAGTCAAAGGGTTGAGTCAAAGGACATGTGGATGATGATTGAGCGCCTTAGATCATAAATGCACCAATATCTCATAAAATCGAATTTCCTGGAGTTAATGTAGCAGTTGCCTATGTGGAAAATAGAATTATTTGGAGGAGCTCATGTACTAAAGGAATATTCGATGGAATATTTGAATTGAGGATTTTGTGGGGACTTATCTCACTATTAGTTCCAGTGCTTCTACACTTAGCGCTTCACTTGGAGAATTACGAGTTTCTCTTGGAAGGGACCACACATTTCCTTGGGGCCTACACTGAGTTTCTTTGGGATCATCATTTGAGGTGGCAACACTTGGTTCAAGTTTGGATTATTTGATTGGAGTTATGTCATTGCTTTGTTTGTTGTACCATATGGAGAATTAGATTTTCCTTAGCTTCCACATATGGAGTTCGATTTACCTTAGTGTCTCTCTCATCTCCACTTCGAACTTGACTTGCTCTTTCTTGGGATTTTCTCCAAACTCTTTATATAATAGAGCCATGGGCTCTCATATAGATCATGTAATACGAGTTATTGGGCTTGAGGACACATTGCTGGATTGTACACGCATTTGTAATATAATACAACAGACTTTGGGGTTACTTGTGAGGTGTTCTTCTCCTTGCATATGGTAAATTCTTGACATGTTTGTTATTATGTTTCTATTTACTTCCTCATGCTATTATTTATTTCATGCTTTCGAGTTATGTTGATATGCAGCTATCTCATATTAGCATAAGAATTGTTTAATTGCTCTAGGAAGAAAAATATTTTAGTGATGTCAAATATATCTCTAAAAATCATCTCCATTTCATTTGTTTAATTTCATGTGGATTTAATTAGTTTGGTGAAGTTTTGTAGAATAATCTTTCTTTGGTTAGGTTTCAAGCGTGAGGAAAGTTCTCAAAAGAACTAACCCACTCTTGAAATATTCAAGGAGAACCCACATGTGTTAAATTCCAAAGTTTCATCAATTTCAATTTATCTTGCATGGGTTTCTTTAAGTTTCAGGCTCTTATTTATTGCATCAAAATCAATTAAAAATTTATTCTTCAAGTATCGCGCTTCATTTATTTATATCTTTTTATTTCAAATAGCTAAACCATGGCTAATCGAACATGATAGTTTACTCATACTCTTTGGCTTAACCTTTTGTAGATTATTTTGTAATTTATTGAGCTAATGCTTGTTGTGGTTTGTAGCCCATTTCTAACTTGTTTTCTTGTAGCAACTTTTGGGATTCATCTCCAAGCTATTTACAAGTTTGCATGCAAGACCTTGGGGCTCTAATTTCGAAACCATTTCCATCTTTAGGTTGAATTCCTCTTGGACAAAGTCGAGTTCTTCTTGGATGAGGTCAAGTTATCTTGGGATTCTCTCTCTCTCTCTCTTTCTTGGCCATGGACATTGAAGAGGCTTATCCTCTCTTCTCCTCCTATAAAATCTGAATTTTGTTGAGCCTTTTTTGGGTCTCAAATTGCAGAAATTTTTCAGCGAGGAAAGATCTATGGCTTAAAGCTCAATTGTGAAGACTTTCCTTGGATTTTGGAAAAGCCTTCATTGGATATTCCCTCTTGTAGCAACTACTAAAATTTATGATTTTGGAAGTGTGGGTTTTACCCATTAACACAATCATGCATCACACTCATTTTGCATGCTATTTAGTTTGATTTGCTACAAGTTTTAAGTTCATTTACTTTCATAGAAAATTCATATTTTTACATGTAAGCACCTTTAGCTTGATTTTATTTGGCTTGAATATTGTTCCAAGTTTACTTATATTTCACCATTGAGCACACTTTATATGCATAAAGTATTTGGGCAAATTCTAATTTACAAAGCAACATTTTATTTCATGTCAAGCAAATACATTTCAAATTGAAGTTTAGTTCCTTCATTTTGTTAATTTACTTTTAGAGATCTTACATGTTCCAAGCATCACTAAAACTTACCTCCAACTTAAGTTGGTTGAATAGATTTTTTTAGGGACCCTCTACCTCTATTGACTCCTCACTATGAGATCCAAATCTTTGGGTGAGGGTGAGGTCAGGGGATTAGAGTTTAATTTCAATTTTGTTTTTAGAGTTCAACTAATAAAATAAAGCAAGAGCATTTTCACATCACATTTTACTTCACTTGCAATTTCCCATTATGCTATCTTGATGGTTTAGAGTTTCACATGCAAATATTATTTCCCATTTCAAGAAGCATTTTTGATGCAAGTGTTGCAATCTCTTAAAATTTGCAACACTTTAATTCTCTTGTACTTGAAATATTGTTTACTTTTGCAACTTCATTTCATGTTATCATTTTGATGGTCATTATGCTCATGAATGATTGATGTATCTTGTAAGTTGAGCATTTCATTCTCAAGTACTACTTGTTTGATGTTGCAAATTTAATTTCATCTTGTTATCTTGGTCTAACATTTAAATTCTCTATCATTTGTGTCTTAATCTCATTTTGGGCAAGTTATTGTTTACTTGAAGGCACTAGTCTACATGTTGAATATCTATTTCAAGTTTACTCATATGCTTGTTTAATGTTTGAGGGCAAGTTACTTTGATAGACATTGACAAGGATCATCTCACTTACATTCTTCAAGTAAATCACTAATTGTTTTCATTTTGGCAAGATATCTTTACATGCTTTGATTTATAAATTTGTTTATCTTAAAGGCATCATTGTATCTTGTATTGATTATAGCCTGTGCTAACAGTTTCTTGTTTCACTTTTCAGAATTACTTTTGTTTTCCATTTGAAAGCATTTCATCTCATCGAAGCAAATATAATTTTATTTTAGAGCAATACTTTGAAAGCACTAGTTGTTCATATGTTGTATGTTTATCTTATGTATTGATGGTTCTTGACGATTATTTTTCATATCACATTTGCTTATAAATCTTAAGAAGTAATCTAATTCACTTTAACAATTCTCCTAGAAACTTCAAATCTTCAACTTTAGTTTTCCTTTAGGGACCACCCTCCATAGCTAACGTAGGAGATAGTTTAAACCGAGAGAGTTGGGAATAGGTGACAACCCCTTCTCTAGGTTCCTTGCCACCAACCACACCTTGTGGGAATAAAGACTTTTCTCAATAATTGTAGGTAGGTGTGGCTGGCAAGGTCAATAGACGGTACCCAAGGTAAAACAAGAAGTTGCAGTCTTGGCAAGCTAACCTAGTGGGGACATCAAGTGAGGATGAATTATCCACAGAAGCAGCTAGCCCATGGACTTGACCCTGAGACCTCCTACTTGTAATTCATAACACTCAACTACTTAAGCTAACCCACTAGGCGTAAAATATTAAAAGTTAAGAAATCTAAAATTCATATTTATAATTTGTTAATTACAAAACCAAATACTCAATTGGAAAATTGGAACAAATATGTTATAGAATATGATAAATAATGTTTATTTTCATACCAGTATGTTGAATTTTGTAGTTGTGGTCAATCTTCATAATTAACATTCTAGCCCTTCAAATCTATGTAATGATTAATATAAGACATGTTCTTCATGTTGGTTTCCAAAGAGAAATTTTGAATTTCCAAAAGTTTGATTTTTGGCTCCAAATGACAATTCGACCCTCCAAAAGATAAAGTTGGCCCCAGTAAAGGGACACACCCATTCATTCTCCTCAATAGAACAGGCAATTCAGACCATCTGAGGTACAAAATTCAGACAATCTTGTTGAAAATTGGTAGTTTCGATTGGTATTTTCATTGGCATAAAGATAGGAGAAATTATATATTTTCAAACTGTCCAAGTCGGCCTCAAATGGACAACTCATCCGTAACACTTGAAGGGGTTTGACCCCAAGGTCAAAACCCATCTCCTAGCACACATATATATATATTGGCATTCGATTGACCTCATTTGGCATCCATCACAACTCATCTATTCTATTTGAGACAAGTAGTTATGTTCACACATGCGAAGGAGAAAGAAAACAAAGTTTTCCGCGAAGTTTGACCTCTCTTGTTTTTTTCTTTGATCAATATTGACTTGGGTATTCTTGTTGCTATTTGACTGAACTTTTGATTGGATTTTGGAAGCTGAATTTATTTGGGATTCATTGATTGTGTTTGACCAAGTTTTTTACTTTGTTTTGGGTCATTGACCGAAGGTTTAAACATATGTCAAACTCAGATATTTGATCGAAATTCCGAGGTTACAGGGCTAAATTTTGGCCCTTTGGCCAGCTACCTCAAGTTGAAATTCGGTCCCTGTTGCAGAATTAGAATTTGACCAATGCGTTGACTTTTCTCTGTCATTTGAGTGTTTTTTACTTGGGAAATATTGAGGCCGGAGATTGGCATTTGATAAATATTTTTATGAATTGAATTCTATCTCATAATGAAATATTACCTAGTTTTTCACCTTGTTGGGCTTTGTCCTAATAAATTCTAGTGTCTCTTGTCTCATTGTTCACTGTGATCTTTATTGATCTATTGAAATAAATGGTTCAAATTTTTCATGTTAAACTGCTTAATGATTGGAATGCTTTAAAGTTGTCAAATTGTATCGTTGGAAGTAGTTATTAATTTGAAAAAAAATGTACTAGTCTTGTTTGCACTATAAAATCAATATGGTATCAAAGGTTTGGTGAAGGAAAAGAGCATGGAGATCACCTTGAAGAGCATTGGGAACATCATGAAGAGCATTGAGATCTTATATCCTTTCTCTTGATTCATTGTCTTCATTATGAATTCCTTCATGAAGATAGAAAACAAGCTTGAAGGAGCTACAAACTATAGAGCATGGAAGACCAGAATTGACCTAGTACTTGCAAGACATAAAGTCTTGGGTATTGTATTGGGAAAGGTTATTGAACCAGATAATCAAGCAGGAAAAGACAAGTTTCAAAAGATGACATCTTGGCCATGAGAATCATTGTGGAATCTATTAGAGATCATTTGATTCCTTATATTGTTGGTCTCAAATCCTCCAAGGAAATGTATGATGCTCTTATTGGATTATATACCATCAATAACATCAACCAATCAATAAGTCTAAGAAGTTAGCTTGATGATGTTAAAATGACAAACACGGATACTATGGCATCATACTTCGTAAGGATTTCTCAATTGAGAGATCAACGTAATGCTATTGATGAACAAGTACTTGACAAAGAATTAGTAGTTGTAGCAATTGGTGGTTTTCCTATCTCTTGGGATTCTTTTGCAGCAAGCATCAGTGGCACAGAAAATGCACCTACCTTTAATAAGCTATGGGTTTCTTGCACTCAAGAAGAGTCTAGGCTCATGTCCAAGGGCAAGATTCCAAATCCAAGTGAAGATTCTCAAGCTTTTGCAACCCACTCAAAGAATAGCAAGGGAAGAAGAAATTTTGGAAGATTTCAAAGAAGCATAGATAAAATACCTACTTCAAGACTTGCTCCAAGAAGAGGACCTGCTCCATAAAGAAGACATCCTCCTCCCTCTCAAGAAAGAGGAGACATGACAAATGTTCAATGCTATCGTTTCCAAGCATATGGTCACTATCAAAATAGGACCTGTCTTCAAAGGAGTGATGATCGAAAAAGGAAAGGGAAGCACCATGCTTCTGCAACAGACCTTAATAACCCTCACATAAGAGGAGGCTTAGGAAGAAAGATTATGCTGATGAATATTCCTTTGATTCTGCTTTCACAGGTTCTATTGCAAGTCATGATGAAATTTTGTTGGTGGACAATGGTGCCTCTAGGCACATGACTAGAAGTCATGATCATATTTTTGAATTGGTTAAAAAGAAGATAGCTCAAAGGGTGGAGCTTGGAGACAATGGCAAGTATGAATTCAAGGGAATTGGTTCGTCATCCTTCCAATTGGAATCAAGAGGTAATGTCTCTATTAATAATATTTTATATGTTCTTGGTTTGAAGAAGAATTTGTTGTCCATTTCATCTCTTGAAGACAAAGGATATAGAATTGCATTCGTTGATGGACAAGTTCTAGTATGGAAGAAAGACTCCTCCTTTGAATCTGCCAAGGTCATTGGTGTATGAATAGGAGGCCTATATCATCTCATTGGATGCTCAATTCAAGCCTTGATACACAACACCTCTGATCTTTGTGAACTATGGCATTGAAGGTATGCACATGTGCATTATAAATATTTTTATAGAATGAAGGATTTTTTTAAAGGTGTGCCTGAAATCAAGATTGAAAACGATGGAGTTAGATGTTCTCTTGGGGAAAATGTCAAAGGAAGATGTACTAGCATTGATAGTAGATCCAAAGGAATCTTGACTCTTGTACATTCTGATGTTTGTGAACCTATGTCTGACAAATCCTTGGGTGGTCATTTTTACTATGTCACTTTCATTGATGATTACTCTCGTAAACATGGATTTATTTTTTGAAATCCAAGGATGAAGTATTTGAAAAGTTTCGAGAATTCAAGGCACAGGTTGAAAATGCTACAAGGTGAATGATTAAGACTTTAAGATTTGATAATGGAGGAGAGTACCTATCCAAGGAGCTGATTGCATTCAATTAAGAGAGAGTTGATAGTTCCCTACTACCCTCAACAAGATAAGACAATGAGATTCTTAAGCCCTGATTTATGAATTTGAGGTGAAGGATCTTGGTCTTATGCATTACTATTTGGGATTGGAAATATGGCAAAAGTTATTGGAAATACTGAACAGGGGTGAATCAATATTTCCTTTTTTTTTCACAATTGGTTAGTTTATCATTTTAAACATTTAGAGCATCAAACAAACACATGAAACATCATCACATCAAATGAACAATACATAGTAATTTTGTTTCAACAAGTGCTTTGGTTATGTATGGTTTACATATAAATTTACCAGCAAGGCTGAAAGGAAAAGAATGCTCCCTGGAAGAGTTTGGACTCCCTACCAGGGACAATGACCCAACTACAATTATCCTCTCTCACTGCCACTATTTCTACTACTATTCCAACTGTCCATTGTTGCCACTATTGTTACTGCTATCACTGCTCCAACTTTATGTTGTCACTACTACTACTTGTTGATAAATCAATGCATATAGGAATTAGCTTTTGATTCCTCTTTCTTGATAATTACTTATGAATTATGTTGGCTTCTTTTACTTCTTTGTTGGTTTATCTTTCATCAATCAATTACCAAATTATATGTATATGAATATCACAAGAACAAGATTTAAACCAAGATCAGACAATCCAAGACCCTTTAGACCTATACAAAGACCTCCTCTAATCACCAAGTTAGCCCTTCCTTCCAATAGATGATCCTTGTCAAAGTATCCAAGTGACAACTTCCTAGTAGCAGCTACAATCCATAATTTCGGTCCCCAACAACATATTTTTGGCCCCTAGCTACATAATTTCAGACCTGTAGTAGATTCAGAATTTTGACCCCAACAACTACCTAGAAATGTCGCACATGTGAGAGATAGATAGCCCAAAAACTCATTTTAGGTCTTCCCAACTTCTTTCTTCCTTTTCCACCTACTTTTCTCTCTTTTTTTTCTTCTCTTTCTTGTCAAACTTGTTGAGTGAGTGTGAAAAATAGGTTGATCTGTCTCTCTATATATAGCCTTTCTGTTGGATCGAATTGCCCTAATGTAGGCTGACTTGGCGTGGTGGTGACAAATAACCATTTTGACTCAAAAATAATTATTTTTACATGATACAAAATCCCCAGAACGGTCTAATAAAAATAACAATCACTCAAGATAAACATAGAAGCCTTCAATGGAGGCTTTGACCTAGAAAACATTGACCAGAGCATGAAATCCATGCTTTAATAAGTCATGTTATTTAATAATAAAATTTCTTTTGACATGTACAATTGTGAAGATCGACGCTAGTTACATTCTTCAACACTCCCTCTTAACTAGGGAGGTATTCATAATTACATACATATAAAGATACATGGAAGATCTCAAAATGATATGAGGTATGAAGAGTTCTATCACACAGTGCTATAGATTAGATAGCTAACCAGGGTACTCTAATCGGATGGGACTAAGGTGAACTCAAGCTTTAACCTCTCTAGGTACCATCAAGCTTTTAAGCTCTATCGCCAACCCAAGGATCTAGGTGCATATCCAAGGTCGGAGTTCCATGACCAACGCCACCCTCCCTACTTCAAGATCTAGACATCAACACACAGGTTGGCTAGATATCCTCCCAAGCATCTTGTTGCCACAAGATGCTTCATCTCTCCCTATCAACTAAATCTGTAACATCAACCAATCCAAGCATGCTTCTAAAATATTCAAACTTCTTATTCGGAAGAGATTTCGTCAACACATCAACTACCTGTTCATCTGTTGGAATATATTGTAGCTTCACGACCCCATCTTGTACCAAAATCCTAATGTAGTGGTACTTGTTGTTGATATGCTTCATCCTGACATGAAATATGGGGTCTTCAGACATCTTGGTGCTACTTTGATTATCAAAATTTATCATTGTAGGATCTAGAGGCTTTCCAAACAAATATGACAATAGTTTTCTTAATCAAACAACTTCTTTTCCAACTTCACATGCAACAACATATTCCGCTTCGACACTATTTAACGCAACAAGATCTTGTTTTCTACTCATCCATGAAATCATTGTAGATCCCAAACTGAAACAACCACTGGTGGTGCTTCTTCCATTAGTCTCACTGCCACCCTAATTAGAATTGGTAAAAATTGTTAACTTGACTTCCTTTCCATCATATTTCAAGCAGTGATGAATTGTGTCGTGTAGGTATCTCAATATATGCGTGGAAACTATCCAATGATCACGACGAGGCTCCAACTAAAATTGACTAAGAGCATTTTCAACAAAACATATATCGGGTCTTGTATTCACCAAGTACATCAGAGAGCCCACCAACCTACGATGGCTTGTAGGATCGATGAGACTAGAGTATGAGCTTCTCAACTTCCTGACATTT
Source organism: Pinus tabuliformis (assembly GCA_031772625.1). Classification (NCBI taxonomy): domain Eukaryota; kingdom Viridiplantae; phylum Streptophyta; class Pinopsida; order Pinales; family Pinaceae; genus Pinus; species Pinus tabuliformis. The sequence continues at coordinate 1,282,275,473 of CM062818.1, read as the reverse complement.
GTGATCATGGGAGTAGTCATAGGCTTGGAATCCATCATACCGAAATTTTGTAACATCTTGATTATGTATTTACCTTGACCAAGATATATATCACTGGGTTTCTACTAGACTTCCAAGCCCAAGTAATAGTGCATGATTTTGCTCGCAACATTTTCTTACATTCTAGAATTCTACGCTCCACACCTGTAATAAACAAATCATCCACATATAGTAGTATACTGACAATTTCATTCTTCAATATCTTGAGGTAGAGGTTTGCATCGACAAAACTTTTGATGAACCCAATCCTTAAGAGATATGCATCCATTCTTGCATACCAAGCCATAGGAACTTGTTTCAAGCCATATAGAGCTTTCTTGAGTCTGCAAACATGTGTATCCATGCTATTTATTTCAAAGCCTTCTGATTGTTCATTGTATACTTCTTCATTAATGGTTCCATTTAGAAATGTTGTTTTGACATCCATTTGGTGGATATTCCATCCCATAGTAGCAACTAGTGAAACCAAAGATCTTATAGTAGTACACTTGGTAGTGAGAGCAAAGGTTTCTTCATAGTTTATTCCTTCCTTTTGCGAGAAACCCCTGCGACGAAACTAGCTTTGTTTTTGTCTATGCTTCCATCAACGAAATGTTTGATTTTGTAAATGCATTTGAAGGTGATAACCAATTTGTGACTTGGTCTAGGAACGACTTCCCAAACCCAATTCTTCATGATGGATTGATATTCTTCCTTCATTGCCTTCTTCCATTCTTCTTGATGAGCGACTTCTTCAAAGGTACTTGGTTTTGCTTCTATTAATTTCTTCATGTATGTTGCATATCTTGAATATCTCTTCGGCCTTTTGCTTTCTCTAAAATATCCTTTAGTTGCTCCATGTCCTTCGGCATCTTCAAGTGTAGCTTTTAGCTAATTTGGCCTCTTCTTCGTTTCGGGGATGATTATAGGTTGAACAGGCTCACTTGGTCCTTCTTCATCTTCTTCTTGGTTTGTAGGTGCCTTGTCATGATGCTCTTCTTCTTCAAATAGCAATATATATTCTTCATTGGATTCGATTGGTATATCCTTGGATCTTTTGTAGGCATGGTTTTAATCAAATATAACGTCTCTGCTAACTTCAATTTGTCTTCCTTCCTTGATGTAGATTCTATAAGCCTTTGACAAAAGGCTATAGCCAATGGAGATACATTTTATGTAGAGTCCAACTTCTTTTGCTTGTCTTTTGGAATATGAATGTATGCAGGACACCCAAAGATTCAGAGATGGTCTACGCATGGCTTCTTCCTTATGAATGCTTCTTCCGGTGTCATATTATTAAGGATTCTATGAGGACCTCTATTTTTTATATATACTATTGTCATTGCTGCTTCTCCCCATAGAAATTTTGGTAGATCTTGATCAAATATCATAGTCCTTATGCATTCTTCAATGGTTCTATTCTTTCTTTTTGCAACTCCATTTTGCTTGGGGTTGTAGGGAACAATGAGCTCCCTCTTAATACCTACTTCTTTACAATATGCAATTAGCTATTTTGAAGTGTATTCCTCTCCATTATCGAATCTCAAAGTCTTTATCTTTCTTGCAGTTAAGGTCTCAATTTCGAATCTAAATTCCTCGAAACTTTCAAATACTTCGTCCTTTGTCTTGAGAAGATAGAGCCATGTATTTCTAGAGCGATCATCGATGAAGGTCACATAGTAAAGATGGCCTCCAAGAGATTTATTAGACATTGGCCCACACACATTGGAATGAATGAGATCTAATATCTCCTTAGACCTTGTATCATTGCTTGTAAAATATTTCCTAGTATTCTTTCCCAAAGCATATCCCTTGCATACTCCTTCATGATCTTCCTTGATGTTGAGGATGCCTTTTATGATTTGACTAATAAAGGGCATTATCTTATAATAAATATTCCCATATCTTCTATGCCACAATTCAATAGGGTTGATCTCCATGTGAACTAGAGCTTGAGGAGATGATGTTATAACTTTATATAGTCTTCCTTCATGAACTCCAATAACTTTTTCCTTTTCAATACTTGAATCCTTTCCCCAAACCAAAACTTTTCCATCTATAAAAGTAACTCTATCTCCTTTATCTTCTAAACAAGAAATGGAAAGTAAATTCTTTTTCAAACCTGGAACATAAAGGATGTTGTTAAGGTGTAGATTTGCTTCACTTTCCAGCTTCAATGATGTAGATCCAAGGCCCTTGACTGCGTGGTTGTTGTTGTCTCCTAGCTCCACTGCATGTGATTATGGTTCTCTTGATAGAGTATGAAGTCCACTTTCTCCCGTCATATGTCTTGAGGCTCCACTATCAATGATCCATGCATTTTCATCATCAAGAGTACCTATAAGCGCAACCAAGAATCCTTCACTGTTGACTCTCCTGGATAGATTGTAGATGATCCTTCCAATCCAGCTTCCTGTAACTTTCATGATATTGAGAGCCATCTTCAAATAACTTTCCATAGAGGGAGTAACCTTTTCTTCCAAGACTGCATTTTCCTTCTTCAAATGATAGCCAGCAAAGTGATCTTCAACCTTCTTCCACCTTAGCTCTAATACCATGTTGAAAAATCAATGCTTATAGGAATTATGTTTTGATTTCTCTTTCTTGATAATTACTTGTGAACTATGTTGGCTTATTTAACATCTTTATTAGTTTATCTTTCATCAAGCAATTACTAAATTATATATATATATATGAAGATCACAAGAACAAGAAACACAATATGTAGTCACTCAGCTAGGGCAAAACCCCTTCAAGGGGAAAACCCAATCCAACACTTCCACTAGTAGATTCAAATCAAGATGAGACAATCCAAGACTCCTTAGACTTAGACAAAGACCTCCTCCAATCACCAAGTCAACCCTTCCTTCCAATAGATGATCCGTATCAAATTCTTCAAGTGACAATTTCCTAGTAGTAGCTACAATCCATAATTTCGCCCCCCACCAACAAATTTTCAACCCCTAGCTACAAAATTTCGAACTTGTAGTAGATTTGGAATTTCGACTCCAACAACTACCTAGAAACTTCGCACATGTGAAATATAGATAGCCTAAGAAATCATTTTAGGTCTTACCAACTTCTTTCTTCCTTCTCCATCTGTTGTGTTCTCTTTTTCTACTTCCCTTTCTTGTAGATCGAACTTGTTGAGTGAGTGTGACAAATAGTTCGAGTTGTCTCTCTATATAGAGCCTTTATGCTGGGTCAAATTGCCCTAATGTATGCAAACTTCGTGAGGACAGGGCCAGATTGGTGTGTAGGTGACAAATAGCCTTTTAGGATAAAAAATAATTCATTTTACATGATACAAAAGCCGGGTCTAATAAAAATGAAAACGACTATTGACTCAAGATAAAACCTAGAAGCTTTCAATTAAGGCTTTGACCTAGAAAACATTGACCCAAACATGAAACCCATGCTTTAATAAATCGTTTTCTTTAATAATAAAATTTCTTTTGACATGTACAATTATGAAGACCACCACAAGTTACATTCTTCAACGCTACTACTACTGCTCCAATTGTCTATTTTCACTGGTTCTACTACTACTTCAAATGTTCACTGTTGACACTGCTCCAATTGTTAGTTGTCACTATTGTTGCTACTGCTCCTGCTCCAATTGTTGGTTGTCATTGCTACTGCTACTGCTCATGCTCCAATTGTCTTAGTCACTTCTGCCACTGCTCCAACTGAAAACATCCTCAATACTCCCATTGTCATAGAGATCATTGTGGCTTACTACCGTCATCAAGAACAGTTGAAGGTCACTATTGTGGAAATGTTGCCATAAATCGGAGTGTCATCAAACTCAACTGTTACATAGGTAACAGCCTCACTGTTTTGTAGATCACTTCCTCATGGTCTCACTGTCATAATAAATTGTTGTCAACAATCTTATTGTTTCACTGTTAACACAGTCACTATTTCACTATCAACAAGGTCACTATTTCACTGTCAATAATGTCACTATTAGCATGGTCACTGTCTTTAATCAAGGTTATGTCACAATCGTGTACATCAAGGACACTACTATCATCGAAGGCATTGTTTTCATCAAGGTCATGCAGAATACTTTCATACAACACTTTCATTAGGTATATCATCCTGTAAGTTCACTGCCATATACTATGTAGCCCAATTATCATTGCCATACCTTTCAGTCATATATCACTCACTTTCATTCGCTACCATAAGATTATTTCCATCTAAGAATATCTATCACTGTCACAAAAAGGCTATATTGTAATAAGGACATCACCATACTATCATAGAGGTTATGTCAGCAAGTACACTGTCATAGAGAAGATTATTGTCACAAAGTCACTCTCAAGTCAATCATATTCCTGTCATATACAATACCACCATAAGGAATCTTTCATTCTGTCACAAGGGAATTTTCATGCAGTGATATTGCCAAACATCACTGTTAGATAAGGACTACCATACACAGACACTGCCAAACACTTCCAGATTCAAAGGGTAATAATTCCAGATTCATGCTTCAATACAACCCTTATTGAATATAACGATACATATCCACTTTGTTCACAAATAGTTCAGATATTCAAATGATTCAGATAGGAGTGGCATGCCATCCATTAGATCATTGGTTAGGGCCTTTTAATTTCACACCAGAACATAGGAAAAAAACTCCACTAATATGCCTTCATACAATTCAAGCGAATTACACGAATTGTAACTCGATAGATCTCATAGGATTGAACCTCACAATACAGGCAGTTACAGTGTCCATCAAGAGAAACCTTAATGGTTTGTATTACAATGATCTTCCAAATGAGGACTGGAGATTCTGGTTAGGGTACGTTAGTTGTGGGATGATGATGCAAACAAAACCTCTGAATTTCTCTTCAGTCGGGGATGACACTTCTCAAGTGTGCTTATGATATTTGTTCACTTTTAAAACAAATTTGTAGATCGTAGTTTTCCAGATATATATGTCTCATGAGGGCCGCAGATATCACAGGCCTGAGTTAGCTTTGAATCCCTTAACCCGGACGTGAATGTTCAAATGCCAAACCACATCCCAAGAAGAATAAGTGGAGCTCTGCAATAGAAATAATCATGAGGATTGCATGATGACCGCAGGTTTCAAGGTGATGCGAATTCTGCGTGCAACGGAAATTTTAAAACCTAATGAATCTAAGAGAAAACCACCAAAGGCAACTTTAGGATGCACACATAAACCATACCAAAATAACATCTCACAACCCTCGATTTATCTTCATGTCTTTAATTCTCTAGAAGGCCACAGATCAAATAGAAAATGCAAGCTCTTTCATTGTATTCGAGCCATGCCACCATGATACCACTGTAGATGTGATGTCACAAGGGAACGAGCCACAAATGTGTCATGTTAGAATAGCTTCCGATCAGAGCGAGTTATAATACTTCAATTTAATGCAAGACATGAGCTCAACAAAACCTGCAAGACAAACCTCCAGTGAAACCCGAGCCAAGCAAAGGAAACAATGACCAAAAACCCTCTTTCAATCTCCTAGCCACAGGACTATTTCAGAACTCCTCCACAAGGCCGAGAATCTAGAGCAATAACACTTGAGCATTGAATTGATGCATAGGAGATGCGTTGAGGTTCCTTTATATATTATTTGAAAGGGCAGTCAGCTTGATTTCTTTAGGCAGGAAAGCTATATTTGATTCAAATCGTTGGAGGGAAAAAAATTTTAAATTTAAACTTCAAATAAACCACAAGATTCCCACCAATTTTTGGCCTATTAAAATTTGAAATAAATTGACCTTCAAGGACCATGATAGTTTAATAATTTTTCTTTTCTTTTATATAGTAAAGGAACATTTAATCCATTAAAAAATTTAAGGCTCTTCCATCGTGTAGATATTAGTCATAGTCAATCGTGCATTACCACATCATCATACCTTTGGGGTTCTTGACCATAATTAGGGTGTACCAACTTTGACTGGGCATATCTCACAAACCGTGAGGACCCACAAAGCACTCCACAAATCAACAAATCCAACATAGTGAGGAGAATCCAATGGTGAGGGTCTCCAAGGTAAACTCACTGATCTACTGCTTCAAAAACTTCAACAAATGCAGGGTATGTCCATTGTCTAGGGAATCCAAAACTTAGAGCTAGTGTTTCACCAATGCATCATGGCATCCATCCATGCTTTCATACCAAGGACATCGATGATGATATCCTACACCCACTTTGACATCCTGCAGCCACTTGGACATCCTACACCTGCTTTGGCATCCTACACCTACACCCAAGTTGATATCAATGACAACATACTCAACAAAAACCCAATGAAATCTTTGTTGGACAAGGAAAGTACACCATTAAGATCCTTTAGAAATTCGGCATGATGCACTGTAAGTCCATGGACACTCGCTTGGTGAAAAATTTGAAGAAGTTGTGAGACTGTTACTTTGATCTAATTTATCCCTCTATGTATTATAAATTGATTGACTCTTTGAACTATTTGGTTAACACCAAACTTGATATTTGCTATGCCGTGAACACATGGAGCCAATTCTTGGTTGAGCCCCATCATGTGCATTGGGTTGCAGTGAAACATATATTGAGATATCTACGTAGCACCATTGATTATGGTTTGAAATATGTTTCTAATGGAGAATGAAAGTTGTTGGAAAATCAATAGCGACAACTATTAATCTTATTTTCCTTAACCTTGATATTTTTTTGTGAATCTTAATTATATTCTCTATGTTCTTTAGTGAGATCTTTTCATTAGACAATATCAATAACAATAACAACAACAATAAAGGACACAAATATTAGGCTCTCAGCCAAGGCAAAACCCCCCAAGGGGAAAACCCATAAACTCTTCTCTTCTTAGAATTTGCTTCAAATGAGATACAAAGACCCAAACCCTAGACGAAGTCCTCTTAGTACCGAGTCAACCCTTCCTTAAGTCCTTCCTTGATTCTGCACCAACTAGCTTCAATACTACAACTTCGACCTACCAACTTCAATACTGCAACTCGCCTTGCAACTTTGATCATGCAAGGTTGGCCTTGCATCTTCTATGAAAACCCTAATCTAGCCTCCTCCTGAGATATTCCTAGAGCATGACAGCTCTCCCAAGGTTAATAAGTTCAATATAGGGTTTTCTCCCTTCCAGCGAAAAAAATATGCACTTCATCCTACTGCAACTTGGACCTGCAATTTCATCCTCCTTTTTGCAGCACTAGAAACCCTAGATCTTCGCACGTGTGAGAGAGATAGAGCCCAAAAACAATATATTTCATACTTCTTCATTCTCCTAGACCTTTTCTCTTCTTCTACTTGCTTCCCAGCTTCAAATCAAACTCTTTCTAGATAGATCAAACTTGTGAGTGAGTGTATCTCAAATGAGGTCGAACTGCTCCTTTATATAGCCTTCTCAAGGGGTCGAATTCCCTCCTTTATGCTAACTTGATGTTCCCAAGGCCAACTTGTACTTTGGATCTTCAAGTATTTTCTAAACTCAAAAATAATTCTTTTTACAAATATATTTTTCCCGAAAGGATCTTATAAACATGATGTTGACTCCTTTAACTCAAGACGATAAATCGTAAGACCTAACAAATCCTAGAAGCACGAAGAACATGATTTTACCTAGAGGACCATCAATAATGAGCATGAAACCCATGCTTGAATGATAATAACTTTCTCTCTCCTTTTGTTGTTTGTTACATGGGATACATATTGAAATGAGTACAACAATTATGAATATTGAAAATAGTTACATTTCACAACACTCCCTCTTAACTAGGGAGGCATTCATAATTGTACAACCAGTACAATACCATGTCTCAAATTGAAGAGTTCTCACAAGAAGAGTTAGATTAATAATCCATATTGTAAGCACCATCAACATGATCAACATTGCCCCTAAGGCCTAACTAGACAAGCTCTTCTTTAATCAAGAGCAATATGCTTGAAGGATTTGCGTGTGATACCACACTACCTCTACAAGGTACATACCCCATCCGAATGTCTACAAGGTATGTCCTTTTAGGACTATTCTAATCTCTTCTTTAATCAAGAGAATTATGCTTGAAGGATTTGCATGTGATATCACACTATCTCTACAAGGTACATACCCCATCCGGATGTCTACAAGGTATGTCCTTTTAGGACTATTCTAATCTTGGATCTCCAATCCTGAGCCTCAAAGAATATTGGTCATCTTCGACCACTCTTCTCTTGGATACCTATCCCATCCTCAAATAGTGTCGGTACCTTTCCTTTCTTGGATGTTATCCTCAAGGAAACCACAAATTCCTATCCAATCCTCTGCCATTCTCTCTTCATCACTTGAAGAGGAGAATGCATATGTGATGTACAACATCACTCCCTCTCAACCAGAGAAGACATCCCTATTATCCTTTAGTCTTGAGAATAGAACCTCCCTCATATACAAGGAGATTCCTTTACTCCCTTTCAAAATAAAAAGAGATCTAGACCTCCTTTCTATTTGGGAAGTCATCATTACAAGCCTTGCAACTTGTCTTTATAAGAGTGCCCACTGCCAATTCTTCATAACTTTCCGACTCCCTCTTTTCTCTGCATCATCGAGCTTTCTTTCTTCCAATGTATCATGGAGCCACCTTCTCTCTTCAATCTTGTGATAGGTTCCAGGTCAATCTTCTTGCTCATCACTTTCTTCTTTGATATGAAGGAATTGCATTGAGCCTTTCCAAAGATCATTGTTTTTACTTGAAAGTGATCTTCCTTTGACCTTCAAGTTATCTTTTCGCCCTACTACCTTTTAATCCCAAGATGCCTAAATCTTGACTTCATAATTTCCAGGTACCAGATATCGATCTTTCCTCAATATCCTTCATCCATACAGTTGAACTTGCCTCAACTGCCATCATATATTCTTGCAACATTCTTCCAAGTAGCAAAATAATATGTTAACTAAATAACCAACAATAATGAAAATCAAACTTGCCTCATGATGATGACCTCGTTCCATCAACATCCTCATCAACTATCTCCACTTGAAACTTCCTTCATGCATCAGAGTGTCTAAGGATCGAACTTGATTACCAAGTTACAAATTTTCGTCTGGAGATTATACTGGATGTTAATCATTATCTTACATATTCTTGAGAAAGTATTAAATTCTTTTCACATCTTTAGGTAAGTCAAAACATATTATTTTCAAGCATCATATATCCATATACCTAAGATTATTTTATGACGAACTTTATTTTCACAAGATTCTACACATATTAATCTTAACCAAATTTTTTATATCCAACATGCATTCCTATGCTTTCATCCGATCATCTAGCTATCCATATATCTCACAAAGAGCGTGCATCCTGACCCATGCATTCTTCCATCCCTTTCCTAGTATTGATTCCACATTACATGGAATGTCTACTAACTCTTGTCATAGTGCTTCTTCCAAGAACCTTTCATAATTATGGTTCTTCTAGTATCATGATGATCCACCTAAGCAAGATGACTTCCTCTAACATAATTTTAGATGATCCATGAATAATTAATATGAAAAATGGTCTATCTATTAATTTATCTGGATGATATTTACAAAGAAACTTAAGTAAATCATATGCTTCTTTCTATGATGCTATGCAAAACATACTATCATAAAAGAAAGAATAGTCTTCATAAAGAACCTGACAGTCAGTGAACTTTCTTTAATAGTAAAGATCCTTCGCTTCTTCCTTCTTTTCCTTCTTCTCCTTCTTCTCAGGCTCTCCCACTACCTCAACTACATGATCTTCACTCATTTCCTTTCTCTTGTTGTTCTGCTTGTTTGTATAGTCCCTCTTAAAGTGTCCAAATTTATTGCATCCAAAGAATTACACGTTGGTCATGCCTTTCTTCTTGGACTTACCAAACTTTCCCTTCTTCATCTTCTTGACTTGAGCTAGAAAGGCTTGCGATTTCTAATCTCATACAATATCATCCTTGACCTTCATCCTTGATTCTTCCAATATGCATTGTGCCCACAACTCATCGAAGGGAGTTGAATCCTTCTTGGAGTAGATGCTTGTTGGTATGTTGCTCCATTTTTGTGGTAATGCATTTAGCACATGGATGGTTACTTTAGAATTAGTGATTGGTTCCCCAAGCCCTTGCAGATGGTCTCTTAGTTGAGATACTCTCATGAGAAAGGATGCCAAATCCTCATCCTTTGATTTCTTCATTCTATACAGCTTGTTCCTCAATGACATCTTTTTTCCTGTTGTACTTGCCGATTACAAATTCACTAGCTTGTCATAAATGGGCTTGGAAGTCTTCAAATTCACAACAAAAGGAACAATAAAATCCTTGTTGATTTTTGGTAGCATCAGATGTGCTCTAAGTCTCAAATTTTGTAGGGAGGCTTGGGCACATGTATTCCAAAGAGCCTAGAAAGAGTTTTGGGAAATTCCACCCAGAAATAGTTTTATTAAAATAATTAATTATTTTTAATGGGACCCTAAGTCTAAACATAGAAATTAAAATAATTAATGGGTATTAATCCAACTGTGGGTGTAACTTCTAGAAGAAGACAAGGATCAAGTAGAAATGATCTTAGCCATTGATTAGCTTCTAATTTGGGTTGTTGAATGTCAATGAGGATATTATTTAAGTAGGCCTGAGGGTTATTTGGAAGACAAACAGAGTGAGTTCAAAAGTTTGATTTTCTAAAGTAGAGAAGTTTTCGGGAGAATTTCGATAATGCACTTTTGCAGTGAGGGGCAGGGATATTTTGGTTGGAGAAGTGTTCTCCTAAGCCAGGATATGCAACAGAGAGGCATAAAGACACTAGAAGGAAGCAACTCAATACCTAGGAGGGGTTGATGCTGAGCCAGAAGGGCTCACGCAGAGGCAACGCAGTTCTCCAAGCATAAGTTTGAATTTGCTGAGGGAGTTGAAATTTCTGAGCCATACGGGTTGGAAACTGCTCCAGAAAGCAAATTGATTCCCAGTTGAGTAGACGCAGAGCCTTAGAGGCTAACGCTGGACCTACGCAGAGGTAGCGCATAAATAATCGGGGACATGTTGGTTCAGCTACCGGATCAACTAGGACTTTCCAGGTAGAGTAAGGTAATCCCAAAAATTTCTTATGCCAGTTGTATTTCTCTGTAACTAGATTGTTGGGAGGGCATCTAGAGTTGTATTCAGAAAAATATTGCATAATAATAAAAACCCTCAGAGTTGTTGCACTGGTTTTCCCGCATTGGGTTTTTCCGGGGATGTTTGTCCAAAAACAACTGTGTCATTTGTGTTGTATCTTTCTCTATTTTTTTGTTCATGTTTCAGCATATAATTTAATTAGTGTAGGTTGCAGTGTATGTATTTCTATGTTTGTCGTAGGAAACTGCAAATAAATTGTTTATGTAAATCTAACAAGTAGGAGAAGTATCATAAGTGTTGTAGTAGGATTTCTCAAGTTTAAAGAATATTCACATGGTATGAGAGCGAGTGCAGGTGAAGCAAGAAGAACAGTGCCAGAGAACCCAACGTTGAGCAGAAAAGGAGGTCAAAAAAGCTACAGGAGGTAGTAGTTCGAATCCCCAGAGGGGTTTGTGCAATCCTAGCCGAAGGGCTGAATTTCGAGGTAGTCCCTCTCTGAGTGAGTTGATAGAGAGAAGGGCTTCCAGATCGAAATATTGTTGTGGCAGAGGTAGCAACGTTGAAACCTCAACATGAGGAAGAGCTGGTGGGACGCAATTTTTCTGTAAGTCATTTTGCTGGGCAGAAAAACATCAAAAGAGAATAAAACCACAATGAGGGAATTTTTCCTTCGAAGACTTCCCGCCAAGAAGTTCATTTTCTTATTGGCTTAGCAGCAGTAGTAAGAAGTAGAGAGGATTTTTTTGACATTTTCTTGGTATAGATGGAAACTAGTAGATTGAGGGATCAGGATAGACTCGATGGAGCATCCAACTATGCCATCTGGAAGGCAAGGATGCCATTCCTTCTAGATGATCATGCTCTCAAGACATATGTCGGCATTGTGGTGATTATGCCTGCAGGTCAATATCCGCTGAAGAATTACAAAGAAAAAATGGCGAAGGCAAAGAGAATGATCCTCGGCGGAGTGAAGGATCATGTAGTTTGTCACATCGCTAGCAGAGGGACTGCTAAGGAGATGTTGGATGCATTGTCTACATTGTATTAGGGATCTTCCAATCAATGGAATATGTACTTAGAGTAGAAACTGAGATTTGTACAGATGTAGAAGGGGGAGCGCATAAATCTATTCCTCACGAAGCTTCAGGAGACCTGAGATGAGTTATCAGTTGTGGGGTCTACACCGAGCAAGATTCCGAGTTGGTTAGACTAGCCCTCAATTTTGTCTTAAATGAGTGTCAAGTCTTTGTCAAGAGTATCCTGGGCAGCGTGACTTTGCCAAATTGGGGTGAGATGTGGGAAACTCTCAAGCAAGAGGGGCTGAGGAGAGACTTGGTCATGTGTAAGCTTGATGGAAGAAGCAGTAGTGGGTCGAAGTCCAAGGAGGAGGAGGATAATGAAACCCTTGCATTGAAAGGGAAATAGGAGTAGCAGAGGTAGAAGAAGGACGTCTCGAAGATCAAGTGCTTCAGGTGTGGTGAAATGGGTCACTACGCAATATAGTGTCCTCTAGAGAAGAAATACAAATATGAGAAGCATGATCTAAAGGCATCACTCACAGAGATCAAGGAGGAGGAGTTTGCCATGACAGTCGAGATACCTCCAGGAGGGAGGTGGGATGATTTGGAGTTGTATTTCGAAAGAGCTACAGATGGAAAACATCCTTAAGGAGCCCACCTCTTGGAACAATACCTTGTTATGGGACCCCAAATTTGTGGTAGCATGATAGACTAGTGTCAGATGGTGCCAAGGAGTGTCAGAGAGACAACTGCAGTAGCTAGGAGTGCCAGAGACTGAACAACACAGAGCAAAGTTGGCAACAATGTAGATGGCCAATAGTAGAGGTCAATAACAACACAGTAGATTCAGAGGGTCACCGTAGAGACTAGCAATAGTCAGGATCCATCATTCAAATAGTATCATACTGAACACAATTAGTTTAGTAATTTGGGATGCTTTTTTGTTGTTGACAGAGTAGCAACAATAGTTTGCAGTGCAGAGGCAGTTGGCAGTGGTAGTGCCAACAGCTGCATGGATGAAGAAATTCAAAGGGAGTTGCAGTATGGATATAGTGTTAACAGTGGTAGGGTCAGCAGAAGTACAAATGAAACATTTTCATAGTGATTGGTGGACAACATGTAAGATATCAATAGCACAGAGGGAGATGTTACAAAACAGAGTGATGCTTCAGTAGGTTGCATTGCTAGAGCACATTCCTCAATAAGAGGGAGTATTGATTTCTCATACCATCGGATATGATCTAAGTCTAAAAATTTGCAAGGAGGCTTGGGAAAATGTATTCCAAAGAACCTAGAAAGAATTTTTGGAAATTCCACCCATAATTTTTTTTTATTAAAATAATTAATGGGTATTAATCTAACTGTGGGTGTAACTTCTAGAAGAAGACAAGGATCAAGCAGAAATTATCTTAGCCATTTATTAGCTTCTAATATGAGTCTTTGAATGTCAACAAGAAGATTATTTAAGGAGGCTTGAGGGTCATTTGGAAGACACAAAAAGTGAGTTTAGAAGTTTTATTTTCTGAAGCAGAGCAGCTACTGGGAGAATTTCGATAATGAAGTTTTGCAGCAAGGGGCAAGAATATTTTGGTTGGAGAAGTCATCTCCTGAGCCAGGATACACAACAGAGAGGCAAAGAGACACCAGAAGGAGGCAGCACAGTACCCAGGAGAGGTTGACGCTGAGCCAAAAGGGCTCACGCAAAGGCTGACGTTGAGCCAGAAGGGCTCATGCAGAGGTAGCACAATTCTCCAAGCAGAAGTCTGAATTTGCTAAGGGCACTGACATTTCTGAGCTAGGAGGGCTGGAAACTGCTCTAGAAATAAAATTGATCCCCAGTTGAGAAGACGCAAAGCCTAAGAGGCTAGCGTTGGACCTACGCAGAGGCAGTGAAAAAATAGTCGGGGACACGTTGGTTTAGATGTCAGATCAACCGGGACTTGCTGGGTAGAGTGAGGTAATCTCACAAATTTATTTTTCTAGTTGTATTTCTATGTAACTAGATTTCTAGGAGGGCATCCAGAGTTTTATTCAGAAAACTACTACATAATAATAAAAACCCTCAGAGTTGTTGCACCGCTTTTCCCGCATTAGGTTTTTCCTGGGACATTTGTCCAAAAACAACTGTATCATTTGTGTTGTATCTTTCTCTATAGGTTTTTTCTTGTTTCAGCATATAATTTAATTAGTGTAGGCTACAATGTATTTATTTCGATGTTTGTTGTAGGAAGCTACAAATAACTTGTTTATGAATATAACAAGTAGGAGAAGTATCAGTAGTGATGTAGTAGGAATTCCTAGGTTTAAGGAATTTTCACAATCCTTAATTGATTCAACTATGATCCTCTGAGCCCTTACTTCCCCTTTCTTGTTCTTTGCTAGTTCTTGTGTCTTTTCTTTCTCAGGTTTAGTAATTTCCCCAGTAACATATTCCATTATTTCTTGTTCTGTAAGTCTCAAGTTGATTATTTTGTTCCATGCTAGATAGTTTGATGCCCCAATGGACTTATTGCTCTCCTTGTAGAAAGAACTAAAATGACTTGAAGATTCAAACATGATGTAATAATATGTTACTTACTTGAGATCAATATTCTCCTTGATGATGTCTTCAACCTTCTCTTGATGCCTTCAAGATTCTTGAAGAGTCTTCAACAATGTCTTTGAAAGATGTCTCTTGGGATTCCTCCAACAAAAACTTCCAAGATCCTTGATGCCTTTTTCAAATATTCCTTCCAAATATATCTTCTTTGAGAGAGAGAGATCAACAATCTTCTTGAAGTCTTCGTTTCATGTTTTTTTTAGAAGCAAGCTTGATGTGCACTCGATTTCATTCAATGTAGAAACCCTACTTCTAGATGAGTCTTCAATCCTTCTTGAAGTATTCTTCTTTAGTCTTTTCGTAAGGGTTTCATCTTTTCCTTCCCTTTGACAATTAAGTCCTTCTAGTGTCCTTCCAATTGCTTTCCTTGTTCACCTTAGCCCTGATACCATATTGGAAAATCAATAGTGGAAGCTATTAATCTTATGTTCCTTAACCTTAATATTTTCTTGTGAATATTATTTATCTCCTTTAGTTAGATATTTTCATCAAACAATATCAAGAACAATAATAATAGCAATAGAGGACAAAAATATTAGGGTCCCAGCCAGGGAAAAACCCCTGCAAGGGGAAAACCCAAAAACTCTCCTCTTCTTAGAATCTACTTCAAATGAGATACAAGGACCCAAACCCTAGACCAAGTCCTTCTCCTAGTACCAAGTCAGCCCTTCCTCAAGTCCTTCCTTGACTATCCACCAACCAACTTCAATACTGTAACTTTTACGTGCCAACTTCATTACTGCAACTCATCCTGCAACTTCGATCCTACAATTTTGGCTTTGCCACTTCTCTGGAAACCCTAATCCAACCTCCTATTGAGACCTTCCTAGAGAAAGATAGGTGTTGTAACTCCTAGAAACAACCTCTGGGTTGAGAAGAAGGTCAGTGCCTAGGACATTTTAATGTCTCTTGAGGATAAATATGTTCTTCTCGAGAATTAGATATAAAGTGATTAGGTTTGGTTCAATTCCCCTACTAAGAGGAAAATCCAATCCTATATAGTGGTAGTATTTCATTCCAAAGACTTAATGTTCAGTTATGGTGGTCCACACAAAGAGTGCAACTTCTTTAATTGTTGCAGTATAGGTGAAAGAAGGAATGCAAGAGAGAAACCTAGTGCAGAGGGCTAGTGATAAAATCATGTACACTAAATTCCAGCAGAATTATGAAAAATAGAGAAAACAAGATGCAAAAACCATGGAGCACATTTTAAGGCCTTCAACCTCACACATACAGGTAACATTTGCTATAATATAACATAGGTAAATTTGTTATACAAGATTGAATTCCAATAGCGACAATTTACACAATTTCTGAGAGGAAAGAAACACATGAAATGATAAATAGAGAAAGAATTACATACTTCACATCTCAATTCTTGGAATCACCATAACTTTTTCATTAATATTCAAAACAACATACATCTCTTAGGTGAAAAACTTGCAAAATGCTTCAGAAAATTACAACCTCTAAAACAAAAAAGTTCGAACCTTACTAATGAATTCTTCATCCCTTTTAAAGGGAGAAACAAAACAAGAACAACTTACCAGAATATCTAGAAATGCTACAGTTATCTAAACTAATAAGTTCTACAAGTGTGCAGTTGTCCTAATTATTACATAACAGACTTGATTCCTCTCTTGAAAAAAATAAAAAATAATTTGAAACTGTCATGATGTTTGAATCAAATTATCTTCATTGTTGTCTCCTTTGATCCCTTGAGGTGGACACATGCTCCATTGTTCAGACTCGTGGTGGATTAACAAACCGATCACATCTTTGCCATAAAACTAGATTTGGTGTGGGAATGTAAATGAGAGTGTTATAGGCCATCCTTAAGCTTGTGAGCTCAATATAATTCGGTCTGGCTATGAACAAGGTCTTCACAAGCCATAGTAGCTAAAAATATCTCTGTAGATCATTTACTATGGTTCCGCCCTTAAGAGTGGCAGCCCTTTCATGTCATGAGTCCACCTTGCTCTTGGACTCAACTAATAATTGCTCATACTAATCCCGTGGAAGAAGATGTTCTTGGAAATCCTAACAACAAGGCAATACTGCTCTACTTCTCTGGTCGAAATTAGAGTTGAATGTTGCAACCAACCTTGCCAGCTCATTCACACATTCCTCAGCCTTATCCCTTGCTTCCTTTTTCTGGATCATTTTGGCAACCTCCATGATCTCACCTGTCCTATCGATGACATCCATTTCTCTCAGCTCATCAAATGACTTCTCGTTGAGGTTCTTGATAAATTTCTCAACATTTCTAACATTCTTAGCACCCTCCTCCTTGGACAACATGAAAGAGAATTCAGTGGTCTTTACTGCAGCTTTCTGTTCTACAACTAATTTGAGGTGTAACAATATCTTATTTATTTAAGAGATGTTATCATCCTAGATTAGTTGCCTCGCTTCAACAAGGGACATGTTTCCCTTCAACCTATTCTTCAGTCCTTTAATCTCATCTTGTGCCACCTAATACTTGTTGTTCATTTGTTCTACACTTGCCTGGGGGGACTTGAATTGTTTCTCCTTGCTTTCCAGCATGTATTTTGTGTTGTCCAAGTCAATTTGAATCTTCTTAAGCTTACTCTCTGATAGTTACAGATCTATGAAAGCCTTGGCTAATTTCTCAGTGGGATTTTGTGGGTTTTCTGGCGAATCTTTCCTTAATTTAAGCACAATGACAATTTGGGCAAGGACATAGAATATGTGGATTACCTAGTAACTAGAGGTAGTTTGATGTTGTAGGTGTAAGGAGGTCCTATATTGATTAATAGTCAAGCGAACGAAGTTGTGATCAAGAGGAGCGATAGGCAACAATTTGAAATAAATCAATTTGAGTTGCAATGGTCAATTTACGGGGGTTTATGGGAAGGAAAAGGAAGAGGTGAGTTAATTTTAGGCAACAATGGTATGCTCTATGTTTTAGAGCAATTTTACTTGAATTTCTTTATCATCCCAATATCAATATCGAGTTTAGAAATCACATCAACATGATAGTAAAATGAAGATAGAACATAAGCATAAACAGTAGAAGACAAGCCAAAACAAGAGACCACAAGATGTGGCACCGGCTAGGGACAAACCCCAATGTGGGGAAACCGTTGATCAAATCTTATTTTAGTCTTCAATAGTTCAGTAGAGAGAGATAGTACAATTTACAAATTCTGATAATTTGGAACAACAGTAAAAGAGCCCTAACCATAAAAGTAGGGCAGATTTGACCCTCAACAATTCTGTCAAGTTCAGCCAACTTTGACCTCCAAACATCAAGATGAAACAACCCTCAAAACAGTCGAATTCTTCCCAGTCAAAGTTTGGTCAAACAATCAACTTGAGGTTAGCCCTAACCACATTCAACGGATTTCCTCGATTTCTGTGCCCAGAAATGTGGCCCAACCAATCAGAGATAATCCTTAGAAAAACATAGTCAAATAGGTCAAAACTTGGTCAACACAGCCCAAAAAACCTTCTGGAAATTTGGTCAACCCTAGTCAACGTCCAAAACAGAAATTTAGTTGTCCTTTCCTTCACATGTGTGGAGAGATAAGTTGCCCGGAAACCCATATCCAATTAGATGAGGAGAGAGAGAGATGTGTGAATATGAGTGTGTCCAAATGAGGATGAGGCATCATGAATTTATACACTAATGTTGAGGATGAATAGACGTGACTCTTGAGCTTCTAAGCCTACATGAGTTTGTTGGCTGACCTTGACAATTTGTCCATAATCAAATAGATTCATAAATTGCTCCTCGTTGTGCCATATCTCGGATAAAGTGGTACCTTATATATATATATATATATATATATATGCTTGGAGTGATCATGAAACATGAGATTCTCTGATAATCGGATCCACTCTGGTTATCGCAGAGGATCGCGGTGGTATTCATCACATGTCAAAACAGCTCACTGAAGAGCTTCTTCAACTAGACAGCTTCACATGAGGTCATACTAGCAGCTATGTTCGGCCTCGGGGGTGCTCACGGAAACCAATTTATGCTTCCTGCTCATCCAGGATATCCAAGTAGGACCCAAAGAAAAATAACATCCAGAAGTGCTCTTGTGATCCACCACACTTCCAGCCTAATCAGCATCAAAATAACCATGCAGCCTCACATCTCTGGTAATGTATCTTAGTCCATGAGTGATTGTGCCCCGAAGATATCTCAAAAGATTCTTGGTGGCAATCCAATGCATATGATGAGGCTCAACCATGTATTGACTCAATGCGTTAACTGCAAAACATATGTCTGGACGAGAGTTTACTAAGAACATCAGTGCTCCTATGAGTTGACGATACTCAGAAGGATTTCCCAATTTAGGTCTAGCAGCACTACCACATAACTTCTTAAAGTTAAGTTCCATCGGGGTAGTCACAACCTTGCAGTTCACCATCCCAAATATTTCCAATATCTTCACAACATATTTTACTTGGGAGAGGAAAATTTCACTTGGCTTTTGCCAGACCTCCAACCCTAGGAAATAGTGCATCGGTCCTAGGTCCTTCATCTCAAATTCATAAGCCAACTCCCTCTTATATTTATGAATGAGAGGGTCTGCACTTGTCAGAAATAGATCGTCCACATAAAGTACCAGAATGAGAGGTTTATCATTTTCAACCTTAAAGTAAAGGTTTGGATCAGCTTCACTTCTAGTGAATCCTAGCTTTATCAGATAGCTATCAATCCTCTCTTACCAAGCCCAGGGTGCTTGCTTCAATCCATAGAGAGATTTCTTCAACCTGCATACTTGAGATTCCCAATCATGGACCTCAAACCCCTCAATTTGTTCCACATAGACTTCCTCTTTGATTGAACCATGCAAGAAAGTGGTCTTGACATCCATCTGATGTAGGTTCCATCCTTGCGAGGCAGCAAGGGCTATGGTCAAGTGGATGGTGGTGTATCGGGAAATAGGTGCAAATATTTCATCATAATCTACACATTCCTTTTGAGAGAAGCCTCGAGCAACAAAGCAAGCCTTGAAATTTTCTACACTCCCATCAGCTCCATGCTTGATTTTGTAGAGCCACTTAGAAGTGACAACCGATTTATCCTAGGGTCTAGGGACCACATCCTAGACATCATTCTTCATAATTGACTTGTATTCTTCATTCATAGCATCCTTCCATACTTGTTGCTTCATGACTTCTTCGAATGATGAAGGCTCATTTTGAATGATAGTGCTCATAAAGGTCAAATATCATTGGTACCTATTTGGCTTCTTGCTTTCACGGAAAGTCTCCCTTGGTGTAATGTGCCTCTCAGCATCTTCGAGAGTCTCCCTATGCCATGAGGGTCTCCTTTTGGAGGAGGAGGGCTCATTAGGAGGAGGATCAATAGGATCCATGGGTTCATCAACATCAGGCATCATTTCATCTTATTTTTCACCCTTATTTCCTATGTCAGCTTCTTTGTCCTTCCTTAGTATAGGAAGGTTGTTGATCTTCCTGAGGTCCATATCTTCGTCGAAGGTGACATTATGACTTATCTCAAATTCCTTTTAACCAACCACATAAATTCTATATCCCTTATAATTTTCACTATAGCCCACAAAGATTCATTTCTTCCTAGATGCACCCAATTTGCTTCTTTTCTCTTTCAGCACATGAAAATACAGGGCTTCCCAAAATTCTAAAATGAGAGACATCGGGTTTCTTACCAGTGAACATTTCTTTGGGGGTCTTGGAGTTCAATGCTTGATGAGGGCATCTGTTTTGAACATACACGATGATATTTGTAGCTTCATCCCATAGAAACTTTGGAAGGCCTTGATCATGAAGCATGGCACAGACAACTTCTACAATAGAGCGATTCTTCCTTTCAGCCACACCATTCTTCCCGGGAGTGTATGGCATTGTAGTCTCCCTCTTAATGCTAGCTTCTTTGCAATAATCTTGGAATTCATTGGATTATAACTCGGGCATACATGTCACAATCTCTCTCATATCGGGTAGGGCCTTATAATGAAGATGAGCGAACCTCCGGTGCCATAGTTCAAATTGTACAGATGTGTCGCAAGACATGGTTCCCAATGGAATTGCTCCAACTTGATACAAACTGTCAACCCTAAACCCAAGATTAAAATCATCCTTGAAATTTCTTTTCCAAACACGTACCTTTCCATCGATAAAAGCCACCTTGAATCCTTTATCTTCCATTGCTGAAATGGACACCAGGTTCTTCTTGAGATTAGATACATATAGTACTTCTTGTAAATGAATAGTGTTACCTTGATTCAATTGAAAGGTAACATTACCTACTCCCTTCACAGGATAGGTGGCATCGTCTCCAAGGATGATCTCCAAGTTTGTCTCATTTTCTATCAGATTAGAGAGGGCGTGTATTCAGTGAAGTGCCTTGAGGAACCACTATCAATCAACCAATTTCCCAAAGTGTCAAGAGGAGAGGCAATGCAGAGGGTCGATATAAGATAATACTATTTTTTCTTATTGTTAACAACATTGGATTCTTCATACCTAAATTTCCCTGATATCTTGGAGGGTCGACCATTTCCTTGATGTCCCACACTCCTTTTCCTTTCCCATTGGACCTACCATTCCTTTGGTCGTTGTTCTTGAAGTTTCCCTTAGAGTTGTTATGATAGTCATCATCTCAAGGTGTATCCCTTCTATTAGGACACTCCCTTGCATAGTGGCCAAACTTATTGCAAACAAAGCATCTTCTCTTCCTTCCATTTTTGAATTCCGATATTCCTTGACTTTGTTTCTTTGAACCTGCATTTTTCTTCTTCTTGGCATGAGTGGAGAATGCAGTAGGGTTGCTCCTATTAGAAGGAATTTCTTGCTCCACCATTCTCATTTCTTCTTGAATGCATCTCGAAATCAATTCTTCAAACCTCAGAATTCGATCATTGTTGAGTATAGTGGTTCTAAATACACACCACTCAGGTGGGAGTCCTCCAAGGGTGGTAAGAGTAAGTTCCCTGTCAGGAATGAATTCACCAATAGAGAGTAGATCATTCTTGATCTCAATAATCCTCAATAAATAGGATTGAATGTCCTCTTCCTTACCCTTCTTAATATCCTTAGACTTATTCTTGAGAAAGAGAATTTGATTAGCGTTACTAACCTTGAACATGCCAACCAACCTATCGTAGATCTCTTTAGAGGTATTCAATTCAGAGATATAGGCCGCCAAATGCTTGTCAATGGAATCCTTGATAATATTCTTCACTTTGACTTTAGCCCTATTATACTTGGTCTTTGCAGTATCCGGTGCATTTGAAGGAGGCTCGGGGATTTCACCCTGCACATAATCCATCACTTCCTTCTCTTCCAAGGTCAAATCAGGA
The DNA here is from genome assembly GCA_031772625.1 of Pinus tabuliformis. NCBI lineage: Eukaryota > Viridiplantae > Streptophyta > Pinopsida > Pinales > Pinaceae > Pinus > Pinus tabuliformis. Next base: position 1,282,253,407 of record CM062818.1, on the reverse strand, counting down.
GACATCATCCATCCATGATAGTCAGATTTATCATGGAGCTTGCCTTCAGTCGAGAAGTAGGATGAGGAACCCATTGAGTCTTTTTTCCTTGTCCAACTGTCTTTGGTGATTTCTCTTTCACTCTTGCTTGGGCTTTGTCTTCACCTCAACTCTGATACCATGTTAATTTTAGGCAACAATGGTATGTTCTATGCTTTAGAGAAATTTTACTTCAATTTTTTTATTAGCCCAATATCAATATCCAGTTTAGCAATCACATCAACATGATAGTAAAATGCAGATAGAACATAAACATAAACAGTGGAAGACAAGCCAAGACAAGAGAACACAAGATGTGGCACCGGCTAGGGACAAACCCCAATGTGGGGAAACCCTTGATCAAATCTTCTTTTAGTCTTCAATAGTTCAGCGGAGAGAGATAGTACAATTTACAAATTCTAATAATTTAGAACAACAACAAAAGAGCCCTAACTAAAAAAGCCAATGCTGGTCAACAAGGCATATTTGAACCTTAACAATTTGGTCAACTTCAGTCAAATTCGGCCTCCAAACATCAAGATGAAATAGCCCTCAAAGCAGTCGAATTCTACCCAGTCAAAGTTTGGTTAAATAGTCAACCTGCAGTCAGCCCTAACCACAGTCAACACTAGTCAAACAATCAATGGATTGCCTCGATTTCTGTGCCCAGAAATGAGGCTTGCCCAATCAGAGATAACCCTCACAAAAACGCAGTTAAATAGGTCAACTCTTGTTCAACGTAGCCCAAAACTACCTTCTAGAAATTCGGTCAAACCCAATCAAGGTCCAAAACAAAAATTTAGCTATCCTTTCCTTCGCACGTGTGGAGAGACAAGTTGCCTAGAAATCCATACCCAATCAGATGAGGAGAGAGAGATAGATGTGTGAAGATGAGTGTGTCCAAATGAGGATGAGGCATCATGAATTTATAGGCTAACATTGAGGATGAATAGATGTGATTGTTGGGCTTTTGAGCCTACATGAGTTCGTTGGCCGACCTTGACAATTTTTCCATAATCAAATTAAATCCATAACTTCATTTGCACATGTTAGAATCGAATGATCTCTAGATCAATCCTACACCTCTCGGAGAGAGGAATCCAAGAAAAATATCAGTTGTCATAAATAAGAGGACCCATGTGGAGTTTTGCCCTAGTTGCCAATTTTAACAAAACAATTTGAAATAAATCAATTTGAGTTGTAATGGTCAATTTACTAGGATTTATGGGTGGGATAAGGAAGAGGTGCTGTGGAGGAGACTCATGGAAGAGTTGGGTTGGCTGGAAAGTAAGGGAGGAGGGTGATGCATCAAATGGTTTCATGCTCACCTATTGGTGGTATAAACTGCTGATGTATTTATCGCTTTGGCTCGATAGATGGAAAGCCCATCTATCTTCCTTCAACGGGGTGCTTTGGTGAGCTTGGAGACAAAGCTCGACCCCCTCGGAATTCGTCATAGTCATCGATCTATCAAGTGCGCCTTTTTTACCTTAACTTTCTGGGGGAAAGCGATGGCTTAATCACCGCATTTGTTACCCCATTGTAGCTTCTCCCGGGGTAAGGCCGCTCCGGGATGGACAAGGATCTGCCCAATAAGTAGTCATTGTTTAACCATTTAAACTTAAAAGTGGGGGGGAGTCCCACGTTCCATCCTTTTGTGATTTTTTTCTTTCTCTTTCTCCTTCATTTTTTTTTATCTAGATCTCCAAATACTCTTTGAGCTCATGAACCAAAATCCCCTGCAATACCACAATTTTAGAAAAACAGAGGGGGGTACAACATCAGCTGTTACTTTGGACAGTGCCTTGGTGGTAGGGCATTGAGAACCTGTATATTAGTGCCTTAAACTTGGGCATTGAGTCAAAATATTCATTTATATACAAAATTGGAAATCAAACATAACACTTTGATATTCACAATGGCTCATCAATATTTACAATGGAGCTAGGCAAATGTATTCAGTGTTGAAAGTAGTGCTTGAGGTACTGCCCATTTACAAGCAGCTCAAACACTTCACCATCAAGATTCTCTGGAAAAAATGTGTTGTTCCCCTTGACTTCAACAATTTTGAAGGGTCCAAACCACAAAGGATCAAATTTTCCATGTTTTCCTTTGTCTTCTCTCTTGACATCCCATCTAAGAACAAGGACATCTGGTTGGGAAATTTTGTCCTTAGCCTTGTTGTCAGACAAAGCCTTCATCTTTTGTTTGTTGTGTGGGGCCCGACCCAGGTTCAATGTTAGTTAGCCAAACAAGTCCCTACACCACTGGCCCTTTCGGCATCATCCTGTGGAGCGTGGACTGAAGCCTCACTCAAAGCAGTATGGGGGGATGCTGGAACCAAGTTTCCGCACCCTGAGATGGTCGTGATGTCGGTTTATCCCCCCTGTTCCTACTTTCGCGCAGGTCGCTAAGCTTTAGGGCTCTGTCAACCTAGCCCTTTATTCCGCCCTTCAGTACCTCTGCGAAAGTGTACGATTGACCTTCAAACAGCCTTAGCCTATAGTCCAAGTACTTTCGCGCTGCTATGACAACGTATTGTATAGGTTCCCAAATTATCTTATGTGTTTTACTTATCTTACTAAACAATCATAGTTAGCGCTGCGTAAACTGATATTATTACTTGTGTTCAATTAACCAATATAATCACATATATTCGTGCATCACATAAACATTGTAAATTAAGCCCAAAATGCAATATAACCAGATGCATTAATAGGAAATAAAGACACATAATTTGTAGAATAATTCTCTTTATTGATATCTTCATATTATTACAGACTCTATCCGTCCTGTGCACATAGTTGCAGGGGTCCGCACACACAACTGTGGACTTCCACTCTAGGCATCTACGCACTCAGCTGCAGAGCCTCTACCTATGCTAAGACCTGAAACACTTAGACTTCTCTACCAAGACTCTTCATTCCATTTTTCACCACAAGACTTAAGACTTAAAAACTACTTAGAGCTTACTTACTTAGCTCTTTTTATACAATCCCATAGTCCGCGGACCATGGATAAATCTTTACAGCCAACTTTACACTTTACAAAATAAGGGTGGACAACCCTTTATGACTCTTGACAACTTCGCACTCCGCAACCACAAAATGCAGAGACTTTACTACTTTATTATGAAATTGACCCAAAACATGGGCTTTTAGCCCCAAAACTGTCCTTGGGGGATCCTGTTCCCAACAGGCCCCCAACATAAACATGGTGACTCGTCCTCGAGTCACTCTGTAGGTGTGGAGATCTTGGCGCGAAGACCTCCCAGCTCGACCTATATGACTGCAACTTTAGTAGTGCACTATGTAGCCGCCTACTTCGCTTCTTCAACTATATGCTTGGTCACTACTCCTGAACTGTTGGCCTAAAGCTTTTGCTGAGTTGCTTACAGATTCGCAAGATTTCCTTCAATAGAGGTAGTGACCACATAATCTTTATCCAACCAGGGCTTCAAGCACGCTTTCAACACTGCCTCCTTATGCTACGCTGCATCTACCTGTTCTTTCAACTGCTTGGCCTCCTGTAGCTTTGCCAGTCTTTGCGTGAGCATGACGGTTCATGCTGTACCTTTTACTTCATCATAGTGCTGCTGCAATTCTCGCACTTCTGTCTCCAGCTACTGTACATTAGGGTCCTCCTGCAGGCTCGTTAGGACCTCGAATGATTGTTCAAAACGTTTTGTGTAGTCTGCTACTACACTTTCTACCACCGCTATCACCTCTGTGACAGTGGTTGCACACTGCTCCTTTACTTCTAGCGGAGTTGAAGGCTGGGCATTCAACTGTAATTCTGTAATCTATAGGTTCAGCTCCAATTGAACCCTAGCCATCTTTGTGCGAGTGTCGCGCACCCCTGTGACACGCACCTCGACTGGTTCTTCTTGAGGAATGGCCAACTCCGGGACCATTCGGCATGCCTCCTCCATGGCCTAAACTAGACGCTGGTTTTGGTCGCTTACCTCGGTTACGGTGGAGATGGCAAAGCCTCTTTGTAGGGCCATGCGTTCATTATTGATCCTTTGCTCGCTGATCACTTGTAACACCTAGTGTTCGCTAGGCCTCAGCTCCATGATCACTCCATCCTACAATAGGTGGAGTGCCTCGCTAGGGAGCGCTGCCAAGTTCAACCCCACTCCCTTGATGGTGTTGAGAGTGGGTCTGTCAGCTTCATTCTCCATGGTCAGTGCTCCATTTGGTAGCATTATCGCATTGGAGACCTTCGCGTGCAGCATCACGACAGCTTGTGAAGTGTCGATAGCAAGGCTGGTGGACAACGTGCCAGCCTATGATGCATGGGTCTGCAATGCCTGAAGACCTGTCTAGATGGCTCCCAATAGTAGTAGTTGTTGTTGTTCAAACTGTTGTAGTGCCTCCGCGGTGACATCTCGCACCGTGTCTCCAATTTTATGCAAATCACCCTCTGTGAGGGTGATTGGGTCCAACAACGTCTTAGTGGCCTTGGATTTCTTTCTCGACCCTCCTTTCTCTTGTTCCCTTGGATGCTTGATGCAGGTGAACATCGCCTATGGGTCCGTGCCATGCTTCTCAGTTTTCTCGTCCATTTCCTCCTTTATGTCGAGCGAAGGTGACCTCACGCCTTTGTCAGAGCCCCGCTCTGGTCCACTTGTTTGCTGGGCGACATCGTGCTCCGATTGGGCCTTGTAAGTGGCCTCCTTCTTCCTCTTCTCAGCCAGCTGTGCCATCTTGAGCTTGGCCTCCTCCTTCTTGCATTGCGCAGTGGACTTGCTCGCCCCCACTGCCAAGTCTGATGTAGTGCGCCACTCTGCCAGCCAATGATCAAGCACTGCATCAATTGTGACTTCCGTTGCCAAGTAAGGCAAGTCATACCATGTCTGCACAGGGTCCTTTCACACCCTGATTGACACATGGTGAAAGTCTGCCTTGAACTCCGCATACCCTTGCAGGTTGGCAAACGCAGTGGGTGACAACCACGGTTTTCAATTGATGGCCATGCGGATGTTCATCTCCATCAAGATCCAGAAGATCTTGCTATCTTTGATGCACTACGCATTTCCCACAACGAGGTGTACTTCGCTGCTTCTAGTAGCTCTAGCATGATTGAGAGGAATTGACTGTCTTCTGGCAGCTTCCATGCTACCAGCACAATAGACAACAAGAGCCATGCATAGTGGAAGGTCTTGCTGAGCTCCTGTGCCTCACAGCAGTTCACAAGGAACTCACCACAGAGATAGTGCGCCCAATTGAACTGGACTCCTTCAGTGCATTGGGTTGCAAGAGCAATGACTCGTGCTGACACTTCATCTACGCGACACTTCCTCATAACCTTTCCCACCAAGATCTGCGTGGCCACCTTGACTGCAGGTTCACTGATACTTGAGATGGCATAGCCTTGTGGTTTCTTCACAAGCTTAAATTTCTCCTTCATGTCCTCCACGAGGGCCTACTCGCCACATTTTCCACCAAACATCATTGCCGGATTTTCTCTTGTGTAGGGCAGCTATGTGATCCTATGGATCAATTTGTCAGTGATGGGTATTGGCTCCTCCAGCTACAGACATCCATCATGCACCAAGCATAGTAGTTGCTTGATGACTAATACTGTAATCGGGGTGTGGTTGTAGTGTGGCACCCATAGCAGGTTGAGCAGACCTGCTTTGTCTACTCCCCTGAGCCACTTCCATGGCTCTAATGTGGTCATCCCAGTGGTGGTGTCAATAATGTGATGCATCGGCTACTTGGTCACTAAGTGTCAGAACTTCTCATGGTCAGCTACGTCCCAATCTTTGAGCTTTAACGGAGGAACCTGCCCCAAGTACAGTCCTTCAAAGATAATCTCGTCCAGCAGTAGAGGGGTTTGCAAGGGGACCTTGCTCTCGTCAATGTCCTTCGGCACCTTGGTCTTGCCCTTGCACGGAGGGATGTACTTAGGCAACCAAGTGATAGGGTTAGCACTTTGGACTTCAATTTTCTCCATGTTTATCCCCATGTCCTCATCATCCATCGGGATGTCTTCGATTTCTTACTCCTCCGGCTCTAGATTGATGGCTTTGCCCTTTTCCTGTGTGGTGGGCTTGTCCTTCGGTGGGTTTCTTCTCGGTGACGTGCGCACCGATATTGCAGGCTGCTTGCCCTTTTTATCCTTCGTACTCTCCTTGGTTGCGGATGGCTTCGGTCTATGATCCAAATCGGATCCATAAACGAATGTCATAGAACCATGACTATATCGGGACAAAACAAATCCTTGAAGAATCCAAAATAGCAATCAAAAACACCCTGAACCAGTGGCCATGGCAGCCGACATAGAATGATGAGGACCTTGGTCAAAGCACCCTGACTGATGCCCATGGAGACTGCGCAGGAGGTCGATGTAGCCCCTGGGAGCCCCGGATTGGGAAAAGGAGCTAGTTTTCGATGCGCGGGGCAAACAGGGTTGAAATGGTAGAGCCTTAAGCACTCGGTCATGTTGGGAGCCTGTTAGGCCCCTATACTACTAGTGTAACCCCTTATTGCTATTAGTACAACCCACTTATTATATTGATGTACCCATGTAGTGCCCATATTGTTGTTATTGTGCCACATAGAAGCCCACTATTGTTATTATTATGCCCTTACATTATTATTGTTATGTCGCTCTGATTATGTTATGACCCCTTAGACACCTATATATAGAAAGGAGGTGTTTTCATTTGTATCATCCAAGAATTGTTCATTTATGTAATGTAAAGGAGGTTTCCCCCACGAAGAGGCTGAATTCTAAGGTGTTGATCTATCTTTTCTATCTTTTCTTGAGCTGGTTTCATAACATTTGGTATCAGAGCTTTGGATTCTAGGGTTTCACTGCTCCAAACAGGTCATCGTGGTATTTTCGCTATAACTTTTTTTCTGCGACGTTTCAGAAGTTGCAAAAAAAACCCATTTGAGAAGAAATCGCTCTAAACCTCAAGTCCAAATTTCAGAGCTTTTCGCGCTATTTTTACGGAGATATGATCTGAGGAAGTTGGTCTTTTTGCAGACTCCTGAATTACATTCCAAACAGGTGACCTAGGGAAAAATCATATTGGAACTTGAAGCAGTCACAGAAACAAGAACCCGATAGCTACGAAATCGATCAATTTCAGAGTATCTCATCAAGTGGAAGAACTTACCCGCTGAAGATTCCACATGGGAGGACAATAATTTTATACAAAAGCATCAAGAACTACTCAAGCGTTGAGGACAACGCTTTTTGAAGGAGAGGGGCATGTTAGGCCCCTATAGTACTGGTGTAACCCCTTATTGCTATTAGTACAACCCACTTATTATATTGATGTACCCATGTAGTGCCCATATTGTTGTTATTGTGCCACATAGAAGCCCACTATTGTTATTATTGTGCCCTTACATTATTATTGTTTGTCGGCTCACATTATGTTATGACCCCTTAGACACCTATATATAGAAAGGAGGTCTTTTCATTTGTATCATCCAAGAATTGTTCATTTATGTAATGTAAAAGAGGTTGCCCCCTCGAAGAGGCTGAATTCTAAGGCGTTGATCTATCTTTTCTATCTTTTCTTGAGCTGGTTTCATAACAGAGCCAGAGGACCGTGGGCGGAGAAACAAAAAGCACCATTGTATGAAGATGGGACCCACAACCTGGAAACCGGCGGTTTGATCGGGGCGCCCTTGAATGGTAAGAGGTTTTGGAGGAGAGCGGAGCGATCCCACTCAACAATTGATGTGTGGCAGCAGAGGTGAGAGAAAAACCGTCGTGATCGCACATTATCGGTCGAGCAAGTCAACCGTGCTTGACGTGCGAATGACGTTGGATCTGGAGGAGCTCAGATCAGATGGCTGAGATTGTGCCCGATAGACAGAAGCAGAATCGGCAGGGGATTAAGCCGTGATTTAAGGGGATTTGGAATCCGTTGACCGCCACGGTGGAGAAAGAACGTATCCACGGAGAAACGAATCGATGAGCAGGTTGGCGCTGTTCTAGTGAGGACACATGGCTACTTCCTAAGCGTTCATGCTGACGCCGAATGGGGAACTCCAAGCACGCAGATGGTAGGCGAATCGACGAAGGTGGGAGAGGAACCGAACAGGCATGAGGTTGAATGGCTAAAGCCAAAGAACAGAGACAGTTGAACGGAGATTCAAAGAGGGAGAGCGAAGAGTCCAAGCGACCAAGAGAGACAATGAACAGTGAACCCTGAGAGGAGGACTGAACACAAAGAGCAGTAAAGCCAAGCAGAGGAGACAGAGGGCCGAGTTGATCACAGGCAGCAACGAGCACTAGAGAGCTTGAAGAATCAAGCCTTCCCATAGAGGAATCTATCCGGATTGAGCATCACAGTTGGCTCTTTCCACTGTAGACCGAGGGTCACAGTGCTGGTAGGAAGAGCAAGAGCCTGTGTACTCCGAGTGGCTTGGGGAATCCAAGAACCACCCTGCCAAGCAAAATCTGCTTTAGGAGAACTCATATTGAGTCCCTGTATTGTAATTTCTCTGCTCAAAGACACAATAAAACAAGGCCGCCACTGAAGCTGGACCGGAGACGTAGCCCTGGAGAATAGGGTGAACTCCTTATTAAAACTGCTTGTGTCTTTGTGTTGTTTACTGTGTTTCTCTGCTGTCTTTCCATTTATTTTCTGTGTATTGGCAATCTGATTGATCCATTGTTTCAATAATACAGAACACACACACCAACACATGGGTCTGTAATACCTTTTGTTTAATAAATCTTCAACTGAGGTCACTCATAGGGTGATTATCAGATCAAGTGGTATCAAAGCTCTAGGCTGTAAGGTTAGACAAGCTTGTGTTGGTTTAGCTGTGAATGCTCACTAGATCAAAGCTCAAATTAGGAGAAGGAGAGTTGGTGGAAACTAATCCTAAAATTGGGAGAGTCTATTCTCGGAAGACAATGTCAGAAGAAGGTTCTATAGGGCAAGACTCTCAATTCATAGAAAGTTTCCTAGCTATAAAGTCCATGGTAGAAGAAATGTATAGGGACTTTAGATAAGCAAGATAAAGAAGAAGATGAATCTCATTCCCATGACCACTCCAAAGGAAAGGGGAAAGAAGAAAGCTTCCCTACACCTCCTAGTAGCCCTGTGCATAATAAGAAAGCATCTTTGATTAAGTTAGATGTTAAATTTGATTTGCCTATATATGATGGAGAGCTAAATGCTAAAAAGTTGGACAATTGGATTAGACAAATTGATGTGTATTGCAGGGTACATAACATAGACTTAGACAAGAATAAGATTCAGTTGGCAAGCCTACACCTAGGAGGCACTGCCTTGGTTTGGTGGGAAGGCAGAACCCAAGCTAATATGAAAAGACATGGTAAGACCATCTCTGTATGGAGTGACTTTTTTGCTGCAATCAAAAATCAGTTCTATCCGTTGGCCTACATGCAACAAGCCATGATTTGTTGGAAAACTCGTTGGCAGTTGAAAGGGCAAAGTGTGCAAGGGTATACTCAAGAGTTTAGAAAGAGATCATTGATGTTGGGTATCTCATTAGACTCACCAGAGACCCTTCTGAAGTACATTGGTGGTCTACACAGCTACATGAGGCATACCATCCTCATGTTTAATCCCACTAGTATAGATGAGGTATTTGTACAAGCTACTCATCTAGAGGCTAAAGGAAAGAATGGAAATCCAGAAGTTGGGGGACCATCCCAACCCACTGTAAGCAAGAGCAAGGAGAAAAGAAAGCAGAAGTGGAAAGCAAGGAAGGCTAACACTGCACAGAAAGGCAAAGCTTCATGCACTCACTGTAAAAAGAAGGGGCATGATGATAAGCACTTTTGGATTCTGCATCCAGAGATGAGACCTAAGAAGCTCGAGGGCAAGAAGAAGAAGGTTGCTGCAGCTATTTAGAAAGATTTGGGGTCAGACTCGAGAGATGAAACAATCATTGCAGCCACAGGTATAAAAGGTAGGAATTCTGAAGCATCTACTAGTAATTCTGTTCAATCTGTTATTGATGAAGAACATGAGAGAAAAAGGCATGATCTTTTCCATATTCGATTTGTTTCCAAAAATCAGAAGATTGATACTTTGTTTGATAGTGGCTCACAAGTAAATATGATTTTTGAAGCAATTTTAAAGAAATTGGGATTAGCAACTACACCTCATAAGAAGCCATACCCATTAGGATAGTTGAATGATAAAGCACAACTACAAGTGACTAGACAGTGCAAACTCAAGTTTTCTTTTGGGTCAACATTTGTAGATGAGGTTGAGTTAGATATAATTCCTTTGGATATATGTGGAATTGTTTTAGGAAGTCCTTACTTGTATGATAGAAAGGCTATTTTCTATAGAGTTGAGAACAAGTATCTACTTGTTAAAGATGGAATCGAATACTTTGTAAGAGCTCATAAGCTCAAGAATAATTATACTCTCATAAACTCAGGACAGATGAAAAGAATGATAAATTCATGCAAATAGTTCTTACTAATGGTTGTAAAGGAAAGAAAACTAATAAAACCAATGTATTTGAGGGCTGTAATTTGGATCAGCAAGCTGATATAGAAAAGATTGTTTCAGAGTATGATGTCTTGTTTCAAGAACCTCAAGGTCTACCACCCAAAAAGGGAATAGTACATGATATTATTTTTCAGCAAGATGTTCCTTTGCCTAACATTGGGATGTACAGGTTATCTGCCTTAGAGAATGCTGAAATAAAGAAGCAGGTGTAGGAGTTGCTCGAGAAAGGGTTCATCAGGCCTAGCACATCACCATGTGGGTCACCAATCGTTTTGGTGAGAAAGAAAGATGGCTCGTGGAGAATGTACATTGATTATCGAGCACTGAATAAAATAAAGATAAAAAATCATTATCCCCTTCCTCGCATAGATGATCTTTTAGATCAATTGAAAGAAGCTGTTTATTTCACCAAGCTGGATTTTCACAGTGGATCCCATCAGGTCAGAGTTGCAGAGCAAGATGCATGGAAGACTGCTTTCAAAACAAAGAAGGGATTGTATGAATGGCTGGTTATGCCTTTTGGCTTCACCAATGCCCCTGCTACTTTCATGAGATTAATGAATGATGTACTCAGACCTTTTCTTGATGATTTTGTTATTGGGTATCTGGATGACATTCTAATTTTTAGTAAAACATGGGAAGAACATTTAAATCATGTTAAGCAGACATTAGATATTTTGAAAAGAGAAAAACTTTATGTTAAACTCTCCAAATGTGAATTTGGCAAAACCTCTCTAAATTATTTGGGTCATATAGTAGGGGGAGGTGAATTGAAAATAGATCAATCTAAAGTGGCAGTCATTATAAACTGGACTAAACCCAAGTCTGTCACAGAAGTGAGAAGCTTCTTAGGAGCAGCACAGTATTGGGGGAAGTTCATTTCAATTTTTTCCTCAATTGCAGCTCCCTTACATGCTCTAACAGGATTGAACAAGGTGTTTCAGTGGGGAGGCAAACAGCAGAAAGCCTTTGACACCTTGAAAGAAAAGTAACCTGTACTAGCACTACCAGATCTACAAAGACCATTTGAGATCCAAACTGATGCCAGTGACTATGCCATGGGAGCAGTGTTGACACAGCACGGTAAACCCATATGTTATCATTCTGAGACTTTTAATCCTACAGTAGTCAACTATCCTTCCTATGATAAAGAATTGTATGCATTAGTTCAGAGTGTGAAAAAGTTGAAACATTACTTAATGGGAAAAGAAACAGTAATACATACTGATCATTATCCACTTAAATATCTACACTCCCAAACTAAGTTGCAAAAATAAGACATTACAGATGGATGGGTTTTCTACAACAGTTTCATTTAGTCATCAGATATAAAAAGGGCATACATAACAAGGTTGCAGACATGTTATCTAGACCCATTATATAAATGCATCTACCCTACTTAAGCATAATTTTGTGCTACGTGAAAGCTACATAGAACAGTATGCTCAGGATATGGAATTTAAAGATGTATATGCAACTTTGAGTCAAGGCAAAAGAGTAGAAGAATTGGACTATCATGTGAAGGACCGACTCTTATATCATTGTGGGAAACTCTGCATTCCACAAACTGAGAGAGCAAAGATAATTAGGGAAGCACACACTTCTCTGATATCAGGTCACGTTGGGGAAAGTAAAACAGTTGCACAGCTACAAAGGTTCTGCTATTGGCCAAGAATGAGTGAGATAGTTTCTAGATATGTAAAGGGGTGTGCTATGTGTGCTAAAAGCAAGTCCAACAACAGAAAACTAGGCTTGTACACTCCATTGCCAGTTCCTTCTCACCCCTGGGAAAGAATTTCCATGGATTTTGTTGGAGGACTGCCTAAATCTAGGAAAGGTCATGATTATCTATATGTTGTTGTGGATAGGTTCAGCAAAATGTGTATTTTGATACCCTGTAGTAAACAGATTACAGCTGAACAAACTGCAAAATTATTCTTTGAACATATATGGGTTCATTTTGGATTACCCACTTCTATTATATCTGATCGAGACACCCAATTTGTGGAAAGTTTTGGTCCAGTCTATGGGAACTAATGGACACCAAATTAAAGAAAAGCACAGCTTTTCATCCACAAACAGATGGCCAGACAGAAGTAGTTAACAGGACAGTGATCTAGTTACTGAGAGGATATTGTAGCATACACCCTAAGCTTTGGGATGAACACTTGTGTTATGTGCAACATGCTTACAATAGAGCCAAACACTCTTCTACCCAGAGATCTCCTTTCGAGACCTGCTTTGGTTTCATACCAAGGTCTCCCTTGGATTTTGTCTTTGGTAAAGATACCATGGTTGAAGGCCACAGTGATGTGGACAGGACAACTAGGTTCATTGAACAGATCCAGGAGATCCACTAGGCAGTACAGGAACAACTGGAAAAGAGCCAGACCAAGTACAAGGCTAGGCATGATAAGCATTGGATGGAGCATAGTTTTCAAGTTGGAGACCAAGTCTGGCTGTATATCAGCAAGGACAGGATGCAAGGTGAAGGCAAGAAGCTAAAACCTATCAGGTATGGACCCTTCAGGATACTTGAGAATATTGGTGAAAATTCTTTTCGCCTTAACCTGCCAGCTTACATGCACATCTACTCAGTTGTGAACACAGATTGCTTGAGGTTGTTTGAACCTTCAATGACTGAGGACCTTGAAGAGCAGAGTCAATTGCCTTCTATTGATGACTTGCTACCTGAATATCTTAATGAGTTGTAGGAAGACACAGTGCTGGACAGGAAGGTAAGGACGACGCACAATGGATAGGTGGAATACCTCAGAATTGGGCTTAAAGGTTCGAAGCCGAGCAGTGCGAAGTGGATTGAGATTGGACAAGTGAGACAACAGTTTCCTCACTTAGTCGATGCTTGAAGAAAACCAAATTTTGGTGGTCCAAAAGCTTTTCAGTTGGGAGGCCATGATCTAAATCAGATCCATAAATGGCTGTCATAGAACCATGACTATATCGGGATGAAACAAATCTTTGAAGAATACAAAACAGCAATCGAAAACACCCCGAACCAGTGGCCATGGCAGTCGACGCAGAACGATGAGGACTTCGGTCAAAGCGCGCTGACCGAAGCCCATGGAGACTGCGCAGGAGGTCGATGTAGCCCTTGGGAGCCCCGGATTGGAAAAAGGAGCTGGTTTTTGATGTGCGATTAGTGCCTTGGGAGCCCTGGATTGGGAAAAGGAGTTGGTTTTCAATGCGCGATTAGCGCTTGACGCTAATCGCGCATCGCCGAGCGAACGGGGCTGAAATGGTGGAGCCTTAAGAACTTGGTCATGTTGGGAGCCAGAGGACCATGGGTGGAGAAACAAGAAGCACCATCATACGAAGGTGGGACCCACATCCTGGAAACCGGCGGTTTGATTGGGGCACCCTTGAACGGTAAGAGGTTTTGGAGGAGAGCAGAGCGATCCCACTCAGCGATCGATGCATGGCAGCGGAGGTGAGAGAAAAAATACCGTGATCGTGTGTTATCGGTCGAGCAAGTCAACCGCGCTCAACGTGAGAATGATGTTGGATCTAGAGGAGCCCAGATCAGATGGCTGAGATTGCGCCCGATAGACAGAAGCGGAATCAACAAGGGATTAAGTCACGATTTAAGGGGATTTGGAATCCGTTGACCACCACGGCGGAGAAAGAACGGATCCACGGAGAAACAAATTGACGAGCAGGTTGGCGCTGTTATAGTGAGGACACGTGGCTACTTCCTGAGCGTTCATGCTGAGGCCGAATGGGGAACTCCAAGCACGCAGATGGTAGGCGAATTGACAAAGGCAGGAGAGGAACCGAACAGGCATGGAGGTCGAATGGCTAAACCCATGAACAGAGACAGTTGAACGGAGATTCAAAGAGGGAGAGAGAAGAGTCCAAGCGACCAAGAGAGATAGTGAATAGTGAACCCTGAGAGGAGGACTGAGCACAGAGAGCAGTAAAGCAAAGCAGAGCAGACAGAGGGCCGAGCTGACCATAGGCAGCAGCGAGCACCAAAGAGCTTGAAGAATCAAGCCTTCCCATAGAGGAATCTGTTTGGATTGAGCATCACCGTTGGCTCTTTCCACTGTAGACTAAGGGCCACAGAGTTGGTAGGAAGAGAAAGAGTCTGTGTACTCCGAGTGGCTTGGGGAATCCAAGAACCACCCTGCCAAGCAAAATCTGCTTCAGGAGAACTCATATTGAGTCCCTGTATTGTAATTTCTCTGCTCAAAGACACAATAAAACAAGGCCACCACTAAAGCTAGACCAGAGACGTAGCCTTGGAGAATAGGGTGAACTCCTTATTAAAACTGCTTGTGTCTTTGTGTTGCTTACTGTATTTCTCTGTTGTCTTTCCATTTATTTTCTGTGTATTGGCAATCTGATCGATCCGTTGTTTCAATAACATAGAACACACACACCAGCACATGGGTCTGTAATACCTTTTGTTTAATAAATATTCAATTGAGGTCACTCATAGGGTGATTATCATATCAGTCTAGGTGTCCGTGAAGATTCGAGAACTTCAGCTAATACTTCGGCAATCTTTGGAGCACTTCCTCTGCCTCCCTAACAACTTCCGGCATAGCCTCCTCGGTTGTCACTGCTTCGGTGTCCATAACTTCTGCAGGTGTCGACATGACGCTATTCAACAGTTCTCATGTCGCCTCTAGTAATTGTCCAAATGCCAAACTCGCTATCAGAGCTTCAAAGAATTCTTGGTTCATGTGTGCTTGAGAGCTCAAAAAATCAATTCTCAAAATGCCAAGTGTTTTTTGCTAGGAAGCCACTTGTAATTTACAAGGCATTTTGAATTCAAATCTGACCGTTCCCCCCACATTCGGTACATTAATGTTGGATTGGTGGCAGATTTTCAAGGATCTTATCCATAAAGTTCATCTTAAATGCCGGTTGCCCGCTCCATTTGGCCGCATTTCTACTGTCAAATCATGAACAGTGACTTTGACTGTCACTTTCTGACTAACCTGTGTAATTTCTCCTTGGGTAGCATAGCTCCCTTCGCGTTGTTGCGAACCCTGTGACACTTCCTTACTTCGTACAATCCTCCAATTGCGCAACTCCCCAACCCAGGCAATGTAGTTTATAGTCCCGCGCCTCCTTTCAGCTGCCTGGAATGCTAAGACTATGCTACCCTCATATAGGCACATGGTCGGACCACCTGTGTATGGCTTCAATCGGCTACCATTCACCTTTCTTGGGATGGGATCTCCATTCAATTTAACCAACTGAACTGCTCCACCGTCGGTAATCTCCTTAATGACATAGGGCCCTAACCAGTGCATTATGAATTTCCATAGAAATTTATCAAACTTGCTGTCATATAAAAAACCAAGTCATTTACCTTAAAGGTGCATAACTTAATGTGCTGATCATGCCATACTTTTTCACGCTGCTTTTGGACCTGTTGGTGGAATCTAGCTAGAAATCTCTCTTCCTTAAGCTCAGCCAGCTGTGTGAGCCTCTCTTCTAGGGCTCCACGATCCGTCATACCCGTGAGTGCCACTATGCGCAGACTAGGCACAATGTATTCCATGGGCATCATTGCTTCAACACCATATACAAGCCTGAAGGGTGTTTGTCCAGTCAACTTCTTGCATGTCATCCGATAGACCCATAGTACTGCGGGTATGTGTCAGTCCCAATCACTTCGTTGAGTATTGCAAACCTTGCTCAATGCATTTTCCAGCACCTTATTGAATGCTTCTACTGTTGGGTGTGGAGCCTGATTATCTTCTGTATTCAAAGGTATCGCCGCATTGGACCCAAGTTCGAAATGGCGCAGTAATGCCACTCGTAAAATATTCGCTGCAGGGGGGTCCAGGGGGGGCAACTGCGACCTTTTGGGAGCCCCCCCCCCCCCTGGTGGGAGGTTTCGGGGGCAGTGCCCCCGAAGCTAAAAACAGATGTAAATTGCCTTGTAAAAGTATAGTAATTTCTAGTCAATCTGAGCCGTTCATTAGGCAGATGGTCTGATGGTAGAAGTTATGTTTAGTTTAGGTTTTTTTGCCCTAGAAGGAAACCCCTCGCTATATATGATGGAATTGTATTACGTCTATGTATATCTGTATTCTGAGTGAGGAAGAGAGAGGAGATTGAGAAGAGGGAGTTACAACGGATTTGTTGTAGGTTGTATCTCTTCAGTTTGCTGGATAATATAATAAAAGAAGGACTGGCTGTTTCTTCATGGACGTAGCCCAGACTGGGTGAACCACGTATATCTGTGTCTCTCTTGTTTTATGCGTTTTCTGTGTTTATATTTCTGCAATATATTATGTGTTCCATTGCTCTGCAATATATAATTTTATAACAACTGGTATCAAAGCTGAAGGTCTATTTGGCTGATAAACTCACAAGAGAGAAGGGTTCCTAGTTCGAGTGGGAGTAATGGCGGAAGATGGTAGGTTTAGGGTCGAAAAATTCAATGGCCAAAACTACAAGCTGTGGAAGACGTAGATGGAAGATTATCTTTATCAGAGAGATCTGTACCTACCATTGAGCGGAAAGACAAAGAAGCCGATGAGTATGACAGACACAGAATGGAATATTATCGACAGAAAGGCACTTGGAACAATACGGCTATGCCTAGTGGTGTTGGTAGCGTTTAATATTTGAAAGGAAATGACAACAGAGGGTTTAATGTCGACATTGGCCAAACTATATGAAAAACCCTCGGCCTGAAATAAAGTATTTCTTATGAAGCGTTTATTTAATATGAAGATGTCAGAAGGTGGATCTGTTGCTGATCATTTAAATGATTTTAATACAGTTACAAGTCAGTTAAGTTCAATATGGGTAGGTTTTGATGATGAAGTTAGGGCTCTATTATTTCTGTGCTCATTTCCAGAAAGTTGTAATGGTTTAGTTATGGCCATTAGTAACTCTGTCTCTGGATCTAGTACTTTAAAGTTTGATGATGTTGTCGGTGCAATCCTTAGTGAGGAAATGCGATGGAATAGCTTCGGTGAGACATTAGGTAATGCTTTGACTGCAGAGACCAGGGGAAGAAAAATGGAAAGAGGAAAGAGCCCTGGATATCGCAGTAAGTCAAGAAAAGACAAATCCAAGTCCAGATCAGGGATAGTGTGCTAGAAATGTGGGAAGAAAGGACACCTGAAGAAAGACTGAAAGTCTCGGAAGGGAAAAGAAGGAGATGCGCAGCAAGAAACTAATCATGAAGTGAATGTAACAGGTGATGTGTTGCAAGATGATTTGATTCTTTCATTAGAAAATATTATTGATGTCTAGGTGGTAGATTCAGGGGCCTCATTCCTTGCCACACCTGATAAGAAACATTTTTATGATTATGTTCAAGGATATTTTGGACAAGTTCGATTGGGTGATGATAAACCCTGTAAAATCATTGGAATGGGTACAGTTCTCATAAAACAACAAAATGGAAATAAGTGACTATTGAAGGAGGTAAGGCATGTTCTAGATCTGAAGAAAAATCTAATTTCAACAGGGAAGTTGGGAGGTGAAGGTTGCTTAACTACTTTCACAGATAAAACCTGGAAGGTCATTAAAGGATCCTTGGTAATAACAAAAGGAGGAAAGGTTGGTACATTATATTTATGCAATGGTATTTCTAATTCTGTTAATGCTTTAACCTGTAGAGGAGAAGATATGACATTGTGGCATCATAGGCTCGGGCACATAAGTGAGAAGGGAATGTAGATTCTTCACTCAAGAAATTTGTTGCCAGGTTTGAAGCATGTTGATTTAAAATTCTGTGAGAATTGTGTTTATGGAAAACATAAGAGAGTCAGATTCCTTAGAGTTGGGAAAGAAAATAAGAGTGAAAAATTAGAGCTTGTGCATACAGATGTATGGGGACCTGCTCAGGTATCATCTCTTGGTGGCTCTTGTTATTATGTTATTTTTATTGATGATGCAACCAGAAAAACCTAGATTTATTGTATTTGAAATAAACCTGATGTGTTTGATACTTTCAAGAAATGGAAAGCTTTGGTTGAAAATGACACAGGAAAAAGGTTGAAGTGTCTCAGATCAGATAATGGAGGTGAATATTGCAGCAAAGAGTTTGATAAGTACTATTCAGAGAATGGAATTCGTAGAGAGAAGATAGTTCCAAGAACACCACAAGAAAATGGCGTGTGAGAAAGGATGAATAGGACAATCATGGAGCGTGCAAGGTGCATGAGATTGCATGCAGGATTGCCTTTACAATTTTGGACAGATGCTATAGATACTACTATTTATCTAATAAACAGAGGGCCTTCAAGTTCCTTGGATGGTGGTACTCCAGAGGAGGCATGGACAGGTAAAAAGGTAAACTACTCTTTTTTAAATACTTTTGGTTGTGAAGCCTTTGTCCACATTAACAAAGAAAATAGAACAAAGCTTGAGGCAAAATCAAAGAAATGTACCTTTATTGGATATGGTGTTAATGATTTTGGTTATCGCTTTTATGATTATGAAAAACATAAAATCATTAGGAGCAGAGATGTCATATTCAATGAAAAGGTTTTGTATAAGGATCAGCTAAAGGAAAAGAAACATGAAAAATAAAATAGAGAATACACAGTGCTTGACGAGATCACAGAAAAGGTGATGGTGTCTGAAAATCATAATGATCAACAACTAGAACAACAACCACAACAACAACAAGCACTTCAAACATCTGAAAGTGGTGTTAGAAGATCTACCAGGATGAGTAAACCCCCTGAACGATACTCTCCTTCATTATATTATGTATTGTTGACTGATTCTGGTGAACCAGAATGTTATGAAGAAGCAGTGCAGTTAGAAACCAGGAAGAAGTGGGAGTAAGCCATGAAAGAGGAAATGGACTCCTTAGCACATAACTAGACTTGGGACTTAGTCAGGTTGCCTGCAAGTAAAACAACATTGTAGAATAAATGGGTTTACAAGTTGAAGGAAGAAGATGGAGGTAGGAAAAGGTATAAATCTAGACTTGTGGTGAAAGGGTTTGCACAGAAAAAGGGTATAGACTTTGATGAGATATTTTCTTCTGTTGTGAAAATAACTTCAATCAGAACTATTCTAAGTCTAGTAGCAGCTGAAGATTTGCATCTTGAGCAGTTAGATGTAAAGACAACCTTTCTCCATGGGGATTTGGAAGAAGAGATATATATGCAACAACCACAAGGATATGAAGTAAAAGGGAAGGGGAAACTAGTGTGCAAGTTGAAGAAGAGCTTGTATGGCTTAAAAGAGGCTCCAAGGTAGTGGCATCTAAAATTTGACAGGTTTATGCCTGAACAAGGTTATACTAGATGTCACTCTGATCATTGTATTTATCTCAAAAGGAAAAATAGTGGCAGCTATATTATATTGTTATTACATGTAGATGACATGCTTGTTGCAGGTTCTAACATGCAGGAAATAAATGTGCTCAAAATAAAATTGGCAAACTCATTTGCAACGAAGGATTTGGGTGATGCAAAACAAATCCTTGGTATGAGAATAACTAAAGACAGGAAGAATCGCAAATTAACATTGTCTCAAAGTGAGTACATAGAAAAGGTGTTGAAACGGTTTCATATGCAGAATGAAAAACCAGTTAGTACACCTTTTGCTAGCCATTTCAAATTAATTAAGGATGAGTGTCCCAAGGCTAAGGAAGAAATGGCTCATATGTCTAAAGTTCCACATGCATCAGCAATTGGAAGTTTAATGTATGCAATGGTTTGCACAAGGTCTGATATTGCACATGTAGTGGGAGTTGTAAGCAGGTACATTAACAATCCAGGAAAAGAACATTGGATGGCAGTGAAGTGGATTCTCAGGTATTTGAGAGGTACCACAAATCAAGCATTATGCTTTGGTGGTTCAAACATTGCTCTACAGGGATATGTTGATGCAGATATGGTAGGTGATAGAGATAACAGGAGGAGCACAACAGGTTATGTGTTTACTGTAGGTGGAACAACTGCCAGTTGGGTCTCAAAACTGCAAAGTGTTGTTGCACTCTCAACAACAGAAACAGAGTATGTTGCTGCTACAGAGGCTAGTAAAGAAATGATTTGGTTACAAAGGTTTCTGGATGAATTGGGTAAGAAGCAGGAGTTGGGCAGGTTATATAGTGATAGTCAGAGCACCATACATCTTACAAAGAACTCTGCATTTCATTCCAAGACTAAGCATATACAACTCAAGTACCATTTCATATGGTCAGTGTTAGAAGATGGACAGTTGAAGTTGGAAAAGATACACACTAGCCAGAATCCTACAGATATGTTAACAAAAGTTGTAACCAGGGAGAAACTGAGAATCTGCTCAGTTTCAACTGGTCAAGTATGATGAAGAAGATGAGCAATAGCCAGGTCCAAAGTGGAGTCATTGTCTATCAAATGAAGGAGTGGTGGAGTTGCTATAATCAGTCTCCAAGTGGGAGATTGTTGGGTGTGGAGCCTGATTATCTTCTGTATTCAAAGGTGCCGCATTAGACGCTAGTTCGAAATTTGGTGGCAACGCCGCCCATAAAATATTCGCTACAGGGGGGGTCCAGGGCGGGGCAGCTGTGACCTTTTGGGAGCCCCCCTCCTTGGCGGGGGGTTTCAGGGGCAGCACCCCCAAAGCTAAAAACAGATGTAAAATTGCCTTGTAAAAGTATAGTAATTTCTAGTCAATCTGGGCCGTTCATTAGGCGGATGATCTGACAGTAGAAGTTATGTTTAGTTTAGGGTTTTTTACCCTAGAAGGAAACCCCTCACTATATATGAGGGAATTGTATTGCGTCTATGTATACCTGTATTCTGAGTGAGGAAGAAAGATGGGATTGAGAGCGAAGAGGGAGTTACAGTGGATTTGTTGTAGGTTGTATCTCTTCAGTTTGTTGGATAATATAATAAAAGAAGGACTGGCTGTTTCTTCGTGGACATAGCCCAAACTGCGTGAACCACATATATCTGTGTCTCTCTTGTTTTATGCGTTTTCTGTGTTTATATTTCTGCAACATATTATGTGTTCCATTGCTCTGTAATATATAATTTTCTAACATCTACTGTCCCATTAGCCTGTGGGTGATAAGGCATGATTTTCTGGTGATATACCTGAAATTCCCCCATCACTGATTGTCTCATTCAGAAAGTGCGTACCACGATCACTCATCAAAATCTTTCGACACCCAAATCACGTCAGTACATACTCAAAGAGGAACATCGCAACAGTCGCGCCTGTGCAATCCTTCACAGGCTGTGCCTCCGTCCATCGAGTCAAATACTCAGTCGTAGTGATAATGTACCACGCTCCCGTCATCTTCCCTGGGGGTTGAATGGGTCCTACAAAATCTATCGCCCATTTCTCAAAGGGTTGTAACGTCATCTGTGGATTTAGAGGCAGCTGATCACTCTGCGATGGCTTGCTCTTCCTTTGACACACATCACATGTCTTGTAGTAAGCTTTTGAATCCCGATGGAAGGTTGGCCACCACAACCCTGCGCGTAGAATCTTTTGTGCAGTTTCTCTTCCTGCATAATGACCTCCCATCGTGCCTCCATGAGTATCTGCGAGGATGCTTCTCCTTTCAAACTCCGGTACATATCGTCGTAATGATTCATCAGATCCAATTTTGTACAAATGTCTGTCAATGACAGAAAAGTCTACCGCGTGCACCACTAACTCCTTCTTATGTTGGATGGTGTAACCTTCCAGGGCAGTTCCTATCGTTAGGAAGTGTATGATGTCTTCAAAGTGACCATATGCGACGTGAACTACTAATAGTTGCACATCAAGCAATCCCTCCTCCAAATTAGTGGACTCTTCCCATATTTCGATGCGCGACAAATGGTCTGGTCCCGCATTCAGTTGTCCAGGCTTCACAATAACTTCAAAATCGTATTCCTGGAACAATAACAACCATATACAGATTCTCCCCCCCAACACAGGCTTACTGACTAGGTATTTCAACGCGAAATGATCCGTATACATCTTAAAATGTCCACCCAACAAGTAGTGTCTAAACTTCTCGAGCGTGTTGACTAACCCTTCACACTCGATGGTGGAATAGTTCTTCTTAGCCTTGGATAACCTCCTGCTTGTGAACGCTATAGGATGGCCCAATTATCCTCCGCCAGCCTGTGTTAGTATTGTTCCCAGCACTATACATGATGCATCTACATGTACACGAATCTCCTTCTTCCAATCCGCGAAGACTAAAATCGGTGTGGTGACCATTTTGTCTTTCAATACATCCAAGATTTTCTTACAGTCCTCATTCCAATAGAACATGACATCCTTTTTCAACAACTTCTCCATATGCGCGGTGATCTGGGTATAGCCCTTTATAAGCTTCATGTAATACCTAGTATGTCCTAAGGTTGCGTGCCACTGTTTCACACTCCTCAGCGCCTCCAAATTAAGTATCACTATGATCTTCGTAGGATCTACCATTAATCCCTGTCGACAAACCACATGACTAAGCAGGGTCCCAAAAGGAACACAAAATAGGCATTTCTTCAAATTGAGTTCAATCTGGTACCTTCGACAAGTATCTAGCATCAGGCACAAACTTGCCACATGGAATTTTACCAGCCCAAACACGGTCCAGTCATCAAAGTACACCTCTAGAAACTTATGAATAAATTCTTTAAACGCAGCAATGACTACGCGCGCATTCTTCAATCCGAAAGGCATTATAGTGTACTGAAAACATCCCCATTCAGTCACGAGGTTGTCTTGCTTCTATCCTCCAGTACGATTTTGATTGATGGTACCCAGAGAACCCATCAGTGAAGGAATATGCTTCCTGGCCACCTACATTATCCAATACCTCATCAGTGAATGGAGTCGGGAAAGGATCATGTACGCAAGCGTCATTCAACTTCCTGAGATCTACGCATATCCTTATTTCATCCTTCTGCTTTTTTTCCTATATCACCATTAGGCTTACCTAATTAGATTCTTCTATGGGCTAAATGATAACTGCCACAAGCATCTTGTCTAGCTCTAAGTGGACCTTCTTATACTTCGGAGTGAGATGGTCAGGTCTTTTCTTAACCGGCTTCCCGTCGGGTTTCAACGTGATCTTCATAATGCCTAGGTCTCCTATTATCCCTTTTAGCTCTATAAACTTGCTAGGGAACAAATCCCAGTATTCGCGGAGCAATTCAACGACCTTATCCATTGCCGCGTCATCCTAGTAATCTCCAATCTTCACGAATTTGGGCTTTGCTTCCGTACCAATATTTACCTGTTTCGTTTTTAGTGGCACGGTTATATCAGGATTCTCAATCTGCGGTCCCTCAACCTCGCGGTGACCCTTTGTTTTAGGGATCTTAATCTTTCATGGATCCTCATCTTCTTCTTTAGCAGCTACGTTATAGCATTCTAGTGCATGGCTCAACTGAGTAGTCCAATTGGGTTGAATCAGATCCAAAGGATCCTACAGTATCCTAAAGATTGCTGCTTTCACTTCTTGTAGCACTTCATTAATATAGTCAAACTCGTCTTCAAAGCTGAACATCATTATGAATCCTTCATGCAGAATCTCCCATTCACCTGTACCATGGCGGAGCTCTGTTTCTAAGTACCAATTCATTGGGAAGACATCCAGGGTATGACAAAACAAGTACACCCATCTAGGTTGGGGCTTTGCTCCATAAGCCTTAGCCCATTTCCCCAAGTGTGCGCACGGATCGTCCTTCCCATCATACTTGTCTGTCATTCATACCTTCGGCTTCCCAAAGCATGTGCGCATCATCCTCCTACACTCGTGCCAATCATCAAAGCTACCCTTGTGCGTACCCCACCATCTTGTGGGCATAGCGCGTAGTGCCCAGTCCAAATCTTGGAAGTGCTGCTTCTATGGTACTTCCCTCTCAAATGCATCCAGAAATACATCTACATCATTCAAGCCATCTTAAGTGGGTAGATTTCTTACCTCTAACGACACACAGCGCAGTGACCGGGTCATCATGTTACAACTCAACATGGTTACTTCATGTAATCGATTCTTCTAGTGCTCTAATTCTTCGTCAGAGTCCGAGGTGCAGGAACTCTCGCGATCCCATGTAATTCGTCCATTCAATGTTGGATTCACCCAATCTTGGTCTCGCGATGTTATCTTATATATGCAGTCCAAATCATCATCGTTCTCATAATCGTAGACTGGTTCAGTATAGCGCGATCCTTCAGCAAGATCTAGGGGTACTTTTACGCGGAGAAATTTCTTCTCAAATATCATCTTTTACTTCTATAGGTTGATTACCCCATTCATATTAGTAGCCCAATCAATGCCAAGGAGCGCAGGGTAGGGGTTGCTATCATCCACAATTTCTATTACTTCAAATTCAGCCAATGCGCTCGCACCTTCAATATCTACAGTCACCCCTTGCAGCCACCCCATGGGGATGATCTTCTGTTGATTTTCCATCCTTAACTGAATCAGAGACCACTGCAATGCGGGTCTTCCCATCAACTCCCAATTCTACTTTGGTAGGACGTTTGCATCTGACCCCAGATCCAAAATAACTTGATCCATTTCATAGTCTCCTATCTGCGCGGTTAGTCTCATCTCTTGTCCTGTCCTTGCTTTATGCTTACCAATCTTTCATACCACGCGCGGTTCACCCGGAGTGTTTCCAACGCATCTATTTATAAGCTCATGTAATCCCTTCACAGCCTTGCTATCACACAACAGCTTCATGCAGGTCTCTAAAAAGGTTGTAAGCATAGAAGGGTCCATTTCCTGATCAGGCTTATCCTTGCTCCCTGAGGTGGAGGCTTCAGCGAAGCTCTTCTTTGCTTCCATGAATGTTTCGTGTGCGCACTGTAAGTCAAACTCAACCTCCTTCATTGGAACTTTGCAAACCCATGCGCTGTCCTCAAGTTGTTTCCCCTTATCATCCCCTGTTGCAATTCCACTTTAGAGCACTATATTCACATTCGGATCCTCTTCGTGAGGCTCAGACCTCATCATCTGTAGGTTCTGAGTTGGCTGAGGTGGTAGCGCCCCTTTGTCACATATCCTTGCTATCAACGTAGGACAGTCTTTTGTCTCATGATCAAACTGAGTACAATATTTGCATGACGGTCGCGTAGGGTTAGTGCATTCATGGGCATAGTGTCCTGGTCCTTTGCAATTGTTGCAGATTCGCTGTCCCCGACCTCTGCCAGGTCCTCCTCTGCCTCGGCTTTGTTTGCGCCCCTGAAAGCCTGTTCACGCTATCCCTGCGCTCTGTTTAGGGGGCTGCATTTATGCCTGAACCCTGTGGGTAGGTGTTATGTCCATCATCAATACATAACTTCTGCAGTTGCATTCATCATGCCCTACCGACCTGTAGAAGTTGTAGAACAGTTGATGCAGTGTTTGTACAAACTTCTATAGCAAATGACAGTTATCCATCGTATGTTTCCCTACTACCTGACATATAGTGCACCACAACGCAGGTCCTATGCTCAGTCCTGATTGATCTTCAAGCCTCAAAGGCATCGGTCCTCCTCCTACAATATAGTTTGCAAAGACCGGGAAATGGTCTTTGTCATGCCCCTGAACTTTACATTTCAGACACCACACCTCTTTGCGCACCTCCGGTCGAACTGTTCTGTCCTACTTCAAACTTTGCATTTCAAGGCAAAGATTTTGTAACTACGCATGGATTTGCTGAACCCCCAGATTTGGATCTTGCATTGGTATTTCATATAGTCTCATTGCAATCTCCAAGGCCTATGCCTGATTCGTAATCTTCTATTGTGAAAATGCAACCCTTAGGTGTGGCAGGAGCGAAGCCACGAACCAATCACAGTGTTGTCCATTTGTTAAGTTCATGTTAGCTTCGTGGATTTTACACTTCAAACTCTAATCCAATTCCCAAGGTGTCTCGCCTGGTTTCATCGCGATTTCCTTAAACCCCACAATCCACTGTGCCTCGGATTTAGGCCTACTGAATTCTTTATTCAGCGTGGTCTGGATGTCTTCCACTTGAGCATTTGGGTTATCATTAGAGTACTTGATGTACCAGGTTAACCAATGTTGCTTTCTTCATGTGATCATCTGTGACGCACTGAGCTTCCCATATAGCTTTCACAATGAACCAAAACTAGTCCAGGTCCTCATTTACCAAGCCTTTAAACAAAGACAACTTCACTGAATTTGCCATGCTAAACTACAGTGGAGGTGGTGGTGGTATGGGTGAAGTTGGAGGTGGTGTAGGTGGAGGTGGCAGTCACGGGAATCCCTGTTTTATTAACTGAATCGCGCTTCACGGAGAAGCCTGTGCTACTCCCTCTTCATCAACTAATGGTGGTGAGATTAGTGGGCTATACTTAGGACCCTTTCTTCCTTCGTTTCTGTAAGTCTTTCCACTTCACGTAGCTCTGAACATCAAGGTAGTTGCATAACCCGTTTTTCACACAATAACATCTTAATCTAGGTATTTAAAGACTTCAAGTACTTACCTCGCGGACCTTTGAAAAAGCACCGCTCCACCTCGCTATAACTAACTAAGGTATCGACCACGAATTGAACCACAAATCCTCTTATGATGCGATCGAGCCAACGATCAACAGAACGGGCGATCTTATCCTCAGTGGCTTCCAGTCTCTGTACTAACTTCGGGGTCTAGACAATAGGACCATCAAGTCTCCACCTTCCTTCGCTATCCACTAGCTTCGCGATCCACTCGTATAACTCAATTGGAAAGGAACAGAAAAATATCTCATGGATTTCTGTATATATACCTGTCTAGCCACTGTTCCTTTGTTAGTCGCGGATTTTTATTCCCCTACGCCAAAAATTCATGGATCTTCTTGTCCAACCAATATCCAACCTCCTTCTTAGTTGGATTCCAATGATACGACATCACACATATCTTATGCATATTCCGGTCCTGGCAACTGAACCATTTGTTGGTTGTGTGGGGCCTGACCTAAGTTCAGCGTTAGTTAGCCAAACAAATCCCTACACTATTGGCCCTTTCGGAATCAGCCCACGGAGCGTGGACCGAAGTCTCACTTGAAGCAGTATGGGGGGATGTTGGAACCAAGTTTCCACACCCTGAGATGGTCGTGATGTCAGTTTATGCCCCCTGTTCCTACTTTCGCACAGGTCGCTAAGCCTTAGGGCTCTGTTAACCTAGCCCTTTATTCCGCCCTTTATGTTATAGACATTTTTGTGCCTTACAGCTTTGAGCATGAAATGTCCATAAACCAAGGGATCCAAAGTCCCTAAAAGTGTTGTTCCTGCCCCTAAAGGAACAAGGTCAGCAAACTACAGCTTCTCCCAGAAGTTCTCCACCAGAAACTGCTCGAAATCAGTCAAATCAGGATCATTTCAGTGGCTCCACTAGCTGCCTGCATTGCATAGCACCCAAGTACACTAGCTAGGTGCGTGCAATGCACTACCAGGGTGCGCTGAGCGGGAAATGACAAATGGCAGTGCCATTCCGCGAGGTGTAAAGACAATGAAAGCTTCCAGAATCTTCCTCCATGACACTTGCCTCACTGAGTTCGACCAAGGATGAGTAAGAGGCTCTTAGCCTCCAAGTGGAAGCAAGAACTGACAGAGAGAAAGGACACTAGTCAGATGACAAGCTGACTCATCCTCTTTGCATACATCTATATATGGATCCTTCATCCCAGAGATCCAGAGGCTGGAATTTTGTACATTGCAGAGAATTGTTGTTGGTTTGAGATTGAGATCAGTGCATTGGGTGATTTATGCTTTGTTGGAGGTGAAGAAGGGATTCCTTTGCTAGGAGGTTGATGCTGGATCGGGACTCACTTGGTTGTATCTCCTCCTGGATCTTCTTGTTATGTCAATAAAACTATTTGAGTTTCTCCTACATGCTTGTGTATCATTGATGTATGTTTCATTAGTATGTTGAGCTTAAATCTGATCCTAAGCTATTTATGAATATGAATCCATGTCTTTGTGTAGTTTTCCTCTTCTGTGATCTTGCAGGAACTTGGTGAAGCTGGGCAAGTAAGGGAGCAGGTAGATGGAAGCTGTCAAAGAGAAGAGAAACCGGATCAAAGGACTAGCGCAAGACACAGGTTGGTTCATCTCATCTCTCTTCATTTGTAATTCATAAAGAAGAATACACAAGTAGTTTTCTCTGTTTGTTGCTAAGGCACTGTCACACCTTAGGTGGATAGGGTCATCCTGAGTAAGCACTTTTCCCCACAACAAAATGGCGACTCCGCTGGGGAGATCTGTCTAATTAGTTTATTTGTGCTTCTCTTATTGTTTATTTCATAGACTTAGAAGTAGCAATCGAACTGCATTTGCCATTTTCAAATGCAAAGTAGACAACTGCTACTTCAATCCACTCACTGGATTTGTTTATGATTTGAACAGTGGATTCACAAATGATCTGATTTCCCTTTGTGATAGCTCTTAGTCCTCCTTTAAATCATCCCTCTAATTGTATCTTACTGATTGCTTTTACTCGGCCAAAAACCATAGATTAAACTGCAAGCCGTGACCCAGAACCCGAATAGAAGTCTCGTTTCTGCCCCAGCGCAGGCTCTGTGAAGAGACTCTGCATTTCAACGCAGGTCCCGAGAGGGCTACCTGCACTGCAATTCAGTTTCTCTGTGCAACAGGTGCGCTGATCAGCCCTTGCATTGTGCAGCTGAGGTTCTTTGCTTCATTTTGTCCAGTTTTATCTCTGTTTTTTGCAACCTGTGACCAGTGTGGGTACCTATCTGAAAACCCCTTTTCTCTGCCTTAATTCTGCCTCCTTTGTACAAAAAGACTGTAGGTGTTTTTATGTGTTTGTGGCATCATTTACAGTTTTCCATTGAAAAAGTGAAATAGTCACACTGTCGTCCTTTGATTTAGATCTATCGTAACTGTCGATTTTGGTCTTAGGAGAAAGTTTATTTGCTGTTGAAAGTCGATTATACATTTACTTTTGCCTTTGGTTTGAATTTGTCACTTTCTAAGTGTTGAAACAAGTGTTATTTTGAAAATCGTAAAGTGTCATAATCTTCTCTACCTTTTGATTTCGAAAAGAAGCTTGTTTGTCTTTGTCATTTGAAAGCGAATTCAGATTTGTACATCAACTTTCTTTTTAGGCATCAATATTAAGAAAGTGAAAAACAAATAAATGCACTTGTGCATTTGCATATTGATAGTGTGTATGGTTTGATTTAGGAAAAGTGCATTTACAGTGTGCTCTTTGCTCTTTGAGAAAAGATTGTGTCTTTCTTTTCCCCTTGTAGCTAGGATTTTCATTGTCGAAAAGAGATAAAAGATTTGCTTATCATCTTTAGATTGCATTTAGGAATTACGTCTACATCTCGTGGTGAACCTCAAAAGGCAAACTTCTAAGAAAGATCAACTTAAAATAAATTGAATGAATCTAACAACGCTTTGGAACTTAACGCACAACATAGAGGTCTAGGCTAGAGACGTGTTCCGGCGTCGTAAAACCTGGTAACTGTTGGCCTCACTGATGGTTGGGTGATTCCTCCACTGTGAGATGATAAGTGCCAGTACGGATTTGTGCTCCCACGTACCGTCGCGTATATATTGGGAGACCCCTATAGGCTTAAAACCTTTTATCCATAGGAAGCCGTGTCGGCCGCCCTACTGATCGCAATGCACCGAACACAGCATTCGGGAAGATTGAATGCCGTACCGTAAAACGTATTCTGCAGTTTTGTGATTGGTTTGGCACACCCTCTACCTAGATCTCCAGAGCAATCCCTTTCGTTCCTTTTCAGACTCCTTAACGGAAAAGGTCCATCTGAGCACTTGTCACTTCAGGCTCATTAAAAATCGAAGGAGACTAGAGTCATCTTTTGTTTTTTCTCGACTCTTAAAAACTGAAAAAACAAGTTGTGTCTAAAGCGTCTAAAAATTTATTTTAAACGGAATATTCATCACCCTTTTCCTACGTTGATCTTTCGGTTGAGAAAATGGAGCCTACCAACCAAGGAATTCCCCTTGGTGGAAATCCTAGTCCCTTCTCCTCTTGGGGAGATGTTGGGGCGCCCCATATGGCCACATTGTCGCTTCCAGGACTGACAATTAGCTTGCCTGTCTGGCTCTTCTCAACCAATGTCATTCAGAACACCACTATTCCTGAACAATCGAATCGGCAATTAGACGAATCCAGAGTTACCAACCAACCTTCTACTTCCTCTAATTCTTCTTCTCCTCCTTCCTCTTTGCTTGATGGGGCTGGCAAAGCCAAAAGCCAAGTCCCTAAGGAGAAAAAGGAAAAGAAGAAGAAAGAGAAGAAGAAGAAGGAGCCAAAGGCAAATGGAGGGAAACAAGTGTCGTTTAACGAAAATCCACACACTGCACCGACCAGGCCTAAATCGCCATGTGTCATATGCAAGGGAGACCACTTTCACAGAGACTGTCCTTGTATTCCCCGGATACTAAGGGACTAGTCTCCTCGTTTGCACAATCCGGTGTCGTCAACCTCTAGTGATCATGTTGAATGCACACCGTCAACTAGCGAAAGTGAAGCTCCAGGACAAAAAGGGAGAGCTAGATCTCCCTGTAGACTGTGCGAAGGCGATCACGCCATCCACCGTTGTCCCTTCTTAGACGAAGCTAAAAGAGTTTTGCATGATCGTCCGGTTTCACCGTTACGACTTCCTCCTGGATATAAAAAACTCTTGCCGAGTCCTTCGTTAGTTGAGAATCCAGCTGGCCCGCTCAAGTGGTCGGCTGAAGCGCCTGTCATTGAAGATGAACCTGCTGAATCCATACCAGACGAAAGTCAAAAGGTCGAGGCGACAGTTGAACTGGTCTTGCCTTCAGAGGTTCTATCTTCGAATGATATCGTCACTGAAGAAAACAAGGATAACACCATCCCAATTCTCTTCATCAACACAGACTCCGATGAACAAGGGGGCAATTTACCCATTCCTTTACCGCAGGAAGGAAGTTCGTCAGAGCCGTACTTGGCCGTCTACTCGGTCCCACCTCCAAGCAACCTAGTTGTCTGCTTCGACTGGAATCAACTAGGCAGACCTCGTTTACCAGCAAGCATACCATTCAGAATTATCGTCCAAATATATAGAATGGTCATGGCTGGTACCATCATAGATGAGGGGGCTTCTGTGAGTATCCTTTCCTCTACTGCTTGGAAAGCGCTTGGTTCGCCATCGCTTTTGCCTGAGATGAGAAATCTGACAGGCTTTGATAAAGGAACCAATCGACCTTTAGGGATCCTTCCCAATGTGCCCATAACATTGAGAGGGAAGATAGTTCAAATGAACGTAATGGTAGTTCAAGGACCCTTAGATTACAATCTACTCCTTGGACGAGACTATATTTATTGAATGGGAGCCATCGTCTCCTCACTCTTTAGAGTAATGTGTTTTCCGCACGAAGGAAGAATGGTCAAGCTCGTGGACCAGCTTTCATTTCCCGGATCACGCATAGCAAATAGTCATATACCATCCCTAAATGGTCTCTTCACGCAAGAAATGTCTCAACCCACGGTCCGTCCTCCCGATGAGCGCGAGTGATTCGGAAGGATCTGACTGGAACCCAGGGGGCATGCGTCCTGGTCTGCTTCGGCAGGAAAACTTTGGGTATAGGGTAGGTTTCCGGGAGAATATGACTAGTCTGTACCCCATCCGTGATTGGAAGAGGGGTTATTCTAGAATAATATTCTCTTGTCAAAGTTATGTGTTTGGTGCTCGTTGTCACTCACCTTTGTCTATCTCGGTAGACATCACCGAGGAAGTGTTTTATTTGCACCGCGAATAGAGCAATCTTTGGTAACCTGTAAGAGGTAGGCCTTTCCTGATAGAACAAATGTTTTATCTGCAAATTGAGGGGTAACCTTGAAATCGTACTTTATACCTGGGGGCATGCAAACCTTTTGGAGTGCAAGCAAAGAGCGATTATTTATCTGTTGTTAGGATTAGTCGTTTCCTAACTTGCATAAAGAAAGGACGTGGGGCAAAAATATAAATGTTGCCGTTTTATATGAGACATTCTTATCATATGACTGGATTATCGAGAAGTTTTAGCACATAGTTCATGCTCGTTAAAAAATAAACATAAGATCGAGCAAGTGTTTCAATCTGCATTTAAGCTCGTTAAAAAATGAACTATCCTCCGGTAAATAACCACCGTGAATGTACCATTATCAGCCATTAACGCCTTGGTCGTGTTTGCATCGTCACCTCCACTTTTCCATTGGCCGATCATTCACCTCCATTTGATTGTTTACCCATTTTGAGGAACAGCTGCAAAGAGTGATTTCACTAGCCATCCCTGTGACACTGCCGTGATTGGAAAATTCCAAACCTTACCTGGAATCAGCTGCTACCCATTTTATCACTCGTTCCTCAAAAGATGAGTCTTCTTTAAGCTCTTTTCATCTGACTTGTAAAATATGAAAAGATTGCCGAGTTTTGGCCTTCCAGCTCGTTAAAGCGACCGGAAGTGCTATCCCTCTAGATTTTAATCTTTTTGGACCTGAGGGATTATTGCACAAAAAGATCGAGCGCTTGTTTTGTTCGGCTCGTTAAAACTATCGAAAATTCATCCCTTCTATATTATTTTATACTTTTTCGGGCTTAAGGGATTAGATGACGAAAAAGGACTTCCGGAGTTAACTTTACGTACCTTTTCAGACTCTCTAAAAATGAAAAGGACCGAGTTATCTTTGTCGTTAGACTTGTTAAAAACATTAAATAGCGACAAACTTGTCTTTAGACGAGAACGAGTTTCACTATCGCTAGGCTCGTTAAAACATAGCGATGGGTTTGCCCGAAGGGCAAATTATAGAACAAGCATATGTTATCCTCCTCAAGCTTGACAAAAATAAAGAGGTACTGGTCAGCAATGACTGGGGAAAAATTGGGAAAAACTCAAAGAATCTTTATTGGTAGCAAGTCGCTCTTAAACATGACACTTCTCCTCCGTACCAGAATCGGGTTGGGTTGTTTCATTCGCCGGTTACATCACCATGGTCACGCCATACCATCCAAATTTGGGGTTAATGCTACCAATCCATCACATAAGTGTCGCCGATATGTTCAAGAGAAGTCATCCAGAGAAGTCACCTGTGTCCCATCCACTACCATACATTATACTTCATTCTTTCATGACCGCCACCCTGAACCATATATCATCAGATCGTTTTCACCTCCATCAAAATCATTTGCTCCGTTCCGTGTCATTGATGTGGGATTCATTAAGGCCCTCCTTTGACGGATCACTTCTTGTCGACATCAGCTCATTATCCAAGAAGTTGATCTAGGAACACCCCCTTCAGTACTTTGAAGCTTGCATGCCTCAATGGCAAGTTTCTCACTTCCGGCGACAGGTATACATCAATGACCTTCGACCGAAAGATTTTGCGTGGTGTTCGATGCCAAGTCCTTTATTCACACCACGTGAATTGTACTACAGTACCTTGAGGGTCATCATCATTATCGGTGATTCCTCTCGCGCTTGTTAACAGTTTACATCATTGACTGGTAATCAAGCGATGTCTTTCCATGTTCGACTTCAACACATTTCTCACATGGATCGACTTGTACTTCGAGTGAAGATCGGATGAGATTGAAGACCCAGGATCTAGTTTCATCCATCCGGGCTACGATATATATTCAGGAAAATAAAAACTTTGAAATGTACGGCATTGCAGCACAGATAATCATCCAACCAGAAAGGATGATGGCTCTATCAGAATCATCAGTCTACCATCAGACGATTGTCTGTCCTACGTACATGAAAATGAATTTTATAAAGCTAAGCATGGGAATGCCCGCCTCAGCTAGATCATGAAAACAGTATGAAAATAATGTATTGTATTGTATCTTATTACAGGTCTCCTCCCAGCATTGAAAGAACTTCAGATCCTCTTAATAAAGCATTTCACCCGATAAACGACCTCATACTTTAGGGGGCAACTGTTATAGACATTTTTGTGCCTTACAAATTTGAGCATGAAATGTCCATAAACCAAGGGATCCAAAGTCCCTAAAAGTGTTGTTCCTGCCCCTAAAGGAACAAGGTCAGCAAACTACAGCTTCTCCCAGAAGTTCTCCACCAGAAACTGCTCAAAATCAGTCAAATCAGGATCATTTCAGTGGCTCCACTAGCTGCCTACGTTGCATAGCACCCCAGTACACTAGCTAGGTGCGTTGCAACGCACCTAAATGCACTACCAGGGTGCGCTGAGCGGGAAATGAAAAATGGCAGTGCCATTCCGCGAGGTGTAAAGACAATGGAAGCTTCCAGAATCTTCCTCCATGACACTTGCCTCATTGAGTTCGACCAAGGATGAGTAAGAGGCTCTCAGCCTCCAAGTGGAAGCAAGAACTGACAGAGAGAAAGGACACTAGTCAGATGACAAGCTGACTCATCCTCTTTGCATACATCTATATATGGATCCCTCATCCCAGAGATCCAGAGGCTGGAATTTTGTACATTGCAGAGAATTGCTGTTGGTTTGAGATTGAGATCAGTGCATTGGGTGATTTATGCTTTGTTGGAGGTGAAGAAGGGATTCCTTTGCTGGGAGGTTGATGCTGGATCGGGACTCACTTGGTTGTATCTCCTCCTGGATCTTCTTGTTATATCAATAAAACTATTTGAGTTTCTCCTACATGCTTGTGTATCATTGATGTATGTTTCATTAGTATGTTTAGCTTAAATCTGATCCTAAGCTATTTATGAATATGAATCCATGTCTTTGTGTAGTTTTCCTCTTCTGTGATCTTGCAGGAACTTGGTGAAGCTGGGCAAGTAAGGGAGCAGGTAGCTGGAAGCTGTCAAAGAGAAGAGAAACCGGATCAAAGGACTAGCGCAAGACACAGGTTGGTTCATCTCATCTCTCTTCATTTGTAATTCATAAAGAAGAATACACAAGTAGTTTTCTCTGTTTGTTGCTAAGGCACTGTCACACCTTAGGTGGATAGGGTCGTCCTGAATAGGCACTTTTCCCCACAACACTTTAGTACCTCCACGAAGGTGTACGATTGACCTTCGCGCAGCCTTAGCCTGCGGTCCAAGTACTTTCGCATTGCTATGAAAGTGTATTGTATAGGTTCCCAAATTATCTTATGTGTTTTACTTATCTTACTAAACAATCACAATTAGCGTCGCGTAAACTGATATTCTTACTTTCATTCAATTAACCAATATAATCACATATATTCGCACATCACATAAACATTTTAAATTAAACCCAAAACGCAATATAACCAGATGCATTAACAGAAAATAAAGACACATAATTTATAGAATACTTCGCTTTATTGATATCTTCAAATTATTAGAGACTCTATCTATCATGCGCACATAGCTGTAGGGGTCCACCCACTCAACTGCGGACTTCTGCCCTAGGTGTCTGCGCACTCAGCTGCAAAGCCTCTACCTACACTAAGACCCAAAGCACTTAGACTTATCTACCAAGGCTCTTCACTCCATTCTTCGCTTCAAGACTTAAGACTTAAAAACTACTTAGAGCTTACTTACTTAGCTCTTTTTATACAATCCCATGGTCCGCGCGCACATAGCTGTAGGGGTCCACCCACTCAACTGTGGACTTCTGCCCTAGGTGTTTGCACACTCAGCTGCAAAGCCTCTACCTACACTAAGACCCAAAGCACTTAGACTTATCTACCAAGGCTCTTCACTCCATTCTTCGCTTCAAGACTTAAGACTTAAAAACTACTTAGAGCTTACTTACTTAGCTCTTTCTATACAATCCCATGGTCCGCGGACCATGGGTAGATATTTACAGCTGACTTTACACTTTACAAAATAAGGACGGACAACCCTTTATGACTCTTGACACCTTTGTGCTCCGCGACCACAAAATGCGGAGACTTTACTACTTTATTACAAAATTGACCCAAAACATGGGCTTTTAGCCCCAAAACTGTCCTTGGGGGATCCCATTCCCAACATATTTTCCTAGTACTTGATCAGATTATGAGTCACATGTTCTCGTCTCTCTTCCAATTCAACCAACTGGTTTACCCTCCTTATCAAATGATTAGGCTCCCCTTCCACATCTTGGATGAGTTTTTCCACAAGCATAGTCAGTTGGGTAGGAAAAAGTATTGAAAATCCATACACCAACTCAAATGGCGACTTTCCAGTTGACCACTTAGTGGTCACTCTATTAGCCCATAGTGTAAACTTAAGTTGAGAATCCCAATTCCTTTGACTTCGTTCTATGGTCTTCTTAAGAATTCTGACCAAATTCTCGTTGGATGATTCCACCAATCAATTTCCCTATTGGTAATAAGTAGTGGAATGTCCTAAAATGATGTTATAGTTTTGACAAAAGCTAATAAACTTGGAAACCTTAAACACTTGAGCATTATCAGTAATTATTTTCCTTGGGCAACAAAATCTAACTAAAATGTTTTCATCCATGAACCTAATAACCATTGTATTAGTTTCATTCCTAGCAGGGATGAACTCTACCCACTTTGTGAAGTAGTCAATTGCTGAAAGGATCCATTTACGTTTTCCACTAGATGGTGGATGAATTTCCCCAATGAAATCTAGTTTCCATTGCCTAAATGGATCCACAAAAACAATAATTAAAGGCATGGGTGCCTTTTTTGTTTTTTAGCAAAAAATTGACATTCACTACAAGCCTTCACCTGATTATGTACATCACCAAACAATTTCAGCCAATAAAATCCAACCTTCAAAATCTTATGTGATGTTACTTTCCAGCTATAGTATCCCTCACAAGCACAACCATGAAATTGATCTATTATTTTGGGAACTTCTTCTTCAACCAAGCAATGCAGCAAGACTCCCATAGGATCCTTTGGCAATACAACAGACCACTACAGATGACAAACTTTTGTGCTTGTTGCCTCAAAGTTTTGTACTTAGTCTTGTCAAATTTAAGTGGGCATTTCAAAAACAACAAATAATGGACAATATACGTGTACTAGTCATAAATCAAATACTTCATTGCAATGTTTTACACCTCTCCCTATAGTTTCTTGTTTGCCTTGCCTCTCTTTTTTTGAAATTTCAGCCAACAAATTTATACCCAATGCCTGACAATTTTCCTCTGATAAAATATTAGTCAATCCTTGACCTTTTATTAATTTTGTGGCCTTGATGTCCATGTCATAATCCTGAATTTTGGCTATCCACTTGCCTCTCTTTCCCTCACTATCTCCTATGTCAGAGTGTCTTTTAAAGCTATTGTAGAAATGTAGGAAATTATTTTGGACTGCAAAATATAAGTCTGGAAAGCCTTCAAGGCCTTGACCAAAGCATAGGCATGTTTTTCCAAGATATCATATTTCAATTCTACATCCCTCAATACTTAGCTGTAAAAGGCCACGGGTTGTTCTTTCTCTTCTTCATTTTTCTGCAATAAGACAGTTGCAATAGTGTTAGGGGATGCAAATGAAAATCTAAGAAATGGAATTTGATAATCGGGGCTAGCCAAGATTGGAGCCTCTCCAAAGGCCCTCTTAATTCTAGAAAATGATTATTTTTCCTCTGCAGCCCATTTGACCTCTTTGTCCTTTTTCAGCATGCCTATAACCTCCCTCACAATGTTAACATAATTGGGCACAAACCTCCTCAAGAGGGTTGTTCTGCTTAAGAAAACATGTATCTCCTTTTTATTTCTTGGCAAAGGGATGGTATTAATTGCTTCTACCATTTTGGGGTCAATTTTCACCCCTTTTGAAACTATGTGCCCCAATACTTTGCTTTCTCTGATGGAAAATTGAGACTTCTTAGGGTTCATGGACAAGCCATATTTCCTGCATTTTTCAAATTTCTGCTATGAGTGCTGCAAATGTTCCTCATTAGACTTTAAGAAAAATATTATGTCATCTTGGTAAATGACCACAAATGTATCCTTCTCCCCAACAAAGGCTATATCCATTGCTCTCTGAAAGGTGGCACCAACATTAATGAGACCAAAAAGCATTCTAGCATACATGAATGTCCCCCAAGGTGTGTTGAAGGTAGTCTTCTTCTGATCTTCAAGATGCACAAAAATCTGGTTGTATCCATAGAACCCATTGATCATGGATAATCTTGATGACTCTGCCACCTTTTGAAAAACATAATCCATCTTGGGTGGAGGATAATTATCATTTAGAGAAGCCATGTTCAGGTTTTTGAAGTCCACACACAACCTTATCCCTCCATTTTTCTTCCTGACAGGGACTAGATTAGCCACACACAACCTTATCCCTCCATTTTTCTGATTTCTTTCTCTATCAAGGGGAGACACAGGGGATTTATTTTCCTAAGCTTATGTTAGTGAGTTTTAATTCTAGACTTCAAAGGAATCTTATGTTGAATGATACTAGCCTCATAAGTCTTCAAATCATCATAGGACTAGGCAAAAATATTATCATACTCTTTGAATAAATTAATATACCTTTGCTTGTACTCTTTTGGGGTCCCTTTAGCCAACTTAATTATTTTAGGTTGTTGTTTTGTGCCAATGTTACAGTCTTTTGTATCCTCCTCATGCTCCTTGGCTGATTTTATTGCCACATCATTAGTATTAAACAATGTTTCCTATGGGACCAATCCCTTTGGGATTATATTTCCCTTAAATTGCAAAATTTTATGCTCAGTCATGGACTCCTCCCAAGGCACATGCTGCTCAACTCCCTCAATTTCCTCAATGTCTTCATCTTCTGAGTGAATTACAGAATTAGAAAATTCTCCTATCACCTCCATAAGCCTTTTGGTTTGATCTTCATCTTCAAACACCTGCCAATATTTTACATTGTATGGCACTGAAGGTTTGTACTTGATTTCAACTTCATATCTGAGCAGGGGGTTTTGTGGTGGCTTAAAAGTGTTGGTTGTTGTTGCTACAGAATCATCCATTCTATTTTTCTCTTTAGGAAAAAAATGAACGTTGAATGCCAAAAAGAAATTCTCAACTAGGTCCCACACCTCATTCCTATAGGATTTTAACTTGGGGTCTTTGGTTTGGCACTGATTCTTAATTTGTTTTATAATAAGCTCTGAATCTCCAAAAACTATCAAATGTTCAATATTCATATTTATTACAGCTTGTAAGCCCAACACTAATGCTTCATATTCAACAATATTATTTGTAGTGTCAAATTCTAATTTATTTGAGATGGGGATAAGGTTCTGTTCAGGGGATATCAACAACACTCCTACCCCATTTCCTTGGAGTAGGCCCCATTTAAGTATAACTTCCAAACACATACAACTTTCGATTTTTGTTGATTGGCCTCTAAGAGGATTTCCACTTAGGTGTCCTCCATAATTTGATCATCCATTTCCAATAGAAAGCATGAAAGCTATTTTTCTTGGCCATATATTGGAGAGTTGTTTGAATTATCTTCCCTAGTGATAGTTCTTACAAATCTAGATTCTCTGTACAACCTGCACTCTTATCCAACAAACACTAAAATAGTGGCATATGTGAGGTCGATTTTGATGGACCCTCTAAGCTTCATTTCCTATGATTTGGAGGGGATCATATTAAATCTTGCAGGAATGTCTGCAACCACAATATCCATTACCACACCCTTCATAGGTATTTGAGAAAAATTAACCACCAAGTCCTTGATCATCCCAAGGAATTTTACTCTTTTGGAATCAAAGGAATAAAATTCCTTATATGGATTTTTTATTTGCATGCCTAATCATTCCATGACAGACAGAGTTAAGTTATGAGAAGCCCCTGAATCAAGCATACAATTATGTAGGAGCCAGTCATGAACCACCAAAGTAACATAGAATGGAGGAGTGGAGGGGTGTTGCTCCTCCACATGTGGGCCAAACATGACCATAGGCCTTTCTTCCTGTAAATTAAAACTGTCTTGAGTTGAGGTGACATGGGACACATCCATGAATTCAAAATTTTTCCTTTTATAGACAAGATGCCTCAAAAATTCATCCACAGGAACAAATATTTTCACTTTTTCTAACTCTTTTTGCAAACTGAAAGCAGAGGCATTCCTATCCACCTTCACTTGTTCAATTGAATCTTTATTTTCTTGATGCACTGACTTTTTTTGTATTGGTATTTGCTCTGTATTTTCAGATTTAGACTTAGAATGAATGGGGTGCGAGGTTTCTCCTTTGGTTGGCAGATTAGGGCTAACAGGTTTTTGCCCCCTATCAGTGTGTTTGGAGATGGTAGGTTGGACAAGTTCCTCAGTTTGGTCTTGTGTCCTAAATCTTTTCCTAGACCTCAAATCATATCTCCTATGCAGTTCTACTTACATGAAATCAGAAAACTGCTTGCAATAAGCATTTATTTCTTCTTTGTCCAAGGGAACCTTTGGATCATCTTCCTCTCCTCCCTATGGTTCTGTTTCATGTTCTTCTTCTGAGAGAGTTGAGTATTGATTCTCCTAAACCTCAAGAGCATCTTCAATACCTCCCTCAAGATCACCTTCTATATAAGGGAGGTTGTATTTGGTATTTTCTATCCTATCTTTCTCTTTACAATAGTTGCAAAGGAGGTCTCCTATATTGGGGGTTGAAGTTCCTGTTGGGGCCTCGTTGGATTTATCGAGGAGGGTTTTTTTTCTCCAACTCTAACTTTACCAGCTTGTTTGAGAGGTTTCTAATCAAATTATTTATCTCATCCAAATTATGATCATGAGTAACCCTTGTTTGACCATAGGTGTTGGCTTCCTCTTTTCCATTTCTCCTATCACTATGTTCTCCCTTTCCCTTCAACTTTACTGCAAATGAAAAGTTTACTTCTACTTTTAGAGCATCATTCTAGATCCGGTCTAGTGTGAGGGATTTCCTCTCTCTGAGGATAAACCCAAAATATAATTTGAAGGCTCCAACAAACACCACCTCAGTTTCTGCCTTGAGGGTTTAATCTCAGCAGGCATACTTCTATACAATTTATTAAATCTCTTTATAAATACAGTGACATCTTCACTATGCCTTTTCTTTATTGAATTAAATTCAGTCAAGAAATATCCATGATCTTTCTTCTCCCCCCATTTTTTCATAAAGGTGTTCTCCAATTCCTCCCAAGTGTTAATTGAGTTGTTAGGTAAGGTTTTGAACCATTTTATAGCTTCTCCATTTAAATACTAAGCAAATAATCTCAACACCACATCCAAGTGTTCCACATTCAAATTTTATACAAATGGAAAAAAGATCTCAATATGTTTCTGAGTAGTAACATCATCTTCCCTACTGAATTTAGGTAGGAGTTTGAGGTAGTCTTGAGGCATTGCATTCATAGGTTGCTGCTAATTTAGAGGGGCATATCCATTGAGCAAGAAGCCAGGGATAACCATATTTTGCAAGGGAGGATAGAAAATATTTAATGCAGGGCCTGGGTGAGGGATGAATGGGAAACAACAACTGAGATTGGGTGTGAAATAGCTGTGAACATTTGAGAAGTGGTAGGAATGAGTATGTCTTTGATTTCTTCAAGATCTGGAAAAGTATGAAATGTGAAAGGACAAGATCTAATAGAAACTTCTTCAGTGTTTGGTTCTGAAAAATAAAAATCAGATGGGGGGGAATTCCCTTATGAGAAGTCCAACCCCCCAAATGAGGTGTTAGGGGAGTTTATCTCAACTTTCTAAGAACTAGAAGTTGAGGTCTTTGGGACAAAGACAACAGGATCTATAGTTCTTGGTGTTCCTTCTCTCCAGATTCTCTTGGAGATAATTCTTTTTGGGTCAAAGTCTGGAGGGGTTTTTTGTTGAGAATTATCTGAACAAGTATGAGGCCTCCTTAAATCTAGGGTTACATTATAAGGACTCTGATGAATGGGAGATCTCAACTCACACTTCCTTTGCTCACCATACAAAGGAATGAAAAATTTATACCCAGGGAAATATGTTCTAATTTGCTCCTTGAAAATGACTCTAGAAGATGTTGTAGCTCCTAGAGACAACCTCCGGGTTGAGAGGAAGTTGAGTGCCTAGGAAATCTTAATGTATCTTGAGGATAAATCTGTTCTGCTCAAGAATATATATAAAGTTATTAGGTCTGGTTCAATTCCCCTACTCAGAGGCAAATCCAATTCAGTTATGGCAGTCGACACACAAAGAGTGCAGTTTCATTAATTGTTGTAGTATAGGTGAAAGAAGGAATGCAAGAGAGAAACCTAGTGCAAAGGGCTAGTGATAAAATCTTGTACACTAAATTCCAGAAAAATTATGAAAAACAAAGAAAACAAGATACATAAATCATGGAGCGAATTTTAAGGCCTTCAACCTCACACATTAGAGGAACCATTTGTCATAATATAACATAGTTAAATCTATTATACAACATCAAATTCCAGAAGCTACAATTTACACAATTTATGAGAGGAAAGAAACACATATCAAATGATAAATAGAGAAAGAATTACATACTGCACATCTCAATGCTTGGAATCACTAGAACTTTTTCATCAATCTTCAAAACAACATACATCTCATAGGTGCAAAACTTGCAAAAAACTTCAAAAAATTACACCCTCTGAGACAGAAATTTCGAACCCTTACGAATGAGTTCTTCATCCCTTTTATAGGGAGAACCAAAATAAGAACAACTTACCAAAATATATGGAAATGCTATAGTTTTCTAAACTAATCAGTTGTGAAAGCATGCAACTAGTCCAGTTGTTCTAATTATTACATAACAAACTTGATTCCTTTCTTAAAAACAAAATATTTAAAAATTTGTAGAAAATAAATGAAATTGTCATGATGTCTGAAACATAATATCTTCATTGTTGTTTCCTTTTATCTCTTGAGGTGGACCGAGGCTCCACCGTTCGGAATCGTGGTGGATTAACAAACTAGTCACATTTTTACCATAGAACTAGATTTGTCATGGGAATGTGAATGAGAGTGTTGTAGGCCATCCTTAAGCTTGTGAGCTCAGTGTAATTTTGCCTTGCTACGAGCAAGGTCTTCACAAGCCATAACAGCTCAAAATATCTCTGTAGATAATTTACTATGGTTTTGGCATTGGGAGTGGTAGTCTTTTCATGTGATGAGTCCACCTTGCTCTCGACCTCAACTAATAATTGATCTTATAGCTCCCGTGGAAGCAGATGTCCTTGGAAATCCCAACAGCTAGGTAATCCTACTCTAGTTTTGTGGTTAGAATTAGAGTTGAATGTTGCAACCAACCTTTCCATCTCATTTAGACATTCCTCAACCTTATTCCTTGCTTCCTTTTTCTGGATCGTTTTGGCAACCTCCATGATCACACCTGTCCTGTCGATGATGTTCATTGCCTTAACTTATCAGCTGACTTCTCATTGAGGTGCTTGATAAATTTCTCAGCAGTGCTAGCATTCTTAGCATTTTCCTCCTTGGACGACAGGATAGAGAAT
The DNA here is from genome assembly GCA_031772625.1 of Pinus tabuliformis. NCBI lineage: Eukaryota > Viridiplantae > Streptophyta > Pinopsida > Pinales > Pinaceae > Pinus > Pinus tabuliformis. The sequence continues at coordinate 1,282,209,697 of CM062818.1, read as the reverse complement.
TTAGTGGTATTTATTGCATCTTTCTGTTTTGTAACTAATTTTAGGTGTTCCCATATCTTCTTTATCTCAAAGATGATATCATCCCAGATTAGTTATTTGGCTTCAATAAGGGACATGTTGCCCTTCAACCTATTCTTTAGTCCTTTAATCTCATCTTGTGCCACATGATACTTATTGTTAATTTTTTCCACACTTTCCTGGGTGGACTTGAGTTGTTTCTCCTTATTTTCCAGCATGTACTTGGTGTTGTCCAAGTCAATCTGAATCTTCTTAAGCTCGCTCTTTGATAGCTGCAGATCTGTGAGAGCCTTGGTTAACTGCTCAGTGGGGTTTTGTGGGTTGTTTGGAGATTCTTTCTTCAATTTAAGCATGATGACAATTTGTGTAAGGATGGAGAATCTTTGGATTACCTAGTAACAAGAGATAATTTGATGCTAAAGGTGCAAGGAGGTTCTATTCTGATTGACAGTTGGGCAAACGAAGTTTTGAACAGGCGAAGCAAAAAGAAACAATTTGAAATAAATCAATTTGAGTTGCAACGGTTTATTTATTGGGGTTTATGGGCGATAAAAGGAAGATGTGATGTGGAGGAGATATGTGGAAGAGTTGGATTGGGTAGAAATCAAGGGAGAAGTGTGATGCATCAAATGGTTTCACGCTTTCCTGCCACACTCATCTAGCAGTGGTCTCAACTGTTGACATAGTTATTGCACTGGCTTGACAGGTGGTGGGCCCATTTATCTTCCTCTATTGGGGTGCTTGGGCGAGCTTGGAGACGAAGCTTGGCCCCCATAATTCATCATAGTCACCGATCTATCAAGTGTGCCTTTTTTACCTTCACTTTTCGGGGGAAAGTGTTGGCTTAATTGTCATGCTTGTTACCCCATTGGAGCTTCTCCGGGGGTGAGGTTGCTCTAGGATGGATGGGATCTATCCAGTAAGTAGTCATTGTTTAACCATTTAAAATTAAAAGTGAGGGGGAGGCCCACGTTCCATCCTTTTGTGCTTTTTCTGCTTTTTCATTCTCCATTTTGTTTATCTAGAGCTCAAATACTCTTTGATCTCGTGAACCAAAATCCTCTGTAATACAACAATTTTAGGAAAAATAGAGGGGGGTACAAGAATAAATCTCGCAAGGTCAATGAGGTTAATATAGGGTTTTCTCCCTTCCAGCTACAAGATTATGCACTTTATCCTACTGCAACTTAGACCTACAATTTCAGCCTCCCTTTTGCAGCACTAGAAAGCCTATATCTTTGCACATGTGAGAGAGAAAAAGCCTAGAAACAAGATATTTCGTCCTTCTTCATTGTCCTAGAACTTCGCTCTTATTCTTCTTGCTTCCCAAATTCAGTCGAACTCTTTATAGATACATCGAACTTGTGAGTGAGTGTATCTCAAATGAGGTCGAAATTCTCCTTTATATAGTCTTCTCAAGGGGTCGAATTCCCTCCTTTATGTCGACTTGATGTTCCTAGGGAAGACTTGTACTTTGGAGCTTCTAAGACTTTCTAGACTAAAAAATAATTGCTTTTACAAATACAATTTACCCGGAAGGGTCTTATAAACTTGATTTTGAGTCCTTTGACTCCAAGACAATAAATCCTAATACCTAACAAACCCTAGAAGGAAAAATATGCTCACCTAGAAGACATCAATGATGAGCATGAAACCCATGCTTTAATAATAATAAAATTTTCTTTCCTTTTCTTGTTTGTTACATAAGATACATATTGAAATGAGTAAAATAATTATGAAGACCCAAATTAGTTACATTTCTCACAAGAATTCTTTTTACAAATATATTTTGTATGGTTTTACTGATGCTGATTAGGCTAGATGCATTGAACATAGAAGGAGCACTTTTAGTTTTTGTTTTATCTTCAGCTCTACTATGATTTTGATGGAATAATGGACCATTTGTCAAATATTCAATAATTAAAGTTGTTGGAGAAATTAGTGGAATGATAGGTGAGAGTTTTATGGATGATTGTTGAGAGAATTATGGAGTGATTTGTGGAGTTATTGATTGAGAAATTTGTGGAGTTGACAAAATCCCAATACCTTTCCTCAAGTATAAATATATGCCTATTTTAATGAAATAAGATTGAGTTGGTGTGTGAGAGATGTGCATTATTTTTGAATGTTTTATGCTCTGTAATTTAGTTTTTATTGTGTTGTTCCATCTTTCATTTGGTATCAGATCCATTGCCCCAAAGAATTAGAGAGTTTGTGAGATCTATGAGAACCCTCTTGAAAAAGAAAACTTGTGTGTTTTTCGTGTGTGTTTGGTGCATGCATGAAGAACCAGAATAAAGAAGTGTTGGACATGAAGCAGCATTGGAGCATGCAGACTAACATGAAAATTCTTTCCTGCATACCTATGCGATGAAGATACGTTTGTTGGTGTAATTTTTTTTGTTGGTGTGTTTTTATATGTTTTTTGCCTCTGAGGTTGTTTTGAACCTACATGCACTAATCCGGTAGTCGGTGATAGTTTGAAGCAATATTGGAGCAAAGTTGATTTTGTGTAGAACAACAAAAGAGGAGTCACCCGCATGGAATAGGAACAAACCCTCCTGGAGAAGACCTCTGTGAATCTACGTGGAGAAGTCTTCTACGTGGATGAGATTCTAAGCGTGAAGAGACTCCAAGTTGTTTGCATTATTAAACCAGTCTGTTAGAGCTTGCAAGAGCTACTGCAATGTCATCCAATCAAATTCTTATTCGAAAAATAGTCATTCAAACTGGGATCATTCGATTCTAGACATGCAAGTTTAAACATGGATGTGAAATTTGAAATAAGAGTGGAGTGAACTTTAAATTTTTAAAGTTTAACATTAAATGATTTTGAGTGGAGTGACTTTTCATGATTTTTTTTTAAATATTATAACTTTTGTTTGGAGTGCACGTTAATGTTTCTTGAAGTGTGCATGACACACTCGTTTAGTTTGTAAAAAGGGCTTTATAAATGTGTGAAAGGGATTAAAATTTGCAGTAAGGGAGATATAAGAAGAAAATATGTTTTATAATGTTTTGAAAAGGGAGAATTAATATTTCTTCTCATAAAGGGGATATAATATGGTTTGCAATAATGAAAGAAGATATTAGATGTAATTTTTTGAAAAATTGAGCTTTTTAGCTCTCTTTATACTCTTCCAATTAATAAAAAAAGGATTTTTTTGGTGGTGGTTGAGTCCCAATGTTTAGGACATTTGGTTCTTGTCCTGGGTTGAAGTGGGACACATTATGTTCTTTTGCATTTTCTCTTTATCACTCTCTCTTACTCTCATCATGGTAACAAGCAGTATTGTATTTCCTAAACTTGTTGGCACAAAATATTTTTATTGGAGCAAATGTATGCATCCTATATTCATCACTAAAGATTTATGGGAACCTGTAACTAATGGATACAATATGCCTTCTCCTGATGAATTCAAAGCATTAAGTGATGATGAAAGAAAATCTCTTAAGGAATTTATTAAGAAAGATAATGAAGCACTTTCACTTATAGGTAGCGCTCTTGAAGAATCTATATTTCCAAGAATTAGTGGTGCAATATCATCTAAAGAAGCATGAGATATCTTAAAGAACACATTTGAAGGTGTTGTTGTAGCTAAAATGTGAACATTAAGGAGGAATTTTCAAAATTCCCATATGAAATGTAATGAATCCATTCATGATTACGTCACAAAAATGTAAGATCTTGTTAATCAAATGAGGTCATTAAGTGAAGATGTTCCAGAAAGAAGGCTAATTGAGAAGATTTTAAGAAGTGTTCTGCCTAAGTTTCAGATGATCACTACCAGTATTATGGTATCCAAAGATTTAAATACCATGAAAATTGATTAATTAAGTGGATTCTTGTTAACTATTGAAGAGAATCAACCATCTGATCAAGTAGAACATGCCTTTTCCGCAAAGCATAGAGGAAGAGGAAGAGGAAGGAGTAGGGGTCAATATCATAATCAGAATCAGAACAGAAGTCAATAAAGTTCACAAGGAAATGCATCACTTTCAAGAGGTAGAGGCAGTAATCCCAATCCCTTTAGAGGAAGAGGCAGAGATGGATCTGGCAGAAGAGGACAAGGAAGAGACGGAGGTAGAAATGGAGGAAGAGGAGGATGACCACTATGTTATTATTGCCAAAAATTTGGCCATCTTGAAAGAGATTGTTATGAAAAAATGCGAGATACGAAGCGAAAAGGTGCTAATATAGTTGTTGAATAAACTAGGAATGAGAAGTTATTCATCTCAAGTTTGATGGCACATAGTGAAGAAAGTGAAGCATGGTATATTAATGCAGGATGTTCAACTCATATGACATCTCATGAGGATTTGTTTACAAAAATTAATGACAATTATTTTGGTAAAGTCATATTTGGGGATGATAGTGTTTCTGAGGTGAAAGGGAAAGGCACAATTGTAATACCAGCATTACATGGAAAGAAGAAGTTAATTGAGGACACTTTGTTGACACCAGCATTGAAGAAGAACCTACTTTCTGTAGGACAGATGATGGAGCAAAACTACAAGTTAGTGTTTGATAATAAATAATGCTTAATCATGCATAAGTTGAATAAAAATGTAGTTGTAGCAAGAGGTGAAATGATTGAAGATAGAATTTTCAAGCTCTCCTTTGATTCAAGTAATTCACAAAGTTTGAACACAACAAAAGATACAATTAGTAAGCTTTGGAATTATAGGATGGGACATCTAAATTTTTAGAGTTTGGTGTTGTTAAGAAATCAGAACATGGTGAATGATCTCCCTTATATCAAGTTGGATGATGATGTATGTGAAGGGTGTATTTTTGGGAAACAACATAGGGAAAGTTTCTCAGATAGAACATGGAAGGCTAGAGAACATCTAGTATTGGTACATTCAGATTTGTGTGGTCCAATGGAGATTGTGTCTTTTGGAAAGGCACACTATTTTCTCACTTTCATTGATGATTATTCTAGGAAGACATGGGTGTATTTTCTAAAAGAGAAGTCTGAAGTGTTTTCTCATTTTCTTGAGTTTAAGGCTTTAGTTGAAAAGCAAAGTGGTCTACAAATTCTCACCCTAAGAACAGATAATGGGGGAGAATACAAGTCAAATGAGTTTTTGAATTATTGTAGGAAGAATGGAATAAAGCGAGAGTTTACTAATTCATATTCTCCTCAACAAAATGGTGTTGCAGAGAGGAAGAATAGAACCATAGTTGAAATGGCTAGAAGCATGTTAAAAACTAAGTCACTTGGAAATGAGTTTTGGGCTGAAGCAGTATACACTCTTAACCAATGTCCTACAAAGGAAGTGTTGAATTTGACTCCAGAAAAAGCATGGTTAGGATACAAACCAAGTGTTGCACATATGAAAGTTTTGGTTGTACTACATATGCACATGTTCCTAAGGAAAAGAGGAAGAAATTGGATGATAAGAGTGTGAAGAGTATCTTTTTTGGATATAATATTGAAACAAGAAGTTACAGGCTGTTTGATCCAAAGGAAAAGAAGGTGATAATAAGCAGAGATATTGTGTTTGATGAGAAGGGAGTATATCATCCAGAACAGGTACAGTTTGAATTAAAGAATGATGCAGTGAATATTGGTGATGATTCAAATTCTGAGTTAGTAAAAGAAGATGAAGTTAAGAAGAAGCCTAAGTGGCTTGAAAGGGGTCATTCAGAAAGAAGTGTGTTGGATAAAAATTTTGAAAGAAGGGTTACTAGATCTCAAAGTTATCTAGTGAATTATGCACTTATGGGACAGGTAATGCAAATGGATGAACCACAAGATTATGCATAAGCATAAAGAAAGAATGAATGGAATGAAGCTATGGAAGGAGAAATGAATGCCTTGGTGAAAAATGATACATGGGACTTGGTCAAATTACCAAAGGGAAAAGATGTAATTGGCACTAAGTGGGTTTATAAAACCAAGTATAAATCAGATGGCACAACTTATAAGTATAAGGCTCGTTTAATTGCAAAGGTCTATGCACAAAAAGAAGGAATTGATTATACTGAGACATTTTCCCCAGTGGAAAATTTGGATACAATCAGTATGGTTCTTGCATTAGTTGCACAATACAAGTGGCCAATTTTTCAATGTTAAATAAGCCTTTCTAAATGGTTATGTGGATGAAGAAATTTATGTGGAGCATCCTAAAGGTTTTGAAGTGCCATGAAAAGAAGATTATATTTATAAGTTGAAGAAGGCCTTGTATGGTCTTAAGCAAGCACTAAGGACATGGTATTCAAGAATTGATAAGTATTTTCAGGACCATGGCTTAGTTAAAAGTTTATCTAAGCCCAATCTGTATATCTTTTAGTCAGGACATGACATTCTGATAGTTGTCTTATATGTTGATGATTTGATCTACACAGGGAATAATAAAAACTATTTCAAAGGTTGAAGTCACATATGATTGCTGAGTTTGAGATGACAGATCTTGGTGAGTTACATTATTTCTTAGGTATTGAATTTTGGCAGAAGGAAGATGGTATTTTCATGTCACAAGCCAAGTATACTTGGGACATTTTGAAGAAGTTCAGAATGTTGAGTTGCAAGCCCACGACAACTCCTTTGGAAGTTGGGTTGAAGTTATACAGACATGATGACTCCAATTCAGTTGATGTTACTTTGTATCGTCAATTGGTTGGAAGTTTGATCTACTTAACTACAACTCAACCAGATATTTCTTTTGCAATCAGTATGGTATCAAGATTTATGGCAGAACCTAAGGAATTGCATTGGAAAGAAGCAAAGAGGATTTTAAGATATCTGCATGGAACAGTTGGTTATGGTTTGGTATACAGGTCTACAGAAGATTTCAGGTTGATTAGTTATGCAGATTCAGATTGGGTTGGATGTATGGATGACAGGAAATCAACTTCATGGTATTCATTCAGTATGGTTTCAGCGGTAGTTGCTTGGAGTAATAATAAGCAATAAATAGTTTCTCTCTCGATAGTAGAAGCAGAGTATAAAGCAGCAACGACAACAACATGTGAAGCAGTTTGGTTAAGAAGAATTCTAGAGGACTTACATGAACAACAAGAGCAACCCACTCAGTTGATGTGTGATAATCAAAGTGCTATTCAGATGACCAAGAATCCAGTTTTCCATAAGAATACCAAGCATATTGATATTCAGTATCATTTTGTTCGGGCTCTGGTTCAGCAAGGAGTGATCGAGATTGAGTGATGTGTGATAATCAAAGTGCTATTCAGATGACCAAGAATCTAGTTTTCCATAAGAAGACCAAGCATATTGATATTCAGTATCATTTTGTTTGGGCTCTGGTTCAGCAAGGAGTGATCGAGATTGAGTGATGTGTGATAATCAAAGTGCTATTCATATGACCAAGAATCCAGTTTTCCATAAGAATACCAAACATATTGATATTCAGTATCATTTTGTTCGGGCTTTGGTTCAAAAAGGAGTGATAGAGATTGAGTATTGCAAAACAGATAAACAGGTAGCTGATATATTCACCAAAGCACTGTCTAAGGAAAAGTTCTACAAATTCAGAGATGATCTTGGAATATTTCCAAATGATCATTATGGGGGAGAAATGATGGAATAATGGATCATTTGTAAAATATTCGATAATTAAATTTGTTGGAGAAATTAGTGGAATGATAGGTGAGAGATTTATGGATGATTGTTGAGAGAATTATGGAGTGATTTGTGGAGTTATTGATTGAGAAATTTGTGGAGTTGAAAAAATCCCAATACCTCTCCTCATGTATAAATATATGCCTATGTTAATGAAATAAAATTGAGTTGTTCTGTGAGAGTTGTGCATTATTGTTGAATGTTTTATGCTCTATAATTTAGTTTTTATTGTGCTGTTCCATCTTTCAGATTTGGTGGTCAAGTAAGAAGAAAACTTATGTAGTTCTTAGTACGAAAGAAGCTGAGTATATAGCTACTTGTTTGGCCTTTTTAGAAGTTATATGGCTTCACAATGTGTTTGATCAAGTGCTAGAGTCGACCATTATATATTGTGATAATCAAAGTTGTGTAAAGCTTTACGAGAAACCAATTTTTCATGATAGGTCGCAACACATTGAGATCAAGTATCATTACATCCAAAATATTGTCTGGAGAGAAGTTGTGAGGCTCAAATACATCCCTACTGATGAGTAGGTTGTTGATGTTTTGACAAAACCATTGTCCCACATGAAGTTTTCTTATTTCAGAGAAAAACTTGGAGTTGTTGAGAGAATTGATTTTGTATCATAATGAGATTGAAAAGCTTCCTTGGGCTTAGCTAAGAGACCATAGTCTATGGTCAAGAAGATCTTCTTAGTAACTCCCTTGGATCATTGAGAGTGACTGAGAAACCAATATGGTTGGGGAGTTTGGTTCTAAGGCTTGGAGTGAACCCTTAAGCCATTGTGTTTGACTGAGAGACCAATGGGTTTGGTTGGGGACATTGATTTTGAGTTATCTTCCTTGAGTCATTGTGTTTGACTGGGAGACCAAGTGGACTTGGTCGAAAAGATTGATTTTTGAGTACTCTCTTAGGCCATTGTTCTTGACTAAGAAACCATTGCACACGGTTGGATATTTTAGCCTCATTGGTTGATCCCATGGTCAGTTGGGTGTTGACCTTGATTCCATTGACTTTTGGCTTATGGAATGAGTTTGATGCTATGTATATTTCCTTATGTTGAAGAAAGTGTAACTAGGTTCGGTCTTCATAAATGTAATTTTGATCTTTGTATTTATAAAAGAAAAGAAATATTGTTATTATATCAATGAGTTTCTTGCTCATTCCATAGGTCTATCACATGTCAAAGTGGTATAGGGAAGTCAAAGAGTCAAAAGAAATGTTGAATACCCTTAAGGGCATGTTACACCATGTATATTTATGTATGAGAGTCCAATAAATACCTCCAAACCAAGTCACAAGCCTCCTCCGTGCAACGAAATCACAAAAGGAATAAATCTGAAGCATAGAAGTCAAGTCGGCCTGAAGAAGGAGAAAACCTCTATATATAAGGGTCATTCCACCCCTCCAAATCAATTCAATTCACCTTTGAAATCAGCGAAGGAAAAGAACAAGTATAGGGTACGAAAAAGGACGAAGAAGGATCCTCTAGTGCAGCGAAGAAGAAAGGAAGAAAACTGAAGTTAATAGGGTTGTCTTAGGCCCTATTACAGTCACAGGTATGAAGAAAAGGAGTCTCTCTATATTTTCATAACAACCCTCCTATTACAGTCATAAAATTTCATTGGTTGGGCTAAGAAATGAGTGCCTATTAGGTCTCTCACTCAAGCGAAGAAGAAGACTACATAAGCGAAGGAAGGAGAGCAATCGAGCATCATTTTCTTGAAGGAATCCCCTCACACGTGTGAAGAAATAGGGCCACACTACTATTACATCATACCTGCAACTATATCTCAAGGAAGATCTCAATTGTAAGAGGGATAAGGTACTCTTCATAAGGGAAGGAGTCTACTAAGGAACAAAGAAAATTATCTCTTTTAGTGCAAGCATAACTAGGGTTGCTATCAATTACCGGAAGAAGAACGAAGTGCTGGAAGAAGGAGGATGAAGTGTTAGAAGAAGAAAGACAAAGGCTTGACTTGTGCTTGGAGGATCTTCTTGTCAAGGGTCTAGGGTGTGGAATTTATCAATAAAAGCTTCAATAAGATAAATTTCAAGAAGGGTTTTCCTCTCTAAGAGAGAGAGGTTTTTCCCTGGCTAAGAGCCAACATCTTGTGTTCTTGTCTCTTGTATTTTGGTAACTATTTGATGAAGTAACGGAACATACACTAATAATAATAAGAAGAACATAGTGTTAGCAAGAAAAGTAAAAGTACTTCACAAATTTTTATCATTGCTAGAAGAATCTGATTATAACTAAGGTGCCCTAGATTCTTTAACATGGTATCAGAGATAAGGTGACACATCAAGGAAGGGCATCTCAAGAACACACACAAAGTTGAAACATCAACTCTACAAGCTAAGGGTTTCAAATCCATCAAGGACAAGGAGGTCTATCATCTACTCTTCTAGATCCATCAAGGAAGACTACAAAGCAAGAAGAAGAGCCTTACATATAGATGCACCTACAAGAAGATCCATTCAAAGAAGAATCGACATCAAGTTACATCATCTTCAATAAAATAAAAGAACTCCAATTCAAAGAAGTCTTCATCACCAAGAAATCTCTTTGAAGGAAGCAATTTGAAGATCACCAAGATCCAAGAAGGAAAATCATAAAATCTTCAAGGAAGGAGAAAGACTTCTTCATTATCAACACTATCAAGTAAGTACTTGTATGTCCTCTTATGAAAATATCAAAATGTATTTTTGAAAGGAAAGCAACAAATTGGTTGGGACTGCTAATTTCCTTCCATGGAAAAAGAGGACTGATTTACTTCTCAAGGAGAATGAACTTCTTGAACACATCAAAGGGAGTGTGGTGAAGTAAAATTATAAGTGAGGACACGAATGAATTCCTCTAGCCCGCTAATGGGTCTAGCCACAACAAATACATTCTATGGAAGATTTCCTTAGGTTAGAATCAATCAAGAGGGCCTACCTCTTGGTCGCTTATCCTACTTGATGATGTCCTCGCTTGCTCCTCGCAGCAATCTCTCACTTCCTTCTTCAAGCTCCTGAAACAAGTAGACAAAAACACATAAACATAATAATAGACAAATTGCAATTCAACCTACTTAACAAGTCCAGAAGCATTAATTCATGGATATGTAATCTTACAAAAATTGTAGGAAATCAATCAATATTTGCATATATTAATATCAAAGAGAGATTACAACCATTCGTCTTGACGCTGCAGTCTTCCTCTGATAAGGCCAGGTTCCCACACACTTCTGCTAGCTTTCCACGATGGATCAAAACAACAGTAGTTTAAAGGACCTTCCCTTTAGGCTTCACTCCAAACCAAACACACTTCTCCCTCACACAACTAGATGGCTGCAACTAGTAATAGCTTGCTTGCCTAATAGTATACTCACACTTAGCCAAAACTCTAACTGTGACTACAACTAGTTTGTGCTTGGGAAGAAGGGAGGTTTATATAGGAAATGTGGATGGGAGATGGATCATCTTCTCATGGGAGAAGGACTTATCCCTTGAGGTAGTTCCATCATTATAGGGGAAAGGAGCCAAAACTGTCATCCTCGACCCCATCCAGCCAAACCATTTACTAGACTCCCATTATGGAACTTCTAGAGTTGGAAGCTTCGGCTCTAATTTAAAAAACTTTCCATAACAGGACTAGCGTGACTGGAACATAGCTTAGCCGCACCAATCGGCGTAGGGAATAGTTCTAATCTCTACACATCAGCGCGTGGGAGACAAAGGTCATTAGCGTCGGTATTGTAACCTGGGAAAAAAAAAAGTTTTAGGGGAAATGGTGAAAAAGGGAAATGATCTACTCATGAATAGGGACATAATGGGAGTTTCTTCATGAGAGAAAAGCATACGGGGTTCATTATAGATGTCCTCCAGGATCAAGGAAAAGGGAGTATAAGGACAGTGACAAAATGCTGTGTAACAGGGAGTATCACTATCCCTGCTAAGGAACAAACTCAAGACCTAGCAAAATATAATAAGGATGAAACAAAGGATCAAAGGATTCTATTAGAATCCATCAAGGCCTCTCTCATTCCTTATGTTTCCAAACTTGAAACATTGAAAGAAATCTATGATAAATTGATAGATATATTCTCAGTTAGCAAAACTGGAGAAGTGATATCATTACGCAATGAATTGTACAAGATGAAGATATCCAAGGAAGGAATATCTCCCTACTTCATGAAAAAATCTGAGATGAGAGATCAACTACAAGAACTAGGAGAAGTCATGTCTAACAATGAAATGATAACTATAGTACTTAGTGCTCTACTTGAGGATTGGGGCAACTTCACATCAAGTATATATGCCAAGAAGGAAGCTACCCCACTAAATGAACTTTGGTCTCTATGAAAAATTGAGGAGACTAGAATCAAAGCCAAAGATGATGTGGGATCAAAGGAGAAAGCATTTGCTACTATGGCCAAGAGAAAAGGAAAGTTTGGCAAGTCTGGTCAATGAAGGACATGTAATAGAGATATGTCCAAAGTCCAATGCTTTGGCTGCCAAGAATATGAACACTATAAAAGAGATTGTCCCAAGTTTAAGAAGGTCAACAATAAGAGGAAAAGAGAAGAAACTCACATTACTCAAGAAGTGAAAAAAGAAGAGAGAAAAAGGATGACCCTCCAGATCTATACTATGACTAAGACCACTTCTTTACATAAGTCTTCTTTCAAAGTTTTGGGTATCATAGGGACATGTAGAAGTAGGCATAGGGACATGTAGAAGTAGGATGGAATGCATGGTTTAGGAAAAAATGGCATCTTTAGGAATATAGGAGCATAATGTAGAGATAGCTTAGATAAAGATATTCATGTAGAAATGATGTAGCTATTGAATGACCTCATCAATGCAGAAAGGAAATTATCATGATAAAATCTTAGAAAGCCACTATCATCAACAAAGAAGAATCATTTGCAGGATGAAGACTACTAAGATCCTCTGGTGGAATCTTCAATAGTAGATTCATAACTTTCAGAAAAAACAAATGTCTTGATTGGAATTCCACTCATGGGATTCAAGAAACGATGATATGCAGGCAAGAAAAAAATGAAGCAAAGCAAAGAGGCAATCTCAAAAAGCTATCAAAGGAAGCAAAGATGATCAAGGAAATATTCAAGATGAGGTATATGCATCTATGTTTTCAATTTAAAAGTCATGTCATCATATGTATTAATGATCATGAGGGATGGATCTAAAAACATGGTCAATAATAGGGAAGATCTCTTTCATTAATAACATGCTCGAAGGCATGATTTATACACCAATAAAAGTCAACATGAGAAACACCCCCATAAGACGTATGAGGTGGTTGACTAAACAACCTATGAAGAAGCATATGATAAAAGAGATCAAAGATGAAAGAACACCATGGTCACTAGGAATCATCATCTACCAAATTCGTTGAAGACATCTCCAGAAAGAAGGCTCAAGAACTCTGAAAATGGAAGAAAAATATCAAAGGACCCTTGAAACTTAGAGAGGACTTGGAGATATGAAGATACAGGATACTGATTCAAGTCAACAAGATGTCATGATGGAAATCCATCTAGAAAAGTACTATTTCATTTAATTTTTGAGTAATATCGGGATGAAGTCATGCAGGGCTACTAGAACAAAGTATTGAAAATGAAAGTACAACTAAGCATTCATATGATGAATATTCTAGACAAAAGCATGATGAAAAAGAAGTAGTTATATGACGAAAGATCCAGACATGTATCAATAAGGTCACTTCCCATAAATGAATGACATGATGAACCAAAAAGGAAAGTGATCGATGGTTGATGCCCTACAAAGAAGAAGCTCAACTGAATTTCATGACATTAAGGAGAGAAGTTGATCAAGCATTTGAAGGACCCATGAAGAAGAATGTGTTGATGTGTAGAAGACTCCCTAGATAAAAGAGAGCTCTGACAAGTTCCTGATGAAAAGGGAGCTTGGCCAAGTTCCTAGCCAGAGGGAGCTTGGGTACATTCCTTCTAGGAATGGGCATATATTCCCTAGTTGAGAGGGAGAGATAGACACAACATTTATGTCTTCACTTTGGAAGAACAATGGAGGATTGGGTAATCAATCACATCTGTTTCTCTTTGAGGATGTGTAGGGCATCCAAGACAAGAGTAGGCAAGAGGACCGATATTCTTTGAAAGCTAGGAATCCAAGATGAGAATAGTCCTAGAAGGTCATACTCAGTGAACACCCATGTGGGTATGTACCTTGAGAGATAATGATGAAGGTGCCTATAGTCATTGGTCTGTCCAACGTTGTGCTCTAATGTAATGAGAGATAGATCTATCAGTCGAGGCTTTATTGTGGAAACAATGTTGGTTACTATGATGCTATAACAGATGGATTTCCAATCTGATTTCTCTTATGTGAATTCTTCGGACTGAAAATAGACAAACACCTTGTAATGATTTATGAATACCTCCCTAGTTAAGAGGGAGTGTTGAAAAAGTGTAACTAGGTTTGGTCTTCACAAATGTAATTTTGATCTTTGTATTTATAAAAGAAAAGAAATATTATTTTTGTTATTTATATCAATGAGTTTCTTGCTCATTGCATAGGTATAGAACATGTCAAAGTGCTATATGGAAGTCAAAGAGTAAAAATAAATGTTGAAGACCCTTAAGGGCATGTTACACCATGTATATTTATGAATGAGAGTCCAAAAAATACCTCCAAGCCAAGTCACAAGCCTCCTCCATGCAACAACATCAGAAAAGGATGCAATCTAAAACATATAAGTCAAGTCAGCCTCAAGTCATCCTAAATAAGGAGTAGAACTCTATATATAAGGGTCGTTCCACCCCTCCAAAGCAATGAAATTCACCTATAAAATAATCGAAGGAAAAGGACAAGTATAGGGTACGAAAAATGACGAAGAAGGAGCCTCTAGTGCAGTGAAGAAGCAAGGAAGAAACTAAAGTTAATAATGTTGTCTTAGGGCCTATTACAGTCACACATTCAAAGAAAAGGAGGCTCTATTTGCTGTCATAACATCCCTCCTATTACAGTAATAAAAGTTTGTTGGTTGGGCTAAGAAATTAGTTCCTATTAGGTCTCTCACTCAAGTGAAGAAGAAGACCATACAAGTGAAGGAAGGAGAGAAATCTAGCATTAGTTTCTTGAAGGAATCCCTCACATGTGTGAAGAAATAGGACCACACTACTGTTACATCAGACCTGCAACTATATCTCAAGGAAGAGATTGATTGTAAGAGGGATAAGGTACTCTTCATAAGGGAAGGAGTCTACTAAGGAACAAAGAAAAATATCTCTTTTAGTGCAAGCATAACTAGGGCTGCTATTAGTTACCGAAAGAAGAACGAAGTGCCGGAATAAGGAGGACAAAGTGTTAGCAAGAAAAGTAAAAGTACTTCACAAATTGTTATCATTGCTAGAAGAATCTCATTATAACTTGGATTTGTTGAGAGCATTGATTTTGCAGCATCATGAGATTGACAATCTTCCTTGGGCTTAGCTAAGGAACCATAGTCTATGGTCGGGAAGATTTTCCTAGTTACTCCCTTGGATCATTGAGATTGACTGAGAAACCAATATGGTTGGGGAGTTTGGTTCTAAGGCTTGGATTCAACCCTTAAGTCATTTTTTTTGACTGAGAGACCAATGGGTTTGGTTGGGAACAGTGATTTTGAGTTATCTTCCTAGAGTCATTGTGTTTGACTGAGAGACCAAGTGGAATTGGTTGGAAAGATTGATTTTGAGTACTCTCCTGGGGAATTTTACTTGACTAAGAAACCATTACACATGGTTGGAGAGTTTGGCCTCATTGATTGATCCCATGGTTGGTTGGGTGTTGATCTTGATGCCATTAGGTTTTGGCTTATGGGATGAATTTGATGCTATGCATATTTCCTTATGATGAGACTTGTGAATTTGATCTCTCCCTTAGGTTATCACTAAGAGACCAATATATTGATTGGGAATATTGATCTTGAGAGAGAGATAATGAAAACTACCTCCCTAACTAAGAGGGAGCATTGATAAATGGTAACTTCGGTCGGTATTTTCATTGGAAAACTCAAAGGAGAAATTATGTATTTTCAAATTTTCCAAGTCAACCTCAACACTTGAAGGTGTTTGACTTGAAGGTAAAAACCCATCTCCTAACACACATATATAGTGGCATTTGATTGACCTTATTTGGCATCCATCACAACTCATCCATTCGATTTAAAATAAGAAGTTTTGTTCACATGTGCAAAGGAGAAAGAAGACAAATTTTCCAACAAAGTTTGATCTCTCTTGTTTATGTCTTTGACTGACGTTGACTTGGGTATTATTGTTGTTTTTTGACTAAGATTTAGATTGGATTTGGAGGCCAAGTTTATCTTTGTTTCCCTAGTTGTGTTTGACCGAATTTTTTACTATGTTTTGGTTCGTTGACCTAAGGTTTGACTGTAGGTCAAACTTAGAGCTTTAACTAAAATTCTGAGGAGATTACAAGACCAAATTTCAACATTTTGACTAGCTACCTCAAGCTAAAATTTGGTCCCCTATTGCAGATTTGGACTTTGAACAATCCATTGACTTTTCTCTCATTTGACTTATTTTGAATTGGCAAATATAAAGGTCAAAGATTTGCGTTTTGACTGGAATATTTTGATGAATTGAATTCTCTCTCATAAGGAAATATTACCAAGTTTCCCCCTTGGGGTTTTTGTCCCAATAAATGTTGTTGTCTCTTGTTTCATTGTTTACTGTGATCTCTATTACTTTATTGAAGTTAATGGTTGAAATTTTTCATGTGTAATTTCTTAATGATTGGAATGCTTTGAAGAAGTCAAATTGTATCATTGGAAGTAGTTATCAGTTTGAAAAAAAAATATTAGTGTTGTTTGCATGAGAAAATCAACACATCTGAGGAAGAGATTAAGATGAATTTGAGGCAGAATATAAGATGAATATGAGGCAATGTATTGGAAGAATCTGAGATAAAGTAAGGACAAATTGAAGGTAGAGTTTCTAGGTATTCCAAAGCAGCAAGACCGAGATTCTTGGGTGCAGAAGTAGGTCGAATTTTGGCCCTAGCAAATCAAACCGGGACAAATTGTTTGGGAAACCAATTGACTTATCTAGAGGGTAGTTTGACAAAGTGTGACCAAGGCTATGTTACTAGTCAGTTTGATTTATGTTTGAATTGAAGAATTAGATGTATCTTTATTGAACTAAATAATTTCTCTAAGGAAAAGGTTGCTGTGTTTTTCCCCCGTGTGGGTTTTCCCAAGGTAAAATTTGTTGGAAAATTAAGGTTCTTGTATACTATAGTTAAATTTCCTTAGTTGATAATTACTTGTGATATTAGTTGGCCTTTCATTAATTTTTATTTCTTCTTCATTAAGCAATTACCAAAAACAATGAAGATCACAATAAGACAAATTACACATGATATAGGCTCAAAGCTAGGGAAAAACCCCTCTTAGGGGAAACCAAAAAAGAATACTTATGTTCATATAGAATCGGATCAAGATGAGACTCCCAAGACCCAAATACCAAATCCAAAATTCCTCCAACAAGATCTCTTCCAAACGATTCAAAGTCTTCCAAAGTCAGAAAAGGTCCAACTCTGTCAAAGAAGCTTCAGTCAAAATCTCGGCCCTGCATCTTAGGTTTTCAATTTCAGCCTAGAACTTTAGCGCTTGAAATTTGCATAGAAAAACCCTAGACAACTTCGCACATGTGGACAGAAAATATGATTTTTCAAGACTTCTTCTTCACTTCGACTTCTCCTTCTTCTTGATTTTCTCGCTCTTCTTTCTTCTTATCTTGTTGCAGATCAAACTTGTGTGTGTAAGATGATCCAAATGAGTCGAAGTCCTTAGTTATAACCTTCTTCAGGAGTCGAATAGGCCTCTTCTAGGTCGACTTCATCATGGCAGGGTCGACTTGGTCTTGGAGGAGAAATTGGTTTTCTAGGCTCACAACAATCATTTTATTTTATTACAACAAGTCCAAAATGTTCTTTGATTCAACAATCCCTAGAAGCATGAAGAACATGCTTTGACCTAGTCTTTGCTCATGAAACCCATGTTTGAATAAATAAAAAATATTTTTCTCTTTTTATATAAAAATATCCAATGTCATGATTACAAAAGTCATTATGAAGACCAAATATAGTTACATTCTCCAACACTCCCTCTTAAGTAGGGAGGTATTCATAATCCCATCATGAGGTACAAGGATTCTCAAATTGAAGTATTTTCATAAGAACAGTTAGATTTATAAGCCATCTTTTAAGTATCAATATCACAACCTGCATTGTCAACAAGGCCTTAACTAACAAGATCTACTTATATGAGAGCATAATGTTGGGAGGCTTTACGTGAGACACCACACTACCTCTTAATGCACATACCCCATCCAGATGTTCACTAGGTATGTCCTTGTAGGACTCTTCTTCTCTTGGATTCCCAATCCTCAAAGAATATCAATCCTCTTCAACTACTCTCATCTTGGATGCCCTACCTCATCCTCAAAGAGTATTGGTCTATGTGTTTTATTTTATCTTGGATTTTCTAATCCTCAAGAAATGCAAAACTCAGATGCTTATCCAATCCTCCAGACCTCATTCTCTCCTCATGGCCTTCACTTAGACTTACAATTGTTGGCCTTGATCTAGTGCATGACACATGAAGAAGATAATATAATGTCCATCATCACTCCCTCTCAATCAAGGAAGAGATATCCACCAAGCCAAGATTACTTCTTAAGTACTCAAATTTCTTGTTTGGTAGTTCCTTTGTCAGAATATCAACTACCTATTCATCAGTAGGTATATAATGTAGCTTCATGGCCCTATATTGTACCAAGATTTTGATATAGTGGTACTTATTATTAATATGCTTCGTCCTAACATGAAACACATGGTCCTTCATCAACCTTATGTAGCTTCCATTTTCATAATGTATACTTGTAGGGTTTAATGGTCCTTCAAATAAATTTGATAGCAACTTTCTAATCCAAACAACCATTTGCAAACTTCACTTCGGCAGAAATGTACTTAGATTCAACACTACTCAGAGCAACAATATCTTGCTTCTTTCTCATCCATGATATCATGGAAGATCCCAAATTGAAGCATCCACCTATAGTGCTTCTTCCATCTGTCTCACTACCACCCCAATTAGAATATGTATATCCCAAAAGTTGGATCTCATTACTAGCATATCTAAGGTAATGATGCATGGTCCCATGAAGATACCTTAGGATGTGTTTGGCTGCTATCCAATGATCATGCTTTGGTTCCATATGAATTTGACTGAGGGAATTTACTGCAAAACAAATGTCAGGTATAATATTCACAACATACATTAAGGAACCAATCAACTGTCTATAGCATGTAGGATCCACCATACTAGATTCTAAACTCCTCAACTTCTTTAGATTAGTGATCATAGGAGTTTTTATTGACTTACTATCCATCATGCCAAATTTTTGTAGTATCTTGATCGCATATTTTACTTGAACAATATATATTTCACCAAGTTTCTACCAAACCTCTAGTCCCAAATAATAATGCATAAGCCTAAGATCCTTCATGTCAAATTTTGTTGCCAACTGCTTTTTGCATTCTTGAATTTGATGCTCCACGCCTGTAACAAGTATATCATATACATATAGAATTATGATCACATGTTCATACTTGACCACTTTGATGTAGAGGTTAGGATCTGAAGAAATCTTGACAAAACCAAGTCTCAATAGGTATGCATCCTTTCTATCGTACTAGGCTTTAGGTGCTTGCTTCAACCCATATAGAGACTTCTTCAATCTGCAAACATGTGTCTCCCTCTTATGGACTTCAAATCCTTGAGGTTTTTAAATGTAAGCCTCTTCATTAGTGGTCCCATTCAAAAAATATATTTTAGCATCCATTTGATGAATGTTCCATCCCATAGTGGTAGCTAAAGAGATAAGCGATCTTATGGTTGTATGTCTATTTGTAGGGGAAAACTTTTCTTCATAATCGATAGCTTCCTTTTGTGAAAAGCCTCTAGCCACAAATCTTTCTTTATACTTATCAATGCTTTCATCCACAACATGCTTTATCTTATATATCTATTTGGAAGTGACGATAGATTTTTCATTTGTTCTAGGAACAATTTCCTAGACATCATTCTTCATAATTGACTGGTATTCTTCTTGCATTGTATTCCTCCACTCTTGATGCTTAGCTATATATTCATAGGAGGAAGGTTCAAACTTAATGAGCTTAGTCATATAGGTTGCATAACTAGAATACCTTTTAGGTCTTTTACTTTCTCTAAAGGTTCCCTTTGTTTTTGCATGTTCCTTTGCCTCTTATATAGTTGTCCTCAACCAAGAAGGTCTCTTACGAGTTTTTGGAATAACTTTTGAGAAATATATAGGGTTGTAATTAGGATGATTTATCTTAAATTTGATAACTGATTGTGACGTGATTTTAATTTTTATTACTTATTAGCTTCTTCTCTTATTATTATGTTATTCTTATAATCAAACAACTACCAAAACAAGAAGATCAACAATACTTAAGAGCACGTGATATAGGTTGCAAGCCAGGGCCAAATCCTCTCCACTTGAGAGGAAAACCCACAAATATCTTCTCTTCTTATAGATGGTTCAAATGATGAATTCCAAGGCCTCTAGACAAAAACCAATACCCTTCCAAGACCAAGTCCGGCCTTCTTGATGATGTGATTTCTTTGTCCAAGTCAAACCCAACCAAATCTATTCCAGCTACACAACTTCAACCCCCAGCTACAGATATTCAACCTCTACCGCAACTCTAAAATTTTTTTCCCCTGTAATAGTTGTTGCTTCCACACGTGTGAGAAGGTCTAGGGATTCCAAGGCTTCCTTTGACCTTCTCTTATGTTTCTTCTTTTTCTAGGGCTTGAATCTGACCTAATAGACCATCCTTCAACCTTCTTTCTACGATTCCTCCAATTTTGATCTTGCAACAACCAAAACTGTAGCCTCCTTCCTTTTCACGTGTGAAAATAGAGAGAGAAATAACCCAAAAATTCATCCTTCTTCGCTAGAATTATTTTGATTCTCCTTTGCTTAGATGATGAGAAGATGAGTGAGTTTCCATATAAGGTCAATTTCCCTCCTATATATAGGCTTTCAAGGAGGACGACATGCCCTTTTTAGGTCAACTTCTTAGCTACCAAGACGACTTGGTCTTGGATGGTATTTTAATACTTCTAAATAAAAAAATAATTAGTTTTACATGTTACAATGTGCCCAGTGAGGTCTTCTTCATATGACTTTGATGAATTTTCTCGATCTTGGGTCTAAGATAGAAACTTAAAATCTCTGACACTACCAAACCAAGAATCTTAATGATGCTACTTTACACAACAAAATATTAACATCAATAAATAAAAGCATGAAAAAAATATAGACAAATTTTCACAATTTTCAACCCAACTTCGTTATATAAAAAACATATAATACAACATTCTAGGGCTCTCGTACCAAGGATAATGGCCCTTATACATCCACTAATACAAGATACAAAATTGAGGTTGGTGTGAGTCCATCGACAACCAATCTGTCATCAACAAGATAGTTTGACCATCTAGTTGGTGTGGAGCTCCTCACAGATGCCTTGGTCATACCCTATACCTTCCCAGTCCTATGGCTCCCGATCTGCAGCTCTTGCCTCTATCAATGTTCCAAGTCCATTTGGCCATTGAACCTTGGTTATCAATTTGATTCCTAGTTGTGCCTTAGTCCAACAAGGCCACAACAAATTGAGACTCCTATCGAGTTGTTCATAACTCCACTTGTCAACAACTCTCAACTACCCACTGTTGCTCCTCAGCTACTCATGGGCTTCAACCCACTATGGTCTTCTTGCACTGCTCTGATGAAGACCAACATATGACACAAAGGGCTTCCACCTATCATTGCAATATTTCCATCTCCCATAATGAACATGGGCTAGGAGGACTGACCATCATCTGTTTATAATTCCTTCTCCACACGCAAGTATGAGGCTCCACAAACTTCTCCTTTGGTTCATCAACCCTTGAGATCGACAACTACCACTCTAGAAACTACCTTTGTTCACCAAGGTGTTGCACATCACACTCCTACTTGGACATTATCACGTTGTCCTTTAGCAGGCCATAAATGCCCAATCCATGTTCACACTTGGTCCACTCTCACGCTACACTCCAGCAATCCACGAGTTTCCAATCCACACTGTAGCATATGCACCTATTTAGGGCATTCTCACACCTTGGAGACCCTTCTATTGGCTGCCAACATACTTCTCATCAACTGCCCTTTGCTTCTACAATAGAGAATCTATTGCACAAATCTAGGCACCAATCACCATTGTGGAAACTACCCACTAGTTAGGGCTTCTAACCTCCACATCATCCCTCCTTCCCTGGATTTCACAAGTTTCTCATAAAGCGATCCAATAGTGATCACTGCTTGACCCAACACTTAGCAATAATGAAGAAGGCACATACCTTGAAGATTCTTGTTCAACATTGAAAAACACTGATCATTGGTTAGGGCACAACTGCATCCCATATTCTTCCACCATTTATGGTCAATTCTACTCCATAAAACCGTGAATCCTACTCCTCCACAAGGCCGAATACTTATTTGTGTGAATGGGATCCTAAAACTCCTAGTTTATGGTTTGTTTGACCCTCAAACTAGCCATTACAGGCCCTCGGCCTCATCATCACAGGACAATCTTTATTTCAGCCTGTTTAGAGATGAAATGCCACTTGAAAATAGTCCCACACTCTCTTTATAACCTCTTCCTAACAATAGACCTTTACATACTTCAAAACATTCATGAGAAGGCTCCACACTACCTTCTCTTCCTCATTGAAGTGACCGTCCTTTTCCGACCCTGACAGAGATGTGTTTCTCATATAATAATGCCCAAAATAGTCCTATACATATACTCTTTCACTTTGGCCCTCCTCTAAGGTAATCTTGGTAAAAAATAGTCATGGATAAGCCCTATGCATATGATTATCCTCCTTCATTTGGCTTCTCCTTTACCTGCGACCTAAGATAGAACAATCCTCCCTTTTAAATGAACTCCTCTTAGCTTTGTGTTGCTCCAATGGATGACTAAATGAATGCTCCCTCACCTTGTATTTATACCAAATCCAAGGGATCCAAGGGATCCAACGAATGCCAACAAGAGGGTTGCCAACATGTCATTAGCCCTCTTAACACTAGGCTGACTTGACTTCAACTCAAGAAAACCCACATATAACTTCAAAAATGCATAACTCCTCAATGACAACTTAGAATTAGATGATTTTTGATGCATCAGATTCGTCTCGACAAACATTATCATTCTCATTCATCACATGTCAAAAAACCATCACGGGTTTTTCCCAAATACTGATGGGTGAAAAACCCCATGCTTGGGTTCCAATCCCACAAGTGACTCTTTTGGCACTTTTCCCTCCAATACCCGAACCCTAGGGC
Source organism: Pinus tabuliformis (assembly GCA_031772625.1). Lineage (NCBI taxonomy): Eukaryota > Viridiplantae > Streptophyta > Pinopsida > Pinales > Pinaceae > Pinus > Pinus tabuliformis. The sequence goes on along the minus strand of CM062818.1, from coordinate 1,282,186,607 downwards.
TTGGAGTACCTCCCAAGCTACACAAAAATTAACAATCCCTCTTAGAAAGGGAGGTACTTCCAAGACTAGGAAGTAATCGTCATCATCCGGCGACACTAACCCATTTGGCATCCATCACTGCAACAAACTTTGTAGAATGAACCCGAAAATCTCCGTATTGCCTTTGCCTCATCACATTTGAACCTTAATATCCAAAACCTCCATAGGGTTTCTCCCTCTTAGGCTAGACTCCCTCTGAACCTACAAGATCTCCATTGGATCAGTCTTGCAAGCACTAATCCTTCTGGATAAAATACTAATCGTGCAAATCCCTCCAATCCTGGATATGAAACACCACGATCTGATGAAGACTCTAGCCTGCCAATCTAAAGTCCATCACATGAAGCCATCTTGATCAACCGGATATTTTCCAATCCAAAGAAACCATTGAGTTGTCCCAACCATCCACGAAAAATCAACGAAAGTCCATGATCAAGAATTTTCCCTACAAAAAATTGTTGTTTACTAGTCTCACCAGCAATCCACCAGAACTCCTAGCCAATCTTGCTGCCAATCCAATCAAGAACACATTTCCATGTCTTCAGTTGAACCCTCCACTCCATGATCTAGACACCCATAACTCCCTCTAAGTTGCTTCGTTATGCACACTCTGATTCACTATCCCTCTAATTAACTCAAATATGCTCTAATACCTTGTTAAATTTCCTCGATCTTGGGTCTAGGATAGAATATTAAAATATCTAATGCTACCAAGCCAAGAATCTCAATGATACTACTTTGCACAATGGAATATAAACAACAGTAAATCACACATGCACATAATATCGACAACTTTTTACAATTTTCAACCCAACTTCATTATGTTAAACAACATGTAATACAATAGGCTAGGGCTCTCGTATGATGGATAATGGCCCTCATACATCCACTACTACAAGATACAAAACTAGGGCTTGGTGTCAATCCATCGACACCCAATATGCTGTCAACAACATACTCTAACCATCTAGCTGATGTAGAGCTCCTCACAACTGCCTTGGTCGCACCCTCTACCTTCTCGATACTTTGGCTCCCAATCAGCAGCTCTTACCTCTATCAATGCTCCAAGTCCATCTGACCACCGAACCTCGGTTGTCAATCTTCTCTCTAGCTATGCCTTAGTCCATCAAGGGAACAAAAAATCGAGACTCTCATCAAGTTGTTCACAGCTCCACTTGTGAACAAATCTTAACTGCCCACTACTGCTCCTCAACTAATCAGGGACTTTAGCCCACTATGGTATTCCTGTGTTGCTTCTATAAATACCAACATAGGGCACGAATGGCTCCCACCTATCACTACAATATGTCCATCTCCCACAATGAACATGAGCTATGAAGATTGCCCATCATCTATTGTAGAAGTCCTTCTCCACACGCAAGTCTCGGGCTCCACAAATTGCTCCTCTAGTTCGTCAACCCTTGACCTCAACAACTTCCACTCTATCAACTACTTTATCCATCATGGTGTTGCACACTGAGCTCCTACTTGGACACTTATCACATTTTCCTCTAACAGACCATAAATGCCCAATCCACATTCACACTTGATCCACTCTCACGCTTCCCTCCAACAATCCACATGTTTCCAATTGATGTTGTAGCATCTTCACCTAGCTAGGGCATCCTCACAACTAGGAGACCCTTCTATTGGCTGCAAACATACTTCTCATCAACTTCCTTTTGCTTCTACAATAGAGGAGCTATTGGACAAATCTGGGCACCAATCTTCACTATGGAAACTACCCACTGGTTAGGGCTTCTAACCTCCACGTTAGCCCTCCCTTCTTGGCTTCCACAGGTTGCTCATAAAATGATCCAATATAGATCACAACTTGGACCAACACTTAGCAATAATGAATCAGGCACATACCTTGAAAACTGTGGTTCAGCATTGTAGAACATTGATCACTGGTTAGGGCACAAAAGCAACCCATATTCTTCCACCATATTTGGTCAATTCTTCTCCATAAAACTACGATTCCTCCTCCTCCACAAGGTGGAATACTTCGTTGTGTGAATGTGCTCCTACAACTCCCGGTTTATGGTTTGTTTCATCCTCAAACTAGCCATTACAGGCCTGTGACCTCATCATCATAGGCCAATCTTTATTTTGGGTTGTTCAGAGATGAAATACCACTTGAAAATAGTCCCACACTCTCTTTATAACCTCTACCTAACAACATACCTATACATACTTCAAAATAGTCATAAGAATGCTCAACACTGCCTTCTCTTCCTCGTTGAAGTGACCCTCTTCCTCCGACCCTAACAGAGATTCCCTTCGCATAAAATAATGCCCGAAACAGTCTTGTACATATCCTCTTTCACTTTGGACCTCCTGCAAGGTAATCTTGGTACCAAAATAGACATGGATAGGCCCTACGTATAGGCTTATCCTCCTTTGTTTGGCTGCTCCTTTACCTACATCCTAATACAGAACAATCCTCCCTTTTCAACGAGCTCCTCTTAGCTTTGTGTTCCTCCAAAGGATGACTAAATGAATGCTACCTCACCTTGTATTTATACCAAATCCAAGGGTCTAACGAATGTCAATAAGAGGGTTTCCAACCTATCATTAGGCCTCTTAACACTAGGTCAACTTGAATTCAACTCATCCAAACCCACATATAACTTCAAAGATTCATAAATCTTCAAAGACAACTCAGAATTAGATGATTTGTGATGCGTTGGGTTCATCTCAACAAACAATATCATCCTCATCCATCACATGTCAAAAATTCATCACGGTTTTGTCCCAAATACCGATGGGTGCAAAACCCCATGTTTGGGTTCCAAGCCCACAAGTGACTCTTGTGGCACTTTTCCCTCCAATCTCTAAACCCTAGGGTTTGAAGTACCTCCCAAGCTACACAAAAATCAACACTCCCTCTTAGCAAGGGAGGTACTTCCAAGGCTACGAAGTAACCATCATTATCCGGTGACACTATCTCATCTAGCATCCATCACTGCAGCAAACTCTGTAGAATGAACTCGGCAATCTCGGTGATACCTCTACCTCATCACATCTGAACCTGAAGATCCCAAACCTCCATAGGGTTTCTCCCTCTGAGCCTACACCATCTCCACTGGCTCAATCCTATAAGCACTCATCCTCTTGGGTCAAATACCAATTGTTCAAATCCCTCCAATCTTGGATATGCAACACCACGATCCGCTGAAGAATCTAGCCTAACAATTTGAAGTCCATCACATGAAGCCATCTTGATCAACCTGATCTTTTCCAAGCTAAAGAAACCCTTGAGTTGTCCCAACCATCCGTGACAAATCAACGGAAGTCCATGATCAACAATATATCCTACAACAAATTGTTGTTCACCAAGTTCACCACCAATCCACCAGAACTCCCAGCCAATCTCGCTACCAAGCCAGTTAAGACCACATCTCCATGTCTTCAATTGAACCCTTTGCTCCATTATCTAGACACCCAAAACTCCCTCTGAGTTGCTTCATTGTGCATACTATGATTCACTGTCCCTCAAAGTAGCTCAGATATGCTCTAATACCATGTTGAATTTTCTCAATCTTAGGTCTAGGATAGAATCTTAAAATCTCTGATGCTACCAAACCAAGAATCTCAATGATACTACTTTTCACAATGGAATATAAACAATAGTAAATCACACATGCACAAAATATAGACAACTCTTCACAATTTTCAACCCAACTTTGTTATTTTGAAAAACATATAATACAATAGTTCAGGGCTCTCGTACCAGGGATAATGGCCCTCATACATCCACTAGTACAAGGTACAAAATTGGGGCCTAGTGTCAATCCATCGACAACTAATCTACCCTCAACAAGATACTCTAACCATCTAGATGATGTAGATCTCCTCACAACTGCCTTGGTCGTACCCTATACCTTCCCGATCCTCCAGCTCCTGATTTGTAACTCCTATCTCTATCAATACTCCAAGTCCATCTGGCCACTGAACCTCAACTATCAATCTGCTATCTAGTTGTGTCTTAGTCCATCAAGGCCACAAAAAATCGATACTCCTATCGAGTTGTTCACAGCTCCACTTGTGAACAACTCTCAACTGCCCAATGTTGCTCCTCAGCTACTAAGGGACTTCAACCCACTATGGTCTTCTTGTGCTACTCCAATGAAGATCAACATACGACACAGAGGGTTGCCACCTATCACTGCAAGAGGTCCATCTCCCACAATGAACATGGGCTAGGAGGGCTACCCATCATTTGTTGTAGAATTCCTCCTCCACATGTAAGTATCGGGCTCCACAAACTGCTTTGTGGTTCATCAACCCTTGAGCTTGACAATTTCCACTCTAGCAACTACCTTTTTCCATCAAGGTGTTGCACACTGAGCTCCTACTTGGACACTATCACATTGTCCTCTAGCAGACCATAAATGCCCAATCCACGTTCACACTTGTTCCACTCTCACATTTCCCTCCAACAATCCACAAGTGTCCAATCCACGTTATAACATCTGCACCTAGCTATGGAACCCTCACACCTAGGAGACCCTTCTATTGGCTGCCAATAGACTTCTCATCAACTGCTCTTTGCTTCTACAATAGAAGAGCTATTGCACAAATCTAGGCACGAATCTTCATTGTGGAAACTACCTACTGGTTAGGGCTTCTAACCTCCACGTCAACCATCCTTCCTTGACTTCCATAGGCTTCTCATAAAACAATCCAATACTAATTGCTGCTTGACCTAACACTTAGCAATAATCAAGAAGGCACATACCTTGAAGACTATTCTCAACATTGCAAAACATTGATCACTAGTTGTGTGAATGGGATCCTATAGCTCTCAGTTTATGGTTTGTTTGACCCTCAAATTATCCATTACATAGCTGCGGCCTCATAATCATAGGATAGCCTTTATTTCATCCTGTTTAGAAATTAAATACCACTTGAAAACAATCCCACACTCTCTTTATAACCTCATCCTAATAATAGAAATTTATGTACTTCAAAACAATCATGAGAAAGCTCCACACTGCCTTCTCTTCCTCGCTGAAGTGACCTTCCTTCTACGGCCCTGACAGAGATGTCCTTCTCATAAAATAATGCCCAAAACAGTGTTGTACATTTCCTCTTTCACTTCGGCCCTCCTGCAAGTTAATCATGGTTCCAAAATAGTCATGTATAAGCCCTACTCATAGGCTTATCCTCCTTTGTTTGGTTGCTTCTTTACCTGCAACTAAAGACAAAACAATCCTCCCTTTTCAATGAGCTCCTCTTAGATTTTTGTTGCTCCAATGGATGACTAGATAAATTCTCCCTCACCTTGTATTTATACCAAATCTAAGGGCTCCAACAAATGTCAACAGGACGTTTTACAACCTATCATTAGGCCTCTTAACATTATGCCGACTTGAATTCAACTCATGTAAACCCACATATAACTTCATAAATTCAGAATTCTTTAACGACAAAGTAGAATCAGATGATTTTTACGTGTTGGATTTGTCTCAATGAACACTATCATCCTCATCCATCACATGTCAAAAAATTGTCATGCTTTTGTCCCAAATATTGATTCATGCAAAACCCCATGCTCGGGTTCCAATCCCACAAGTGACTCTTATGGCGCTTTTCCCTCCACTCCCCAAACCCTAGGGCCTGGAGTACCTCCCAAGCTACACAAAAATCAATGCTCCCTCTTAGCGAGGGAGGTACTTCCAAGACTAGGAAGTAACCATCATCATCTGGCGACACTAGCCCATCTGACATCCATCACTGCAACAAACTCTATAGAATGAACTTGACAATCTTAGTAGTGCCCCTGCCTCATCACATATGAACTTGAAGATCCCAAATCCCCATAGGGTTGCTCCCTCTGAGGCTAGAATCCCTCTAAGTCTACATGATCTCCATTGGCTCAGTCCTGCAAGCATTCATCCTCATGGATGAAATACCAATAGTTCAAATCCCTCCAATCTCGGAGATGCAACACAACGATTCGATGAAGACTCTAGCATGCCAATTTGAAGTCCATCACATGAAGCCATCTCGATCAACCTCATCTTTTCCAACCCAAAGAAACCCTCAAGTTCTCCCAACCATCCATGACAAATCAATGGAAGTACATGATCAACAATCTTCCCTACAAAAATTGTTGTTCACCAGGCTCACAAACAATCCACCAAAACTCCCAGCCAAACGCATTGCCAAGCTAGTCAAGACCACATCTCCATGTCTTTAGTTGAACCCTCTGCTCCATGATCTAGACACCCACAACTCCCTTGAGTTTCTTGGTTGTGCACACTCTGATTCACTGTTCCTCTAAGTAGCTTAGATATGCTCTGATACCATGCTGAATTTTCTCAATCTTGGGTCTAGGATAGAATCTTAAAATCTCTGACGCTACCAAACCAAGAATCTCAATGATACTGCTTTGCACAGCGGAATATAAACAACAGTAAATCACACATGCATAGAATATATACAATTTTTACAATTTTCAACCCAACTTTGCTATATTAAACAACATATAATACAACAGTCTAGGGCTCTCGTACCAGGGATAATGGCCCTCATACATCCACTAGTACAAGATACAAAATTGCGGCTTGGTGTCAATCCATCATCAACCAATCTGCCGTCAACAAGATACTTTGATCGTCTAGCTGATGTAGAGCTCCTCACAACTGCCTTGGTCATACCCTATACCTGCCTTGTCCTTTGGCTCCCGATCTACATCTCCTGCCTCTATCAATGGTCCAAGTCCATCTAGCCATTGAACCTCGGCTTTCAATCTTCTCTCTAGTTTTGCCTTAGTCCATCAAGGCCACAACAAATTGAGACTCCTGTCGAGTTGTTCATAGCTCCACTTGTGAACAACTATCAACTGCCCACTGCTTCTCCTCAGCTACTCAGGGACTTCATCCCACTATGGTCTTCCTGCACTGCTCCAATGAAGACTAACATAGGGAACGGAGGGCTGCCACCAAACACTGCAAGGTGTCCATCTCCCACAATGAACGCGGGTTATGACTTATGTCCATCTGACATTATTGATCTGTGGAAAAGTCTCAGATCTGAAACCTATACAAAAATTAGGGTTTCTACTCCAGACACAAGCATACAGCTAGGAGATTTCATCCCTGTACACATGCATGCTAAGGCCTAGATATCATCCATGATGCTAAAGACACTCCCATGCTAACTTGAAGGGAGCGTCCAAAGGTTTGACTATAGTTGACCATCATCTGAAGCTTTTTGAAGTTGTCTGAACTCTGAATCTAGATGTCACTGACATATTCTGCCACTGTAATGTAATTTCTGAAGTTGTTGGGTTAAATTGTTGATCACTATACTTGAAATCATATGTTCACCTGGTAGATGTCAGCCCTTCAAATGTGTGGCAGATAACAGTTAGATCTAAAAGCAAGAAAAGGCTGAATGTTTGTCATAATATGAACATGCAGACTAAACTTGTGTTTGCAGGTGACCAAGAAATACATATAGATATGTCACTATGTTTGTGCTACAAGAGGTTAGCATAATTTGGTTGATTGATATAGATGAATAATTTTTTGTCATGATGCTTGACAATAACTTTGAAATGATGATTGAGATATCTTTTGACTATAGATCTCTCTATAATAGAAAATTTGGACTTGACTTGATAACTAATGCTTTGATTTAATGATTGTTTATTTGCCCTGATATAAATGCTATGAGGGCATAATGATTTATATGGGTACTCAGAAAAATGATTTTTTATTAGCCTCCTTGTTCCTAACAAAATGGTTGAAGTATTGATAGTTGTGATTCAGCATGAAATTGGAACCTACATAACTCATTCTTGGTGTATGCATTTGCACCTAGTGACATAAATGACTTATATTATGATTATGAGAATGACTTGATGAAGTTTCAGATTGATATTGCATTGTTGTTTACAACTTGTTGGCATGATAATAAATGAATTCATGACTTGATATGAGCTCTCCCTATAACTCGGTTGAAAGTATTGATACTGTGATAATAATGGCTTTGATAATGGTCATGATTTTGCTTCTAAACTTTGATGAGATGACTTTGTTGTTGTGTTGGTACAACATTGATTTATGTAAGGCTAATTATGCTAGCTTGGCAAGGCATTATTCTTAGAGCATTGCATGAAGCAAGCTCCCTGATCCAGATATGTCTATATTTGATAGTTATCCAATGAAGTGAGGATGATGAGTTCCAAGGTATGGCTTTGATATTGATTATGGTTTTGGTTTTACATAATGATGGTCTGTTATTAACAGGTGATGAGCCTATGATGATCTAAGTAATTGGAGGTGTCCTTTGAAGCTCAAAATGATGTATCATGGCATGTTGAATTTATTTTTGGAATTTGGGAAAGAAATTCCATATTGCAAAACTATTGGAAAATGTTTTTTTTTTTTTACTGAATAATGAAAATACAAATCCTTGGATACTCCAATTTGAAGTTCAAGATGTTGTTGAAGTTATCATGGCACCTGAAAGTTGATTTAAGCAATGATGTTATGTTTTGAACATCCATCTGTATATGTATGATGTGCATAGAGACCTAAAAAAATTCATGATTAAACGGCTTCACTCACATAGAGTTGCCACCAAGCATCCTTTGAAATATCTGCATGAGGTGTTCTATTATTGAGAATGAGATATTTCTCCTATGATATGTGATTGCAAAGATGTATTGTTGATATTTGAGGTTATTTTTGATAAGCACATTTGGATGCTGCTTTAGTATGAGATTTGTTATGATATCTTGGATGAGAGGTCCATAACAATGACCAAGGTTGAACATGATGTTTCCAACATGGCTAGCTGTGAGGCAAGATGAAGAATATCCTTAGAGAGTTGTTTGAGCATGATCTAGATATCACATGGGTACATTATGATGACAAATAATCCCATATATATATAGTTGGGACCGAGATACTCTCATATATTGGGACATTTAGAAACAAGCTCAGGCTTGTGGTTGGAACCTCCTTGAGAGGGAGGATGATTATTGGTGGGCGCCAGTATTGCAATAAGAATGCTGCAACTCCTGTGCTACCAACTTTACTTTTATCAACCCAGTAGTTCATAACAAACTTGGAAGCGTTGGTGTTATATGCACAAGTACTAGCTCTCACTGCAAGTTGTCACTTGGTCAGCCGGCGCGAGATCACTAGGAGCTCAAGCCAACTTCTATATATTTCAGAAGAAGCTCTATGTTTGAAGAAAGGAAAGAAAGATTACTCTACAGATGCTATTCTAACTACAGAAAGGAGAAAGACTGGAATGTAAAGCAAAACCTAGTAAACCATAATTAACAATTAATTCTACTTTTGCCACAAACACTATGAAAACCATAAAAGAAATTCCATTACCTACTCAAGGAAGTAAAAAAAATATAACCATGCTATTTCTGGAAGTAAATAAGCAGAAAACATATTTTTGGATTTTTATGTGTTTTTATGTGAATTTAACATGCATCTAATTTATTGTGTGTGAGTGTGGTAGTGAATAGGTGGCGTTAGAGGGATGTTTTGGAGCTTGGAAGGATGTAGGATGGTGTGGATGGGTCCTAGGAGGTTTTAGGCGGCCTTCTAGATGCTTTCCCAACACTCGGCCTTCAAAAGAAAGCCTACAGGAAAAACTATAGGAGGACACAAGAAAACTACAGGAGGAAAACAGGGAAACTACAGGAGGCCTACAGGAGGAGGCTGAGAGAAACTTTCACTGTTTTGAGGGTGTGAAAGTGGGTGGAAAAGGTGGATGAAGGTTGAAATGATGTGTTAGGGTGCCTAAGGTTTACCATGAATCACCAGGAGGGAGAAAGATGATTGGGTTTGCTCAAGGAGAGAGGAAGAAGTTTTATGAAAAATGAAGGAAACTAGGGTAGAATTAAGGTGAGGTTTGGGAGACCTATAGGGCATGGATCAGATGGAGGGTGTGATTTTTGGTAAATTGGCCTACTACTGGAAGAGATCTGCTACATAGAAACTGACAGTCAACCAAGAAAATCAAGCAACCAATGAAATGAGTGCATCCTAGGAAAAACAGAGTTTTGCATTAAAATGGCCTAAACTATGATGTATAGAAGGAAATGATGGGAAATGCTATAAGAAAGGAAAGCATGAAAAAGACTATTGCAAATTAGGAAGTGAACATGATAAACAAGATCTAAAGCAAATAAAAACTAGACTATCAACCTACTAGAGAGCTGCAAACACTAGAAGTCCTAGGAATGAGGAAAATTTGTGTTTTTGGGGCAGCAAGAGAGTCTTTGCCTCAAATCATGGTCCCAGAGGGAGGAAGAGAGGCCAAGGCACTGTTGCTAGCCTTTTGAATCTTCTATTATCACTGCTTAACTTGCTACAGAAAGCTCAAATGGAAGCAAGCTACTAAATCATCAAAAGCAACCTATTCTTAACCATAAGAGAAATACATCTAACATCAAACTAATCTACAAACTGAAGTAAAGCATACAAATACAAGTAAAGAGAAGCTTGGTTGCTTACATTGGGCCCTAACCCAATAACTTCAGCCCTCTGAGGTAACTAAGTTCTAGCTCAAAAAGGATTCCATCTTCATTATCAAAAGATAGCAAGATTACATAAAACTGTCATAAAATAGTAAGCTCGAAATTTGAGCAGAGTTTACACAAGCAAAAACGTTGACCCTAGTGAGGCCCTAGGCCTCTCTACTTATACATCTGAAGCTACCAACAATGTTCTTAAAATCAGGGAGGCTTTTCTCCCAAAACTTGAGATAACTATCAATCATCTTCCACTTGCTCGGCTGCCTTCTAGTGCATGATTCGACTACTTGTACTCTGAGATGAATGAAGGGGAATTCGAAGTGAGGAGAAATAAATGAGGGGGGTTCCCTCCTATAAGTCCTCTCCTCTATCTACTTCAAGTTATTGTTGTAGTTTGACCACTAGATCCTTGACTTTGACCTCGAAATTCATCAATAATCTGCATTAAATACATGTTAGACCACATGGCATAATAACTAACTCAACTCACCCTATAAGCATAAATATAATTAGAAAGTCATACAATAAGCTAAGAGAATGGTTGATTTCACTAGGTTAGGAGGCAAAATGAGCCCATATAATTATCCATTTATGAGGCTCATCATCACCCCCTACTGAAGGTGTTGCTCATCCTATGAGCGACCTAGTCAATCTCTTGGTATTTCATGGCCCTATTGGCCTCCTTAGCATTCGAGGATTCTAATGTGGTCTGCTCATGTTTTCCATAAAATCCTGCCTTTCTGTCTATGTCCTTCCACTGCTCCTTCTCTTCTTCTTCTCTTCTATCTTCCAGCATGCCTAATATGAGTGGAGGACTCAGTTTGAGGTCAATCCAGTTGACCTTCAGCCTTTGCATGGAGCGCTTATACATTGGCACTATTTTCAATGCCTCCTTCAACCTCATGGGGGAATGATATTCTCTGATTTGCAAGCTATGGGGTAGGGTGTTCCATCTTCTCATGCATGCATGCACATATTCATCCCCAAGTAGCCTAAGCATATCTTCAAAGTGTGCAATGGATTGTTCCTGATTGGATAGATATTTAGGGGCAATCTGAGGGTCATTGACAAGTAGGTTGTGTGCGCTGATCAGTGCCATAGGATTTGATGGCTCAACTCTTATCATCAATGGTTCATTCTGCTCTTTTATTAACAATCTTTTCATTTCTTCTGCCCTCATTTATTCATGGTTCATCCATGACGCCATGGCCATTAATTGCAAATCCCCTAGCTTGGCATTGGGGTCCCACACATTTAGGTCTGTGAGGGCCATGTTGTGCAGATAGAACTTTGCCATCTTTTCTTTGTCCTCGGAGGTGCTTTGGTCACACAAATCCATGAACTACCTGTAGTCTTGGAAAGGTATTATGCCTCTTTATGCCAAAGTTTTTATTTGGAATTAAAGCCATTGATCCTTCAGATAGAGGCCATAAGATTTGGCTGGTGTTCTGCATTGTAATGCTTCTATGTATAAGCTGGCCATGTATGCCAAATGAGTCTCTTTCTCCTGCAGCTGCCTCCTTAGTATTTCATTCTCATTCTCAAGGTGGCTTCTTGTAATGGCTTCTATGTCTCTAAGAGCACTCAATTCCCTACCCATTTCTCTGAGTTTGTCTTCCATGTGGCCAATATCCTCAACTCCTTTGGACTTGGCTATCTGCATCCACCTATGCATTCTCACTCTCTCTTTTTCCAATTCGAAAAATAGTGGAATTGCAAATTTCTATGGGATTATCTTGCCTCCCTCAAGTAGTCTGTAATAGGAGTCAAGATTAGGTTGGGGGTCAAGTTCTTGTAGCTCTTGTGCTTCCTCTTTCACCTCTAGATGTCCTCCTATCTTTTCCTCAAGTTTTTGTGTCTCCTGTAGTTTGGACAGTGTCTCCTGTACGACTGTTTTAGCCTCCTGTAGGTCTGGTTTGGGGTCCTGTAGAATTGCCTTTCCCTTCCATGTACAAGATCTTGTAGTCCTCCTTTCATAGGTTATGGGTGTCTTGGAAGGAGATTCTTTCACCTTGGCAGATGGTGAATATTAAATGTTAATGGGAGTCTTTGATGAGGGTTGAGGTTTTCCTGTTTTAATTCTGGTACTCTTCCTTGCCCTGAAATACATGGAGGTTTTTCTTTTCCTCTTCTACTTCTACTTGATTGGTGTACTGAGGGTAGTGAGGGAAGCTACTACTTCTCTTTCCAAAGTTTCAGGGGACTCTTCTCTTTGATCTGCCCTCTCTGCCTCCTTTTCTCCCTCTTCTGTCTCTTTTTCCTCCTCCTGCTCTATCTCTTTTTCTACCTCCTGTTTTGTCTCTTCAACTCTCCCCTCTTCTATTTATTTTCTTTCCTCCTTCCTCTCTTGCTCTGTTATGTCACCACTGGCTTCAACTTCTCCTCCTTGCTGTTCTCCCTCCTCACTGACAGCAGGATTGACATCATAGGTTAATGCCTTGATGTCATCCTCAGCTATCATATTTATGAAAACTTCCCATGCTATAGGGATTGTAAGGGTATGGAGGGCTTCTTCTACTAGGATCTTGATTAGGCCATGGTGAGCTAGCTGTTATGAATTTCTTTCTTGTACCTTGGTGTTGGAGTCAATGAGGGACTAAAGGAGAAAGTAAGGGATACTGAGCTTTTGATGTGCTAGGGTATCCATGCCATATCTCAATTCTTAGAGGATTCTGAAATGATATCCGTAAACAATGTTGTGCCTCCCCTCACAAGAAATGTATTTGATCACTTGGTAGCTAACCTCATCCCAAGGATATGGTACACTATCCCTCCTAATTCCATTTTTGTCTTCAACAGGGGTTTCATTATCTTGGAAAAATTTCCTCTTGGTAGCCTGGCCAATTATTTTCTCATCTTTACTCCAAGGCAGCTCAAGAGGAAGGGTAGTGACCCTACTGATGAATTCAGGGGTTATTTCAATGGAGAGGCCTCTAATGGTTACAGTAGCATGAGTTCTTGTGTGAGGGACCAGAGAGAGAGCAAATTCATGGGCAATTTAATCATCAAACCCTCTAAAGTTCTCAAAGAAATTAATCTAGTTTGCCCTTGTAAATATTTCCACCACTTGAGGATGTGCATGGAGTCTAGTGGAGTTAGTGGGCTCTTTTCTCATAAACCCCCCTGTCATACTGCCTGTACTTCTTTTGAAAAACCAGATATGGAGGTGGAGATAAATAATTTTGAGTGAAATAGAAAAACAGAGGGGACTGTGTTTTTTTAAAAAACGGATTTTTTTATTTTATTTATTTTATGTGTTTCTACCCTCTTAAAGACTAATTTTATCTTCAATTTGAGACCAACTCTTTCACATTTTGATATTAAATAGAGGGCATTCATGAACCCTACCTCTTCAAATTGAAATTCATGCCAAAAATCAGGTTTCCTCCCTTCAAAATGACTCACTGCCCCCTGTAGAAGCCCGCTGTCCCTCCTATAGATTTCATGTAGGTTCTCCTGTAGAAAACCTGTAGGGCTCTTGTAGAAGATGCCAAAAGAAAAAATATGGAGGAAATCGATGGAGGATGGTGGATATGAGGTCGTGTGGGCATAAGAAGACTGCTGTGTGGCAGAGTTATGAGGAGAAACTAAAGAAGAGGTGGTGAGAATGCGCGGGGAGGAGTGCTCATTACCTTTTATCGTTGTTTTCGGTTATGAGTGCTGAGCTGGCAAGGTGTACGTTTCCCAAATTAGGACTGTTGGCCCCCACCTACTTGGTCATCATGATCCCCCTCGTAATCATCCCCTCATCACTGCATCGGAGTTAACTCTTCCTCCCACTACCTGTCCTTCACATCTTTTGCTTGAGTTGACTGTGCACACGTGTGGGTGATATCTCAGTTGAGTGGAGTCAACTAAATGAAGGTGGAAAAGTTAACTGGCCACCTTTCCCTCTTTCGATTTCAACCATCGCGTTGCCTTCGTATGATTCCTATTTATACAAATGCAGATAGAGGAGTGACTTAGCTACTTACCTGTAATCCAAGTGTATTTGCTGCCATCGACTGTGAGGTGTTGTGGCTTTCTCTACTGCATGCCTTCATTTTCCTTCATGCATGTTGTCTCTGCTTGCTAATGTGTTGTTGTGTGTTTTTGCAGGTTCTTCTTTTGCTGGAGCTGAGCTGCATGTGCCTTTTCAACCTTCAGATGTGTTGTCCCTTGCTGCTGGTGTTGGACTTCTATGGGATCAGCTGCTACAGGAATTCCTACAGGAGCTCCTGTAGCTGCTTCTCCCCTTGAAACTTCAGCTATTTCCCTGTGCTTGGAGCTCAAGAATGATGCCAGAGGTGGAGATGAATGATGATGGAGTGTGATGCATGCTTGGAAATGATGGAAAGGAGGTTTGAATATGGTAAGAGGGATTATAGGTTCCTCATGAAGCTTTTCTTGTCCCTCAAACTACCTCCTGTAGACACTTTTGGCTCTCTGTAATTCCTATAGGAGCCTCATATAGAAAACACAGTTTTGGAAGAAGAGGTACAGTGGGGTGAAAGAGATGTCAAAAATGATGGAGGAAGGTGTGGAGAAGATTAGATGGATACTAGTATGAATGTCAGGGTCCCCTTGGCACCTTGTTCTTCTCCTTGTAGTCCTCTTGCAAACTTGTAATGCAGTAAAAATTCATTTTTTCTTTCTCTCTTTTTTTTTTTTGAAAACAACTAGGGTGCCTCAGAGAGGTTTTCATCTTAATTGCCTACTCTGGGCACCTCCAAGGGAGGTTTTTACCCAGGGATCTTATTTTTTTCCCTTTTTTTTGACATCATTGGGCCGCCTCAAAAGAGATTTTCAACCCAATGATGGGACTCAAGTGCCTCATGGAGGTTTTCACTTGAGTCCTTTTTTTTTTTTTTTTTTTCTTCAGTGGGTGGGTGAAGTGGAAGTGAAGACATGCTCCACTACCATCACTGGTTTATTCAAATCTTCAATAAACTCTCGCTTGGAGAGGGGTTTCTTGTATACTTTCAACCGATGTCTATTGACAAGCATGGGGATGGCTTCATCATCAATGGTTCTGATCATAACTGAACCATTGTCATTGCATTTCTCCAAAGTGTAGGGCCCCAACCATCTTGTCCTCAGCTTGCCTTTGAAATCCTTGTATCTTGAATCATAGAATAGTGCCCAATCTCCCTCTTGGAATTGCTTCTCCCTAATATTTCTGTCATGCCATATCTTTCTCTGAAGCTGAAATACCTCTGTATGGAGAAGGGCTTGCAATCTGTATTCATCCAATCCATTGAGCTGAAGTAATCTCTCCTTCTGTGCATGGATGAGGTCTAGGTCCAGCTGAGCTGCCATCCTTAGGGTATTGAATTCAAACTCTATTGACAGCAAAGCCTTCTTCCCATAGACTAGTTCATAGGGTGTGAACCCGGTGGTGGTCTTCCATGTTGTGTTGTAGGCCCAAGTGGCCTCAACTAATCTGTTCGCCCAGTCTTTTTTGCTGCTACTCACTACCTTGGTTAGGATCCCTTCCAATGCTTTGTTAGTGACCTCCACTTGCCCATTGGCTTGTGGATGGTAAGGGGTGGAAGTCTTGTGCTTGATCTTATGATGTGTGAGTAGGTCTTCAATCAGGTTGGAAGTGAACTGACTGCCTTGGTCTATGACCAACTCTCTCAGATACTCGAACTTGTAGAATATGTTTTCCCTCAAAAACTCAGCTACTTTTTCTTCTATCGCTTCTTTGATTTCTTTTGTCTCCGCCCACTTTGTCAGCTAGTCAGTGCACATAATGATGTACTGCTTCTACTTTGAAGGGGGGTTGATAGGCCCCACAAATTCCATGCCCCACTTCTCAAATGGCTCAAAGGTCACTTGAGGTTGCATGGGCATTTCATCCTTTGGAGTGGGTTTCCCCATCCTCTGACACCAATCACATTGGCTCGTGTATCTCCTCACATCCTGATGAAGAGTGGGCCAGTAGTAGCCTACTTGCAATATCTTGAAGGCGGTTCTTTTTGCTGCAAAATGACCTCCACAAGGCCCATCATGACAGGTCAGGAGGATGTCAAAGATTTCCTCCTCCCTGACACATCTTCTCAAGATTTGATCTGGGCCAAGTTTGAAGAGATTGCCTCCAATCCAGGTGAAAGGGGCGCTTTTCCTTACTATCTTGCTCTTCTCTTTTGAGGATAGGTGTGGTGGGAACTGTGTTGAAACCAAGTAGTTTGCTATATCAGCAAACCATGGAGAGAGTACTGATATAGCAAATAGGTGTTCATCTGGCATTTGGTCATCCACCATTCCTTCTTCACCTGCAGGCAAATTTACTCTAGACAAAAAGTCAACAACAACATTCTCTTTACCAGGCTTATCAATAATGGTCAGATCAAACTGCTGTAGTAAAAGCAACCATCTAATAATGTGAGCATTTACATCTGGTTTGTTCATTAAATATCTAATTGCAACATGATCAGTGTGCACAAAGGTTTGATAGCCTGTGATATAATATCTGAATTTGTTTAAGGAATGCACGATAGCTAGGAGTTCCTTCTCGGTCATTGTATAGTTTAACTCTGACTTTGACAAGTTTTTGCTTATAAAGTATATGGCATAAGGTAACTTTCCATAAATTTGTCCTAAGGCTGCTCCTAATGCTTTGTTCGAGGCATCTGTGTGAATGTGAAAGGGTAGGGCCCAGTTTGGGCCTCTGAGAATTGGGGCAGTCACTAGCTTGCTCTTCAAGGTATCTAGGGCTTCTTGATAGTTTTCCAACCATATGAACTCAACATCTTTGCCTAGGAGGCCAAACAAAGGAGAGGCTAACTTGCTGAAGTCTTTAATGAATCTCCTGCAATATCCAGCTAAGCCTAGGAAGCTTTTGACATCTCTCACCTTTTGAGGAGGTGGGACCCTTTGGATGATGGAAATTTTGTTGGGGTCCACCTATAGTTCTTGTTGAGATATTGCATGACCTAGCATGGTCCCTTCAGTCATAAAAAATTCTCATTTTTCCAGACTGAGGGACAGGTTCATCTTAATACACTTATCTAGAACTTTTCCTAGGTTAGATAAAGCTTCCTGAAAGTCAGATCCATAAGGAGTAAAATCATCCATGTATATTTCTACTGCATCATGAACCAGTTCATAAAATATACTCAATACCGCTCTTTGGAAAGTCATTGGAGTGTTGCACAAACTAAAATGAAGGACCCGATATGCAAAGGTACCCCAAGAACAAGTGAAAGTGGTCTTATCTTGGTCTTCCGGGCCAATTTGAATATGATTGTACCTGCTAAACCCATCTAGGAAGAAGAAAAACTTTTTCCCTGCCAGACCGTCTAACACTTGATCTATGAAAGGTAAAGGAAAATGGTCCTTTTTAGTGGCTTTGTTCAATTCTTGATAGTTGACACAGATTCTCCATTTACCATTTTTCTTTGGCACTAGCACCAAAGGAGAGACCCATTCACTGTCAGAGATGGGATAGATGAATCCTGCATCAAGCAATTTATGTAGTTCTTCCTTAACAATATCTTTAAGTGCTGGGTTCATCCTCCTTTGAGGCTGCCTGACTGGCTTGCAATCTTCCTTGATGTATATATGATGAGTACATACTGAAGGGTGCACTCCCTTCATCTCCTTATAACTCCAGGCGAAGGCATCTAGATGTTTTCTCAGTATGCTGCATAGCTCCTTCTCCTGGGAAGTAGATATGGATGGATTGATTTTCAATGTAGGTAACGACTGTGGTTGAGTAGGTGGTGGAGGTAGAAGAGCAGGAAAAGAGTTGTATTGGGGCGTCCACCCTTGATGAGATGCATTCCACTGAGGTTGCAGTTGAGCATAGGATTGAAATGAATGGGTGGCTGGTTGGGCATGACATTAAGATGTGAAGGACCAAGGAGGAGGCATGGACCAGGAAGGATGAGTAGGGGGGCCCCAACAAGGTATGGAGGTGACTTGGTTGGGGTGTAGTATGCCTGAGACGTCCCTTGCATCCCCTGCTAGTATGGTCTAGGTCCATGCGGCCTCCTTTGGTTTATGTAATAGATTTGTTCAGTGACTCCTTTGGCCCCTTGGTATATAGCTTTAAGTCTGGGCAAGGAAGGGCACTTATCTGTAGAATGATCTTCTTCACAGACTGAACAAACCTTTATAGAATTCAATGGGCATTCATTCCTAGGATGCTTGCTGGTGCATCTAGGGAAAAAAATGGCCAAAGCCTTCTCTGCTTCCTCTTGTTTTATATTGATATGTAAGGTATTTGCATGGCAAGAGTCTGCAACATCTCACTCTTGAAGTCTTCCAGCATGTTTCCAATTTCACCTTTAATATATGAATTGGAAGAAGAGGTACTGGCTATGGGTTGACTCCCCCTACCTTTCTTTCTCGCTGCTCTAGAATGGTTTCTAAAAACAGTCTTTATGTCCTCATAGGATAGTTGGTAGATGTCTCCCCCAGCTAGTAGATGGAGGGTGTCTAAAAGGTCTTCTCGAATTCCCCTGAGCAGGACCAACTTCAGAGACTCAGGGTCAAGTGTACACCTAGCCCTTTTGTAACTGAGCTGGAACCTATCTTCATAGTCTTCCAGGGACTCATCACTTCCTATGGTCATTAAGAAGATTTCTTCTTTAGTATCTTTTGACCTACAATAGTCTCGATACTTTTTTTTTAAGTCTTTCTGCATATGATCCCAAGTTGTGATGCTATTGCTAGGTAATCCCATGAACTAGCGCAGTGCTGCGTCCTTGAGAGTAGAAGGGAACAATTTCAACTTTTGCTCATCTTTTGCATAGTCATAAGTTCGATAGATAACAGCAAACTCGAACAAGAAGGTGTCAGGATATTCTATAGTCAGACCATGGAAGTGACGTAGGGCTAAAGGACTTACATTCTTCATTTTGGTGTCCCCATTGGTCTCTCGAATGGGGAAGGTACCCTCTATTCTCTCTCAATTTCCCCTAACATTTTTGTTTTCAGCCATTAGCTCTAGAGGAATGTTTTCTTCTTTTTCTTCCCCTACAGATTCTTCAAATATGTCTGGATGTTCACCTAAGGTTTCTTCTTGATTGCAACCACTGAAGAAGAGAGAAGGTTGGCTGTGTGAAGCAGGGTGGGTGTTGGGCAAAAATTTTCTAAGTTATCTCTACTCCTATGAGGCATGAAAGGAAATATTTTTGGTTGGTTTTTTGGTTTCTTTTTCCCCACACTGAAAGTACCTGCAGAAACTGAAATTGTGATTGAACAAAACAAATTGAAACTAGCTGAAATGAACTTGCTAAATGGAAATTTGCATAATTGAAAAGGAAAGCAAGGAAATGCAGAACTGAAAGAAAAGAAATGACTAGTCTACTTTTGCCAAAATAAACTATTAGCAGAATGTTGCAATAGGAAATAGAAGAAAGCAGTAATCACAAAATACTCTGACGCTTCCCTGACAACTAGTGAGCACCAGTATTGTAGCAATAATGCTACAACTCCTGGGCTTCCAACTTTACTTTTATCAACCCGATAGTTCGTAACAAACTTGGAAGCGACGGTGTTGTATGCACAAGTACTAGTTATTACTGTAGGCTATCACTTGGTCAGCTGGCGCAAGATCACTAGGAGCTCAAGACAACTTCTATGGATTCCAAAAGAATATCTATATGTGATGAAAGAAAGGAAAGTTTACTCTATAGAGGCTACTCTATTTGCAGAAAGGAGAAGAAGACTGAAATGTAAGGTAAACCTAGCAAACCCTAATTAACCAACTAACTCTACTTTTGCAGAAAGAGAGATAAAAAACCATGAAATGGATGCCATTACTTAACCTAGGAAGTAAACAACATCTATTCAAGCTATTTCTAGAAGGAAATGAGAAAAAAACATCTTTTTGGATTTTTATGTACTTTTAGGTGAAATTGTCATGCATGTAATTATTTTTTTGTGACTATGACAATGATTAGGTGGTGATGGAGGACGACTTTGGAGTTTGAGGAGGTGTAGGAAGGTGTGGATGGGTCCTAAGAGGTCCCAAGTGGCCTTCTGGAGGCTTTTCCAGTAATCAGACTTCAAAAAGACACCTACAGGAAAATCTATAGGAGGTTGCAGGGGATCTACAGGAGGTCTACAGGAGGATGCTGAGAGCTGTTTTGAAGGTGGGAAAGTAGGTGGAAAGGGTATCTGAAGGCTAGGTGATGTGTTAAGGTGTTTAGAGTTCATCAAAAAGGATCAAGGAAGAGAAATATGGTTGGACTTGTTCAAGGAAAGAAAGGAAAGTTCATGAGAAAAGTGCAGAAAACTAAGGCAGTTTGTGAGGGACTTTGGGTGACCTATGGGACATAGATCAAAGAGAAATGGTGATGGCTGATTCGCTAACTTATTGTGAGAAGAGGATTGCTACAAGAGAATTGAAACTCACATCATGAGATTAAGCAAGCAAGGAAATGAGCTATATCCAAAAAAAAGAAATTTGCATCAAGATGGTCTAAATTCTGATCCAGGAAATTAAATGTTGAAGAATGCTACATGGAAAGAAAGAATGGAAGAAAATTTATTGTAAAGATAGAAATGAGCATAGTGAAATAGATCTACAGCAAAGCATTAACCTTCTAATAAACTAAAACACTAGAAATCCTATGGGAAAGGCAAATTTGTGTTTTTTGTGGCAGCAAGAGGGTCTTGGCCTTAGTTCATGGTTCCAAAGGGAGGAAAGGAGGCCAAGGCTCTGTTGATGGCATTTTTGTATCTTTTTCCTATCACTGTTCAACCTGCTACAACAAACTGAAATGGAAACAACCCTTTTAAATCATCGAAAGCAACCTATTCTTAACTAAGATAGAAATCTATCTAACAACAACTAATTCATAAACTGAAACAAAGCATATAAATAAAAAACAAGAGGAGTTTGGCTGCTTGGATTGGGCCCTAACCCAAGAGCTTCATCCCTCTGAGGTAACTCAGTGCTAGCTTGAACAAGATCTCATCTTCATTATCAAAATAATAATAGGATTACATGAAACTGTCAACAAAAGTAAGTTGGGAGTTGAGCAGAGCAAAGATGCAACAAAAATTTAAAAATTTGACTAACTTCTGACAACCTAATGAGGCCCTAGGCCTCTCTACTTATAAAACTGAAGCTCCCAATATCCTTAAAATCAGGGAGGCTTGGCTCCCAAAACTTGAGATAAACAAAAGTTATCCTCCACTTGCTCGACTGCCTCTTTGGTGCATTGATGTGGTTGCTTGTGCTCTGAGCTGCATGATGGAGAATTCGAAGTGGGGAGTCATAAATGAGGGGGATACCCTCCTATAAATCCTCTCCCTTGTCTTCTTCGAATATTTGCTACCAAATTTCCATTAAATCTTTGACTTTGTCTCCAAAATTGACAAAAAATCTACATTAAACACACATTAGACTCCATGGCATAATGACCAACCCAACTCACTCTATTAGCATAAATATAAAAAAAAAATGCAATAAACTAATGAGAATGGTGGATTAAGCTAAGTTAGGAGGCAAAATGAGCCCATATAATTACCCATTTATGGGGCTCATCCTCTGAGCAACTAGTCCATCTCCTCATCTTTGATGGCCTTGATGGCCTCCCTGACATCCCATGCTTCTAATGTGAGGTCCTCTTCTTTGTCATGGAATACTGCCTTTTTGTCCACCTCTCCCCACTTCTGTTGTTCTTCTTCCTCTTTTCTACCTTCTAGTAGGCCTAGCAATAGTGGGGGACTCAATTTGAGGCTGATCCAATTGGCCTTCAAACTCTGCATAGAGTGCTTGTATAATGGAACTTTCCTTAATGCTTCTTTCATCCTTGTTGGGGAGTGATACTCCCTGATTTGCAGACTGTGTGGGAGAGTGTTCCATCTCTTCATACAAGCATGAATATAGTCTTCCCCAAGTAATATTTCCCTGTCCTCAAAATGTGCAATGGCCTGAGCCTGATCATTGATATACTTAGGGGCACTTTGAGGATTATTTGCAAGCAGCTGGTGTGTGCTAATGAGAGCCATGGGGTATGATGGCTCAGCTCTGATCATTAGGAGTTCATTTTAATCTTTTGCCATCAAATTTTTGATTTCTGTTGCCCTTTTCTCCTCATGATTCATCCATGAGGCCATGGCCATTAGTTTCAAGTCCCCTAGCCTAGCATTGGGGTCCCACACATTCATGTCTGTGAAGGCCATGTTATGTAAATAGAACTCTGTTATTTTTGCCTTGTCTTCTGAAGAGCTTTGGTCACATAGGTCCATGAACTGTCTGTAATAGTGAAAAGGCATTATGCCTCTCTGTGCCAAAGTCTTGATCTAAAACTATAGCCATTGGTCTTTGAGGTATAATCCATATGATTTTGTTGGTGTTCTGCATTGCAGTGCCTCCATAGACCAACTAGCCATGCATGCCAATTGTGTCTCCTTTTCTTGCATCTGTCTTCTTAACAACTCATTTTCTGTTCTCAAGTGAGTTCTTTTGATTGCCTCTCTATGTCTTACAACACTTAACTCCCTACCCATTTCTCTAAGTTTGTTCTCCATGTGGCCAATATCCTCTACCCCCTTGGATTTGGCGATTTGCATCCATCTATGGCTCCTTATTCTTTCTTTTTCCAACTCAAAGAAAAGTGGGACTGCAAATTTCTGTGGAATGATTTTTCCCCCTTCAAGAAGATTGTAGTAAGAGCCCAAACTAGGTTGGGGGTTAGGTTCTTGAGTCTCTGTTGTTTCCTCCTTCCCTTTTGGCTATTCTTCTACCCTTTTCTCAAGTTTTTCAGTCTCTTGTAGCTTAGTTAGGGTCTCTTGTAGAACAGTATGTGCCTCTTGTAGAGTTGTTTTTGAGTCCTATGGTTGCACTCTTTCCTTCCAGGTGGAAGATCTGGGACTTCCTCTTTCATATGTGATGGGGTTTTAGAGGGAGATTCTTCTCCTTTGACAGCGGGTGAATCTTCAATTACAATAGGCACTGTTGAAGATGGCTGTGGTTTTCCTGTTTTTATCCTTGTGATTTTTCGAGCCCTGAAATACATTGATGTTTACCTCTTCCTCTTTTGTTTTGGTTTCATTGGGGTGTTGAGGGCAGTGAGGGCAGTTGCTACCTCTCTTTCTAGGGTCTCAGGAGACACTTCTGTCTTTTTTGCCCCTTTTTCCTCTCCTTTTGTCTTCTTTGTCTCTGCTGGTTTTGTTTCCTCTTGCTCTATTTTGGTTTCTTCCTCCTCTGGTTTAGTTTCCTCCTTCTCTGTTTGTTCCTCAGTTTCCTCCCCTTCTTCCCCTTGTTGCTCTTCCCCCTCACTATCAGAAGGACTGTGATCATATGTGAGGGCCTTTATATCATCTTCTTCTGTCATGTTTCTGAATATTTCCCATGCTATGGGGATTGTGAAGGTATGGAGGCCTTCTTCCACTAATAGTTTAATCAACCCATGGTGAGCCAACTGATCTGGACCTCTTGCCTTCAACTTAATGTTGGAGTCTATAAGGGACTGCAGGAGAAAATAGGGAATGCTGAGTTTCTGGGGTGTTGGAGTGTCCATGCCATATCTTAGCTCCTGGAGGAGTCTAAAGTGGTAGCCATAAACTAGGCTATACCTTCCTTCACAGGAAATATACTTGATAATTTGGTAACTGATCTCATCCCAAGGGTAAGGTATGCTTGTTCTTCCAATGCCATTTTTGTCTTCTACAAGATGTTCATTTGGTTGGAAGAAGTTTTTCTTGGCATATTGCCCAATTGGCTTTTCATCTTTGCTCCAAGGTGATCCAAGGGGAAGGTTGGTAACCCTACTGATAAATTTTGGGGTGATTTCCATGGAGAGACCCCTTAAAGTAACAGTGGCATAGGTCCTTGAGTGAGGGACTAAAGAAAGGGCAAACCCCTGAGCCACTTCTTCATCAAACCCTCAGAATTTTTCAAAGAAGGGCATCCAATTTGCTCTAGTAAAAATGGCTACTACTTCGAGATGCTCATGAATCCTAGTTGAATTTGTGGGATCTTTCCTCATGAATCCCCCTGTTATTTTTCTTATACCCCCTTTGAATACCCAAAATAGAGACGGAGACAAGAATTTTGAAGGAACAGGAAAACAAAGAAAAACTGTTTTTTTTAAAGAAAACAGACAATTTTTTTATGGAATTCCTCTTCTCCTACAAGCTCAATTCCTCCTTAAAAATGTATCATTCCTTGCATATATTAATAATCAAGGTGGGTATGCACATAATCTACCTCCTCAAGCCATAAATCGAGCAAAAATCCCGTGTTTTCTGCTTAAAAACGGCTTACTACCCCTCCTGTAGAACTGGCTATAGGTGCTCCTGTAGAACCTGTTACTGCTCCTGTAGAATGCCGACAGTAGGAGGATGGATGAAAACGATAGAGAACAATGGTTTCGAGGCTATGGAGGTGGTATAGAGCTTGCTGTAGCTAAGTGGATGAGGATGAAATGGAAGAAAAGGTGGTGAAGGAGTTTCAAGGAGGAGTACTTATGTCTTCTTTGAGATATTTCTGGTGATGGGGTGAGCTGGCAAAAAGGTATGTTGCCATATTTGGACCATTGGTCCCCACTGCCTTGTCATCATGACTCCTCATGACTTCTTCCCTGCAATCACTTCCCATCATTGCATCGAAGTTTGTATACCCTCCACTACCTGTCCTTTGGATTTTTCTATGAGTTGACTAGGTACATGTGTGGTGGCATCTCTAGATGAGTGCAATCAACTGGATGAGGGTGGCCAGTTAACTGGCCACCTTTTCTCATTCAACCCTAACCATCTCATTCGCTTATGCATATTTTTGAATTACATAGATGCAACAGAGGAGAGGGTTAGACACTTACCTGCAAGTCGAATGTGCATGCTGTGGTGCATTTTGGTTCCTTTGCTGCTGCATGCTCGTATTTCAGTTGCTGCGTGTCTATATCTCCTTTGCTGTATGCTTTCTACTTCCTGATGTGTGGCTTGTGTGCTTTGTGTAGGTGTCCTTTGGCTGGATCTAGCTTCAAGTGTCCCCTTCAATCCTATGGCTGCACCTATTTTGCTGTTGTGGCTTGATTTTAATCGGATCAGCTACTACAGGAATTCCTATAGGAGCTCCTGTAGATGCTTCTCCTTTTAAAATTTTTAGCTAATTTTTGTGCTGGGAGCTGTGAGGATGATACTAGATATGTTGATGATGATGAGGTGGTGTAGGTGTGGGATGGATGGCTAGGAGGGTGCATAGCTATAGGAAGGCCTACATGCTATTTATGAAATCTCTTAGCCCCTCAAACTGCTTTTTGAGACCATTTCTGGCCCTCTGTGATTTCTAAAGGAGCCTCCTGTAGAACACATAGGACCTCCTGTAGGATACACAGTCTTCGGAAAAAAAACAAAGAGAGGTGGAATGAAGGTCAGAAACGATGGAGAAGAGTGTGGGGGATATGAAATAGGCTTAGTGGCATCTTCTCTTGCTCCTGTGGTCCACCTGTAACCTGCAATGTACATTAAAAGTCAATTTCCTTTTCCTTTCTATTTTTTATTCTTCTTTTTTCTCTCTTTTTTTTTGAAAGAAAACTAGGGCACCTCAAGGAGGTTTTCACCCTAATTGCCTACCCTGGGCACCACCAAGGGAGGTTTTCAGCCAGGGATCTTATTCTTTCTCTTTTTTTTTGTTTTTGTCATCACTAGGCCGCCTCAAAAGAGGTTTTCAACCCAATTATGGGACTCAAGCGCCTCATGGAGGTTTTCGCTTGAGTCCTTATTATTTTTTTCTGCTTCTTCAATGAGTGGGTGGAGTGGAGGCTAAGACCTGCTCCACTACCAACATTGTCTTATTTAGATTTTCAATGAACTCTCACTTGGAGAGGGGATTCTTGTAAATTTTCAACCTATGTCCATTGACAAGCATGGGGATGGCTTCCTCATTAATGGCTCTGACCAGCACTGAACCATTGTCATTACATTTTTCCATAGTGTAGGGTCCCAACCATATTGTCCTCATCTTGCCTTTGAAGTCTTTATACCTTGAGTCATAGAGTAGTGCCCAATCTCCCTCTTGGAATTGCTTCTCCTTGATATTTTTGTCATGCCATTTTTTCCTTTGAAGCTGAACTACCTCTGTATGGAGAAGGGCTTGCAATCTTTGTTCATCCAATCCATTGAGCTAGAGTAGTCTTTCCCTCTATGCATGGTTGAGGTCTAGGTCCAGGTGAGCTTCCATCCTTAGTGTATTGTATTCAAATTCTATTGACAACAAAGCCTTCTTCCCATAGATTAGTTCATAGGGTGTGAACCCTGTGGTGGTCTTCCATGTTGTGTTTTAGGCCCAGGTGGCCTCAACTAGTCTATCCGCCCAATCTTTTCTACTGCTGCTCACTACCTTGGTCATAATTCCTTCCAAAGCTTTGTTAGTGACTTTCACCTACCCATTGGCTTGTGGATGGTAAGGGGTGGAAGTCCTGTGCTTGATTTTATGATGTGTGAGCAGGTCTTCAATCAAATTGGAAGTGAACTGACTACCTTGATCTATGACCAGTTCTCTTGGATACCCGAACTTATAGAATATGTTTTCTTTTAAAAACTCAGCTACTTTTTCCTCTGTTGCCACCTTGATTGATTTTGTCTCTGCCCATTTTTTCAAGTAATTGGTGCACACAATGATGTATTGCCTCTATTTTGAAGGAGGGTTGATAGGACCCACAAAGTCCATGCCCCACTTCTCAAATGGCTCAAAGGTCACTTGAGGTTGCATGGGCATCTCATCCTTTGGAGTAGGTTTCCCCATCCTTTGGCACCGATCACATTGGCTGGTATATCTCTTCACATCTTGATGAAGAGTGGGCCAATAGTAGCCCGCCTGCAATATTTTGAAGGCAGTCCTCTTTGCTGCAAAATGGCCTCCACAAGGCCCATCATGACAGGTCAGGAGAATGTCAAAAAGTTCCTCCTCCCTGACACATTTTCTCAAGATCCGATTTGGGCCAAGTTTGAAGGGATTGCCCCCAATCCAAGTGAAAGGGGCACTTTTCCTCACGATCTTGCTCTTCTCTTTTGAGGATAGGTGTGGTGGGAATTATGCTGAAACCAAGTATTTTTCTATATCAACAAACCATGGAGAGAGTACTGAGATAGAAAATAGGTGTTCATCTGGCATTTGATCATCCACCATTCCTTCTTCACCTACAGGAAAACTTACTCTAGAAAAAAAGTTAGCAACAACATTTTCTTTACCAGGCTTATCAACAATGGTTAAATCAAACTGCTCTAGTAAAAGCAACCATCTAATGATGTGAGCATTTACATCTGGTTTATTCATTTAATACCTAATTGCAACATGATCAGTGTGTACAAAGGTTTGATAGCCTGTGATGTAATGTCTAAATTTATTTAAGGAATGCACTACAGCTAGGAGTTCCTTCTAGGTTACCGTATTGTTTAACTCTGCCTTTGACAAATTTTTACTTATAAAGTATATGGCATAAGGTAACCTTTCATCAATTTGTCCCAAGGCTGCTCCTATTTCTTTGTTTAAGGGATCTGTGTGAATGTGGAAAGGTAGGGCTTAGTTTGGGCCTCTCAAAATTGGGTTAGTCACAAGTTTTCCTTTCAAGGTATCTAGGGCTTCTTGACAATTTTCAGTCCATATGAACTTGACATCTTTTCCCAAAAGACCAAACAACGGAGAGGCTAACTTACTAAAATCTTTAATGAATCTTCTGTAATATCCTACTAAGCCTAGGAAACTTCGTACATCTCTCACCTTTTGAGGAGGTGGGACCCTTTGGATGATGGCAACTTTGTTGGGGTCCACCTACAATCTTTGTTGAGATATTGCATGACCTAGCACGGTCCCTTCAGTCATAAAAAATTCACATTTTTCCGAACTGAGGGATAGGTTCATTTTAATACACTTGTCCAAAACTTTTCTTAGGTTAGATAAAGCTTCTTGAAAGTTAGAACCATAAGGAGTAAAATCATCCATATATATTTCCACTGCATCATGAACCAGTTCAGAAAATATACTCAATACTGCTCTTTGGAAAGTGGCTGGAGCATTTCAAAAACCAAAAGGAAGGACCCGATATGCAAAGGTACCCCAAGGGCAAGTGAAAGTGGTCTTATCTTGGTCTTCTAGGCTGATTTGAATCTGATTGTACCTGCTAAACCCATCTAGGAAGGAGAAAAACCTTTTCCTTGCCAGACCATCTAACACTTGATCTATGAAAGGCAAAGGAAAATGGTCCTTTTTAGTGGCCTTGTTCAATTCCTGATAATCAACACAGATTCTCTACTTACCATTTTTCTTTGGCACTAGCACCAAAGGAGAGACCCATTCACTGTCAGAGATGGGGTAGATGAATCTTGCATCAAGTAATTTTTGCAATTCTTCCTTAACAATGTCTTTAAGGGCTGGATTCATCCTCCTTTGAGGCTACTTGACTGGGTTGCAATCTTCCTTAATGTATATATGATGAGTACATACTGAAGGGCGCACTCCCTTCATCTCCTTATAATTCCAAGCAAAGGCATCTAAATTTTTTCTCAATAAGCTGCACAGTTCCTTCTTCTGGGAAGTGGATAGGGATGAGTTGATTTTCAAGGTTCTTTCTGGGCCGAACTCTATATTCTTAACACGGAGAGAGGTCGGGTCAACCACACAGAGATCAATTAAGGGATTGTCTTGGGTTTCTTTCACTAGATCTTCTAATGGAAAAATACTGGGGGGTGGATTCTGAATTAAATTTTCAATGATATCATCCTCATTTTGCGGTTCCCTTCCATGACAGTTTCTACTGCACACAGTGGTGCAGAATAGATTTCATCCTCATCCTCCTCCTCTAATTAGAGAGGTCGATCATGTTCTAGCAAGGGTTGGGCAGGAGGGTATAGGATTAGCTGCTTGGACATATGCCCATTCTTGATGGTCATGTTCCTAGCCAGACAACTGATGTAAGCATCGGCAATGGCCAACTAGGGTCTTCCCAGGATGAGAGAAAACCCAATGATCTTTGCCTTCAGTTGGAGAACTAAGAAATCAATAGGGTACTCCCAAGAATCAATGGAGACCATCACATCCTCCACAATCCCTTCAGGGGTCACGGTGGAGTGGTCTGCTAGCTGCAGTACTGTCATGGTCTTCCTCAAGGAGCCCTGGAGGTTGAGTTTCAGTATGGTATCCTTTGTCATCACATTAATGGAAGCTCCTAGATCAATCAAGGTATGTGGGATCATGGTGCCATTGATGTGGACATCAACTACTGGGCTTCTAGGGTCTAGATATTTTGGATAGATTACCTGCCCCAACATCAGGTCGGACAGTTGTCCTATGACATTGATGGTTGGGGCATCTCTCTTGCGCCTGCCTGGATGCCTAAAGCACTTCTCTTTGATCATCTTATTGTATATAGGCACATCCTTTATGGCTTGGAGAAGTGGTATCTTTACACATAACTATTTCAATTCTCCCAGAAGTTCAGTTTCTTCTGGGGTGGGCTGTGTTTTCCTGGATAATCTCTCAGGAAAGGGTGGAATTGCTTTCGGTTCACTTTCCTCTTTATCTTCCTCAACCTCTTGAGGGGGAGGCTGGCTATCTGGGAGAACCTTCCCAGATCGTAGGTTAATCTCCTGAATCTCCACAGCATAAGTTGGGCATGATGGTTCCCCACTATGTACTTGTTGGGCCTATCTGTTGTTTGGGTTCGGGTTCAGTTGGGTAGGCATTTAGGGTTGCCTTAGTGGATTAGGAGGAAATGGTTGTGGTTGAGCAGCTGGTGGAGGCAAAAGAATGGGAGGAGAGTTGTACTAGGGCCTCCACCCCTGATGAGATGCATTCCATCGAGGTTGTGGCTAAGCATAGGATTAAAATGCATGAGCAGCTGGTTGGGCATGATATTGAGATGGATAAGACCAAGGAGGAGGTGTGTACCAGGAAGGATGAACAGGAGGGCCCCAAGATGGTATGGAAGTGCTTTGGTTGGGGTTGTAGTATGCCTGAGATGTCCCTTGCATCCCCTGCTGGTATGGTCTAGGTCCATGCGGTGTCCTTTGGTTCATGAAATAGAGTGGTTCAGTGGCTCCTTCGGCCCCCTGGTATACAACTTTAAGTCCGGGAAAGGAAGGGAACTTATCTGTAGAATGATCTTCTTCATAGACTGAACAAACCTATATAGAGTTTAATGGACACTCGTTCCTAGGATGCCTTCTGGTGCACCTAGGATAGAAAATGGCCAAAGCCCTCTCTGCTTCCTCTTGTTTCTTTTTGATATGCAAGGTATCCATTTGCATGGCAAGAGTTTGCAACATCTCAATCTTGAAGTCTTCCAGCATGTTTCCAAGTTCACCTTTGAGGGATGAATTGGATGAGGAGGTACTGGCTATGGGTTGACTCCCCCTACCTCTCTTTCTGGCTGCCCTAGAATGGTTTCTAAAAACAGTCTTTATGTCTTCATAAGGTAGTTGGTAGATGTCTCCTCTAGCCAGTAGATGGAGGGTGTCTAGAAGGTCTTTCAGAATTCCCCTGAGCAGGACCAACTTCAGAGATTCGGGGTCAAGTGTGCACCTGGCCCTTTTATAACTAAGCTGGAACCTCTCTTCATAATCTTCCAAAGATTCATCACTTCCCATGGTCATTCAAAAGATTTCTTCCTTGGTGTCTTTTGACCTACAATAGTCTCGATATTTGTTATTAAAGGCCTGTTGCATCTGATCCCAAGTTTTGATGCTATTGCCAGGCAACCCCATGAACCAGCGCAATGCTGCATCCTTGAGAGTAGAAGGAAATAGTTTCAACTTTTGCTCATCTTTTGCATAGTCATAGGTTCGACAGATAACAACAAACTCAAACAAAAAGGTGTCAGGATCTTCTGTAGTCAATCCATGGAAGTGAGGTAGGGCTGAAGGGCTTATGTTCTTCATTTTAGTGTCCCCATTGGTCTCCCGGATGGGAAAGGTACCCTTTACTCTTTCTCCATTCCCCCTAGCATTTATGTTTTCAGCCATTGTCTCAGGAGGGATGTTTTCTTCTTCTTCTTCTTCCCCTATAGGTTCTTCAAATATCTCTAGTTGTTCACCTAAAGGTTCTTCCTATTCACTGCCACCGAAGAAGAGAGAAGGGTGGATCTGTGATGTGGTGGGGGTGTTGGGCAAGAATTTTCCTGAATTATATATGTTCCTACGAGGCATGAAAATAAATATTTTTGGTTGGTTTTTGTTTCATTTTTCCTACACTGATAGTACCTGCAAAACTGAAATTGATTGAACAAAACAAATTGCAACTAACTGAAATGAACTTGCTGAAGTGAAGTTGCAGAACTGAAGAGAAAAGAAAATGAAATGCAGAACTGAAAGCAAGGAAATGACTAATCTACTTTTGCTGAATTGAAAATTGCAGAATTGAAAAGGAAAGCAAGGAAATGCAAAAACTGAAAGAAACAACTATTCTACTTTTGCTAAAATAAACTACATAGCAGAATGTTGCGATACAAAATAGAAGAAAGAAGTAATCACAAAATACTCTGACGCTTCCCTGGAAACAGCGCCAAAAAGATGGTGAGCACCAGTATTGTAGCAATAATGCTGCAACTCCTGGGCTTCCTACTTTACTTTTATCAACCCGGTAGTTCGTAACAAACTTGGAAGCGATGGTGTTGTATGCACAAGTACTAGTTCTTACTACAGGCTGTCACTTGGTCAGCTGGCGCAAGATCACTAGGAGCTCAAGCCAACTTCTATGGATTCCAGAAGAAGCTCTATATGTGATGAAAGAAAGGAAAGCTTACTCTACAGAGGCTACTCTACTTGCAGAAAGGAGAAGAAGACTGAAATGTAAGGTAAACCTAGCAAACCCTAATTAACCAACTAATCCTACTTTTGTAGAAAGAGAGATAAAAACCATGAAATGAATGCCATTACTTAACCTAGGAAGTAAACAACATCTACTCAAGCTATTTCTAGAAGGAAATGAGAAAAAAACATCTTTTTGGATTTTTATGTATTTTTAGGTGAAATTGTCATGCATGTAATTTATTTGTTTGTGACTATGACAGTGATTAGGTGGTGATGGAGGACGACTTTGGAGTTTGCAGAGGTGTAGGAAGGTGTGGATGGGTCCTAGGAGGTCCTAGGTGGCCTTCTGGAGGCTTTTCCTGCAATCGGACTTCAAAAAGACACCTATAGGAAAATCTATAGGAGGCTGCAAGGGATCTACAAGAGGTCTACAGGAGGATGCCGAGAGTAGTTTTGGAGGTTTTGAAGGTGGGAAAGTAGGTGGAAAGGGTAGCTGAAGGCTAGGGTGATGTGTTAAGGTGTCTAGGGTTCATAAAAAAGGATCAGGGAAGAGAAAGATGGTTGGACTTGTTCAAGGAAAGAAAGGAAAGTTTATGAGAAAAGTGCAGAAAACTAAGGCAGATTTGTGAGGGACTTTGGGTGACCTGTGGGACATAGATCAAAGAGAAATGGTGATGGTTGATTGGCTGACTTATTGTGAGAAGAGGATTGCTGCAAGAGAACTGAAACTCACATCATGAGATTAAGCAAGCAAGGAAACTAGCTATATATATTGTTAGTGTCGGTCTTGAGCCCTCCATCAGTGATCAATAGCTCTTTGCATATGCATAGTTAGGTGTCTCATTCAGTGTCAATTTTGCATCTCATTAGGCATGCCATAACACTGAATGGAGTAGCTGGTCTTTGTTCCCTTCTTGGCTTTGCTGGATCAGGTCATACAACAATGTAATTGAGTCATGCTTGTTCTTATTTTTTGTCTTGAGATCCCATGGTCTTAGGTCTAGGGTTTCGAGTCAAAATCATTTCAAGGTAATGAGTCATGGTCAGTAAGTGACCAGCAAGCCGGAAGGAATTTTGTACATATGTTTCATTATCATTTTCTTCAGCTACAGCTCACTTTATGCCTTGGATTTAAAAAACCCTGTTTTTAAGTCCAAGGCCATGAGGAATTTGTAAAAATAAAGAAAATTTCAAAAATTTGTAAAAGTGCCGGCAACAACCCTGGTTCCTTCACTACAGTCCATCAGGCGGTCAACCTGCAAAAAGAACGGAGTCAAACGCATCAAAAGAGCTCATTTCAGGACAAAAAGACTCTAAACAGTGTTAAAAAGAAAAGCAAGTTGAAAACATTAGAAAGTGGGTTCTAAAGTTAATTTTTTTTTAAAAATGACCCTATAAAAGCTAATTTCCCTCTTTAGTCACTCTTATTGTGCAATTGAAAGTGAAAATTTCGTGCTAGAGGCAAAGAAGGTGATTTCGTGGCAATTTTCTGCAAATCCAGCGTTTGGGAAGGTGCGCGACCATTCCACAGGTGTGCGCGACCACCTGGGTGGTGCACGACCATTCCACGAGCATTTCCCTGTGTAAATTTACACAGGCGCGACCATTCCAGTGGTGCGCGACCATTCCAGGGTGGTGCGCGACCATTTGGTCCGCCTGCATAGAAAACTCACCAAAATTCATCCAAACTCCAAATTTCTCCAAATTTGCTCGGGTTTTTTCCAAGGTATGCCTCCTTTATCAAGTTTATGAGTGTGTCATGGTTTCAAAGGAGATTTATGGTCATGTTTTGTCATGCAAGAAAACAATGAAAAATAGGTTAAATGATGGTTGTTTTGCAAGCATATGCTTTGATAGTTTGTTCGTTTTTCAAGGTGATTTTTCCTTTATTCCCTTCCATTATTTTCCCATGTTAAATCACAAGTGTTAAAATGTCATATTCATTAATCATATTTGCAAATTAACCATACAAACCCTACCCCCAAATCCTATGAAACCCTAATCCCTTCTAAACCTATTCAAACCCTAGTTCCTCCATGAATCATGCTAAAACCCTAAGCACCATTATGACATACAGCAAATATATGAAATGCACAGCAAAGAAATGAAAAAGAAAACATTGTAAAAAACAAAAAGAAAGTGATGACAAGGCATGCACACAAGAATTGTAAAAACAGTGAAAATGCCATTTGCATAGCCTTATAAAAAATAAAGAAAAATGTCATCTTGCTGTGTATATGTCAAAGGTTGCAAGCTACGTTAAAGTCATGACAAAAATCCATTAAATGTACAGCTGTATAGCTATCAAAAAAGATCAGTTTTGTTGTGATTAGGGTTTTGCATTAACATGGTATTCTTCCCCATCCTTAAGACTCTGTTTTTCCCTATATATTCCCCATATGAAAACCTAATTCAAATTGCATTTCCCTTCATACAAAGCTCCTTATGCAATTGAATTTCCATCCCCAATGTCAAAGCATACAGTGAAACCCTAATTCCCAATGACAAATGCAAAAATGAAACTACCCCTGTTTAAATGAACTGCTGTTATGAAAATTGATTGGCAGTGATTATTAAAAAGGTTTCATTGTTTCCCTAACCCCAATTCCCTATATCCCCTCATCTCCCTAACTCACATGACATCATTCCCTCCATGATGAAGATTTTCATTGTCCTTTCCCTTGGTGCTTAAAAAACACAGTTTCCCTAAATAAAGTATTGATTTGCAAATGGTGAGAGATGGAATGACATGTTTAGCATTATGTGATGTTTTCCTTCAAAATTCCCTACTTATATATATTTTTCCCTTTCCTATATGTAAATTCCCTCCCCTAACACGTCCCTCATGATGTTTCCCCTTGAAAACAGCATACTTCACAGCATTTTGCAGGCAGGGCAGCGGTCATTTTGACTTGTTTATTCCACCCTGCTCAATAATACCATGTCAACTACTGAGACTAATGAGCAAGGTGATGACCGATCATCATCTTCTGAGATTGAGACACAGCGGAGGCCTCGTAGGGGAGGCAAAGGTGGTCACCACAGGAGAGAAGAGCCCACATCATTGACAGAGTTGCAGGCTTGCCCATTGGCAGTGGCTTGTTTTCAGCATATGGCTTGTTATCAGTTTTGCGAGAGGCTGTCACACATTCAACATCACAGAGAGTTGGCCCGGTTGTTTGTCCTACATCTCCATGATAGGCAGGTCACCCTTGCAGGGGTGAATTTTGTGTTTTCTCCAGAGGCTATCACAGAGGCTACCGGGATACCCAATGTGGGTGAGGTGTGGCCGAAGCGCAAGTGGCTGGACCTAGTATACTATGAGCCATATGTCAGGCCTACACATGTGCGTAACTTGACAAGGAACTTTCCTATCAAGTTCCTCCGAGCAGAGTATGTAGATATCATGAGACTCATTATGCACTACTTCACATGCGAGGGGAGATTCTCACGGGTAGGTCCTGGTCATATCTGCATGCTAATGCACTTCACCAGAGTGAGGATGATGAACATCTCAGCATACTTATTTCACGACACTCAGAGGATGGTCTCTATCTTTCAGAGACAGACCCTAGTACAGCAACTTCGAAGCCTATGCCATCATGGTCTTATCCAGCTAGTGGTTTCCCATCAGCTGAGCCAGCTTTGCCAGAATTGACCTTTTTTGTCAAAAAACACTGTTTTGACTATGGTTGACCATTTTTACTTGTAGATGATGGATAAATGTAATATTTTCATGGCACTTTGATAGATTTTATCTCTCTTTACCCTTCTAGAAGCTTCCATGATGTAAAAAGTGAAAAATTAATGCATGGATGAGTTAGCTAAGTAATAGAGGCAAGTTGTTGGACTGCCTATTATCTAGTGCTTAGTTTAGAATTAGTTCAAACTGCTCCTAGGAAGCTGAGCTCGACCCCTAGAGGTGGGGAAAGGAGTTAGATGGTCTATATTATGCTCTCTCTTTCTCATTTTCATGGTTGGACTCTTGTGGAAGAAAGCTTTCATTGTATATTGTATATCTATCTCTGCAATTTAAGGAAAAGGAAGGCCAGGGTTTTGCAGACATCATTGTGGATTCTTGTGGATTGTTGTGTTGATGGTGTGTTCTCTACATGTTCTTGTAAGTTTTGTTTATGTATTCCACATCTCTCTTTTGCTTCTAATTGGACAGATGAAGTGGTAAAGTTTGAATTCATGCTTTGACATGCTCAGCTTTTTAGTTTGTTCAATATTTATGTTTTCTACTGTCTAGAGAGGATTCAAATTGGTTATTTGCCCTCTTTAGCTCCTCCTCTATCATTCCTGATCATCCACCTCAGATTAAAGCATCAGCACTCACTCCTACCTTGCCCCTAAGATCCCCCTGCAAAAACTGTGCTCATTCCCCGCACCCTGAATTGCACTTCCACCAATTGCCACCAAAAATCCCAAAAATCATTAAATCAACCCCCCTTATCAATTTACTAGCCTAAAATCTTTATTGTTAATTGGTCAGCCTAATCATATTGAAAGATCTATCGAATCTGACCCGAGAGAGCCTTCTCATACCTCGTAGGGCTAGCTACGAGGTGAAATGGTTTGATGTAGCCTTGAGAGTTTGTCTATCTCAGCCTAGGTGAATTCCAAGCGCTAACATATATATAAAAAAAAAAAATTGCATCAAGCTGGTCTAAATTCTGATCCAGGAAAGTAAATGTTGAAGAATGCTACATGGAAAGAAATCATGGAAGGAAATTTATTGCAAAGATAGAAATGAGCATGGTGAAATAGATCTACAGCAAAGCATTAACCTTCTAATAAACTAAAACACTAGAAATCCTATGGGAAAGGAAAATTTGTGTTTTTTGTGGCAGCAAGAGGGTCTTGGCCTCAGTTCATGGTCCCAGAGGGAGGAAAGGAGGCCAAGGCTCTGTTGATGGCCTTTTTGTATCTTTTTCCTATCACTGTTCAACTTGCTACAACAAACTGAAATGGAAACAACCCTTTTAAATCACCAAAAGCAACCTATTCTTAACTAAGACAGAAATCTATCTAACAACAACTAATTCATAAACTAAAACAAAGAATATAAATACAAAACAAGAGGATCTTGGCTGCTTGGATTGGGCCCTAACCCAAGAGCTTCAACCCTTTGAGGTAACTCAGTGCTAGCTTAAACAAGATCTCATCTTCATTATCAAAATAATAATAGGATTACATGAAACTGTCAACAAAAGTATGCTTGGAGTTGAGCAGAGCAAAGCTGCAACAAAAATTTGAAAATTTGACTAACTTCCAGCAACCTAATGAGGTCCTAGGCCTCTCTACTTATACAACTAAAGCTCCCAATAACTTCCTTAAAATCAGGGAGGCCTAGCTCCCAAAACTTGAGATAAACAGAAGTTATCCTCCACTTGCTCGGTTGTCTCTTTGGTGCATTGATGTGGCTACTTGTGCTCCGAGCTGCATGATGGAGAATTCGAAGTGGGGAGTCATAAATTAGGGGGATACCATCCTATAAATCCTCTCCCTTGTCTTCTTCAAATATTTGCTGCCACATGTCCATTAAATCTTTGACTTTCTCTCCAAATTGACCAAAAACTACATTAAATACACATTAGACTCCATGGCGTAATGACCAACCCAATTCACTCTATTAGCATAAATATAATAAAAAAATATGCAATAAACTAATGAGAATGGTGGATTAAGCTAAGTTAGGAGGCAAAATGAGCCCATATAATTACCCATTTATGGGGCTCATCAGCAACGGCGCCAAAATGTGGTGGGTGCCAGTATTGCAGTAAGAATGCTACAACTCCCGAGCTACCAATTTTACTTTTATCAACCCGGTAGTTCGTAACAAACTTGGAAGCGTCGGTGCTACATGCACAAGTACTAGTTCTCACTGTAGGCTATCACTTGGTCAGCCAGCGCGAGATCACTAGGAGCTCAAGCCAACTTCTATAGATTTCAGAAGAGGATCTATGTGTTATGAGAGGAAAGAAAGATTACTCTACAGAAGCTATTCTAACTGCAGAAAGGAAAAAGACTGGAATGTAAAGCAAAACCTAGTAAACCCTAATTAACAAGCTAATTCTACTTTTGCCACAAACACTATGAAAACCATGAAAGAAATGCCATTACCTACTCAAGGAAGTAAACAACATCTAACCATGCTATTTCTAGATGTAAATAAGCAAAAAACATATTTTTGGATTTTTATGTGTTTTTATGTGAATTTAACATGCATCTAATTTATTGTGTGTGAGTGTGGCAGCAAATAGGTGGCGTTAGAGGGTGGTTTTGGAGCTTGGGAGGATGTAGGATGGTGTGGATGGTTCCTAGGAGGTCTTAGGTGGCCTTCTAGAGGCTTTTCCTACACTCGGCCTTCAAAAGAAAGCCTATAGGAGAAACTACAGGAGGACACAGGAAAACTACAGGAGGAAAACAAGGTAACTACAGGAGGCCTACAGGAGGAAGCTGAGAGAAATTTTTGCTGTTTTGAGGGTGTGAGAGTGGGTAGAAAAGGTTGATGAAGGTTGGAATGAGGTGCTAGGGCACCTAAGGTCTACCATGAATCACCAGGA
This sequence comes from Pinus tabuliformis, assembly GCA_031772625.1. NCBI lineage: Eukaryota > Viridiplantae > Streptophyta > Pinopsida > Pinales > Pinaceae > Pinus > Pinus tabuliformis. Next base: position 1,282,147,790 of record CM062818.1, on the reverse strand, counting down.
GAGAGAAAGATGATTGGGTTTGCTCAAGGAGAGAGGAAGAAGTTCTATGAAAAATGAAGGAAACTAGGGCAGAATTGAGGTGAGGTTTGGGAGACCTATAGGGCATGGATCAGATGGAGGGTGTGATTGCTGGTAAGCTGGCCTATTGCTGGAAGAGATTTGATACATATAAACTGACAGTCAACCAAGAAAATCAAGTAACCAATGAAATGAGTGCATCCTAGGAAAAACAGAGTTTTGCATTAAAATGGCCTAAACTATGATGTATAGAAGGAAATGCCAGGAAATGCTGTAAGAAAGGAAAGCATGAAATAGGACTATTGCAAATGAGGAAGTGAACATGATAAATAAGATCTAAAGAAAAGAAAAACTGGACCATCAACCTACTAGAGAGCTGCAAACACTAGAAGTCCTAGGAATGAGGAAAATCTATGTTTTTGGGGCAGCAAGAGAGTCTTTGCCTCAAATCATGGTCCCAGAGGGAGGAAGAGAGGCCAAGGCACTGTTGCTAAACTTTTGAATCTTCTCTGATCACTGCTTAACCTACTACAGAAAGCACAAATGGAAGCAAGCTACTACATCATCAAAAGCAACCTATTCTTAACCATAAAAGAAATACATCTAACATCAAACTAATCTACAAAATGAAGTAAAGCATAAAAATACAAGCAAAGAGAAGCTTGGCTGCTTGGATTGGGCCCTAAATCAAGAGTTTTAGCCCTTTGAGGTAACTCAGTGCTAGCTCAAAAAGGATTCCATCTTTATTATCAAAAAATAGCAAGATTACATAAAACTGTCATAAAATAGTAAGCTCGAAATTTGAGCAGAGTTTACACAAGAGAAAAAGTCGACCCTAATGAGGCTCTAGGCCTCTCTACTTATAGATATGAAGCTACAAACAACTTCCTTAAAATCAGGGAGTCTTAGCTCCCAAAACTCGAGATAACTATCAATCATCTTCCACTTGCTCGACTGCCTTCTGGTGCATGATTCGACTACTTGTACTCCGAGCTGAATGAAGGGGAATTTGAAGTGAGGAGCAACAAATGAGGGGGATTCCCTCCTATAAGTCCTCTCCTCTATCTAATTTGAGTTATTGTTGTAGTTTGACCACTAGATCCTTGAATTTGACCTCGAAATTCATCAATAATCTGCATTAAATACATGTTAGACCACATGGAATAATAACTAACTCAACTCACTCTATAAGCATAAATATAATCATAAAGTCATACAATAAGCTAAGATAATGGTTTATTTGACTAGTTTAGGAGGTAAAATGAGCCCATATAATTACCCATTTATGGGGCTCATAAATTATGGTACCCATTTGTGATTTATATGATTATGATTATGATGATTATTTATATTCTGACATGATATTTGATTTGATGTCTTGTATGAACAGGAATTTTTTTTTATTGAGACAAGCAGATACCAAATTTGAATATGATGAGAGAAACACTATTCGAGGACACTGAGCCAACTCTTCCTCCCTGTTTGAGCTCCCAGGTTGAGGAATTGAAATGGGAGGCACCTAGGGTTTAGGGAACTCTAGACAATAGGGTACTCCCTTATCTGTTACCCATAGGGTTGAGGATGTTTCTCCCCTATATTTATAGGGTTGGAGAATGATGCTCCCATGTCTAGTCTTTGTATACCCCAGTTTACATCATACCCACAAGCAAGGCTTGTTGGGAATACCACTCCTTGTCTGGCCAACGAGTTGAGAGTGTATTTTGGGTGTGCAACCCATGGTGATTATGATGCAGGTGTTCTACCACATGACTATTGAGAGTCATTGTTGGGAAGATTAGTAGGCAATAGGATTGGGTTGAGATTTAATCCCATTTTGAGATTCGAGGTTGAGGGTGAGCTCTCCGATGACATTCTAGGGTCGAGATGTGCTCCCCTGTGTGTTAAGATATCCTATTGCTAGATATGGGGTTGTAATAGTAGGCCCCCCATGAGATTCTAGGTTGAGTAGTAGCTCCTCGATGTTGTTCGAGGTTGATATGTGCTCCCTGATGATATTCTCTCCAATGATGATTGATGATAATAGCTCGCTAGTAGAGATTCCAGGTAGTAGCCTGATGGATAGAGGATGGTAGCTTGAGCTCCCCTCCAGTAACAAATTCTTCTTCTTCTTCTAGATTGCGGTAAAATTCAACCTTGGGCAGCTCATATGACCAATATGATGATTGCATTAGATTCATCTTTTCGATAGGACCAAAATCGACCTAAAGATCACCCAATTTGATGAAGTGGAAGTTGAGTTTTGAATTATTTTATTCATACATGTATTATGGAATGGGTTGACCCTAACCACATGTGTAATTACTTGGGTCAACCTTAACCCCAAGTGGACCCTTAGGAAAGCCTATAAATAGAAGAGACCTCAATATCTTTTGAATACATTTGATCAAGCTATATTCTCTTCTCTTATTGTCTTGGTTTGCACAGGTTCAACAAAAGGAGTTTGCACAAGGGTCTAAAATCGCAAGTGTGAGGCTCACTCTGACTTAGGGTTTTCTGGTTTCTGGACATTGGCACAGAACAGGGCATTTTAATCCCTAGACGCTGGCACACAATGGTCATGACAGTGTCCGGAGAGACCTAGATGCTGGCACAGAGGCTTATGGGAGCGTTCAGGGTTTTAGAGGCAGATATGAAAGTGTCGATCCCTGGACGCTTGTACAAAGTGGTCCTAAGAGTGTCCAGGTTTCCCTAGATGCATGCACTATAACTACAAGGAAGCGTCCAAGGGTTTTTGGGTAGATCTAGTAAATTTTTTCTTAGACACATGCACTCAATGTCTGGGAGCATCTGGGCTGCCATAGACGATGGAATACAATTCACAGAGTGCATCCATGTCTACTATTGTTTCTTGCTCAACTCCTCCTCCCTGCGTCTGAGACTCAAATATGAAATTTCAGTATTCTGAAGATTCTGCATAGTGACAACAATGATCAACAGTTTCCAATAGTAGTCTACAGTCAGTTTGTGACAACACATTACATCCATCAGTATGAGGGTTTCGTTTTCAAGCATGATTAGATATATTTCATGGATATCATAGTTGTTTAGTTGCATAGACAAATTTATGGTTCATTGTACTCCATTTTGTTGTATCATTTGATGACAATCTAAGAAGAATAATATTTGCAAAGGTTTTTCCAATAATGGGTTTTTCTTTGGTCTCAAACCAATTTTGGTGTTTCTATGTGTGTGCATGATTTTCTTCTACTATTCCTTTTATGTTCTGTTGCATTGATGATGATGATGATGTTGTTTTTATTTCTATATAATTGCATATGTTGATGAATATTGATGTAGATTTGAATAATTTAATGAAGATATGGGTGAACTTAATGTATTAATGATGAAATGCAATTATCAAAGAAAAGAACAATTTAGCCTTATGGAAAATTAACATTTCCTACTTCACATGCATCCACGTACTCTGCTTCAACACTACTCAATGTAATGGTATCATGCTTTCTAATCATCCATGAGATCATGGAAGATACTAAACTAAAGCATCCACTAGTAGTGCTTCTTCCATCGGTCTCACTACCACCCCAATTAGAATCTGTGAACCCAATTAACTAGACTTCCTTGCTATTATAATTTTGATAGTGATGTATTGTTCCATGAAGATATCTCAATATATGCTTGGTAGCTATCTAGTGATCATGATGAGGCTCTAATTGAAATTGACTAAGAATGTTCACAACAAAGCATATACTCGACCTAGTATTTACCAGATACATAAAAGAACCCACCAACTGATGATAGGAGGTAGGATCCATGAAACTTGAGTCAGAGCCCTCAACTTCTTGATATTGGTTATCATAGTAGTAGTCATGGGCTTGGAATCCATCATCCCAATTTTTTTCAACAATTCAATGATATACTTTCCTTGCCCCAAATATATCTCCCCAAGATTTTTCCAAACTTCCAGACCTAGGTAATAGTGCATCAGTCCTAGATCCTTCATCTCAAATTCAGTTGTCAGCATCTTCTTGCATTCTTGTATTCTTCTCTCCATTCATGTAATGAATAGATCATCCAAATATAATCTAATAATGACTCGTTCATTATTCACAACCTTGATGTAGAGATTTGGATTAGCGGAACCCTTCACAAACCCAATTATTAGAAGGTATGCATCCATTCTTGCATACCATTCCCTAAGAGCTTGCTTCAAACCATATAGGGCCTTCTTGAGTCTACAGACATGAGTATCTTTTCATTTTACCTCAAAGCCTTCAAGTTTCTCAATGTATACTTACTCATCGATGGTCCCATTCATAAATGTTGTCCTCACGTCCATTTGATGGATATTCCATCCCATTGTAGCAGCCAATGAAACAAAAGATATAATGGTTGTATACCTTACAGTGGGTGAAAAGGCTTCTTCATAATCTATCCCTTCCTTTTGAGAGAAACCCTTTGCAACTATGCCTTCCTTTTGAGAGAAACCCCTTGCAACAAATATGGCTTTGTATTTATCTATACTTCCATCAACAATGTGTTTGATCTTGTAGATCCATTTTGAGGTGACAACCGAGTTGTCACTAGGTCTAGGAACGATTTCCCAAACCCCATTCTTCATGATGGATTGATATTATTCATGCATAGCTTTCTTCCATACTTCTTGATGAGAAACTTCTTCAAATGTAGATGGTTCAACTTCAATTAGTCTTGTCATATATGAAGCATATCCAGAATATTTCTTCGGCCTTTTTCCTTCTCTAAAGGTTCCTTTCGTAATTCCATGTCCTTCATCATCTTTAAGAGTAGATTTTAGCCAATTTTGCCTCTTCCTTGCATTCGATATGATCACAGGTTGAATAGGCTCACTTGGTCCTTCTTCTTCTTCTTGAATTGTTGAAGGATTGTTGGGTTGTACTTCTTCTTCTTCAAATATAGGTAGAACTTCATCATCGGAAACAATAGGAATATCCTTGGATCTTTTGTAGGCTTGATTTTCATCAAATATAACATCCCTTCTTACTTCAATGTGTCTCCCTTCCGTGATGTAGATTCTATATTGAGGAGAGACTATATCCAACAAAGATCCCTTTGATTCTTGTAGAATCTACCTTCTTTCATTTGTCCTTTGGAATGTGGATATAGGAAGGACTCCCAAAGATTCAGAGATGGTGCACGCTTGGCTTCTTTCTTGTGAATGCTTCCTCGGGTGTCATATTTTCAAAAATTCTATGAGGACTTCTATTTTGAATATATACAGTTGTTATTGCTACTTCTCCCCATAGAAATTTTCGGTAAGCCTTGATCAAGGAGCATTTTTCATACACCTTCTTCAATTTTCATATTCTTTCTCTCAGCCACTCCATTTTGAGTAGGATAGTATGGAACAATAAGCTCCCTCTTAATTCTTGCTTCTTTACAATATGCAATCAATTCTTTAAAAGTGTATTCTCCACCATTGTCAAATCCCAAAGTCTTTATTTCATTTCATTTAGGATTTCCACTTCACATCTAAACTCCTTGAATTTCTCAAATACTTCATCCTTTTTCTTGAGAAGGTAGAGCCATGTCTTTCTAGAGTGATCATCAATAAATGTTACATAGTAAAGATGACCTCCAAGTGATTTGTCATACATGGGCCCACACACATTGGAGTGTATGAGGTCTAATATTTCTTTAGACCTTGTTTCATTATTTGAAAATTGTTTTCGTGTATATCTTCCCAAAGAGCAACTCTTGAAAACTCCTTCACGATCTTCTTTGATATCGAGGATTCCATGAACTAGATGTTTAAGAGTGGGAATGACCTTGTAGTGAAGATGACCATATCTTCTATGCCACAACTCAATGGGATTGATTTCCATATGAACTAGGGCTTGAGGAGGTGGTGTAATGACTCTATACAAGCTTCCTTCACGAACTCCAATAACCTTAGCGTTATCAATACTTGAATATTTTCCCCAAACCAAGACCTTTCCATCAACAAAAGAAACTCTATCCCATTTATCTTCTAAGCAAGAAATTGAAAGCAATTTTTTTTTTCAAACCTAGAACATATAGTATGCTGTTGAGATGTAGTTTTGCTCCATTCTCCAACTTCAAAGATGTTGATCCCAAGCCTCTAACATCATAGATTATGTTGTCTCCCAATTCCACTAGATGATAAGATGGTTACTTTGATAGAGTTTGAAGTTGTTTACTTTCCCTTGTCATATGCCTTGGTGATCCACTATCAATGATCCATGCATTATCATCATTAAGTATCATGTAAGTGCAGTTAAGAACCCTTGACTTTTGACCTTTTTGAATAAGTAGTAGACAATCTTCTTGATCCATATTCATGTAGTGTTGAATCCCATTCTTATCATAGAGGGAGTAATCATTTCCTTCAAGCCGACGAAGTGATCTTCAATCTTCTTCGACCTTAGCTTTGATACCATTTTGGGAAATCAATGCTCATAGAATTAGGGTTAGATTTCTCTTTCTTGATAATTACTTTTGAATTATGTTGGCTTATTTTACTTATTTGTTATATTATCTTTCATCAAGCAATTACCAAATTATTTTTTTCCCAAGAAAAAAGCACAATTTTCATTAATAAATAAGAAAATTACATATTGTATCATCAACATGAGTGAAATGCATAAATCACCAGTAAATGGACTAACCATTCAAACTAGTAAAATTTCTTATAGTTTAATATTTACAATAAAAAGCATAATATTTACATATATATGTAAATCATAATTGTTTAATAAGTGCATAGAGATAGATAAAAAAGAAAACAAAAATGATGAATGACCTATGCAGATCATTATGATATAAACCTAAGCAACTTAATGAATGGTCGGTGGAAAAACTGGTAAAACTCTTGAGCTTGGAATTCTTGAATCAGCCATTGCCCCTTGATCTGTTGTACAACCTCCTTGGAAATAAAATCAATGACCACATTCCTTTTCCTATATATATGAGATAACATAATAAAATAAAAATGTGATTTTAGAGTGATGACTTCATCCAGTAAGCCCCTGAGTGTGTGAAAGTGACAATGATATGCAGAGTTGATCTAGTTTATAACAAGCTTTGAGTCCCCATAGATCTGAATTCTGTGGCAGTTTTATTCCAGAGAAAAAATCAGAAGGTATTTGAGACAGCTTGGTTCAACATAGTTATTGGTGCCTCTCCCTAGACCCACTTTGATCTTGAAGTAACATGAATCATTAATGTGAACTACCCCCCCCCCCCCCCCACATCCAGTGATCTATGTCGACCCATCGAAATAAGCCCAGGGGATATTCTTATTGATTACTTCCGGAGTGATGACCCGGGCAAGGTGGTGTCTAGAATCCTCAAGGATCAAATGATAAATAACAACAATATAGTTGCAAGTGGCCGGCCAATGGGTCATTGCATCCTGAAAAATAATGTGATTCCTGGTCAGCCAGATACCCCAACAGACAATCAGAGGGAGGTTTCTGATTTTTTGTGTAGCAGCAGCATTCCACCAACTTTGCTAGGCACCATATAGATGAGGCCCATCCCATCTAAGCACAATTTTAAGGGAGGTAGTGATCTAGAACCACACCTGTCTATCCATTGGACAATGGAGGAATAGGTGATCAATATCCTTAGCATTTTCCTTGCAAAGACAACATCTAGATGGACCATGAAAGGCATGATGCATTAGATTGACCTCCATGGGTACTTTATTCGATAATATACACCACATAAAGAGACGGGTTTTGTGAGGAGCCTTAAGCTTCCATAGCGGATGCCACCACCAACTCACCTCCACCGGATCCAGTGTATTAATTAGTCAAGCATATCCATCCCAAGCATATCCATCCAGGAAAGGGTCATCCAATATATTGGGATGGCCTCTAGTACAGATTTGATCAGGGTGAGCCTGCCCGCTCTGGGGAGCCATCTCTATTGCCAGATGTTAATGCATCCTTCAATTTTTGCAATGAGCCATGACTAGTCTGCAATATGATAACCATTTGGCTTGAGCCTGAATCTAAGGTATTTGAGACCTATCTCTAGTTCTTTCCTAACAAATTGAAAATGATGTATAACATGTCTTTTCTCATTTTGTAAGCATGACACCAACAAGATGGTGGATTTGTTGAAGTTGGGCTCCATACCTGTAGCTTTACAAAACATGGATAGAATTTTCTTGAAACAAGTGGTATCACGGATAGAACCATTTAAAAAAATAAGAACATCATCTACAAATAATAGATGTGAGAGATAGGAAACTTTAGATATCTTTACACCTCCCAGTGACCCATCAGCACAAGATTTTGTTAATAGTCTACTTAGCCCCTCCATGATCAAAAGAAATAACAATGGTGATAATGGACATCCCTACTGCAGACCATGTTCATTATGAAAAACCTAAATGTGGCCCCACTGATGAGAATGCTATATGATGCAGATGTGAAACAACACATGATCCAATTTATGAAAGAGTGAGGGGAATCAATACGGGTAAGAAAAAGTTGAAGATATGTCCAACTGGCTTGGTCAAAATATTTTTATAGATCAATTTTTAGAATGATACTCTTCATGTTCTTAATCTTGATCAAATGGATCCCTTCTTGTGTTATCCCACTAGCTTCATGTATCTGGCATTGATTTAGGAAAGCGAATTGTTCCTTGGAAATCATCTTGGATAAAATAGGTTTAATGTAGATAGCAATAACTTTTGAAATTATTTTGTATATACAGTTGCATAAGGAGATGGGATGGTAATGATCAAAGGTTTGAGGGTGATCGACTTTGAGAATGAGAGCAATAAAGGTCGAGTTGAAATCTTCATACATCTGACCAGATAGTCTACAATCCTCATAGCCAATAGGAGATCAGGCCCAATATGATCAAAGAAGGTAAGGTAGAATTCCATAGGCCATCCATTAGGTCCCAGGCTCTTATCTCTTTTGAACCATTTTAGGACAACTTCAATTTCCCCCAAAGTCACTAGTTCATTTAGAGACTTTGTATCATCTGCCTCCACAAATCTAGGTATCGATTCAACAATGCGAAGTATCTTAGCAATGGTAGCTTCCCTAGGTGCTTTGAACATTTGTGAGAAATGTTTGATGCCCATATCTGCAAGCTGGTTGAAAGTGTTGGCCTCCCTACCTGTCTGATCCCTTAAAGTCTAGATTGTGTTACTTATTTTCCTCCCCCTGGCACATTGTTGAAAGAACTTTGAGTTTTCATCCCCAACCTTTAGCCAAATCGTTCTTCTCTTTAATCTCCATGTATCCTCTTATTGTCTCATGAGGCAGATATTCAGTTTCCAATCTTATCAGATGGTCCTTAGTTTCAGTGGTTGTATAACTTTTAATACCCAATTTTTCATGCTCCCTAATGTCAGATTCAATTTTATGAATTGTGGCCACATCCTTTTTCTTTTTTACTTTGGCCCATCTAATGGTTTTTTGTTTGATATGAGCTAAATTGCTTGCAATCACTTCATCCAAAGAATAGTTTTTGTCATGTCCACAATGAGTCCAAGAATCCATAACTAACTTATAAAATTCAACGTCAGCAAGCCAAGTGGCATTAAATTTGAATGGGTAGTTTTCCCTGCGATTGGAGTTAATGATTTCCAAAAATATTGGGGAATGGTCAAATATACTCCTCGATCCCACCCATTGTCGAATTCTATCCAAATTTTCCAACAGAGGTGCTTTTATCATGAAACGTTCCAGTCTTATGGCCAGAGCATCCTCTCTAGTTCTCCTATTACTCCAAGTCGAAAGAATATTGGCTAAGTTATTGTTCATGAGGTTATTGGAGTCCATCAGATATTCAAAATAAGTCATCGAAGGGTCAGTCTGTGCTTTATTTCCCCAGGATTCAGCATGAGCAAAAGAGAAATTTAGGTCTCCCCCAATGATTAAATTATCAGTTTGCATGAAATCTACATTCAACAACTTGTCCCAATAAGCCTCCCTATTATGGCAAGGACCATATATATTAATCAGTCTTAGGGATGTATCAATATCAATGGCTCTGAAATTAGCCCCCAAATATCCTTCATCCCCCCAGATATTGTCTAGCTTAATAGTCTTTTTGTTGAAACCCAAATCACATCCCCCAGATCTCCCTCTTACATCCAAAGTATGGAAATTCCAGTCCAGAAGCATGTTCAACAAGATCTTGTTGATGGAGACCCCATCACCCAAAGTCTCTTGTAGTAATAAAACATCAATCCTATCCGATCCTAAAAGCCCCCTGAGAGCCAGTTTCTTGTCCGGGTTGGCCAAACCCCTGCAGTTGAAGGAAAGGCACTTCATGGGGTAACCGTATCTGGGTTTTCTTTTTCTCTAAGATGCTGGTCAATAGGAGTATGGATGCCAATCACCACCTTAATACCCGCTCGTCGAATGGATTTGGATAAATTTGATTGTCTACCCCGAGGAAATTTGTGTTCTTTAGCTGGAAAAGGGTCCTCACCTAAACCGAAAGATATGGTTCAGGGAAGGGGTATTTATCAAAGATAGTATTTATGAGAGCCACTAGAGTTAGAATCCTCCCTAGTGGTATTAGAGGGAGGGTCCAAGGTAATAGTCGGTACATAGTTCAGTGCAGAGGGAGGCATCGATACCACAGGACATTTAATGAAACTCATTTTACATGCATCAATACCCATCCCGAAACAACTAATGATGACAATGCATTTTCAGTATTCATAAAATTATGAGAAGAGGGGGGAGAGGAATTGAGAGTACCAGAAATAATTCAGGGCCCCTTGATCGTGAGTGAGTGACCCGAGCATCAGGTGTTCGGGATCCCTCTTGTTCATATGCCTCCACATCCATTCTACACCTTGACCGGGGTTCCTCCGAGTGTGATACATGAGTTTCTTCGACCTCTGAAGTAGTCTGGGTACCCCTAGAGACAAATCTTCTCAGGAGTTTAAGATGATTCTTGGTGATAAGCAAAAAATCTTTATATAGTTGTCCCACCTCATGACACCTCCTACAACGAAATGGTATCCCCTCATAGTCCAGAATATGCCAACGAATAATATCCCCAAGCTGGAGTTGGTATCTCTCCACCAGACCTTCTTGCGTGTCCAAGTGCACCAGTATCTTGGCTATGACCAGAAATCCGATATCAATGCAGGAACTATCAAGGTCCAAATAGATGCCAAGATCATCCCCGATGCATCTAAAAATCTCCTCGGACCAGAATTGTAATGGTAGCCCTGGGAACCTTACCCAAATCAGCCCTGCCCCCAATTTTTCCTTCTTTGGGTTGAAAAGGGGCAACCATCTCTTGAGCAGCACTGGAGTCATCTCAATATGCCAGTATCTTGTTAGAACCCAGCTAGTTGGTTCCGGCTGCAGGAAGATAAGTGTGAACCATCCTCGGGTCATGGTAATAACTACTGGCAACTGGTCCATTAAGTGACCCCAAATCTCCATAGTCCACCTTTTTAAACACGCAGGGGTATAGTTTCAGCCCCGGACTCTTCCAACCAACACTGTGCTTTCCGTGAGAGCTGCTTGGGCCATGCTGATTCCTTCACCAAAAACCAACAGACGCCCCCTTTCACGCACCTTGGAGCACTTGGATTTTTTATTCCCTCCTAACCTTTGAGCCTGAGCTACCCACTGTTGCCCATCCTCCCCCTGTTGGTTATTGTCCGAGTATGAAGCTTTGTTGTCCTCTGTCCCTAGATATTTCCGAGTGATTCCATTGAAACATCCAGAAATGCGGGCAGTAGGAGCAAGTCTCGAACCTTGAGGGTCAGCTCTGGATGCACCTGGTGTGCTATAAGTTGGATTTACCCCTCCATAAGTGTCGATACCCGAAATGCTCGCACCTCCGTCTGCCATGCATGATACACCCTATATATTCGTCACAAATCCTTACTGCTCATGTGCCCAATATTGTAGTTTTGTAGGTGAAGGGATATTAAAAAAAGGTTGAGCCTGTTCCTCCCTTAGATTGAGTAAAACCTCATTAATTATCGAGCTTGGTTATGTAAACCCTAAACCATTTAGGGTAGCCTCCATCTCCTCCATTTCCGAGTTATATGCAGAAACCTGGGCCTCCAGTGATAGGTGTGGTTCCAATGGAACCCTTCCATGTGACTTATGTGTCTCTTCAACCCATATTTGGGATGGCTCCATGGTATCAGATGAGTAATCTACTAATTCCTCATCCATGCAAACAATTTTTGCTGCTCACGGGTTACTGTTCCTAAGTTGTTGTTCACAACTGTTGAGTTACAAAATGGGTATATATTTACCATTAATCTCATCTTCATTTTCCTTTATTCTTGTATTTTCCATAACTTAATGCACTAATATATTAAGGAATTATGGTAAGAAATGAAGGAATTATTTGCAATTATGATTTAGCTAACTTTTATCCTTCTTATGAAGGAAAGCGACAAAAGGAATGATTGTTGTTCCCTGACGTTGGAACAACAATATTTGACAAGTAAAGGAATGAATGAGTTGGTTGCAGACAAGGATGAGAGCGAATTAGAGGGATTAGCGTGGAATATGAAAGATGTCTGAAGTTAGCAATCAGTTGTGAATCCCTCAGGATCGAGAGATCCTGACGGATCGCATGTACCTTTTACCCTTTCTGATTATGAAAGAGGACGATTGTAAGAAGAAAGGGAGGAGGAAAATCTCTGTTATTTTCAAATTGTAATTGTAATTATAGACTCTCGCTGTTAAGAGAACACAACTATATTGTAATTCTCCTTAAGTTCGATGATTAACATATAATTGAATTTGATGTTCCCTCGCATTATCTGAAGTAGCTCAGCAGTGTTCGATGGCGGCTAAGGGCCTGGCCTCTGGTGGATTTAATTGCTTTCTTTGTGCCATACATTTCTGATTCTCGCAAGTGTGACGGTTTGATAGTTTTCTTTCTTTCTATGATTTTATATCCTTCATTATTTATTGTTTTCCTGTATTGATGGAATATATCTGCTTTATACAATTTACAACATTGTCGTTTGATTCAGTAGATAAGTATTCGAATTGATTTAATCAACTGTAAAGAGTTTGATTATTGCTATTGGACTCTCAGATTGATATCATTGCTATTTGGATTATTTACTGGAGATTGAGTTTGACTTAGATTAAATCAATTAAGAAGAGATTAGTTTTTGCTACTGTACTCTCTGCTGATGATGTTGTTACTTGAATTGCTGTAAGATTTCATTTCAGTAGAGGATTGAGTTTTGATATTAATAATTGCAATTGGAGTTTATTAGATGCATCTATTTACTCTTCTATTAAAAGATCTATACTACAAGTTAGGAAACATTACTCTCTGAATTAATAGCAGCCACATACTGTGTACACTCTTGAAATAAGAGGACTTGCCTGGGTTGATGATTAATGTGGGATAGTTAGGAGTTTTAAAAGGCACCTAATATCACCCAACAACAACCCCCCCGACAAATGCTGACCCCATATCAACTATCCACAACCTCCACCATTCGATCCTAAACTGTTGACCCTGATCTCCCGTAGGTCCAAGAAACCGTTAAAAAACGTCGCAGCTATAAAACCTGAAAGGTCAATCGACCCAATGGTTGTCTTCCGTAGCCCGCCCTGTTTTATTGTTCACACCTCCAGGTGTAATAGTAAATCTCCTCCTATCCTGTCCAGGGTAAAAATGGGTTATCCATGTTGTTCACTGCAAAACCATCGACCTAGGGTTTCAAACCTTTTCAAACCCCCATTTCTCCTTATATATGCATGAAGATTACAAAAAACACAAGACACAAGATGTAGGCAGTCTTCTAGGGAAAAACCCCTATCTAAGGGAAAATCTAGTCAAAAATCTCTTCCTTAAATATTTTTTCCTAAGACTCTTCAACCTAGACATATACCTCCTCCACACCAAGTCAACCTTTCCTTCTTCGATCCAACCTTCAACCTAGAAACATAAACATTTCAACCCCAGCAACTTAGACTTGGCAACTTTAGGTAGCAATTGACAACATCAACAACTTCTACCTTGACAATGATACTTAGATCTCCTAAAGTAGCCCACACGAGAGGGAGAGAGAGAGAGAGAGATAGAGACATCCTAAAGCTCTTATTTTGTCCTTCCCTTCCTTCTTAACCAAACTCACACTCCTTTTAGCCTTATTCTTCAACTTTGCACCTTTCCCAACTTTTTCTTAGATATCTAACTTGTGAGAGGGAGTGTGTCCAAATGAATTTGATCTACTCCAATATATAGGATTTTGGTGAGTTTGAATTGCCTAGTTGAGGCTAAATTGATCTCCTTGAGGTTGACTTGGTGTGGAGGTTACATAATTCATCTTTAACTCAAAAATAATTCTTTTTACATCGTTTAAAAACCCAAAAAGGTCTCATAAAATATACAATGACTCTAATGAATCAATATTAGTCCTAGGAGTCCACAATGGGGACTTTGACTAATAAAATGATGAACCAAGCATCAAACCCATGCTTTAATAACTCATTGTAACAATAATAAAAATTCTTTTGATAAATACATTTTATGAAGATCGAACCTAGTTACATTTTTCAACACACACAACACTATATGTACATAGGACCACATATGAAACATGCACACAACACCATATGTACATAGTACTTCATATGCAATGTGCACACAACACTATAGGTACAACATATACAACAAATACACAACAATAGTACTGCACATATAGAGACCACACATTGACTCTACCAAACAACCTTTCTTCTAGTGCCTTTCCACTATTCATGCTTGTTCCAACATGTCATTGATCACATTGCTTTTATTCTGCTGACACATCCCTCAACATAACATGTCCTTAACATAAACATAGACATAGTATAATCACATAATATCAATTCATATCCACATGATACTAAACTCATAAATCTGTCAGGGATACTCTTCCCACTTGATTCATCATAAACCAGGAACCCATTCATGCCATCCACCTTCATAAGCAATAGTTCCTCCACAAGAATGATTCTTGACGGCCCTGTCAAACAACGACATACATACATACATACAATTATACATATAAAGATCAACATAAAACAATTATGATCCCTGACGATCCTGTCAGATAATGGCATACATATATACATATATATAATCATTAGCATTAAGAAATCATGATTCTTGATGACCCTGTCAGACAACAACGTATGTACATACATATATAGACATCATCATAGTCATAGTCACAACATAATTTCCAGATATCATAAGGTTTAGGTTAAGATAACTTCTTTTATTCGTGCATCACATGTACAACATCAAGAACAATAGTTCCCAACATAGCTAAGGCATCTGATACCTCAAACCCATTCACTTTTCCTTTTCGAGTTACCTTCTTCATGACTATCCTGCCACCATCCATTTCTCCCAATGGACCTAACAATCCAACTCACTGTTATACTATTGCCTTCAACTTCCCTTTATTCATGCATCAAGCTTCATCTGGGTCTTACATTTTCTGTTGGGTTTCTTTCAACTCTTCCTGAGCTCCATTAACTTTCCTCTTTCCCCGACCAATTCCCAAGACCCTCAAACATAAAAGGCAAGAAAAAAAAACAAACCAAAAGAAAACTAGGGAAAACCAATAGCCATACGAAACCACAACAAGTAGCATGGCCATGCAACATATACAATTAAAATCGCAAATCAAGCACAAATAAGTCATAAGGCACCGAAAGTAAAAAACTAGCAACAAACACCATGACTCAATCCCCATGAGTTCCCAATGCTTCTAAGGGAAAGCTCGACCTGAGCCTTTTTCAAGATTTCATGAGAGTATCTTTGTTAATTTTGAGATAACATGTTCTTATTATGAGACAATTACTTCAGATATCAATATAGCCCAATTTGCATTAGCAATAACATAAGATATTATTATCAAGATAGTAACTGAAGAAAGGGCAAACAAAATATGCAGAAGACAAGCCAAGACAAGAGTAAACATGAATATGGCTCAAGCCAGAGAAAAAACTGAAGATGGGGAAACCCTTGATCAATTCTTCTTATTATTAATGTCAAATGTTCAACAAAGAAAGAGAGAGAGAGTACAATCAATGTTAAGATTGAAATGCCAGTACGATGACCAGAACCACTAACCATATGCCAAAGAGAAGCTTGGTTCTATTCAATCAATGTGTCCTTGCTAATTATGATGAGCCCAAAAAAAATCAGTCCACTTAAACATTTACATATCCCGAAGATTATAATGGACCTGGTTAGGGCACACATTAGCCCTAACCCGCAGCAACAAATCTTGTGAACATCCTTAAGACAGGCTTCAAAATATTCGTTGACCATCCTTGTGACTATGACCTAGATAGAACTTCCTTTTAGGCATCTCAGTCTCCTTCAAATAGTGGTCTGAATCATCTGTAGCTACAAGAGGGTCCGCGGTCTAGTCATGATACCAATTTCTGCCCTAAAATAATTCTTGACATGCTCCAACCCATCTATAATTCTTCCATTTAGCCTCAGCCTCTTGCTGAGGGGACATTACCTACTTTATACAATAGGAACCTCACTAAATTTACAGCCCAACCCTATGACTTCTCCTCTACTTCAATCTCGGGCCTCTGAAAGAGAGTATGTATCAAAACAGACCCCAACACTTTTCCTCCTAGCTTCTTCAATATGTGGTTACCTCAGAGATATAATCGAGCCCTTTTTGGATGTTCCAAATGAGGTTGAAATCACCTCTATATATACCAATCGACGAAGTTGAAGGGGTATTACTTTTGAGCTTCTTGAGCCAAGATATAGGTGAGGTCGACCTTATTAATTTACAAGAGAGAAACATAAATTCAAAAATCCACTTTTCCTTATCCAAATTTAACAATATTTAGGTCGATTTTGATCCTCTCAAAAAGAGAAATTCAATGCTGAAATAATATTCCCCAAAGGAGTTGTACAAAGTGGAATTTATCCCTAGTTGTCAAATTCAACACTCTTTTACCATGCAATCCCCTTCATCATACTGCCATAAACACGTAATTGTCAGTGCATAAATAAACATAACAATATACCATTTATCTTACCTTTTTCTGTCAAGCAGGTTTCCTTATAACTGAACACATCCATGCCATCTCTCAAGGGACTCCAATTCTCTTGGCAAATCCATCTATAACTAGAAACCAACTGTTATACCTATACAATACATGTTCGGGAATATAACACATCCACATCATGTCAGACAACATCAAGGTGAAGAAAACTTCTTGTATTCATGCAAAGCATTCATTCATTTGGAAGTCTAGTTTCCAAACAAAACCAAAGGAATTTTCACCCAATTCCTTTCTTTTACCATTTACCTTGCTACAATCGAGTCTTATCAGGTGCTACCACATCACACATCTATTAGTTATATAAAAAAATAAATTGTTACCTTATCACATTAATACCAAGCATATTGCCTTACAATTGTTCACACATGTTAGCCATATGTTCCAAAGATCAAAACATTGTGTCTATTAGTTTGAAATCAACATTTATGAAGACTAAAAACCATGTCATAATCTGCAATTAACTCACAATCATAATCATAATACTAAAAATAGCACCCACTTACACTCAAGTCCATATCAACTATCTAAGCACATATTGTATTAGTACAACCATCTTAAAACAAGACAATGCCTTCATGCAATCTGATAGACATATACTCATACCATGAAATTAATCAAATATTCAAACAACCTATAAACATAACATGTTAGATAAACCAAATAGATGACATAATCAACTCATATTTCGTTGTATATCAGGGGAGGCTATCACATCTGCCAAGTTAGTCCATAACCATCTGCACAAGCCAATCCAGATTAGCACGATACATATAACATCAAGATCTTAACCACAATGACCATAATCATCATGTGTATAACTGCAATGCATATAACAACAAATTACTATCTTGCATGATTAACCAATGCATGTGTATATGACCGCACAAATCAACTAGCATCTATCATGCATGTAACCACAACAATAATAGAATGGCATGCATGCATGTAACCATAATGCATATAACAACCATTAACCAACATACCTACATGCCCAACATACAAACCTGTATGATGATCTTCTCTTACCCTGAGGTCTAGTATTGTACCCTCGCCTTGATAATCTTCTTCTCCTACTCCATCTCAACCAACATATCAACATCATAACATACCAACAACATCATGGTGATACAAAATACAACAATGACTATCACAATGCATGCATAACAATCACATAAAAAACTAACATGCATGCATGACAAACACATTCTGCCCATCCAGTCCAAGTGTTTGAACCTGGGAGCTTTGATACCACTCAGTAGTATCATATATCGCCCAAAGAGAATGGAACTCACTTTGATACCACTCTGTAACTACCCTCCTCCCACACTTACCCAAGTTCACTAGTCCACCGGGGTAAATATGTGACAAGGAGTTATTATGATATGACTCAACCTTCTAAGTACAATTAAAGAACTGGAGTCGACAAACCGAAACCTTACTGACCTTCCTTAGGAGCTACAAGACCCACATGAGCTAAACCACCCCTCAAAGTGCCCAAAACCTGATTTAGATTGATCTTTCACTGACCTGAACTCCCAGTCATATGTACAAGCTTGCATCCATGTGATTGTAGGCCTCCATTCACATGCATAAGCCTACAGTGGAGTGACTACAATACCAATTTCCAAATTATGTTCTTGCAACCACGAAATATGTGCCACCTTTTCAGGGCTAGACTCTAGATCAATGCCCAGAACTTGATGAGATTTTCCAAAACAATAAATGACACAAAGAAAAATCCTCTAACTCAAAACTTGATCAAGGAATTGACCTAACCAAACCTAACCATGACATACATTTCATCAAACATATGACGAACATGTAATCTACAGGTCATGAATGCATATATGAACATAGGGGTCTTAAACTTATCTGAGATCATCAGGAAGGTCTAATGCCCTCTCATAATAGTTGCAATAAAACTTGTTAGTTAATGATCCAGGTGGATATTGGTGGCCACCTACCAAGTCCACTTCGACCCCCACCATTGTTTCTCTCAGCTTTTTCAGTTTCCTTAATTGTAGCACAACTTACTATTTTTAGCAGTTTTTCAGGTCCTCAACTTCCGGAGCCGTTTTGAGGCCCTAAACGACGTTTTTTGGGAAAACTGGGAGCAACATGGGTCCATGGCCTGATGTTGCTCTAACCAAAGTTGTAGTTCTTGGATAGATATTTCTAACGAGATATTGTGCGTGTCAAACAGAGATCATATGCCAAAGTTACAACCCCGGGAAGTTGATGTACCAATTTACCCAAACGGGGCCCACAGTTTGGCGTTTTATCTTCTAGGGTTAGGTTTTTGGATGTTTATGGTTTTCCATTATTTCTAAAAAATAAATAGGCCTTTGAGCCTCATTGTAACACAGTTCAGAGGCATGTAACTGCCACATCTCTTCTCAGAGATAAGCTACCATCACCCTAGCTGGTTTATTTCCATTTTCTGTTTGTAAGCATATTTTAGTATTTTACATTAATGAAATGAAGTATTATTTCCGCTCCATCTCTGTGTTTATGGTTATCTCTATAATTTGTTGCTTTATTGTTTAAATCCGGATCAGTGGTATCAGAGAGGTCTACTTTTTTTCTTTGTTTTTCTTTGCATGTCCCCAATGAGGTCGGGATATAAGGAGTTAGGGCTTGAATTGGTCGAACATTTGCAAGACCAGCCTCGCAAATCCTGATGGCCTCCCATGGTGGATGAAAAGAAATACGAGGGGTTAGGAGATCCTATCAAAATCTTTCTCGAAGAAGCCCTCGAGCGACAAAGGGACACGATGATGGACAGCTTGCCCAGATCCTTCAATGGCTACCCAGAGGCGACACATCGGCTTCCAGCAGCTCCTTTGGAAACGCCACACCCTTTAAGGTACAAGTTAATTTGGAAATCCCCATCTTCGAGGGTCAAATAGATGCAGATGCCATAGATAAATGGTTAAATCTGCTAGAGGGTTATTTTTCTGTTCATGATTTTTCCAGTCGGGAAAAGATTATTTTCACTCTTCTCAAAGTAGCCCCCCATGTCAAGGACTGGTGGGAAACTTACTGTGAGTTTAAGGATGAAAGTACAGGCTCACTATTTTCAGCTGCACCCACTTGGGATTCATTCTGGGATGCCATCAAGGAGCAGTACTACCCTATCGGAAGCTATGAGGATCAATACATAAAGTGGACCACATTGCGGCAAGGAAGGGACCAAGACGTGCTAGAGTTTACCAATATTTTCCATACCCTTCGCACAAAGTTGGGTATCAAAGATTTGGAGCAACATTTGGTACTCAAATAACCCAGTTGCCTACACAAGTACATCCAGGAAGAAATAGAATTCTTGAACATCCCCTCGCTCGGTATGGCATACCGATATGTCGTCAAGGTCGAGCAAAATTTTAAACAGAAGAAGCGAGACTTTGGATCTGCGAATTCAAAGCAAGGGAAAGGTGCCCCTAGACCGCAGAACTGTTTCCGGGAAAACTAGTGTATTTTCGATCTGTTAGTCCCACTAAGATTGGTAGCTATCTAGAAACAAATAATCAAAGCAATTTGAGATTTCATTTATGTGTGATAGATAAGAGAGAAGCAAAGGGACCAACCTGGATCTTCCACTTGACTCCTTGCTTGATTTCTCTCCCCCTTGATAGAGCTTGCAACTCCTCTCCTACTTGTCCCGCTTAGAGAATACCTGTAGAGAAAAAGTAACAAAACACCATCAAAGCATCTCGATCTATAATATCATAAACAATGCAGAATCAGAAATACATTGAACATACAATTGCATTCACAAATAACAAGATTCACAAATTCACGATTGTATGGAGGAAAAATCAAAGAACTTTATTAAAATAGAAGGGAGAATTACAACCTAGTTGTCTGATCCAGCATCATCCTCCTAGCATCAAAGCCCTCTTCACCTCGTGAAAAGAAAGATCACCCAACAGTACAATGCTTTTCCTCAAAGACAAACCAACAACACTTCTTTACAAATTACAAAATTCCAGCCTCTAGATCTCTCAGATGAGGGATCCATTTATAGATGTCTGCAAGGGTGTGAGTCAGCTCTGGGTTTTTTTATTAGTGTCATTCCACTCATAGTTCTTGGTTCCACTTGGATATTTCATTGATCTCTTACTCATCCCTGGGCGAATTCAAAGAGGCAAGTGTCATAGGAGAAGTTTCTAGAAGATTCCATGAGCATCCACTTAGCAAACCATCTTATCCATTTGTCCATTCTCACTCATCTCACCCCACAGAAGGCCTCTTCAGTATGCATCACACCTGGCTAGTGTAGGAGCTAGTATGCATCGCACCTTGACAGTGGAGCAGTCAGTATGGTCCAGTTTTGGCCAGTTCTGAGTGGTTTTTCAGGTGGAACTTCTGGGGAATGATGTAATTAGTTGACTATGATCCTTTAGGGTATGAAACAACACTTTTAGGGGTTAAAGAGCCCTTGTTTTATCGACATATAAGATTGGGGTTGCAGTGCCCAAATATGTCTATAACAGTTGCCCCCTAAAGCATGAAGTCGTAAATCTTTTGATGTCAGGTGAAATGCTTTATCATGAGGATCCGAGGTAGTCAAACTAGAAGGTGATCTGTATAAGATACAACACAATACATCATCATCATATTATTTTCATGATATAGCTAAGGTGGTCATTCCCATGCTCAACTTTATAAATTCATTTTCATGTACATAGCACAGATAATCATCTGCTGTTGTAGACTGGTGATTATTTATATGTAGAGTCATCATCCCTTAGCTTGGATGATCATCTATGTAGCTTTTGTGTACATTTGATGTCTTTATATTCCTAAATATATGGCAGCCCAAATGGATGAAACTAGATCCGGGGTATTCAAATTCGTTCAATCTTCACCCAATGTACAAGTCGATCCATGAGAAAAGATGTCTTGAAGTCGAACATGGAAAGACATCGCCTGATTACTGGTGGGCTCCAGTATTGTAGCAATAATGCTACAACTCCTAGAGCTTCCTTCTCTAATTTTATGAACCCGGTAGTTCGTAACAAACTTGGAAGTGACGGTGCTGTATGCACAAGTACTAGCTCTTGCCGCAACTATCACTTGGTCAGCTGGCACAAGTCCACTAGGGGCTCAAGCCAACTTCTATGAGCTCTTAGAAGAAGCTTTTTAACCGATGAGCGAAAGCTAACTCAAAGGAGACTAACCTACTTGCACAAAGGAACTGAAAGCCAACAAGAAACACAAACCCTAGCAAACCCTAATTCTACCAGCTAGTCCTACTGATGCAAAGGTGAGAATGCAAACTACTGAAAGTGATGCCATTACTTCTATGAAGGTGAGATGCATGTGTCTAGACTACTCTTATCTGAAGAGAACATATTTTTGTATTTTTGTTCAAGTTGTTGGAATTATTATGCATGTGCTTCTAGCTGGGTCTTTACTGTGCAGGGGTAGGTCAAGGGGAGAAATGCTTGGAAGAGGTTAGGAAGGCTCAGAGAGGGTCTAAGGAGTCCCTGACATCCTTTCAGAGAGTTTCACAAAGTTTGGATGCCAAGCAACCGTGTTTATTAGCTTCTACAGGAAGTCTGCAGGGGTTCTACAGGATGTTCAGAATTTCTACAGGATGTTCAGTAATTCCTACAGGATGTCCTATAATCGGATTTCTGGGTGATGGGTGAGTGGAAGAGGCTGCATGGATGTATAGGGAGGTAGGAGAGGGGTCTGTAATGACTTAGTGACAGAGAGAGGAGATGAAGAGGGGGTGTGCTAAACTAGGTTGTCTTAAAGAGGGTAGAGGGAATGGAAGGCCGAAAAGGTAGAATAATGAGGGTGATAGAATGGTTGAGAGACAGGGGGTCTAATTGGGCGATGAGTAGTTGGCCTGGGCATGGCTTAGAAGGATAAGAGAGTGAGGGAGTAGTACTGCACAGTGTAAATGAAACAAATCATCCACGTCCTGCACTTAACCGAAATATCATTAACCTATTCTAACTGTTTAACAAAACCAAAGAACAACAACGTTATTTCTAAGGAAAATCATGCATGGTACTGAAGCAAAGAGTCATTCCACTAGGTCTAAACGCATGGACACTTCTACAAACAAAAATATTGCATCAAAGATTGCATGAACATGTAAAGAAATGTTCTTGGTGGGTGGCACTGTCTGCAATTCCAACCCCTAAACAGAGGTGAAAATGAGTGTGCAATCAACCCTTTTTTGGAACTCTTATTACCTCCAATCTCTTTACTCTATTCTAAAACTGCTGAAGCAACTCTGTCTCATAAAACTAACCTACTTGACCACACCAAGAAATCTAGCTCAGCAAGCTACGTTTCCAAATGCATGTAAAGGAAAAGAACAAAAACATGATGCTGAAAGAAAGATAACAATACAAAGGAAGGAGGCCTTAGGCTCTCAGGTTGGGCCCAACCCCGAGAGCTATGGCTCCTTTAAGAACTCAGAACTGAACTCAAATCTGCCTGCTTTCCATTAAAAGATGGTAATCATAAGTCACATGACATGCCAAAAATGGCTTACAAAAGAGCAAAACAGAGTTACAGCTCGTAATCCAGAATGTGCAACAAGGTTTCAAAAGTCCTTTTCGAAGGCTACAGCCTCATCATTTATACATTATGAGGTCCCAAGCTGGCCTCCTAAATCAGTGGAATTTGGCTGACCAAACTAGGAGTGAACTGCTGCTTCCTCAAAATCCATTTGGCTGCCTTCTAACTCGGTGGTGGTGGCTATTGGAGCTCGGAGTTGGGGGTGAAGATCACGAGGAAGGCCATTCAATGCTGTGGACAACCTTCCTACAAAATCTCAATCCCATCTTGGTTGTCTCCTAGCCCACATCTGCGTGGTTTTGCTCCATTAATTGTCAAAAAACCTGAAATAAACACGTGTTAGCCACCTAGGAATAGTGACTGCCCTCATTCGTACAAATGACATAAATATACCAAGAAAATGATGCATAAGTCATGAAAAATGAAGGGTTGAGCAAGGGTAGTTAGGCCAAATGAGCCCAAAATGTTACCAAATTTGGGGCTCATCATCACCCCCCAGCTAAAATGATTGCTCATCCTTGAGCAACTAATCCAGCTCCTCATCCTTCATTGCCTTCACTGCCACCCTCACATCCCAGGCTTCTGCAGTAGTGTCCTCCTCACTGATATGGAACCCAGCCTTTCTTTCCACCTCTTCCCACTGTTCATGCTCATCTTTTTCTGTGCTGCCTTCCATCAATCCTAACAGCAGAGGTGGGCTTAGCTTGAGGCCAATCCAGCTGGCCTGGAGGTTCTGAATGGATTTCTTATAGAGGGGCACCCGTACTAGAGCTTCCCTCATTCGAGTTGGAGTGTGATATTCCCTGATTTTTAGACTGTGGGCCAATGTGTTCCATCTGTGGGTGCAAGCTTGAACACAGTTGTCCCTTAATAGTCGCTCCATATCCTCGAAATGCGCTATGGCCTGGGCCTGCTGATCCATATATTTCAATGAAGCTTGAGGGTCGGTGGATAAGTGTAGGTGTGCCGATATTAATGCAGTTGGATCCCCTGGCTCTGCTCTAATTAGTAATGGCTCATTCAGCTCTCGGTTCATGACCTCTTTAACTTCTGCTGCTCTCGTGTCTTCATGGTTCATCCATGAGGCAAATGCCATTAACTCCATATCCCCTAAGATCGTGTTGGGATCCCATGAAGTCACATTAGGAAGGGCCAAATTATGGAGATAAAACTCCGATAGTTTGGCCTTATCCTCTGATGAACTGGTATTGCATAACTCTGTGAATTGCTGCGGGTCTTGGAGTTGGGAGATACCCCTTTGTGCTAATGCGTTAATCTAAAATTGTAGCCATTGGTCTCTTAGGTACAGGCCATAGGATTTGGCCGGCTATCTGCATTGTATAGCATCCATGGCCCAACTGGCCATGCAGGCCAATTGTGCCTCTTTTTGCTGCAACTGCTGTTTGAGAGCTTGTACCTCGATTTGTGCTTGCAGCTCTTTTTCCTGTAGATGCGAGGTTGGCTCCCCAAGACTGACTTGCAGTCCTTCTCTACCTTGCTGTTCTGCTGTGATGTCCCCTGAGGATGTGCCCTTTCCTTTCTTCAGTTCCTGTAGCTGCAGTCTCAATTTTTCATTCTCTTCCTGTAGGAACACCCGTTGGCAATTTGCCACATGTTTGGCCATAGCTAATTCCTTTCGTGCCTCCTTGATTTGTTCCTCCAAGGGGCCTATA
The DNA here is from genome assembly GCA_031772625.1 of Pinus tabuliformis. Taxonomy (NCBI): domain Eukaryota; kingdom Viridiplantae; phylum Streptophyta; class Pinopsida; order Pinales; family Pinaceae; genus Pinus; species Pinus tabuliformis. Next base: position 1,282,122,496 of record CM062818.1, on the reverse strand, counting down.
TCTGCCACGCCTTTTGATTTAGCTATTTTCATCCACGTGTGCGTTCTCACTCTTTCTTCTTCCAATGCAAAGAAAAGTGGCACAGTGAATTTCTGTGGTATAATCTTTCCAGCTTCTAAGAAATTATAGTATGAGCTTAGACTTGGCTGGGGACTAGTTTCTGAAATATGCTCTTTCTCTTCTTATCTCGGTGGCTCTGCTTCGTCTTCCCTCGGTGGTGATGAGGGTGCTTCTCCCTCCATCCTCTCTGTCTCCTTAAGCCGGGCTAAGGTTTCCTGTAGAGCAGCCTCAGCATCCTGTAGCCGGGCTTCTCAAGCCAACCTGTCCATTCTCTCCTTCCAAGTAGTTATTTTCGGGCTCCCCCTCTCATAGGTGACTGATATCTTTGAGGGGGACCTCTCCCTGGGCGAAGTAGGGGTATCCTCTATAGTAATTGGGCTACTGGACGGAGGTTGTGGCCTGCTTGTTTTTATTCTTACACTTCTCCGGGCTTTAAAATACAGAGGGATCTCCCTCTTTCTCTTTTCCTTCGGCTTAGGGGGTGTACTGAGGGCGGCCAGCACGGCGGCTGCCTCCCTTTCAAGAATTTCGGCTCTTTTTTCCTTTGGTTTTCCTTTCTCAGGGCTTCCTGTAGAAGGCCCTGTTTCAGCTGATTTTTGGCTTCCTGTAGAAGCCGTTTTTGGTTTTCCTGTAGAAACAGGTGGCACCGTTTTAGCCTGTTTTGCTGAGTGTGTTTTGCTTTTTGACTTGGTCGAGGCTGCTGTCGAGGTGCCTTTACTGACGTGGACTGGCTCAGTCCTGTTCACTCTACTTTGTAATCTTTTTTCTCTGGGCGTTAATACGGATTTGTCATCCTTCTCTTTGGCAACCTTTTTCTCTTGTTTCTCCTTTTTCTCTTTCTTCGGTGCCTTGGCCGTGGGTTCTTGGCCTTTTCCTTTCTTCTCTGGTGGTACTGACTCCTTTTCCTCGCTGCTGGAGGAACCAAGCTCTTCAGTCAACATTTTTATATCGCCATCCTTAGTCAGATTTCGGAAGGCTTCCCACGAGAGAGGGACTTTGAATGTGTGGAGTGCATCCTCCACGAGGAGCTTAATGAGCCCGTGATGAGCTACCTGGTCTGGTGTGCCCTCTCGTAATTTAGTGGCACATTCAATCATAGACTGTAGGAGGAAGTAGGGAATACTTAGTTTGCTTTCTGCAGGTAGGTCCATCTGATGCCTTAATTCTGTGAGTAGTCGGAAATGGTACCCATACACAATGCTGAACTGTCCCTTGCACGTTATGTATTTCATTATTTGGAGACTGACCTCGCTCCAAAGTGGTAGTAAGCTAGTTCTGCGAACCCCGTTCTTATCCTCTGAGAATTGCTCCTCTGGTGGAAAGAATTCCTTTTTAGCCTTCTGGCCTAATTTCCTCTCCTCCTTGTCCCACGGTACCCCCAGTGGGAGCTCAGTGACTCGGCTGATGAACTGTGGGGTGAGTCTGAGACTCAAACCCCTGAAATTGATGGTGGCCAGCGTTTTCGATTTTGGCTTCAGAGCTCGCAAGAACTCCTTTGCCACCTCATCATCATACCCTTGAAGTTTGTCGCAGAACGACATCCATTGCGCACGAGTGAACAGCTCTACCACCTCAGGGTTCTCCCTTAGTTTCTTTGAGTCGGTCGGTTCTTTTCTGATGAATCCACCCGGCATGGTGAAAACCTGCTCTGTTAGCTGGAGGTGGTGGGTGCGTATCAAAAACTAGCCTTTTGGGACAGAGCGTAGAACTACGCCTCTGCCACGCACACAATTCGCGAAGACTATCCATAGATGAGCCTTAAAAATCACATCCTGTAGAAAACTCCTCATATACTTCGACGACAATTCATGTAAAAGGAAGACGACGCTTACAATTTTATGACCAGACTGTAGTTTTACGTTCTTGAGAACGTCGACTCTGCCACCCTCGAAACCAATTGCATGGGAGGAACAGGTTCAGGCTTACCTTTTCCAATTCGCCACCTTTGACGTGAAGAGACCAATTTTCCTCGTGGCAGTGAGCTTCCTGTAGCGTAACTTTCCTGTAGAAGTAGCGCACGGGTTCTGGAGAGCACTGCAGTGGTTCTGCGCCTTCTGTGCCACTACCAGACGTTTGAACAAGCTGAAGACTTGGATTAACGAGCTTCAGAAAAATTCAGACGCTCACTCGACTTCAAAATGGTTGATGATAAATGCGTGGGGTGGCGATCTAGCCGATGGATTTGAATCCCGGCGGAATTCGTGGCGCGGGGGTGAGCTGTCCCTGTCGGACCGTTGGACGACGTCACCTAATCATTCCACTGCAAATTTCCCTGACTGCCGCATCATTCTCCGCAGATCCGCCGCCGTAATTTCTGTTAAAATGCCGCTTCTCCCCGACTGGACACTTCTCACGTGTCTGTTACCTGTTTTGCTTGCCACGATCGCCACTTTCCAAATCCGACTAGACCAGCTGACTGGTCATCATGGCCAGTTGAATGGCCATTCGACTGCTCAACCCATTCATTCTCACGCTTGCAAACATTTCATAGCATTATTCATGTAATTTGAACGAAAGAAGGGTGAGGCACTTACCTGTGTGGCCGCGACATGATTTCCAGGTTTATGGACGATGGTGATTGGATTTTCTTGTTGCTGCTTCGTGCACAGGCACGGGGGTTCTTCCTCGCAGGCTGCTGCTGGCTACGGAGCTTATTACCTAGCTGCGGATGGTGCATGTGCCCGCTCGATGTTCTGCAGGCGTTTTGATAGTGTACACTCCAGCTGGCTGAACTGCTACAGGATTCCTGTAGGATGTCCTGTAGCAGTTTTTCCTCCTCGGGTGCATGCTGAACGGTGAAGACGGTGGCATCACGATCATGATCGCAGGGCCCTCAGATGGCTTTGATAAATATTGCATGGTATCTCTGCATCTTCTTTCCATTTGAGAATCGCTTCCTCTGATAATTCGGTGTTCTGATTTGACTGTGCAGGTATTTTCCATTGCATGGCAACTGGGGTGGTAGAAGGAGGTGACAGCAGTGCGTGATGGCGAAAAGAGTAGCTTGCATGCCTCCATGCCTGACCTCGGGCGTTAGATCTCCTCACACAGTCAATTCTGGGCCGTCCCGAGCTTCTACAGGAAGTTTCCTGTAGAAATACAGGACTTCCTGTAGAAAGTCCTGTAGCTTCCTGTAGGAGGCTAAACTGTGATCAAATCGTGCCCAGACCTTGGAAGAGATGAGTGTTTCTGGAGGGAGTGCTGGTGAGGTCACCTGGTAACATCGTAGGGACCCTTGTCTTTGAATTTTGGGCCTCCTTTCCTGCATGGAATACCTGCAACCTGCATGCATTGCCACATTGTGAACTTGCTTTACCTATTTTTTTCTTTTTATTTATTGTTTTTTTTTTTTTTTTTTGAAAGACAGCAGGGGCGCCTCAATGAGGTTTTCACCCTTACCATCTGCCTTGAGCACCTCAGAGAGGTTTTCACCCAAGGATTTTTATTTTCTCTCCTCTTTTTTTTTTTTGAAAGACAGCAGGGGCGCCTCAATGAGGTTTTCACCCTTACCATCTGCCTTGAGCGCCTCAGAAAGGTTTTCACCCAAGGATCTTTTTTTTTTTTTTGAGATCTTCAGGGTATGCCCAAAACAGAGGCAGAACCCTTCTCGATGACCAGCACTGACTTTTCCACAGTTTTGATGAATTCTTGCCTTGACAGAGGCTTTCTGTAGATCTTCAACCGATGCCCATTGACAAGCATAGGGATGGCCTCCTCATCAATGGTCCGAATAAGAACAGATCCATTGTCATTACATTTTTCCACTACATATGGTCCCAGCCGTCTGGTTCTCAGCTTTCCCTTGAAATCTTTATGCCTGGAATCATACAACAACGCCCAATCTCCCGGCTGAAATTGCTTGTCATTGAGGTGTTGGTCATGCCACACCTTCCTCTGAAGTTGAACCACTTCTGAGTGAAGAAGGGCCTGCATTCGGTGCTCGTCCAATCCATTCAGCTGCAATAACCTTTCTTGTTGGGCATGGCTGAGATCTAGGTCCAGCTGAGCTGCCATCCTCAAAGTGTTGTACTCAAATTCAATTGATAGCAAAGCTCTCTTCCCATAGACCAGCTCCTAAGGTGTGAAGCCGGTTGTGGTCTTCCAAGTGGTGTTGTAAGCCCATGTGGTCTCAACCAGGCGATCTGCCCAATCTTTCCTGCTGCTGCTCACCACCTTAGTCAAGATCCCTTCCAATGCTCTATTGGTGACTTCCACCTGCCCATTTGCTTGAGGATGATAGGGGGTGGAAGTCCTATGCTTGATTTTGTGATGAGCTAGCAGGTCTTCAATCAAATTGGAGGTGAACTGGCTTCCTTGATCGGTGACTAACTCTCTTGGGTAGCCAAATTTGTAGAAGATGTTTTCTCTTAAGAACTCAGCCACCTTTTCTTCTGTCGCTGCTTTGATTTCCTTGGTTTCTGCCCACTTCGTCAGGTAGTCTGTGCACACAATGATGTAAGACCTTTGCCTCGAAGGAGGATTGATTGGACCCACAAAGTCCATACCCCACTTCTCAAATGGCTCAAGAGTCACTTGAGGTTGGAGAGGCATTTCATCCCTTGGAGTCGGTTTCCCCATCCTTTGGCATCGGTCACACTGGCTGATATATCTTCTGACATCTTGATGAAACGTGGGCCAATAGTAGCCTGCTTGTAGGATTTTGAAGGCAGTTCTCTTTGCTGCAAAATGTCCTCCACAAGGCCCATCATGACAGGTGAGGAGGATATCAAAGATTTCCTCCTCCCTTACACAACGCCTTAAGATCTAATCAGGGCCAAGCTTGAACAGGTTGCCCCCGATCCAAGTGAATGAGGCACTTTTTCTGACGATTCTGCTCTTCTCTCTTGAGGATAGGTGCAGAGGGAACTGTGCTGAAACAAGGTAGTTTGCTATATCAGCAAACCATGGAGAGAGTACTGAAATAGCAAACAGATGTTCATCGGGCATCTGGTCATCCACTGTTCCATCCTCATCTGCAGATAAATCCAATCTAGACAAAAAGTCAGCAACAACATTTTCTTTACCTGGTTTGTCAACGATAGTCAAATCAAACTGCTGCAAAAAAAGTAACCATCTAATAATACGAGCATTCACATCTGGTTTATTCATTAAGTATCTAATTGCAGCATGATCAGTATGTACAAATGTTTGATAGCCGGTGATATAATGTTGGAACTTGTTCAGTGCATGGACCACGGCCAAGAATTCTTTCTCAGTTACAGTGTAGTTCAGTTCTGCCTTTGATAAGTTTTTGCTGACAAAGTAGATGGCATATGGAAGTTTTTGTTCGACTTGTCCTAAGGCTGCCCCTATGGCTTTGTTCGAGGCATCAGTGTGGATGTGGAAAGGTAGGGCCCAGTTTGGACCTCTCAAGATTGGGGCGAACACCAACTTGTCCTTTAATTCATTCAGAGCCTTCTGACAATTGTCAGTCCATTTAAACTCCACATCTTTTGCCAAGAGGCCAAAAAATGGCGAGGCTAGCTTGCTGAAGTCTTTAATGAATCTCCTATAATACCCGGCTAATCCTAAGAAAATTCGAACATCTCTTACCTTCTGAGGAGGTGGAACCTTCTTGATAAGAGCAATTTTGTTAGGATCCACTTGTAACCCTTGGCAAGAAATGGTATGGCCCAGCACGGTCCCTTCAGTCATCAAGAATTCACACTTTTCAGGACTAAGGGACAGGTTCATCTCAATGCACTTGGTTAGGAATTTTCCCAGATTGGACAATGCTTCCTGGAAGTTGGACCCATAAGGAGTGAAGTCATCCATGTAGATTTCCACCGAATCATGGACCAGCTCAGAAAAGATGCTCAAGACGGCTCTCTGGAAGGTGGCAGGAGCATTGCATAGTCCAAAGGGAAGAACTCGGTAAGCAAAGGTACCCCAAGGACAAGTGAAGGTGGTATTATCTTGGTCTTCCAAGCTGATTTGGATCTGGTTATACCCGCTAAACCCATCCAGGAAAGAGAAAAACTTCTTTCCTGCCAGTCCATCCAACACTTGATCTATGAAAGGTAGAGGAAAATGGTCTTTCTTGGTAGCTTTGTTCAGTTCTCGGTAGTCCACACAGATTCTCCACTTCCCATTTTTCTTGGGAACCAACACCAGAGGGGACACCCATTTGCTATCTGAGATGGGGTAAATGAATCCGGCATCCAATAGTTTCTGCAATTCTTCCTTGACGATGTCCTTAAGGGCTGGATTCATTCTCCTCTGGGGTTGCCTAACTGGTTTACAATCCTCTTTGATGTAGATGTGATGGGTACAGACCGAAGGATGGACTCCTTTCATCTCCTTATAGCTCCAAGCAAAAGCATCTAGATGACTGGCCAACAGACTACATAGCTCCTTTTCCTGGGAAGGAGATAGGGAGGAGCTGATCTTTAACGTTCTCTCAGGGCCGAACTCCACACTTTTGACTCTGGGAGTGACAGGGTTGGTCACACAAAGGTCCACTAAGGTGCTGGCTTGGGCATCCTCCACTAATTCCTCTAAGGATAATGCACTGGGAGGTGGATTCTGGATCAAGGTCTCAATCAAATCATCCTCGGTTGGGGGGTCTCCCCTAGTGGTGTCTAGGGTGCACAAAGGTGCTGAGTACACCTCATCCTCTTCTCCTTCCTCCAACCAAAGTGGTAAGTCATGCTCTAATGAGGGTTGGGCAGGAGGGTACAGGACTAGCTGCTTGGACATAGGACCACTTTTGATGGTCATGTTTCCTGCACGACAGCTTATGTAAGCATCAGCAGTGGCTAACCAAGGCCTTCCCAAAATAAGAGGGTATCCGGTAAGCTTTGCCTTTGGTTGCTGAACCAAGAAATCTGTAGGGTATTCCCAAGAGTCAACAGAGACCAAGACATCCTCTACAATCCCTTCGGGAGTCACGGTGGAGCGATCTACTAGTTGTAGGACTGTCGAGGTCTTTCTCAAGGAACCCTGAAGGTTGAGTTTGAGCATGGTATCTCTGGTCATCACATTAATGGCAGCCCCCAAATCAATCAATGTGTGAGGTATGATGGTGCCATTGATGTGGACATCAACTATAGGACTCCCAGGATCCAAATACTTTGGGCAGATGACTTGTCCCAACATAATATCAGACAGTTGTCCTATGACATTGATGGTTGAAGCATCTCTCTTTCGCCTGTCTAGGTGTCTAAAACACTTTTCCTTAACCAGTTTGTTGTATATCGGTACATCTTTGATGGCTTGGAGAAGTGGTATTTTCACACACAACTGTTTGAGCTCTCCCAGAAGCTCATCCTCCTCTGGATTGGGTTGTGTGGTGGCTGTTAGTCTCTCAGGAAAGGGTGGAATGGCCTTTGGTTCACTTTCCTGTTTATCTTCCTCGTCCTCTAGGGGGGGAGGTTGGCGATCTGGAAGAGTCTTTCCAGATCACAGATTGATCTCCTGGATCTCCACAGCATAGGTAGGGCATGATGTTTCCCCAGTATATACCTGTTGGGCCTGTCTGTTGTTGGGGTTCGGGTTCGGTTGAGCAGGCATTTGAGGTTGCCTTGGAGGAGCAGGAGGTAATGGTTGTGGTTGAACTGGTGGTGGAGGCAAAATGGCGGGAGGAGTATTGTACTGGGGCCTCCACCCCGATTGAGGTGCATTCTACTGAGGCTGTGGCTGGGCATGTGAGTGAAACGAATGAGTAGTGGGCTGAGTATGGTGCTGAGGTGGGTAAGACCATGGAGGAGGCATAGACCAGGAAGAATGAACAGGGGGTCCCCAGGAAGGCATAGGAGTGGATTGGTTGGGGTTGTAATAAGCTTGGGGTGTCCCTTGCATCCCCTGCTGGTAAGGTCTAGGTCCTTGTGGCCTCCTTTGGTTGAGGAAATAGAGAGGTTCAGTGGGTGCTTCTGTCCCTTGGTATATGGCTTTAAGCCCAGGTAAGGTTGGACATTGGTTTGTGGGGTGGTCCTCCTCACAAACAAAACATACTTAAACCGAATGTAATGGGCATTCGTTCTTAGGGTGTTTCCTTGTACACCTAGGGCAGAAGATAGCCAAGGCCCTCTCAGCTTCTTCTTTCTTCTGCTGGATTCGGAATGTATCAAGTTGCATGGCAATGGTCTGTCTCACCTCACTCTTGAGGTCCTCTAATTGATTTGCAAACTCATGTTTAGAGAAAGGAATACCAGCTGAGAGGAGGTTTCCTCTACCTCTTTTTTGGGCTGCCCTAGAGTGGTTTCTAAACACAGTCTTTATGTCCTCATAAGGTATTTAGTAAATATCTCCTCTAGCTAGCATGTGAAGGGTATCTAAGATGTCTTCAGGGACTCCTCGGAGCAGAACCAACTTGAGGGATTCAGGGTCAAGTGTGCACCTGGACCGTTTATAGCTAAGTTGGAACCTTTCCTCGTAATCCTCTAAGGACTCATCATTCCCCATGGTCATCCGAAATATTTCTCCCTTGGTTTCCTTAGACCTACAGTAGTCCCGGTATTTGGTATTGAAAGCTTGCTGCATCTGAGCCCAAGTAGTGATACTGTTCCCAGGTAAGCCCATGAACCAGCGTAATGCTGCATCCTTAAGGGTTGAGGGGAAGAGTTTCAATTTCTGCTCATCTTCAGTATAGTCATAGGTTCGACAAAGGACAACAAACTCAAACAGGAAGGTATCAGGGTCCTCAGTAGTCAGTCCATGGAAGTGAGGTAAAGCAGAAGGGCTTATGTTTTTCATTTTCATGTCTCCATTGGTCTCTCGGATGGGGAAGGCACCTTCTATTCTCTCATCTTCTCCCCTATGGTCAGCCATGGCTTCAGATGGAGTGTTCTCTAACTCTTCTTCTGCTATAGGATCTTCGTATACCTCAGGAGGTTCACCTATAGGTTCTTCTGGATCACTGTCACCAAAGAAGAGAGAAGGGTGACTCAGTGATGTGGTGGGGGTGTTGGGTAGGAATTTGCCTATTTTATCTCGATTCCTACGAGGCATGAAATGGAAAGACTTTTGATTGCTTTTGTTTTTTTCTCTGGTACCTGCAAAAACTGAAACAGATTGAACTACAACTAACTATCTTGCTGAAATGAAAATGTAGAATTGAAATGAAAGCAGGAAAGAACTAATCTATTTCGCTCAAATGAAATTGCAGGAATTGAAATGCTAGTCTACGCTTGCAGAATTGAAATTCTAATCTACGCTTGCAAAAATGAAATTGCGGAATTGAAATGTTAATCTATGAAAGCAGGAAATGTCTATGCTACTTTTGCAGAATGGAAATGAAATAAACTACTGAGCATAAGGCGAGAGTAGGAAAATAGAAGAAAAGCAACAATCACTAATACTCTGACGCTTCCCCGGCAACGGCGCCAAAAAGATGGTGGGCTCCAGTATTGTAGCAATAATGCTACAACTCTTGGAGCTTCCTTCTCTAATTTTATCCACCCGGTAGTTCGTAACAAACTTGGAAGCGACGGTGCTGTATGCACAAGTACTAGCTCTTGCCACAGCTATCACTTGGTCAGCTGGCACAAGTCCGCTAGGGGCTCAAGCCAACTTCTATGAGCTCTTAGAAGAAGCTTTTTAACCGATGAACGAAAGCTAACTCAAAGGAGACTAACCTACTTGCAGAACGGAACTGAAAGCCAACAAGAAACACAAACCCTAGCAAACCTTAATTCTACCAGCTAGTCCTATTGATGCAAAGGTGAGAATGCAAACTACTGAAAGTGATGCCATTAATTCTATTAAGGTGAGATGCATGTGTCTAGACTACTCTTATCTGAAGAAAACATATTTTTGTATTTTTGTTCAAGTTGTTGGAATTATTATGCATGTGCTTCTAGCTGGGTCTTTACTGTGCAGGGGTAGGTCAAGGGGAGAAATGCTCGGAAGAGGTCAGGAAGGCTCAGAGAGGGTCTAAGGAGTCCCTGACATCCTTTCAGAGAGTTTCACAAAGTTTGGATGCCAAGCAACCGTGTTTATGAGCTTCTACAGGAAGTCTGCAGGGGTTCTACAGGATGTTCAGAATTTCTACAGTAATTCCTACAGGATGTCCTATAATCGGATTTTTGGGTGATGGGTGAGTGGAAGAGGCTGCATGGATGGATAGGGAGGTAGGAGAGGGGTCTGTAATGACTTAGTGACAGAGAGAGGAGATGAAGAGGGGGTGTGCTAAACTAGGTTGTCTTAAAGAGGGTAGAGGGAATGGAAGGCCGAAAAGGTAGAATAACGAGGGTGATAGAATGTTTGAGAGAAAGGGGGTCTAATTGGGCGATGAGTAGTTGGCCTGGGCACGGCTTTGAAGGATAAGAGAGTGAGGGAGTAGTACTGCACAGTGTAAACGAAACAAATCATCCACGTCCTGCACTTAACCGAAATATCATTAACCTATTCTAGCTGTTTAACAAAACCAAAGAACAGCAATGTTATTTCTAAGGAAAATCATGCATGTTACTGAAGCAAAGAGTCATTCCACTAGGTCTGAATGCATGGACACTTCTACAAACGAAAATATTGCATCAAAGATTGCATGAACATGTAAAGCAATGTTCTTGGTGGGTGGCACCGTCTGCAATTCCAGCCCCTAAACAGAGGTGAAAATGAGTGTGCAATCAACCCTTTTTTGGAGCTCTTATTACCTCCAATCTCTTTACTCTATTCTAAAACTGTTGAAGCAACTCTGTCTCATAAAACTAACCTACTTCACCACACCAAGAAATCTAGCTCAGCAAACTACGTTTCCAAATGCATGTAAAGGAAAAGAACAAAAACACGATGCTGAAAGAAAGATAACAATACAAAGGAAGGAGGCCTTAGGCTCTCAGGTTGGGCCCAACCCCGAGAGCTATGGCTCCTTTAAGAACTCAGAACTGAACTCAAATCTGCCTGCTTTCCATTAAAAGATGATAATCATAAGTCACATGACATGCCAAAAATGGCTTACAAAAGAGAAAAACAGAGCTACAGCTCGTAATCCAGAATGTGCAACAAGGTTTCAAAAGTCCTTTTCGAAGGCTACAGCCTCATCATTTATACATTACGAGGTCCCAAGCTGGCCTCCTAAATCAGTGGAATTTGGCTGACCAAACTAGGAGTGAACTGCTGCTTCCTCAAAATCCGTTTGGCTGCCTTCTAACTCGGTGGTGGTGGCTGTTGGAACTCAGAGTTGGAGGTGAAGATCACGAGGAAGGCCATTCAATGCTGTGGACAACCTTCCTACAAAATCTCAATCCCATCTTGGTTGTCTCCTAGCCCACATCTGCATGGTTTTGCTCCATTAATTGTCAAAAAACCTGAAATAAACACGTGTTAGCCACCTAGGAATAGTGACTGCCCTCATTCGTAAAAATGACATAAATATACCAAGAAAATGATGCATAAGTCATGAAAAATGAAGGGTTGAGCAAGGGTAGTTAGGCCAAATGAGCCCAAAATGTTACCAAATTTGGGGCTCATCAATTACCAGCCAATAATGTAAGCTATTAACAGACGCGAGAGGAATCACCGATAATGATAATGACCCTCAAGGTACTACAGTACAATTCACGTGGTGTGAATATATGATCCAATGTTGAACACCACACAAAATCTTTCGATCGAAGGCCATTGATGTAAACCTGTGGCCGAAAGTGAGAAACTTGTCATTGAGGCATGCAAGCTTCAAAGTACTGAAAGGGTTGTTTTTAAGTCAACTTCTTGGATAATGAGTTGATGTCGACAAGAAGTGACCCGTTGTAGGAGGGCCTTAATGTATCCCACATCTAAGACAGGAAACGGAGCAAATGATTTTCTGGAGGTGAAAAAGATCTGATGATACGAGGCTCGGGAATGGCAGTCATGAAAAATGGAGGGCGAAGGTATTGCAACGGATGAGGCATTAACTAGATGGTGAATTCTCTGAATGACTTATCTTGAACATATTGGTGACACTGAGATGGATTGGTAGCGTTAACCCCAAAAGATGGATGGTATGGAGGACCAATGGTGATATGACCAGTGAATGGAATAACACATCCCAACTCAATCATGGTGATGGAGTGAAAGTGTCATGTTCAAGAGCGACCTGCTACCAATAAAATTCTTCAAGTTTTCTTCCCTTTTTCCCTAGTCATTGCTGACCAGTACCTCTTTATTTTTGTCAAGCTTGAGGAGGATAACATATGCTTGTTCTATAATTTTCCCTTCGGGCAAACCTGTCGCTATGTTTTAGCGAGCCTAGCGACAGTGAAACTCGTTCTTGTCTGGGTGGACAAGTTTGTCGCTATTGTTTTAACGAGTTTAATGACAAGGATAACTCAATCCTTTTCATGTTTAGAGAGTTAAAAAGGGACGAAAAGGAAACTCCAATAGTTCATTTTCGTAGCATAATCCCTTGAGTCCAAAAAAGACTAAAATAATATGCAAGGGATGAATTTTCGATCGCTTTAGCGAGCCGAAAAAGATAAGCGCTCGATCTTTTTGTGGGATAATCCCTCAGGTCCAAAAAGATTAAAATGTACAGGAGGGATGGTGCTTCCCCTTACTTTAACGAGCTAGAAAGGCCAATAGCTCGACAATATTTTCATATTTAATGAGTCTAAAAAGATTTTAAAGGAGACTCGTTTTTGAGGAATGAGTGGAATTTTAGGGTAGCAACTGGTTCTCGGTGAGCTTGGAACTTCTCAAAACATGGTGATGTGAAGAGGGTGGCTAACAGGACCACTCATTGCAGCTGTTCCTCAAAAAAGGTAAGCAATCAAGTGGAAGCGTATGATCGGCCAAAAGAATGGAGGTGATGGCAGAAACAAAACCAAGATTCAAAAGGTTGATAGTAGGGCGATCACAAAGGTTATTTACCAAGGGTGGATTCATTTTTTAACGAGCTTGAACTAGGAGAAAATATGCTCAGTGGCAGGTTTATTTTTTGACGAGCTTGAACCTTGCGGAAACATTGCTCATTTGACAGGTTCATTTTTAAACGAGCTTGAACCTTGCGAAAGCATTGCTCATTAGCAGTCAAAGATGTCCCTCATTGGTAGGTTCATTTTTTAGTGAGCTTGAACTCTATGATAACATATGCTCAACTTCCTTTTTATGTAAGCTAGAAATGACCAAACTAAGAAGCTAGAGAAAATAGAAAGCTAAGGAACTACTGAGGTTAGGTAGGATGGTTTTGTCTTCTGTTTAGACAAAACACTCCCTTTTCTTCGTCCACAATGCAGACAAAGGTGAATGGTGGATCATAACAATCACCTAACCTAAGAAGTTGAAACTAAAAAGTTAAAAAATCTAAAAAGATAAGAAATGAAATTGGTCTTTTTTCGCTTGCATAAAAAGGGTTGCATGCCCCCAGGCATCGAGAAAAGGAGAATCTCCAGTAACCATATGGAAATCACCATGGTTAAGCAAGATTGTTTCATCTGTAGAGCAAATAAAACATTTCCTTGGCTTTGTATGCACCACAGACAAAGGTGAATGGTGTGTTAGACCAATCACTTAACTTACAGGGAAATTCATATGGTAGGATGGTTTTGTCTATAGTGTAGACAAAACACTTCCTTGGCTTTTTCCATAGAGTCGACAAAAGTGAGTGGTGTGGGTTAGCACTTCCAATCACATAACCTACAAGGAAACCTATTTTTCAGCTGGGTTTGTCTGCTGAAGCAGACCAGGGAGCATGCCCCCTAAGCTTCATTACATTCACTGGACTACTCGCCACAATCAGGTGGATGGAATGAAGGTTGAAGAGACATTTTCGATGCAAAGAGACCATTTAGGGATGATGTTTGACTTAGCTCTTTGTTTGAACCAAGAAATGAAAGTTGGTCATAAGATGGACAATTTTTCCTTCATGTGGGAAACACATCACTTGAAAGAGTGTGGAAACAATACCTTCCATGCTATAAACATGGTCATGTCCAAGGAGTAGATTGTAATCTAATGGTCCCTGGACTACCATCATGTTCAAGTGAACGGTTTTCCTTTTCAAAGTTATCAGCAACTTCGGAAGGATCCCTAACGATTGTCTGGTTCCTTTGTTAAAGCCTGACAGATTTTGTGTAACAGGCATAAGCGATGGCGAACCAAGAGATTTCCAAGCAGTTGAGGAAAGGATACTCACTGAAGCCCCTTCAACTATGATAGTCCTAGACACGATCATTTTGTAAAATTGTACTATGATCCGGAATGGTACATCAGATGGAAGGCAGGGTCTTGCTAGTTGATTCCAATCGAAGGAAACGACTAGACTGCTTGGAGGGGGTTCGCCACCCAGGCCTAGAAAATTGATTGCTACAAAGATTCTATGGGGCTTGGGGGCAACACCTTGCGATGATCCACACTATCAAAAAGGTCAGAGTTCTTCTTAATCTTTGATGATGTAGAAGATATCATATGATAGGTTTCCACTGTGGCCACTTTCACCAGATTACTTGGAGGTGAGAGGGAAAAAGTACCCATTAAGGATGGGTCTTTTAGGAGACCTACTCCGACATTTTGAAGCGATTAATAACTTCCATGGATTAATGGAATGCTTCCAGTAGCTTGTGAACTGTTGGGGAAAAAGGTTAGTTGGTCAATGATTGTAATTCCGCCCTAGAAGGGAAATGAAATCTTTCTAAAATATGTTGACACAACAGCAGCCATAGCATAAATCCATGGCCTTCCCAGTAAGATATTGTAGTCAAGGTTTCCATCGATGACCTCAACTTCAATTTCTACTGTCTTGCCCCCCAGTTCAACTTGCAAGTTACTTAAAATCCCATATGGCATGTATGTTCTTCCATCGAATTCTTTTAATGTCGTTGATGATCAAGACAAGAGTGGTGAACCTAAAGTTTTCCTGCAACTCATTGACATAATACAGGTAGATGCTCCCTCATCAATGATTGTTCGATGAACATTTTTTTGAGGGATTTTACCTGTATAAGGAATGTGAGTTGGGCCGGTAACTGAGGTTTGTATCCTTTATAGTTAAAGGCCACAAGATTTGAATCCATTGGGTCAATCCCACCTATTGCTAACAACAAAGCCTACTTTTGGGAGGGGCAATTATACAGTACTTCAAGTGTCGACATAGCAGATGGTGATTGAGCCAGATCCTCCACTATATTATAATTCTGTGCTGCTCGGGAATGAGGATTAAATGTCGATTCATGTACTACTCCCTTTGGCGGCTTTATAGTTAATTTAGGAATGATGGGCGGAACAACTTCATGGGAAGTTGTTGTCGAACTACTAGGTTGATCTGTAGCATTGTCGTTCGATGACTGTGGATTCCCATAATATTTATTCCTTGTTGATATCAAAGCATCATTTTGCTGTTTTGAGATGGATAGCATAAGCACTTGGGATGGGGAAGCATGATCGATAGCAACCAGATTAGTTTCTGGGTTCAGAAATGGATCAGTCAACATCACTGAGGTACTTTAAGTCTTTAAAAATTTCGCAACCTCAGCTCTATGTGGACAATATTTCGTCCAATGCTCCTTGTTACATATGAAACACGGTTGAATAGGTTTCTTTCGCCCAGTAGGGTTTTCAGAAGATTTTTCAGGAGTTGAATTCTCCTGTTTCTTCTTATTATTTTTCCTTTTTTTCTTGCCCTTTGGTTGCTTTGGATCCTTTCCCTTGTCAGATGACATGGCATTAATCTTCGAGGCAAGAGGTTTGTCATTTTCTTTTTGAATGGAAACTACAAGGGCTTTACCAGATGGAGCCTTTCCGATTTGCATACTTGAGGTACCGATCACGCCATCACCGGCATGAGAGTCCCTGTTTGATTTAAGAGGGGGAGGAATGAAAAATTCTAGTCTAGGAGCGTCAGGAAATTTGTCGTAGAGCATGTCAGACTGAGTATAGATCAAGTCTAAATATTGTGCATGGGCAATGACTTGCTCTTCAGTGAAAACTCCTCCCTTTGCCGCATCTTCAGTAATAGAAGGTAATAATGACTTAATAAACCACTCAGCTAGAAGCTGATCAGGAACATATGTCTTTACCATTCGACGATGATGTCACCACTCATGAATATGATCAGATATGTGAGTGGTTGTTGTCTGTTTAAAGTTGGTAAGGATTTTTGTCCCCATTTTGTACCTTATGGGTAACTGAAAGTGGGTTAGAAAAGTAGTGGCAAGGGCACTGAAGTTATTGAACAAAGCTCTAGGCAATTCAATATACCATTTCGTTGTTGGACCAGTTAGCGTTCTCTAAAAAAGGTGAAGCCTAATCGAATCATCATTTAGGTTGTTATATGAGCACCACAAATGAAAATTCATTACATGATTCGATAGATCTTCACCTGGATTTCCATTGAATTTAGGAATATCGGAGGGAAGTTTATGAGGAATCACTAGCCACCAAGGGGCGTATGCAATTGGATCATTCGTCAACTGATTCAAATCTAGTAATTCCAACTGTTGATTCAGGTTTGGCCAAGCATACCCAGGATAAGATGGGATCACCTAAGCAGTAGGTCTTTTGCATACCAGCATAATGTATTTGATGCTGGTAACTTTGATAAGGTTGTTGTACATAACCAATATAGTATGGTTGTTGATAACCATTTTGAAAATGCGGTTGTCCATTACTTACAAAGCCTTGTTGCTTAGGTCCTCGATAAGTTTGCTGGAATTGCGGTTGTTGATATTGTACCAGCCATGGTTGTTGGACCATTTTCTATTGCCCAATATTGGATGATTGACTAAGATGCGCAGTGATAGTACCCGTTTGAGCCTGAGTCATTCCAGGTAAGGAAGCACTAACCTGAGGTTGTGATTGAGCCATAGAGACAAGAGGCTATTGTATTGCAACCTGAGAGACTTGAGGTTGACACACAACAGGCAGTGCTTGTACTTGCGACACAGTCACAATAGCAGGTGTAGTGGGAATATTTGACACAGTTTGGGCTAGTTGCATTGAATATACAACCCTTGGTTGTTGAGGTAGTATTGGTACCCAACCACTGGATGTAATTCTAGTTTGACCTGAATTTTGTTGTGAACTCTCACACGGTTGTTCTCCAAGAGGGAACAATGAAAAAGCATACTGCCCTTCATATGGTGGCAATCTTATGTTCAAAGGATATATCGGTCTTTGAAGACTGGACTGCCGAAATTGATACTGGCATGCAGGATCAATTTACTGAGTTTCAACATAAGAAATGCCATATAGGATTCCGGATGAACAAATAGGAACAAACCATGTTGTTGAAACAGTCCTTGAGTGGACTCCATCTAGTGATTGATAACTAGTTGGGGCAGATGGTATACCGGCAAACATTGTAGGAGTGGAAACAGGAAGTTCTATTGTGGCTGTATCAGATGACATATTCTTAGATGTTGATGGTTTCTCAGACATATTTAGTCTATCCAAAAGATTTCCTAGCGATTCGACAGGAACTTGCGATGAAGAATGTTTAAAAGTACTAAATTCAGGGGTAGAAGGATATAAGTGGATCCCAGTTCCAAAATGTAATGGGGTACTGGATGGAAGATCCTCTACTATCTATTTTATGGCAATCAGTCCAGGTGGAAGAGGTAGACCATCAGGTCCATAAAATATTTCTGGAGCCGAAGAAGGTATAGCTTCTGCAGTAACAGACACTGGAGGGGTGACACTTTATGAATTCTGGAACTCAACTTCCAAATGTTCAGGTAAGTGAACTTCAGTCTCTAGATCAGCTCTAGATGGAGCTGTTTCAGGTATAGAAGTGTTTACTGTTACACTAGGATCAGTTCTAATGTCCTCTTGTAACCGCGGAGCTTCTTCTATAAAGGCAGATGTACCAGAAATGATTGGAGTAACTGCAGTCTCTAATGGTGTTGAAACACCAGTTTCAAATAAATCAGGTGAATTGGACTCAGTTAAGCGAGACCGTTTTGCTCAGAATGGTTTCATCTCCAGAGTCAAAGACGGTTGACTCGCTAGTCTCTGCGAACGACGGGGTTTTTATTGACTTTCTTCCATGATTGCGGATTACTTGATCAACTCAAAATTAAGGGGAAAAATGTTATTCCGTATTAAATAAATTTTAATGATGCTTTAACACAACTTTGATTTTTCAATTTTTAAGAGTCGAGAAAAAGCTAAAGATGACTCTAGTCCCCTTCGATTTTTAATGAGCCTAAAGTGACAAGTGCTCAGATGGACCTTTTCTTTTAAGGAGTCGAAAAGGAACGAAAGTGACTACTCTGGAAATCTAGACAGAGGGATTACCAAACCAATTGCAAAACTGCAATATACACCTTGGTGGTAAATTAAAGAGAAATTACCAAGGACTTATGTACGACAGTCAATCTTCCTGAATGCTGTGTTCAGTGCATTGCGATCAATAGGGCGGCAGACATGACTTCCTATGGATAAAGGATGTAAGCGTATTGTGGTCTCCCAATATATACTCAACGGTACGGGGAGCACAAGTCTGTGCTAGCACTTTTTGTATCAAAGAGGAGGAATCACCCAACCTTCGATGAAAACGATAGTTACTAGATTTTATGACATCGAAACACATCTCTAGCCTAGACCTCTAGATGTGTTGCGTTAGGTTCCAAAGCATTGTTAAGTTCATTGAGATTTATTTTAGAGTTGATCTTGTTTAGAAGTTTTTTTTTCAAGGTTCACTATGTGATGTAGATGTAAAATTATTAAATATGCAATCTAAAATGATAAACAATCGTTGTTTATTTTTTAGCAATGAAAATCCTAGCTACTAAGGAAAGAAGGTTATGATTCTTTCAAACAGAGAGCAAAGAGCACACACTAAATGCACTTTTCCTAAATCAATTTTCGCACACAGTCTACATGCAAATGCAAATGCATGTATTTGTTTTTTCGTTCCCTTTAATGTGAGGAATGTCAAAATAGAAAACTGAGTATAGATCTGAAATATTTTCTTCAAAGTGACATTTCGATTATTTCTTTTCAAAATGAAAGGAATACTAAATGACACTTTCCGATTTCGAATAGAAAGATTCTTTCGACACTTCAAATATTAACAATTCAAATCAAATACATGAAAAAAGGTTCAATTGACTATATAGAGAAGGAAGACTTTACAACACTTCTCTTGTTTGACACAAAACGACAGCTACGACACTTTCACACCAAAACGAAAGTTTGAGTTAAGCAACTTTTTGACTAAGGATCGTAAATGATAGAAAAATACATAAAAACATTTACTAATCCTAATCAATGGAGGCTAAACAATGTAAAGGAAGGAGGCTTCAACAATGAGATACTGATCATAAGCAGCAAAACAACTGAATAGATCTAAAAACAAAGACAAAAAACCCAAATTTCAAGGAGATAAATAGGATTACTTAGTCATCACACCTGTGCTTCACATAAACAGGGATGCATCTCACCTGCTACACATGGGAGTTGCGATGCATACTGGCTTCCAGTGATAGACAGTGCGATGGGCCAGGGAGAAAAACTGAGGTGGGTTTTTGCTCAAATTTGCAGTTGAGTTCAGTGATTTAAGCTGAGCTGTGATGGACAGTAAAAAGCAAGGTACAGGGGTATGATCTTGGGAGGTTATTGAGCTACGACAAGGGCGTTTAGAATGCTTGTAAGTTAGATGTTCAGTTCATAAAATAACCCAAAGATTGACTGAAGCAGCATTCATCTACTTTGAAATTGCATAGCAAGAGCAGTTCGAAGGTTATCTGGCTAACTTCAAGATCTGTTTGTAGTTTATAAGGCAAACAACAATAACAAACAAACAAACTATTCGCTCCCCAGTGGAGTCGCCATTTTGTTTCCGAGAAAACTAGTGTCTTTTCGATCTGCTAGTCCCACTAAGATTGGTAGCTATCTTAGAAACAAACAATCAAAGCAATTTGCAATTTCCTTTATGTATGATAGATAAGAGAGAAGCAAAGGGACCAACCTGGATCTTCTGCTTGACTCCTTGCTTGATTTCTCTCCCCCTTGATAGAGCTTGCAACTCCTCTCCTACTTGTCCTGCTTAGAGAATACCTGTAGAGACAAAGTAACAAAACACCATCAAAGCATCTCGATCTATAATATCATAAACAATGCAGAATCAGAAATACATTGAACATACAATTGCATTCACAAATAACAAGATTCACAAATACACGATTGTATGGAGGAAAACTCAAAGAACTTTATTAAAATAGAAGGGAGAATTACAACCCAGCTGTCTGATCCAGCATCATCCTCCCAGCATCAAAGCCCTCTTCACCTCATGAAAAGCAAGATCACCCAATAGTACAATGCTCTTCCTCAGAGACAAACCAACAACACTTCTTTACAAATTACAAAATTCCAGCCTCTAGATCTCTCAGATGAGGGATCCATTTATAGATGTCTGCAAGGGTGTGAGTCAGCTCTAGGTTTTTTGATTAGTGTCATTCCACTCATAGTTCTTGGTTCCACTTGGAGATTTCATTGATCTCTTACTCATCCCTGGGCGAATTCAGAGAGGCAAGTGTCATAGGAGAAGTTTCTAGAAGATTCCATGAGCATCCACTTAGCAAACTATCTCAGCCATTTGTCCATTCTCGCTCATCGCACCCCATAGAAGGCCTCTTCAGTATGCATCGCACCTGGCTAGTGTAGGAGCCAGTATGCATCGCACTTTGACAGTGGAGTAGTTAGTATGGTCCAGTTTTGGCTAGTTCTGAGTGGTTTTTCAGGTGGAAATTCTGGGGAATGATGTAATCAGTTGACTATGATCCTTTAGGGTATGAAACAACACTTTTAGGGGTTAAAGAGCCCTTGTTTTATCGACATATAAGATTGGGGTTGCAGTGCCCAAATATGTCTATAACAAGAACAAAGGACAAAGCCAAGGCAGGATGGCCCATGACAACCCGCCAAAGCTACAAGCAAAGAACAGCGCCGTGAATCCAAAAAGGGACATGAGAAAGTGGTGTGAGTTCCATAAGAGCTCCACTCACAAAACAAGTGAGTGTTGGGCCAAGCAATCACTGGTTGCTGAGCTAAAGGTTTCAAAATCAGATGCGTGTTCCGACTCTTAGTCAGAACCTGACAAGGGGAATGACAAAGGGAAGAAGATTATCGATGTGGAGGACAACGCCACCGTTTCCACCACGAAGGTACAAAAGGAGGAACTCGAAGATCCAGAGGAGGAGAAGCGTCTCTTCCACTCACAGATGTGGGTAAAGGGCTCCTCACTACAGTTCATTATCAATAGCGAGAGCCAAAAGAACCTCATTTTGGCAGAGGTCATGAAGCGGTTAGGCTTACTAACCATAGCACACCTACAACCATACACCATTGGGTGGCTTCACCAAGGACGTGATCTTCGCGTGAGCTAGTAGTGTCGCCTTCCATACAACATCAAGCCCTTCATGGATGAGGTATTGTGTGACATTTCTCCCCTTAAAGTTTGTGATGTATTATTAGGACAACCATACTTGTGGAAGTGACATGCTGTGTATGAATCAAGGCCCTGTGCTGTTATTGTTACATTGGGAATAAGTTGTACAGGATACCGGAGGTAGCACTGCCTACTGCCATCTCTTTGGTTATTGAAAAACAATGCAGTAAGCTCATTTCCAAAACTAGGAAATTTGTTTTCATGATGATGCACCCTCAAGGAAAGAAGAAGAAAGTGGCCACGACCTCCAGAAAGGGCCCTTTCGCATGACAACTACAGATGGACAAGGTCATCGAGGAGTACGAGGACATATTCACCTCCCCCACTGGGGTTCCTTTGCACTGTCAGGTCAAGCACTCCATCGATCTAACCCTGCGTGCGCCACTACCCAATGGACCAATCTATCGATGCTCCGTTCTAGAGAATGATGAAATCAAGAGGCAGATTCAGGAGCTGCTGCAGAAAGGTCACATCCGTCCGAGTTCATCGCCCTGTGGGAGCTCAATCATGTTGGTATAGAAGAAGGATGGGACTTGGAGACTCTGTGTTGACTATCGGGTGCTGAACAAGATCACTATTCGTAATAGGTACCCAATCTCGTGGATTATTGACCTCCTGGACCAACTAAAGGGGGAATATTTCAGCAAGATCGATCTGAAGTAGGATATCACCAGGTACCAATCAAACCCTCTGATGTGTCGAAGACTACCTTCAAAGCCAAGGAGAGCCTTTTCGAATGGTTGGTTATGCCCTTCGGATTGATGAATGCTCCTGCAACCTTCATGATGCTAATGTATGACATCTTGCGGCCATTCACCAACTCATTTGTAGTGGTATACTTGGATGACATCTTGATCTTCAGCCAGAGTTGGGAAGAGCACCTCCACCACATCTGACAGGTTCTCCAAACACAGCGACAACACAAGCTATGTGCCAATTTGGAGAAATGAACTTTTGGCATGACCTAGGTTCAGTATCTGGGATAAATTATTGATGAACAGGGGGTGCATGTGGATCTAGCCAAGATCCAAGTCATTTGGGATTGGCCATCTCCAACCACTCTGACAGATCTCTGTAGCTTTCTAGGTCTTGCTAACTTCTATTGCAGGTTTGTGTTGGGGTTTCCTCATATCACTTGGCCCTTGAGTCAAGTCACCAAGGGAGGAGCAAAAGAAATTTTTTTTTGGTCTAAATCTCAATAGAAGGCATTCATAGAGTTGAAAGATTGCCTCTGCATGGCACTAATGCTCACGTTACCAGATTTGTAACAACCATTTGAGGTCGAGATAGATGCCACTGACTATGTTATTGGGGCAGTCCTTACTCAACACGGGCATCTAGTGGCATATCACAATGAGACACTTTTAGACATAGTTCGGAAGTATCCCACTTATGACAAAGAGATGTATTCCATTGTGCAGGCCTGCCGACGATGGAAGCATTACATTTTGGCGAAGGAAAGGGTCATCCACACAGACCATCGACCCCTGCAGTTCATACGGACCCAAGGGAACGTGCAGAATGATCGTCATCAAAAGTGGTCTACATACCTGCAAAAATTCCATTTCAATATCAAGTATAAGAAGGGAAACACTAATAATGTTGTAGATTTCCTCAGTCGACCACCGATCATGGCGTTAACCACCGTGCTCAATTCTTGTGGGCACAAGACTTTTGAATGGCCACTTCTCTACAAAGGTGACCCAGAATTCGGCCACACATACAAGACACTCTTGGAGGGTCAGCATGTTCTAGATTTTCACCTCCAGGATGCCCTATTATGCCACTTGGGTCACCTTTGTGTTCCTTCAAGTGAACGTGGCAAGATGATTTGGGAAGCACACTACAATTGGGTTGCTGGGCATTTTGGGGTTGAGAAAATGGTGGTAGTACTGCACAATTATTTCTATTGGCTGAATCTTCGACAGGATGGTGGGAAGTACATCAAATCATGCACTTTCTGTGCCATTTCCAAACCAACCATCAAGAATAAAGGCCTCTATACCCCGCTGCCTACCCCTAGTCGACCTTAGGAATCCATCTCCATGGATTACATGCAAGCCTACCTTCCACTAAGCATGGAAACAACTGTGTTTTTGTGGTCATCAACAAGATCTTGAAGATGGCCATTATGGCGGCCTGCAAGAAGAATATCACAGCAAAAGCCACTGCTAAACTCTTCTTTGAATGAGTGTGGGTGCACTTTGGGATCCCATAGTCTATCATCTCAGATCGGGACAGTTGGTTCCTTAGTACATTTTGGTCCAATCTCTGGTCGATGCTAGACACTAACCTCACTAAGTCCACAGCCTTCCATCCTCAAACTGATGGCCAGACAATGGTTCTCAACAGGATGATTGTACACATTCTGCGCATGTACAACTCAAAGCATCCACGCAAATGGGACGAGAGCCTCCCCTATTTTCAGCACAGGTACAACTGAGCTCTTCATAGCTCGACTGGCCACAACACTTTTTAGGTGGGCTTGGGATTCCAACCACTATGTCCCATTGATGTGGCCATGCCATTTGCAGCTACTCACACAGATTCGGCTCATGTCCAGTCCGAAATAGATAAGGTAGCCAGCTTCATTGAGCACATCCAACATATTCACCAGCAGGTCCATGACATTTCGGAGAAATCAAATGCCAATTACAAGCAGCGACATGATCAACATCGGGTGCCACACAAGTTTCAGGTGGGCGACAATGTCTGGTTGCATTTGCAAAAGGAATGCCTTACCAACGCCTATTGGAAACTGAGACCACTTCGATATTGTCCTTACACAGTTACCAAGGCTGTGGGAGATAATTCGTTTGAGCTCAGCATTCCCCCATTCCTTGGCCTACAACTAGTGTTCAATGTGGACCGCCTTCGACCATACTTTCCACAATTACTAGACACATTCGACATTGCAGAATAGCTCACACCCATAGAATTAAATCCAGATTGCATGGAACAAGCTGGAACCGATCAGATCATGGAGACACAGATCAAGCACACTTTCCAACAGAATATCCAACTATATCGAGTTGTCAAAGCATGCCAACTCCTTCACCAGGGCATGTGGCTCACCAGGGACCAAGTTCAACAGAAGTTTCCTCACCTCATGGAGGAACTCAACGCAATGGGGACCATTGCGTCCTGAGGGGGGAGGAATGATCCTGGTGGATATTAGTGGCCACCTGCCAAGTCCACTTGGACCCCCACCATTGTTTCTTTCAGCTTTTTTAGTTTCCTTAATTGTAGCACAACTTACTATTTTTAGTAGTTTTTTGGGTCCTGAACTTCCGGAGCCATTTTGAGGCCCTAAAGGACATTTTTTGGGAAAAATGGGAGCAACATGGGTCGATGGATTGATGATGCTCTTCCCAAAGTTGTAGTTCTTAGATATATCTTTCTAATGGGATATTGTGCGTGTCAAATGGAGATCATATGCCAAAGCTATGACCCCGGGAAGTTGATGTACCAATTTACCCAAACGGGCCTCGCAGTTTGGCTTTTCATCTTCTAGGGTTATTTTTTTGGATGTTTAGGGTTTTCCATTGTTTCTCAACAATAAGTAGGCCTTTGAGCCTCATTGTAACACATTTTAGAGGCATGTAGCCACCACATATCTTCTCAAAGATAAGTTACCATCGCCCTAGCTGGTTTATTTCCATTTTCTGTTTGTAAGCATATTTTAGTATTTTACATTAATGAAATGAAGTATTATTTCCGCTACAT
This sequence comes from Pinus tabuliformis, assembly GCA_031772625.1. Classification (NCBI taxonomy): domain Eukaryota; kingdom Viridiplantae; phylum Streptophyta; class Pinopsida; order Pinales; family Pinaceae; genus Pinus; species Pinus tabuliformis. The sequence continues at coordinate 1,282,097,403 of CM062818.1, read as the reverse complement.
CTCTGTGTTTAGGGTTATCTCTGTAATTTTTTGCATTCCTGTTTAAATCCAGATCAGTTCATGCATTTATCAACCATTCATATATTCATCAAACATGTCAATAGCCATAAACAATATACATCATATAACCAACATATAACCAGCAAATAACCAGCCTATAAACCATAAAATAACCAACATATAAACCATGGAAACTTAGCCATAAGATCGCCATCATAATCAATACATATGCTCATAGATCACAATAGAAAATACCTCTTATTAATATATGAAAATGTTAACCAAGTTAAGGACTTCCACATACCACACAACCATAGATTGGGCTGAACCAAATCCTTCTTTCAGCCAATCACCCCTGTGCCTATTCTAAGCATGAATGTGGGATCTCATGGAATAAACCAAGCAAAACCAAACCAGGGCTTCCAGAGGCAAAACCACCTCAACCCTCAACCAGTTATTCCAGGATCTCATTGAATAAACTAAGCAAAACAAAACCAAGGCTTCTAGAGGCCAAACCATCTCAACCCTCAACTAGTTATTCCACCTCACAGTCGGACATCACTAACCATCACTAGATTGGTCTCTACCCAAGTTGTCTAGGGTTCCAGAGCATTTGTTCCAACCCAACTCCAAGACTAGTAACTCAACCCATAGTTGTCTCAGGGCTCCACAACATTTGTTAGACCAAGGCTCCAAGACTAGTAACTAAACCCACCAAGGGCTCCAAAGCATTTGTCCAACCAAGGCTTCTAGGATTAGTAACTCAACTCAAGTTGTTCTAGGGCATCCAGAGTGTTTGTCCAACCAAGGCTCCAGGGGCTAGTAACTCATCCCACAACCATGAGGAACATGAACACCAATCAAAAAACAAATGGAAAAACCCATAACACCATGGCTATTCAAGAAATGGGAAGGTTGGGGAAAACCATTGTCAATCTAGGCAATCCTCCATGCCGATGATAGATCATAACTAAATAAACACATGCATATACCATGCATGCTAGAACTAGCAAGGAAACCATACATGCAAATCGATACCTGCAAAGAAATCTAGCTGTAGTCGTTGATCCACCTATTCCCTTGCACTCTCCTGCTTTCCTTTTCCTTATTTTCCCAAATCTAATGAAAACTACAACGCTCCAAGCACACTCCAATAATGCTCTAAGAATACTTTAAGTGTGCAAGAGTAAGAGAGAATGAGAGAATAGAAGAGAGCTTCAAATTTGAACTTACAAAAGCTAACCAGCCAAAAGCTAACACATAAAAAGCTATGAATTGATCCTTAGAAGCCTTTTTATCATTGAGGCCTCTAAATTTTTCACTTTCCTTTAATTTTTCTTCAATTTCTCTCTCATACAAATATTTGACCTTTCACCTTCATTTTTTCCTATTTTCCATTATTTTCATAAATAAATGTTAATTAATGCCTTTTTGTTTCTTCCAATACCTTTGCCAATTTCCATAGCCATAATAAACCGAAGTCACACCCACTAGGATGTTTTTCCCACCATTCAACTTGGAATATGTGTCCCATGACATTGGTCTTATATTTTTTTACATGGAAATTCAACCAAGGTTGTTACAACCCCAAATCAAAACCTTTTCCATTTGGGATGGTGGTTCTAACTTGTTCTATTTGGTCCAGTTACCCGTTCACCAAGAACTAGCCTAAAGTTAACCTAGCCTAAACTAACTATTATTCTAATCCAATCCTAATGTGCTAACCTATATGCAATACTAATTGTTAAGCTTATAATGTATTATGTTACGTAGGTGTTAATACTACATTGAGATTGATGTTATGTGAGTTAATACTTATTTTGTATGTTATGCTTATAAGATTATGTTAGTATTACCTGTACCATGTTAATATATCCTAAATAAGTTATACTAATTGTTGCCAATTATATAGATCAAGTATAACTTATAATCTATATTATATATGCAATATGTATTAAATTGTTATTAATTTACTATTCTAATTTATAATATTAATATATATTTAATTTAATATTGACAAAATACACCAATATTATCTTAAGATTAATACTAATATTATTACTAAATATTATCCTAAATTAATGCTATTTCTCTAATATATCAAAACACTAAAATATTGTTACAATATAACCAAATACTACTTATACTAGTTAATCATATGTAAGTTAATTAATTAATATAATATTCTAAATATCATATAAATCTAATATAATCATAATTGACTATGCTATAATTTTAGCTATATATAAATAATATTATTATTAATCCCAAGTTAATGTTATGTTACTTATTACCAAAAGTTAATCTAACTAATTAGTTTCACTAAATGTATTAGGATAGTACTCCTACACTACTTTATTATTCCATACTATAATATAATTATATTAAAACGTTAAACTCGAATAAATAATATTATTAAAATGCATGTGTTACAAATTCATTATTTCTATAATTGTATGTTACAGATATGGTAAAATGTCATTTTTCCAATGCAAATTACTGTACAGAATTATTCAAAAATTCCTTAGGATTGGTCTTTCATAATTTCAATAAGAATTTAAGATCAATACTAAGGTAAGATGACTAAAGAAGAATATGGAAAAAAGGAGTTGCTTGAGAGATACGGAGAGCACTTTGGCAAAAGGAAAAAGTTTTCTTTGGTCAAAGTTGTTATGAATTCAAATTTAGAGAAAGACTTAAAAGTTTATGAATATCAAGAATAGTCTTTGTTGGCAAGAAAAATTTATGGAAAATGGAGATTTATGAGTGCAAATATAAACTAATAAAATGAGAGAACAAAAAGGGAATTAGTTATTTTCATGTTCACACATCAAATTAGGAATCAAATAATTTCTTCACGAGTTCTATTCATGAAACAAATAATTGTTTCACAAGCAAAATTTACAAAGATTATAAAAGTGTGAAGGTCCCAAATTCTGGGAAAATCACCATAAAGATACCATTAAACGTTAAACTCGTAAGAATACAAAGTCTAAAGCGAATTATGTAATTACACCATTCAACTTACAAATCTCCTAAAAAGATAGAATAATTGCAATTGATTACTCCAAAAGAAACAAATTTTTATAGCAAACAAGGTAAGCTATTAAACGGAACTGAATCAAGTACCTGTTTTTTGAGGTAGCAAAAAATGATCTGATTTTGAAAAATGCTGATTCAGAATACACCTTTTTTTAGCGTATTTCCGGCACTTTAAATTCTCTTATGTATCAAGTATGAACATTATTTTTAAAATGTTAGTGATTTTCATGCTGATTTTGAAAAGTGTTGATGCAACATCAACCCCTTTTTTTAGAACACTTATTTTTGACACTTTAAATTTGCTAATGTATTAAGTGTGGATAATTATTTTTTAAATTTAACAAATTTTTAAGTAGTTGTCGTCTTTTTCTTCTTCTTCTTCCCTGAGATATTTACTTTTAAGTGTTTTCAGGTTTGTGTTTTTTGTTTTTCTTTTCATTTTTTTAGTAGTCAGATCTTCGTTTTTTTTTTCATAGTATATTTTAAAGTTATGATTTTCTATATATTTATCTATCATTAATTAATATTTCAATTCACATCAAATAATTGTCACTAAAAAAACAAGCATTTTTAACATTTGACATAAAAATACACATTTTGAGACATTTTGCTAAAAATAATGTCAAATAAATGTTTTTTATGGGAAAAATGTAACATAAAAAGTTAAAAATAGCAAGTTTTATGAATTTTATGTCAAACAATAATAATAATTACAATTTTTTTCAAAAAATAATGATTCACATAAAAATTAAAGTGAAAATCACATAATACAAATATTAAACATATAACAACAACAATTGAAAACTTATTATTTTCAGAAAATATCAAAGTCAAAACATTACAAGTATAACTATTGAATAGCTCCAAAAAATGAGTTTGATTTGCAAGAAGTTTTGCAAGCATAGCTTAAATTTAATCAATTATGTCATATAATCAATGCTCATCATCTTATAGAGTTTTATTATTGTCTTCTTCCATAATATTGTGTGCTTCAATTTTGTCATTTTCCTCTTCTAATGGATCTTCCATGTTTGTAAATCACGCTCGATCATGCACAAGCTCATGACCTAGTGGCCTTGCTTGCCGAGGGTCGATTTCAAGAATTAGCCCTAGAAGCCCAAGGTCACAGGCCTGGGTGGGGGCTTCTCTCTTGCCCCCACCCAGGCCCATGGCCCAGTGGCCTTGGGCGCCTAGGGCCAATTCCGGGAATAAGTCGTGAGCACCCAAGGCCCCTTGCTCGCGGACCTTGGAAGGTGTGATTCTCGGAATCAACCTTGGGCCACGGACCTGGGAAAGGGTGGGCGAAGTGCCCCTACCCAGGCTCGCAGACCATGGGCCCTGGGTGCATAGGGGCGATTCTTGGAATCGACCCTAGGAGCCAAGGGGTGATTCCCGAAATCGACTTTGGGTAATTCCCGGAACCAACCCTGGGAGATTTTGGAAATTGACCTTAGGAGATTCCTAGAATCGACACTAGGAAATTCTAAAAATCGACACTGGGAAATTCCTGGAGTCGACCCTGTAACTTGTCGCCTAGGGTGATTCCTAGAATCAAACTTAGGCAATTCCCAAAATTGAACCTGACCTTGGGCGCTTAAGGGCGATTCTTAGAATCGGCCCTAAGTGCCTAGTGGTTATTCTCAGAATTGACCCTGAATATGGGCACCTAGGGGTGATACCTGAAATTAAATGAGGGAAATTCGTGAAATCGACCTTGACCCCGAGTGCCTAAGGGGAATTCCCAGAATCAACACTGGATACCTAGAGGTGATTCCCAGAATCGACCCTAGGTGATTCCTAGAATCAACCATCACCCTAGGTGCCCATGGGCGATTCTTGGAATCTACCCTAGGTGATTCCCGAAATTTACCCTCAGCGATTACCGAAATTGACCCTGGCCCTTAGCCTGGAATCGATACCATGGGTCAATACAGTGGGAAATTCTTGGAATCGACCTCGGGCAATTCCTAGAATCGACCCTGGGCAATTCCTAAAATCGACCTTGGGTGATTGCCGGAATCGACCATGGAAAATTCTTGAAATCGACCCTGGGAGATTCCAAGAATCGATACCTTAGGCGATTCCCAGAATTGATCCTAGGTGATTCTTGGAATTGATCTTAGGCGATTCACAGAATCGACCTTGGCCTTGGGTGCTCAAGGGTGATTCCCGAAATCGACCGTGGGTGATTCCTAGAATTGACCCTAAGCAATTCCTAAAATCAATCCTAAGAGATTCCTGGAATTAGCCCTAGGTGATTCACGGAATTGGCCCTAGGTGATTCACGAAATTGGCCCTAGGCACGTAGGGTTGATTCCAAGAATTGGTACAAGGTGCCCCAGGCCCATTGGCCATAGGCCTGGGTAAGGGCACCTCGCTATCCCCCTCCTAGGTTCACAGCCCAGGGGTGATTCTTGGAATCAACCTTGGGTGATTCCCGAAATTGCCCTTGGGTGATTCCCATAATTGACCATGGGAAATTCCCTGAATTGACCCTAAGCGATTCCCAGAATCAACCCTGGGTGATTCTTGGAATTGACTCAAGCGATTCTCAGAATCAACCCTGGGAAATTCTTGGAATCAGTTTTGGGTGCCCAAGGGAAATTCTCAGAATTAACCTTAGCCTTGGGCATCTAATGTCGATTCTCGAAATCGAACCTCGCCTTGGGTGCCTAGGGGTAATTCTTAGAATCGACCCTCGCCATGGGCCCAAAATCGATACCATGGGTCGATATGTTGGGTGATCCCAAAACTTGACCCTGGGCGACTCATAGAATCTGTACCTTAGGCAATAACTGAAATTGACCTTAGGCACCTAGGGCCCTTGGATCGCGGGCCTAGGTGGGGGCACCTCGCTTGCTCCCACCTATGTTTATGGCCCAAGGACCTTGGGTGCCTAGGGTTGATTATGGGAATCGACCCTAGGTGCCCCACATCCCTGAGTTGAGGGCTTGGGCAAGGGCGCCTTGCCCGCCCTTGCTCGTCCTACGAGCCATGAGCCCTATGCGCCCAGGGGCAATTCCCTAAATTGAATCTGACCCTAGGCACCTAGGGGCGATTCCCGGAATTGACCATATCCCTAGGTGTGTTGACTACTAGAATCACCTCTTGGTGATTCCTAAAATCGAGACTAGCCTTGGGCTCCCAGGGGTGATTCTCGAAATCGACCCTAGTCGAGATTCTTAGAATCGACCCTAGGCGAGATCTCGGAATCAACCCTGGAAAATTATTGGAATCTACCCTGGGTGCCCAGGGGTGATTCCCATAATCGACCTTTGCCCTAGGCACCCATGGGTGATTCTTGGAATCGACCCTCATCGATTTCCAGAATCAACCGTCATCGATTTTCGGAATCAACCCTAGGCGATTCTCAGAATCGGCCCCAGGCGATTCTCGGAATCGACCCCAGGCGATTCTCGGAATCGACCCCAGACAATTCTTGGAGTCAATGTTGGGTGATTCTTGGAATCAACCTTGGCCCTGGATACCTAAGGGTGATTCCTAGAATTGAACCTAGGCGGTTCCCGGACTAGAACTTGGCCCTGGGCTCGGAATCGACCCTGGCCCTAGGCCCAGAATCGACCCTAGGTTATTGTGGAGTAGGAGTATCCTCTCTATGGACAGAGACAATTCCTCTAGCCTAAGAGAGTTAGTCTAGACACAAAAAAGACAATCTAATGTAAATTTCCTTAGATTAGAATCAAATAGGAGGGCCTACCTCCTATAATGCTACTCCACTTGATGTTGATCTTGCTTCCTTGCTCCAACTTCCTTTCATTCAAATACCTGAAACAAACATTCAAGAAACAACAACAAACTTGATAGCATAAAATAAAATTCAATATACTTAAAAGGTCAAGGATTTTTAAGCTATAAAATGTAATATTACACACGACATAGGAAATAAACCATTAGTTGTATTAATATAAACTTCAAAGAGAAATACAACCTGAGACTTGACGTTGCAGGTTCCCTTTGGCATGTCTAGGTTCCAGCACCTCTATAAGAATCTCATGATTCACCCTCAATATAATGGAAGTTCAAGGCCTCTTTCCCTTTGCTCCAAACCAAACAATATAAGCTTATTCTCATTTCACACACAAACTAGAAGGCTAAGTTTCTCAAGATGGCTATCAAGATTTTCAAATTATTTCAGCCCTTTCATTAGCTAGCTGAGGTTGTAAAATGAGGAGTTTATATAGCTTTGATAGAGGGGAAATGGATCCTCTTATGCTAGGAGAGGCCTTATCCCTTTCGGTTTTTTTCATTTTAATAGGGGAAAGGAGCCCAAACTGTCCCTCTCGGCTCTATCTTGCTCAACCATTTACCATACTTTCGTTCACAAAGCTTCTAGACTTGGAAGCTTCGACTCCATTTTTAAAAACTTACTAAAAGAGGGTCGACGCAGGTCATAAATGGCTGACCAACATCATTTGATGCTAGGCCCAGTGTTAAACTCTGCAAATCGGTGTAGAGAAGAAACTGAGTGCTAGCGCTGGTCTTGAAAAATGAGCTTGAAGGAATATTCTTGGGAAATGATGTAAGAGGGAAATGTTCTGCAGATGAAGAGGGATGTAGGGACACATTCTTCATGGCAGGGAAACATATGAGGGTCATTGTAAAGGTCCTCTAGGATCAAGGAATGGGGAGTACAGGGACAGTGACAAAATGTTGTGTAACAGATGCCCCCTAAAGCATGAAGGCTAAACAAGAGTTAGGGGTGAAATGATTTACAAGTAGATGCATGGAACCAGAGACCGTCGTCGGAAAACCTGCAAACAAGCACAAATACATATACATCATAGAAATAACTAATACATGAATCGTGGTATGGATGCAGCCATCCAGAAGAAGATCATGTGAATGGATCCAAGGTATGGGCACAGTCATCCAGTAAGAAGGATCATATCAAACCCAAGGTATGGTCGCAGCCATCCAATAATGAGAAGGATCACATATAATAGACTCATGGTATGGTCACAGTCATCCATCGAAAAGAGACATGTATGTAAACATGATCATTTCACATCGCCCCACAACCTGAACTTGTGTAATTTGAGCCCAGGGTCTTGCGCTCCAACACGACCCAATCGAAGTACAAATTCTAGCATGCGAATAGATGTGTTGATGTTGAACATGGTAGAAAATTGTTTGATTACTAGTCAATGATGTGAACTGTTAACAAGCATGAGAGGAACCACCAATAATGATAATGGATCTCAAGGTACTAGTAGCACAATCTACAAAATGTGAATAAGGAACTGAAGTCGAACACCCATGAAGTCACTTGATCAAAATCCAATGATGAGAACTTGTCATTGAGTGCGAAGAACTTGCCATTAGGGCATGCAAGATCTAAGGTACTAGAAGGGGTTCTCTCGGCCAACTTCCTGGATAATGAGTTGAAGTCGATAGGAAGTGACCTTGTCGAAGGAGGGCCATGATGTGTCCCACATCATCAACACGAGACAAGGGATACAATGATTATGGATGATACAGTGAATCAGGAATGAGTGTACACTGCAGAAGGTTTAACTCTTAAACATATCGACGATTTTGGAGTTTGGCAGCTTTTGGATCCATAGGATCGGATATCATGATGACGTGGTAGAGATCAAATGGAAAGACAAAAATTGGTGGTCCAAACACAGGGAGGTCAATGATGAAGTAGGGATATCCCAACCCGACACGAAGCAAAAGAGTGTCATGTTCAAGAGTGACAAGCTGTCGACACAACTGGTAAAAATTTCCCATTTTCCCCCACCATTTCTGGCAGTTACCCCAATTATTTTTTATCACAAGATTGAAGGGGATATCATATGCTTATAATGTAAGTCCATCCTTCGAATAGATCTAACCTAGTATGATTAACAAGCCCTAGGAAGGAGAAGCTCATGTCCTTCATGGTGACGAATCCGATGTCATTTCAAGTTTAACAAGTTTGATAAAGGGAAAACTCAATATCTTTTTCATGTTTAGACAGTTTGAAAAAGACACGGAAAAGAAAACTCCAAAAGGTCACTTTTCGTAAAGTTGTCTCTTGAGCCCGAAAAGGTAGAAAATAATACTTGAAAGAACCTCTTGATCATGTCAATCAAGGAGTACCTTTTTCATAAATATTTTATCCCAGCCCGAAAAAGGGGGTAAATGTATACTGGGTAAACAACATTTCATAGCATTTAACAAGTTCAAAACGATAAGAGCTCGACAATCTTTTCATATTTTGAGAGTCAGAAAAGAGCTCAAAGATGACTCCCTACTTTTATTTTCTTTAACGAGTCTAAAAGGGAAAAATACTCAGCAATATTTTCATACGAGTCAAAAAAGAGCTTAAAGGTAACTCGTCCTGGAGAAATGAGTGGTATAAAGGGTAGAAGCTAGTTTTGGTTATGGTGGAACTAATTAAAAACTAAGAGGTCAAGAGGTTGGCTAGTAAAACCACTCATCGCTGCGGTTCCTCAAGAAAGGGTAAAACAACCAAGTGAAAGTAAATGATTGGCCAAAAAGATGGTGGCGATGGAATGGATTAGAAAACAAGGCTTATCTGATGGGAGAGGCTGATAAAAATGGCAATCACGAGGGATAAAATGGAGATGGGTTCATTTTTATATAATCCCGAACCACGGGGAACTATGCTTCGTTTCAGTTTTAGGTTTACACAAGCTTGAAACAAAAAACTATGCTTGGATTCAGTTTCATGTTTACACAAGCTTGAAATGAAAAACTATGCATGGATGAAAAAATGGCATGCTCTTTCTAGAGGAGAGAGAAAGAGTCCCACCATGCTTGGTTTTGCAACAATTTTCTTTGTAAAATTACTTTTAGCTCTCATGGCAATTTAACACTAGGGGTTCAAATCCCAACATTTTAACAAAGACTGTCTCAATTGGCATTCGCTGCTCAGAGAATTCCAATGGCTGTCATTTATGAAACCGTTGAGTGTCGATCTCTGATGCACCACTGTGCACCGATTGTTGGGACCTATGATATGCAATATCACAAATTCCATATCGCACATTGTTGTTGCATTGCATCACTGATCCTCCAATCGTCGATTATGATTCAACGGGGCTTTCGATATGTAGAATTGCTAATTGCTAATTGGTGAATTGCTTCCACTGTGTGCTACACCTTGGAACCTCCAATTTCTGATTTCTGATATCAATATTCGTTGATCGACGATTCACAATCGTTGTGCGATTGATCCAGGTGGATGTTGGTGGCCATCCGCCTATCCCACTTTGACCCCCACAACTGTCTCTGTCAGTTTTTCAGTTTCCTTATTTGGAGCACAATTTACTATTTTTAGCAATTTTTCGGGTCCTGAACTTCCGGAGCCATTTTGAGGCCATAAATAGTGTTTTTTGGGAAATCTGGGAGCAACATAGGTCAATAGACCAATTTTTCTCTTCCCAAAGTTGTAGTGCTCGGATAAATCTTTCTAATGAGCTATTGTACGTGTCAAATGGAGATCGCGTGCCAAAGTTATGATTCCGGGAAGTTGGTGTACCAATTTACCCAAAACGGGGCCCACAATTTGACGTTTCATCTCCTAGGGTAGTTTTTTGGATATTTAGGGTTTTCCATTGTTTCTCAACAATAAATAGGCCTTCGAGCCTCATTGTAACACAGTTTAGAGACATGTAGCCGCCACATCTCTTCTCAGAGATAAGCTACCATCACCCTAGCTAGTTTATTTCCATTTCTGTTTGTTAGCATATTTCAGTGTTTTACATTAATGAAATAAAGTATTATTTCCACTGCATCTCTGTGTTTATGGTTATCTCTATAATTTGTTGTGTTCTTGTTTAAATCTGGATCAGTGGTATCAGAGCGATCTGCTTTTTCTCAGTTTTTCTTTGCATGTCCGCAACGAGGTTGGGATATAAGGAGTTAGGGCTTGAACTAGTTGAATCTTTGCAAGACCAGCCTCGCAAATCCCGATGGCCTCCCATGGTAGATGAAAAGAAAGACGAGGGGGCAAGAGATCCTATCAAAATCTTGCTCGAAGAAGCCCTTGAGCAACAAAGGAATGCGATGATGGACAACTTTGCCGAGATCCTTCAGCGGCTACCTAGAGGTGACACATCGGCTTCCAACAGCTACTCTAGAAGTGCCACACCATTTAAGGTACAAGTTAATTTTGAAATCCCTATATTTGAGGGTCAGATAGACACAGATGCCGTAGATAAATGGTTAAATCTTCTAGAAGGGTATTTTTCTGTTCATGAATTTTAGAGTTGGGAAAAGATTGTTTTCGCTCTTCTCAAAGTAGCCCCGCATGTCAAGGACTGGTGGGAAACCTATTGTGAGTAGAAGGATGAAAGCACAGGCTGACTATTTTCAACCACACCCACTTGGAACTCATTACAGGATGCCATTAAGGAGCAGTACTACCCTGTCAAAAGCTATGAGGACAAATACATAAAGTGGACCACACTACAGTAGGGAAGGGACCAAGATGTATCAGAGTTTGCAAAATTTTTTCATACCCTTCGCACACAGTTGGGTATCAAGGATTCTAAGCTGCATTTGGTACTAAAATACCACAGCTGCCTACACATATACATCTAGGAAGAGATGGAGTTCCTGAACATCTCCTCACTCAGCATGGCGTACCGATACGCTGTCAAGATCGAGCAGAAGTTTAAGAAGAAGAAGTGAGACTTTGGATCTTTGAATCCAAAGACCAAAGGACAAAGCCAAGGCGGGGTGACCCAAGACAGCGCGTCGAAGGCACAAGAAAAGAACAACACCACAAAGTCGAAGAAGGACATAGGAAAGTGGTGTGAGTTCCATAAGAGCCCCACTCATAACACATGTGAGTGTCGGACCAAGTAGTCGTAGGTGGCCGAGTTGAAGGCTTTAGAATCAGATGCATGTTCCAACCCTGAGTTAGAACCCGACAAGGGGAATGGAAAAGGGAAGCAAATCATTGATGCAGAACCCAACACCATTGTTGCCATCGCCAAGATCTAGAAGAATGAGCCTGAAGATCCAGAGGAGGGGGAGCGACTTTTCCACTCACAAATGTGGGTGAAGGGTTCACCACTGCAATTAATTGTCTACAGTGGCAGCCAAAAGAACCTCATTTCAGTAGAGGTCATGAAGCAGTTGGGCCTACTGACTACACTACACCCGTAGCCGTACAGTATTGGGTGGCTTCACCAAGGATGATATTTTCGAGTTTGCCAGCAATGTCATCTTCCCTACAACATTAAACCCTTCACAGACGAGGTATTGTGTGATGTTGCACCTTTGGATGTTTGTGATGTATTATTAGGCCAACCATACTTATGGAGGCGACATGCTGTGTATGAGTCAAGGCCTCGAGCTGTTATTATTACTTTTGGTAATTCATTATACAGGGTACAGGAGGTAGCCCCACCTACTGCCACCTCTTTGATCTCTACTAAGCAATGCAGCAAGCTCATCTCCCAGACTAGGAAATTCATTTTTTGTCTAGTTCACTCCCAAAGTAATGGAAAGATCATCGCCACATCCATGACCCCCGCGAAGGGTTCCTCCACGTAGTAGTAGCAATAGAGGGATACAGTCATGAAATAACACAGGAACAACTTCTCCTCACCCACAGGGACAACACACAAGTTTTTGGTGGGTGACAAAGTTTGGTTACATATGCATAAAGAACGCCTTACAAGAGCCTATCAGAAGCTCAAACCACTCTGACATGATCCTTACAGCATTACCAAGGCTATGGGAAACAATGCTTTGTAGCACAACATTCCTCCATTCCTTTGCTTGCACTGAGTGTTCAATATGGAACGCCCTCTACCATCCTTCCCACCATTACTGGACACATCAGAGATTGCAGAACAACTCACTAAGGACCAAGTTCAGCAGATGGAGGAACTCAACGTAATGGGTACCATTACTTCCTAAGGGGGGAGGAATGATCTAGGTGAATGTTGGTGGCCACCCACCTCTCCCACTTGGACCCCCACAACTGTCTCTGTTAGATTTTCAGTTTACTTATTTGTAGCACAATTTACTATTTTTAACAGTTTTTTGGGTCCTGAACTTCCGGAGCCATTTTGAGGCCCTAAACGACGTTTTTTGGGAAATCTGAGAGCAACATGGGCCCATGGACAAATGTTTCTCTTCCAAAAGTTGTAGTGCTCGGATAGATCTTTCTGACAAGCTATTGTACGCGTCAAATGGAGATCGGGTGCCAAAGTTACGACCCGAGAAGTTGATGTACCAATTTACCCAAAACAAGGCCCAAAATTTGGCATTTCATCTCCTAGGGTTAGGTTTTTGGATGTTTAAGGTTTTCCATTATTTCTTAACAATAAATAGGCCTTCGAGATCATTGTAACACAGTTTACAGGCATGTAGCCGCCACATCTCTTCTCAGAGATAAGCTACCATTGCCCTAACTGGTTTATTTCCATTTCTGTCTATAAACATATTTCAGTATTTTACGTTAATGAAATGAAGTATTATTTCCACTGCATCTCTATGTTTATGGTTATCTTTGTAATTTGTTGTGTTCCTATTTAAATCCGGATCAACAATGCACCTAGATCCTCCGATCTTTGATTTGCAGGAGTTTCAATATGTGGGACCTTCGATCTCTGATTTCACTACTATCCGATTGCCGATTACTGATATGGCTTGGCCTCCGATCTACTAGACTTCCAATATGCTGGATTCTTCCTTGCTTAAGGCTTTAACACCTTAGACATCAGTAGGTCATAACTTTTGACTCACAATTCCATTTCTGGACTTCTGCTTATCGTTGGAAATCTCTTCAAGAGAAATTTCCAATGGAAGGGGTCTCATTATCCATTGAGCCCATTTGATACCTCAAAATATGGCTCTAAAATCACTGTCATACTTTCTCCTCCTTGACTCTCTAGGCATTAGAAATCAAACCCATCAAGGTGATCCTCTACATGAAGCATGTAGCAACCATGGACTTCCATCCTAGGCCATCACTACTAGCATCTGCTACAACAATCATATGAGCTTGGCTGATTGGCATCAATGCCAACACTCCTTCCAATCAATTAGGCGATGCCAACTTCCCAACACAACTCCCTAGAATGACTGTTGACATTAATGCCAACTCACTTGTAGATGCCTTCACTAGGCCACTGGCCATGCACACAATGCCATCTGTCCAACAATATCCCCCTTTGGCATTGATGGCAACACACCATCCTTCTCTCCAAGTGATGGCCATCCTCAAGCTACTTCAACACATCTCATTACATGAGACACCAATGGCCCACTTTCCATCACAACTTCTCAACAGCTTATACCAGCCATCACAGCTTCTCCATAAATTTTCTCCCCCCTTGAAATCAATGGAAAGGGGCTACAAGATTCCTTACTCTTCCCATGCAATCATTGATTGTGAGGACCAAAGTGTAGCTGTTGAGGTGTGTACTCTGTTGCGTAGACCTTTCTACTAGGACTGCCACTTCTGCTGCTCCATAAACTAGGCAAATGTGATATGCTCCCTCTGAACATATATTGCCTCAAATTTGTCCTTCCAGATTTGGACACCTTACAGCTACTCACTGAGTGCTCTATCCACCAATGCATATTTTGTATAAAAAATATTGATACCCATTATATTGCATATGGTATTACTGTTACTACAAATACCAAGTTATAATGATGCATTTCATCTCACCCTTCTTTGTTGCTATTACTACTTTCGAGATTGCTCTTATTTTTTAGCGTCCCCTCTTCTCCCCTTGAGATAATTCTTATATAATAGGGACTTCTCCACATCTCATCCCAATTTCATCAACATAAATGATACAAATGGAGCATTGTACCTGGCAAATGTACTATTTATTTTCTAAGAAAGAAATGTCCATTTTCACACATGGTTACTCAACATGATCCCATCACAACCAATTGGCATAGATACACCAATCGAGGGTTAAGGGACATGAAAGAACTTATACTAATTGTGTTTTATGAAAACAAGACTGCTATACACTATCATCTTACAACTTAAATGAAATAAGAGTTTTTCATCAAAGATACAAACTTTTCTCTTTGCTCAACAATTTTCCTTTCTAAGGCTGCCCATTGTTGCCTGCTACTTCTTTGTCAAAGCAGCTCCCCTTGGGCCAATGCTCCTTGATCTCTTGGAAACATTCCTTGCCTTTGCATGGGGAATGATCCTGTGGACCTGACATGAATGTGAGCTTCCTGCCATTCCACACTTCCACTACATCCCATATTCTTCCCACAACAAGATATATTGTTGTGTACTCCTCATTCTCGTTGCACTCCACCTTCATCAATCAAATGTGCTATACTGTTCATCTTCATGTCCTCCTACATCTGACTTACTTATCCTCCCTTGAGGCTATTCTCTTCCTTTACTGAAGAGAAACAGAGGATCTACTCCCCTTGAGAAAATCATCCTCTTTCTTCCTCCAAACCCTTAAAGGTCGAGTTCTCATAGAAGCATTCCCTTTTTGCTTCTTCTTCACCCCTATTTGGGTCTTCTCTCTGCTGCACATGGGTAGATGAAATATTTCTTTCACCTCCTCTTTCTTCACCCAAACCCTCTTTGATCCATTTTTATTATAGAGGGATCTGCTACAAGAGTGGGAGGACCATTCTTTTGACTTATTCCTACTTTATGCACCTTTCTCTGTTGACACAAAGCATTGAAGACATATAAGTATCTTTCAAGTCTATTCATTATCCTTGTCTTCAAATCTTGAGCTACTACATTCACATGCACATGTTAAGAAGCATTCTGTTTCTTCTCATTTCTGTAGTCATCTCTCTTGTGCTCGAGATTTCCATTGTTGGAGCATTCAACATGGCATACGATCATGGTAGAGGAGTTACCCTTTTTGACACCTCTTTTGTCAAAACTCCTCTCAAGGCCAACATGCCTTCTTCTAGCCTTATTGTGCATTCTTGGGTTGTTTCTACCTAGCACATCTTATTTCCTTGCAAGACATATACGTTCTATGGCTTTGTTTCCAAAATATTTGTAAGAAAAATAAAAACAATGGAAAGGCTTCTATTGGCAGAGGTTACCTTTTCTTTGAAGGATCTATCTTTGAGGAGGAGGGGTCCTCTGTTGGCTCTTCATGTGCTTTCTATGAGAGTGAGCATAACTGTCATGCATTCTTCCTTTCAGCTTCCTTGCCCTCTTCTGCTGGGCTTGTTTTCGGTGTTTCTTGGGCTTCTGATTCACTTGCTTCTACTTCTTCTTAGGATTTTTCTACTCTAGTTGTTGCTGTTGCTTCTTCTTCTCTTGATGTAATTGCTTTCCTTGCTTCTACTGCTTTCCAACAACCTTTCTTTCTTTGTTGTTGGAACCTTTGAACTTCTGATATTGAGAAAACTCTTTATTTTACTTCTCTAAGTCATGTCTCAATGAGACTACCTCATTTTGTAGTCTCCCACAACAAAATTCCTTTTGACTCAATTGATGGGTTAACATCCCAATCAGTTTGCTAGCCTATTCTTGTTGAGCATTTAGTTCAACTAATTATTTTCTCAACTTTCCATTCTCAAGATCATAGACTTTCAGTTTCTCCTCTTGCTTGAGAATTTCCTCTGATAGGTGCTTGAGCTCCTTTAGAGTTGAGGACAACCTATTCCTAGAAAATATCATTTCATCTCGATCCTTTTCTTCACCACTATAGGTGCTAGCTTCTGAGAAACACGGTCTATCTTCTGAGACTAGGTCCTCATCGGTAGATATGTGATGAGCAACAACATTACCCTATTCTGGTTCATTTCCAGAGCAGCAGGGCTCCTTAGCCTCTACTTGACCCTCATGGCTATCTCCACCATACAAACATTACAGTCTGTTAATCATTTCCTTTATTGAATCACTATTTCTTACTTCATTAACATCAGACTTATATATCCCTTTGAGGATGACCTCCTTGGCTTTCTCGTTGTTTTCTCCATTAAAAACAAAAAGCCATATATCACTATCCAGGGACATCAAGTAGGATTCCATTCTAACCTTCTAGATTTCATACCACAGCTCATGGCATGATCTATTTAAGAATGGAACTTCTTCTACTGCTAGCCAAACTCCATTATCCATTTTTTCCCTTTGATCTACCTTCTAGTGATTAAGCTATTTCTAAAGGAACATGGCTTTGATACTAATGTTGGAAACAATGTTAATACTGAGTGGGTGGGTGAATCAGTATTAAGGCTAATTTTTACTTCTTTATGCCATTTTACTTTCCTTATTTAAACATGGAATTCATCCATAACCAACAACAATCTATAATGTAGTAGAAACATTAACTCAACACACAAGCATGCAAACCATAAGCATCATACACATTAGACAAATGTTTTTCATGCAAAAACCCTTTACATCAATCTATTTGTGAGCACCCACTCATAGGAAGCACCAACTCCCTATGATTTGTTTGCTAGCACCAACTAGTAGGAAGCACCAACTCAGTATGTTTGTAGACACCTGTCTAGCTTACCAGAAGCACCATATGAGGCACCGAACTCATGGATTTGTTGCAAGCACCAACTTGCAGCTCCTTACATTTATGAAAGCACCAACTTGAAGGAGGCACTGACCCCCAGCCTTCCCAAGCCCCACTAGAGGTGGAAGCACCAACTTCCTGTCTATAGGCACCAACCCATAGTCAATTAAGGACTAGTAGTCCTCTGTGATTTGGTAGTAACTTTTCCTGATCTCATCTTTTATATCTACTCACTCTGTAACATTCTTCAACATCCCTATGATACTCTCAACAACAATCACTCTCAGCCCTTTACTCTTTCCTCTCAACAATAATCACTCTGCTCTCGACTTCACTTCTTTCACAACACATAGTCTGCTCTCTAAGGCACACCCACAACCTTATACACACAACTCATGAAACTTTCGCCTTTAACATAGAGTGCAGGCACTTCAGCCTTGTCTCACAGCTCATAGGCACTTCAGTCCATACTCAAGCACATAGCCACCTCTCAGGGTCTCTTTTCTTCTGTTAAGGCACTGTCGGCCTTTACACACAGAACTGGCTCTCACTTAGCCTCTCACAGTAGTGCAATTAATAAGAGCTCTTTCGTCTTGGCTCTATGATGACAATACTATTTTCCCCCACATGCTTAATCAAGCTCCTGGGTTTTGTTCCTCTACTATCTCCCTGATCGATGCTACCACATTGTCCTCTGTCAACACTGTGTGCTATACCTCAGCATGGCCATGCACTGTGTTGTCTGCATTGGTCTTATTCTCTGCCACTGCGTTCACTGAGAATGGGCACCTAACTGTATCCCCATACTGAGAATGAATTCTCAGTCCAACTTCTTACTCAAACTAGGCACAATCATCTTTATACTGCAAGTCTCCCATCAATGAGACTCTCCATGCCTATTCAAGGCTCACAGAGCTTGACAACACTTCATCATGGCTTCACTATACTTAGGCATCGCCTTTCTATAGACCATTGTCCTTGTGTCCTTGTTTCATATTTTTTTGATGATCCATATATCTTCTTAACTCACTCAGATGTGCATCAGAGCATAGGAATAGCGTGTCTCATCTCATGGCAGATCCAACACTCTTTTCATTAATATTGTGGTCCTTTTCCTTGACCAAGTGATCTTTGAAAATCGCCATACATTCCTAACACCGACTCTTCTATATTCATTCAATCTTGCAACTGCTGACTCATATGCCTTCAATGCTCCTCTATACTGCTGTATGAGAGATTTTCATCACAACATCACAGTGGTGCAACATTTCAAACTAGTGATTACAGATCTCCAATATTCAAGCCCCTTTTGAGTATCTCCTTGTTGTATCTCTACCATAGGACCGAGTGCTGTGACTGGGGACTTGACCTTAAGGTGCTAAGTCTTTTAGACTCCTGTTGGGGCGCTTTTCCTTTGTTAAAGCTTTGCACCCTTTGTTTCTTGTTTCTCAACCAAGCACTAACACCATCGGAGCCCCCTTATCGACGATTTCCACTTATTTCCTATATACCAACAGCCAAAAATCGTCGATCACCGATTTCTGATAGGCCCCTATATTAAGCCCTAGCCATTGGTTCCTTAACACTTCGCGACTGTGTGCTAGCCCCCATGTCAGAGCCCTCTAATCGGTGATTTCTAAATGTGGCCAATGTGACGACCATCGCAAAACTTTGATCAAGGATTGCCAATAGGCGATAGGCACCGCCTATTAATCCTTGGCCCTTGGTTCCCTTAAGCCTTTGTGACCACCTGCTATCTTGCATCCCGATGAAATTTCATTGTGGCACATAAGCTAACCAGTGAAAACCTGCAATCGTCAATTGTCAAAACGACATCATCTCATGCCACATGGCATCTTCTAACTAGTGACATGTGTCACTTAGATACAACCCATTAGGCCATCCATAAACACTGAAATAGCCTACAACATGTCCCTTTGTACCGTGAAGTCATGTTGACGTAAGCTTCCACTTGGCCTTATCAAAACCAATCCGATCCTCCCATGTGTCCTCATCAGAGCTCTCCACCTACTACCATGTGTCCTTATCTGTGCTTACCAGAGAGTTCCATCTGTCCTTATTGGAGCTTACCACCAGCTGCCATGTGTCGTCATCAGAGCTCCTCCAATGCTGCCATCTGTCCTTATCAGAACCAACTAGACATGTCCATGTTTCCTCTTGGAGGAGAGAGAAAGAGGCCCGCCATGCTTGGTTTTGCAGCAATTTCCTTTGTAAAAATATCTTCGGCTCTCTTGGCAATTTAAAAATGGAGGTCCAAATCTTGGTGTTTTAACAAATATTATCTCAATAATTGTTCGCTGATAGAAGAATTCCAATGGTTGTGATATATGAAACTGTCGATTGCTGATCTCCGATGCACCAATGTGCGCCGACTGCCGGGACCTCTGATATGCGATATCACAAATCACATATCGCACATTACTGTTGTGCTGCACCACTAATCCTCTAATAGCTGATTGCAATTCACCAAGACTTTTGATATTCGGGATTGCTAGTTAGTGAATTGCTTCCAATGTGCGTTGCACCTTGGAACCTCTAATTGTCGATTTATGGGACCTACAATTTTCGATATAGCTATTCGTTGATCGACAATTCACAATCGCTGTCCAATGCACCTGGATCCTCCAATCTATGATTTGTAGGAGTTCCAATATGTGGGACCTCCATTGTCTGAATTCACTGCCATCCGATTACTGATTACTGATATGGCTTGGCCTCTAATCTGCGGGACTTCTGATATGCAGGATTCTTCCCTACTTAAGGCTTTAACACCTTGAACTTCATAAGTTCATAATTTTTGACCCACAAGTCCATTTCTTAACTTCCGCATATGATTTGAAAGATATTCCAGAGAAATTTCCAATGGAAGGGGCTCGATTAGCCATTGAGCCCATCTGATACCTCAAAATATGGCTACAAAATCATTGTCATACTTTATGCTACTTGAATCTTTGGACATCGGAAGTCACACCCACCACTGTGATCCTCTGCATGAAGCATGAAACAACCATGGAATTCCATCTTGGGCCATCACTACTAGCATATGATGCAACAAGCATCTGAGATTGATTGATTGAAATCAATGCCAACACTCCTTCCAATTAGTTAGGCAATGCCAATTGCCCAGCACAACTCCCCAACATGACTATTTACATCTATGCCAACTCACTAGCAGATGCCTTCACTAGGCCACTGGACATGTGATGAGCCCCAAAAATGGATAATTATATGGGCTCATTGAACCTCCTAATTCGACTTAATCCATCATTCTCATGAGTTTATTGCATGCTTTTGATTATATTTATGCTAATAGAGTGAATTGGGTTAGTCATTATGCCAACAAGTCTAATGGGTGATTTGTGTATATTTTTAGTCAATTTTGAGACAAAATCAAAGGTTTTAATGAGCACTTGGCAGCCAAATTCGTGGGAGAACAAGGGAGAGGATTTGTAGGAAGGTGTCCCCTTCATTTATGGGCCTTTACCTCGAATTCTCCACCATCATCTCGGAGTTCAAGGGCCACCAAATCGATCATCACAAGGGCAGCCGAGCAACTGCTAGTAAAAGTGTTGTTAACTACAAGTTTTGGCAGCCAAGTTCCTAAAATTTAGGAGGGCTGTTGGGGTCCTCAATTTGTATAAATAAGAGGGCTTAGGGCCTCATTTCAGTTAGTCACTTTGCAAGCAGAAGTTAGCTAGTTTGTAGTTCGATTTTAGTCAGTAGATTAGCTTTTCATTTCAGCACATTTTCAAGCTTTCCCTTGTGGACAATTTTTGATGTAACTCTTCTTTTCTTGCTCAATAAAGATGAATCTAGCTTTTCACCAGATCTAAATCTCTCTTAGGAGGCTGTAGCTCTTGGGGTTGGGCCCATCTCAAGTGCCCAGTACCTCCTTTGTTTACTTTCATGTGTCTTTGCTGCATTCTTAGAATAAAATCTGCTATTTAGATTTAAATCTTGCTTTGTTATTTAGATTGCTTTTGATGATTAAAAAGGATTTTCATGTTCAGATTTAGTTGATAGGTTAATAACAGGGAAGATATTCAAAAAAAGGGCCATCAAACACCTCTGATTTCACCTCTCCCTCAGTGGGATCAGGAGCTGGGATCAGGGTGATCTTGCTGCCACCAAAAACACTATCTTTTCTTTGCCATGCAACCATTAGTGTTCGATTCTTATTTGCAGAAGTTGGTTACTTGTTCAGATTCTTTATTGCTTCATTGCATAAGTTATTTCACATGGTTTCATTGCAAATAGACTTCTGTTCCATTTCTTTGCTGTTACATAGGTCAGATTAGGTCAAAGTAATTAGCTTCTTGATTTTCCAAGTCTTCATTTGTCTAATTCGAAAAATGACTTGCAGAGCACCTGCACCACTCCTCTATCTGCCCATACTCCATCAAACCCATCTGCTCCATCCCTCAACTCAGCTTCTTGCCTTACGTTTGCCATTTGCTCACATAACCCTAGTTTTTGTGCATCATTGCTTCAGTCCTCCTTGAACAAATCCAGCCATCTACATCTGTCCTCAACTCCATCCGCCAGGTCCTAAACCCCTTAACATCATTATCCAACCTCCATTTCCACTTTCCCACCATTTTTCCTCCATCAACCCTCCAAAATCCACTTTTCGGAACATCCTGTAGAAAATTACAGAACATCCTGTAGAAATTCTAGAACATCCTGTAGAACCCCTGCAAACTTCCTGTAGAAGCTCACGAATGAGGTTTCTTGCTAGCCAAACTCTGTGAAACTCTCTGGAAGGGTGTTAGGGACCCCTTAGGCCCTCTCTGAACCTTCCCGACCTCCTCCAAGCATTTCCTCTCGCCAATCCACCTCTGCACAGTCAAAAACAGTTAAATCGCATGCATGATAATTCTAACAACTTATTCAAAAATACAAAAAGATGTTTTCTTCAGATAGTGATTGTTGGCATTATGTTTCTGGTATGGCTATATGTTACAGATGTTGTACTTGATGGCAACTCCCGTGGCAAGGCTCTCAATTTATTGAAAATTAAGAAGTACGCAGGAAAGCAGTTCAGAAGGTACGTACCCGCAGGTACACCATGCAGGGACCGCGTCCAGATACGCAGGCCAGCCGTTCAGGAGGTGCGTCCCCCCAGTGCACACATTTCAAGGCAGAGAAAAGCACACGTGGGGGTTTCTTATGTTTTACTCTTGGTATCTAGCCGACGGTATTGTGTTATTATGGTGTCAGCTCGTGGTATTGTTCCATGATTTGAGGAGGAGCTTGCCTATATAAAGCAAAGGAGATCACTTGGCTAAGCATCTTTTGCAATTGAATATCTTTAGATCTGAAATATTAGGTTATGGTCTTAAAAGCTTGATCTATATGAAAGGGAAGTTGAAGGCGAATCTGTGAAGGGTGATCTCTCGAGCACATGATCAGATCTGAGCAACTGTGCCACTCTAGTGGACTACCTATTCGGCCCTAATCAGAAGGACGCAGGTGTTTAACAGAAGAGCTGCGTGGGTACGCAGTGCAGAAACAGGAGATCTGTGTCGGTACGCAGAGCAGAAGAAGGATACCTGCGTCGGTACGCAGAGCAGAAGAAGGAGAGCTGCGTGGGTATGCAGAGCGACTAAGGTTCAGGTGCGTCCGCATAGTAAAAGTACGCGGCGCGATAGTATCTTTGGGTGCGTCCCTGCAGTAACAGTACGCGGCGCGATAATGTCTCTGGGTGCGTCCCTGCAATAATAATACGCAGCGCGGTTCAAGGAACAGTGCGTGGGCACGCAGTTCGGCAGAAGGATCCCTGCGGGTATACGCAGGAAAGCAGAAGGTGAACTGCGTAGCGACGTAGGCCACAGAAGGGAAAACTGCGTATCTGTCTTAAAATGTTCTGTTGACTGAATTTTTTTGTTGATAAGGTGTTCTGGGTTAGTTCTGTTATTGCTGATCTGATATCTGTAGTGGACTGTAACTTTTATGTAATTGATGATCATTTGATGCTTTATGAAAAAAAGTAGGGGGTTGTAGCTCCCTTCCAGGAGAGACTGGAAAACGAGAGAGAGAGAGTTGTAGCTCTCTGCAGGTTGCAGCCTGCGTACTGGTAAAGGACTGCACCAGTACAAAACCATTGTAAAAGAAGTTTCTAAGTTGAAAGAAGATAGAGACATATTGCAGCAGGTGGTTTTCACCCACATTGGGTTTCCACCTTACATCTTGTGTTCTTTGGTGTGACTATCTGTTTTTCCTTGTTCATGCTCATTATTTTATGGTACTGACATGCAAAAATAATTCAAAGAACAAATAAGGAAGATTGATTAAAAGAATTAGATAATACTGATTCACCCCCCCTCTCAGTATTATTTCCAACAATTGGTATCAGAGCAGGTCCTTCAGAGAAGCTTGATCGCTTGAAGGTAGATCGTTCATCATGAGCAACTACGAGAGAGAAGCATCAATCAGGCCACCGGTTTTTGATGGGACAAACTTCAATTATTGGAAGGTAAGAGTTACTGCCTATCTTCAATCTCTTGGTACAGAAGTTTGGGACATCGTAGAGACAGGTTATGCTTTTCCTTCAGCTACTCCTACAGATGCAGCCGAGAAAAAGAAGTATGAAACAAATGCGAAAGCAGTCAGTACTCTATTAGGATGTATATCTCAATCAGAATTCATGAAGGTAATGCACTATAAATCCGCAAAAGAGATATGGGACAAAATTGTCACGAGCTATGAAGGAGATGAACAGGTAAAGCGTGCTAAACTTCAAACTCTCAGAATTCAGTATGAGACTCTCAAAATGTATAATGATGAAAGTGTGGCTAACTATTTTCTTCGGGTAGATGAGGTTGTTAATTGTATGAAAAATTTGGGTGAAGAAATAAAAGAGGCTATTGTGGTTGAAAAGGTTCTAAGATCATTGTCCCCCAAGTTTGAATCTAAAGTATCTGCAATAGAAGAAAAGGAAAATCTACGAATTCTTACTATGTCTCAGCTACATGGAATTCTAACTGCATATGAAATGAGAAAGGGAGGTCCATCAGACAGAAGAGAAGCTGCTTTCAAGGCATCAGGCAAAGGAGATTATTATGAAGCAAGCCACGTCCCAGAAGAAGAGGAAGAAGAATCAAATTTTGTCAGAAATCTTCAAAGGGGTTCTGGAAGGTTCAGAGGTAAGTTACCTTTTAAATGCTTTGCTTGTGGAAGAGTAGGTCATTATGCTGCAAAATGCCCTTATAAGGATAAAGGAAAGGAACCTGCTAGATGGAACAAGAAACAGAACGCAAATAAGAAAAGCTACTACACTCATGAAGATAGTGATGGTCTATCAAACAGTGATGAAGATGAACAAGGTAATGAATATAAGTTGTTAATGGCATTTGAAGATGATGATTATATGGATGCTGTAGATGTGGATAACCTTTATGATGAAATTACTAGACTCAAGAGATGTATAGAAGAAAAGAACATGATCATTGATACTCTACAATTTCAAATTGATGAAAAGGAAAAACATCTTGAAAAATTAGAAGGTGAAATTGTTGGTCTTAGAAAAGAGATTGAGAAAACAAAAGCTATTAATCTCAAGTTTGTCAAAGGATCTGAAACTTTGGATGAGATTATCAATGTGCAGCGGTCTCCTCTAAACAAGACAGGTCTGGGCTATAATGGAGAAACTTCTCAAGCATCCACCTCAAAAAGTTATCTTGATGCAGCAAGAAGAAATGAGCAAAAGAACAATGAAGATCAACAGGTAAAGCAGGAACGAATTACAAACAGAAACTATCAAGGGCAATCCATCTTAAGGGTGAACAAAAGCTACAACCAGCCACAGGTAAAATCTTCTCAATTTGGTTCAAGAATAGATGAAAATAGAAACTACAATCAGTTGGCTGGTAGATTCAATAACCGCAGAAGTTTCTTCAATGGACAATGTTTTTCTTGCCATAACTTTGGTCACAAAGTAGCTCAATGTGTTGCATATAAAACGATCATGACTAGGGAAGCTCAAAAGCAAAGAAGTATGACAGGGATTACAAAAAGGACCTATAACAACTTTTCGGTTCTTGAAAATGAAGTTGAATGTTCTATTTGCAATAACTTTGGTCATGAAGACTCTGAATGCAGGAGCAGGTTTCAGCAGAAAAAGGAACAAGCCTCAAGCACCAAAACATGGAGAATAAAGGAACCTCAAACAGAAAGATGTGGGATAGCATTTTATGCAGAGGGACAGGAAAATTTATGGTACATTGACAGTGGATGTTCGAAGCATATGACAGGTGATAAAGAAAAACTCGAGTCTTATTCTGCTCTAGAAAAGGGAAAGAAAGTCTCTTTTGGAAATGATACTCCTGCAACTATAAAAGGAAAGGGCATTGCTCAGTTAAAAGAAAAGGTCAAGGCTGGAAATGTTTTGTATGTTGATGGATTGAAGCATAATCTTCTAAGTGTCAGCCAGATGTGTGATCAAAGAACCGAGGTTATATTCAGATCAAATGGATGTCTTGTTCGTGATCTTGATACAGGTAAAACAGTGATCAAAGGCAAAAGAACTCCAAATAATCTGTACATATTTGAAGAAGGACAACAACAATGCTATCTGAGCAAGGATGATGAGCACTGGTTATGGCATCGGAGGTTGGGGCATCTAAGCTTTTCACAAATAAGGAAAGCATGCAAATATCAGGCAGTTCGCGATCTTCCAGATATCAAAATTCCTGACAACACCATATGCAAATCATGTCAGTTTGGAAAACAAACCAGAACTAACTTTCCAGAGAAGGAAGGATCAGCTAGCATGCCTCTCGAGCTAGTACATACAGATACATGCGGTCCATTCAGGAAAAGAACACCTAGAGGAGAAGAATACTTGATAATATTTATTGACGATTTCTCCAGGTTTGTCTGGCTAGGACTTATGAAGCACAAAGATGAAGCATTCGAAAAATTCAAATCCTTCAAAGCCTTGGTTGAAAATGAATCAGGTCACAAAATTAAGTGCCTCAGATCCGACAGAGGTGGGGAGTTTACCTCAAATGAATTTTTCGATTTCTGTGAAGAACATGGGATAAGAAGAGAATTCTCTACAGCTAGAACTCCTCAGCAAAATGGAGTTGTGGAAAGAATGAATAGAACAGTCCAACAAATGGCTCGTGCTATGCTTGATGAATCAGGAACTCCCGCAACTTTCTGGGGTGAAGCTGCACATGCTGCGGTTGTTATTCTCAATAAAACAAATGTCCGGGTGAACAGCACTCAAACTCCTCATGAGCTCTGGAGTGGTAAGACTCCTTCGGTAAAGCACTTCAAAATCTTTGGGAGCAAATGCTATATCAAGAATACTGATGAGCAGCTTGCCAAACTTGAACCTAGAGCAGATGAAGGCATTCTTCTTGGTTACTCTCCACATAGCAAAGCATACAAATGCTACAATAAAAGACTTGGCAGAATTGTTGACAGCATTGATGTAGTGGTTGATGAGAAGGGATACATTCCTAGGCAAGTACATCATGAAGACATAGAAGAAGATGAAGGCTACCCTCAAAGACAGAATGATGAAGAAGAAGAACCTCAAGAAGAACCTCAAGAGGAGGAGCAGACAAGAATAGAAGAGAAAACCCCATCTAGATATGTTCAGAAGAATCATCCAGAATCTCAGATTGTGGGGCAGAAAGAAGCAGGTGTACAAACAAGAAGAACAGTTGCAGAAGCCTCAAGCTATTTGGCATTACTCTCCTCTACTGAACCACAAAATGTGAAAGAAGCATGCAAAGATGAATGTTGGGTGAAAGCAATGGATGAAGAACTTGAGCAAATCGAAAAGAACAACACTTGGGAGCTGGTTCCTAGACCAAAGGATAAGAATGTTATCGGAACAAAATGGGTCTTCAAAAATAAATTGAATGAAAATGGAGAAGTAATTAGAAACAAAGCCAGACTTGTTTGTAAAGGGTATGCGCAGCAAGAAGGAATAGACTTTGAAGAAACCTTTGCTCCTGTTGCAAGACTTGAGGCCATCCGAATGTTCCTTGCTCTCTCAAGTTTTCAAAACTTCAAAGTATTTCAAATGGACGTGAAATCAGCCTTTCTGAATGGAGACTTGGAAGAAGAAGTGTACATTGAACAGCCAAATGGGTTCATTCTTGGAAATGATCCAAATCTTGTATGCAGATTGAAAAAGGCTCTCTATGGTCTCAAACAAGCTCCAAGGGCTTGGTACTACCGTTTGGACAAATATCTTCATCAACAAGGTTTTTCAAAAGGATCAGCAGATAGCAATATTTATATAAAAGTTGAAAATGACAAATTGCTAATACTTGTTGTGTATGTAGATGACATTATTTTTGGGAGCAATGAAGAAGCTATGAGTCAAAGCTTTGCCTCGGTCATGCAGAAAGAATTTGAAATGTCTTTGCTAGGAGAACTGACATATTTCCTTGGTTTGCAAATCCAACAAAAAGAAGGAGGAATCTTTTTATCTCAAACCAAGTATCTCAAACATATTTTGAAGAAATATGGTATGGAAGATGCAAAACCAGTATGTACACCCATGGTCACAGGATGTAGCCTCAGTGCAAATGATGAATCTGCAGCAGTACATCAACCAACCTACAGATCTATGATTGGAAGTTTACTTTATTTGACAGGTACCCGACCGGATATCATGCATGCAGTTGGAATAGTTGGAAGATTTCAGGCAAATCCGAAGGAGACTCATCTTCAGGCAGTGAAGAGAATTTTCAAATATCTTCAAGGGACTCAAAATTATGGCTTATGGTATCCTAGAGATACAGATCTTACTCTTCATGCTTATATAGATGCAGATTGGGCCGGAAGCGTGGATGACAGGAAAAGCACAAGTGGTGGTGCGTTCTTTATGGGTTCCAGACTGGTATCTTGGTTCAGCAAGAAACAGAGTTCAATTGCCTTCTCTACAGCTGAAGCGGAATATGTTGCTGCTGCATCTTGTTGCACCCAACTCCTTTGGATGATGCAGACTTTGCAGGATTTTCAAATCACTTGTACACCTCCAATCCCCATCTTATGTGATAACACAAGTGCAATCAGCATCTCAAAGAATCCTGTTATGCATTCAAAAACCAAGCACATACCAATCAAGTACCATTTTCTCCGGGAACAACTACTTGAACAGAAGGTCAAGTTGGAGTATGTTCCTTCTAAGGAACAAGTTGCTGATATTCTCACCAAACCATTGCCCAGGGACACTTTTGAATACCTCAGGCAAAAGCTGGGGGTTGTTGATGCATCATCTTATTGTTGAATCTTTTCTGATTGATGGTACAGGTTCAGGGGGAGCATATAATGCATTATTGGCATTGTGGAGGATGGTCAGAAGGAGATCTTGGAAATAGCTGCAATATGTCTCTATCTCTTTCATGGTGGATTATGGTTCTTTGTTGCAGATTTGGTTCATATTCAGGGGGAGCATGTCCATACCCCTTTGCCCTTGATGTCAAAGGGGGAGAATGAAGCTGAAGTTTGTGAGGTTGCCATCAAGTCCAAAGGGGGAGATTGTTGGCATTATGTTTCTGGTATGGCTATATGTTACAGATGTTGTACTTGATGGCAACTCCCGTGGCAAGGCTCTTGATTTATTGAAAATTAAGAAGTACGCAGGAAAGCAGTTCAGAAGGTGCATACCCGCAGGTACACCATGCAGGGACCGCGTCCAGATACGCAGGCCAGCCGTTCAGGAGGTGCGTCCCCCCAGTGCACACATTTCAAGGCAGAGAAAAGCACACGTGGGGGTTTCTTATGTTTTACTCTTGGTATCTAGCCGACGGTATTGTGTTATTATGGTGTCGGCTCGTGGTATTGTTCCATGATTTGAGGAGGAGCTTGCCTATATAAAGCAAAGGAGATCACTTGGCTAAGCATCTTTTTCAATTGAATATCTTTAGATCTGAAATATTAGGTTATGGTCTTAAAAGCTTGATCTATATGAAAGGGAAGTTGAAGGCGAATCTGTGAAGGGTGATCTCTCGAGCACATGATCAGATCTGAGCAACTGTGCCACTCTAGTGGACTGCCTATTCGGCCCTAATCAGAAGGACGCAGGTGTTTAACAGAAGAGCTGCGTGGGTACGCAGTGCAGAAACAGGAGATCTGCGTCGGTACGCAGTGCAGAAACAAGAGATCTGCGTCGGTATGCAGAGCAGAAGAAGGATACCTGCGTCGGTACGCAGAGCAGAAGAAGGAGAGCTGCGTGGGTACGCAGAGCGACTAAGGTTCAGGTGCATCCGCATAGTAAAAGTACGCGGCGCGATAGTATCTTTGGGTGCGTCCCTGCAGTAACAGTACGTGGCGCGATAATGTCTCTGGGTGCGTCCCTGCAGTAATAATACGCAACGCGGTTCAAGGAACAGTGCGTGGGCACGCAGTTCGGCAGAAGGATCCCTGCGGGTATACGCAGGAAAGCAGAAGGTGAACTGCGTAGCGACGCAGGCCACAGAAGGGAAAACTGCGTATCTGTCTTAAAATGTTCTGTTGACTGAATTTTTCTGTTGATAAGGTGTTCAGGGTTAGTTCTGTTATTGCTGATCTGATATCTGTAGTGGACTGTAACTTTTATGTAATTGATGATCATTTGATGCTTTATGAAAAGAAGTAGGGGGTTGTAGCTCCCTTCCAGGAGAGACTGGAAAACGAGAGAGAGAGAGAGTTGTAGCTCTCTGCAGGTTGCAGCCTGCGTACTGGTAAAGGACTGCACCAGTACAAAACCATTGTAAAAGAAGTTTCCAAGTTGAAAGAAGATAGAGACATATTGCAGCAGGTGGTTTTCAC
Source organism: Pinus tabuliformis (assembly GCA_031772625.1). Lineage (NCBI taxonomy): Eukaryota > Viridiplantae > Streptophyta > Pinopsida > Pinales > Pinaceae > Pinus > Pinus tabuliformis. Next base: position 1,282,067,086 of record CM062818.1, on the reverse strand, counting down.
CCACATTGGGTTTCCACCTTACATCTTGTGTTCTTTGGTGTGACTATCTGTTTTTCCTTGTTCATGCTCATTATTTTATGGTACTGACATGCAAAAATAATTCAAAGAACAAATAAGGAAGATTGATTAAAAGAATTAGATAATACTGATTCACCCCCCCTCTCAGTATTATTTCCAACAGTGATAACTTAGACACATGCATTTTACCTTCCTAGAAGTCAATGGCATCTCTTTCAGTAGCTTGCATCCTCTTTTTCGCATCAGTAGGGCTAGCTGGTAAAATTAGGGTTTGCTAGGGTTTGCATTTCCTTTCAGCTTTTCAGTTTCTTTCTGCAAGTAGATTAGCTTCCTTTGAGTTAGCTTTCATCCATCAGTTAAAAAGATTCTTCTCAGAGCTCATAGAAGTTGGCTTAAGCCCCTAGTGGACTTGTGCCAGCTGACCAAGTGACAGCTGTGGCAAGAGCTAGTACTTGTGCATACAGCACCGTCGCTTCCAAGTTTGTTACGAACTACCGGGTTGATAAAAGTAAAGAAGGGAGTCCCAGGAGTTGTAGCATTATTGCTGCAATACTGGAGCTCACCAACATGCACACATTGTCAAATGTCCAACAATGTCTCCCTTTGGTATTGATGGCAACACACCATCCTTCTCTCCAAGAATGGCCAACCTCAAGCTGCTTCCAAACATCTCATTGCATGAGACACCAATGGTCTTCTTGCCATCACAACTTCTCCACAACTTATACTAGCCATCAAAACTACCCCACAACTTTTCTCTCCCTTTGACATCAATGGAAAGGGGCTACAAGCTACCTCACTCTCCCAATGTAATCACCAACTGTGAGGACCAAATTATAGCTATTGAAGTGTGTATTCTTCCTCACAAACCTTTCTACCAGGACTACCACTACTGCTACTCCATACACTAGGAAAATGTGATATGTTCCCTGTGAACATATGCTGCCTCTAATTTGTCCTTCCAGTTTTCGACACCTTACCGCTGCTGGTTGAGAACTCTATCCACCAATGCATTTTGTATCAAAAATATTGATACCCATTATACTACACAGGGTATTGTTGTTGTTGCAAATACCAAGTTATAATGACGCATTTTTGGCTTTCGCTTTTTCACTACTACTACTGCTTTCGAGACTGCTCTCATTTTTTAGCATCTCCTCTTCTCCCTTTGAGATCATTCTCATATAATAGGAACTACTCCACAACTCATCCCAATTTCATCAACATAAAAGATACAAATAGAAAAATGTACTAGGAAAACTGTGCTTTTTATTTTCTAAAAAATAAATGTCCATTTTCACACATGGTTACTCAACATGAGCCCATCACAACCAATTGACATAGCTACATCAATTGAGGGTTAAGGGACATGAAAAATATTATACCAATTGTGTTTTATGAACACAAGACTACTATACATTATCAACTTACAACTTAAATGAAATAAGAGTGTTTCATCAAAGATGCAAACCTTTCTCTTTTCTCAACAATATTCCTTTTTGAGGCTACCCATTGTTTCCTGCTACTTCTTTTTCAAAGAAACTCCCCCTGAGCCAATGCTCCTTGATCTCTTGCAAAGATTCATTGCCTTTTGTTAGAAAATTATATATTATAGAGCAATGGAAAACATAAAATATTGGAAAAATATAAACACAGAAAAATGCATAAAACAAGAGAGACACAGATATACGTGGTTCACCCAATTTGGGCTATATCCACGGAGAAACAGCCAGTCCTTCTTTTTATATTATCTAGCAAACTGAAGAGATACAACCTACAGCAGATCCACTGTAACTCCCTCTTCGCTCTCAATCTCCTCTCTCTTACTCACTCAGAATACAAATATTTAGATATACATAGATGCAATACAATTCCCTCATATATAGCGAGGAGTTTCCTTCTAGGGAAAAAAACCATAAATTAAACATAACTTCTACCGTAAGATCATCCGTGTAATGAACGACCTAGATTGACTAGAAATTACTATACTTTTACAAGGCAATTTTACGTCTATTCTAAGCTTCGCGGGCACTGCCCTCGATCCCCCTACCAGGGGGGGCTCCCAAAAGGTCGCAACCATCCCCCTAGACCCCCCCTACAGCGAATATTTTACGGGCGGCGTTGCTACCCCATTCGAACTGGGGTCCAATGCGGCGATAACTTTGAATATAGAGGATAATCAGGCTCAACACCCAACACCTTTGTGCAGGGACTAATCTTGTGGAACTGACATGAATGCGAGTTTCCTATCACTCCACACTTCGATTATAGCCCATCTTCTTTCCATAAGAAGAGATATTGTTGTGTACTCCTCATGTTGGCCGCACTCGACCTTCATCAATCATATGTGCCATACTATTCATCTTCATGGCCTCCTACATCTGACTTACTCGACCTTCCTTGAGGCCCTTCTCTTCCTTTACTGAAGAGAAACAAAGGGTCGATTCCCCCTGAGAAAATCATCCTCTTTCTTCTTCTAGACCCTTAAAGGTCAAGTTCTCATAGAAGAATTCCCTTTTTGCTTCTTCTTCACCCCTATTTGGGTCTTCTCTCCACTGCACATGGGTAGAGGAATATTTCTTTCACCTCATGTTTCCTCACCCAAACCCTCTTGGAGCCTTTCTTCCTTATAGAGGGATCTGTTGCAAGAGTGGGAGGATCATAATTTTGACTTCTTCCTCCTCTATGCACCTTTCTCTGTTGACACAGAGCATTGAAGACATATGCGTATTTTTAATTCTATTCATTCTCCTTGTCTTCAAATCCCAAGCTGGTGTATTCACATGCACATGCTGAGAAGCATTCTGTTTCTTCTCATTTCTATAGTCATATCTCTTGTGCCTAATATTTCCATTGTTGGAGAATTCAACATCGCATAAGACCAAGCCATAGAAGTTTCCCTTTTTGACACCTCTTTTGTCAAAACTCCCTTCTTTGTTGTTGCTGCTACTTTTGAGATTGCTCTTATTTTTTAGCCTCTCCTCTTCTCCTCTTGAGATAATTCTTATATAATAGGGACTGCTCCACAACTCATCCCAATTTCATCAACATAAATGATACAAATAAAACATTGTACTAGGCAAATTGTGCTTTTTATTTTCTAAAAAATAAATGTCCATTTTCACACATGGTTACTCAACATGAGCCCATCACAACCAATTGACATAGCTACACCAATTGAGGGTTAAGGGACATGAAAAATCTTATACCAATTGTGTTTTATGAACACAATACTACTATACATTATCAACTTATAACTTAAATGAAATCAGAGTTTTTCATTAATGATGCAAGCCTTTCTCTTTGCTCAACAATATTCCTTTCTGAGGCTGCCCATTGTTTCCTACTACTTCTTTATCAAAGCAACTCCCCCTGAGCCAATGCTCCTTGATCTCCTACAAAGATTCATTGCCTTTGTGTGGGGACTGATCTTGTGGAACTGACATGAATGTGAGTTTCCTGTCACTCCACACATCAACTGTAGCCCATCTTCTTTCCATAACAAGAGATATTGTTGTGTACTTCTCATGTTGGTCGCACTCCACCTTCATCAATCATATGCGCCATACTATTCATCTTCATGGCCTCCTACATCTAACTTACTCGACCTCCCTTGTGGCCCTTCTCTTCCTTTACTGAAGAGAAAAAAAGGGTCAATTCCTCCTGAGCAGATCATCCTCTTTCTTCTTCTAGACCCTTAAAGGTCAAGTTCTCATAGAAGCATTCCCTTTTTGCTTCTTCTTCACCCCTATTTGGGTCTTCTCTCTACTGCACATGGGTAGAGGAATATTTCTTTCACCTCATGTTTCCTCACTTGAACCCTCTTGGAGCCTTTCTTCCTTATAGAGGGATCTGCTACAAGAGTGGGAGGATCATACTTTTGACTTCTTCCTCCTCTATGCACCTTTCTCTGTTGACACAGAGCATTGAAGACATGCGTATTTTTAATTCTATTCATTCTCTTTGTCTTCAAATCCCAAGCTATTGTATTCACATGCACATGATGAGAAGCATTCCATTTCTTCTCATTTCTATAGTCATATCTCTTGTGCCCAAGATTTCCATTGTTAGAGAATTCAACATGGCATAAGACCGAGCCACAAGAGTTTCCCTTTTTGACACCTCTTTTGTCAAAACTACTCTCAAGGCCAACATACCTTCTTCTAGCCTTATTGTGCATTCTTGGGTTGCTTCCACCCAACATATCTTGTTTCCTTGCAAGCCATCTAGAGTCCATGTCTTTGTGTCCAAAATTTTTGCAAGAAAAACAAAAACCATGAAAAGGCTTTTGTTGATAGAGGTTACCTTTTCTTTGAAGACTCTATCTTTAAGGAGGAGGGGTCCTCTGTTGGCTCTTCATGTGCCTTCTATGACAATGAGGATAACTGTCATGCACTCGTCCTTGTAGTTTCCTTTCCCTCTTCTATTGTGCTTGCTGTTGCTAATGCTTGGGATTTTTCTTCACTTGCTATTGCTTCTTCTTGGGCTTCTACTGCTCTAGTTGTTGTTGCTGCTTCTTTCCTTGCTACTGTTATTCTCTAACAACCTTTATTTCTTTTTTGTTGGAATCTTTTAGATTTTGAGAGTGAGACAACTCTTTATTTGACTTCTCTAAGTCATGTCTCAATGAGAATACCTCATTTTGTAGTCTCCCACATTAAGCTTCCTTTTCACTCAACTGATGGGTTAACATCCCAATCAATCTACTAGCCTCTTCTTGTTGAGAATTTAGTTCAACTAATGATTTGCTTAAATTTCCATTCTTGAGGTCATAGACTTTCAGTTTCTCCTCTTGCTTGAGAATTTTCTTTGATAGGTGCCCAACCTCCTTTAAAGCGGAGAACAACCTATTTCTAGAAAATATCCTTTCATATGAATCCTTTTCTTCACCACTAGAGGTGCTATCTTCTGAGCAGTATGGTTCGTGTTATGAGAATTATTCCTCATAAGCAGAAATGTGATGAGCAACAACATTACCCCATTCTGGTTCATTTCCAAAGTAGCAGGGCTCCTCATTCTCTACTTGGCCCTGTTGAAGCCTAAAAAATCGTTCCGACAACATGGGGGAAAACCACCCGGTTCGGACCTTGAAAGCAGCGCCTTTTCCGTTTGGTGTAGTGGCTCCAACTGGGGATAATGGGACCAATTTCTCAAAAAATATTTTGATAGTGTTGGTGGGGTGATATGATGTAACGAGAGAGTGATTGAGCTAAGTGTAATCTAGTCTAACAACTAAACACATGCATATATCCTAACTTAACACTATTTAACTTATAAATACACCCGAGAATTAAATACAATATGCGATCTACAATGATGTCTTACAACAATTGGCAATAAAGATCATTCAACTGCAACAAGAAATTAAATTGTTTAACAGTAATAATTTTGGATAAGTAGTTAGACAAAATGATTGAGAAAAATATATCGCCTATAAAATCGTTCATGTATTCAGAATAGAATCAAAGATAACATCATACAAAAGTGCAATAATGCTAAACTATAATTCATACTTTCATACATACAACCATTAAAATAAGAAGCATTTCTTAATGCATAAATAAAACATGATCATAAGATAAAAGTACCATATATGACAAGTCCTGCTCATATTCTTCAACAATATTGACCCAATTTCAATCAATCCAACACATTCTAAGAGTACAAAAGTGAATTTCAGTAGAGCATGCTACATATTTAAAATAAAATAGATCATGTTCCATTCATTTCATCAAAACGTCCTCAAAAGTATAGAAGTGCAATGTTTTGAAAAGTGTTTTTGATAAAATTTCTAGACCTCTCTCTAAATGCATGAGAGGAGTTTAAATACTAAACTATATGTCTTAAAATAGATTATTACAAAAATATCTGAGGAGGTTTCAAACAACATTCCTCAGAATATGCAAAAATAAAACTAAATTAAATGACTAATTCCTTTGAACTTGATCTCTTAAGGTCGCAAATATCAGTCATGGGCTTGAGCTGAGGTGGTTCGCTGATTGCAGATTTTAACTATCCAGCAAATATGGCATCTGTTAGTGCTGACAGCATATTTTGTGTAGAGGTTATTAAACACCTCAAGGTCATCCAATGGCTATGTGGTTTCACTAAAAACTACTAGTATGCTTCCCAATTTAGCCTGTTTACCTGTTTGATTGCCTCCTCCTTTTCGTGCGTTGCCTGTATCCATTGTTGCTCTAATTGTTTGAAATTTGGAAGAAATCTTGGTACACATTCCTTAACAAGATTGGCTCCATGAAGATTTTCATTGGTGGCTTCTATTATGTTGTTTGCTGCTGTCGCTGTTATCGTTGTTGCCCTTTCCGCTTGTTTCAATTGGGAATCCTAATCCGTGAACAAAATATCTTTATGAGACTCAACAATGTAAACTTTGAAATGGGAACTATAAACTCAAAATGGAAATTCTGGCCAAAAAACCTCGTAAAAACATTAAAAACAGTGCTAAAAACGAAAAGTGTTGATGTTGGAATAACACGTTTTTTTTTCTAGAGGAAATTTTCAACATGTTTTCAAAATGGTGGTGAAAACCAATTTTTTGTGCAAAAATTGTCCAAAAAACACCTTCAAAACAAAAAGCGTTGATGTTCGAATAACACTGCAAAAAACACCCTCAAAACGAAAAGTGTTGATGTTCAAATAACACCTTTTTTTTTCGATGGTAAATTTTGTGCAAGAAACACCCTTAAACGAAAAATGTTGACGTTGGAATAATAGTTTTTTTTCGAGGGCAAATTTTCAACATTTCGAAATAATGGCATAAAAGATTTTATTTCAAAAAAAAAAAATTAAAACAATGAAAAAAACACAAAACAAAAAAAGTTAAAATAAAATAATAGAAACGTAAATTAAAATATATATTAAAAGAAAAACATAAAATAAAATAAAAACAAAACGAAGTCAAATATATAAAAAATACAAAAAAAATCAAACGTAAAATAAAAAAAAAAAAAAAAAAAAAAAAAAAAAAAAAACTGTTTAAAAAAAACAAAATTAACATATAAAATATAAGAATTAAAAAACTAAAAATAAAAATAAAAATTATAAACAAATAAATAGTAAGAAAAAGATATTAACAAAAAAGTTATCTTGTAAGCCATAAAAAAATTTAGAAAAAAAAAAAAAACAAAGCAAAAATATGATTTTTTTTTTTTTTTTTTTTTCAAGAAACTATAAAATTAAGTAAAAATAGAAAAAAAAAAAAAAAAACATTAACAAAAAAACTAAAAAAATAAAATAAAATAAATTAAAAACAAACTAGATTTTAAAAAAAATAGAAAATTAACAAAAAATAAAAAGAAAAAACTACTAAAATTAAGATTAAAAACATTGAAAAAAATACCTAAAAAAACAAAAGTATACTCAAATTAAAAAACAAAAACAAAAATCCAAAAAACCAATTAAAATGTAAAAGGCATATATGTATTTTCAAATTAAAAAAAAAAAAGCAAAAAAAACAAAATACATTTCAATTTAAAACGAAATATATATATATTTTTATTGAAAAAAAAAAAATTTAAAATTTTTATTAAAAATAAACAATTTCAAAGCCATTTTAAAAACAAATATTTTTTATTTAAAACAAAATAAAAAATTTAATTAATCATTTTTTATTAAATAAACTTTAATTTTTTTTTTTAAACAAATAATTTTTTATTTAAAAAAAAAATTGACTCACGTCCGATCGCCCATGGTGGCGCGGTTGTGGGCGGAGGGGCTGCATGTAGCTTCCTCCGCTCAGGGTCGCACCACCACGGGCAGTGAGACGCTGGCGGGGCGATTCAACCACCACTTGGCCACCCGTGGTGGCGCCACCATGGGCGCAGGAGGTTGCATGTAGCCCCTCCGCCCACGGTCGCGCCACCACTGGCGGCCGGGTAGCAGATGTAGCCTCCTCCGTCCATGATTGTGCCACCATGGGAGGTTGGGCGGCGACTAGGCGATTTCGGGAATCACCCTGCTGGGTAGCCTCCTTCGCCCATGGTCGCGCCACCACCGGTGGCCGGGCAGCGGTGGGGCGATTCCGGGAATCGCCCCAGTGCTGCCCGGCTGTGCCACCATGGGCAGTTAGGTGTGAATCATTTTTTTTTTAAATAAAAAAATATTTGTTTAAAATTTTTTAAAATTAATTAAAGTTTAAAATTAATTTGTTTTTTTGTTTTTTTTTTTTAAGTTTATTTAAAGAAAAAATGCTCATAAATTAATTAAACTTTAAATTTTTTCTTTTAAAATAAAAAAAAGTCCTATTGAAAAAAACAAAAATAAAATATTTGTTACTGAAAAAAAAAATAAAAAATAAAAAACATTTATTTATTAAAAAAAGTTAAATGTTTATTTTTATTTTTTAAATCAAACATGTATGTTTTTTCTTAATTTAATTTAATTTTGCTTTTAAAAATAAAAAATATAGGGTTTAAATTTTTTATTTTTTTAAAATAAAAAATAGATATTTCTTTTTAACTTTAAATGTTTTTTGATATATATATATATATATATATATATATATATATATATATATATATATATACTTTTCAATTTTTTTTGGTTTTTCGTTTGCTTATAAGTTGAGTTTATTTTTGTTTATTTTTTAATTTTTTTTAATCTTAATTTTAGTAGCTTTTTTATTTATTTTTTTTTTTGTTAATTTATTAATTTTTTTTTTTAATCTAGTTTATTATTTTTTTTTTTTTTTTTTTTCTAGTTTTTGTTAATGTTTTTTAAATTTTTCTATTTTTACTTAATTTTATAGTTTTTTTTTTTTTTTTTTTTTTTTTTTAATTTTGTTTTTCTTTTCCAAATTCTTTTATGATTTATGAGATAATTTTTTTATTTTTATTTTTACATTTTTTTTAATATACATATATATATTTTTAAGTAATCAACATTTAAAAAACGAAAAATAAAAAACTTGAAAATTCATTAAGTAATCATGATTTCAAAAAAAATTGGACACAATAAATTTTAAAGTGTGAAAAATAAGCCCTCTAAAAAAAAGGTATGTTGCATCAACACGTTTTAAAATCAGCATGAAAATCATTAATATTTAAAAACAAATTTTTATGTTTGATACATAAGAAAATTTAAAGTGTCAAAAATATGCTCCGAAAAAAAGAAGTGTATTATGCATCACCACTTTTCAAAATTGGGTCACTTTTTTGCTACCTATACAAAACGGGTAATTGTATCGGTCATTTAGAGCGTCAAAAGCTATGCTCTAAAAAAAATATGTGTGTTTGCATTGCCCCTTTTCAAAATTGAGTCACTTTTTTGCTATCTCTACGAAACGGGTAACAGTATCAGTTCCCGTTTCAAAGTTTACGTTGTTTCTCCTCCAACTTTGGTAGGTCAACCTTTCTCCCATCCTCTGATTCTTTCTAGGTGATAAAGTTAGAACTCCTTTTATGGATTCGTCGTACTCAAGCCTCATGTCAATACCCTGGTTCGTTAACTTATCACTGGTCTCGCAATAAGGACTTATCTGCGAGATTTTCTAGCAAAGTACTTCCTTCTGTTGCATTAGTAGGGAATTAAGGTTGAGCGCTTCCTTGATGAATTCATCGATTTGCGGATTATCCTTGAACTTATCTATCATAGCTTGTATTTGTGCATCTCTTTCTACTCAGATGGCTTGATGTTGTATTCTCATCTGTTCGAATTCTTTTTGGAGCTAGGCTATTTGTAATTCTTCTTACTGGTTAGATTTCTCTTGGGCTAATTGATGTTCTAACAGTATAATTCTATTCCTTTTCCTTTATCAACATTTGGACCTCTGTCGCTTTGTCAATAGTTGTTGTGGCATAGGCTCCTGCGAATTGCGACAATTTTGTGAGATTCTCAGATGGGTCGATGGGCGAGTCTTTCCATAGGATGTCCATTAGTTCATTTTCCGGAGTCATAACAGCTACAACATCCAGCGTTCTTTTCTTCCTTTGTCTCTTGACTACAACTTTATTGGTAGGACTATAAAATACATCTAGGGGAGATATTTCCTCAATTCTCAAAACGATTTCTGAAATGGGAGTAGCAGGAATGATCTCAACATCCTGAGTACCCGAGCTCCTTCCCTTATCATTTTTGGATTTGACTTGTGTTGGGTTTGCTTAGGAGTTTGTATTTTAGATGTTTACTCAGTGTTTGAATCTGTATGGAGCTTTTTGTTGAACTGTTCCCATTCCTATTCCAAATCAATAATTGGGGTTTTACCTAACTGAGTGGATGCAGAGGCAATCTCTGCTTGTTTCTTCGATGAGTTTTACTCGACCGTTTCCTCTATAATTCCAGTTGTGTCCTTTTCAGACTCTTTATTTTTGTTTCCTCCCCCATTTTGAGATTGTTGATCTGAGTGCTCTGACTCATGTGTAGATTTCTTTTGGGTTTCTTCTTTGGAGTTTTATTTGGATCTACCCTCCAAGCTCATGCTGGGAGTTGGCTCCCTTATTGGTTCAATTTGCAGTAGGTCCAATGGGACCTTCAATAATCTCTTTTTTTCTATACACATGGAAAGCCTTAACATCTTCTGGGGTCAAAAGTAGTGATGTCATATGCAAAACTTTTGAAAATGTTTTTGCCTGTAAGAAGAGGTCATCAAAGGCATCCTCTTCATGGGTGAATTGCTTTACTTTTACCATAGTTGTAAATTCCTTAACTGTGCCATTTGGGTCGTAGCCAAGACTGTAGCTAGTTTTAGAGACTTAATGATCTCTGCTTCTTTTAATGCATGTCCATAATTGTGTAGTGCAAATGCACCACATTGTAATGGAAATTTAGGCCAAATGGACTTCTTCTGCTCCTTTGGTCCTTTGCTTAATCCTCCTTCCCCTGTTGTTTGGTAGACTATTTCTCTAGCCATTAATTTTTTGGGGACATAATATGGGAGAACATGTGGTGAAGCAATGCTCCCAAAAACTCTGATGTAGGTGAATGTCTCTTCCCCAAACCATCTGGCTACTAGAAAGATATCTACTTCAGCCTCTTTGGAAAACCTAGGGGCAGTTCTGTTGTACACTTCTTTATGAATGGGTAGCATAAGCCCTTGACATATTTTATAAAAATGGGGGTGAAATTGAGATTCCCACAAAATTATATGGTACATATGGATGGGAAGGGGGTCTTGTACAGTCCACTTCCATCCCATATTAGGAAATTGAGAACTAAAACATATTGCATCCATAACAAAAGAACTCATGAAAAGGGGGGAAAAGTCCTTAGAGAAAAACTTCTTTTCCTTCTATATTCTATAATGGCCTTAGCCAAATTTCCTGATAGAATTTGAGCCCAATTCATTATTGTTGCATTTACTGCAACATCTATTAACAAGAGCCATTCCATGGAAAACTTGGTGCTATCGGGTTTACCGAATAACCTACATATCATTTCTTTTACGAAACTATGAGGGAGAGAAATGGATGCCATAGAGTACATACCAGTTTTATCTCGTTTGAGCTTGCCTTCACTTGATTTCTAGGTTTGCGTGGTGTCTGATGGGTGCTCATTTTCCTTCGCAAATTGGTCAAGGAACTATTTGTTGTAGAGCTTTTGCGGCTTTGGCAATTGGTACATTAGTCATAGGTTGTCTGCTAAGAAAGACCCCATGACCTCTTTTCTATGACTCTTGAAGGTTTTGCCTGTGATTTCCACTTCGTTAATTATCCATTTGACCATATCCGTGTATGGGATTATCTTTGGTCTTGCAGCTATGTGGTGCATGAATGAACATGTTGTTTCGAAATAGGAGGCGCCATAGGAATCCTGAGCATCTGCCATGGCCTTTGTTACCAATGGCCTTGGGTTTTCTTCTTCTAACAAGTTATACATGGCATCCCATGTTGAAGTTCCTCCTTCCTTGCTACATGTAGTATCAGAGAAAAGAGGGATCATTTTTTATTTCTCGGACGCAGCTGCCTTTCCCTTCTTCCCCATTGTTTCGAACGATGTTCCCTACGGATTTTTCCTGAAATGGAGCAAAATGAAAGCTATCGGATAAACACAAGAAAGAATGATAATGAGAATGAATGATACAGATAACCTGAAAAGGTGACAAGAAAGGAGTTTTATTCAAACATAAATGGAAAGATATCGTATCATGTTGAGCCACTTTTTAACATAAATTCCATTAACCTATATTAAATAGCCACTAATGGTTCCTTATCACTTCCTTCATTACTCATTAATTTACTGCATCGCGAAACGAGAAGGAAAACTTTTAAGGTGGAAGGCTTAAGCTGCGAGAATGTTGATTTTATGATTGCGATGCAATATCGCAAATCGCATTATCGCACATTTGATTGTGCACTTTCTCAAAGTTCTTTAGGATTTTGCGGGATGCGAGATAAGTGGTACATCTTTTGTCATTTAGAGCGTAGTTTGTCTTGAGGAGTAATTAATTTATAAAGCACTTTTCACTACATGGCAGACCTAATTACAATTTATAACATTAGCTTTTATCAGGTCTGGACTTTATCGCATTTCTCAAACTGGCGTAGTTCATAAGGTTTTGAATTTTTAAGTATTTTGACGCGATGCGAAAATGTTTAATTGTTCTATTGCAATATTGCATCTCTCATGCTTCAACATGCTTTACGGGTTTGCATCCTTTGTGAACGTCGATATGCGATTGCGATAAGGACTTTATTTTATAGGAAATACCTTAGATTTTAGCTTTTGAATACAAAGTCCAATGATATCTAAGTTAAGTGTGGTGATGCTTTTGATCGCAATTCACAGATTTTGTTTGTTAATAAGAATTTTAACACACTTGGTCTAGCTGTATGCAAAAAGGCGAGAATTGCTAGTTTTTAAAGTGTTTTGACTTGATATCTTGCTTTATTCTTTAAAATTTTTAAAAGAAAGTGCCTAAGTAGTAAATTTTTCTTAGATGGTTTTTTTATCAAGGGTCCCCATTTATTAATAGAATATTAGTTATTCAACTAATAAATGGGGGGGGGGGGTTGTTGAATAGCACAACAATTGGCGATTCGTTGGAAGAACCAGTTATCTCTAACAATTTTTTGAAATTTCTAAAAAATTCTAAAATAAAGGCCATTTAGAAAATAAAAATACATGAAATATAATTTATGTAACATTTCTTTAAATAGGAAAACAAAATCCACCTAATTATTATCCATTTGATTATCCTCTTCAATATGAAAATTGCTTTGTCTACATCAGTCATTACTTGGTTTTAAAGATAAAAGCAAGGGGTTCTTGCAAATTAGCTTTTTAGGTGTACTCAGTTGTCATAGGTAGAGCCTTTGCTGCCAGCAGGCATCCATAGCCTTGAAAAGGTTACCTTTTAACCATAAATGATTCAGTATCCCATCCAGATAAGTGTGTAATTTTTAGAGATAAATTCAGATTCATACTCTTACTCCCTTTTTCATTATTTTCTAAACAATTCATTTTTCTTAAAAAATTCATTTTTTCTTCTTAAAGGTCATTGTCTTGGTTTGGTGGCCAAAATTGATAATGCCATTCACTGGTTGTAACTTAACTAAACAAGCTAGCTTGTGATTAGACCCCTTGTATTTTGATTAACATAATCTCAAGCCATTACCCTATTTTGATATGTAATATTGGTAATGTTAGTTTGTTACTTCCCTATGATCATGGTAAGTCGGCTCTTAATGAGACCTCTTATCCTTTAAGTTTAAGCATATTTTAGAATTAAACTCTAAAAAGAGAAAAGCTTACCAGATGGGGAGAATCATTGAATCCTTAAGAGTTTCTGGATGATGGTTATAGAGTTGAGTATGCTTCTCTGTAGAGAGTCTTTTCTTTGTTATAGATGCTTTCTTAACTGATGGTAGAACAAATGTTTATTTACAAAGTTGAGGTTTATCAAAGGACAAGTAATTTTGATAGAGAACAAGCAGATTTTAGAGTAATAGAACTTAGCTTATGTTTCAAATGTGAAAATTATCTTCTCAATAATCTCTACTAATACAAGTGAAAAGTCAAAATATAAAGGAGATTATTATTGTAAAGGCCAAAAGTAAATGCTATTTAACTTTTATTTTCCTAAAAAGTAAAATTAATAGTGTACAAGGGATAGAAGAGGTTATCCTCTATGAAAAATATTTCTTCAGAATATGCCCATTAACAGGCAGAGAATCTCTCTTGCCTGATAAGTCTTGCAATAAAAAGGTTGATGGGCCTATTTGTTCCACAATCTGAAATGGTCCAAGCCACATTCTTTGGAATTTGGTATGCTTACCTTTCTCCTTGTGTTCTTTATTCCACTTCAATACTAGGTCTCCAACTGAAAATATTTTGAACTTATAGAATTCACATCAAATGAATATTTTACTAACTATTGATGATGTGCATGTGTGATTTTGGCTTTTTTTCTTCTTTGAGCTTGAGGATTTTTTATTGTCTTAATGGCATAGAAGAGGAAGGAGTTTTCTCAATAAATTGAACCAGGGATAGGGAGGGAATAGCTACATTTGTAGCAAGGACAACCTCTTTCCCAGAAACCAAATTAAACAGAGAAGTGCCTATTGAGGCCTTCTGTGTTGTTCAATCTGCCCATAGAGAAAATGTTAAAGATTTGTGCCAGTTTTTCTGACTTTGGTCAACGATTCATTTGATAATTCTTATGAGATTTTTGTTTGTAGACTCAGCCAAACCATTTCCATGAGGGTAATAGTTAGCTGAATATTTAAGTTTAAAACCTCTTTAAAGAGAAAATTATGTCATAACATTGCCTGTAAAATAAGATGCATTGTCAAACATGAGGGTAGATGGTAGACCAAATTTGGTAATAATAAATTGGCCAATAAATTCAATGATGTTTTTAGAATTGACTACCTTAAGTGGAATTTCTTCCACTCGTTTTGTGAAGTAATCAATCATTGTAAGGATATATCTATGCTGCTTTAAAGAGTGAAGAAGGATCTCACCTATTATGTCCAGTCCCCATTGTTCAAATGGTTGTTCAATGTTGACTGGCTGTAATGGTAATGTGGGTTTCCTCTATCTTCCAGTAGATGTTTGAAAAAATTTACATTTCCTCACATATTCATGTGCATCTTTGAGTAAGGTTGGCCAATAATAGATAGCATGCAGGATTTTATGTGCAGTTGTGTCCCCCCCAAAATGTCCATTAGCTGGTCCATCATGGAGTTCTTGCAAAACCTTTTCTGCCTTATATTTTTCAAGGCATCTAAGAAAAACATAATCATAATTCTTTCTAAATAACACATTATTTATGATCTCATATTACTTAGCTTTTATCATCAAAGCTCTTTTTCTTCTGTAACTTAGTTGCGTAGGGGCATATCCATTTCTCAAATAAAAGATGATATCAACATATTTGGATTCAATGTCATTGACACTTACCTCATATACTTGTATATCATAACCTGCATCTTGTAGTGATGGTAAGTTGGATTCTCCTGCTAACATTCTGTAAAAACCTTGACCTTTAACAATTTTAGTTGGTCTGATCTCAATGTCATATTCTTGCAGTGTTGTTACCCAATTTTCTCTTTTCTCACCTACATCTCTTTGCATTAATATATTTCTCATTGCTGAGAATGGGACTACTACTTTAGTGTGAGTTTTGAGGAGAAAGGGTATGAAATGCTCTATTGATTTGAAAATAGTGAAATATTGTTTTTCAACATCTGAATAATTTAATTCAGCTCCCTGCAAATTAGATCTAAAGAAAGAAATTGGTGCTTTGGCCTTGTCATCATTGACTTGTGTCAATATAGTTGCATATGATGTCTCATAAGTAAAAGTATATAAAATGAAATGATTAGAAAAATTCAGAGTTGCTAAAGAGGGATAATTTATGATTTCTTGTTTAATCAGATTAAAGGATTCATGCTCTATATGTCCCCATTTGAAAACAAAATTTTTTCTTAATCATAGATTGGAGAGGTAAAAAAATTCATGAAAAGTCAAGGACAAATATTTTGACAAAATTTATCTCACCTAGGAAATATTGCATAGATTTTTTCTTACGAGGTAAAGGAATTTCAGAAATTTCTCTTATCCTATGAGGATCAATGTGAATCCCTTGTTTGGATACAATAAATCCAAGTATCTTTCCTTCACTTAAAGAAAAGTAATATTTCTTGGGATTGAGAGAAATTCCATACCTTTGACAACGCTCAAATATTTGTTTTAAATCCTTTAAATGATTGCTGCATTTTTTTTAATACACAATTATATCATCTAAATAGATTACCATCGATTTATTTACCAAACCTATGAAATATATGTCCATGGCTCTCTGAAATGTTGCACTAGCATTGATTAACCTAAATGACATATTTTAGTAAGCATAGGTTCCCCATTTGTTTCGAAATGTGGTCTTTAGTCGATGATCTAGATGTATGAGAATCTGATTATAACTTGGAAATCCATCCAGGAAAGACATTAGTTCTGAGCCTACAACTGATTGCAATATCTGTTCCATAGGAGGTAATGGAAAGTTGTCATTCTGACAAGCTTTGTTGATATTGCGAAAGTCTATACATATTCGAATATCACCATTCTTTTTCTTGACTGGAACAAGGTTGGAAAGCCACCTTGAATGCCTGACAGGAAAAATTATTTTGGCTTTGAGAAGCTTATTCAATTCAGATTTGATTTGATTTTCTAAATTTGGGTGAATTTTTCTTTACTTCTGTTGCATCAGATTTTCATCGAATATCATGGGAATGGTATGTTGAATGATAGAAGTATCATACGTCTTAAGATCTTCATAGTTCCAAGAAAAGACATTTTTGTATTTCTTCAACAAATGAATATAGGATGATTTTTCATCTGGTGTAAGACCAAGTCCTAGATTGATATTTTGAGGTTTAAAGTCAGTTCCAAGACTCACTAATTCAAACCTCAAAGTTGAACTTTGAAGTTTTGAGTTAGTGGGTTTCTTGAACATGTCCTTAAGATCATAAAAGTCTTCCAGCTTAACCATGGATTTAGGCATGGAATTTACAGTTGTTTCTTGCTTAAGCTAGCTGTCATGTTGATCCTCGTCTATTATCTAGTCGTTGTAAGAGCCTTCAGATGTTATAAAAATTATGATATCCAGATCATTATTAAAGTCTTGCCAATTGGTGATATTGTCAGGAATAGAAGGCCTAAAAATTGATTCAATAGAAAACGATCGGGGCTATAATCTCTTGGGGGAATGAGCTTTTGATGCAACATTAGCCAAAAGATTAACACTTTCATTTTGGAATCTTGGGATAGGGGAAATGTTAAACATTGTAAAATGGGAGGTAAGGTCCTAGACCAATGATTGATAATTTCTTAAATGTCCATAGAGAATGTATAGTATTTCTTACCTGTTTAATTACAATTTCTAAATCTCCAAACACTTGAAGATGTTTGATATCAAGGTCAATGGATTTATACAACCTTTGAACTAATGCTTCATATTCAAAAGTGTTGTTTGTGCATTTGAATTCAAGTCTACATGCTAACATAGCTTTTTCCCTTCTGGGGTAATTAATATGCATCCTGCTTCGGTTCCATCGTTAGATTTAGATGCATCAAAAAATAATTTCCAAAATAAAGATCTAACTACATGTTTATCAAAAAAATTTATACACTTAGAAGCATCTGTTTGAGAATGATTTTCAACTTGCGATATAACAAATTTTCCAAGGGTGATTATTTGCATTAAAGTTACCTAAAAATGATTCAACTGAATATTTTCCAATGATATTTCTGCTATATGCAACTGGCTCATTCACTCCCTCTAGTTTTATAACGATATACTTTTGATGTCATTCATGATCAACCCTTATTTGATTTGGCTTTCCATTATAGGGAAGCCACATATGGGACCAGTGGGTTGCAAAATAGCCATGAAGTTTTTCAGACCAGTCTTTGTTGAGGACTAATCCGTAGAATTCAGGGATATTGGCTACAAGGATGCCAATTAATTGACATACTTTTGGGTTTGATGAGAGTCTAATAGTGACTTGATTGAGTTCTCCTATAACTTCTAATTGGGATCAATCTAACTGCACAATGCGAACAATAGATTTTTGGGGCTCCACATTCAATTTTGCACAAACTGTTCTTGGTAGAATGTTGGATGAAGCTCTAGAATCAACTAAACAATTGTGTAGATTTTTATTGAAAACTTCAAAAGTCAAAAAAGATGGAGGTGTATGGGATTTGGATCTTCCTCCTATTAGAGCAATATCAGTTGAACTAATTTTGTCTAATGAGGTAGTAGGAGGCCTTCCCATTTCTTGAGCAGCCTATGAGATTACAACAACGAGAAGAGGAGAAGTGGGGATTGCTTTTAGTTCTTTGAGTAATAGCTTCTATTGATGTTTTAACTTGATAAGCTCATGGAATGTAATGTTCTCCCTAGTCTTTTTCATATCTTCAATGATGTTTTATTTAATTTCATTAGAGATTAGCAGGGTTTTAGCTGTAGGTGAAGAATTTGATTGAGGAGGAGTGGTTTGGGTGGATTTGGGGGAAGATTTGTTACCTATTTCTTTGTCATTTGGAGTTGGAATTGACGTTTTCTGTTTTGGATTTGTTTGTGGCAAATATACAGTTCTTCTACTCCTAGTTGCGATAGGTAATGCTTCGTGTGCTTCTTCATTAGGAAGAATGAAATCCCACATTCCTTGTAATTCAACTACTTCTTCATCATCAGTTTGTTCTTCAGTTGTTGAGACTTCTTCTTCCTCCACATCTGACTCAACATTTGATATTGTGCTTGGGGTCTTAGGATTAGAGGAAGCATTTCTTTTATAAGTCCTATAAGCTTTCCTTGAGGAAATCTCATCTACCTACTTTTTAATGTCAACCATTTCATTGGACATGGTTTCAAGGACTTTTTGTAGACCTTCAAGATCAAAAGGATCTTTAGGTGCTTTTTTCTTGGATTCATCCCTAAATGTTACCTTCTTGTATTTTCGTTCTTCTAATGCATTCTTCTTATCTAAAGCTAACATGTGTTTTTCTACAGCGATGGCTTCTTTCATGTTTTTTTGCCAAAGTTGGTTTGGCAGCTCTATCAACAAAAATAGCTGCATTTGAGGGAAGAGAAGAAATATACCATTCATTTTGGACTTCATCACTGGGCTTGTATGCTATTGGGATTTTATTCAATAACTTATTAAAATGTGAATTGAAGTCCTTAATCGGTTCTCTAGGTTCAAATTTCAAGTTGGAGAGATCATTGAGAATAGTAGCCATCTATTGGTCATCTCCAAACTTGGTTAGGAACTACTATTGAAAGGCTTCCCACTATTAATGGAACCAGATGGTAATGAAAAATACCATGATCCTAATGATCCTTGTAAGGTAGAAGGGAATAATATTACAACTACATCTTCTTCTATCATTTAATTGATATTTATGGACAACATAAAGTTGTTTATGTGTTCTTCAACTGGTAGGCCATCTTCAGGGTTGAATTTTAATAACCACTTTTCTGGATGGGCAGGAAATGGATGTAATGGTCCCACCATCCGAATAGCTCAGGGCTTTGTCCATGGTCTTTGAGCCATCGTAGGTATGTGCGTAGAGGAAGATTTTCTAGTAGTTGAAGGTGATTGGGTAGAGGAAGCTTGTGTTCCAGTACCAGTGTAAATCATGATCTGGAGTTGTGAGGTGGATGATTTATTTTGTGATGAAGTGATGGAATGAAAGAGGGTGTTTCAGGTGACGATGAGAGAACCTCACTATGAGCTTCAAAGTGTGTTTTATTAGTTTTCCTTTAGTTTTGTAGAGGGAATTAAAATGGGGGGATCCCAAATTTTTTGCTTTGTGATCTAGTTAACCTTTGAGAGGAAGGAAATTGAGAAGAAACACTAGCCTACAATAACTGAGATTCTTCTTGAGATAAAGAAATTCACTGCAGTTTATGGATCAAAGACTGGACTTCAAGAGTTTCTATAGAATAAGATTGATCTAATTTCTTTTAGATCACAGTAGTGGATTCTAAGGTTTTCTTTACAACTTCTCTTGTAGGATTTGGGGATTTAGAATGCGATCGAGAAGTTGGAGGTGATGGTGAGGGAGTTTTACTCTTAGAATGATCTATTGATTTAATTTTTCTTGCCATTCATAGTCAAGCCCTCCTTCTAGCACCAAAATGTTTAAGCCTCGAAAATCGTTGTGACAACATGGGGGAAAACCACCAAGTCTAGACCTTGAAAGTAGCTCCTTTTCCGTTTGGTGTAATGTCTCCGACTAGGGATAATGGGACCAGTTTCCCAGAAAATATTTTGATAGTGTTGGTGGGGTGATATATGATGTAACGGAAAGTGATTGAGCTAAGTGTAACCTAATCTAACTACTAAACACATGCATATATAATTATTTAACACTATTTAACTTATAAATACTCGAGAATTAAATACAATATGTGATCTACAATGATGTCTTACAACAATTGGTAATAAAGATCATTCAATTGCAACAAGAAATTAAATCATTTAACAGTAATCATTTTCGATAAATAGTTAGACAAAACGATTGAGAAAAATATATCGCATATAAAATCATTCATATATTTAGAATATAATCAAAGCTAACATCATAGAAAAGTGAAATAATGCTAAACTATAATTCAGTCTTTCATACATACAACCATTATAAGAAGAAGAATTTCTTAATACATAAATAAAACATGATCATAAGATAAAAGTACCATATATGACAAGTTCTGTTCATGTGCTTCAGCAATATTGACCCAATTTCAATCAATCCAACACATTCTAAGAGTACAAAAGTGCATTTCAATAGAGCATGCTATATATTTAAAAAAAAAATAGATCTTGTTCCATTCATTTCATCAAAACCTCATCAAAGGTACATAAGTGCAATGTTTTGAAAAGTGTTTTTGATAAAATTTCTCGACCCTTATCTAAATGCATGAGAGGGGTTTAAATGCTAAACTATATGTCTTAAAATAGATTATTACAAAAATATTTGAGGAGGATTCAAACAACCTTTCTCAAGATATGCAAAAATAAAACTAAAATAAAAACTAAATTAAATGACTAATTCCTTTGAACTTGATCTCTAAGGTCACACATATCAGTCAAGGGCTTGAGTTGAGGTGGTTGGTTGATTGCAAATTTTAACTGCCCAACAAATATGACATCTATTAGTGCTATCACCATCTTTTGTATAGAGGTTATTAAACACCTCAAGGTCATCCACTGGATGTGTGGTTTCACTAAAAACTACCTGTATGCTTCCCAATTCATCTTGTTTACCTATTTGATTGCCTCCTCCTTTTCCTGCGCTACTGGTCTCCACTCCTGCTCTAATTGTTTGATATTTGGAAGAAATCCTGGTACACATTCCTTAACAAGATTGGTGCCATGAAGATTTTTATTGATGGCTTCTATTATGCTATTTTTTGTTGTTGCTGCTATCGTTGTTTCCCTTTTTGCTTGTTTCAACCGAGAATCCCTATCCGCGAACAAAATATCTTTATGAGACTCCTCCAGCTTTGGTAGGTCAGCCTTTCTCCCATCCTCTGATTCTTGCTAGGTGATAAAGTCAAAAATATTTTTATGGATTTCATCATACTCAAGCCTCATGTCAATAACTTGGTTCGTTAACTTATCACTGGTCTCACAATAAGGACTT
Organism: Pinus tabuliformis; assembly: GCA_031772625.1. NCBI lineage: Eukaryota > Viridiplantae > Streptophyta > Pinopsida > Pinales > Pinaceae > Pinus > Pinus tabuliformis. The sequence goes on along the minus strand of CM062818.1, from coordinate 1,282,045,456 downwards.
ATCTGTGAGATTTTCTGGCAAAGTACTTCCTTCTGCTGCATTAGTAGGGAATTAAGGTTGAGTGCTTCCTTGATGAATTCATCGATTTGTAGATTATCCTTAAAATTATCTATCATAGCTTGTATCAACATATCTCTTTTTGCTAAGTTGGCTTGATGTTGTATTCTCATCTGTTCAAATTCTTTTTGGAGCTGGGATATTTGTAATTCTTCTTGCTCATTAGATTTCTCTTGGGCTAACTATTGTTCTAACAACAGAATTCTCTGTTCATGTTCCTTGAGCAGCATTTGGACCTCTGTTGCTTTGTCAATAGTTGTTGTGGTATAGGCTCCTATGAATTGCGACAATTTTGTGAGATTCTCACATGAGTCAATGCATGAGTCTTTCCATATGATGTCCATTGGTTTATTTTCCAGAGTCATAATAGCTACAACGTCCAACTTTCTTTTCTTCCTTTTTCTCTTGGCTACAGCTTTGTGGGTAGGACTATAAAATACATCTAGCGGAGGTATTTCATCAATTCTAAAAACAATTTCTGAAGTAGGAGTAGCAGGAATGATCTTAACATCCTGAGTGCTCGTAGCTCCTTCCCCTATCATTTTTGGATTTGACTTGTGATGGGTTTGCTTAGGAGTTTGTATTTCAAATGTTTTTCTTAGGGTTTGAATATGTATGGATATTTTTGTGGAATTGTTCCCATTCTTGTTCCAAATCAATAATTGGGGTTTTACTTGACTGAGTGGATGTAGAGGCAATCTTTGCTTGTTTCTTCGCTAAGGTTTGCTTGGTTGTTTCCTCTATAGTTCCAGTTGTGTCCTTTTCGGACTCTTTATTTGTGTTTCCTTCCCCATTTTGAGATTGCTTCCTTGAGTGCTTTGACTCGTGCGTAGATCTCTCTTGGGTTTCTTCTTCAGAGTTTTCTTTAGAGATGCCCTCCAAGCTTATGCTGGGAGTTGGCTCCCTTATTGGTTCAATTTGTAGTAGGTCCAATGGGACCTTCAATAATCTCTTTTTTCTATACACATGGAAAGTCTTAACATCTTCTGGGGTAAAAAGTAGTGATGCCATATGAAAAATTTGTGAAAATGTTTCTGCCTCTAGAAATAGGTCATCAAAGGTGTCCTCTTCATGGGTGAACTGCTTTACTTTTACCCTAGTAGTAAATTCCTTAACTGTGCCATTTGGGTCATATTTCCTTCCCGGGATTGTATATAGTTTTAGAGACTTAAATATCTCTACTTATTTTAATGCATGTCCATAATCGTGTAGCCCAAGTGCACCACATTGTAATGGAAATGAAGGCCAAATGGCCTTCTTATGCTCTTTCAGAACTCTGCTTAATCCTCCTTCCCCTGCTGTTTGGTAGGCTATTTCTTTGGCCATTAATTTGTCGAGGACATAATATGGGAGAACATGTGGTGAAGCAATTCTACCAAAAAATCTGATGTAGGTGAATGTATCTTCCCCAAACCATATGGCTACTGGCAAGATATCTACTTCAGCCTCTTTAGAAAACCTAGGGGTGGTTCTATTGTAGACTTATTTATGAATGGGTAGCATAACCCCTTGATAGATTTTATAAAAATAGGGGTGAAATTGAGATTCCCAAATTTTTTTATAATACGTATGGATGGGAAGAGGGTCCTGTAGAGTCCACTTCCATCCCACATTGGGAAATTGAGAACTAAAATAAGCTGCATCCATAAAAAAAGTACTCATGAAAAAGGGGGGAAATCCTTAGAGAAGAACTTCTTTTCCTTCTATATTTTATAATGGGCCAAATTGTTTGATAGAATTTGAGCCCAATTAATTATTGTTGCATTTATTGCTACATCTATTAACAGGAGCCATTCCATGGAAAACTTGGTGCTATCGGGTTTACTGAACAACCTACATATCATTACTGCTGCGAAACTATTAGGGGGAGAAATGGATGTTGTAGAGTACATATCCATTTTATCCCATTTGATCTTTCCTTCACTTGATTTCTAGGTTTGTGTGACATATGATGAGTCCTCATTTTCCTTGGCAAATTGCTCAAGGAACTGTTTGTTGTAGAGATTTTGTAGCTCTGGTAACTAGTACATTAGTTGTAGGCTATCTCCTAAGAAATACCCCATGACCTCTTGTTTGTGATTCTTGAAGGTTCTTTCTATGATGTTCACATCGTCAATTATCCATTTGACCATATCCGTTTATGGGATTATCTTTGGTCTTGTAGCTATGCGGTGCAGGAACGAACATGTTGTTTTGAAATAGGAGGCGTCAGAGGAATCTTGAGCATCTGTCGTGGCCTTTTTAACCAGTGGCCTTGGGTATTCTTCTTCGAACAAGTTATACATGGCCTCCCATGTTGAAGTTCCTCCTTCCTTGCTACATGTAGTATCAGAGAAAATAGGGATCATTTCTGATTTCTTGGACGCAACTACCTTTCCCTTCTTTCCCATTGTTTCTAATGATGTTCCCTACAAATTTTTCCTAAAATGGAGCAAAACAGAAGCTATCAGATAGACACAACCAAGAATGATAATGAAAATGAAGGATATAGATAACCTAAAAAGGTGACAAGAAAGGAGTTTTAATCAAACACAAATGAAAAGATACTGTATCACATCGAGCTGTTTTTTAACATAAAAATGCCATTAACCTATATTAAATAGCCACTAATGGTTCCTTATTTTTGTGTTTATTACTCATTAATGTACCGCATTGCAAAACGGGAAGGAAAAATTTTAAGGTGGCAGGCTTAAGCTGCGAGAATATCGATTATGTGATTGTGATGCAATATCGCAATCACATTATCACACATTTGATTGTGCACTTTCTCAAAGTTTTTTAGGTTTATACATGATGTGAGATAAGTGGTACATCCTTTGTCATTTAGAGAGTAGTTTTTCTGAAGGATTAATTGCTTTATAAAGCGCTTTTCACTACATGGCGGACTTAAACACAATTTATGACATTGGCTTCTATCGGGTCCTGGCTTTATCTCATTTCGCAAACTCATGCAGTTCATAAGATTTATATTTTTTAAGTATTTTGATGCGATGCGAAAAGGTTGAATTGTTCTATCAAAATATCACATCTCACATGCTTCAACATGCTTTGCGGGTTTGCATCCTTTGTGAACACCGATATGTGATTGCGATAAGGAATTTATTTTATAGGAAATGCCTTAGGGCTTAGCTTTTGAATAAAAAGTCCAATGATATCTAAGTTAAGTACGGTGATCCTTTTGATCTCAATTCACAGATTTTGTTTGTTAATAATACTTTTAACACACTTGGTCTAGTGGTATGTGAAAAGGTGAGAATTGCTAGTTTTTAAAGGGTTTTGACTTGATATCTTGCTTTATTCTTTAAATTTTTTAAAGAAAGTGCCTAAGTGGTAAATTTTTCTTGGAGGCTTTTTTATCAAGCGTCCCCATTTATTAATAGAATATTAACTATTTAACTAATAAATGGGGGGGGGGGGGTTGTTGAATAACACAACAAGCCCTCATGGCTATCTCCACCATACAGACATTGCAGTCTATTAAGCACTTACTTTTAAGACTCACAATTCCTTACTTCATCAACATTTGCCTAAGATAGCCCTCTCAGGATGATCTCCTTGGATTTCTCATTGTTTTCTCCATTCAAAGTAGAGAGGCATATATCAACATCTAGGGACATCAAGTAGGCTTCCATTCTAACCTTCTAGATTTCATACCAGAGCTCATGGCATGATCTATCTAAGAATGGAAATTCTTCTGCTGCTAGCCAAACTCCATTAGCCATTGTTTCCCTTTGATCTACCTTCTAGCGATTAAGTTATTTATGAAGGAATGTGGCTCTGATACCAATTTTTGGAAACAATGTCAATACTGAGAGGGGGTTGAATCAATATTAAGGATAATTTTTACTTTTTTATGCCATTTTACTTTCCTTATTTAAACATGGCATTCATTCATATAAGCAAAAACAATATATAATGTAGAAACAACATTAAATCGACACACAAGCATGCAAACCATAAGCATCATACACATTAGAAACAAGTTTTTCATGTGGAAAAAATTTCAGGAAAAAACCACAAAGCTTGTTGTTGTTATTGATGTAAACATAAGAACCTACTCTATTACATCAATCTATTTGTGAGAACCCAATAACAGGAAGCACCAACTCTCTTTGATTTGTTTTCTAGTACCAACTAGTAGGAAGCACCAACTCTGTCTATTTGTAGACACCCATCTAGCTTACTAGAAGCCCCATATGAGGCACCAACTTCATGGATTTACTGAAATAACCAACTTGCATCTCCTTGGTTTTATGCAAGCACCAAATTGTAGGAGGCACCGACTCCCAACCCTTCATAAGATCCACTAGAGATGAAAGCACCAAATTCCTATCTATAGGCACCAAGCCACACTCAATTAAGAACTGGTAGTCCTCTGCGATTTGGAAACAACTCGCCTGATCTCAGCTTTGATCTATGCTCACTTTTTTGCAATCTCTACAACATTATTCAATAACCCTATGATCTGCTCAACAACAATCACTCTCAGTCCTCTCCTCTCTATTCTCAACATCAGTCACTCTGATCTCAGCCTCACTGCTTTCCACAACACACAATCTTCTCTCTAAGGCATAATAACATCCTTATTCACACATCTCAGGAAACTTGCAACTTTAACACAGAGTGCAAGCACTTCAGCCTTGTTTCACATCTCACAGGCACTTTAGGACTTACTCAAGCACATAGGCACCTATCAACCTTTACACACAGAGCACACAGAGTGCTGCTCTCGGGGTCTCTTTTCTTCTGCTAAGGGACTTTCAACCTTTACACACAGAACGGGCTCTCACTTAGCCTCTCACAGTAGTGCATTTAATCAAAGCTCTTTCCTCTTGGCTCTAGGGCAACAATATTGTTTTCCACCACATGCTCAATCGAGCTCGTGGGTTTTGTTCCTTTACCGTCTCCCTGATTGATGTTGCCACACTATCCTGTGTCAACACTACGTAATATACCTCAGCATGGCCCTACACTCTGTTGTCTTCATTGGTCTCGGTCTCTTCCATTGCATTCACTAAGAATGGGCACATGACTATTTCCCCATACTAAGAATTAATTCTCAATCCACTTGCTTACTCAAACCAAACATAGTCATCTCTATGTTGCAACTCTCCCATCACTGAGACTCTCCATGCCTATTCAAGGCTCAGAGAGCTCGAAAACACTTCAACATGGCTTCATTGTACTTAGTCATGGAATTTCTATGGACCATCTTCCTTATCTCCTTGTCTCTCTGATGATCCATCTATCCTCTTAACTCACTGAGACATGCATCAGAGCATAGGAACAGTTTGTCTCATCTCATGGCAGACCCAACACTCTTTTCATTAAGATTGTGGTCCTTTCCCTTAACTAGGAAATATCTGAAAATCACCATACATTCTTGATACCAACTCCTATGCGCTCATTCAATCCTGTAGTTACTGACCCATACCCCTTCAATGCTCCTTTGTATTACTGTATCAGAGCTTTTCATTGCAACATCACAGTGGTGCAACATTCCAAACTTCTGATTGTCAATCTTTGATATTCAAGCCCATTTCAATTAGCTCCTTGTTGTATCTCCACCATAGGATCAGGTGCTGTGACTGAGGGCTTGACCTTAAGGCACTAAGTCTTTTAGAATCCTGTCGGGGGTACTTTTTCTTTGTTAAAGCTCTGCACCCTTGGTTTATTATTTATTTCTCAACCAAGCACTAACGCCATCGGATCCCTGTTATCGGTGATTTCCACTTGTTGCCCATATGCCAGCAACCACAAATCACCGATCGTTGATTGCCAATAGTCCCCTCTATTCAGCCTTAGCCCTTGGTTCCTTAACACTTCGCAACCACATGCTAGCCCCCATGTTGGAGCCTCTAATCGGAAATTTCCAAATGTGGCCAATGTGCCAACCATCGCAAACCTTAGATCGTCGATTGCATATAGGCAATAGGAACCATCTGTTAAGCCTTGGCCCTTGGTTCCCTTAAGCCTTCGCGACCACCTACTATCCCACATCTTAGCAAAATTTCATTGTGGCATATGAGCCAAACATTGTAAATATCTAATCGCCGATTGCCGAAGTGACGCCATCTCATGCCATGTGGCATCTTCTAACCAATGATACGTGTCACTTAGATATGGCCCATTAGGCCATCCATAAACACCAAAAAAACTTTCCACCTGTCCCTCCATATCGCGATGTCATGCTAACATAATATTCCACTTGGCCTGATCGAAACTAATCAGATCTTGCCATGTGTCCTCATCGAAGCTCACCACCTGCTACCATGTGTCCTTATCAGAGCTTACCAAATGCTTCCATCTATCCTAATCAGGGCCTACCAGCAGCTACCATGTGTCCTCATCAGAACTCCTCTGATGCTACCATCTGTCCTTATCAGAGCCAACCAGACATGTCCACGTGTCCTCCTAGGGAGAGAGAATGAGGCCTACCATGCTTGGTTTTGCAGTGATTTTCTTTGTGAAAATATTTTCGGCTCTCCTAAAGATTTAACACTAGAGGTTCAAATCTCGACGTTTTAACAAAGACTGTCTCAATTGGCATTGACTAATCAGAGAATTCCAATGGCTTTCATATATGAAACCGTCGTTCACTTATCTCTTGAAGCACCACTGTGCGCCGACTTCTAGGACCTCCGATATGCGATATCACAAATTGCATATGGCACATTGTTATTGCACTGCACCATTGATCCTCTAATCACCAATTGAAATTTTGTAGGAATTTTGATATGCGGGATCGTTAATCACTAATCATGGAATTCTTCCGCTATGCACTGCACCTTGGAACCTCCGATTGCTGATATTGCTATTCGTTTTTCGGCGATTCGCAATCACTATGAGACACACCTGGATCCTCCGATCTCTAATTTGTGGGAGTTATGATATGTGGGATGTTTGATCTTCTATTTCGCTACCATCTGATTTTCGATTACCGATATGGCTTGGCCTTCGATCTACAGGACTTCCAATATGTAGGATTCTTCCCTACTTAAGGCTTTAACACCCTGAACTTCAATAGGTCATAATGTTTGACCCACATGCACATTTATGGACTTACACATATCTTTGGAAAACTCTTCCAGAGAAATTTCCAACGAAAGGGGCTCGGTCAACCATTGAGCCCATCTGACACCTCAAAAGATGGCTCCAAACTCACTATCATACTTTCTTCTCCTTGAATCTTCAGACATTGGAAATCACACCCACCAAGGTGATCCTCTACACAAAGCATGCAATAACCATGGACTTCCATCCTGGTCCATCACTACCAGCATCTGCTACAACACACATCTGAGCTTGGCTGATTGACATCACTACCAACACTCCTACCAAGTCAGTTAAGAAATTCCAACTTCCCAACATAACTCCCCAGTAGGAACATTGACATCAATGCCAAATCACTTGCATATGTGTTAACTAGGCCACTGGCCATGCACACAATGCCAACTGTCCAATAGGATGCAGGTCACCAACAATGTGGAAGTGTGAGGCTCGTCATTACTGCTAGTCATGACCAGCCCTCTAAAACTGTTAGAGACAAAGTGGATGGGTCCTGGACGAAACCCATGATATGTTGGGAGTGTGGGGAAGACCACTTATGGAGGTATTTTCCTCAGATATAGAGGAATCACCCCAAACTATACAATGCTTATGAAGTAAAGACAGTCAAGGAATGGATCGAAACATGCCCAAAATCTATGTTGTCATGGACAAAAAACAAGATCATGACCACTAGGCATCTATTATCAAGATAGAAGGCATGGTTTCTAATCAAATTATCTCTATTTTAATAGAATCGGGGTCAAATTTTAGTTATACCAGTCCAGTAGTTGTCGAAAAATGTGCATTGAAAAAGCAAGCACACATTGAGCCTTGGCTAGTCCAACTGGAAACAGGGATGAAAAGGTGGGTGAAACACCTAGTAAATTCATTCACTTTTGAGTTGAGTTGCATTTCAATAGCAATAGACTTCAATATATTTCCATTGGGTGCATATGATTCTCTTATTAGGATGGGTTGGCTAACCATCCTAGGATGAAGATTGAATTTTTTGAGAAAGCAGTTGAATGCTTCAATGTGACTAGTGAGAGAATTGTGCTGCAAGGAAAACAAAAATCCACATCACTCCAGATAATAACATTGATGCAAGCCAAGAAGTGTAGCCAAAAAGGGTGTAATTTTTGTTTTTTTAAAAATAAACAATGGTTCAAAGAATAATAACAATAATGACTTATTGGAACACCCACTCTTGAAGAAGTTTATGGATGTCTTCCCTAAGGAAATCTCAGGATTTCCTCCACATAGGGAAGTTTATTTCTCCTTTGAATTAATTCTTGGGACAATGCCAACATCTAAAGCTCCTTATCGAATGAGCACTCTAGAGCTAATGTGTAGGGACATACCCTAAGATGCAATTTTTTTTTTAAATTGAAAAAAAAAATACAACTCAGACTCAAGGTAAAGGCAATAAATTCTAGATATAGGAACCAAATCATATTTAAATAAATACAAAGTGATGCAATTTAAGATACGACATTGAAAAATAAGCAATTAGGCAATCCATTTTACACTAGTCAATTGTTAACCACATCCTTTATGAAGTCACATATTACTTAAAAATACATCAACATTGAAAACACATAAATTTGAGATACATCGTCAATAGCCATAAATTTCAATTCAACCATCATAAAATTCACTTTTATAATATAGTAATTATATATACATCAATAATCATATAACAAACTTTATGAATACACAAGGCACCATTCACCAAGGAGAGGATTTTTTTATTCTCGTCTTTGTTGTTGCTTGTGCTCCCTAGCTGTCATCTGTGTCCATGTGTGAAGAATAATCTATCTTGACCGAACATTGGTGACCCATTGGTTGACGTCCCATCCTACTCCTTGGGTAATATTCTTCCCCAAGTACCCCCAAGCTACAATGGGGATTTATAGTAGAGGAATAATGTTATCTAACATAGGGGAGCATTCTTGGCTCAAGAGTTCCCTCTCTACTATCCTCTACCTCACCAAACTCACTATAGCTTTGTAGTCACTCACAATAGCATTATCTAATCCATCCAATGATAGGGAAAACATGTGCTTTCACCCATAGCTTGCTCCTTTTATAGGAGGCTTCATAGGTGAAATTTGGTAATTCATGCAAAAATAATTACTTTTATTAATTTAAATGTTTGATTATTCATCCACCCATGTGTCGCCCTCTCATCAAGGCTCTCCTAAAATACTTATTTAAATTTTTACTCAAAAACAATATTTTTTCTCACCCCAACATGACTCCCTATTTCTTCTCCTAGTTGTCTCTTAATTCCCCCTTTATGTTCCTTGATTTGTGTTCATCACTGAAGTCAATTAGTAGGTCTCAAATTTGGTCCCCCAACTACACCCTAGTTTAACTCAATTTGACTCTTAAATGGAGATCCTTATGTTGGCTCTTGCCACATGGAGGTTCTCTCATGAAATTAAATTTCTCTAATTTAATTTATTATTCCTTATTTTCATTCACCACCCTCTTTTCTTAATGAGGTTAAACTATTTTAGGATTAATATTTCTAATTAACTCTATGTCATTTTCCCCCTTTTGATTATTAAACATTTATGCACATTATTTACCTAATATTTTCCAAACATGGGAAGGGTAGAGTTCTCAAGTGGTCCAATCTTTTTATTTCTTCCTATTCTCCCTTTACCCCAAGTTTTATTCTTGATTTAGATAACTTGGTTATAAAACCTCATTTACCACATTATGTGAATTAGTATGATTATCATATCTTAATTATATTTCAATAGTTTCTTATTGATTCCTAGGGTTCCAAGTCATTCATTCCCTTCAAGAACTTCCCTTGAAGTCCCAAGGGTGCCACGTTGCTTTCCCTTCAAGAAAATAGTGACTATGAGGGAAAAAACTAGGTGTGACAATGGAGACCACTATCCTCTCTTATGTCACCCACTATAGTGAGACTATTAGTGTTGGGGATCAAGGAATTTTCCTTGATGCATGCCCCCCCCAAGTAAAATTCTCATGAGTGGCCTAATCCGGGTTCTACCCCCATGGCATTGTGATCTTCAAAGCAAAGGTATCCCAATGCCTTCCAACCCAAGTCAAGGTAAGAGTGCTAGTGGGTGAAATTAGGGAGGCTACCCCACCCTTCCCATGAAGTTCCATCTATCTATATAGCCCCATCACCTATGTGTGAGTCATTCAAACAAGATAATAACCTGTGCCTATATCCACTATCATGTCATTAGAATTCATAGCATATTTTTAATTAGAACTTTAAAAATCTCTTGACACAATAGTATGTAATTCAAACCAAACCAGAGGTTGTTGACTCATCACATGCAAGTGCATCTGGGTGGTCTCCTGCCACACTTAATGGTCATCAATAATATTTGATTCATAATATTATCCAATAATATAATTTTGTATGCTAAATCATCATCATGACATAATCATCAACATCTTTGTAACTAAGAGAGAGAATTAATATAAACAGACAAATAATGAATTCGTTATACAATTATACATAGTCATAAAACATGTCCATCGTGATTATTATCATCATAAAATCAAATTGGAATTATTATCACATCCACTCATAGTAAGAGTCAAATATCTGGTCATCAACCTAAGGTCCTCAAAGAATAATGTATCAAGGATAATTTCATATCAGGGTCAGACAACTAGAGTGGGAACTACATGATGGAGTAGAAACTACAACTCAAAGAATTGCGAGACAAAGGTTATATTAGGCTGAGTGTTTCACCTTGGGGAGCACCAATCTTGTTTGTGAAGAAAAAGGATGGGAATCTAAGGTTGTGCATAGACTATATACAACTCAATAAAGCTATCATTAAGAATAGATATTCATTGCCACTGATAAATTATCTATTTGACCAACTAAGAGGAGAATCTGTCTTTTTAAAGATTGATATAAGATTGGGGTACCATTAGGTACACATATAATAGAAATTCATCCACAAGACATCATTTAGAATAATTTACATGCATTACAAATTCATAGTTTTTCCCTTTGGGCTTACTAATGCACCAACTACCTTTATGTTCCTGATGCACAATGTGTTGATTCCATACTTGGACAAGTTTGTATTTGTGTTTGTTGATGACATCTTGGTCTACTACAAAAACAAGGAGGAGTATGAAGAAAACTTAGCTATGATATCACAACTATTAAAGGAGCACACACTTTATAAAACACTTGATAAGTGTGAGTTATTTTAGTCCTATATTAAGTACTTGGGACATATAGTCTCAAAGGAGGGAGTGGTAGTTAACCCATAGAAAGTTAAAATAATCATGGAATGACCAACACCAAAAAATGGAGCTGAAGTTAGATAATTTATGGGGCTAGTAGGATACTACAAGAGGCTCACTAGGAGCTTCTTCAAGATTGGTCACCCAATCACAACATTGAAAAGAAAAGGAATTCAATTCCTATGGATAGTTGAATGTGTTGCTGGTTTTGGGAAGGTGAAGAAATTTCTTACTAGTGTGATGTGCTAAGGATAATGGACCCAGAAAAAGAATTTATAGCGTTCACTGATGCTTGCAAAGAAGGGCCAGGAAGAGTCCTTATATAAGAGGGAAAAGTAGTCTCCTATGAATCTAGAAAATTGAATGAGGATCAGAAAAATTACATGACTCACTATTTAGAATTGGTTGCCATTATTCATGCATTAAATATGTGGAGACATTATGTCCTTGGAAGGAATTTCACTTAATGACAAATCATGGGGTCTAAAGAATTCATTTGACCAACCAAATTTAAATTCCTGGTAGGCTAGGTGGCTAGCCTTAATTAGTGAATTTAATTTTGAAATAAAATATATAAAGGGCAAGGAGAACATAGTCACTGATGCACTCAACGGGAGTTTACAATTGTTCCATATAGGAACAATGACTTCACATGGAAAAAATCTACAAGAAAATATGAAAGTACGTGGACAATGGGACAATCAATACCAACAAATAAAATAAGCTTTGTAGCAAGAGTTAGAAGGAGTGAGAAGCAAGAATTTATCTCTCTCCAAGGGCGAATTGTTAAGATTTAAAAATATGGTATACATTCCTTGTGACAATGACTTGAAGAAGCTCCTACTAAATCAATTCCATAAAAAGCCTTACTCTAGCCACCCATGGTATCAAAAGATATTTTTTTTTAAGGAAAGGTTAGCTTATATTGATCAATCTTGTAAATGGGCCAGTACCCTTACATACATAAATTATTCATAATCTACTAAAGTCCAGAGCTATTCAAAAAACATACTTCTCCTTTCTTGCCTATGACCGATTATACTTATGACAACATTAAGCTTGCAAATTCTCCAAAAGACACCACAAAACACTGCATATTTACAATACATTAAACAATATGGAAGATTTAGACATGACTCTACATTCCTAGAGGGTTGCTTTCATCCATCACATTGTCTCCTTCATCCAACATTGGCATTGTCTCTTCTACAACTAGTTGATTCACAAGCTCGCTTGGTTGTTCTTCATCTTGCACCAAAGGGTTATATAGTCCATATACCTCTTTAAATATGCCACCCATAGTTGATCATTTTATCACCTGAATTCCATCAACCTTTGAATCCACATTTTCCACCTTTGTAGCCAAATTCACTACTATCAGCTAAAGTCACTCCATATCTTCTCACATCTCCTCTAATGGCCACATAATCAAAGAGAAATGGGAGTGTGATTCAATCACATTTTACTCCTCATACATATCATGTTTGACAAAGTCATTCTCCAGCGAGACCATACTCTGGACCATTCGAACATTTCCACCGTCTTCATGGTGTGGAGAAGCCATGGAGTTAAACGATCGAAGTGTCACCTTAATGCTAAGCAACTCGAACCTTATATTTCTCCATTTATAACAAGGAGTGTCTCTAATTTCCTTACGAGAAGCCATTGAATTGCATTAAATGATCTTGAACTTGATTTTCTTGCTCATGTCACCTAAACTCTGCAACAAATCCTTTATCCTAGACACCAACTTGTCACATTTACTTTGTAAAATTTGAACATGAATATCGATCATATGGAATTTATGACTGAGATTGAAATTGCATGTAGGATGACACATTTTATCCTTGAGAATGATTGATTTCATATTCTTCATCCACCTGGGGAATCACTCAACCAAGTTCGAGAGCTAACATTCCATAGGAATGATTACCATCTCATTAACCTTATTGTTCTGAGGCTTCTATGAGCAGTCTTTTGTGTAGTGTTTTCTTCTAGGATTATCGCATCCATGATTATTTAAATCAATGTTTCGAACCATCCACTATGGCTCATCCTGATGTGGAGCCACAATGGATGACTCGAAACGCTGATTTAAATAATCATGGATGCAATAATCCTGGAAGAAACCACTCATTAACCTTGTTAATTAATTTCATGGCATGCCTCAAGGCTCAATTACTCCGATTTGACATATAAATTATTGCAATCTCCATTTTAATCCATTCAAATTTCATGGGATATAATAGAATGAAGGATTGCCTCAATCTTGGAGAAGCTCCCCGTGTTCCAAACAAGCCCCTTGATTAGAAAGCTTGTTGACAATCTGATTGATCCCTCTTTTGATATGAAAGAAGATTTTATTTTCAAATTTTAGGATTTGTCTCCTAATTCAAGAGTCTAAAGGAGGCTGATCTTTCTCAGTGGATTTTTTTATCTCAATGGAGTTTTTGGATTATCATCATTGAGTCTCCCATTACAACTAGTTTATGAATTCCTCTTGCTAAAGCAATCCTTAAACCATGCCACAAAGTAAGTGGTTTTTTTCCTGTTTATTTGTGGTTCTTCCTAATCCCCATAAAAAGTATCAAAAGATGTTAACAAACATAAAGAGTTCATATTATTGGCCCGATTTGAAAAGAGATGTGGCTAAATATATTTCCAAATGCATAGAATGTCAACAAGTAAAGGATGAGTGTAGGCACTTAGTGGGATTGTTACAATCAATCCCCATTTTGGAATGGAAATGGGAGGTGATTTCCATGGATTTTATCATAGGTTTTCCAAGGAAAACAAAGAAATGTGACGCAATCACGGTTGTGGTAGATAAGTTGAACAAGGCATCTCACTTTGTGGTTGTGAAATCCACTTATACAATGAGTAATGTGGCTCGATTATTCTTAAAGGAGAGTATGAGATTGCATGGAGTACCCAAGAATATTATCTCAAACTGAGATGCAAAATTTACTTCAAAATTTCGGAAAGACTTGCTTTCTAACCTAGGGACAAAATTGGCATTTAGCATAGCATACCATCCACAAATAGATGAGAAAACTGAGAAGACAAATAGAGTGTTGGAAGACATGCTCATAATGTATTTCATGCATGAACCACGTGGGAAGAGTTTCTTCCACTGGTGGAGTTTTCTTATGATAATGAGTATTAAAAATCATTAAAGATGAGTCCCTTTGAAGCACTTTATGGTAGGAAGTGAAATATTCCTATGAATTCAAGTGATCTAGTGAATAGGGTCCATATTGGGCCTTATATACTAATGGATATTGAATAGGAAATGGTAGCCATCAAGTATAATTTAAAAGTGTCTCAAGATAGGTAGAAGAGCTATGTAGACAAACATAGAGTAATTAAAGAGTTTAAAGCATGGGAGCATGTTTACCTACAATTTAGACCCAAGAAAAGTCAATTAACAATTGTGTCATGTGCCAAGTTGGCACCACATTATTGTGGACCATTTCAAGTTTTGGAGAGAATGGGACCAGTTACATATAGACTGACCTTGCCACATACAATGAAGTTTCATGGTATTTTCCATGTTTCTTTACTTAAAATATATTTGCGGGATGATAATCATGTAATTATTGGTTTGTTCTACAAGTATAACCAGAGGGAGAATTCCAGCTAGAACCTCTTTGCATTCTAGATTAGAGGTATATCATGCTCCAGAATCGAGTGATCGAGCAAGTCAAGGTGTAGTGGAGACACTTTGGACCAGAGAAATCCACATGAGAGATGGTAGAGCAAATGAGGGTATCATACCCATTTTTATTTGTTGGTTAGGAAAATGTAAATACACTTGTTATATATATATATATATATAATATACTATAAATGGTGTGTGTTAGGGAATATAACACCAATGACAATGTTCCTCTAAGGGGGTGGGGTCTGTGACAACTCTTTTTATGAAACTCTCTTGTAAATAATATTATGAATCATAAATTCATGTAAATGATTCTTAATAAAAAATGATGATTGGTTGAGATGGGACACAAATTCAAAGGTTTGTAGGAAGAGTTGAATGTAACCATGCCTTGCATTTAAGTTACCACCTTAATCCATATTGAGAGGTATGCAACTATTATGTAGGAAGTTAATGGAGGAAATGGGCTCTTGATCAGAGGACAAGTTGACATACTTCCTCACGGACCATGTTGATAGAATCAACATGTAAGAGGAGTCACGGGATGGGGAAGAAAAGAATGAAGAATGACATGAAGATTATGATTCGCAAGGGAGGGAGGAGAGAGTATGCATGAAGAAACAAGAGAATAAGGAATTGGTTTGTTTCTTGTCTGTGTATCTCCTTCGTTTGCACAACCTTGTATGATTGCATGTTTGGTCCAAGTGATAATGGAGGTCTGTACAGGCATCTAAGTATTCCTTGTGATCAATAGGCTAGTAGTTGTTCATGTGCATTGCTTGTTAAGGAATAAGCATGTCTGCGTGTTTGAATACCAAAAGAGAATTCAATGGAGCAGGGATGCTCTATGATAGCCAGGCTGAAAAACTTATGGGACTTGTTGGATAAGAATCATTAAGGCCATGGATCTGTTCCCATGGAAGACAAAACAACTAGAGACTATCTAGTTGAGAACTTTCTAAGAGGTTGAGGACCCTAGATCTAGTGGATTGATAAGACCTAGTGTAGCCTTCGGGGGGGATGAGAACACAAGTGTGAGCATCATTGAGAAGCTACTGGCAAGTGCGCTCTTATTCCTAAAGAAGTAATGTAACTAAAAAGCCTCTTATATATATATATATATATATATATATATATATATATATATATATATATATATATATATATATATATATATATATATAGATATATATAGATATATATATAGATATATAGATATATATAAGACTAAATTGAGACTTTGTATTCCTTGCTTGACCCTTGTGTTGTTTTGTTGTTGGATTAAAAGCCAACATCGAGTGATAGATAGGAGCTGTTGAGAACACTTGAGAAGTGGATTTGTTCATTGTATGTGATTGTATGGTTGAGAAATCCTGAGAAAACTACCTCCTTAGAATTTGAATTTGGCTCAGGGTGGTTGCCCGTAAGAAAAATCTGTAGTGGAGTCATCCTATGGTTGGGTGGATAGTTGAAGTCCCAATCATAGTTTCCAGGCTCATCTATAATACAAGATAAGTGTTTTTTCTTATGTTGTTGTGAATGCCATTTCACTGTTGTGTTATGTTGTTGTTATATGGCATGTGTGGTTAATGGAAATTATCTTATTCATTGTGTAAATCATATGAATGGTTGAATGATAAACATGCACATGTGGGAGGCTTGATGCTCCCTATAATATTTTTCATGCTTATGATAAATGATTATGATCTCCTGAGTGGTTCTTATTCTCTGATATAATGTCTGTTTCAATTGTAAGATGGATACACTTGCGTGCCACTATTAATTAATTGGTAGTTGTATGCCAAGGATGTAGGAAGTCCATGATGGTCATTGAGGCTCTAAGTCCACAACTGGGCTGGTAAATTTATCTCAACAATGAATGAATGAAGGAAGGAAAATTTATTATGCATGAGAGAGAAGTCGAGCCTTCTTTTTTATATTGAAATCTTAGGAAAGATAGCCATAAACATTTAAGTGTCGAGAGGAAAGTGATAGAGGGGTGAAATATTCCAAGTGTTGAGGAAAGGAAATGTTAAATATTAGGAGGGATGTGACTAAAAAAGAGAAACAAACTTTTAAGTAGAAAGAAAATATAAAAATCTACAGGGCGTGGCCCAATACTTCTGAAGCTCAAGGTTCTGGGCCAAAAATGTAAATAATTAACTAAAACATCTTGAAGGTTGAATGCTCAAAGGCAAGAATACTGAGGGGCAATGAACTTGTTCAGGGCCTAGTGTAAGTTTGGGGCATTTGACAAAAGTATTGATACTTCAAACTTGAAGTTACGAATAACCCATTCAAGGCCTGTTTGGTGGGATCTAAGCAAGGTTATGTGGCATATGACACGAATGTAAGCTATCAAGTACATTCTGGGGCCAGGCTTGAACAACCTAGGGGTTCGGTGTTCTTTGTTGTATGCAACAATACTACATAAGAAAAGGCTTGAGGGTCTAATCCCATTATAATATGGAATGGTTGTAAATTACACGGAGGGTTGATCTAATGGAACCCCTAGTTTATGGGGATGTGGCACATCTAATGGAACCCCTAGTTTATGGGGATGTGGCATGTGCCACTCCCACTTATGACATAACACGTGGAAAGGTGGTGATGTGGACCACCTTAGTGAGGTGGGATTTCCACGTGCGCACTGTGTGGGTGCCACATGGCAATGCCTTGCTGATATGTTGATGGTTTGGTGGCCAAAACTTAAATGATCATAACTTTTGATTTGCATGTTGTATTTTGACAAAATTTATATTGTCGGAAATATCTCAATGAGATTGCCACAATGGTGGTATTGGTACTTAGTTTTAAATAAGTTAAAAAATAAAGAGTTTTGTTAAACCTATTTCCATGACAAGACTATGGAGGTTGGGTTAAATGAAAATAAAACCTTCCACTTGGCTTGGTTTATCTAAGGGGGAAGGAGGGAGTGTTAAAATATATCATTCTATGTGTATGCCATTGTAATAAATTCAAGTCCCTTCCTTTATTATTGATTTCCTTTCATGTTTATATGTTTTCCATGGATTATCAATGGTTATTATTATGCTAACATAATCTTGCAAGGAGAATTTTTATAATTTTGTTGGCTGGCTTTATGTAGGCATTTAGTGTTGCATCCTGGAGCTAGGAGTTTTGGTGTCCCTCAAGTTGGTTTCTCCAACTATCTGTTGTTTCTTTATCTAAGAGGTATAACCTATCATCTTCCTTCACATTCTATATTATGGTTTGCATGTAATGGGATTGTTTGAATTTCTCTTTTCACACACATTTGTCTAGTCTTGGGCAAGGCTCATGGAGCAATAACTCCTTGTGATTGAGACTTTTGGTCACAATGAAGAAGAAATTAAGAAGAAATAGGAACATGAAGAATCCAAATATTACCTCACTCAAGAAAGGATAAAAGGATATGTGTAATAAAGAAAGATAGAACTATTATAAAAAAAAGGAGAAAATAAAGGGAAGAGAAGGTCCAACAAGATTAGATGGACCGACTAGCTAGATTGACTGAAAAGTTGTAGCATCCCCTCTTTCACCCCTAATTTTTGAAATGTTAAATGTGAATGAAACACCCACATGGAGAACTAGAGCTATGTGATACACTAATTAAACCTTTGCTATTTATTATTTAAATTAATTAAAACCAATTGAAGGGAGAACAATTGTACAGATACTGAGTCTGAGGGAAGTTTCTTGCTTTCTTACATGTTTTGAAAGCCACACCCAACTGAATTTAATGATGTAAGCCAATTCCAATTGTGAAACTACATTACCTAACCAATTTCACTGTGATGCAATTGGGGGTGAATTGTGTTTGTTGATAGTCATTTACGAGATCAAATTGGAGTGGCATAAATAGAGGGTAGTGCCCATTCTCCTTTCTACCCATCCAGATTGAAGAGACATTTGGAATGACCATTTAGGAAAACTATTATAAGATCTAAGTCTATGCTCTCTCATATGCACAAATGGATGCAAAGGACGAATAAATTATCTATATGTACACTTAGTAAAAGAGAAACATGGTTGGAATTCATTTGATTAGCATTTCACTATTTTACTCTTAGTGGTTGTCCTAGGGCATGTGTTGGTTCTCTCAAGCATTCATGTTTGCATTTGGATGGCTCCTTCTCTCTATTTTGATATATGTTCTTGTGATTTATTGTTGATCATGTGTGGGAATTGGTTCTCCCTCTTTCTCTAGTTTTGGTGCATGGTTATGATTATTATCCTAGAATACAAAAGGTGTTCAATATTGATTCTAGACAGTGTGGAGCTATGGAGTCTGACTTGGATGAATTAGCAGTGTTGGAGCTGATTATTGATCATATGTTATGTGACCTTAGGAGTTAATCCATGTTATTTTGTATTTTAGGTCAATGGATTGTGTTTTTATTCCTCAGTGGTCAGTGGGAGGCTTAGTGGATGACATATGACTGTGGTGTTGTTGTATAATTGTTAACCATCTAAACAAGGCAATATGATTCATTTTGGTGCTTGTTGTAGAGATGTTAACTACCTGGACAGTAAACTACAAACCCCTATGGTGCTATCTATGAAGAGACATTTCTGAGATCACTTAGAAAGTAGGTTCAACCTCTCGAACTAAGCAATATCCCCATTTGGACCCCTGGGGTGTAGCCTTATCATTGAACTTAGATAAGAAAGTGGGTCACTATGGTGCTTACTATCAGAGGTTGGTTGATAAACCAACTAGATAGTGGATTCTATATCTTGAGTATTTGAATAAGGACTACACATAAATCATAATATATGGATCAGAAGTGCCTCCCTACTAGTTTCTAGTCTTCTTTCCAACAAGAATTTTTGTGTTAGAGTACATCGAGAAAAAACTCTACTCCAACCTATTTCGTTTTTTCCCAAAAATCAAGAAGTGGCTTTCAAACTTGATCTAGGATCTTTTAAAGTGACTTGGCTTGTAAATGTTGATGGGCCTCTAAATTAGACATAAATTAAGGCCCATGCCTCTAAATTAAACAATAACTTAAGGCCTATGACCATCCTTTAGCACATTAAACCTCTCTTTTTGCATTAGATAATTTATTTTTAACTTTAATATATTCATTAGGAAGGTTTATGAGTAATTGGATATTTGTGCCTAATATTACTTATTTTTATGGAATATTATGAGAATATTGGGAATATGAGGAAGAGTTGGAGGAGGATATCATCTAGTGACTCGTTCCCTACTACTGGAGGATCAGTAATAAATAATAATTCAACAAATATTATGGAATTATGGCACAAATGGTGGAACTCCAATGATTGAGAAAATCTAGGAATGTGTTCCACTAATCAAGGGAGAAGATCCACCAATCAAAGGGACTAGATCCACTAATCAAGGGATTTTTGTGGGGAAAGCTTCCTCCATTCATGGGTAATGATTCCTAATCATTTTGTATAAGTACCAAGTCGAATTTTCCTCTAGGGGAATTTTTTTGGGGATCTTCAGACTTTAGATTTTGATTGGTGTTCTGATGTATAAAGCTTGTAGTTTTGCAGCTCCATTGTATTTTTTGGCAGAGATGTAATTCTTTTGATGAAAATAATGAAGATTGGTGTCATGTTCAGCTTCTAGATCTTGTTCTCCTCCATACTTCTCTGAGTTTCCTTGGGCTTGGCCATCCCAAGAACCTCAGAGCCCTTTTCGTATCATTGTCTTTCCTTCTTTTTATTGATTATTCACATGCATCTCTAGTTCTTATGTCTTTTTATTTTTGCATTGAGTTTCTTGTTGTAGGATTGATTTAATGGTTAAGTGATAAAAATAGAGATTGAGTTGTCAATGCAGTTAGGATAGGATTTGATTCATAAAAGAGGAAAGAATGTAATGAC
This sequence comes from Pinus tabuliformis, assembly GCA_031772625.1. NCBI lineage: Eukaryota > Viridiplantae > Streptophyta > Pinopsida > Pinales > Pinaceae > Pinus > Pinus tabuliformis. The sequence goes on along the minus strand of CM062818.1, from coordinate 1,282,024,569 downwards.
TGAGAGCTTAGATGATCAAGAATAGAGTGAGTAAGCGAGAGGTGTGACAGAGATAGGGTTTGAGATTGAAACAGAGGTCAGAAAAACTATTGTAATTGAGTCGAGAGGGCCAAGACTCTGTAATTTCCATTTTGTTGAATAATTTATTGAAGTGTGGTGTGGATGCACTATTCTGGTGTAGGAATTCATTTGTTTCTGTGTATCGGCATTCTGGACCTTAATTGGGTGTTTTTCTCTATTTATGTGTTTTATTGGTAAAATCACAGTCGATTAGCGTTAAGAGTTAACACTGATATTTAGTGCTAAAAACTTAGTTAAACGTCTTTCCTTAGGTTCTGTATCGATTAACATTAAGATTTAACATTGAGAGTTAGCCTTAAACCCTTGGTTAAGCATCTTTCTTTAAGTTCCGTATTGATTGGCATTAAAAGTTAACCCTGAGATTAAGTGCTAAACCCTTAGTTAAACGTCTTTTCCTTAAGTAAGCATGTGGGTAATTTTCCAAGGATGGTAAGTGGTATCTCACGTGCCCTAAAGGTGGGAAGCAGTATTTAGAAATTTCACGCGATTACCCTTAGCGGGCGACACGTAGCATAAGAAAACATCTTTTCTCACGTGCTTTTGGAGTATTAACGATCGTGTAAGATTTCGCGTGAGATTGTGTGACAGTCATTCGATTGGACGGGTTGCATTGATAGTGAAGATTGGCCTTGCTAGTTGGCGAGCAGGTTGTGCGACAGCCGTTGGATCAGATTGGTTAGATCCAACGGTAATTGCGTAGGAAGATGCATGTGATTTAATCAAGATTTCAAATGCGATGTTTTATGGACTTTGATTTAATATAGTTTAATTTCAGATTGATCATAGTCGTTCATTATGAGAGGACAAGATCTGACGGTAATCGCATTAGAACATGCACGTGATTTAATCTAGATTTCGAATGTGATAAAGTTTTGAATAAGATTAAATCTATTTGGGATTCAGTCATAACGTCAAAGAATTGAGAAACGTGATATCCGTTGGATCTGGTGAAGTGATATCAATGGCGAGGATTGAAGCACTTGATAAAGACAGATAAGTGGGACCCTTTGGGTGAAAATCCACTTACATCATCTATTTGTGCGCGCTGATTGGTTATAAAGCTAAACCGTAGTCAAATTACAACCTACCACCTCATTTTCGTTAAGAAAAAATGATAAAAAGAAAAACAAAGTTATTTTATTCATTTACATGCACAACATTAGAAGGTTTGATGGTTCGAATCTACATGCTTAGGAAAATAGGATTGTATACATGTTAACTTAGCATTCCTTTGCAGCAAAGCCTCTTAGGAGTTAGTTAGAAAATGGTGTGCTTAGCATTTGATTTCATTCTCTTTCCTTGTACTTTATTTCTTGCAATCAGTTAAGGTTCCATTTCAAGCAATTCATCATATGAAATTAGTTTAGGATTTGACTTTAGTACATGTACTCCATTACATCATCACAACAAAGGAAGGACACATTGTATGCTACACATATAGTGCCAATACCTCTTAAGTTTGTACGAACCCTAGGTTGATATTGAAAGTTGGTAGCCTTGGGAGTTGCAACATGCTTATTGCAATACTAAGGCTCATCACTTTTTGGTGCTGTTGCTTGGGAGGTGTCAAAGTATGCATTGTTTTCTTCCCTAATTGATTCATTTCTTTTTACTTTTTGCAAAAACAAAAAAAAAAAATTAGTTGCATTAGGCATATTTAATTTCAATAGTAGAAAATTGCATTGCATTATAGTTTTCATTCAATCATAAAAACAAAAACAAAAAATTCTCCAACACCAACCCACCCCCCATTTGATCACATGGTGTAGTAAGAGCCATATCACCATCCACTTTTGCAGGTAGAAGAAGAAGAAGATGACAAAGAATGGAGAAGAAATTGATGGCAATGATGACAATGAGGAAAATCCTATTGGATTTCCCATTCAAGATACTGATGGAAGTGTACACATGAAGAACATCCCTCCCTCTTTTCTTCCAAAATTTCATGGTCTAAGGTCAGAGGATCTAGAAACCTTTCTCTTTGAATTTGAGATTGTTTGTAGATCTTATGGTTACTTATTAAAAGCTCAAAAATTGAGATTGTTTCCAACAACTTTGAAGGATAGATCTCTTAGATGGTTCATGAGTTTAGGGACTAATTCAATAAGATCATGGAATGATATGCAAAAGATATTCCTAGAAAAATATAAAGATCATGATCTTAAAGAAGAAATATTTAGAATGAATCAAAGAGAAGATGAGAGTCTAGAGGATCTAGTAGAGAGGTTCATGTATAATGTTAAGAGGGAAAAGCTACACCATTTAGGATCCGACACACTAAAAACCCTCTTACTTAGAACAATTAGGGATGAATGGATTGATCCCCTTAATCTCATGAGTAGAGGTGATGTATATCAATTTTCATTTGAGGAAATTTTTGAAACATACAAACACATATCAAGAGGAAAAGCAAGAGTAGGTAAATCAACATCAAGATCGCTAAGTCAAGCTAAACTTGGAAATTTTTTTGATGATCTTAAAATAGAAATTCTTAGCAATCTAAAAAAACAAGTAGAAATGTTAAGAATACAATATGAAGGAAATGAAAATGTTGATATTTGTGTTGTAGAATCACAAGATGTTAAACATTGTACATCATTACCAAGGTTGAAGGAAGTTCACCAAGAGAACAATGGAGCAAGTCAATTTCCAATGCAACAATGTTATATAGCTCCAACAGGACCATGGAAGCCTATTCAAATGATATGATGCAAGAACCTAATTTCCAATTTCAAGGTTATGCATATCCACCTCAAAGTACTTGGAACACACCTTTTCCTTGGCAACATTGGCCATCTCAACCTCAAAACAAATCTTGGCAACAAGGTTGGAAAGGAACTTATAGGAACCACCCACAATATCCTCGATATCCTTAGTCTTTTCCTCAATATACTCCATACCAAAATCCATGTCATCCTTACCATTCACCTCCACCATGACCACAACCCCATCCACATCCATCTCAAATATACACTCCCACTCAACTACCTGAACCACCATTTCCAAACCCACACATTGAAGTAGCTCAGCCCACTTACAATGTTGAGATACAAAACTTCCAAACATCTCCTCTTGAGATCAATGTTATTCACCATAACTCAAGAAGAGTATTGCAAAAAAGAGATTCTCTTGATATCCTTGAAGGACAACATGTAGAAGAAGAAGATTCAAAAGAGAAGATCAAAGAACCATGGGCTGTATTTGATGAAGAGCAGACAACAAAATCAAAAGATGAGAAAGCTCCCTCATGGTTATCATCAAACCCTCCATGTGTTCAAGAGAACAATCAACAAAAAGAGGAATATTTGAAGGTCATGAAAGAAGAAGACATCCAAGATGATCCAAATCAGCAAATGGACCAAGGATATCACAACTACATTGAAATATGGTTCCAGATAGTCACTAAGTTGTAGCGTCACTCTCTTCCTCAACTATGCTTGATCCTTTCAAAGTCAAATCATTTGGTCTCTGAAATCCAGGTACATGTCAAAGCATACATTTCAAGCCTCCACATCATTTTGTCTGTGATCTTGATGTGCACATAGCTCCATTGGAAGTATTATTATACTTGAAAGTGATTTTTTTTTCAAGTAGGGTAGGGTAAAAAAAAAAAAAGAGAGAGAAAAAAAATAAAAATCTCAGTTGAAAACCTTCTTTGAGGCGCCTAGGATTAGCTCATTGATTGGAAACCTCCATGAGGAAATCAATGGGTTGGGAAAAAAGAAAAGAAAAAGGAAAAAAGAAAAGATCCTAGGTGAAAACCTCCTTTGATATGCCTAGGCAAACCTACTAGTTGAAAACCTCATTGAGACAGCTAGTAGGCCTAGAAAAAAAAGAAGAAAAAATAAAGGAAATCCTTTCTCCATGCATCTCTTTGATAAATGCATGTACTCTCCAACATCTGCAAGCAACAAGAACAAGTTGGTCAACCCTAGTCAAAAGAAGTCAAATTCTCCAACAAGTCCAAGGCCATGCCAATCCATCACCCTCATCTATTTTCACCATCCACCCATCATTCTCAATCTTCTACCATTTAGTTTGCTTGCTGTCCTAAGAAAACTACAAGATGCTCTGTTTTACTACAGGATACAAAAATACATGGAGCAGAAATTTGTTTTTGCCATAACCTGAAAACCATGCATCCATTTGCCAAGTTGTTTTAGGGGGAGATGCATATTGATGATAGTAACATACCCAAGAAATTTCAGCAAATTCCAGTGCATGGTTTCCAAGAAATTGGCCTCCATCACCTTCAGCCATTTTTGCATTTTCTTGAGATCTGTGCATCCATTGACCAAGCTTTTTCTATGGGGAGGTGTTATAGACATATTTGGGCACTGCAACCCCAATCACATATGTCCAAAAAACAAGGGATTATAAACCCCTAAAAGTGTTGTTTCATACCCTAAAGGGACAAGGTCAGCTGATTACATCATTTCCCAAAAGTTCTCCCTGAAAAACTGCTCATAACTGGTCAAAACTGGACCATACAGTTTGCTCCATGCTGAGGGTACGATGCATCTCACCTATTACACATAGAAGGTGTGATGCATACTGAAAAGACCTTCTGTAGGGTGTGATGAGCAAGAGCAAACAAATGGCAGAGGCAGTTTGCTAGGTGGAAACCCAGAGAATATTCTAGAAACTGCTCATTTGACACTTGCCTCTCTGAATTCGCCCAGGGATGAGTAAGAGATCATGAAATCTCCAAGTGGAACCAAGAACTATCAGTGAAATGATACTAATCAAAATACCAGAAGCTAACTCACCCACCTGCAAATATCTATATATGGATCCCTCATCCTAGAGATCCTGAGGCTGGAATTTTGTATTTTGTAAGGAAGTGTTGTTGGTTTCTCTGTGAAACATTGTATTGTTGGGTGATCTAAGCTTTTTATGAGGTGAAGAGGGATTTAATGCTGGGAGGATGGCGCTAGATCAGATAGCTTGGTTGTAATCCTCTCTTCTACTACTTCTATTAATAAAGCTATTTGAGTTTTCCTCCATATACTTGTATATCTCTGAATCTTGTATTTGTGTATGCATTTGTATGGTTAATATACATCTGATCCTATATTGTTTATGGTTATAGATCTCTATGCTTTGATGGTATTTTGTTGCTTTGACTCTACAGGTGTTCTTTGAAGTAGGACAAGTGAGAAAGGAGTGGCGAAAGCTCCATCAAGGGAGAGAGGAAACATGCAAGGAGACTAGCGAAAGATTGAGGTTGGTACTCTCTGCTTCTCTCTCATCTATCTCTCATAAAGGAAAACACAAGTGACTTTAAATTGTTTGTTTCTAAGATAGCTACCCGTCTTAGTGGGACTAGCAGCTCTGAGTAGACACTAGTTTTCCTGATAAGAAGATGGTGACTCCATTGGGGAATGAATAGTTTGTTTGTTTGTTACTATTGTTTGCTTTATAAACTACAGACGGAGCCTAAAGTTAAGCCAGCTAGTCTTCGAACTGCTTTTGCTATGCAGCTGCAAAGTAGATCAACGCTGCTTCAGTTAATCTCTGGGTTAGTTTATGAACTGAACATCTGACTTGCAAACATCCTAAGTGCCCTGGTGGTAGCTCAAATAATCTCATTAGGTCAGCTGCTATACTTTGTGTTTACTGTCTATCATTAGCTTAGCCTAAATCCTTGAACTTAGCTGCAAACTGTGAGTGAAAACCAAGCTCAGTCTCGTCCCTAGACCATTGCACTGTCTCTCATTGGCAACCTAGATGCATCACACCTCCCATGTGTTGTAGGTGAGATGCATCCCTGTTTCCCTGTGTTACAGGTGCGATGATTGAATGAGACTATTTCTGCCTCCATATTTTGGTTTTTCCTTCATTGCTTTTAGCTCTATTCAATAGTTTTGCTGTCTATGATCAGTATATCACTATTGAAACCTTCTTCCTTTGCATTATTCAGCCTCCATTGATAAGGAATTGTGAATGTTTTTTATATATTTTTCATCATTTACAGTCTTCCTTTGCAAAAAGTAGCTTAATCGAACTGTCTGTCTTTTGATTTGAAAGTGTCGTAAGTGTCATTTTTAGTCAAAGAAAAGAGTGTCGTAAAGTCTTCCTATTTTAGATAGTCGATTACACTTTTTCCATTGTATTTGATTTGAATCATCAATTCTTTGAAGTGTCGAAAGCAGTTTTCAAGTCGAAATTGAAAGTGTTGTCTTAATCTTCCGTTTGTTTTTGAAAAGAAATTGCTGAAGTGTCTCTTTGAGGAAAGATAGTTTAGATCTATACTTAGTTTTCTTTTTGTCATTCACACATTAAGGAAACTGAAAAAACAAATACATGCATGTGCATTTGCATTTAGACTGCATGCAGAAATTGATTTAGGACAGTGCATCTTAGTGTGTGCTCTCTGCTCTATGTTGAAAGAATTTTACTTCTCTTTCCTTAGTAGCTAGGATTTTCATTGCTAAAAGAAAGTAAACGACTGTTTATCATCTTAGATTGCATATTTAGGAATTGTATATCTACATCATGTGGTGAACCTTAAAGGAAAACTTCTTAAGAAAGATCAATTGTAAAATAAACCTCAATGAACATAAAAACGCTTTGGAACCTAACGCAAAACATCTAGAAGTCTAGGCTAGAGATGTATTCCAGCATCGTAAAGCCTGGTAACTATCGTTTTCATCGTATCTTGGGTGATTCCTCCTCTTTGATATGACAAGTGCCAGTACGGACTTTTACTCCCACGTACCGTCGAGTATATATTGGGATACCACAATAGGCTATATCCTTTATCCTTAGGAAGTCATGTCTGTCGCCCTATCAATCGCAATGCACTGAACACAGGATTCGGGAAGATTGACTGCCGTACGTAAAAAGTATTCTGCAGTTTTTCGATTGGTTTGGTAATCCCTCTATCTATATTTCTAGAGTAGTCACTTTCATTCCTTTTCAGACTCCTTCAAAGAAAAGGTCCATATGAGCACTTGTCACTTCAGGCTCATTAAAAATCGAAGGCGACTAAAGTCATCTTTAGATTTTTCTCGACTCTTAAAAATTGAAAAAGCAAGTTGTGTCAAAGCGTCATAAAATTTATTTTAATCGGGAATAACATCACTATTCCCTCGTTGGTCTTAGGTTGAGAAAATGGAGTCCACCAATCAAGTATTTCCCCTTGGGGGAAATTTAGTCCTTTCTCTTCTTTGGGAGATGTTGGTGCTCCACATATGGCTACATTGTCCCTTCCAGGACTTACAATTGGCCTACCAGTATGGCTTTTCTCAACCTCTGTCGTTCAAAACACTGTAATTCCTCAGCAATAAAATCAACAACCAGATGATACTGGAGTTGTTCCCCCACCTTCTACTTCATTTGTTTCTCCCTCTCCTTCTTCATCTTCGCTTGGCGAAACTAGTAACACTAAAAACCAAGTAACTGAGAAGAAGAAGAAAGGGAAGGAGAAGAAGAAGAAGAAGCCAATGGTGAAAGGGGGCAACCATGCATCGTCTGGCGAAAATCCACACACTACACCATCCAAACCTAAATCTCCATGTGTCATTTGCAAAGGAGACCACTATCATCGAGATTGTCCTTGCATCCCACAGATCTTAAGGGATTGGTCTCCCCGCTTACACAATCCAGTGTCTTCAACCTCTGACGATCATGTTGAGAGTACACCATCAACTAGTGAAAACAAAGTTAATGGACAAAAAGAAAGATCTAAATTTCCTTGTAGACTGTGTGAAGTTGATCATGCCCTCCACCATTGTCCCTTCCTGGATGAAGCTAAAAGAGTCTTGGATAACCATCCTGCTTCACCGCAGCGACTTCCCCCTAGATACAAGAAACTCTTTCCAAGTCCATCGCTAGTTGAAAATCTGACTGACACGCCTCTGTTGTCGGTCGAAGCATCTATCATTGAAGATAAACCCTCTGAGTCCACACTGGACCAAATTCAACAAGTAGAGATGGAAATCGACCCAGTCTTATCTTCAGAAGGTCCACCTTCAGATGATACAGTCTCCAAAGAGAATGAGAACGACACCATTCAAATTCTTTTTGTTAACATAGAGTCCGATGAACATGAGGACAATCTACCCGTTCCTTTACCGTAGGAAGGAAGTTCATTAGAGACTCATCCGGTCATTTATTCGGTCTCTCCTCCAAGCAATCTAGTCGTTTCCTTTGATTGGAATCTACTAGGGAGACCCCACCTACCATCTAATGTACCATTCTGAATCATAGTACAAGCTTACAGAATGCTCATGGCTGGTACTATCATAGATGAAGGGGCTTTCGTGAGTATCCTTTCCTCAACTGCTTGGAAAGTGCTTGGGTCGCCATCACTTCTGCCTGAGATTCAAAATTTGTTAGGCTTCAACAAAGGAACCAGTTGACCGTTAGGGATCCATCCAAATTTGCCTATAACTTTGAGAAGGAAAACCGTTTATCTGAACGTGATGGTAGTCCAAGGGCCTCTAGATTACAATCTACTCCTTAGACGTGACTACATTTATAGCATGGGAGCTATTGTTTCCTCACTCTTTCGAGTGATGTGTTTCTCGTATGAAGGCAGAATGGTCTAGCTCGTAGATCAGCTTTCATTCCCCAGTTCAAACATGGCTACTAGTCAAATGCCATCTCTAACTGGTATTTTTGCACAAGGAATGTGTCATCAACCTCCAGTCAATCCACCTGATGAGCGCGAGTGATTTGGTGAATGTGACCAAACCCAGGGGGCATGCGCCCTGGTCTGCTTTGGCAGGAAAAACCTCGGATATAAGGTAAGTTTCCGTGTAGGATATATGACTAGTCTGACACACCTGTTGTTATGAAACTAGCTCAAGAAAAGATAGAAAAGATAGATCAACGCCTTAGAATTCAGCCTCTTCGAGGGGGAAACCTCCTTTACATTACATAAATGAACAATTCTTGGATGATACAAATGAAAAGACCTCCTTTCTATATATAGGAGTCCAAGGGGTTATAACATAATCAGAGCCGACATAACAATAATAATGTAAGGGCACAATAATAACAATAGTGGGCTTCTATGGGGCACAATAGTAACAATATGGGCACTACATGGGTACATCAATATAATAAGTGGGTTGTACTAATAACAATAAGGGGTTACACTAGTAGTATAGGGGCCTAACATGCCCCTCTCCTTCAAAAAGTGTTTTCCTCAACGCTTGTGTATTTCTTCATGATTCTGTATAAAATTCTTGTCCTCCCATGTGGAATCTTCAGCGGGTAAGTTCTTCCACTTGATGAGATACTCTGAAATTGATCGATTTCGTAGCTGTCGGGTTCTTGTTTCTGTGACTGCTCGAGGTTCCAATATGATTTTTCCTTTCTCTTCAATTTCTGGTAATATTGTTTGAATTGGGATCTTTTGCAACTTTTGAATAAGTGGCCATACTTCTTCGTCCTTCTTCCGTTCATCCCTTGCTTCATTTATCCAATCTGGTTGGATAATAGAAATAGCACAAAACAATTCTTTCACATCCTCATCCTTGAAGAGTCTTCCCATTCGGTAAGGTCGCCATTTTTTAAGTGCATGTAGTATTGCCAACATTTCCTTCTCCTAAATAGCTTGCTTGAGATGTAGCAGTAAAAATACCCAATCACCTACGTCAAAACATTTTTCACTATGATGTTGATCTACTTGTTGTTTCGTTTGATTTTGCACTGAAGTGGCGTTATCCTTTAAAATTTGGAGAACTTGTTGTTGATGCTGAATGTGATCTTTCACTGCTTGAACCTTTTTCTTCTTGACATGTCCTTCTATCTCTGGAGTTTGAGGAGTGGTAATTTCTTCCAATCCTTTACAAGATATGGTCAGATTCATTTCTTGATGCTCGATGTGATCTTTCACTTCTTGAACATTTTTCTTCTTGATATGTCCTTCTATCTTGATAGTTTGAGGAGTGGTAATTTCGACCAATGAATTACAAGATATGGTTGGATTCATTTCTTCTTTATCAATGTGATCTTTCAATTCTTTCACCTTTTTCTTCTTGATATGTCCTTCTATCTTGAGAGTTTGAGGAGTGGTAATTCTTGCCAATGCTTTACAAGATATGGTCTGATTCATTTCTTCTTTCTTTGGGGTGGGGTCCTGGCGTATATCTTCTTCTTTTGATGTTTCTTGATCCTTTTCTTCCTCCTCTTCATATTCTATGTAAAATAATTTCTTCTCAGCACACTTATGACCTTTAGTGCATTTGCTATCACAATTGTAACAAAGCCCTTTTTCTCTTTTTTCTTCCAATTGTTGTGGTGTAACCCTTGTAGGTTGTGGAAGGCTAGGAGAAACAACACTTCCATCTTTATAGTTGTGAGGGGTATGCTTCCTGGTTTCCATAATTTTTCTTTCCAATATGTCACAAAGCCCTTTTACTCTTTCCAATTGTTGTGGTGTTTCTCTAAAGAAGGTGTTACTCTTTGTATCCTCATAATGTGCTATCATTTCCTCCGTGAAAATTGACCACGTAACAAGTTGTTTACGAGAAAAAAGCCCTTCATACCATAAAAATTGATCTGGTTATAAATATGAAGATGCAATACATAGCTTTTGTAACAGTTGTACACCATGTAGATCAAAATATTGCTCCATCTGAAGTATCCAATTTACCGGATCATTGCCATCAAACTTCCTCATCTTGTTTTTTCTTGATTTTAGGAGCTCGATCTTGAAATGACTCTAACTCTGTACTTTCGAATCTTTAAGTTCTAAAATTATGAGCTGCAGTAGCCCTCTGTGTCCTCTTTCTAATGCCACAATTCTGACCCAAATTGGATTCTCCAAGGAAGAGTTATGTGAAATCTCCCACAGTGACTTTCTTTTAGACTAGTTCAGTAGAGCGAACTTGTACGACGTGCCACGAGTCACTGTTTCAACCTTTGGATCTGAAACATGCATAAAAAAAACTACAGTCCATCCTCTTTCTGTATCTTCTTACGAAATTTCAATCCGATCCCCAGAGAGAAAGTTATGACGATTTTCCCCAGGTCACCTATTTTGAATGTAATTCAGGAGTCTGCAAAAAGACCAACTTCCTTAGATCATATCTCCGCAAATATCGCGCGAAAAGCTCTAAAATTCGGACCCGAGGTTCAGCGCGATTTCTTCTCAAATGGGTTTTTTTTTGCGACTTCTGAAATGTCACAGAAAAAAGTTATAGCGAAAATGCCATGATGACCTGTTTGGAGCAGCGAAACCCTAGAATCCAAAGCTCTGATACCAAATGTTATGAAACCAGCTCAAGAAAAGATAGAAAAGATAGATCAACGCCTTAGAATTCAGCCTCTTCGAGGGGGAAACCTCCTTTACATTACATAAATGAACAATTCTTGGATGATACAAATGAAAAGACCTCATTTCTATATATAGGAGTCCAAGGGGTTATAACATAATCAGAGCCGACATAACAATAATAATGTAAGGGCACAATAATAACAATAGTGGGCTTCTATGGGGCACAATAGTAACAATATGGGCACTACATGGGTACATCAATATAATAAGTGGGTTGTACTAATAACAATAAGGGGTTACACTAGTAGTATAGGGGCCTAACACCTATCGATTTAGGAAAATGGGATTAGACTGGAAAATGATTCCCTCGTCAAAGGTTATGTGAGTGGAAGCTTGTACCATTCACCTTTGTCTATTTTGATGGACAGAGCCAAGGAAATTTTTTGTCTACAAATGCGAATGAAACAACCTTGATTTAATGCAAGAACTTCCATATGGTAACTTGGAAACTCTACTCTATACCTGGGGGCATGCAAACCTTTTGCTTGCAAGTGAAAATCGACCTTTTATTTTCTTAGTTTGTAGGATTATTTTTTTAGTTTGTAGGCTCACAACCCTTTAACCTCATAGGTTGGTTGTTCCTAGCTTGCATACAAAAGGCTCCAGAGCAAAGTTGCGCATGAGACAAGCTCCCTAAAAAATGAACCTACTAATGAGAGACATCCTTATTATACGACTGGCACGAGTAGGTTTATGCAAAGTTCAAGCTCGTTACAAAATAAACCTAGCAATGAGCATATGTTCCGCCAGAATTCAAGCTCATTAAAAAATGAACCCACCTTTTGGTAAATAACCTTTGTGATCGCATTACTATCAGCTTTTGAGCCTTGGTCGTGTTCTTACCATCACCTCCACTTTTTAGCCGATCATATGCCTCCACCTGATTGTTTACCCTTTTGAGGAACAATTGCGACGAGTGATTTTGTTAGCCATCTTCTTTACACTGCTGTAATTGAAAAGTTCCAGACCTTACCTGGGACCAGCTGCTACCCGAATTTATCACTCGTTCCTAAAAAATGAGCCTCTTTTAAGCTCTTTTTAGACTCGTAAAATATAAAAATATTGCTGAGAAATTGGCCTCTCCAGCTCGTTAAAGTGATTGGAAGTGTCATCCCTCTTGTATTTTAATCTTTTTGGACCTGAGGGATCATTACACGAAAAGATCGAGTGCTTGTATTTTTCGGCTCGCTAAACTGATTGGAAAAGTCATCCATTTTGTATTATTTTCTACTTTTTCAAAATTAAGGGATTATACTATGAAAAAGGACTATTAGAGTTTCCTTTCCGTTTCCTTTCAGATTCTCTAAAACTGAAAAGGACCGAGTTTTCCTTGTCATTAAACTCGTTAAAACAATAGTGACAAACTTGTCCATTACAGACAAGAGCGAGTTTCACTGTCGCTAGGCTCGCTAAAACATAGCGACAGGTTTTCCCGAAGGGAAAATTATAGAACAAGAATATGTTATCCTCCTCAAGCTTGAAAAAAATAAAGAGGTACTAGTCAGCAATGACTGGGGAAAAATTAGGAAGAAAACTTGAAGAACTTCATTGGTAGCAGGTCACTCTTGAACATGACACTTTCACTCCATCACCATGATTGAGTCGGGTTGGGTTATTCCATTCACCGGTCATATCACCATTGGTCCTCCATACCATACATTTTTTGGGTTTACGCTACCAATCCATTTCAATGTCGCCGATATGTTTCAAGAGAAGTAACTCAGAGAATTCACCAACCCAGCTAACATCTCATCTGCTGCAATACCTTCACGCTTTATTCTTTCATGACCGCCACCCTGAACCTTGTATCATTAGATCGTTTTCACCTCCACAAAATCATTTGCTCTATTTCATGTCGTAGATGTGGGATTCATTAAGGCCCTCCTATGACGGGTCACTTCTTGTCGACATCAGCTCATTATCCAAGAAGTTGACTTAGGAAAAACCATTTCAGTACTTTGAAGCTTGCATGCCTCAATGGCAAGTTTCTCACTTCTGGCGACAGGTTTACATCAGTGGCCTTCGATTGAAAGATTTTGTGTGGTGTTTGACATCGACTTATGTATTCACACCATGTGAATTGTCCTGCAGTACCTTGAGGGGTCATTATCATTATCGGTGATTCCTCTTGTGCCTATTAACAGCTTACATCATTGGCTGGTAACTAGGCGGTGTCTTTCCATGTTCGACACCAGAACATCTTTTCACATGGATCGACTTGTACTTCGGGCGAAGATTGAACGAGTTTGAAGAACCCGGATCTAGTTTCATCCATCTGGGCTACGATATATTCAGGAAAATAAAGACATCAAATGTACATCATAGCTGCACAGATAATCATCCAAGATAAGGGATGATGGCTCTACCAGAATCATTAGTCTGCCACACAGACGATTGTCTGTCCTATGTACATGAAAATGAATTTATAAAGCTAAGCATGGGAATGCCTGCCTCAACTAGATCATGAAAACATTATGAAGATAATGTATTGTATTTTGTCTTATTACAGGTCACCTTCCAGTTCGAAAAACCTTGGATCCTCATGATAAAGCATTTCACCTGACATCAAAAGATTTGCGACCTCATGCTTTAGGGGGCAATTGTTATAGGCATATTTGGGCATTGGAACCCCAATCACATATGTCCATAAACCAAGGGCTTATAAACCCCTAAAAGTGTTGCTTCATACCCTAAAGGAACAAGGTCAGTTGATTACATCATTTCCTAGAAGTTGTCCCTGAAAAACTGCTAAGAACTGGTCAAAACTGGACCATACAGACTGCTCCATGCTGAGGGTGTGATGCATCTCTCCTGTTACACATAGAAGGTGCAATGCATACTAAAAATCTCTTTAGTAGGGTACGATGAGTGAGAGTAGACAAATGGCAAAGGCAGTTTGCTAGGTGGAAACCTAGAGAATCTTCTAGAAACTGCTCATTTGACACTTGCATCTCTGAATTTGCCCAGGGATGAGTAAGAGATCATGAAATCTCCAAGTGGAACCAAGAACTATCAGTGAAACGACACTAATCAAAATCCCAGAAGCTAACTCACCCACCTGCAAATATCTATATACGGATCCCTCATCCTAGAGATCCTGAGGCTGGAATTTTGTATTTTGAAAGGAAGTGTTGTTGGTTTCTCTGTGAAACATTGTATTGTTGGGTGATCTAAGCTTTTCATGAGGTGAAGAGGGCTTTCATGCTGGCAGGATGGTGCTGGATCATACAGCTTGGTTGTAATCCTCTCTTCTACTACTTATATCAATAAATCTATTTGAGTTTTCCTCCATATACTTGTATATCTTTGAATCTTGTATTTGTGTATGCATTTGTATGGTTAATATACATCTGATCCTATATTGTTTATGGTTATAGATCTCTATGCTTTGATGGTATTTTGTTGCTTTGACTCTATAGGTGTTCTTTGAAGCGAGACAAGTGAGAAAGGAGTGGTGAAAGCTCTATCAAGGGAGAGAGGAAACAAGCAAGGAGACTAGCGAAAGACTGAGGTTGGTACTCTCTGCTTCTCTCTCATCTATCTCTCATAAAGGAAAATGCAAGTGACTTTAAATTGTTTGTTTCAAAGATAGCTACCTGTCTTAGTGGGACTAGCAACTCTGAGTAGACACTAGTTTTCCTGATAACAGGAGGTGCATACAGATGATGGCAACATGCTAAGAAATTTTTAGGTCAATTCTAGTCTACCGTTTGGGAGATATGGACAAAACAAGTCATTGTCCTATAAACCTACACGATACAGAACAACACCTATAGGATTGGCAATGAGTAGTTTTAAAGGAGATTCAGTGGTCAAAGAATCTCCTCTCGAGCTTAGCACCAGCATCAAGATCATCAGCATCACCATCCAACACTTGCACACCAACCTCAACTCAGCAACAACATGCATGTCTCTCCAACAACCATCAGGTAGGTATAGGTATGAAATATTCTTGACCTCTTCTCTTGAGCATATTATAGTTAGAAATTTGTTGTCAATGCATGAGAGATGAGGTTTTATAAGCTAAGGATGTGTCTGTAGTCTCAACCGCCTTCAACTAGTTGATTTCAGCTCACTCCTTCACTCATGCAATGGTGAAAAGTCAAAAGGGTGATGATTTCAAAGAATGAGGACAACAGCTAAAAGAAGAAATTTTTGCAAAGGCCAAGTCACCATAACACTCCAAGCCCTCCATCCACTTCATATTCACTATATATTCATCATTCATTCATCCCATTTCATTCTTGAAAAAAAATAGACAAGAGCATCCTCTCCATTTTCACAAACCTACGCTACTCCCTTTGAGCCCTAGCATCATCATCCAATCCCTCTTCATCATTTCTTATCACTCCCATACAGTTAGAAGACTTCGAAGGAAGAAAGAATGACTACTACAGGAAGGCAGAATGCTGCTACAAGAAGGAAGAAAATAAAATTGTGCTAAAACCCCAAAATGACAATGCCTAAGAGAGACGTAATCAAAACATAGAACTCCAAGGCCATCAGGCAATCATCTAGGCCACAAGGAGAAGAAGAAGGCAACAAAAATAAATAAGGAATCCACCAGCAAAATATGAATCAAACGGTAGTGATGTTAGAGGTGTTCAAATGGCAGAACAAGGTAGCAGAAGGTTGATAAAGGTGTGGAAGACCTTGCCAAATTGAAAAATATTCAAGAACCAATCTTGAATAAGGAGAAGAAAGAAAGATAATGGTCTCAAGAAAAAAAAAATTTCTTTTCACACATATGTTTTTGGGCTTGTCCTTGCAAAACTTGCAGCCAATATTCTTAATGCACAAGAGAGAGGCCACCAGGGCCATGGAGGGGCACAATGAGGACACTAAGTTGCTCAGAGGATGAGCAATCCTTTTAGCAGGGGGGTATGATGGGCCTCTAAATTAGACATAAATTAAGGCCATGCCTTTAAATTAAACAATAACTTAAGGCCTATGACCATCCTTTAGCACATTAAACCTCTCTTTCTTCATTAGATAATTTATTTCTAACTTTAATATATTCATTAGGAAGGTTTATGAATAATTGGATATTTGTGCCTAATATTACTTCTTTTTGTGGAATATTATGAGAATATTGGGCAAATGAAGAAGAGTTGGAGGAGGAGATCATTTAGGGACTCATTCCCTACTATTGGAGGATCAATAATAAACAATAAGTCAACAAGATATCATGTAATTATGGCACAAATGGTGGAACTCCAATGATTGAGAAAATCTAGGAATGTGTTCCATTAATCAAGGGAGCAGATCCACCCATCAAAGGGACTAGATCCACTAATCAAGGGAGCAGATCCACCAATCAAAGGGACTAGATCCACTAATCAAGGGATTTTGGTGGGGAAAGCTTCCTCCATTCATGGGGAATGATTCCTAATGATTTTTTATAAGTACCAAGTCGAATTTTCCTCTAGGGGACTCTTTTGGGGATCTTCAGACTTTAGATTTTGATTGGTGTTATGATGTAGAGAGATTGTAGTTTTGCAGCTCCATTGTATTTTCTAGCAGAGATGTAATTCTTTTGATGAAAATAATGAAGATTGGTGTCATGTTCAACTTCTAGATCTTGTTCTCCTCCATATATCTCTAAGTTTCCTTGCGCTTGGCCATCCCAAGAACCTCAAATCCCTTTTTGTATCATTGTCTTTCCTTCTTTTTATTGCTTATTCACATGCATCTCTAGTTCTTATATCTTTCTATTTCTGCACTTAGTTTCTTGTTGTAGGATTGATTTAATGGTTAAGTGATAAAAATAGAGTTGAGTTGTCAATGCAGTTAGGATACGATTTGATTCATAAAAGAGGAAAGAATGTAATGACTGAGAGCTTAGATGATCGAGAATAGAGTGAGTAAGCGAGAGGTGTGAAAAAGATAGGGTTTGATATTGAAATCGAGGTCAGAAAAATTGTTGTAATCAAGCTGAGAGGGCCAAGACTCTGTAATTTCCATTTTGTTGAATAATTGATTGAAGTGTGGTGTGGACGCACTGTTCTGGTGCAGGAATTCATTTGTCTCTATATATCGGTGTTTTGGACCTTAATTAGGTGTTTTTCTCTATTTATGTGTTTTATTAGTAAATTCACAGTTGATTAGCGTTAACAGTTAAAACTGAAATTTAGTGCTAAACCCTTGATTAAACATTTTTCCTTAGGTTTCGTATTGATTAGCATTAAGAGTTAACACTGAGAGTTAGCGTTAAACCCTTGGTTAAGCATCTTTCTTTAAGTTCCGTATCAATTAGCGTTAAGAGTTAACCGTGAGATTAAGCGCTAAACCCTTAGTTAAATGTCTTTTCCTTAAGTTTTGTATTGAGAACGTGGGCGATTTTCCAAGGATGGTAAGTGGTATCTCGCGTGCCCTAAAGGTGGGAAGCAGTATTTAGAAATTTCATGCGATGATCCTTGGCGGGCGACAAGTAGCATAAGAAAACAACTTTTCTCGCATGCTTTTGGAGTATTAGTGGCCGTGCAAGATTTCGAATGAGATTGTGCAACAGCCATTTGATTGGACATGTCACATCGACGGTGGAGATCAACCTTGCTAGTTGGCGAGCGGGCTGCGCGATAGCTGTTGGATCAGATGGGTCAGATTCGATGATAATCGCATCGGAAGATGCACACGATTTAATCTAGATTTCCGATGTGATGTTTTATGGACTTTGATTTAATCCAGTTGAATTCTGGATCGATCATATCCATTCATTATGAAAGGATGAGATTCGACAGTAATCGCGTCGAAAGATGCACCTAATTTAATCTAGATTTCAGATGCGATAAATTTTTGAATAGGATTAAAGTTATTTGGGATAGGTCATAACATCAATGAAGTGAGATCAACGATGAGGATTGAAGCGCTTGATAAAGTCGGATAAGTGGGACCCTCTGGGTGAAAATCCACATACAACATCTGTTTGTGCACGCTGATTGGTTACAAAGCTAAACCATAGTTGAATTACAACCTACCACCTCATTTTCATTAAGACAAAACGATAAAAAGAAAAACAAAGTTATTTTATTGATTTACATGCATAGCAGTAGAAGGTTTGATGGTTTGAATCTGCATGCTTAGGACAGTAGTATTGCATACATGTTAACTTAGCATTCCTTTGCAGCAAAGCCTCTTAGGAGTTAGTTAGAAAATTGTGTGTTTTAGCATTTGATTTCATTCTCTTTCCTTGTACTTTCTTTCTTGCGATAGGTTAAGGTTCCATTTCAAGCATTTCATCTTAGGATTTGACCTCAGTACATACACTCTATTACATCATGACAGCAAAGGAAGGACACATTGTATGCTGCACATATAGTGCTGATACCTCTTAAGTTTGTACGAACCTTGGGTTGATATTTAAAGTTGGTAGCCTTGGGAGTTGCAACATTCTTATTGCAATACCAAGGCTCATCAAATGTCTTCAAGCATGAATGATTAAATTAAATAAGCTTAACAGTTAACTCAAGCATGAAAGACTTAAATGAAGATGCAACTAAAAATGAAATGTAGAAGATCAAAAAGAGAAATAAAACAACCAATCGACAACATAGTTCATCCATTGTGGACTACATCTCTGAGTCTTTCCTCCAAGGGAGTAGCCTATATATTATTCTCCCTAAAATTGCAATTACAAATAAGAAAAATTCCTCCAAAATCCTATTATAAATGAGCTCTCTACTACTAGGAAGTGGCCTCCAAAATGCCACCAAGAACCTCCTTTGGTCACTACAAAACCAAGATCTAACACCCTTTGTTTACAAAAATATGTAGACTCAAAACTAGGTTTAAACACTCTCGACACTATTATCTTTACAACTACAACACTTGTGGCATATTGCCAAACATTTTGTATATATAGGCTTAAGGGTTCATAGCCCTGGTGCTAAACCCACAGAGGTTGTAACCTCATCCATTGGCATATTACAAAAATAGCATGTATTAAAGTTCTTTGGATGTAAACATATTACATGTATAGTCTATCGTTGTAACCATATTATATATATGGAACATATTAATGTTTGTTATAACAACCATTTAGAGGGAACACATTATATAGCATGTTTTTTGGCCAACAAAATATATACCATGTAACTTTGACCCTCATGCCTTTATTGACTAGAAAATAACATGTGATCACGTGGTCTTCTTGTTTGCAGGTTGTCAAAATTGTTTTTAGCAGCTATGCAAAGGTCATTGGGTCATGCCCACAACCTCCCCTCTTTTTTCCAATAGGTTACAATTTTTTTTTTTAGATATGGAACCTATCATTCATAGAAAAAAAAAAACTGATGGCTCATTGGTGGAGCATTGGTTTGTCTAATTCACTAGTCGGTGGTTCAAACCACATTGATCCAACGATTTCAACCAATCATATTTTGGGTGCCACGTGGTGCCCTATGATTGGTCCATCTTACCTCCCAACTCACCCTACATCTACCACATGTTAATTATGCCATGTCATCTTACATATTCCACATCACCATGTTTGTACTACCACGTGTCATAGCCAAGTGCTGCCACATGTCCAATCAAGTTTGACATTTTGCATGTTGGTCAAAATATTCAAATTTCCATAACTACCTCATATGGAATCCATTTGATGTGATTCAAGTTGCGTTGGAATCATCTCATCGAGATCTTCGACATGGTGCAATTTTCATCAGCTTCTAAGAATTTTGAATTTTAGGCATTTTCAAATCCTTCTAGATCAATCCTCCCCATTAAGAGGCTTTGGACCTTCGAAAGGTTATTATTGAGACAATAAGTGCAGGATTTGCATCCCCACTTATCTGATATCTATCTGCCCTATTATGTGTATCTGCATTATCACAAAAATGTAGGTTTTAATCCGGTATAGAAATTACCTACATACGAATTCTTAAAATAGAAAATAAACAATCTCAAGAGCATAAAATAGAAAATATATATACATAGAGATTTTCCCCTGGATCCCAAAACTGGGATTACTAGATTTATTTTTCATTATGTTCCTTTCAATGTTACAATACATATATATACATGGCAAAGCATCCATAAACCCCAATCCATTAACCCTGGATTAGAATATAAACGTAGTTCCCTTGACTAGATCTACAAAATACCATGGACCGAAAACCATCATGCTCAAAACCATGTGTGAAATCCATGCACAAAACCATAGGTAGGTCCGTCCACCTAATATAGGGTCCATTTTTTTTTTCACGGGGCGTTGTCCTAGACCCCGTGCAGGGGGGCTACCGCCCACCTGCATACCCCCCCATGACCCCTTGGCAGCACTCGGTGCAACGTATAGGGGGGGCTACTACCCTTCCTCTAACCCTGCCACACGTGGACTACTCGTGTAAATAATATAACACAACCCAAAATTCTCCCCCTTGTAGTTTTATTTCCACAGGAGAGCTTAGTCATTGATCCAACCCTGCAATGCCCATTGTTTCTCTATACCAAGAGATACTCTCAGCACTCACAGATGTTTTCAATGCATCTGCGGTATTCTTCAAAGTGTCCACCTTTGCCAATAACCCTTTTTTCCTCAACCATATCCCTCACAAAGTGATACTGAACATCAATGTGCTTTGTCTTTGAATGATAAGCAGGGTTATTTGCTAAGAAAATTGCACTTTCACTATCAACAGTCTATCCTTATAGCTCGTTGTACTAACCCCATACTTGAACACAATCTATGCAACCAAATTGTTTCCTTGTTTGCATGAGTGGCTGTCATGTATTCTGCCTCTGTAGTTGAAATTTCCACTACAGATTGTCTCTTACTCATCCAAATGACTGCACCTCCAAATAGGTTAAACACATACCCACTTGTAGATCTTCTCTAATCTAGATCTCCAGCCTGTTCTACATCAACAAATCCATGGATGTCCAAAACTATGTCCAATCCTGGTCTTACTTGGTAGCACAAACCATAATCACTAGTGCCACACAAATACCTAAAAACTCACTTCATTGTTGTCCAATGTTTCTTCCTTGGTTTTGACATAAACCTGCTCAATACTCCCATTGCATACATCAGGCTACTGACTGCACATTCATATGGAACACAAGACATGTCCTCTTCCTCTTCTTGTTGTCTTGGGACACTGTTCAGCAGATAACTTTACACCTACAGGAATAGGAACCTTCACCAGTTTATTATCCTGCATATTAAACCTCTACAATTTTGTCTTGACATACCTCCTCTGGTTTAACCAGATCTTCCTCTTTGTACGATCTCATTTTATTTCCATACCCAAAATATAGTTTGCAGCACCAATATCTTTCATGTCGAATTTGGAGGACAATCGGGTCTTCAAATCCTGGATAATTTCTTTGTCATTTCCAACCAGCAACATATCATCCACATATAAGACCAGATAAATAACATGGTCACTAATTAATTTAAAATACACACAGTGATATGCTTTTCTTGTAGTGAAGCTAAGTCCTCATATAAATGTATCAAATTTCTAATACCACATCCTTGGTGTCTATTTTAACCCATACATATATTTTTTTTAACTTGCATACTAGTTCTTTCTTACCCTTCACCGCAAAGACTTCAGGTTTCTTCATGTAGATATCTTCTTCTAGATCCTCATGAAGAAATGTTGTCTTCACATCCATCTATTCTACCTCAAAATAAAAAGCAACAACAACAGATAAAGTTAATCTAATAGAAGATACCTTGACAACAGGAGAAAAAATATCACCAAAATCAATTCCCAGCATCTGAGAATAACCTTTTTCTACCAACTGAGTTTTTTATTTCTCCACCTTTCCTTCTACATTCATCTTCTTCTTGAACACCCATTTGCTTCCAATTGGTTTCCTTCTAGCCAGCAACTCCACCAGATCCCAAGCCTCAGTTTTGTGCAAATATGCCATTTCATCAACCATGGCCTTTTTCCAGAGTTTGCCATCCTCTAAATCTACTACTTCCTTCATAGTTCTAGGATCATCATCGGTAATAGATAAAGAAAAAATTGAATAGAAAGCAGATGGAATATACCCTTTTGGTAGCCTTCCTTCTCAAACTGATCTTCTCACAGCCTGATTTTGTGGCTCTTCATCTTCTAATTCCTCTTTTCCTGTAGAGTTTGATTCTTCCTCCTTTAGCTCAAACTCTATCTTCTCAGGTTCCTTTGGTAGGACTTCATGTTTAATAACACCTTTCACCTCTATAAACACCACATCTCAGTTGTACACAACCTTCCTTGTTTCTAGGTTCCAAAGCTTATAACATTTTAAACCATCCTTATACCCAATAAAGATTCACTTTTCAGATCTACTATCCAACTTGGTTTTTTCCTCCTTTGGCTCTTGTACATACGCATCACATCCAAATACCCTCAGATGTGAAAGAGAAGGTTTCTTACCAATCCATACCTCTTGTGGAGTCTTATCCTCCAACGATGATGAAGGTGATCTATTGACCAGGTAACATGCAGTCTCCATCACCTCTGCCCATAATTCTTGTCCTAACCCAATACCACTGAGCATGTTTCTTGCCCTTTCCATTAATGTCTTGTTCATTATTTCTGCAACTCCATTTTTATCAGGCGTGTATGGATTAGTATTTTTTCATACTATACTGCACTTCTTACAGAATGCTTCAATTTCCTTCTTGCAAAACTCTCCATCATTATCTGTCCTCAACACCTTTATCTCCTTCTCTATTTGGTTTTCTACTAGAGCCTTAAATTCTTTAAACATGTCAAAGACTTCAGATTTATTCTTGAGGAAATATATCCATGTATTCCTTGAGAAGTCCTTTATAAATGATACATAGTACACAAACTTACCCAGTGATGGAATCGACACAGGTCCAAACACATCACTGTGCACAAGCTCTAATATCTATTTTGCCCTCTTACCACTAGAGGGAAAACTCACCCAATTCTACTTTCCATATACACAATTTTCACAAAAATCAAAATCCAGAGAGCTATTAGACATACCTTATACCATACCATTACGATGAAGTATTCGAAGGCACTTCTCTCCAATATGTCCAAGCCTTTGATGCCATAACATGGTCTTTTCTCGAGAGACCACTAGATTTTCTACTCCACTTTCAGGAACCACAAAATTGTTGCACCCATAAATAACAATTCTACCTTGAATCTTGTACAGAGTTACAATCTAAACTCCCCACATCAATACCAGTGCTCCTCGAACCATCTTGCAGGTATCTTTCTTGAACACTTCTTTTACACCTACATCATCCAACTTGCTTATAGAAATTAGATTCCTGGCCAATGCAGGAATATGCAGAATACACGGAAGTGTTATAATCCTTCCACCTTGCCACTTAAACTTGACTTTTCCATGAACAACGATTCTAGCCTTCCTATCATCCCCTAAGAAGACATCACCACCATCATATTTCTCATATTTGCAAAACCACTCTCTATGGGGAGTGAAGTGAAAGGATGCACCTGAGTCAATAAACCATGCCTCATGATCTACATGTGTACTTGAAGAAGAAGCCAAGTACACATCCCAACCTTCATCTAAGGTGGGTTTTTCCTCTGTAGAAAGAGCATCATCATATCCCTTTCCTTTCTCAGGAGTTTTAGATTTACAGTCCCTTTTGTAGTGCCCTTCCTTTTCGCATTTCCAACACACCTTTACAAGTTTTTCTGGAGATTTAGATCTCCCACTCGAGGAATTATTTTTGTTCCTATTCTGGGACCATCCTCATACAGACAAGGCATCACCATTCTCTCCCTCCATATTTTTTTGTCTCATCTCCTTTGACAACAAGGATGAGACTATATCATCAAACTGCAAGGAAATTGCATTGCTACCTATTGAAACAACCAGAATATCCCACGAATCTAGTAGAGAACACAACAAACTGATGCACTTATCTTCATCTGAAATTTTAATATCAACAAATAACAACTGACTTACCACAATATTAAATGTGTTCAGATGCTCTGTCACTGAGTCTACATATTTCATCCTCGAGTTATACAACTTTTTCCATAGGAATAATTTATTCACCAGATATTTAGATTAGTACAAAGTCCCTGACTTGTCCCACAAAGCCTTTGTTGTAGCTTCCCCTGATACATTTAGCAATACTAGATCTGAGACACACAATCGTATTATGCTCTTTGCCTTCTGATCCAACTTCTTCCTATCTTCATCAAACATTGCCATTGGTTTAGTACCCAGATCTACTGTGATCCATTGATCTTTATCCACCAATAGATCCTCCATCTTGAGTTTCCACAACTCAAAACTTTGACCATTAAATTTCTCGATCTCTATCTTTCCACTGCTCGTCATCTTCTTTCACCACAAGAATCGATCCCACAGATCTCCCAATGAACAAGGTCTACCACAGGCTCGAGCAAAACCCCTCAGTAGCAAAGGCATCCCCTTGAAGCCAAAACAACTCTGACACCAAATGTAGGTTTTAACCATGTACAAAAATTACCTACATATGAATTCTAAAAAAGAGAAAATAAATAATGGCGAGAGAATAAAATAGAAAATTGATATACACAGAGATTTTCCCCTGGATCCCAAAACCGG
Source organism: Pinus tabuliformis (assembly GCA_031772625.1). NCBI lineage: Eukaryota > Viridiplantae > Streptophyta > Pinopsida > Pinales > Pinaceae > Pinus > Pinus tabuliformis. The sequence goes on along the minus strand of CM062818.1, from coordinate 1,281,999,653 downwards.
GACTACTAGATTGATTTTTCATTATGTTCCTTTCAATGTTATGATACATATATATACATGCCGAAGCAACAATAAACCCCAATCCATTAACCCTAGATTATAACATAACCGTAGTTACCTTGACCAGATCTACAAAATACCATGGATAAAAAACCATCATGCCCAAAACCATAAGTAGGTTTTCCCACCTAATATAGGGTCCAATTTGTTTTTCCCGAGGCACTGCCCCAGACCCTGTGCAGGGGGGCTATTGCCCGCCTACATACCCCCTTGTGACCCCCCGACAGCGCTCGATGCAATGTACAGGGGGGGCTAATGCCCCCTTATAACCCCCTCGCACGTGGACTAGTAATGGAAATAATATAACACAACCCAATAAAAAAGATCCATAATTATGACAACTAAAACCATATTGTTAGCCATTTTCATTTCCCCACATCCTTCTATATGTGTTACTTTAGCCACTACCCATGCACTAAACATTAGCAACATTAAAAAATAAAATAATGTTAATGCAAATGTAATAACAAGATGTTTGATTCTTTTTATAAGTTCCCATGACAAATTCCCATGCTCCAAGACACCTTCTTTATCCACCATTGCATATATGAGCTAAAAGGTATTGCTCACATTCACAAGCCACTTTAAAGGGTCTGTGGTTACCAACGAAGAATATTCCTTCATTTGATGAGATTAGGAAATATACTATATGTCGTCCTTGAAAAGGTGATACATGTTTTTCTTCCTATAGTAAATAGACTTCCTTTCAAATAAGGATTTCCAAGAAAAATTCCACAAATATCCAATGGAACCACATCTGGTTTAACTTCATCCACAAATTTAGATGTAATAGCAAGTCTAAGCTTACACTTCTCAGTCACTTGCAACATAGTGTTGTTACATACCCATATAAGAATATAAGTCTTAGGATGTGGTGTTGTTTTGAAATTCAACTCCTTAACAAATGCCTCGGATATCAAGTTAGCTTGAGAACTAGGGTCAAACAAAGTATCTACTTTGACATGGTTGGCTACCACCATTATGTGAAAAAATTCATTCCTCTTTCTTGTAGAAATAGAAGACGGAATAGAAGAACCAAAACCAACATGTGAAGACGATATACCTTTCAAACTCATAGTTGTGATTTATGCCTCGTCGCTAGAGTTAGATCCTAGAATCTGTTGGACTATCCCTGCCACCTTATTTTTGTACTTCCTATCTTGGACCACTTAGGCCTCAACTCTGGATGTAGATTCTGACAATGATCATCATCATGTCCCTCTTTCTTGCAATGGGTACAAGAAAGGTTTTCATTGCCATTCTTCACAGAAGTTGTTCTCTTTGGTCTCTCCTTTCCTTTGCCTTTATCTTCTTTCAACCAAATTTCTTCGATGGAGACTCCACTACTTTTTTTGCCTACTTAAATATAGGTCGCTTGTACACAAACCTCATCCACGTTAGATGGCTTCAACAAGAAAACAATATTGCATATATATACCCATCCAAAATACCAATATACTTAAAAAGAGTCTCTTGCGTGTTAAGAGAAATGTTTAATCCTAGTGCCTTTTTCCTAAATTCCTTTGTAAAGTTTTTCACACTTTGGCCTTTATGTTGCCACATAGTTTTCCATTCTATTATTTCCTTTTGGTCATGTTCCAAAGCATAGAATTTATTTTTTAATGTTGATGTAAATTCAAACCATGAGGAAAGAGTTTTATATTCTTGATATGTAGTCTCCTACCATATTAGCATTGTTGTTACAATGGATAAATCTGTCTTTTTGACAAGAGTGATCTCCCTAGATCCTAAAGGAAACTAGAAACAAACATATAATTGAATAAATCTTTCCTTAATCTTATTCCATTCAAATTTTAAATACAAGATTAGGAGAATAAGCCTCTTACCTATTTGCGAAGTGCTTGATGAAGATCCCTGCTCTGTATCGATGAAGCTTCCCAATGCTCAAAAGACTTGCAATCACAGACGTAAGAGAGATCAAAGGCATACACAATCATAGAAATTAAAGCAAGCTTAATCTAATGATCAAGGAGATTAGAAATTGAGATTCTTAATGAATATCAAAAGAAGCATAAATCATTCATCATTTCAATAAGACAATACAATCAGAAAAAGGATTCATTTGTATTAATTCAAGGATAAATAAGAGCCTTACAACCTTTGCCTTGACATCATGAGGTTCCTCCAAGATGCCTCTAAACCTCTTCTTAGTTGATAAGTCTTCCAATCTAAATCCAACATCATAAGTGTATCTTTTCTGAACCTCCTAATCCCTCTATCCTCTAGTCAATTTATAGACCAAGAGGAAGAAGCTTTAGATCCAAAAGAGAAGGATGAGATTCTATAATTGGGGGATTAGGGTTCCTTAATAAAAGGGAATTAGCTCCATGATATGAGGGGTGTGTCTTGGATATGTATCACCTAGAAGCTTTCAATTAGGATATATTCGACCAACAATTATTCTGAAATTCGCTTTTATTTTTACTTTTCTTTATTTATTTGCACGGTCTATAGTGGAAGACAACATAGTTCTGGGCAGTTTTCAGGGATAGAAACTACAAATGCACAAAAAATGACTAGAAAAAGCATGTAAGCCACGCTTAACAAGTCATAAATACATTTTACCCCAAATTCACATCTTATTCAAGGGTTTTTGATTATTTGACTTCTAAGGGAGTGTAATGGAACATGTTTATGGATGGTGAGAAATCCTTTTTAATGGTCAAGTGTCTTGGTGACAAAATTACGTGTAACAAATTTCTCCCTAAAGGGCGAAGTCTGAAAATAAGTTTTAAAGATTGAAGTGCTTTATCATGCCAAAGATTGGATTAGAGACAATGGTTGGAAACCTAAAAGAAATATTCAAGGATTGCAATGCACTATATAATCATCACCGAGGTAGGCATTACCATACTTAGAGCAAAAATAACTCAATGAATAAGTACGAAAAAACTCAAAAAATCGTATCCATAGTAGACACATTATGGACACAACCATCAACTATGAATTTGTCTGCATAATCATGAATATATATCTCGTTGCAACCTGGATTGCTGAAACTAGATCCAGGGTTTTAATCTCCATCTCTTGATCCGTAGTATGAATCTAGCCATGAGAGTGAATGTCTTGAAGTCGAACATGGTAGAAGCCACTCGATTACAAGTCAATGATGTGAACTATTAACAAGCACGAGAGAAACCACCAATAATGACATTGGATCTCAAGGTACTCTCAGTAAAATCAATAGAGTGTAAAAATATGATTTGAAGTTGAACACTCATAGAATCATTTGATCGAAGGCCAATGATGAGAACCTATTGTCAATGGTGAGAAACCTTCCATTAAGGCATGCCGGCCTCAAGGTACTAAAGGTTTCTAGATCAACTTCCTAGATAATGAGTGAAGTCGATAGTAAGCGACCCATTGTAGGAAAGCCTACAACACGAAACACAATGTCAAGTTTTGAAGAATAGTTTGCAAGGACTGACTCAGGGATGGCCGACACGATTGAAGGCTAAAATTTGCAAAGGAAAATGAAATGAGGTTGAACTTCTCTTAAACATATAGCGACATGAAAATTGACTTGGCAACATTTGGCTCAATGATAATACTCAAAACCAACTTAAGACTTTCAATGTGGTTCGATTAACTGTAAGAAAAATGGATTTCCCAACCTGGACATAGGTGTAACAGATTGTCGTGTTCAAGAGCGACATACTGCCTTTATAATGAACGTAAAATGAATACCTTTTCCCAATTCCCCACCACCATTAATGGAAAGTACCTCTTTATTTTTTAAAGCTTGAGGAGGATAACATATGCTTGTCCTATAAGCTCATCCTTTAGATGAGTCCTTTGAAGTATTTTTAATGAACCCTAAGAAGGAGTGGTTCGGTCTTGTCATGCTTAATGAGTCCTATACTGTTTGATATTTAACGAGTCCATTAAAGGGGTAACTCCATGTTGTTTTCATGTTTAATGAGTTTGAAAAGAAACAAAAAGAAAAATCATTTAGTTCTTTTACCGTAAAATTTAACGAGGCTAGAGAAAGTAAAGCTTGGTGTTTTTTAGTTTTAGGGAGTCAAGAGAAAAACATAAGTAAAATCAATAGTGTTTTTTTTCGTAAATTTAGTCCCTCAAGCTCAAAAAGTGATAAAATAATGTAGGAGACAACTATGTTTACCATAATTAGTCAATGTATACATTTTTCGTAAATAGTCCAGTTCAGTCCGTAAAAGGGGTAAACTTATACTGAGTGGAAAATTTTTCATTTACTTTTACGAGTTTGAACAATCAAGTGCTCGATAATATTTTCATGTTTCAAGAGTCTGAATAGGTCTTAAAAGACAACTCTATAGTTTCACTTTTTTTTTTTATATTCAAGAGCATGAAAAGTGATAAAAGTCCGCTCATAGTCTAAATGATCCATTTTTATGTTGTAATCTGTTCTACACATTAAACTCAATAAATTATCATAATTGTTCAATATTAGAGTAAAAAACATTAAAATTTTGACTTTCAAAAGGTCCTAGGCATAAAAATTCATATTTTAATCACCTTAAAACTTATAAAAGTTCAAAAAGTAATTTTATTTTTTGACCATTTTATTTTTAACCAGTTTGAGAGCATAAAGAGGGCTTTTTACCGCCAAACTTATAAGGTTGATTCCAGGTAAACTGGTGGAAGAAATCATGAACTGTTTCCTCTAGGTAAGAGATCTCTCTAATAGCTACATTTTCAACTGTTTACATTTCAATTTTAGGCTTTCATTTAATTTTTTGGGGGGTTTCTAGGTTAAAAAATACACCCTCGACCCTGTGTGTGATCCGGATTTAAACAGGAACGCAACAAATCACAGAGATAACCATATACACAAAGATGCAGCGGAAATAATACTTCATTTCATTAATGGAAAAATACTGAAATATGCTTACAATCAGAAATGGAAATAAATCAGCTAGGGCGATGGTAGCTTATCTCTGAGAAGAGATGTGATGGCTACATGCCTCTCAACTGTGTTACAATGAGGCTCGAAGGCCTATTTATTGTTGAGAAACAATGGAAAAACCCTTCACATTCCAAAACCTAACCCTTGGAGATGAAATGCCAAAAATGTGGGCCCCGTTTGGGGTAAATTGGTACATCAACTTCCCGGGGTCGTAACTTTGGCATATGATCTCCGTTTGACGCGTACAATAGCTCGTTAGAAAGATCTATCCGAGCACTATCATTGTTGGAACGGGCAACATCGGTCCATTCCATGGACCCATGTTGCCCCTGGATTCCCCAAAAAAAGTCGTTTAGGGCCTCAAAACGGCTCCGGAAGTTCAGGACCCGAAAAACTGCTAAAAATAGTAAGTTGTGCTACAATTAAGGAAACTGAAAATGCTGAGAAAGACAATGGTGGGGGTCCAGGTGGACTTGGCAGGTGGCCACCAATATCCACCTGGATCATTCCTCCCCCCTTAGGAAGCAATGGTCCCCATTGCGTTGAGCTCCTCCATGAGATGAGGAAACTTCTGCTGAACTTGTTCTCTGGTGAGCCACTTGCCCTGCTGAAGGAGTTGGCCTGCTTTGACAACTCGATACAGTTGGATATTCTATTGGCGAGTGTTCTTGATCTGTGTGTCCATGATCCGATCAGTTGCAGCTTGTTCCATGCAATCTGTATTTAATTCTGTGGGTTTGAGCTGTTCTGCAATGTCGGATGTGTCGAGCAATGGTGGAAAGTATGGCCGAAGGCAGTCCACATTGAACACTGGGTGCAGGCCAAGGAATGGGGGAATGCTGAGCTCAAATGCATTGTCTCCCATAGCCTTAGTAATGGTGTAAGGACCATATCGGAGTGGTCTCAATTTTCGATAGGCTCCAGTAAGGCGTTCCTTTTGCAAATGCAACCAGACTTTGTCGCCCACCTGAAACTTGTGTGGCACCCGATGTTGATCATGTCGCTGCTTGTACTTGGCATTTGATTTCTCAAGAATGTCATGGACCTACTGGCGAATATGTTGGATGCGCTCAATGAAGCTGGTGGCCTTATCTGTTTCGGACTGGACATGAGCTGAATTCATGTGAGTAGCTGCAAGTGGCATGGCCACATCAATGGGGCATAGTGGCTGGAATCCCAAACCCACCTGAAAAGGGCTATGGCCAGTGGAGCTGTGAAGAGCTTGGTTGTAGCTGTGCTGAACATAGGGGAGGCTCTCGTCCCATGTGCGTGGATGCTTGGAGTTATACATGCGCAGAATGTGCACAATCATCCTATTGACAACCTCTGTCTGGTCATCAGTTTGAGGATGGAAGGCTGTGGACTTCGTGAGTTTGGTGTCCAGCATTGACCAGAGACTGGACCAAAATGTGCTGAGAAACCGACTATCCCGATCTGAGATGATAGACTGTGGGATCCCAAAGTGCACCCACACTCGTTCAAAGAAGAGTTTAGCAGTGGCTTCTGCTGTGATATTCTTCTTGCAGGCCATCATAATGGCCATCTTCGAGAACCTGTCGACGACCACAAAAACACAGTCATTGCCATGCTTAGTGGAAGGAAGGCCTGACATGTAATCCATGGAGATGGATTCCCACGGTCGACTAGGGGTAGGCAACGGGGTATAGAGGCCGTGCTTCTTAATGGCCGGTTTGGCAATGGCACAGGCAGTACATGATCGGATGTACTTCCCAACATCTTGTCGAAGATTCGGCCAATAGAAATAATTTTACAGTACTGCCACTGTTTTCTCGACCCCGAAATGCCCAGCAGCCCGACTGTAGTGTGCTTCCCAAATCATCTTGGCACGCTCGCTTGAAGGAACAAAAAGGTGACCGAGGTGGCATAATAAGGAATCCTGGAGGTGAAAATCTGCAACATGCCGACCCTCCAAGAGTGTCTGGTATGTGTGGCCGAATTCTAGGTCGCTTTTGTAGAGAAGTGGCCAATCAGAAGTCTCGTGCCCACAAGAGTTGAGCACGGTGGTTAGCGCCATGATCGGTGGTCGACTGAGGCAATCTGCAACATTATTGGTGCTGCCCTTTTTATACTTGATATTCAAGTGAAACTGTTGCAGGTATGTAGACCACTTCTGATGGCGATCATTCTGCAATTTCCCTTGGGTCTGTATGAACTGCAGAGGTCGATGGTCGGTGTGGATGACCGTTTCCTTCCCCAAAATGTAATGCTTCCATTGTCGGCAGGCCTGTACAATGGAATACATCTCTTTATCATAAGTGGGGTACTTCCGGACTGTGTCTGACAGTGTTTCACTGTGATATGCCACTGGATGTCCATGTTGAGTAAGGACTGCCCCAATAGCATAGTCAGAGGCATCTGTCTCGACCTCAAATGGTTGTTGTAAATCTGGTAACGCGAGCACTGGTGCCGTGCAGAGGCGATCCTTCAACTCCCTGAATGCCTTCTGTTGAGATTCAGACCAAAAGAATTTTGCTTTCGCCCCGCCCTTGGTGACTTGACTCAAGGGCCAAGAAATATGAGAAAACCCCAACACAAACCTGCGGTAGAAGTTGGCAAGACCTAGAAAGCTGCGGAGCTCTGTTAGAGTGGTTGGAGAGGGCCAATCCCGAATGACTTGGATCTTGGCTGGATCGACATGCACCCCCTGTTCATCAATGATGTATCCCAGATACTGAACCTGGGTCATGCCAAAAGTGCATTTCTCCAAATTGGCACACAGCTTGTGTTGCCGCAGTGTTTGGAGAACCTGTCGGATGTGGTGGAGGTGCTCTTCCCAACTCTGGCTGAATATCAGAATGTCATCCAAGTATACTACTACAAAGGAGTTGGTGAATGGCCGCAAGATGTCATCCATTAGCCTCATAAAGGTTGCAGGAGCATTCGTCAATCCGAACGGCATGACCAACCATTCAAAGAGGCCCTCCTTGGATTTGAAGGCAGTCTTCCACACATCGGAGGGTTCGATCGGTACCTGGTGATATCCTGACTTCAGATCGATCTTGCTGAAATATTTCGCCCCCTTTAGTTGGTCTAGGAGGTCGTCAATCCGCGGGATCGGGTACCTATTACGGATAGTGATCTTGTTCAGCGCTCGATAGTCAATACAGAGTCTCCACGTCCCATCCTTCTTCTGTACCAACACGATCGGGCTCCCACAGGGCGATGAACTCGGACGGATGTGACCTTTCTGCAGGAGCTCCTGAATCTGCCTCTTGATTTCATCGTTCTCCAGAACGGAGCGCCGATAAATTGGTCCATTGGGTAGCGGCGCACCTGGGGTCAGATCGATGGAGTGCTTGACTTGACAGTGCAGAGGAACCCCTGCCAGGGAGGTGAAGATGTCCTCGTACTCCTCCACAACCTTTTCCATCTGTAGTTGTCGTGCAGAGGGACCCCGTTTGGAGGCCGCGGCCACTGTCTTCTTCTTTCCTTGAGGGCGTATCATCAGGAAAACAAATTTCCTGGTTTTGGAAATGATCTTACTGCATTGTTTCGTAGTAATCAAAGAGAGGGCGGCAGGTGGTGCTACCTTTGGTATCCTGAACAACTTATTTCCCAATGTAATAATAACAGCACGGGGCCTTGATTCATACACAGCATGTCGCTTCCACAAGTATGGTTGTCCTAGTAATACATCACAAACTTCGAGGGGAGCAATGTCACACAATACCTCATCCGTGAAGGGCTTGATGTTGTATGGAAGGCGACACTGCCGGCTCACGCGAAGATCTCGTCCTTGGTGAAGCCACCCAATGGTGTATGGTTGTGGATGTGCTGTGGTCGGTAAGCCCAACCGCTTCACGACCTCTGCCGAAATGAGGTTCTTTTGACTCCCGCTATCAACAATGAACTGTATCGGGGAGCCCTTTACCCACATCTGGGAGTGGAAGAGACGCTCCTCCTCCTCTGGATCTTTGGGTTCATTTTTCTGGATCTTTGCGGTAGCAACAGTGGCGCTGGGATCCGCATCAATGATCTGCTTCCCTTTTTCAGACCCCTTATCGGGTTCTGACTCAGAGTCGGAACATGCATCTGATTCTGAAACCTTTAGCTCAGCCACCAGTGACTGCTTGGCCCGACACTCACTTGTGTTGTGAGTGGAGCTCTTATGGAACTCACACCATTTTCCAGTGTCCTTTCTCGGCTTCGCGGCGCTGTTCTTTGCTTGCAACTTCGGCTGGTTGTCTTGGGCTGTCCCACCTTGGCTTTGTCCTTTGTTCTGTGGTTTAGGGGCACCTTTCCCCTGTTTTGGATTCGCAGATCCAAAGTCTCGCTTCTTTTATATAAACTTCTGCTCGACCTTGACGGCATATCGGTATGCTGCGCCGAGCGAGGGGATGTTTAGGAATTGTATTTCTTCCTGGATGTACTTGTGCAGGCAGCCACGGTATTTGAGTATCAAATGTTGCTCCGAATCCTTGATACATGGCATCCCGGAACGAATCCCAGGTGGGTGCGGCTGAAAATAGTGAGCCAGTACTTTCATCCTTCTGCTCGCAGTAGGTTTCCCACCAGTCCTTGACGTGGGGGGCTGCTTTGAGAAGAGCAAAAACAATCTTTTCCCGATTCGAAAATTCATGAACAGAAAAATAACCCTCTAGCAGATTTAACCATTTATCTACGGCATCTGCATCTATCTGACCCTCGAATATGGGGATTTCAAAATTAACTTGTACCTTAAAGGGTGTGGCGTTTCCAAAGTAGCTGCTAGAAGCCGATGCGCCGCTTCTGGGTAGCCGCTGAAGGATCTGGGCAAAGCTGTCCATCATCGCGTTCCGTTGTCGCTCGAGGGCTTCTTCGAGCAAGATTTTGATGGGATCTCCTGCCCCCTCGTCTTTCTTCTCGTCCGCCATGGGAGGCCGTCGGGATTTGCGAGGCTGGTCTTGCAAAGGTTCAACCAGTTCAAGCCCTAACTCCTTATATCCCGACCTTGTTGGGGACATGCAAAGAAAAACCGAGAAAAAGCAGACCGCTCTGATACCACTGATCCGGATTTAAACAGGAACACAACAAATCACAGAGATAACCATATACACAAAGATGCAGCGGAAATAATACTTCATTTCATTAATGGAAAAATACTGAAATATGCTTACAATCAGAAATGGAAATAAATCAGCTAGGGCGATGGTAGCTTATCTCTGAGAAGAGATGTGATGGCTACATGCTTCTCAACTGTGTTACAATGAGGCTCGAAGGCCTATTTATTGTTGAGAAACAATGGAAAAACCCTTCACATTCCAAAACCTAACCCTTGGAGATGAAACGCCAAAAATGTGGGCCCCGTTTGGGGTAAATTGGTACATCAACTTCCCGGGGTCGTAACTTTGGCATATGATCTCCGTTTGACGCGTACAATAGCTCGTTAGAAAGATCTATCCGAGCACTATCATTGTTGGAACGGGCAACATCGGTCCATTCCATGGACCCATGTTGCCCTTGGATTCCCCAAAAAACGTCGTTTAGGGCCTCAAAACGGCTCCAGAAGTTCAGGACCCGAAAAACTGCTAAAAATAGTAAGTTGTGCTACAATTAAGGAAACTGAAAATGCTGAGAAAGACAATGGTGGGGGTCCAGGTGGACTTGGCAGGTGGCCACCAATATCCACTTGGATCAGTGTGGTTTCTCTCCATTGGGTCTGCATAGGCTGATAATTATTGGTGTCTTGGGAAATGTAGTTTGCACGGAAACTCTCCTAAGGATCCATGAAACTACGCTATATTTCCCAAAAAGCAACCGTGCAAGTGCCGAGGGTTTTGAAAATGTAGAAATTCGGCCCCAAAAAGTGCAAAATTTGTTTCAAATTTTAAGCTAACTCCTTTTAAATGTCATTTTCAATATTTTTGACCATTTAAAATGGAATGGAGGGAGAGAGAACATGCGAACCAAGATTTAGCAACTTTGGATGATCCGACCACTTTGCAGGCTTTGAGAAATTGTGGCCTTTACAAATATTGGATTATTCCAGGGATGAAAGCTCAAATAGAGCTCATGACATGGTTGGTTAGAACCTGGGATGTCCAGGATCATTGTTTCGTGATCGGGGATCATTATGTCACCATTGTTGTCGATGATATATACTTTTTGACTAGGCTCTCCTATAGAGGGTTTGATATTTCTTTATATGAGCAAATCCCAGGGGGGATACCACTGTTGGATACCTATGATGATACTATGGGAATGAATAGCTCAAGGATGGTAGGATTGATATTCAGACTATTGGGAACCTGACCTTGAGGACCATAGCTTTAACTATAAGAAAAATATGTGGTAGTGCCTCTCTTCACTTGGCCATAAAGGCCCAGATGCACACCGTCGTGAAATGTTGGGAGTCTACAGTTTTTAACTGGTGTGAGGCAGCGGTTGTCAATATGAAAGGAAAATTGACTAGAGCTAAGAATGGTAGATTGAATAATTTTGTTTATGGTTCCATTATAATTTCTTTTACTCTAGAGAGGATTCCACTCCTCAGGCCATAACAAATTTTAGTGGATGAGGGAGGGCCTCAAGATCCATAGATGTTGAGGTGGGTTTCGCTTATGGCTCATCATGGAGGTAATGGTCTAGTGGTGAGATATGCTCCTGAGTTTTTTGTATGGTTGGATCAATAGATCATCTCAATCGAGGATTTCCCATATGCAGGGATGGACTACAAGGGTGAGCCATATATTCCACTTCCAATGGGGACAAAGTGGGGTGACCTAGGTAAAAAATTCTCATTTTGATGTTTCTTTTAAAATTTATAATTTTTATGTGTTTTTTTTCTTTCAAGGCTAATTATTCGAAATTTATATCCAGATGTGGACCCAGTTCAACCCGAAGGGCTACAACATTTTGACAAACAGGGCGACCACCCTATAGCAGTTGCAGCACCAAACCTAGAGGTAGCAGAGGCGTCGACTAAGTTGGAACACAACCTAGAGAGGTTGACTATAGATATATGTTGGGCCTCAAATATGCCCATGTTTTCATCATTCGATACCACCATTCATAACCTATACTCATGTACTATTACACTCATTTCACGCCATAATTCCATCACTTGTCGCCAATTCACTTCTTACACCTCATGGTTGATTATCATTAGTTTCATTATATTTTATATGATTAAAGATGATTTTTCCATAATTTACTAATGACATTTTTTCTAAGTTCATTTCTCACAGGGTTCCATCACCTAAATTCTTCACAAGTCAGTTGAACTAGTTGGTACAAGTAGAGTACGAGAATATCCAATTTGGGGTTTTGACATTTCGGCACGCTTCCGTGGAAAACAGAGGGAGGTTATTGTCCAAAATAATGTTTTAATACCTTTCTATGTGTTGGATTGCAATCGGGTCGCACATGTGGGTCCTTAGGAGCTAATTAACAAATCTTCTCAAAATGTGCATAGTTTCCAAATTTCCAGGTTGGACCTTGATTTATGTGCATATGGAGGTTAATCTAGAAAATATGAGAAAATGGGTTTGTTAACCATATAACAAATTATCTATATCCAAAACCTTTTCTCCATATTCAATTTTTTCTAAAAGTTATAAGCGTGTCTTGGAGGCATTTTTATAACAAATGACTGTTTTCTAAAGTTCTAGAATCTTGCAAAAAGAACCAGACAACCAACTTTGGGCATGATTTCCGAGGAGAGGGATTTGAATAAGACAAATACAAGAGATTTTTTTGTTGAAAATATAACAAGTTAGGCTCCCTCCAAACATTTTTCCAAAATTCACCATGGTTAGGAAGATATGCCAATATCTTTGGGGTCAGTTTGTTAAAATTGTTAAATTTTCCATAATTGAGGAAAATGACTAATTCGCCTTGTAAATCTTATAAATGACTTAGACATGGTTTGTATTGTAAGCTTTGAAAGTTTGTAAAAGGAAGAGAAGCAGGGAAGGAATAAAGGATGGATTGAATCTCTTTTATAATAATAATTGAATCTTAATTGAATTTTGCTTCATCTCTAAATTCTTTGTAAGTATTATGATTGTGTTTTGAATTTCATTTTTATTGAGTTAGTTTAGGCTTGCTCCAGGAGTATCAAGGGCCCACCACAACTAGAAACAAGTCCTTTAGCTTATCTAGATCATAGGATTTACATTCAAAGTGTGAAATTCACCAAGAAATTTGTTGTGTGAAATCTAGCATCATTCTGTACTTAAAACCTTGTCTTGAATTGTGGTTATTTTATGCATTAGAATAGGGTTTATTTCAACTGCAAGTGTGATTAATTTCCTACATTAGATTAAGATTACTTTCTTGCATTAGATTAAGCATGTTTATTTTTTGGCATTAGATTAAGGTTACTTCATTGCATGTGTGGTTACTTCTCTGTCCTGGATTAAGTTTCATTCCATTGCAAGATTGGTTACTTTTGACAGTAGAATTCCATTTCCATACATTCCCTTTGTTTCGATTGGTTTGAGTTTTATAGTTAGATTTCTTGAGATAGCATTAGTTTAGAAGCCGTTTCATTTGAATGTATTTTGTTGATTGAGCCAAAGTAGATTAGAAACTCCATAGCTTAGTTTAGAATTCGTATTCATTAGTTTAAATTAGATTTCATATTCGTGAGCTTAGCGTAGATTTAGTGGTCATGTTTTTTAATTTATTGTTCATGTTCTTTGAATAGAATGCTCTGTTTTGATTAGCCTTAGAGTGATTGAATGAATTCTTTCATTTAACATGGGTTGAATTCCATAGATATCCTATGAGCATTTTGTAGTTAATGCATCAATGTGGTTTCATTGTAGTTAAATTTTACTTGCATTGAAATTAAGTTTGATTGATTTAGATTGATATTAAAATTGTTTATTTGCATTCTGTACTTAATTTAGAAATATGAATTTGATATTAATTTAGGTTAGATGCTCTAATCCTGTGTTGCCTGCGCTTGTGCCTCTAAGTCTTATGACCCCGGATTGATAATTTAATGTTGGAATTATACCACAAATTAATTTCCCCAACATTTTTGGCGTCGTTGCCAAGGAGCTGCTAAAGGGATTAAAGCTTAGTTTCTTTCACAAGTTTTTGGTGTGATCTTAGTTGTAGGGAAATCAGAGGGTGGAGAGTGTACGGTAAGATGTGAGTGAAGAGCCACCCATCAATATTGTGGGGTTGTTCCAAAGTTTGGTTGTCCAAATAAGCAAGTTTAGTGAGTTTTATTGCAATTAGCAGTTTTGAATTAATTTAGGTTAAAATTTCAAATCTCTTTAAAGATAAGACACTTTTGGGGTGCTATAAGAACCCCTTTGTATTAATCCATGTTGTTGGGTCCCTATAATACTAGTGATTACCCCATTACTATTGTAGTTATACCCCTTATTTATATTGTTGTGCCCCTATTACCCCCCATATTGTTATTTCTGTGCCCCATAGAATCCCCCTATTGTTATTTGTGTGGCTTTATATTATTATTGTTAGGTCGGCTGGATTATATTGTGACTCCTTAGACTCCTATATATAGAAAGGAGGTTTTGTCATTTGTATCATCCAAGAATTGTTCATTTATGTAATGTAAAGGAGGTTGCCCCCTCGAAGAGGCTGAATTCTAAGGCGTTGATCTTTCTCTTCTATCTTTTCTTGAGCTGGTTTCATAACATTTGGTATCAGAGCTTTGGATTCTAGGGTTTCGCTGCTCCAAACAGGTCATCGTGGCATTTTCGCTATAACTTTTTTTCTGTAACGTTTCAGAAGTCGCAAAAAAAAAACCCATTTGAGAAGAATTGGCGCTGAACCTTGGGTCCGAATTTCAGAGCTTTTCGCGCGATATTTTCGGAGATATGATCTGAGGAAGTTGGCCTTTTTGCAGACTCCTGAATTACATTCAAAACAGGTGACCTTGGGAAAATCGTCATAACTCTCTCTCTGAGAATCGGATTGAAGTTTCATAAAAAGGTACAGAAAGAGGACGGACTGTAGTTTCTTGTGTGTGTGTTTCAGATTCAAAGGTTGAAACAGTGACTCGTGGCACGTCGTACAAGTTCGCTCTACTGAACCAGTCTAAAAGCAAGTCACTGTGGGAGATTTCACATAACTCTTACTTGGAGAATCCAATTTGGCTCAGACTTGTGGCATTGGAAAGAGGACGCAGAAGGCTACTACAGGTAGCAATTTCAGAACTGGATGATCCGAAATTACAGAGATACATCAGATTCAATATCAGGCTTCTATAAAGTGAAAAAAGGTGTGTAGTTTTTTTTTTTAATTTTTATGTAAGCTTGGTTTAACGGAATTCAAAGGGCATAGTAAAGCATTATTATCGGTAACTGATGCCCCGAGGAAAGAAAATGCAAACACCTAGTAAGGAACCTGAAAGCTCTAGCATGACTCATGAAGAAGAGGAAGAAATGCTACATGATATATCAAAATTACAAGAACAAGTGCAACAAATGTCACGCTCACAAAAGCTAACAGAAGCTAAGATAAGTGGCGTGGAATCTAAGATAAATGGCATGGAATCTAAGGTAAATGGTGTGGAATCTAAGATAAAGGGCATGGAAGCTAAGATGGATGATTTGAAGACCGATTTGAAGAAAAACATGGCAGATTTGAAGACAGATTTGAAGACAGACATGGCAGATTTGAAGACAGATTTGACAAATTTTCTACAAGAAATACTTACTAATGGTGAAAAGGTAGTAAAGGAAACTCATGATGAGAACAAAAGAAATGTTAATCATGATTCCATAGACTCTAATGTTGGATCGAAGACTCACCATGTTCCAAAAATCGATATGAGGAAGTTTGATGGCAAGGATCCCGCCACATGGATATTACAGATGGAGCAATTCTTCGATCTCAATAATGTGCAAAACACACAAAAGGTACGTATGGCAACTTTATATTTGGAACCAAATCAGTTTGTATGGTATCAATGGCTTTGTTCTCGTAAACAATTTATCACTTGGGCAATTTTTACGGAAGAATTGATAGCACATTATGAGGATACAAAAAGCAACACTTTTTTTAGCCAATTGATAAGTCTCAAACAAAAGGGTTCAATAATGGAGCACATTGAGGAGTTCCAAAAATTGAACATAAGGGTAAAAGATATTCCAGAGGAGCATAGGATTGATGTGTTCATAGGGTCTTTAAAGGATAATATCCAACATGATGTGCGCCTTTGGGAACCTGATTCATTAGAGAAGGCATTCAGGTTAGCAAGAAAAATGGAAAGCAAAATTATGGCAACTAGGAAGCATACCATTCACAACTATAAAGATGGAAGTGTTGTTGCCCATAGTCTTCCACAACCTACAAGGTTGACACCACAACAATTGGAAGAAAAAAGAGCAAAAGGGCTTTGTTACAATTGTGATAGCAAATACACAAAAGGTCATAAGTGTGCTGAGAAGAAATTATTCTACATAGATTGTGAAGAGGAAGAAGAAAAGGAGCAAGAAAGGTCAAAAGAAGAGGATATATTCCAGGAACAAAGCCTAGATGAAGAACAAATAAATCCGACCATATCTTGTAATGCATTGGCGGGAATTACCACTCCTCAAACCATCAAGATAGAAGGACAAATCAAGAAGAAAAAGGTAATAGTGTTGATTGATTCAGGAAGCACCCACAATTTTATTCATTGTAGGGTAGCAAAAGAATTGAATTGCTTCCTATATCCAGCACCAGAGTGTCAAGTGATGATTGCAAATGGAGGAACAATAAATTGCTCTGGAAAGTGCCATAATATCAAGCTATCCATGGGAGAATATGTATTGACTAGCCCAATGCTTTCCATTCCAATGGGAGGTGCTGATGTTGTACTAGGAGTCCAATGGCTACAATCCTTGGGTACAATAGCTTTTAATTTTCAAGAACTTTTCATCAAATTTTCTTCGGAAGGAAAGGAAGTTGAATTAAGGGGTATTGCAGGGAAACCAGGAAAGATAATCAGCTCTAATGGTATGACAAAGCTTCTAAAAAAGGAGCAAAGAGGTGTAATTGCACAATTATGTTCGCTAGATGTTTCCACATTGGAATCATCTATTTCTCCAGATCTCCAAAAAGTCTTGGACAATCATTCCAAGGTATTTGAGACTCCCAAGGGTCTCCCACCTATGCGTGATCATGATCATGCTATTCATCTGATTCCAGGAAGTGTTCCTCCAAACATCAGGCCGTACAGATATCCCTATGTCCAAAAAAGTGAAATTGAACGTATGGTTGCAGAAATGCTAGAGGCTGGTATAATTCAACCGAGTCAAAGTTCTTTCTCAGCTCCAGTAGTATTGGTGCACAAGAAGGATGGATCATGGCGCATGTGTCCAGATTATAGGGAGCTCAACAAGCTCACTATTAAAGATAAGTTCCCCATTCCTGTCATTGATGAATTACTGGATGAATTGCATGGATCAATTTACTTCACCAAGTTGGATCTTCGTTCGGGATATCATCAAATCAGAATGAAGATTGAAGACATTCCAAAAACGGCATTTAGAACTCATGAGGGTCATTATGAATTTTTGGTCATGCCTTTTGGCCTTACCAATGCACCTTCAACATTTCAAGGTTTGATGAATTCAATTTTCAAACCATTCCTTAGAAAATTTGTGTTAGTATTTTTTGATGATATACTAATCTACAGCAAGTCTTGGAAGGATCATGTTGAACATGTTGACAGGGTGCTACAACTATTGGAGGAGAAACAATTATATGCAAAAAGATCCAAATGTTTCTTTGGAGTCCAGGAGGTGGAATATTTGGGTCATATTGTATCTCATGAAGGAGTTAAGGTAGACCCTAGCAAAATTAAAGCCATTAAGGAATGGAAAATCCCCACATCCATAAAGCATCTGCGAGGATTTCTTGGGTTGACAGGGTATTATCGCAAGTTTGTTAAGAATTATGGGAGAATAGCAGCACCTCTAACAACATTATTGAAGAAAGATTCATTTTCATGGACTCCGGAAGCAACAAAGGCCTTTGAACATCTTAAAGAGGCAATGTGCCAAGCACCGGTCTTAGCTACACCGGACTTCACAAAAACCTTTATTGTGGAATGTGATGCTTCAGGAAATGGAATTGGTGCTGTTCTAATGCAAGATGAAAGACCCATTGCTTTTGAAAGTCGTCCAATCAAGGGAAAGTTTTTAAGCAAAGCTATTTATGAGAAGGAAATGTTGGCAATACTCCATGCACTTAAGAAATGGCGACCCTACCTAATGGGAAGACACTTCAAGGTAAAAACGGATCATGATAGCCTTAAATACTTTTTAGAACAAAGATTATCCTCTGAAGAGCAACAAAAGTGGGTCACAAAGATGTTGGGTTATGACTTTGAAATCATCTACAAAAAAGGGAAGCAAAATGTGGTGGCAGATGCACTCTCAAGAAAGGATGAGGATGTGGAAGCATTGTTGTGTGCCATTTCTATTATCCAACCAGATTGGATAAACGAAGCAAGGGAGGAATGGAAGAATGACGAAGAAGTGTGGGCACTTATTCGAAAGCTACAACAAGATTCCAGTACTTCTGATACATTTAGCTGGCAAAATGATTCGTTATGGTACAAAGATCGCTTATACCTCTGTAAGAATTCCCAGCTAAAACAAAAGATTCTTATGGAATTGCACACTTCTCCCTTAGGAGGGCACTCAGGATTTTTAAAAACTTACCACAGGGTTAAGAAGGAATTTTTTTGGGATGGCCTTAAATCAGATATTCAAAAGTTTGTGGCGGAATGTTTGGTTTGCCAGCAAAATAAAGTTGAAACAATTAAGACACCGGGTCTATTACAACCTTTATCCATTCCAAGCCAACGTTGGGAGGAGGTTTCAATGGATTTTATCACAGGTTTACCCAAGTCTGAGGGAAAGAGTGTCATCATGGTGGTAGTTGACAGACTTACCAAGTATGCACACTTTTGTGCATTATCACATCCATTTAAAGCCAGTACAGTTTCTACTGCATTTATGGAAACAGTTCAAAAGCTACATGGAAACCCAAAGATTATTGTAAGTGACAGAGATCCCATTTTCACTGGAAATTTTTGGACAGAATTATTTTCTTGTCTTGGTACTCAGTTAGCTCATAGCTCATCTTATCATCCTCAATCTGATGGGCAAACTGAGATAGTAAACAAATGTTTGGAAGGATATCTTCGTTGCTTTGTATCTGATAAACAGACACAATGGGTCAAATGGTTGCCTCTGGCTGAATGGTGGTATAACACTTCCTTCCATACAGCAACAAAAATGACCCCATTTATGGCACTTTATGGGTATCAACCACCATCCATCACATCATATTTAAGAGAAAATTCTAAGGTTCAGGCAGTGGAACATCACATCGAACATCAACAACAAGTCCTCCAACTCTTAAAGGATAACCTCGTGTTGGCACAAAATAGAATGAAACAACAGGCAGATCAACATCGCAGTGAAAGAAGTTTTGATGTAGGTGATTGGGTATTCCTACGGCTACAACCATATAAGCAAATGTCCCTAAAGCAAGCTAAGAAGGATAATAAATTATCACCAAAGTATTATGGTCCGTACAAGGTGTTGCAAAAGATTGGTACTATGGCATACAAATTGGAGCTTCCTGCAGCTTCTCGATTGCACCCAGTTTTCCATGTTTCATGTTTAAAGAAGGTTATAGGTGACAAGCTCCCAATTCAAACAATATTGCCAGAACTTGATGAGGAAGAAAAATTATATTGGAACCGGAAGCAGTCACAGAAACAAGAACTCGACAGCTACGAAATCGATCAATTTCAGAGTATCTTATCAAGTGGAAGAACTTATCCGCTGAAGATTCCACATGGGAGGATGAGAATTTTATGCAGAAGTATCCAGAACTACTCAAGCGTTGAGGACAACACTTTTTTGAAGGAGAGGGGCATGTTGGGTCCCTATAATACTAGTGATTACCCCATTACTATTGTAGTTATACCCCTTATTTATATTGTTGTGCCCCTATTACCCCCATATTGTTATTTCTGTGCCCCATAGAATCCCTCTATTGTTATTTTTGTGTGGCTTTATATTATTATTGTTAGGTCGGCTGGATTATATTGTGACTCCTTAGACTCCTATATATAGAAAGGAGGTTTTGTCATTTGTATCATCCAAGAATTGTTCATTTATGTAATGTAAAGGAGGTTGCCCCCTCGAAGAGGCTGAATTCTAAGGTGTTGATCTTTCTCTTCTATCTTTTCTTGAGCTGGTTTCATAACACATGTTGTGAGACAGGGATCATAAAACAGCAGTAGAAATTCAAAGAACAAGCGAGAGCTTGAAGAATGTCCCTCGTAGTACTTTCTCAAATCCTAGCAGTAGCTCAGATATATGTCTCTCAAGAAGAGTTCATCTTCACCACATTCAAGAAATTATCTCTCTCTCCACAGCCAGAAGAGGATTTGGAAATCTCCCTTGATTCCTCTTTCCTATCTACCAAGGAGGTTGAGAAATCATGTGCCAAATCTGATGGGGAGCATCTAGTTGAACCTAAGATCGAAGAACTTTCACCATGCCTAGTAACAAGCCTTGTATGCATTCTAGAGACTAATTAGCCAGGTTTTCTTGGCATGACTGAGGAGGACTTTCAAAGTGGTCCAAATGAAGAAATGGGCCAATACCACCAAGATTACATCGAGCATTGGTTCCAGATCACAATACAGTCAAAGTACCACTCTCATCTTCAAATACTCTTTGTATCATGTCTTTCAAAGCTGTTGATTTCTCATGTTCTTGTACATTCTAACACTTATATGTTAAACCTAAGCATGAATATATCCTTGTCCCTGATCCACACATGGCTTCATTGGAAGTTCTCTTTCTCTTGAAGTAGGATGTATTTTCTTCAATATAGTAGGAAAGTTAGTATTGTAATAAATAAATGAAAATAGTAAAGAGAAAAATAAGTCCTTTTGTGAAAACCGGCTTGTCTGGCGTAACTAGACATGGACTTTACTTGAAAACTAGTTAACTGGTGGGCAAAGTTCCCAATAAAGTTTGTAAATTTATATGAGTTCTTCAAATCATGTATCTTTCAATTCATTATGTTTATACTCAGGTTGGATGATATGGGATTCCTTAAGGCCCACCTGCCAACAAGCCTTATCCCATCGACATCAACACATTATCTAGGATTAGGGTTAGGGTTAGATAAGGTACCTAGGAGCCTGCGTGCCTTAATGGTAGGTATCCTTCTCATCTACTAAGGAAATACATCAATGTTTCTTAGTGGATGAATTCTGTAATGCATTCGACTTCGACAAATCTATGCATGGCTAGTAGAGTGTACCTAGTGCCTTGATTCCCATTGACATCAAAGGTGGGATATCTCGCATTGGTTAACGACTTCCTCAATGGTCAATAATCCAATGATTCTTTCTTATGTTCAATATCAACACCATTTATTCACATATGCAAGATTTCACACGGGTGTGTAGCGGTTGAAGACTATACGGTTTTGTGATCTCAACACAGATTTGCAGTAGTTTGGTTCTTTGTATAAGCATTTCCATTGTCATTTGCAGCAGCAGTCGCCTTTCCTTACTGTTTGGGGACATACAACTCCTTGGGAATGGGGGAGAAGGGGACCTTCATTTCATCCTTCTGCTCTTTGGTTCAGCCTTCCACCTTCTTCAGTATGTCATATCAGTAGTCACATCAGCTCCAGCCATTCCATCCTCTACTTTAGCGTGCAACTATCATCACGATAAAGGTAAAACTTGAGGTAAAGTTGGCTTAAGATTCTTTAATTCATTAGAGATTTAAGAAAGCTTTGATTATTAACCACCACATATTCCATATATATTTTTTTCCATATGCCCTCAATTTTCAAACTCCTCATTCATAATAGAATGCATGCTACTCTAATAAGGTCATAATCATGAAAAGAAAAGTATATTGGTTCATGTAAACAAAGCAGAATCTATAGTACCTTCCCCTCCTACATTCACATGTATTGTTATTTGAATGTATCCAATAGAGGATGAAGTCATTACTGCCTTTCATAAAGGAACCATCCATAAGCATTGGCCTCACAAAAGCCTAGTATGCAAGCACCTATTTTACCATCTCCACCACCACCTCATCTCATCCACCATTTCCATTGCCATCTATCATCTCATTTATTATTTCCTCCTACCACATCTATTGTTTATCCTCAATTTGTATTGGTCTCAAAATAAAATATATGGCAGTCAAATAAGAAAGGTGTTTCTCCACAAGAACCAACACCCTCAAATCTTCACGCAGTGTTGCTCCACAAAAACCAACCTTGCCAAAATCCACGATGCAAAAAAATCTATATATGAGAAAAGTCCTTGTTTGCATGAGGACATGCAAATCCTCAGTCATGGGGGGATATTGGGCCTCAAATATTCCCATGTTTTCATTATTCAATACCACCATTCATAACCTATATTCATGTACTGTTACACTCATTTCACACCATAATTCCATCACTTGTTTCCAATTCATGTCTTACGCCTCATGGTTGATTATCATTAGTTTTCTCATATTTTCTATGATTAAAGATGATTTTTCCATGATTTACTAATGATGGTTTTGATAAGTTCATTTTTACAGGGTTCCATCACCGAAATTCTTCACAAGTCAGTTGAACTAGTTGGTACAAGTAGAGTACAAGAATATCCAATTTGGGGTTTTGACATTTCGGCACGTTTCCGGGGAAAACCGAGGGAGATTATTGTCCAAAATAATGAATTAATACATTTCCCTATTTTGGATTGCAACCAGGTCACACATGTGGGTCCCTAGGAGCTAATTAACAAATCTTCTCAAAATGTGCGCAATTTCCAAATTGCGAGGTTGGACCTCGATTTCCGTGCAACTGGACGTGAATCTGGAAAATCTGAGAAAATGGGTTTGTTAAACATATAAAAAATTATCTACATCAAAAATTGTTTCTCCAGATTTGAATTTTTCTAAAAGTTATAAGTGGGTCTTGGAGGAATTTTTATAACAAATGATTGTTTTCCAAAGTTCTAGTCTTGCAAAAAGAACCAAACAGCCAACTTTGGGAATGATTTTTGCGGAGAGGGATTTGAATTAGGAGAGGGATTTGAATGAGAAAAATCCAAGAGATGATTTTGTTGAAAATATAACAAGTTAGGTTCCCTCCAAAAAATTTTCCAAAATTCGCCATGGTTAGGAAGATATGCCAATATCTTTGGAGTCAATTTGTTAAAATTTTTCAATTTTCCGTAATTGAGGAAAATGACTAATTCACCTTGTAAATCTCATAATTGACTCAGTCACGATTTGTATTGTAAGATTTGGAAGTTTTTAAAAGGAAGAGAAGTAGGGAAGGAATAAAGGATGGATTGAAGCTCTTTTGTAATAATAATTGAATCTTAATTGAATTTTGCTTCATATCTAAATTCTTTATAAGTATTTTGACCATGTTTTGAATTTCATTTTTATTTATTTAGTTTAAGTTTGTTCCAGGAGTGGAAAGGGCCCACCACAACTGGAAACAAGTCCTTTAGCTTAACTAGATCATAGGATTTACATTCAAAGTGTGAATTTCATCGAGAAATTTGTTGTGTGAAATCTAGCATCATTCTGTACTTAAAACTTTGTCTTGAATTATGGTTATTTTTTGCATTAGAATAGCATTTATTTCAACTGCAAGTGTGATTACTAATCCCGCATTAGATTAATATTACTTTCCCCGCATTATATTAATAATACTTTCTTGCATTAGATTAAGCGTGTTTATTTTATGGCATTAGACTAAGATTACTTCATTGCATGTGTGGTTACTATTCTGTACTAGATTAAATTTTATTCCATTGCAAGATTGGTTACTTTTTGACAGTAGAGTTCCATTTCCTTACATGTCATTTGTTTCGATTGGTTTGAGTTTTATAATTCGATTGCTTGAGATAGCATTAGTTTAGAAACCCTTGCATTTGAATGTATTTTTTTGATTGAGCCAAAGTAGATTAGAAACTCCGGAGCTTAGTTTAGATTTCATATTCATTAGTTTAAAATAGATTTCATATTCGTGAGCTTAGCATAGATTTAGTGTTCATGTTTTTTGATTTATTGTTCATGTTCTTTGAATAGAATGCTCTGTTTTGATTAGCCTTAGAGTGATTGAATGAATAATTTCATTGAACATAGGTTGAATTTTGTAGATAGCTTATGAGTATTTTGTAGTTAATGCATCAATGTGGTTTCATTGTAGTTAAATTTTACTTGCATTGAAATTAAGTTTGATTGATTTAGATTGAGCTTAAATTTTTTTATTTGCATTCTGTACTTAATTCAGAAATAGGAATTTGATATTAATTTAGGTTAAATGCTCTGATCCTGCGTTACATGTGCTTGTGCCTCTAAGTCTTATGACCCTGGATTGATAATTTAATGTTGGAATTATAATACATATAATTTCCCCAACAATATCCCAGAGACTAGAACTAATGATTTGCCTCTCCAATACTAGAGGCACCTGTTTGCAGTTCTAGGATCACTCAGGTGATTGTTACACCGAGTTTCTCATGCTATAGTTTGCCATCATGATAATCATCATGCTTAGCTGCTTAGTCTTCTAGGGCTAGATTTTGATATTTGTATTAGCATATTTAGATAATAAAGGCCATGGGGCCTTATGTCCTTGGATGACATATATTTTTTATATAACACACTCTCTACAAACTTTATCGAATGGATACTACTACTTTTGATTTTAGTTTATCTTGTTCAATATATGGATGGATATTGTTTTTACTTACAAATGTTGCAAATGTCTATTTAACACGTGATTGGATAATGCGTTGGTTAATGTGTTTAAATTTCTTGGAATGTGTTGATATCCAATGTAATTCAACTTCCTTTCCAAAAGACGAACCCGTAAAAACATTCTTAACATTGAAAAACTTCTTACTATGTAGACATTATTTAAATGTAATATTATGAGTTACGAATCTAACCTAACAATCAAACGTCGAATGCCAAATGAGATGGCGTTAGATAATAGTTTAATGAATGCACTATATTCTGATATGTTGTTTGTTGTTTGACCAAGGCATATCCCATGAATAGAAACTAACTCATGACTGGGTGAATAAATGACCCAGGCTGCGGAAAACAATTCCGAGTACTATGACTAGCGCCATCAGCAAAGCCAATGTAAGTTTGAGGGAATTTCGACATCTGCAAATAAAGTGTAAAACAAGATAAGCAGGAGAAGTAGTAGTGAACTATAAAAAATTCTAAAACTACCATACGCACCTATAAAAATATAATACAAGCAATGTACTCATATTACCAACTTTCAATTTAATTAACGAGCATGAAAAGATGGAAGGAACTCGACATTTTCATGTGCTTTTCATAAGCATGAAAATATAACAAAAGAAGCTTGGGATTTTCATGAGTTGAACGATTCTTCAAAACAAGAAACGAAATGGACTCAAGGTAGGTTTAATTTTTACACAAGCTTGAAATAGAGAAAACTATGCTTGAGATAAGTTTTCATGGCCCCAAAATAATTACTGCAAGGGTGCATGCAGCCCCAAAATTAATTTCATTCACATAAGTAGAATAAAAGTTACTAATAGGTGGATGTAGTGAAGGATTGTTTATGAGATCAGATAAAAGAATTGACTTAAATAGGGGAGGATTCATTTCATTTTTTAATGAGGTTGACATAGTAAAAGAAATATCCTCATAAGGATATGTTTCATTTTTTAATGAGGTTGACACAATAAAATAACTATCCTCATAAGGATATGTTTCATTTTTTAATGAGGTTGACACAGTAAAAGAAATATCCTCATGGTTAATTGGATCATGGCTTCCATTTGGAAGAAACACATGCCCAGGGGTTCTTCCCGACCATAGCTTCTAAGAGATCTTTTTGAAAAGGAAGAATAGCTCTCTGGAAGGAATCCATGTGAAAAGGATCAATAGGGATAAGAAAATTGTATTCAAATATCCCATTGAAGTTTTGACCATGTCCGTTATCGTATCTAAGTCAAAATAAGTTGAGCAGATAGTGAGAGGCTCATTTGCATTAGTAACTGAAAACATGGGACAGGTTGCCACATAATTAACTTGTGGCAAGATAGGTACCACTTCCATATAAGGAACATTTATGGGTGTCAGATGACTAGTAGTCGAAATAAGATCAATGTATGAAAGTTGATCAACCATCACAATGTTTCCATTGTGAGGTAAAGAAATCACGTGAAAGAGTTCGATACAACAACTTTCATTGCATAGACATAGTCTCTCCCCAGGAGAAAATTGAAATCCAAGGGACCTTGGACTACCATAAGATTGATACAAACAATCTTACCTTCCAAGGTAATAGATAACTTAGGAAGGATCCCTAAAGGTTCACTAACAGTTCTATTAAAAGCTAACAAATTCTAAGTAACAGGCATAAATTGAGGGGAACCCAAATCTTGCCAAGTTGTCAAGGATAAAATACTAAGAAAATCACCTTCATCTACATTTGTACAATGCACATTTTTACCACAAGCCTTCATAATGATTTGGAAAGGGGTGGAAGAAGGAAGATGAGGTTCTGTCAATCTATTCCAATCAAAAGAAATAACCTCATTACTTGGATGGGGTTCAAAAGCAACATATGAAATGCCCCCATGTGTAAAATAATTTTAGGTAACATGAATAAATTGAGTAGTATGAAGTTCACTGTCTAAAGTGAGAGTGGGATCGATCGAAGATGGAATCAATTCAACCACTTGATCAACAATTAGTCCATCAACTTGAGCGATACTTGTTTTACTCTCTAATGGAAGAGTGGGATTGGTTGTACTTGGATTTAGATCAATCACTTCATCAACTGATGTAAGTGGGGAGAAATATTCTGGTAATTTTTTGGAAGTTGTTGCTATGAAACAATAAGTTTTTCTAACAATTTTTAGGCTTCATCCATGTGAGGGAAAAGGTGACTATGATGAATCCCTTTGCATAACCTATAAGGAAACCTAACCTTAAACTTTTTCCCATGAACCTCACAATCATTGGTTGATGGATGAATAGTGAGTTGATGAGAATTATTTAACCATACATCCAAAACCTTAGGAATACCAAAAAAATTGATAAGGAAGTGGTCACCCTTACAAAGATTGCAAGGGTATTTGGGCTTACGATGCATTGTGGAAGTTTCCTCAAAATTACAAATACTTACAACCATGGTTGGTTGGTTGACTGCTTTCTTATCTTGATTCTTATTCTTCTTCCCTTTCTTCTTCTTCTTCTTAGTCACTTGGTTACTACCATCAAGGATTTTACCAAGCGAAGGGGAAGAAAGGGAGGAGGACATGTTGGGTGAAGAAAGTAAAGGGTCAACAGTAGGTTGGTGATGTTGAGATGATGAACTTGGTTGAGGTGAAAAGCTTGGTTGAGATGGTAGAATTGGAGTATTTTGAATTATATAAGTTGAGAACAACCATACAGGTAAAACTAATGTGAATCTAGGAAGTGACAATGTAGTCGTATAAGGAGGACCGACATTTGCAAAATCAGGGAGAGGATTAGGGTTCCCATTAAAAGGGAGGTATTTATTGGTAATTTCAAAAAAATATTCCATTAGATTCAATCCAATTAAGTTATTATTATTAAAATTAAATAATATTCACAATCCACACCTAAGGTCTTGTAAAAAGTAAAAAAACAATTAACGCACGCTAAAAAATCTAAGGATTCAAACCATGCAAACTAGCTTTTCACAATGAAATCACTAGTTGAGGATGAAATCCAACATCACATAAATTAAAGTGAAAATTGGATTTAGATATGAGTGAATGGAACCAGTTACACTAACAACCTGCTTAATGAAACGATCTGGGGCAAGTAAGTTCACTTATACCATCTCGAGTGAAGATTACCCTCCAAAAATTCCAAGTGAGTCTAGCCAATGTTTGTTCTAGGTACAATAGGACCTTCCCTCTCCCGTCACCTCAGGTAATAGCCCTAACATTATGGTCAGTAAGGTTACCAGCTACAACAATTCTGCCTGGGGGGATAGTCACAAATCAGACATACACGCAAGGGTAGAGTAACAAAGCTCAATCCCCTTGAAAGCTCCTCAGCATGATCAATTGGAGGTATACTTTCAAGGGACCCCAAGTACCTTTTAGTACCATTGTAATACATGAAAATCACTCTATCATAGCCAATGAAGTGGGTACAATCACTTCACTAGATTCGACATGATCTCATGCTTAACTCGTGTGTTAGAAGAGCTTCCCAGAGCAAAATTGAAATAATTGGATTTCTCTCCCTATTGCAAGATTCTATTTTTGATCTGTAGCTTTGGAAATTTTACTCAGTTCCCTATTCCAAAGACCTACACTTAAGCTACTGTAGATGGTAAGAGCCCTAAAAAATAATAAAAGTTCTAAATGAATTTTATTAATGTTGTGTTATTAAGATGTTACTTACTTAGAGGGTAAATGGGCATGGAACTGATGGTATTATGACTAAACTCAAAACTCTAATACATAAAACATGAAATTTGTAATCTCTTCATTTCAATGAATTATAGCTAGAGCAAGTAAAGAGGTTCTTCTTTAAAATATTAACTCCAAAATGTACCACTTCTAATTTCCAATGCAATTCAAAGCTCTAAGTTGCAAACCAGATAATGTAATCTATGCACAATTTGTGTGAACACTATGCAAATGTAATCTATGCACACTTTCATTCATAAAATGAGAATTCTAATCATGTAAATGTAATCTATGCAAGAGAACTCTTCAAAACAAACACAAGATGATTCCAAATAAGAGAAAGAACAAGAAGACTATTTCTTTCATTAATGCAACTAAAGAACCAATCAAGTGTTAATAAAGGAAATTGGGTAAAAATTCCAAAGATAAAAAAAAAATTACACTCAAAGGAAATTAATAATCAGACACATTTCAACACCCCCCCGACGATTGAGGGGGAATTTGTTTTGCAAAAATGAAATAAAAAACATGCAAAAATTATTAAGAAACCAAGACAAATATTTAAGCAATGACTAAAGAAATTCAAATTCAAAACACCCATTGAAATCCTTAAAATCAAAAATTCTTGAATGAATGTTATGAAATAAACGTTTAAAGTGTAATTCTAATTAAACTTCAGTACTGGAATAAATATGACTTATGTTTTCAATGCAACATGAGAAGCACATCTCATCAAAATACTAATTCTTGAGAAACTCTTATTTGCGATTAAGCAAATAAATTCAGAACAAATATGCAAGATTGGTAATGGATTTGGTGTATTTGATAGAAAAATATAGGAATATAGTGATATTGAGGAAACCTATCTCTTTTTGATCAATCAACAAACAAGCTAGACAAAACCCTAATCAATTTTGAAAAAGGGATTGATTCCCAAAAATACTTCACCAAAGCACTCAAACAAGTTCAAAAAAGGTAAGGGATAGTCAAACAAATATCATGACACTTTAAAAAACCAAAATTCAGACTCTAGCTAAGAGGAAACCTATTTTTTCAAAAAAAATCTAGGAAATGTGTAGGCGAGTGGTATAGTTCAGTGCACGTGTGCTTGGTTGCTGAGGCAACAACTACACAGATCTGCACTCTGTGGGTGAATAAAAACTACGCAGGTTTGGGAAGTCCAAGAAAAAATAAAAAATAAAGCAATCAAACCAGAAGATCTAAAAGATCATAAATTTACCAAGAGTCAAGTTCAGCTAAACAAAAAATATCGAAAAGCAAAACCAAGGAAAAAGAAGAGAACAGTGATGTTCCCTAGCGGAGTCACCAATTTGTTATGGTGAATAAATCCCTCTTGTTGACAAGAGAGATCTCCTTAGATACTAAAGAAACTAGAAACAAACAAACTATTAAATAACTCTTTCCATAAACTTATTCCGTTCAAATTGTAAATATAAGAGTAGGAGAATAAGCCTCTTACCTATTTGCGAAATGATTGATGAAGATCCCTGCTCTATCTTGATGAAGCTTCCCAATGCTCAAAATACCTGCAACCACAGACATAAGAGAGATCAAAGGAATATGCAATCATAACAATTCAAACAAGCTATAGTGGAAGACTCTGTAGTTTTCAGGGATAGAAACTGCAAATGCATGGAAGCTAACTATGAAAAGTGCGCAGGTCATATTTCAAGGGTTTTTTACTGTTTGACTTCTAAGGGAGTGTAATGGAACATGTCTATGGATGTAGAGAGATCCATTTTAAAAGTCAAGTGTCATGGTGACAACATGACGTGTAATAGTCGTACCTTCCAATTAAAGCGAGGCTAACTAAATGTTTACCTCGTCATTGGAAATCTATTGCACATAGTAATAGAATTCCATATGGTGAATCCAATTGTCAAGATTTTAAACATTGAGCTCACCATCATATACTGGAAAGTCAAATTTAATATCCAACTTCAACGACGACTTCTTTGAAGTGAATTTCCCATAAGGAGTTGGAGGAGGATAGCAAGGAGGACTTGAAGGAGGAAAAGAAGGAGGATGTGGAGGATTAATTTTCAATTTTCCTTCATTCCCTTCATCTTTGACTTCTTTATTTGATAAGCTTCCGTCTGTAGAACTTTTCAATTCCCAATACATTTCGTCTACCATGGCCTTTATTGCCATGAAAGCTTCATGAAAAATTTTCTTGGAACCAAAAGGATTCTGGTCTCCCTCATGTGATGGCATCTCTCTTCTTTGAGTGAATCTTCTTGATCCAATTTCCATATTTCCTTCAACCATTATTCCTTCACCTTGCTTTAATTTTTCATGGTTATCTGCACACTCACAAATCACCATCAAATTTTCTCTTATACCACTTGATCTAGGATTTATTAAAGTGACTTGTCTTGTAAAAATATTTAAGTGTGAATGATTAAATTAAACCAAATTAATAGTTAAGTTAAGAATGAAAGACTTAAATGAAGCTGGAATTAAAAATGACATGTAGAAGATCAAAAACAGAAAGGAAAAAACCAATTGAAAATGGATTTTGTCCAGTGTGGACAAAGTATCTGGGTCTTGCCTCCAAGGGAGTGGCCTTTTTATTATTCTCCCCAAAATTACAATTACAAATAAGAAAAATTCCTCTAAATATTATTACAAATTAGCTCTTTTCTACCAGGAAGTGGCCTCCAAAATGTCACCAAAAACCTCCTTTGGTTGCTACAAAACCAAGCTCTAAAACACTTTGTTTACAAAAATATGTAGAGTCAAGACTAGGTTTAAACACTCTCAGCACTATTAGCTTTACAACCACAACACTTGTGGTGTATTGGCAAACATTTGGCATATATAGGCTTGAGGGTCCACAGCCCCAGGGTCAAACCCATGGAGGTAGTGGCCCTTGTCCATTAGAATATTACAAAAATAACACGTATTAATTTTTTTGGTTATAGCCATATTATATATATATATGGTTTATTTTTGTAACCATATTATATATATGGAACATATTAATATTTGTTATAACAACCATTTGGAGGGTGCACATTATATAATGTGTTTGTTAACCCATGAACTACATGCCATGTAACTTTGACCCTCGTACCTTTGTCAACCAACCAATATCATGTGATTGTGTGGTATGCTTGTTGGTAGGTTGTCATACTTGTTTTTGGCGGCTATGTACAGGTCATGGTGTCAAGCTCATGGCCTCCTGCCATTTTCGCAATATGTTGTAACAAACCTAGTGAAAATTCCATGTAATAAAATTTAATAAGTGAAAAAATAATAACCATGGTTGATGGGACAATTATTCCAATCTGAATGTTGGGAAAGACATCCTAGTGCGGGTGTTCATTTGGTTAATTAATGGTTAAGGAATTTGGAAAAGGCAATGGAAAAGGAAAAATTGCATTTTTTGCACACTTATTTATGAAAATAATGGAAAGTAGGAGAAAAGGGAGGTGAAAACTCATAGGTTGCATGTGAGGAGGAAAATGAAGGAAAATAATGGAAAATGTAGAAAATATAGGCCTTATTCATAACAAGGCTTCTGAGGATCAATTGGTAACCTTTTGTCAGTTCAGTTTTGGAGCTCTCTCATTATTCTCTCTATCTCTCATACTCTTGGATACTTAGAGTTTTCTTGGAGCACTCTTCTAGGGTGTGGCATACTTGGAGTTTTGGAGAAAGAAGCAAAATGAAGAGTAGGAAAGTGCAAGGGGACATCGAGATCAACGACTACAGTGGATTTGTCTTGTCGATATCAAGTTGCATGTATGTTTTGCTCACTAGTTTTGGCATGCATGGCATATGCATGTGGATTTTTGGTCATGATCTGTCACTGGCATGG
The DNA here is from genome assembly GCA_031772625.1 of Pinus tabuliformis. Taxonomy (NCBI): domain Eukaryota; kingdom Viridiplantae; phylum Streptophyta; class Pinopsida; order Pinales; family Pinaceae; genus Pinus; species Pinus tabuliformis. The sequence continues at coordinate 1,281,967,415 of CM062818.1, read as the reverse complement.
AGGATTGCCTGGATTGACATTGGATTGCCTAGTCTTGCCATTTCTTGGATAACCATGGAGATTGTGGGTTTATTTCCTTGTTTTTTTTGGTTGGTTCTCATGTTTCCTTAGCTTGGGTTGAGTTGTTAGTTCATGGAAGCCCTGGTTGGACAAACGCTCTAGAAGCCCCATAACAGCGTAGGTTAAGTTACTAGTCCTGGAAGCCTTGGTTGGAAAAAATCTTTGGAAGCCCCTGGTGGGTTGATTTACTAGTCCTATAAGCCTTGGTTGGACAAATGATCTAGAATCCCGATGACAGCTGTGGGTTGAGTTACTAGTCCTAGAGTCTTTGGTTGGAACAAATCCTCTGGAATCCATGGAAGGTTTGGATGGAGACCAATATGATGATGGTTTTGGATTGATGTGTTGTATGAGATACCACATTCATGCTTGGAATCTGGCATGGGGGTGAATGGCTGAAAATAGATTTGGCTCAACCATTATATGGTCGGGTGGAACGTTGAGGTCCCATCCCGGGTTTTGATTTTGCATCATCAATATGAGGTTATTTCTCCTGGTATTTCTATGATTATTATACTGGTTTATATGTGGATCATATGGCTATTATTTCATTGGTATTTTTGTTTATATTATGTTGGTTATATATATGTTTTATGATAGTAGCTTTGTATGTCTCTCATCATGTTTTTATTGGTAAATGAATGAACAATGTATCTATGACCTAATGGATGAAATGGAAGTTGATGTGTTGAGGAATCAATGCTTCTTAGTGATTCTCAGCTAATTATGAGACCCCTATGCTAAGATCTTTTATTTACACATGCAGGTTACATATTTGTGATATGTTTGACGAAATTCCTGTCATGGCTAGTAGGGGTCCATTCAAGGTCTCATTCACGTGATTACATTTATACTTTCATTTCCTTGTTATTTTCCTGTTCTGAAGGTGTCATTCAATTTTGGGCAGTGACCTGCGATCTGAGCCTGAAAAATTGGCTCAAATCCTAGGGATGCTAGCACAACATTGTGCAAAATAGTCACTGGACATTGGCTTGCATGCCTGTGAGAGCGTCCAGAGGTCCTTGGACCCTGGCATGCCCATAACATGAGAGCATCTAGAGGTCAAGTGGTCCAAAATCTCAGTGGGACCTAGGGGATGGTTAGCAGAAAGGTTGGATTAGTTCCTGATAGTCCTAATGCTAATGTTGGATGTCTGTATGGTGTGTATCCATTGGTTCCACTTCCTTGATGTGAATTAGGAGGTTGAATCATATCATAGTGGCTTGTCATCACATGTTTATCTCGATTCGCAGATTGCTTGGGTAGATGTGGGAGGAGTGTGTTATAGAGTAGTATCAGAGCATGGTTCACCCCTTATACTAGATGGGTTGTATGTTGGCCATGAATTCATGTCAATTTCATGTGTATCTCTTACGCTTGCATTCCATGTGCTTGTTTCATTTGCATGATGTTGATCATGGTTGTAGTGATGTTGTCATGTGGAAGCTGATGTTGTTATTGTGGAGTGCATCATCATGAGCGTATTATTGGTTACATGTTGTTATATGTCTCTTACATGTTGTTATATGTCACTTGGTTACATTCTTGTATGCTTGGTTAAATTCTTGTATGTTTGGTTGCATTCTTGTAAGCTTGGTTGCATGTATCATTCTTGTAGGTTTGGTTTCAAGTATTGTTCATTTATACTTGATTACATGTGTTTATGCATGTGTGTGGTTGGTTATGCATTTCTTATGCATGTTAATGTTTTCATGTGGTCAAGTGTACAGTGATGTAGTGATTGTTATCATGCATGAGGTCATGGTGTGTGTTGTTGTTAAGGTCATGCGTTGATGACTGGAACCTATTTAGAATGATGGTTGCATGGTTATATGCTTATGTGTTATGTTCCTATATGCTGTCATGATTATGTTATACATGTATCATGTTGATTTTTTGATCTTGCAGACAAGGTATCCTCCCCAAGCTATACTAAGGTATGTTGGTTTATTGTGATTTGGTTTAGTTGAAATGATATACTTTGCAAGAAGAAATATCAAATGGATAGCAAGATGGTAGACTACAAAGACTCTCCCTATGAATCATAAGAGTAGTATGGTGTTGGGAACTCTTCTAATTTGGCAGATACATTAAGAAGCTTAAAGGAAGAAATAAGGAGTTGTAAGGTAGATAATGACATAATCATGCAGTCACAGGAGAAGCAAGCAGAGGTAAAAGCAATGATACTTCAGATTTTGTCACATTTGTATCGACAGGGACCACATTAGATCAGCTATGAGTAGGAGGATAGAACTAATGCAGCATATGGTAGTAGGTTGCATGGTGGCCATAGGTTAGATAGAGAAGACATGGTTAGAGATGGAATATTTTTGGACACTCCATAGGGGAGAAGGGATAGACACAAGTATTATTCTAGTTCTGATTTAGATAGGCATTATGATCATCATTATTATCATCCTTACAGGAGCAGTGATAGAGGATACTTGACAGATGAGTTTAAGAAAGAAAAACCACCTACTTTTGATGGAGAGATGAAGAAACCACATGATGCATAGGCATGGTTTCTTAGCATGAGGAAGTTCTTCAGGTTGCATGACTATTTAGAGAACATGAAAGCCAGAGTAGCTATATTCAATCTCAAAGTTAAAGTAGAAATTTGGTGGGAAGATGTGAAGAATGTTAGAAGTGAAGAATGTCAAATGTATTCATGAAGAGGAATTGACTTGGAGTGAGTTTGAGTGACTATTCAAGAAGAAGTAAATGTCAGAGAAATACTTTGATGACAAGGAAAAATAATTCTATGAGCTAAATATGGGATCAATGACAAATGATGAGTACACTAGCAAGTTCATACTAAGGTATGTGCCTTACCTCATGGAGGAGAAGGCCAAGATTCAAAGGTTCATTAGTGGATTACCAGTTTCATTCAAGGACAAGATTGAGTTCGATGAGCCTAGATCATTGGAGGAGTCCATTTGAAATCTAACGCATTGCTATGAGAAATCGAATCACAGATCTGAGACTAAGTCAACTAGAAAGGTAATGCAAAGAAAAAAAAAAAATGGGATAGAAAGTGAGAAAAACCTCAGGAAAGAGGTAATAAATAGAATGTAGTGCCATCTAAGAAGTTCAATGCATCAAATAGAGGGTAGGGATTTTAGGCTGAGGAGCAGAATAAGGATGTAGGCTAGAAACCTATAGAGTGTTGGACTTGTGGCAAAGATCATCGTAGGAGAGATTGTCTATAAAATTAAGGTGGTAGGCCTCAGATATATAGCTCATAGGATGCATAGACTATTGGGGATGTTGGTCATAACATTCCTAGATCTAATTATAGTAATGTTATTCCTGACTAGGTGGATAAGTGTGGTTTGAGTAAAGAATTGCATGTAGAACCTTGGCTAGTGTAGTTGGCTACACGTACAAAGAAGCGAGTTCACCATTAATGGGTAAGAGCTTGTGCATTTGATTTGAATGGTATTTATACTGTAACATGTTTGAATGTATTATCATTGGGATCATACAGTATCTTTTTGGGTATGGATTAGTTGAATCTTCACAGAACCAAGGTGGATTGTTATGACAAAGCCATTGAGTGTGTTGATGAAAATGGAGAACCAAGAGTCATATAGGGTAAGAATAAAGCCACATCATTTAGGATGGTAATAGCTATGCAAGAAAAGTGCAATCACAGGAAATGGTGTGCATTATTTGCAATGCACATTTCTAGTGACAAGGGTAAGGAATTTTAGGATGCAGATGTTTTGAGAAGGTACCTAGTTTTACAACAATTCAAGGATGTATTTCTTGAGGACATTACAAATTTTCCACCTCATAAGGAAGTACACTTTTATATTGAGTTAGTGCTAGGGGCAGCTCCAATATTGAGTGTGAAGAATAAAGATGGTACTTTCATATTATGAATTGAATACAGGAAGTTGAATAAAGTAACCATCAAGAATAGGTATCTATTACCGAGGATTGATGACTTGTTCGATCCGTTGAAGGGAGCAGTAGTGTTCTTGAAGATTGATCTGAGATCTGGATATCATTAGGTACACATCAAAGAGGAGGACATTTACAAGACATGCTTCCAAACCAAGTATGGGCATTATGAGTTTGTTGTAGTTATATTCAGTTTGACTAATCCTCCAGCTACATTTATGTGCTTGATGAATAGTGTGTTGTGTCCATATTTGGATAAGTTTGTTATTGTGTTCATTGATGACATATTGGTATATTCTAAAAATAAGGAAGAGCATATTGAACATTTACCAACAATGTTGAGTTTATTAAGAGCATCAGCTGTATGTTAAGCTTAGCAAGTGTAGTTCCTTTCATACTGAGGTACATCACTTGGGAACATGTTGTCTCCAAGGAGGGCATTGCGCTAGATCTAGAAAAGATAAGGGCCATCATGGAGTGAGTAGTTCCTAGGAATGTAGATGAGGTGAGATATTTCATGGGGTTGGAAGGCTATTATAGGAGGTTCATCAAGAAAGGTAAGAAGTTCGAATGGACAAAGGAGCGTGAGGCTAGTTTTGAGAAACTTAAGTAGTTGTTCACACATGCACTAGTGTTAAATATTGCAGATCCAGAAAAAGAGTTTGTAGTATGCACAAGTTCTTGCAAGAAAGGACTTGATGGAATCCTTATGCAGGTTGGATAGGTGGTATGCTATGAGTCACGAAAACTAAATGAGCATGAGAAAAAATACCCCACATATGATATTGAGTTGGAAATGATTATACATGCATTGAATATGCAAAGGAACTATCTTTTTGGCAGGAGGTTTACATTAATGAGTGATCACAGTGGTTTTTGGTACTTATTTGACCAACCGAATCTAAATGGTAGGCAGGCTTGGTGGTTGGCTACAATTAGTGAGTTCGATTTTGAGATAAGGTACATAAAAGGAAAAGAGAATAAAGTGGCATATGCTCTCAGTAGGCGAATACATGTAAATCACTTAGCAACTATGAGCTCCTATGGGACAAAATTACAGGATAGGATCTTGTAGGAAGGTTAATAGGATGTCAAATATATGGAGATTATGCATAGGTTACAATAGAGTATAGGCACAGGTATAGGTGATCTTACAGGTATAGGTACATGTGATAGTACAAGTATAGGTATAGATATAGGTGCAGGTGACAATACAAGTACAGGTACAGGTAGTGGTACAAGTGCAAGTGCACAGGATGTGGAATATTGCCTTACAACAAATGGATTGGTTAGATTTAGAGATAAGATATATGTGACAGAAAATAGTGAGATCAGGAAGGTGATATTGAGGGAGTTTCATGCGAAACCATATTTGGGTCACCCAAGTTATTAGAAGACACTAGCGATAGTGAAGATATTTTATTATTGGCCGAACTTGAAGATAGATGTAGAACAGTTTGTGGCTAGGTGTTTTGATTGTTAGCATGTGTAGGAAGAATGTAGACATCCAAGTAGACTTCTACAACCGATTGTGATTCCATAGTGGAAATGGGAAGTCATTTCCATGGACTTCATCACAGGTCTTCTGAGGATAGTGAGAAAACATGATTCCATCATGGTTGTCATGGACAGGTTGAAAAAGGTTGCATACTTCATTCTAGTGAAGTCTACATTCTCAACTAGCGATGTAGCACATGTATTCATCAGCGATGTGGTTAGATTCCATGGTGTTTTGAAGAAGATCGTGTCAGACAGGGATGTGAAGTCCACTTCCAAGTTTTGGAAGGAGTTGTTTACAAGTTTGGGCATAGAGTTGACCTTTAATATAGTTTATCATCCACAGACATATGGACAGACAAAGAAGGTCAATGGGATATTAAAGGACATGTTGAGGATGTATGTGATGCATCAACAATGATAGTGGGAAGAGTACCTTCCACTGGTAGAGTTGGTTTACAACAATGGGTATCAAGAATCTTTGAGGATGAGTCTATTTGAGGAATTGTATGAGCACAGTTGCAATACTCCTGTTAGTTGGAGTGATTCAGTTAATGGGTGTTGATTGGACCAGACATGTTGGTAGACATGGAACAGGAAATGTAGGTAATCAAGAAAAATATGAAGGAAACACAGGATAGGAAGAAGATCTATGGAGATGAAAATACATTATTCAAGGAGTTCTAGGTTGGGGAACATGTGTACTTGCCCTTCAAACCGAAGAAGAGCTCCTTACAGATTGAATCATGTGCCAAGTTGGCACCACAATTTTATGGACCCTTAAGTATCATTGAGAGGATTGGGCCAATAGCCTATTGACTTGCACTGCCTTTGACAGTGAAAGTCCATGATATTTTCCATGTGTCATTTCTTAAGAAGTATGTTAAAGATGTCGATCGTGTAGTTGAATGGTTTGTATTGCAGGTGCAACTAGATGGAGAATTCCAGTCAAAACCTCAGTGTATGTTGTAGAAAAAGGTGCTCATGCTTCGGAACCAAGAAATTGAGCAAGTTGAGGTGCAATGGAAGCACTTTGGGCCCGATGAAGCTACATGGGAGATGGTCGATCAAATGAGGGTTATGTATTTTTCCTTATTTCCTGGTTGAGGCAAAGAAATTTTGGTGTGGTCTTTGGTATATGTTTTGGTAATGTTTGGCATATGTACATATGTATATGGATGTAAATACCACCATGAGATATGTTATAAAGCTCCAATAAGCGGTATGGGTGTTATGTCATTTTGATGTTATGTTTGTTATGGTTTCATTTTGGTTTGCTTCTTAGCAGATTGATCATTTTAAATACTGCAACAAGCTAAGTTATAAACCTCCATTGGAAATATGTTTTTCTTACAACAATTTTGTGGTTATAGGTGTTGTTGAACACCAAGGATGATGTTCCCATAAGGGGAAGGGTTCTGTAACAACCCTAGTGAGAATTCCATGTAATAAAATTTAATAAAGGAAAAAATAATAACCGCAGTTGATGGGACACTTATTCCAAGCTTAATGTTGGGAAAGACATCCTAGTGTAGGTGTTCATTTGGTTAATTAATGGCCAAGGAAATTGGCAAAGGCAATGGCAAAGGTAAAATGGCATTTTTGGCACATTTATTTATGAAAATAATGGAAATTAAAGGAAAAGGGAGGTGAAAGGTCACATGTTTCATGTGAGGAGGAAAATGAAGGAAAATAATGGAAAATGAAGAAAATAGAGGCCTCATTCATAAAAAGGCTTCTGAGGATCAGTTGGTAACCTTTTATTAGTTTAATTTTGGAGTTCTCTCATTATTCTCTCTCTGTCTCTCTCTCTCATACTCTTGGATACTTAGAGTTTTCTTGGAGCATTCTTGGAGGGTGTGGAATACTTGGATTTTTGGAGCAAGAAGGAAAAGGAAGAGCAGGAAAGCACAATAGGACATCGGGCTAAGTAGCTACAGAGGATTTGGCTTGCAGGTACCGAGTTGTATGTATGTTTTCCTCACTATATTTGGCATGCATGGCATATGAATGTGGATTTTTGGTCATGTTTTGTCACTAGCATAAAGGATAGCCTAGACTGACAATGGATTACCTATCCTTGCAATTTCCTGGATAGCCATGGAGATTGTGGGTTTATTTCCTTGTTTGTTTTGGTTGGTTCTCATGTTTCCTTAATTTGGGTTGAATTATTAGTTCCTGGAAGCCCTGGTTTGATAAATGCTATGGAGGCCCTATAACAACTTGGGTTGATTTACTGGTACCTGAAGCCTTGGTTGGAAAAACACTCTAGAAGCCCTTGGTGGGTTGAGTTACTAGTCTTGGGAGCCTTGGTTGGGCAAATGATCTAGAGCTGCCAACAACTGTGGGTTGAGTTGCTAGTCTTGGAAGCCTTGGTTGGAACAAATGATATAGAAGCCCTGGAAGGCTTGGATGGTGACCAATATGATGATGGTTTTGTGATGTCCTACCGTGAGGTGGAATCACTGTTTGATGGGTTGATGTCAATGGCCTCTCGAAACCCTATATGGTTTTGGATTGATGTGTTCTATGAGATCCCACATTAATGCTTGGAATATGGCATGGGGGTGAATGACTGAAGAGAGATTTGGCTTATCCATTCTATGGTTGGGTGGAACGTGGAAGTCCCATCCCGAGTTTGGATTTTGCATCATCAATATGAGGTTATTTCTCCTTGTATTTCTATGACTATTATATTGGTTTATATGTGGATCATATGGCCGTGATTTCATTTGTATTTATTTTGCTATTATGCTAGTTATATATATGTTTTATGACAATAGCTATGTATGGATCTCATCATGTTTTTACTGGTAAATAAATGAACAATTTATCTATGACCTAATGAATGAAATGGTAGTTGATGTGTTGAGGCATCAATGCTTCTTAGTGATTATCAGTTAAGTATGAGACCCTTATGCTCATATATGTTATTTACACTTGTAGATTACATATTCATGATATGTTTGAAAAAATGCCTATCATGGCTAGTAGGGGTCTAGTCAAGGTCTTATTCAATTGATTTAATTTATATTGCCATTTCCTTGTTATTTTAATGTTCTAAAGATGTCATTCAATTCTGGGTAGTGACCTCGGTTCTAGGCCTAGAAAAGTGGCTCAAATCCCAGGGACACTGGCACAACATTGTGAAAAATAGTCCGTGGACACTTGCTTGTAGACTTGTGAGAGCATCCAAAAGTCCCTGGATACTAGCATGCCCATAACATGAGAGTGTCCGAAGGACCCTAGACGTTGGCATTCCCATAACATGAGAGGGTCCAAAGGTCAAGTTGTCCAAAAGATTAGTGGGACCTAGGTCTGGTTGGTAGAAAGGTTGGATTGGTTCCTAAGGGTACTAATGTTGATGTTAAATTCCTGTATGGTGTGTTTCCTTTAGTTCCACTTCCTTGACTTGAATTAGGAGGTCGAATCATATCATAGTGGCCTCTCGTTGCATGTTTACCTCGACTAGTCAGTTGCTTGGGTAGATGTGGGAGGAGGGCGTTACATAGGTTACGAAAAACATTCAAATATGGAATCTACTATTCAAAGAACAAAACAAAATCATGGCTCATTGGTGAATCACTGGCCTATATCTGTCAAGGATGGGGGTTCAAACCCTATGGATCCAACCATTTCAATGAATTATGTTTTTCCATTCTAAAGTGCCATTTGGCACCCTATGATGGGGCCACCTTACTTACCAACTCATCCTATGTCTTCTATGTGCCAACTAATACCATCTTATTTTACATATTCCACATCACCATGTATGTATTTCTATGTGTCACATCTAGGTTTTGCCACATGTTTTGACAAGTTTGACTTTTTTCTTGTTGGTCAAAATATTCAAAATGCCATAGATTCCTCATACAGACCATGTTTGATGCGATTCAAGTTTCTTTGGAATTGTATCATAAATATCCTCGAGATGGTGCTATTTCCATTTGATTTTGAGAAATTTTAATTTTAGGAATTTTCAAATCCTCCTAGATCAAAACTCAAGCACGAGGTGGGTCCTTTTGATAACAAATTGTTAGTTTTTGTAGCATTTGATGTGTTCTAGCCATGAATTTTGGTGGAGAGGCTAGAATACATGTATTCTCTAAAACCAAAAAATCGTTTATGGAAATTCCACCTAGATGCGACTTAATTAAAATAATTAATCATTTTTTTAATGTTTTCTAAGTCTAAACTTAGGAAATCTGATCAATTAAATGGTATTAATTAAGTCATGGTGAGAATCATCTAGAAGAAGACATGGATCGAGTTCTAGTTAATATTAGCCATCGATTATGTTTTAATCTTGGACGTTGATGTCTCAATAAGAGATTATAAGAAGAAATTTGATGGGGGTTAGAGAACACACTTGAGCCACCAGTAGTTTGAATTTACTCGCAGATCGAACTCTAGAGTAGCAACACCAAGTTGCCAAAGAGAGAGAGTGAGCTCGAAGAAATGAGAGAGGGGTAGGGATAATAAGGCTGAAGGAATATTTTCCTATTCCGGTGAGTGCATTGTAGAGAGGAAGTGAGTGCCACAGAGAGGTAATGCACATCCACGTAGAGGTAGTGTAGCGCTTCAGAGGGGAATATGTATTTTTCTAGGGAGAAGCGGTGATTCACTGCTAGAAGTCAAAGTGGGAGCCTAGAGGCCGGGAGATTCCATATTAAAGACATCAACTGATTAGATAGAAAGAGAGACACAATTTCGAGTTATGGGATGCAGTACTGCGTAGGCTGACACAAGGACTGCACAGTGCAAACAGAGAGTGGCTCACCTTGAGCCATGGCCAATGTCAGATCACTAGTGGGAGAGAGAGTTTTCTCACTAGACTTATTGTCAGTCATTTCTCTATATGGATTGCTAGATTTGAGCATCCATAGTTTTGTACTTAGATTTACTAGTGCATAATAATAAAACCCTCAGTTGCTGCACTGATTTTCTCGAGTTGGGTTTTTTCCGTGGAATTAGTCCAAAAATAAACGTGTATTTGTGTGTGTGTGAATATATTCTTCCAGCATTATTTTTCTGTTGCAGTATTTTTTTCTATATAATACTACCTAAGCACCCACGGGGGATTTGAACCGGTGACCTATCGCAAGGAATGCCTTAACAATGCACCCATTCATCGTCAATCCAAAGCCTCGTAGGCTCTGCTGTAGTATTTTATTTGTGAAGGTTTCAGTGTATTAGTTTCGATATTTACCATAGAACAGAGCAAATAATTTGTTCAATTTATTTAACAATAGAAGAAACGTAATTAGTTGTTGTAGTCGGATTCAGGGTTTTCTGAATTTTCACATGGTATTGGTGCATAGATCGTAATCCAAAGAGCTCAATAGTAGAAGGGAAGAGGAATTTGGAAGCTCTTCTTAGGCAGTAGTTCGAAACCCTCAGAGGCAACACTGTTCCTTTGGCCAAGAGGGTCGTGTTTTTGAGGAAAGGTCTATTTCTCTGAGAGAGTTGACAAAGAAATTAGATTTTCTAGATCAAAGGGTACCAAAGGAAGAGGGAGCAATAATATTTTCCTTATATAACAGATCTTTAGCTAGGATGCAGTTATTTTGTAGCAGTTTTCTAATGAAAAATAACGTCATGAGGAAGGAAGAGCACACACTTAGGGAATTCATTTCTCATGGAACTTCTAGTCCAGAAGTTCAATTATTCCCATCAGAGGAGTAGTATATGTGAGCATATTTTCCCACTCCAGCAGGGAGTGCATAGAGCCAGTCAGCAGCTGTGCAGAGGAGAAGAGGAGGGATTCAACTTTTTGAGGAGATGACATCAACAGGGTTGAGAGATCAGGATCGGTTGGAGGGAGCCTCCAAATATGTGATCTGGAAGGCAAGAATTTCTTGTCTTCTAGATGAATATGAACTCAAAGCCTACATTAATAATGTGGTGGGTTTACCCACAGATGTAGATCTGTTGAAGACCTACAAGAAGGAGATGGTAAAATAAAAGAAGTTGATTCTCTATGGGGTTCAAGATCACATGGTGTCTCACATAGTTGGAAAAGATACTGCCCAACAAATGTGGGAGGCTCTTGCTACAATATACGAGGGATATTCCGATCAACGAAAGATGTGTCTTGAGGAGAAGTTGAGATGCACGAGGATGTAGAAACTGGAGCACATAGACCCCTTCCTAACAAGGCTTCGGGATGTCTAGGATCATATGTCTACAGTAGGGTCAGTGCCCCAACCTACAAAATGGTTGTGGTTAGGTCTCAATAGCATTTTTGAAGACTGGAAGGTCTTCGTCCAAAGTATTCTGGGTAGAGAAAAGTTGCTAGAGTGGGATCAAATGTGGGCTGATCTACAACACTAGGAGATGAGGCGAGATTTGGTGAAGAGCACAATCAGTGGCACTAGCAGCAGCAATGGGACGAAGCAAGTAAAGGAAGAAGAAAATGTGGCCCTAGCATCAAAGGAGCAACAAAAGCAGTGCAGGAGAAAGAAGGACATTTCCAAGGTCAAATGATTCAAATGTGGTCAGCCAGGCTACTACAACACTCAATTTCCTCTCAGAAAGAAGGAAAAAGAGGAGAAGTAGGATTAGCAAGCTGCGTCCACAGATATTGACAGGCTGTCCTCCATATTGTAGGAAGAGTTTTCCATGATCACTGATATACCTCCAGGAGAGAGGTAGGGTGATTTGGTTTTGTAGCCCCAGAGAGCTACAAGATGGTAATGATTCTTAAGGAGGTCCACCTCATGAATACATACCTTTCTATGGGAGCCCATAACATGCCATAGCAGGATGGACTAGTGACAGATGGTGTAGTTATATGCCAGATTGATAGATGCAGTGGCTATTAGGATTCAGATACTGGGAAACACAATGCAGTTGGCACATAGCAAATTCAGAAGTAACACATAGGCTTTAGTGACAATGCAGAGTCTAGCAATAGTTAGGACATAGGTTATAGATGCATAATACTAATCATAATTGGTTCATTATTTTGGATGCTTTTCATTTGCAGTTGCAATAACAACAGATGAGAGCGAGTTGCAGTGTAGATGTAGTAGTTGACAACAATTCAATAGGGTCAACACCAACACAAATGCAACTCATATCAGATTTGTGCAGTAGTGATGGGCATAGTAGCAAAAAATCAATAGCGTGACATGAGGTGGTGCAGAGACATGGTGTTTCTTTAGTGGGTTGCAGCCCTAGAACACATTCCTCGCTAAGAGGGAGTGTTAGTTTTTGTAGCATCAGATGTGTTCTAGCCATGAAATTAGGTGGAGAGGTTAGAATACATGTATTCTCCAAAACCCATAAATCTTTTCTAGAAATTCCACCTAGAGACAACTTAATTAAAATAATTAATCATTTTTTAATGTTTCCTAAGTCTAAACTTAGGAAATTTGATTAATTAAAGGGTATTAATTATGTCATGGTGAGAATCTTCTATAAGAAGACATGGATCGAGTTCTAGTTAATCTTAGCCATCGATTATGTTTTAATCTTGGTTGTTGATGTCTCAACAAGAGATTATAAGAAGAAATTCGATGGGGGTTAGAGAACACACTTGAGCCACCAGTAGTTCGAATTTACTAGCAGATTGAATTCCATAGTAGTGTTGAGTTGCCAAAGAGAGATCTAGTGAGCTTGAAGCAGTGAGAGAGGGGTAGGGATAGTAAGGCCGAAGAAATATTTTCCTATTCCAGTGAGTGCATTGCAGAGAGGGATTGAGTGCCAAAATGAGTCAACGTAGAGCCATGTAAAGGCAGTGTAGTTCTTTAGAGGGGAATCCGTATTTTGATGGGGAGAAGTAGTGATTCACTACCAATAGCTAGAGTGGGATTGAAAAGGCTAGGAGAGTCCATCTTCCAGACAAAAGCTGATCAGATAGCAAGAGAGATGTAGTTCCAAGTTGTGGGACACAGTATTGCGTAGGCTGATGCAGGGACTATGCAGAGGTAGCAGAGAGCAGCTCATCTTGAGCAAAGGTCAGTGTCAGATCGCCAGTGGGAGTGAGATTTTTCTCACTAGACTTATTGTTAGTCATGTCTTTGTATGGATTTCTATATTTGATCATCCATAGTTTTTTACTCAGATTTGCCATTGCATAATAATAAAACCCTTAGCTATTGCACCGATTTTCCTGAGTTTGGATTTTCCGGGGACTTAGTCCAAAATTAACTATGTATTTGTGTGTGTGTGTGCATCTATTATTCCAACATTATTTATCTTCTACATTATTTTATTTGTGAAGGCTGCAATGTATTAGTTTCAATATTTACCATAGAAGACAGTAAATAATTTGTTCATTTTATTTAACAATAGAAGAAACGTAATCAGTTGTTGCAGTAGGATTCGAGGTTTTCCAATTTTTCACATTAACACCAGGAAATATTTTAAAGTAGTGGAACAAATGTTAACTACTATGAGTTTTCCTAAAGGAAAGGTGTGGTCTTATGATCCTCATCACATAATTTAAAATAGAAGAAAGAAAATTTCAGTCATCTCCATATGAACGTAAAAACCAACATAACATTGAAATATTATAAAATAGATATTCATGCATAGAGGAGGATGAAATCCTAGAATAACCAACTACTAAAGGAATCGTGGAAAAACAATATATATAAATGGATACCCCTATACCTAAATAGAAAGATACAAATATGATCATATTAGACCATTTAGAAAATGACTCATACACTAAATCTCTTAAAAAGCCTAGAATTGAAGAAGCAAATTCATCAATAGAGCCAACAAAGGCTTCTAATCAACCAATAGGGGATGCTATTTATAAAGAACTTGGTTTTAAGTTGGCTTTCTTGAGTCTTGAGGTAGAGTCTTCTTTTGTAGCCTGAGTTGGAAAAAGGGCCTTCAAAGTCAAAACATCAACAAGATGATAAGATTCATTCTCAATTCTTGGACATAAAAGAGAATATTTTAGAAGTTAAAGTTTATTTTTCAACTCAAATATGGGTATGCCAAATGGCTCCATCTTAAAATAGGCTACTCCCTGTGATAGGTTTTGAAAAGGATCGATTGAGGTTGGATCTCATATAACCTAAGTTCCAAATTATACAGATAATTCGAGACTTTCAAGCCATAAATGTGTCCATTAATTTGAAATGCATCAACATATTGGATAAAGTTGACCTCCGTAGATAAACCACATAAATATTGTACAATGAATTGGACACAACTGCATTGGACCTGGATAAAGAAAATTTGTCAGTTGCTAAAGTCACAAATCAATTGAAGCAGGAATTTTTTTTTTCTCCAGAGCCAAGCCAATGAAAATAAAAGAGTTACAGGGGTGGGTTATAAAGTTGGGAGTAAATAGTACAGATGTGGAGTCTACCAAGGCATTGATACAATCAAATGTTATGAAACCACCTCACAAAACACAAGAAAAGATAGATCAATGACTTAAAAATTATCCTCTTTGAGGGGGAAACATCCTTTGCATTACATAAATGAACAATTCTTGGATCATACAAATGATAAGACCTCCTTAGTATATATAGGAGTTTAAGGGGTCACAATATAATCAGAGCCTACATAACAATAATAATGTAAGGGCACACCAATAACAATAGTGGGCTTCTATGGGGCACACCAATAACAATATGGGGGATACATGGGCACAACAATAACAATAGGGGGCTACACTAAGAATAACAATAAGGGTGATACAATAGTATTATAGGGACCTCACATTCCTCTATCCTTCAAAAAAGTGTTGTCCATGCACGCTTGAGTAGTTCCTGGATGCTTTTGTATAAAATTCTCATCCTCCCATGTGGAATATTTAGCAGGTAAGTTCTTCAACTCACTAAGATACTCTGAAATGAATTGATTCTGTGGCTTTCAAGTTCTTGATTTTTTTAATGCTTTAGGCTCAAATATGATTTTTCCTCCTTTTTCAATTTCTAGAAGCTCTATTTCAATTGGGAGCTTGTCACCTAATAATCTTCTTTAAGCATGAAACATGGAAAACTGGATGTACTTGGGAAGATGTGGGCAACTCCAATTTGTATGCCATAGTACCAATTGTTGGGAAAAATATTTGCAGGGGGGGAATCAATATTTAAAAATCACTTAAACTTTTCTTTTCTTACTCATATTTCTATACACAACTTTACTGAAAGGAACCTACGTATGCACACAACTGTTATGCAGACAACTAGCGTATATCCAGTTAACTTAACTTTTCAGTTAATTCATCATATGTTTAACTTGAACCAATGCATTAATACTTCTTTAGACATTAATTAAATAGTAAACATGTGAAATAAGAACAAAAGAAACCATCACACATAAAAATACATCAACACACATGAACACCGAGATTTTTAGGTGGAAACCCAATGTGGGAAAAAACCATCGATGTTGTCATCTCTATATTCTTTTTATTATAAAGAAATACTTCTTACAATATTGTACTGGTGCAGACTCATACCAGCACACAAGAACCCACCTACCGAAGGATACAACCTTCTCTTGTTCTCTAGCACCCATTGGAAGGGAGCTCCAACCCCTTGATCTCATTTATTGACACCCACTAGAAGGGAGATCCTACCCCCTGATCTGATTTACCAGCTACCATTGGAAGGAAGTTTCAACTCCCTTATTGAAGGCTCCAACCCTCAATACCACCATGGACAATGTTTCATAGTTTTTCACACTAGATCCACCTGATGCAAAACATCACAACTTGTAGGCCACGTTTCATCAAATTTTTAGACTGGACCCACTACCATCATTTAAGCCCAATACAAAATATCAAAAATGAAACTGATCATTGCAAAAAATCACTCAATCATCGAGCCAACTAAACCAACTGAGACCTAAATCAATCAACTTATTCTCAAACAACTAAAGGAGTTAAATCATTATAATCAGAATTCCAATATTGAACTCAAACACTACATAAAATCACTGAAACAATTGAAAAAACTGATAAATAAAATGTCAGAATATATACGCTACTTTACTTCATAAAATCCACGTGTATACACAACTTCCTTGAATCAAACATGCGTACATATCTCAAAACATTGAACCTTGAAATTAAATCACTATAAGTTTGAAATAAACACTAAGTTACACCCTGAACCACTAAATTTATTTGAAATAATCATAGAATCATCACAGATCTTTAATCACACATAGCTAGCAGTATCATCACTCTTCAATCAAAAAATTCAACTTCAATCATCACTGTTAAACCTAGATCATCAAGTAAGACTTCATTAACAGACAACAGAAAAACAACAAGAATAATTAG
Organism: Pinus tabuliformis; assembly: GCA_031772625.1. Classification (NCBI taxonomy): domain Eukaryota; kingdom Viridiplantae; phylum Streptophyta; class Pinopsida; order Pinales; family Pinaceae; genus Pinus; species Pinus tabuliformis. The sequence goes on along the minus strand of CM062818.1, from coordinate 1,281,950,692 downwards.
ACTGATCAGGGATCTTATTTAACAAAACCCTAACTTATATACACACTTCCCACAAAACACTTACATGTGTATACACACTTTTCAAGAATCAAACCCGTGTATAGATCTGAATCGATACGTGACTTACCGACATTCAACTCACATATGTACGTGCCTTTCAGGTTATCAAACCCACGTACAGATCTACAATTATTGACTTAAGGCTTCGCTGCACATTAAATGTTAAGAACAAACCCATCTCTCAACATACATAATAAAACAAGCATTGGAAATAAATATTATAGATCAAATCAATCCATTATCAATATGGTCATTTTAGATCTATTGGATTTGATCCATCATCAAATTCCTAGGTGGATACTTAGTTTCATATCAAAATATTCATTAATATCCCATTACATGCACACTTGCTTTAGATATGACTATGGAATGTTCATTACTTGCACACACAAACACTTTGATCTTAATATCCTTATATATCTTAGCCATTATCCAATACCATAGGTCAAAACCATACTAATGTCGATGGTATTCTTTGACAAGATCAAATATCCATTGCTGGGATCAATACTATGGGTCAATACCATGGTAAATACCCTTGGTATTTAAAATACCATGGTTCGGAAACTATACGCTCTTTTTTTTATCCATACCCATGTATGTACACAAATTTTCTTCATAGAACCCGTGTATACTTCTTCAAACTTCATCTTTATCATTCCTCTATCTCTGAACTGATATTCCTTTTCTATTGCATTTTTAGTCCTGAACACTCATCCTGCTACTAGCAGGTTGACATGTTTATTAAGTAGGTTTCCATCATGGACAACACATTTGTCATAATGCCAACAATCTCCCCCTTTGGACTTGATGGAAATCACTTTGGTGTTTGGTCACCACCACCTGTAGATACTTGTAAACATATCTGCAAATATACCAAGCATTCTCCAAACACCAAGATTCTCTCTCCCTTTGACATTGAGGGAAAACGGTTGGCTAATGCTAAATGAAGGCTCCTCTTTCCTTGTAGAGATAGAGCATTATTGATATGCACTATATACTAACCATGCTCCCCCTTAGCACATGCTAAAACTTCTGAAGGATTTGAAGTACATGACTCTGTGAATCAACTAAATGTGAATTTTCTTATCACCAAGGACACATGCTTACATTGATCACCCAACATAGTGGGGTTTTAAATTACATCACATACCCAAAAAGATGGGATTACATGACTTGACCACAATAGTCCATACATGACTGAATTTTATAATGATAGGTATTTACATGACCTTTACATCAAGTGACAGATATGGCATTTACAACCAAAAAGACCTCAATAAGACCATGATAGTCATCAACAATTATCATACACCATATAACATATACACCTTAAGCATATGTCAACAATAACATGCATATCAACTTGTGATCAAGTATACAACGATCAACTCATCCTCTTGACCTTATCAAGGCTAACTTTCTTTTTCCCTTTATAGGAATAGACTCAATCAATGTTCATCAAAGAAACATATTTTTTCATGCATCAATCAACATATGTGAGAACCCAATATATCATCATAAAGTAAGATAGGGAAAATTAGCATCATTCCTTAACATCATCAATATGTGACTAAGTATGGCATGTCTCCAAGTATCATTTAGCATATGTCTTCATGAAACCTACAACAACATCATTCTCTTGGCCCATTTTCTTCACGCAAGAAGAACTATCACAATAATGCCACTTTCAACATGCAACTTAAGTAATCATCCATAATATCCTTATCTGTAATTCACCCATCAATGATATCCCATGATATAGAGATATTAGTATGTGTCTAGCTTCTCATCAATAACAAACCATGAGCTCACCATTATTTATCAAAATTTGTTAGTAACTCATCTCCTTAATATCATCAATAGAAATAATCCTCAAACAATATACCATGTGCAGCATAGCATGTACATGTGAGAACCAAGTACTATAGGCATCATCATCCATAATTGCACCATATGCAATTTATGCATCTTTGAAGGCATAATGACAACAACATAAAAGTAATGAGTGACACTCATCATCATCAAGTAATGAGATTGTATAATCAAGCTCTATTTATCTCCTTTAACTTAAGAAGATCAACATGTAAGAAATGTACCATATGCATTATCATCATAAATCTGATCAGTAGCATCATAACGATTATGTGGCTTAAGAAATACATAAGTATCATCCATTATTTCATCATAGGAAACCCATGACAACAAATTTCAACAACATGAGTATCTTCAGAAGCATCATTAATATAAGCATCGTTAAGTAACAAGAAATTCTCAAGTAATCATAATGCCAATAATGCACTATTAGAATCATAGAAAATGCTCCCCCTGAACTTGTGCCAATTTTTCACTGTCATGTCTAATAACATCAACTCATATATCAGTAATGACATCAAAGTATCTTCATCAATTGGTTATTCATTAAGCCAAATCCACTTCTAAATAGCATCAATAGATTGTAACCATCAATCATTGGAACAACAAAGCCAAATAATAATTGTCTAAAGCATATCAGAGCCTTTTCCTGAGTTTGTCCCATTGTTTCTTCATCATAGCAAAACATACGCTATTTTTTAGATAAGAACTCATGTATATACACTACTTGTCTTTATATGATCCACGTACATAAAGTAAAATATTGAAACTTCATAGCTTCATCTCCCCCTGAGTCTCTACTGTACATACCTGTTCACTATTACTACACCAGATGCACTATCAGTACTATAAGAAACATGGATATCAAAACAATCATGGGTATCATCATCAAGACAAAACATGTATTTCTACCCCTCAGATTATACATCACTGATCCTGAGGACCTGGGAATCATCTTTTTCTATTATGGGTCATGTACCTCGCATCACTTCTACAATCACTATTAGAAGTATTCTTTTAAGAATAATGAACTAAAATGGGCACCATCTTCTTTTACTCTTATTCTAAATCCTCCTCATATTTGTAAGAATTTAGTTCTTCAAGTACATATAATTTGTCTAGGTTTTATACCCTCTTGCTATGACCTTTATAGATTCTTCATTTATAACTTTGCATTTGGTTGATGTAAACACAATTAAATTTCCTTTATCTGCCATTTGACCTACACTTAGAATATTGTTCTTTAGCCCTTGAACTATTAATGTATCAACTGCTCCTCTATGTTTATTAACTATGGCTCTACCCTTTCCCATAACTTTTTCTGGAGAATTATTTCCAAGAATAACATTGTTAGGTCCCTATAATACTAGTGATTACCTCATTACTATTGTAGTTGTATCCCTTATTAATATTGTTGTGCCCCTATTGTCCCCATATTGTTATTACTGTGCCCCATAGAATCCATCTATTGTTATTTTTGTGGCTTTATATTATTATTGTTAGGTCGGCTGGGTTATATTGTGACTCCTTAGACTCCTATATATAGAAAGGAGATTTTGTCATTTGAATCATCCAAGAATTGCTCATTCGTGTAATGTATAGGAGGTTTCCCCCTCGAAGAGGCATAATTCTAAGGCATTCAACTATCTTTTCTATCTTTTTATGAGCTGGTTTCATAACATTTGGTATCAGAGCTTTGGATTTTAGGGTTTCGTTGCTCCAAATAGGTCATCATTGTATTTTCACTATAATTTTTTTTTTTTGCGATGTTTCAAAAGCTAAAAAAAACCCATTTGAGAAAAAATATCATTGAACCTTGGTTCCAAAGTTCAGTGCTTTTCGCACTATATTTGTGGAGATATGATATGAGGAAGTTGGTCTTTTTGTAGACTCCTCAATTACATTCCAAACAGGTGACCTGGGGAAAATCGTCATAACTTTCTCTCTGAGCATCGGATTGAAATTTCGTAAGAAGGCACAGAAGAGCATGGACTGTTGTTTCTTGTATATATCTTTTAGAGCCAAAGGTCAAAACAGTGACTCGTGGCACGTCATACAAGTTTTCTCTACTAAACTAATCTATATTCAGGTCACTGTGGGAGATTTGGCATAACTCTTCCCTGGAGAATCCAATTTGGATAAGATTGGTGGCATTGGAAAGAGGACGTAGAGGGATACTGTAGGTCATAATTTCATAACTGGATGATCCGAAATTACAGAGATACATTAGATTCAATATCAAGCTCCTACAAAGTGAAAAAAGGTGTGTAGTTTTTTTTTTAAATTTTTGCATAAGCTTGGTTTGAAAAATTAGTTTGAAGGAATTCAAAGGGGCATAGTAAAGCATTATTATCGGTAATTGATGCCCCGAGGAAAGAAAATAGAAACACCTAGTAAGCAACCTGAAAGCTCTAGCATGACTCGTGAAGAAGAGGAAGAAATGCAACATGATATATCAAAATTACGAGACCAAGTGCAACAAGTGTCACTTGGACAAAAAGCAACAGAATCTAAGATGGATGGTTTAAAGAAAGGTGTAGAAGCTAATATGGATTGTTTAAAGACATGCATGGAAGATTTGAAGAAAGATTTGACAAAGTTTCTACAAGAAATTCTTACTAATGGTGAAAGGGTAGTAAAGGAAACTCATGATGAGAACAAAAGAAATGTTAATCATGATTTCATAGACTCTAATGTTGGATCAAAGACTCACCATATTCCAAAAATTGATATGAGGAAGTTTGATGGTAAGGATACTGCAACATGGATATTACAGATGGAGCAATTTTTCGATCTCAATAATGTGCAAAACACACAAAAGGTACATATTGCAACTTTAGATTTGTAACCAAATCAGTTTGTATGGTATCAATGGCTTTGATCTCATAAAAAAATTATCATTTTTGCAATTTTTACGGAAGAATTGACAACACATTATGAGGATACAAAAAGCAACACTTTTTTTAGCCAATTGATAAGTCTCAAACAAAAGGGTTCAATAATGGAGCACATTGAGGAGTTCCAAAAATTGAACATAAGGGTAAAAAATATTCCAGAGGAGCATAGGATTGATGTGTTCATAGGGAATTTAAAGGATAATATCCAACATGATGTTCACCTTTGGGAACCTCATTCATTAGAGAAGGCATTCAAGTTAGCAAGAAAAATGGAAAGCAAAATTATGGCAACCAGGAAGCATACCACTCACAACTATAAAGATGGAAGTGTTGTTGTCCCTAGTCTTCCACAACCTATAAGGTTGACACCACAACAATTGGAAGAAAAAAGAGAAAAAGGGCTTTGTTAAAGTTGTGATAGCAAATACACTAAAGGTCATAAGTGTGCTAAGAAGAAATTGTTCTACATAGATTGTGAAGGGGAAGAAGAAAAGGAGCAAGAAAGGTCAAAAGAAGAGGATATACTCCAGGAACAAAGCCTAGATAAAGAAGAAATGAATCCAACCATATCTTGTAATGCATTGGCTGGAATTACCACTCCTCAAACCATCAAGATAGAAGGACAAATCAAGAAGAAAAAGGTAATAGTGTTGATTGATTCAGGAAGTACCCACAATTTTATTCATTGTAAGATAGCAAAAGAATTGAATTGCTTTCTATATCCAGCACCAAAGTGTCAAGTGATGGTTGCAAATGGAGGAACGATAAATTGCTCTAGAAAGTGCCATAATATCAAGCTATCAATGGGAGAATATGTATTGACTAGCCCAATGCTTTCCATTCCAATGGGAGGTGTTGATGTTGTACTAGGATTCCAATGGCTACAATCCTTGGGTAAAATAGCTTTTAATTTTCATGAAATTTTTTGTGGAAGTAAAGGAAGTTGAATTAAGGGGTATTGCAGGGAAATCGAGAAAGATAATCAGCTCTAACGGTATGACAAAGCTTCTAAATAAAGAACAAAGAGGTGTAATTGAACAATTATATTCGCTAGATGTTTCCACATCAGAATCATCTATTTCTCCAGATCTACAAAAAGTCTTGGACAATCATTCCAAGGTATTTGAGACTCCCAAAGGTCTCCCACCTATTCGTGATCATGATCATTCTATTCATTGGATTCTAGGAAGTGTTCCTCCAAACATTAGGCCATACAGATATCCCTATGCCCAAAAGAGTGAAATTGAACGTATGGTTGCAGAAATGCTATAGGCTGGTATAATTCAACCTATTCAAAGTTCTTTCTCTACTCCAGTAGTATTGGTGCACAAGAAGGATGGATCATGGTGCATGTGTACCGATTATAGGGAGCTCAACAAGCTCACTATTAAAGATAAGTTTCCCATTCCTGTCATTGATGAATTACTAGATGAATTGCATGGATCAATTTACTTCACCAAGTTTGATGAATTCCATTTTCAAACCCACCCTTAGAAAATTTGTGTTATTATGTTTTGATGATATACTAATCTATAGCAAGTCTTGGAAGGATCATGTTGAACATGTTGATAGGGTGCTACAACTATTGGAGGAGAAACAATTATATGCAAAAAGATCTAAATGTTTCTTTGGAGTACAAGAGGTGGAATATCTGGGTCATATTGTATCTCATGAAGGAGTTAAGGTATACCCTAGCAAAATTAAAGCCATTAAGGAATGGAAAATCCCCACATCAATAAAGCATCTGTAAGGATTTCTCGGGTTGACAGGGTATTATCACAAGTTTTTAAGAATTATGGGAGAATAGCAGCACCTATAACAACATTATTGAAGAAAGATGCATTTTCATGGACTCCAGAAGCAATAAATGCCTTCGAACATCTTCAAGAGGCAATGTGCCAAGCACCGGTCTTAGCTACACCGGACTTCACAAAGACCTTTATTGTGGAATGTGATGCTTTAGGAAATGGAATTGGTGCTGTTTTAATGCAAGATGAAAGACCCATTGCTTTTGAAAGTCATCCAATCAAGGGAAATTTTTTACACAAAACTATTTATGAGAAGGAAATGTTGGCAATACTACATGCACTTAAGAAATGGCAACCCTACCTAATGGGAAGACACTTCAATGTAAAAACGGATCATGAGAGCCTTAAATACTTTTTAGAACAAAGATTATCCTCTGAAGAGCAACAAAAGTGGGTCACAAAGATGTTGGGTTATGACTTTGAAATCATCTACAAAAAAGGGAAGCAAAATGTTGTGGCAGATGCACTCTCAAGAAAGGATGAGGATGTGGAAGCATTGTTGTGCGCAATTTCTATTATACAACAAGATTGGATAAATGAAGCAAGGGAGGAATGGAAGAATGATGAAGAAGTGTGAGCACTTATTAAAAAGTTACAACAAGATTCCAGTACATCTGATATATTTAGCTGGCAAAATGATTCCTTATGGTACAAAGATCGCTTATACCTCTATAAGAATTCCCAACTCAAACAAAAGATTCTTATGGAATTGCACACTTCTCCCTTAGGAGGGCACTCAGGATTTTTAAAAACTTACCATGGGGTTAAGAAGGAGTTTTTTTGGGATGGCCTTAAATCGGATGTTCAAAAGTTTGTGGCAGAATGTTTGGTTTGTCAACAAAATAAAGTTGAAACAATTAAGACCTCGGGTCTATTACAACTTTTATCCATTCCAAGCCAACGTTGGGAGGAGGTTTCAATGGATTTTATCACAGGTTTACCCAAGTCTGAGGGAAAGAGTGTCATCATGGTGGTAGTTGACAAACTTACCAAGTATGCACACTTTTGTGCATTATCACATCCATTTAAATCCAGTACAGTTTCTACTGCATTTATGGAAACAATTCAAAAGCTACATGGAAATCCAAAGATTATTGTAAGTGACAGAGATCCCATTTTCACTAGAAATTTTTGGACAGAATTATTTTCTTGTCTTGGTACTCAGTTAGCTCATAGCTCATCTTATCATCCTCAATCTGATGGGCAAACTTAGATAGTAAACAAATGTTTGGAAGGATATCTTAGTTGCTTCGTATCTGATAAACAGACACAATGGGTCAAATGCTTGCCTCTGGCTGAATGGTGGTATAACACTTCCTTCCATACAGCAACAAAAATGACCCCATTTATGGAACTTTATGGATATCAGCCACCATCCATCACAACATATTTAGAAGAAAATTCTAAGGTTCAAGCAGTGGAACATCACATCGAACATCAACAACAAGTCCTCCAACTCTTAAAGGATAACCTCGTGTTGGCACAGAATAGAATGAAACAATAGGCCGATCAACATCGCAGCGAAAGAAGTTTTTATGTAGGTGATTGGGTATTCCTACGGCTACAACCATATAAACAAATGTCCCTCAAGCAAGCTAAGAAGGATAATAAATTATCACCAAAGTATTATGGTCTGTACAAGGTGTTTCAAAAGATTGGTACTATGGCATACAAATTGGAGCTTCCTGCAGCTTCTCGAGTGCACCCAGTTTTCCATGTTTCATGTTTAAAGAAGCTTATAGGAAACAAGCTCCCAGTTCAAACAATATTGTCAGAACTTGATAAGGAAAAATTATATTGGAACCGGAAGCAGTCACAGAAACAAGAACTCGACAGCTACGAAATCGATCAATTTCAGAGTATCTCATTAAGTGGAAGAACTTATCCATTGAAGATTCCACATGGGAGGATGAGAATTTGTTACAGAAGCATCCAGAACTACTCAAGCGTTGAGGACAACACATTTTTGAAGGAGAGGGGCATGTTAGGTCCCTATAATACTAGTGATTACCACATTACTATTGTAGTTGTATCCCTTATTAATATTTTTGTGCCCCTATTGTCCCCATATTGTTATTACTATGCCCCATAGAATCCCTCTATTGTTATTTTTGTGGCTTTATATTATTATTGTTAGGTCGGCTGGGTTATATTGTGACTCCTTAGACTCCTATATATAGAAAGGAGGTTTTGTCATTTGAATCATCCAAGAATTGTTCATTTGTGTAAGGTAAAGGAGGTCGCCCCCTCGAAGAGGTAGAATTCTAAGGCATTCAACTATCTTTTCTATATTTCTGTGAGCTGGTTTCATAACAAACATTACCATATTGGTTTTTCTTGAGATACTCCATCTTACTCTTATCTCCAGTCATGTGATAAGAGCATCTACTATCTATGTACCATTTATCTTCTTCTTCAAATGAGCAGAGAGAAACACCACACCTTATTTGTTCTTCTTCATTTTGCTGAGAAATGTTGGTGGATCCAACTTTTTTAGTTCTCCTGACATCAATATTCTTATTTGGTTTCTTACCATGTTGTATGAGGCGATCAATAGATTTGTTCGTGCATTCTTTTTCTACATTCCCAAACTTGTTATAATCATAACATATTATATTAGTAGAGCAATCATAATATTTCTGTTTCATATTCCTTCTATTGTAATCAATGTCTTTGTGACCAAATATATTACATTGAAAACAATATCCCTTAAAGAAGCCTGAGTACCTGGAAGCTGATGATATTTTTGTGAAGCAATTATTTTCTTGTGATTGAAACAATCTACTTCTGCAATTGGTTGCAACGTGTCCATAATTATGACATATAAATCATTCAACATTATTAATCAAAGGAGAGAATCAATTAACATTTCTATATTTAGTAGTAAATGCTTTTCTTTGAAGATTCACTTTTCTTGGTTGTTGATCATGTTGAATTTTTATCTCTTTTTTTATCATTTTAGGTTTTTCATTGTTACCCTTTAAATTCCTTGCATCAACTTGTGAACTAGATTCTCCTTCAACAATTTCATGAAAACTAAGACCATATTTGATGGCGGGAGACCTTTGACTACTAATAATATTATCCAAAATCTTGGTATTATCTTCAAATCTCAAATGTTTATCTTTTTCTTCTAATTTACCTTTTAGAATATTTACCTCAACCTCCATTCTTTGATATTGTTTTTCCTTTTCTAGATATTGCTTCTTCATACCTTCTACAACCCTTCTTCCTTCTTCTATTTGCTTCCTTAATTTGAGAATCTCTTCTTTCAGTCCATTGTCTTGTTCTTCAAATGCTTGAAGTAGTTCTTCATTCCGCTTATCTAATTTTTCAAGATCTGCTCTTAGAGAGACGATCTCAGCTTCAAGAACTTCACAATATTGTTTAGATTCCATTGAAGCTTTTACTGATTTAATATAATCCTTGTTATCATATGCCTACAACTTATCTTTAAGATTAACAATATTTTTCAAAGAGAGATCAAATTTTGTTTTAAGATCAAAAAATTCTTCTAACTTGTCTTCTTGTGAATCATCAACACCATCTGACATAACAAAGGTTGTTTCATTTTTTGATACATTGTTAGGGATAAGATTAGCGGGTAGTTCCCTTGATGAGGAATCTTCCTTTGGGATTTCTTCATGGATTTCTTGTAGCTTATCTCACACTTGTTTGCAGTTGTATAATGCATAACCTTATTTATTGTTGAATTGGGTATGATATAAAATATGTCACTCAAAGCCTTATTGTTCTTTTTCACTTCCTCGTCTGATGGAGGAATCTTGGTGTAGCCATTTCATACTAGTTACCAAACATCAAGATTCATTAGATTAGACTTCATTTTTTCTTTCCATTGTTGATAATTATCTTTTCTTAGCATAGGCATATCAACATTTTCCATTGTTTCTAACTTGCTTTGATCTTCTCCTTCTAGAGGCATCATTTTCTAATCTGTCTTCTATTTAGATTTCTTACTTTCACTTTTACCCATGAGTGAAATTTCAATTGTTTCACTGTCATCATCGCTATCATTATTTCATAGACAAGGAAATGGATCGCAGTTAGAACAAAATCCCATACCTGATAATTCTTTGTTACTACCTTCTTCATTCTTGATCAATAGAAAGCAGAGTTATCGTAAACTTGAATATTTTGATGACATTTGTAATTGTCATTGTAGTTGATATATTATTGTCATAATTTTATGAATCCCTTCTTCAAGAAATCTTCTTCCTTCCCATCATCTTGATGGATCTCCTTCAAGCGATCAAGCTTCTTCTAAAGGACCTGCTCTGAAACCAATTGTTGGGAAAAATACTAAGAGGAAGGGGCGGAGGGGGTGAATCAAAATTAAAAAAAAACTTAAAATTTTAATTTTCTTACTCATATTAATGTATGTGACTGTTATGTAGACAACTAGCGTATATCCAGTTAACTTAAATTTTTTGTTAATTCATCATCTGTTTAACTTGAACCAGTGCATCAGTACTTCTTTAGACATTAATTAAACAATAACCATGCATAGTAAGACAAAAATAAACCATCACACATAAGAAATACATCAACACACATGAAAACTAGGATTTTAAGGTGGAAACCCAATGTGGGAAAAAACCACCTATGCTATCGACTTTGTCTTATTTTTATTATAAATAAATACTTTTTACAATATTGTACTGGTGTAGATTCATACCAACATGCAGGTACCCACTTGTAGAAGACTACAACCTTCTCTCATTCTCCAACACTCACTAGAAGGGAGCTCCAACCCCCTGATCTCATTCACTGACACCCACTAGAAGGGAACTCCTACCCCCTAATCTGATTTACCAGCTACCACTAGAAGGAAGCTTCGAATCCTTTACTGAAGGCTCCAACCCTCAATACCTTTGTGGACCATGTTTCATAAATTTTCACACTGGATCTACTTGATACAAAACATCACAACTTGTAGGCCACGTTTCATCAAATTTTCAGACTGGACCCACTACCATCATTTAAGCCCAATACCAAATATCAAAATTGAAACTGATCACTGCAAAAAATCACTCAATCATCGAACCAAATGAATAAACCAATTACTGAACCAACTAAGAACCAAATCAATCAAATTATTGTAAAAAAACTAAAGCATTTACATCACTGTAAACAAAATACCAATACTGAACTCAAACACTACATCAACTCATTAAACCAACTGAAAACCATGATGATCAATAAAATGCTAGAATATATACGCTACTTTACTTTAGAAAATATATGTGTATATCAGACTTCCTTGAAGCATTCTCATGTACAAATCTCAAAACATGGACCCTGAAACTGATCACTTTCATTCTAAAACAAACATTGTGTTACAACCTGAACCACTGAATTACTCTTAAATAATCACTGAATCATCATAGATCTTCAATCACATACAACTAGTAGCATCATCACTCTTCAATCAAACAAGCATCATCACTCTTCAATCAAACAATTAAACTTCAATCATCATTGTTAAACTGAGATCATTATGTAATACTTCATTGGTAGACAACAAAAAAATAACAAGACTAATTAGATTGATCAAACATCTTATTCAACAAAACCCTAGCTTATATATATGCTTTCCACAAAACACTTTTGCGTGTATAAGCACTTTTCAGAAATCAAACCCGTGTACATATTTGAATCAATATGACTTACCAGTATTAAACTCGCATATGTACGTGCCTTTCATGTTATCAATCCCGTTTACAGATATACAATTATTGACTTAAGGCTTTGCTATACATCACACCTTCAAAACAAACCCATCTCTGAGCATACATAATAAAACAAGCGTCAGACATAAATATTACAGATCAAATCAATCCATTATCAATATGGTCATTTCAGATCTATTGCATCTGATCCATCATCAAATTCTCAGGTGCATACTTAGTTTTAGATCAAGCTATTCATTAATAGCCCATTACATGCACACTTGCTTCATATCTGACCATGAATTTTTCATTACTTGCACAAACAAACACTTTGATCTTAATCTCCTTATACAGCGTAGCCATTATCCAATACTATAGGTAAAAAACATACTAATGCTGATGGTATTCTTTGACGGGATCAAATATCCATTGCTGGGCTCAATACTATGGGTCAATACCATGGTAAAGACTCTTGGTATTTAGAATAAATTTACGTGCTTTTGCTTCTCCATACTTGCGTATGTACACGACTTTTCTTCACAAAACCCACGTATAATTCTTCAAACTTAATCTTTATCATTCCTCTATCTCTGAACTAATATTCCTTTTCTGTCACATATGTATTGTCCTAGATACTCATCCTGCTACCAAAATGTTGGCATGTTTATTAAGTAGGTTGCCATCAAGGACAACACATTTGTCATAATGCCAACACCAATATTTTGCAACACCTTGTAAGGACCATAGTACTTAGGTGATAATTTATTATCCTTCTTAGCTTGCTTGAGGGACATTTGTTTATATGTGTATAGCCATAAAAATACCTAGTTGCCTACATCAAAACTTTTTTCATTGTGATTACACTTTAAGAGTTGGAGAACTTGTTGTTGATGCTCGATGTGATCTTCCACTACTTGAACCTTAGAATTTTCTCTTAAAGATGATGTGATGGATATTGGATGATATCCATAAAGTACCATAAATTGGGTCATTTTTGCTACAATATGGAAGGAAGTGTTATACCACCATTTAGCTAGAGGTAGCCGCTTGATCCATTGTGTTTGTTTATTAGATACAAAGCAGTGAAGATATCCATCCAAACATTTGTTAACTATCTCAACTTTCCCGTGAGACTAAGGATGATAAGATGAGATATGAGCTAATTGAGTACCAAGACAAGAAAATAATTTCGTCCAAAAATTTCCAGTGAAAATGAGATCTCTGTCATGTACGATAATATTTGGGTTTCCATGTAGCTTTTGAATTGTTTCCCTAAATGTAGTAGCAACTGTACTGAATTTAAAAGGATGAGATAGTGCACAAAAGTGTGCATACTTGGTAAGTCTATCAATTACCACCATGATAACACTATTTCCTTCAAAATTGGGTAAGTCTGTGATAAAATCCATTGAGACCTCCTCGCAACACTAGCTTGGAATGGATAAAGGTTGTAACAGACCCGAGGTCTTAATTGTCTGAACTTTATTTTGTTGGCAAACCAAAAAAATTTCCACAAACTTCTAAATATCAAATTTAAGGCCATCCCAAAAAAATTCCTTCTTGATACTGTGGTAAGTTTTTAAAAATATTGAGTGCCTTCCGAAGGGGGAGGTGTGCAATTCCAAAAGAATCTTGTGTTTGAGTTGGGAATTCTTACAAATATATAAGTGATATTTGTACCATAATGAATCATTTTTCTAGCGAAATGTATCATATATACTGGGACCTTGCTGCAACTTTTGAATGAGTGTCCACACTTCTTCATCATTCTTCCATTCATCCCTTGTTTCAGTTATCCAATTAGATTGGATAATAGAAATCACACAAAGAAATGCTTCCACATCCTAATCCTCTCTTGAAAGTGCTCTGCAACAACATCATTTTACTTCCCTTTATTGTAGATGATTTAAAATTCATAATCCAACATCTTTGTGACCCATTTTTGCTGCTCTTATGAAGATAATCGTTGTTTCAAAAAGTGTTTAAGACTATCATGATCTGTTTTTACCTTGAAGTGCCTTCCCATTAAGTTCGTCATTGCTTTAGTGCATGTAGTATTGTCCATTTCCTTCTCATAAATAGGTTTGTGTAAATACTTTCCTATAATTGGATGACTTTACCAAGAAATAGGTTTTCCTTCTTACATTAAAATGACACCAATTCCATTTTTTGAGGCATCACATTCCACAATAAAAGTTTTTGTGAATTCTGACGTATCTAAGACCAGTGCTGGGCACATTTCCTATTTAAGATGTTCAAAGGCCTTAGTTTCTTCTAGAGTCTAAGAAAATGCACCTTTCTTTAGTAATGTTGTTATAGGTGCTTCTATTCTCCCATAATTCTTAACGAAATTGTGATAATACCCTATCAACCTGAGAAATCCTTGAAGATGCTTTATGGTTGTGGGGATTTTCCATTCCTTAATGGCTTTAATTTTGTTAGGGTCTACCTTAACACCCTCATGAGATATAATATGACCCAAATATTCCACGTCTTGTAAACATTTGGAGGTTTTTTCACATAATTATTTCTCCTTCAATAGTTTGATGACCCTGTCAACATGTTGAACATGATCCTTCCAACACTTGTTGTAGATTAGTATATCATCAAAAAATACTGACACAAATTTTCTAACAAAGGGTTTGAAAATAGAATTCATCAAACCTTGAAATGTGGAAAGTGTATTAGTAAGGCCAAAAGGCATGACCAAAAATTCATAATGACCCTCATGAGTTTTAAATGTTGTTTTAGAATGTCTTCAATTTTCATTCTAATTTGATGGTATCCTGAACAAATATCCAACTTGGTGAAGTAAATTGCTTTATGTAATTCATCCAACAATTCATCAATAAAAAGAACGAGAAATTTATCTTTAATATAAATCTTGTTAATATCCCTATAATTTGGACACATACGCCATGATCCATCCTTCTTGTGCACCAATACTACTAGAGCAGATAAAGAACTTTGACTAGGTTGAATTATATTGGCCTCTAGATTTTCTAGAACCATACATTCAATTTCACTCTTTTGAGCATAGGGATATCTGTAAGGTCTGATGTTTGGAGGAACACTTCCTGGAATCAAATGAATAGCATGATCATGATCATGAATAGGTGGGAGGCCTTTGGGAGGCTCAAATACCTTGGAATTAATTTCCAATATTATTTGGAGATTTTGAGAAATAGATAATTTTGATGTTTGAACTTCTAGTGAGCATAATTGTGCAATGGTGCCCCATTATTATTTCTTCAAAATCTTTTTCATGCCATTAGAGATGAATATATTTCCTAGTTTATGCATGATACCCCTTAATTCAAATTCCTTTCCTTCTCAAAAAAAATTTAAGAAAATTTCTTGAAAATGAAATGCTATCGTCCCCAAATATTGTAACCATTGGAATCCTAGTACAACATCAACACTACCCATTATAATGGAAAACATTAGAATATTCAATACATATTCCCCCATGGTTAGCTTGATATTATGGCACTTTATAGAGAAATTTATAGTTCCTCCATTTGCAACCATCAATTTACACTCTAGTGTTGGATATAGGAAGCAATCCAATTCCTTGGTTATCTTACAATGAATAAATTTATGGGTACTACTTGAATTAATCAACACTACTACTTGAATTAATCAACACTGTTACCTTTTCTTCTTGATATATCCTTATATCCTGAGATTTTGGGGAGTGGTAATTCTTGCCAATGCAATACAAGATATGTTCAAATTCATTTCTCCTTTTTCTGGGTGTTGGGATGGGGTCCCCTAGGTCAATTTTGGGGGAAAACCCCAAGTTTTGTTGTATAAAGATGTAAAGTCTCCGCAAATTGTGGTTGCGGAGCACGTAGATAATTAAAGAGTCAAAAATGGTTTTACCTTTGTTTTATGTAACTTGAGTCAGCTTTTGAAGATCTACCCATGGTCTGCGGGCCATGGGATTGTATAAATAGGTGTGTCTTAGAGAGTCTAAGGTAGAGGGAGGAAGTAATAAAGTTGGTCTATGGGAGAAGTCTAGAGAGTTAGCGCAAGAGAGTATTAAAGAAGGCTCTGCAGCTGTGTGCATAGAGGCCTAGAGTAGAGTCTGCAGCTGAGTGCGCGGACCCCTACAATTGAGTGTGCCGACAATTCTTGAGTTTGTAAGCATCAATTGAGTATCAATAAAGAAGATTCTTGCAGAAATTCATGTGTTTACCTCTTTACTTCTGTTATTTATGAATGCATTTTATGTTGTGATGAATAATGGGTTATGAAATAATGATGTATTAATGTGTGACTTTACTTGATCTATATTGTTATATGAATGCAATTGATGTTAAGTGTTTACATGAAGGTTATATCATTTTATCTTAAATTTATCGAATGCTTAAGTAGATCTGAATGAATAGTAGGTTAATAATAATATTTGATGCGTGTAACTAGCTGATTAGCCTGTTTAGGGTCCGCAAAAGCGAGTTGTAGACCTTCGTGGAGGTCTAAAGGTTGTTTAAAGGGAGTTCCATTGATAAGCCATAAAGGCTTATCAATCTGTGCGAAGGCAGATTTAGGGCATAAAATGACATCATGCTAATCTATGGGTGCATAAACTTGGTTCCACATAGCAGATTACAAATGATAATATAAAGAAGGTGTAGTTGGTTACTGCCCTACAAGATCGTGCATTGACATGGTACATTAAGTACTGCACTGATAATCTGTTGGCATCGTTAGCAGATACATAGACCACTCTGAACAAGGAATTTGGTAAGCCTAATTCTGAGTCATGATCAGTAGTTGGGTTCAAAGAAACTGTGATGAGGGTTGGCAAAACACCTTGGGAATTAAATCAAAGATTGAAGTGCCAGATTTGCGAAGCTAATATGAATCTCATAGATAGTCAGCACCGTGATTGGTTTATAGCCGAGCTCCTACCCCATTTGAGGATTGCATTATCACAACAGAAGATCGGGACTCAGGCGGAAGCTCTAGAGATTATGATGAGATTGCATGAGACACCCATCAGGATGCTTCTTTGAGAGTTCAACAGATTCATGTTGAGTTGCAGAACCTCTGCTTGGAATTCCAGAGTTTGAAGAAGGAAAATGTGGCTTGGTCAAAGGTGCATGAAGAAGTTTGGTGCCTCAAGTGAAAAAGCCATGGGCATGAGAAGGATCACTACCCCGTTTTGCAAATTATATGGTAGGGGGAGGACTAATTCCCCTGAGGCAGGAAGCTCCAACAGGACTAAGTACAAGTACCATGCTATCTGTCAGGTAACTGGAAAACATGTAACGAACATTTGCCACTTGTTGCAAAAATTTATGCAGACTCCGCAAGAATTATTCTACAATTTTTGTAAATAGGTGGGCCACGATGAGCGTAACTATCATAGCTATGAATTGATTATGGACAAGATTCCCACATACCGCATGCAAGTAGAAACTCGACCTCCAGATCAGGGTGCTGGGGTAGCATGTGGAGGATATGAAGGGCACAAATGAGGTCGAGGAGGAGGAGGGCCTAGTACAGGTCGGGGACAAGTTATTTGCTATAATTTCATAGTGCCAAGACACTACGCATAAGAATGTACGAGCAAAACACGACCTTCATGCCAGTACTACACTAAGTTTTACCACGCAATCGAAGAATTCCCTATATTGATAGCTAAAATGTAGGAGAAGAAGGCACAACATCAACAGCCTACCCAAAATTTACAGATGATGAGGGCTAAGCCTCGCGAAGAAGATCCCAGTGTGAATATTGTGCTGCGAAGCAAAATAATGATTGGTGATGATAAAGGAAAACAAACTGAAGAAAGTGGATGGGTTTTCAAGGCTCCAGAAAAGGAGGTTGGGTTTGATTTGGAGCACGTGAAGGAAACATTCATGGAAGCAAATAAATTCTCCGCTGAGGCCTCTACTTCAGGAAGCCAGGATAAGCTGTTTGTAGAGGTTGACGCCTCTGTGCTTACTACCTTTCTGGAGACTTGTATGAAGCTGCTATGTGATAGCAAGGCCGTGAAAGGGCTACAAGAATTAATAAACACGTGTGATGGTAAGGGAAATGCTATTGAATGACATCGTGTAGTCAGAAATATATGCAAACACAAGACAAGAACAGGGCGCGAAACAAGACTCAGCGTGCAAATACGAGACTATGAGATGGACCAAGTTATTTTGGATCTGGGGTCAGATGTGAATTTTTTGCCTAAACAAACATGGGAAAGAATGGGGAGACCTACGCTGTAATGGTCTCCGATTCAATTAAGGATGGAAAATCAACATAAGATTATCCCTATGGGGCGATTGCATGGGGTGATCGTATATATAGAAGGAGCGAGAGCATTGGCCGATTTTGAAGTGATAGATATTGTTGATGAAAACAATCCGTACCCCACGCTCCTCGGAATTGATTGGGCTGTCTAAATGAATGGGGTAATCAATTTGAAGAAGCGGACGATTTCATTTGAAAGTAAATCACTCCGCGTTGCAGTCCCTTTGGACCCAGCAGAATGACCACGCTATACTGAACCGGTTCGTGACTATGAGGAAAGCCATGATGATTTGGACCATATCTATAAAATAATAGCATGAGACCAAGATTGGGTTAATCTGACAGCTGATGGATGCATTGCATGGGACCACAAAATCTCTTGTACTTTAGATTCATATGAAGAATTAGAGCATTGGCAGAATAGGTTGCACAAGGTATCTACGTTGTGCTGTAATATGATGACTAAATCGTTGAACTGTGTATCATTGGAGGTAAAAAATTTACCTTATTATGCTGGTATAACTAATGTAGATAAGTTCTTGGATGCCTTTTAAAGACAAGTACATGAGAAACATCGCTTCCAAGCACTGGATTTGGCACTGCGTGCTACGCCCGCATGGTGGTGGGGTACGCATAAAGACAGTTTTGATGAATGGTGCAAGTACATAAGAATGATGAAATTGTAGTTTGGTCGCCCAAAATTTTGGCTAACTAAGAAATATGATGGGAGAAATGGTCCGTGTGACCATTTAGCAAAATGGACTAAGGTTTATGGAACAAAGCCGCAACCAGAGTGGGTGCATATATTCTGTCACACTTTGGACATCATTCCTATGAATTGGTATCTGGAAACGGAGCTCTGCCACGGCACCACGAAGTGGGATATCTTAAGAGAATGATTTTTGATGACCTTTAGCATTGAGGATGGGTTTGAAAGCATCGACAAGGTGCTGTAGGAGGTTAAGGCAGTAATCTTCAGAATACCGCAGAATCCTTTAGAATTGATTCAGCTAGATTGGAGCACCCAGCTGTGCCATGCACTGGAGTGCTATAATGTGACTGTTGAAGGAGAGGATGAGGATCCAAGAAATATTAACATCCCAGAAGAAGAAGGCCATTGCGAAGTTGAGGGACCGTAGATAGAGAATCCATGCATCACGCGCCACTGAAAACTAGGCAAGTAAACATTGGCACAAAAGCAGAGCTGAAGTTTGCAAAGATCAAGGATTATTGGGATGATGCCACAGTAGATAAGGTCGTTGAGTTGCTCCATGAATATCAGGATTTGTTCCCTACAAAATTTTCAGACCTAAAAGGTATCATAGGAGACCTAGGTGTGATGAAGATTACCTTGAAACCAAATGCGAAGCCTCTCAAGCAGAGGCCATATCGCCATAATCCCAAGTATAAAGAAAAATTATGCTTGGAGTTAGATAAGATGCCTGAGGCGGGCATTATTGAACCATTGGAGGAGTCTAATTGGGTGAGCCCAATGGTATTCCAAGAGAAGAAGCAGAAAGGAGAGATACAGATCTACGTAGATCTCAGGATGCTTAATGATGTCTATGTTCATGATCCTTTTCTGATGTCATTCACAGATGAAGTACTGGATAATGCTGGAGGGTAGGAGGCCTACTCATTCACTGATGGGTTCTTTGGATACCATCAAATTAAGATAGCGCTAGAAGGTAGGAGTAAGACCACCTTCATGACAGAATGGAGATGTTTCCAGTATGTAGTAATGCCTTTGGACTTAAGAATGCATCAACGATCTTCTCGCATGTAGTCATCACAACATTCAAAGAACTTATTCACAAGTTCTTCGAGGTATATTTCAACAATTAGATGGTGTTTGGGTTGGTAAAGTTCCACGTAGCCAGTTTACGCTTGATGTTGGATATGCACTGAAGGTATCATATTTCACTAAACCTGAAGAAATGGTTGTTTTGCATCCCTTTCAGAATCTTGCTAGGTCATGTGGTGTGCAAGAAAGGATTAATGGTGGACCCTACTAAGATTGTGGTCATAGTCAATTTGGAGGCACCAAGAAGTGTCAAAAAGTTGCACACAACACTGGGCCATACAAGATACTATCAGAAATTAATCAAGAGTTATGCTCAGATTATCATGCCTATGGAGAAGCTGCTGAAGAAGGATGCTACATTCTATTGGGATGAAGAATGTTAGCGTAGTCTGGATATATTGAAGGAAAAAATGGTCACCCCGCCGATCCTAGTCTTCCTGGATTGGAAGAAGGAATTCCATTTGCATGTTGATGCCTTGGTATTGTACTGGGAGCAACGTTGACATAAGATGGTGAAGGGGAGATGGATCATACTATAGAATTTGTGAGTAAAACGTTTTCAAAAGAGGAAAAGAATTATTCGATGACAGAACACGAAGTGTTAGATATGGTGTACGCACTCTAGAAATTCAAACATTACCTACTAGGCAGACATTTCAATATGTACATAGACCATTCTGCATTAAAGTATCTAGGCAATAAGATTTTGTTTGGGGGGAAAATATGTAGATGGTTGTTTTTTTTTCAAGAATATGATTTTGAAGTAATTGTGAAGCCAGGAAGGTTAAATGCAGGGCTAGACCATCTGTCGCGCATTAAAATAGAAGAAGAGCCTACTTTGGAGGAAGGGTTGCTTGACGCATAGCTCTTCATGGTGCGCATAGTGGATAGTCACTTTGTGGATATTATCCACTTCCTGACTACAAGAATGGCTCCAGAAGGATACACCAGTCAGCAGAAGAAAGGATTGGTGGTGCGCATGATAGATTTCTCTGTAATTGCAGGCCATTTGTATAAAATGGGATCAAACGAGATACTTTGATGTTATGTGCCTGATTTTGAATGAAATAGTATCCTCGCTAAAGCTCATGGAGGAGTTGCGGGAGGGCATTATGTAGGAAAAGCAACAGTGCAGAAGATTTTACGCGTTGGGTTATGGTGTCCGATGCTACATAAGGATTCTAAAGCATATTGTAGGGCATGCGATACATGTCAAAGGATGGGAAAACGATCATGGAGGGATGAGCTACCTCTGAATCTGCAGGTGTCATTACAACCATTTGAGAAATGGGCAATTGATTTTGTGGGACCGATTCAACTTCCAAGCAAGAAGACATGTGCATGTTATATCATCACCACGACCAAATATTTGACCAGATGGGCGGAGGCACAGCCTGTGAAAGACTGTACAGGGGAAACAACAACAAAATTTTTATTTGAGTATGTGTTGACCAGGTTTGGTTTCCCAAAGGTATTGATGAGTGATCATGGTACACATTTTCTCAATGAAATGATCAACGCACTGACAAAAGAGTTCCAGGTTTACCATCAAAAGAGTATTCCATATCATCCTTAGGCCAATGGAATAGTTGAGGCTTTTAATAAGATATTAAAGAATGAATTGTGATAAGCCTCATCATTGGGTAACTATATGGACCTTAATTCACCTCCTAGCTTAGTCAAGTCAACTCTTCTCACAATTTATTACATGTTTTGATTATATTTTGTTTAATGAGATGAGTCAAAGTGTTGTATTATGCCTAGTGGACTAAAGTGCATTGAATGCAGGTTTGTGGGAGAAAATCAAGGAATTTTGGAAAGATTAAGGGCTGAAACTCAAATGGGACAAGGAAGAGATATTTTAGGAGGTAAATCCTACTCATTTACTCCTCCCTCATTCGAATATTCCTCCATCAATCACACCATATCGGAGTACAAGCAACCAAGTCATGAAGATCAAAAGGTAGGCAAGCAATTGATAGTCAAAGAGTTAGTTCATCTCGAGTTTGGGAGTCGAGCCTCCCTAGATTTAAGGAAGTCATTGGAGACTTCAGTTGTATAAATAAAGAGGCCTAGAGCCTCATTAGGATTCGATTTTTTGTTGTAAAAACACTAGTTATTTTCGAGCTCGAGACTTGTGGAAGACATTACTATGTAATTTTTGGTTTTGATAATGATAATGAGCTTTTGCTTGATCCAACACTGAGTTAACTCAGAGGACTGAAGCTCTTGGGTTAGGGCCCAACCCTAGTAGCAAAGGCTCCTCTTCTTGTATCTGTATGCTTAGATTAATTTCATAGATTCATGGTTAAATTATCCTTAGAAGTATGTCATTGCAAGTAGTGTAGATTTGATTAGCTTGTTTATTAGTTTGCTTCCATTTGTGCTTTACTTTAGCAATAGTTAGAAGAGATAAAGGACCATCAAAAATATGTCAATAGGTGTTTTGGCCTCACTTCTTCCTTCAGGGATCATGATTTGGGGAAAGGACTCCTACACAGTCCCAAAAAGACAGAATTCTACATTCTCATAGAATTTAGAGTTAAATGTACTTAAGCCAGCATTTTATCAGTTTGCAAATGTAGGATTTAGTTACCATTTCTTCCATATTCAGTCTTACAGTATCTATCATCAATGATGTCATCTTATTCTGCAAATTTTCCTCATGCATGAAGTAGACAACTAGCTCATTAAACTTTGTTTTCCTAGCTTATCGAAATTCTTCTTGTTTACATAATTTTTGGACAAATATCAATATTTGATGTAGTGCAGGTGTTTCAGAAGTAAAGAGAGGTCTCATAGCAAACAACCTCCTCCCAACTTCATCCATCCATGACCATTCCTTGCTTTCACTAAGACCCTCACCAATTTCATCATTTTACAAGGAAACTTATCCAAGCATGTTGAGAAAATCCAACTATCTCCCAACCTTGGTTTTGAGTTCTAAGTGATCCTAGGCATTTTCTAACTCCATTCCATCCATCAACCACCTTCCCTAAGCCTTCCATCACCTTCAGCACCCATCATTATTCTCTCGGATGTATCCTGTAGAAATACAAGGAATCCTGTAGGTTTTCCCGTATTAGTCTATTTTGAGGCTGAATTGAGGGAAAACCTCTAGGAAGCCACACAAGGTCACCTAAGGGTATCCAAAACCTTCCAACCATCCACCAATATTCCTAAGCCACCTGCCACATCACCAAGAAAGATTAGCTTTCACACTCTTCCATAAAAAAAGGACAAAAAGGAAAACATATTTATTTTAGTCATTTACATGCACAATAATAATGTTTGATGTTTCTTAAATGCTTAGGACAATAGGATTTCATACATGTTAACATAGAATTCTTGGTGAAGCATAGTCTCTTAGCAATTAGTTAGGAAATGGTGTGTTTTTAGCATTAGATTTTAGTCTTTTTCCTTAATGCAGTAGACAAGCTTTCTCTTAGAGTAGATTCCTCTTTCCCTCATCAGTAACCAAGCTTCTTCTGAATCCATAGAAGTTTGGCTTGAAAAACCCTAGTGGTCTCTCACCAATTGAATAGTAACAAAAGATAGAACCATCACTTTTACTTGTGTATACAACACTGTCACCTCCAAGTTTGTATGAACCTTGGGTTGATAAAGTAAAGCTAGTAGCCTTAGGAGTTGCAACATTATTGCTGCAATACTGGTGCTCATCACTTTTTGGCACCATTGTCAGGGAGGTGTCTGAGTAATATGTGATTACTGCTTTCTTTATTCCATTTCTTGTTTCTAATATTCTGCTATTAGTTTCATTTCTACAAGAGTAATTTAGTTTTCTTCCCTTTCCATTCTCCAAGTAAGAGTTCAATCAAGTAGTTCATTTTTCATTAAGTCGGTAGTTTTCATTCAGTCTACAATATCAATTCTACAATCACTTTCAAAGTTTAAAAAAAAACACAAAACAAAACAAAAACCTTTCTTCATGCCTCATAAGAATAGGGATAACTTAGGGAAAATTTTGCCAAATACCCCCACTGCTTCAAACAGTCAACCTTCCCTCTTCTTCGGTGGTTGTGAACTAGAGGAACCCTTAGGTGAGAAACTAGAAATATTTGAGGAGCCTACAGGGGAAGAAGAAGAAGAAGAACCCATTCATACTAAACCAATGGCTGAAAACAGAAATGACAGAGGAAATAAAGAAAGAGTTGAGGGTGCCTTCCCCATCAGGGAAACCAATGGGGATACTAAAATGAAGAATATAAGCCCCTCTTCCCTTCCTCATTTCCATGGCCTGACCTCAGAAGATCCAGACCTATGCCAACACCAATGATGAGCAGAAGTTGAAACTATTCCCATCCACTCTCAAGGATGAAACTTTGTGCTGGTTCATGGGTTTACCTGGAGATAGCATCACAACTTGGGCTCAGATGCAGCAAGCCTTCAACAACAAGTATCGAGACTACTGTAGGTCTAAAGACACTAAAGAGGAAATTTTTAGGATGACCTTAGGGCATGATGAATCCCTAGAGGATTATGAAGAAAGATTCCAACTTAGCTACAAAAGGGCCAGGTGCACACTTGACCCTGAGTCACTGAAGTTGGTCCTACTTATAGGAGTAAGGGAAGATTTTCTGGATACCCTGAACTTGTTAGCAGGAGGGGACATCTATTAGTTACCCTATGAGGATATCAAGGCTGCCTTTAGAAACCATTCTAGGGAAGTTAGGAAAAAGGGTAGGCTAGTCAACTTATGGTTAGTGCATCCTCTTCCAATTCATCCATCAAGGTTGAAATTGGAAACATGCTGGAGGATTTCAAGAGTGAGATGTTGCAAACCCTTTCCCTACAGATGGACACTATGCACAGTAAGAGAAAATAGGAGGAAGCAGAGAGATCCTTAGCCATTTTCTACCCTAGATGCACTAGGAGGCACCATAGGAATGAATATCCATTGAATTCTATTGAAATCTGCTGAGTTTGTGAAGAAAACTACTCCACAGACAAGTGCCCTTCTCTCCCTGGACTAAAAGTTGTGTATCAAGGAGCTAAAGGGGTAACTGAACAGCGCTGCTACATAAACCAAAGGAGACCTCATGGGCCTAGGCCATACCAGAAGGGCATGCAAGGGTCATCCCATGCATATTACAACCCCAACTAGACCACATCCATTCCTTCTTGGGCCCCCCCTGCTCATCCTTCCTAGTCTACACCTCCTCCTTGGTCCTTTGCACCTCAGTATCATTCCCAACCAGCCAACCAATCATTTCAACCATATGCTCCGCCACAACCTTAGTGGAATGCATGGCCCTAGGGGTGGAGGCCCCCATACAACAATGCTCCATATTTATTTCCTTGGCCACCTGCTCAACCACAACTTTTACACTCTGCTCCACCTAAACAATCCCAGATGCCAACCTAGCCAAATCCAAACCTAAACAATAGACATGCACAACAAGTATACATTGGAGAGACATCCTATCCTGCTTATGTTGGGGAGATTTAGGAAATCAACCTGAGATCTGGGAGAGTACTCCCAGACAACCAAACTCTACCTACACCTAGGGAGGTTGAGGAATAAAGAGAGGAAAGCATGCCTAAAGTAAATCGACCACCCTTTCCTGAGAGATTAAGCCAACCACTCCTACCTACCCCAGAAGAGACTAAACTTCTAGGAGAATTGACAAAACCTATGTGTCAAAATTCCACTTCTCCAAGCTATAAAAGATGCACCTATTTACAACGAGTTGATTAAGGAGAAGTGCTTCAAGCATCCAAGGAGGCGAAGAAGAGATGCCCCTAACATTAATGTCATTGGACAACTATCCGAATTAATGTTGGGGCAGGTAACTGTCCATAATATTTGGACCCTGGAAGCCTTGTAGTAGATGTGCACATCAATGGAACCATTGTCCCACACACTTTGATCAACCTTGGGGCTACCATTAATGTGATGACCAAGGACACCATGCACAAAATAAACCTCCAAGGTTCATTGAGAAAGACCACAATGGTCCTGCAACTTGTAGACCACTCCACAGTGAGCCTTGAGGGGATTGTGGAGGATGTGATGGTCCCCATTGACTCCTGGGAATACCCCGCAGATTTCCTAGTTCTACAGCTTAAGGCTAAGCTTACTGCTTACTCTCTCATCCTTGGAGGCTCTGGTTAGCCACTATCGATGCCTACATTAGTCGCAGGGCTGGAAATATGACTATCAAGAATGGGCTTATATCTAAGCAGTTAGTCATATACCCTCCTGCTCAGCCATATTTAGAACATGACTTACCTTTATGGCTGGAAGAGGAGGAAGAATATGAAGTTTATTCTGCCCAACTATATACCTTAGAAAAAACCATGGGAGGGGGACAACCGGATGAAGATGATTTGATTGAACACATACTCCA
This sequence comes from Pinus tabuliformis, assembly GCA_031772625.1. Taxonomy (NCBI): domain Eukaryota; kingdom Viridiplantae; phylum Streptophyta; class Pinopsida; order Pinales; family Pinaceae; genus Pinus; species Pinus tabuliformis. The sequence goes on along the minus strand of CM062818.1, from coordinate 1,281,923,929 downwards.
AAGTCCAACTCCCAGTACATTGTCCTTAGAAGAAGTAGTAAAGGAAACCCATAACAACCATCAAATTGATCTATGCTTAGCCGATTCCAACCCTATCCGTGTCAAAACCATAGAATTTGGCCCCGAGAGAACTTTGAAAATCAACCCATCTCTTTCTGTTCACCAAGAAGAAAAGTTGTGCAACATGCTAAAGGAACATCTAGATGCCTTTGCTTGGAGTTACAAAGAAATGAAGGGAGTGCACCCCTCAGTGTGTACTCACCACATTTATATCAAAGAAGGTTGCAAACTAGTCTGACAACCCCAAAGGAGGATGAATCCAGCTCTCAAAGATATAGTCAAAGAAGAATTGCAAAAGTTGCTAGATGTAGGATTCATCTACCCTATCTCAGATAGTGAGTGGGTCTCTCCTTCTATGTTGGTTCCAAAAAAAATGGTAAGTGGAGGATTTGTGTCGATTACAGGGAGTTAAATAAAGTGACAAAGAAGGACCATTTCCCTCTACCTTTCATCGACCAAGTGTTAGATGGTTTGGCAGGGAAAAAGTTTTTCTCTTTCCTACATGGATTCAACGAGTACAATCAAATCCAGATCAGCCCGGAAGACCAGGATAAAACCACCTTCACTTTTCCTTGGGGTACTTTCGCCTATAGGGTCCTTCCTTTTGGCCTATGCAATGCTCCTGCCACTTTCTAGAGAGCAGTCCTGAGTATCTTTTTTGAGTTAGTCCATGATGCAGTAGATATTTATATGGATGATTTTACACCTTATGGATGTGATTTCCAGGAGGCTCTATCCAACTTAGGTAAGGTGCTGAACAAATGCATTGAAATGAACCTGTCTCTCAATCCTGAAAAATGTGAATTCTTGATGACTGTAGGTACTATGCTAGGTCATTCAATATCCCAACAAGGAATGCAGGGGGACCCAAGCAAAATAGCTATCATTCAAAGGGTCCCACCTCTGCAAAAGCAGAGAGATTTCAGAAGTTTCCTAGGGTTAGATGGATACAATCGAAGGTTTATAAAAGACTTCATCAAGTTACCTTCTCCTTTATTTGGGTTGTTGGCCAAAGACTCTGAGTTTGTATGGTCAAAATGCTGTTAAGAGGCCCTGGATAACCTGAAGAACAAGTTAACCACTGCACTGATTCTTTGAGGCCCAAATTGGCCCCTTCCTTTCCATATACATGCTGATGCCTCACACAAAGCCATAGGAGAAGCCCTAGGCTAGATAGATGAAAAAATTCCTTATGCCATTTACTTTATCAGTAAGAATTTGTCAAAGGCCGAACTGAACTACATAGTGACTGAAAAGGAGCTCTTAGCTGTTGTGCATTCATTGAACAAATTTAGGCATTATATTACAGGTTATCAAACTTTTGTACATACTGACCATGTTGCAATTAAATATTTAATGAATAAATCTAATGTGAATTCCTAGATTATTATATGGTTACCTTTATTATAGCAGATTGATCTAACTATTGTTGATAATCCTAGCAAGGAAAATGTTGTTTTAGGTTCTTTGTCCAGATTATCTTTTCCTGTAGGTGAGGAAAGAATGGTTGATGATCAGTTACTGGATGAGCACTTATTCGCCATTTCAGTTCTCTCTCCATGGTTTACTGACATAGCAAACTATTTGGTATCTGTACAGTTCCCACTGAATTTGTGCTCCAAAGAGAAAAGCAATATTGTGAGGAAGAGTGCCCCATTCACTTGGATTGGGGGAAACCTCTTCAAACTAGGCCCAAATCAAATTATGAGAACATGTATCATGGAGGAGGAAGTCTTTGACATCCTTCTGACCTGTCATGATGGGCCTTGTGGAGGTCACTTTGCAACAAAGAGGACAACATTCAAGGTGTTACACGTTGGTTATTATTGGCCCACTCTTCATCAGGATGTGAAAAGATATACTAGTCCGTGTGATCAGTGCCAAAGGATGGGAAAGCCTACTCCAAGGGATAAAATTCCTCTACAACCTCAGGTGAATTTCAAGCGATTTGACAAGTGGGCCATGAATTTCATTGGACCTATAGACCCTCCTTCCAAGCAAAAGAAATATATCACTGTGTGCACTGACTATCTGACTAAGTGGGTTAAAACCAAGGCAATTGAGGTAGCAACAGAGGAGAAGGTGGCTGAGTTCTTAAGGGAGAAAGTATTTTAGAAGTTTGGGTACCCTAGAGAACTAGTCATTGATCAAGGCGACCAATTTACCTGCAACATGATTGAAGACTTGTTAAGCCAACACAAGATTAAGCATAGAACCTCCACTCCTTATCACCCACAAGCTAATGGACAAGTGGAGGTGACCAACAGAGCACTGGAGAGAATTCTAACCAAATTAGTTAGCAACAATAAAAAATATTGGGCAGATAGACTAGTTGAGACCACCTAAGCCTATAATACCACCTGGAAGACCACCACCAGATTCACACCCTATGAGTTGGTCTATGGGAAAAAGGCCCTGATGTCCATTGAATTTGAGTACAATAAATTGAGGATGGCAGGCCAACAAGATCTAGATCTCAACGATGCACAAAAAGAGAGATTTCTCTAGTTGAATGGGTTATATGAGTTGAGAATGAAGACCCTCCTACACACAGAGGTAACCCAAATTCAGAAGAAGATTTGGCATGACAAGAACATCAAGGACAAGAAATTTCAAGAAGGTGATTGGACTTTGTTATATGATTCCAGATATAAAGACTTTAAGGGAAAGTTAAGGACTAGATGGTTAGGGCCTTATGTTATAGAGAAATGTCATGATAATGGTTCAGTGCAGATCAGAATCGTAGATGAAAAGGCCATTCCTTTACTTGTTAATGGGCACAGATTGAAAGTTTACAAAACACCATTGTCAAAGCAAGAGTTCATTGATGGTATCAAAAAAATAGTGATGGTGGTGGAGAAAGTCTCAACTCCTACCTCATCAAGCCAATGAGAAAAGAAAAAATAAGGAGACTTGGGTGAAAACCTCCATGAGGTGCCTGAGTCCCACTATTGAGTTGAAAACCTCTTGAGGTGGCCCAATGGTGTAAAAAAAAAAAGAGAGAAATAAAAAGATCTCTGGGTGAAAACCTCTCTTGAGGCTCCTAGGGTAAGCAACTAGGATGAAAACCTCTTGGAGGTAGACTAGTTGTTAAAAAAAAAAAAAAAAAAAGAAAAAAAAAAGAAAAGAAAAATCATGAAAATATTGTTTGCAAGTCAGTAGGAGGATGATCAGAGCAGCAACAGAGAATCAAAAGGGACCTATTCAGTCCATGTTTTTATTTCTCCAGTCATATCCTTCGTCATTCCACCATTCCTTTCATTTTTTTCACTCATTTTCCTCAGTTTTCAAGGGTTCTAGGTTTTGTACAAGATTCCCTGTAAACCTATAGGATCCCCTAAAAACCTACAGGCTGATCCTGTAGGAATTACAACCGCTTTGGAATCCTAAAGGAAGTAACTCTGGAGCAAGGAAATGACCTGCCCATGTTAGAAAATAAATTCCTACATCACCATCTCATTACCATACCTCTCTCCACCTTTATCCCCTGCATACATCATAAAAAAAAAGAGATCAGTTTTCAAAAAAATTACATTTTTCAAGAAAAAAGCATAGAGAAAAAAGATGGGATAGAGAGAAAGGGGATAGCACCTGAAGGTTATTTTTCATCATTCACACACCTAGACCTCCTCTCTATCCATGCTCATCATCCTCAGGCCCCAACAATAGAATATGATTAAATTTTTTAAGGGAGAAGTAGCTATAGGACATCTTGTAGCAGCCTATCCCACAAAACAGAAATCATGGGTTGCAGCAAGTTTTAGGCATGAAGATCCAAAGGTAGAAGAAGATCCTCCAGAGAAGTAGTAGCATCATCATCATCAACACCAGGTACTTGAACACCAAGGAAAATCATCAAAGGACAAAAAAAAAGAAGGAGAAGTCACATGCAACCAACACACAACAAAAACCTCATTTCTTCAACAAACTGCAGCAAGGTATTGTTTCCATAGGTAAGTATCTCGCTTCCACTCTCTCATTTGCATAATGTAATCAAAATATGTAAAAATTGTGAACGAGTTGGTTTATAAGTGAAAGGTGGCCAGTTAACTTGGCTACCTTCATTCAATCAATGAGGATAAAACAGTTAGTCCTCACACACGTGGCAGCAGTCAAGTCAAAGAAAAGGAGGATGAGGTCGAAAGCAGCTAAGACTACATATGCCCAAAGTGGGTGTTGATTATGAGGTGAGGGGAAAGATAATGTGTTAGTGGGACCAATGGTCCAAAAATAGATATTCGTACCTCGGCCTCCAGCACACCACCTCACTCAAATCGACCATAAGAGGAAATAAACGTTGATCCCCATGCATATATGCATTCAAATTCTTGATGCTCACACTATCAAAGTCTCTCTCAATCCTCAAGCAACCTACAGGAGAGGAAAACTTCATTTTTTCCTGCGCAAGACCGCCTACATGATCCTACAGAAAATCCTACAGGATCCCACAGGAATCCTATAGGATATAGTCTGGCAGTCTACAGGATTGGTAATGACAAATTTTAGAGGAGGAAACACAGGGGTTGGCTACATCAAACATTGTAAGGAGATAGGCTCTACATTTCCTCCTATTTTTCCAAGTGAAAGGAACAAGAATATTCTAGTTTGTTGAAATTGATTGCAGTATAGGGGAATTGTATCCATAGAAATTTCAGTTCAATTTCCTCCTTCATTAAAGTTTTGTATCAGATATCTCTGCTTCTCCACTCATCAGAAAAAATGACAGAGGGGGTTTAATAGAAGGGATCCCATCAACACTGTGAGGATTCACTAACACCCTCCTGTGCTAGAAATATCCACATGGCATAATTGGATGGGGTACTTTGAGAAATTGAGGGGGTATGATGATGAAGTGGCCATATATTTCACTCTCTCCCTCATTCCATTAACCAGGACCCATGCCACGGGAAATAATCAAACTGCAACGAAGAATTTCCTTTTAGAGGGAGAGGATGCCATGGAAGACAAAAATGGAGTGAGGAGAGCAAGCCTACCATACCCCTGGAATGAAATAAGCTACCACCTTATAAAATACATATCATGTGAAGGTAGGTATATTGTGGTATATGGATACCACTTTATGATTCTTGAAGAATTGAGGTTTGGAGTATATACATCACCTCACCACAAACTCAACATACCCTACTTCCTTCTGCAACCACTAATAGATATGAGCATGAAGGTGCAGGAAGGAAACTACCAACAGCTAGCCCATCATGGGTTATTTAGAATCATCATAGAAGATTCCCTCCAAAAATTTAGAATTCCTATCACATGGGAAATTTTCAGAGACATGCAGACAGAGGAGGATATAAAAGCCCACACATATGACAAAAGCCCTACTGCCAGTGAAAGGGATAAAGAGGAAATGGAAATAGATGAAGAAGAAGTAGAGAGGGATGAAGAAGAAATAGATGAGGAAGAAGGGGTAGAGAAAGAGAAGGAAAGTGGTGAAGAAACAGAGGAAGATGCGAAGGAGGAAACTGATGAACAAGGTGAGGATATAGAGGGAGAAGAAGAGGAGAAAAACAAGTATGAAAAGGGGAATGGAAAAGAGGAGGCAGAAGACAAGGAGGAGTCACTCAAGGTGTCTTCAGAACCCATTGAGAAAAAGGAAACAACTTCCCTCACTGCCCTTAGCACTCCTAACAAACAAAAAGGTAAAAGACAGAGGCAAACCCCATTATACTTTAGAACAAGAAAAATTACAAGGATAAGGCAGGGAAAACCTCAAACTCCCACCAAGGTTCCCATTGTTATTGAAGAATCACCTAAACAGTAGGAGAAGATGGATCCTCTTATAAAAACTCAAGGAGAAGGATCCTCAGGACAAACCTCCCCTAAGTCTCCTATCACTTATGTGAGAAGGCCTGTGACTAGATCTGCCTCATCCATGGGAAAAGACATCCTACAGGATACACAATAGGACCTACAGGAAGCAGAGGAATCCTACAGGAAACTCTGCTAAACCTATAGAAAACTCAAAAATTAGATAAGGAAGGGAGTATGCAGTAAGAAAAAAGGAAGGAGGACCCAGAGCCAAGGGAACCTAGTCCTCAACCTAACCTTGACTCCTACTACAGATTCATTGAAGGAGGTAGGGTCATTCCACAAAAATTCCCCATCCCATTATTCTTTGAGCTTGAGAAAGAAAGAGCCAAAAAAATAGATGGATGCAGATGCCAAGTCCAAGGGAGTGGAGGACATAGGTCACATGGAGGAAAAGCTCAAAGAGATGGGTAGAGAACTAAGAAGCCTGAGGGACAGAGAGGCCAGCATGAAAGCTTAGTTGGAGGCATAAAATGCATGGTTGAAAGGACAACTGAAAGAAAGAGAGAATCAATTGGCATCCATGGCCAGTCTATCTTTAGAGGCAATCTAGTGTAGGATGCCAGCTAAGTCCTATGCATTATACCTTAAGGAATAGTGGTTGCAGTTCCAAATCAAGACCCTAACACAGAGAGGCACTATTCCATTCCAGGATTATAGATAGTTCATTGATCTTTGTGATCAAAGCACATTGGAGGATAGGGCTAAGATGTCTGAGTTCTACTTGCATAACATGGCCTTGACAGATCTGAATGTATGGGACCCTAATGCAAAGCTAAGGGATTTATAGTTGATGGCTTTGGCATCATGGATGAACCATGAGGAAGCAAGGGCTGCATAAATGAAGAAGATATTGGCAAGGGAACAAACAAAGCCTCTCATGATAAGAGTTGAGCAGTCAAATCCAATGGCTGTCATCAGCACACATAATTTAATTGCAAATGATCCTCAACTTGCACCCAGGTATCTTGCAGCCCAAGATCAAGTAATTACTCATTTTGAGGAAATATATTCAGGCTGTTAGGAGATGAAAACATGCAAGCTTGACAAAGGAGATGGAATACTTTGCCATACATTTTGAAAATCAAAGGGTACCATTCTCCTCAAAGAATGAGAGAAGCACTGAACAGGACACCCATGTACAAGCAAACCATCCAAAGGCTCAAAGTCAATTGGATTGGCTTAGGACTCAGTCCACCACTGCTCTTGGGGATGTTAGAAGGAAGGAAGGAAGATGAAGAAAGAAATCTGTGGGAGGAGATAGAAAGGAAGGTAATATTCTATGCACAAGAAGTAGAAACCACAACAGAAGTATGGGATGTCAGGGAGGTCACTAGAGCTATGAAAGACAATAATATTGATTGAGTTGCTCAGAGGATGAGCAACACTTTCAGTAGGGGGTGATGATGACCCCAATCATTGGGTAACTATATGGACCAATTCACCTCCTAGCTTAGTCAAATCAACTCTTTTTACAATTTATTATATGTTTTGATTATATTTTGTTTAATGAGATGAGTCAAAGTGAGGTATTATGCCTAGTGGACTAGTGTGCATTGAATGTTGGTTTGTGAGAGAAAATTATGGAATTTTGGCAAGATTAAGGGTTGAAACTCAAATGGGACAAGGAAGAGAGATTTTAGGAGGTAAATCCTCCTCATTTACTCCTCCCTCATTCGAATATTCCTCCATCAATCACACCAGCTCGGAGTACAAGCAGCCAAGTCATGAAGATCAAAAGGCAGCCGAGCAAGTGATAGTCAAAGAGTTAGTTCATCTCAAGTTTGGGAGCTGAGCCTCCCTAGATTTAAGGAAGTCGTTGGAGACTTCAGTTGTATAAATAAAGATGCCTAGAGCCTCATTAGGATTCGATTTTTTGTTGTAAAAACAATAGTTGTTTTTGAGCTCCAGACTTGTGGAAAACATTGCTATGTAATTTTCTGTTTTGATAATGAGAATGAGCTTTTTCTTGATCCAACACTAAGTTAACTTAGAGGGATCCAGCCCAATGACTACATGACAGCAGCACAATCTTAGCACTCTAGGCAGCTGCAAGGGCGCATGGGACTATAAACTACACTACTCGGTTTGTAGAGCTACGTGACAGGGGGGCTGCATGAAAAGGGGTGGTATCACAATACCAAAAGAGGTGCAAAGGGAGTTGCACTATAGGGAGAGAGATCGCAAAACATAGCCAAAAAATGACCATTACAGCCAGTGTTCATGATTTGAATGCGAGGAGACGGTTAAGAGGGGGCGGCATTTAAGGCTGAATTTAGGAGTGAAATCTTTGGAGATCTGCCGCCAAATCAACATTTATGGGCGGATTTTGGGGCGAACGGTTGAATTTGAATTCAAATTTTCCTATAAATTATGCTTGGCCGTCCAACGGAAAACACTTTTCATCCTTAGAATTATGTGTTGTGTAGTCTATTGCACATGAATTGTGAGTTCTTTGAGGATTTGATCACAAGCCCTGTGTTTGATAAATTTCCTGAATCAGATAGAAAACTCATTCATGATATCATGTTAGGACCAAGTCCCAGAGAAACTATAAGCACTGGAGGAACTATTGCCTTTGAGGGAGCTTCTCCAAGGGTTGTGAGCATGGAATCTCCAGCTACTGTGCCTACGGCGCCAATATCACCTAGGCTGAAACCTACACTGGTGAGAGAAGTCCCCAAACCCAGGAAATATAAGCATAAGAAGCCAATGTTAGTGTGTGAGTCACAAAGGAAGAATGCTGCTACCCAGGCCCAAAAGAAAGAAAAACAACTGGTAAAGGATAAGGGGAAAGTGGTGGATTTGAAGGCTGAAGAGGGCATGAAGGATATACACACCAAGGGGTGGATCCTACCTATATGTTGCCATATTATATCCCTCTTCACAAGGGAAAAGTGAAGATGACGAAGGATCCAGACGCAAAGAAATTTCTGATCCATACACCCCTCTTACCAGAGAGCATCACATTTGAAGGTCCACGCTTGGCGCAAGTTCCCCATTTAAAGATGAAGGATTGGGATTTGGTGGAACACGATAGGTTCTCCCACCTTGCCATGAAGAACTACATGAAGAGGGTATTTTATAAGGAATTAGGTATCACCACGTTGGAGCCTATGGAGTGGATTCTTAGAGTGAATCAGTTAGGGTTGCTGAACTTGTTGTGGGTGCCCCACTACCACCACTCCAACATCAACCTCGTTGTTATCAAGCAATTTATGACCTTGGTGCATGATGGATGTCTGTGGTTGAGCGTACCAATCCCAATCATTGATATGTTGATCCATCGGATCATGCTATAGCCACACTCAAGCTTAAATCTAGCCAAAGATTTTGGTGGAAATATGAGTGAGCGCGACTTCACAGAGAAGGTGAAGGAAAAATTCAAGCTAGTGAAGAAGCTGTGTAGGTACTCTATCACATCTATCACCGAGCCCACGGTGAAAATTTCTATGCAAATCCTCGCCAACAAAGTCATGAGAAAATATCATGCGGATGAGGTTCCAGTGCCAGTGATTTTGCTAGTTGCACAGTGCACAGAGGGCATGCAGTTCAATTGGTCATGCTACCTTTGTAGTGAGTTCCTTGTGAACTATCGTGAGGCTTAGGATGAGAGAAAAACATTCCACTACATGTGGTTTTTTCTCTCCATCATGCTCATAGCTTGGGAACTTTCGAAGGATAGTCACTTTCCTCCTGTGGACAAGAGATTGCTAGAGGTAGCACAATTTGCATCCCTTTGGGCCACAAAAGATGTCACGCAGGTCACAGAGACCAAAGTTTTCTGGGTGTTGATGGAGATGATCTTGCGCATGGCCACCAACTAGAAGCCACGGTTGTCACCAACTATGTTTGACCAAGTCTCTGAGTACACAGAGTTTAAAGCTGACTTCCACCATGTATATATCAGGGCGTGGAAGGATCCACAACAGAAATGGTTTGCCCTACCTTACTTGGCCACGAATGACACCATTGAGGAAACTATCAAGCGCTCGCCGATAGATTGGGATTCTCCATATGGTCGCGCCGCAGGCACCAGCAAGTCCGCAAAGAAGAAAAAGAAGGAAGCAGCGAAGCAAGTGGTCTAGCAGTTGGTTGAGAAGTGAAGGAAAGAGGCTGAGGAGAAGGCTTAGCTAGAAAAGGAGCGCGCTATAAAGCAACAAGCCAAAAAAGAAGAGCGCAACTCTGAACGAAGTGGTAAGTCTCCCTCGCCCCAGACAGAGGGGTAAGAACAGTCAAAACAAGGTGGTGGTGGTCAGGAGGAATAAAGCACTCCCTTCCGGATAAAGAGATTCAAGGATTAGTAAAAGGAGGGGATGTGAAAGAAGTCAAAGGCCATAAATCCATCACTGGATCTGATCACTCTAATAGAAGGTGACCTTGACAAGATTGGAGATAAGGTGTGTGATACCACAGTGGAACTGATTCAACAGTTCGAAGAACAACAACAATAGGTGCTAAGTACCATTTACAAGGATTTGTGCAAGCTCTATATCCAGGTTAGTAGGATCCAGGTGAGCGTAGGGCAGGTAAGTGCTCCACAGATAAGCTTGGCACTTGGGACTAGTCAGGTAACAGAGATGGTCAGATCACTGGATCTCTGGGGCAGTCGTACTATCAAATAGATTATTGAGCATGGAGGTGGCCGATGACAAGGTCATTGTAAGTTATCTAAAGAACATTGGCCACAACCTGGCCACACTCCCCAATGAGTATCTTCACACGCTACAAGCAGGTGTGACAACATAGTTCAGAGCACGAGAGCAGTGCATGCTTAGTCTAATCAGTGAATATCACATAAACAATGAGCAGATGTTCACTGAAAAGACAAAGGTGTTAAAGGAAAAAGAAACCATCTAGGCACAGAGCACCCATATAGCGGCCATGGTGCCAGAAGCATGCAGAACAGTGCCAGAATTACATATCCCTAAGGAAGCACTGTTGGAATCCAAGATAAGAAAACTTGTTGCAAGTGTATGTGATGCCATGGTAGAGGTGGCCAGAGTTCAGTTCAAGATGAATATGAAGATAACAGAACTAGAGTTGAAGTCACAGCCTTCCACCCCACCAGAGGTAAGGGAACAACACAAAGCTTCTCTTAAGGATGGATTTGCTACGGTGGATGCCACGATGGTGGACTGCACTGCTTTGTTCGAACAAGCTATGGAAGTAGTGAAAACCCTGCAAGAACATCCCACCTTATAGGTATTAAATACAGAGGTCCACAAGCTACAACAACAATACAACGAAGTAAGGGCGATGGCACGCACCATTGCTACAACACAACACCTTGCCAAGCTACAAGAGGCTAAGCAGCTACTTACACAGGTGGAAGCAGCGTAGAAGAAAGAGGCAGTCCTTAAGGCCAGATTGGGCCCTAGTTGGATGAGGCTTACATAGTCTCCACCAATATTCAGGAAAAATTAGCAGACTTGCAGAGTACACAACATAAGATTAAGTAGGACCAACCACAAAGAAGCTGGTAGAACATATCAAGAAGGAAACCACGCAGAGCGCGACTAAAGTAGAGGTTGCACAAGTGGAGCTGGGAGATCCTCGCAGTAAGATCTCTATGCCAGCCGAGTGACTTGAGGGCGAATCAAGATCTTTGTGTTGGGGGCCTGTTGGGATGGGGTCCCTTGGGTCAATTTTGGGCAAAAGCCCATGTTTTGTTGTATAAAGATGTAAAGTCTCCACAAATTGTGGTCGCATAACACATAGATAATTAAAGAGTCAAAAGTGGTTTTAACCTTCTTTTATGTAACTTGAGTTAGCTTTGTATAAATAGGTGTGCCTTAGAGAGTCTAAGACAGAGGGAGGAAGTAATGAACTTGGTCTATGGGAGAAGTCTAGAGAGTTAGTGCAAGAGAGTAAGAAAGAAGGCTCTACAGCTGTGTGCGCAGAGGCCTAGAGTAGAGTTTGCAACTGAGTGCATAGACCCCTTTAGTTGAGTGCGTAGATAAGTCTTAAGTCTGTAAGCATTAATTGAGTATCAATAAAGAAGATTATAGCAGAAATTCCTGTGTTTACCTCTTTACTTCTGTTAGTTATGAATGCATTTTATGTTGTGATGAATAATGGGTTATGATATAATGATGTATTGATGCACGTAAGTAGCTAATTATCATTTTCAGGGTCCGCAAAAGTGAGTCATAGATCTTCGCGGAGGTCTAGAGGTTGATTAAAGGGAGTTCCATCGATAAGCCATAAGGGCCTATCGATATAAACAAAGGCAGATTTAGGGCATAAAACAACATCACGCTGATATCTGGGTGCAGAAACTTGGTTCTAGCATCCCCCCATACTGCTTCAGGTGAGACTTCAGTCCGCGATCCATGGATTGATTCCGAAAGGGCCAGTAGTGTAAGGATTTGTTTGGCACACTTAACTCTGAACCTGGGTCAGGACCCACAAAGCCAACACTAGGGTTCGTTCTTGGTGTATATCCTCCTCTTTTGATGTTTCTTGTTCCTTTTCTTCCTCCTCTACACAATCTATGTAAAATAATTTTTTCTTACCACACTTATGATCTTTAGTGTATTTTCTATCACAACTGTAACAAAGCCCTTTTTCTCTTTTTTCCTCCAATTTTAGTGGTGTCAACCTTGCAGGTTGTGGAGGAACACTTCCATATTTATAGTTGTGAGTGGTAGACTTCCTTGTTGCCATAATTTTTCTTTCAAATTTTCTTGCCACCCTAAATGCATTCTCTAATGGATCAAGTTCCCAAAGGCGAACCTCATGTTCGATGTTATCCTTTAAATTACCTACGAAGACATCAATATTATTCTCCTCTAGAATATCGGTTACCTTGATATTCAATTTTCGGAAGTCCTCAATGTGCTTCACCATTGAATCCTTTTGTTGAGATTTATCAATTAGCTAAAGAAGGTGTTTTTCTTTGTATCCTCATAATGTGTTATCATTTCCTCCGTAAAAATTGATCAAATGATAAGTGGTTTACAAGAAAAAATCTTTTTGGCCTCAAATATGCCCATGTTTTCATCATACAATACCACCATTCATAATCTATATTCATGTACTTTTAACCCATTTCATACCATAATTCTATCACTTGTCACCAATTCACGTCTTGCACCCCATGGTTGATTATCATTAGTTTTCTCATATTTTCTATGGTTAAAGATGATTTTTCCATGATCTACTAATGAATATTTTTCTAAGTTAATTTTTCACAGGGTTCCATTGCCGAAATTCTTCACAAGTTAGTTGAACTAGTTGGTACAAGTAGAATACGAGAATATCCATTTTGGGGTTTCAAAATTTCGGCATGCTTTCGAGGAAAACCGAGGGAGGTTATAATTTTTTAGTACCTCGATTTACATGCATCTGGAGGTGAATATGGAAAATATGACAAAATGGGTTTGTTAACCATATAACCAATTACCTATATCCAAAATCGTTTCTCTAGATTTGAATTTATCTAAAAGTTATAAACGGGTCTTGGAGGCCATTTTATAAAAAATGACTATTTTCCCAGAGTTCTACAATCTTGCAAAAAGAGCCCAAAGTTGGTTGTCTGGTTCTTTTTGAAAGATTCTAGAACTCTGGAAAAATAGTCATTTTTTTATAAAACGACCTCCAAGACCCGCTTATAAATTTTAGATAAATTTGAATCTAAATAAATGGTTTTGGATATAGATAATTGGTTATATGGTTCTCTGTCTCTCCATACCCAGAAGAGGATTTTGAAATATCCCTTGATTCCTCTTGCCTATCTACTAAGGAGATTGAGAAATCATGTACCAAATCCAATGAGGAGCATCCTTCTGAACCCGAGATTGAGGAACTTTCACCATGTCCATCAGCGAGCCTTGTATGCATTCCAGAGACCAATTATCCAAATTTTCCTGACATGACCGAGGATGACTTTTGGAGTGGTCCAAATGAAGAAATGGGCCAATACCACCAAGATTACATTGAGCATTGGTTCCAGATCACAATCCAGCCAAAGTACCGCTCTCATCTTCAAATACTCTTTGTATCACGTCTTTCAAAGCTGTTGATTTCTCACGCTCTTGTACATTCTAAATCTTATATGTTATATCTAAGCATGAATATATCCTTGTACCTAATCTGCACATGGCTTGATTGGAATTTCTCTTTCACTTGAAGGAGGATGCCTTTTCTTTAGTATAGTAGGAAATTTAGTATTGTAATAAATAAATGAAAATATTAAAGAGAAAAATAAGTCCTTTTGTGAAAACCAGCTTGTCCAGCACAACTGGACAGGGAGTTTTCTTGAAAACTAGGTAACTGGCAGGTAAAGTTCCCAATAAAGTTTGTAAATTTGTATGATTTCTTCAAATCATGTATCTTTCAAGTCATTATGTTTTTACTCGAGTTGGTTGATGTGGGATTCCTTAAGGCCTACTTGTTCACAAGCCTTATCCCATCGACATCAACATATTATCTCGGATTAGGGTTAGGGTTAGATAAGGTACTTGGGAGCCTGCATGCCTTAATGGAATGTATCCTTATCATCTACTAAAGAAATTCATAAATGTTTCTTAGTGTATGAATTTTGCAATCCATTCGAATTCGACAAATCTATTCATGCCTAGTAGCGTGTACCTAGTGGCTTGATTCCCATTAACATCAAAGATGGGATATCTCGCATTGGTTAACGACTTTCTCAATGGTCGGTAATCCAATGATTCTTGCTTATGTTCGACATCGAAACCATTTATTCACATATGCAAGATTTCACATGGGTGTGTAGCAGTTGAAGACTATATGGTTTTGTGATCTCAACACAAATTTGCAGCAGTTTGGATTTTTGTATCAACATCTCCATTGTCATTTGCAGTAGTAGTCACCTTTCCTCTATTGTTTGGGGACATACAACTCCTCAGGCATGGGGGAAAAGGGGACCTTCAGTTCATCCTTCATCTCTTCAGTTCATCCTTCAACTCTTTAGCTCATCCTTCAACCTTCTTCAGTAGGTCAGATCAGCAGTCACATCAGCTCGAACCATTCCATCCTCTACTTTAGCCTGTAGCTATCATCATGGTAAAGGTATAACATGAGGTAAAGTTGGCTTAATATTATTTAATTCATTAGAGATTTAAGAAACCTTTGATTATTAACCATCACATATTTCGTATATTTTGTTTTCCATATACCCTCCATTTGCAAATTCCTCATTCATAATACAAGGCATGCTACTCTAATAAGGGCATAATCATGAAAAGAAAAGTATATTGGTTCATGTAAAAAGAAAAGTATATTGGTTCATGTAAAAAAAAAAAGCAATAACTATAGCGCCTTTCCTTCCTACATTCACACATATTTTCAGTTGAATGTATCCAATAGAGGATTAAGTCATTGCTACCTTTCATAAAGGAACCATCAATAAGCATTGGTACAAGTAGAGTATGGGAATATCCAATTTGGGGTTTTGACATTTCGGCACGCTTCCAGGAAAAACGAGGGAGGTTATTTTCCAAAATAATGTTTTAATACCTTTCCATGTGTTGGATTTCAACTAGGTCGCACATGTGGGTCCCTAGGAGCTAATCAACAAATCTGCTCAAAATGTGCACAGTTTCCAAACTGCCAAGTTTGACCTCGATTTGCATGCAAATAGAGGTGAATCAGGAAAATATGAGAAAATTTCTTTGTTAAAAATATAATGAATTATCTATATCCAAAATAGTTTCTCTAGATTTGAATTTATCTAAAATTTATAAGCGGGTCTTGGATGCAGTTTTAGAAAAAATGATTGTTTTTCCAGAGCGCTAGAATCTTGCTTAAAAGAGCCAGATATCCAAATTTGGGCATGATTCCCCAGGAGATGGATTTGAATGGGACAAATCCAAGAGGTATTTGTTTTACAATATAACAAGTTAGGTTCCCTCCAAA
Organism: Pinus tabuliformis; assembly: GCA_031772625.1. Lineage (NCBI taxonomy): Eukaryota > Viridiplantae > Streptophyta > Pinopsida > Pinales > Pinaceae > Pinus > Pinus tabuliformis. The sequence goes on along the minus strand of CM062818.1, from coordinate 1,281,908,155 downwards.
CATTTTTCCAAAATTCACCATGGTTAGGAAGATATGCCACTATCTTTGAGGTCAGTTTGTTAAAATTGTTCAACTTTTCATAATTGAGGAAAATGACTAATTCGCCTTGTAAGTATTATAAATGGATTAGCCATGGTTTGTATTGTAAGCTTTTGGGGAGGTTTTTAAAAGGAAGAGAAGAAGGTAAGGAATAAAGGATGGATTGAAGCTCTTTTGTAATAATAATTGAATCTTTATTGAATTTTGCGTCATCTCTAAATTCTTTGTAAGTATTATGACTGTGTTTTGAATTTAATTTTTATTGAGTTAGTTTAGGCTTACTCCAGGAGTGGAAAGGGCCCACCACAATTGGTAATGTCCTTTAGCTTATCTAGATTATAGGATTTACATTCAAAGTGTGAATTTCATCGAGAAATTTGTTGTGTGAAATCTAGCATCATTTTGTACTTAAAACTCTGTCTTGTAGATTTGAAATAAAAAATTCTAGAATTCATTCAATTAGAAGCTTTCTTTTTTCTCATAACATATTCATTTCTTTGTAAGAACAAGTACGAGCGTGAATTCGATTTCACAAGTAGAGATATCAGTTTAATGAAGATTGATTTGGCCTTCATTTACTTTTGAGTTTCGATTATGAGTTTCCTGATTATGAAGAGTGAGTTTTCTCTTGAATGATTTATTTCATTTAGATTAGGAGTCTTGAATTGAAGGTTTTTCATATATTAAATTGCAATGAGTTTCTTTTAATAATATCTTTCAAGTTAGAATTTCTATCATAGGTGTTCTTTTCGAGAAAGTGTATGGTGTTTTCTTTTAAGAATTTTTTTTGTAGCAGTAATTGGTGTTCTTTTATAGCAACAAAATAATAAATTGATTTTGTACTCTAATTTAGGTTAGATGCTCTGATCCTGCGTTACTTGAAATTGCGCCTCGAAGCTTACGAGTCCCAGATTGCTAATTTATTGTTGGAATTATTACACATATAGTTTCCCTAACAAACACATCACTACCATACAAACTGGTTGGGTTCTAAATATAAAGATGCAATGTATACCTTTTGTGCGTGTTTCACATCATGGAGATCAAAATATTGCTCCAACTGTAGTATCCATGTTATTGGATCCTTACCATCAATATTCCTCATATCGATCTTTGGAATGTGGTGGGTTTTAAAACCAAAATTGGAGTCTCTAAAATAAGAATTCATATTCATTTTGTTCTCATCATGATTTTCATGGATTACCTTGTCACCACGGGAAGCCTTTCTTGCAACAACTTTGTCAACCCTTCCATATTGAAATTCATCATTGCTTCCATGTCTACTTTTAAACCATCCTTGAAAAATTTTATTTCTGTTTTTTAGCCATCCATGTCCCATTTTATTTCATCTTTGGTTGCTCTTTGTGAGAGCCAAACTTGTTGCACTTGGTCCCGTAATTTTGATATATCATGTTGCAATTCTTCCTCTTCATGCATCACAGTAGAGCTTTCTGAGGTCTTAATGGGTGTAGAATTCTTTTGTTTGGGAGGAATTTTAGAACCAAATACTAATATCTATGCTTCAATATGCCCCTCGAATCACTTCAACTGATTTTTCAAACAAAATTTATTCAATTTAAAAAAAACAATACACACATTTTTCTTGCTTTTAGGAGCTCGACCTTGAAACAATTATAAATATGTAATTTTGACTCTCCAAGGTCTAATTTTTTTTATTTTTCTTATGGTAGCCTTCCGAGTCTTCTTTCCAATTCCACAAGTCATACTAAGATTAAATTCTTCAAGCTAAAGATATTCCCAATATCCCACAATGACTTGGTTATGGACTGGTTCAGTAGAGCGAACATGTACGAAATTCCACATGTCATTGTTTCAACCTTCAACATTGAAAATGATACACAAAATACTACTGTCTGTGTAATTTCAATTACTTTTTATGAATTCAAATTTGAATTTCTATCAAGTTCGAATTGCTCTTTTTTGTCACCAGCCATTCACGAAGATAGTGCCAAGTAGATTCCTTAGTTTTGAATGTCCTATATTTTAGTTCTATTTGTGTAAGACAGTTTGAGATATTTGTAAAAAATCTTGATATTTTTTCAAGATATTTTAGTTTAGAATTTGTATAGATACTTCATATTTTGAAGTAATAGATGTTGATTGTTGAATATAATTTCCTCTACAAATTGTAATTTTCAAGTTGCTGGAAGCATCAATAATACAAGGACATTCTTCAAAAGATTCATGCGGTGTACGAATTGGTGATGTTTTCTTCTGTTGATGTGTTTAATCATTGTCCTCTTTTCTCTGTCATTTCTAAAAATCTTAATTACATAATAGACACTGTGACAAATATGATATGTTATACATAACACCCTATTCTGGCTGTTAGTAATTTATATGTTTTCTACTGAAGTCACATTAGGGAATCTTACATTTCTTCTTTTTCATAATCCATTTAAAATTCCGAAAGATCCAACTAGTGCAACCTAGCTTGCCCTGTGAAATTCCTTTAGAATTTGATGCAGATCCAGTTAATCTTTAGACTCCATAGCCCAATGGAATTATAACAATTTAATCAACCAATAAATCCAATAAAAAACAATCAGTACAGTAATAACTAGCCTAAAATTCACATAAAACATAGCTAAGTTTTACAAAGAGATCCCTCTTTGACGCTGGCAGGGCTAAATCCCAGCTTCCAAAGTGGTTTTGATGTTGTCCTATGTGTTTACTCCCTCAACCTCAAAAATACAAAACAACAACAATAGGGACCTAACATCGAAAGAGGTGGAAATAAAAGCACTAAAGAAAATATTAAAGTGCCTAATCTTAAGAATTTACAAACTCCTAAGTTAGTTTAGGTGGAAAGGGAAACATAATTTCTTTTGTCAATTATAATATAAATAAATAAGGAAATTCAACAACTCCAAGAGAAAATTCAAAAGTTAACACAAGTGGCCTAAGATAAATATATCTTGTACCATACTCTTCTTCTATTAAGTAAGTTGGAGTTCCTATTGATGCTTTTGATGAACTAGCCAAACCATTGTTAAGTATGAATTTAATAGAAGTTAAACTAGATAAATATAAAAAAAAAAAATCAAGTAAACTTTGATGAGATCATGGTTTTAAGGAAGAAAATACAACAAAAATAATGCTTGTGGAAAATTGTAGAAGAGCAGAGAGAATTTTTAGGCATAAATAAACAAACCACTAGTTCATTCAACAAGAAGATTGCATATTAATGAAGCAAAGAAGTTAATATCAAACAACATAGTGCATGCGATTACTCAGATGTAGAATTCAATCAGATTAATAAGAGATGAAAAGGTCATGATTTGAAAAACTGAGGATGCCATCAGACAAATCTGAGGGGAAATAGGTGATATGCCCCAAATGGCCACTAAGATTGTGAAATTTCTGAACACAAGGACTTGGGAGGAGCTAAAAGAAATAGGTGTGAATAACTAGACTTAGTAAGTAATAAAAATAATTAAAGTATTAAGTAAGATTTCCTTAGTAAATCAAGCTCAAGAATATTGTAGATCAATGTGGAAGAATATTAATATGTTCATAAATAAGTTTGATAAATTAGTGTAATTAAGTTTCCATCATGTTGGGATCAACATGATGATTTCATGTCTAAAGAAGTTTTTCTGGAAGTTATATACAAATACAAGTGTAAAGTGGATAAGGTGATAGGCTTCGGCAAGGTTTGAAGCGGTGAAATGATATTTGAAAGGCTACACAAAGAATTCCATTTATGGTGGAAGTTGAAGAATTTATTTATGATAAAATTGAATTATCAAAAGTTCACATAACTAGATGCAACTTTTAGAAAAATGGCTAGGTTCAATACCCAATAATAAACTAGTGGAAACACTTAGCAAAATTTGAAGTTTAGTCTCCAGGAAAATATGATTTAGATCTACATGACATATTTGAACCATCAATGCTTTTAATTTTGTAATTTTGCTCAAATTAATGATTTATAGATGTTATTTTGATATTTTAGTTACATTTAGTTTGATAGATGCCCAGACTAACTATAGTAGTTGTAATATTATTTTGTATAAAAATCAGAAATGAACCCGAGGAAGGGGTTCACAGGTCTTGAATTTTGGCATATCGTACTGGGATGCACTGGAACAATTTTGAAGAACATCGAGAAATATTCAAGTTTCTAGATCATTTGCATTATGTTTTCATGCATGTGTTACGTCTTTCAAAATTATTTTTCTTCAAATGTGTGTTCTTAGGAGTCTAAAGAAAACATAACATCCAAAATAATGTACAAGCTGTCTTTGAAATAAATTCTGCACAATTTATAATAAATCTACAGATTTGTATAAAATGTGTTTCAAATGCACCGGTAGTTTTATGTAGATTCAAGTGGTAAAGTTTCAGGTGTTTGGGGAACATATCCATCATCTCTTAAATTTCTTAAGCATTCAAAAGGATTATTCTTAGATTTAATTTATTGGATACTTAACTACCCAAGTAATTAGCTCTCCTCTTATACCTTTTTCCATCTTTAAAAGTTTTTTTTCTACAAAGTCAAAAATTGGCTTGTTTAATTTGAAAAAGGAAGTTTTATGAGGTCAGGTCATACTACCACTATACTTCAAAAAAAATACATTTTTACAAATTAATCTATTATTTTGATGCATATACATTTATTCCCTAGCCATGAATTGCCTCTTAAAGAAAGTAGGATAACATCATTCAGTTGGCGAACTCCACTCGAAAGATAGCTACATGCAGGAAGAATGTAATACCAAACCATAATGTACTCTGACATTATTCGATCCTAAACATTAATCAGAAAAAAGGTTTGTAGAGAAAAGGAGGTTTCAATACCTAGCAATTTGTATGATAGAACTCTAAGTGGGGTTAGTCAAAGCCCTAAATTTTTTGAGGAAACACCAGAGTCAACTTTGAAAGCATTGTGGTTTCTTGAAAAAAGTATTCCTCTAGAAACACCAATTTTATTTGATAAATTTGAAGTTGTAAAATATTATTTATCATTTTTTTGAATTAAAGGATGAGATTGAAGTTCTAGCAGAAACTGTTTTTTTTTGCTAATTCATTTAAAGGGGAAGACATTGAATACGTAATTAGCCTTTAGAGACAAATATCCCAACAGTAATTCCATAGAAAATTAGTCCATAGAAAAAAATGGCTACACATAATGTAAATGATTTAGTCGCTGCACAATAACCTCTTAGATTGCCTTAAAATCCGCATGAGATACCTCATGGATATCTTAAGGACCTATCTAGGTGTAATGGAAAGGATGAAAATATTGTTAAAGAACACCTTGCAGTTTTCTTAAATTTTGTAGAGAATATGAATGTTGAGGAGGAAGATGTGTATATGATTTTTTTTTTACATTCTTTAGAAGGAGAAATGTGTACATAGTTCATAGAATTGGATGTTTGATCTATTACTTCATGTGTTTTATTAGCTAACATTTTTCTCAAACAATGGGGTGAGAAAAAATATCATTTATATCTAGAAAAAAATTAATTCTATCAAAAGGAAAAATGGTGAAGCAATTTTTGAATTCATTAAAAGGTTTAATAAAGTTTATAATAATATTACAAATGAAATAAAGCCTTCTCCTACAGTAGCCAAGGTTTCTTTTGCAACACCTTTTGATTATGATTTTGAGTTTATGCTTAGAGAAATGAGGTTTGGTTATTTAGCTAGAATATAGATCATTGCAGTTGAATTTGAGAAAATTTGGTTGCACTAGGGAAGTTGTGGGCAAAGGTGGAGCCTTATGAAAGAAAAAAGAAAAGAAAAGAATAAGATAACCTTTTGGTACCATAAAAGAATCACAGGAACAAAATCTTGCTGAAATTGCTCAAATGATAAGGAATCTATCAAATAAAATAGCTAGAATGGAATTCGAGAATAGAAACCCACCAAGACACAATCATGAGGGAGAAAAAAAAATACAAATAAATCTAGGAGACCTTTTCATCCACAGATTTTATAGAGAGAGAATAAATATATATTCTCAAGTGAAGTCTCCCTTGATGATCAATGATGATGGAGACCTAGAAGACACTGTAAATTTTATTGATGATCATTGTGAATAAATCTATAATGAAGAATAAAGTGAAGAAATCATGAATCTAGATGAAGAAGCCCATGTCCAACATATGAAAGATGTTGTGGATTATTTTTATAAACATTTTTATGATTTCATGGGATTTGATGTACATAGGAAACATGATCTAATATGTAAACAAAAAACCACCGAGGTCATTGGCAGCCAAGCCAGTAATAGTTGAAGACAAGTTAATCTCAAGTTGGCAGCCAAACCTCCCTAAATTTAAGGAATTTGTTGGTAGCTTCAGTTGTATAAATAAGAAAGCCTAGGGCCTCATTAGGATTAAACCTTTTTTATTGTAGTCAAGAGGCATTTTCGAGCTAAGACATTGTGACTGATAACTCTTATGTATTTTTTACATTTTGATAAAAATGGAAAGCATTCCCTCGATCCAACACTAAGTTGAATGAGAGGGTTGAAGCTCTTGGGTTAGGGCCCAACCCTAGTAGTAGTGGTTCCTCTTTCTATACATGTATGCTTAGTTTACATTCGTAGTTAGTTGCTGAAGTGATTTTAGTTTTGTTTAATATGCAAGTATTTGGATGATTACTTAGTTTTCTTCCATTTGTGGATAGATAGATCAATTGTATAATAGTGACAGTAAACACTTCAAAAGAACTTGTGGCAGTGGCTTTTGCCTCATCTCCCTTATGGGATCAGGTTTGAGGGTTCCATTCATACAACAAAAAAACAAATTTATTATTTGATCACTGCATAACCTAGGGTTTCTTGTTGCACAAATCAATGTTCCTAAATTTCTTAGAGGTACCTGCAATTGTCATTTTGGTCTCTTGAGTTTTCTATGGTTTAGAAGCACTTCCTTTCGTAAACTTAGCCATTATCTAGTAATAACTTTGTTTTTCCTAAATTCAACTCATCTTTTCCATATGTAAATGAAGTTGTGTATAAACGAAGAAAATAATGTCTATTGTTGTAGGAGTTTTTGATCTACAGGGAGATCTCATCTCGCTAGCCTCATCCAAGTCTTCTCCACCTACGCTTCCAAAGCCCACCAAACCCTAATCCGAATTTCTAGTTTGTAGCAAAGTGGACAATTCCCTTGAGCAAGTCCAACCATCTTGAAGCCTTGGATTGAGCCTTGGGTAGTGTGCACCTCCTATGTGCCTTAGTTCCCCATTAGACACCTTTCCCACACTTACTCCTACCTTTCCTACCTCCCTATAAGATTTCAGCCTGTTTCTTGTAGTAAAATAGGGCATCTTGTGGTAGAACTAGGACATCTTGGTGTACTACAGGAAACCCTGTAGTAGCTTATTTTAAGCTCGAATTGAACAGAAATTGTCATATGAGCTTAGGCTAGGCCTCCACTTTCCTTCCATACCTTTGACACCATACCAGACCTATTTCTCCATACCTGTCTCCCCTGTGAAAGAACAAATTGGTTATATTAGCATTTTCATTCATAAAACTGAAAATCAAAAAGGTTTTTTCTGCAATTTCTTATTAGCACATGCATGCAACAGTCATGGAAAATTTTAGGGGGCTAATTTTCCATGATTTTTCCAAAACAGGATTCACCAATTTCCATTTTTTCTAAAAATGATTCGCCGAAATTTTACAATATAAAATTATTTTACCTTAAAAATCACCAACATTATATACATAATATATATAAAATCAATATAAATTTGAATAGTTTTATAAATAAATCAATAAACATTTTATAGTTTTCATATTAGAGACTAGTGAGATTCGCCAATGTTTTTAAACTTCAACATAATTTTCCATCATTAAAATTTTCCCTAGCAACATTCACAATAGTTTTTAGATAAATTTCATGCTTATTTAGTCCAGATAACTAGATGTTATATGCAAGGTTAAGTTAGGTCTCTTGTGCAAGCAATCTGTGTAGATGCTTAGCTAGATGATTTCATGTCACTTTATAGCACCTTCTGATTCAACACTTTCATTTCCTAGAGTAGGGAACATTTCGTTTCTATATTAAGAATAATTTTCCCTTTGCCATTTCGTAGTCAGACTCCTTCTAGTTAACAGAAGACTGTTGTGAAAAAACCTAGTGGTCTATGGCCCCAGTTGAAAAGTGACAAGAGTAGGCCATTACATCTACTGTGTATACAACACTGTCACCTCCAAGTTTGTATGAACCCCGGGTTTATGAAGTAAAGTTAGTAGCCCTAAGAGTTGCAACATTCTTGCTGCAATACTAGAGCTCATCACTTTTTGGCTTCATTTCCGGGGAGGTTGCAATCTTTTCTTTCTTTCCAATTTTGTAAGTAGTTCCATTCAACAAATAGTTGCAATCGTTGCTTTCTTCCCATTCTGCAAGTAATTCTAAAAAAAATAAAAATAAAAAAAATCCTTTCATTCCTCATAGGAGTAGAGACAACCTAGGAAATTTTTGGCCAAAAATCCCCACCGCATCTAACAACCTACCTTCCTTCTTCTTCGATTTCTATGAGCTAGAGGACCCATTAGGCGAACATCCAGAGATCTTTGAGGAGCCTATTGGGGAAGAAGAAGAAGAAGAGACCATTCAGCCAACCTACACCATGGCTGAAAATAGAAATGGGATTGAAAAAAGAGAAGGAGCTGAAAAAACTGCTGAGGGTGCTTTTCCCATCATATAAACTAATGGGGATGCTAGGATGAAAAACATAATCCCCTCTGCCCTTCGTCGCTTCCATGGCTTAACCTCAAAGGACCCTTATACCTTTTTGCTTGAGTTTGCAGTCATATGCAGAACTTATGATTATACCTCTGATGACGAGAAGTTGAAATTATCTCCATCCACCCTCAAAGATGTAGCCTTGCGCTAGTTCATGGGTTTACCTGGGGACAACATCACCACCTGGGCTCAAATGCAACAAGCCTTCAACAATAAGTACAGGGATTATTGCAGGTCCAGAGATACCAAAGAGGAATTTTTTAGAATGAGCTTAGGACATGATGAGTCTTTGGAAGATTATAAAGAAAGGTTCCAACTCAGCTACAAAAGGGCTAGATGCACCCTCGATCTTGAATCACTTAAGCTAGTCCTTCTTAGAGGGATCGGGGAAGATCTCCTGCAAACCCTAAACATGTTGTTAGGAGGGGACATCTATCAATTACCCTATGATGATATCAAGATAGTTTTCAAAAATCATTCTAGGGAAGCTAGAAAGAAGGGTAGGGCTAGTCAAGCTTAGGCCCGTTCTTGCTCCTCCAACACATCCATAAAAAGTGAAATTGGGAACATGTTGGAAGACTTAAAGAGTGAAATTCCACATGCCCTTTCTTTGCAAATGGAAACCATGTAAATCAAGGGGAAGAAGAAGGAAGAAGAAATATCCTTAGCTGTCTTCTGCCCTAGATGCATGAGAAGACACCCTAGAAATGAATTTCCATTGAATCTTATAGATATATTCTCATTCTGTGAGGAGAACCACTCCATAGACAAGTGCCCTTCTCTGCCTGGATTGAAAGCTATGTATAAAGGAACTGAAGGGGTGACTAAAGAACTTTGCTATATCAACCAAAGAAGGCCTCAAGGACCTTGACCATACCAACAAGCCATGCAAGGGGTATCCTATTCATATTACAACCCTAACCAAAATTCATCCATTCCCCCTTGGTGCCCTCCTGCTCATTCTTCATGATCCACACCTTCTCCCTGGTCTTTTTCACCTCAATACCATTCCCAACCTACCAATCAATCATTTCAGCCATATACTCCTCCACAACCTCAGTGGAATGCACCATCCCAGGGGTGGAGGTCCCCATACAACCAATCTCCAACCTTACTGCCTCCACCTCCATATCAAACACAACTCCTTCACCCTACTCCACCTAAGAAACCTCAGATGTCTGTTCAACCAAATCCAAACCTAAACAGCAGACAGGCACAACAGGTCTATAGTGGAGAAACATCTTACCCTGCTTATGCTATGGAAATTCAATAAATCAATCTCAAGTCTCAAAGAGTGATTCCAAATAATCAACCCCCATCTCCACCCAATGAGCTTGAAGAGGAAAAGGAGGAGAGTGCTCCTCAGGCCAATCCACCTCCCTTTCCTGAGAGATTAATCCATCCTATCCAACACGCTCCAAAAGAGGCTGAACTTCTAGGTGAATTTAAAACTTGTGTGTTAAAATCTCACTCCTCCAAGCTATCAAGGATGTCCCCATCTACAATAAGATAATCAAGGAGAAATTCTTCAAACATTCTATAAGGTGAAAGAAAGATACCCCTACCATTAATGGCATTGGACAACTGTCCAACTACATGTTGGGGTGGTTGATTTTCCCGAAGTATCTAGATCTTGGAAGTCCTATGGTAGATGTGCACATCGATGGCATCATTTCCCCCCATACCTTGGTCGATCTTCGGGCTACCATTAATGTGATGACTAAGGATATTATGCGTAAACTGAATCTATGAGGATCATTAAGAAAGACCACACAATCTTGTAGCTTGTAGATAGGTCCATAGTAGCTCCTGAGGGAGTTGTTGAGGATGTGATGGTCTCCATTGATTCCGGGAATACCCTATTGGCTTCTTAGTTCTCCAACCTAAGATCAAGTTCAATGATTATCCTCTCATCCTTAGAAGGCCATGGTTAGCCACTGCCGATGCTTACATAAGGTGCAGGGTTGGGAATATCACCATTAAAAAAGGGAATTTGTCAAAACAATTGGTCTTGTACCCTCTTTCTCAACCATATTTGGAGCATGACTTACCTTTATGGTTAGAAGAGGAGGAGGAAGATGAAGTCTACTTTTCTCCAATCTGCACCCTAAATGCTACTATACGAGGGGGGAACTTGATAAAGATGACTTGATTGAGAAAATCCTCCAGAATCAACCCCCAACACCATGCCTCTTGAGGAGTTAGTAAAGAAAGTTGAAGATAACTCTTGGACTGATTTGTGCCTAGCTAGCTCAAGTCCTACTCATGTCAAGATGTTCAAAAATAACATTGAAAATCAACCCCTCTTTCTCTACACATCAGGAAGGGGAGTTCTATGACATGCTAAGAAAGCATCCGGATGCCTTTTCCTAGAGTTATAAGGAAATTAATGGAGTGCACCCTTCGGTGTGCACTCACCACATTTACATCAAGGAAGATTGCAAGCCTGTGTGCCAACCTTAGAGGAGAATGAACCCAACCCTCAAGGATATAGTTAAAGAAGAACTGCAGAAGTTGTTGGATGCAGGGTTAATTTACCCCATCTCAAATAGTGAGTGGGTGTCTCCTTTGGTTCTGGTTCCAAAGAAGAATGGGAAGTGGAGGATCTGTGTGGACTACAAAGAGCTAAATCAAGCCACAAAAAAGGACCATTCCCCTCTACCTTTCATTGACCAAGTATTAGATGGTCTGGCAAGAAAGAAGTTCTTCTCTTTCCTAGATGGATTTAGTGGTTACAATTAGTTCTAGATCACCCCAAAGGACAAAGATAAAACCACCTTCACTTGTCCTTGTGGTACCTTTTCTTATAGAGTCCTTGCTTTTGGATTATGAAATTCCCCTACCAATTTTCAGAGGGTAGTCATGAGCATATTTGCAGAGCTAGTCCATGACTTTGTAGAAATTTATATGGATGATTTCACCCCCCATGGGTGTGATTTCCTAGAGGCTCTCTCTAACTTGGGAAAAATATTAAAAAAATGCATTGAAATGAACTTATCCTGTAGTCCTGAGAAATGTGAGTTCTTGATGACTGTTGGGACTATTCTAGGTCACTCAATTTGCTAGGAAGGACTGCAAGTGGACCTAAATAAAATTTCTCTCATAAAGAGGGTCCCTACTCCTCAGAAGCATAGGGATGTCAGGAGTTTCTTGGGTTTAGCTAGATACTATAGGAGACTCATAAAAGATGTTATCAAAGTAGTCTCACCTTTGTTTGGACTATTGGCCCAAGGACTCTGAATTTTTGTGGTTAGAAAACTGCCAAGGGGCACTAGAAACCTTAAAGGATAAGTTTACTATTTCACCTATACTCCGAGGCCAAAATTAGGCCCTTCCTTTCCACATCCATGTTGATGCCTCTGGCAAAGCTATAAGAGCAGCTCTAGGCCAGATAGATGACAAGTTATCTTATGCCATTTACTTTATCAACAAAAATCCATCCAAGCCTGAATTGAACTATATTGTGACTGAAAAACAACTTCTAGTTGTTGTCCATTCCTTGAATAAATTTAGACATTACATCAATGGTTACTAGACCTTTGTACATACTAACCATGTTTCTATTAAATATTTGATGAACATGCCTGATCTGAATTCCAGAATTATTAGATGATTGCTTTTGTTACAAACGTTTGATCTAACTATCATTGATAAGCCTAGTAGAGAAAATGTAGATGCAAGTTTTTTGTCCAGACTGGCTTTGCTTGCAGGTGAGGAAGCAATGGTTGATGATTAGCTGCCAGATCAGAATTTATTTTTTATTTCAGTTCTCTCTTGATGGTTTGTTGACATAGGCAACTACTTAGTGGCTGCACAGTTCCCTCCAAATTTTTCGTCTAAGGCAAAAAGAAAAATTATAAGGAAAAGCATGCCATTCACTTGGATTGGGGGAAATTTCTTCTAGCTAGGCCCAGATCAAATTCTGAGAAGATGTGTTGGGGAGGAGGAATTTTTTGACATCCTTATGGCCTGTCATGATGGGCCTTGTGGAGGTCACTTTGTAGTGTCAGGGAGGAGGAATTTTTTGACATCCTTCTGGCCTGTTATGATGGGTCTTGTGAAGGTCACTTTGTAGTGTCAGGGAGGAGGAATTTTTTGACATCCATCTAGCCTGTCATGATGGGCCTTGTCGAGGTCCCTTTGTAGCCAAGAGGACAACCTTCAAGGTACTACAAGCTGGCTACTATTGGCCCAATCTCACCAATATTCAAGAAGATATACCAACCAATGTGACCGGTGCCAAAGAATGGGGAAACCTACTATAAGGGATGGAATGCCTTTTCAACCTCAAGTGACTCTTGAGCCATTTGACAAGTGGGGCATGGATTTTATTGGGCCCATTGATCCACCATCAAGATAGAAAAAGTACATAATTGTGTGCACTGCTTACTTGAAAAAGTGGGTTGAAACCAAGGTTGTCAATGTAGCCACCAAAGAGAAAGTGGTTGAGTTCTTGAGAGAGAATGTGTTTTAAAAGTTTGGGTACCTTAGAGAGCTATTCATTGATCAGGGAACTCAATTCACCTCACACCTAATTGAGAATCTGTTGAGCTGGCATAAGAGCAAGCATAATAAATCAACTCCTTACCACCCTTAGGCCAATAGACAAGTAGAGGTTACCAACAAAGCATTGGAAAGCATTCTCACAAAGGTGGTGAGGAACAATAGGAAAAATTGGTCTAATAGACTAGTGGAGGCCACTTGGGCCTATAATAAAACTTGGAAGACAACCACTGGCTTCACCCCTTATGATTTGGTCTATGGGAAGAAGGCTATGCTCTCCGTTGAGTTTGAGTACAACACTTTGAGAATGGCAGCACAATTGGATTTGGATGTTACAAGGACACGACAAGAAATGTTTCTCCAGCTCAATGGGTTAGATGAATTTAGGATGTAGGTCCTCCTACACACAAAGGTGACTCAAGTACAAAGAAAGGTTTGGCATGACAAAAATATCAAATAAAATATTTTTCAAGAGGGTGATTGGACTCTGCTATATGACTCCAGGTTCAAGGATTTCGAAGGCAAATTGATGACCAGATGGCTTGGCCAATATATGATAGAACGGTGCCATGAAAATGGGGCTATTCAGATAAGAACCATTGATGAAGAAGGTATCCCCTTGCTTTTCATTGGGTATAGTTTGAAAGTCTACAAAATACCTCTATCGAAGGAAGAGTTTGTCAGTAGTATTAGTAAGCCGATGATGGTGATTGGAGGTGTCTCAACTTCCATCTCACCATGTTCTTGAAGACTATTTTATTTTTGAAAAAAATGAAAAAAGAGAATAAAAATAAGGGACCTAGGTGAAAACCTCCATGAGACACCTAAGGCCAAATTTTGTGTTGAAAACCTCCTTGAGGCAGACCAAGGGTGAAAAAAAGAAAATAACATATCCTTGGGTGAAAAACTCCCTTGTGGCTCTTAGGGTAGGCAAACATGTTGAAGCTTGCTTTGAGGAGACTTACTTGTCTCTAAAACAAAAAATACAAAAATACAAAAATGCTATGGCAGGGACCTCAAATCTGCCCACTAATAAAAGTCTGTGATTTTTGTAGGTTTTCAAGGTAATAACAGACACCAAGTTCATAGGGAAGAAAGCCAAGAAACACCCCATTCCTCCTTCATTCATTTCATACCATCCATGCCCACCATATCTCTAGCATCCATTCTCATCTCCAAACATCAAAAACCAATTTGCAAGAAATTTTCTGACTTCTACAGGATTTCCTATAGTACTATAGGATGTCCTGTAGTTACTACAGGAGTTTCCTGTAATACTACAGGATGTCCTGAAACTCTACATGAATGGAATGTCGATTGAGGAATAATGATCTATGCCTATTCTAGGTTGAAATAGGAGGCCATTGACCTCACCACATCTCACCCACCACCAATTCATGACCATGCCACCCTCTGTCTCCATAAAAGAAACAACTCAGAAACAAAAAATAAAACAAAAAAAAAGAGAAAAAAGAAAAGAAAAACAAAGAAAGGTCCAAGGGCCATGCCATTAGTGGCCTACCTCACCTACTACTCCATATTTCCCATTTCCACCCCTTCCATTCCTACTTCAACACATATTCCTCCTCCAAGAGAGAAAAACAAAAAAATTAAGAAAGAGGCAGCTACATGATTTCCTGTAGTACTACAAGAAACCCTGTAGCAGCATGTATTATGACAACATCAGTCTCCATGCTCCTCCTTTAGAACCCATGTAGATAAAGATTATCAACACCCCTGCAAGCACTATGGCACCTATCCAGAGCTCAACAGCAACAGATGAGGCCAACACTTGCACATCACAAAAAATAAGACAAACATATTAGCTAGGTGAAATCAACAAAACAAGAGAAAAAGAGAACATGTACCTGAACAAGAAGAAGCGCAGTAGAGCTAACCTCCAGCATGCATCAACCGAGAAAAGAAATCCACAGGTGTGGCACCTCATCCAAACTCTTTCCTAACTACGAATATGATAAAAAGGTAAGAAAATGAAAAAGTTGGTTTTAGAAGCTAAAGGTGTGTAGTTAACTTGGCCACCCTCAGCCCGAAAACAAAAAGTGAAGTTCTAGTTAGTAGGCCACATGGCAAGGTCACATCAAAGAAAATAAGTTGGAAAGGTGGTCGATTTAAGTTGTACAAGAGTGGGTGATGATTATGAGAAAGGGTTGCACGATAACTAATGGTGGGCCAACGCTCCAAAAAGAGAAATCACGTACCCTGCCAGCCAGCACACTGCTCCAAGGAATCGACCATAAATAGAAAAAAATCCCTAACTTTCATGCACTTATCGTTCATTTCAAGATTTATATAAATGGGACCACCTAGAGGAGCCATCAAAGAAGAAAGCTAGTCTTGGCCATCCTACAGTGAACACCTATAGGAAACGCAGAAAAACTACATGAAACAGTGGGAATTTTCAAAAAACTCTACAAGAGGGTGCCTAGGGCCAAGCTATTAAGGAATTATCCTCAACCAAGTCATTACAGTGAAAGGTAGGTGGCCCATATCCTCTGTGTTTTGACTTGATAGCCAGAAAAAAGAAAAGGAAAATAATTCTTCATTTTTCTCTAGTAATTACAATGTGCACATGGATAGACATAATTGTGTGGATAAATTGTGGGGATAAAGGAAGAATTGTAGTCATCACTCTCCTAAACTCTAAACCCTCAATCACCATGGAAATATCTAAAGCTAAGCCACCAAACTACCTACAGTCAGCTTGACAGGGAGGAGAAAATGATAGGAGGTTTCAACAGAAGGGAGCTTAGAAAGACATCTAGAATGCACCTCCATCCCCTGTGCTAGAGATATTTAGAAGTCATCAATGGTTCGTATTCTTCAAGCTTCTTATAGGATATGATGATGAGGTAGCTCTGGAATTTTCCATGTCACTCACACCTCAAGCTAGAGTCAGTGCCACTTCTGTGGTGAGAGGATTGTCAATAACAATTACCCTTGAAAGCATTAGTAGAATCACTACACTCCCTCTAGGCTTATAATGGAGAAAGGAGGATAAAGACAGAATCACTTATGCCAAGAAGAAATTTTTCTTGAGAGATGAGGAGTCAATTGAGGACAAAAATGGTATTAGAAGGGATATCCTTCCCTATCCTCGGGATGAAGTAAGCTATCACATTCTCAAGTATATTTCTTGTGAGGGAAGGCTAAATATAGTCTATGGTTACCACTTTATATTCCTCCATGAGTTTGATATTTGGAGAAGAATTACCCCTTAACAAAAGAATTAGTGTGCCCTACTTCTTATTGCAATGAATAATAGACATGAGCATAAAGATACAAGAAGGAAAAATTCACGAACTAGAACATCATGGATTATCAAGCTCATATTATAAGATGCCTTAAGCCAATTAAGAGTCCCTATTCTATGGTCCACATTTAGGTACATGGACAGGGAGGTTGTAATTGAAGCAATTGAGTATGAAAGAGACCCAACCTCTAGTGGTGAGGAGAAGGAAGAAGAAGAGGATGAACCTAAAGAAGAAGAGGTAGAAGAAGAAGAAGAGGAGGAGGAGGAACCTGAATAATAAGAGGAAGAACCAGAGGAAGAAGAGGAGGTAGAGACCAATAAAAAAAAGGGAGAAGAGAACATTGGGGAAGAAGTAGAGAAGGATGAGGCAAGCCATAAAATACATACCAAGGAAGAGGAGGAATATCCAAGAGTGTCTCCTGAACCCATAGAGAAGGAGGCAACTACTACCTTGACTTCCCTAAGTGTGCCCATAAAGTCAATAGGAAAAAGGCAAAGGCATACCCCCTATATTTCAAAACAAGGAGGTGCACTAGGATAAATTAGGGGAGACCACAAACACCTACCAATACCCCTAACATCATTGAAGACTCACCAAAAGGACAAGAAAAACTAGTCTCCCTAGAAATGAAAGGTGAAGAGGGCACATCAAAAAAGGCTTCCCCAAAGTTGCCAATCACCTATGTTAGGAGGCCTATCACCAGGTCAACCTTAGCAAAGCAAATCAAATAACATTTGACCCCATTTCAGAAAGGAAAAATCCTCCTACATGAAACACATACAATCCTAGAGGAAACTCTATCAGCACTACAAGAAACACAGAAAAAGTAGCAGAAAGAAAAACAAGGGCAAAGGAAAGGCAAGGAAGCAGCAACACAAGTATAGGGGGAGGTAGATTCTCCAAAGACATTAAAAGGAGAATCCCAAGAGCTACAGTAACCTAGCCCATAGCCCAATCTCAACTCCTACTACAGATTCATTGAGGGAGGAAAAGTAATACCACAAAAATTTTCCATCCCTCTCTTCTTTGAGCTTGAGAAGGAGAGAGCAAAGAAACATCGCTGGATGAAGACTCCTAAATCAAAGAATCTATAGGATGTGGGCCATATGGAAGAGAAGCTACTAGATATGGGCAGAGAGTTGAGTAAGGTAAGAGATAGGGAAATAGTTATGAAAACTCAACTAGAGGTTGAAAACACATGGCTGAGGAGGCAGGTACAGGAAAAAGAGAGCCAATTGGCCACTATGGCAAGCCTCTCTATGGAGGCACTCTAGTGCAAGATGCCATCAAATTCATATGCCTTGTACCTAAAAGATCAATTTTTGCAATTTCAAATAAAGACCCTATTACAATGAGGGACTATGCCTTTCCAAGACTATAGGCAATTCATTGAGCTCTCAGACCAAAGCACCCTGGAGGAGAGGGCCAAGATATTTGAATTCTACTTACACAACTTGGCCTTAATAGACTTGAATGTGTGGGACCCCAATCCAAATTTGGGGGACTTACAACTAATGGCCTTGGCATCATGGATAAGTCATGAGGAGGCTAGGCTAAGGAAGTAAAACAGGGTGTTGGAAAGAGAATAAAAAGATACCCTTTACATTAGAGTAGAATATATCAATTCCATGGCTGTCATTAGCACCAACAACATCATCGCCAATGATACCCAACTTGCACCAAGATACCTAGCCACACAAGGGAAAGAAGTCACTCATTTTGAGGACACTTTGAGATTGCTAGGGTATGAAAGCCAACAGGAATGCCAAAGGAGATGGGGCACCCTACCATAAAAATTGAGGGCTAGGGAGTATCATTCCCCTAAAAGAATGAGGGTTGCACTAGAGAGGGCCCCACTGTATAAGAAGGCACTGCAAAGACTCAAAATCAACTGGATTGGCTTGAAACTCATTCCACTATTTCTCTTGGGTATGTTGGAAGGAAGAAAGGAAGAAGAGGAAAGAAGGTAGTGGGAGGAAATAGAGAAGCATGCAAGATTTTATCCACAAGAGGATAATACATCAACAAAAGCCTGGGATGTCAGAGAGACCATAAGAGTAATGAAAGACATCGACATAGATTAATTTTCTCATAGGATGAGAAACACTTTCACTAGGGGGGGTGACGATGAGGCTCATCAATAGGTAAATTATATGGACCTTAATGCCACTCTCCAGATTATTAAAATCAACTTTTTTCACATTTCTTTACATATTTTATTATATTTTTCTTAGTGAGAAGGCTAAAGATGAGATGTTATGTCATGTGGCCTAATGTGCATTAGTTGTAGGATTTGGAGCAATTTTGGTTAATTTAATTGCAGGAACTTGAAGTAGACAAGCAAGATGGATTTTAGGAGATTGGATCTCCCTCCTTAACTCCTCAACCACTCAAATATTCCTCCACCAGATCTCATCATCTCGAAGTTACAAGCAGCTAAGCCCACCAAGGTCATTGGTAGCAAAGCTAGTGATAGTTGAAGACAAGTTGATCTCGAGTTGGGAGCCAAGCCTCCCTAAATTTAAGGAATCTATTGGTAGCTTCAGTTGTATAAATAAGAAGGCCTAGGGCCTCATTAGGATTCAACTTTTTTTGTTGTAGCCAAGAGGCATTTTCGAGATAAGACATTGTGACTAATAACTCTTATGTATTTTTGACATTTTGCTAAAAATGAAAAGAATTCCCTTGATCCAACAATGACTTGACTGAGAGGGTTGAAGCTCTTAGGTTAGGGCCCAACCCTAGCAGTAGAGGCTCATCTTTCTATACATATATGCTTAGATTACATTCATAGTTAGCTACTAATGTGATTTTGGTTTTGTTTAATCTGCAAGTATTTGGATTATTACTTAGTTTGCTTCCATTTTTGGATAGATAGATTAGTGATACAATAGTGACAGTAAAAACTTCAGAAAATCTTGTGGTACTTGCCTTTGCCTCATCTCCCTTATGGGATCATGGTTTGAGGGTTCCATTCACACAACCCAAAAACAAATTTATTGTTTGATCACTGCATAACCTAGGGTTTCTTGTTGCATAGATCGCTGTTTCTAAATTTCTTAGAAGTACGTGCAATTGGAATTTTTATCTCTTGAGTTTTCTATGGTTTAGAAGAACTTCCATTCGTAAACTTAACCATTAGCTAGTAATAACTCTGTTTTTCCTAAATCCAACTCATATTTTCCATATATAAATGAAGTTGTGCATAAATGAAGAAACAAATGTATGGTGTTGTAGGGGTTTCTGATCTTTAGGGAGACCCCATCTCGCTAGCCTCATCCAAGTCTTCTCCACCTATGCTGCCAAAGCCCACCAAACCCTAATCTGAATTTTTGTTTTGTAGGAAAGTGGAGATTTTCCTTGAGCAAGTACAACCATCTTGAAGCCTTGGACTGAGCCTTGGGTTGTGTGCACCTCCTCTGTGCCTTAGTTCCCCATCAGACACCTTTCCCACACTTCATCCTACCTTTCCTACCTCCCTATAAGATTTCAACTTATTTCCTGTAGTAAAACATGGCATCCTGTAGTAGAACTAGGACATCCTGTAGTACTATAGGAAACCTTGTAGTAGCATGATTTAATCCCGAATTGTGAATAAATGGTCATCTAATATTAGGTTAGGCATCCAATTGGCTTCCATACCCTCTAAATCATTCCATACATGTTTCCCCATACTTGTCTTCCCTGCCAAAGAAAAAATTGGTTAAATTATCATTTACATTCATAAAATTAAAAATCAAAAAGGATTTTTCTGCAATTTCTCATTAGCACATGCATGCAGCAGTCACAGTAGTTTTTAGATAAATTTCTATGCTTATTTAGTCTAGATAACTAGATGTTATATGCAAGGTTAAGTTCGGTCTCTTGTGCAAGAAATATTTGTAGATGCTTAGCTAGATGATTTAATGTCACTTTATAGCACCTTCCAATTCAACACTTTCATTTCTTAGAGTAGGCTACATTTCCTTTCTGCATTAAGAATACTTTTCCCTTTTCCATTTGGTAGTCAGAATCCTTCTTGTCAATAGAAGACTAGTTTGAAAAACCCTAGTGGTTTATCACCCCAGTTGAAAAGTGACGAGTAGATAATTGCATCTACTGTGTATACAACACTGTCACCTCCAAGTTTGTATGAACCCCGAGTTGATGAAGTAAAGTTGGTAACCCTAGGAGTTGCAACATTCTTGCTGCAATACTAGAGCTCATCAGCTTATACAAGAAATCAAGATGATACATTACACATACAATAGCGTAATCAACAAGGAAAATAAAATGAAGATCAATCAATATTGGAGAATATTCCTTGAATATTCAGTCTAGTTAACAAATTAGAAGAGCTTAAGATTCTTGTTCTACTTAGTGTGCTTGTGAAAAATATCATTTATAAAAAATATATAGCAAGTTTTATATAGCTTCCACAGATGAATGCACATCAAGAAAACTTGATTCTATAGGATGAAAATCACTTTATGATGTTTGGGCCACATGTGGAAGAGGGGAGTGATTATGTAACTCCATTTTATGTCACCCTAGAGATTCATTATTTTATGATGCAAAATTCTAAGTTTGATTTTGGAGCTTCATACAACCTAATGTCAAAGGTTGTGATGGAAGAGTTGGGTCTGTAAATTACAAAACCTTATCATTATTTGTATTCCTTTGATTCCAAAAGAGTCAAATGCATTGGAATGATTAAAGATAGTAGTTTCTTTGTCATACATCCCTTCCAAAAGCTTAGTAATGGACATAGTAGAATAACAATTGTTTGTTTTATGCAATCCTGATAGATTTCATCAAGTTCATTGAGTTGATCCAATTGATGTTGTTTAGCCTTGGAGAGGTCCATTCCCACTTGCAAATTTGTCCTTAAGGTTTTTATTTTGAACTCAATATGAAGGAAAATCTTCCTCCCATATACAAGCTCATAGGGAGTAAAATCAATGGTGTTCCTCCAAATGAATTTGTAGACCCACAAGGCATTTGGGAGCTTCTTGTCCCAATCCTTATGATGTTGTTGTATTGTCTTGGACATGATAGTCTCAAGAATTTTGTTTGTAACTTCTATTTTTCCATTTTCCTGAGGGTGATATGGAGTGGACATCTGTTGCTTAATTTTGAACTTCTTAGTAATAGATTGGATGAGCTTGGAAGTGAATTGAGTCCATTGATCTGTAACAATTTCACATAGGATGCCAAACGAATAACTATTTATTCATACAATAAATTAACCGCTGCCTATTATGTTTCCTTAGGTAGGGCCTTTGGATTCAAACCACTTAGTTACATAGTTAGTGGAAACCAAAATGTATGCCTTTTGTTTTGATGGTGTGTTAATCATCTCTACAAAGTTGGGAGCCCACTTTTTAAAAGGCTCTATCATAACTTGTGGTTGTAATGGAATTTAATTTGATTTTTCTAGCTTTCCCATTCTTTGACATGTGTTGCAACTTCTGACATATGTCTTCGCATCCTTGAAGATAGTTGGCCAGTAATATCAATGTCACAAGTGATTGTTTGTAGTTCTTTTATTGACAAAGTTCCCCCCACAAGCCTCGTCATACCATGATTTTAGGATGTCATAAATTTCATCTTCCCAAACACATCACCTTATTTCAAGATTAGGTCCAGTTCGGAATAGGTACCCTTGAATCAAGGAGTACATAACACTATCTCTAACAACATTTTGTCATTCTGTAGGTGAAAAATGTTGTGGGAGTTTCCCTACAACCATGTCGTTAGTAATATTTGCAAGCCAAGTTGTATACGTATATAAAAAAAACAAATGATCATATGGAAAAACATCTTTTCTAGGATTAGATTCATGTTTTTGTGGAGTCATGATAAAATCATCGATGAGATTTTCCTTTCCTAGGTTTTAAAGGATAGTGTTAATAGTGTTGGATACCAACAACATGCAAGCAGGTCTCCCTGATGAAAAATCCCACTTAGATTTTGAACTCTTTGGTGTGGGAGCCCTTCCATAATCAAGGCCTGACCTCCATGTATTCTTATAGATTTTCTTCAGCTACATAGTTTAGCACAAGAGAGTAATGTACATAAGCTTTGAGATGAACAAGTGGGAATGCCTTGTCGAATGTTCAACTGCGAAATGTATCATGGTTCTTCTACTGAAAGGGAGAGGAAAAGTGAACCTTAAAAAGATGAATAATAATATTTATCTAATAAAGACACATGAGCATATACATAATAATGAATCATTGATTAGACAACGAAATAGTTCACACAAAAGCAATGATTGTTAAAACAAATACAACACACCTTCAATAAGATAAGTACCAAAGCCACTGAAATAGTTCAATTCCTTAGTAAAGATGAAAACAACATATGTCACAAACATTCAAAGAATATTCTTACAATATTTATGACATATCCATGAAATTGTGATGGCTCAACAAGCTTTGTAATTAAGTAAAATTTCCAAGATACATTAGTACAAAGAACACCACTAGCTCTAATAGTGGAGCATTAGAGCAACCACTTCCTCCTCCAAAAGAACTATATTTCTCTCTTATGCCTAGTAGTAGGAGCCTAAGTCAAAAATCCTTTGCATGTGCTATGAGGGTGTAAATATAACAAATGGGGTGATCATTCACCTCCTTTGTGACTCTTGGACTACCCTTATGGTTGTTTGACTTCTCTATGACCTTTCAAATCCTACGTGACTTTTCACATTCTATACATGTCTCTTGGTCTCCCACTTTAAATTAGATTTATGATACAATGAAATTACATAATCCACAAATGATATGGCCAATAATGACATGAAACCTTGACGAGACATGACAAGACATTGATGACATTGATTGCATGATGATGTGGCAATGTCAAGTCATTATTTCTACTACTATCTTTGAGTCTTCCTGAAATATGGTGCATTTTCTTTTCCTTCCTCCTTCATAAATCTTGAAGATAGGGAGTCTTCAATGTAATATTTATTTCCAGTTGTTGTCTCAATTTGGTGTCCCTTTGTCTTCTCTTAATTGATCAGCGTGTATTTACAGCTACAAAGGTGTCTTCTAGTAAGGTATCCTTCTTCATCTCCTTCATCATCATCCTGTCATGGCATGAAATGGTACCTGCAACTAAAATACCCTCATGACAAGATGACATAAGTCTGATAATCCCCTAGTTTAACATGCTTCATGATAATCCATTAAATGAGTTAGAACTAGGTGGAAGGATGGGACACATGCTCAAGGATTGTGTAGTTGCATAACTGAGGAGGTCAACGGCTAGGACTAAGCCTTGAAATTGTGTAGTGCATAGTTTAGGATGTCTAGGGAAAGGAAACTATGTAGTTGAGGGGCTCAAGGGGTTAGGTTGAGTGCTTGAGGCTACCCACTATGTAGTTTTAGAGGGACAAAGGCCAAGGGATTGTGCAGTTGTGCAGCTCAAGGGCTTAAGGCTAAGGCTTGTTGCTTGCTATTGTGCAATGAACATAGGAGATTGACTGAAGGTAAGGATTGTGTAGTTTTGGAGCTCAAGGGTCAGGTCTGAGCACTGAGACTGTGCAATGCACATTTTTGGAATGAAGAGACTGCACATTATACAATACCAAGAGGAAAGGTTGAAGCTTGAGGACTAAGCCTATGTAATGCATAGTTCAAGAAGGCTAAGTGATGCTAGGTTACTTGATCAAAATTTTTTCTAAATTTTTCTAAGTGTGGGATTAATGAGACCAAAGTAAAAAGTAATGAAACATAAGTATGATCACATAATTAGAATAGTCGACACTGCAACATTTATCACTCAAAACACATGAAAAACATACTTCCCTCAATGTGACGAGATTACGACAATTTTCCCAATGTATGATGCTAAAGGCACTTTGCAATGATAGTGAAGAAACTTATGCGACAATGCTTGAAAATTTGGAAATGAGTGTGATATAGGTCTACATGATAAGAATGACTCATTAGCACAAATATCATTCCTTGAAACAAACCAAAAATACATTTGTGTGATGTTTGATGCTTGCCATGCTAAAAGAAGAAACTTTGATTTTCACAGTTATTCATATTGTTAGAAATTTTAGGACAAGAACTATGTAATGGATGATGGGTAGAGTAACCATCCGAAACGTTGGATGGATTATAAATCCATTACATAGTTCTCCTCCTGAAATTTCTAACACTTTGATTTTATTAAAAAAGGGACAATACAACTTAGAGAAAACACATGCAATAACTCTTAATACTTGCAATGACAACATGCAAAGTCAAAGTAGGCTCCGAAATTTTGATATAAGACAAAATTTTGGAGGGTGTTGTAGAAGCAATAACACTGGGTGACACACTGGTTGAATTCCATCTTCTCTATCTTGGTTTGCTATTTCTTGCAGGGTCTAGTTCCTCAAGGAGTATTGATTCATTTTTCAGATTACCCTAGCTTCCCCACTTACCCTGTGTGAAAACATAGTCCCATTTATTCCTTCTTAGTCGAACAAAAACATAAAACCAACAATATTGCAGTGCTTAGGGTAATGTTATTCACGATCTTTACATTTTTAGAGTATAGTTTTTCATATCTAGTGTTGCTCTAGCGAGAAAGCATGGACAATACCCCGACAGAGTCACTTTAGGAACAAAAACATTTCTCTGTTGCCAGTGAGCCCGGATAGTACCTTGACAAAGTTTCTTGCCTTACGTCCTTGCATAAGAAGCCTTTCTCCTCTTTCACCCTTTATTTATTTATTTTATATAGGAATGTGCATTGACTCTTATTCATTTCATGGGAAAAAGAGGGATCTCAACTTATTGAGAGAAAACGAGGTTGCTCCTTCAAAGAAGCATATATAAAACCTTTGATATTGGTTTCCTTATTTAGATTTTCCCCTTTTCCTTCTCTACTTGAATAGATTAGCGTGGAAAACATCAAAAAATAAAAAACTGAGTATAGGCATGAGGTTTCTAGAATAGGCATGAATACCATGGTTCAACACAAAGCTTTCCTTATGCAAGGATCATACTTTCTATTAGAACATCATCAAATGAAAGGTGTAGCCAAAACAAAGAAGAAGGACAGAAGGTTAGCCACATACATGGGAACCTAAAACACACTTGCACACGACACTTGTTCACATGAACAAAAACAAATGAAAAGACTGGATACGACAAACAAACAAACAAAACAATAGACTATGTACATAGGGGTGCAACCCTAGACTATCATTGAAAATAATGCTTTAAATCTTGGTCGTTTACATGAAGAAAGTCAATATTCACATCTAAAGATTGGATATAGTAAGTATGATGGTCAAGCTTCTCATGAATGGAAAAAAATTTGATCCATATGGATTGGAACTTAGTGTGTTTCCCCTTATCTTTGTGGGCTTTATCCCACTTCAAGACTAGGTCATCCACACTAAATTCACTTTTTCCAGCATGCTTCTTGTTGAACCATCTCTTGATATGACTCTGGTGAAGAGAAAAAATTTCTTTTTATTTCTTTCTTTCTTCCTGTAGCTTAAGGAGGGTAATCTATCTTAATCTGAACCAAAAGACAAGGTTTACCATGTGATTCTTGCGAAAGTGGAAGGGAAGACATGTAGATGTTCAGAGGTGGGATGACTTATTTTCCATATACCAGGAAGTAAGCTGAAGAATTCAAAGAAGGCTTAGGTGTGACATGGTCATCCCATAAATAGTTCACCAAAGCAGAGTGCTAGTTCCTTTGTTTAGATAAGAAGGTCTTTTTTGTTATGCATATAAGGCTCTTATTAGTTGACTCAACAAGATCATTTACCTGAGGGTAGTAGTTAGATGAGTGTTTCAATATGATGCCATTTTCCAAAGAAAAAGCATAAATTTTAGCAATGAAAAATACATTTCATTTTTAGAAACAAGTGAAGTCAAAATGACAAACCTGGTAATGATATTTTTCTTGAGGAAGATGATGACTTTCTGATTATTCATTTATTTCATGGGAATTACTTATGTCCATTGCATGAAGTAATATGTAGTAGTGAGGATATAGTGGTGTTACTTTGATGAGTGTGGAAAGATCTCACTGATAACATCTAAGCCCCATTGTTGAAATGGTTCTTCCACAATGATGGGCTACAATGGGGAAGCTAACTTTTCTTATCGACCAACACATTTCTAACAGAACAAACACTTGTAGGCATAAGCGTGAGTATCTTTGAAAAGTGTGGGCCAATAGAAACCAACCCGCATGACTTTGTGTGCCATTGTGTCACCCACAAATGTCCTCTAGATGATCCATCATGGATTGCACACAAACCCTTTCTAAATCTGATGCTTCCAAGCATAACATAATTACCAATCAAACATGAACTATTACATTGAAACAGGTACTATAGCCCAAAATCCCCAAAAAAAACATGCAAAAACAACCCAAAAACGAAAATTGTGTATGCGAGAACGATGTTTTTCTTTTAGGGTAAAGTTTCAACATTTTTTTTGCAAAATGGATGAAGAAAATGCCCTCAAAAAAATAAGTGTTGAAGTTGGAACAAAAAAAAAAAATCGGGTTACAATGTTGATGCTTTTTAGGAATGGAATTAAAGATAAAATATCAGGACTTTGAAAAACTGTAAAATTCCAAGAATTTTTGAACATGATGTTAATGATAAAATATCATGTCTCAAACCCTGATAATTCCAACAATTTCCATCCATGTTGTTAAAGATAACATATCTTGACTCTAAACAACCTTGAGCTTGTAATTGTTTTCAACAATAGCATTAAAGGTAAAATATCATAATTCAGAAAAAAACCTTAAGATTTTGACAAATTTTCAACCATGTAATTAAAAGCCTTAATTTTTTAACATATTTCAACCATGAAATTTTGGACAAATTATATGGCTAAAACAATTTTTAAAAATGAACAAGTATATGAGAGTTTTATTATTCCAAGAGAAATTTTGATTTCAAAGGCTAAAAATATAGCTCTTTTCAAATTTTAGCCTAAGATAACTTATCCTATTGCAACAAAAACCTAAAAATCAATCATCAAAATGAAGTGTCCCTTTTAATGAGGCATTAAAATTTCAACAATTTTAAAACTATTTTATACCAAATGATAACAATAAAATATCATGGAAATATTGTTAGAAAATTATATATTACGGAGCAATGGAACACATAAAATATTGCAGAAATATAAACACAGAAAACGCACAAAACAAGAGAGACACAGATATACGTGGTTCACCCAGTTTGGACTACGTCCACCCCGAACAGCCAGTCCTTCCTTTCTATTATCTAGCAAAATGAAGAGATACAACCTACAGCAAAACCGCTGTAATATCCTCTGTTTTCTCTCACAGTCTCACCTCTATGTTTCTCGCTCACCGAATACACATCTATATCACAGCCTCAAATACAATGCCCTCATATAAAGAGAGGGGTTGCCTTCTAGGGCAAAAAACACTAAACTAAACATAAGTTCTACCGTCAGATCATCCGCCTAATGAACGGCCCAGATTGACTAGAAATTACTATACTTTTACAAGGCAATTTTACAGTTGTTTTTAGCTTCAGGGGCGCTGCCCCCGAAACCCCCCGCCAGGGGGGGGGGCGGCAGCGATTATTTTACGGGCGGCGTTGCCACCCCATTTTGAACTGGGGTCCAATATGCCGGTACTATAGAAGATAATCAGGCTCCACACCCAACAATCTCCCACTTGGAGACTGATTGTAGCAACTCCACCGCTGCTCCATTTGCTGGACAATGACTCCTCTTTGGACCTGGCTGTTTCTCATCTTCATCGTCATCCTTGAAGACCAACTGAAACTGAGCATATTCTCAGTTTCTCCCTGGTTACAACTTTTGTTAGCATATCTGCAGGGTTCTGGCTAGTGTGTATCTTTTCCAGCTTCAACTCTCCATCTTCCAACACTAATCGTATGAAATGGTACTTGAGCTGTATGTGTTTTGTCCTGGAATGAAATGCTGAGTTCTTTGCAAGATGAATGGCACTTTGACTATCACTATATAACGTGCCCATATCATGCTCCTTACCCAATTCACCCATAAACCTACGTAACCAAATCATTTCTTTACTAGCCTCTGTAGCAGCAACATACTCTGCTTCTGTTGTTGAAAGTGCAACAACACTTTGGATTTTTGAAACCCAACTGACAGCTGTTCCTCCGACAGTAAATACATATCCTGTAGTGCTCCTCCTATTATCTCTGTCACCTGCCATATCTGCATCAACATATCCTTGTAGGGATATGTTTGAACCACCAAAGCATAATGCCTGATTTGTGGTACCTCTCAAATATCTGAGAATCCATTTCACTGCCATCCAATGTTCCTTTCCTGGATTTTTCATGTACCTGCTTACAACTCCCACTGCATGTGCAATATCAGGCCTTGTGCAGACCATTGCATACATTAAGCTTCCAACTGCTGATGCATATGGAACTTTAGACATATAATCCATGTCTTCTTGGGTCTTTGGGCACATTTCTTTGCTAAGTTTGAAATGGCTAGCAAAAGGTGTACTAACTGGTTTTGCATTTTGCATGTTAAATCTTTTCAACACCTTTTGTATGTACTCATTCTGAGACAATGTTAATTTTCTATTTTTCCTGTATCTAGTTATTCTCATACCAAGGATTTGTTTTGCAGCACCCAAATCCTTCATTGCAAATGAATTTGCCAATTTTCTTTTGAGCACATTTATTTCCTGCATGTTAGATCCTGCAACAAGCATGTCATCTACATACAATAACAATATAATATAGCTGCCATCATTTTGCTTTTTCAGATAAACACAATGATCAGAGTGACATCTAGTATAACCTTGTTCAGACATAAACTTGTCAAATTTTAGATACCACTACCTTGGAGCCTGTTTTAAACCATACAAGATCTTCTTCAACCTGCACACAAGTTTCTCCTTCCCTTTCACCTCATATCCTTGTGGCTGCTGCATATATATCTCTTCCTCCAAATCCCCATGGAGAAAGGTTGTCTTTACATCTAACTGCTCAAGATGCAAATCTTCAGCTGCTACAAGACTTAAAATAGTTCTGATTGAAGTCATTTTAACAACAGGAGAAAATATTTCATCGAAATCAATACCTTTCTTCTGTGCAAACCCCTTCACCACAAGTCTAGCTTTATACCTCTGTTTTCCTCCATCTTCTTCCTTCAGCCTGTAAACCCATTTATTCTTCAATGTAGTTTTTCCTACAGGCAACCTGACTAAATCCCAAGTCTGGTTATGCATTAAGGAGTCCATCTCTTCTTCCATGGCTACCTCCCACTTCTTCCTGCTTTCAACCTGCATTGCTTCTTCATAACATTCGGGTTCACCGGAATTAGTCAACAATAAATAATATAATGAAGGAGAGTATCGTTCAGGGGGTCTACCTATCCTGGTAGATCTTCTAACACCACTTTCAGGTGTTTGGGGTGCCTGTTGTTGTTGTGGTGGTTGCTGTTGTTGTGGTTGTTGATTATTATTATTTTCAGGCACCTTTACTTTTTCAGTGATTTCATCAAGAACTGCGTATTCCTTGTTTTCCTTTTCCTGTTTCTTTTCCTGCAACTGATTCTTATACAAGACCTTTTCATTGAATATTACATCTCTGCTCCTAATGATTTTGTGATTTTCGTAATCATATAAGCGATAACCAAAATCATTAACACCATATCCAATAAAAGTACATTTCTTTGACTTTGCCTCAAGCTTTGTTCTATTTTCTTTATCAATATGGACAAAGGCCTCACAACCAAAAGGTTTTAAAATAGAGTAGTTCACCCTTTTACCTGTCCATGCTTCCTCTGGAACACCACCATCCAAGGAACTTGAAGGCCCTCTGTTTATTAGATAAACAGCAGTATCTGCAGCATCTGCCCAAAACTGTAAAGGCAATCCTGCATGCAATCTCATGCACCTTGCACGCTCCATGATTGTTCTGTTCATCCTTTCTGACACACCATTTTCTTGTGGTGTTCTTGGAACTGTCTTCTCTCTGCAAATTCCATGCTCTGAACAGTACCTATCAAACTCTTTGCTGCAATATTCACCTCCATTGTCTGATCTAAGACACTTCAATTTCTTTGCTGTCTCAATCTCAACCAAAGCTTTCCATTTCTTGAAAGTATCAAATACATCAGATTTATTCTTAATACAATAAATCCAAGTTTTTCTAGTTGCATCATCAATAAAAGTAACATAATAACGAGAGCCACCGAGAGATGATACCTGAGCAGGTCCCCATACGTCTGTATGCACAAGCTCTAATTTTTCGTTCTTCTTTTCTTTCCCAACTCTGAGAAATCTGACTCTCTTCTGTTTTCCATAAATGCAGTTCTCACAGAAGTCCAAATCAACATTCTTCAAACCCGACAACAAATTCCTTGAGTGAAGAATCTTCATCCCCTTTTCACTCATGTGTCCGAGCCTATGATGCCATAATGATGCATCTGCTCCTCTGGAAGTTAAAGCATTAACAGAGTTAGAAATACCATTGCATAAATACAATGTACCAACCTTTTCACCTTTTGCTATTACCAGGGCTCCTTTTGTGACCTTCCAAGCTTTATCTGTGAAAGTTGTCACACAACCTTCACCACCTAACTGCCCTGTTGAAATCAGATTTTTCTTTAGATCTGGAACATGCCTTACCTCCTTTAATAGCCATTGGTTTCCATTCTGCTGTTTTACAAGAACCTTACCCATTCCAACGATTTTACAGGGTTTATCATCACCTAGACGAACTTGTCCAAAATCTCCTTGAACATAGTCATGAAAGTATTTCTTATCAGGTGTGGCATGGAATGAAGCCCCTGAATCTACCACCCAGGAATCAGTAATATTTTCGAAAGAAAGAATCAAAGCATCTTGTAACACCTCACCTATCACATTTGCTTCATGATTGTTTTCTTGCTGTGCATCTCCTTCTTTTCCCTTCCGAGATCTACAGTCTTTCTTTAGGTGTCCTTTCTTTCCACATTTCCAGCATACTATCCCCGATCTGGACTTGGATCTGCCTTTCCTTGATTTACTGCGATATCCTGAGCTCTTTCCTCTTTCCATTTTTCTTCCTCTAGACTCTGCACTCAAAGCATTTCCCGATGTCTCACCGGAGCTTTTCCGTCGCATTTCCTCGCTAAGGATAGCACCGACAACATCATCAAACTTTAAAGTACTAGATCCAGAAACGGAGTTACTAATGGCCATTACCAAACCATTCCAACTTTCTGGTAATGAGCACAAGAATAACAGAGCTCTAACTTCATCATCAAAGTTTACCCCTACAGAGCTTAACTGACTTGTAACTGTATTAAAATCATTTAAATGGTTTGCAACAGATCCACCTTCCGACATATTCATATTAAATAACCGTTTCATAAGAAATACCTTGTTTGAGGCCGCGGGTTTTTCATATAGTTTCGACAACGTCTGCATCAAACCCTCTGTCGTGGTTTCCTTCGAAATGTTGAAGGCGACTGACGCAGCAAGGCACAACCGTATTGTTCCGAGTGCCTTTCTATCAAGAAGGTTCCATTCTTTGTCTTTCATACCCGTCGGCATCTTTGTTTTTCCACCCAATGGTAGGTATAGATCTTTCTGATACAGATAATCTTCCATCTGCATCTTCCACAGCGAGAAGTTTTGGCCGTTAAATTTCTCGACCCTAAAATTACCATCTTCCGCCATTGCTCCCACTCGAACCAGGAACCCTTCTTTCGTGCGAGTTTATCAGCCAAATAGACCTTCGGCTCTGATACCAGTTGTTAGAAAATTATATATTACGGAGCAATGGAACACATAAAATATTGCAGAAATATAAACACAGAAAACGCACAAAACAAGAGAGACACAGATATACGTGGTTCACCCAGTTTGGGCTACGTCCACCCCGAACAACCAGTCCTTCCTTTCTATTATCCAGCAAAATGAAGAGATACAACCTACAGCAAAACTGCTGTAATATCCTCTGTTTTCTCTCACAGTCTCACCTCTATGTTTCTCGCTCACCGAATACACATCTATATCACAGCCTCAAATACAATGCCCTCATATAAAGAGAGGGGTTGCCTTCTAGGGCAAAAAACCCTAAACTAAACATAAGTTCTACCGTCAGATCATCCGCCTAATGAACGGCCCAGATTGACTAGAAATTACTATACTTTTACAAGGCAATTTTACAGCTGTTTTTAGCTTCAGGGGCGCTGCCCCCGAAACCCCTGCCGCCTCCCCTGGACCCCCTATGGCAGCGATTATTTTACGGGCGGCGTTGCCGCCCCATTTTGAACTGGGGTCCAATATGCCGGTACTATAGAAGATAATCAGACTCCACACCCAACAAATATTGTTGTATACTTTAAAAAATCAACATTAATTTCTAATATTTATTTACTTTTAATCAAAATATCAACTTTCGTAGATTAAATATCACATACATTTTATTTTTGTAATTCATTATTTCATTCACCGGGGATTCACTAGATATTGTAGGTATCTATTTTTTCATTAACATTTTTTATACCCCTTTATATTTTCTCATTAACTTTAAGCTCTATTTTTTATATTTTCCAATATGAAAACCCTTTACCCCCTATATATCCCCCAAAATATTATTTCATTTTTTCTTCAATATATATCCCCCAATATGAACCCACGTGGTATGATATTTCTCCCTTAGTGAAACCCCCCTGATTGCATTGTGGATATTCTAAAGAGATGAATTCTTCATAATTAAAACATATAATACAAGAAACATAAAAATTACCCATAACTTCATTTAAGATCAAGTGGAAGTCAAAATATTTATTTCAATTTACCATGCAAACATATCTAAAGATATGAATTCCTTTTAATTAAAACATTAAATCTAACAAACATAGAAATGACTCATAACTTCATGTAAGATCATATGGACGTCAAAATATTTATTTCAAGTTACCATGCAAACATATCTACAAATATGTATTCTTCATAATTAAAACATATAATCCAACAAACATATAAATGACTCATAATTGCATGTAAGATCATATGGAAGTCGAAATATTTATTTCAAGTTACCATGCAAACATCATTCACATAAAATGTCTTAGACATTTATTCAAAATCATCCATAGGATCTGACACACCATCAAAATCTACATCTTGAGATGAATAAATGGATGCAGATGAAGATGACCCATATTCTTATCTTTCATCAACTAGAGCCCCATCTTAGTCAACATGTATGCCTACCATTTCAGGTTTCAAAAGACTTTAGGTCTACGACTAGGTTCAACAGACTCCTATTTAAACATTGTTCCTTTTGGTAGAAACTTCTTCAAAATATCTATGGCCTTGAAGCGAAGAGTTCCTCTCTTTGTTAAATTGAATTCATAGAAAAGTATGTCAACATCTTCTAATTTTAAGAGGTTTGTGAGGCAATGATTTATATTTGTACCCTTTCTTTTTCTCTTTCTGCGAATTTGTTTATCAACTACCATCACTGGCTTGTACACACCATTGAATGGGTGGGTATTTGTGGCATATGAATGTACCTGAACAACTATAATATCTTCATTTTCTTTAATGAATTTTATAATATTCGCAACCCAAAATGGATAGCCAAGTGGATCTACATATGCTAATATTTCTATCATGCAACCCTCCTTAACATCTGGCACAGAACCCCTGTAAAGGTCTTCCATGGCTTCACAATGTGCACGTGATCTTCTAGAACCAATATAGATTTCTCTTTCCTCTTCCTATTGAGAATTAATAATGCCTTGAGATTTTTGTTGTTCAACAATGTGTCTTTCCTCTTGTTCATTTAACATATTTTGAGGCCAAATAAATGGAGTCTTCAAAAGTGTATATTCATTTCCTAATATTGAAATGATATCACTTTGATCATTGAAAAATGACTCCCACCAAACTGAATCAGAAACGTCAAAGTACTCATATGTATCTCTAATACATATTTTTATTTCTTTGAGTCATTTAAAATAATTTATCTCTCTTATGCCTTTGTGCATTATGGAGTTCAACAACTGATTGTAATAATATTATATTTGATGCAAATATTGGATGATCTGGAATGAACTTCAAAAATGCTAAACCTGATGACGGTCCCCATTCTGCAACAGTTGAATACTTCTTGCCCCATATATGTGTTTTGCCATCAATATTTTTGATACGAAATTGATGCTAGAAGCTAATGTCATTAAGTTGTTAAATGCATTTATCCTCACCATGCGATCCCAAAATAAACCTTCACATGCCAATAGTTTCTTCTGGCACATGAAAAACAACTTCTAGAATGTATGATTTCTTAATACATTCAATTAATGATGGCATGCTCCCAACATCCTTCCTCCTCAATGTTATTTAAGAATGACTAAACATATGATAATAACTTGATATCCAAAGCATGTTTAGATATCCAAAAAGAACTTGATTTTTGTTTTCATGGCTTGTGTTGTCCAATTGCAGATACAAAAATTCAGGAAGAATACCAGACCAATGAGAAAGCACATCATGGATTATAGTTATGGTAATATTTGCATCATTATGAATATTTGGAGCTGTGAAGTAAACCCTTGGCAACATCTTCCCATTAAAGACCATACAACCAACCAAGTGAAACTGAATTAAATTTTCTTCCTGTAAATTTTTCGATGTGCAGAGAAAATGTGGCAGAAGTGTTTTCTTTTGGTCCATACCATCAATTAACAAACAAAAATATTTATTTGGATTGTCATAGCACTTTTTTTCAATGCTTATAAAAATTTTGTATTTCACTTATTTGCTAATTGTGATGCTCTTGAAGTGCTTTCACAATGGAATTTGCACATAAAATAAAAGAAATCTATTAATAAATATATTTTCATAGTTGATAACTATCCAATTTTTAAAAATAATGTTATGAATGCATACCTCTTTCTGCCCCTTGACATTTATCCCTTTTTTATTTAAGAGAAGCACATGTACTACAAACCCCCATCCTTGTCTTCTTAGGAGTACAAACATTGTTGAATTTGTTCTTCCATATCCTTGTAAAATATGAATATGTAATAAAATTACCATCTCCTTCAGCACCTTGTTCATATTCTTTGTATAAGTTGTAGATTTCTCGTCTTGAGGAACTATTTGGAATATGTATTGTGTCTTTATTTGGCATACACTCCCCATGCTTTGAAAAGAAGTCTTTCATCCATGACATTGTAGTAATTGTTGATGGTCCAACATCTATTTTATAACGTACTTCTGAATAATATGTAAGATCTTATTCCAGTCTTTCTTGGATTCTTGACAAACAAAAATTACTAATTGAATGCAACATTTTGAAAGCCTTTCTACAAATCAATACATTCCTAATATGATCATCATAATCTGCTAGTGTATATTGCATGCAACCCACTAAAAATGATTTTTGCATGATTTTATTCATTGAGAAATATTACTTCCTTTCCTCCAAAGCAAACTTAAAATCCATATGTTTTAAGCAATCCTTTCGACAACATTCACCTGAAATCAGATCACCGATAGAACTTCTACTTGTGAGATATTCTGTCTTAAACCTTGTATAACCAAAATATTTTGGATTGATATGAGAAGGTCTACTTCTACTCATAGATTCAATATTTTCTTGCAACATCTCCTTCATTTCATTATTCTCTGTTGAAACATTTTCATCATCATTAGGAGGAATATTATACTGACTATGATCATTCTGAACATAGTTAGAAAATTCATCACTATCATTGCTTGGAAAATATTCATTACCATCCTCACTTGAAGGAAATTATTCATTACCAACATCCTCACTTGAAGGAAATTATTCATTACCAAAATCCTCACTTTTGAAATCCCGAGTCAAATGAAATTCTTCACCATCTTCATCCCCACTTTTGAAAACCTTCCTTGGAGGATTCAATTCGTCATCACCATGACTTCCTTTGAAACACTCACTTAGAGAAAATGCATTATTCACATATGTGCCTCTAAAATTATCATTTGCAAGAAACTCTTCATCCTCCCCTTCATCATTGATGCTCGTATAATCCTTAGGATTATGACTAAGTGGAAAATATGACTCTCTATTCATAGTCAAATTATCATTTGCAGGAAATTCTTCATCCTCCCCTTAATCAGTGGTGGTCTCATAATCCTTGGGATTGGGAATAAGTGGAAACTTTGAATTTATATTTAATGTAAATTCTTCATCCTCCCCTTCGTCAGTAGTGCTCTAATAATCCTTAGGATTAGGACTAAGTGGAAACTTTAAATATCTATTTACTGGAAATTCTTCATCCTTGCCCTCCCCTTCCTAAGTGGTGCTCTCATAATCCTTGGAATTAGGACTATGTGGAAAACTTGACTCTTGCAATTCTTTAGCTCCCCCTTCATTATTGGTGCTCTCATAGTCCTTAGGATTAAGACTATGTGGAAAATTTAACCCTGGAAATTCTTCATCGCCCCCTTCATCAGTGGTGCTCTCATAGTCCTTAGGATTATGAATATGTGGAAACTTTGACTATGGAAATTCTTCACCCCCCCTTCATCAATGGTGCTCTCATAATCCTTAGGATTAGGACTATGTGAAAACTTTGACTCTAGAAATTCTTCATCCCCCCCTTCATTAGTGGTGCTCTCATAATCCTTAGGATTAGGACTATGTGGAAACTTTGACTTTGGAAATTCTTCATCCCCCTCTTCATCAGTGGTTCTCTCATAATCCTTAGGATTAGGACTATGTGGAAACTTTGAATTTGGAAATTCTTCATCCCCCCCTTCATCAATGGTTCTCTCATAATCCTTAGAATTAGGAGGAATTGGAAAAATTGACTCTTTATTCACATGAAATTCTTTTTACTGCGCTTTATCAATGCTGCTCTAATCATCCTTAGGATTACGACCAAGTGGAATCTGTCTCTCTATTCATAGTGAAATAATTCCTATTGCATTCATCAAAATGAATAGAGTTGTTGCATGATGAAGATGTTGATGCTAAAGAAAGAAAAATTTCACTATCAGAAGAATCCATGACCTTCAACCAAAAGACGTCGAATGATACAAATGAACTCTCTCCCAATGACAATTTATAGCTTAGAGTTTGAAAATTCCCCTCTAAAGTTTTCCCCACAAAATTTTTCACCGAAAATTTTCCCTCCAAATTTCCTAGCTAGAAACTTTTGCTGAAAATTTTCCCTCCAAAAATTTTGTTATGAAATATTTCCCTCCAAAATTTTAATCTATAATTTACTTGAAAACATATTACTAAACCATTGGCCTTGAAAATTTTCACCCTAGTTTCTATTCAAAATATTGACAGAAATTTTCGTTTAATGCATTTCTTCGAAATTAAAATAATTTTTCTGTTTAAATTATTTAACATTAACTATGTAGCTATTCTTTTTTTTTATAATTAATATTTTATTATTATCCAACAATGAATGAAAACTAACCTAAAGCTATAATGTTAACTTTAATTTTTTTTTTTTTTTTTTTTAATTTTGAGTTTAATCCCACATTCAAGAAACGCTAAAGCATTCCCACAATCATTGCTAATTCTATTCATCATATCACATCAAGTGTTCTGGGTCTTGTTAAAAAGTTTGGAGCGATTTTGCGGAGGAGTTGCATTGTCATTGATAACACATTCAATGGGAGTTTTATGCATTTTAAATGTTAGTTTTCTCTTTATTTTGACTATTTAAAGAGGATTTTAGGGAAAATTTGTTGTTTTACGAGAAATATCACATAAAAAAACACTTTTTTTAAAATGTATTTTTATAGCGAAGAAAACGAAAAAAACTCAAATTTATAGGATTGTTAGGAGAAAAATTAAGATATATATATTTTTTAATTTTTAGGCTTTTGAAATGAAAAATGGGTGTTACTTTTTTTTCTATTAAATTTTTTTTTTTTTTTTTTTTTTTTTTTTTAAATTTCGTTTGGGGAGCATTAAAATTCTTGCATGGAAAAAAAAAATTGTTCAATTAGAAAAAAATCCATTTATTGTTTTTCTTATATATTTGTAATTTTAATTTTTTGTTTGTTTCTTTTTTTAATTTAATTTTATTTATTACACGATATTAATAAAGTTTTAATTATTTTTTTTTGCTAAATTGTTTTTTTTTTTCAATTAAAAATTAGTTATAGTTTTTTTTTAAACATTATTTTTTTTATATAAATAGTAGATGTTTTTGGTTTTTTTTTTTGTTTTTTAAATTAAATTGTTTTTTAATTAAACATTAGAATTTTAGAAAACAAAAACAAATATTATTTTTCCCCTTGGCCCTTTAGCCACTGCCTGGGGGCCCGGGCGGGTGGGGGGAAGGGGGCATTGCGTCAATCGACCTACGGCCCTTTGGTTGGGGGCTCAGGCAAGCGGGGGGAGGGAGCGCTGCGTGAATCGACCTGCGGCCCATTGGCCGGGGGCTTGGGCAGGCGGGGGGACACTACACACATCCCTGTTGTTTGCCTCGGGCCCCCAACTAGTGGCCAAAGGGCCACAGGTTGATTCCGCACGTATCCCTCCCTCCCACCTGGACCCCCCAACCAGTGGCCCTTTGGCCGCTAGCTAGGGGCTCGGGTGGGACAGGGAGCTATGTACGGAATAAGCCTGCCCACTCGGGCCCCTAGCTAATGGTCAAAGGGTCATAGGCTGATTCTAGGAATCAGTCGGTGACCCTTTGGCCATTGGTTGGGGCCCAGGAAGGCACGAGGGCACTACACACAACCCCCTTCCTTGCCCAAGCCCCTGACCAGTGACCAAAGGGTCAGGGGACAAAACAATTTCATATATATATATATATATAATATTTTTTATTTTCTATTTTTATATATATATATAATTTAATAGTAAAATTTATATATAATAATAATTTCTTTTTAATTTTATATATATATATATATATATATATATATAATTCATTTTAATAATTTAAAATTTTATATGTAATAATATTTTTATAAAAGTTTCGATACAAATTATTTAAAAAGGAGTTTTTTTTTTTTTTAATTTATATTTAATAACATTTTTTTAATAATTTTAAAATTTTATATATAATTTTTTTTTATAAATTTGTATATAGAAATTTTATAACAATTTTTAAAAATTACATATAATTTAACTTATTTTTATATTTAAATAACAATTATAGTGTTGATTTATTTTTTAATTTTTATTAATTTTTTTAAGTAATATATATGGTCTTTTAATTAACAAATTTACATGTTTAGGAAGATGGCATCATGGAAGGTCTCATTGAATATGTCTGGAACGAGGACAACCATTCCATCATCTAAAGTTGCAGGTGGACACACTATGAATATTGTCGAACATACCCGAATTGAGAAACATCATAAAAGTCAACCAACTGGCCCATCAAGTACACCAAAGATTATTTTTGAATGAATGAATTCGTGAGAAATAAATAAAACAAATTTTAAATGGCATGTTAAAGATGTTGAATCTAATGATAGTACACATATCTATCTATATTGTGGTATGATTTACATGGATGAACTGTATGAGGTGATAGGCAGAGTACGAGACATATGTTTGGTGTCAGATTCAAACACCATTTATGTTCTTGCAAAATTGCCCAAGTCACATGAAAATGTTACTTTCAAGAAACCTAAGTTTGATGCTCTCAAATCGTTAAAAATAAGAAGAATATTGTTGTTCTCAAAGCGGACAAAGGTGGTGCTGTGGTTATTCTTGATAAAGATGATTATTGTCAGAAGATGTTGGACCACCTCCATAATAGCGGGAGCTACAGGAAACTCAACAAGGATCCCCTAAAGAAGATTTCCAAAAGTGTGGCTCTTGCTATAAAGCCTAGTAGCTCGGTTAGCTCGTTCAGTCATAATCTTATTGAAAGTTCCCCTCTTACCCCCAGAATCTATGGTCTACCAAGGATTCATAAGGAAGGGGCTCCTTTGAGACCCACTGTCAACACAATAGGAGGACCAACTTATCTTCTTGCTAAATAATTAGCCCAGAAGCTTAAGCCCCTTGTTGGCCATACAAAATCCTTCGTTAAGGACTCTGCATTGTTTGTTAATGAGTTGAAGAGTTTCAAGCTTGATCCAGATGACAAGCGTGTGAGCTTTGATGTGGTCTCCCTCTACATTAATATCCCTATCAAACAAGGCCATTGAAGTCATCAAGCGCATCACAGATCCTGATACGACTTATTTAGTTGTTATTTGTCTTACTTCTACTTTCTTTTCATTTGATGGGGAATTCTATGAGAAAACTTGTGGTGTCGCCATTGGTTGTCTCCTCTCCCCTGTGGTAGTTAATCTATTAATGGAGGATTTTGCATCAAAGGCCTTAGCTTCTTCTCATCTTCTGCCTAATATGTGGAAGAGGTTTGTGGATGACACTTATGTCATCTGGTCCCATGGTAAAGAAGAGTTGGAACTGTTTTTCCTCCCTCTTAACAATCAATCTAGTTCTATAAAGTTCCCCATGGAATTTGAATGTAATGGTAGTCTGCCCTTCCTTGACGTCCTCCTCTCAAGGAATGATGATGGCTCTTTTTCTCATCAGGTGTTTGATAAGAAAACACATATGGAACAATATCTTCATGCTAATTCTCATCATTTCCCAACTCAAAATCTTGGTGTTTTCAAAACCTCAGCGAATAGAGCTTTAAGAGTTTCTGATGACAACCATATCAATGAAGAGAAAGTACATCTCCTAATTGTTTTCTTTAGTAATGGATACAATAGACGCTAATGTACTAAGGCTTTCCTCAGAGCTGAAAAAGTTCCTAGTGCTAAGAAAGATACCAAGGATCGATTTTTTAGTGTTCATCTTGCTTTTATCCAAGGGATCACTGACAAGATTGCGAGGATCCTAAGGAAGCATAAGGTGGCTTCAACCTTTAGACCTTTAAATACCATCTAGAGATCCCTTAGATCTGTAAAAAACCCAGTGGACACCAAGAATATGAAGGATGTTTACATTATCCCATGCTCTTGTGGGACTGCCTACATTGGTGAGACTGGTCGCTCGATTAATCAAAGGATTTGTGAGCATGCCGCTAACATCAAACATGGCAGAATCTGCTCCTGTTATTTGGTATAGCATGTAGATAAATATAAGCATCACATCTGCATTGAGGAGGCCCAAGTCATTACTAGGGATAGTCATTTCCATCATCGTAAATTGAGGGAGGCCCTAGAAATTGAAAAAATACCTAATAATTTGAATAAATATTATGGTTGGAATATTAGTAGAAGTTGGGCCTTTGTCCTGTCCTCCTAGTTTTTTAGGCTTCTTTTTGGGATTTATTTTGTTTGTTTGTTTATCTATGTAGGTAGTGACGTCCTTTTTATAGTATTTGTTGTTGATTTATTCTTCATTAGAGTTTATTTTCTTGATTCTTTGTGTTTTTTATGTACTTTATCATCCTATTCATTCTTAACTCCTTTTAGTAATTTTGTTGTTTCAATGGGCCTCAACCCCATATTTGATTTTTGACCCTGTTTTATTTATTGATTACTTTTCTTTGAATATATATATATATATATATATATATATATTTTTTTTTTATTATTTTTTTTTTTTTTTATTTATATATATTTCTTTTGACTTGTGTATATTTTTGTTTTATTTTATTTTTTTTTCCATTAATTATTTTTAATTTAGTTTATTTTATTTCCATTAATTATTTTATTTATTAAATGATCTTGTCTCGATTAGGGTCTTGACTCGTTTTTAAAATTATTTACTTCCCTCCTTGTTTAGAGTTTGACTTTGATTTTTTTTTTTAATAAATTAATTTAAATATTATTTTTCAAAAACTATCCTTTTAATATAATCGTCAATTGAAATTATGTCTCTACATTGCTCTTTATTTAAGCCTTTGCCATGGTCTATCTCTTTAT
This sequence comes from Pinus tabuliformis, assembly GCA_031772625.1. Classification (NCBI taxonomy): domain Eukaryota; kingdom Viridiplantae; phylum Streptophyta; class Pinopsida; order Pinales; family Pinaceae; genus Pinus; species Pinus tabuliformis. The sequence continues at coordinate 1,281,865,746 of CM062818.1, read as the reverse complement.
CTGGTTTTGATGATGAACCACACTTGTTGGTTCAAAATGCGTCGGCCAAAAATTTATCTTATGTGATTTCTACTGAAAGACTTTGCTTAATGTTATATATCGTCTCTCAAAGGTCAAGTATGACATAGATGAAGAATATACACCATTGTATGAAGAAATCTCATCTAACATTTCAAATAACGTTGTAAATATGCTTATTTATATTTAGGTGTTGTTTTATTGTAAAGATCATTAAATTTTTTATAAATGATTAATCATTGACATATTGTATTTTTTATAGGATTTTGCTGAGAGTCTTTCACTGATGCTGGAGGGTATTTATTATGTAGAGCCAAATATGATGAATGTGATCAGTAGTTTCCATCCAGAGTCAGAACAAGAAAGAAGAATGAAGCAAAGATCAACAATGCATGCCACTACAATAATACATATAGGGGATCATCAAAGAATCCATACGTGGGTAAATATAACAAAGGTAAACATGTTTCTTTTGTAGATGTGGAAGTTGTAGCTGATGTTGAAGATCAAAAATATGTTAGCATTAGTGAGGAGGTTAGAACTGTTGTTGAGATTGAGAAAAGAAATAAAACACCAAAAAGAAAAATGCCCACTGATGTCACTGTTCCACTTGATGATGAGGAGATTGATTATGTAGAAGAAGATATGTTAACTAGGAAGAAGAAGAAGTAAAAAATTGTTGAATCTGTTAAAATCATAAGCAACATTAAAGAACAAAGTGAAATTTCTAAAGGCAACAAAGAAATCATAACAGCAGGTGCTGATTTAGAGGATGGCATTATGAAAAAAACAAAATGCCATTCGAAATCACTTGAGTAAGAATATATTAATTAATGGTGGAAAATTTTTGAGCTTAATGTCAGCCAATTCTGTAGGCTAGATGAAGAATAATCTTAATATCAAATTAGAAATACACATTACCAACATGTTCATAATTTGAAAACATTGTTCAAGTACAATCAATATGCACATGTGGTGGATTATGTGGTTCTTGTTGATCCAAATCAAGTTCCCAACAAGGAGGCATTTTATAGGACACATTGTTTTGACTACGGATATTATGTAATTGGAGGGAACCATTCAGCAGAGGCCAAAAGACAGTTGATCGAGGAATATCTCGTAAACCATCTTTTTGAAACGGTGAAATGCATCATTTATACTATTTTAACATAAATAGAGGCAAAGTTATTGGCATGGGATCATAATACAGATAATGAATATAGAATGTCTATGACTTTCATCCAAAGGGTCTCAGATTTATTCATAATGAATTTGTAGAAAAATGTGGTGGGGATAAAGACAAAAGCTAGTTTAAGATCTCGGAAGGAATGTTGTATGGAAACAGGTTATCAAGTTGAGGATAAAATCAAATCAAAAGGTGGAAAAGTAGATTCAGAAATATTGAGAGACATTGATAACATTTTCCAATTGCCATTTAGAACATGGGAGATATGGAAATTGATTAATGACATTTTCAACATGTGGGAGAATATTGCCATAAAAAATTAGAAGGCTAAAATGTCTAACCCCATAATATGTACCAACAGTAAGACATGTCCTGAAATGAAGCAACTTCCAGATGATATGACTATCACACCTTGGAGAACATTGCAAGGAGTGAAGAATGACAAACTAGTCAAATCAATATTATGTTGTGTGAAGTCAAGTGAATTGTCATTGGAGGAAATGTGCTTATAATTTCAAAAGTAAGTTTGTTGAATTATTTTTATTTTTTCTTGGATTATAATTTTTTTTTAAATATAATATATTGTTATTGGTATTATTTGTTATACATATCACTATATTAACAAATTTTAATTTATTTATTCAGTCATAATATTTATATGAAAATACAAGAACATATGGTTAGAATGTTGAATGAAGAGTGTTGGGATGATGTTATACGCAACCACCCAAAATAAAGTTATGCAACAAATCTTAAATTTTTTTATCTTACATTCCAAAATGTATGTTGATTTTTACATTCATTTTATTCATATGTAATTTTATTTTATTTTATTACTTATACTTATATTTGTTTATTTCATTAAAGATGTCGAAGAATGAATGGAATGGAGTACCAAATAATTTCAAAATATTCATTGAAAAAATTAAGTTGGAAAGGCTGAGAAAGCAACATCTTAGGAATGTTGAACTTGATCCTATTCTTACTCATTTCATTTAGAATGGGTTGTACACTGTCCAATATCAAATAATACAAGGTGATTGTGAAGACATTGTAAAACTCATACCTAAAAGTGAATATGCCCTAGTTATTGCAGACATTCCTCATGATTTCAATTTCCCAGGCATTGGATATGATAGTGAGCCTTACACTTATCAAGATTTTAATAAAGTGGTTACGAGCTTTCAAGAAGTTAGACCATCACCACTTTGAAGATTTGTGACATTTCATTCAGACACACAATTTACAATGTTATTAACAAGCTTCAAGGGAAAATCAAATTCAAGGATGCAACTTGCATGGTAAGACATTGAAATTATATGTTTGATTAATGATATGTTTTTTACCTTTTTATGTACAAGTTAATTGAACTTTTACTATGTCATGTTACAAGAAAAAGTCAAATCTTATTTCTTCCGGAGATCAACCAATTATAAGTGATTGTGAGTTCATCCATGTTGAATGTTGGACAAAAGATGATAGCTATAAGTCTATTTTTATGAACAAAGTAGATGGAAAGAGCCATACCCAAGTACTGGTTCATGTTGTTGTCATAAAAACGTTAACATATGAGGATAAAGATGCAAAAGGAGAGATAGTTAACATTTATCAAAAACCACAAACATTGATTGACTATCTTATAAATTTATGTTCAAATGAAGGAGATTGGGTTTTGGATTTATTTTCAAGTTTAGGTAGGTTTTATTATATAAAATTGAATTTTAATAATTTTTTTTGTTTTTATGTGTTTATACTCATTTACTTATTGTTTTTGCACTTGATGATTCGGCACAACACTAGCATGTTGCTTACAGAAAGGAAGAAATTGCATTGTGATTGAAAGAGACCCATTACAATGCAATTTTATTCAACAAAGAATTAATGCTCTTCAATTTATTCCAGATCCAATGTAAGAATTTGGTTTGAGGAAAGGAGATTTTAATAAATCACATGTGGCAAAAAAGGAAAAGGAACCTCAACCACCATTATATGGAATGATTGGAAAATGACACTTTGGGAGATTTGCAGACATGAAAGATCCATTAGAAGAGGAAAATGAGGAAACTCAAGAAGAAAATATTGTGGAAGAAGAAAATAATGAAGCTATAGAAGATGATGAACATGGATTATATGATATTGTTAATGAAATTTAAGTTATGATTGCAAATCAAGCTCAATTTTGAGAGATATTTATTAGTTTTACTTGTAATGTTTTGACTTTGAGATTTTATGAGAAGAATGAGTATTTGATTATTGTCGTTATATTTTCAATATTTGTATTATTTGATTTTCACTTTAATTTTTATGTGAATCATTTTTTTTTGTAAAAAAACTATGATTACTATTATTTTTTAACATAAAATTCATAAAAAAATGTTATTTTTTAAAGTTTTTTTGTTAGAATTTTGCCATAAAAATCATTTATTTGACATGTGATTTTTGACAAAAATTCTAAAAATGTATATTTTTTCATTATATTTATATTGAAAATGTGTTTTTTTTTGGTCAAATGTTTAAAATTATTGTTTTTTAGGGACAATTATTGGATGTCCATTGAAATATTAATTTTACATTACATAAACATATAGAAAATACTAATTTTAAAAGATTAACCATTTTTTTAACTACACGCAAAAATTAAGATTCATTGCAAAAAAAATTGAAAAGAAAAATAAAAACACACAAATATATAAATACACTTAAAAACAAACCTTAAGGAAGAAGAAGACATTAGAAAATTTAAATTGTCAAAAATCATCCGTCTAAGAAAAAGGGGTCAATGTTGCATCAACAATTTTCAAAATCAGCATGAAAATCACTAACATCTAAAAAAAATTCTCTGAATAAAAGGGCTTTTCTTAAGGCTTCCAAGAATTCTCTGAATAAAAGGGAATCGAAGGAACGAATTCCAGGTGTCCTACTTCCGTATGTTCAAGGGACTACTGATAGGATTGGAAGGATTCTCCGTAAGCATAGTATCCCTGTGTCCTTCAGGCCCCTGAACACCATTCGTGGGTCCCTAAGGTCTGTAAAGGATCCTATCGACCCTAAGGATATGAAAGGGGTTTACTTGATCCCTTGTTCCTGTGGGACGCCCTATATTGGAGAGACTGGTCGCTCCATTAATCAAAGGATTAGCGAGCACGTTGCGGACCTTAAGCATAGGAGAGCCAAATCCTCCGCTTTAGCTGAACATGCTGTGAAAACCAATCATCATGTTTGCATTGAAGAGGCTAATGTTATTGCTAGGGTTTCGCATTTCCATCATCGTAAATTTAGGGAAGCGCTTGAAATTGAAAAAAGGCCTTGCAATCTTAATAGAGATGATGGCTGGAAAGTTAGTAGATGTTGGGTCCCTGCTCTCTCTTCATAGTTGGTGTCCGCCCTCTTCTTTAGGTTTTTCGTTTTATTATTTTTATTTATTTACTTTTTATCATTATTTTTATTTATCTAGTATTAACCTTTTTGTTTCATGGATTTACTTTTATTGATTCATTCTATTATTACCTTTGTTTTTTGAGTCTTTTGAACTAATTTTTATTAATTTTCTTAGTTTATTTATTTGTTCTGTTATTACTTTTTAACTAACCTCCCTCTTATATTTTTAGACTATTTGTTTGGTCTTTATTTTACTTTTTTATTCGTTCGGTCATTTTATTTTCTAAGCCTTTTTAAATTATTTTTCTAACTAACCTTTATTTTGTTCCTATTATGTCCTTATTTTTCCAACCTCGTTGGTTTTCTTCCGTTAATTTTTATAATATTTATAGGCTTTTAGGTCCTTTGTGTTGATTTGATTTTTATCATTTTATTTACTATTTTATTATTATTATTATTTTATTATGTTTTTCGCAATAACTAGTTTATTTATTTATTTTTTCATTTCTATTTTAATTTTCCATTATCTATTTTTTTGTTTTATTTTAATATTTTAAATAAATTCCAAACTAACCTATCCTCGTTTTAACCTGGCTTTTTCATTTATCTATTTACTTGTTTTATTTATCTATTCACTTGTTTTTATCTATTTATTCATTCTATTAATTTATTTTCTAAAGTCTTTTTAACTTATTTTTCTAACTAACCTTTTATTTTATTCTTATTATTTATTCGTTTCATGATTACCATTTTTGTCTTATTTTTTCCAACCTCGTTGGTTTTCTTCCATTAACTTTTTCGATAATTTTTATAGTATTTATAAACTTTTAGGTCCTTTGTTTTGATTTGTTTTTTATTATTTTTATTATTTTATTTACTATTTTATTATTATTATTATTTTTATGTTTTTCGCTACAACTAGTTTATTTATTTATTCACTTTTTCATTTCTATTTTAATTATCTATTTATTTGGTTTATTTTAGTATTTTTAAATAATTTCCTAACTAATCTATCCTCACGTTTCTTAGTTTTTAATTTTTAATTTTCAATTTATTGTTCATTTATCTATTTACTTGTTTTATTTTGAATATTTTTAACTAATTTTCCTAACTAACTTCCCCCCCCCCCCCCCCCCCCACTTTTGACCTTTGTTAGTTCTTTTATTCATCTATTTATTATTATTCCTAATTTTAATAGTATTTTAAATAATATTAGTTTATATTTATATTGTTTTTAGGATCCTTTATTTAACTAATTTCTAATAATTTTTTATTAAACTTATGTAAAATAAATACCCTTCAATTTATATTTTGGTCCTAAAATATTTTTGACCCTGGTCCTTGAGTCAAACTAGCCGTTGGTCAGGAGTCTCTGTTCTGCCTATTTAACTTGCTTAGCTGGATCTGTTTCTTCAACTTGTCCTGACGATGAACCACACTTGTTGGTTCGAAACGCGTCGACAAATGATTTTCCATGTGATTTTCGCCGAAAAATCTCTCTCTTAATTGATATGGATCACAAAAGCCTGAACTCTATTATTGAATCCCTGCATGGAAAAGCCATTGCCTCCAAAGTTCATCATTTTGAACGGGCTCGCTTGCAGGTTTCTAGGTTCAAAACAGATCTGGCTTTTCTTAAACGTTGCAGAGACTCCTCCATCATTCCCAATTTTGCTCGGATTAAGCACTGCCTTCACACTCCACGAAACCATCAGGTTTTCCTTAAGGCGAGTCTGGCTTTAATAAGGGCAGAAATCAGTCGGGTTCGTTCTTCCCTGAATCAGCTTTCCCGGGTGTTGTTTGAGTTACATCTGGTTCTCGGTAACTCCATTTCCACCTCTCTGTGGGCCAGAATAGAGACCTGTTCAGCTTTGAAGTCTCTTCGGTTAGAGGAAATTCGAAAGCAAAAACAAGCCTCAAAGTTCCTAAAGTTGGCGGGGAATTCTGATCTTCTTGATAGAACCATGGGAGCAGCTTCCTGCAGCCGGGTCTCATCTGGGCAAATCTTGGCGCTGAATGATTGGGTAGCGGGCCGCTCAGATGGGAACTCTGGTTCCTTGTCTATGGATGCCGCAGCTCCCTTGGTTAGAGTTGGTTCTGGGGGCTCGGTTTCACCTGGAGGAATTGAGCAGAGTCTTCTCTACGCAGATGAGGTTTTGGGGTTGGTTTCTGAGCAGTGTGTTGCGGGAAATCTTCCTGTCGACAGGGATGTTGTGCGCGCGGTTTCTCCAGACGAGAGTGGGTTGTCTCAGGTCAGCGGCTATGGTGATTTAGCTCTCAACGTTTCTGATCATGTGGCTTTGCCTTCCGTGGCTTGCTCCGCCTCCCCGAGTGGTAATGATTCTAATCCGTTAGCCCTTTGTCCGCCTTTTCCTTCTGAAGACTCTGGTGCCTCAGCGCTCGGTCGGAAATCGCGGGTTGATCTCGTTGGTTGGAATGGTCGAGATGATGCGGAGCTGGGGTATTTTGGTTCGTTGAATGTTGGATCCTTGTCCCTGGTTCCCAGCAAGTCATGGCATTCTGAAAGCGGTGAGATTGGCTCCGTCTTCGAGTTTTCGGTCGACTGTCTAGCGCGGTCTGCGGTGCCTCCAGGTGGGTTGCATAGCATCACCTTCGGCTCTTCGGTGGATAACATGATCTTTTTAAATGATTTTGGGTTTAATAATTTTAATAAGGTTATTAACAATAATATTATCAGCGATAGTGGGATCGACATTCACAATAACGTTATTAATAATGATTTAATCAACGATAATGGTTTGTGCAATTATAATAATATGGTTATCAATAAGAATATAAACGGTGACATTAATGATGTAATGTATAATAACAATGATCTTAGTAATAATAATATTATTAATAATAACACTTTTAATATTCATAGTATTAATAATAAGGTTATTTCCTATAATAACGGTGACATTAATGATGTAACGTATAGTAACAATGATCCTAGTAATAATAATATTATTAATAATAACACTTTTAATATTCATAGTATTAATAATAAGGTTATTTCCTATAATAACTATAATAATATTATTGATTCTATTAACAATATTGATTGTATCTTTAATAATAAGCGGAGTAATATCAAAAACTATAATGGTAAGGTTAATGATAAGGTTAATAATAATCGGTTGTGTAACAATTTCTTTTCTAACTTGAATTGCAATAAGAATAAGGTGTCGCCTTGTTCTCATAACCGTTCTTCTCTTTCTAGTAAAAGGGTTATTAATCTTTCTAGTTTCGAATTTCCCCCCGCGGTGTTTAAGGTTCTGGGTAAGGGTTTAAATTTTTCCTTGGCCCCTAGAAAAATTCCTGTTGAAGATATTATTTGCGATATTGAGTTTGGGATCAGGGGTTTACCTGATAGGATCAAGGATACGATTAGGCAGGATTGTGTTGTTGCCTTGAGAAAGGCTAGGCCGCCTAAGAGTAACCTTAGCAAGGATGAATTTTTAGCTCTCAGATCCTTAAACTAGAACAAAGATATCGTTGTTCTTAAGGCAGACAAAGGAGGTGCTGCCGTCATTCTTAACAGGGTTGATTACTGCAGCAAGATGTTGGATCATCTTCATAATAGTGGTAGCTACAAGCGGCTTTCGAAAAATCCTTTGAAAAAGGTTGCAAGGAATGTGGCCTTGGCCATTAAATCCATTGGCTCTTTAAGTTCCTTGCACCATAATCTCATTGAAAGCAACCCTATCACTCCGAGAATCTATGGTCTCCCGAAGATTCACAAGGAAGGTGCCCCCTTGAGGCCCATCGTCAATACCATTGGAGGTCCGACCTACCTTCTGGCGAAGTTTCTTGCGGTAAAGCTTAAACCCTTGGTTGGTCGTACAGAGTCCTTTGTGAAAGACTCTGCTTCTTTTATTGAAGAACTCAAGGGCATTAAGCTTGATCCTGGGGACATTCTTGTTAGTTTTGATGTTGTCTCCTTGTTCACTTGTATCCCTATTCATGAAGCCATGGAGGTGATCCATCGCCTAACAGATCCTGACACGGCTAAGCTGGTGGAGATCTGTCTCACTTCCACCTTTTTCAGTTTTGAAGGTGAGTTCTTCGAGCAAACCTGTGGGGTTGCGATGGGCTCCCCCCTTTCCCCTATTGTCGCTAATCTTTTTATGGAAGATTTTGAGTCCAAGGCTCTTAGCTCCTCTCGGCTCTTGCCTAAGCTATGGAGAAGGCATGTGGACGACACCAATGTCATATGGCCTCATGGGCAGGTTGAGCTTGATCTCTTCTTTGACCATCTCAACAACCAATCCTCGGCCATTAAGTTCACTAAGGAGCAGGAGGTTGACGGATGTCTTCCATTCCTTGATATTCTTATTTCCAAGAATAGTGATGGTTCCCTCGCCCATCGAGTTTTTCGTAAGAAAACTCATACTGAGCAGTATCTTCATGCCAATTCCCACCATTTCCCAGCTAAAAAGATGGGTGTCCTCAATACCCTTGCTACTCGGGCCCTAAGAATCTCCGACAATAAGAGCTTTGAGAGTGAAAAATCCCATCTGCTTGATGTATTTGTTGAGAATGGCTATAGTAGATACTTGGGTCAGAGGGCTTTTCTTAAGGCTTCCAAGAATTCTCTGAATAAAAGGGAACCGAAGGAACGAATTCCAGGTGTCCTGCTTCCGTATGTTCAAGGGACTACTAATAGGATTGGAAGGATTCTCCGTAAGCATAGTATCCCTGTGTCCTTCAAGCCCCTGAACACCATTCGTGGGTCCCTAAGGTCTGTAAAGGATCCTATCGACCCTAAGGATATGAAAGGGGTTTACTTGATCCCTTGTTCCTGTGGGACCCCCTATATTGGAGAGACTGGTTGCTCCATTAATCAAAGGATTAGCGAGCACATTGCGGACCTTAAGCATAGGAGAGCCAAATCCTCCGCTTTAGCTGAACATGCTGTGAAAACCAATCATCATGTTTGCATTGAAGAGGCTAGTGTTATTGCTAGGGTTTCGTATTTCCATCATCGTAAATTTAGGGAAGCGCTTGAAATTGAAAAAAGGCCTTGCAATCTTAATAGAGACGATGGCTGGAAAGTTAGTAGATGTTGGGTCCCTGCTCTCTCTTCATAGTTGGTGTCCGCCCTCTTCTTTAGGTTTTTCGTTTTATTATTTTTATTTATTTACTTTTTATCATTATTTTTATTTATCTAGTATTAACCTTTTTGTTTCATGGATTTACTTTTATTGATTCATTCTATTAATAGCTTTGTTTTTTGAGTCTTTTGAACTAATTTTTATTAATTTTCTTAGTTTATTTATTTGTTCTGTTATTACTTTTTAACTAACCTCCCTCTTATATTTTTAGACTATTTGTTTGGTCTATATTTTACTTTTTTATTCGTTCGGTCATTTTATTTTCTAAGCCTTTTTAAATTATTTTTCTAACTAACCTTTATTTTGTTCCTATTATGTCCTTATTTTTCCAACCTCGTTGGTTTTCTTCCGTTAATTTTTATAATATTTATAGGCTTTTAGGTCCTTTATGTTGATTTGATTTTTATCATTTTATTTACTATTTTATTATTATTATTATTTTATTATGTTTTTCGCAATAACTAGTTTATTTATTTATTTTTTCATTTCTATTTTAATTTTCCATTATCTATTTATTTGTTTTATTTTAATATTTTAAATAAATTCCGAACTAACCTATCCTCGTTTTAACCTGGCTTTTTCATTTATCTATTTACTTGTTTTATTTATCTATTCACTTGTTTTTATCTATTTATTCGTTCTATTAATTTATTTTCTAAAGTCTTTTTAACTTATTTTTCTAACTAACCTTTTTATTTTATTCTTATTATTTATTCGTTTCATGATTACCATTTTTGTCTTATTTTTTCCAACCTCGTTGGTTTTCTTCCATTAACTTTTTCGATAATTTTTATAGTATTTATAGACTTTTAGGTCCTTTGTTTTGATTTGTTTTTTATTATTTTTATTTTTTTATTTACTATTTTATTATTATTATTATTTTTATGTTTTTCGCTACAACTAGTTTATTTATTTATTCACTTTTTCATTTCTATTTTAATTATCTATTTATTTGGTTTATTTTAGTATTTTTAAATAATTTCCTAACTAATCTATCCTCACGTTTCTTAGTTTTTAATTTTTAATTTTCAATTTATTGTTCATTTATCTATTTACTTGTTTTATTTTGAATATTTTTAACTAATTTTCCTAACTAACTTCCCCCCCCCCCCCCCCGCCCTTTTTGACCTTTGTTAGTTCTTTTATTCATCTATTTATTATTATTCCTAATTTTAATAGTATTTTAAATAATATTAGTTTATATTTATATTGTTTTTAGGGTCCTTTATTTAACTAATTTCTAATAATTTTTTATTAAACTTATGTAAAATAAATACCCTTCAATTTATATTTTGGTCCTAAAATATTTTTGACCCTGGTCCTTGAGTCAAACTAGCCATTGGTCAGGAGTCTCTGTTCTGCCTATTTAACTTGCTTAGCTGGATCTGTTTCTTCAACTTGTCCTGACGATGAACCACACTTGTTGGTTCGAAACGCGTTGAAAAATGATTTTCCATGTGATTTTCGCGGAAAAATCTCTCTCTTAATCTAAAAAAAATGTTCATACTTGATACATAAGAAAATTTAAAGTGCCAAAAATATGCTAAAAGAAAGTGTATTCTTAATCACCACTTTTCAAAATTAGTTGACTTTTTGCTACGTCAAAAAAAATGGGTACTAGGTAATTTTCTCGTTTGATCGGTAACTATGTTGCATTTGTACATGACTTCATTATGGTGCTTTCTGAGAGGCACTTCATGTGCGAACTAATAAGATAAAGCTTTCAATCTGGTTTATCTCTTCTACCTTGCTAATAAATGAGAGAGAAACGTATTGTGCTCAAGATGTTGTTGCACATATGCGTACGAATAGGTTGGTGTATCTGTGGGGGGTAGCTTGTGTTAGTGTCAGTATATGCATACTTCCATTAGGGCTCAAATCTTCTCTTTTCATTTTCATTTTAGGGGTCTCATACTGAAATTTTTGCATCATTTCATTAGGTCATGTCAAGTTGATCCACTGATGGTTGTCTTCTCCTCAGAAAACCAAATTTTCCCTCATAAAGTACACTTGCTGACCCATCTCCAGGTTGTATTCCATCGTAGTTTTAGAGTCAAAAGTCATCATGTTTCCATTAGGTCTTAGGGCATGTTTCCATTAGGTCTTACGGTTCATTTCCAAGGTCAAAAATGTAATTTAAAGTGTAAATAAAGGGTAGCAATGGCATGAGGATGATAAATAAACCAAGAGTGATTGCTAGTAAGTCATGGTCACTGTACAAATATCTCTTTTCACTAATGTAACATTCACCTCAAAAACATGTTTTTGAGGTGAAAACAAAGTATTTTAGGTTAATCTGTATTTTTATGTAATTTAAGTCACTTTATGTAATAAATGAACACGGTTGCATCAATGCATCTCTCCTTGCTACAAGACAATGAACCATTGCAAAAATTAGTTCAAATTTAGCATCATCCACCTGAAAAGTGTAGAATTTTGTAGAATTTTTCTACAAATCAGCTAGCTCTGATACCATGTAGAACATTTTCTACAAATCAGCTAGCTCCGATACCATGTATAAATTTCCCACCTATAGATCACCTGGTAATGAAATGTACTAAAGCAAAACACTTGATCTACTTCTACAAACAATTTAGCGAAAGCTTAATCAACCATGAGCAACATCAATAAGAACACATATAACTGATAAGAAGGAATCAATCACATATAACACAAAAGAATTTACCTGGGGAAAGCACCAGCCTAAAACCCCATCTCTTTATTATCATACAAGTGGAAATATGTTTGGATTACATAAAGCCTTAGCTCGGAAGCTATCTAGCTCTTAGCACAATCCCTCTACTGCTCATAGACAATCAAAGGCTTCTCACAAACCTTCTCCTCTGCCCTCCAAGCCTCCTATTTCTATGCATAGCTTTTCCTGGGTCCTCCAGTTGCAACCTATGTGATTCTCACCTCACACACAACACTGACCTCTGAAATAACTGCACAAACCTGAAGGAGATAAATCCTCATCATGGATGAGCTTCCTTTATAGGAAAAGTATTCATCCAACTGATAGTACGCTGTCCTTTCTCTGATCTCCACTGGGTCTCTATCTGAACTGACATGCATCAGTTATCCATGTGTGAATATATAGTTATCTGAAAATAATAGCTGTCACATGCATGCAAGCATCAACAAACTATATCTCATTAATTTAACAACTTGTTAAATTAATCTAACTAAACTTCACTAAGTTAAACTAAGTCAACTGATCCTCTCAATATAGAACTTGTCCTTAATTCCTCAATCAGTGGAGCAAATCAAGGACACATTCCCCAATCAGTGGAGAAACTATTGCATGTTCTCACAAAGACTTCAAGTTTGATTTTCCTTAATTAATAACCTCATGGAGAATTAATTAATTAATATTCAAACTACTGGTAAGACCAAATTTGAATTTTACTTCCTATTTTAGACCAGGGACTGCCTAAAAATAAGAATCCAACTTGAACTGCTAAAAATAGAACTTCTATTTTTAGCACTTCCATTTTTTATTCCCTGTTGCCTAATCTAGCACTGATGCCCAAACTGCTATTTTTAGCAGTGCTCTTTTTAGAACTTCTATTTTTAGCAATTTCTTGTTGCCATTTTTCAACACTCCCTCTCAACAAGAAAGGATTCCTCTCAAACCCAATCATGTACCTCTGGAATGTTCTGCATGCAACACATCTACCAAGTGTGGTTGCTCCAGCAACTCTCGGAACAAAAAAACTCCTAACTGACCTCTCTGTTGGGCTAGAAACATACTTTGATGTTGAAGCTCTACTTGCTGCTAACAAGTGCTCCCTCTCTGAACTCTGTGCTACTGCAACATCTCCATGCATCTCACACCTTTGCACCCTTCTCTATGCTACCCTGCACTGTGCAACATATTTGTGCCTCTCGCATTGCTGCAACCTGTATGCTCTACGCTATCCTAGGATTCCCTGCACTATAGCTCTCTCTGCCGCTCCATCTGCATCTATCTCTACCCAATCAGTTAGTTCCTACTACTCCACATCGGGAATCCCATAGTAAGGTCTCATCCAAGAGGTTAGGTACCTCAAGGATCCTCCCCCTCCTCCTTGGGACGACCACTCCACATCGCCCCACCTCCTACCTGGAGGTATGGCTGCATGTGATCCCTCTACCCACCTGGCTTGAAGTTTCCTCCTATTGGAGGTCTCTACATGAGTAGATGTCTCTACTTGATCTCCTTTGGGCTTCTCTAGTTGTGGCTGCTCCACAACCTCCTGAATCTGCTGCACCAATTATGGCTCCTCCACAATCGTCTGAGACTTCTTCTGGTGTTGCATGTTGAGAGGTAATATACCCTCCCTCTCAACCACCAAGTATCTAACCTTTGCCTCACTCCTCAAGGCTTTGCATGCATCTTGTACCTCAAGTGCATACAGGTTCTTGGCTAGCACACCAATCTATTTCCACTTTCCCATCGTCACGAAATTTTCTAGAAAAAGAGTTGATTTTAAATCAGCTATATCTCCCTCATCCAAAATCTGATTCAACAGTTTTTTTTTTTTTTTTTCATTTTGGGTGTTTTTACACAAGGAATCCAAATCTGCAATTTGTTTCTGAAAATTTTGTACAAAAATTTTCATATCTGCTCTGCAAACTCTCGTCCCAAAACTCAAAACTTTGAAATCTTCTCTTCTTGTATATTGTTCTTCCTTGATCACCTGTGCTCCGATATCATGTAGAATTTTTCTACAAATCAGCTAGCTCTGATACGATGTAGAAATTTCCCACCTGTAGATCACCTGGTAATGCAATGCACTGAAGCAAAACACTTGATCCACTTCTACAAACAATTTAGCGGAAGCTTAATCAACCATAAGCAACATCAATAAGAACACATATAATTGATAAGAAGGAATCAATCACACATAACATAGAAGAATCTACCTAGGGAAAGCACCAGCCTAAAACCCCATCTCTGTATTATCATACAAGTTGAAATATGTCTGGATTACACAAAGCCTTAGCTCAGAAGCTATCCAGCTCTCAGTACAATCCCTCTGCTACTCATAGATAGTCAAAGGCTTCTCACAAACTTTCTCCTCTACCCTCCAAGCCTCCTATTTCTATGTACAATTTTTCCTGGGTCCTCTAGCTGCAACCTGTGTGAATCTCATCTCACACACAACACTGACCTCTGAAATAACTACACAAACATGAAGGAGATAAATCCTCATCATGGATGAGCTTCCTTTATAGGAAAAATATTCATCCAACTGATAGTACACTGTCTCTTCTCTGATCTCAACTGGGTCTCTGTCTAAACTGACATGCATCAGTTATCCATGAGTGAATACACAATTATCTGAAAATAATAGTTGTCACATGCATGCAAGCATCAACAAACTATATCTTATTAATTTAGCAACTTGTTAAATTAATCTAACTAAATTTGACTAAATTAAACTAAGTCAATTGATCCTCTCAATATAGAACTCATCCTTAATTCTTCAACTAGTGGAGCAAATCAAGGACACATTCCCCAATCAGTGGAGAAATTATTGCATGTTCTCACAAAGACTTCAAGTTTGATTTTCCTTAACTAATTAACTCATGGAGAATTAATTAATTAATATTCAAACTATTGGTAAGACAAAATTCAAATTTTACTTCCTATTTTAGACCAAGGATTGTATAAAAATAGGAATCCAACTTGAATTGCTAAAAATAGAACTGCTATTTTTAGCAGTGATATTTTTAACACTTCTATTTTAGCAATTTCTTGTTGCCATTTTTCAACAAAAAGGAACAATGAAGAAAGGCATTAAAAAAGAGATTTTGAAAAGGTCGAAAAACATTAGAAAGTGGGTTTTTCTAATGAAAAATCAAAATCTAATCCTATATAAGGTGTTGCACTTAGGAGAAGTGGCGTTGCACTTAGGGAGATTGGTGTTTCGTGTTTGGGGTAGTTGGAGGTGGCATTGAGCATTCAGGTCGGAGCGTAAAGTGTACAGATTGAGCGCTCCGTGTATGGCGATTTTGGTAGTGGAGAAAACAAAGGCACTGCGCTTACAGAAGTGCACTACGCATTGGGCCAAAAGACCTCTTTCCACCTAAAAGAAATCAAAATTTCCCTCCTTTCCCTCAAACAAGTAAAGTTTTCTCCTTGGACTTCAGTATTGGTTTAAAATTAAATATTTTAAGGATAATTTACCATGGCAATGTAAAACCCTATATTCTCCTCTAGTTATACCTAAAACCCTAACCCCTATTATTCCTCCCATCTCCTATCACTAAAACTCTAAACCCTTTCCGTATATCACTCCATAACATTCACATCCCTTTATCCTTCTTCCCAAAAGAAATATCTCAAAAACCCAAGCGCCTCTCCCTCATTTTTATGATTCATACCCTCCCATTCATTTTCTAGCCCACCAAATACCTCACAAGGTCACCTCTCCTTCCCTTATTCCTAATCACTCTTTCTCACCCCCTTCATCCCTTTTCTAGCAATGCACAGCCTCGAGATTTGCAAACATGGACAGAGGAGACAGAGACTATGAGGAGGAGGAAAACACTGACAGTGACAGTTTAATAGATAGACCTAGGCATCAGAGAAAACCACACAAAGGAGGTAGAATTATCAGGGAAGAGCCATTAAATCTCAGATAGTTGTAGGCCTCTCATTTGGTTGTCACTTGTTTCAGGCATCTAGGGTGCTACGAGTTCTGTGAGCAGGTAGAGAGAGTCCAACACCATATTGAGCTCACCAGGCTTTTCATGGCCAATCTTCATGACAATAAAGTGACTCTTGCTGGGGTGACATTTATAGTTTCACCCTCCATCATTGCGGATGTGATCATGATTCCAAATGTGGGAGAGAAATGGTATAAGGCACAGGGCTTGGATGAACACTATTATAAGACTTACATCAAACCTAAGTACAGAAATGAGTAAAAAGGATTTTTCCTTTCAGGATCCTTGAAGACAAGTATGCCCCATGATGAAAATTATCATAAAATATTTCACTTGTGAGGGCAGATTTTCCAGACTGTACACCTATCACATCATGCTTCTCATGCAAATTACCAGGGTGAGGATGTTAAAGATCTCTTATTTATTGTTTAGGAATATTGAGAAGATGGCCCACTTTATACAGAAAAAGCCATACGCTCAGCAGATGAGTAGTCTTTATCATTATTCCCTGATCAAGATGATTGTGCTTCATCATCTTAACCTCCTCAACATCTCCTGTGAGACATTTATTGCTCATGTCATCTTCAATGGTCCTCAAATTCCTCCACCAGTGTCTCAAGAATCAGGAGGACCTTCTAGCAGTGCTCAGGTGAAGATAGATGAGAAGGCTAAAGAGACTAGACCTACTAAGGTGCCTAGGACCTACAAGACATATCAGAGGGGTACAAAAAGATTGTTTGCAGCTGATAGGCAAGTGTTTTCTTCACTTGGTGTGGAAGGGACATTGCTTTCTTCATTCACTCATAGGAAAATGCTTGCTCCACAAGATGTGGAAGGGGATTTGCCTTATTCATCAACACAACAGGTTCGAGTGCAACAACTGCACAAAGGGAAAGAAAAAGTGCAGGTGGAAGATTTTGATGATGAGGAGGAAAGAGACTTTGATTTGACAGAGCATGATGAGCCAAAACAACATCGTATTCCTCATGGCATAGAGACAATTGATTCGGAGGCTCGGGATGAAGCAAAAAAAGAAAACATCATCATACAAGAGAAGGAGGCTCAAATTCAAGCATTGATGGATAACTTGGCAAGAGCCAAGTATGTCATCACATACCTTAAATAAGAGAACAAGAAGTTGAGTGATAAGCAGGTCCTCATGGAGTTAGAACTTCTCAAGGAAAAGAGACAAAGTGACAAAGGTAAATTAGCAAGGCAAGAGGAAGAAACACCAGTCACTTTGACTCCAATTGAAAAGGAAATTGAGGGTGATAAAGAGATTTGGCTTGAAAGAGTCAATTTGCACTTAGAAAATATACTACAAAAAGCCAATAAGGACAACCAGATCATCAGGCATATGGCCCACCACTACAAGATCCTGGACAAATTTTGCAATGTAAGGGTCAAATAGATGAAAGTAAGGCTAAGACGAGCTATAAAAAGAAAAAAATAGGAGGATAGGCTTAGGTTTCTTTCTGAATCTTCCTTGGCTCATTATGATACTTGAGGATTGTGCTGCTCACCAATTTTGGTCAGGTTTGGAGGAGTTTTTGTAATTTGCAAATTTTGAAAATTTTAAACACAGAAAATATGGCTCAATGCATGCCACTGGCGCTGTGCTTTTCCTAGGGGCACCCAATGGAAAAATGGCTTGTATTTTTGGATTCACAGTGATGATTACATGCACCCTATGCATTTGCTAATTTTTGGGGCAGAACTGGTCCACCAAAAAGTCAAACAACACCCCAAAAATTACCTTTTTGTCACTTTTTGGACACATAGAAGCAGTCTTGGGAGAATTATCTTTTGAGGGGTCAAATGAGCTTAAACTGAAGAAATTTTAGATGTTTTGGAAAATAGACTTGAAGAGATTTCCAATGAGCTATCATGAGCACAATTTGGATTCCAGGAAGGCCTCCGAAAGGGACCTAAAAGTGGTGCTACGTGTAGGATACATTTTACACATGATGGCCATTTTACTGTGTTTTGACTGTTTTCATGGATTCTTTCTCATGGAGGATGTTTTAGTACTGTAAATGATGACTTGGCTTGTAGATATGATGGATAATTAGTAGTAGAGGGTAGATTCATTAGATTAAAAGTCACTTTGAGCACAAATGGATGAGTTTCCTCACTTTTAGAGGCAAGTTGTTAGGATGCCTAGATTCCAGTTTCTTGTTCAGTGTTGGTTAGATTAGCTCCTCACCTTAGGGATTCGACCCCTGAGGGTGAGAGGAGTTTGAATCAATGGTTGTATCTTCTTCTTATTTCTCATTATAAAGGGTTGGACTCAGTTGGATGCTTAGGTTTTGAAAGAACATCATTTTGTATCAGTTTAGTAGGAGATTAATAAAAAATTGTGGCTATTTCTTTGGGATCCATGTCATATGGTGTTTAGTTCAGTTTCCTCTCTTTTTTTCATATGTTTAAATGTTTTTTGTACTTCATTAATCATTTCATTGCTTCTAAGTGTATGTTTTCAAGTTGATAGGCATAATCCATAACATTAATGCTCTGCTTTGGGAAAATAGTCACAGTTTATGTTTTCTACAGTTTAGGAAGGATCCATGATGATCACATTCTCTTCCTAGGTTCTCACTGGTATTTAATCACCTCACCCATCAAACCCTAGAGTACTAAGCTTCATACCTACCTTGCCCCATCGAACACCCTACAATTTTGACCTAATTTCATTGCCCAAATTGTCCGGCTCCTCCTAATCCAACAGAACCCTTTCAAAATCCAAATCAAACCTTGTGCTATTATACCTAGCCTAATATCTTTATCCTAATCCAGTCATCTTGGCTGAGATCCTTATGGAGAGAGCCCTCTCCCGGCCTAGTAGGGCTAGCTACTTGGCTAAGTGTAGTTTGTGGTTACCTTGGCATTGCCTTCCTTCAGCTTGAGGTTCAATCCAGGTGATAACAACTAGTTTGATATTTTACATTTCAATCTCCTACTCCCAACCAGAAGAGTCATCTTCTAGCACTTCTACTGCTAGCTGGCATAGACCATGGCCTCTAATAGTGTGAAATGGTTTGAACTCAATATCATACTCTTCTAAGTTGGTCATCTAGTTCGCTCTTAGTTCACCTAGATCCTATTGAATCAACACTAATATGACATCCAAATGTGGCACAAAAATAACACAAGGATTTTTTATGGGTCCCATCAATAAGTATATTTTGAGGCCCATTATGCTAGCCTCTAGAACTTAATTTTTTTTTTCTCACATTAATTTACATTTTGTAGCCATAATGTGCTTTGTAGGGAGGCTAAAGGGTGCTTATCATATTTTGTGGCCTAATGTAGTTAATATGCAGACAAAAGAAGCCGTTTTGGAGATATTTACTATGTAGGGGCATGTTGGAGGCATCTAGAGAGAATATTGGAGGCTTGTCCACTACGTTAACTCTCCAACTCAACTTGAGTCCCAATACTCCTCACCAATAACTCAAAGTCCATTGGCAGTCGAGGAACTCAAGGGCATGTGAAGATCCAAGGGAACCAGATCCAACAATTTTGATATTTTGGAGGGAAGGAGTCTTCCTCTCAAGGGAGCTTCCCCTCAGTCACTTTTTGTATAAATAAATGAGCCTAAGGGCTCATTAGGATTCTATTTTTTTTTTGGAGATAGGAGTAGCTATTGAGAGCTAAGATCTTGACTCTGTTATTTTCATCTTTGATATGATGTTTGTGAATCTTATTTTCTCTTAATGTAAAGCTTATTGTTGGTCTATGTTTGAGTTAATCTAGGAGGGAAAAAACCCTTGGGTTTGGGCCCAACCTAGAGGGTTTAGTCCCTCTCATGTATTATTTCCTTGTTATTTTTAAAGTTGTTATATTTTTTTCCTTGTTTAAGTAGGCACTACATTGCGAAAATTGTAGTTGCAGGTTGAATCACCACCTCTTGTGGGAAGTGTGGTTGAAGAGTATACAACAACAAGCCAAATATATGTGTTTATGATTTCTTGGAAATTGCTAGGATTTAGATTGAAATTATTTTTCATGCTTGGTTTATTTACCTTAGGAGTTAACAACATGATTTGGAAAGTATATTATTTTCATATTGTAGGGCATCATATATCTTGAAGAAATTCAACTCATTCTTTCCACTTTGATTAATTTCACTGCAATATTGATGTATGTCCTTGATTACTAGTTTTCAAGAGCTACAATTGATTTGTAGGGGTTGGTATAATCATCTACATCTACCTTGTCATATCCATACTTCTATGGGACACCTCATACTACTCCCAAGCTTTTCCACCGAGATCATATTTTTAGGATTAATGAAGGACATCATGGGCATGAATTTTTGTGCAATATGGGCCTCTGAGTGGTGCTAATCTTGGAAAAATGCCTCAAACATCCATTCATTCATCCCCATCCTCCTTCCTTCACCTTCATAACACCTTATTTTTCCTTAGAAAACTCTAAGACCCACTCCTGTAGCAAAACATGTCACTCCTGTAGCAAATTAGAGTCTCCTGTAGCACTACCCAAATTTAGCCATATTTGTCTTAGGATCTTGAATTTTTCGTTTTTGAAGTTGAATAATTGCCCCCATTCTTTGATTTCATGATTGGGGAGACTCCAAGACCACTCCAAACCTATCCTTCAACCTCTGTAAGCAAAAAATAACAAGTATATTAGACTTGGTTTTTTTAATTCCCTACTTATGTGTTGTAGACTAAATTTCTTCTCTTCAAGCAATTTGCAATTAGATTAATGATTCATGCATGTAGAAAATTGATTTGATTAGTTTGCAATTAGAGTAGCATGGTTTATTTTTAAAACTAGTGTATCCCTTTTCTTTCATGTAGTTAGAAGTGGTCTCTACATTTAATGAATGATACTTTCAATTCTACAATTAGAATAGTATTCATTTCTTTGCAATTATGATATGTTTTCATAGAAATTATCTTTGTAATTAGATGAATGAGTGGTCTATGTATTCCTTGATTTTATCTAATGAATGAGGGTGAAATGAGTAGAACTTAACCTACTATGCATATAACATTGTCACCTCTAAGTTTGTAGGAACCCCGGGTTAATTTAAGTTGAAGGCCTTGGGAGTTGCAACATCTTTGATGCAATACCAGAGCTCATCACTTTTTTCGGCATCCTTTCTAGGGAGGTGTCCAAGTAGGATTTATTTCTACTTAGAAATTTGCTTGTTTTTTTATTTTTGATTTGCATTAGTACTGTTGGTTTGAAAGCTTCAAAAAAAAGGAGAAAAGAGAAAAAATTCAAAAATAGAGTTACTTCTTTCATGCTTCATAGGAGTAGGGATAGTCAAGGGAAATTCCTACCAAAAAGCCCCACCCCTTCAAGTAGCCAACCATCATTATTATTTTGTGACTGTGAACTTTCCTCTATGACTACAAGGGAGTTAGAAAACCCTCTAGGTGAGGAAACTAAATTTTTTGAGGAACCCATAGGAGAAGAAGATCCCAACTTGCATACCTAACCATGGATAAAAATAGACATAATGATATTTTTCCTATTCGATACAACAATTGGGGAGGCTAGAATGATGAATACAAGTCTTGCTGTGCTTCCACATTTCCATGGCCTAACCTCTGAAGACCCTAAAAGCTTTATGTTTTAATTTTATTTTTTTCAATAGATCTTATGACTATACCTCTGATGGACAAAAGCTGGAGTTGTTCTAATCCACCCTCAGAGATGCAACTTTGCTCTAGTTTATGGGTTTACCTAGAGGCAACATCACTACCTTGGCCCAAATTTACCAAGCCTTTAATGCAAAGTACAAGGATTACTATAGGTCCAAGAAAACAAAGGAAGAAATCTTTAGGATGACCTTAAGACCAAATGAATCTTTAGAAGACTATGAGGAGAGATTCCAACTCAATTATAGGAGGGTTAAATATACCCTTGACCTTGAGTCACTCAAGCTATTTATTCTTTGAGGGATTAGGGAGGATGTAATGTATACCCTCAACATGTTGTCTCGAGGGGACATCTACTAGTTTCCTTATGATGACATCAAGATAATATTCAGGAATCACTCTAGGGATGTTACGAAAAAGGGTAGGTCTAGATAAGGCTTGGTTAGTTCATTTCCCTCTACATCAACCATCAAACATGAGATAGGAAGTATGTTGAGGACTTCAAAAGTGAAATGTTGCATACCTTTTCCCTATAGATGGATACTATGCAAACCAAAAGGAAGCAAGAGGAAGAAGAGAGAGAACTAGCTATCTTTTTCCCTGGATGCACTAAGAGACATCTTAGAAAGGAGTGGCCACTAAATGTTAGAAAATGTTTCTCTACCTGTGAAGAAAACCATGCAACAGAAAAATTACCCTCTCTGTCAGGCCTAAAGTTTGTATATCAAGGGGAAGAAGGTGGTTCAGAGAAACTCTGCTTCATCAACCAAAGGATGCCCCCAGACCCTCAGCTATATAAACAAGGCATGAAAGGTGCACATTATCCCCCTTATAATCCAAATCAAAATGCACCTTTCTAGCCTTGGTACCATTCCTCTCATCCATCATGACCTATCTCCTCTCCTTGGCCTTATGCTCCTCAATATCCTCCTCAACATATCAACCCTCCTTTCTAGCCATATCCACCTCAATCTCCTCAATGGGGATATTCCTCACAAGGGTGGAGGCCTCAAACAACCCAACCTCCTACTTTAATTCCTCCACCACAACCTCATCCACAACTTCCTCACCATAACCAAGGAAAATTTTAGGGGCTAATATTTTGTAAGTTGGTTAATTTTCTATGTATTTTCCAAAAAATAGATTCGCCAATCTCAATTTTTTTTTCTAAAAATGATTCGTCCAAATTTTATAGTATAAAATTATTTTACCTAAAAAATCACATTGATTTTCTAGAGACTATTTAAAAACTCCAATATTTAAAAATAAATATCACCAAATTTTTTACATTTTCCTTATTAATGACTCTTAAGATTCGCCAAGGTTTATAAAATTTTAGAAAAAAATTCCATGCTTAAAATTTTCCCTAACCATAACCCACCTAAGCAACCTCAACTACCTACCCAACCTAATCTCAACCCAAAGAATAAGTAAGCACAATAGGTGTACAGCGGGGAGATATCTTATCGCACATTTACACAATTTAACTGATCTGCTGGGGTAAACATGTGACGAGAGGCTACTATGATATAAGTTAACTCCACGTGTACAATTAACGAAGTGGAATTGACACAACACAACCAATCTAACCTTATGCACATGTCACAGAATCTACAGGAGCCAACCAACCCTTCTAGGTGATCAAATCCTGAGACAACTTCACACTTTTTTGCCCTATAGCCTCAGTCAGTTCCATGACATGGGCATGCGTGCGAATGGGGCCCTCCATTTTCTCTCACAACAAGGTCATGCGAGAGATTGATGTCTTTTCCAGTTAGTTGAGAGCCTCTTACCTCAAATTCTATGCCACTTTTTCAGGACCAAGTCTTAGGCCATTGCCCAAAACTTCATGGAACTTCCAGAAATGAAAAGTAACATCGAAGTAATGATACAAATGCAAATGATTCAACAAGGAATTGACAGGACCCCTACTATCCACGATAGGAATTTTGTCAAACATGTCAAAAATATGCACTCTACAAGCCATAACAACAGATTTGAGCATAGGGGTCTCATACTTATTTGGGAATTGCTAAGAAATATTGATGCCTTATCACATTAGCTCCATTATCATCTATTAGGTCATATATTCATTGTTCATTCATTTACAAACAAAAAAATGATGAGATCCATACATCATCATCATCAGAAAACCTGCTCATAACTAAAATATAAACCACATAAATAATAAGGATACAACAACCATAGAATCGACATATGAACCCATATATTTACACATGAAATACCAAGGAGAAGGAACTCTTATTAATTAATGCATAGGCTGACTAGGTATGGGACTTCCATGTACCACCCTACCATAAACTAGGCTAAACCAGATCTTTCTTTTAGCTAGTCACCCTCGTGCCATATTTCAAGGATGAATGTGGGATCTCATGGAACACATCTAACAAAACCAAATGAGGGCTTCCAGAGGAAAACCACCTCAGATCTCAACTAGTGATTCCACCTCGTGGTTGAACATCATTAACCATCACTAGATAGGTCTCTTCCCAAGTTGTCTAGGAATCCAGAGCGTTGATTAGAATGTAAGGCTCTAAGACTAGTAACTCAGCCCACAACCACCACTGTGCTTCTAGAGCATTTTTCCAACTAGGGCTTCTAGGACTAGTAGCTCAATCGACCAAGGGATTCCAAAGCATTTATCTAACCAAGGCTTACAGGACTAGTAACTCAACCTGAGTTGTTACAGGGATTCCATAGGATTTGTCCAACCAAGGCATCCATGAACTAGTAACTCAACCCATAACCAAAGGAACATGAGAACCAACTAGAAAACAAAAGGAAAGAAACCCACAACATCATGAATATACAGGAAATGGAAAGGATAAGAAACCCACCATCAAGCTGGCCATTCCTCCATGACAATGACAAATCATAACCAATAAACCACATGCATATGCCATGCATGCCAAAACTAGCAAGGAAATGGTACATGCAACTCAGTACCTGCAAGAAAAACCTATTGTAGCTGTTGATCTTGATGTCCTCTTGCACTTTCCTGCTCTTCCTTTTCCTTCTTTCTCCAAAACTCCAAGTATGCCACACTCCTCCAAGAGTGCTCCAAGAAAACTCTAAGTGTCCAAGAGTATGAGAGAGAGAGAATAGAGAGAGAGCTCCAAAACTGAACTGATAAAAGGTTTCCCTAAAAAATGCTTCCCCATTGATCCTCAGAAGCCTTTTTATTAATGAGGCCTCTTTTTTCTTCAATTTCCATTATTTTCCTTCATTTCGTCCTCACATGCAACTTGTGACCTTTCGCCTTGATTTTCTGCTAATTTCCATTATTTTCATAAATAAAATGCCAATTAATGCCTCATGGTTTTCCATTTCCTTTGCCGATTTCCTTAGCCATAATAAATGAAATGAACACCCCTATAGGATGTTTTTCCAACCATTCATCTTGCAATACATTTCCCATGATCTTGGTCTTATATTTTTTTACATGAATTTTAACAGAGGCTATTACAGAACCCTCCTCCTTGAGGGAACACCATCCTTGATGTTTAACGACACCTATAACCAGCAAAACTGCTAAAAACCAAAACAAACTACCCATGGAGGTTTATAACACAACCCATTGCAGTATTTATAATGAACAACCTATTGAAACCATGACAACCATATCATTTACTGGAGCTTTATAACACAACTCATTACAGTATTTAAAATAAATATCACATATACCCTTAAACACATTTTCTTCAACTAGAAAATATTCATAGTGTCTATGGAGCTTTATAAATCCATCTCGATACAATATTTACAATAATATACACATATACACATATGCACTTTTGATCTAATCAACAAATGAAAGAATATGATGTCCATATTAGTAACAAGGGAATCTAAAGGCTCACACCTCCTCCATCAAAGTAATAACAAGATTCACCTCCTTCCCAGGAAGTCTAGAATCCACTACCAAAGTCAAAGATGCATCCAATGTCCAACCCTATAATCCTGTGTCACTTTTCCTCTCAGTGAGCAATTGTCGGCTCATTGTTCCAGGGCACACTCCTAATGTGCATTAGATTCCTTCTGGCAATGCTAATGACAAAAAAAATCCATCCTCGACCTTCCCTTCTTTGCTACATAGTCCCTCATCTAATCGGTCACCCTCTTTTGTGTAGTCACACACATTCCAAGCTCCGTGGGAATCCCCTTCTCTGATACACATTCCCTCAGGCGAGCTCTCCCTTGGCAAGGTTCCCTCACATCAAAAGTCCAAAAAAAGGCATATCTCTACCTCAAAGCCATCATACTGGTCATAGCATGCTCATCGCAATAAATTAACCCTATTGGGTACCAGTGTCCCACAATGGCCCTGCTCCTAAACTGCTTTACTAGCATACTGCTGCTTGTTCCAATTCCTTTTGACTGATGTTGCTAATTCTTGCAGTCGGTTCAATCATCCAACCGAGCATTTTCATGCTTTCCTATGCCAAGCACATAATTTCAATTATATTCAAAATAAATTGAAATAAATTCACATCATACCTCATTGGTAGTTCGTCAATAAGGTACACCTGCAATTTTGTTCACTTCATGTCACAACAAATCAAATTACTTGTTGACCAAATCATCATATATAAACATATCATATCTGGTTAGCTCAAAACACAACCATCATACATCAAAATCATGAATCACATGCAATCATCATAAACCATAATCATAAATCACATGTAACCATCAAAAGTGAGAATCATACATCACATGCATAATAAAACTGAAACAAAATACTGATACTTATCCTTCATCGGTCCTTACTTTTTCCTTTGTTCTTTATTACACACACTGGATTGGTTGCCACACCCAGCAAATACCCAATGCCTTTTTATTTTCTTCAATCACATACACATACACAATGTACTTCACAACACATAAATCCACACACAATGTACGACACCCACAATGCATACACCTACACTTGATATACATCACGGCACATATACCTACACTTGGTGTACAACACAACACAATACATACTCCTGCATCTGGTGTACAACACAATACAATACATGTACTACTCAAAGTACAACACAACAAATACACATTCCACTATACCACAACTACACAATGCACATACATAGGATTGCATGCCCGTAACACAACATGTATTGTTAGAAAATTATATATTACGGAGCAATGGAACACATAAAATATTGCAGAAATATAAACACATAAAACACACAAAACAAGAGAGACACAGATATACATGGTTCACCCAGTTTGGGCTACGTCCACCCCGAACAGCCAGTCCTTCCTTTCTATTATCCAGCAAAATGAAGAGACACAACCTATAGCAAATCCGCTGTAATATCCTCTGTTTTCTCTCACAGTCTCACCTCTCTGTTTCTCGCTCACCAAATACACATCTATTTCACAGCCTCAAATACAATACCCTCATACAAAGATATGGGTTGCCTTCTAGGGAAAAAAACCCTAAACTAAACATAAGTTCTACCGTCAGATCATCCGCCTAATGAACGGCCCAGATTGACTAGAAATTACTATACTTTTACAAGGCAATTTTACATTTGTTTTTAGCTTCGGGGGTGCTGCCCCCGATCCCCCGCCGAGGGGGATCGCCCCCCCCCCAGACCCCCGCGGGGAGGACAAGTCCCCCCCGCACCCCCCTCGCGTGGAGGGGTGTACAAGACTTCCTGGGGTATACATTCGGCTGAAACAAAGACCTTTGAACAATCATGATCCACACACAACAATCTCCCACTTGGAGAATGATTGTAGCAACTCCACTGCTGCTTCATTTGTTGGACAATGACTCCTCTTTCGACCTGGCTGTTTTTCATCTTCATCGTCATCCTTAAAGACCAATTGAAACTGAGCATGTTCTCAGTTTCTCCCTGGTTACAACTTTTGTTAGCATATCTGCAGGATTCTTGCTAGTGTGTATCTTTTCCAGCTTCAACTCTCCATCTTCCAACACTGATCGTATGAAATGGTACTTGAGCTGTATGTGTTTAGTCCTGGAATGAAATGCTGAGTTCTTTGCAAGATGAATGGCACTTTGAATATCACTGTATAACGTGCCCATATCATGCTCCTTACCCAATTCACCCATAAACCTTTGTAACCAAATCATTTCTTTACTAGCCTCTGTAGCAGCAACATACTCTGCTTCTGTTGTTGAAATTGCAACAACACTTTGGATTTTTGAAACCCAACTAACTGTTGTTCCTCCAACAGTAAATACATATCCTGTAGTGCTCCTCCTGTTATCTCTGTCACCTGCCATATCTGCATCAACATATCCTTGTAGGGAGATGTTTGAACCACCAAAGCATAATGCTTGATTTGTGGTACCTTTCAAATATCTGAGAATCCATTTCACTGCCATCCAATGTTCCTTTCCTGGATTGTTCATGTACCTGCTTACAACTCCCACTGCATGTGCAATATCAGGCCTTGTGCAGACCATTTCATACATTAAGCTTCCAACTGCTGATGCATATGGAACTTTAGACATATAATCCATGTCTTCTTGGGTCTTTGGGCACATTTCCTTGCTAAGTTTGAAATGGCTAGCAAAAGGTGTACTAACTGGTTTTGCATTGTGCATGTTAAATCTTTTCAACACCTTTTGTATGTACTCATTCTGAGACAATGTTAATTTACGATTTTTCCTATCTCTAGTTATTCTCATACCAAGGATTTGTTTTGCAGCTCCCAAATCCTTCATTGCAAATGAATTTGCCAATTTTCTTTTGAGCACATTTATTTCCTACATGTTAGATCCTGCAACAAGCATTTCATCTACATACAATAACAATATAATATAGCTGCCATCATTTTGCTTTTTCAAATAAACACAATGATCAGAGTGACATCTAGTATAACCTTGTTCAGACATAAACTTGTCAAATTTTAGATACCACTACTTTGGAGCCTGTTTTAAGCCATACAAGCTCTTCTTCAACCTGCACACTAGTTTCTCCTTCCCTTTCACCTCATATCCTTGTGGCTGCTGCATATATATCTCTTCCTCCAAATCCCCATGGAGAAAGGCTGTCTTTACATCTAACTGCTCAAGATGCAAATCTTCAGCTGCTACAAGACTTGAAATGGTTCTGATTGAAGTCATTTTAACAATAGGAGAAAATATTTCATCAAAATCAACACCTTTCTTCTGTGCAAACCCCTTCACCACAAGTCTAGCTTTATACCTCTTTTTTCCTCCATCTTCTTCCTTCAACCTGTAAACCCATTTATTCTTCAATGTAGTTTTTCCTATAGGCAACCTGACTAAATCCCAAGTCTGGTTATGCATTAAGGAGTCCATCTCCTCTTCCATGGCTACCTCCCACTTCTTCCTGCTTTCAACCTGCATTGCTTCTTTATAACATTCGGGTTCACTGGAATCAGTCAACAATAAATAATATAATGAAGGAGAGTATCGTTCAGGGGGTCTACTTATCCTGGTAGATCTTATAACACCACTTTCAGGTGTTTGGGGTGCCTGTTGTTGTTGTGGTGGTTGTTGTTGTTGTGGTTGTTGATTATTATTATTTTCAGGCACCTTTCCTTTTTCAGTGATTTCATCAAGAACTGCGTATTCCATGTTTTCCTTTTCTTGTTTCTTTTCCTGCAACTAATTCTTATACAAGACCTTTTCATTGAATATTACATCTCTACTCCTAATGATTTTGTGATTTTCGTGATCATATAAGCGATAACCAAAATCATTAACACCATATCCAATAAAGGTACATTTCTTTGACTTTGCCTCAAGCTTTGTTCTATTTTCTTTATCAATATGGACAAAGGCCTCACAACCAAAAGGCTTTAAAATAGAGTAGTTTACCTTTTTACCTGTCCATGCTTCCTCTGGAACACCACCATCCAAGGAACTTGAAGTCCCTCTGTTTATTAGATAAACAACAGTATCTACAACATCTGCCCAAAACTGTAAAGGCAATCCTACATGCAATCTCATGCACCTTGCACGCTCTATGATTGTTCTGTTCATCCTTTCTGACACACCATTTTCTTGTGGTGTTCTTGGAACTATCTTCTCTCTGCGAATTCCATGCTCTGAACAATACCTATAAAACTCTTTGCTGCAATATTCACCTCCATTGTCTGATCTAAGACACTTCAATTTCTTTCCTGTCTCAATCTCAACCAAAGCTTTCCATTTCTTGAAAGTATCAAATACATCAGATCTATTCCTAATACAATAAATCCAAGTTTTTCTAGTTGCATCATCAATAAAAGTGACATAATAATGAGCGCCACCGAGAGATGATACCTGAGCAGGTCCCCATACATCTGTATGCACAAGCTCTAATTTTTCATTCTTCTTTTCTTTCCCAACTCTGAGAAATCTGACTCTCTTCTGTTTTCCATAAATGCAATTCTCACAGAAGTCCAAATCAACATTCTTCAAACCCGGCAACAAATTCCTTGAGTGAAGAATCTTCATCCCCTTTTCACTCATGTGTCCGAGCCTATGATGCCATAATGTTGCATCTGCTCCTTTGGAAGTTAAAGCATTAACAGAGTTAGAAATACCATTGCATAAATACAATGTACCAACCTTTTCGCCTTTTGCTATTACCAGGGCTCCTTTGGTGACCTTCCAAGCTTTATCTGTGAAAGTTGTCACACAACCTTCACCGCCTAACTGCCCTGTTGAGATCAGATTTTTCTTTAGATTTGGAACATGCCTTACCTCCTTTAATAGCCATTGGTTTCCATTCTGCCGTTTTACAAGAACCTTACCCATTCCAATGATTTTACAGGGTTTATCATCACCCAGACGAACTTGTCCAAAATCTCCTTGAACATAGTCATGAAAGTATTTCTTATCAGGTGTGGCATGGAATGAAGCCCCTGAATCTACCGCCCAGGAATCAGTAATATTTTCGAAAGAAAGAATCAAAGCATCTTGTAACACCTCACCTGTCACATTTGCTTCATGATTGTTTTCTTGTTGTGCATCTCCTTCTTTTCCCTTTCGAGATCTACAGTCTTTCTTTAGGTGTCCTTTCTTTCCACATTTCCAGCACACTATCCCCGATCTAGACTTGGATCTGCCTTTCCTTGATTTACTGCGATATCCTGAGCTCTTTCCTCTTTCCATTTTTCTTCCTCTAGACTCTGCACTCAAAGCATTTCTCGATGTCTCACCGGAGCTTTTCCGTCGCATTTCCTCGCTAAGGATAGCACCGACAACATCATCAAACTTTAAAGTACTAGATCCAGAAACGAAGTTACTAATGGCCATTACCAAACCATTCCAACTTTCTGGTAATGAGCACAAGAATAACAGAGCTCTAACTTCATCATCAAAGTTTACCCTTACAGAACTTAACTGACTTGTAACTGTATTAAAATCATTTAAATGGTTTGCAACAGATCCACCTTCCGACATATTCATATTGAATAACCATTTCATAAGAAATACCTTGTTTGAGGCCGAGGGTTTTTCATATAGTTTCGACAACGTCTGCATCAAACCCTCTATCGTGGTTTCCTTCGAAATGTTGAAGGTGATTGACGCAGCAAGGCACAACCGTATTGTTCTGAGTGCCTTTCTATCGAGAAGGTTCCATTCTTCGTATTTCATACCCGTCGGCATCTTTGTTTTTCCGCCCAATGGTAGGTATAGATCTTTCTGATGCAGATAATCTTCCATCTGCATCTTCCATAGCGAAAAGTTTTGGCCGTTAAATTTCTCGACCCTAAACTTACCATCTTCCGCCATTGCTCCCACTCGAACCAGGAACCCTTCTTTCCTGCGAGTTTATCAGCCAAATAGATCTTCGGCTCTGATACCAGTTTTTAGAAAATTATATATTACGGAGCAATGGACCACATAAAATATTGCAGAAATATAAACACAGAAAACGCACAAAACAGGAGAGACACAGATATACGTGGTTCACCCAATTTGGGCTACGTCCACCCCGAATAGCCAGTCCTTCCTTTCTATTATCCAGCAAAATGAAGAGACACAACCTACAGCAAATCCATTGTAATATCCTCTGTTTTCTCTCACAGTCTCACCTCTTTGTTTCTCGCTCACCGAATACACATCTATTTCACAGCCTCAAATATAATACCCTCATAGAAAGAGAGGGGTTGCCTTCTAGGGAAAAAAACCCTAAACTAAACATAAGTTCTACCGTCAGATCATCCGCCTAATGAACGACCCAGATTGACTAGAAATTACTATACTTTTACAAGGCAATTTTACATTTGTTTTTAGCTTCGGGGGCGCTGCCCCCAAGCCCCCGCCAGGGGGATCGGCCCCCCGAACCCCCGCGGGGGGGAAAAGTCCCCCCCGCGTGGAGGGGTGTGCAAGACTTCCTGGGTTATACATCCGGCTGAAACAAATACCTTTGAACAATCATGCTCCACACACAACATGTATGACATGCACACAATACCACATGTACATAGTACCACCTGTACACAACACCACCTACACAATGTGTGCACAAAATCACATGTACATGCCACGACCCGCACAACGTGTGCACAACACCACATGCACACAACACCACATGTACAACCATTCACAAAACACCATATGTACGTAGCACCACATGTACAACATGCACACAAAATGATATGTACATAGCACTCCATATACAACATGTACATAACAACATATGTACATAACACCACATATCCAACATGCACACAACACCATATGCACACAACATCGCATATCCAACATGCAAACAATATGATATTTACACAACACCACATATCCAACATGTACACAGTACCACTATACCCAATACCACATATGTAATATATACACAACACCATATATACAACAAACACACAACATCATATGTACACAATACTACGTATGCTACATGTACACAACAATAATACTGCACATCTTAAGACCACACCATCCTTATCAAATGACCTTGCTTCTAGTGTCTTTCCACTATTCATGCATGTTACAACATGCTGCAAAGCACACTGCTTTCATTTCGCTGATGTATCCCTCAAAATATCCTGTCCATAATATAGACATGGTATAATCACATAATATCAACTCATAACCACATGATACTAACCTACAATATTTGTTAGGACTACTCTTCCCACTTGATTCCTCATAAACCAGTAACCTCTTCATGTCATCCACCTACATAAGCAATCATTCCTCCACAAGAATGATAACGACACTGTCATACAATAACATACATACATACATATATTTATATACCTATAAACATTAGCATAATTATGATCACAATGTAATTAACAGATATCATAAGGTCAAGGTTAAGAGAACTACCTTTATCCATGCACAACATGCACAACATTTATAACAATAGTTCCTAACATAGCCAAGGAATATGATGCCGCAAATCCATTTACTTTACCTTTCTTGATTACCTTTCTCATAATTGTCCTGCAACTACCCATTTATCCCTTTGGACCCAACCAACTCAACCGGTTGTTACATTCTTACCTTTAGCTACCCTTGTTCATGCATCAAGCTTCATACAAGTCTTACATTACATATTGGGTTTCACCCAACTCTCCTCAAGCTCCATTAACTTTCCTCTTTCCCAAACCAATTCCAAAGGCCTTAAGACATAAACGGTAAGACCAAGAGAGAAACAATAACAAAACCATGAAAACCAA
The DNA here is from genome assembly GCA_031772625.1 of Pinus tabuliformis. Taxonomy (NCBI): domain Eukaryota; kingdom Viridiplantae; phylum Streptophyta; class Pinopsida; order Pinales; family Pinaceae; genus Pinus; species Pinus tabuliformis. The sequence continues at coordinate 1,281,832,093 of CM062818.1, read as the reverse complement.
TAACAATACAACACCAAAAACAAACCAACATGATCATGCACTAGTTGCAATCAAGATCGCAAGTCAAGCATAAATAAATCACAAAATACCACAAGAACAAGACTCTCAACAAACAACATGAATCAATCCCCATGGGTTCCCAATTCTTCCAAGGGAAAGCTCAACCCGAGCCTTCTTCAATATTTCATGGCAGTCTCTTTTCCATGCAATTCCCTATATCATGCTGCTATAAACACATAATTGTCAATGTATAAAAAGTATAACAATATAATAGTTATCTTACCTTAATATTGTCCCAAGAACGTTGCCTTGCAACTGAACACATCCACACCATCTCTCAAGGGACTCTAATTCCCTTGAAATATCTAGCTATAGCTAGACACAAGTTGTTATACCTATCAAATACATGTCCATGAATATAGCACATGCCCACATAATTTAAGACAAGATTAGGGTTAAGAGTACCTCCTGTATTCATGCAAAGCACTCATTCGTTCAGCACTGTGGTATCCAGATACAACCAAATGAATTTTCACCCAATTCCTTTCCTTTACCTTTTACCTTGCTACAATTGAGTCTTACTACATGCTATCACATCACCCAACTACTAGTTATATAAACAAATAAACTATTACCTTGTCATGCGAATACCAAACATGTTTCTCGCAATTGTTCACATATGTCGATCACATGTTCCAAATATCAATAAAACATATCTATTGATTTGAAATCAACCTTTACCAAGTCTAATAAGCATGTCATAATCCACAATCAACTCACATTCATTAGTCATAATACATAATGCTACAACTATCACCTTCTTAGACTCAAGTACATATCATCTGTCTCAACACATAAAGCGTTAGAACCGTAGTAAAACAAGACCATTCATTAGTGCAATATTTTAGACACAATTACTCATATCATGCAATTAATCAGACATTCAAACAATAGATAAACAACATAATCAAACATTCAAGTACCAAGTAGATGACATAAGAAAACTCATACCTTAATATATCTCTGGGGAGGCTATTTTGTCTACACAATCAATCTAGATTAGCATGATATAACTTCAAAACATGTCAACTCAAACATAAATAAGGTCATGATATCCATAACAACAACTGGATAATATTTTCACATCTTAGGCTCATAAACAATTTTCGTTCATGCATAAAAATCACATATGCACAGTCAGTCTAGATCAGTATGACATAATATCACAATATATTAACTCATACCTGAATGTCATAACCATGATCATCTGTATAGGCCAATCCAAGTTAGCATGATACATATAACATCAAGATCTTAATGCAATAATCCTAATCATCAAGTTAACTAGCATATAAAAAAACAAGTTTACATATAACAAACTCATCAACAACATATAACATACTCATCAACAATATATAACATAATCATCAAGTTAAATATCATATAACGTCAACAATTTAACATATAACATACTGATCAAAAACTTATAAGATAATCATCAATTTAACTAACATAAAACAACAACAACAATGCATATAAAAACAAGTCACTACCATGCATGACTATCTAACACATGTGCAAATGACCGCACTGACCAACTAGCATCTGTCAGGAATGTAACCACAACAATAATAAAATGAAAAGAATGTATTTAAGTAACCCTAATTACTATAACAACCATTAACCACATACCTGCATGCCAAACATACAAACCTATATGATGATCTGCTCTTACCCCGAAGTCTAGTGCCACAACCTCACTCTAATGATTTGCATCTCCTACTTCATCTCAGTCAACACATTAGCATCATAACATACCAATAGCATCATGATGACCTAAACTACATACAATGACCTCAAAATTCATGTTTGACCTACTATACATGCATAAATATAGCCATGAAAATGCATGCATAACAACATATAGACACCAACATGCATAACAAATGCATATACAACTGACATGAATTCATGACTAAAGCATCCCAACAATAACATCACAACTCCTACATGAAAAAACAATTGTAACAATGACCACTACCATGCATACATAACAAGCACATATACAACCTACATGCATGCATGACCAACACAATGCACATCCAGTCCAAGGGGTGAACCATGCTTTGATACCACTTTGTGGTATCATATATCACCTAGAGAGAATAGGAACCAGACATCACCCAAAGAGATCTGAACCTGCCTTGATACAACTATGTATCACCATCTTCCCACATTTACCCAATTTAACTAGTATGCTGGGGTAAACATGCTACGAGAAGCTACTACGATCTAATTCAACTCCCGATGTGTAGTTAATGAAGTGGAACCAACACAACACAACCAATCCAAGCTTTTGCACGTCATAGAACCTACAAGAGCTAGCCAACCCTTCCAGGTGATAAACTGTTGAGACAACTTGACACTTTTTTTCCCTATAATCTCAGGCGCTCCCATAAAATGGGCATGCATGCGACTAGGGCCCTCAATTCTCTCTCACAACAAGGTCATGTGAGCGACTAGGGTCTTTTTCAGCTAGTTCAGAGCCTACGACCCCATATTTTGTGCCACGTTTTCGGGGTCATGTCTTAGGCCATTGCCAGGAACTTCATGGAACTTCCAGAAATGAAAATTAACATTGAAATAATGATACAAATTAAAATTATTGAACAAGGAATTGATTGGACTCCTACTAGCCATGGTAATAATTTCGTCAAACATGTTACAAATATGCACTATATAGGTCATAACAACAAACCTGAGCACATGGGTCTCATACTTATCTGAGAATCGCTAAGAAACATTGATGCTTTATCACATTAGCTCCATTATCATCTATTAGGTCATATATTCATTGTTAATTCATTTACAAACCAAAACATGATGAGAGCCATACATTGATTGTCAGAAAACATGCTCATAACTAAAATATAAACCACATACATAATAAGGATACAACACCCATAGAATCCACATATGAACTAGTATATTTACACATAAAATACCAAGGAGAAGGAACTCTTATTAATGAATGCATAGGTTGACCAGGTATGGGACTTCCACGTACCACCCTACCGTAGACTAGGCTGAACCAAATCTTTCTTTTAGCTAGTCACCCCCATGCCATATTACAAGCATGAATGTGAGATCTCATGGAACACATCTAACAAAACCAAACTAGGGCTTCCAGAGGCCAGCCACCTCAACCCTCAATCAGTGATTCCACCTCATGGTTGAACATCACTAACCATTACCATATTGGTCTCTACCTAAGCTATCCAGGGCTCAAGAGCATTTGTTCCAACCAAGGATCCAGGACTAGTAACTCAACCCACAACTATTGTCGGGATTCTAGAGCATTTTCCCAAGTAGGGCTTCCAGGGCTAGTAACTCAACCCACCAAGGGCTTCCAAAGCATTTTTCCAACCAAGGCTTTGAGGACTAGTAACGCAACCCAAGCTGTTATAGGCCTTCTAGAGAATTTGTCCAACCAAGGCTTCTAGGAACTAGTGGCTTAACCCACAACCAAAGGAACATGAGAACCAACCCCAAAAAAAGGAATGAAATCCACAACACCATGACTATATAGGAAATGGAAAGCCTAAAAAATCCACCATCAATCCAGCCATTCGTCCATGCCAATGATAGATCATAACTAAGAAACCACATGCATATTCCATGCATGCCAAAACTAGCAAGTAAATCATACAAGAAAATCGATACCTGCAAGAAACACCCACTGTAGCTACTGATCCCGATGTCCTCTTATGCTTTCCTGCTATTTCTTTTCCTTAATCCTCCAAAAATCCAAGTATGCCACACTCCTCCAAGCGTGATCCAAAAAACTCTAAGTGTCCAAGAGTATGAGAGATAGAGAATAAAGAGAGAGCTCCAAAACTAAAATAACAAAAGGTTAACCTAAAAAAATCTGTCCCACTGATCCTCACAAGACTTTTTATCAATGAGGCTTCTATTTTCTTCAATTTCTATTATTTTCCTTCATTTTCCTCCTCACATGCAACCTGTGACCTTTCACCTTCCTTTTCTCTTAATTTTTATTATTTACATAAATAAAATTCCAATTAATGCCTCATGCCTTTCCAAATCCTTTTCCATTTCCTTTGTGAATTTCCTTATCCATAATAAACCAAAAGAACACCCCTCTAGGATGTCTTTCCCACCATTCAACTTGGAATACATGTCCCATGACCTTGCTCTTATATTTTTTTACATGAATTTTTAATTGGGGTTGTAACACTCACAAACCTTCTCCACCTGAAGAGCTTGAAGAAGAGAAGGAAGAGAATTCCCCTCAATCCAATGTACATCCCTACCCTAAGAGGTTTATCCAGTAGTGTAGTTTCCAAGAATGATTCAGTAGTGTTGTTTCCAAGAATGTTGTTATTAAATGCTACTGCCTCATTTTAACCTTCGAAATATATTACCAAATGTTTCATGTGTTTATCTTGGTTGATTCTAATTTTATTCGGCTTTCCATTAAATGGGAGCCATAAGTGAGACCAATCAGTGGAAAAAAAACCATGTAGTTTTTCTGACCAATATTTACTAAGAATTAACCATAGAAATCTGGGATATCAACAACTAATATGTTAATTATTTGACAAAGTTTAGGATTCGAAGACAATCTAATAAGAACTGAATTCGTTTCTCCTAGAACTTTGAATTTTCTCCTATCTAGTTGCATATTGTGAGCTAGAGTTTTCTGGGGTGATGCTTAATTTTAGACAAACTGAATATGGCATGATATATGAAGAAGCCCCTGAATCCACCAAACAATTATGTACATTCTTATTAAATATTTCAAAAGTCAAAAGAAAAGGAGGGGTATGTTAATTAGACTTGTGACCTATCATAATAGCATAAGAGGAATTGAATAATGAATGTATAGTAGGCTTACCCATTTTGTTAGAAGCTTTGAATACCATAGTAGCAGGAAGAGGAGAAGCAGGTAATGCGTTCATTTCTTTTAGTAAAAAATTCTATTGTTGTTTGAGTTTAGCGAGTTCATGAAGGGAAATGTTTGCTTTTATTTTCTTCATATCCTCAAATATATTGTAATCAATAGTATCTAAAACTACTAAGGTTCTGGTCTAAGATGGAGAATTGGATGAAGATGGAATTACTTGGGGGGAAGTGGAAGTTGAAGGTTTCCATTTTTGAGTTGGTTGTATAGGATCAACTGGACCTTTACTTCTTGTGCTAACAGGTAATGCTTCATGGTCATTTCCACTATCATAAATAGGAAGAAGAAACTCCCATGTTCCATTTAACTCTGTTACTTGTTCATCTTGGGATTCATCAATAGAGAATGTTACTTCCTCCTCATCTTCATCATCAGTTTCTGCATTAGAGATCGTGTTTGGAGGTTTTGGATTAGGTGACTGATTTCTTTTGAATGTTCTAAAAGGTTCTTTGGAAGAAGATTCAGCTACTTGTTTTCTGATCTCTACCATCTCATTAGATAAAATTTTAAGGACTTGTTGCAAGCCTTCAAGATCAAAGGGATCTTTAGGTGCTTTAGGTTCATCCTTAAATGTAACTCATTTTAATTTTTCGTCTTCCTGATATTTTTCTTTTCTAGTGCATTTATCCCCTTCTCTACAAACACAACTTCTTTCATGTTTTCTACCAACGTCTTTTTATTAGATCTATCTACAAAAATTGATATGTTAGAAGGAAGAGATGAAATATACCATTCAATTTGTACATCAGCACGACATCTAGAAGTAGCTGGAATTTTATTTAATAATTTGTTAAATTTGGAAATGAAATCTTTTATCTTTTCCCGTGAATTCGTTTTTAAATTGGAAAGGTCATTGGTAAGAGATGCAGTTGAGCAATCATCACCAAATTTAGTCAAAAATTGTTCTTCGAAAATATCCCAACTAGTAATAGAATTGGCTGGTAATGAAAAGTACCAAGACCCTGTTGATCCTATAAGTGTATGGGAATAATATAACAACAACGTCTTCTTTATCTACGTCATTAAGATTGATGGACATCATATAATTCTGAATATTCTCTTCAGGAGGTAACTCATCATCAAGATTGAGTTTGGGAAGCCATCTTTCAGGATATTTTGGTAGACGATGAAGTGGTGCTGGCATTTGAATAGCTCCTAGATTGGACCATGGTCTAGCTGCGATTGTAACAATTTGAGACTTGGATGTGATGAAAGAAGAACTGGCAGCTGTGTTAGTACTACTTGAGTCAGCACTAGTTGTTTGTGTAGAGGAAATGGAAATATATGAAGTGATCTGTTAGTGTCAGTGTCTTCACACTGCCATCAGTGATCAAAAGTCACTCTTTTGCGTTCATATTAGGAGTCCCATTCTTAATGAGTTGCATCCCATTAGGTCATTGGATCAACTGATGGTAGTCACATTCCAATTTTTTTCCTCATGACACATATATGCTGACCATTTTTCATGTGTGATTCAATCAATGGTTCAAGTCCAGTTTCCTTTTCAGTTTATTTCATCAAATAGGTCTTAGGTCTTAGGGTTTCAGTTTCATTAGGTATTAGGGTTTCACCATGTTAAATTTTCAGTAACCATTGACCAATAAGCATCAGTAGACACATGAGGATGACAATAACTATCAAGAAAGCTTTAAAAGCATAATTTGTAAATTTAATAAGTTTTTCACCTCAAAACTAGTTTGAGGTGGAAAACAAAGCATTTGTATTTATTTGTAATTTCATGTAATTTCATCATTTCTTATATGTAATAATTCAGTCTCACACTGCTCCTCATCATCTACTGATATTTCCAAAGACATGCCACTGCAAAAGTAAAAAATATGAACATCAGTCCACCTATCAAATACAAAAAGGTCAAGCATCCAAAAAATAGAGTATTTGAAAAGAAAAAGCAAATAGACATTATGAAAGTGGGTTTTCACCATCAAAAATAAAAAAGTGAAGAGATATATAAAGCCCATCCTTATTGATCATTTCATTATGAAGTTAAAGTGCCAAAGGAGAGAAAATGTGATTTTGAAGTGTCATTGAACAAAAGAGGGTGATTTCTGTGTTTTTGGAAAGTTTCTGACTGGTGCTACGCACCTAATCCCGGTGCCATGCATAGGATAGGTGCTACGCATCTAGGTTTTCTCCACTGTGCATTTTAAAATGGGCGCTGCGCATAGGATAGGCGTTACGCACCTGTGTGGAGCGCTGCCCACCTGTGTGGAGTGCCGCACACCTGTTTGGAGCATTACGCACCTATGCAATGAAGCTCCAGTACACCCAACGAAACTTCACAATTGCCGAATTCACTTCAAACTCCTCATTTCGCTGTCTTGCATGTAAGTACCACCATTATCTCACATGGTTTAGGGTTTGGTTGCTAGAGTTGGTTTGTTAGCATCTTTGAAGTTGAAACCCTAGTTTCTAGGGTTCTCTAGTTTTCTTCATCACTTCATAGCTTGCTTGCTCTTTCCTTGCCACCATTTACCTAAACCAATCCTCATTCCCATTCACCTATCTCCCAAACCCAATCCCCCTCATACATTTTCCCTATTCCCATTTTCCCCCTTTCATTATCCCTAAAAACCATACTATCCCATTCACCATTCCCTAAAACTCTATTCATTTATAAAACCTCTTCATACTCATCTTCATCCACCCCTCCCATCGTTGAACACAAGGGATCACAGCCATCAAGAGCAATGGAAAAAGACAGTGAGTATGAGTTGGAACAAGAAACCCTTAGTGACAATTCTAGGGAAAGAAATTTGCAGCAGAAGAAGCCTCACAAAGGGGGAAAGATAATAAAGGAGGAGCCCATTAGTTTGAGGGAATTTCTTGCTCGTCCACTTGCCATATCATGTTTCAAACATCAGTCATGTTTTGGTTTCTGTGAAATGGTGGAGAAGGTTAAGTTTCATCATGAATTAGCAAGGTTGTTTGTGACACATTTGTACAACAATGAAGTAAACCTTACTGGAGTTACATTTACTTTGTCACTTGCAGAGGCAACAGGCATTCCAAATGTTGGTGAAATATGGAACAAAGGACAGTATATTGACAGGGAGTACTATGAGCCTTATATCAAGGCTAAATACCATGGCAAATTGAAGAGAGTGTTCCCCTTCAAATTCTTGGAGGACAAGCTTGCTCCACTTATGAAGATAATCATCAAATACTTTACTTGTGAAGGTAGGTTTTCTCACTTGTGTGCCTACCACATTAGATTGCTGATGCATTTTAATAGGGAGAGGATGATGAATATTCCTTACTTCATGTTCCTAAATATTGAGAAAATGGCACTCTATGTCAAGAAGAAGCCATATCCCCAACAGTTAAACACCATCTACCACTTCTTTGTGATTAAAATCATTTTCTTACATCAGCTAAATCTACTTAATATACCATGAGAGACCTTCATTTCTCATGAAGTGTTGAAAGGCCCTCATGTATTTTCATCAGTGCCTCAAGAAAAAGGTGGACCTTCATGACAAAAAAGGGTCCAAGAAACTGAAACTGTTGGAGTGCCAGTGTTTGTGACATATCAGAGGGGCGCTAGGAAACATTTTGTAGCTACCGGGTGAGTATTATCTCCACAAGGTGTGGAAGGGGTCTTGCCTTCATCTTCAGGCCACAGGAAAATGCTATCTCCACAAGGAGTGGAAGTGGCTTTGCCTTCTTCTTCAGCAAAACAGGTACATTTTGGGTAGCACAGCAAGGGTAAAGGTAGAGGCAAGGGTAAAATGCATAAGCAGGATCCTAGTGATGAGCAAGAGAGGGACTTTGACCTAGTTGATCATGAGGAGACACAGGGAGTTGATGTCATTGATTTGGAGACTCAAGGTACAAAGATAACTAAAGACATGATCATCAAAGAGCAAGAGGCTGATATACAAGCCTTGTCAGTCAATTTAGAGAGGGCAAAGTGGATCATCAATTACCTTGAGCAAGAAAACAAGTAATTGACTGACAAGCAAGTCCTCATGGAGTTGCAAATGATCAAGGAGAACCAGCAAAAGGCAAAGAAGGAAAAGGTCAAGATGACCTCCATTGAGAAAGAGATTGAGAATGGCCAAGAAACTTGCTTTGAAAGGGTCAAAATACACCTTGAAAAGCTGCTTGAGAAGGCCAATAAAGAAAAGAAGATGCTTCGTCACGTGGCCTATCACTATATGACCCAGAACAAAATATGCAATATAAGGATGAGGAAGCTTAAGGAAAGGTTGAGGAAGGCCTTGAGAAGGAAAAAAAAGAGAAAAACAAGTTGGAAATCCTATCTGATGCCTCATTAGCTCATCAAAGCAGTGGATGAGGGTGCCTTGTACCAATTTTGGGAAATTTTTGGTAAATTTAGCAATTTTCAAATTTTAATTTTGCAACACAGGAATTTGGCATCGGTGGCACTGCGCTTTTGATGGAGACACTTTTGGAAAGAATGGCTTGCATATTCAGATTTAGCACAATGAGAACATCAATCCTAAAAGTTTCAGCAAATTTAGAGCAAATCTTGGTCACCTAAAGGTCAAAAAACCATTAAAAAAATGCCCTCTCTGCCACTTTTTGGACACACAGGAAGCAGCCTTGGAATATTTCACTTTTAAGGGGGAAAATGACCTCCAAATACAAAAATTCAAGATGTTCCAAAAACTAGATAGGAAAAACTTTCCAACGAGCTACCTTGGGCTAAATTTGGTCAAGGGGAAGGCCTCCAAAACTGGGTTTGAAAAAGCGTTGCAGATAGGAACAGTGGCGCTGCGCATAGGATAAATTTTGCTAGTTTTGCTCAAAAGTCAAAATTTCGCCTATATTTTCTACAAGTTGACTTTTTCTTTCATCTTGGATGAATTTATGAATGTAAATGATTTTATGCCATGTAAATGTAATTGTAAAATGACACTAGAGGGTAGATTCATCATTTTGAGGTGGTTTGGGGGTGAATGAATCAGTTTCCATGGTTTTAGAGGCAAGCTGTTCCACTGTCTATATTCATGTTCTTAGTTTAGAAATGGTTGAAACAACCCCTCTTTTCATGGATTCTACCCCTGATGGCTAGCATAGGTGGTTTGATGTCTATGTTATGTATTTTTTCAATCGTCAAAAAAGGTTGGACTCTTGTGGATGCTTTGAGCTACATTGTACATCTCTACAGCAATTTGGCAAGGAAATAAACCAAGATTTGCAAATATTTTTGTGGGATTCTTATGGTAATGTGTTTTTGAATTGTTTCTCCTTCTGTCATTAGTTTTTCTCATGTTTTATATGTGCCAAAATCTATTTCATTCTTCTTAACTAAATGAAATCAAGATATATAGGTAGAATACATTGGTAACAGTGCTCTGCCTTGGGAATACATTTATTTTTTTATGTTTTTAGCTGTTTGAAGAGGACTCATGATCCTTTCATGCCATTCTCGGCTCCTCACCAGTCTTAGACCTACCATCTCAATTCCAAGTGCCAAAACACCTACCTACCTCACCCCACAAAACACCCTGCATTCCTGACTTGATTTCCTGGAGCCAAAGTTGCCTGCTCCATTTGATCCAGCAACAAAACCAATCAAAATCAAACAAAAAGCCCTAGAGATACTATACCTAGCCTAAAATCCATATTTGATTCAGTCATCTCAACTAAGAATGACAAGGAGAGAGCCCTCTCCCGACCTGGTAGGGCTAGCTACCAGGTTAAGCTTGGTTTCTGGTTATCCTAGGATTGCCTCCCTTCAGCCTAAAGTCAATCTAGGCTCTAACATGATCGGTAGAGAAAAATGAAATGAGAAAGGAATAAATGGAGATGTTGGTGAATGAGAGAATGAGGTAATATCACTAGTAGATGTTTGGGAATGTGATGTAGTAGTTTTATTTTGACGGGATTGAATTAAATATTCAAATGGAAAGATCCCAAGTTTTTCACTTCAAGACCGAGCTAAAACACCAGTTCCTTCAAAAATATAAGTTATACTTCCTTCAGAAAATTCAGATAATTCAAGCTTTTCTACTGAAATGGAGATGTCTTCCAATTTCTTTATCAAAGTTGTAATTTTTGGTGATTCTGGAGTATAATCCATTGTTATTACCTCAGGAAGTATTCTAGGAGACTTGGGAGGTGATTCTACAACTCCTGATCTAAAAGTAGGAGATTTTGGAGGGGATCTGGAAGTTGTAGGAGATTTGGAGGGGGAACAATTATTGGAATGGCCTTTTGGTTTTGGATTGGACTTAATTTCCATTCGTAGTATACATGCCCTCCTTCTAGCGGCAAAAATTGTTGAGGCCTCGAAAATCACTACGTCAACATAGGGGGGAAACCACCTGGTCTGGACCTTAAGGTAACTCCTTTTCCGTTTAAGGGATGGCTCTGACTGGATATAATGGGACTAGTTTCCCAATGAGTTGATTGAATGAATGTGTAATGCTTATAGTGGAGTGAAATAGATGGATTTGCAACAATGAATCAAATGGAAAACATATACATTAATATATTCTATAACCCGAGATTGTTTAACATTCATATAGACGTGATCTATAATGATTTTCCATAGTAAATGACAATATATATTGCTCAAACACCAATGGAAATGAAAATATTTAAAGATAATTGTTTTGATTAAATAGTTAATCAAAATAATGTGTATAACTCACATCACATTTATAATATCAAAAGAAAATTTCTTAACATGTATTTAAAAATATCAATGGCAACGTGATCAGAAATGAATACATGTAACACTATTCTTTAAATACCATGTAATAAACAATATGAAAAGATAAATTCACTATTTATTTATGAACAAAACAGAGGAACAAAGATAGAAATAGCAAATGCACATTTCTCAACTCATAAAAGAAATAGTAGCGGTTTAGTCCTTCTCACAAAGATGATTCCAGGAGTACAGTAGTGAAACTTCTCGAAATTCTTTATTGAAAATTCTTAAAACAATGTTCCAGCCGCTCTATAGAGAAAAGTATGAAAGTACAATAGTGCAAGCTTTTGTAATCCTTTCTTCATAAAATTTAGGACCTTTATTTCATACAATAAGTAAGCTTAAATAGTAGAAAACAACTAAATCTATTATGTAGAGTGTTGAGGGAATTTAAATAGATCCCTTCAACAATGCTTAAAGGAAAAAAAAATTTGGCAGTAATTTCTGAAAGTGATTTGTTGTCATCATTAGCTTCATTTGTTCCATCGAATTCTCTGGATGTTTATCCATATGTTTGAACTGATCTACCAATTATCAACACAGATTTCCTCCTTTGTCATGAACCTAAACATAGAAAATAGGAATCGATAAGATAAACATAAATGAGATGATAAGCGAATTTTTTTTGAGACAAATAATGTTTTGCAAGGAATCAGGAAAAATGTAGAGTGTAACAAATCCCGACACAGACATCATGGAGAGGAATGTAGAGTGAGGAGGTGAACTTTATGACATATTGCCATCTGAAATCAATGTTTAGGGAAAATCATAAAACAATTGCAATCATATTAGAATTAGGGGTAGAACTCAAAAAAATTGCAATCGGTTTAGACTGGGAGTATTTCATACAAAATTAAAAAGGGAGCCTTCTCAAATAAAATCACAATCGCAATCAGAATGGGCAGGAGACAGTGAAATGATGATATTTTCTTATTTTCAATAGCCATGAACATAGGGATAAAATGAATTGCAGTGTATAATTATATCGGGTCTGAGCTTTATATCACAATCGCAATACATAGGATTATCGCAATCAGAAATCAGAGTTGAAGACTATGAGACGTGGCCAAAAGACTTGCAATTGCGATATGCGGGATGATGTTAGGGATGACATAATGGTGATGTCACTATGATTTGGCAGGGTGACATGGTAGGGGACATGGAACTAACGTCACTACTAACATCATATCGCAATCGACAATCAGGATCATATCGCAATCGGCAATAGCATGAGGCATTATTTTTAGAACTTTCTGATTGCGATATAAACCCTGAATGTGACATTAATATAAATTGCAGTGTATAATCCAGGTGTGTCCAGGACTTATCGCATATTGTAATCGCGAAAGGGAGCGGGATATGGACTTTGGAACTTTTGTCATAGCTCGTGGACACGATATTAATATGGATTAGCATGTATTTTCCCGTCGGGTCCAGGCTTTATCACATATCACAATCTGTGGTGTAAAGGGGTCTTTGCCTTATGTTTTTTATTATGTGATGTGCAACACAGGGTATGGCAGAGAGTTGGAGTCTGTAAAGAATTCAACCTTTAGGTATTAAAAAGTTTGATTTATTTTGTTTTTTAATCAAATAACCCATAATGTTTAATACTTAAGCCTAAGTATAGTTTGGGTCTCGAAGGCTATTTAAATTGGTTTTTGGGATAATCAAGGTTTAATACTTGGTTTTTAATTAAAAAGCCTAAGTATTAAACTTTGATTATAGGATTTTATCGCTGATTTTTTATGTTGATTTTTCTAAATTTTCAATTTTTATTTTTTATTTTTTATTTTTGTTTTTAATACAAAAATCAAAGGCTTTTTCTTAAAACTAAAGGGTCCCTATTTTAATATAATAAATTTCATAGGAATTTATAATATATTAAAATGGGGGTTGTTTAACAGTGCAACAATTGGCGATTCACTGGAAGAACCAATTATCTTTGATGAGTAAATAAAGAATTTCTTCAAAGATTTAGTAAAAACAATTTAAGAAGTGAAAACTACTTTTCGAAATATTTAGATAAAAATAAATAAAAAAAATCACTCTGGCTATAAAACTCGTTAAATTGCAATTTCTTTTTTAAAAACCTTTTGTGAATGAAAAACTCCTATTTACTTGTATCAGTCATTAATCAGTTGTAAAAAATAAAGTAGGGGGCCTTTTATGACTTAACTTATAATGTACTCGTTTATCACAGGTAGAGTCACTGCTACTAGTAGGCGTTCATAGCCTTGACATGGTTACCTCTTAACAAAAAATATCCAACATCCCATCCATTTAATAGTGCAATAATTAGAGGTAATTTTTTCTTTTCCTTTTTTTTATGCTAAAAAGCCATTGTCCTGGTTTGGTGGCTAGATAACGACAATGCCATTCACCGGTAACAATCAAATTGAACAAGTTGGCTCATGATGAGACCCCTTGTCTTACAATTAAAAATCATAAGCCATTACCATGATTTTGTGATCAGTGTGGTAATGTCAATTTAAATGGTTCTATGAACATGATAAGCAGGCTCATGATGAGACCTCTTATCTTTTTAGATTTTTTATATTTTAGAATTACACTCTAAAAATTCTCTTTTTAATGGATGGGGAGGATCGTTGACTCCTTAAGAGTTTTGGATGACAAATCCGAGTTGAAAGTGTTTAGTCGTAATATGGTCTTTACTTTTTAAGGATAACCTTTTTGACTAAAACTAGAGTAAAAGGATATAATTTTTGAGGTTTTTAAAATATTTTACAACTTAATGGAAAAGATTTTTAGAGTTCCATAATTTTTGTCTAATTTTCAATTTTGGTAACCACTTCTTAAAAATCCTTTCCTTCAAATTGAATAAATCATAAACTGATTTTAAGAGATATTTGAAAAGTCAATCGAATATTATTTAACATTTTATTAACAAAATCTGTAAAAAAAAAGGAAAGTAAATTGCAGTGGGATATACAATGCAAATGGTTTTTCACATATTTTATTTTTATTTTTTTTAGGAATTTTTTTTTTTAAGATGAGCCCATTTATAGGGAGAGAATCTGTCTTTATTGATAAATCTTGAAGTATAAATGTGGATGGGCTTATTTTTTCAACAATCTGAAATGGACCAAGAAATAATTTTTAAGATTTGGTATGTTTCCCTTTTTCTTTGTGTTTTGTCCCACTTGAGAACTAGATCTCCAACTTGGAAGGATCTTTGTGTGACTGAACTTGCATCAAAAGAAACTTTCACCATTTTTTGATGTTTGGTGTGTGTGAGTTTGGCATTTTCCCTTTCTTCTTCTAGTTTTAAGATTTGTGAATTTGTTAATTGCAAGGAAGATGAAGGTGTTTCTTCAATAAATTGAATTAGGGCTAATGAAGGAAGAGTTAAATGTGATGGAATAATGGCTTCCTTCCCATATAATAAGTTGAATGGAGAAGTTCCTATAGAGGCCTTTTGAGTTATCTTATCAACCCATAGAGAAAATATTAAAGCTTTGTGTCAATTTATTTGATTTTGATTAACAGTTCTTTTGATTATTCTAAAGAGATTTTTATTGGTGGATTCAACCAAACCATTTCCCTGGGTATAGTAATTAGCAGAATATTTGAGTTTAAAACCTCTCCTAATTGCAAATTCAATCATACTGGTACCCAAAAAATAAGATGTATTATCAAATATAAGTGCAGAAAGCAAACCAAATCTTGTAATGGTAAATTGATCAATAAATTCAATAACATATTCAGAATTGACTACCTTTAGCAAAATTGCTTCCACCCACTCAGTGAAGTAATCTGTAGTAGTCAAAATATACCTATGTTGTTTAGAATAATGAGGAACGATCTCACCTATGATATTTAGTCCCCATTGCTCGAAAGGTTTTTTGATGTTGACTAGCTAAAGAGGCAATGGTGGTTTCCTTTATCTTCCAGAAGCAGTTTGGCATGTTTTTGAATTTCCTTACGTATGCATGGGTATCTTTGAAGAGAGTGGGCCAGTAATATCCACCATGTAAGATCTTATGTGCAATAGTATCTCCTCCAAAGTGTCCACCTGCTGGTCCATCATGAATTCCATGTAAAACAATTTGTGCTTCAAACTTTTCAAGGCATATTAACAATATAGAATCATAGTTTCTCCTGAATGACACGTTATCAACAATCTCATAATGAATTGCTTTTAATTGTAAAGCTCTTTTTCTTTTATAATTGAGTTTGGGAGGAGCATATCTATTTTTCAAATAAAAAATTAAATCAGCATATTGGGAATCAACATTAGTTACACTTACCTCATAAATGTGTTCATTGTTACTTGTGTCCACTTCAATTGGTATGTTGGATTCTCCTGTAAGCATCTTGTAAAAATCTTTCCCTCTAACAACTTTGGTTGGTTTAGTTTCAATATCATACTCCTGCAGAGATTTTACCCAATTTTCTCTCTTTTCTCCTAATTCTTTCTTCATTAGTAATTTCATCACTACTAGGAATGGGACTATTACTTTCATGTGTTTTCTTAGAAGAAAATGTCTAAAATGCTTTACATATTTATATACAACAAATTCTTGTTTTTCTACTTCTAAATAATTCAATTCGGCACCCTAAAGATTTGAACTGAAAAAAGAGATGGGTACTTCAATTTTATGATTATCAATTTGTATCAAAACATCAACATAAGACGTTGAAGAAGGAAAGGTATATAAGATGAAATGATTGGGGAAATTCAGAGTATTTAAAGAAGGAGCATTGATAATTGCTTCTTTGATTAAATCGAATGTTTTCTTTTCATGATGATCCCATTTAAAAATGTGTCTTTCTTAATCATTTGTTGTAACGAAAATGTTTTTGTGAGAAATCAGGGACAAACCTCTTGACAAAATTGATCTATCCAAAAAATGATTGCATTTTTTTTTGTTATATGGTGGAGAAATTTCTAAAATTTCTTTTTTTCTATCAGGGTTAATGTAAATTTCACTTTTTGACACAATGAATCCTAAAAATTTCTCTTCAGTGAGAGAAAAAAAAATTGGATTTAATGAAATACCATATTTTCTATAGACTTAAAAAATTTGTCTTGAGTTATACAAATTATTATTTCTATTTTTTGAATAAACAGTAATGACATCCAGATAAGCAACAATTGTTTTTCTTAACATACCTTTGAAAGCTATGTCCATGGCTTGTTGGAAAGTGGCCCTTGCGTTTATTAAACCGAATGGCATTTTTTGGAAGGCATATGTTCCCCATTTGGCTTTAAAATCAGTCTTTAGCCTATCATCTGGGTGTACCATGATTTGATTATATCCAGAGAAATGATCAAGGAAAGACATAAGTTTGGAACCAACAACTGATCTTAAAATTTGTTCCATAGTGGGTAGCCGGAAATTATCCTTTTGACTGGCCTTATTGAGATTCCTAAATCTATACAAATGTGGATATCACCATTTTTCTTCCTAACATGTACCAAGTTGGAAACCCATCTTAAATTCCTAACATGAAAAATGATTTTAGCCTTAAGGAGTTTATTCAATTCCTTTTTGATTTGATTTTCTAAGTTCGGGTGAATTTTCTTTAACTTTTGTTGGATAGGTTTATCATTTGATAACATTGGAATTGTATGTCAAATTATGGAAGTATCAAATGTTTTCATATCTTCATAACTCCAAGCAAAGACATCCTTATATTTTCTCAACAACTGAATGAAGTATAATCTTTCTTCAATTGAGAGACGAAGTCCTAATTGATGTTCTGAGGTTTAAGATCTGCCCCAAGATTTATTAATTCAAATCTCAAATTTGAACTCTCTAGTTTTGAATTAGTAACTCTTTTAAATCTATCTTTTAAATCATAGAGATCTTCAAGTTTTACTACATATTTGGGTATGGGATTATCATCGATTTTCCCTTTTAATTATCATTGTGTTCATCCTCATCAATTATTTTCTCATCATATTATTTTTTAGAAGTTAAGAAACTTAAAATGTCTTCATCATCATTAAATACCCACCAATTGGAGATATTATCTGGAATGGATGGTCTAAATATTAACTCTACAGAAAATCTATCGGGATTGTAATCTTGGGATGGGATCAGTTTTGATGCAATGTTAGCAAGAAGGTCAGAATTGGCACTCTGAATCCTAGGAATAACATAAATGCTAAATGCTAAAAAATGTTAAATGAGAGACTGAACCAAAGCTTGATAATGCTTCAAGTGTGTAGAGATACATTGCATCATATTTATTACTTGTTTAAATGCAATTTCTGAATCTCCAAAAACTTGAAGATATTTAATGTCTAGGCTAATTTCTTTGTACATTCCTTGGACCAGTACCTCATATTCTGCAATATTACTTGTCCATTAGAATTCCAATCGTCATTTAGCATTGTATTCACACCTTCAGGATTAATCAATATGCATCTTGCTCCTGCACCATCACTTGATTTCGACCCATCAAAATAAAATGTCCAGAATAAAGAATTGACTAGTGGTTTTTTCTAGCATATTTACACATTTGGAAAAGTTTGTTCATGAAAAATTTTCAATTTGAGAAGTTACAAAATTAATCAGAAATGGTGACTTTTTTTCTTTAAAATTCTCAAAAGTTGATTCAGTAGTGTAGTTTCCAATAATGTTGTTATTAAATGCTACTGCCTCATTTTCACCTTCGAAATCTGTTACCGAATGTTTCATGTGTTTCTCTTGATTGATTCTAATTTGATTCGGCTTTACATTAAATGGGAGCCATAAGTGAGACCAATTAGTGGAAAAATAACCGTGTAGTTTTTCTGACCAATCTCTACTAAGAATTAAATTGTAGAAATCTGGGATATAAACAATTAGTATGTCAATTATTTGATAAACTTTAGGATTTGAAGATAATATAATAAGAACTGAATTCATTTCTCCTATAACTTTGACTTTTTTCCTATTGAGTTGAACGATGTGAATTGGAGTTTTCTAAGGTGACATGTTTAATTTTAGGCAAACTGAATATGGCATGATATTCGAAGAAGCCCCTAAATCTACCAAGCAGTTGCATACATTTTTATTAAATATTTCAAAAGTCAAAATAAAAGGAGGGGTATGGGAATTAGACTTGTCACCTATCATAATAGCATAAGAGGAATTGAATAATGAATGGCCAGTAGATTTACCCATTTTATTAGAAGTTTGGATACCACAGCAACAGGAAGAGGAGAAGCAGGTACTGTATTCATTTCTTTCAGTAAATTTTTTTGTTGTTGTTTGATTTTAGTGTGTTCATGAAGGGAAATGTTTGATTTTACTTTATTCATATCTTCAACTATGTTACAATAAATAGTATCTGAAACTACTAAGGTTCTAGGAGAAGATGAAGAATTGGATGAAGACAGAATTACTTGGGGAGAAGTGCAAGTGGATTTTTTAATAGCAACTTTATCTTTAGCAATGGAAGTTGAAGGTTTCTATTTTTGAGTTGGTTGTATAGGATTAAATGGACCTTTACTTCTTGTGCTAACAAGTAATGCTTCATTTTCATTTTCATTATTAGAAATAGGAGGAAGAAACTCCCACGTTCCATTTAGCTCAGCTACTTGTTCATCTTGGGATTCATCAGTAGAGAATGTTGCTTCCTCCTCATATTCATCATCAGTTTCTGCATTAGAGATCATGTTTGGATGTTGTGGATTAGGTGGCTAATTTCTTCTGAATGTTCTAAAATGTTTTTCGAAAGAATATTCTGCTACTTGTTTTTTAATATCTACCATATCATTAGATAAAGTTTTAAGGACTTGTTGCAAGCCTTCAATATCAAAGGGATCTTCAGGTGCTTTCTTTTTAGATTCATTCTTAAATGTAAATCTTCTTAATTTTTTGTCTTCATGATCTTTTTTCTTTTCTAGTGCATTTATCCCCTTCTCTACAAACAGAGCTTCTTTCATGTTTTCGACCAAGGTATTTTTATTATCTCTATCTACAAAAATTTCTATGTTAGAAGGAAGCGATGAAATATACCATTCAATTTGTACATTGACACTAGGTCTAGAAGTCGCTGGGATTTTGTTTAAAAATTTGTTAAAAATGGAATTGAAATATTTTATCTTTTCCTCTGATTTTGTTTTTAAATTTGAAAGTTCATTGATAAGAGATGCAGTTGAGCGATCATCAACAAATTTAGTCAAAAAATGTTTTTCAAAAATATCCCAACTAGTAATAGAATTGGCTGGTAATGAAAAGTACCAAGACCCTGCTAATCTTGTAATAGTGTGTGGGAATAATGTAACAACAATGTCTTATTCACCTACGTCATTAAGATTGATGGCTAACATATAATTATGAAGGTGATCTTAAGTAGGTAACATGTCATCAGGATTGAATTTGGGAAGCCATCTTTCAATATGTTTTGGTAGAGGATGAAGTGGTGCTGGCATTTGAAAAACTCCTAGATTGGACCATGGTCTAGCTTCCATTGTAACAGTTGGAGTAGTGGAGGTGATGGAAGAAACACTAGTAGCTATGATAGTACTAATTGAGTCAGCACTAGTCATTTGTGTAGAGGAAATGGAAAGAGATGAAGTGATCGATAGAGAAAAAGGAAATGAAAAAGGAATAAATGGAGATGTTGGTGAATGAGACAATGAGATAATCTCACTAGTAGATGTTTGGGAATGTGATGTAGTAGTTTTCATTTGGCAGGATTGAAGTGGAAATTCAAATGGCAAGATGCCAACTTTTTCACTTCGGGACCGAGTTAAAACACCAGTTCCTTAAAAAATAGAAGTTATACTTCCTTCAGAAACTTCGGATGATTCAGGCTTTTCTGCTAAAATGGAGACATCTTCCCATTTCTTTATCAAAGTTGTAATTTCTGGTGATTCTGGAGTATAATCCGTAGGGATTACCTCAGGAAGTATTCTAGGAGACATGGGAGGTGATTGTACAACTCTTGATCTAAAAGTAGGAGATTTGGAGGGGGAATGATTCTTTGAATGACCTTTTGATTTTGGATTGGACTTAATTTCCATTCATAGTCTGCATGCCATCCTTCTAGCACCAAAACATTTTGAGGCCTCAAAAATAGTTGCATCAACAGAAGGGGAAAACCACCCCGTATGGACCTTAAGGAAGCTCCTTTTCCGTTTAATTAGTGGCTCCGATTGGATATAATGGGACCAACTTCCCAATGAGTTTATTGAATGAATGTGTAATTCTTATAGTGGAGTGAAATAGATGGATTTGCTGCAATGAATCAAATGGAAAACATATACATTAATCTATTCTATAACCAAGGATTGTTTAACATTCATCTAGATGCGACCTATAATGACTTTCCATAGTAAATTTCAATATAGATTGCTCAAACACCAATGGAAATGAAAATATTTAAAGATAATTATTTTGATTAAATAGTTAATCAAACTAATGTGTATAACTCATATCGCAATTAGAATATCAAAAGAAAATTTCTTAACATGTATTTAAAAATATAAATGGAAGCATGATCATAAATGAATACATGTAACATTGTTCTTTAAATACCATGTAATAAAAAATCTGAAAAGATAAATTCACTATTTATTTATGAACAAAACTGAGGCACAAAGATAGAAATAGCATATGCATGTTGCTCAGCTCATAAAAGAAATATCAGCGGTTTAGTCCTTCTCACAAAGATGATTCCAGGAGTAAAGTAGTGCAACTTCTCTAAATTGTTTATTGAAAATTCTTAAAACAATGTTCCATTCATTCTATTGAGAAAAGAATGAAAGTATAATATTGCAAGCTTTCGTAAGCCTTTCTTCATGAAATTTAGGACCTTTATTTCATACAATAAGTAAGCTTAAATAGCAAAAAACAACTGAATCTATTGTGTAGAGCATTGAGGGCATTTAACCAGATCCCTTCAACAATGCTTAAAGGAAAACAATTTTTTGGTAGTAATTTCTGAAAGTGATTTGCTGTCATCATCAACTTCGTTTGTTCCATTGAATTATCTAGATGTTTGTCCATCTATTTGGACTAATTTGCCACTTATAAGCATAGTTTTTTCTTTTCTTTTTGTCATGAACCTGAACACAGAAAAAAGGAATCAATAAGATAAACATAAATGAGATGATAAGTGAATTTTATTTGAAACAAATCATGTTTTGCAAGAAATCAGGAAAAATGTAGAGAGCAATAAATCCTGACACATACATCATGGAGAGGAATGCGGAGTGAGGAGGTGGAATTTATGGCTTATCGCAATTGGAAATAAGAATTCGGGGCAGATCATAAAACAATTGTAATCGGATTAGAATTAGGGGCAGAACTCAGAAAAAATGCAATCGGTTTAGACTAGGAGTATTTCATACAAAATTCAAAAGGGGGACTTCTCAAATAAAATTGCAATCGCAATTGGAATGGGCAGGAGACAATCAAATGGTGACCTTTTGTTATTTGCGATAGGCGTAGATGCAGGAATTAAATGAATTGTAGTTTACAATTCTATCGGATCCGGGCTTTATATCACAATCACAATACATATGATTATTGCAATCAAAAATTGGAGTTCCAGAATATAAGGGATGGCTGAAAGACTTGTGATTTGCAATATGCAGGATGATGTTAGGGATGAATTCATGGTGACGTCACTATGATGTGGTGGATGATGTGGCATGTTGATGTAGCAGATGATGTGGTAGGTGACAGGTGACGTGGAACTGACGTCACTGTTGACGTCAAATCGCAATCAGCAATCGGGAACATTTCATAATCGACAATAGCATGAGGCACGATTTTTAGAACTTTGCAATTGAAAAATAAGTCTCGGATGCGATATTAATATAAGTTGCAGTGTATAATCCAGGCGGGCCCAAGCCTTCTCACATATCGCAATCGAGAAAGGGAGCAAGGTATGGACTTTGGAACTTTTGTGATAGCCCACGGCTGCGATATTAATATGGATTGGCATGTATTTTCTTGTTTCTTCTGGGATTTATCACATATCTCAATCCATGGTGTAGAGGGGTCTTTGCCTTATGTCTTTTATTATGGGATGTGTGATGTGGGGTATGGTAGAGAGTTTGAGTTTGTAACGAATTCAATCTTCGAGGATTAAAAAATCTAATTTTTTTTAATCAAATAACCCATAATGTTTAATACTTAAGCCTAAGTATAGTTTGGGTCTCAGGGGCTATTTAATTTGCTTTTTGGGATAATCAAGGTTTAATACTTGGCTTTTAGTTAAAAATCCTAAGTATTAAACTTTGATTATAGGATTTTATTAACAATTTTTTACATTGTTTTCTCTACTTTTTTCAATTTTTTTTTTTAATAGAAAAATCAAAGGCTTTTTTTTAAAGTAAAGGGTCCCTATTTTAATATAATAAATTTCATAGGAAATTTATAATATATTAAAATTGGGTTTGTTGAATAGTACAACAGGTCCCTAATACCTTGATTGACCCTGGGGCTGAAATCAATATGGTGACAAAGGAAACTATGCACAAGCTCAACCTCCAAGGGGGCTTAAGGAAGACCACTACAATACTGTAGCTTGTAGATAGATCCACAATAGCTCCTAAGGGATTTATTGAGGATGTAACAGTCTCCATTGACTCCTAGGAGTACCCCACTAATTTCGTTATCCTTCAATCCAAAACCAAGTTTAATGGCTACCCTCTCATCCTAGGAAGACCTTGATTGGACATTACTGATGGATACATTAGTTGCAGAGTTGGGAACATGACCATAAAGAATGGGAATCTATGAAAACAACTTGTTCTTTATCCTCATGTTATTCATTCTACACACTCGACACTACTATAGGGGGGAGGAAGCTTGATGAAGATGACCATTTTTACCATATCTTACATAATCAACCTCCCACTTCCATGACAGTGGATGAAATGATGAAGGAATCTAAGAGTAACCCTTTCACTTATTTTTTCTCTATTGACATTAACCTAGAACATGCCAAGATTGTACAGATGATCCCATCTAGAACTCTATATATCAACCCTCTCTAAGCTGAGCAGGAAGAACAATTATGTCTTGTGCTGAGGAAACACTTGGATGCTTTTTCTTGGGACTATAAAGAGATGAAATATGTGTATCCCTCAGTTTTTACTCATCATATCTAGATCAAAGAGGGATGCAAGCATGTGTGCGAACCCCAGAGGAGGATGAACCCAACTCTTAAAGAAATTCTGAGAGAGGAATTACGAAAGCTACTGGATGCAGGGTTCATATACCCCATTTCAGATAGTGAGTGTGTGTCCCCCCTCATTATAGTCCCCAAGAAAAATGGGAAGTGGAGGATCTATGTTGATTATCGAGAACTTAACAAGGCTACAAAAAAGGACCACTTCCATTTTCCTTTCATTGACCAAGTCCTAGATGGCCTTGCAGGGAAAATATTTTTTTCCTTCCCAGATGGGTTTTTTGGGTACAAATAGATACAAATCATCCTTGAGGACCAAGACAAGATTGCATTCACATGTCCTTGGGGTACCTTTTCCTACAGGGTCCTTCCATTCAGTTTGTGTAATGCCCCTTCTACCTTCCAGAGGGAAGTTATGAGTATATTTGCGTACCTTGTTCATGATGTTGTTAAGATATTCATTGATGACTTCACTCATTATGGTTGTGACTTCGAGGAAGATCTTTCTAACCTGTGTAAAGTCTTAAAAAAATGCATTGAGATGAATCTTTCATTAAGTCACAAAAAATGTGATTTTTTTATGAATGCAAGGACTGTCTTGGGCCATTCCATATCCAAGGAAGGAATACAGGTTTACCCCAATGAATTTCCATCCTTAAAAGGGTCCCTATCCCTCAAAAGAAAAGAGATGTATGGATCTTCCCAGGATTGGTTGGGTATTATAGAAGGTTCACTAAAGACTTTAGTAAATTGGCTTCACTCTTGTTTGGACTACTGACTAAATATTTAGACTTCTGTTGGATAGAAAAATGTCAAGAGGCTTTTAAAGTGCTAAAAGAAAAGGTTACCACTACACCCATTCTTAAGGGTCCCAATTCGGCATTACCTTTCCATATACACACAAATGCATCAGATAAAGATGTAGGGGCAGCCTTAAGACAAATGGAAGATAAATTTCACTATACTATCTATTTCATCAGCAAGAACCTTTCTAAAGCTGAGCTAAAGTATACAGTCACCGAGAAAGAACTCCTAGTTGTGGTATACTCTTTGAACAATTTTAGGCACTAAATCACTAGATATCATACTTTTCTCCACAACAATCATGCATCAATTAATGATTTAATGAATAAACTTGATGTTAATGTTAGGATAATTAGATGGTTTTTATTACTGCAACAATTTGATTAAACTATTATTGACAAACCAGGGAAGGAGAATGTGGTTGCATATTTACTGTCAATACTGACCTTACTTGCAGAGAATGAGGAGGTGGTAGATGATGAGCTCCAAGATGAAAACCTATTTTCCATATCAATGTTATCTCCTTGATTTACTGATATAGAAAAGTACTTGATTATTGGGAGGTTCCCTCTTAATCTATCCTCCAAGGAGAAAAAAAATATTATTAGTGAAAGTTCCCCATTCACTTGGATTGGGGGAAATCTTTTCAAGTTGGGGCTAGATAATATAAATTTGAGATGTGTGAGGGAAGAGGAGGTCTTTCACATCCTCTTAGCATGACATGATAGACCTTGTGGGAATCATTTTGAAATTAAGAGAACAACCTTCAAAGTCCTACGAGTTGGTTACTATTGGCCCACTTTACATCAAGATGCAAGAATATACACCACCTGGGTGATTGGTTCTAGAGAATGGGTAAACCCACACCAAAGGATGAAATTACCATGAAACCAAGTGAATCCAGAGCCATTTGAGAATTGTGGCATTGAATTCATTGGGCCCATTGAACCCCCATTAGAAAAAAATAATTATATCATCATTTGCACCGATTACTTGACTAAATGGGCTTAAACAAAGGCAGTCAAGGCAACAACTATGAAGAGGGTGGCTGAGTCTCTGAGGGAGAATATTTTCTACAAATTTTCCTTTCCTTGGGAGTTTTTCACTAATCAAGGGACATAATTCACCTCAAATATTATCGAAGACATCATGAATCAACACCACATCACCCTGACGAAAATGGGAAAGTGAAGGTAACAAACAGAGCCTTGGAGAGAATTCTAACCAAGGTTGTTAGAAGTTATAGAAAGGTTTGGGAAGACAAACTTATAGAATACTCTTGGGCCTACAACACCACTTGGAATACCACCACTAGATTTATCCCATTTGAGTTGCTCTATGGCAAGAAGGCTCTGTTGTCCATTGAATTTGAATACAATACCCTAAGGATGGAATCACAGTTAAACTTGGACCTCAAAGCAACATAGAAAGAGAGGCTAATCCAACTCAATGGTTTAGATGAATTTAGATTGTAGACTCTCCTACAAACTAAGGTAGTCTAGTTATAGAGCAAGATTTGGCATGACGAACACGTCAGGGAGAGAGCTTTTCAAGAGGGCGCTTAGGACCTTTTGTATGAATGAAGATTCAAGGATTTCAAATGAAAATTAATGACAATATGTTTGGGCCCTTATCTAGTGGAAAAATGTCATGAGAATGGGTTTGTCCAAATTAGAACAATTGATGAGGAAGGTATTCCCTTGCTTCTTAATGGTTACATGTTGAAGTTGTACAAGATACCTTTGTCCAAAGAAGAGTTTATTAGTTCAATTAGCAAGGAGCTGAGTATGATTGGGAGGCTCACAACACTTAGCCCACCAAGCTTCTGAAAGAAGAAAAAAGAAATAAAGGGCCTATATAAAAACCTCCATGAGCCATCCAAGGAAAACTCTAGAGTTGAAAACCTCTATGAGGCAACTCAAGAGCCAAAAAAAAAGGAAAAAAGGAAGAGAAATAAGATGAAAAGATCCATAGGTAAAAAAATTATATAAGGTGCCTAGGGAAGGCATGTAGGTTGAAAACCTCCTCAGAGGCAGTCTGCATGTCTCAAGAAAAAGAAAAAAAAATTAGAATACAAGGAGTCATTACATAAGATTTTGTTAACATTTTTTTCTTTGTAGGACTCTAAACAATCAAGAAAGAAAAAACTGAAGGAAAAAATTCCACAGTCCATTTCTCCATCCTCCTAGCCCAGCCACTACATTTTCATCATCATTCATCCCCCTCCATACCTCTCTCCATCACTCAACAAGCAATTGCACCCAATTTTGCCTCAACCCTGCAATGCCACAAGTTTTCCCTGAGCTGCTATAGAATTGTCTTGAATTTCTATGAGAGTAAGAGCCACCTAGGAAATGGGACCAAAAGTCATGATTTTCATTGGGAAAATGCTAGGAGGGGTCCACTCAACTCCCTTCACCTCTCCTCGAATCCATTCTGCTAATTTCATCCTCAATATTCCACCTTTGACCATAAAACAAAAACACAAAAAGGAATTTGTTGTCACTCTTTTTCACACTTTCACCAACACCATAAGATTTTGTGACTATCCTTAGGCTCAACATGGTTTATAAAATTCCCCGCATGCAGTAAGAGGTTGGGGAATAATTATTAGAAAATTATAGATTACAGAGCAATGGAACACATAAAATATTGCAAAAATATAAGCACAGAAAACACATAAAACAAGAGAGACATAGATATATGTGGTTCACCCAATTTGGGCTATGTCCATGAAGAAACAACCAGTCCTTCCTTTTATATTATCCAACAAACTGAAGAGATACAAACTACAGTAGATCCGTTGTAATTCCCTCTTCGCTCTCACACAATATCCTTTCTCTTTCTCACTCAGAATATTGATCTACATAGACGCAATACAAATCCCTCATATATAGCGAGGGGATGCCTTCTAGGAAAAAAACCCTAGATTAAACATAACTTCTATCATCATATCTCCACCTAATGAATAACCCATATTGACTACGAAATTACAACATTTTACAAGGCAATTTTACATATATTTCTAGCTTCGGGGGTGCTACCCCTGATCTCCCTCCAATGGGGGCTCCTAAAGATCACTGCTACCCCCTGTGGAACCCCCTTGCCATGCACATATTATGGGTGGCGTTGCTGCCACATTATGAACTAGGGTCCAAAGCAGCAATACCTATGAATAAAGAAGATAATCAAGCTCCACACCCAACAAGAACTGTCTGACTACTATAGGAAGGAGGTCACTCATGTAGAAACATGCACAAATCCAACCAAACCATGATAAAGGACTGTTGCAATGGAAAAATGAATATTTTTCCACCCCGAGGTACCAAGAGGAAATCCCTAAGGTTTAGAGAAGTCACAAGATCATCGAGGAGCAACTACAAGGCCATCAATCCACTCCATGCAAAAAATTACCGCACGAAAAAACCTGGATGAAAGAGAGATTGCTTCAGTCAGATACATCATCACTTTGTTTTATTAAATAAATGCCTATCCAAAAGCAATAAAATGAAAGATGGAACCGCCAGAGGAAAGTTGATCAATCACCAGCTCAATAGCAACATGCATGCATCTCCATCAACTCAACATCACAAGTAGTCTCAGGTATGACACCCCTCACCTCTTCCCTATACGCATAATGGTAAAAAATGTGTTTAATGAATGAGATTAGAGTTTTTATGGGCTAAAGATGGCTAATAAACTTGGGAATATTCGATTAGTAAACTGTAGTTTACTCAACCACCCATGAAATGTAGAAAAGTCAAAACAGGGGGAGAGATAATCACAAGGAGTGGGGACAACAACTAAAAGAGGAAATTCGTGCAAGGGCCAGGTCACCAAAGTGCTCCAAGACCATTACCACAAAAGGGAATAAAATTACAAGGCTCATTTTCGCTTGCACAATTGCTCATTCCCAAGAAATGGTTGGAGAGGCCATCAAGGTATGGAAGGAAAATCTAGATGCTACAAGATTCTGCTTAGGGTGCCACAAAGCTGCTACAGGAGAAGTTTGTAGGTACTACAAGAGGTGTTAAAAGATATGATACCATTGCTATAGGAGCACCTGAATTGCTACAAGAATGTAGAGGAGGTGCTACAAGATTGACCTAAGGAGAGAAAAAGAACCCAAAACACTAAGAATTTTCCTCAACTCCTGATTAACATGAAGGAGTCATCCTAAAAAGGGTAAGTGGCATCCTCCCTCCTCACCTTCCATATAATTGCATGAAGAATTTTGCTTGCTACAGGAATCCTGTAGCAAACCCTCATAAGAGTCAATTTCTTTGAAAATAAATCTTCTCACATTAGAAGGCAAGGAAAGAGAAGACAAAGTTTTTACGAAAGTAAGAGGGTGTCATCTTTCTCCTTCTCTCATAAAGGAAGAATCAACCACCCTATCTCTATCCTTGCACCCTAGACTACTCAGAGAGAAACTTTGAAAAATTCCCTTCAAATAATTCAAGGAAAGAGTAGTAGAAGCCATGGGGGGAGGTTTCAATTGAAGAGAGCCCCAATACACTAAAATAATCCATCAACATCCTCCTATTAGAGACATTTTTATAAGACATTAGTGGAGGGGATTCTTTGAGATGTTAAAGGGGTATGATGATCAGGTAGCCATGATTTTTCCATGGCCCTCAGTTCTCATGGAGAAGACAATGCTACCACTGTTGTTAGGGAACTTTCCATCCATATGAATGCATAACTCATAAGCAAAGTGACCACCATACCCTTAGGAGTTTGATGGGTCAAAGAGGATAAGACAATAAATTTCACAGCCAAGAAAGACTTCTTCCTCCATATAGAGAATCATGTTAAAGGCAAAAATGGAGTGAGAAGAGAGAGCCTCCTTTACCCTTGGGATGAAGTAGCCTATCACATCCTCAAGTACATATCTTGTGAGGGGAGGTTGAG
This sequence comes from Pinus tabuliformis, assembly GCA_031772625.1. Classification (NCBI taxonomy): domain Eukaryota; kingdom Viridiplantae; phylum Streptophyta; class Pinopsida; order Pinales; family Pinaceae; genus Pinus; species Pinus tabuliformis. The sequence continues at coordinate 1,281,802,580 of CM062818.1, read as the reverse complement.
GATTGTGTATGCATATCAATTTAGGCTGCTCTATGAGCTAATTTCCAAAAACAGTTACCAATTCCAAAAAATATCAGTGTTTCACATTTCATCTTATAGTTCATCATTGAAATTAGCTAGAAATTGAGGGAAGGGAAGAAGCAACACATTTCCCTTCATGGCCTCATCAAGCTCATTGTCATGGATTCCTTAAGCCACCTCAAGAAACTAATGTTTTGGGCTGAATTTTTAGACATGGATAGGGAGGAATTCATTGAGACATAAACCCTTTCCTCCACACAACAAGAAGAGGCACCAATATCTAGTGCTGGAGGTAGAGAAGAAAAGAAAAAGGAAGAAGAAAAGACCAAGGAAGAAGAGACAAAGAAAGAAGAAAAAATAGAGGAAGAATAAGGAGGAGATGAAAATGGAGAAGCAACCCATGAGGATACCTTTAGATCTCAAAAGACTGGAAAATAGGGGAAACAAATAACCCTCTTGCTAGGGAACACTGAACAAGAGATGGCTGCTACCTTGGCCACACTTATCACCCCTGTCAAGACCAAGAGAAGGAAAAATAAGCAAGCCTCATTATACTTTAAGAAGAGGAAGAACACCAAGATAGAAAAAGGGAAACCTCAACCTCCTTCAACTTTCCCAATCAAAATTGATGAATCAGCTAGCCAAGGAGGAGAATTGGGACCTAGTGAAGGAAAAATTAAAGAGGTCACCTCCCTTAAAGTCAAGAGTAAACAACCTTTGCCACCAATAAGTAGGCCCACCATCGAAGAAGTCACATCTAAAAAGATCAAAGCACAAGCTACATAGCTACATGAGAAGACATAGGAGATACAAGAGAGAATAAAGGAGCTACAAGAGAAAATAGAGGAGCTTCAGGAAAAAACAAGGCTTCTATAGGAAGGAGCATATCTGCTATAGGAGCAACAAGGGATGTTATAGGAAAGGGAAACCAAATCAGAAAATAAATAAGAATGTCTCTAATAACTACAAGAGCTTGAATCATAACCTCACCTTAGGTCCTACTACAGATTTGTCGAGGGAGGTAAAATTATACCCAAGAAATTTTCATTCCCCCTCTTATTCGAATTGGAAAGAGAGAGGAGCAGAAATCATAGATGGATGCAAATTGAAAAATCAAAGAAGGTAGAGGATGTGGGTCTTATGGAGCAAAAATTGGAACAAATGGGTAGATAAATGGTTGACATAATATTGAGAGAGTCAAGCAGGAGAGAACAACTGCAATTAGAAAATCAGAGACTAAGGGAGAAAATACATGAAGAGGAGGTACAACTTGCCACTATGGCAAGTTTTTCCATAGAATCTTTATAATGTAGAGAACCATCCAAGTCCTATTCCATATTCCTCAAGGAGCAGTGGTTGCAATTCCAGATAAAGACATTAGCACAATATGGCTATATACAATTCCAATATTATAGGAAGTTTGTCAACTTTTGTTAGAAGTTAAGTGCTAATGATAAAGCCAAAGTTGGTGAGTCCTATATGAACAATATGATCCTCATAGACATGAGCTTTTGGTACCCCAACTTAATATTGGGGAACATGCAACTGATGGCACAATCCTCTTAGTCGACCCATGAAGAAACAAGGGATGAAGAAGTGAAGACGGTAATGTCCAAGGAGGAAAGTGAACCTTAGAGCAAAGTTAGTGAACCCTAAGGCTGTCATCAGTAACCACAACATCATATCCAATGATCCCTAATTGGCTCTTCGATACTTGGAAACAAAAGAACAAGCTATCCTCCATTTTGAGGACACCTTTAGGTTTTTGGGGACTGATAGCTTGCAGGCTTGCCAAAGGAGATGGCATGCTCTGCCTCACAGTTTTAAAATAATAGAATATCACTCTCCTTATAAAAGGATCATTCAATGATTAAAGATCAATTGGATAGGGCTCAAACTTAGTCCTCCCTTATTGATAGACCTACAGGAAAAAAGGGATCATACTAAGAAAGAAAAGAGTGGATAGACATAGAAGAAAATGCAGGGTTCTATCTACAAGAAGTGACACCATCTAAGGTTCCTTACAATGTTAGAGAGGCCACCAAGGCCAATGAATGAACTTCATATTAGTAAGTGAGTTTCTCAGAGGGTGAGAAACACCTTCTACAAGGGGTTGATGATGGGTCCCTTCAATAGGTATATTTTTAGGCCCATTGTGCTATACTCCATCCCTTAAACTCTCTTTTTCTCACATTAATTTACATTTTGTAGCCATAATGTGCTTAGTAGAGAGACTAAAGGGTGTTTGTCATATTTCATGGCCTAATGTTGTTAATATGCTAGAAAAAGAAGAATTTTGGGATATATTTACTATGTAGAGGCATGTTAGAGGCATCTAGATAGAATATAGGAGGATTTTCCACTACATTAACTCTACAACTCAACTTGAGTCCCAATATTATGCACCAATAGATCAAATTCCATTGGAAGACAAGGAACGCAAATGCATGTGAAGACCCATGGGAACCAGATCCACCAATTTCAAGATTTTTGAGGGAAGCAATCCTCCTCTCAAGGGTGTTGCCCCTTAGTCCTTTGTGTATAAAGAAACAAGCCTAAGGGTTCATTAGGATTCAAAACTTTGTTGGAGATAGGAGTAGATATTGAGAGACAAGAGCTTGACAATGTTATTTTCATCTTTGATATGATGCATGTGAATCTTATTTTATATTAATTGAAAGATTATCGTTGGTCTACATTTGAGTTAATTTTGGAGGGCTGAAACCCTTGGGTTTGGGCCCAAACCAAAGGCTTTAGTCCCTCTCATGTATTATTTCCCTGTTCTTGTTCAATTTATTGTATTTCTTTCCTTTTTTAAGTAGGCATTACATTTCAAAAATTGTAGTTGTAGGTTGAATCACCACCTCTCTTATGGGAAGTGTGGTTAAAGAGTCTACAACAACAAGCCAAAAATATATGTTTATGATTTCTTGGAAATTGCTAGGCTTTAGATTGAAATTCTTTTGCATGCTTGGTTTCTACAACTTAAGAGTTAACAACATGATTTGGCAAATATATTTGATGGATGTTGTAGGGCATGATATACCTTGAAGAAATTCAACTCATTATTTCCACTTTGATTAATTTCATTGTAATATTGAGTTATGTCCTTGATTACTAGTTTGCAGGAGTTTTTAATGATTTTCATGGGTTAGCATACTCATACACATCCATATTTTCATCTCCATCCATCTTTAGGACACCTCATACTAGTCCCAAGCTTTGCCACTGAGATCATCCTTTCAGGGTAATGAAAGACACCGTGTGCTCGAAATTTTATGCAAGATGGGCCTTAGAGGGGTGATAATCTTGGAAAAATGCCTCAAATATCCTTCATGCATGCCCATCCACCTTCCTTCACCTTCATAAAACCTTATTTACCTTCAGAAAACTCTCAGACCCACTCTTGTAGAACCCTATAGCACTACTGTAGCATTGCCCAGATTCAGCCAGATTTGTCCTAAGATCTCGCCTTTTTCATTTTGAAGTTGAATAATGGCCCCCAAGATTTGATTTCATGATTGGGGAGACTCCAACACCACTCCAAACCTATCATTCATCCTATGTAAGCACAAAACAACAAGTAGATTAGAATTAGATTTTTGAATACCCTAGTTATGTGTTGTAGACTAAATTTCTTCTCTTTAAGAAATTTTCTATTAGATTAATGATTCATGCAAGTAGAAGATTGATTTGATTAGTTTTCAAGTAAAGTAGCATCATTTATTTTTGCAACTAGTGTATCCTTTTTATTTCATGTAGTCACATGTAACCTCTACATTTAATGAATGGTACTTTTAATTCTGCAATTAGAATAATATTCATTTCCTTGAAATTATGATATGTTTTCATAGAAATTCTCTTTGTAGTTCGCTGAAGGAGTGGTCTTTATATGCCTTGATATGATCCAATGACTGAGGGTCACACGAGTATAACTTAACCTACTATGCATATAGCGTTGTCACCTCTAAGTTTGTATGAACCCTGGGTTGATAATTTAAGTTGAAGGCCTTGGGAGTTGCAACATCCTTGATGCAATACTAAGGATCATCAATTTTTGAGAAGATAAGGCCATAATTGTTTTACCACCTTGTAGATTGTGTAGGATTTTTTTATCAATGGTGGGATAATTAGGTTTTGGTCCTTGCTAGTCGACACTCATGAATGGTTTGGTCCAATTGTTATTCTTATCATCCTTTTGCGTCAGAAGGACAGCCATAGAGTTACTGGAAGCAAAGTTGTAGAGCATGAAATCTTTGCTGAAGTCTGGAATATACAATATTTGTGCTTTTGTGATCGCTTTCCCTATACATGAGAATGCATCATTTTCCCTTTTATCCTGCTTGTATATCACATCCTTCTTTATCATATCTTGGATTGGTTTCACTATTTGTGCATAGTTAGAGATGAATTTTCAAAGGAAATTGACTTTCCCCAAGAAGGGCTGCATGGCTTTCTTGTTAACTAAGGAAGGAAATCTGAGAAATAGTTATGACCCTTTCAGGTTCCACCTTAATCACACTCTTTTCAATGATATGGCCCAAGAGATTTCCCTTAGACACTACAAAAATTCTCTTGAAAATTTGTTTCAAATGGCACAAGTGGTCAGATATTCTTTTTGAAAACACCAATATGTCATCAAGATAGACCACTACGCTCTATCCAATCAAATCATGGAATGCGATGTCCATCATACATTGGAAAGTGGCACCTGCATTGATCAGTCCAAATGAAATTATCTTAAATGCAAATGTGCCCCACTTGGTTTGAAATATTGTTTTATTTATATTAGGTTATGACACTAGAACCTTGTTGTAGCCAAAAAATATGCAAGGAAAACATCTCAAACCTCAATACTACCTGTAGGATTTTCTCCATTGACGACATTGGATACTTATCCTTGTGTGAGGCACAATTAAGATTGCAAAAATCTACGCACAAGTGTATTTCCTCGGACTTATTTATTATTAGAACCAAATTTAATACCCATGTCGAATGTCTCAATTTGAAGTTGATCTGAGCATCCAACAACTTCCACAACTCTTTTTGAATCAGGGGCTCAAATGTCAGATGAAATTTATGCAACTTCTACTGAAAAGGCTTGGCTCATTATTTAATTGGAATTACATGCTAGATTATTCACGTATCATAAGTTTTGAGATAATCGTATGTCCACATGAAAACATCTTGGTTTTTCTTGAAAAGGTAGATGAAAGATTGCCTCTCTTGAGGTGTGCATAAAGTACTAAGATTGACAAAATTCATATTTTTTTCTTTACCAAGATGTATTTTCTCATGTGATAAGGTCGAGGTATGAGTCTTCTCGTTGATCGATCACCAGAAGCAATTTACAAGTCATACAACTTTTCAAGTGACACCATGCCCTTGGGCATATGGTTTCCTTTACTTGCCTATGCTGCATCCTGAAATTATTTATCATGCTCGTCTTTGTCAATGGTTGCATCCTTCAACACATCAGTGTTCCCCATAAAATCCAATACCTATTGGTCATCATTAAAAACACAAAAGGTAGTGATATTATCAAGTATGGATGGCTTGTAAATAATTTCAACAGAAAATCCATTCTTAAGTGGTGAAAACCCAATAACAAAATTTTCTAATGTATCAACAACAACATTATGAATCCTAGGAACGAAAACAATATTGAAAGCTTGGAATTGCGAAATTAAATGACATACCTCTTATTGATAACTTTTGAGATTAGGTGACACACAATGTATAATATTTTGTACTTGTCTATTTTAGCGGCTACAACCACCCTCCAAAATTTTTCATTCACTTCATTTTGGAGCCTCCCTCCTTAAATCTTAAAATCTTGTCTTGCACTACTCAGGTACTTGTGTTTTCATTTGAATTTATCTTTAGCTTTACAACTTGTGTTCGTTTATTTTCTTTGCTATCTAACCACAAACTGACCCCCTATGACTTGGTTGCATCGAGTTCATTCAGTGCCTTGGTAAACTGCATAGTCCTAGCGAGCATCTAGCCTTGCTCTCAGGAATTGCGTAGTGCAGCCTAGCATTGAGGCTTGCTCTCAAGAATTGTGAAGTGCAACCCAGTAGTGAGCCTTGGTTCCAGAATTGCGCAAACCCAGTTAGAAACTTGTCTTTAGCTGGGAAATTGTGCAGAGCAGTATAGGCCAGCAAGTGAGCCTTCAACCCAAAAATTGCACAAAACCAACTGAAATCCTACCTTCAATTGGGAAATTGCATAGAGTCTGAGAGGCAGCTCAGAGCCACTCAACCAAAAAATTGCGGAGAACATATTGTGCTCAGAAACTACCTATTGCATGAACTAGAGAGTTGTCGGGTCCTTCCCAGAATTATGCAATCTTTCAAGGTAGTGCATGACAATTTTCTCAGAAAGAAACAGTCTAAGAGGAAAAGCATCCCTAGGAAGTAGGGATCTATTATTAGTTTCCTAAAGGTGACACATTGCCATCATTAGAATTTTATGCCAAGTGTTCTTGTTTTCCTTGATCTCGAGCATACAAGTCATGAACTCCATTTTTCTCAACTCTATGTAATCAACACCTCTAGAGCTCACTTATTCATTTGATCATCAAGATCTAGCTTCCCTAGGCGATAAAGGGGCCTTCGGGGCATTGTCATTGCTTTTAAGAGTGAGTTTTGTTTTTATCGCCTTTTTCTTCTTTTTTTGTCTCTTTCTCTTATTTAGCTTGTGAGAGTGTTGTTTCACTTGTTTGGTTGAATGAATGATGGCGTTTTAGCTTGTTTTATCTTATATAAGTGTTGTTTCAAGTTATAGATTGTCTTTCTCAAATTTCACATGAGTTTTCCTATTTTTGCACCAACAGTCACCATTGTGCTGACTCCCTTCACACACTTCATGTTACTTTAGTTTAATCGATTGCTGCACTTTTTTCACATGCATACAACTACACTTATTGATATTTGCACTCAACATCACCCCATCCTTCAGATCTACTTGTCATCACACTCCCATGAATAGGTATGGGCTCCCCTTTTCCTGAATCTGACAATCACTTGCATGCATTATGAAATTTGGGAGGTCAAGGGTGGCATTTGGAATTTCTCAGAGCCTATCCTGAGCTGGCTCCAACTGTGCAGTTCTAGGATCCAGTCTCCCAGTTTAGTCATAGAGACTGCGGAATGTGCCCATGCAGTGTCCTACACTGTACTATGCATTGCATAGTTCCATTCATCAAGCTTCCACACTGACTATTGGGACTGCATAGTGCACAGTTCCCAGAGTCAATTAGTCACCCCTGTCTGTCAAAATTATGCATTTCTTCTCATGAGATTCCTTGGTTGCTACTTGATCATGTTGTAAAGTTAGATTTGTAAGAGCTAATGTTTGCTTGCCATGAGTGTTCATTTTGTCCCACAAGTACGACACTCGTGAAGTGCTTCTCTCATGCAGTCATTATACCATGGCACCAAAGAGAGCTATTTCAAGATAGACCACTAAAAGAAGTACTAGGGGCACAATTGAGAAAGTGCTAGTTTACTTGCCAATATATGAAGATGCCCAACTATTTACAGAAAATGAGTCAAGTCTAACATGGAAACAAGATGAACAATAGTGGTAGAAGGTAGAAATCCAGTATAGGATCAGGGAAAGAGGAAACTGCTGATATAATAGAGGGAGAACAAAGTTGTAGAGCCAAAGCAGATTCAATCTTCATGCAGGTAGGTTTGACATCAGAAGAAAAAGGAAGGAGAGGACATAGACAACAGAGCGAAGGGAGAGAGAAAAGTAGAGCGTGTTGGTAGTAGAATTGAGATCGGAGCAAGTAGAATAAGAGTCAAAGGAAGAATGAGAGCTGAGAAGCAAAAATAGAAAGAAGAACAAATGCAAGGTGTAATGACAAAGAAAACAATGCCAATACAAGTTGATGATCTGCAATAGCCAGCAGCTGAGGAAGAGAGTGAACATATGTAGGTTCCCTTACCAAATCTAAGAACAAAAACCAAGTCCAGCTGGAGCTCGATAGGTACATGGAGTAGTTGATGCGCGAGGCCACTGGTAATGACTTGTACTAAGTACAAACAACATGAAGAAGTACATTGGTGGTCTAGCCACACTCAATACAATGTTTCACTTGCTTCAAGATGAGACAAGCATAGGTTCCAAGACCACATGCCTGGATGCTGGTGGGCTCCAGTATTGTAGCAATAATGCTACAACTCCTGGAGCTTCCTTCTCTAATTTTATCAACCCGGTAGTTCGTAACAAACTTGGAAGCGACGATGTTGTAGGCACAATTACTAGCTCTTGTCGCAGCTATCACTTGGTCAGCTGGCACAAGTCCGCTAGGGCTCAAGCCAACTTCTATATGTTCTCAGAAGAAGCTTTCTAAATGATGAACGAAGACTATCTCAAAGGAAATTAACCTACTTTGCAAGAATGAACTGAAAGCCAACCAAACATGGAAACCCTAGTAAACCCTAATCTGACTAGCTTAATCCTTACAATGCAACGATGGGAATGTAACTCCTAAAAATGATGCCATTACTTCTAGTGATATGAAATGCATGAATTTAAACTACTTCCATTGAAAAGAACATTGTTTTTATATTTTTGCTTAAGTGGTTGGAGTTATTATGATTTTGTTTCTTATTAGGTTTTGACTGTGCAGGGGTAGTGCGAAGGGAAAGAAAGCTTGGGAAAGGTCAGGAGGGCTAGGAGAGGTTCCAGGGGATCCCTAACATCATTCCACAGAAGTCCACAACATTCAGGTGCTTGGCAACCGAGGTTGCAGGTTTCTACAGGATGTCTGCAGGGGATCCTACAGGAAGCTCGGGATTTCTACAGGAAGTCTGCTAACTTCTACAGGATGTTCTGCGGTTGGAGTTTTGGGTGATGGAGGAGTGGAGGAGTTGTATGGGTGGATAGGTAGGATGGAAAGGGAGCTTGTGATGGTTCAGAGACAGAGAGATGAGGTGGAGAGCGAGTGCATGCAGTTGGTTGGTGGATGGAAGGTTGGAAGCAATGAAAAGTCAAAAAGATGGAGCTACGTGAACAGTAGAGGTGTTGGAAGGCAAACGAGCTGAACAGAGGTTGAGCGGGTGGCTTAGGCGAGGTTGAGAAGAAGAAGAAGGTAACAGAGCAATGCCGCACAGTGTAAATGGAACAAATCCTCTATGTCCTGCACAAAACCGAGAATTCCATCAACTTATTCTAACTGTGTGATTAAACCAACGAACAGCAATGTAAACTTCAGAGAAAAATCGTGCATGGTGTTGGGACGAAGAAGTACTGCTCAAGATCAGAATGCATGGACGGTTCTATGATTGAAATGATTGTGTTGCAGCTTGCATGAACGTATGAGACTGCGTTTTTTTTGGTGGTTGGTACGGTCTACACCCCCAATCTCTAAACAGAGATGGCAGTGAGTGCACTGTCAACCTTTTCTTGGAGCTCTAATGAATACTAATCCTCCTACTCTAATCTAAGCAACTGAAAGCACTTTAACCATAAACTAATCCTACTCAATCACATAAAAGAAATTAAATCAGCAGACTGTGTTTTCCAAATGCATGACAAAACAGAGAAACGAAGTGCTGAAAGGAAAAAGACAAGTAACAATACAAGGAAAAGGAGGTCTATTGCTCTCAGGTTGGGCCCTAACCTGAGAGCTATAGCTCCTCTTAAGAACTCAGGATTAGATCCAAATCTGCCTGCCTTTATTAAATAATCATGAGTCTAACAACATGCCAAAACTGGCTTACAAAAAGCAAAAACACCGAGCTGTAGCTCGTACTCAGAAATTGCAACAGTAGTTCAAAGGTTCAAAAAGCTTCTATCAAAGGCTACGGCCTTAATATTTATACATGATGAGGACCACGCTGGCTTCCTCAATTAGTGGAGCTTGGCTGTCCAACTAAAAGTTAAACTGTTGTTCCTGTAGAATCCGTTGGCTGCCTTTAAGCTCGGTGGGGATAGCTGTTGGAGCTCGGAGTTAGGGTGGAGATCACGAGGGAGGTCATTCAAGGTTGTAGACAACCTCCCTATAAACTTGCAATGCCACCTTTGCTGTCTCCTTGTCTCCATTTGCGTGGTCTTTGCTCCATTTAATGTCAAAAAACCTGAAATCATTATGTATTAGTCACATAGGAATAATGCCTGCCCTTCTTCCTATAAATAACACGAATATACTAAGAAAAGATGCATAAGTGATAAAAGATGAAGGGTTGAGCAAGTTAAGTAGGCCAAATGAGCCCAAATTGTTACCAAAAATTGGGGCTGATCATCACCCCCCAACTAAAATATTTGCTTATCCTTGAGCAATTTTGTTCCAGCTCCTAGTCCTTGGCTAAGAACTAGGCTCCGAAATACGCTCTTTCTTTGCTACTTTTGGTGGCTCTGCCTGTTCTGCCCTTGGTGGCGATGAGGGTGTCGTTCCTTCCCTCTTTTCTGTTTTCTTGCCCTTAAGCTGGTCTTTTGAAGCCGATTGGTCTAACCTTCCTTTCCAAGTAGTTGTTTTTGGGCTCCCCCTCTCGTAGGTGACCGATATCTTCGAGGGGGACTTCTCACTGGGTGAAGTAGGGGCATCCCCTGTAGTGATTTGGTTGCTGGATGGAGGCTGTGGCTTGCCCGTCTTTATCCTAACACTTCTTCGAGCTTTAAAGTATAGAGGGGTCTCCCTCTTTCTCTTCTCTTTTGGCTTAGGTGGCGTGCTGAGGGTGGCCAGCACAGTTGCTGCCTCCCTTGCTAGAATGTACGCCTTCTTCTCCTTGGGTTTTACTTTTTCAGGGCTTCCTGTAGAAGACCCTGTTTTAGTCAATTTCGGGCTTCCTGTAGAAGACCCTTTTTCTGTTTTCGGGCTTCCTGTAGAAGCCTGTTTCTGCTTTCCTGTAGACACAGGTGTCACCACCTTGGCTTGCTTTGCTGCATGAGTTTTGCTTTTTGGCTTGGCTGCGGGTGCTGATGAGGTACTTTTGCTGATGTGGACCTTCTCAGCTTTGTCCGTTCTGCTCTGCAACCTTTTCTCTCTTGCTGACAAGATGGGTGTGTCATCTTTCTCCTTGGCATCCTTTTTCTCGTGCTTCTTCCTTTTTTCTTTCTTCTGCACTGTGGTCGGGGTCTTTTGGCCTGTTTCTTTCTTTCCCGCGGCCACTGATTCTTTTTCCTCACTGCTGGAGGAACCACTTTCTTCAGTCAACATCCTTATGTCTCCATCTCTTGTCAAATTTCTGAATGCTTCCCATGAGAGGGGAACCTTGTATGAATGAAGTGCATCCTCCACAAGAAGTTTGATCAATCCATGGTGGGCTACCTGGTCGGGTATGCCTTATTTTAACTTTGTGGCACACTCAATTAGAGACTGTAGCAGGAAATAAGGGATGCTCAGTTTATTTTCTACAGGAAGATCAATCTGGTGCCTTAATTCAGTGAGCAACTGAAAGTGATACCCGTACACAATGCTAAAACGGCCTTCACAGGTTATATACTTCATGATCTGCAGGCTGACTTCATTCCATGGTGGCAGCAAACTGGTTCTACGCACCCCATTTTTGTCCTCCGAGAATTCCTCCTCAGGGGGAAAGAATTCTTTCTTGGCCTGTTGGCTCAACTTCCTTTCTTCCTTATCCCATGGCAAACCCATTGGAAGTTCAGTAATTCGACTGATATATTGCAGGGTGAGCTTGAGGCTTAGGCCCCTGAAGTTCATGGTGGCCAATGTTTTGGATTTCGGCCTCAAAGCTTGTAAAAATTCTTCTGCCACTTCGTCGTCATAACCCTGCAACTTGTCACAAAAGGATATCCATTGCACACGTGTGAAGAGCTCCACCACCTCCTGGTTTTCCCTTAACTTTGATGAATCAGTGGGTTCCCGTCTAATAAACCCACCCGACATGATAAAAACTGTTGCTTTAACTAAAGGTGGCAAATGCGGAAGAAATTTGGTCTACTGAGACAGAGCATAGAATTACGCTTCTGTCATGCACATAATCCACGAAGCTTATCTCTGAAGACCTCAACACCGTTTAATTACACTGACATCCTGTAGAACGACAGTTTATGCACAACAGACAACAATTGCAACAATTTCCTACGACCAGACTGAAGACGACGATTCTGCCACCTTCAAAAGCCAATTGCATGGAGAGTTCAGGTTTACCTTTTTATCTGCCACCTTTTGACGTGAGGAACCCGCCTTCCTGTAGAAATAGCTTTCCTGTAGGAGCAGCGCGCGATTCTTGGGGAAGACCGCAGTCAGTTCTGCACTCTCGGTGTTGCTTCACAGGCGTTCTGATGGCCAAAGGCTCGGAGTTTCGAACTGCAGAGGGATCCGGATGATCACTTGAGTTTCAAACGGTGAATGATAAATGCATGCGGTGCAATCTAGCCGATTAGATTTGAATCGGCGAAATCCGTGGCGCGGGGGTGAGCTGTCCCCGCCGGACCGTTGGATGACGTCGTCCCATCATTTTCCTGCGAGTTCACTTACTGCCGCATCATCCCCCAGCAGATCCGTCGCCGTCTCTTCTGCTAAATACGTTTTTCCTGATGGGATTGCTCTCACGTGTGTGCTGCCCATTCCTTTTGTCACGGCCGCCACCCAAACATCCGACTGGACCATTAACCGGTCGACGTGGCCAGTCAACTGGCCATACAGCCGCTCAACCCATTCACTTCACACTTTGAAAATAATTCAAAGTAAAATTCATGCAATCTGACGGAAGAAAGGGTCGAGACACTTACCTGCGCGGCTGCAACACGATTTTTTGGTTTTTGGACGATGATGAGTGGATCTATCTGCCGCTGATGAATTTGCACAGGCCGGAGGTTCATGTTTACAGGCTGCCGACGATGGATTGGATGCTTTGGTTGCATGCGTTCGCGTTTTCATTGCATATGGCTAGCGCTGTGAATAGTGTACACTCTAGCGGGCTTAACTGTTACAGGACTCCCGCGGGATGTCTTGTAACAATTCTTCCTCCTTGGGTGCATGCTGCACGATGAAGGATTTGGCCTCACGATCACGCTCCCAGAGCTCATGGATGGCTGGGATGGATATGGTATGACATCTCAGCATTTTTTTTACCTTAAAAATTGCTTTTTCTTTGATAGCTCAACGATCTGCTTTGCTGGTGCAGGTAACTTCGTTGCATGTCGACAAGGATGGTGGAACGAGGTGACAACAGTGTGCAAGGGTGATAACAATAGCTTGCATGCGTCCAAACCGATCCTTAGTCGTTAGATCTCCTCATAAAATGGATTCTGGGCCGTCCTGAACTTCTACAGGAAGTTTCCTGTAGAAATACAGAGCTTCCTGTAGAAAGTTTGCGTTTCCTGTAGAAAGTCTGCACCTTCCTGTAGAAAATCTGCATCTTCCTGTAGAAAACTCAAGCCGTGATAAAATGGTGCACATACCTTGGAGAAAATGAGTATTCTTGGAGGAGGTGCTGGTGAGGTCTCCTGACAGCATGATAAGGAACCTTGGCTTTGAGTTGAGAGGCTTCCTCTCCTCCATAGAACACCTGCAATCTGCATGCAATTTCACATTATGAACTTGCTGTCCTTGTCTTTTGTGCTTATTGTTTTTTTTCTTTTTTTTCTCTCTTTTTTTTTTTTTGAAAGATAACAGGGGCGCCTCAATGAGGTTTTCACCCTTGCCATCTGCCTTAAGCGCCTCAGAGAGGTTTTCACTCAAGGATCTTTTTCAAATCTCTTTTTTTTTTTTTTTTTTTTGAAAGACAATAGGGGCGCCTCAATGAGGTTTTCATCCCTACCACCTGCCTTGGGCGCCTCAGAAAGGTTTTCACCCAAGGATCTTTATTATTTATTATTATTATTATTTTTTTTTATTTTTATTTTTTGTAGATCTTTCAGGGTATGCCCAAAGTAGAGGCAGAACCCTTCTCTATGACCAACACTGATTTCTCCATAGGTCTGATGAACTCTTGTCTTGAGAGAGGTTTCCTGTAGATCTTCAATCAATGCCCATTGATAAGCATGGGGATGGCTTCCTCATCAATGGTCTAAATAAGAACAGATCCATTGTCATGACATTTCTCCACTGCATATGGTCCCAGCCATCTGGTTCTCAGCTTTCCCTTGAAATCTTTGTATCTGGAGTCATACAACAGTGCCCAATCTCCTGGCTGGAATTGCTTGTCATTGAGGTGTTGGTCATGCCACACCTTTCTCTGAAGTTGAACCACTTCCAAGTGAAGGAGGGCCTGCATTCGGTGCCCGTCCAGTCCATTCAGCTGTAATAACCTTTCTTGTTGTGCATGGCTGAGATCTAGGTCCAGCTGAGCTGCCATCCTCAAAGTGTTGTATTCAAATTCAATGGATAGCAAAGCTTTCTTCCCATAGACCAGCTCATAAGGTGCGAAGCTAGTGGTGGTCTTCCAGGTGGTGTTGTAAGCCAATGTGGCCTCAACCAGGCGATCTGCCCAGTCCTTTCTGCTGCTGCTCACCACCTTAGTCAAGATCCCTTCTAATGCTCTATTGGTGACTTCCACCTGCCCATTTGCTTGAGAGTGATAGGGGGTGGAAGTCCTATGCTTGATCTTGTGATGAGCTAGTAAGTCTTCAACCAGGTTGGATGTGAACTGGCTCCCTTGATCGGTGACCAGCTCTCTTGGGTAGCCAAACTTGTAGAAGATGTTTTCTCTTAAGAACTCGGCCACCTTTTCTTCTGTTGCTGCTTTGATTGCTTTAGTCTCTGCCCACTTTTTCAAGTAGTCAGTACACACAATGATGTAAGACCTTTGCCTCGAAGGAGGGTTGATTGGACCCACAAAGTCCATACCCCACTTCTCAAATGGCTCAAGAGTCACTTGAGGTTGGAGAGGCATCTCATCCCTTTGAGTCGCTTTCCCCATTCTTTGGCATTGGTCACACTGGGTGATATATCTTCTGACATCTTGATGAAGTGTGGGCCAATAGTAGCCTGCCTGCAGGATTTTGAAGGCAGTTCTCTTTGCTGCAAAATGTCCTTCACAAGGCCCATCATGATAGGTGAGGAGGATATCAAAGACTTCCTCCTCCCTTACACAACGCCTTAAGATCTGATCGGGGCCAAGCTTGAACAAATTTCCCCCGATCCAAGTAAATGAGGCACTTTTTCTGATGATTCTGCTCTTCTCTCTTGAAGATAGGTGCGGAGGGAACTGTGCTGAAACAAGGTAGTTTGCTATATCAGCAAACCATGGAGAGAGTGCTGAGATAGCAAACAGATGTTCATCGGGCATCTGGTCATCCACTGTTCCATCCTCATCTGCAGACAAATCCAATCTAGATAAAAAGTCAGCAACAACATTTTCTTTACCTGGTTTGTCAACAATGGTCAAATCAAACTGCTGCAACAAAAGTAACCATCTAATAATACGAGCATTCACATCTGGTTTATTCATTAAATATCTAATTGCAGCATGGTCTGTATGTACAAATGTTTGATAGCCAGTGATATAATGTCGGAACTTGTTCAGTGCATGGACCACAGCCAAAAACTCTTTCTCGGTTACAGTGTAATTCAGTTTAGCTTTGGACAAGTTTTTACTAACAAAGTAAATGGCATATGGAAGTTTTTGTTCAACTTGTCCTAAAGCTGCACCTATGGCTTTGTTCGAGGCATCAGTGTGGATGTGGAAAGGTAGGGCCCCGTTTGGACCTCTCAAGATTGGGGCTGACACCAACTTGTCCTTCAATTCATTCAAAGCCCTCTGACAATCATCAGTCCACTTAAACTCCACATCTTTTGCCAACAGGCCAAACAATGGCGAGGCTAGCTTGCTGAAGTCCTTAATGAATCTCCTGTAATACCCTGCTAATCCTAAGAAACTCCGAACATCCCTTACCTTTTGAGGAGGTGGAACCTTCTTGATGAGAGAAATTTTGTTAGGATCCACCTGTAATCCTTGGCAAGAAATGGTATGGCCTAGCACGGTCCCTTCAGTCATCAGGAATTCACATTTTTCAGGACTAAGGGACAGGTTCATCTCAATGCATTTGGTTAGGACTTTTCCCAGATTGGACAATGCTTCCTGGAAGTTGGCCCCATAAGGAGTGAAGTCATCCATATAGATTTCCACTGCATCATGGACCAGCTCCGAGAAGATGCTCAAGACAGCTCTCTGGAAGGTAGCAGGAGCATTGCATAGCCCAAAGGGAAGAACTCGGTAGGCAAAGGTACCCCAAGGACAAGTGAAGGTGGTCTTATCTTGGTCTTCCGGGCTGATTTGAATATGGTTGTACCCGCTAAACCCATCCAGGAAAGAGAAGAACTTCTTTCCTGCCAGTCCATCCAACACTTGATCTATGAAAGGTAGAGGGAAATGGTCTTTCTTGGTAGCTTTGTTCAGTTCTCGGTAGTCCACACAGATTCTCCATTTCCCATTTTTCTTGGGAACCAGCACCAGAGGGGACACCCATTCACTATCTGAGATGGGGTAAATGAATCCGGCATCCAACAGTTTTTGCAATTCTTCCTTGACAATGTCCTTAAGGGCTGGATTCATTCTCCTCTGAGGCTGTCTAACCGGTTTACAATCCTCTTTGATGTATATGTGATGGGTACAGACCGAAGGATGGACTCCTTTCATCTCCTTATAGCTCCAAGCAAAAGCATCTAGATGGCTGGCCAACAGGCTACACAGCTCCTTTTCCTGGGAAGGAGATAGGGAGGAGCTGATCTTTAACGTTCTCTCAGGGCCGAACTCCACATTTTTGACTCTGGGAGTGACAGGGTTGGCTGTACAAAGATCCACTAAGGTGCTGGCTTGGGCATCCTCCACCAATTTCTCTAGGGATAGTGCACTGGAAGGTGGATTCTGGATCAAGGTCTCAATCAAGTCATCCTTGGTTGGGGGATCTCTTCTAGTGGTATCTAGGGTGCACAAAGGTGCTGAGTACACCTCATCCTCTTCTCCTTCCTCCAACCAAAGTGGTAAGTCATGCTCTAAGGAAGGTTGGGCAGGAGGGTATAGGACTAGCTGCTTGGACATAGGACCATTTTTGATGGTCATGTTTCCTGCACGACAACTTATGTAAGCATCTGCAGTGGCTAACCAAGGCCTTCCCAAAATAAGAGGATATCTAGTAAGCTTTGCCTTGGGTTGCAGAACCAAGAAATCTGCAGGGTATTCCCAAGAGTCGACAGGGACCAAGACATCCTCCACAATCCCTTCGGGAGTCACAGTGGAGCGATCTGCAAGTTGCAGAACTGTCGAGGTCTTCCTCAAGGAACCCTGAAGATTGAGTTTGAGCATGGTATCCCTAGTCATCACATTAATGGCAGCCCCCAAATCAATCAAGGTGTGAGGTATGATGGTGCCATTGATGTGGACATCTACTACAGGACTCCCAGGATCTAGATACTTTGGGCAGATGACTTGTCCTAACATAAGGTCAGACAGTTGTCCTAAGACATTGATGGTTGAAGCATCTCTCTTTCGCCTGCCTGGGTGTTTGAAACACTTTTCCTTAACCAGTTCGTTGTATATTGGCACATCCTTGATGGCTTGGAGAAGTGGTATTTTCACACACAACTTCTTGAGCTCACCCAGAAGCTCATCCTCCTCTGGGTTGGGTTGTGTGGTGGCTGTTAGTCTCTCAGGAAAGGGTGGAATAGCCTTTGGTTCACTTTCCTGTTTATCTTCCTCATCCTCTGGGGGAGGAGGTTGGCGATCCGGAAGAGTCTTTCCAGATTGAAGATTGATCTCCTGGATCTCCACAGCATAAGTAGGGCATGATGTTTCCCCAGTGTATACCTGCTGGGCCTGTCTATTGTTGGGGTTTGGGTTCGGTTGAGCAGGTATTTGAGGTTGCCTTGGAGGAGCAGGAGGTAATGGTTGAGGTTGAACTGGTGGTGGAGGCAAAATGGCAGGAGGAGTGTTGTACTGGGGCCTCCACCCCGACTGAGGTGCATTCCACTGAGGCTGTGGCTGGGCATGTGAGTGATATGAATGAGTAGTGCGTTGAGTAGGGTACTGAGGTGGGTAAGACCATGGAGGAGGCATGGACCAAGAAGGATGAGCAGGGGGACCCCAGGAAGGTATAGGAGTCGATTGGTTGGGGCTGTAATAAGCTTGGGGTGCCCCTTGAATCCCCTGCTGGTAAGGTCTAGGTCCTTGTGGCCTTCTTTGGTTGAGGAAATAGAGAGGTTCAGTGGGAGCTTCTGTCCCTTGGTACATGGCTTTAAACCTAGGTAAGGTTGGACATTGGTTTGTGGGATGGTCCTCCTCACAAACGAAACACACTTCAACCGAATGCAATGGACATTCGTTCTTAGGGTGTCTCCTTGTACATCTAGGGCAGAAGATAGCCAAGGATCTCTCAGCTTCTTCCTTCTTCTGCTGGATCCTGAATGTGTCCAGCTACATGGCAATGGTCTGTCTCACCTCACTCTTAAGATCTTCTAATTGATTTGCAAACTCATGTTTGGAGAAAGGGACACCAGCTGAGAGGAGGTTTCCTCTACCTCGTTTCCGAGCTACCCTGGAGTGGTTTCTAAACACAGTCTTGATGTCCTCATAAGGCAGTTGGTAAATATCCCCCCCAGCTAACATGTGAAGGGTATCTAAGAGGTCTTCGGGGACTCCTCGGAGCAGGACCAACTTGAGGGATTCAGGGTCAAGTGTGCACCTGGCCCGCTTATAGCTAAGTTGGAACCTCTCCTCATAATCCTCTAAGGACTCATCTTTTCCCATGGTCATCCGAAAGATCTCTCCCTTGGTTTCCTTGGACTTACAGTAGTCCCGGTACTTGGTATTGAAAGCTTGCTGCATTTGAGCCCAAGTAGTGATACTATTCCCAGGTAAGCCCATGAACCAGCGTAATGCTGCATCCTTAAGAGTGGAAGGGAAGAGTTTCAGCTTCTGCTCATCTTCAGTATAGTCATAGGTTCTACAAAGGACAACAAACTCAAACAGGAAGGTATCAGGATCTTCAGTAGTCAGTCCATGGAAGTGAGGTAGGGCGGAGGGACTAATGTTTTTCATTTTCATGTCTCCATTGGTCTCTCGGATGGGGAAGGCACCTTCTATTCTCTCATCTTCTCCTCTATTGTCAGCCATAGCTTCAGATGGGATGGTCTCTAATTCTT
Source organism: Pinus tabuliformis (assembly GCA_031772625.1). Classification (NCBI taxonomy): domain Eukaryota; kingdom Viridiplantae; phylum Streptophyta; class Pinopsida; order Pinales; family Pinaceae; genus Pinus; species Pinus tabuliformis. The sequence continues at coordinate 1,281,783,493 of CM062818.1, read as the reverse complement.
CTTCTGCTATAGGATCTTCGTATATCTCAGGAGGTTCACCTATAGGTTCTTCTGGATCACTGTCGCTGAAGAAGATAGAAGGGTGACTCAGTGATGTGGTGGGGGTGTTGGGTAAGAATTTGCCTGTTTTATCTCGATTCCTAAGAGGCATGAAATGGAAAGACTTTTTTTTGATTGCTTTTGTTCTTTTTTTTTTGGTACCTGCAAAACTGAAACAGATTGATCTACAACTAACTATCTTACTAAAATAAAGATGCAGAATTGAATTGAAAGCAGGAAAGAACTAATCTACTTTGCTCAAATGAAATTGCAGGAATGGAAATGCTAGTCTACGCTTGCAGAATTGAAAATACTACTCTACGCTTGCAAAATTGAAATTGTGGAATTGAAAGGCTAATCTATGAAAGCAGGAAATGTCTATGCTACTTTTGCAGAATGGAAATGAAATAAACTACTTAGCAGAAAGCAAGAGTAGGAAAGTAGAAGAAAAGCAACAATTACTAATACTCTGACGCTTCCCCGGCAACGGCGCCAAAAAGATGGTGGGCTCCAGTATTGTAGTAATAATGCTACAACTCCTGGAGCTTCCTTCTCTAATTTTATCAACCCGGTAGTTCGTAACAAACTTGGGAGCGACGGTGTTGTATGCACAAGTACTAGCTCTTGTCGCAGCTGTCACTTGGTCAGCTGGCACAAGTCCGCTAGGGCTCAAGCCAACTTCTATATGTTCTCAGAAGAAGCTTTCTAAATGATGAACGAAGACTATCTCAAAGGAAATTAACCTACTTTGCAAGAATGAACTGAAAGCCAACCAAACATGGAAACCCTAGTAAACCCTAATCTGACTAGCTTAATCCTTACAATGCAACGATGGGAATGCAACTCCTAAAAATGATGCCATTACTTCTAGTGATATGAAATGCATGAATTTAAACTACTTCCATGGAAAAGAACATTGTTTTTATATTTTTTCTTAAGTGGTTGGAGTTATTATGATTTTGTTTCTTATTAGGTTTTGACTGTACAGGGGTAGTGCGAAGGGAAAGAAAGCTTGCGAAAGGTTAGGAGGGCTAGGAGAGGTTCCAGGGGATCCCTAACATCATTCCACAGAAGTCCACAACATTCAGGTGCTTGGCAATCGAGGCTGCAGGTTTCTACAGGATGTCTGCAGGGGATCCTACAGGAAGCTCGAGATTTCTACAGGAAGTTTGCTAACTTCTACAGGATGTTCTGCGGTTGGAGTTTTGGGTGATGGAGGAGTGGAGGAGTTGTATGGGTGGATAGGTAGGATGGAAAGGGAGCTTGTGATGGTTCAGGGATAGAGAGATGAGGTGGAGAGCGAGTGCATGCAGTTGGTTGGTGGATGGAAGGTTGGAAGCAATGAAAAGTCAAAAAGATGGAGCTACGTGAACAGTAAAGGTGTTGGAAGGCAAACGAGCTGAACAGAGGTTGAGCAGGTGGCTTAGGCGAGGTTGAGAAGAAGAAGAAGATAACAGAGCAATGCTGCGCAGTGTAAATGGAACAAATCCTCTATGTCCTGCACAAAACCGAGAATTCCATCAACTTATTCTAACTGTGTGATTAAACCAACGAACAACAATGTAAACTTCAGAGAAAAATCGTGCATGGTGTTGGGACGAAGAAGTACTGCTCAAGATCAGAATGCATGGACGGTTCTATGACTGAAATGATTGTGTTGCAGCTTGCATGAACGTATGAGACTGCGTTTTGTTTGGTGGTTGGTACGGTCTACACCCCCAATCTCTAAACAGAGATGGCAGTGAGTGCACTGTCAACCTTTTCTTGGAGCTCTAATGAATACTAATCCTCCTACTCTAATCTAAGCAACTGAAAGAACTTTAACCATAAACTAATCCTACTCAATCACATAAAAGAAATTAAATCAGCAGACTGTGTTTTCCAAATGCATGACAAAACAGAGAAACGAAGTGCTGAAAGGAAAAAGACAAGTAACAATACAAGGAAAAGGAGGTCTATTGCTCTCAGGTTGGGCCCTAACCTGAGAGCTATAGCTCCTCTTAAGAACTCAGGATTAGATCCAAATTTGCCTGCCTTTATTAAATAATCATGAGTCTAACAACATGCCAAAACTGGCTTACAAAAAGCAAAAACATCGAGCTGTAGCTCGTACTCAGAAATTGCAACAGTAGTCAAAGGTTCAAAAAGCTTCTATCAAAGGCTACGGCCTTAATATTTATACATGATGAGGACCACGCTGGCTTCCTCAATTAGTGGAGCTTGGCTGTCCAACTAAAAGTTAAACTGCTGTTCCTGTAGAATCCGTTGGCTGCCTTTAAGCTCGGTGGGGATAGCTGTTGGAGCTCGGAGTTAGGGTGGAGATCACGAGGGAGGTCATTCAAGGCTGTAGACAACCTCCCTATAAACTTGCAATGCCACCTTTGCTATCTCCTTGTCTCCATTTGCGTGGTCTTTGCTCCATTTAATGTCAAAAAACCTGAAATCATCATGTATTAGTCACATAGGAATAATGCCTGCCCTTCTTCCTACAAATAACACGAATATACTAAGAAAAGATGCATAAGTGATAAAAGATGAAGGGTTGAGCAAGGTAAGTAGGCCAAATGAGCCCAAATTGTTACCAAAAATTGGGGCTCATCAGATGCCATGGAGGCAAGAGTCCACTTTAAGCAAGACAACATCAAGCAGTTTGGGGACATCACAACATAGTACCAAGCTTGGCATTAGTACATGACCAAGAAGAATCATGTGGATGTTGTCAAGTTGGTCTTTCCCCAAACCTCGGATTCATAGTGTTTTGTGTTGTTAGGTTGTCTCTAGCCTATTTTGTCTCACATGCATACATGTGGAAAATTTTATTATTGTGAACATCTTGTAAGTGAAATTCCAAGTGTCATTAGTGGCATGTGAACAGTCACTATGTAATGTGAAGAGTCATGAGGGTAGTCTAAGAGTCAAAGGGGAATTTCAAGGGTCACCCCACCCTTTTCTATATATAGATCCTCATAACTCATGGTACAGGCTTTTGGGAGCCAATCTTTTGGCTAGGAGTTGCTTATAGAAGGCTTGAAGAGTATTGTGATGAGCCTTGGCTTCTCCACAACGTAGAGCGAGTACATCTCTTTGGAGGAGTAGGCAGTGTTGGTTGTAATGTTCCACTATTGGGGCTAGTGTTAGGTCCCTATAATACTAGTGATGCCCCCATTACTATTGTAGTTGTATCCCTTATTAATATTGTTCTACCCCTATTGTCCCCATATTGTCATTACTGTGCCCTGTAGAATCCCTCTATTGTTATTATTGTGCCTTTATATTATTATTGTTAGGTGAGCTTGGTTATATTATGACCCCTTAGACTCCTATATATAGAAAGGAGGTTTTGTCATTTGAATCATCCAAGAATTGTTCATTTGTGTAATGTAAAGGAGGTTGCCCCATCGAAGAGGTTGAATTCTAAGGTGTTCAACTATCTTTTCTATATTTTTGTGAGTTGGTTTCATAACATTTGGTATCAGAGCTTTGAATTCTAGGGTTTTGCTGCTCCAAATAGGTTATCGTGGCATTTGCATTATAAATTTTTTTCTGCGCCGTTTTAGATGCTAAAAAAAAAACAATTTCGGATGCAATCATTAAGAACCTCGGGTTTGAATTTCAGAGCATTTTGCATTATATTTGCGGAGATATGATCTGAGGAAGTTGGCCTTTTTGCAGACTCCCGAATTTCATTCCAAATAGGTGACCTGGGGAAAATCATCATAAATTATTTTTTGAGCATCAGATTGAAATTTTGTAAGAAGTTACAGAAAGAGGATGGACTATAGTTTCCTATGTATGTTTTTCAGATACTAAGGTCAAAACAGTGACACATGGCACTTCTTACAAGTTCGCTCTTTTGGAAAGGTTTATAATCAGGTCATATTTGGAGATTGTGCATAACTCCTCCTTGAAGAATCTAAATTTGATCAGACTAGTGGCGTTAGAAAGAGGACACAGAAGGCTACTGCAGGTCGTAATTTCATAATTGGATGATCTGCAATTACAAAGATACATCATATTCAATATTGAGCTCCTACAAAGTGAAAAAAGGTGTGTAGTTTTTTTTAATTTTGCATAAGCTTGGTTTGAAAAATTAGTTTGAAGAAATTCAAAGGGCATAGTAAAGCATTATTATCGGTAATTAATGCCCCAAGGAAAGAAAATGCAAACACCTAGTAAGCAACCTGAAAGCTCTAGCATGACTCATGAAGAAGAGGAAGAAATGCAACATGATATATCAAAATTATGAGACCAGGTGCAACAAATGTCACTCGCATAAAAAGTAACAGAATCTAAGATGGATGGTTTAAAGAAAGATGTAGAAGCTAAGATGTATGGCATGGAAGATAAGATGGATGGTTTAAAGAATGGCATGGAAAATAAGATGAATGGCATGGATGCTAAGATAGATGGCTAGATGATAAGATGGAAGAATTGAAGATAAATTTGAATAAGTTGCTACAAGAAATCTTCACTAATGGTGAAAGGGTAGTAAAGGAAACTCATGATGAGAACAAAATAAATGGTAATCATGATCTCAATAATGTGCAAAACACACAAAAGGTACATATTGCAACTTTATATTTGGAACCAAATCAGTTTGTATGGTATCAATGGCTTTGCTCTCGTAAACAAATTATCACTTCGACAATTTTTACGGAAGAAATGACAGCACATTATGAGGATACAAAAAGCAACACTTTTTTTAGCCAATTGATAAGTCTCAAATAAAAGGGTTCAATGATGGATCACATTGAGGAGTTCCAAAAATTGAACATAAGGGTAACAAATATTCCAGAGGAGCATAGGATTGATGTGTTCATAGGGACTTTAAAGGAGAATATCCAACATGATGTTCACCTTTGGGAACTTGATTCCTTGGAGAAGGCATTCAAGTTAGCAAGAAAAATGTAAAGCAAAATTATGGGAACTAGGAAGCCTACCACTCATAACTATAAAGATCGAAGTGTTTTTTCCCCTAGCCTTCCACAACCTATAAGGTTGACACGGCAACAATTGGAAGAACAAAAAGCAAAAGGGCTTTGTTACAGTTGTGATGGAAAATACACTAAAGATCATAAGTGTGCTGAGAAGAAATTATTCTACATAGATTGTGAAGAGGAAGAAGAAAAGGAACAAGAAAGGCCAAAAGAAGAGGATATACTCAAGGAACAAAGCCTAGATAAAGAAGAAATGAATCCGACCATATCTTGTAATGCATTGGCTAGAATTACCACTCCTCAAACCATCATGATAGAAGGACATACCAAGAAGAAAAAGATAATAGTGTTGATTGATTCAGCAAGTACCCACAATTTTATTCATTGTAAGATAGCAAAAGAATTGAATTTCTTCCTATATCCAGCAACAGAGTGTCATGTGATGGTTACAAGGGGAGGAACGATAAATTTCTCTGGAAAGTGCCATAATATCAAGCTATCCATGGGAGAATATGTATTGAATAGCCCAATGCTTTCCATTCCAATGGGAGGTGTTGATGTTGTACTAGGGGTTCAATGGCTACAATCCTTGGGTACAATAGCTTTTAAATTTCAAGAACTTTTCATGAAACTTTATGAAGGAGGAAAGGAAGTTGAATTAAGGGGTATTGCAGGGAAACCAGGAAAGATAATCAGCTCTAACGGTATGACAAAGCTTCTAAAAAAGGAACAATGAGGTGTAATTGCACAATTATGTTCGCTAGATGTTTCCACTTCAAAATCATCTATTTCTCCATATCTCCAAAAAGTCTTGGACAATCATTCCAAGGTATTTGAGACTCCAAAAGGTCTCCCACATATTCGTGATCATGATCATGCTATTCATTTGATTCCAAGAAGTTTCTCCAAACATCAGACCGTACAGATATCCCTATTCCCAAAAGAGTGAAATTGAACGTATGGTTGCAGAAATGATAGAGGCTGGTATAATTCAACCTAGCCAAAGTTCTTTCTCTGCTCTAGTAGTATTGGTGCACAAGAAGGATGGATGATGGCGCATATGTTTGGATTATAGGGAGCTCAACAAGCTCACTATTAAAGATAAGTTTCCCATTCTTGTCATTGACAAATTATTGGATGAATTGCATGGATCAATTTACTTCACCAAGTTGGATCTTCGTTCAGGATATCATCCAATCAGAATGAAGACTAAATACATTCCGAAAATAGCATTTAGAACTCATGAGGGTCACTATGAATTTTTGGTCATGCCTTTTGGTCTTACCAATGCACCTTCTACATTTCAAGGTTTGATGAATTCCATTTTCAAACCCTTAGAAAATTTGTGTGTATTTTTTGATGATATACTAATCTACATCAAGTCTTAGAAGGATCATGTTGAACATGTTGACAGGGTGCTACAACTATAGGAGGAGAAACAATTATATTCAAAAAGATCCAAATGTTTCTTTGGAGTACAAGAGGTGGAATATCTGGGTCATATTGTATCTCATGAAGGAGTTAAGGTATACCCTAGGAAAATTAAAGCCATCAAGGAATGGAAAATCCCCACATCCATAAAGCATTTGCGAGGATTTCTCGGGTTGACAGGGTATTATTGCAAGTTTGTTAAGAATTATGGGAAAATAGCAGCACCTCTAACAACATTATTTAAGAAAGATGCATTTTTATGGACTCCAGAAGCAACAAAGGCCTTCAAACATCTTAAAGAGACAATGTGCGAAGCACCGGTCTTAGCTACAATAGACTTCACAAAAACTTTTATTATGGAATGTGATGCTTCAAGAAATGGAATTGGTGCTATTTTAATGCAAGATGAAAGATCCATTGCTTTCGAAAGTTGTCCAATCAACGGAAAGTATTTACACAAAGCTATTTATGAGAAGGAAATGTTGGCAATACTACATGCACTTAAGAAATGGCGACCCTACCTAATGGGAAGATAGTTCAAGGTAAAAACGGATCATGATAGCCTTAAATACTTTTTAGAACAAAGATTATCCTCTGAAGAACAACAAAAATGGGTCACAAAGATGTTGGGTTATGAATTTGAAATCATCTACAAAAAATGGAAGCAAAATGTTGTGGCAAATGCACTCTCAAGAAAGGATGAGGATGTGGAAGCATTGTTGTGCGCCATTTCTATTATCCAACTAGATTGGATAAACGAAGCAGGGGAGGAATGGAAGAATGATGAAGAAGTGTGGGCACTTATTCGTAAGTTACAACAAGATTCTAGTACATCTGATACATTTAGCTGGAAAAATGATTCGTTATGGTACAAAGATCCCTTGTAACTCTCTAAGAATTCCCAACTCAAACAAAAGATTCTTCTGGAATTGCATGGTTCTCCCTTAGGAGGGCACTCAGGATTTCTAAAAACTTACCACAGGGTTAAGAAGGAATTTTTTTGGGATGGCCTGAAATTAGATATTCAAAAGTTTGTGGTAGAATGTTTGGTTTGCCAACAAAATAAAGCTAAAATAATTAAGACACCAGGACTATTACAACCTTTATCCATTCCAAGCCAACATTGGGAGGAGGTTTCAATGGATTTTATCACAGTTTTACCCAAGTTTGAGGGAAAGAGTGCCATCATGGTGGTAGTTGATAGACTTACCAAGTATGCACACTTTTTTGCATTATCACATCCATTTAAAGCCAGTACAATTTCTACTACATTTATGGAAACAATTCAAAAGCTACATGGAAATCCAAAGATTATTATAAGTGACAGAGATCCAATTTTTACTGGAAATTTTTGGATAGAATTATTTTCTTGTCTTAGAAATCAGTTAGCTCATAGCTCATCTTATCATCCTCAATCTGAGGGGAAAACTGAGATAGTAAGCAAATGTTTGGAAGGATATCTTCGTTGCTTTGTATCTGATAAACAGACACAATGGGTCAAATGGTTTCCTCTAGCTGAATGGTGGTATAACACTTGCTTCCATACTACAACAAAAGTGACCCCATTTATGGCACTTTATGGATATCAGCCACCATCCATCACATCATATTTAAGAGAAAATTCTAAGGTTCAAGTAGTGGAACATCACATCGAGGATCAACAAGAAGTTCTCCAACTCTTAAAGGATAACCTCATGTTGGCACATAATAGAATGAAACAGTAAGCAGATCAACATCGCAGTGAAAGAAGTTTTGATGTAGGTGACTGGGTATTCCTATGGCTAAAACCATGTAAACAAATGTCCCTCACGTAAGCTAAGAAGGATAATAAATTATCACCAAACTATTATAGTCCGTACAAGGTGTTGCAAAATATTGGTACTATGGCATACAAATTGGAGCTTCCTGTAGCTTCTCGAGTGCACCCATTTTTCCATGTTTCATGTTTAAAGAAGGTTATAGGCGACAAGGTCCAAGTTCAAGCAATATTGCCAGAACTTAACGAGGAAGGAAAAATTATATTGGAACCAAAAGCAGTCATAGAAATAAGAACTCGATAGCTACGAAATCGATCCATTTTGGAGTATCTCATCAAGTGGAAGAACTTATCCACTGAAGATTCCACATGGGAGGATGAGAATTTTATACAGAAGCATCCAAAACTACTCAAGCGTTGAGGACAACACTTTTTTTGAAGGAGAGGGGCATGTTAGGTCCCTATAATACTAGTGATGCCCCCATTACTATTGTAGTTGTATCCCTTATTAATATTTTTGTGCCCCTATTGTCGCCAGATTGTTATTACTGTGCCCCATAGAATCCTTTATTATTATTATTGTGCCTTTGTATTATTATTGTTAGGTCGGCTTGGTTATATTGTGACCCCTTAGACTCCTATATATAGAAAGGAGGTTTTGTCATTTGAATCATCCAAGAATTGTTCATTTGTGTAATGTAAAGGAGGTTGCCCCCTCGAAGAGGCTGAATTTTCACGCGTTCAACTATCTTTTCTATCTTTTTGTGAGTTGGTTTCATAACAACTAGTGGTTGTCAATGGTGTATGTATGGATGGAAATTTCACTTAATAATATAAATGAGCCAACATGTTTTCATGCATATGTTGTTATTATAGTTTTACTATTGCAATTAATTTAGCAATGTTTATTACTTAACTGACGTATTTGTGTATGAACTATTTCTTATGCAATTGTATGAATCTTCTTGAAGACATGTTGTTGTGTTAACCTATCACTTTTGATTGTGGACTATTCCACTTCTAGCCTATGATGTCATTCCGTTTGTGTGTTCCTTTCAGGTTGTGTACTATTACAAGCTTCTAAGGGACACACTTCCTTTTCCCCTCCATGTGATAGAACCCCCATGCATCTCACTTCACTCATTGCAAGGTCGCACACTTGCTTTCGACAAATTAATCACACTTACCTTTGTGTGCTACTATAGTCCAGGCATTACTTTACTACCCACTGCTAGGACTCCTACTCCAAATGGTCTGAGGTCTAGTTGGGACTTATTAATGGGGAGATCCCATGACATGTTGGCAGGTCAAACGTCATGAAGATTTCTAGAGTTGCCAAATTTATTTGGAATCTTTGCACATCATTCATGAATTACATTACAGTCTCAACTCCATCATGTTTTTCTCATGCACATGATTTCGAAGTTTCTGAGGACGTCATTGATGAATTGTCACAAATTAAGTATGACGTTGAAGGAGGAGAAACCCTCCTAAGTAACAAAGTTTCCTTCATAGGCTTCTGTCATAGGAATGAAGCCCCCTGAGATGACATTTCCTAAGGGTTGTTCACTTACACTCTCAATGGGATGCTACCTAATGGTGTCACACATTTCCCATATCATCCATTCACTCTTATGATAACATGATCGATAAGTTAATCTATGATTTCTATCATTATGACCATAAAGCACCCAAAAAAAAATTTGAAATTACTAAAAGCAACTGATGAATCTCTTGCGCAATTTTGGGTGTGCTTCTTGAATCTTGATTTTCAAATCCCTAAAGATGAAATTGATTGGAAATTTCTCAAGGAATGGTTTTAGTATCTTCTTCACATATCCGAAAATTCTCACGTGTTAGAATCATTCGAACCCCTCTCAGCATACCTCAGTGTTAGAGTTGCCAAATTTAAGATATACAAGTTTGCTGTCATAGGTGACTCGTCATCTATTCCTCATAAAACAACTCTAGCTGTGCAAGATGAGGTGGGAGAAGTTATGAACTTGCCTGTTGAATCGTCACCTCTTCCCACCCCACCCGCTCTGGATTTATATGAAGATGTGGATTGTAATCCTGTTGGTTGTCACATGAACTTGTTTTCTCAACGTTTCTCTTCTCATTTTATTGATCCTCTAGATTTTGGTGTCTTATGTTCATCCATTCTAGACTCCGTATGTGATGTTCACAAGGATCAAGTTGTCAACAGAGTTGGTGTTGAGTAGCCAACCTACGCTATCATTTTTTATGAGTATGTGTGGGAATCTAAAGAAGAACTTGCGAGGAAGGATGACCTCCTTTTGTCTGCACCTTGTCCGCTCTATCCTGACATCTTCTATGATCTTGCCATTTCTGATTTGTCTTGTGAAAATTCATTCCTAGATGTTTATATTTATGCTCATTCAAAGTATGCATAGGATGTCATTCCATCATTTGATTGTGATGAGGACAAATATTTCTTTTTGAATCCACTCAATCTCTCATCTTTCATTTCCAAAAATTGAGAGGGTGAACATTTATGTTTCACATCAACCCCTCTGTATGATTCGTTGGATCATGAGGATGTCGATGTACATCTTGAATTTTCTTATCATGGTTGTCATGATCTCTTTAGTCCATTCGATCACTGTATTTATGATTCACTTTATATTTATATTTTTAAGCCACCAGTTTTTTATGATCTATTCATTGATGAAGTGGAAACCCATCAAGCTGTCGAGGAAATTTAGACCAAGTTGATGGTTATGCCAGGTTCTCGCTATCTTGAGGTCAATTCCAAACTCGATTAGAAATCTATTGAAACAACCCATGCTCCTCATCACTCTCTCATGCAAATTGAAAATCAATCTCATCTACACATATTACATCCTCCACTAGAAACTCACGATCCTATCACTCATGCATTGGAGGAGTCATACGTAGCAAGTCATGTTGTGAAACACAAGCTGTCTTGTTTGTGCATGTTTGCTCATATGTCAAGGTCAAAAGAGTGCACATCCCTGTTGTCTACCTATAATGTGTTGCCACACCATGGTACGTCTGCAGAGTGCCTGTCATGTGCTTTTAATTTTTTCTTTTCTATGGACACATTCAAACTTCGAGTATGTTGGTTTTCATTGTTTTATCTTTCTTGCATGTTGGTTTGTCTGAATATCCTTCTTGCCAACTGTGCCTTCACTTACGTGGGCCAACCAATGCATTGATGGATGCATTCTATATATCACTTCACGTGAGTAGGCCCATGCAATGTTTATTTTAGGAATAGGAGTATCATTTTATTTCTTGTTTTCTTTTCTTTCATGTTTTCTTTGCTTTCATTTTAATTCTGTCCTTTGCTTGCTTTGTTTGTTTGTTTTGCACCCATAGGTTTAGGTTCCCATGAAACCGTGTTTGGCTTCTCGAGACAAGCAGGGTGAAGTACAAGAGGAATTGTACAGCGATCAAAATTTGGTCATCTGTTATCCCCTCTCTTTATGAAGATCTTGTGTTCTTCATTTGATGATGCCCTGATGGAAAATACGTTCTATTCATAGTGAGTCTTGGTGAAAACACAATGCTTGCATTTTTAAATAGTACTTCCTGCTCTAACTGATTCTTCCATTTTCTTTTAACCCTTATTGGCTCAGTCAAGTAGAGTAAGGTGAGGGGGGAAATTTTAACAAGTATGTTAGTGGTATATATAACATACTTCTTTGAAGGGACAACCTCTTCTTCTCTCAATAAGTCGAAATCCCACTTCTACCTCATGAAATAAATAAGTGCCTATGCTCAGTTCTCTGAAAAAATAAAAAATAAATAAATAAATAAATGAAATGAAATAATGATAAAGAAGAGAAAGGATTCCTGCACAGAGAGGTGAAGTATGTAACTCCACTGGGGTACTTTCTAGGCTTGTTGATAGTGGAGCAATGCTTGCGTTCCTGAAGTGACTATGTCAGGGTACTATGCAGGCCTGTTGATAGTGGAGAAATACTAGAGATGAAACTAAAAATATTATAGTCTACATTGCTTCTACAACAATATACCCCTTATCCCCAATCGAAACAACTCAGTTGAATTGACTTGGTATGTGTTCTGACTGATCAAGAGAATGGTAGGGATTATATCTTTAACTTAAGCTAGTGAGGAATCCATGATTATCAAATAATAAAACAATACTTCCGAAGGAGTTAGACTCGATTTGCACAAGACAAGGTCCATACAGAGAGCTGGAGTTCTACTAGTGTGTCACCAATGTTGTAGCGGCTACAACCACCCTCCAATATTTTGCCTTCACTTTGTTTTGGATCCTCCCTCCTTAAATCTCAGCATCTTGTCTTTCACTTCTCATGTATTTATCTTTTCATTTGAATTTATCTTTCACTTTACATCTTTTGTTCACTTACATGCTTTGTTTTATAACCACAAGATGACCCCCCGTGACTTGGTTGCATCTGGTTCTTACACTGCCCAAATGCACAATCCTAGAGGGCATCCAACCTTTCTCTCAAGAATTGTGCAGTGAATCCCAATAGTGAGCCTTGCTCTCAAGAATTGCGCAGTGCAACCCAACAGTGATATTCAGCTCTAGAATTGTGCAGACCCAGCTGGCTACTTGTTTGCAGCTAGGAAACTATGTCGAGAAATCTAGGCCAGCAAGTGAGCTTTTGGCTCTAGAATTGAGAAAAACTAGATGATAACCTACCTTCAGTTGGGAAATTGTGCAAATCTTGAGAGGCATCCCAAAGCCACTCAAACTAGAAATTTTGCAAAACATACTGTGCTAAGATATTACCTAGTGCATGAACCAGAGAGTTCCCTGGTCCTTCCGAGAACTGCACAGTATTTCCAGGCAATGCATGGAATTTTTCCTTGAAAGAAAGAGGCTAAGAGGGAAATCATCTGTAGGAAGTAGGGATCTATTATTATTTCCTCAAAGGTGACACAGTGGCATCGTTATAAGTTTCTACCAAGTGTCATTATTTTCCTTGACCTCGAGCATACACATCACAAACTCCATTTTTCTCAACTCTATGTAATGGACACATCTAGAGCTAACTTATTCCTTCAATCATCAAGCTCTGACTTCCCTAGGAGATCAAGGGGCCTTTAGAGCATTGTCATCACTTTTCATGATGAGTTTTTCTTTTATTGCCTTTTGCTACTTTTTCTATCGCTTTTGCCTATTTAGCTTGTGAGAGTGTTGTTTCACTCATTTTGTTCAAAGGCCACTAGAATTTTAACCTGTTTTAGCTTGTAGAAGTCTTGTTTCAAGCTATAGATTACCTTTCTCAAGTGTCACATAAGTTTTCCCATTTTTGCACCAATGGTCGCCGTTGCGGCGACTCCCTTCACATGTTTCATGTTCCTTCAATTTAATCAATTGCTACACTTGTTTCACATGCATACATCTACACTTAGTCATACTTGCACTCAACATCACCCCATCCTTAATATTTTCTTGTCGGCACACTCCTCATGAATAGGTTTGGGCCCCCCTTTGCCCAGATCTCACATTCACTTGCATGCACTATGCAATCTGGGAGCTCAAGGGTTGTTCCTTGACTTCTGGAATTGTGCAAAGCCTATCCTCAACTCTCTCCAACTATGCACTATGCAGTTAGAGGAGCCTGTCTCCCAGCTTGGTCACTGAGACTGCACAATGCACAGTCTCTCCTAGGCAGTGTCCCAGACTGAACTACGCATTGCGCAGTTCCAGTCATCAAGCTTCCAAATTGATTGATGGGACTGCGTAGGGCATAGTTCCCCCAATCAGTTAGTCACCCCTGTCATTAAAAACTACACATTTCCTCTCATCAGATGCCCTAGTTGTTGCTTGACCATGCCGTAAATTTATATTTGTAAGAGCTAATGTTTGCTTGCCATGAGTGTTCATTTTGTCCCACAGTTACCACACTCACGAAGCGTTTATCTCCAGTAGTCATTGTACCATGGCACCAAAGAGATGTTTCAAGAGAGACCACTAAAAGCAGTATTGGAGAAGCAGTTGAGCAAGCAGCAATTTACTTGCCAATATATGCAGATTCCCAACTATTTATAGAAAATGATTCAACACTAACATGGAAATAAGACTAATGGTAGTGGTAGAAGGAAGCAATCCAGTATAAGATTAGGGAAAGAGGAAATTTCTAAAATAAAAGAGGGAGAAAAAAGTTGCAAAGCGAAAGCGATTTCAATATTCATGTAGGAAGCTTTAACAACAGAAGAAAAAGGAAGCAGAGGACACATGCAGCAGAGTGAAGGAAGAGAGAAAAGCATAGCTTGTAAGTAGCAAAACTGAGATCGCAGTAAGTAGAATAAGAGTCAAATGAAAAAAATGAGTTGAGAAGAAGAAACAGGAAGAAGAAGAAAGTCAAGGCAACAAAGCAAACAACACTAATACAGGTTGATGAGCTGGAACAACCAAAAATTGAGGAAGAGAGTGAACAGATGCAAGTTCCCTCACCAAAGCTAAGCACAAGAAACAAGTCTGATTGGAGGTCGATAGCTACATGGAGCAGTTGATGCGTGAGGCCACTAGTGATGACTTATAGCTGAGCGTGGACAACATTCAAAAGTACATTGGTGGTCTAGCCACAATTAGGACAATGATGTGCATTCTTTAGGACGAGATGGACACGGGTTCCAAGACCACATGCCCGGATGCCATGGAGACAAGAGTCTGCTTTAAGCAAGATAACATCAAGTAGTTTGGGGACATCGCAACATAGTACCAAGCTTGGCATCGGTACATGACCAAGAAGCATAAAGTGGATGTTGTTTAGTTGGTCTTCCCACAAACCTTTGAGCCATAGAGTTTTGTCTTGTTAGGCTATCTCTAGCCTATTTTGTCTCAGATGGGTACATGTGGAAAATTGTATTATTGTGAATATGTTGTAAGTGAAATTCCAAGTGTCACTAGTGGAATGTGAAAAATCACTATGTAATGTGAAGAGTCATGAGTGTAGTCCAAGAGTCAAAGGGGAATGTCAAGGCTTTTGGGAGACAAGAATTTAGCTAGGCATTTCTTAGAGAAGGCTTGGGGAGTATTGTGATGAGCCTTAGCTTCTCCACAACATAGAGCGAGTACATCTCTTTGGAGGAGTAGGCGATGTTGACTATAATATTCTACTATGGGGGATAGTGGCTATTAATGGTGTATGTATGGCTGGAACTTTCACTTAATAATATAACTGAGCCAGCACATTTTCATGGATATGTTATTGAAGTTCAACTATTGTGGTTACTTTAGCAATGTATGTTATTTAAATTATGCATTTGTGTATGAAATATTTTATATGCAATTGTATGAATCTTGTTGAAAATGTGTTGTTGTTCTAACCCATCACATTGGATTGTGGACTATTCTTCTTCGAGCCTATGATTTCATTCTACTTGTGCATTCCTTCTAGGCTGCATACTATTACAAGGTTCTAAGGGACACACTTTCGTTTCCCCTATGTGTGATAGAACCCCCATGCATCTCACTTGACTTGCTGCAAGGTCACACGCTCGCTTCTGACAAAGTTACCACACTTACCTCTACGGGCTACCATAGTTACGGAATTACTTTACTACCGACTACTGGGACTCCTACTCCAAAAATTCTAAGGTCTAGTTGGGACTTCTTATCGGGGATATCCCTTGACACATTGGTGGGTCTAGCACCATCAACACTATCATACAATTTCATAGTCACTTATTACTTTGAGTACCTCAAATTTGAGTTAGATGGCCTTCTTCAAAACTCAAGATGAGTGCTTCACATTCTGAAATATTATTGGTTCACTCAAATTCCAAGCAACATGAGATCATATGTTTTATCTTTTGTTGGTATAATAAAACACAACCATCTCTAGAGCCCTCCTACGTTTTCAAACTGTCAAAATATAAAATTCAAGTTTTAGAAAAACTAGAGCTTCGTCCTACACTAGTACCACCTACATCTACTATACAAATGTCATTATCACTGGTTGGATTCCTAGGAAGGAGTTCCAACTGTGTTTTCGGTGGGACTGGTGAAGGCTAAGCTAGGTAACATCTATGATCCACTTCAAGAAAACAATTTCCAAAGATCACTACTGTGAAGCCAATTAGTTCATTCTTTTGCTCAAGTTGTGTCATGGTACGCTTCATGTAGGGCTCACTTTCAACTCAGATCATATTATTTATGCCCTTGTATGGAAGCCATAAGTGAGACCAATTCGTCACAAAGTATCCATGGAGTTTTTTGGGCAGTTTCTGCTTAGCATTAAACCATATGCTTTGGGAATATCCTTAGTTATGTTATTAATACATTGGTGGACTTTGTGATCAAATGATAGTCAAATAACAACATTTTAGAGTTTACCAATGGCATGGACAAGTGATTTGTCTAGTTGTGTGATATGTGCTTCAATTTTATCCCATTGTGCATTTATTTTCTTGGAAACTGGTAATGGAATCACATTTTTGGATGCACCAGAATTGACAAAATAGTTCTGAACATTATAATTGAATATTTCAAATGTTAATAGAAATAGTGGGTAGAGAGTGTTATAACTTAAATCTACAACATTTATAATGAATTCGAGGATATCGCTAGAATAACTTGACGTTACATGAGTAAACAGAACTTTGTTAATTGTTGGAGTGTGCAATGAGAGTGCCTGGAGGATTGGTTCCTCCTGAACCATTACCCTTGTGAGATTGAACAACGAAATATTAGTCTGAGATATCTTCATATCATCTTCAATGTTATAATCAATGCTTATTGTTGTAATGAGTTATGCTAATGGTTCTAGTGGTGTAGCTTTATCAGCTGTAACATGAGTGATGGATTTGTTCTTTTTACTCTTGGAAGTGATCTTGGAAGAAGAAGCACTTCTAGAATTATTTTGTGAATTATGAGTGGAGTTGGAATGCAACAACTGCTCCTTGATCTGTTTCTTAAAAACAAGTCCCTTGCTCCTCATATTGTAACACTCAAATGACTACTTGGGAAGAACTTCACTCGTTGTTGGTTGATGAACAATTTGTTTGTCAGTATTATATACGATACTAAACATGTTTACTAAATTTCCAACACCCAAAATTTCTTCAATTGTGGTAGGTTCGTTCATCTCTTCATTCTACTCATATTTTTCTTTTCTTAATAAGGTGTCAACGAGATTGGCCATCATGGTGTTCATGTTATGGTTCCACTGCAGGCATATCTGTTCTGAATATTTTTCTTGATGAAAGGTGTAGTTTTTAACCATGCCCAAGCTTTCGATATTCAACACCTTGTTAGAAATTTGAGTAGACTTGGCCAGTTTTGAATTGTTATTTGTTTTAGAGAACGATGGTCTTGAAGGCTTGCTATTAGTAGTGGATACTTTTCTTGACTGTCTCTTCAATTTTGATACTTCGTTCATGAGAAACTCAGCAACTTGGTCAAGCCTTCCACATTGATCAAATATTTGTCTTTAGTTCTTCTGGAAGAGGCTTGGTTTTTCTTACCAACATCTTTGGAGTCTTTGCTATCATCATCATCTACGATGGCTCCAATTGATTACAAATCTTTCTCTATATCAAGAGCTTCTACGAAGTTTAAGGCAAGGATGAAGTGTAGTAATATTTAGTGATATCACCATGAGGTTGCACATTGGTGGGGAAATTATTCAAAAAATCCATAAACCTCTAATCAAAATCTTTGATTCTTTCTTTATCCCCCACTTTTAATTTTTCGAGTTCTTTAAACAACATGGTGGGAGTTTTATCGTCAACAAAATTTTTGAGAAACATCTTCTTAAACTCCCACTAGTCTCAGATTGAATTGGTTGGAAGTCTTTGATACCATACAAATGCTCTACCTTCTAAAGTATATGGAAATAGTCAGCAAGCAACGTTGTCGAAACTCTAACATCCATAGATGTGTATAGAACTTGTCTATATGGTCTTCAACTGTGGTATTCTTGTCTGGATTGAACTTTGACAACATATTTTCTGGAAGAGAGAGTGACCCTTGCTCCATCCAATCCAAATTTACATCAACCATGTCTATGTCATTATCCTCCTCTTCTGATTTTGAAGAAGATTCTCCTTCATCGTTCAGATCTGTGTTGTGATCAGGGTGCTCCTCATAAGAAAACTAAAAGTATTCCCCTTCACTATCTGGATTCTCCTCAATAGGTGAAAGTTCCTCTTATCTTTTTTTAGGTTCAACTAGATCTTGAAGGGTTGTGATAACTAAATCTTCCACTCATGAAACTAGTATGCAACTAGGTGTGACTTCTTTCTTCAAAGGCATATGGGTTAGAATTGCAACAACAAGGAGCAAACCAAGAAGTCTTGCAAACTAAACATTTTCTTCATTTTCAGGAATATGAGTGGGAGTGGTAATGAGAATGTTACTACCTTGCACAAAAAAAAATTCTATTCGAATGTGGTGAGATTTCATCCACAAAAAAGTGGTTTCCTTCCTTCTAGTGCAAAAATTTTGACCGTGATGGATACTGCCAACATGCAAGGGGGTTTCGCCAATGAAAAGTCCCAATCAGAATTTGCACCATTTGGTGTGGGAGCCCTTCCAGAATCAAGGGCCGACTGCCATGTATTCTTATAGATTTTCCTTGGCTACATAGTTCAACAAAAGAGAGAAATGTACCTAAGCTTTCATATGAACAAGTGGCAATGCCTTGTGGAATGTATCAAGCTTCTTATACTGATACATACACATGAAAGTGTGTTGTCTCAACAAGCTTCATAATTAAGCAAAAGTCATAAGATACATCAATACAAATAACATTACTAGCTCCAATAGTGGAGCATTAGAGCAACGACTTGCTCCTTGAAAAGAACTATCTTTCTCTCTTCTGCCTGGTAGGAGGAGCCAAGGTGAAAATTACTTTTCATGTTCCATTAGGGTGTATATATAACAAATAGGGTGATCATTCACCTCCCTTGTGACTCTCGGACTACCCTAATGATTGTTTGACTTCTCTATGACCTTTCGACTCCTACATGAATTTTCACATTTTATACATGTCTCTTGGCCTTCCCCTTTACATTACATTCCTGATACAATGAAATTACAAAATCGACAAATGATGTGGCCAATAATGACATGACACCTTGATGAGACATGATAAGACATTGATGACATGGACTGCATGATGATATGGTAATTTCAAGTAAATATTTCTGCTGCTATCTTTGAGTCTTCTTGAAAGATGGTGCATATTATTTTCTTTCATCCTTCATCAATCTTGAAGATAGGGAGTCTTCAATGTAATCTTGATTTCCAATTGTTGTCACAATCTGGTGTCCCTTTGCCTTCTCTTGATTGAGTGATTTGTCTTTGCAACTACAAAGGTGTCTTCTAGTAGGGTATCATTCTTCATCTCCTTCAATATCATCTTGTCATGGGATGAAATGATACTTGCAACTAAAATCCACTCATGACAAGGAGACATCAGTTTGATATACCGATAGTCTAACATGCTTCATGATAGTCCATTAACTGAGTTGGAATTGGGTGGAAGGATGGGACACAGGCTCAATGATTACATAGTTGCGCAACTTAGGAGGTCAAGGAACATGGTTAGGCCTTGAAACTATGCAGTGCACAGTTCAGGCTAGCCAGGGAAAGGAAACTATGCAGTTGAGGGGCACAAGGGGTCAGGCTAAGGGATTGAGGCTTGAGGTTTCCCACTACATAGTTGCAAAGGGACAAAGGCCAAGGGATTTCATAATTGCACAACTTAGCGGATCAAGGCCGAGGGTTGTTGCTTGACACTAAACAGTGCATAGAGTAGACTAACTAAAGGCAAGGATTGTCTAGTTTTGGAGCTCAAGGGTTGGGACTCAGGACTGATAATGAATAGTGTGTAGTTATGGAAGGAAGATACTGTGCATTGTGCAGTGCCAAGAAGTAAGGTTGAAGCTCGAGGACTAATAATGCACAATGTGCATCGCAAGAAGGCTGAGTGATATCGAGTTTCTCAGTTGAGAATTTTTTTGAATTTGGCTAAGTGTGGGATCAGTGAGACCAAAGTGAATAGTAACGAAACTTAAGTATGATCACACACTTAGAAAAGTTGATGATGCAACATTGATCACTCAGAACACATGCAAAACATACTTCCCTCATTGTGATGACTTCCCCAAGTTTGACACTAAAGGTACACTTTGAAATGATAATGATGACACTTGTGTGACATTGCTTGAAACTTTGGAAATGAGTGTCATACATGTCTTATTGGCTTAAGGGGGCCTGACCCAGGCTTAGAGTTATTCACACTAACCAAAAAAACCCTACACTGCTGACCCTTTTGGAAACAACCCGCGTAGCGTAGGTTGCAGTCTCAACTGAAGCAATATTGGGGGATGCTAGAACTAGGTTTCTGCATCCAAATACTTCTGTGATGTGTATTTTGAAACCCTTATAGCTTATATTTGCCTTCGCACAGATCTACCCTTTCCGCACGGCTAACTACTGCAATTCTATCTAACGACTTTCAGAGCTTAGCGAAGGTGGGTAATTACACTTATCATGCATAAACATTAAAGATCCAACTGTTTCGTGCAATAAAAACACATTAATTTATAAAAAGCAGATTACAGAATGAAGACACATTAACTTAAGCATAAATAAATAACAATGCACAGATGCATTTGATTCGATCCAAAACAGTCTTTATTAGATCCAACGTTCAAATTACAGACTCTTTCTACCCTGAGCACTTAGATGTACAGGCCTGCGCACTCAACTATGGACATACCAAGGAATCCACGCACTCAGCTATAGGAGCCTTCCCCTTTTGCCTAGGTACAGGAAACAGACCTTTCCTATCTTAGTAACTTTCCCTTACAATTATTCTTCAAGATCATATATCTCTTGAGACTTGCTAGTTAACTATATATAGTTTTTTCAATACAATACCATGGTCCGCAGACCATGGGTGAGTCTCAAAACCATCCTATCCTATCAATGATTTTGGCATTCTCCAAACATTGATCTCGAGAGGAAAATCAAAGAGGCTCTTGAAATTATGAAATTTCCACACAACCTCAACAGGGACAATAAGAATGAGATTAGTGGAAACTAGCTTCCCCTCATCAAGCATACCAATGCTTCTAGATCTTTCGAGGTACAGTATGCCAGGTATTTCCCTCTCCCTTCCTTAAATACTAGCATTTTTCTTAATTATTAATTAATTAATTAATTTGTTAGTTATTTTAATTTATTAGTTATTAATGGTTGAAAGAATTATTATGAATAATTATTTATTTGATATAGTAACCATTTATTTGTTACGAATAAATAAATAATTTATAAATCTAAATAAAATTATTTATTACTGTATTAGTTAGGTATTTAATGTATTAAGCTAATTAATTAATTAAAATTAATTACCAAATCAATAAAGTAATTAATATTAAAAATATAAATTTTAAATTTTTAAATAACATTAATGTATAAATGAAATTAAAAATAATTTATAAATATAAATCAAATAATTTATTACTATATTAGTTAGGTATTTAATGTATTAAACTAATTATATTTAATTTATTTGTTATTTCAATAAAAAATAATTAGATTCATTATTTATTTTATATAAATGTATATAAAAATTCAGTAATTCATATTAGGTTAAAAATTAAAATGAAAATAAAATACTATATATATTTGAGTTTAAAGAATTAGTTGGCTTCTATTTTAATTTATTATTCATTAGGTATTTATTTATCTGTTTTGGTCGGCAAATTCTTCTCTCAATCTATCACTCATTTTCTGTCCTAATGATGGATCCCCTTTGGGATTTGAAACGTCGACAAGATGAACATAGTACCGTGGATGATCCAAGTCATATTTATTCATATCTTCCTTTGAAATGCCATGAAAGTTTGAAAGGGGAGAAAGAGGATTTTTCTTCATTGGAACCAGCCCATCATGATCTTAGATGGGGATTTAGAAAGTGACAGGTTTGTTTTGTCTAGCTTCATTTACTTCTTCACCCCCCATCTTTCATTTTCTCGAAGGCTCAAGGTTCTGAATCTTATTAGAACATTCGAAAAATTCCAATTCTTAGTCCAATGTAGTATATTCCCATTCTTGATGGTGGTTCTCCTTCAATTGGCATCCTACTGTACTATTTTGAAATAGGGTGACCTTTAAAGAATTTTCCTTTCCCTTCTCACTTGCCAAAATGTTAGTTTGGGTGGTTCCTACCACACCATGCAAGATCTTGTTAGAAATTTTTTTCTTCTACCTATGGTGTTCTAATGCATATATCATATCATAAATGAAAGATATTTAAGATGTAGGTTGCTGAAAGGAAATAATGAAAAAATTCCCTTTGGTTGCTTCTAGTCCCAGTATCATTCCCATTTTACCTAAGGTATGAAACCCAACACTCTTGAGTGCATCCTCGACAGTAGTGCCAAATATGATTATGTCAATATTTGATTCCTATTGGAGTAGGTATTTTTATTCACTTATCATTTAATTTCTTAACCCATATGGTCTAATAACTTGTGAGGCTCTCAATGTTGTATGCACAAGCATTAGAATTCATGCCACTTCTACATGTGGAAAATTGAATGCAAGGAAACTTAATGGTGATACAAGGCCTAAGCCTAAATAGGGCCTAAATAGGTTATCTAGATCAACTACAAGGCACACCACATGTTGAGATCACAACTCAACCCATAGCTATTTGTCACTGTTCCTACTATGGATAAGTAGTTTTGCAAACCTATGATTTTGTAACAGTTGCTACTGATTTCGTAGCAACTAGATTTCGTAGCACAACTATGAAATCATCACCTTATAAACTTGAAATCAAATCATGGCCCAGATACAAACCAACCAATGTGTCAAAGGAAATTAAATAAACCATTTCAAATGAAATTTAACACACTATAAGAAAGGAAATTAACATGCACAACTTAATAAATTAAACACAGTTGTTACCAACTAACTTTGCAAATAAAAGAAAGTATAAACTATGCTATGGTAAAAATAATAGAAAATATATGTAAAAAAAGGCCTTACGTTGATTAGACCCAAATTAGGGTTCGTCTTGAACGTTATTAACTTATAAATTCACCAACACGAGCTTTAGCAAGGAATCTGAAACATCCATAGGAAGAAGCTTTTATATTAGATAAATCGAAGTATATAATAAAGAACTTCACACACCTTCTATTGTCTATTATATTTTATCATTAAAACTATAATACATATTTATAGAAGAGAAAAAGAAATCTAATTCCCAACAATGGTTCAAGAGACCATTCATAATTTTGGAATGCTAACTAAATTAGTTGATACAATTTTATCACATGTAAAATATGATGTCTAAATCAGTTAGCGACTTAACAAGTTGATTCCAGTTCAAAGTAACCACTTTTTCCCTATCGATGTGATGATGTTACACACCAAGGCATATTATGTGTTCTTCAACTAGGCATTGTTTTGTGGAAATTGAAACAATACAATGTTCATTTCATAGGCTTTTTCCCTCAGTGTCATATCGATGTTATGCACCGAGGTACGTTGTGCATTACTTGGTCGACTACATAATTGTTCATGTGGTGATTTAAACTCTCAAAAATCTAACTCAAGGTTAGAATGAATCCATCCATGATGAGTCAATTAGAAAATGAAATTGCACACAACATCTTCAAACATTATGCAAATGGTTGTGGGAGTGTATATGCCACTTGTTTCTTTCTTGGGCTTCCATCACAATTTTTGATCCCTTGATTAAAACATGAAACTTGGTAATTATAGATGGTTATATCTTTGCAATCACTTAAATTAGCACCCTTTATTCCACACATATGAAAATATATTAAAATTACTATTAAAACATTCTTCAATTCTAATCTAGAAATGATAATAAGATATCTTGGAACAAGAAATCATACCTTGAGCTCCCTAGAATATATTAGGGTTTTATGATAATTATAGGGTGAAAAGGGTGATTTGGTAAAAATAAAGTAATTTGATTTCACAACAAAAAGATAATTTCTTATTTCTCATCACTACCATACCCCTAGGATGAAATAGCTTATCATATCCTCAAGTATCTGTAACAACCTTGGTGAAAATTTTATGTAATAAAAGTTAAAAACAATAACCACACATGAATGGGACACTTATTCCAAGCTGAATGTTGGGAAAGATATCTTAGTGGGTGTTCATTTGGTTGTTTATGGCTAAGGAAATTGGAAAATGCAATGGTTAAATATTTGGAAAGGAAAAATGGCATTTTCGGCACATTTATTTATGAAAATAATGGAAATTAGGTGAAAAAGGAGGTGAAAGGTCACATGTTGCATGTGAGGAGGAAAATGAAGGAAAATAATGGAAAATGAAGAAAATAGAGGCCTCGTTCATAAAAAGGCTTATGAGGATCAGTTGGTAACCTTTTGTCAGTTTATCTTTGGAGTTCTTTCATTATTCTCTCTCTCTCTCTCTCTCTCTTGTACTCTAAGACACTCAGAGTTTTCTTGGAGCACTTGGCATTGGAGCAAGAAAGGAAAATAAGGAAAGAGGAAGCAAAGATTAAGTAGGGAAAGGTAGGATCAGGCAGCTACATCAGGTTTCATTGCAGGTATCGACTTACATGTGTATTTTCCTTACTAAGTTTGGCATGCATGGGATTGCATGTGTTTCTTTTCTACCATGGCATGGGTTTTTTCAGGTGTGACAATATTTTCAGCCTAACCTTGCCATTTCCTTATATATTTTATGAGATGGGTTCTCTCATTCGGTTTATGTGGGATGGCTGGATTGGATTCAAAACTGAGTGGGTTGGATCTCCGAATTGACAAATACATGGTGTAGTGGTCCTTGAACTGGACTAAGGATGCACGAAGCCACTGCCCCAGTAACCCCCGAACTAGACTGTGGGTTGTAGTAAAGCCAGATCGTGTGCCTCTATTGGCCTAGGAATCCTTACCGGTGAATGACAGGATATACGGTAAAGCCAAGAGGTGGATTTTGATAGGCCCCTATAATACTAGTGATTCCCCCATTACTATTGTCATTGTATCCCTTATTGTTATTATTGTGCCCCTATTGTCCCCATATTGTTATTAGTATGCCCCATAGAAACCCACTATTGTTATTTTTGTGCCCTTATGTTATTATTGTTATGTCGGCTTGATTATATTGTGACCCCTTAAACTTCTATATATAGAAGGGAGGTTTAGTCATTTGTATCATCCAAGAATTGTTCATTTTTGTAATGTAAAAGAGGTTTCCCCATCAAAGAGGCTGAATTCTAAGGCATTGATCTATCTTTTCTATTTTTTTGTGAGCTGGTTTCCTAACATTTGGTGTCAGAGCTTTGGATTCTAGGGTTTCGCTGCTCCGAACAGGTCATCGTGGAATGTTCACTATAACATTTTTTCTATGATTTTTCAGAAGCTACAAAGAAAACCCCATTTGAACTGAAATAATTCTAAACTTTGGGTCTAGATTTTAGCACTTGTCTCGCTATATTTGCAGAGATATGATTTGAGGAAGTTAGGGTTTTGTAGAATCCCGAATTACATTCCAAACAGGTGACCTGGGGAAAATCATCATAAATTTGGTTTTGAGCATCAGATTCAAATATAGTAAGAATTTTCAGAAAGAGGATGGCCTTTAGTTTTCTATGTATCAGTTTTAGATACCAAGGTTGAAACAGTGACACGTGGCACATCATACAAGTTCGTTGTACTGAACTAGTCTATAATCAGGTCACGTGGGAGATTTTACATAACTCTTCCTTGGAGAATCCAATCTTGATCAGACTTGCAGGGTTAGAAAAAGGACTCAAAGGGTTATTGCAGGATGAGATTTTAGATATTCGAGATCCATAGTTACAGAGATACAATAGATTCAATATCGATCTATTACAAAGTGAAAAAAAGGTGTGTAGTTTTTTTAAAATTTTGCATAAGATTGTTTTGAAAAATTAGTTTGAAGGAATTCAAAGGGAATAGTGAAGAATTATTAGAATTAATTAATGCCCTAAAGAAAGAAAATGGAAACACCTAGTAAGCAACTTGAAAGCTCTAGCATGGCTCATGAAGAAGAGGAAGAAATGCAACATGATATATCAAAGTTACAATACCAAGCACAACAAATTTCACTCTCACTAAAGGTAAATGAAGCCAAGATGAATGGCATGGAAGCTAATATGAATGGAATGCAAGTCAAGATGGATGGCGTGGAAGCTAAGATGAATGGAATGGACGCTAAGATGAATGGCATGGACGATAAGATGGAAGAATTGAAGATAAATTCAAATAAGATGCTACATGAAATGGTCACTAATGGTGAAAGGGTAGTAAAGGAAACTCATGATGAGAACAAAAGAAATGTTAATCATGATTTCATAAACTCTAATGTTGGATTGAAAACCCACCATGTTCCAAAAATCTATATGAGGAAGTTTGGTGGCAAGGATCCCAGAACATGGATACTACAAATGGAGCAATTTTTTGATCTTCATAATGTGCAAAACACACAAAAGGTACGTATTGCAACTTTATATTTGGAACAACATCAGTTTTTATGGTATCGATCACTTTTCTCTCGTAAAAAATTGTCACTTGGACAATTTTTACGGAAGAAATGATAGCACATTATGAGGATACAAAAAGCAACACCTTTTTAAGCCAATTGATAAATCTCAAACAAAGGGTTCAATGATGGAGCACATTGAGGACTTCCAAAAATTGAACATAAGGGTAAAATATACACTAGAGGAGCATAGGATTGATTTGTTTATAGGGACTTTAAAGGATAATATCCAACATGAGGTTCACCTTTGGGAACTTGATTCATTGGAGAAGGGATTCATGTTAGAAAGAAAAATGGAAAGCAAAATTATGGCAACCAGGAAGCCTACTACTCACAACTATAAAGATGGAAGTGTTTTTGCCCCTAGCCTTCCACAACCTACAAGGTTGACACCACAACAACTGGAAGAAAAAAAAGCAAAAGGGATTTGTTACAGTTGTGATAGAAAATACACTAAAGGTCATAAGTGTGCTGAGAAGAAATTATTCTACATAGATTGTGAAGAGGAGGAAGAAAAGGAACAAGAAATGTCAAAAGAAGAGGATATACTCCAGGAACAAACCCTAGATAAATAAGAAATGAATCTTACCATATATTGTAATGCATTGGCTTGAATTACCACTCCTCAAACTATCAAGATAGAAGGACATATCAAGAAGGAAAAAGTAATGATTTTGATTGATTCAGGAAGTACCCATAATTTTATTCATTCTAAGATAGCAAAGTTGAATTGCTTTCTATATCCAATACCAGAGTGTCAAGTGATGGTTACAAGTCGAGGAACCATAAATTGCTCTAGAAAGTGCCATAATATCAAGCTATCCATGGGAGAATATGTATTGAATAGCCCAATGCTTTCCATTCCAATGGGTGGTGCTGATGTTGTACTAGGAGTCCAATGGCTACAATCCTTAGGTATAATAGCTTTTAATTTTCAAAAACTTTTCATGAAATTTTGTGTGGAAGGAAAGGAAGTTGAATTAAGGGGTATTTCAGGGAAACCAAGAAAGATAATCAACTCTAACAGTATGACAAAGCTTCTAAAGAAGGAAAAATGAGGTGTAATTTCACAATTATGTTTGCTAAATGTTCCCACATCGAAATCATATATTTCTCCAGATCTCCAAAAAGTCTTAGATAATCATTCCAAGGTATTTGAGACTCCCAAAGTTCTCCCACCTATTTTTGATCATGATCATACTATTCATTTGATTCCAGGAAGTTTTCCTCCAAACATCAGGCTGTACAGATATCCCTATGCCCAAAAGAGTGAAATTGAACATATGGTTGCAGAAATGCTAGAGGTTGGTATAATTCAACCTAGTCAAGGTTATTTCTCTGCTCCATTAGTATTGGTTCACAAGAAGGATGGATCATGGCGCATGTGTCCAGATTATAGGGAGCTCAACAAGCTCACTATTAAAGATAAGTTCCCATTCTTGTCATTGATGAATTGTTGGATGAATTGCATGGATTAATTTGCTTCACAAAGTTGGATGTTCGTTCAAGATATCATCAAATCAGAATGAAGATTGAAGACATTCTGAAAACATCATTTACAACTCATGAGGGTCATTATGAATTTTTGGTCATGCCTTTTGGCCTTACCAAAGCACCTTCTACATTTCAAGGTTTGATGAATTCCATTTTCAAACCCTTCCTTAGAAAATTTGTGTTAATATTTTTTGATGATATACTAATCTACAACAAGTCTTGGAAGCATCATGTTGAACATGTTGACAGGGTGCTCAAACTATTGGAGGAGAAACAATTATATGCAAAAAGCTCCAAATGTTTCTTTGGAGTATAAGAGGTGGAATATCTGGGTCATATTGTATCTCATGAAGGTGTTAAGGTAGACCCTAGCAAAATTGAAGCCATTAAGAAATGGAAATCCCCACATCCATAAATCATCTATGAGAATTTCTCGGGTTGACAGGGTATTATCACAAGTTTGTTAAGAATTATGGGGGAATAGCAGCACCTCTAACAATATTATTGAAGAAAGATGCATTTTCATGGACTCCAGAAGCAACAAAGGCCTTCGAAAATCTTAAAGAGGCAATGTGCCAAGCACCAGTCTTAGCTACACCAGACTTCAAAAAAGATTTATTGTGGAATGTGATTATTTAGAAAATTTAATTGGTGTTGCTTTATGCAAGATGAAAGTTCCATTGCTTTCGAAAGCCGTCCAATCAAGGGAAAGTATTTACACAAAGCTATTTATGAGAAGCAAATGTTGGCAATACTACATGCACTTAAGAAATGGCGACCCTACCTAATGGGAAGACACTTCAAGGTAAAAACAGATCATGATAGTATTAAATACTTTTAGAAAAGAGATTATCCTCTAAAGAGCAACAAAAATGGGTCACAAAGACGTTGGTTTATAACTTTGAAATTATCTACAAAAAAGGGAAGAAAAATGTTGTGGCAGATGCACTCTCAAGGAAGGATGAGGATGTGGAAGCATTGTTGTGCGCCATTTCTATTATCCAACTAGATTGGATAAAGGAAGCAAGGGAGGAATGGAAGAATGACGAAGAAGTGTGGGCACTCATTCGAAAGTTACGACAATATCCTAGTACATCTGATACATTTAGCGGAAAAATGATTCGTTATGGTACAAAGATCGCTTATACCTATGTAAGAATTCCCAACTCAAACAAAAGGTTCTTATGGAATTGCACACTTCTCCCTTAGGAGGGCACTCAAGATTTTTAAAAACTTACCACAGGGTTAAGAAGGAATTTTTTTGGGATGGTCTTAAATTGGATATTCAAAAGTTTGTGGCGGAATGTTTGGTTTTCCAACAAAATAAAGTTGAAACAATTAAGACCTCAAGTCTATGAAAACCTTTATCCATTCCAAGCCAACGTTGGGAGGAGGTTTCAATGGATTTTATCACAGGTTTACCCAAGTTCGAAGGAAAAAGTATCATCATGGTGGTAGTTGACAGACTTACCAAGTATGCACAATTTTGTGCATTATCACATCCATTTAAACGCAGTACAGTTTCTACTGCATTTATGGAAACAATTCAAAAGCTACATGGAAACCCAAAGATTATTGTAAGCGATACAGATCCCATTTTCACTGGAAATTTTTGGACAAAATTATTTTCTTGTCTCGGTACTCAGTTAGCTCATAGCTCATCTTATAATCCTCAATCTGATGGGAAAACTTAGATAGTAAACAAATGTTTAGAAGGATATCTTCGTTGCTTTGTATTTGATAAATAGACACAATGGGTCAAATGGTTGCCTCTGGCTGAATGGTGGTATAACACTTCCTTCCATACTATAGCAAAAATGAACCCATTTATGGCACTTTATGGATATCATCCACCATCCATCACATCATATTTAAGATAAAATTCTAAGGTTCAAGCAGTGGAACATCACATCGAGCATCAAAAACAAGTTCTCCAACTCTTAAAGGATAACCTCACGTTGGCGCAGAATAGAATGAAACAACAGACAAATCAACATCACAGTGAAAGAAGTTTTGATGTAGGTGACTGGGTATTCCTATGGCTACAACCATATAAACAAATGTCCCTCAAGCAAGCTAAGAAGAATAATAAATTATCACCAAATTATTATGGTCCATACAAGGTGTTTCAAAAGATTGGTACTATGGCATACAAATTGGAGCTTCCTGCAGCTTCTCAAGTGCACCTAGTTTTCCATGTTTCATGTTTAAAGAAGGTTATAGGTGACAAGCTCCCAGTTCAAACAATATTTCCAGAACTTGATGAGGAAGGAAAAATCATATTGGAACCAGAAGCAGTCACAAAAACAAGAACTTGACAGCTACAAAATCAATCAATTTCGCAGTATCTCATCAAGTGGAAGAACTTATCTGCTGAAGATTCCACATGGGAGGATGAGAATTTTATACAGAAGCATCCAGAACTACTAAAGCATTAAGGACAACACTTTTTAGAAGGAGAGGGGCATGTTAGGCCCCTATAATACTAGTTATTCCCCCATTACTATTGTCATTGTATCCCTTATCGTTATTATTATGCCCCTATTGTCCCCATATTGTTATTAATATACCCCATAGAAACCCACTATTGTTATTTTTGTGCCATTATGTTATTAATGTTATGTCAGATTGATTATATTGTGACCCCTTAGACTCCTATATACAGAAGGGAGATTTAGTCATTTGTATCATCCAAGAATTGTTCATTTGTGTAATGTAAAGGAGGTTTCCCCCTCGAAGAGGTTAAATTCTAAAGCGTTGATCTATCTTTTCTATCTTTTTGTGCGCTGGTTTCCTAATAGATTTTACCTCTATTGGGCCTAGTGTTCCCGGGATGGGATGCATGGTAAAGCCTTGACATTATGTCTTAGTCTAGGTCCTAGGTATCCCTGGATCGGACTGTGGATGCATGGTAAGTCCTAATAGACTAGGAGGCACTCAAATTCCTCATGGTGTAGGCGGAGAACTCCAGTGGAATCGACATTAATTTCTGTTTTTTATGTGTTCTATGAGTCCCACATTCATGATTTGAATATGTCATGGGGTTGATTGGCTGAAGAGAAACTTGGCTCAACCAATATATTCTTAGGTGGAACGTGGTAGTCCCATCTCTAGTTGGTTCATTATATTCATAGGAGAAATTCATTTCTTTGATTTTAATGTGTAAATGTACTGATGTATATATGGATTTTGATGGCTAATATGCTTATTGTATTTTTGTTCATATTATGTTTGTTATATGCACATTTTATGGCAACAACTATTCTTGTCTCTCAGCATGTTTTTACTTGTATATGAATGGATAATATGTCTATGACCTAATATATGAATATGCAACAAATTACATGAGGGAAAAATGGTTTATAGCGATTCTTAGATTAGTATGAGATCCCTACACTTATTCTGTTGTTTACACCTATAGGTTACATGTTAACAATATGTTTGATGAAATGCCTTTCATCACTAGTAGGGGTCTGGTTAAGGTCTTGTTGAGTTTATTTCTTTTGCTTCATTTTTTACCTATACCTTTCTTGATTTCAAGCTTTCATTCCATTTTGGGTAGTGGCCTGGGCTCTGGGCCTAAAAAAGTGGTTTAAATCCCGAGGTCACCGGCACAGAACTGGCAAGATTGGTCCATAGTCGCTGGCATGTAGGCCTATGAGAGCAACTTTAGGTCTCTGGTTGCTCCCTTTCCCATAACACGAGAGCAACTATGGCCTCATACATCTATAACAATAGTGGGACTGAGGGACAGGTTGTCTAAGTGGTTGTCTTGTCTCTTGAGGGTTATGTTGATGATGTTGGATGAATGTGTGTGATGGTCCATCAATTCCACTTCCTTAAGGTCACATAGGAGGTCGAATCTGATCATAGTAGCCTCTCATCTCATGTTTACCCCATTTGGCATAGTTACTTGGGTGGATGTGGGAGGAGGGTGTTACAGAATGGTATCAGAACATGGTTCAACTCTCATACTATATGGGTTGAATGTGCTAGTCATGCATGCATGTCAGTTGCATGTGTGTCTCTTAAAATTATATACATGTTGCAATTGCTTGATGTTGGATTAGGGTTGTAGTATGGTTATCATAGTGAATCTGATGTTGATTTCGTGAAGATTATTTGACATGAGTATGTGACTAACTGTATATGGTTATTTGTCGCTTACATGTTGAGTTGATGTCACCTACTTACATCCTTGTATGTTAGGTTAAATTTTGAATAATTTGATAACATGTATCAGTCTTGTAGGTTGATTGCAAGAATTAATCGATTATGTTCAACTACATGCATTTATGCGTATTTGTAGTTGGCTAGGCATTGCTTATACATATTTTCAGTTGCATGTAGCAATGTGTATAATGGAGTGATGGTTGTTGTCATGCATGAGGTCATAGCATGAATTGTTGACATGGCCTTGCATTAAGGATTGGATCCTAGCTAGAGTGATGATTATGCATTGATACAATTACTTGTGAATGTTTATAGGATGTTAATATTATGTTATACATGTATCTCATTGATTTGGTGATATTGCAGATAAGGTATCCTCCCCAAGATATTCTAAGGTACATTAGTTTATCGTGATTTGGTTTGTCTGACATATTATGCATTGCAGGAAGAGAAATATCAAATGGTTATCAAGGCGGTCGATTACGTAGAATATCCCTATCCATCATATGAGAAGCATGGTGTGGGTCATACTTATGATTTGGCTGATGCATTGAGAAGCTTGAAGGAAGAGATAAGGAGTTGGAAGGTAGATAATGATCGGATCATAAACGAACAAGAGAAGAAAGCAGAGGTCGATGTTATACTTCTTCAGAGTTTGTCAGAACTGAGCGACAAGGGCCTTCGGATCAGCCATGCACATGAGGATGGGACTAATGGAGCATATGGTAGTAGATATCCTCGTAGACACAAGTCAGATAGATATGACATAGTGAGAGATGGAAGGTTGTTGGACACTCCAGAAAGGAAAGACGATGAGTACAAGTATTATTCTAGTTTTGGTTCTGGTAAACATCATGATCGTCTTCGCTATCATCCTTACAGGAGGAATGATAGGGGATACTTATCAGATGAATTCAGGAAAGAGAAACCACCTACTTTCAATGGATATGTGAAGAAGCCAAAAGGTGCAGAGGCTTGGATACTTGGGATGAAAAATTCTTTAAGTTGCATGAGTACACAGATAACATGAAGGCTAGAACAACTATATTCAGCTTGAAAGGAAAGGCAGACATCTGGCAGGAATATGTAAAGCTGGTTAGAGACATCAGGACAAATGAATTGAGTTGGCAGGAATTCAAGAGTCTTTTGAGGAAGAAGTACTTGTCATGAAGGTACTACGATAGTAAGGCTAAATAATTATATGAGTTAAAGATGGGATCACTAATAGACGAAGAGTACACGACCAAGTTTATGGAAGTATTTAGGTATGTATCATATCTTACTGATGAGAAGGCTAAAGGTCAAAGATTTGTCAGTGTTTTTCCACTAGTATTTAGAGATTGGATTGATTATGATGGGCCTCGGTGACTTGAGGAAGTTATTGGGAAAGTGAAGGATTTATATGAGTAATCAAAGTGTAAAAATGAATCTCAGCATGGATGAAAGGGAAAATACAAAGGTAGAGGTAAATAGAAACCTAAGAGGACAAGGCCTCAACATGCAAACGGGAAAGAAAATGTGGCTCCGGAAAAGAGATTTAATACAGCTAGATAGGGACATGGGTCACAACAATAGCAACAACAACATAGAGGTGAGGGCACTAGTCAGTTGGAGTGTTGGACATGTGATGAGGAACACCTTAGGAGAGATTGTCTGCATCATCAGGGTGGAAGGCCTAAGATATACAGTACACAGGAGGCATAGACTGTTGGAGATGTAGGTTAAAATATTCCTTGTATCTATGCATTTGTGGACCACAGGTAGGTAGAACACCATGCATCTATCATTGAGATGAATGGTAAGCTTTGTGAACAAGTTATTTCTATTTTGATTGACCCTGGATCTAATTATAGCTATTTTAGTCTTCATTTTGTGGCTTAGTACGGTTTGAATAAGGAGTTCCATACAGAGTCTTTGTTAGTGCAGTTGGCTACATGTACAAAGAAGAAAGGGCATCATTATGTAAGAGCTTTCACATTTGAATTAAATGGTATGCCTACAATAGCACATTTAAATGTATTACCATTGGGTTCATACAATATGTTATTGGTCATGGATTGGTTGTATCTACATAACACCAAGGTATACGGTTATGATAAATCTATTGAGTGTTGATGACAATGGAGAACCAAGAGTCTTACAGGGTAAGAATAAAGCCACACCAATAAGGATGGTGACAACTATGCAAGCAAAGTGTGGCCGCAGGAAGGGGTGCAAGCTATTTTCAATACACGTTTCTAGTGATAAGGCTAAGGAGGATGAGGATGTGTTGAACAAGTACCCATTTTTGTAGCAGTTTCATGATGTATTTCCTAAGGACATTACAGAGTTTCCGTCTCACATGGAGGTGTAATTTTCTATTGAGTTAGTGCCAGGGGCAACTCCAACATCTAAAGCACCTTACAGGATGAGAACATGTGAGTTGGTTGAGTTAAAATTGTAGTTGAAAGAAACATTGGACAAGGGATACATTAGGCCAAGTGTATCACCATGGGGTGCACCGATATTGTTTTTGAAGAAGAAAGATGGTACTCCCAGATTATGCATTGATTGCAGGGAATTGAAAAAAGTGAATATCAAGAACAAGTACCCTTTGCCAAGGATTTATGACTTGTTCGATCAATTGAAGGGAGCAACAATGTTCTCGAAGATTGACTTGAGATTCAGATATCATCAGGTACACATCAAAGAGGAGGACATTTACAAGGCTGTGTTCAGGACGAGGTATGGGCATTATGAGTTTGTTGTTGTTCCATTTGGCTTAACTAATTCTCCAACTACATTCATGTGTTTCATGAATAGTGTATTGTGTCCATATTTGGATAAGTTTTTTATTGTGTTCATTGATGGTATACTGGTATATTCTAAAAATAAGGAAGAGCATGTCAAGCACTTAGCAGCAGTTTTGACATTGTTGAGGGAGCATCAGTTGTATGCTAAGCTCAGAAAGTGTAGTTTATTTTAGAATGAGGTACACTACTTAGGGAATGTTGTCTCCAAGGAAGGCATTGCAGTAGATACAAGAAGATAAGGGCCATCATGGAGTGGGTAGCTCCTAAGAGTGTGGACGAGGTGAGATCTTTCATGAGTTTGGTAGGATATTACAGGAGGTTCATCAAGAACTTCTTGTAGATTTCTTATCCAATTACATCATTACAAATGAAAGGTAAGAAGTTCGAATGGAAAAAGGAGTGTGAATTTAGCTTTGAGCAGCTTAAGCAGTTGTTGACACATGCACCAGTACTACAAATTGTAGATCTAGAAAAAGAGTTTGTTGTATGCCCAGGTGCTTGCAAGAGAGGGCTTGGTGGAGTCCTTATGCAGGATGGAAAAGTGGTATGTTATGAGTCCTGAAAACTAAATGAGCACAAGAAGAACTACCTGACACATGATCTTGAGTTAGCAGTGATTATACATGCACTAAAGATGTGGAGGCCCTATCTTCTTGGTAGGTGGTTTGCGATTATGACTGATCACATTGGGTTCAGGTATTTGTTTCACCAACCAAATCTAAATTTTAGGCATGCTAGATGCTTGGCCACAATCAACGAGTTTGATTTCGAGATTAGGTACATCAAAGGTAAAGAGAACAGGGTGGCAGATGTCCTCAACAGACAGGCACAGTTACATCACTTGGTATTTGTGAGATCCTATGGGATGGACTTATAGGATAGGATCTTGCAGGCAGGAAAATAGGATGTACAAGTACAGATCATGGTACAAGTATAGGTACATGTATAGGTACAAATGCAAGTGCATAGGCTATGATTTATTGTCTTACAACAAATGGATTGGTTAGGTTCTGAGACAGAATATATGTATCGGATAGCAGTGAGCTCAAGAAGGTGAGGGAGTTTCATGCAAAACCATATTCATATCACCCAGGTTATTAGAAGACACTAACAACAGTGAAGAGATATTATTATTGGCTAATTTTGAAGAGGGATGTACAAAGTTCGTGGCTATATGCTTTGACTGTCAACAAGTGAAAGCAGAGTGTAAACATCTAGGTGTACTGCTATAGCTAATCGCAATTCCAGAGTCGAAACGGGATGTTATTGATCCAGATTTAAATAGGAACGCAACAAATTACAGAGATAACCATAAACACAGAGATGCAGCGGAAATAATACTTTATTTCATTAATATAAAATACTAAAATATGCTTACAAACAGAGTTGGAAATAAACCAACTAGGGCAATGGTAGCTTATCTCTGAGAAGAGATGTGGCGGTTACATGCCTCTAAACTATGTTACAATGAGGCTCGAAGGCCTATTTATTGTTTAAAAATAATGGAAAACCCTTAACATTCCAAAACCTAACCCTAGAAGATGAAATGCCAAACTGTGGGCCCCGTTTGGTTAAATTGGTACATCAACTTCCCGAGGCCGTAACTTTGGCATACGATCTCCATTTGACGCGCATAGTATCTCGTTAGAAAGATCTATCCGAGAACTACAACTTTGGGAAGAGCAACACGGGTCCATCCTAGTTTTCCCAAAAAATGTCGTTTAGGTCCTCAAAATGGCTCCGGAAGTTTAGGACCCGAAAAACTGCTAAAAATAGTAAACTGGGCTACAATTAAGGAAACTGAAAAGATGAAAGAAACAATGGTGGGGGTCCAAGTGGATTTGGCAGGTGGCCACCAATATCCACCTGGATCATTCCTCCCCCCTTATGAAGCAATGGTCCCCATTGCGTTGAGTTCCTCCATGAGATGAGGAAACCTCTGTTGAACTTGGTCCCTGGTGAGCCACATGCCCTGGTGAAGGAGTTGGCCTGCTTTGACAACTCGATACAATTGGATATTCTGCTAGCGAGTGTGCTTCATCTATGTGTCCATGATCTGATCAGCTGTAGCTTGTTCTGTGAAATCTGGATTTAACTCTATGGGTGTGAGCTGTTCTGCAATGTCGGATGTGTCTAGTAATGGTGGAAAGTATGGCCGAAGGCGGTCCACATTGAACACTGGGTGTGGGCCAAGGAATGGGGGAATGCTGAACTCAATTGAATTGTCTCCCATAGCCTTGGTAATGGTGTAAGGACCATATCAGAGTGGTCTGAGTTTCCGATAGGCTCCAGTAGGGCGTTCCTTTTTCAAATGCAACCAAACTTTGTCGCCCACCTGAAACTTGTGTGGCACCTGATGTTGATCATGTCACTACTTGTACTTGGCATTTGATTTCTCAAAAATGTCATGGACCTGCTGGCGAATATGTTGGATGTGCTCAATGAAGTTTTTTGCCTTATCTGTTTTGGACTAGACATGAGCCGAATCTGCGTGAGTAGCTATAAATGGCATGGCCACATCAGTGGGACATAGTGGCTGGAATCCCAAGCCCACCTGAAAAGGGTTGTGGCTAGTCGAGCTGTGGAGAGCCCGGTTGTAGCTGCGTTGAACATAGGGGAGGCTCTTGTCCAATGTGCGTGGATGATTTGAGTTGTATATGTGCAGAATGTGTACGATCATCCTATTGACAACCTCTGTCTGGCCATCAATTTGAGGATGGAAGGTAGTGGACTTAGTGAGTTTGGTGTCGAGCATCGACCAGAGGCTAGACCAAAATGTACTGAGAAACCTGCTGTCTCGATATGGGATGATAGACTGTGGGATCCCAAAGTGTACCCACACTTGTTCAAAGAAGAGTTTAGCAGTGGCTTTTGCTGTGATATTCTTCTTGCAGGCAGCCATAATGGCCATCTTTGAGAACCTGTCGACGACCATAAAAAGTTGTTTCCATGATTAGTGGAAGGAAGGCCTGACATGTAATCCATGGAGATGGATTTCCAAGGTCGACTAGGGGTAGGTAGCAGGGTATAGAGGCCTTGCTTATTGATGGTCGGTTTGGCAATGGCACAGGCAATGCATGATCTGATGTACTTCCCAACATCATGTTGAAGATTCAACCAATAGAAATACTTCTGTAGTACTACCACTGTTTTCTCGACCCAGAAATGTCTAGCAGCCCGACTGTAGTGTGCTTCCAAAATCATCTTGGCACGCTCGCTTGAAGGAACACAAAGGTGACCCAGGTGGCATAACAGGGCATCCTAGAGGTGAAAATCTGGAACATGCTGACCCTCCAAGAGTGTCTAGTATGTGTGGCCGAATTCTGGGTTGCTTTTGTAGAGAAGTGGCCAATCAGAAGTCTTGTGCCCACAAGAGTTGAGCACAGTGGTTAATGCCATGATTGGTGGTCGACTGAGGAAATCTACAACATTATTGGTGCTACCCTTCTTATGCTTGATATTCAAATGGAACTGTTTCAGGTATGTGGACCACTTCTGATGGCAATCATTCTGCAATTTCCCTTGGGTCTGTATGAATTGCAGGGGTCGGTGGTCTGTGTGGATGCCCGTTGCCTTCCCCAAAATGTAATGCTTCCATTGTCAGCAGGCCTACATAATGGAATACATCTCTTTGTCATAAGTGGGATACTTCCAGACTATGTCTGAAAGTGTCTCACTGTGATATGCCACTGGATGCCCGTGTTGAGTGAGGACTGCCCCAATAGCATATTCAGAGGCATCTGTCTTGACCTCAAATGGTTGTTGCAAGTCTAGTAATGTGAGCATTGGTGCTATGCAGAGACGATCTTTCAACTCTGTGAATGCCTTCTGTTGAGATTCAGAACAAAAGAATTTTTCTTTCGCTCCTCCCTTGGTGACTTGACTCAAGGGCCAAGTGATATGAGAAAATCCCAACACGAACCAGCAGTAGAAGTTGGCAAGACCTAGAAAGTTGCGAAGCTTTGTCAAAGTGGTTGGAGATGGCCAATCTCGAATGACTTGGATCTTGAACGGATCCACATGTACCCCCTATTCATTAATAATGTATCCCAGATACTGAACATGGGTCATGCGAAAAGTGCATTTCTCCAAATTGGCATATAGCTTGTGTTGCCACAGTGTTTGGAGAACCTGTCGGATGTGGTGGAGGTGTTCTTCCCAACTATGGCTGAAGATCAGGATGTCATCCAAGTATACCACTACAAATGAGTTGGTGAATGGCCGCAAGATGTCATCCATTAGCCTCATGAAGGTTGCAGGAGCATTCATCAATCCGAAAGGCATAACCAACCATTCGAAAAGGCCCTCCATGGCGTTGAAGGTAGTCTTCCACACATCAGAGGGTTTGATTGGTACCTCGTGATATCCTAACTTCAAATCGATCTTGCTGAAATATTTTGCGCCCTTCAGTTGGTCCAAGCGGTCATCAATCCATGAGATTGGGTACCTATTACGGACAGTGATCTTGTTCAGCACTCGATAGTCAATACAAAGTCTCCAAGTCCCATCCTTCTTCTATACCAACATGATCGGGTTCCCACAGGGTGATGAACTTGGACGGATGTGACCTTTCTATAGTAGCTCCTAAATCTGCTTATTGATTTCATCATTCTCCAGAACATAGTGCCGATAGATTGGTCCATTGGGCAGCGACACACCTAGGGTCAGATCGATGGAGTGCTTGACCGATAGTGTAAAGGAACCCCTACGAGGGAGGTGAAGATACCCTCATACACCTCCACGACCTTGTCCATCTGTAGTTGTCGTGCGGAGGGGCCCTGTCTGGAGGTCATGGCCACCATCTTCTTCGTTCCTTGAGGGCGTATCATCAGGAAAACAAATTTCCCGGTTTTGGAAACGAGCTTACTATATTGTTTTGTAGTAATCAAAGAGATGGCGGTAGGTGGTGCTACCTCCGGTATCCTGTACAACTTATTTCCAAAAGTAACAATAACAACACGGGGCCTTGATTCATACACAACATGTCACTTCCACAAGTAAGGTTGTCCTAATAATACATGACAAACTTCAAGGGGAGCAATGTAACACAATACCTCATCTATGAAAGGCTTGATGTTGTATGGAAGGCGACATTGCCAGCTCACGCGAAGATCCTGTCATTGGTGAAGCCACCCGATGGTGTACCATTGTGGATGTGCTGTGGTTGGTAAGCCCAATCACTTCACGACCTCTACCGAAATGAGGTTCCTTTGGCTCCCACAGCCGACAATGAACTGTAGTGGGGAGCCCTTTACCCACATCTGGGAGTGGAAGAGACGCTCCTCCTCCTCTGGATCTTCGGGTTCCTCCTTCTGGATCTTCAAGGTGGCAATGGTAGCGTTGGGCTCCGCATCGATAATCTACTTACCTTTGTCATTCCCCTTATCGAGTTCTGACTCAGAGTTGGAACATGCATCTGATTTTGAAACCTTTAGCTCAACCACTAGTGACTATTTGGCTCGACACTCACTTTTGTTGTGAGTGGAGCTCTTATGGAACTCACACTACTTTCCTGTGCCCTTTTTCGACTTCACAACATTGTTCTTTGCTTGTAGCTTTGGTGGGTTTTCTTGGGCCGCCCTGCCTTGGCCTTCCTTTCTTCTGTGGTTTGGGGGCACCTTTCCCTTGCTTCGGATTCGCAGATCCAAAGTCTCGCTTGTTCTTTTTAAACTTTTGTTCGACCTTGATGGCATATCGGTATGCCGTACCGAGTGAGGTGATGTTCAGGAATTCTATTTCTTCCTGGATGTACTTGTGCAGGTAGCCACAAAATTTGAGTATCAAATGCTACTCCGAATCCTTGATACCCAACTTTGTGCGAAGGGTATGGAAAATATAGGTAAACTCTGGCACGTCTTGGTCCCTTCCTTGCCGCAGCATGGTCACTTTATGTATTGATCCTCATAGCTTTCGACAGGGTAGTACTGCCCCTTGATGGCCTCTCGGAAGGAATCCCAAGTGGGTGTGGCTGAAAATAGTGAGCCTGTACTTCCATCCTTCTGCTCACAGTAGGTTTCTCACCAGTCCTTGATGTGGGGGGCTGATTTGAGAAGAGTGAAAATAATCTTTTCTTGGCTGGGAAAATCATGAACATAAAAATAACCCTTTGGCAGATTTAACCATTTATCGATGACATCTGTGTCTATCTGACCCTCGAATATGGGGATTTCAAAATTAACTTGTACCTTAAATGATGTGGCGTTTCCAGAGTAGCTGTTGGAAGCCGATGCGTCGCCCCTGGGTAGCTGTTGAAGGATCTGGGCGAAGTTGTCCATCATCGCATTCCTTTGTCACTTGAGGGCTTCTTCGAGCAATATTTTGATAGGATCTCTTGCCTCCTCATCTTTCTTTTCATCCGCCATGGGAGGATATTGGGATTTGCGAGGCTGGTCTTGCAAAGGTTCGACTAGTTCAAGCCCTAACTCCTTATATCCCGACCTCATTGGGGACATGCAAAGAAAAACAGAGAAAAAGAAGACCGCTCTGATACCAATGATCCAAATTTAAATAGGAATGAAAAAAATTATAGAGATAACCATAAACACAGAGATGCAGTGGAAATCATACTTCATTTCATTAATGTAAAATACTGAAATTTGCTTACAAACAGAGTTGGAAATAAACCAGCTAGGGCAATGGTAGCTTATCTCTGAGAAGAGATGTGGCAGCTACATGCCTCTGAACTGTGTTACAATGAGGCTCGAAGGCCTATTTATTGTTGAGAAACAATGGAAAACCCTTAACATTCCAAAACCTAACCCTAGAAGATGAAACGCCAAATTGTGGGCCCTGTTTGGGTAAATTGGTACATCAACTTCCCGAGGTCGTAACTTTGGCATACGATCTCTGTTTAATGCACACAGTATCTCATTAGAAAGATCTATCCGAGAGCTACAACTTTGGGAAGAGAAACATCATTTAGGGCCTCAAAACAGCTCCAGAAGTTCAGGACCCGAAAAGCTGCAAAAAAGAGTAAACTGGGCTACAATTAAGGAAACTGAAAAGCTGAAAGAAACAATGGTGGGGGTCCAAGTGGATTTGGCAGGTGGCCACCAATATCCACCTGGATCAGTTATTTCCATGGATTTCATCACAGGGTTTCTAAAGACAGTGAAACAACATGATTCCATCATAGTCATTGCTGATAGGTTAAAAAAGGTTTGACACTTCATATGAAGTCTACATTCTCAACTAGTGATGTGGCACAGATGTTCATCAAAGATGTGGTTAGACTACATGGTGTTCCAAAGAAGTTTGTGTCAGACAGGGATGTGAAGTTCACTTCCATGTTTTGGAAGGAGTTATTTTTAGGTTTGGGCACCAAGTTGGACTTCAGCACAACTTATCATCTGTAGATAGATGGACAGATAGAGAGGGTCAATAGGATATTGGAGGACACGTTGAAGATGTATGTGATGCATCAGTAGTGGAAGTTGGAAGAGTATCTCCCTTTGGTAGAGTTTGCATACAACAACAATTATCAGGAGTCATTAAGGATGAGTCCTTTTGAGGCATTGTATGGGTGGACTTGTAACACTCCCATCAGTTGGAGTGATCTGGTTAGCAGAGTATTGATTGGACTATATATGTTGGCAGACATGGAACATGAGATGCAGGTGATTAAGAAGAATCTCAAGGTATCACAAGATAGGCAAAAGAGTTATGCAGATAGGAATGGGTTGTTCGAGGAGTTCTAGGTTGGGGAACATGTGTACTTGTGCATCAAACCGAAGAAGATATCCTTTTGGATTTGATCATGTTCCAAGTTGGAACCATGGTTTTGTGGACCCTTCA
The DNA here is from genome assembly GCA_031772625.1 of Pinus tabuliformis. Taxonomy (NCBI): domain Eukaryota; kingdom Viridiplantae; phylum Streptophyta; class Pinopsida; order Pinales; family Pinaceae; genus Pinus; species Pinus tabuliformis. The sequence goes on along the minus strand of CM062818.1, from coordinate 1,281,740,551 downwards.
GTATCATTGAGAGGATTGGGCTAGTAGCCTATATACTTGCACTGCCTCCGAAAGCGAAAGTCTACAATGTTTTCCATTTATATTTGCTTGAGAAGTCTGTTAAGGATGTTGATCATGTAAATGACTAGTTTGTATTACAGGTGGAACCTAATGAAGAATTCCATCCAAAACCTCAATGTATATTACAGAAAAATGTTCTCATGCTCCGAAAACAAGCAATCAAGAAAGTTAAATTGCAATGGAAGCACTTTGGGCCTGATGAAGCTACATGGGAGATGGTGGATTAGATGTGGGCCATGTATCCTTCCTTATTTTTTAGTTGAGGGAAAGCAACTTGACATGGTGGTTTAGCATTTTCTTATGGTGGTTTGGTATTTGCTTATGGTGTTTTGGTTTTTTCTTATGGTGATTCGATATATGCTAATGATGGTTTGATATACGCTATATGATGTTTTGATATGTTCTTAGATATGATGACTAGTATATGTTTGATATATGTTTTGGTATATGATTTGGCATATGTTTTGGTATCTATCTTTATGGTATTGTTGTTATATGTACCCATGTGTATGGATGTAAATACCATAACACGCTGTATTATTAAGCTCCACTATGCAGTATGGGTGTCATGTCATTATGGTTATGTTATCATGTTATTATGACACCATGTAGTTATGTTATCATGATGTTATGATGTCATGTGGATTGGCACTCAGCAGGATGATCATTGTAAATACCATAACAAGATATGACATGAAGCTCCACTATGCAGTATGTTGTTGTGTTGTCATGATGTTCTTCTCTTGAGAAAATATTTCATTGTAAATACTGCATTGGGATGTGTTATAAAGCTCCATAAGAAGTATGTCTTCTTTCAGAAGGTTGCTAACATATATGAGTGATTGAACACCGAGGATGGTGTCCCCCAAGGGGGAGGGTTCTATAACAGCCCTGGTGAAGATTTCGTGTAATAAAATTTAAAAACAATAACCACAGATGAATCGAACACTTATTCCAAATTGAATGTTGGGAAAGACATCCTAGGGGATGTTCATTTGGTTGTTTATAGCTAAGGAAATTGCCAAAGGCAATGCTTAAGGCTTTGGAAAGGCAAAATGGCATTTTTGGCACATTTATTTATGAAAATAATGGAAGTTAGGAGAAAAAGGAGATTAAAGATCACAGGTTGCATGTAAGGAGGAAAATGAAGGAAAATAATCGAAAATGAAGATAATAGAGGCCTCATTCATAAAGAGGATTTTGAGGACCAGTTGGTAACTTTTTGCCAATTTAGCTTTGGAGTTCTTTCATTATTCTCTCTCTCTCTCTCTCATACTCTTGGATAGATTTTTCTTGGAGCACTTGGCATTGAAGCAAGAATGACAAAGAAGGCAAGAGGAAGCAAAGGTCAAGTAGAGAAAGGCATGATCAAGAAACTACAACATGATTCATTGTAGATATCGAATTGCATGTGTATTTTCCTTTCTATATCTGGCATGCATGGGATTGCATGCGTTTCTTTTCTACCGTGGCATGGGGTTTCCCAAGTGTGACATTATTTTCAGCCTAGCCTTGCCATTTCTTGATAGCTTTGATGAGATCAGTTCTGTTATTTAGTTTATGTGGGATGGATGGATTTGATTCAAAGATGAGTGGGGTGGATCTCAAAATTGACAAACACATGGTGTAGTGGTCCTTGAACTAGACTAAGGATACATGAAGCCACTGGCCTAGTAACCACTGAACTGAACTATGGGTTGTGGTAAAGCTAGATTGTGTGCCTCGGTGGACCTAAGAATCGTTGTTGATGAATGGAGGGATATACGGTAAAAGCAAGGGGTGGATTTCCTCTTCGTTGGGCCTAGTGGTCCTGGGAATGGGATGCACAGTAAAGCCTAGAGAATATGTCTCAGTGTAGGGCCTAGTGATCCCTAGATCAATCTGTGGATGCATGGTAAAGCCTGAGAGACAAGGACACACTCAAATTCCTCACAGTGTAGGCAGAGAACTCCGGTGACATCCACATTGATCGGAAACTTTTATGTGTTCTATGAGTCCCACTCCCATTCTTGGAATATGGAACTCAGGTGATTGGCTAAAGAGAGACTTGGCTCAACCAATATATGGTTGGGTGGAACATGGTAGTCCCATCCCCGGTGGTTCATTGTTTTCATTAATGAGAAATTCATTTCCTTGATTTTCAAGTGTAAATATATTGATGTATATATGGATTTTGATGGTTGATATGCTTATTGTATTTATGTTCCTATTATGTTGGTTATATGCACATTTTATGAGAGCAGCTATGTTTGGATCTTAGCATGTTTTTACTTGTATATGAATGGATAATGTGTCTATGAACTAATAGATGAATATGCAACTAATGACATGAGGGAAAAATGGTTTATAGTGATTCTGAGATAAGTATGAGATCCCTACACTTAATTCTTTTGTTTACAGCTATAGGTTACATGTTAACACTATGTTTGATGAAATGTATGGCATGGCTACTAAGGGTCTAGTTAAGGTCTTGCTGAGTTTATTACCTTCTCTTCATTGTTTCCCTTTACCTTTCTTGATTTCAAGATTTATTTCCATTTTGGGTAGCGGCCTGGGATCTAGGCCTAAAAATGTGGCTTAAATCCTGGGGTAGTTGCCACAAAATTGGAAAGTTTGGTCCACAATCTCTGGCATGCAGGCCTATGAGAGTGAATTTAGGTCTTTGGTCACTCCCATGCCCATAGAATGAGAGTGACTATGGCCTCAGAGGTCCAGAATAACAGTGGGACCCAAGGATAAGTTGTCTGGGTGGCTTACTTGCCTTGTGAGGGATTTTTTAACGATGTTGGATGACTGTGTGTGTTTTTCGGTTGATTCCACTTCCTTAAGGTCACATAGAGGTCAAATCTGATCATACTAGGCTCTCTTCTCATGTTTACCTCAGTTGGCATAGTTACTTGGGTGGATGTGGGAGGAGGGTGTTACAATATATTTATTTTCAAGGAAGGTTAAGCATAGTATATTATTATTAGTTTAGACTCCTTTTTCAATTAAAATTCCAATATTACTTACCTATTCATGAGAGGAAAAGTATTACACACTTCCTCCTCCAATCCCTAAAAGAGATGAGCACATAAGTGAAGAGGGGAAACATAATTACCTGACCATCATGGTCTGATTATATTAATAGTTGTGCATACCTTAGAACACCTCCAGTGCCCCATTCCCTAGGTATACTTTATTTACATCGATAAACATGACTTCTTAGAGGCCTAGTGTAGGTTTTAACCCCGTAGAGAAATTACCTGCATACGAATTTTAGAACACATAAAATAAACAATGCGAGAGCATAACACATAAAATACATATACATAGAGATTTTCCCCTGGATCCCAAAACCGGGACTACCAACTTGATTTTTCATTATATTCCTTTCAATGTTACCATACATATTTATATATGCCGAAGCATCCAATACCATGGACCGAAAACCATAGGTAGGTTCACCCAACCTAATATAGGGACCATTTTTTTTTTCGTGGAAAGAATATAACAAAACCCAACATTCTCCCACTTGTTGTTTTCTTTCCATAGGGGGCCACAGGAGAGCTTAGTCATTTTTCCAGCCCTGAAACACCCTTTGTTTCTCTACACCAAGAGAACTTCTCAAAGCTCACAAATTTTGTCAATGCATCTACAATATTGTTCAAAGTGTCCACCTTTACCAGCAACACCTTTTTGTCTTCTATGATATCCCTCACAAAGTGATACTGAACATTAATGTGCTTTGTCTTTGAATGGTAAGCAAGGTTCTTTGCCAAGAAAATGGCACTTTGGTTGTCACAATCTATCCTTATAGCTCCCTGCATTAACCCCATACTTGAACACAATCTCTGCAACCAAACTACTTCCTTGCTTGCATGAGTGGCTGCCATGTATTCTACCTTTGTAGTTGATAATTCCACTACAAATTGTTTCTTACTCACCCAACTGACTGCACCTCCAAATACGTTAAACACATACCCACTTGTAGATCTTCTCTGATCTAGATCTCCAGTCCAGTCTACATCAACAAAGACACGAATATCCAACACTCTATCCAATCCTAGTCTTCCTCGGTAGCACAAACCATAATCACTAGTGCCATGCAAATACTTGAAAACCCGCTTCACGGTTGTCCAGTGATCCTTCCCTAACTTTGACATAAACCGGCTTAATACTCCCACTACATGTGCAATGTCTGGTCTAGTACAGACCATTGCATAAATCAGGCTACCGACTACACTTGCATATGGAACACGAGACATTTCCTCTTCCTCTTCTTGTGTCTTGGGACAGTGTTCAGCAGATAAGTTTACACCTACAGGAATAGGAACCTTCACTAGTTTACTATCCTGCATATTAAACATATGTAGTATTGTCTCGACATACTTCCTCTGGTTTAACAAGAGCTTCCTCTTTGCCCGATCTCTTTTAATTTCCATGCCCAAAATATAGTTTGCAGCACCAAGATATTTCATGTTGAATATGGAGGACAATTATGTCTTCAAATCCTGGATAATTTCTTTGTCATTTCCAACCAGCAACATATCATCCACATACAAGACCAGATAATTAACACGGTCACCAATTAATTTAAACTACACATAGTGATTTGCTTTGCTTTTGGTGAACCCAAGTCCCTGTATAAATGTATCAAATTTCTGATACCACATCCTTGGTGACTATTTTAACCCATACGAAGACTTCTTTAACTTGCATACTAGTTATTTCTTACGCTTCACTGCAAAGCCTTCAGGTTGCTTCATGTAGATCTCCTCTTCTAGATCCCTGTGAATAAATGTTGTCTTCACATCCATTTGTTCTACCTCAAAATCAAAAGCAGTAGCAACAGATAAAAGTAACCTAATAGAAGTTACCTTGGCAATAGAAGAAAAAATATCACCAAAATCAATCCTAGCACCTGGGAATAACCTTATGCTACCAACTGAGCCTTGTATTTCTCCACATTTCCTTCTACGTTTGTCTTCTTCTTGAACATCCATTTGGTACCAATGGGTTTCCTTCCAGGCGGCAACTCCTCCAGATCCTAAGCCTCAATTTTATGCAAAGATACCATTTCATCAACCATGGCCTCTTTCTAGAGTTTTCCATCCTCTGAATCTACTGCTTCCTTCATAGTTTTGGGATCATCATCAATAATAGATAAAGAAAAATTTGAACAAAAAGCAGATGGACTATACCTTTCTGGCTACCTTCTTTCTCGAACTGATCTTCTTACAACCAGAGTTTGTGGCTCTTCATCTTCTGATTCCTCCTCTGCTGTAGAGTACAATTCTTCGTCCTTTAGCTCAAACTCTATCTTCTCAAGTTCCTTTGGTTGGGCTTCATGTTTTATAATATCTTTCACCTCTCTAAACACCACATCTTGACTGTACACAACTTTCCTTGTTACTGGGTTCCAAAGCTTATAACCCTTTAAACCATCCTTATACCCAATAAGGATGAACTTTTCATATTTACTATCCAACTTGGTTCGTTTCTCCTTTGGAACATGTACATGTGCATCACATCCAAATACCCTCATATGCGAAAGAGAGGGTTTCTTACTAGTCCATACCTCTTGTGGAGTCTTATCCTCCAACGCTGATGAAGGTGATATGTTGACCAGGTAACATGTTGTCTCCACCACCTCTGCCCAAACTTCTTGTCCTAACCCGGCACCACTGAGCATGCTTCTTGCCCTTTTCGTCAACGTCTTGTTCATTCCTTCTGCAACTCCATTTTGCTGGCATGTATATGGAGTATTATTTTGCCGTGTTATACCACACTTCTTATAGAATTCTTCAAATTCCTTACTGCAAAATTCTCCACCATTATCTGTCCTCAACACCTTTATCTTCTTCTCTTTCTAGTTTTCCACCAAAGCCTTAAACACTTTACACCTGTCAAAGATTTCAAATTTCTTCTTAAGGAAATATATCCATGTATTCCTTGAGAAGTCATCTATAAATGATACATAGTACACAGACTTACCCAGTGATGGAACCTTCACAAGTCCAAACACATCACTATGCATAAGCTCTAATATATGTTTCACCCTCTTACCACCAGAGGGGAAACTCACCCGATTCTGCTTCCCATATACACAATTTTCACAGAAATCAAAATCTAAAGAGCTATTACTCATACCTTCTACCATACCTTTACCATGAAGTATTCGAAGGCCCTTCTCTCCAATATGTCCAAGCCTTTGATGCCACAGCATGGTCTTCTCTCCAGAGACCACTAGATTATCTGCTCTACTTTTAGTAACCACATAACTGTTGCACCCATCAACAATAGTGCTACCTTGCAGCTTGTACAAAATTCCAGTGTGAACTCCCTGCATCAATACTAGTGCTCCTCGAAACATCTTGCAGGTATCCTTCTCGAACACTATTTTTACACTTGCATCATCCAACTTTCTTACATAAATCAGATTTCTGGCTAATGTAGGAATATGCAGAACACCCGGAAGTGTTCTAACCCTTCCACCTTGCAACTTGAACTTTAATTTTCGCGACCAATGATTCTAGCCTTCCTATCATCCCTTAAGAATACATCACCACCATTATATTTATCATACTTGCAAAACCACTCTCTATGGGGAGTGAAGTGAAAGGATGCACCTGAGTCAATCAACCATGCCTCATGATCTACATGTGTAATTGAAGAAGCCAACTACACATCCCCACCTTCATCTGAGGTGGTTTTTGCCTCTGCAGAAGCAACATCATCACATCCCTTTCCTTTATCAGGAGCTTTAAATTTACAGTCCCTTTTGTAGTGTCCTTCCTTTCCGCATTTCTAGTACACCACCTTTACAGGTTTTCTTGGAGATTTAGATCTCCCACTCGATGGCTTATTTTTGTTTCTGTTCTGGGAGGGTCCTTGTATAGACAAGGCATCACCATTCTAGCTCTCCATATTTTTCCTTATCATCTCCTCCGTCAGCAAGGATGAGACTATTTCATCAAACTGCAAGGCAATTGCATTGCTACGTATTGCAATAACCAGACTATCCCACGAATCTGGTAGAGAACACAACAAACTAATGCACTTATTTTCATATAAAATTTTGATATCAACATACGATAACTGACTTACCATAGTATTAAACGCATTCATATGCTCTATGACCGATGTTATAGACATTTTTGTGCCTTGCAGCTCCAAGCATGAAATGTCCATAAACCAAGGGATCCTAAGTCCCTAAAAGTATTGTTCCGACCCCTAGAGGAACAAGGTCAACAAATTATAGCTTCTCCCAGAAGTTCTCCACCAGAAACTGCTCAGAATCAGTCAAATCAGGATCATTTCAGCTGCTCCACTGGCTAGCTGCGTTGCATAGCACCCAAATACACTAGCTAGGTGCGTTGCAACGCACCTAAATGCACTACCAGGGTGCATTGAGTGGGAAATGACAAATGGCAGTGCCATTCCGCGAGGTGGAAAGACAATGGAAGCTTCCAAAATCTTCTCCAATGACACTTGCCTCACTGAGTTCGACCAAGGATGAGTAATAGGCTCTTAGTCTCCAAGTGGAAGCAAGAACTGATAGAGAGAAGACACTAGTCAAATGACAAGCTGACTCATCTTCCTTGCATACATCTATATATGGATCCCTCATCCCAGAGATCCAGGAGGCTGGAATTTTGTACATTGCAAAGAATTGTTGTTGGTTTTGAGATAGATATCAGAGTATTGGGTGATTTATGCTTTGTTGGAGGTGAAGAGGGGCTTCTTTGCTGGGAGGTTGATGATGGATCAGGAATCATCGGTTGTAACTCCCCCTGGATCTTCTTGTTATATCAATAAAACTATTTGAGTTTCTCCTACATGCTTGTGTATCATTGATGTTTGTTACATTTGTATGTTTAGCTTAAATCTGATCCTAAGCTATTTATGAATATAAATCTATGTCTTTGTGTAGTTTTCTTCTTCTGTGATCTTACAGGAACTTGGTGAAGCTGGACAAGTAAGGGAGCAGGTAGCTGGAAGCTGTCAAAGAGGAGAGAGATTGGATCAAAGGACTAGCGCAAGACACAGGTTGGTTCATCCTATTCCTCTTCGTTTATAGTTCATAAAGAAGAATACAAAAGTAGTTTTCTCTGTTTGATTCTGAGGTCACTGTCACACCTTAGTGGGATAGGGTCGTTCTAAATAGACACTTTTCCCGTTAACAAAATGGCGACTCCGCTGGGGAACGTGTCTAGTTAGTTTGTTTGTGTTTCTCTTGTTGTTTGTTTCATAAACTTAGAAGTAGCAAATCGAACTGCATTTGCCATTAACAAATGCAAAGTAGACATCTGCTACTTCAATCCATTCACTGGATCTGTTTATGATTTGAACAACTGATTCACAAATGATCTGATTGCCCTTTGTGATAGCTCTTAGACCTTCTTTAAATCTACCCTCTGATTGTACATTACTGATTGCTTTTACTCGGCCAAAAACCAAAGACTAAACTGTAAACCGTGACCCAGAACCCAGATAGAATTCTCGTTTCTGCCCCAGCGCAAGTACTGTGAAGAGTTCCTGCATTTCAGCGCAGTTCCCAAGAGGGTAACCTGCGCCGCAATCTATTTTCTCTGTGTAACAGGTGCGCTGATCAGCCTAGCCCTGTGCAGCTGAGGTTCTTTGCTTCATTTTTTCAGTTTTATCTCTGATTTTTGTAGCATGTGATCAGTGTATGTGTCTGTTTAAAAACCCCTTTTCTTTGCCGTAATTCCGCCTCCTTTGTACAAAAAGATTGTAGATGTTTTTGTGTGTTTGTTACATCATTTACAGTTTTCCATTGCAAAATTAGAATAGTCATACTGTCGTCCTTTGATTTAGATCTGTCGCAAGTGTCGATTTTGATCTTAGGAGGAAGTTTATTTGCTGTTGACAATCGATTATGCTTTTACTTTTGCCTTTGGTTTGAATTTGTGACTTTCTAGTGTCAAAACGAGTATTTATTTCAAAATCATAAAGTGTCGTAATCATCTCTACTTTTTGATTTCGAAAAAAAGCTTGTTTGTGTTTGTCACTTGAAACCAAATTCAGATTTGTACATCAACTTTCTTTTTAGGCATCAATATTAAGAAAGTGAAAAACAAATACATGCACATGTGCATTTGCATATTAACAGGCTGTTTGGCTTGATTTAGGAAAGTTCATTTACAGTGTGCTCTTTTCTCTTTGTGAAAAGATTGTGTCTTTCTTTTCCCCTTGTAGCTAGGATTTTCATTGCTGAAAAGAGATAAAAGTTTTCTTATCATCTTTAGATTGCATTTTAGGAATTACATCTACATCTCGTGGTGAACCCAAAAGGCAAACTTCATAAGAAAGATCAACTTAAAATAAATTCAATAAACTTAACAACGCTTTGGAACTTAACGCACAACATTTAGAGGTCTAGGCTAGAGACGTATTCCGACGTCGTAAAGCCTGGTAACTGTTGTCCTCACTGATGGTTGGGTGATTCCTCCACTTTGAGACGATAAGTGCCAGTACGGACTTGTGCTCCCACGTACCGTCGAGTATATATTGGGAGACCCCTATAGGCTTAAATCCTTTTATCTATAGGAAGTCGTGTCGGCCGCCCTACTGATCGCAATGCACTGAACACAACATTCGGGAAGATTGACTGCCGTACCGTAAAAAGTATTTTGTAGTTTTGCAATTGGTTTGGTACTCCCTCTACCTAGATCTCCAGAGCAGTCCCTTTCGTTCCTTTTCAGACTCCTTAACGGAAAAGGTCCATCTGAGCACTTGTCACTTCAGGCTCATTAAAAATCGAAGGAGACTAGAGTCATCTTTTGTTTTTTCTCGACTCTTAAAAATTGAAAAAACAAGTTGTGTCAAAGCGTCTAAAAAAATTATTTTAAATGGAATATTCATTACCCCCTTCCTACGTTGATCTTAGGTTGAGAAAATGGAGTCCACCAACCAAGGAATTCCCCTTGGTGGAAATCCTAGTCCCTTCTCCTCTTGGGGAGATGTTGGTGCACCCCATATGGCCACATTGTCGCTTCCAAGACTAACAATCGGCTTGCCAGTATGGCTCTTCTCAACCAATGTCGTTCAGAACACCACTATTCCTGAACAATTGAATCAGAAATTAGACAAGTCCAAAGTTACCCACCAACCTTCTACTTCCTCTAATTCTTCCTCTCCTCCTTCCTCTTCACTTGATGGGGCTGGAAAAGCCAAAAGTCAAGTTCCTAAGGAGAAGAAGGAAAAGAAGAAGAAAGAGAAGAAGAAGAAGGAGCCAAAGGCGAATGGGGGAAAACGAGTGTCGTCTAACGAAAATCCACACACTGCACCGACCAGGCCTAAATCACCATGTGTCATTTGCAAAGGAGACCACCTTCACAGAGATTGTCCTTGCATCCCCCAGATACTAAGGGACTGGTCTCCTCGTTTGCACAATCCAGTGTCATCAACCTCTGATGATCATGTTGAAAGCACACCATCAACTAGCGAAAGTGAAGCCCCAGGACAAAAAGGGAAAGCTAGATTTCCTTGTAAACTGTGCGAAGGCAATCATGCCATCCACCGTTGTCCCTTCTTAGACGAAGCTAAAAGAGTTTTGGATGATCGTCCAGTTTCACCGCTACGACTTCCTCCTGGATATAAAAAACTCTTGCCGAGTCCGTCGCTAGTTGAGAATCCAGCTGGCCCGCTCAGGTGGTCGGCTGAAGCACCTATCATTGAAGATAAACCATCTGGATCCATACCAGACAAAAGTCAAAAGGTCGAGGCGGCAGTTGACCCGGTCTTGCCTTCAGAGGTTTTATCTTCGGATGATACAGTCACTGAAGAGAACAAGGATGACACCGTCCAAATTCTCTTCATCAACACAGACTCCGACGAACATGGGGGCAATCTACCCATTCCTTTACTGCAGGAAGGAAGTTCGTTAGAGCCATACCCAGCCATCTACTCGGTCCCACCTCCAAGCAACCTAGTTGTCTCCTTCGACTAGAATCAGCTAGGCAGACCCCGCTTACCAGCAAGCATACCATTCCAAATTATCGTCCAAATATATAGAATGGTCATCGCTGGTACCATCATAGATGAGGGGGCTTCTGTGAGTATCCTTTCCTCTACTGCTTGGAAAGCGCTTGGTTCGCCATCGCTTTTGCCTGAGATGAGAAATCTGACAGGCTTTGATAAAGGAACCAGTCGACCTTTAGGGATCCTTCCCAATGTGCCCATAACATTGAGAGGGAAGACAGTTCAAATGAACGTAATGGTAGTTGAAGGACCCTTGGATTATAACCTACTCCTTGGACGAGACTATATTTATTGCATGGGAGCCATCGTCTCGTCACTCTTTAGAGTAATGTGTTTTCCGCACGAAGGAAGAGTGGTCAAGCTCGTGGACCAGCTTTCATTTCCCAGATCACGCATAGCAAATAGTCATATACCGTCCCTAAATGGTCTTTTCACGCAAGAAATGTCTCAATCTCCAGTCCGTCCTCCCGATGAGCGTGAGTAATTCGGAGGGATATGACTGAAACCCAGGGGGCATGCATCCTGGTCTACTTCGGCAGGAAAACTTCGGGTATAGGGTAGGTTTCCGCGGGAGAATATGACTGGTCTGTACCTCGTCCGTGATTGGAAGAGGGGTTATTCTAGAATAAGATTCTCTTGTCAAAGTTATGTGAGTTGGCGGGCTTCGTCGCTCACCTTTGTTTATCTCGGTAGACATCGCCGAAGAAATGTTTCATTCGCAACGCAAATAAGACAATCTTTGGTAACCTGTAAGAGGTAGGCCTCTCCTGATAGAACAAATGTTTTGTCTGCAAATTGAGGGGTAACCTTGAAACTCTGTTTTATACCTGGGGGCATGCAAACCTTTTTGAGTGTAAGAAAAGAGCGATTATTTGTCTGTTTTTTGGATTAGTCGTTTCCTAACTTGCATAAAGAAAGGATGTGGGGCAAAAATCTAAAAATTGCCATTTTTATATGAGACATTCTTATCATATGACTGGATGAATCGAGCAGTGTTACCGCAAGGTTCAAGCTCGTTAAAAAATAAACCCGCACCGAGCAAGTGTTTCCACCCGCGTTTAAGCTCGTTAAAAAATGAACTATTCCCCGGTAAATAACCACCGTGAATGTAGTACTTCAGCCATTAAAGCCTTGGTCGTGTTTGCACCGTCACCTCCACTTTTTCATTGGCCGATCATTCACCTTCATTTGATTGTTTACCCATTTTGAGGAACAGCTGCGAAGAGTGATTTCACTAGCCATCCTTGTGACACTACCGTGATTGGAAAATTCCAAACCTTACCTGGAATCAGCTGCTACCCATTTTATCACTCGTTCCTCAAAAGACGAGTCTTCTTTAAGCTCTTTTCAACTGACTCGTAAAAAATGAAAAGATTGCCGAGTTTTGGCCTTCCAGCTCGTTAAAGTGATGGGAAGTGCTATCCCTCCCCTAGATTTTAATCTTTTTGGACCTGAGGGATTATTGCACAAAAAGATCGAGCGCTTGTTTCCTTCGGCTAATTAAAACTATCGAAAATTCATCCCTTCTGTATTGTTTTATACTTTTTCGGGCTTAAGGGATTAGATGACGAAAAAGGAATTTTGGAGTTACCTTTACGTACCTTTTCAGACTCTCTAAAAATGAAAAGGACCGAGTTATCTTTGTCGTTAAACTCGTTAAAAAGATTAATAGCGACAAACTTGTCTTTAGACGAGAACGAGTTTCACTATCGCTAGGCTCGTTAAAACATAGCGATGGGTTTGCCCGAAGGGAAAATTATAGAACAAGCATATGTTATCCTCCTCAAGATTGACAAAAATAAAGAGGTACTGGTCAGCAATGACTGGGGAAAAATTGGGAAGAAAACTCAAAGAATCTTTATTGATAGCAAGTCGCTCTTGAACATGACACTTCCACTCCGTGTCTGAGTCGGGTTGGGTTGTTTCATTCACTAGTCACATCACCATGGTCACGCCATACCATCCACATTTGGGGTAAATGCTACCAATCCATCACATAAGTGTCGCCGACATGTTCAAGAGAATTCATCCAGAGAAGTCACCTGTGTCCCATCCACTACCATACATTATACTTCATTCTTTCATGACCGCCATCTTGAACCGTATATCATCAAATTGTTTTCACCTCCATCAAAATCATTTGCTCCGTTCCGTGTCATTGATGTGGGATTCATTAAGGCCCTCCTTTGTCGAATCCCTTCTTGTTGACATCAGCTCATTATCCAAGAAGTTGATCTAGGAACACCCCATTCAGTACTTTGAAGCTTGCATGCCTCAATGGCAAGTTTCTCACTTCCGGCGACAGGTATACATCAATGACCTTCAACCGAAATATTTTGCGTGGTGTTCGACGCCAAGTCCTTTATTCACACCACGTGAATTGTACTGCAGTACCTTGAGGGTCATCATCATTATCGGTGATTCCTCTCACGCTTGTTAACAGTTTACATCATTGACTGGTAATCAAGCGATGTCTTTCCATGTTCGACTTCAAAACATTTCTCACATGGATCGACTTGTACCTCGAGTGAAGATCGGACGAAATTGAAGACCTCGGATCTAGTTTCATCCATCCGGGCTGCGATATATATTCAGGAAAAATAAAGACATTGAAATGTATAGCATTGTAGCACAGATAATCATCCTACCAAAAGGATGATGGCTCTATCAGAATCATCAGTCTACCATCAGAAGATTGTCTGTCCTATGTACATGAAAATGAATTTATAAAGCTGAGCATGGGAATGCCCGCCTCAGCTAGATCATGAAAAATAGTATGAAGATAATGTATCGTATTGTATCTTATTACAGGTCTCCTCCCAGCATTGAAAGAACTTTGGATCCTCCTAATAAAGCATTTCACCCGATAAACGGCCTCATACTTTAGGGGGCAACTGTTATAGACATTTTTGTGCCTTGCAGCTCCAAGCATGAAATGCCCATAAACCAAGGGATCCTAAGTCCCTAAAAGTATTGTTCCGACCCCTAGAGGAATAAGGTCAACAAATTACAGCTTCTCCCAGAAGTTCTCCACCAGAAACTGCTCAGAATCAGTCAAATCAGGATCATTTCAGCTGCTCCACTGGCTAGCTGCGTTGCATAGCACCCAAATGCACTAGCTAGGTGCGTTGCAATGCACCTAAATGCACTACCATGGTGCGTTGAGCGGGAAATGACAAATGGCAGTTCCATTCCGCGAGGTGGAAAGACAATGGAAGCTTCCAGAATCTTCTCCAATGACACTTGCCTCACTGAGTTCGACCAAGGATGAGTAAGAGGCTCTCAGTCTCCAAGTGGAAGCAAGAATTGACAGAGAGAAGACACTAGTCAAATGACAAGCTGACTCATCTTCCTTGCATACATCTATATATGGATCCCTCATCCCAGAGATCCAGGAGGCTAGAATTTTGTACATTGCAAAGAATTGTTGTTGGTTTTGAGATAGATATCAGAGTATTGGGTGATTTATGCTTTGTTGGAGGTGAAGAGGGGCTTCTTTGCTGGGAGGTTGATGCTGGATCAGGAATCATCGGTTGTAACTCCCCCTGGATCTTCTTGTTATATCAATAAAACTATTTGAGTTTCTCCTACATGCTTGTGTATCATTGATGTTTGTTACATTTGTATGTTTAGCTTAAATCTGATCCTAAGCTATTTATGAATATAAATCTATGTCTTCGTGTAGTTTTCTTCTTCTGTGATCTTACAGGAACTTGGTGAAGCTGGACAAGTAAGGGAGCAGGTAGCTGGAAGCTGTCAAAGAGGAGAGAGATTGGATCAAAGGACTAGCGCAAGACATAGGTTGGTTCATCTTATTCCTCTTTGTTTATAGTTCATAAAGAAGAATACAAAAGTAGTTTTCTCTGTTTGTTTCTGAGGTCACTGTCACACCTTAGTGGGATAGGGTCGTTCTGAATAGACACTTTTCCCATTAACAACTGAGTCTCCATCTTTCATCCTTAGGTTATACAGCTTTTTCCGTAGGAACAGTTTATTCACCAGAGACTTAGATTCGTACAAAGTCCCTAACTTGTCCCACAAAGCCTTCGTCATAGCTTCCCCTGATATATTCAAAAATACTGAATCTAAGACACACAATCGTATTGTGCTCTTTGCCTTCCGATCCAACTTCTTCCATTATTCATCAGACACTCTCATTGGTTTAGTACTCAGATCTACCACAATCCACTAATCTTTATCCACCAACAGATCCTCCATCTTGTGTTTCCACAACTCAAAACTTTGACCATTAAATTTCTTGATCTCTATCTTTCCACTTCTCGCCATCTTCCTTCAACACCAGAATCGATTCCACAGATCTCCCACTGAACAAGGCCTACCACAAGCCCAAGCGAAAACCCCTTAGCAACAAAGGCATCCATTTGAAGCCAAAACAACTCTGATACCAAATGTAGGTTTTAACCCCGTACAGAAATTACTTGCATACGAATTCTAGAACACATAAAATAAATAATTCGAGAGCATAACACATAAAACACAGATACACAGAGATTTTCCCCTTGATTTTTCATTATATTCCTTTCAATGTTGCAATACATATTTATACATGCTGAAGCATCCAATACCATGGACTGAAAACCATAGGTAGGTTCGACCAACCTAATATAGGGTCCAAAAAAAAAATTTCTTGGGGCAGCGCCGTAGAGGGGGGCTACCCGCCCCCCTCAAACCCCCCGAACAAGGGGCGCTACCACCCCCCCTGTGACCCCCCCACTATGCAATCAGCACAACGAAGGGGAGGCTCTGCCCCCCCTCTAACCCCCCGGTTCACTACGTAGGTTAGTTATGGAAAGAATATCACACAACCCAACACCTAGGATGAATTAGTGGAACCTCAGACAAATTTTGTAGAAATAGAGTTGGTAAAGATAGAATTGGTAGAACCCCATGCTAAATTGGAAAAACATCAGACGAAAATGACAGAGCTTCAATAAGAAAGAGCAAAAACTTAGGTATAGGTTGAGAAACCAAAAAATAGTCCAACCCAAAAGAGGCCAAACAAAAATAGGAAAGAAAAGGTAGTGGAAATCCTTGTAGCACAGAGAGAAGGACAAGAACTCTTGGAAGAAGAATAAAAGGAAATTATAACTACATTAGCAACACTTAGCACCCCCACAAATCCAAGTATACGTATATATTCTAAAGAAAATGGTATAATTGCAAGCCCAAGCTACCTTATCCCACTTTTATCACCATCAAAGAGACCCCTAGCCCAGAAAAAGAAGAGCCTCAAGATAAATAGGAGCAAAAATTAAAGGCACTAAAGGTACAAGAAAAAAACATAAAAAAATAAAAAAATAAAAATAAAAATCTCTTGAGGAAATGTGGCAACAAAGAAAATTAGAGGAGCAAGATGCTCATCTACAAGAACAAGCTTCCCTATTAGAAGAAAAACCTACAAAAATATAGATTGAAGGGTCACAAAGAAACCAATCCAAAGGAGAACCAACTCCTTCCATTCTTGAAATGAGGCAAGAAAAACACTTTTTATAAACATAGCACCATAATTATTCCTTGCAATAGAATAGGAGAAGGTTGAAACACATTTTATCCTTAATATCCTTCTCTTTATATTTTATATTTTATAAAGAGTAGGAGAATTATTCCTTTCACTTTTATAATTTTATTTTTTTTCTATTATATATATATATATATATATATATATATATATATAGTTTTTTATAATTGTTTTTACCTTTTTTTTATAAAAAAAAAATCTGATCTTTTTTCTCTCTTTTTTTTAATATTTTTCTTTTTCTTTTTTCTTTTTAATTCTATATATAGATTTTTTCTTGATATTTGATTTTTTTCTTTTAATTATTGTCAATGGCTAAGACCAATTTATTTATTTATTTTTTAAGTCAGTGGCCAAAGGATTAATGGAATAATGGAGAAACTCCAGTTTTTGTGTAGAAAAATGCTTCAACGGTCAATAACTTTGACGAATATTGATGGCCAAAAGCCGAGATTAGAGAACTTGGCTTTGATACCAATGTAATGAACAAAGTTCGTATACACATCGAAGTAATCTTTATAATACTTTCAAGACGTAAACATCCATTGTAGGACAAGTAATTGTATACTGAATAGAGTATATTCAATTAATATGAGGTGATTACAATGAGGGTGAGGGTCTGCTTATATACCCTAGGCAGGTACCTCTTCAACAATGTTTATGTCCTTAGGGACATATATTTTCATTAACTAGTTACTAGTTAATTATTAGTTATTATTATTATTTGTTTACATCATTTCAATTATTATATATATTTTTATTCATAACAGTCATCATCCACTTTCAAGTTACTTTTAAATTGTTGGGTGAAGAAAGATCACAAGCTTTCCAAAGGGGATGGAAAGTAATACCTCACAACTTGAAGACGAAATAATACCATTCCTGTGACATATCACAACCTACACTTGAAAATACTCCTTTGTATAAAGGGATCATTCTGAAACTTGGGGTCCAATGGATTGGAATTAGACTTAATCCACATCTATTGTTAGGAATTTAGGAGCATTAGATTTAGAAAGAGGAGCGAATCGAGTGGTAGCACATTAAGAAAAACCCATGCTTTCATATAGCAGACACAACCAAATCCAGCGTAGCATGGAATATCAAGCAGGTTATCAAAGATATGAAAGGGGAAATACAAAAGAGGAATGGGTTTCTCAAAGGGTGAGAAACAATTTCAATAGGGGGGTATGATGAGCCTCCCAATTAGGTAAAACATAAAGTTCGTCTAACCTTTTGTAAGAACCTAAAGGTTGTATTATACCTTCCCTTTTGTACTTAATAAAATTTTCTTAGCTTAAATGAGTTCCTAGGATGATTAAAGAGATCTTTCATGATTGATGTTCCTAATATGATTACTGTGTATGGTATCAAGAGGATTTGTCCAGATCACAAGTATATTCACCCATAGAGATTCCTAGGACCTACTCCCACTACAAAAGGTTCAAACTTGACTAGCTTAAGACAATAAATTCTCCTCCTTGTAGCTGCGAGGTCACTCGAGGAACATGATCCATTTTTCTAGGAGTTTTGGAGGGAAAGTAAACATCTTTTCAAGGACGTTTCCCCTCTTTTATTTTGTCTAAATAAATGGCTCAAGTAGCCCATTAGAAGCAAGTAGAAGTATGTGAAGAGTAGAAAAAATACAAGTAATCCTTCAATTAATTAGTCATATTTGGTTGATGTTTTAGCCTACTTCTCCTTCAATTATTTGAGCTTCTTTGGGTTAGGATGCACCCCAAATTCTCGAGGCCCATTTTGTACCATTATTCTTTATGAATTTGTTCATTTATATAGTTTATTTATGAATATGACTTTTATTAATGGTTAAATTAGATGATTTATGACAAATATTTATTTACAATTATTTTGAACATTATATGGTAATATTGTTCAAGTAGCATTCTTTGTTATTCATTTTAGTTCACTTTTAGTATCATTATTTTTGTTGTGTATCATTACTATTTCATTGTCTGTAAGAAACCCTATAACCATGTGCCTTGTTGAAGAAAATCTACCACCATTGATGTAATGAATTGGACAAGTGTTCCTTATCATTTCAATATCCATTCATTAGCTTCCTTTCCTTCCCAACTTTTCGTCTAGGACATTTCTTTGCTTGTTGGACTATCTCTTGTAGAAAAAGAAAGACTCATGTAGCAATTTACATTTTGCTTCGAAACTTGTCCAAACTTGCATCAAACTCATGCTTCACCTTCTTTGACGTGTTACAACATCCCTGGAACCATGAATATAGGATTTAGAACCATAGAGACCAAGTATATGAGCTTTGAACTATTTTTCTGTAGAAATTTCCTTTTTCCTAAAGAATTGGGGTTTTCTATTTACAAGAGTTTACTTCAATTGCATGTTTTATTTATATGCATAATAGAATATATATGCTTCCATTTGATTACAGTTAAGATGGTTTTCCTTACCTCATTACAATTATCATAGGTTTTCTTGTCGTCTTTCATTCTCTACAATTTCAATTTTTTGCTATAGCATAGAACAATTAAAGTGGATTTTGTGTAACCATATCTAATCTCAACACTTTCACTCATATAAGAGTCAACAAAAGAAAGGTCAACAAAAGAAAGATATAGTTCTTAATGCACACATAGTGTCAACCCTTCTTAAGTTTGTACAAACCTCAAGTTGACAATAAATATGAGACCCTTTGGAGTTGTAGCATTGTTGTTGTAATATTGAGGGCCATCAATAGAACCAACCAACAGTGGCTCAACGACGGGCCACGAATAGTGTTGGGGGCTTGTTGGGGCCAAGGGGGAAAAGGAGAAAATTTTGAAATGTTTTCCAAGTATGGAGAAACCACATGGTAAGGAGGAAATAAGGAATAACATGAAAAACTAAGGTTGGTGGACACTACACAAAGCATGGTTGTAGGTAGGTATGTCATGCAGATGTCCAATAAACCACATAGATGTGTGACGGAAGACATGAAGACCACAATGTAGTAGAAAGATGAAATTGTTTATATCACACTCTCTAGCTACATGGTTGAGTTATTTATGGGTAAGTTGTTAGTTGTTATTTGGATTGGTATGGTGAAGCATTTAGTTGTGGTTCAATATGAACATGGACAACTCATCATGGTGAACTAACTACGTGAGATGGCTTAAGAGTCTAGGGAGAATGATGTTGAAGATTGAAGTTATACAAAGAGTTTCTACCAATTATGGATGAATCTACTATGTTATACTCAGGTTCTATTTTGTTGTTATTCTTCTATTGGTCCATTGTTAGAGAGATGATGGTTCTTTGTATACTATGTTAGACTTTATATTTTTGTGTTTAATTCATATTCTCTTTGAATTCCTTTCTAAACATTTTCTCTGTGAATTGTAATGGCATTGGGTGGATAATATAATGTGGAAAATGATGGTCAAATTTCTCCCCCTTTTGGGTGTTTGATACTCTTTTTAACTTGTATTTTTGATAATTGGTATTAATATGAAGTATTAAGAGGTTTTGAACCAATCTCTCAGGTTCTGTTGTATACAAATTATGTAAAAAAAGTTTTGGAAAATATTATACATCAATAGTTTGTAGTTGTAACATAATGTCAATAATTGTATTTGTGTATGAGAAAATCTATGTTCCCTTGTTTTGCGTCGGAGTTAGTTTTTCACTCATATAATGAACTATTGTTCAATAGTTACTTTGTTGGTTAGACAATGTGTTTTCACTTAACTGGTGTATATTCTAGTTTATTGGGATTGCTTCAACTCATGTTGTAAAGGTATTTGAATGTATTTATGTTTTTAATGGATTTAACTCTGACATATGGAAAATCTCATTGATCGGAGTGGGTTATTGAAAACTAGAGTCATCCCTTTTCCCCCTTTTCCCTTTTATAACCTTCAAATGTTATTACAAATCCATCAACATACCTTGAGTGAGATCTCACTTTCTTGCAGGTTTTGAAAATGTTTGTGTCTGATGGGGTTTCGTTGGCTTAACTATGAACAATGGGTCATCCCTGTGTTGGAAACACTTTAAAATATATAAAAGCTCATAAAATAAACTCTCATAGGTGTATTAACTCGTGAGAGTAGAGTTTCAAGAATCAAAGACTATCTCTCATCATCCACGCTATGGGAATTTATATAATTCAAATAAACATCGTTAATGATATATTTTGTGAGATTTTGGAATGTACTCAATATGATATCAGTGTTTGGATTTTATGAATACAAGGAAGGATCCACACATCAGAAATTCATGATCAGATGTATGAATTTCTCAGTTTTGATATTACTATCTAGTATGACTTTATCATTGTTGAATCTTATCCACATCTCACATAATCAATTCAACTGCTTTGCTAGCAGCCCATGTACTCTTCCACCACATTGTTACCTTTGACCGTACCTTTGACCTTGCTCCTATGTTGACCTGGAAAGTGTTGGAACAAAACTGACAACTGGAGAAGCTTGAGTCTCACATTTGTAACAATCTCTAACTTTTGATCTTGCTTTGTCATGCTTGTACCCATCTAGATCTGTGACTCAACTACGTAATCAAAAAATGGCTATAGAATTATATGTAGCTACATAATTGTTGATTCTTTAGCTATAACACTTAAACTACTTTTACAAAAGAATACATAATATATATATATATATATATATATATATATATATATATATATATATATATATATATATATATATATATATATATATAGACATTTTACATTAGATATTACTTGGTATATGATCTTATATCTCATAGCATAAATTTTCATTAGAAAGGATAGAAATAAAGGGGAAAATGGTTCATATGATGGGTTTCTAAGGAGTATGATGAACATCGTGATGGAAAAATATTGACAAAAATAGTTCACTTCAAGGGTCTAGCAGGTTACACACACATATCTTCTAGGTAACATATTCATTATTTGACTTTTCCATCTTTGTTTGAAGTATTCATTATTCTTGTTTGATAACCTCAAAAATTAGGTTACAAACACACATATATTCTAGGTGAATTCTCTAGATAATGTCTTTAACACCCTCATCCCATATTTACCCAAGAAAATCGGTCCACCAAGGTAAAAATGTGACAAAGAGTTACTATGATATGGTTCAACTCCCCATGTACAATTAAGGAAGTGGAATTGACACACCAAAAACAAAAATGACATTCCTTAAGAGCTACATAACCTTCAGGAGCCATCCAACCCCTCCAAGTGTACAACCCCTAAGACAAATTGATGTTTTGATGAATTATACCCCTAGTCTATAACAACCTCAGGTTAAAGGTTCATGTAATAAAAGTTAATAAAGGTAAAATAAGACCAAGTTCAAGGGTCACTTATTCCAAGCTGAATGTTGGGAAAAATATCCTAGTGGGCATCACTTGTTGTGTTTATGGCTAAGGGGAAATTGGCAAAGGAAATGGAAAAGGATTTGAAAAGGAAAAGAGGCATTAATTGACATTTTACTTATGAAAATAAAGAAAATTAGGAGAAAAGGGAGGTGAAAGGTCACATGTTGCATGTGAGGAGGAAAATGAAGGAAAATAATGGAAAATTAAAGAAATTAGAGGCATCAAGAATAAAAATACATCAGAGCATCAGTTGATAGCCTTTTATCTATTTTGTTTTGGAATTAATCTCAAAGAGGAGAAGAGCACCAAGAAGAGAAGGAAAGCAAGAAAGCAAAGGAAGGATAAGGAAAGGAAAGGAAGGAAAAGGAAAGCAAAGGAAAGCAATGATCAAGAAGGGAAAAGTAGGAAGAAGCAACTTTAGCAAGAATACTTGCGGGTAACATGTTGCATGTATGATTTCCTAACTAGTTTTGACACGGTATGTGCGTGTTGGTATTTGGTTCTTTTGTTTCCATTGGCATGGATTTTGCTGCATTTAGACTGTGGATTTTAGCCTTTCCTTTCCATTCTAGATAGCCATAATGTGATGGGACTATTCTTAGTTTGAGTTTTGGATTGTTAGAAGATTTTGGATTCGGCTAAGGTGGTCTCAGGAAAATTCCCCAAGGCCTAGGAATCCATTGACCAGTAATGGTAGAATACAAAGTAGAGCCTGAGGCTGGAGATGGTAAAATTCCTCAAGGTATTGGAGAAGAAATTCTGATGCATCCAAGCTTAGTTTGGTTTTGTGATCTCGACACTAGTTTAGGTGAGATAATGATATGATGAGGATGGAGCTGGTTTAAGCTTTGGATTCCCTTGGTTGTTTATGGATTTGTTTATTCCATTATATCCCACATTCATGCTTGGAATATGGCATGGGGGTGATTGGTTAAAAGAAAGATTTTGTTTAGCCAATCTATGCTCAGATGGTACATGGAAGTCCCAAACCTTTCTTATGTAGCATACAATCCTTCAAGTTTTCCATTGACTCTTCCTCATCTTCTTCAATTTTCTTATTGGTGTTCATATCCATACGTTCATCATCCTCGTCACCAAGCAATGATCCTTGTTCTGGTTCACAAATGTATATATTTGTCTAAAGTTTCTCTGCTTCTAAAAATTTTAGTTTACGCTTCTGTCTTCTTTCCATCAATTTTTTAATTGTTCATTTAATTATTCTATTTATTACCCATCCATGTCTCTATCTTTGTAATAGCTCTACCAACACATCAAGTATTACCTTTAATTCAACAATATCTTTCTCATCATCACCAATGCCAATTTCTATGGAATCATCGTGGCCTTTCTCTGGAATTTGCATCTTCATATTCTTCTCCTTTCATGAACTTCATCTTGTTCATTGTAACTTGCAACTGAATCACTTTACCAAGTTATTTCCTCTGAACTTGGTCAATGGTTCCTTTCACTTGAAACTTACTCCTAAGCACTTCTTGCTCCTTTTTGTTGCAACAACAACAACAACAACTGTGGTAACTCTTCAAATTTCCCTTACAACACTTTGACTGGACTTTGAGTGTTGGGCTCTGCGATCATGCACCCATTACAATCAATGACATTTTTTACTTGACTCTAAATTTCCTTTTTACTCTAGACTTCTAATTTGACGTCAACTTTTAATGGACCCTGGGTGTCGGGTACGACAAAAAATGCACCCTTTTTATTACGACAAACTTTAACAAAATAACTTTTCAAACCCCTCAAATTTCAATCTCATCACTCCAAAAATTTCAAAATTCAATAATAACCACAAATTATCACTCCAAATATTACAAAAATCACTTATTACTCCAAAATTTAAAAAATAAGTTATCTCCATTAAAATTTTACCAACATTTCTTATCTCTCATCCTATTCACCACTAATTCTGTCTCCATCAAAATATTATTGTTCACTAACTCTCAAACATATTAATGTTTATGAAACATTAAGTTTTAAACTTCATTCTCACCCCACTCCATGTGCATGTTGAATGAAAGATATATAAAATTCATTTTTAATTACATGAGTCACTCCATTCACATTTCACATATATACAAAGTATGTTATAGTGACATTAAAATTAATGTTGAGACTTCATATGTAGGCATACGTCCACGCAGATCATAGGTCGAATGGGACTCAAAATCCTATTGTACAACTTCATTCCTACATAGCTCAATAAAGATGGTCCATTGAGGAACTGCTTTGACATGCAGGCTAAATCTACATATAATCAATTTTGGACAACGAAGTCTTTTTCCCTCCATAATATTTTTTAGCACTCCAAAAAATTCTAAATATCATGGGGATGACAATTAAAACTCCAGAAAAAGAGTTGTCTCATGTTCCCCATCGTGAAGTTACGATATTTCCTCTAGATATCTGCTGAATCTCCATGGCCATATTGCGGATTCCATGATACATCTGGTCTTCAATTCAAAGTTATTCATAGTCATAAAACATCTTCATACACATTTTTTATGATGTAGCTCCTTGCACACAGATTTCAATGCACAATGGTATGATTGTGTGTGATTCTCTCACACGTGCTCTTTCTCCTTTGCAAATCTTTTCCAACCAAAATGGTGGTGCACCTTTCTGCAATTATCGGTGTCCCCTCTGCTACTCAAAAAGTAGTTTTTTTTTAAATAATACTTCACACTCCAATAACGCTTCAACAATGACGTGCTTAATATTTCATGGCCCAAGGAATATGGGTCACCAAATGTTTCGTACTCTAACAAATATCCATCAAATCTTTCACTTGAACAATGCTCTCCAATTGATTCAAAAAATGCATAGCAAATTCAGCTCCTCCCTAATGCTCTAATACCAAAAATTTGACGCAGGTCAAATAATGATAGGTCTGCAATTTAATCATAAACACACACCATAATACTAGAAATGAACTGAGATTCACCCACTAAAAAAATACAAATAACATAATATTTACAAGAGAAATCATGGCCCGATGATTGGCCTCTCATTCCTCACACTCACTCACACACTTCTACATACATACATGCCTCATGGCTCACCTCAATTCATACAAATGGATGATAACCCAAGGTAGGTTCTAGATCCCTAAACTAACTCCCAAAATATCTCATGATCCTAACATCTCTCATCTAATCTTGTATCCCTAGATAAGAGTTATCTAATCCATAATCATCTCAAACCTTCCACAATACTCTTGAATCTTCTCCCATTTACAATAATCTTCATTCTCTCTTAAAAACTATAGAACAATGCAATAATTAATTAAATCTTAATTTTGCAAACTAACTCCCTAGTAAAAAATTGACCCATATTATATGCACCTGCATCGCCTTAACTGGAACCCTACTAGCCATGACAGGAATTTTGTCAAACATATCACGAGTATGTAATATATAGGTGTAAATAATGAATTTGAGGATAGGGGTCTCATACTTAGTTGAGAATTTCTAAGAAGCATTGATGCCTCAACACATTAACTGACATTTCATCAATTAGGTCATAGATACATTGTTCATTCGTTTACAAGTAAAAACATGATGCGATCCATACATAGCTACTATCATAAAACACATACATGACCAACATAATGGCAATAGAAATAACAATAAAATCACAACCATATGATCTGCCTATAAATCAATATAACACTCATAGAAATATAAGGAGAAATAACCTCTTATTGATTATGCAAAAGCCAAACCTGGTATGAGACTTCCATGTTTGACCCTATCGTAGAATGGTTGAGCCCAATCTCTCTTCATCCATTGACCCTCATGCCATATTCCAAGCATGAATGTGGGATCTCATAGAACACATCAACCTAAACCATTCAAGGATTCTAGAGGCCATCCACCTCAACCCATCAAACAGTGATTCCACCTCACGGTCAGACATCATAAAACAATCATCTGATTGGTCTCTA
This sequence comes from Pinus tabuliformis, assembly GCA_031772625.1. Classification (NCBI taxonomy): domain Eukaryota; kingdom Viridiplantae; phylum Streptophyta; class Pinopsida; order Pinales; family Pinaceae; genus Pinus; species Pinus tabuliformis. Next base: position 1,281,714,650 of record CM062818.1, on the reverse strand, counting down.
TCCAAGCCTTATAGGGATTCTAGAGCGTTTGTACCAACCAAGGCTTGCAAGAATAATAAATCAGCCCACCAAGGGCTTCCAGAGAGTTTATCCAACCAAGGCTTCCAAGACTAGTAACTCAACCCACCAAGGGATTCCAGAGCATTTGTCCACCCAAGGCTTCTAGGGCTAGTAACTCAACCCAAGTTGTTACAAGGCTTCTAGAGCATTTTTACAACCAGGTCTTCCAGGAATTAATAACTCAAATCAAGCTAAGGAAACATGATAACCAACCAAAATAAAACAATAAAATAAACCCACAATATCCATGGTTATCCAGGAAATGGAAAGGCAAGGAAATCCACTGTCAATCTAGGCAATCCTTCATGGCAGTGACAGATCATGACCAAACAACCACATGCATATGCCATGCATACCAAAATTAATGAGGAAAACATACATGCAACTTGGTACTTAGAAGAAAAATCGTTGTAGTTATTGATCACGATGCCCTCTTGTGCTTTCCTGGTCTTCCCCTGCCTTCTTGCTCCAAAAATCCAAGTTTGCCACACCTTCCAAGGGTGCTCCAAGAAAACTCTAAGTATCCAAGAGTATGAGAGAGAGAGAGAATAATGAGAGAGCTCCAAAGATGAACTGACAAAAGGTTACCAACTGATCCTTAGAAGCCTTTTTATGAATGAGGCCTCTATTTTCTTCATTTTCCATTATTTTCCTTCAATTTCCTCCTCACATGCAACCTATGACCTTTCACCTTCCTTTTCTCCTAATTTCCATTATTTTCATAAATAAATGTGCCAAAAAATGTCATTTTTCCTTTCCAAAGCCTTAGCCATTGCCTTTTCCAATTTCCTTAGCCATTAATAACCAAATGAACTCCCACATTAGGATGTCTTACCCAACATTCAACTTGGAATAAGTGTCCCATCAACCGTGGTTATTATTTTTCCATTATTAACTTTTATTAGATGGAATTTTCACCAAGTCTATTACACAAAATCCATGAATTGATCCTTAGAAGCCTTTTTATCATCTAGGCCTCTATTTTCTTCATTTTCCTCTATTTTTCCTTTAATTTCATCCTCATGAAAATTTGTGACTATTCATCTTCCTTTTCTCCTATTTTCCTTTATTTTGATAAATAAAATGCTAATTAATGCCTCTTTGCCTTTTCCATTTCCTTTTCCAATTTCCTTTAGGCATAATAAACCAAATGAACACCCACTAGGATGTATTGCCCAACATTCAACTTGGAATATGTTTCCCATCACCTTGGTCTTATATTTTTTTTACATGGAAAATCAACCAATGTTGTTACAGAACCCTTCCCTTTGGGGGAACATTGTCCTTTGTGTTCAATGACACCTATAAACCAACAAGTCGCCGAAAGAAAAACATACTTCCTATGGAACTTTATAGCACAACTTGTTATAGAATTTACAATGACCATTGCTGAAAACATGATGACCATATGGTTTAATGGAGGTTTATAACACAACTCATTACGATATTTACAATAACAACCACATATTCTCTCCTGCACATTTTCTTCAGCCATCAAATAAAAATATTGTCTATGGATATTTATAAACACAACTCAATACAATATTTACATTAGTATACAAATATGCACATTTTCCCAACCAACAAATAAAGGATACGATGCTTGTATCAGCAACAAGAAAATATAGAAGCTCACACCTCCACCCTCAAAGTAATACTAGGATTCACCTCCTTCCCAGGAAGTTGAGAATCCACTGCCAAATTCAAAGTTGTATCCAATGTCCAGTGCTACAATGTTGTGCCACTTGTCCTCTCAGTGAACATTTATCAGCTCATTGTGCCAGGGCACACTCCAAATGTGCATATGATTCCATTTTGTAATGTCAATGTCCAAAACAAATCAGTCCCTAACATTCCTTCTCTACTACATAGTCCCTCAGGAAATCCCATCACCCTCTTCCATGCAGTCACACACCTTACGAAATCCATGGGCATCCCATTCTCTGCTACATAGTCCCTTAGGTGTCCACTCCCTTGGCAAGGTTTCCTCACATCTGAAGACACAAAAACCAAGGCATATCCCTGCCTCAAAACCATCATATTGATCATATCATGCTCATGGAAATCAATGGATACTACTGCGTACCAATGTCCGACACTGACACTGACACTGACACTGCTAATTCTTGCCATTGGTTTCAACCACCCAACCTGGGCATTTCCATGCTTTCCTATACCAAGAACATAATTCCCATTAGATTTAAAATGAATTGAAATACAACCAAATGATACATCATTGGTGGCCCCTCAATAAGGAACACTTGCAATTATATTCACTTCCTATCACAACAAGTCAAACTACTTGTTTGATCAAATAATCATGTATAAACTTATCACATATGGTTAGCTCAGAACTCAACCATCATGAATCAAAACCATGAATCACATGCGATGATCGTAAACTAGAATCATAGATCACATGTAACCATCATAAATCAGAGTCATAGATCACATGCATAACTAAAACTAAAATAAAATATTGATACTTATCCTTCAATCGATTCTTTCTTCTACCATTGTTCTTTGTCCTTTCCATGCAGACACCAGATGAGTTGCCACATCTAGTAAGAACCCAATACTTTCTCTTCTCTTCAAACATGTACACACACACACACACAATTTACATCACATGCATACACCCACACATGGTGTACTACCCAACACATACACCTACTCTTGGTGTACCCCACAAGATAATACTAGCACCAACGCCCGGTGTACAACACAACACAATACATACACTTACACCCTGTGTACAACAAACCACAATACATACACCTACACCTAGTGTACAACACAACACAGACACCTACAACTAGTGTATAACACAACATATGTACATACATAGAGTACAACACAATGAATACACGTGTCACAATACAACAACTACACAATCCCCGTAACACAATAACACAGTACCACACATGCGCAACACAATGTGTACGACGTGTACATAATACCATATGTGCATAGTGCCACCTACACAACGTGTACACAACACCACATGCACTCAACCCCAACTGCACAACGTGTACAAAAAACCACTAGTACACATCACTACATGTATGGAATGTACACAACACCAAATATAAACATCACCATATGCATGACAGGTACACAACACCACTTGCACACAACACCACATGTACAACATGTACACAACACCACATGCACACAACATTACATGTACAATCATGCACACAACACCACTTGTACATAAGACCACATATACAACATGCACACAATACCATTTGTACACAACACCACATATGAAACATGCACAAAGCACCATATGTACACAACACCATCTATCCAACATGCACACAACACCATCTGTACACAACACCGAATATCCAACATGCATACAACACAATTTGTACACAACATTGATTATAAAACATGTACACAACACCATATATACACAACATTGCATGTATAGAACATGATAGGTACAACATGTACAATATGTACAATATATACAAAATAGTAGTACTATACATCCAGAGACCAAAAACTAACTCTACTAAGTAACCTTTCTTCTAATGTCTTTCCACTATTCATGCATGTTCAAGTGTACCACAAATCACATTCGTTTTATTTCACTAATGTATCCTTCATCATTATGTGTCCATAAAATAAACATAGACATAACACAAACACATAATATGAATTCATATCCACACGATACTGACCTCGTATATTTTTCAGAGCTACTCTTCCAACTCTATACCTCATAAACTAGGAACCTCTTCATGTCATTCACTTGCATAAGAAATCATTCCTCCACAAGCATGCTCCATGATGATCATGTCTAAACATTACATACATACACACACACATACATACATACATATAAACATTAGCATAAAACAATCATGATCTATGACAAACCTCTCAGACAATGACATACATGCATACATGTATACATATAGAGACATCAACATAATCATGATCACAACATAATTTCCAGATACCATAAGGTCAAGGTTAAGAGAAATCGTTTTATCTGCGGACAAAATGCAAAACATTGAGAACAACAGTTCCCAACTTAGCCAAGGCATCTGATGCCCCAAATCCATTCACCTTACCTTTCCTATTACCTTTCTCATGATTGTCTTGCCACTTTCCATTTATCCAAATGGACCCAACCAACTCAATCAACTATCATACTGTTGCCTTTAACTTCCCTTTGTTCATGCATCAAGCTCCATCTAGGTATCACATTACTTGTTGGGCACCACACAACTCTCCCTGAGATCCATTAACTTTCCTCTTTCCCAAACCAATTCCCAAGAACCTCAAGACATAAAAGATAAGAAAAACAAGAAAACAAGGAGAAAACCATGAAAACCAATAACAATATGACACCAAAAACAAAGTGACATGGCCATGCACCAAACATTAAAAAAACTACAAATCAAGCACAAACAAATAATTAAGCACTAAAAGCACAAAACGAGCAACAAACACCATGACTCAACCCCATGGATTCCCAATGCTTCCAAGGGAAATTTCAACCTCATCCTTCTTCAAGATTTCATGGCAACCTCTCTTTCCATGCAACTCCCTGCATCATACTACCATAAACACATAATTGTAAGTGTATAAATAAATATAACGATATACTGGTTAGCTTACCTTATTATGCCAAGTATGTTTCCTTGTAACTGAACACATCCATGCCATCTCTCAAGGGACTCCAATTCCCATCATTGATCCAAATATAACTAGAAACTTCTTTTGACACGTATCAAATACATGTTCATGAATATAGCACATATCCCTATAGTATCATATGAAATCAAGGTTAAGAAGACTTCTTGCATTTATGCAAAGCTCTGATTTGTTTGGAATTGTCATTTCCAAATGTAGCCAAAGGAATTCTCACCCAATTACTTTCTTTTACCTTTTGCCTTGCTACAATCAAGTCTTACTACGTATTGTCACATCACCCAATTGTTAGTTATATAAACACATCAACTATTACCATGTCATGCTAATACCAAGCATGTTTCCATGCAACTGTTCACATATGTCAGCCACACATTCCAAGATCAAGACAACGTGTCTATTAATTATCTTTTACCAAGACTAACAGCCATGCCAAAATCAACAGTCAAATCACAATCATCATTCCCAATACTACAACTAGCACTAACTTACACTCAAGTACATATCAACTGTCTCAGCACATATGTGTTAGTACAATTGTCTTGAAACAAGATCATTCGTTCAAGCAATCTTATAGGAACGTACTCATATCATGCAATTAATCAAACATTAAAACAACATATAGACGACATAATAGGTCCCAAACACTCAAATATCAAATAGACGACATAATAAAACTCATACCTTAATTTGTCTTAGGGGAGGCTATCACATCTACAAAATTTAGTCTAGATTAGTAGTAAGTACGACATAATGTCACAAGTATATCGGCTCAAACCTAAGTATCATAACCATATCCATCTATAAAGGAAAATCTAAATTAACACGATACATATAAAATCAATATCTTAAGTACAATGACCATAATCATCATTTGTACAACCACAATGCATATAACAACAAATCAACTACCATGCATGACTAACAAACACATGTGCATATGATTAAACTGATCAACTAGAATTTATCATGCATGTAAACACAACAACAATAGAATAATAGGCATGCACATAACCATAATTCTTATAACAACCATTAATCAACACACCTACATTCCCAACATACAAACTTGTATGACGATCTTCTCTTACCCCAAGGTCCAGTGCTGCAACCTTGCTTTGATAATTTGCATCTCGTGTTCTATCTTAGCCAACACATTAGCATCATGATGACAGAACTGCATACAATGACCTCATGCACGACAACCTTCACCATGAAAATGCATGCATAAAAACATATAGACACTGACATGGATAACAAATGCATATACAACCGACATGCATTCATGGAAAACACATCCCAACAACAACATCATCAACTTCTACATGTCAACACAACTGTAACAATGACTACAACTCTACATGCATAACAAGCACATATACATCTTACATGTATGCATGAAAACCAAATTGCGGCCATCCAATCCAAGGGTTGAACCATGCTCTTATACCACTATGTTGAATTATAGATTACCCAAAGAGAATGAAAATCGAACATCACCCAAATAGAATGGAACCCACTCTGATACCACCCTATAACACCCTCCTCCCATATTTACCCAAGCTAACTGGTCCACTAGGGCAAACATGTTACAAAGAGTTACTATGATATGATTCAAATCCCCATGTATAGTTAAGGATGTTGAATCGGCACACCAAGAACCAAATTGACCTTCCTCAGGAGCTACAGAACCTTCAAAAGCCAGCCAACCCCTCCAAGTGTCCAACCCCTGAGACAACTTGATGTTTTGTTGAAATACACCCCTAGTCACTCCCATGACAAGCCTTCCATGTGACTGAGACCCTCCAGTTGCTCCCATAGCAAGGTATCCATGTGATGAAACCATTTTTAGGCAGTTCTGTGTCAGTGACCTCGAATATTGAGCCACTTTTTCAGGGCTAGGACTCAGGCATCTACCAAGAACTTCATGAAACTTCCAGAAATGATAAATAACATTTAAACAAGGCTACTAATGCAAAATGTTAAACAAGGACTTGACCTGACCCCTACCAACCATGATAGGCATTTCGTCAAACATATCTTAAACATGTAATGTACAAATCATATAAACACATTTGAACATAGGGACCTCATACTTATCTGAGATTCGTCAAGAAGGTTTGATGCTCTTTCACAATAGTTGCATTATCATCTATTATTTCATGTGTTAATTAACATTTCATTTACTAATCAAAACATGATGAGAGCCATAACCAAGGTCTGTATTAAACCATGCTTATAACCATCATATAACCAATAGAATAAAAATGATAGAACAACCATTAAAACCACATATTAACAACTATATTTACACATGGAACACAAGAGGAAAATAGTTCTTATTAACAGATGCAAAGTCAAACCAATTCAGGGACTTCCACATACTACCAGACCATAGATTGGGCTGAACCAAATCTTTCTTTCGGACAATCACCCCTATGCAATATTCCAAGCATGAATGTGGGACTCACAACAAGCAAACCAGGGCTTCTTAAAGATTTATCGTATATCCTGCCAATACCAGTAAAGGATTCCTAGGGCTAAAACCCTCATCTATACAACCAATATTTACCATAATTGTGCCAAGGGATTCTTGGGCCCAAACAAGAAACACTACCAGGCTTTACCATAATCACACACCACATACAAGTCTAGGGATCACTAGGCCTATACAAGCATGTATGCCTCTTGATCTCTCCACCTAAAACATGAGGAATTTATCCATCTCCACCCAATAGGCTTTACTATATATCCCGACATTCACCGGTCAATGCTTCCTAGGCCCAACGAGGGTACACACAACCAAGGCTTACCGCAATCCCACCTTCATCGGTCTAGGGATTCCTAGGCCTTGTGTTTTTCCCCGAGACCACCCCACTCAGTTTCAAAACCATCAAGCAATCCAACTCAACCAAGTAAAAGAACCCCATCACACCATGGATATCCAAAAATGACAAGACAATTTTAAAATAATGAATCCATACAGGTGAGGAGAATTTTTTAGTAGTGGAGGAATGACCTATTATATGGTTTTTTGAATCCAATGTTTCAGACTACCAAGTGAGTCCATCGTCAGGGATGCGTCAACAGATTTAAGAAGATATTACTGAAATATCCAAGAGCTAACCCTGGATAATCTTATTTTCTAAAATTTTGATGCTCTCTCCATCATGTCCCTTCCATGGTAGGACCTGGTATTTTCAAATAATGAATCCATACAGGTGAGGAGAATTTTTTAGTAGTGACGGAATGATCTGTTATATGGTTTTTTGAAGCCAACGTTTTAGACTACCAAGTGAGTCCATCATCAGGGATGCGTCAATAGATTTAACAAGATATTACTGAAATATCTATGAGCTAACCCTAGATAATCTTAATTTCTCAAATTCTGATGCGTTTTCCATCGTGTCCCTTTCATGTTAGGACCTGATATTCTCAGTTTGAGCTTTGGATTGTTATAATATTTTGGATTTGGCTAAGGTGGTCTCAGGAAAATTCCCAAAGGCCTAGGAATCCATTGAGCAGTAATGGCAGGATACAAAGTAAAGCTTGAGGGTGGAAATGGGAAAATTCCTCAAGGTATTGGAGAATAAATTCTGAGGAATCCAAGCTTGGTTTGGTTTTGTGATCTTGACACTAGTTTAGGCAAGATAACGATATGATGAGGGTGGAGGTGGTTTAACCTTTGGATTCCCTTGGTTGTTTATGAATTGGTTTATCCCATTATATCCCACATTCATGCTTGGAATATGGCATGGGGGTGATTGGTTGAAAGAAAGATTTCGTTCAACCAATCTATGCTCAGATGGTACATGGAAGTCCCAAACCTTTCTTAAGTAGCATACAATCCTTCAAGTTGTCCACTAACTCTTCCTCATCTTCTTCAATTTTCTTATTGGTGTTCATATCCATACATTTATCATCCTCATCATTAACCAATGATCCTTGCTCTAGTTCACAAATGTATATAATTGTATGAAGTTTCTCTGCTTCTAAAAATTTTATTTTACGCTTTTGTCTTCCTTCCATCAATTTTTTAATTGGTCATTTAATTGTTCTCTTTATTACCCATCCATGTCTTTGTATTTGTAATAGCTCTAGCAACACATCAAGTCATACCTTTAATTCAACAATCTCTTTCACATAATCACCAATGCCAATTGGTATGGAATCATCATGGCCTTTCTCTGGAATTTGCATCTTCATATTCTTATCCTTTCGTGAACTTCACCTTGTTCACTATAACCTGAAATTGAATCACTTTACCAAGTTATTTCCTCTGAACTTGGTCAATGGTTCCTTTGACTTGAAACTTACTTCTAAGCACTTCTTGCTCCTTTTTGTTTCATCAACAACAACTGATCTGAATCAGATCCATAAAACACTATGAAATAACGTTGGCTGTATCGGGACGAAACAAATCTCTAAAGAATCCAAAACAGCAATCAAAAACACCCTGAACCAGTGGCAATGGCAGCCAGCGTGGAACGACGAGGACCTCAGTCAAAGCGTTCTGACTGAGGCCCATGGAGACTATGCAGGACGTCAAAGTAGCCCCTGGGAGCCTCGGATGGCGAAAAGGAGGTGATTTTTGACACGCGATTAGTGCCTAGTCGTGCATCGCTGGACAAACAGGGCCAAAGTGGAGGAGCCTTAAGCACTCGGTCATGTTGGGAGCCGGAGAACCGGGAGCGAGAAAAGACAAAAGCGCTAAATGTACAAGGTGGGACTCGCGCTCTAGAAACCGGTGGTATTGATCGGGGTGCCCTCAAACGGTAAACGGTTTTGGAGAAAACGGAGCGATCCCACTCAACTATCGACGCGTGGCGGCGGAGGTGAGAGAAAACCACCATTGATCGTGCGTTATCGGTCAAGCAGGTCAACCGCGCAGGACGTGCGAACAATGTTGGATCTAGGGGGACCCAGATCAGACGACTGAGATTGCACCCGATGGAAAGAAGCGGGATCAGTAGGGAATTAAGCCACGTTCTAAAGGGATTTGGAATTCGTTTGACCACCACAGTGGAGGAAAACCGCATCCACGATGTAATTGGAGAAATGAACCGACGAGCAGGCTGGCACTGTTCAGATGGGGACACGTGGCCACTCCCTGAGCATCCACGCTGACGCCGAACATGGAACTCCAAGCGCAGCTACAGAAGAGGAATCGACAGAGGCGGAAGAGGAACTGAACGGGCATGAGTTCGAATGGATAAAAGCCATGAACAACGAAACAGAGAGGGCAACAGTTGAACACTAAAAGACAAAAATCAGAGAAGAGGCAGTCAAGCGGAAGCAGAGATAGACAGAGGGTCGAGCTAACCAGTGGTAGCATCGAGCACCAAAGCTTGAGAAATTCAGGCCATCCCATAGAGGAATCTATCCGGATCGAGCATCATATTTGGCTCCCTCCATTGTAGACCAGAAGGTCACAGATCTGGTAAGGAGAAGAAGGGTCTATGTACTCCAGTGGCTTGGGGAATCCAAAAAACCACCCTGCCAAGAAAACCTGCTTCAGGAGAACTCACATCGAGTCCCTGCATTGTAATTCTCTGCTTAAAGATACAATAAAACAAGGCCACCACTGAAAGCTGGACTGGAGACGTAGCCCTGGAGAATAGGGTGAAATCCTTATTAAAAATTCTCGTGTTTTTTTGTTTGCTCACTGTATCCCTCTGTTGTCTTTCCCCTTAAATGTATGTGTATTGGCAATCTGATCGATCCGTTGCTTAATTAACACAGAACACACACCAGCACATGAGTCTGTAATACCTTTTGTTTAATAAATCTTCAATTGATGTCATTCATAGGGTGATTATCAGGTCAAGTGGTATCAGAGCTTTAGGCTGTAAGGTTAGACAAGCTTGTGTTGGCTTAGCTGTGAATTCTCACTAGATCAAAGCTCAAATTAGGAGAAGGAGAGTTGGTGGAAACTAATCCTAAAATTGGGAGAGTCTATTCTCAGAAGACGATGTCAGAGGAAGGTTCTATGGGGCCAGACCCTCAATTCATAGAAAGTTTCCTAGCTATAAAGTCTATGGTAGAAGAAATGTATAGGGACTTTAGAAATCATAAGGATGAAGATTCATTAGGTCCTAAACAAGATAAAGAAAAAGATGAGTCTCATTCTCGTGACCACTCAAAAGGAAAGGGCAAAGAGGAAAGCTTTCTCACACCTCTTAATAGCGATGTGCATAATAAGAAAGCATCTTTGATTAAGTTAGATGTTAAATTTGATTTGCCTATATATGATGGAGAGCTAAATGCTGAAAAGTTGGAAAATTGGATTAGACAAATTGATGTGTATTGCAGGGTACATAACATAGAGTCAGACAAGAATAAGATTCAGCTGGCAAGCCTACACCTAGGAGGCACTGCCTTGGTTTGGTGGGAAGGCAGAACCCAAGCTAATATGAAAAGACATGGTAAGACCATCTCTATCTGGAGTGACTTTGTTGCTACAATCAAAAAGCAGTTCTATCCATTGGCCTACATGCAACAAGCCATGATGATTTGGCAAACTCTTTGGTAGTTGAAAGGGAAAAGTGTGCAAGGGTATACTCAAGAGTTTAGAAAGAGAGCATTGATGTTGGGTATCTCATTAGACTCACCAGTGACCCTAATGAAGTACATTGGTGGTCTACATAGCTACATGAAGCATACCATCCTCATGTTTAATCCCACTAGTATAGATGAGGTATCTGTACAAGCTACTCGTCTAGAGGCTAGAGGAAAGAATGGAAATCCAGAAGTTCGGGGACCATCCCAACCCAATATAAGCAAGAGCAAGGAGAAAAGAAAGCAAAATTGGAAAGCAAGGAAGTCTAACACTGCACAGAAAGGCAAAGCTTCATGCACTCACTATAAAAAGGAGGGGCATGATGAGAAGCACTTTTGGATTCTCCATCCAGAGATGAGACCTAAGAAGCCCAAGGGCAAGAAGAAGAAGGTTGCTGCAGCTATTCAGAAAGATTTGGGGTCAAAATCGGGAGATGAAACAATCATTTCAGCAGCAGGTATAAAAGGTAAGAATTTTGAAGCATCTACTAGTAATTCTGCTCAATCTATTATTGATGAAGAACATGAAAGAAAAAGGCATGAGCTTTTCCATATTTGAGTTGTTTCCAAAACTAAAAAGATTGATACTTTGTTTGATAGTGGCTCACAAGTAAATCTAATTTCTGAAGTGATTGTAAAGAAATTGGGATTATCAACTACACCTCATAGGAAACCATACCCATTAGGTTGGTTGAATGATAAAGCACAACTACAAGTGACTAGACAGTGCAAACTCAAGTTTTCTTTTGGGTTAGCATTTGTAGATGAGGTTGAGTTAGATGTAATTCCTTTCGATATATGTGGAATTGTTTTAGGAAGTCCTTACTTGTATGATAGAAAGGCTATTTTCTACAGAGCTGAGAACAAGTATCTACTTGTTAAAGATGGAATCGAATACTTTGTAAGAGCTCATAAGCTCAAGAATAACTATACTCTCATAAACTCAGGGCAGATGAAAAGAATGATAAATTCATGCAAACGGTTCTTACTAATGGTTGTAAAGGAAAAGAAACCTGATAAAACCAATGTATTTGAGGGCTGTAATGCTGATCAGCAAGCTGATATAGAAAATATTGTTTCAGAGTATGATGTCTTATTTCAAGAACCTAATGGTCTGTCACGCAAAAAGGGAATGGTACATGATATTGTTTTGTAGCAAGATGTTCCTTTGCCTAACTTTGGGATGTACAAGTTGTCTGATTTAGAGAATGCTGAAATCAAGAAGCAGGTGCAGGAGTTGCTCGAGAGAGGGTTCATTAGGCCTAGCACATCACCATGTGGGTCACCAATTGTTTTGTTCAGAAAGAAAGATGGCTCGTGGAGAATGTGCATTGATTACTGAGCACTGAATAAGATAACAATAAAAAATAATTATCCCCTTCCTCACATAGACGATCTTTTAGATCAATTGATGGAAGCTGTTTATTTCACCAAGCTGGATTTGCATAGTGGATACCATTAGGTCAGGGTTGCAGAGCAAGATGCATGGAAGGCTGCTTTCAAAACAAAGTAGGGATTGTATGAATGGCTGGTTATGCCTTTTGGTCTAACTAATGCTCCTGATACTTTCATGAGATTAATGAATGATGTACTCAGACCTTTTCTTGATGATTTTGTTATTGTGTATCTGGATGAAATTCTGATTCTTACTAAAACATGGGAAGAACATTTAAAGCATGTTAAGCAGACATTAGATGTTTTGAAAAGAGAAAAACTTTATGTTAAACTCTCCAAATTTGAATTTGGCAAAACCTCTCTAAATTATTTAGGTCACATTGTAGGGGGAGGTGAATTGAAAATATATCCCTCTAAAGTGGAAGTCATTGTACACTGGCCTAAACCCAAGTCTGCTACAGAAGTGAGAAGCTTCTTAGGAGCAGCACAATATTGGAGGAAGTTCATTTCAAATTTTTCCTCAATCGCAGCTCCCTTACATGCTTTGATAGGATTGAACAAGGTGTTCTAGTGGGGAGGAAAACAGCAGAAAGCCTTCGACACCTTGAAAGAAAAGATTAGTACAACACCTGTACTAGCACTGCCAGATCTACAAAGACCATTTGAAATCCAAACTGATGCCAGTGACTATGCCATGGGAGTAGTGTTGACATAGCATGGTAAACCCATATGCTATCATTCTAAGACTTTTAATCCTGCAGTAGTTAACTACCCTACATATGATAAAGAATTGTATGCATTAATTCAGAGTGTAAAAAAGTGGAAACATTACTTAATGGGCAAAGAAACAGTAATACATACTGACCATCAGCCACTTCAATATCTACACTCCCAAACTAAGTTGTAGCAATCAAGACATTACAGATGGATGGGTTTTCTACAACAGTTTCATTTAGTCATTAGATATAAAATGGGCATACATAACAAGGTTGCAAACATGTTATCTAGACCCGTTATAAATGCATCTACCATACTTAAGCATAATTCTGTGCAGCATGAAAGCTACATAGAACATTATGCTCAAGACATGGACTTTAAAGATGTATATGCAACTTTGAGTCAAGGCAAAAGAGTAGAAGAATTGGACTATCATGTGAAGGACCGACTCTTATATCATTGTGGGAAACTTTGCATTCACAAACTGAGAGGGTAAAGATAATTAGGGAAGCACACACTTCTCTAATATCAGGTCACTTTGGAGTAAGAAAAATAGTTGCACAGCTGCAAAGGTTTTGCTATTAGCCGAGAATGAGTGAGACAGTTTCTAGATATGTAAAAGGATGTGCTATGTGTGCTAAAAGCAATCCCAGCAACATAAAACTAGGCTTATACACTCCATTGCCAGTTCCTTCTCACCCTTGGGAAAGCATTTCCATGGATTTTGTTGGGGGACTACCTAAATCTAGGAAAGGTCATGATTATCTATATGTTGTTGTGGATAGGTTCAGTAAAATGTGTATTTTGATACCCTGTAGTAAACAGATTACAACTAAACAAACTGCAAAATTGTTCTTTGAACATGTATGGATTCATTTTGGATTACCCACTTCTATTGTATCTGATCGAGACACCTGATTTGTGGGGAAGTTTTGGTCAAGTATGTGGGAACTAATGGACACTAAGTTAAACAAAAGCACAACTTTTCATCCACAAATAGATGGCCAGACAGAAGTAGTTAACAGGATGGTGATCCAGTTACTGAGGGGATATTGCAGCAAACACCCTAAGCTTTGGGACGAACACTTGTGTTATGTGTAGCATGCTTACAATAGAGCCAAACACTCTTCTACACAGAGATCTCCTTTTGAGAACTGTTTTGGTTTCATACCAAGGTCTCCTTTGGATTTTGTCTTTGGTAAAGATGCCATGGTTGATAGACACAGTGATGTGGATAAGGAAACTAGGTTCATTGAACAGATCCAGGAGATCCACCAGGAAGTACATGAACAGCTGGAAAATAGCCAGGCCAAGTGCAAGGCTAGGCATGATAAACATCAGATAGAGCATAGTTTCCAAGTTGGAGACCAAGTCTGGCTGTATATCAGCAAGGACAGGATGCAAGGTGAAGGTAAAAAGCTAAAACCTATCAGGTATGGACCCTTTAGGATACTTGAGAAGATTGGTGAAAATTCCTTTTGCCTTGATCTACCAGCTTACATGCACATCTACTCAGTCCTAAACACAGACTGTTTGAGGTTGTTTGAGCCTTCATTGACTGAGGACCCTGAAGTGTAGAGTCAATTACCCTTTGTTGATGACCTGCTATCTGAATATCTTAATGAGTTGAAGGAAGACACAGTACTGGACAGGAAGGTAAGGACGACGTGTAGCTGAGAAGTGGAATACCTCTGGATTGGGCTCGAAGGTTCGAAGCCGAGCAGTGCAAAGTGGATTGAGATTGGGCAAGTGAGACAACAGTTTCCTCACTTAGTCGATGCTTGAAAACCAAATTTTGGTGGTCCAAAAGCTTTTTCAGTGGGAAGGCCATGATTCGAATCGGATCCATAAAAGACTATAAAAGAACCTTGGCTGTATCGGGATGAAACAAATCTCTAAAGAATCCAAAACAGCAATAAAAAACGCCCTGAACCAGTGGCAATGGCAGCCAGCATGGAACGACGAGGATCTCGGTCAAAGTGCGCTGACCGAGGCCCATGGAGACTGCGCAGGAGGTCAAAGTAGCCCCTTGGAGCCCCAGATGGGGAAAAGGAGGTGATTTTTGATGCGCGATTAGCGCCTAGTAGTACATCGCTGGGCAAACAAGGCCAAAGTGGAGGAGCCTTAAGCACTTGGTCATATTGGGAGCTAGAGAACTGGGGGTGAGAAAAGACAAAAGCACTAAATGTACAAGGTGGGATCCACGCTCTAGAAACCGGTGGTATTGATTGGGGCACCCTCAAACGGTAAACGGTTTTGGAGAAAATGGAGCGATCCCACTCAATGATCGACGGGTGGCGGCGGAGGTGAGAGAAAGTCGCCATTGATCGCGTGTTATCGATAAAGTAGGTCAACTGCGCGGGACGTGTGAATGACGTTGGATATGGGGGGACCCAATCAGATGGCTGAGATTGCGCCCGATGGAAAGAAGCGGGATAAAAAGGGAATTAAGCCACGTTCTAAAGGTATTTGGAATCCGTTTGATTGCCACGGTGAAGGAAAAATGAATCCATGACGTAACTGGAGAAACGATCTGACGAGCAGGCTAGCGCTGTTCAGATGGGGACACATGGCCACTCCCTGAGCGTCCATGCTGACGCCAAACAGGGAACTCCAAGTGCAGTTGCAGAAGGGGAATCGATAGAGGCGGAAGAGGAATCAAACGAGCATGAGTTCGAATGGCTTAAAGCCATGAACAACGAAACAAAGAGGGCAAAAGTTGAACACTAAAAGACAAAAACCAGAGAAGAGGCAGTCAAGTGGAAGCAGAGATAGACAGAGGGCCGAGCTGACCAGTGGCACCATCGAGCACCAAAGCTTGAGAAATTCAAGCCATCCCATAGAGGAATCTATTTGGATTGAGCATCATATTTGGCTCCCTCCATTGTAGACTAGAAGGTCATAGAGTTGGTAGGAAGAAGAAGAGTCTGTGTACTCCAATGGCTTGGGGAATCCAAGAAACTACCCTGCCAAGCAAAACTGCTTTAGGAGAACTCACATCGAGTCCGTGCATTGTAATTCTCTGCTTAAAGACACAATAAAACAAGGCCACCATTGAAAGCTGGACCAGAGACATAGCCCTGGAGAATAGCGTGAACTCCTTATTAAAAATTCTCATGTCTTTATGTTTGCTTACTATATCCCTCTATTGTCTTTCACCTTAAATGTCTATGTATTCGAAATCTGATCGATCCATTACTTAATTAACAAAGAACACACATCAACACATGAGTCTGTAATACCTTTTGTTTAATAAATCTTCAACTGATGTCATTCATAGGGTGATTATCAGATCAACAACAACACCAGTAACTCTTTAGATTTCCCTTAGAACACTTTGAATAGACTTTGGGTGTCGGGCTCTGTCAATCATGCACCCATTATAATCAATGACATTTTTTACTTGACTCTAAATTTCCTTTTTACTCTAGACTTTTAATTTGACGTCAACTTTTAATTGACCCTGGGTGTCAGGTATGACCAAAAATACACCCTTTTTATTACAACAAACTTTAACAAAATAACTTTTCAAACCCATCAAATTTCAATCTTATCACTCCAAAAATTACAAAAATCACTTATTACTCCAAAATTTAAAAAATCAGTTATCTCCATTAAAAATTTACCAACATTTCTTATCTCTCATCATATTCACCACTAATTCTCTCTCCATCCAAATATTATTGTTCACTAACTCTCAAACATGTTAAAGTTTATGAAATTAAGTTTTAAACTTTGTTCTCACCCCACTCCATGTGCATGTTGAATGAAAGATATAAAAAATTCATTTTTAATTACATGAGTCCATCCATTCACATTTCACATATATACAAGGTATGTTATAGCAACATTAAAATTAATGTTGAGACTTCATATGTAGGCATACCTCCACGCAGATCATAGGTCGAATGGGACTCAGACTCCTATTATACAACTTCATTCCTACACAGCTCAATAAAGATGGTCCATCGAGGAACTGCTTTGAAATGCAGGCTAAATCTGCATATAATCACTTTTGGACAACGAAGTCTTTTTCCCTCCATCAAATTTTTTAACACTCCAAAAAAATTCTAAATATCATGGGGATGACGATTATAACTCTAGATAAATAATCATCTCATGTTCCCCATCATCAAGTTATGAGATTTCCTCTAGATATCTGCTAAATCTCTATGGCCATATTGCAGATTCCATGATACATCTGGTCTTCAATTCAAAGTGATTCATAGTCATAAAACATCTTCACACACATTTTTTATGACGTAGCTCCTTGCACAAAAATGTCAATGCACAATGGTATGATTGTGTGTGATTCTCTCAACGTGCTAATTCTCCTTTGTGAATCTTTTCCAACCAAAATGGTGGTGCACCTTTCTGCAATTATTGGTGTCCCCTCTGCTGCTCAAAAATTAGTTGTTTTTAAATAATACTCCACGCTCCAATAACGCTTCAACATGCTCTGCTTAATATTTCATGGCCAAAGGAAGATGGGTCACCAAATGTTTCGCACTCTAACAACTCTCCATCAAATATCTCACTGGAACAATGCTCTCCAATTGCTTCAAAAAATGCAAAACAAATTCAGCTCCTCCCTAATGCTCTAATACCAAAAATTTTACATAGGTCAAATAACGATAGGTCTGCAACATAATCATAAACACACTACATGATACTAGAAATGAACTGAGATTCACCCAATAAAAAAATACAAATAACATAATATTTACAAGAGGAATCATGGCCCGATGATTGGCCTCTCATTCCTCACACTCACTCACACACTTCTACATACATACATGCCTCATGGCTCACCTCAATTTATACAAATGGATGAGAACCCAAGGTAGCTTCTAGATCCCTAAACTAACTCCCAAAATATCTCATGATCCCTAACATCTCTCATCTAATATCATATCCCTAGATAAGAGTTAACTAATGCATAATCATCTCAAACCTTCCACAATACTCTTGAATCTTCTCCTATTTACAATAATCTTCATTCTCTCTTAAAAACTATAAAACAATGCAATAATTAATTAAATTCTAATTTTGCAAATAAACTCCCCTAGTAAACAATTGACCCATATTGTATGCACCTGCATCACCTTACCTGTAACCCTACTAGCCATGACAAGCATTTCGTCAAACATATCATGAATATGTAATGTACAGGTGTAAATAACGAATCTAAGGATAGGGGTCTCATACTTAGCTGAGAATCACTAAGAAGCATTGATGCCTCAACACATTAACTATCATTTCATCAATTAGGTCATAGATACATTGTTCATTCGTTTACAAGTAAAAACATGATGCGAGCCATACATAACTACTATCATAAAACACATACATGACCAACATAATAGCAACAAAAATACCAATAAAATCACAATCATATGATCCGCCTATAAACCAATATAACACTCATAGAAATATAAGGAGAAATAACCTCTTATTGATGATGCAAAATCCAAACCCGGTATGAGACTTCCATATTCGACACAACCGTAGAATGGTTGAGCCAAATCTCGCTTCATCCATTCACCCTCGTCCCATATTCCAAGCATGAATGTGGGATGTCATAGAACACATCAATCTAAACCATTCAAGAATTCTAGAGGCCATCCACCTCAACCCATCAAACAATGGTTCCACCTCATGGTCAGACATCACAAAACAATCATCAAATTGGTCTCTATCCAAGCCTTACAGGGATTTCAGAGTGTTTGTTCCAAACAAGGCTTCCGGGAATAGTAAATCAGCCCACCAAGGGCTTGCAAATAGTTTATCCAACCAAGACTTCCAGGACTAGTAACTCAACCCGCCAAGGGCTCCGAGAGCATTTGTCCACCCAAGGCTTCTAGGACTAGTAACTCAACCCAAGTTGTTATAAGGCTTATAGAGCATTTTTCCAACTAGCACTTCAAGGAATTAATAACTCTACTCAAGCTAAGGAATCATGAGAAACAACCAAAATAAAACAATAAAATAAACCCACAATATCCATGGCTATCCAGGAAATGGAAAGGCAAGGCAATCCACTACTAATCCTGGAAATCCTCCATGCTAGTGACAGATCGTGACCAAAGAACCACATGCATATGGCATTCATACCAAAATTAATGAGGAAAACATACATGCAACTTGGTACTTGCAAGAAAAATATTGTAGTTATTGATCACGATGGCTTCTTGTGCTTTCCTACTCTTCCCTTACCTTCTTGCTCCAAAAATCCAAGCATGCCACACCCTCCAAGAGTGCTCCACGAAAACTCTAAGTATCCAAGAGTATGAGAGAGCGAGAGAATAATGAGAGAGCTCCAAAGATGAACTCACAAAAGGTTACCAACTAATCCTCAGAAGCCTTTTTATGAATGAGGCCTCTATTTTCTTCATTTTCCATTATTTTCTTCAATTTCCTCCTCGCATGCAACCTGTGACCTTTCACCTCCCTTTTCTCCTAATTTCCATTATTTTCATAAATAAAGAGCCAAAAAATGCCATTTTTCCTTTCCAAAGCCTAATCCATTGCCTTTTCCAATTTCCTTAGCCATTAATAAGAAAATGAACTCCCACATTAGGATGTCTTACCCAACATTCAGCTTAGAATAAGTGTCCCATCAACCGTGGTTATTATTTTTCCATTATTAAGTTTTATTACATCGAATTTTCACCAGGGCTGTTACACAAAATCCATGAATTGATCCTCAGAAGCCTTTTTATCATGAAGGCCTCTATTTTCTTCATTTTCCTCTATTTTTCCTTTAATTTCCTCCTCGTGCAAATTTGTGACTGTTCATCTTCCTATTCTCCTATTTTCCTTTATTTTGATAAATAAAATGCCAATTAATGCCTCTTTGCCTTTTCCATTTCCTCTGCCAATTTCCTTTAGCCATAATAAACCAAATGAACACCCACTAGGATGTATTTTCCAACATTCAACTTGGAATACGTTTCCCATCACCTTGGTCTTATATTTTTTTTACATCAAAAATCAACCAAGGTTTTTACAGAACCCTCCCCCTTGGGGGAACATTGTCCTTTGTGTTCAATGTCACCTATAAACCAACAAGTCGCCGAAAGAAAAACATACATCCTATGGAACTTTATAGCACAACTTGTTGCAATATTTACAATGAGCATTGCTGGAAACATGACAACTGTATCGTTTACTGGAGCTTTATAACACAACTCATTACGCTATTTACAATAACAACCACATATACTCTCATGCACATTTTCTTCAGCCATCAAATAAAAATATTGTCTATGGATATTTATAAACACAACTCAATACAATATTTACATTAATATACAAATATGCACATTTTCTCAACCAACAAATAAAAGATATGATGCCTGTATAAGCAACAAGGAATTCTAGAGGCTCACACATCCACCCTCAAAGTAATACTAGGATTAACCTCCTTCCCAGAAAGTTGAGAATCCACTGCCAAAGTCAAAGTTGTATCCAATGTCCAATGCTACAATTTTGTGCCACTTGTCCTCTCAGTGAACATTTATCAGCTCATTGTGCCAGGGCACACTCCCAATGTGCATGTGATTCCATTTTATAATGCCAATGTCCAAAACAAATCAGTCCCTAACATTCCTTCTCTACTACATAGTGCCTCAGGCAATCCCATCACCCTCTTCCATGCAGTCACACACCTTGTGAATTCTGCGAGTATCCCCTTCTCTGCTACATAGTCCCTTGGGTGTCCCCTCCCTTGGCAAGGTTTCCTCACATATTAAGATACAAAAACCAAGGAATATGCCTACCTCAAATCCATCATATTTATCATAGCATGCTCATGGAAATCAATGGATACTATTGGCTACCAATGTCCGACACTGACACTGACACTGCTAATTCTTGCAGTTGGTTTCAACCACCCAGTCTGGGCATTTCCATGATTTCCTGTACTAAGAACATAATTCCCATTAGATTCAAAATGAATTGATATAAATCCAAATGATACATCATTGGTGGCCCCTCAATAAGGAACACTTGCAATTCTATTCACTTCCTGTCACAACAAGTCAAACTACCCGTTTGATCAAATAATCATGTATAAACTTATCACATCCGGTTAGCTCAAAAATCAACCATCATGAATCAAAAACATGAATCACATGCAATGATCATAAACTAGAATCATAGATCACATGTAAACATCATAAATCAGAGTCATAGATCACATGCATAACTAAAAATAAAATAAACTATTGATACGTATCCTTCAATTAGTTCTTGCTTCTACCATTGTTCTTTGTCCTTTCCATGCACACACCATATTAGTTGCCGCATCTAGCAAGAACTCAATGCCTTCACTTCTCTTCAAACATGTACACACACACACACACACAATTTACATCACACACATACACCCACACATGGTGTACTACCCAACACATACACCTACACCCTGTGTACAACACAACACAATACATACACCTACACCTAGTGTACAACACAACACATACACCTACACCTCATTTATAACACAACATATGTACGTACATAGAGTACAACACAATGAATACACATGTCACAATACAACAACTACACAATCCCCATAACAGAATAACAAAGTACCACTCATGCGCAACACAATGTGTATGATGTGTACACAATACCATATGTACATAGTGCCACCTGCACAATGTGTACACAACACCACATGTACTCAACCCCACCTGCACAACGTGTACACAAAACCACTAGTACACATCACCACATGTATGACATGTACACAACACCAAATACACATCACCATATGCACGACATGTACACAACACCACCTGCACACAACATCCCATGTACAACATGTACACAACACCACATGCACACAACATTACATGTAGAATCATGCACACAACACTGCATATGCAACATGCACAAAGCACCATATGTACAAAACACCATATATCCAACATGCATACAACACCATCTGTACACAACATCGCATATCCAACATGTGTACAACACCATTTGTACACAACATTGATTAAAAGACATGTACACAACACCATATATACACAACACTGCATGTATAGAACATGATAGGTACAACATGTACAATATGTACAATATATACACAATAGTAGTACTATACATCCAGAGACCACAAACTGACTCTACTAAGCAACCTTGCTTTTAGTGTCTTTCCACTATTCATGCATGTTCCAGTGTACCACAAATTACATTCGTTTTATTCCGCTAATGTATCCCTCATCATTACATGTCCATAAAATAAACATAGAAATAACATAAACACATAATATCAATGCATATCCACATGATACTGACATCATATGTTTGTCAGGGCTAATCTTCCAACTTGATACCTCTTAAACCATGAACCTCTTCATGTCATTCACTTTCATAAGAAATCATTCCTCCACAAGCATGCTCCATGATGATCATGTCCGAAAATTACATACATACACACACACATACATACATCCATATAAACATTATCTTAAAACAATCATGATCTCTGACAAACCTGTCAGACAACAACATAGATGCATACATGTATACATATAGAGACATCAACATAATCATGATCACAACATAATTACCAGATATCATAAGGTCAAGGTGAAGCGAAATCCTTTTATCTGTGCACAAAATGCAAAACATTGAGAACAACAGTCGTCCCCAACTTAGCCAAGGCATCTGATGCCTCAAATCCATTCACCTTACCTTTCCTATTACCTTTCTCATGATTGTCCTGCCACTTTCCATTTATCCCAAGGGACCCAACCAACTCAATCGACTATCATACTGTTGCTTTTAACTTCCCTTTATTCATGCATTGAGCTCCATCTAGGTATCAAATTACTTGTTGAGTACCACACAACTCTCCTCAAGATCCATTAACTTTCCTCTTTCCCAAACAAATTCCCAAGAACCTAAAGACATAAAAGATAATAAAAACAAGAAAACAAGAAGAAAATCATGACAACCAATAACAATATGACACCACAAACAAAGTGACATGGCAATGCACCAAACATAAACAAAACTACAAATCAAGCACAAACAGATCATTAAGCATTGAAAGCACAAAACTAGCAACAAACACCATGACTCAACCCCATGGATTCCAAATGCTTCCAAGGGAAATCTCAACCTCATTCTTCTTCAAGATTTCATGGCAACCACTCTTGCCATGCAACTCCTTGCATCATACTACCATAAACACATGATTTTCAGTGTATAAATAAATATAACGATATACCAATTAGCCTACCTTGTTATGCCAAGCACGTTTCCTTGTACTTGAACACATCCATGCCATCTCTCAAGGGACTCCAATTCCCATCATTGATCCAGTTATAACTAGAAACTTGTTTTTACACCTCTCAAATACATGTTCATGAATATAGCACTATCCATATAGTATCATATGAAATCAAGGTTAAGAAGACTTTCTATATTTATGCAAAGCACTCATTTGTTTGGAATTGTAATTTCCAAATGTAGCCAAAGGAATTCTTACCTAATTACTTTCTTTTACCTTTTACCTTGCTACAATGGAGTCTTACTATATGTACTATGTGTACATATATGTGTGGAGTTGTACACCGAGTGTAGGTGTATGTATTGTGTGGTGTTGTATGTTGTGTGTGGGTATATGCGTGTGGTGTACACTATGTGTATGTGTATGTGATTGAAGAGGAGAGAAGGTACTAGGTGTTTTCTGGGTGTGGCAACCAATTTGATGTGTGTACAGAAAGGACAAAGGACAAATATAAAATAAATAATCGATTAAAGGATAAGTATCAATATTTTATTTCAATTTTATTATGCATGTTATCTATGATTCTGATTTATGATGGTTACGTGTGATCTATGATTCTAGTTTATGATGATTGCATGTGATTCATGATTTGATCTATGATGGTTGTGTTTTGAGAAGGGAAAATTTGAAAGATGGAAAATTATCCTGAAGTTTAAAAATATTGGTGAATCTCACTAGTCCCTAATATGAAAACTATAAAATGTTTATTGATGTATTTGTAAAATTATTCGAATTTATAATGATTTTATATATACTTTCTATATAATGTTGGCGATTTTTATGATAAAATAATTTTATATTGTAAAATTTGGGTGAATCATTTTTATAAAAAATGGAAATTGGAGAATCTTTCTTTTGGAAAAATCATCTAAAATTAGTCCACCTGTGAATATTAGCTCCTAAAATTTCATGGTTTTGAGCTAACTGGATGTGATATGTCTATACATGCTGATTTGGTCAAGAGATGGTTTGGCTTGTTGTAACAAGAAGTGAATATAAGTGCAAGTGTACCTTATTGATGGGCCAAAAATGAGGTATGATTTGGATTTATTTCAATTCATTTTGAATCTAATGGGAATATCTGCTTGGTACAAGAAAACATGGAAATGCCCAGAGTTGGTGGTTGAAATCGACTGCAAGAATTAGCAATGTCAGTGAAAGAAATTGGAACAAGAAACAATATGTTGGTAAATCACTTCAGGAGCAGGGCCATTGTGGGACACTGGTACCCAATAGTGTCCATTAACTACCATGAGCATACTATGGCCAGTATGATGGTTTTGAGGCATGGATATGCCTTGGTTTTTGTATCTTCCGATGCGAGGAAACCTTGCAAAGGGATGTATCACTTGAGAAAGGGGATGTAGGGGAACTTGGAAGGTGAGTGATTGCACGAAAGGGGGTGATCAGATTGCCTGAGGGACTATGTAGCAAAGAAGGGAAGGTTGGGGATGGATTTTTTTTGTTTATTAGAATTACCAAATGGAATCAAAAGCACATTGGGAGTGTGCCCTGGAATAATGAGCCGATAACTTTTCACTGAGAGGACAAGTGGCATAGGATTGTAGCGATGGAAATTGGATGTAGCTTTGACTTTGGAAGTGGATTATGGACTTTCTCAAAAGGAGGTGAATCATGATATTATTATAATGGTGGAGGTTGAGCCTCTGGATTGTTGGAAAGTGTAACTAGGTTCAGTATTCATAATGACATGTGTAATTTTGATTTTATGTAATTGATGAAAAGAAGAAAAATAAAATTATTATTATAATGCTTGTCTCATGGGTTTCATGAGAAAGGAATTTTATTTTAGTGATGGCTCCCATTGTGAGCCTGTAGGATTTCTCATCGTCATAAAAGTTAATTTGAGTCTATGTCATATATGAAGGAACTTTCTTGGGCATGTTACATTTTGTATGATTGATTAGATAAGTATGAAATCCCTCCAAGACAAGCACAAGACCTCTCCTTCAAGTTGGCCTCAAAATAGAATAAATAATATCCTCCAAATGAAACATCGGCTCACCCTCCAACAATTCGGCTTATTTTGATGATAAAAAAACTATTAATAGGGAAGCTTGACATCATTTTAGAGAGATATTTTTGGTTATCATCTATTAAGAAATTTACAGTAGAGAGATAAATTATTACTGAGATTTATCAAGATTTAAAGAGAGGAATAATAAAATAGCCAACAAGAATACACATAAATATTATACACATGAAATTTATCCAGGAAAAACCCAACCCCATGAGATCTCATTAGCATTGGCAAAAACTCTGGCCAATCCGGCCAAGTGAGCCTTCACCTCTCACCTCCAGGCCTGCATTACAATGAAGAATTCCCACCCTTTTATAGGCTCCATTAAATTCCATACCACGGACCATAATACCATGGGTACACTATACCATGTGCCCAAAAGCACTACTATTTAACCAAGTCAACCTTGACTCAAACCCCGAGTCAATTTTACCTAACAATTCCCCCCTTAAACTTGACATGGTGTTCCTTGACTAAATCCAACCAAAACCTGCTAAGTGGGACAATCCCGCTCACTCTAGCCCTTACCCTCTTCAATGTTTTTACTTGATATTTGTTAACCCAACATCCCCCTATTACCTAGGTATAACCCAGAATTTCCTGGTAATTACCCAAGGGTACGCATGCCTTACGAGATCTTACAACAGTATGCCCATTTACATGCAAATTAAAAATTTCACTCCATTATAGTATTTTTTTTTTGTTTACCCTTGTTGTTGTCTTTGTACATATGACATCATTGTCCATATAAAAAGAACCCATCTACCGAATTACATGGGTAACTAGCCACTGTAATCACCAATTATCTAGGCATTATTTTCAGGTACATGGTTCATCAATTAATTAATCCACATGCACATATCTTCCGCATCCATTGAATCTCTCATGACCCAGTAGTGTGCAGATTTGCTTCATATTCTATTTCTTTTGATCCAGATCTACAAGAAAAACTCAATTATCTCTCTATCTACCAGGCCAATATAAACCCTTTGCAAAAAAAAAATTCCTTATGAAGCCAACTTCACTCTGATACAAGTTGTTAAGAAATTTACAGCAGAGAGATAAATTATTACTAAGATTTACTAAGATTAGAGGAATAATAAAATAACTAGCAACAATAGACATAAATATTATACGCATAATATTTATCCAAGAAAACCCCAAATTTAGGGGAAAACCCAACCCAATGAGATCTTATTAGCATTGGCCAAATCCCTGGCCGATTTGGCTAAGTGAAACTTAACCGCTCACCTTCAGGCCTGCATTACAATGAAGTATTCCCACCCTTTTATAGGCGCTGTTACATGCAATAGAATGTACCATAATACCATGGGTACACTATACCATGTGCCCAAAACCACTACTATTTAACCATGTCAACCTTGACTCAAACCCCAAGTCAATTTTACCGAACAATCATCAAGTTTGCAGTAAGGGGTGAAAATATCGCTAAGGAAGTTTATTATCAAGCAAAGGAGGGAAGAGTACAAACCGATTTTTTTCAAGTCTATTTTAGTGCTAATTTCCTCTACATGTGTGAGGTAGCAAAAGAATAGTTGCGAAAGAAGGAGGAGAAGAAAAATAGTCCTCTTGGGTAGCTAAGTTGGAAGAAGTTCAAGTCAGAAAGGAGGCTGATTCAAGCTAAAAGAAGACCTTATCCAAAGAAAATAAAGTTAAGGCATAAGACAAGCTAGGGTTTTTGAATTAGGATTGTAGACCTAATTCAAGGAGGCCAAAAATTTGAAGTTGAAGAAGGTCGAAGTGGAAGAGGAGCTGAGACAAAGGAAGGAGAAGAAGGTTGATTATCATCAAGGGAACTTGTGTCTTGGTATTGTAGTGGAAAATAGGTCAAGGGTATTGGTCTTGATATTCATCGATTGGAATCTCTATAATAAGAATAATTTTTTCGGGTTTTCCTCTCAAGAGTGAGAGTTTTTGGCCCTGGCTGATAGACTATATTATTTTTCTTGTCTCTTTATAGTTTATGCTTAGTAGCTTTTTGATGAAGAATAAAATATAATAGCACAGGTAAAAGAAGATCCTAATCAATAAGTAAAAAGCATTCACAAGCAGTTATATAACTGAGAGAAATCACCTAATCTCGATGCCCTAGATTTATCAACATGGATTCTCTTATTGTTGATACAGGCATCATATCTTTTTATTTTCTGGTTGAGAAAATGTGCATGTGTATATTGTTGTAAATAATGTATCAACATGGATTTCTAAAGCTCCATAGACAGTATGATTATTTTTTGGGTGAAGCAAATGTGCATGAGTGTATATGCGGTTGTTATTTTAAATACCATAATGGTTTATTTTATAAATCTCTAGTAAACGGTATGTTTATCATGTTTCAGCAGCGGTCATTGTAAATAATACAATGAGTTGTGTTATAAAGCTCCATAGGCAGTATGTTTTGGTTTTCAACGGTCTTGCTGGTTATGGGTGTCATAGAACACAGGACAATGTTCCCCAAGAGGAAGGGCTCTATAACAGTCCTGGGTTAAAAATACATGTAATAAAATTAATAAAGGCAAATAAGACCATGGTCATGGGACATGTATTCCATGTTGAACATTTAGCAAGTGTTCATTTGGTTTACTATGGCTAGGGGAAATTGGCAAAGGCAATGGCAAAGCCTTTGAAAAGGAAAAGAGGCATTAATTGGAATTTATTTATGAAAATAAAGGAAAATAGGAGAAAAGGAAGGTGAAAGGTCACAAGTTTGCATGAGAGGGAAATTGAAGGAAAAATGAAGGAAAATGAAGAAAATTGAGGCCTCAATGATAAAAAGGCTTCTAAGGATCAACTCATGGCTTTTGCCAGTTAAACCTTTTGTTAGTTTAGTTTTAGAGCTCTCTCTTTATTCTTTATAATCTCTCATACTCTCATACACTTAGATTATTCTTGGAAAACTATAGCATTGGAGGAACGAAGGAAAAGAAAGGACAAGAAAGCAAAGGGAAGCAAATATCAAGCAAGGAAGAGTTGGACCAAGTAGCTACAATGGGATTACTTGCAGGTATTGAGTTACAAGTATGATTTCCTTGCTATTTTTGGCATTCATGGTACATGTATGTGTATATTTGGTTCTCTTGTTCTCATTGGCATGCGTTTTTCCACGTGTGATAGTGGTTTTCAGCCTTACATTTCCATTTTAGAATAGCCATGGTGTGATGGAGTTTCTCTTATTTAGTTGAGGCTGATTTTCAGATGGTTTCAAAACTGAGTGGGGTTGTCTCGAGGAGAAACACAAGGCCTAGGGATCCCTGGACCAATGAAGGTGGGATTGTGGTAAAGCCTAATTGTGTATACCCTCATTGGGCCTAGGGATCCTTGATTGGTAAATGGTGGGATATAGGGTAAATCCTAGAGGGTGGAGATGGACAAATTCATCTCATTTTAGGTGGAGAGATACAAAAGAATCCATTCTTGTCGATACCTAGTGATCCTTGGACTGGTATGTGGTGGGATTGTGGGAAAGCTTGGTAGTGTGTGTTTCTTGTTTGGGCCTAGGAATCCCTTAGCGGGATTGCACTAAAGCCTAGTTGTATAGATGAGGGCTTGGGCCTAGGAATACCTTGGTGGGTTACGATAAAGCTTGAGGAAGCCCTAGGTGTTTTGTTGTATGTTGCACATTCATGCTTGGAATATAGCACGAGGGTGATTGGATGAAATAAATATTTGGTTCAACCCAATCTATGGTTGGGTGATATGTCGAGTCCTTGACTTGGTTAGATTTTGCATATGTTAATAAGAGATCTTTTCCTCTTGTGTTCCATGTGGAAATGTACTTGTTAATATGTGGTTTTAATGGTTGTTCCATCATTGTTATTCTGCTAGTTATTAGCATGGTTTATGACAAAATTGGATTATGACTCTCATCATGTTTTGATTAGTAGATGAAATGTTTATCAATGCATTACGTAATATATGATATTGCAACTATTATGAGGAGGCATCAGTACTTCTTGATGATTATCAGATGAGTATGAGACCCCTATGTCCAAATGTGTATTTATGACTTGTATATTACATGTTTATGATATGTTTGACGAAATGTATGTCATGGTTGGTAGGGGTTAGGTCAAGTCCTTATTCAATCATTTGAATTAGTAACCTTATTTCATTGTTATTTATCATATCTGAAATTTTCATGAAGTTCTGGGCAAAGGCCTGAGTCCTAGCCCTCAAAACATGGCTCAAAATTTAGTGTCCCTAACACAAAACTTCCAAAAGGATACAGTCGCCTTGTTGTGGGAGAAAATGGAGGGTTATAGTTGCTTGGAGGGCTTTTCATGGGAGCAACTAGGGGTCTAGTTAAATGAGAATCTAAGTGACTCAAGGGTTGGACACCTGGAGTATTTGGTTAGCTCCTGGGGGTCTCGTATCACTTGAGGGAGAAAATGGATGCCTTGTTATGGGAGAAAATGGAGGGTTATAGTCGCTTGAAGGGCTTTTCATGGGAGCAATTGGGGGTCTAGTTCAGTGAGAAGCTAAATTGACTCAAGGGTTCGACACCTGGAGTAGTTGTTTAGCTCCTAGGGGTCTTGTATCACTTGGGGGAGGTCTGTAAATTGTTGATTTATGGATTCCACCTCCTTAAGGTGATCTAGGAGGTCAAATCATATCAGAGTAACACTTCATCACATATTTACCCCAGTGGACCGATAAGCTTGGGTAAGTGTGGGAGGAGGGTGTTTCTTCACTTTTCTTTCTTTTCCTTCCTTTTCCACTCTGTAACACCCTCCTCCCACATTTAACCAAGCTAACGAGTCCACTAGGGTAAACATGTGATGAGGAGTTACTATGATATGATTAAGCTCCCCAAGTATATTTAAGGAAGTGGAATCGACAAACAAAAACAAAATTGACCTTCCTCGAAAGCTCCAACATCCCTAGGGGCCAACCAACCACTCTAGGTTGCAAACCCTTGAGTTAAACTACTTTCTAACTAAACTAGACTCCCAGTAAAACCCATTACAATCTGTCCACGAGACTAATACTCTCTAGTCACTCCCATAACAAGGCATCTAATTGCGAGCACTACAGTCAAGTGCCACTTGTTCTCTCAGTGAATAGTTACCGGCTCATTGTTCAAGGGCAAAAACCTAATGTGCTTCTGATTACATTTGGAAATGATAATGACAAAAAAAAACCATTCCCCTACCTTCCCTTCTCTTATACACAATCCCTTGAGAAATCCAGTCAACCCCTTTCATGCAGTCACTCACCTTCCATGTAGTCACTCATCTTCCAAGTTCTACAAGCATCCCCTTCTCTGCTACACATTCCCTTGTGCGACCCCTCCCATGGAAAGGTTTCCTCACCATCAAAAGGACCAAAAACCAAGGCATATCCCAACCTTCAAACCATCATGCCAGTTATAACATGCTCATGGAAATCAATGGACATTATTGGGTACCAGTGTCCCATAATAGCCGTAATCCTAAATTTCTTTACCAACATATTGCTTTCTGTTCCAATTCTACTTACCGTTGCTGCTAGTTCTTACAGTTAGTTCAACCACCCAACTTGGGAATTTTCCATGTTTTCCTATACCAATCACATAAATTCCATTAGAATTTCAATAAATTTAAATAAATTCACATCATACCTCATCAATGGACCATCAATAAAGTACACTTGTACTTATGTTCACTTCCTGCCACAACAAACCAAACCAACTCTTGATCAAATCATCATGTAAAAACATATCACATCTGTTTAGGTCAAAACACAACCATCATAAATCAAAACCATGAATCACATGCAATCATCATAAACTAGAATCATAGATCACATGTAACCATCATAAATTAGAGTCATAGATCACATGCATAATTAAAACTAAAATAAAATATTGATACTTGTCCTTCAATTGGTTCTTGCTTCTACCTTTGTTCTTTGTCCTTTCCGTGCACACACTGGATTAGTTGCCACATCCAGCAAGCACCCAATACTTCTCCTCTTCAACCACATACACATACATACAATGTACATCACAACACTTACACCGAGTATATAACACGGTACAATACATACACCTACATCCAATGGACAACACAATAGATGTATGTACACACAGTAAAGTATAATGAATAGACATGTCACGATACATTGACTACACAATCCCCGTAACACAATAACATTGTATCAAAATGCACAATAAAACATGTACTACGTGTAAACAATACCACATGCACAATGTGTACACAACACCACTTGCACAACGTGTACACAACACCATATGCATGAGATGTATACAACACCAAATGTACACAACACCACATGCACGACATGTAAACAACACCACCTGCACATAACACCCCATGTACAACATGTAAAAATAAACACATGCACACAACACCACATGCACATAGCACCACATATACAATATGCATGTAACGTCTATGTACACAACACTGCATGTATACAACATCACAGGTACAACATGTACAATATGTACAACATATAAACAATAGTAGTACTGGACATCCAGAGACCAGATTTTCTCTTCTAGGAAACCTTGCTTCTAGTGTCTTTCCACCATCCATGCTTGTCGTTGCATGGTGCATATCACACTTCTTTCATTCCACTGATGTACCCCTCAACATTACCTTCAATAACATAGACATAGTATAATCACATAATATCAATTCATATACACATGAGACTGACCTCATAGATTTGTCAGGGCTACTTTTCCCACTTGATTCCTCATAAGAACAAGAACCTCTTCGTGCCATTCACCTGCATAGGCAATAATTCCTCCACAAGAATGCTCCATGATGACCTTGTCATACAATTACATACATACAAACATATATACATACATACATACATACATACATATAAACATTAGCATAAAACAATCATGATCTCTGTTGGCTTGAGGGGGCTTGACCCAAGTTTAGTGTTAGTTAGCCAAAAAAATCCATACACTACTGGCCCTTTGGGCATCAACTCGCGGAGCGTGGACTAAAGTCTCACCCAAAGCAGTATGGGGGGATGCTGGAACCAAGTTTCTGCACCCTTGAGATGGTTGTGATGTCAGTTTATTCCAACTACATCTACCTTCACGCAGGTTGCTTCACTCTTTGCTCTATCCTTCAGTACCTTCGCGAAGTGGTACACTCGGCTTTCGCGTAGCCCTAACTAGGGGCTGCCGTCCTTTCTCATTGTTAGAGCATCGATCTACGTTGTCTCTCAAACTAGGCTAAGTATCTTACTTATCTTATTATCAGATCTTAGTTAGCTTCACGTAAATAGATGTTATTACTTGTGTTCCCTTAACCAATACAATTATACACATTCGCGCATCATATAATCATTAGAAGCGAAATTCATACCCACTATAACAGATGCATAAACACGAAATAAGACGTAGAATATATAAGAAACTTCTCTTTATTAATACTTCTAGATGATTACAAACTCGACTTGCCCTGCACACTTAGCTGTGGACTTCTAGGCCTCTGCGCACTCAGCTACAGAGCCTCTTCCTATGCTACTACCCAAGACTTAGATTTACACTTCAGAGCTATCTTGCATACATATTCCTTGATTCTTCCTTCGATATTAGATTCCTTTAAATACTTAGAATCTCACTCTATTTATACATTCTCATGGTCCACAGACCATGGGTAGATCTTCTACAGCCAATGTTACATTATCGAAATAAGGATAGAAAACCCTATGACTCTTTAAAAACTACACACTTTGCACCCACAAAACGCAGAGTATTTACATTGGAATTACAAAATTGGACCAAAATTTGGGCTCTAAGCCCCAAAACTATACTTTGGGGATCTCGCACCCAACAGGCCCCCAGCACAAACATCGTGACTCACCCTCAAGTCACTCTACAGGTGTAGAGATCTTAACGCAAAGACCTCCCAGTATTGTTTGCATCCCTGCAACTTCAGCAGCGCACTGAGCGACTGCTTGCTAAACTTCTTCCATGCACTAGTTGGTGACTGCTGCTGTTGAACTGATTCCCTGAATCCTCTGCTGAGTTGCTTGTAGTTGCATGAGCTTTGCTGCAATGGAGGCTATAATTGTATACGTTTCATCGATCCATGATTGTAGGCGTGCTTTTAAGACTGCTTCCTTATTCCGAGAAACATCCACCTGTTCCTTGAGCACCTTTTCCTACTACATCTTTGCAAGCCTCTATGTAAGGGCAACCATCTGCATGGTCGCTTTTACTTCACCATACTTCTGTTGTAGCTTGCGCACCTCTGTCTCTAGGCACTCTGCATTCGAGTTATCTTGCAAGATGGTTAGGACCTCGAATTACTGCTCAAATAGATGCATGTAGTCTACCACTACGCTGCCAACCGCCACTATTGCTCTTGTAATAGTAGTGGTGCATTATTCCCTGATTTTCAACAGAGTTGAAGGTTGAGCCTTCAACTATAGTTTTGTGATCCGCAAGTTCAGCTCCAACTAAACCCTGACCATCTCTTCTCTAGCTTCGCACACCCCTGTGACCAATTTGTGGATGCGCGCCTCCACCGGTTCTTCTACCTGAATGTCCAACTCCGAGACCATTCGGCAGGCTTCCTCTATCACCTGCATAATCTACTGATTCTTCTTAACTGCCTCATTGTGTTGTAGGCCCAACTGTTCAATGTTGATGTGTTTCTCGCTCATCACCTGCAGTACGTGACTTTCCTGGCTCAAAGTTCCAAGGTTACTCCATCCTGCAAGAGATAGAGCGTCTCCTGAGGGTGCGTGGCCATATTTAATCCGACACATTTCAAACTTCTAACCATGGCCCTATTGGCCTCCTTCTCTATAGTAAGTGCCCCATCTTGTAGCACTATCATGTTGGTCACCCTTGTGCGCAACATTTCCTCGGCAACTGAAGTGCCGATTGTGAGGCTGGTGGACACTGTGCCAGCCTGTGGAGTGCACACCTGCAACTCCTATATTTCTGTCTGGAGAGCACCCAATACAAATTTTTGTTGTTCCTCAAACTGCTAGAGGACCTCCACGATGACATCCCTCACTGTTTCGCCGATATCATGTAAATCCCCGTCAGTGAAGGTGATTGGGTCGAAAGAAGTCTTTGAGGCTTTTGTCATCTTTCGTGGCACTATCTGTTCTCGTGATCGTAGACGCTTGAGTTGGGTGGATGTCGTCTGTAGGTTCGTGCCACCCTGTTCTGTGTCTACCTCTGGTTTAAGCGAAGGTGACTTCTATCCTTCGCACTCTTCGTCTGCTATTTTCTGCCACTCCGCCAACTTTGCAGCGTCGCATGTTGCCTGGGCCTTAAATGCTGCTTCTTCTTTCCCGCGCTTTTCTGCCAGCTGCACCATCCAAAGCTTTGTCTCTTTCTTCTTGCATTGCATGACAGACTTCTTTATTTGAACCAAGGAGCCAGCTGGAGCGCACCACTCCGATGGCCAAGACTCAAGGACTGCGAATATCACATCGTCAGTCGCCAAATATGGTAAATCATGCCACATCTTCATAGGTTCCTTCCGTGCCCTGATGAATACATGGTGGAAATTTGCTTTGAACTCTGCAAAGCTTTGCAAACTCTTGTAGACTGTGGGCGATAACTGTGGCTTGCAATTGATCCCCATTTGAATATTCATCTTCATTAGTATCCAAAATATATTGCTCTCCTTTATCCTATACACATGTATGGTCACCCACAGTGAAGCGTACTTCGCTGCCTCTAGAAGATCCGATGCAACCGAAGGGAACTAGCTATCTTTAGGTAGCTCCCATGCCACCAGTACGATCGACAACATGAGCCATGTATAATGAAATGTTTTCCCTGTT
The DNA here is from genome assembly GCA_031772625.1 of Pinus tabuliformis. Taxonomy (NCBI): domain Eukaryota; kingdom Viridiplantae; phylum Streptophyta; class Pinopsida; order Pinales; family Pinaceae; genus Pinus; species Pinus tabuliformis. The sequence goes on along the minus strand of CM062818.1, from coordinate 1,281,679,095 downwards.
CCTGTGCCTCGCGGCAGTTCACAAGGAACTTGCCGTATAGGTAGTTTGCCCAGTTGAAATGGACTCCTTCTGCACATTGCGCCATTAGTGCAACCACTAGCGCAAGCACCTCATCCACGCAGCACTTCCACATCACATTCCCTACCAATATTTGTTTCGTGACCTTGACTGTAGGGTTTTTAATTCTGGAGATGGCATACCCTCGCTTCTTCTTCTCCATTTTGAACTTCTTCTTCATTGCTTCAGCGAGGGCCAACTCACCACCTTTTCCCTCTGAAATATTAGTTGGATCCTCCCCTAAGAAAGGTAGTCTTGTAATCTGGTGAATCAAATGGTCTATGATGGGGATGGGCTCCTCCAGCCATAAGCACCCATCATGCACCAACCAGATCAGCTACCTGATGATGAAAAGGATCACTGGGGCACGGTGGTAATGCAGTACCCAGAGCAGGTTTAGCAACCTTTCTTTCTTGACACCTCTAAGCCATTTACGCAGCTCCAATTCAATCATTCCAACCATCACATCCATCTTCTGGTGCATTAGCTTCGTAGTCGCTAAATACGGGAACTTCTCATGGTCTCTGAGGTCCCAATCTTCAAACTTCAACACGGCAACATGTCCCAAGTGCGTTCCCTAAAAAATAATATCGTCTAGAAGCAGCAGAGTTTGCAGAGAGCTCTTGCTCTCATCTATATCCTTCAGCACCTTGGCTTTACCCTTTCACGAAGGAACATATTCAGGTAACCGGGTAATAGGGTTCACACACTGGGTTTCAACTTCCATCTCTACATCATCGCCCTCCTCATTGACCAGGATTTCTTTAGACTCCTCTTCATCGGCCTCCATATTAATAGCCTTCCCTGTTTCCTGTAAGGTGAGCTTGGTCCTCAGTGAATTTCTGGGAGAGACGCGCACCAGGATCATGGCCTACTTATCCTTGTTGGGTCTTGGTGTTCGTGGTAATTTAGAGACCTCAATGATTATTTTGGCACTCTCTGGGGCTTCCACTTTCACAATTTCCTATGCGACTTCCTCAGCTGTCAGTACTCCTGTGTCCATAGCTTCTTTGGGTGTTGACATAGTGCTACTCCACAGTTCTTTCAGTGTCTCTGGTAGTTTCTCAAACAACAAATTCACTTTCAGAGTTTTGAATAAATCTCAGTTCATGAATACTCGAGCGTGCAACAAATCAGTTCTCAAATTTCCAAGTGTTGTTTGCTGGACAACCACTTGTAATTTATAACGCCTTTTGAATTTGAATTCGACCATTCCCCCTACATTTGGCCCATTAATGCTGGATTGGCAGCAGATTTTCAAGAATCTAGCCCATAAAGTTCACCTTAAATGCCTACTGCCCGCTCCATTTGGCCTCAAACCAAGCATCAAATTGTGAATAGTAACTTTAATGGTCACCTTCCAGCAGACTTGTGCACCACACAACTATCTTCGCGCTGTCGCGGACCCTGTGATACTTCGCTATTGTGTGTAGTCCTGACATCACATAGTTCCTGGGCAGAGTAGTTTATAGTCCCACACCTCCTTTCAATTGCCTAAAGCACTAGTACTATGATACTTCCATATAGTCACATTGTCGGATCGTCGGTGTATCGAATCAAGCGACTGCCATTCACCTTTCCTAGGAAGGGTTCTCCATTTAACTTGACTAGCTATACCATGCCTCTGTTAGTAATCTCCTTAATAACATACAAGCCTAACCAGTGCATCATGAACTTCCTTGGGAATTTATCTTACTTACTATCATACAACAACACCATATCATTTACCTTGAATGTGCGTAACTTGATGTGTCGGTCGTGCCATTTCTTTTCTGTTATGAAACCAACTCACAGAAAGATAGAAAAGATAGATGAACACCTTAGAAATAAGCCTCTTCGAGGGGGAAACCTCCTTTACATTACACAAATGAACAATTCTTAGATGATACAAATTACAAGACCTCCTTTATATATATAGGAGTCTAAGGGTTCATAATATAATGAGAGATGACATAGAAATAATAATGTAAGGGCATAATAATAACAATAGTGGGCTTCTATAGGGCATAACAATAACAATATGGGGACTAAATGGGCACAACAATATAATAAGGGGGCTGTACTAATAACAATAATGGGTTACACTAGTAGTATAGGGACCTAACATGCCCCTCTCCTTCAAAAAGTGTTGTCCTCAACGCTTGAGTAGTTCATGATGTTTCTATATAAATTCTTGTCCTCCCATGTGGAATCTTTAGCAGGTAAGTTCTTTCACTTGATGAGATACTTTGAAACTGATCTATTTCATAGTTGTCGATTTCTCGGTTCTATGACTTCTTCAGGTTCCAATATGATTTTTCCTTCCTTGTCAAGTTCTTGCAACACTGTTTGAACTGGGATGTTCTGCAACTTTTGAATGAGTTCCCACTCCTTTGGGCATATGTATATTTGTAAGGCCTGATGTTTGGAGGAACACTTCCTGGAATCTAATGAATAGCATGATCATGATCAAGAATAGGTGGGAGGCCTTTGGGAGTCTCAAATACCTTGGAATGATTGTCCAAAATGTTTTGGAGATCTGGATAAATACATGATTTCGATGTGGGATCCTCTAGTGAACATAATTGTGCAATTATACCATGTTGTTCTTTATTTAGAAGCTTTGTCATGCTGTTAGAGTTGATTATATTTCCATGTTTCCCTTCGATACCCCTCAATTCAACTTCCTTTCCTTTCCAAAAAAATTTGAAGAGTTCTTGAAAATTAAAATCTATCATACCCAAAGATTGTAGCCATCGGACTCCTAGTAAAACATCAGCACCACCCATGGGAATGGAAAGCATTGGGCTATTCAATACATATTCTCCCATGGATAGCTTGATATTATGGCACTTTCTAGATAAATTTATGGTTCCTCCACTTGCAACCATCACTTGAAACTCTGGTGCTGGATATAGGAAGCAATTCAATTTCTTGGCTATCTTACAATGAATAAAATTATGGGTACTGCCCAAATCAATCAACACTATTACCTTTTTCTTCTTGATATGTCCTTCTATATTGATAGTTTGAGGAGTGGTAATTTCTTCCAATGCATTACAAGATATTGTCAAATTCATTTCTTGATGCTCAATGTGATCTTTCAATTCTTGAACATTTTTCTTCTTGATATGTCCTTCTATATTGATAGTTTGAGGAGTGGTAATTCTGGACAATGCATTACAAGATATGGTCGAATTCATTTCTTCTTTCTCGATGTGATCTTTCACTTCTTGAACCTTTTTCTTCTTGATATGTCCTTCTATCTTGAGAGTTTAAGGAGTGGTAATTCTTTCCAATGCTTTACAAGATATGGTCGAATTCATTTCTTCTTTCTCTGGGGTGGGTTCTTGGTGTATATCCTCTTCTTTTGATGTTTCTTGATCCTTTTCTTCCTCATCTTCATAATCTATGTTAAAAAAAAAAAAAATTAGCACACTTATGACCTTTAGTGTATTTGCTATCACAATTGTAACAAAGCCCTTTTTCTCTTTTTTCTTCCAATTGTTGTGGTGTAAACCTTGTAGGTTATGGAAGGCTAGGAGAAAAAAAACTTCCATAATTATAGTCATGAGTGGTGGGATTCCTTGTTTCCATAATTTCACTTTCAATTTTTTTGCCAACCTGAATGCCTTCTCCAATGAATCAGGTTCCCAAAGACAAACCTCATGTTGAATGTTATCCTTTAAAGTCCCTATGAAAAAATCAACCATTTTATTCTCTAGAATATCATTTACCCTTATATTCAATTTTTGGAAGTCCTCAATGTGCTCTGCCATTGAACCCTTTTGTTTGAGATTTATCAATTAGCTAAAGAAGGTGTTTCTCTTTGTATCCTCATAATCTGCTATCATTTCCTCGTGAAAATTGACCACGTGACAAGTGATTTACGAGAACAAAGGACTTTATACCATAAAAATTAATTCAGTTCTAAATAATTAGATGCAATACATACCTTTTGTAACAATGGTACACCATGTAGATCAAAATATTTCTCCATCTGTAGTATCCAATTTACTGGATCCTTGCCAGCAAACTTCCTCATCTCACGTTTTCTTGATTTTAGGAGCTCGATCTTGAAATGACTGTAACTCTGTACTTTTGGATCTTTAAGTTCTGAAATTTTGGTTTGTAATATCCCTTTGAGTCCTCTTTCTAACTCCATAAGTCTGATCACAATTGGATTCCTGAAGAAAGATCTATTCCCAATCTCTCGCAATGACCTAATTATAGACTAGTTCAGTAGAGTTAAATTATACAACGTGCCACGTGTAACTGTTTCAACCTTAGGTTCTAAAAATTATACCCAAACAAAACACAGTCCGTCCTCTTTCTATAATTTCTGACAAATTTTCAATCTGATGCTCACATAAAAAGTTATGATGATTTTCCCAAGGTCACCTATTTAGGATGTAATTCAGAAGTCTGCAAAAACCCTAACTTCCTCAGATCATATATCCAAAAATATAGCGAGCCAAGATCTGAAATTTGGACCTAAGGTTTAGACTGATTGCTTCTCATGGGTTTATTTTAGCTTCTGAAACTTCGTAGCGAAAACGTTATAGCAAAATTTCCATGATGACTTGTTTTAGATGAAATTCTGGAGCTTGCAAAAAACCCTAACTTCCTCAGCTCATATCTATGAAAATATAATGAGACAAGGTCTGAAATTCAAACCCGAGGTTCAGCGGGATTTCATCTCAAATGAATTTTTTTTCACTTCTGAAAAATCACAGAACAAAATTTATAGCGAAAATGCCACGATGACTTGTTTGGAGTAGCGAAACCCTAGAATCCAATGCTCTGATACCAAATGTTATGAAACTAGCTCACAAAAAGATAGAAAAGATAGATGAATGCCTTAGAAATAAGCCTCTTCAAGGGGGAAGCCTCCTTTACGTTACACAAATGAGCAATTCTTAGATGATACAAATGACAAGACCTCCTTTCTATATATGTCTAAGGGGTCATAATATAATCAGAGCTGACATAACAATAATAATGTAAGGGAACAATAATAACAATAGTGGGCTTCTATGGGGCTCAATAATAACAATATGGGGACTACATGGGCACAACAATATAATAAGGGGGTTGTACTAATAACAATAAGGGGTTACACTAGTAGTATAGGGACCTAACATTTTCACACTGCTTTTGGACCTGCTGGTGAAATCCTGCCAAAAATCGTTCTTCTTCAAGGTCATCCAACTACGTGAGCCTCTCCTCCAGGGCTCTGTGATCTGTCATACCTATGAGCTCTACTATGCATAGACTAGGCACAATGTATTCCATAGGAATTACGGCTTCCACTCCATAGACAAACATAAAAGGTGTCTGTCCCATCAGTTTCTTGCATGTCGTTCGATAAGCCCATAACACTGCAGGTATGCGTAGGTCCCAATCACTTCGCTACACATTGCATACCTTGGTCAATGTGTTTTCAAGAAATTTGTTGAATGCCACCACTATCCTGTTAGCCTGTGGGTGGTAAAGTGTGCTCTTCTAGTGATACAGCTGGAATTCCTCCGTTAGCGCACTGATCGTCTCGTTCAGGAAGTGTGTACTACGATTGCTCATCAAGGTCTTTGGACATCCAAATCGTGTCAGTACATGTCCAAATAGAAACTTCATGGCATTTGTGCCTATGCAATCCTTCACTAGCTACGCTTCTGCCCAACAAGACAGATACTCTGTCGCAGTGATAATATACCTTGCGCCTTTATTTCCTTGAGGTTTAATGGGTCCTACAAAATCTATTGTCCATTTTTCGAAAGGTTGCAATGCCATTTGTGGATTCAAAGGAATTTCATCCTTCCGTGATGGCCTTCCTATTCTTTGACATACATCACATTCCTTGCAATATGATTTTGAATATTGATGAAGGGTTGGCCACCACAACCCTACACGTAGAATCTTCTATGCGATTTCTCTTCCTGCATAATGTCCTCTCGCAGTGCCCCAATGAGCATACACGAGGATGCTGCTTCGTTCAAACTCAAGTACATACCTTCGTAGTATTTCATCATTCCCCATATTGTATAGATGCCCAACAATGACAGAGAAGTCTATCGCGCACACCACTAATTCCTTCTTTTGCTGGACAGAGTATCCTTCCGGCGTAGTTCTAGTTTTAGAAAGTGTATTATATCTTCAAAATGACCATCCACTATGTGCACAACAAAGAGTTGCGCATTAGGTAATTCTTCCTCCAAACCAGTAGGTTCCTCCTTGTCTCAATGTGTGACAGGTGATCTAGTCCTGCATTTAATCATCTAGGCTTCACGACAACTTCAAAATCGTACTCTTGGAACAACAAAAGCCATCTACAAATTCACCCCCCCAACATAGGATTATTGACCAGGTACTTTAGCGTGGAGTACAGGTTCACCTGCTCAAGTTGGGGCTTTTCTTCATAAACCTGCATCCATGTGCGCGGATCATTTTTCCCATCATAGTTATCTGTCAGTTGTGTATTAGGCTTCCCAAATCATGTTCACATCATTCTCCTACATTTGCACCAATCATCAAAGCTTCCTTTGTGCATACCCCACCATCTTGCGGGTGTAGCCCACAACACCCAATGCAAGGCCTGGAAGCATTGCCTTTCCAACACCTCCCTTTCGAATGCATCCAAGAAGGTATCTACCTCATTCAGACCATCATAAGTAGGCATATTCCTTTCTTCTAACGACACGCAACACAGCGACTGGGTCATCATATTATAATTCAACGTAGTTACTTCGTGTAACCGATTTTGCCATCGTTCTACTTCTTCGTTGGAATCCGAAGTGCAGGAACTCTCACGCTTCCATGTAATCTGCCCATCCATGGTGGGATTCACCCAGTATTTTTCTCACGTTTTTATCTTGTAGATGCAATCCATATCATCATCACTCTCATAGTCGCGGACTGGTTCCGTATAGCAGGATCCCTCAGCAAGATCCAGGTGTATGATTAGGAATAGTGACTTCTTCTCAAAGATCATCCTCTGCTTCTTCAGATTGATTATCTCATTCATATAATTAGCCTAGTCAATTCCCAGAAGTGCGGGGTAGGGATTGCTATCATCAACAATCTCTATCACTTCAAAATCTTCCAGTGCACTTGCTCCCTCAATATCCACAATTATTCCGTGCAATTGCCCCATGGGTATGATTTTCTGTTGGTTTGCCATTCTCAGTTGAATCGGAGACCATTGCAGCACAGGTCTTCCCATTCACTCCCATGTCTGTTTTAGTACAAAATTCGCATCTGAACCCAAATCCAGAATGACATGATCCATCTCGTATTCTCTTATTTGTGCGATGAGTCTCATTTCATGCTCTATCCTTGTTTTATGCTTTTAGATCCTCCAAACTATATGCAGTTCACGTGGTGTGGTCCCAACACATCTATTGATAAGTTCCTGTAACCCTTTCATAGCCTCACTGTCGCGTAGTAACTTCATACAGGTTTCCAGGAAAGTTGTGAGCATGGAGGGATCCATTTCAGGCTCAGGCTAATCTTTACTTCCTGAAGCAGAGGCCTTAACGAAGCTCTTCTTAGCTTCCATGAAGGTTTCCTGAGTGCGCTCCAAATCAAACTCAGCTTCCTTTGCTGGGGCTTTGCGAACCCAGGTACTATCTTTTGGCTGTTTCCCTTTGTCATCTCCCATCGCAATTCCACATCAGAGCAGTATATTTATGTTTGGATCTTCCTCGCATGGCTCAGACCTCATCATTTGTAGGTTCTGAGTCAAGGGAGGTGGTAGCGCTCCTTTGTCGTGTATCCTAGCTATCAGCATAGGACAATCTTCTGTCCCATGATCAAACAACGTGCAATACTTGCACGACGGGTGCGTTGGATTAGTGTAATCGCAGGCATAGTGTTCTGGCCCTCATCAATTGTAGCAAATCAACTATCTGTGACCTCTACTAGGTCCTCCTCTACCTCGACCTCATTCGTGCCCCTGAAATCCTATCTGTGCCATCCCTGCATTTTGGTCAAGGGACCCTGTTTCAGCCTAAACCTTGTGGGCGAGAGTTCTATCTATCATCAATTCATAGCTCCTACAAGTACGCTCATCATGTCCCATCGACCTACAAAAGTTGTAGAATAGCTGTTGTGGAATTTGCGTATACTTCTGTAACAAGTGGCAGTTATCCGTGGCATGCTTTCCAGCTATTTGATAGATAGCGCACCACAAAGCAGGTGCCGCGCTAGGTCTTTCTTGATCTTCTGGCCTTAGAGGCATCGATCCTCCTCCTGCAAGGTAATTTGTAAAGACTGGGCAGTGGTCTTTCTCATGACCCTGACACTTGCATTTCATGCACCATACTTCTTCGCATACTTCTGGTCGAACCATCCTATCCTGCTTCAACCTTTACATCTCAAGGCACAGATTCTTCAGCTACATGTGGATCTGTTGAACTCCTAGATTAGGATCTTGCATCAGGGTCTCATGTAGTCTCATGGCAATCTCTAGGGCCTCTACTTGAGTTGTTATCTTCTACTGCGACAACGCACTTCTTAAATGTGGTAGTAGCGAAGCCACAAACCACTCATGATGTTGTCCATCTGTCAATTCATGTTTGCTTCATGAATCATACATTTCAGCCTCTGATCTAGTTCCCAAGGCATCTTACCTGGTAGCATCATGATTTCTTTGAATCCAATAATTGACTGCACTTCAGATTTAGGCTTGCTAAATTCCCTACTCAATGTTGCTTCGATGTCCACTACTCTTGCATTCAGGTTATCGATGGAGTACTTAATATACCAGCTCAGCGCGTGATCATGTAGGGTGCTAACCAATGTTTCTTTCATTATATGGTCATTTGTGACACCTTGAGCTTCCCATACATCCTTCACTATGAACCAGAATTGGTCCGGATCCTCATTTCCCAAGCCTTTGAACAAGGGACACTTCACTGTGTTCGCCATACTAAATCACAGTGGTGGTGGAGGTGGTACAGGTGAAGTTGGAGGTGATGGAGGTGAAGCCAGTTGTGGTGTGGGCGGAGGTGGTATTCGCAGAATTCTTTGTCTTATCAGATGTATAGCACTTCACAGAGAGACCTTCACGAGCTCTTCCTCATCCCCTCGTGGAGGTGAAATCAAGGGGCTATTTTCTAGATCCTTATTTCCTTCATTCTGGTAAACCTTTCTGATTCACATAGCCCTGAACATGAAGGTAACTTCATAACCCGCTTTTCGCACAACAACATTTTAATCTAAGTATTCAAAGACTTTACGTACTTACCTCGTGATCCTTTGAGAAAGCGTCGCTCTGCCTCGCTGTAGCTGACTGAGGTGTTGATCGCGAACTCGGTAACAAATCCTCCTATAATGTGATCGAGCCAATGATCGACGATGCACATGATCTTATCCTCCGATGCTTCCAACCTTCCCACTAGCTCGGGGTCCACACAATAGGACCATCAAGCTTCCACCTTCCTTGGCTATCTGCTAGCTTCGGGATCCACTCGTATAGCTTAGTAGGGAAGGATGCGAGAAAGATTTCATGGATCTTTGTGTACAGGTAACTATATAACCACTATTCTTTTGACAATCACAGGTTTTTGTTTTCTTGCATCGTGAATTCGTGAATTCTTTTGTCCAACCAGCCTTTGATTTCTTTCTTAGTTGGATTCCAATGATACAATATCACACATCTCTATGTAGATTCCGGTGCCGACAACAGAACTATTTGTTGGCTTGAGGGGGCCTGACCCAGGTTTAGCGTTAGTTAGCCAAACAAATCCCTACACTACTGGCCCTTTCAGCACCAGCTGACGGAGCGCGGACTGAAGTCTCACCTAAAGTAGTATGGCGAGATGCTGGAACCAATTTTCCGCACCCTTCAGATGGTTGTGATGTTGGTTTATTCCAACTATACCTGCCTTCGCATAGGTTGCTTCGTTCTATGCTCTATCCTTCAGTACCTTCGCGAAGTGGTACACTCGGCTTTCACATAGCCCTAACCAGGGGCTGCAATCCTTTTGCGCTGCTAGAGCAGCGATCTATGCTATCTCTCAAACTAGGCTAAGTATCTTACTTATATTATTATCAGATCTTAGTTAGCTTCACGTAAATAGATGTTATTACTTGTGTTCCCTTGACCAATACAATTATACACATTCGCGCATCATATAAGCATTAGAAGTGAAATTCATACCCACTATAATAGATGCATAAATAGGAAATAAGACACAGAATTTATAGGAAACTTCTCTTTATTAATACTTCCAAATGACTACAGACTCGACTCGCCCTGTGCACTCAATTGCAGGGGTCCGCGAACTCAGCTGCGGACTCAGAGCCCTCTGAGCACTTTGTTGTGGAGCCTCTTCCTACGCTACTACCCAAGACATAGACTTACACTTCAGAGCTATGTCGCATACATATTCATTGATTCTTCCTTCGATATTAGATGCCTTTGACTACTTAGAGCTTCCCTCTATTTATACAATCCCATAGTCCGCAGAAAATGGGTAGATCTTCTACTGCTGACATTACATTATCAAAATAAGAGCAGAAAACCCTATGAATCTTTAACAACTACACACTTGCACCCAAAAAATGCGAAGTATTTACATTGGAATTACAAAATTGGACCAAAATCTGGGCTCTAAGCCCCAAAACTGCCCTTGGGGGATCCCATGCCCAACAATCTCTTACGACCTTTTCAGATAACAACATACATACATACATGTATGAATATAAAGACATCAACATAATCATGATCACAACATAATTATAAGATATCATAAGATCAAGATTAATAGAACTCCCTTTATCTGTATACAACAACTACAACCTTGAGAACAAAAATTCCCAACATAGTCAAGGCATCTGACGCCTCAAATGCATTTACTATACCTTTCATGTCACCTTTCTCAAGATTGTCTTGCCACCATCCAATTATCCTAATGAACCCATCCAATTCAATCCATTGTCATACTCTTGCCTTCAACTTCCATATCTCATGCATCGAGCTTCATTCAAGTCTTACATTACATGTTGGACTTCATTCAACTCTCTCTAAGCTCCACTAACTTTCCTCTTTTCCCAAACAATTCCCAAGGCCCTCAAAACATAAAAAGGAAATAACAAAATAAAACAAGAAGGAAAAAATGAAAAACCAATAACAATATGATACCATAAACAAAGTGGTATGTCCATACACTAGACATAAAAATAATTTCAAATCAAGAAAAAACAAATCACAAAATACCGAAAGCACAAAACTATCAAAAGACACCATGACTCAATTCCCCATGGGTGCCGAATGCTTCCAAGGGGAATCTCAACCCTAACCTTCTTCAAGATTCAATAAAAGTGTCTTTTCCATGAAATCCCCTACATCATACTGTTATAAACACATAACTATTAGTGCATAAAGAAATATAACAATATATCGATAACCTTACCTTGTTATGCCAAGCACATGACCTTGTAATTCGACATGTCCATGCCATCTCTTAAGGGATTCCAATTCCCTTGACAGGTTTGGCTATAACTAGAAACTAGCTAATATACCTGTCAAATACATGTTCTTGAATATAGCACATATCCACATAATGTCAAATGGAATCAACATTAAGAAGACTTCCTATATTCATGCAAACCACTCATTCATTTGGAAGTGCAGTCTCTAAACATAGCCAAAGGAATTCTCACCCAATTCCTTTCTTTTACCTTATCTTCCTTGCTGCAATTGAGTCTTATTTTGTGCTATCACATCACCCAACTGTTAGTTACATAAACAAATCAACTATTACCTTGTCATGCTAATACCAAGCATGTTTTCATGCAATTGTTCACACATGTCAACCACATGTTCCAAAGATCAAGACATCATGTCTATTAATTTGAAATTAGCCTTTACGAAGACTAGCATCCATGTGATATTAACCTCATAGTCACAAATCAAAATACTACAACTAGCACCCACTTGTATTCAGGTACACATTAGTTATCTAAGATCATATTGAGTTAGTAAAACCATCTTAAAAAAAGATCATTATTTCATTTAATCTAATAAAAAAATACTCATATCATACAATTACTCAAAAATTTAGACAAATTTTAAAGATACCATGTTAGCTAAACCAAGTAGACAATGTAATCAAACTCATGCATTGTGATGTCATTATGTGGACTTGTGGTAACACCCTCCTACCACATTTACCCAAGATAAACAATCCATTGGGGTAAATATGTGATGAATAGTTACTATGATATGATTCAACTCCCCAAGTACGTTTAAGGAAGTGGAATCGATAAACCAAAACCATACTAACCTTTCTCAGAAACTATAGGACCCCTAGGGGCTAACCAACCACTCTAGGTGCCAAACCCCCGAGTTATCATGCTTTCTGATTGAACTAGACCCATAGTCACACCCATGATAAGCCCTCCATGTGAATGATACCCTTCAGTCACTCCCACAATAAGGCATTCATGCGATTGCAGCCTTTATCGGGCAGTTCTGTGCTAGTGACCCCAGATTCTAAACCACTTTTTTAGGGTCAGGACTCAATCCTCTACCCAAAAATTGATTAAACTCTAAAAAATGATAAATAACAAGATGATAAGTCCTCTAATGCAAAAATTGAACAAAGACCTAACCTGAAAAGGCCTAGCCATGAAAAACATTCTGTCAAACACATCATGAACATGTAATCTACAGGTCATATAAAAAAATATGAGCATAGGGAATTCATGCTTATCTGAGAATTGTCAAGAAGGATTGATGCCTCCTCATAATAGATATAAGATAATATATTAGGTCATGCATTCATTAAAATTCATCTACTATTCAAAACATGATGACAACAATAACCAAGGTCTATCATAAACCATTCTTATAACCATCATATAACCAATAGAATAAGAATGATAGAACAACCATTAAAACCACATATTAACAAGTATATTTACACATGGAACAAAATAGGAAAAGAGCTCTAATTAACATATGCAAAGCCAAACCAAATCAAGGACTTCTACATACCACTTGACCATAGATTGGCTGAACCAAATCTTTCTTTCAATCAATCACCCTCGTGCGATATTCCAAGAATGAATGTGGGACTCACAACAAAAATGACCAAGGTTTCCTCAAGCTTTACCATATATCCCGCTAATACCAATCAAGGATTCCTAGGCATGAAACCCTCATTTATACAACTAGGATTTACCGCAATCCCATCATGGGATTCCTAGGCCCAAACAAGAAACATACAATACCATGATTTACCGCAATCCCACCACATATCAGTCCAGGGTTCACTAGGCCTATACAAGTATGGATGCCTCAAGATATCTCCACCTAAAACATGAGGAATTTGTCCATATCCACCTTCTAGGATTTCTGGTATAACCCACCATTCACCAGTCGAGGAATTTGTTAGGTCCCTATAACAATAGTATATTCACTCATTGTTATTAGAGTAGCCCCCTTATTGTATTGTTGTGCCCATGTAATCCCAATATTATTATTGTTGTGCCCCATAGAAGCCCACTATTGTTATTGTTGTGCCCTTACATTATTATTATTATATCGGCTCTAGTTATATTGTAACCCCTTAGACTCCTATATATAGAAAGGAGGTTTTTTCATTTCAACCATCAAAGAATTGTTTGTTTGTGTAATTTAAAGGGGGTTTCCCCCTCGAAGAGACTAATTTTGAAGTCGATCTATATTTTGTTCTATTTTGTGAGCTGGTTGCATAACATTTGGTATCATAGCTTTGGATTCTAGGGTTTCGCTGCTTCAAACAGGTCATCATGCCATTTTTTCTATAGCTCTTTTTCTACGAAGCTTCAGAAGCTGAAAAAACCATTTGAGAAGACCTCTTGAAGAACTACTCAAGTTTTGAGGAAAACACGTTTGTGAAGGAGAGGGGCATGTTAGGTCCCTATAACACTCGTATATTCCCTCATTGTTATTAGTGTAGCACCCTTATTGTTATTTTTGTGCCCATGTAGTCCCGATATTGTTATTGTTGTGCCCCATAGAAGCCCACTATTATTATTATTGTGCCCTTATATTATTATTTTCATGTTGGCTTTGATTATATTGTGACCCATTAGAATACTATAAATAGAAAGGAGGTTTTCTCATTTGAATCTCAACGAATTGTTCATTTCTATAATGTAAAGGAGGTTTTCCCCTCAAAGAGGATGATTTTGAAGTTGTTGAACTATATTTTCTTCTTTTTTTTTTTTTTCAGTTGGTTTCATAACAAATTCCTAGGCCCAACGAGGGTACACACAAGAAAGATTTATTGCAATCCCACTTTCACTGGTCCAAGGGTTCCTAGGCCTTATGTTTTTCCTTGAGACCACCCCAATTAGTTTCAAAACCATACGACAATCCAACTCAACCAATTAATAGAACCCCATCACACCATGGCTATCCAAAAATGTCAAGGAATGGTTGAAAACCACTGTCACACCTAGAAAAACCCATACCAATAACAACAACGTAACCATATGAACAGATGCATCTACTATGCATGCCAAAACTAGCAAGGAAATCATACATGCAACTCGATACCTGTAAGTAATCTGACTATAGCCACTTGATGCAACTCTTCCTTTCTTGATCTTTGCTTCCCTTTTCTTTCTTGTCCTTCCACTGCCTTCCTTCCTCTAATGCTAGAGTGCTCAAAGAATACTCTAAGTGTGCAAGAGTATGGGAGATATAATAGAGAGAGCTCCAAAAATGAACTAACAAAAGCCACGAACTGATCCTCAAAAGCCTTTTTATTATTAAGGCCTCTATTTTCTTTATTTTCCTCTATTTTTACTTCGATTTCCTCCTCATGCGAATTTGTGACTCTTCACCTTCCTTTTCTCCTATTTTACTTTATTTTCACAAATACAATGCCAAATTCCTTTAGCCATAATAAACCAAATGAACACCCACTAGGATGTTTTCCCCAACATTCAGCTTGGAATATGTGTCCCATGACCTTGGTCTTCTATTTTTTTACATGGAAAACCAACTAGCGCTATTACAATGTCTTTATTGTTTATTTTTTTCCATACTTTGTTTTATTCCCACTATAATATTTTGTTGGCCACAACCAACAAGGATCCACCACCCTTATCTTGTTCAACCACTACTATATATAGGCCACTGGCTCCCCAAAAATATCAGAGCCACACTTTCATTCATTTTCAAACTAGACTCCAAGGATAACTTCACAACTCAACAACAAGATATCAATCCTCTCTGTAATATTTATATATTTCTAAAGAAAAAACCTGCATACAAACAATAATATGATGAAATCAAAAGCAAATACCAAACACCAAAAATATTTGCAGACATTCCTTACTTCATCACCTCACTCTTTGCTGAAAATGCTACCTGAAATATGCTTCTTCTACCTTCTCCAACACCTGCAATTAGCTTCATAATTTCTGCATTGTGTCTCTCACAACTTGCACACCCTTCTCCTCTCTCACACTCACTCAAAAAATAACACAACCAACCTCTCCAACATGAATCTCTCTTCAATATATAGATGATCTGAAATGATTAAGAAAATGATTACTAAGGAGTGCTGAGCTCAAAAATTCTTTGGTCATACACTCATGAATTGGTATGGTATTTTGAACATTTCTCCTCCTTGACTTGATCCAACACTATCTTCATTGAATGAGAGATATATTTCACTTTAACCACCTTCTAGATTATGGTTAACCTTTTATGACCATTTTAATAAAAGTCCCAAACAAAAACAATTGGAAAAACCAATAAAACGTCTTAAGTATGCACATAATCCAGAGAAAATCACTTTCGGGATGTATAAGGACTATTATGAAGGCAAATTTTATATACACAACACTTATGATGGAAACCTATATATGCCCCCAAAACTTCAATTTCCCCAATCTGTTTAGCTCCAAACTTCCAAAAATTGTTCATATTGGTCTTCACTCACCTCCTAAGCTTGTGGGACCTTTGTTAACACATGTCAAGCCTCTAGTGATCACAACAAAGCCTCCAAACATAATAAATCTCCCTATGCAAGTGTCAAGACTTTACCTAGGTCTAACCCAGAATTTACTGGTAATTACCCAGGGCTACATATGCCTTACCAGATCTTACAAAAGTATGCCCATTTACATGCAAATTAAAAATTTCACTCCATTATTATAATTTTTTTTTTGTTTACCCTTGTTGTTGACTTTGTACATATGACATCAATGTCCATGTAAAAAGAACACATCTACTGAATTACATGGCTCACCAGCCATTGTAACCACCAGTTATCTATGTGTTATTTTCAAGTACATGGTTCATCAATTAATTAATCCATGTGCACATATCCTCCTCATCCACTAAATCTCTCATGACCCAATAGTGTGCAGCTTTGCTTCACAATTTATGGCTTTTGATCCATATCTGCAAGAAAATCTCAATTATCTCTCTATCTACTAGGCCAATACAAACCCTTTGCAACAAAAAACGTCCTTCTGAAGCCAACTTATCTTTGATATTAGTTGTTAAGAAATTTATGGTAGAGAGATAAATTATTACTGAGATTTACCAAGATTTACAGAGAGGAATAATAAAATAACCAGCAACAATACACATAATATTTATCTAGGAAAAACCCAACCCAATGAGATCTCATTAGCATTGGCCAAAACCCTGGTCAGTCCGGCCAAGTGAGCCTTAACCACTCACCTCCAGGCTTGCATTATAGTAAAGTATTATGACCCTTTTATATGATCCATTACATGCAATACCATGGACCATAGTACCATGGGTACATTATACCATGTGCCCAAAACCACTACTATTTAACCAAGTCAACCTTGACTCAAACCCCGAGTCAATTTTACCTAACAATCATCAAGTTTGTAGTAAGGGATGCAAATATCACCAAGGAAGTCTATTATCAAGCAAAGGAGGGAAGAGTACAAACCAACTTTTTTCAGGTCTGTTTTTGGGTTAATTTCCTCTACATGTGTGAGGTAGCAAAAGATTACTTGCAAAAGAAGGAGGAGAAGAAAAATAGTCCATTTGGGTAGCTGAGTTGGAAGAAATTCAAGTCAAGAAGGAAGTTGATTCAAGCTAAAATAATACCTTATCCAAAGCAAATAAAGTTAAGGCATAAGACAAGCTAGGGTTTTTGAATTAGGATTATAGATCTAATTCAAGGAGGACAAAAATTTGAAGCCAAAGGAGGTCGAACTAGAAGAGGAGCTGAGAGAAAGGAAGGAGAAGAAAGTTGACTATCATAAAGGGAACTTGTGTCTTGGTATTGGAGTGGAAAATAGGTCAAGGGTCTTGGTCTTGGTATTCATCAATTAGAATCCCTATAAGAAGTATAATTTGTCCACGTTTTCCTCTCAAGAGTGAGAGTTTTTGGCCCTGCCTGATAGTCTATATTATGTTTCTTGTCTCTTTATAGTTTATTCTTGGTAGTTGTTTGATGAAGAATAAAATATAATAACATAGGTAAAAGGAGATCCTAATCAATAATTAGAAAGTATTCACAAGCAGTTATATATCTAATAGAAATCACCCAATCTCGATGCCCTAGATTTCTCAACATGGATTCTCTTATTATTGATATGGGCATCATATCCTTTTATTTTCTGGTTGAGAAAATGTGCATATGTGTATATTATTGTAAATAATATATCAATATGGATTTTTAAAGCTCCATAGGTAGTACGATTATTTGTTGGGTGAAGAAAATGTGCATGATTATATATGTGGTTGTTATTGTAAATACCATAATGAGTTATTCTATAAAGCTCTAGTAAATGATATGTTTGTCATGTTTCAACAGTGGTAATTGTAAATACTACAATGAGTTGTGTTATAAAGATCCATAGGCAGTATGTTTTGGTTTTCAACAGTATTGCTGGTTATGGGTGGCATAGAACACCAAGGATAGTGTTCCCTAAGAGGAAGGGCTCTATAATAGCCCTGGGTTAAAAATCCATGTAATAAAGTTAATAAAGGAAAATAAGACCATCATCATGGGACACGTATTCCACGATGAACGTTGGGAAAAAAATTGTAGTAGGTGTTCATTTGATTTATTATGGCTAGGGGAAATTGGAAAAGGCAACAGAAAAGACTTTGGAAAGGAAAAGAGGAATTAATTGGCATTTATTTATGAAAATAAAGGAAAATAGGAGAAAAGGAAGGTGAAAGATCACAGGTTTGCATGAGGGGGAAGTTGAAGGAAAAATGAAGAAAATTGAGGCCTCAATGATATAAAGGCTTCTGAGGATCAATTCATGGCTTTTGTCAGTTAAACCTTTTGTTAGTTCAGTTTCAGAGCTCTCTCTCTTTATTCTCTATACTCTCACATACTCTCATACACTTAGATTATTCTTGGAGCACTATAGCATTTGAGGAATGAAGGAAAAGAAAGGACAAGAAAGCAAAGGGAAGCAAATATGAAGCAAGGTAGAGTTGGATAAAGTAGCTACAATGGGATTACTGGCAGGTATTGAGTTGCATGTATGATTTCCTTGCTATTTTTGGCATGCATGGTACATGTATGTGTATATTTGGTTCTCTTGTTGTCATTGGCGTCGGTTTTTCCACATGTGACAGTGGTTTTCAGCCTTATGCTTCCATTTCAGAATAGCCATGCTGTAATGGGGTTTCTCTTATTTGGTTGAGCAAGATTTTCAAATGGTTTCAAAACTAAGTGGGGTTGTCTCAGGGAGAAACATAAGGCCTAGGGATCCCTAAACCAATGAAGGTGGGATTGTGGTAAAGCTTAATTTTTTATACCCTCATTGGGCCTAGGAATCCTTGATTGGTAAATGGTGGGATTTACGGTAAATCCTAGAGGGTGGAGATGGACAAATTCCTCTCATTTTAGGTGGAGAGATCCAGAAGAATCCATGCTTGTATAGACCTAGTGATCCCTGGACCAGTATGTGGTGGGATTGTGGAAAAGATTGGTAGTGTATGTTTCTTGTTTGGGCCTAGGAATCCCTTAAAGGGATTGTGGTAACGCCTAGTTGTATAGATGAGAGCTAGGGCCTACAAATCCCTTGGTGGATTATAATAAAGCCTGAGGAATCCCTAGGTGTTTTGTTGTAATTCCCACATTCATGCTTGGAATATGGCATGAGGGTGATTGTATGAAAGAAATATTTGGTTCCACCCAATCTATGGTTGGGTCGTATGTGGAAGTCCCTAACTTGGTTAGATTTTGCATATGTTAATAATAGATCTTTTATTCTTGTGTTTTATGTGTAAATGTAATTGTTAATATGTGGTTTTAATGGTTGTTCCATCATTGTTATTCTTCTAGTTATTAACATGGTTTATGACAAAATTGGATTATGACTCTCATCATGTTTTGATTAGTAGATTAAATGTTTATCAATGCATGACCTAATATATGAATTGCAACTATTATGAGGAGGCATCAATCCTTCTTGATGATTCTTAGATGAGTACGAGACCCCTATGTTCAGATGTGTATTTATGACCTATACATTACATGTTTATGATATTTTTGACAGAATGGCTATCATGGTTAGTAGGGGTTAGGTCAAGTCCTTGTTCAAGTGTTTGCATTAGTAACGTTGTTTCATTGTCATTTATCATATATGAAAGTTTCATGAAGTTCTAGGGAAAGACCTGAGTCCTCGCCCTCAAAACGTGTCTCAAAATTTAGGGTCCCTGACAAAAAACTGCCGAAAAAAGGATACAGTTGCATGGATGCCTTGTTGTGGGAGAAAATGGAGGGTTATAGTCACTTGGAGGGCTTTTCATTGGAGCAATCGGGGATCTAGTTCAGTGAGAAGCTAATTTGACTCAAGGGTTTGACACCTGGAGTGGTTGGTTAGCTCCTGGAGGTCTTGTATCACTTGAGGGAGTTTTGTAAATTGTTGGTTTATGGATTCCACTTCCTTAAGTTGATATAGGAGGTCAAATCATATCAGAGTAACACTTCATCACATATTTACCCCAATGGACTGATAAGCTTAGGTAAGTGTGGGAGGAGGGTGTTTCTTCACTTTTCTTTCTTGTCCTTCTTTTGCCACTCTATAACACCCTCCTACCACATTTACCCAAGCTAACCGGTCCATTAGGCTAAACATGTGATGAAGAGTTACTAAGATATGATTAAACTCCCCAAGTACAATTAAAGAAGTGGAATCAACAAACCAAAACAAAATTCACCTTCCTCTAAAGCTCCAATATCCCTAGGGGCTAACCAAACACTCCAGGTTCCAAACCCTTGAGTTAACCTACTTTCTGACTAAACTAGACCCCCAGTCAAACCCATGATAATCCCTTCATGCGACTCATATTCTCCAGTCGCTCCCACAATAAAGCATCCAATTTCCAGCACCACAATCATGTGCCACTTGTTCTCTCAGTGAATAGTTACTAGCTCATTATTCAAGGGAACAACCCTAATGTACTTCTGATTCCATTTCGAAATGATAATGACAAAAAAAATCCATTCCCCTACCTTCCCTTCTCTTATACACAGTCCCTCGAGCAATCCAATCACCCCTATCATGTAGTCACTCACCTTCCATGCAATCACTCATCTTCCAAGTTCTACAAGAATTCCCTTCTCTGCTACATAGTCCCTCGTACGACCCCTCCCATGAAAAGGTTTCCTTGCCATCAAAAGGTCCAAAATCCAAGGCATATCCCAACCTTAAAACCAGCATACCGGTCATAACATGATCATGGAAATCAATAGAAATTATTGGGTACCAGTGTCCCACAATAGCCCTGCTCCTAAATTTCTTTACCAACATATTTTTTCCTATTCCAATTCCTTTTACCACAACTGCTAGTTCTTATAGTTATTTTCAACGACCCAACCCGCGAATTTTCCATGTTTTCCTATACCAATCACATAAATTCTATTAGAATTTCAATAAATTGATATAAATTCACATCATACGTCATCAGTGGCCCGTCAATAAGGTACACTTGTACTTATGTTCACTTCCTGTCACAACAAACCAAACCAACTCTTGACCACATCATCATGTATAAATATGTCACATCTGTTTAGCTAAAAACACAACCATCATAAATCAAAACCATGAATCACATGCAATCATCATAAACTAGAATGATAGATCACATGTAACCATCATAAATTAGAGTCATAGATCACATGCATAATTAAAACTAAAATAAAATATTGATACTTATCCTTCAATTGGTTTTTTCTTCTACCTTTGTTCTCTGTCCTTTCCGTGCACACATCGGATCAGTTGCCACATCCAGCAAGCACCTGGTACTTATCCTCTTTAATCACGTACACATACATACAATGTACATCACAACACATACACTTACACCCAGTGTATAACACAGTACAATACATACACCTACATCCAATAGACAACACAGTAGAGGTATGTACACAAAGTAAAACACAATGGATACACATGTCACGATACATTGACTACACAATGCCCATAACACAATAACATTCTACCAAAATGCACAACACAACATGTACTACGTGTACACAATACCCCATGTACATACTACCACCTACACAACCTGTACACAACACCACTTGCACAATGTGTACATAGCACCATATGCATGACATGTATAACAGTATAATACATACACCTACATCCAATGGACAACACAATAGAGATATGTACACAAAGTAAAACACAATGGATACACATGTCATGATACATTAACTACAAAATCCCCATAACACAATAACATTGTACCAAAGTTCACAACACAACATGTACTATGTGTACACAATACCACATGTACATAGTGCCACCTGCATAACATGTACACAACACCACTTACACAACATGTACACAACACCATATGCATGACATGTATACAACACCAAATGTACACAACACCACATGCATGACATGTACACAACACCACCTACACACAACACCCCATGTAAAACATGTAAAACCACATGCACACACCACCACATGTACATAGCACCACATATGCAACATGCATGTAACATCGTATGTACACAACACAACATATGCAACATGCATAAAGCACCTTATGTACACAACACCACATATTCAACATGTGCACGACACCATCTATACATAGCACTGCCTATTCAACATGTGCACAATACCATTTGTACATAGCACTGTATAAACAACATGTACATAAAAAAACAACACCACATGTATACAACATCACATGTACAACATATAAAATATGTGCGACATATACACAATAGTAGTACTGCACATCCAGATACCAGATTGTATCTACTAGGAAACTTTGCTTCTAGTGTCTTTCCACCATCTATACTTGTCATTTCATGGTGCATATCACATTGCTTTCATTCCACTAATGTACCCCTCAACATTACCTTCAATAACATAGACATAGTATAATCACATAATATCAATTCGTATCCACATGATACTGACCTCATAGATTTATCAGGGCTACTCTTCCCGCTTGATTCCTCATAAGACCACGAACCTCTTCATGCCATTCACCTGCATAGGAAATCATTCCTCCACAAGAATGCTCCAGGATGACCTTTTCATACAATTACATACATACATACATACATATAAACATTAGCATAAAACAATCATGATATCTTATGAACCTGTCAAATAACAACAAACATACATACATGTATGAATATAAAGACATCAGCATAATCATGATCACAACATAGTTACCAGATATCATAAGGTCAAGGGTAATAGAACTCCCTTTACCTGTGTACAATATCTACAACATTGAGAACAAACATTCCCAACATAGTCAAGTCATCCGACACCTGAAATGCATTTACTTTACCTTTCATGTCACCTTTCTCATGATTGTCTTGCCACCATCTGATTATCCTAGTGAACCCATCCAATTCAATCCACTGTCATACTCTTGCCTTCAACATCCCTTTACTCATGCATCAAGCTTCATTCAAGTCTTACATTACATGTTGGACTTAATTCAACTCTATCTGAGATCCACTAACATTCCTCTTTTCTCAACCAATTCCCAAGGCCCTCAAAATATAAAAAGGAAAGAACAAAAGAAAACAAGAAGAAAAACATGAAAAACCAATAACAATATGATACCACAAACAAAGTGGTATGTCCATACACTAGACATAAACATAATTTCAAATCATGCAAAAACAAATCACCAAATACCAAAAGCACAAAACTAGCAACAGACACCATGACTCAATTCGTCATGGGTTCCCAATGCTTCCAAGGGGAATCTCAACCCTAGCCTTCTTCAAGATTCAATGACCATGTCTTTTCCATGCAATCCCCTACATCATACTGCCATCAACACATAGTGCATAAATAAATATAACAATATATGAGTTACCTTAACTTGTTATGCCAAGCACATGACCTTGTCATTGGACACGTCCATGCCATCTCTCGAGGGATTCCAATTCCCTTGACAGGTCTGGCTATAACTAGAAACTAGCTAATATACCTGTCAAATACATGTTCATGAATATAACACATATCCACATAATGCCAAATGAAATCAAGGTTAAGAAGACTTCCTATATTCATAAAAACCACTCAATCATTTAGAATTGCAGTCTCTAAACATAGCCAAAGGAATTCTTGCCAATTCCTTTCTTTTATCTTTTCTTCCTTGCTGCAATTGAGTCTTATTTTGTGCTATCACATCACCCAACTGTTAGTTACATAAACAATCAACTATTACCTTGTCATGCTAATACCAAGCATGTTGTCATGCAATCGTTCACACCTGTCAACCACATGTTCCAAAGATCAAGACATCACTTCTATCAATTTGATATTAGCCTTTACCAAGACAAGCATCCATGTGATAATCAACTCACAATCACAAATCAAAATAATACAACTAGCACACACTTGTATTCAAGTACACATTAGTTGTCTAAGCTCACATTGAGTTGGTACAACCATCTTAAAACAATATCATTCTTTCATTCAATCTAATAAAAACATACTCATATCATGCAATTACTCAAAAATTTAGACAAATTTTAAACATACCATGTTAGCTAAACCAAATAGACAATGTAATCAAACTCATGCATTGTGATGGTCATTGTTGTGATCTTGTTGTAACACCCTCCTACCACATTTACCCAAGATAACCAATCCACTGGGGTGAATATGTGATGAAGAGTTACTATGATATGATTCAACTCCCAAAGTACATTTAAGGTAGTGGAATCGATAAACCAAAACCAAACTGACCATCCTCAAAAGCTACAAGACCCCCTGGGGCTAACCAACCACTCCAGGTTCCAAACCCCTGAGTTAACATGCTTTTTTACTGAACTAGTATCACAATCGCACCCATGATAATCCCTCCATGTGAACGATACCCTCCAATCACTCCCACAACAAGGGATTCATGCGACTGTAGCCTTTATCAGGCAGTTTTGTGCTAGTGACCCCAGATTGTGAGCCACTTTTTTAGGGTCAAGACTCAAGCCTCTAGGCAAAAATTGATGAAACTCTCAAACATGATAAATAACAATATGATAAGGCATCTAATGCAAAACTTGAACAAGGACCTAACCTGAAAAGGCCTAGCCATGACAAACATTCTGTCAAGCACATCATGAACATGTAATCTACGGGTCATATAAAAAAAATCTGATCATAGGGACTTCATGCTTATTTGAGAATTGTCAAGAAGGATTGATGCCTCCTCATAATAGATGTAAGATCATATATTAGGTCATGCATTCATTAAAATTCATCTACTAATAAAAACATGATGACAACAATAGCCAAGGTCTATCATAAACCATTCTTATAACCATCATATAACCAAAAGAATAACAATGATAGAACAACCATTAAAACCACATATTAACAAGTATATTTACACATGGAACACAATAGGAAAAGAGCTCTAATTAACATATGTAAAACCCAACTAAGTGAGGGACTTCTACGTACCACCCGAACATAGGTTGGGTTGAACAAAATCTTTCTTTCAGTCAATCACCCTCATGCCATATTCCAAGCATGAATGTGGGACTCACAACAAAAAATACTAGGGCTTCCTCAGGCTTTACCGTATATCCTACTAATATTGGTCATGGATTCCTAGGTGTGAAACCCTCATTTATACAACCGGGATTAACCGCAATCTTGCCATGGGATTCCTAGGCCCAAACATGAAACATAAAATACTAGGATTTACCGCTATCCCACCACAAATTGGTTTAGGGATCACTAGGCCTATACAAGCATGAATGCCTCTAGATATCTCCACCTAAACTATGAGGAATTTTTCCATATCCACCTTCTAGGATTTCTGGTATAACCCGCCATTCACCAGTCAAGGATTTAGTTAGGTCCCTATAACAATAGTATATTCCCTCATTGTTATCAGTGTAGCCCCCTTATTGGTATTGTTGTGCCCATGTAATCCCCATATTTTTATTGTTGTGCCCCATAGAAGCCCAATATTGTTATTGTTGTGCCCTTACATTATTATTATTATATCGGCTCTAGTTATATTGTAACCCCTTAGACTCTTATATATAGAGAGGAGGTTTTTTCATTTCAATCATTGAAGAATTGTTCATTTTTGTAATGTAAAGGGGGTTTCCCCCTCGAAGAGGCTAATTTTGAAGTCGTTGATCTATATTTTTTTTCTATTTTGTGAGCTGGTTGCATAACATTTGGTATCATAGCTTTGGATTCTAGGGTTTCACTGCTTCAAACAGGTCATCATGCCATTTTCGCTATAACTCTTTTTCTACAAAGCTGAAAAAGCTGAAAAAAAATCCATTTGAGATGACCTCTTGAAGAACTACTCAAGTTTTGAGGAAAACACTTTTGTGAAGGAGAGGGGCATGTTAGGTCCCTATAACACTAGTATATTCTCTCATTGTTATTAGTGTACCCCCCTCATTGTTATTGTTGTGCCCATGTAGTCCCCATATTGTTATTATTGTGCCCCATAGAAGCCTACTATTTTTATTGTTGTGCCCTTACATTATTATTCTTATGTCGGCTTTGAATATATTGTGACCCCTTAGAATCCTATATATAGAAAGGAGGTTTTCTCATTTGAATCGTCAAAAAATTGTTCATTTTTGTAATGAAAAGGAGGTTGCCCCCTCGAAGAGGATGATTTTGAAGTCGTTGAACTATATTTTCTTCTATTTTTTGAGATGGTTTCATAACAGATTCCTAGGCCCAACAAGGGTACACACGACTAGGATTTATTGCAATCCCACCTTCATCGGTCCAAGGGTTCCTAGGCCTTATGCTTTTCCTTGAGACCACCCCACTCAGTTTCAAAACCATACGACAATCCAACTCAATCAAGTGAAAGAACCCCATCACACCATGGCTATCCAAAAATGTCAAAGAAAGGTTTAAAACCACTGTCACACCTTGAAAAACCCATGCCAATGACAACAACATAACCAAATGAACACATGAATGTACTATGTATGCGAAAACTAGTAAGGAAATCATACATGCAACTCGATACCTATAAGTAATCCCACTGTAGCCACTTGATCCAACTCTTCCTTGCTTGATCCTTGCTTCCCTTTGCTTTCTTGTCCTTCCATTGCCTTCTTTCCTCCAATGTTAGAGTTCTCCATGAATATTGTATGTGTGCAAGAGTATGAGAGAGAGAGAGAGAGAATAGAGAGAGAACTCCAAAAATGAACTAACAAAATACATGAACTGATCCTCAAAATCCTTTTTATTAATGAGGCCTCTATTTTCTGTATTTTCCTCTATTTTTCCTTCAGTTTTCTCCTCATGCAAATTTGTGACTTTTCACCTCCCTTTTCTCCTATTTTACTTTATTTTCTCAAATAACATGCCAATTAATGCCTCTTTTCCTTTGCCAATTTTCTTTAGCCATAATAAACCAAATGAATACCCACTAGGATGTTTTCCCCAACATTCATCTTGGAATATGTGTCCCATGACCTTGGTCTTATATTTTGTTTACATGGAAAATCAACTAGGGTTGTTACAATGTCTTTATTGTTTAATTTTTTCCATACTTCGTCTTTTGAAGCCTTCATTATTCTTATTTGATCCTTTTTATTAATGAGGCCTCTATTTTCTTTATTTTCCTCTATTTTTCCTTTAGTTTTCTCCTCATGCAAATTTGTGACTTTTCACCTTCCTTTTCTCCTATTTTACTTTATTTTCTCAAATAACATGCCAATTAATGCCTCTTTTCCTTTGCCAATTTCCTTTAGCCATAATAAACCAAATGAATACCCACTAGGATGTTTTCCCCAACATTCATCTTGGAATACGTGTCCCATGACCTTGGTTTTATATTTTGTTTACATGGAAGTGTCCCATGACCTTGGTCTTATATTTTGTTTACATGGAAAATCAACTAGGGTTGTTACAATGTCTTTATTGTTTAATTTTTTTCATACTTCGTTTGGTTACGTGGAAGTGTCCCATGACCTTGGTCTTATATTTTGTTTACATGGAAAATCAACTAAGGTTGTTACAATGTCTTTATTGTTTAATTTTTTTCGTACTTCGTTTTTTGAAGCCTTCATTATTCTTATTTGATAACTTTAACAATTATGTTACACACGCAAATATCTTCAAAGTCACTTATTTAGATAACATATTTATAATTTTGTACGTTTGTCTCTAAAATTTCTCATTTATAGAGAATTTGTAATGTTTTTATTCATAGTGACGATATACGATGATGCTACCTATTGTGCTTTATATGATACGTATATGGTAAGTATTTCTTTAGGAATTCAATGTCTACCTTTGGTTCATGTGGGATTTTTGTTTAGCAATCACCACAATGATATTTTGCACCAAATTTGTTTTTCAAGAGGCTTATAAATATGTATGTTAAAGTTATGGACATGAATATGGAATAATACAAATAATAATAATTAATAATTTTGAAAGGACATATCTCAAATGACACGAATCCTCATGAAAGGGCACTTTTGCCTAATATTTCTTCGAGGCCTATCATTGTATTCGACCATATCACTTTCGTACTCAAACTCAAAAACATTGATTTATAAACATTATTTATCATAAGATGAATATTCTCATTTTCTAAATATTATGAATATTTCTATGATAATGAAATTTATTTCTATCATTTGGTATTAAAGCCTTGTTTCTTCCTTCCAACTGTTGGCGATATAGGATTTTCAGTCATTCAATAAAAAATTTGGACTTTCTCCCCTCCTCCAAGTCCTTAACCACGTTTCGTCTTTTGACCACTCTTATTCTTGTAATTATGGAAAAACAAGAAGTAAAAGATGTATAAAAATATGGGGTTATGGAAGCACACATATATATATGAAAATTCTGACTTATTGTTAAAAAGAGTCCACGTGAAAGTAAAAAGTGAATTTTTTCAAATATCTTTAAAACTACACATAACAAAATGAAGAGTAGATAAGATAATATTTATTCCTCATCAAATGCCATTGGTGGTTTACAAGCTTGTGGTTTTTGCCACCCCTGGTAATTGTAAGGTAAATAAAAATAAAAGAAATAGAAATATCATTTTACGTGAATGGTAAGTTTTATCTTTTTACATAGAGAAAATTATAAGAGTTAAATGTGTGTAAGTGGATACGTGGATACATATTGAGAAGGAAATTAGTAAAGGATTATTTTAAAGAAGTTATTTACATTTTTAAATTACTAAACTATCATCAAATGCCATTGGTGGTTTACAAGCTTGTGGTTTTCGCCACCCTTGGTATTTGTAAGATAAAGAAAAATAAAAGAAATAGAAATATCATTTTACGTTCATTTTACATACAGAAAATTATAAGAGTTAAATGTGTGTAAGTTAATACATATTGAGAACGAAATTAGTAAAGGATTATTTAAGAATATATATATATATATATATATATATATTTGTGTGTGTGTGTTTTATCCAATATCATAGCCGTCATCATCACAACAAATTTTACCATAGTTTCAAAAAAACCACTATCATATTTCGTTAAAAATTGTTTAATTATCGGACCACCATACTATGATATTGGAATAATGAAGAACTCTTTGGTAGATTAAAATAAAAGTCTACACAGATTTTTAGGAGATCTCATCAAGAAAAATCAAGGTGAACCTGTGAGCTGAAACTATTTAGAGAAATTGAGTTGCATGTTCCCCAAATTCCATGGAGAGATTCGTTAATTGACTGTAAATTATTACCATCACAACATTCATTCATATGGCTGTTGACAATTTTTCATTCTATTGGATCATCTTGTAGCTCACTCTCATTAGGATTACCGTGGGTGGATACACCACCACCATTACTACCTATTGGTGTGATGCTTCAAGGAAATTATTCACTATATTATTGTTAGTTTACAGAGTGGTTAATGGTATTTTTTAACTACAAAAATCATACATGTGGGTAAACATTAACCCCAAAGAACATCACCTCAAAGGTTGCCACCAATAATCATGTACCAAATTATTTAATATTGATTAATTAGATGTCATTATCACATGTCATTAATAAACACTTCACTCTAATAAACCATGAAGGATTTAAAAGGGAGACATTAAGTTTAAATTAAAACTAGATTGAAGAAGTGGGTCTTTCACACTTCGTGAATTCACTCATTATGAAATAATATACAAGGTTCATATAAGCTTCATAGCGTGAAATAATACAAAATAAAGTCCATATATTATGTTTAAAAAATTTGCATAGTTATGACTAAATGTTATTTAGAATTAATGGGACTCTCGTGAGAAAAGGTAATACTATTTCTATTACTCCCAACAAAATAATAAATATATAAGCCTTAAATTTGCTAACCACTTGGTGATTCCTAAGTCAAATATAATTAAAGAATTAGACCACAAGGACACAAAACAATATGACATAACTAATTTACAATTAAACATTGGGGATTATGCATTTATATCACATTTCTCTATTATATCCATATGGAGTGAACATATTGACAAAATTTTGCGTTCACCCTAGATGGAATTACTATGGTCCTTCATTTTAAATACGAAGTCTAAGTTTGACATTTTTCTACAAAAAGAAAAAAATAACACTACATGATGTGACATTGGGCCTAGATTTAAGAACACCAAAATACATAAAACATATCTCAAAAGCAATTCTTCAGGAAAATCAGAATTCAAAGAAAAATATGCAAAAAGAAGTTGATAAAATGATCACGAACAAAAATTAAGATATTTCTCTCATCAAGGATCATAGTGAAAAATTACTTATGCAAATTAACAAATTTAAGGACAAGAATTCATTGGAAAACTAAGTACAAAAATTTATCAAGAAGGAAGTACCGAATCCTTTAGATATGGAAATTAAAATGTGAATCCAATTAAAGAAAAGTCATACTAAAATGTTGCAATTCAAATGATATAAATTCTAATAGAATATTCAATAATAAAACTATATACATCAATATGCAAAGACGATCATATTCCAAAAATAATTAAAGAAAATGTTACGAGCACATTAAAAGAAAATCAGGACAAAAAAACTCCTTATCAAAACCCAATTCATAAGAGTATAAACTCAACCAGTCAGTGAATCCATATCACCTAGGAAACAAATAATTGTTTTATGTTGCAAAGAATATAGATGTTGTAATTCTTATGAGAACAAATTATTTTTGGAAGCCTATAACTGAAAAGTTCCACATAAGATTGATTTGGGATGGTTAGATCATTTCAAAGTCTAACAATTTTGTACCACAATTAGAAGTTCATATCATATTGTGTCATCAAAGATGATAGCTCCATGGATTTAGAAAGATGTTAATAGATTACAAGACAAAGAAACAATAGCTCATTCATCCATGTGATTTAAGAACAAAACATTTATAAAGGGGAAGGAAATGTTATTAACATGAATATGGAATAAAACAAATAATAAATAATATAAATAAAAAATAATATAATTAATAATAATTAATAATTATGAAATGACATGTCTCAAAATATGTGACTCAATATGAGTGTGTACTTCTGCTTAATATTTGTAGAAGGCCCATTATTGTATTCCACCATATCACTTTCATACTAAAAAAAATTATTTATAAATATTATTTATCTTATGATGGATATTCTAATATTCCAAATATTTTGAATATTTGTATTTTAGAAATGTAGATAACTACAAAGAGGGTGGGTGAATCTGTGGTGATGGCACTTATAAAATTTTCACCAATTAATTAATCTTTAAACCATTCATAATCTGAAACACATAGAGAGAGAGATCAGAGCAGCAAAACATAACACAAAAGCATAAAAGATGATCAACACATCAGACACAAATATTTCTAGTGGAAACCCTCGAGGGGAGAAAAAAACACCCGCTATTGTTTTGTTGCTTCTCGTTCTCTTATTATTATAAATTAAATCTTTTACATGTTTCAGCTGGCCACCACCAGCCAAGACCCACTACCCCTATAAACAATATTTCTAGCCATCACTAGCTAGGAAGTCTCTACTTACACTAGTTTTCACGCCACCATCTACTAGAAGCCACCACTCCCATTAAGCCTCACCTAAGCACATGTGGACTACCCAACCACCATTGGATGGAGATGTTATTCCCACTATAATATTTTGTTGGCCACAACCAGCTAGGAGCCACCACCCTTATCTTTTTCAACCACTATTAAACATAGGCCACTACCTCCCGAACAATATTAGAGCCACTCTTTCATTCATTTTCAAACTAGACTCCAAGGAGAACTTCACAAATCAACAACAAGATATCAATCCTCTTTGTAATATTTAAATCTTTCCAAAAAAAACTTGCATACAAACATTAATATGATGAATTCAAAAGAAAATACCAAACACCAAAAATATCTGCAGACATTCCTTACTTCATATCCTCACTCTTTGCTCAAAATGCTACTTGAAACATGCTTCTTCTACCTTCTCCAACACCTGTAATTAGCTTCAGAATTTCTGCATTATGTCTCTCACAACTTGCACACCCTTCTCCTCTCTCACACTCACTCAAAAAATAACACAATCAACCTCTCCAACATGAATCTCTCTTCAATATATAGATGATCTCAAATGATTAAGACAATGATTACCAAGGAGTAGCGAGCTAAAAAATTCTTTGTTCATACACTCTTGAATTGGTATGGTATTTTGAACATTACTCCTCCTTGTCTTGATCCAACACTATCTTCATTGAAAGAGAGATATACTTCACTTTAACCACCTTCTAGATTATGGCTAACATTTTCTGACCCTTTTATTAAAAGTTCTGAACAAAAATAATTGGAAAAACCAATAAAACATCTTAATTCTGCACATAATCCATAGAAAATCACTTTCAGGATGTATAGGGATTCTTACGAAGGAAAATTGCGTATACACAACACTTCTGATGGAAACCTATATATGCCCCCAAAACTTCAATTTCCCCAATCTGTTCAACTCTAAACATCCAAAAATTGTTCATATTGGTCTTCACTCACCTCCTAAGCCTGTGGGACCTCTGTTAACACATGTCAAGTCTATAGTGATCATAACAAAGCCTCCAAACATAATAAATTTCCCTATGCAAGTGTCAATACTTTATCTAGGTCTAACCCAGACTTTACCGATAATTACCCAGGGCTACGCATGCCTTACCAGATCTTATAATAGTATGCCCATTTACATGAAAATTAAAAATTTCACTCCATTATAATAATTTTTTTTTGTTTACCCTTGTTGTTGTCTTTGTACATATGACATCAATGTCCATATAAAAAGAACCCATCTACTGAATTACATGGGTCACCAGCCACTGTAACCACCAATTATATAGGTGTTATTTTTAGTTACATGGTTCATCAATTAATTAATCCACGTGCACATATCCTCCTCATCCACTTAATCTATCATGACCTAGTAGTGTGCAACTTTTCTTCACAATCTATGGATTTTGATCTAGATCACCAAGAAAAACTCAATTATCTCTCTATCTACTAGGCCAGTACAAACCCTTTGCAACAAAAAACATCCTTCTGAAGCCAAATTAGCTCTAATATCGGTTTTTAAGAAATTTAGGGATGAGAGATAAATTATTACTAAGATTTACCGAGATTTACAGAGAGGAATAATAAAATAACTAGAAAGAATACACATAAATATTATACACATAATATTTATCCAGGAAAACCTCAAATCCAGGGAAAAACCCAACCCAATGAGTTTTGATTAGCATTCGCCAAAACCCTGGCCAATCCATCCAAGTGATCCTTAACAGCTCACCTCTAGGCCTGCATTACAATGAAGTATCCCCACCCTTTTATAGGCTTCATTAAATGCAATCCCACGAACCATAATACTATGGGTATACTATACCATGTGCCCAAAACCACAACTATTTAACCAGGTCAAGCTTGACTCAAACCTCGAGCAATTTTACCTAACAATCATCAAGTTTGCAATAAGGGGTGCAAATATCACTAAGGAATTTTATTATCAAGCGAAGGAGGGAAGAGTACAAACTGATTTTTTTTTTTCAGGTCTATTTTTGGGTGAATTTCCTGTACACATGTAAGGTAGCAAAATATTACTTGAAAAAGAAGGAGGAGAAAAAAAATAGTCCTTTTGGGTAGCTGAGTTGGAAGAATTTTAAGTCAATAAGGAAGTTGATTCAAACTAAAAGAAGTCTCTATCCAAAGCAAATAAAGTTAAGGCATAAGACAAGCTATGGTTTCTGAATTAGGTTTGTAGACCTAATTCAAGGAGGCCAAAAATTTGAAGCCAAAGGAGGTCGAAGTGGAAGAGGAGACGAGACAAAGGAAGGAGAAGAAGGTTGACTATCATCAAGGGAACTTGTATATTGGTATTGGAGTGGAAAATAGGTAAAGGGTCTTGATCTTGGTATTCATCAATTGGAATCTCTATAAGAAGAATTTGTTTGGGTTTTCCTCTCAAGAGTGAGACTTTTTGGCCCTGGCTGGTGGTCTATATTATGTTTCATGTCTCTTTATAGTTTATGCTTGGTAGCTATTTGATGAAGAATAAAATACAGTAACATACATAAAATAATATCCTAATCAATAAGTAAAAAGTATTCACAAGAAGTTATATAACTAAGAGAAATCACCTAATCTCGATGCCCTATATTTCTCAACATGGACTCTCTTATTATTGATATGGGCATCATATCCTTTTATTTTCTAGTTGAGAAAATGTGCATATGTGTATATTATTGTAAATAATGTATCAAGATGGATTTGTAAAGCTCCATAGACAGTATGACTAGCATTTGCACCAAATGTTGCAAAAGAAATGCCGTAAGGCATAAATTGAGGAACAATCACTACATGGGAATGGGCAAATCTAAATGAGATGCAAATATGTAGTAGAAATGAAATTCTAACGCTGTATAAATAGAAGTTGATTAAGGGTGCCTCACACTATTTTTTATTAATTATTGAATTAATATTGCATAAAAATCTCATAAAATTCAATCAACTTATAATTTAAGGCTCTGATCTAAATTTGACTTTGGGTCATTAACATGGTGACGCTGTGTCTCAACTACTTAACCACTAAACCATAGGCCAACAAAGGAAACACTGCAAAATGTTACAGGCATTACCAGAGTAAACCCAATGACTCTACACACAAGAATTTTTGGGGGAGGGTGTTATTGGAATTAATAAATGGCATAACAGGAGCAGAACCCTTGTCTAGCTTCCAATCCTCGTTTACAAAAGAAAGCTCATTCCGAATGATATATCTTAGGTTTGGATCAGAAGGTAGAGCTGAAGCCTCTGATAAAAAGGACCGACATTTTTCCTTCACTTCATTAAAGCGACTATAAGTGGGAGTGCGAATATAATTTTTGTTAGTTTTGAAGGTAGATGGAGCATTGAATTCCAATAATTTGTAAGGGGATGAACTGGCCTCACTGCAGTTGTTGTGGTCTAAAGTGGTTGTTAGCTATTTTTGTGGTTGATGTGAGTAGTTTTGTGAGTGTGGCCTCAATGCAGAGTGTTCTTTATCTTCTATGCTTCTATTGCATTGTCTGTAAACTCATTCTGGTGAAAATTGGGCTGGCTAGGAATTTAGTGCAGGCCCTGCTCTACCAATGAGCTACCCGCCCTTTTGATGATGGGCATCTTTACTGGTTTGATATCAAGGTGTGAATTGGTACCTCCAGCATTTCATTGGGTTAATGCCAAATGGTGTAGTAGCACATAGGTAACTTATGCAGTGACGTTTCAGGGGAGTAGTTCAAGTTCTACTGATATTCACCTTCCTTTGCTAGCTAAAAATGTGTTTTAGGTATGGTTACTCAAGGTTGAAGTTATGATAATGAGAAAGATCAAGGCCTAGGTTTTGGGCCGAGTTCTTTGTATGTTTAATCTGCTACATGTGCCTCTGGTTAGAGTTCCTTCTTTAATACTTACTTGAGTTGGTGGAACTCGGAGTTCATAACACTTTCCAGCTTATTTCAAAATTCATTCCATATTTTCATGCAGCATTGCCTCAAAGTTTCCATGGCGGAATGGATGTCGGCACTAGTTGCCTTTTCTCCAGACCAATCCTGGTTCAATTATGCAAGTACTCTTCTTAATAGCATACGCTGCGTTGGGTGCCAAATTATACATTTCTGTTATTGAAATTCAACTCGAGAATATGGTAATATGGTCATATGTTTATTGTGTTTTCTATTTTCCAGTTTTGGTCTACCAATCATGTACACGAGCTTTGTACGTTTAGGAACATTTGAAATCTTCTCAGAATTGATGGAAACAAGAGATGTTACTATGGAAAAATCAGATGAGTCCAAATTAATATCACATGGATCTTTTGATGAACTAGTAGTTGTACCTAAGCTAACCTTAACTGACAACACCTACAAGTCATTACCAACTCCCGTGTTTTATGATGCTAAAAAATAACTTATAGCCTTATCTATTACAAAAATGGTTCTCCATCAACAAAAGGAGCATTCTACATCTACAAGTGAATGGATTTATTTGGATTTCCATCACTTACAGGGAGGGGACTGCAACAATCATAGTTGTTTTTCTCTTCAGAAAAATATACAAGATGAAGACAACTACAAATTGATTAATTTTACAGATCCTTCTTTGAAAGTGACTTCAACTTTTTTGAATATAATGGAGTATTTTGATAAGCACCAGGATAATCAACTTGAAAATAATGGTCCAGAGCTCTCCGAAAGTGTTGGTATATCAGATATTCCAAGGTTCAAGTCTGAGACTGTTCTGGGTGGGGTACAAGGATAATTTCAGGGGCGAATGTTCGCCCTTTGGCGAAATTAAGGGGTTTTAAATTTTTAGTGGGCGAATATTTTGTATCATAGTACATTTTTACAAATCACCTCAAATAGCCCTCCTTATTTTAAGGGAGAGGGTAAAAAAGGTAAATTTAGCCCTTGAAATTAGGACTTACAACCTTCCATTCGCCCATTCTCAAGAATAGGTTTTATTTAAGTGAATCCATTCGCCCATTTTCAAGAATAGGTTTCATTTAAGTGAATCCTATGGGCCAAATACCATATTTATAAAAGAGGTATGGTAAATTAATAAAAATATAAATAAATGAGAGGTATGGTAAATAAATAAAACATTTTTTATATTTACTCCATAAGTCACCTTATATACATGTAAGGGTGTAAACAAATAAAAATATAAGTAAAGTGGAGGTATGGTAAATAAATAAAACGTCTTTTTATACTTACTCAAAAGGTATGGTAAATAAATATAAATATAAATAAACTAGACGTATCGTAAATAAATAAAACCTCTTTTTATATTTAGTCCATAACCCTCGTTCTATTTATGAAGGCTCAAGAAAGAGGTTTTATTTAAGTGAATCCTATGGGCCAAATACCATATTTGTAAAAGAGGTATGGTAAATTAATAAAAATATAAATAAGCAAGAGGTATGGTAAACAAATAAAACATTTTTTTATATTTACTCCATAAGTCACCTTATATTTACGAACACTCAAAAAATGGGTTATATTTAGGTGAAACCTATGGCCAAAATACTATGGGACAAATACCATGGACTAGATTGTTATTAATACCATGCAAAAAACCATTATTAACCCTAATATTAGAATTAATAAAAATAAAAATGGCACATGGTATTGACCCATGGTATTCACCAAAATGGCACATGGTATTGACCCATGGTATTCACATGGAATGTAGCCTATTTAAATGGGGGAATTAAACCAGCATGTAGCCTATGCTAAGATTCACTAGGACTTTACAAAGTTTTATTATTTAGTGAAAGACTAGCCAAGATCTTACAAGATTTTATAATTGAGTAAAATATTCGCCATGCCTGGTGAGAGATTCGCCAAAAAATTATATATACATATTATATTATTGATAAAATCGCCTTCCATTTTTCCTATATACCATGGAGATTCGCCCGTTTATTATATTTATAAATTTAGGGGGGTTCTTAAAATTTTCCCTGCTGGGGTACCTGACAATATTGACATGAAAACACAGGATAATCTGAAAAATGCACTTCAGTCAAGAACTAAGAAGGTCTCTTTATTGTTCAACTCTATGTTTGTATCCAGTGATCTGTCATTTTACTTTAATGTGAAAAGAAGTTTTGTAAGATGTGGAGATCCTTCAATAAAAGAAACAAGTAGCACGCAAAATTCTTTGCATACAAATCTCAATGAATTCTCAAATACCATTTCATCCGATTTTTATTGTCAAAAGAACATGATACAACTTCATCATATTGAGATGTCCAAATCTGTCATAGACATTTTTTATTGCATTCGAACGTATTCTGAAATGGTTTATGAGTTAGATAATGAGCTAAAAAGAATAGTACATACATTTCCAGACCTGAAAAAGCTTTGTATTCCACATGTTAATCAGGTAGATCTAATGAGTTTGATCAAGGACAGGATTTCCCAAATAGGTTCCCTGAAATATGATACAAATTTGAGAGGACTAGGCACTATGCATATATTATAGAAGACAACTTTTGATGTTTGTTTCGAAGTGTTCAGGTAGCATATATGTATTTGATAGAGTTGGTTCAAAGCATAGAGTTTTTGGAAGATTCTATAAAACTGACCTATTCTTTGCTTAAATATGCCTTACTTGACCATCAATAAGCACTTTGGATGTAACAGCACCAAAACAAAGAACTTTTGGAGGTGAGTCTACCATGGACTTCATTTCCATTTTCTTATACATTTGGTTAGATGTACCTAATTTGTTTAATGCATATATAATTTTTTCTGAGTTCCAATATGATGCTCACTAAGAACAAATAGATAAATCTGATGAAGCCTTGCACCAATAAGTAAACGATGTAACGTTTCAATTTAAAACAACAGCATTGGTCCATAGTAAAAAAGCCTTCAAGAGCCATCCATTTCCTCCAACTGGCTACCTCGAACATCTTATCAAGTGATATGATACAACCTTGGCTTTTACACCAACAGGTATAACGATGTAATCATTCAGTTAAGACAGTAGAAGTTGTGCACAGAAAGACAGTAATGAAGGGTTATCTACTTTCTCGAATTGGATACACCATTTTTTTAGCTGTTGAAAATGCATCATATACCACATTAAAAATCAAAGAGATCTGGTGATTGCCAAAATATTTTGTAAAAAAAATACTTGTTTAGATTATAACAAGCAGATCATTGTTTACACAATGGATCACAAAAATTCCATTTGTAAGGGAATAATAATCCATTAACTTGATCAAACAAGGGAAAGGGTACAGGGTCATAGAAAATGTGGATTCAAGCTGCTGCTGTAACGTTTTTGAGTAACCCACTTATTTTGATGATTTTTTTTGGTTTTGTCCAGACATTTTTCCATGAACAGGATAAAAAGTTGCTACAGTATTTTTTTAAACATTTGTTAAATAAAATGCTATAGTACTCCATGCACCTGCCATGCACCTCAGTTTTTTAATACTAACTTGTACTTGGATGTAACGGGCTGTAAATTAGAATTGGAAGACAAAAGGATAGTGTGTGAAAAAGGTGAAATACAGAAAACAAAAATAGACTTTCCTGTCAGCCTCGTACCATGCCATAGAATGGGCCTTACTGCAAATGGCCAAAGCCTCTAAGTCTATGTTTCAGCGCATTGGACATTGGGATTTTTCTCTCCCCTTGCACACAGTTATGATATAAGGGGGCTTCTATCTTTATTGTGATTAACATGTTGACTTTGTTCCATCTGTATCTATGTTCCAGATTTATTTGCCTTTTAATCAAGCCATCAATAGGGGCTTATAAATTTTCATGCATTGTTGCCAGTAGGACAGTTGCTATTGCAGTATAGTTCTCATGCTAGATGGCCAACTTTCTTCTTTATCTATCCATATCTAGTTATCAAAAACATGGATTTCAAGTGCCTACTTTAATGAAGTCTCCACCAGTGGATGAGTCACACTGTCTGTACAACATTCTTGAAGGAAATCGGATGAGAAATGGAAAGAGGACCTTAAGTAGTGCAAGAGCAATGCAATGGTATTTTTTATTTCTAAGCCTATTTAGAAAATGAATAATGCAGTGTGGAGAATGTGATTCCAACCTTCATGATGATCTTTTGTATAGAATTCCTAATTATTGTGAATTGCAAATGTTTTCCAGACAGGAATAGCTTGTAAAAGATAAAATTCCATCACACAGTCAAGGAAACTCATCTGGTAGTGGTCCAAAGTACCTTCACAAAGGCCCTTGTACTTCATGAATTCATAGGATGCATCTAGGTTTGCATGTGATCATGTTCTAGTGAAATGTTACAATTTGTTTTAAAAATTTAAACCAAAACAAAAATCTTGCATTGCATTCAGAAGTACAACTCACTTGGCCAAGGGAAGCAATTAGAAAGTTTAAGGAGGTCAGCTTCCAGTATGTAAAGAGATAAGGAAATATAGTAGCAGACCTATTGGCTAATATTGCAATAGAGGAGGAATAGAAGGATCAGACCTAAACACAAATTCACTGAACTTAGTTGAAGGGGAGTGGACGTCAAGCTTCAAAAATTGGTCCAATCAAATTGCAGTGATCTTTAGGAAGTCTTTTATCTAAAGTTCATTTGTCTTGTTTCAATCCCCTAATTTCAGAGGCATTTCAGAGGCCCAGTATTCCCCAACATTATTATGGGTTACAGTCCAATCATGTAAGATTTTTTAGAAGGACCTGTTTTAATTTGAGAATTTATGAGAGAGATACCACATAGAATTCCAAGGTTGAAAATAGATTAGCTTAATAATTTCAAAGGGTGGAAAAAGCCATGCAAGGCTATAAATTTAATAAGAATACTCCTGGCCATCTCAAAGATGTAGAAATCTTGTTGCGCAGGAATTGTAAAGCCATGAGGAGGAATTTAGAAGGACCTGTTTTAATTTAAGAATTTATCAGAGAGATACCACATAGAATTCCAAGGTTGAAAGTAGATCAGCTTAATAATTTCAAAGGGTGGAAAAAGCCATGCAAGGCTATAAATTTAATAAGAATACTCCTAGCCAGCTCAAAGAGGGAGAAATCTTGTTGCGCAGGAATTGTAAATTTTTCAACTCTATGTTTGTATCCAGTGATCTGTCATTTTACTTGAATGTGAAAAGAAGTTTTGTAAGATGTGGATATCCTTTAGCAAAAGAAACAAGTAGCATGCAAAATTCTTTGCATACCGATCTCAATGAATTCTCAAATACTATTTCATCTGATTTTTATTGTCAAAAGAACATGATACAACTTCATCATATTGAGATGTCCAAATCTGTCATAGACATTATTGATTACATTCGAACGGATTCTGAAATGGTTTATGAGTTAGATAATGAGCTAAAAAAATAGTACATACATTTCCAAACCTGAAAAAGCTTTTTATTCTACATGTTAATCAGGTAGATCTAATGAGTTTGATCAAGGACAGGATTTCCCAAATAGGTTCCTTGAAATATGATACAACTTTGAGAGGACTAGGCACTATGCATATATTATAGAAGACAACTTTTGATGTTTGTTTCTAAGTGTTCAAGTAGCATATTTGTATTTGATAGAGTTGGTTCAAAGCATAGAGTTTTTGGAAGATTCTATAAAACTACCCTATTCTTTGCTTAAATATGCCTTTCTTGACCATCAATAAGCACTTTGGATGTAACAGCACCAAAACGGAGAACTTTTGGAGGAGAGTCTACCATGGACTTCATTTCCATTTTCTTATACATTTGGTTAGATGTACCTAATTTGTTTAACACATATATAATTTTTTCTGAGTTCCAATATGATGCTCACTAAAAAAAACAGATAAATCTGATGCAGCCTTGCACCAATAAGTAAACGGTGTAACATTTCAGTTTAAAACAATAGCATTGGTCCACAGTAAAAAAGCCTTCAAGAGCCATCCATTTCCTCCAACTGGCTACCTCGAACATCTTATCAAGTGATATGATACAACCTTGGATTTTACACCAACAGGTATAACGATGTAATCGTTCAGTTAAAACAGCAGAACTTATGCACAGTAAGACAGTAACGAAGGGTTATCTACTTTCTCGAATTGGCTACACCATTTTTTTAGCTGTTGAAAATGCATCACATACCACATTAAAAATCAAAGAGATCCAGTGATTGACAAAATATTTTGTAAAAAAATTACTTGTTTAGATTATAACAAGCAGATCATTATTTACACAATGGATCACCAAAAGTCCATTTGTAAGGGAATAATAATCTGTTAACTTGATCAAACAATGGAAAGGGTACAGGGTCGTAGAAAATGTGGATTCAAGTTGTTGCTGTAATGTTTTTGAGTAACCCACTTATTTTGATGATGTTTCTTGGTTTTTTCCAAATATTTTTCCATGAACAGGATAAAAAGTTGCTATAGTATTTTTTTTAAACATTTGTAATAAAATGCTATAGTACTCCATGCACCTTCCATGCACCTCAATTTTTTAAAACTAAGTTGTACTTGGATGTAACAGGCTGTAAATCAGAATCGGAAGACAAAAGGATAATGTGTGAAAAAGTTGAAATACAAAAAACAAAAATAAAAGTAAATCAATTTTTCACATCATATGTAAAAGAACTTATATTCAGATCTAAATGAAACATCCAACTCCCCCATAAACTTTATGTAATGGATGAGCTTGTATACTCCCTATCATTAAAGGACAAGTAATGATTTCTATCATGGATGCCCCCCCATATAATTTAAAGGTTCTCCCATTGAGATTTCCGCAAATGGATGGGCTCTCAAACACTCTGCCATTAAAAGACAAGCAAACCATTTATATTAAAAATAAGATTATACGAGTCAAAAAAATACTTATTAGGATAACAATGATGTGGTACTTATTAGGATAAAAGCTAGGCAAACCATTTATATTAAAGTCGTATGGAAGAGACTATATCGAAGCAAGCTCTGCTCTGGCTCTTGCTTGTTATTCCAGATGAAGCAGCCTTCAACAGGATGAATCATCTGCTTTAGCATCCAACATGAATTGTTTATAGGTATTGACTAGACAACTTTCCTTCCTTCACAATATAATTATGTGAAGGGAAATATTTGTGAGCCAACTTCATGCATCAATAGCCACAAAGGACTAAAGCACTGACTTCACTCTATTTTAGATTTTGTTTATTTCAAAACTACTAACCTATAAAATCAATAATATGTAGTGAGCTTGATGCTAGTCTTTTATCATTCATTCCTACATAATGCTTTGAACCATCATTGGGCTCAGGAATGTATTTGAGAGTCCAATATTTGATGCATTGTTTTATTTGAGAGAAGTGAGCTCTTCTCTGGCTCTTGCTTGTTATTCCAGATAAAGTAGCCTTCAACAAGATGAATCATCTGCTTTAGCATCCAACATGAATTGTTTATAGGTATTGACTGGCCAGCTTTCTTTCCTTCACAATATAATTCTGCGAAGGAAAATCTTCTCCCTTGAAGTATCTGTCTAGAATATCCTGCGTTCCAGCTGCATACATTATCTGAAGTAGAGATTTTATGAACAATTAGTCAGAAAACTCTCAAGAATATCTCTGTACTTTTTATGATTCCTATTTTCTACTTCCAAAAATGACAAAAATGATGAATTAATGACAACATTAAAGCTTTGTGCAATGGACCATGATGCAATATAATTGACTTTTTGAATTATTTATGAGGTACGTTTGTCAATCAA
Source organism: Pinus tabuliformis (assembly GCA_031772625.1). Classification (NCBI taxonomy): domain Eukaryota; kingdom Viridiplantae; phylum Streptophyta; class Pinopsida; order Pinales; family Pinaceae; genus Pinus; species Pinus tabuliformis. Next base: position 1,281,635,889 of record CM062818.1, on the reverse strand, counting down.
AGAAATTGCTAGAAACAAAGGGGTGAAATTGGATAAAATATGACACCTAGCCATCTATTGTAGTCCCAGAGATATGGGGAGTCATAGCATGGTTTGGCATGGAGCACCATGGATGATCTTTTGGAGTAGGTTGAGAAAACCAAGAGTTAGCAATGTACCTATTTCCATCACTGCAATTGGCAGTTAGCAATGTGACTGTTTCATCACTGTAATTGGCAAGCTAAATTGTTATAACAAACAGGAACATAGTTTAGAAATTTAGAACACAGAAGAACGATTCATTGTCTTTTAATTGCCTCCAAGAATGACCAAAAGACTGCCAACGCAGAAAAATACAGTTACATTGTTTTATTAGCAACATATCATCATGCTCTTTCTGAATCTAAGATAAATGTTTGATGATGGGACTTGTATGTCCATTATTGACACTGGGAAATAAGAATTACATGGTGTTCTACCTCCTTTCACATGGTCTAATATAGAACCTAGAAGTCTGCAAATGAAGTGGAAGCCCATTTACCAGAGATTTACCCAAATACTATATATTCACCAAATCATACAAACAATGACTTGAGTATGGCTATAATCAAGAGAAGCTTCAATAATGCTTTCCCACATAATGCTTTCCTCAATAATGCTTTGTCTTCAAAAAATCTTTGTCCATGACTCTAGTCATTAATTAGGATTTTCAATTCATGTACATTCAAATTGGAGCCAACTTTAATCAACCATCTAAGCATGCAAACATTAGCATAAAAAAGAAGACGAGCTTTTGCTAGAGAAAAGGAGATCTCGAAGCATACGAGTCATTATTATCTCAAAATTTCTTGTGACTCAACAATAGCAGACTTCTGGGCCCCAAGGGTTAGACTTAGAGGACAAAGCTCAGGGGTTAATGCTCCCGCCTCAATTTGAATTCACAGACTTAACTATTCTGTGTGGTTGGGCCTCTCCATGGGACCTACGGTTTATAGTGGCAGCCCATGGACTCAAACCCATGCCTAGTGGGTATGAATCCACTTAGTTATTAATTCCCTTAATAGAAATAAAAACAACAGACTTTCCTGCAAGCCTCGTACCATGCCACAGAATGGGCCTTACTGCAAATGGCCAAAGCCTCTAAGTCTATGTTTCAGCGCATTGGACATTGGGATTTTTCTCTCCCATTGCACGCAGTTATGATATATAAGGGGGCTTCTATCTTTATTGCTATTAACATGTTGACTTTGTTCCATCTGCATATATGTTCCAAATTTGTTTGCTTTTTAATCAGGCCATCAATAGGGGCTTATAAATTTTCATGCATTGTTTCCAGCAGGACAATTGCAACTGTAGTATAGTTCTCATGATAGATGGCCAACTTTCTTCTTTGTCTATCCATATATAGTTATCAAAAACACGGATTTCGAGTGCCTACTTTAATGAAGTCTCCACCAGTGGATGAGTCACACTATCTGTACAACATTCTTGAAGGCAATCAGATGAGAAATGGAAAGAGAACCTTAAGTAGTGCAAGAGAAATGCAATGGTATTTTGTATTCCTAAGCCTATTCAGACAATGAATAATGCAGTGTGGAGAATGTAATTCCAACCTTCCCGATGATCTTTTGTATAGAATTCCTAATTATTGTGAATTGCAAGGGTTTTCCAGATAGGAATAGCTTGTAAAAGACAAAATTCCATCACAAAGTCAAGGAAACTCATCTAGTAGTGGTCCAAAGTACCTTCACAAAGGCCCTGGTACTTCATGAATTTAAAGGATGCATCTGGGTTTGCATGTGATCATGTTCTAGCGAAATGTTACAATTTGTTTTAAAAATTTAAACCAAAACAAAAATCTTGCATTGCATTCATAAGTACAACTCACTTGGCCAAGGGAAGCAGTTAGAAAGTTTAAGGAGGTCAGCTTCCAGTATGTAAAGAGATAAGGAAATATGGTAGCAGACCTATTGGCTAATATTGCAATAGAGGAGGAATAGAAGGATCAGACCTAAACACAAATTCACTGAACTTAGCTGAAGGGGAGTGGATGTCAAGCTTCAAAAATTGGTCCAATCAAATTGCAATGATCTTTAGGAAGTCTTTTATCTGAAGTTCATTTGTCTTGTTTCAATCCCCTAATTTCAGAGGCATTTTAGAGGCCCAGTATTCCCTGACATTACTATGGGTTACAGTCCAATCACGTAAGCTTTTTTAGAAGGACCTGTTTTAATTTGAGAATTTATGAGAGAGATACCACATAGAATTCCAAGGTTGAAAGTAGATCAGCTTAATAATTTCAAAGGGTGGAAAAAGCCATGCAAGGCTATAAATTTAATAAGAATACTCCTGGCCAGCTCAAAGAGGGAGAAATCTTGTTGCACAGGAATTGTAAAGCCATGAGGAGGAATTGTCATGAGAGCCAAGGAATTTGCTGAGAAGTGCAAATTGGTGGGGAGAAGAAATGCATATGTAAATGCCCAAATAATAGTAAAGCACATAAGACACTAGAGGTAGGAAGGGACCCAAGAGAAGGATCAAACAGGGGACAAAGAGGAAGAACCAAAGGAGAAATATATCTTTCCAAATTTTGGAGTATCAACACAACATGGCCCGTCAAGAGAGGCTTGTGGAATAAACTTCTAGGTTCCAGGAGGAGAGATTCTCTAGAAAAATTAAGTAGGCAAGGCAAGTTGTTTAGGCAGCCTAGAGTTGTAAGACCTAGGATAGTCTAGGCCATAATGAAATATCTTCTTGATGGTGCTGGATGAAACAGGAGGTGCAATCTTTGGCTAGAAATGGATTTGACCGGGAAGACAAGGAGAAAAGGAATGTGAATAAGTATTGTTCACAAAATAAATTGAACCATGAAGGGGAATCGACGAAGCCAAACTATTCCTAATCATTGTTACATGCAATGTGAAAATGGTAGGAAAGAGAACACGACTATGACAAAAAATGGAGGATATTCACCATTTAAATAAATAAAAACCGAAGGGTTTGAAAACCTAGAGTTTTCGTCATACCCAGAATTCAATGTTATAGAGAAACTAAAATTTGAGCATAAAATTGTATACTCCAAACAGTATATTGCCAAAATGCAGACAAGAAGACATATTTATTAAAATTCGGGCAGTATTGTAAAAATTTGAATCCTGATTGACTAAGAAAATCGTAATACCCAGAGAAGGGGCAAGCCGAATGGCCACATTCATAAAAGTTACATGGCTGAGCTGACCAGAAAATCCATGTCTTATTTTGGCAACATGATTCCAAAGCCAGCCATGAAACCCTAACACCAAAATCTGGCAGACGAGAACCTAGCCACTGCAAGACAGGAAAAAATAAGTGAGCAGAAAGTTAGGATATCTGTAATGTGATAAATAAATTGACAGTTTCAACAAAAATCCTAAAATAATCAGCCCCATAAACTGTTCAGGCCAATTGAATTCTAAGCCCCATAAACTGTTCAAAATAATTGATTTCTCCCATCAAGAATACTTCAGACTAAAGGAGGAGAACCAATGTAGCACCAAATCAAAGGAGAAAAAACCTAGTGTGGTCGTGATAATGCCAGGAAATATACGATATGGACGCAGAGGATCGTAGAGATTACCTGGCATCCTAGAAGTGTTTCAATGCACAACAGAACTGGTAGCGGTGGTGGACAAACGCCAAACAAATACTAATAAAGAATATGTATTTGGGGGTTTTTAGGTAGGGCCTATCATGCTACCCTGAGAATTGAACCCATGACTAGGGCTAAGATCCCAGGGCAGTCTTCAGATGAGAACGTTGTATGAAGGAACCAACCTGTTGTTGCATCAATTTACTCCCATTGAATGCCATCTAGAGCTCTGACTCATAAGACCACCATTGTTGAATCCCATGAGCTTCCAAAAATTTCATGGGGCCCTTGGAAATCACATACAGTTTGACAGCCACACGATCCATACCAGAGACCTTTGGCATGATCTCCATTGATTTTTCTTCATCCCCATCACAGTTCTTGCCTTTTTCACAAGAATCAGAGTAGTAACAACAGATGTAATCGCTATTGTTTACATAAAGATGGGGAACCCATTTCCGGATTTGCTGACAAATATTAACTGAATCCACCTCTGCCCCATCCTCTGATTGTTTATCAAGGCCTTCTAATTCCTTATTTCCTTTTTTCTTCGAAGGAAAAATAGCTTTCGTCACACCCTTCACTGCATTCCACAGCAATCCAAACTTGTCAAAAATACTTCTAAGACCCATGGACAATGAAATAGAAGGGGGATTGAACAGATGAGATTCGACAAATATGCCTCAAATGTTAAGGCCTCCACCACCTACAAAGCCAAGCCAGCCCCTAATGAATGCCCAACCATGCACACTTCACTGCTCCCATATTTCTTCACTGTTGTCTTGACTGCCTCCAGTGTCCTGTGAAACCTACAGGAGCCACTGAGGTCCTCCATTGTTAAAATTCTCAGATCATCTTGTATGTCCCTTTTGATTGTAGCAGCCCTCAGCAGGGTCCCTCTGAGAGCTATTATTGCCTTTGGGAGATTTACTAGGTCTCACTACCAGAAGATCAGAGAATGCAACATACCTGTCCCATTCAAGCCTTTCTCCAAAGATGGATTCATCCCTCTCATCCACCAAGTCTTCCACTACCTTGTATTTGAAGGGCTTCCAACATTTGGGTGCCAATGCTGCATCTCTGTCTCGTTTTCCTGCCTGTCCAGTTCCAGTAGATATGCAGTTTGTATAAAGCATGCCATCACTGTGTGCTTGTAATTTTCATCCTTCCTGTACAGAAATAGAGGAGATTTTATTTTGATAGAATTGATGCAAGGAAACTGCGTAGAGATTACTTGGCATCCTAGCGTGAGCAAAGTAAGTGACAAAAGAAAAGGCGAAGGTACGAGCTACTGAGCAGAGCTCCTCCAGGCACGCAGAAGGAAAATGAGGTGAGAATGTGGTGAGGCGGTCAAAGTGCAGTGCATGCTTGCTAGATGCATGCGCGGCGAGGGATAATGAATCGACTACCAGATGTCAAATAGAAAAGCAAATAACAGATGTCAGTCCGAGAATGAAAGTGTTTCTTTGGACGACAGATAATTGTTGAATTGTCTAACAATAGATCTAATGGTTAAGATTAGGACAAAAAGACATTTAGGGGAGTTCATTTCAGAGGGAAATGCCTTATGGCGTAATTATTTGATGGATGAAGAAAATGTGCATGATTGTATATGTGGTTGTTATTGTTAATACCATAATGAGTTATTTTATAAAGCTCTAGTAAACTGTATGTTTGTCATGTTTCAGCAGTGATCATTGTAAATACTACAACGAGTTATGTTATGAAGTTCCATAGGCAGTTTGTTTTGGTTTTCAACAGTCTTGCTAGTTATGGGTGTCATAGAACACCGACGACAGTGTTCCCCAAGAGGAAGGGCTCTATAACAGCCTTGGGTTAAAAATCCATGTAATAAAATTAATAAATAGAAATAAGACAATGGTCCTGCGACATGTATTCCAAGATGAGCGTTGGGAAAAACATTGTAGTAGGTGTTCATTTGGTTTCCTATGGCTAGGGAAATTGGCAAAGGCAGTGGAAAAGCCTTTGAAAAGGAAAAGAGGCATTAATTTGCATTTATTTATGAAAATAAAGGAAAATAGGACAAGAGGAAGGTGAAAGGTCACGGGAAATTGAAGGAAAAATGAAGGAAAATGAAGAAAATTGAGGCTTGAATGATAAAAAGGCTTCTGAGGATCAATTCATGGCTTTTGTTAGTTAAACCTTTTGTTAGTTTAGTTTTAGAACTCTCCCTATTTATTCTCTATACTCTCTCATACTCTCATACACTTAGATTATTCTTGCAGCACTATAAAATTGGAGGAACGAAGGAAAAGAAAGGACAAGAAAGCAAAGGGAAGAAAATATCAAGCAAGGGAGAGTTGGATCAAGATGCTACAATGGGATTACTTGTAGGTATTGAGTTGCATGTATGATTTCCTTGCCATTTTTGGCATGCATCGTACATGTATGTATATTTGGTTCTCTTGCCATCATTGGCATGGGTTTTTCCACGTGTGATAGTGGTTTTCAACCTTACATTTCCATTTCAGAATAGCCATGGTGTGATGGAATTTCTCTTATTTGGTTGAGATATATTATCAAATGGTTTCAAAACTGAGTGGGGTTGTCTCAAGGATAAACACAAGGCCTAGGGCTCCCTGGACCAATCACTGTTAGAAAATTATATATTACGGAGCAATGGAACACATAAAATATTGCCGAAATATAAACACAGAAAACGCATAAAACAAGAGAGACACAGATATACGTGATTCACCCAGTTTGGGCTACGTCCACCCTGAACAGCCAGTCCTTCCTTTCTATTATCTAGCAAAATGAAGAGACACAACCTACAGCAAATCCGCTGTAATATCCTATGTTTTCTCTCACAGTCTCACCTCTCCGTTTCTCGCTCACAATATACACACCTATTACACAGCCTCAAATACAATGCCCTCATACAAAGAGAGGGGTTGCCTTCTAGGGCAAAAAACCCTAAACTAAACATAAGTTCTACCGTCAGATCATCCGCCTACTGAACGACCCAGATTGACTAGAAATTACTATACTTTTACAAGGCAATTTTACATATGTTTTTAGCTTCGGGGGTGCTGCCCCCAAGCCCTCGCCAGGGGACTACTAGCCCCCGGACCCCTCAGTCGGGGGGGATCAGCCCCCCTGGACTAAAAAATTCCTGGGGTATACATCCAGCTGAAACAAAGACCTCTGAACAATCATGCTCCACACATAACAATCTCCCACTTGGAGAATGATTGTAGCAACTTCACTGCTGCTTCATTTTCTGGACAATGACTCCTCTTTGGACCTGGCTGTTTCTCATCTTCATCTTCATCCTTGAAGACCAATTGAAACTGAGCATGTTCTTAGTTTCTCCCTGGTTACAACTTTTTTTAGCATATCTGCAGGATTCTGGCTAGTGTGTATCTTTTCCAGCTTCAACTCTCCATCTTCCAACACTGATTGTATGAAATGGTACTTGAGCTATATGTGTTTAGTCCTGGAATGAAATGTTGAGTTCTTTGTAAGATGAATGGAACTTTGGCTATCACTGTATAACGTGCCCATATCATGCTCCTTACCCAATTCACCCAGAAACCTTTGTAACCAAATCATTTCTTTACTAGCCTCTGTAGCAGCAACATACTCTACTTCTGTTGTTGAAAGTGCAACAACACTTTGGATTTTTGAAACCCAACTGACAGCTGTTCCACCAATAGTAAATACATATCCTGTAGTGCTCCTCCTATTATCTCTGTCACCTGCCATATCTACATCAACATATCCCTGTAGGGAGATGTTTGAACCACCAAAGCATAATGCTTGATTTGTGGTACCTTTCAAATATCTGAGAATCCATTTCACTGCCATTCAATGTTCCTTTCCTAGATTGTTCATGTACCTGCTTACAACTCCCACTTCATGTGCAATATCAGGCCTTGTGCAGACCATTGCATACATTAAGCTTCCAACTGCATATGCATATGGAACTTTAGACATATAATCCATGTCTTCTTGGGTCTTTGGACACAATTCCTTACTAAGTTTGAAATGGCTAGCAAAATGTGTACTAACTGGTTTTGCATTGTGCATGTTAAATCTTTTCAACACCTTTTGTATGTACTCATTCTGAGACAATGTTAATTTACAATTTTTCCTGTCTCTAGTTATTCTCATACCAAGGATTTCTTTTGCAGCTCCCAAATCCTTCATTGCAAATGGATTTGCCAATTTTCTTTTGAGCACATTTATTTCCTGCATGTTAGATCCTACAACAAGCATGTCATCTACATACAATAACAATATAATATAGCTTCCATCATTTTTCTTTTTCAGATAAACATAATGATTAGAGTGACATCTAGTATAACCTTGTTCAGACATAAACTTGTCAAATTTTAGATACCACTGCCTTGGAGCCTATTTTAAGCCATACAAGATCTTCTTCAACCCGCACACTAGTTTCTCCTTCCCTTTCACTTCATATCCTTGTGGTTGCTGCATATATATCTCTTCCTCCAAATCCCCATGGAGAAAGGTTGTCTTTACATCTAACTACTCAAGATGCAAATCTTCAACTGCCACTAGACTTAAAATAGTTTTGATTCAAGTCATTTTAACAAGAGGAGAAAACATTTCATCAAAATCAATACCTTTCTTCTGTGCAAACCCCTTCACCACAAGTCTAGCTTTGTACCTTTGCTTTCCTCCATCTTCTTCCTTCAGCCTGTAAACCCATTTATTCTGCAATGTAGTTTTACCTACAGGAAACCTGACTAAGTCCCAAGTCTGGTTATGCATTAAGGAGTCCATCTCTTCTTCCATAGCTACCTCCCACTTCTTCCTGCTTTCAACCTGCATTTCTTCTTCATAACATTCGGGTTTACCGGAATCAGTCAACAATAAATAATATAATAAAGGAGAGTATCGTTCAGGGGGTCTACTTATCCTAGTAGATCTTCTGACACCGCTTTCGGGTGTTTGGGGTGCCTGTTGCTGTTGTGGTGGTTTCTACTGTTGTGGTTGTTGATTATTATTATTTTCAGGCACCTTTACTTTTTCGGTGATTTCATCAAGGACTGTGTATTCCTTGTTTTCTTTTTCCTGTTTCTTTTCCTGCAACTGATTCTTATACAAGACCTTTTCATTGAATATTACATCTCTTCTCCTAATGATTTTGTGATTTTCATAATCATATAAGCGATAACCAAAATCATTAACACCATATCCAATAAAGGTACATTTCTTTGACTTTTCCTCAAGCTTTGTTCTATTTTCTTTATCAATATGGACAAAGGCCTCACAACCAAAAGGCTTTAAAAAAGAGTAGTTTACCTTTGTACCTGTCCATGCTTCCTCTGGAACACCACCATCCAAGGAACTTGAAGGCCCTCTTTTTATTAGATAAACAATAGTATCTACAACATCTGCCCAAAACTGTAAAGGCAATCCTGCATGCAATCTCATCCACCTTGCACGCTCCATGATTATTTTGTTCATCCTTTCTGACACACCATTTTCTTGTGGTGTTCTTGTAACTGTCTTTTCTCTGTGAATTCCATGCTTTGAACAGTACTTATCAAACTCTTTGCTGCAATATTCACCTCCATTGTCTGATCTTAGACACTTCAATTTCTTTCCTGTCTCAATATCAACCAAAGCTTTCCATTTCTTGAAAGTATCAAATACATCGGATTTATTCTTAATACAATAAATTCAAGTTTTTCTAGTTGCATTATCAATAAAAGAAACATAATAACGAGAGCCACCAAGAGATGATACCTGAGCAAGTCCCCATAGATCTGTATGCACAAGCTCTAATTTTTCATTCTTCTTTTCTTTCCCAACTCTGAGAAATCTGACTCTCTTCTGTTTTCCATAAATGCAATTCTCACGGAAGTCCAAATCAACATTTTTAAAACTTGGCAACAAATTCCTTGGGTGAAGAATCTTCATCCCTTTTTCACTCATGTTTCTGAGCCTATGATGCCATAATGCTGCATCTGCTCCTTTGGAAGTTAATGAATTAATAGAGTTAGAAATACCATTGCATAAATACAATGTACCAACCTTTTCACCTTTTGCTATTACCAGGGCTCCTTTGGTGACCTTCCAAGCTTTACCTATGAAAGTTGTCACACAACCTTCACCACCTAATTGCCCTGTTGAAATCAGATTTTTCTTTAGATCTGGAACATGCCTTACCTCCTTTAGTAGCCATTGGTTTCCATTCTGCTGTTTTACAAGAACCTTACCCATTCCAACAATTTTACAGGGTTTATCATCACCCAAACGAACTTGTCCAAAATCTCCTTGAACATAGTCATGAAAGTATTTCTTATCAGGTGTGGCATGGAATGAGGCCCCTGAATCTACCACCCACAAATTAGTAATATTTTCGAAAGAAAGAATCAAAGCATCTTGTAACACCTCACCTGTCACGTTTGCTTCATGATTGTTTTCTTGCTATGAATCTCCTTCTTTTCCCTTCCGAGATATACAATCTTTCTTTAGGTGTCCTTTCTTTCCACATTTCCAGCACACTATCCCCGATCTGGACTTGGATCTGCCTTTCCCTGATTTACTTCAATATCCTGAGCTCTTTCCTCTTTCCATTTTTCTTCCCCTAGACTCTGCACTCAAAGCATTTCCAAATGTCTCACCAGAGCTTTTCCTTCGCATTTCCTCGCTAAGGATAGCATCGACAACATCATCAAACTTTAAAGTACTAGATCCAGACACAGAGTTACTAATGGCCATTAATAAACCATTCCAACTTTCTAGCAATGAGCACAAGAATAATAGAGCTCTAACTTCATCATCAAAGTTTACCCCTACGGAACATAACTAATTTGTAACAGTATTAAAATCATTTAAATGATCTGCAACAAATCCACCTTCCGACATCTTCATATTAAATAACTGTTTCATAAGAAATACCTTGTTTGAGGCCGAGGGTTTTTCATATAGTTTCTCCAACGTCTTAATCAAACCCTCTATCATTTTTTCCTTCGAAATGTTGAAGGCGACCGATCCTGCAAGGCACAACCGTATTGTTCCGAGTGCCTTTCTATCGAGAAGGTTCCATTCTTCATCTTTCATACCCATCGGCATCTTTGCTTTTCCGCCCAGTGGTAAGTATAGATCTTTCTGATACAGATAATCTTCCATCTGCATCTTCCACAGTGAGAAGTTTTGGCCGTTAAATTTCTCGACCCTAAACTTACCATCTTCTGCCATTGCTCCCACTCAAATGAGGAACCCTTCTTTCCTGCGAGTTTATCAGCCAAATAGACCTTCGGCTTTGATACCAGTTGTTAGAAAATTATATATTATGGAGCAATGGAGCACATAAAATATTGCAGAAATATAAACACAGAAAAAGCATAAAACAAGAGAGACACAGATATACGTGGTTCACCCAGTTTGGGCTACGTCCACCCCAAACAGCCAGTCCTTCCTTTCTATTATCCAACAAAATGAAGAGACACAAACTACAACAAATCCGCTGTAATATCCTCTGTTTTCTCTCACAGTCTCACCTCTCTGTTTCTCGCTCATAGTATACACATCTATTACACAGCCTCAAATGCAATGCCATCATACAAAGAGAGGGGTTGCCTTCTAGGGCAAAAAACACTAAACTAAACATAAGTTCTACCGTCAGATCATCCGCCCAATGAACGACCGAGATTGACTAGAAATTACTATACTTTTACAAGGCAATTTTACATCTGTTTTTAGCTTCGGGGGCGCTGCCCCCAAGCCCCTGCCGGGGGACCGCTGGCCCCCGGACCCCCGCAAGGGGGACAAGTCCCCCCCGCACCCCCTCGCATGGAGGGGTGTACAAACTTCCCGGGGTATACATCCGGCTGAAACAAAGACCTCTGAACAATCATGCTCCACAAACAACAATCACAGACCAATGAAGGTGGGATTGCGGTAAAGCCTAATTGTGTATACCCTCATTGAGCCTAGGAATCCTTGATTTAAAAGGTGGGATATACGATAAATTCTAGAGGGTGGAGATGGACAAGTTCCTCTCATTTTAGGTGGAGAGATCCAGAGGAATCAGTGCTTGTATAGACCTAGTGATCCCTGGACCGGTATGTGGTGGGATTGTTGAAAAGCTTGGTAGTGTGTGTTTCTTGTTTGTGCCTAGGAATCCCTTAGTGGGATTGTGGTAAGCCTAGTTTTATAGATGAGGGATTAGGCCTAGGAATCCCTTGGTGGATTACGATAAATCCTGAGGAAGCCATAGGTTTCTTGTTGTAAGTCCCCCATTCATGCTTGGAATATGGCACGAGGGTGATTGGATGAAAGAAATATTTGGTTCAACCCAATCTATGGTTGGGTGGTGCATGGAAGTCACTGAATTGGTTATATTTTTCATATGTTAATAAGAGATCTTTTCCTCCTATGTTCCATGTGTAAATGTACTTGTTAATATGTGGTTTTAATGGTTGTTATTCTACTAGTTATTAGCATGGTTTATGACAAAATTTGATTATGGCTCTCATCATGTTTTGATTAGTAGATGAAATGTTTATCAATGCATGACCTAATATATGATATTGCAACTATTATGAGGAGGCATCAGTCCTTCTTGATGACTCTCAGATAAGTATGAGACCACTATGTTTAGATGTGTATTTATGACCTGTACATTACATGTTTATGATATGTTTCACGGAATGCCTGCCATGGTTGGTAGGGGCTAGGTCAAGTCGTTGTTCAAGAGTTTACATTAGTAACATTATTCCATTTTTTTAACATATCTAAATGTTTCATGAAGCTCTGGGAAAAGTCTTGAGCCCTAGCCCTCAAAACGTGGCTTAAAATTTAAGGTCCCTGACACAAAACTGTTGAAAAAAGGATACAGTCACATAGATGCCTTGTTGTGGGAGAAAATGGAGGGTTATAGTTGCTTGGAGGGCTTTACATGGGAGCAACTGGGGGTCTAGTTCAGTGAGAAGCTAAGTTGACTCAAGGGTTCGACACCTGGAGTGGTTGGTTAGCTCTTGGGGGTCTTGTATCAATTGAGGGAGGTATATAAATTGTTGGTTTGTGGATTCCACTTCCTTAAAGTGATCTAGGAGGTCGAATCATATCAGAGTGACACTTCATCACATATTTACCCCAGTGGACCGATAAGCTTAGGTAAGTGTGGGAGGAGGGTGTTTCTTCACTTTTCTTTCTTGTCCTTCCTTTGCCACTCTGTACTACCCTCCTCCCACATTTTCCCAAGCTAACCAGTCCACTGGGGTAAACATTTGATGAAGAGTTACTATGATATGATTAAACTCCCCACGTACAGTTAAGGAAGTGGAATCGATAAACAAAAACAAAATTGACCTTCCTCTAAAGCTCCAACATCCCTACGGGCTAACCAACCACTCCAAGTGCCAAACCCTTGAGTTAACCTACTTTCTGACTAAACTATACCCCCAATCAAACCCATGAGAATCATCCATGTGACTGATACTATCCAATTGCTCCCAAAACAAGGCATCTAATTTCCAACACTACAATCATGTGCCACTTGTTCTCTCAGTGAATACTTGTCGGCTCATTGTTCAAGGGCATAACCCTAATGTTCTTCTAATTCCAATTCGAAATGATAATGACAAAAAAACCATTCCCCTACCTTCCCTTCTCTTATACATAGTCCCTCGAGCAATCCAGTCACCCCCTTTCATGCAGTCACTCACCTTCCGTGCAGTCACTCATCTTCCAAGTTCTACGATCATCCCCTTCTCTGATACACAGTCCCTCATGTGACCCCCCCATGGCAAGGTTTCCTTGCCATAAAAAGGTCCGAAAACCAAGGCATATCCCAACCTTAAAACCATCATACCGGTCATATCATGCTCATGGAAATCAATGGAAATTATTGGGTAGTAGTGTCCCACAATAGCCCTACTCCTAAGGTTCTTTACTAGCATATTGTCTCATGTTCCAATTCCTTTTACCACCGCTACTAGTTCTTACAGTTAGTTTCAACCACGCAACTTGGGAATTTTCCATGTTTTCCTATACCAATCACATAATTTCCATTAGAGTTTCAATAAATTGAAATAAATTCACATCATACCTCATTAGTGGCCCATCAATAAGGTACACTTGTAGTTATGTTCACTTCCTGTCACAACGAACCAAACCAACTCTTGACCAAATCATCATGTATAAACATATCACATCTATTTAGGTCAAAACACAACCATCATAAATCAAAACCATGAATCACATGCAATCATCATAAACTAGAATCTTAGATCAAATGTAACCTTCATAAATCAGAATCATAGATCACATGCATAATTAAACCTAAAATAAAATAGTGATACTTATCCTTCAATTGGTTCTTGCTTCTACCTTTGTTCTTTTTCCTTTCTGTTCACACACCGGATCAGTTGCCACCTCCAACAAGCACCCAATACTTCTCCTCTTCAAGTACATACACATACATACAATGTACATCACAACACATACACTTACACCCAGTGTATAACACAATACAATACATACACCTACATCCAATGGAAAACACAATAGATGTACATACACAAAGTAAAACACATATATTGACTACACAATCCCTGTAACACAATAACATTGTACCAAAATGCACAACATAACATGTACTACATGTACAAAATACCACATGTACATAGTTCCACCTGCACAACGTGTACACAGCTCCATATTCATGACATGTATACAACACCTAATGTACACAACACCACATGCACGACATGTACACAACACCACCTGCACACAACACCCCATGTACAACATGAAAAAGTAACCACGTGCACACAACACCACATGTACATATCACCACATGTACAACATGCATGTAACGTCATATGTACACAACACTGCATATGAAACATGCATAAAGCACCATATGTACACAACACCACATATTCAACATGTGCACGACACCATCTATACACAACACTGCCTATCCAACATGTGCACAATACCATTTGCACATAGCACTGTATAAACAACATGTACATAACAACACAACACCGCATGTATACAACATCACCGGTAGAACATGTAAAATTTGTACAACATATACACAATAGTAGTACTACACATCCAGAGACCAGATTGTATCTAGTAGGAAACCTTGCTTCTAGTGTCTTTCCACCATCCATACTTGTCATTTCATGGTGCATATCACATTGCTTTCATTCCACTGATGTACCCCTCAACATTATCTTCAATAACATAGACATAGTATAATCACATAATATCAATTCATATCCACATGATACTGACCTCATAGATTTGTCAAGACTACACTTCCCTCTTGATTCCTCATAAGACCAAGAACCTCTTCATCCCATTCACTTGCATAGGAAATCATTCCTCAACAAGAATGCTCCATGATGACCTTTTCATAGAATTACATACATACATACATACATATAAACATTAGCATAAAACAATCATGATATCTTACGACCCTGTCAGATAACAACATACATACGTACATGTATGAATATAACGACATTAGCATAATCATGATCACAACACAATTACTAGATATCATAAGGTCAAGGTTAATAGAAATCTCTTTATCTATGTACAACATCTACAACATTGAGAACAAACACTCCCAACATAGTCAAGTCATCTGACGCCTGAAATGCATTTTCTTTACCTTTCATGTTACCTTTCTCATGATTGTCTTGCCACCGTCCAATTATCCTAATGAACCCATCCAATTCAATCCATTGTCATACTATTGCCTTCAACTTCCCTTTACTCATGCATCGAGCTTCATTCAAGTCTTACATTACATGTTGGACTTCATTCAAATTTCTCTGAGCTCCACTAAATTTCCTCTTTTCCCAACCAATTTCCAAGGCCCTCAAAACATAAAAAGGAAAGAAAAAAATAAAACAAGAAGAAAAACATGAAAAACCAATAACACTATGATACCACAAACAAAGTGGCATGTCCATACATTAGACATAAACATAATTTCAAATCAAGAAAAAACAAATCACAAAATACGGAAAGCACAAAACTAGCAACAGACACCATGACTTAATTCCCCATGGGTTCCCATGCTTCCAAGGGGAATCTCAACCCTAGAATTCTTCACGATTCAATGACAATGTCTTTTCCATGCAATCCCCTACATCATACTGCCATAAACACATAACTCTTAGTGTAAAATAAATATAGCAATATATCAGTTACCTTACCTTGTTATGCCAAGAACGTGACCTTGTCATTGGACACATCCATGCCATCTCTCAAGGGATTCCAATTCCCTTGACAGGTTCGTCTATAACTATAAACTAGCTAATATACCTGTCAAATACATGTTCATGAATATAGCACATATCCACATAATGTCAAACGAAATCAAGGTTAAGAATACTTCCTATATTCATGCAAACCACTCATTCATTTGCAAGTTCAATCTCTAAACATAGCCAAAGGAATTCTCACCCAATTCCTTTCTTTTACCTTTTCTTCCTTGCAGCAATTGAGTCTTATTTTGTGCTATCACATCACCCAACTGTTAATTATATAAACAAATCAACTATTACCTTGTCATGCTAATACCAAGCATGTTGTCATGCAATTGTTCACACTTGTCAGCCACATGTTCCAAAGATCAACACATCATGTCTATTAATTTTAAATCGGCCTTTACCAAGACTAACATCCATGTGATAATCAACTCACAATCACGAATCAAAATACTACAACTAGCACCCACTTGTATTCAAGTACACATTAGTTGTATAAGCTCATATTGAGTTAGTACAACCATCTTTAAAAAATATCATTATTTCATTCAATATAATAAAAACATACTCATATCATATAATTACTCAAACATTTAGACAAATTTTAAACATACCATGTTAGCTAAACCAAATAGACAATATAATCAAACTCATGCATTGTGATGGTCATTGTTGTGGTCTTGTGGTAACACTCTCCTACCACATTTACCAAAGATAACCAATCCACTGGGGTAAATATGTGATGAAGATTTATGATGATATGATTCAACTCCCCAAGTACATTTAAGGAAGTGGAATCGATGAACCAAAACCAAACTAACCTTCCTCAGAAGCTACAGGACCCCCAGGGGCTAACTGACCACTCTAGGTGCCAAACCCCTAAGCTAACATGCTTTCTGATTGAACTAGACCCACAGTCATACCCATGATAAGCCCTCCATGTGACTAATACCCTCCAGTCACTCCCACAACAAGGCATTCATGTGACTGCAGCCTTTATTGGGCAGTTCTATGCCAGTGACCCCCTGATCCACTTTTTCAGGGCCAGGACTGAAGCCTTTACCCAAAACTTGATTAAACTCTAAAAAATGATAAATAACAAGATGATAAGGCCTCTAATGCAAAATTTTAACAAGGACCTAACCTAAAAATGCCTAGCCATCACAAAAATCTCGTCAAACACATCATGAACATGTACTCTACAGGTCATATAAAAAAATATGAGCATAGGGAATTCATGCTTATTTGAGAATTTTCGAGAAGGATTGACACCTCCTCATAATAGATGTACGACCATATATTAGGTCATGCATTCATTAAAATTCATCTACTAATCAAAACATGTTGACAAGAATAACCAAGGTTTGTCATAAACCATTCTTATAACCAATGGAATAACAATGATAGAACAACCATTAAAACCACATATTAACAAGTATATTTACACATGGAACACAACAGGAAAAGAGCTCTAATTAACATATGCAAAGCCTAACCAATTCAGGGACTTCTATGTACCACCCGACCATAGATTGGGCTGAACCAAATCTTTCTTTCATTCAATCACCATTGTGCCATATTCAAAGCATGAATTTGGGACTTACAACAAAAATGACCAGGGCTTCCTTAGGCTTTACCGTATATCCCACTAATACCGATCAAGGATTCCTAGCCGTGAAACCCTCATTTATACAACTAGGATTTACCGCAATCCCCCCATGGGATTCTTATGCTCAAACAAGAAACATAGAGTACCATGATTTACAACAATCCCACCACATATCAGTCTAGGGATCACTAGGCCTATACAAGCATGGATGCCTCTAGATATCTCCACCTAACCCACAAGGAATTTGTCCATATCCACCTTCTAGGCTTTCCAGTATAACCTACCATTCACCAGTCGAGGATTTTGTTAGGTCCCTATAACAATATCATATTCCCTTGTTGTTATTAGTGTAGCCCCTTATTGTTATTGTGGTGCCCATGTAGTCCCCATATTTTTATTGTTGTGCCCCATAGAAGCCCACTGTTGTTATTGTTGTGCCCTTACCTTATTATTTTTATGTTGGCTCTAATTATATTGTGACCCCTTAGGCTCCTATATCTAGAAAGGAAGGTTTTCATTTCAATCATCGAATAATTGTTCATTTGTGTAATGTAAAGGATGTTTCCTCCTCGAAGACACTGATTTTGAAGTCGTTGATATATATTTTTTTCTATTTTGTGAGCCGGTTACATAACATTTGGTATCATAGCTTTGGATTCTAGGGTTTCACTACTTGAAACTGGTCATCATGCCATTTTCTCTATAACTCTTTTCTACGAAGCTTCAGAAGCTGAAAAAAACCCATTTGAGAAGACCTCTTGAAGAACTACTCAAGTGTTGAGGAAAACCCTTTTGTGAAGGAAAGGGGCATGTTAGGTCCTTATAACACTAGTATATTCCCTTATTGTTATTAGCGTAGCCCCCTTATTGTTATTGTTGTGCCCATGTATTCCCCATATTGTTATTGTTGTGCCCCATAGAAGCCAACTATTGTTATTGTTGTGCCCTTACATTGTTATTTTTATGTCGACTCTGATTATATTGTGACCCCTTATAATCCTATATATAGAAAGGAGGCTTTCTCATTTGAATCGTCAACAAATTGTTCATTTGTTTAATGTAAAGGAGGTTTCCCCCTCGAAGAGGATGATTTTGAACTCGTTTAACTATCTTTTCTTCTATTTTTTGAGTTGGTTTCATAACAGATTTGATGCAGCCTAAGCCGCACATACCCACACTGCACAGTATGCATATAAAATTTCATGTCACACTATGTCCCAGGAATTTTAATGTTCCTGCTTAGTAAAACCTTCTTAAACCAAGGTTTAATGCTCTTAATTAAATTATTAAGTGGAAGCTATTTAATCACACATTAATCAGATTATACTGGTGGATTTTCTTGTCGTCCTATCCACAACAAACTTGACCAATCACCATCCACCACGTGTCGCACAACTAACATATTTATTTCAATACTTAACTTTTGGGTGCTCCAAATTACCATCATTGATCTGTTCCATCTGATCCAATGGCTATCATGATGTACCATGCACCAACTAGCCCAACAGATCTCCATTGTATATTTCATTTACCTTAATCCAACGATAATCGTGTAATCTCGCATGATTACTAGCATGATACATAACAAGTCGAGAGTGTGTGGGATAAGAGGTTTTTCTTTCCCATTGATGTGCTACCTGTCAAACCCTCAGGTTAATGGCATGAATTTGTAAAATATAGTTTACCACTTTGATACCACCTGAGATACTACTTATCGTTTCCGTAGACTGCTCCATGTTTCTACTGTCACGTGGCTAAATTTGATCCCTTCACTTCTTGAATTTATTTTATGTGATAAGATCTCCGTCGATCCTATTATATCAATCCTATTCATTGATCTGACTGATCCAACTGTTCCTATGCACAATTACCTCATTTATTCCTCCTTTCCTTTCTTTGTCTTTATGCAATTCCTCAGCGTTCTAGTCTATTCATCGGACTCACCTATACGATTCTTTATGCATCTATCCTTTCTGATATTACTCAATCATTTCTGATTGTTGTACTCATCCTTTATGCATTGTCCTCTCTCTGTTCTTCTATGGTTTAGGTTTTCTCCAGGGTTTCTGGTCTTTAGTTGTTCTTCAACACAACTTCCTCCTGAACTTAGTTCTACCTAACTTTAATCGCTATCACACCTGAACTTCCACTTTGATCCTTCAATCAGATTCAAATAATCAGACCACTATCCTTCATTCTCCACCTCTGTGATCTGGTTTAATTCCACCTGTATATATATACTATGCAAAATTACTCTAATTCACACAAAATCTATAATTCCATTAATCAACACACACCACACAACTCAAGAATCAAATTCTCTATCTTTATAAACAATTATTTACATAATGAATCTCTCTCTCTGGCATAATTTTCTAATCAATGGCCTTTTCCCTCCTGTAGGCTTACAGTCAAACCCTATCTAATCCCTAAACTCTGATTCTTACCCTAACTCACTAACTAACTATCGCTATGCCTTTTAGGCGTACATTTATACAAAAGGTTCTATAACCCATTTCAGTTCAGATCCTTAATATTTTGAACTAAACTCTGAATATCCTCTAAGTCCACTTTTGACTCAACTAATCCCTAAGGATCCTCTCTAGTTCCACAAACCTTGAAACCAATTCCTAATCTAAGATTTACAATTGATTTCCAAATCTCTCAATCCCTATGGAATCATAACTAGCCTAAATCTCTCATGTTCTCCAACATTCAAGAACATTTACAATATGCCTCACAATATCTAATTAATTCCTATTCTAAATATCTCTTATTAAAATCACTCAAAAACCTTAATAATTACATTAATTTGATACATAGGAATCCAAATTTCTTAAAAGCACAATACCCCCCATAACTACTAAAATACAATGAAATTTTTGAGTCGAATGCTCCTGCACTAGACTCCCAAGGTTGAAAACATTCATGATCTCCAGATCATGTGTCCTCATATGTTGGTAGAAAACCTCCAGGGTCCCAAACTCTTGTTTGTAGTTGTCCAAATGCTCTGCTCCTTTGTTGTTGTTGTATGTCTGCTATCTTCTGTTTCATCTTCCTCTCCTTGTCAATCAGTTTCAAATTCTGATTGATCACTCTTCCTGTTGCTGTCAATCTTCTCCATCTGGACTGCTTCATCATTAACTGCCATAATTCTTCAATCTCTATCTCTAGCATATCCTTGGGCTAGTACATACTCTACCATTTACTACTACCTCTTTCTCTTTGCTTCAGTTTGTTGTTGCTATCCACTAGCTCTTGCATCTTCACATTATGCATTTCTTCAAGTTCTTTTGTTTCCCAATGTTGAAATTGATATTTCTCTTCCTCTTTCATGATTATCTCTTTCTGCATCAAATCCTGATTCTCTAGCATTCTTTCCAGCAACATAATATCTCAGTTCCATGGATTAAATATTTCCACATAATCTTCCTCTTCCATATTTACTTGGCTACTCATCTGTGCCAAATTTTCTCCAGCATCTGCAACAAAAACTGCACTCAAAAAACAATTATAAAAATAAAAAATATAAGGCCTTTGTGCCTCTTCTTCCTTTGGCAACATTTCAGTATGTTGCTCTGATTTTTCGTCTTTTATCATCACATCAATATGTTGATTCTTCAAAGAACTTTCTAAAGAAATTTTGAGACTATTAACTAGTGTCTCTTCCACATCATCTACTTCAATGATGTCTCTTTGCTCTTGTCGACTATAGTGAACTCCTTCCTCTACAATCACACTGTCATACTCTTAGTTTTCCAGTGAATATTCCAACAATTTAATTTCTCTTTGACACTTCATAAGTACTTCATCATCACTTATAATTCCTGCATTTATACACAAATTATCAGTTTGAAAATTACAGGGTTCAACAATCTCAATTGTTGCTTCACATATAAGCTCTTCAGACTGAATTTCATCTCCTTCTTTCACAAGAAATTGTTCCTGTGTTGTAACAACTTCAAACATCAATGTATTACTAAATTCTTTATGTTGCAATAATTCAGTGCTTTTCTCATTTAAGAGACATTCTCCATCCTTCTTTACTTCAAATTATTTATCTTCTAAAAGATACTCGTCCATAATTTTGACAGCTTCAAAAGACTTCTCATCTTCTACAAAACCTGTAATCACATCAAAATTATTAGATTCAAGAATACAAGGTTTTATAACCTCCTGCTGATCCAAATTTGTCCAACAGTTCAGAAAATAATCAATAATTCCTTCCTCAGCAAAGTAAACTTCTTGTTGTCTTGAATTCACACAATGGTTCCTAAGATATTTCATATATCTCGAGTCTTCATCTTCACCCAGAACTTCACCTTGTTCTACTTCACAAATGGAAACTTCCATTCTCAACTTAGCTTCTCTGATTTTTTCAGATTTCAATTTAACATTCATTACCTGTTCAAGCTTCATCAACTCTTCTGCTAACTGCATATTCACCTGCTAATTTCTCTTCTCTTGTAGCCTCTGCCACTTTACTTTCTTCCTCATGACACAACCATGTCCCTGGTCTTCTTTATTTATTTGCAACATCTTCATCAATATCTCAAGATGAATTGCAATATCAGCCTTCTCCCTCTCATATTCTTCTTCACTTAATTGTATTTGTATGCCATTTTCCTTGGCATCCTCTTCCTCCACCTTTCTTCTACCATGGTCTTCCATAGAACCTCTGTTATCTATGTTATCACTATTAGTAGTCATCTCCTTCTCTGTCTTCATGAGTTCCTCACTCACTTACTATGAGTTGTACTAAAGCCTCTGTAACACCAAGTCCCCCCTGTTGTCAATTACCTCACCAAGCTCTCCTCTGTAATTGGTCTTTTGGCAAGCACTTGGTTCTCTATTATCTCGAACCTATTTGATCACTTCTCTCTGCTCCTTCTAGGCTTCAACTCATCTACACCTTTTAAGAACACAATTTTCCTCTTGTATTTCAATCACAAATGAAATACTAGGTTCTAGCCACCTCTTCTTTCACTTAGAAATTCTTACTGGCTTTCTTCATTACTGCTTCTTTTCTTTTGCTGAGATACCTTCTTTTGTCTACAACCTGAATTCTGCAACCACAATATTCAAACCAAATTAAAACAAAAACATATCATCTCACCTTCAAGATCTCTGCATGATCTTGTTCTCCCATTCATTTGCACTTCGAATGGATTGTTCTCTATTTCTTTGCATCTGCAAATTCTGCTACACTTTATCTCTGTGTGCCTACTATTTGTCAAATTTAAAAATTTGATCTCCTCTTGCTTCCTTTCATCACCATTCACCTATATACACACCTTCAAAACATAACTCTTCTCTAAATTTTCTCAAAGAATTCTTACACGCAGAGTTTCCTTATTGTTACACTAAAAAATGTCACCATGACTATTTGCAGTTAGTATGGCTCCATCCACTGTCATACTATCCTCCTTGGCAAGTCTCATGCCTCTGCTCTGCATGTTAAACTCCAAAAAGAAGAGAAAAGTCATTTAAAGTCAATTATCTCTGGTACGCAGTTCCTCTTAGCCTTACCTGCGGGTACGCAGCCCAAGTTCACAATACCTGCGTACATGTACGCTCTGTATGTAAAGGGGTGGGTGCGTACCCCTGTAAAGGTCAAAAGGCGCGAGTTTCATCTTAAAAAAGTTACTTGTGGTCATTTCTAGAGCATTCTAGAAGCTTGTTTGACGTGTATGAAGCGCCTCCAGATGGTTCATGTACCCAAAGAAAGAGGAACTTATCCCATGAAGAGGGGAACCTATCCCATTGAAAGAGGGGCTTATCCCATCCATGGTGGAGCTAATTAACTTCGTCTAGAACACTATAAATACAGGCATTGGGCCAGAGGGAGGGAGGTTGAAAGCTGAACATTCCTAAGGGTAGATGCTGCTGGAATTAGGACTTCCTTGTAGAAGCTTGTGAAGAGAGATTACCATCTTTACTTGTTTCCATTAGGAGGTGGGTGAGCTGATCAGAGTAAAGGAGGACTCATGTGGACCCTGGGAGGAGCTTGCACAACACCAAGGCTCAGGTTGTAATGGTTCCTTTTGTTACCTTTAATACAAATTAGTCCATTCTTCTCAATAACTTGTTATTTATGAGTTGTTTCATATACTCCTTGGTCTATATGTTGAATATGCTTTGTTTTATGCTATAATCAGGTGCTATTTAATGGTTTGACTGTTGGTGAATGCAGGTTTCGACTCGAGATAGGTTTCATTTTTACAAAAGCTTGAAACAGAGAAAAACTATGCTTCAAAGTAGTTTCATTTTTAGACAAGCTTGAAACAGAGAGAAAACTGTGCTTGATGCCCCCTAAGCATAACTGCTAGAGCGCATGCCCCCCAGCTTCATTTCATTCAACCAGTTGGATGAAATGAAAGTTGAGTTACGAGATTATTTGAAAGACTTGACCTAAAACTGTAAGAAAATGACGAGTTCTTTCCGTCTTTTCCTGCTCGTAAATTAAATTGAAAGTCGGCCATATGAGTACATTTTTATCATTTTTTCGAACTCGTTAAAACTTACGAAAAAGTGAAACCTTAGAGTCACCTTTAATCTCTTTTCTGACTCCTAAAACATGAAAAGATTGTCGAGTTTTTCTTTTTAAACTCGTTAAAACGGAACTAAAAAGACTGTCCTCTTACAGCCCTTTTCTGACCGTAAAAACATGAAAAGATTGCCAAATTTTTGTCGTTTCAAATTCGATATTGGAAATAAAACGACGTGTCCTTGATCACTTTTTACTTTTCAGGTCAAAGACACTAATCATGAAAGTACTCCTTGGTCGCAAGATCAAGCGGTTCTCTCAGGTATTATTTTATACTTTTTCGGGCTTGGGAGACACAAATTTACGAAAAAGTTCACCTTGGAGTCTTCTTTAGTTTTTTCAGACTCTCTAAAATTGAAAAACGCCGAGTTTCTCCTATACTGGACTCGTTAAAATTTCACAGTAAAGGACCTGTTCGATTACAAACAGGAACGGACCACTCCTTCTTAGGGTCTGAATCTAAACTAAGTTGGACTCATCCGAAGGATGAGCTTATAATTAAGCATATGTTATCCTCCTCAAGCTTGTAAAAAATAAAGAGGTACTTGCCAGAAATGGTGGGGGAAAAGAGAGAAGAATGAACCTATTTGTTATCCTTTATTACAAAAGAACCTTATCACCGCTCTTGAACACGACACTTTTCATTCACCTGGGTTGGGAAATCCTTTGCCTTAAAGTTGATCAAACCTCTTTGAAAGTTTTCAACCGTTTTTTGGGTATTAACTTTGGGTCAATCGTCACCAAGCCATCTATCGTGTCGTTATGTGTTCAAGAGGTCTCTGCAAATAAACCATTCATACACAAAACACATGTCATCCATTTGTCCATCCCTGAGTCAGTCCTTACAGCAACATTTCTTCAACTTGAACTATGATTTCGTGTTGTAGGCTTGCCTGCAACGGGTCGCTTTCTATCGACATCAGCACATTATATAGAAAGATGACTTAGAAATCGTCAGTACCTTGAAGTCTGCATGCATCAATGGCAGGTTTCTCACCCTTGACGACAGTTTACATCATTGACTTTCGATCAAAGGATTCCATGACGTGTTCGACATCAACCCATTCATTCACATCTCATGGATTGTACTGGGTACTTTGAGAACCATTGACATCACTGGTGGTTTCTCTCACACTTGTTAACAATTTACATCATTGACTGGTAATCAAGTGGTTTCTACCATGCTCGACATCAACTCATTTATTCGCATGGATAGAATCGTACCAATTCAGGAAGTAGAAATGAAGACCCTGGATCTAGTTTCCACTATCCAGGCTGCGAGGAGTTTTGTACTCATTATATAGTAGACTAACCATAAACAGATGGCTGCGTCCATACTGTGTCTACATGAGTCTATGATTGTAATGTACTGCAAAATCATTCCTGTATCAGAGTAGTAGTTAGATTGTTAGTTAAAGTTTTCAATCTGAGTATGGGAATGCCTACCTCAGCGATGATATCATCTTATATATGTATTTTGTGTTGAATATTTGCAGGTTCTGACCAGGTCCTCCGCAAGATACTCCTTCAAATGATAAAGTACTTCACCCTTCCTAGATCATATGAAACCCTTATCTACTACAGGCTTCGCACTTTAGGGGGAAATCTGTTACACTAAAAAATGTCACCATGACTATTTGCAGTTAGTATGGCTCCATCCACTGTCATATTATCCTCCTTGGCAAGTCTCATGCCTCTTCTCTGCATGTTAAACTCCAAAAAGAAGAGAAAATTCATTTAAAGTCAATTATCTCTGGTACGCAGTTTCTCTTAGCCTTACCTGCGGGTACGCAGCCCAAGTTCACAATACCTGCGTACATGTACGCTCTGTATGTAAAGGGGTGGGTGCGTACCCCTGTAAAGGTCAAAAGGCGTGAGTTTCATCTTAAAAAAGTTACTTGTGGTCATTTCTAGAGCATTCTAGAAGCTTGTTTGACGTGTATGAAGCGCCTCCAGATGGTTCATGTACCCAAAGAAAGAGGAACTTATCCCATGAAGAGGGGAGCCTATCCCATTGAAAGAGGGGCTTATCCCATCCATGGTGGAGCTAATTAACTTCCTCTAGAACACTATAAATACAGGCATTGGGCCAGAGGGAGGGAGGTTGAAAGCTGAACATTCCTAAGGGTAGATGCTGCTGGAATTAGGACTTCCTTGTAGAAGCTTGTGAAGAGAGATTACCATCTTTACTTGTTTCCATTGGGAGGTGGGTGAGCTGATCAGAGTAAAGGAGGACTCTTGTGGACCCTGGGAGGAGCTTGCACAACACCAAGGCTCAGGTTGTAATGGTTCCTTTTGTTACCTTTAATACAAATTAGTCCATTCTTCTCAATAACTTGTTATTTATGAGTTGTTTCATATACTCCTTGGTCTATATGTTGAATATGCTTTGTTTTATGTTATAATCAGGTGCTATTTAATGGTTTGACTGTTGGTGAATGCAGGTTTCGAAGAGAAGGAGGAGCTCATCCGGATCAACGAAGCTGGACTACTACAACAGCGTTTGGTTAAAGGTAAGAGCTAAACACTTGATTTCTCATATTGTAATGCATATTTAGAGAAGGATTGCTCTTATTTGTCTTTTTTGTCACTAGAAAGTCTTGGGCTTCTAGGGAGGTTGGCTTTGTCTGCAAAGTCGACTCTTTCCGCATGACACTTATTCAGCTCTAATACCAAAATGATGCAGCCTAAGCCGCACATACCCATAGTATGCATATAAAATTGCATGTCATACTATGTCCTAGGAATTTTAATATTCATGCTTAGTAAAACCTTCTCAAACCAAGGTTTAATGCTCTTAATTAAATGCTTAAGTGGAAGCTATTTAATCACACATTAATCAGATTAAACCCATGGATTTTCTTATCATTTGATCCATAACAAACCTGACCAATCACCATCCACTACGTGTCACACAACTGATGTATTTATTTCAACACTTGACTTTTGGATGCTCCAAATTACCCTCGTTGATCTGTCCCGTCCGATCCAATGGCTATCGCAACATACCATGCGCCAACTAGCCCAACCAATCCCCATCGTATATTTCATTTACCTCAATCCAACGATGATCGTGTAATCTCGCGTGATTACTAGCATGATACATAAAAGGTCGAGAGTGCATGGGATAAGCGGGTTTTCTTTCCTATTGTTGTGTTACCTGTCAACCCCTCAGGTTAATGGTGTGAATTTGTAAGATACCATTTACCACTTTGAGACCACGCTATATACTACTTACTGTTTCTGTAGACCGCTCCATGTTTCTACTATCACGTGGCTAAATCTGATCCCTTCACTTCTTGACTTTATTTTACGCGATAAGATCTATATTGATCCTATTATATTAATATTGTCCATTGATCTTACTAATGCAATGGTTCCTGTGCATGGTTACCTCATTTCTTCCTCCTTTCCTTTCTTCGTATTTATGCAATTCCTCAGTGTTTTGGTCTATTCATCTAACTTGCTTATACGATTCTTTATGCATATATCCTTTCTGAGATTACTCAATCACTTCTAATTGTTGTACTCCTCCTCTATGCGCTGTCCTCTCTCTATTCTTCTGTGGTTTAGGTTTTCTCCATTGTTTCTGGTCTTTGGTTTTTCATTAGTGCAACTTCCTCTTGACCTTACTTCTACCTACTTTTAAGCTCTATCACATCTGAACTTCAACTTTGATCCTTCAATCAGATTCAAACGATCATACCACTATCCTTCATTTTCCACCTCTGGGATCTGCTTTAATTCCATACTATTCATAATTACTCTAATTCACACACAATCTATAATTCCATTAATCAACACACACCACACAACTCAGGAATCGAATTCTCTGTCTTTATAAACAATAATTTACATAATGAATCTCTCTCTCTAGCTTGATTTTCTAATCAGTGGCCTTTTCCCTATCCTGCCCGCAGGCTTACGGTCAAACCCTATCTAATCTCTGAACTCTGATTCTTACTCTAATTGACTGACTAACTCTCTATATGCCTTTTAGGCATACATCTATACAAAAGGTTCTGTAACCCATTTCGGTTCAGATCCTTAATATTTTGAACTAAATCCTGAATATCCTCTAAGTCCACTTTTGACTCAACTAATCCCTAAGGATCCTCTCTAGTTCCACAAACCTTGAAACCAATTCCTAATCTAATATTTACAATTGATCTATGGAATCTTAACTAGCCTAAATATCTCATGTTCTCCAACATTCGAGAACATTTACAATATGCCTCACAATATCTAATTAATTCCTATTCTAAATATCTCTTATTAAAATCACTCAAAAACCTTCATAATTACATTAATTTGATATATAGGAATCCAACTTTCTTAAAAACACAAACCCCCCATGTCTACTAAAATACAATTAAATTTCTGAGCTGGATGCTCCTGCATCAAGATTCCTAGGCCCAATGAGGGTACACACAATCAGGATTTATTGCAATCCCACCTTCACCGGTCCAAGGGTTCCTAGGCCTTATGTTTTTCCCTGAGACCACCCTGCTTAGTTTCAAAACCATATGAAAATCCAACTCAACCAAGTAAAAGAACCCCATCACACCATGGCTATCCAAAAATGTCAAGGAAATGTTGAAAACCATTGTCACACCTAGAAAGACCCATGCCAATGACAACAACATAACCATATGAACACATGCATGTACTATGCATGTCAAAACTAGCAAAGGAAATCATACATGCAACTCAATACCTATAAGTAATCCCACTGTAGCCACTTGATCCAACTCTTCTTTGCTTGATCTCTGCTTCCCTTTTCTTTCTTGTCCTTCCACTTCCTTCCTTCCTCCAATGCTAGAGTGCTCCAAGAATACTCTAAGTGTGCAAGAGTATGAGAGAGAGAATAGAAAGAGAGCTCCAAAACCAAACTGACAAAAGCCATGAACTGATCCTTAAAAGCCTTTTTATTATTGATGCCTCTATTTTCTTTATTTTCCTATGTTTTTGCTTCAATTTCCTCCTCATGCAAATTCAACTAGGGTTGTTACAATGTCTATATTGTTTAATTTTTTCCATACTTCGTTTTTTAAAGCCTTCATCATTCTTATTTGATAACTTTAACAATTATGTTACACACTCACACACAAATATCTTCAAGGTGACTTATTTAGATAACATCTTTATAGTTTTGTATGTTTCTCTCTAAAATTTCTCATTTACAGAGAATTTGGTGTGGTTTTATTCATAGTGACATTATACGATGATGCTACCTATCGTGCTTTATATGATATGTATATGGTAATTATTTCCTTAGGAATTCAATATCTACCTCAGGTTCATGTGGGGTTTTTGTTTAGCAATCACCACAATGATATTTTTGCACCAAATTTGTTTTTCAAGAGGCTTATAAATATGTATGTTAAAGTTATGGACATGAATATGAAATATTAAAAATAATAATTAATAATTTTGAAAGGACATGTCTCAAAAGACATGACTCTTCATGAAAGGGCACTTTTGCCTAGTATTTAGATGGGGCCTATCATTGTATTCGACCATATCACTTTCATACCCAAACTCAAAAACATTGATTTATAAACATTATTTATCATAAGATGAATATTCTCATATTCTAGATATTATGAATATTTCTATGATAATGAAATTATTTCTATCATTTGGTATTAAAGCCTTGTTTCTTTCTTCCAATCGTTCGCGATATAGGATTTTCAGGCATTCAATAAAATTTTTGGAGTTTCTCCCCTCCTCCAAGTCCTTAACCACATTTCATCTTTTGACCACTCTTACTCTTGTAATTGTGGAAAGATAAGAAGTAAAAGTCCTATAAAAGTTTGGGGTTGTGGAAACACACACACACACACACATATATGAAAAGGTTCTTACTTATTGTTAAAAAAAGTCCATGCGAAAGTAAAAAGTGATTTTTTCCAAATATCTTTAAAACTATACATAACAAAATGAAGAGTAGATAAGACAATATTTATTCCTCATCAAATGCCATTGGTGGTTTACAAGCTTGTGGTTTTGGCCACCCCTAGCATTTGTAAGGTAAAGAAAAATAAAAGAAATACAAATATCATTTTACGTGAATGGTAAGTTTTATCTTTTTACATAGAGAAAATTATAAGAGTTAAATGTGTGTAAGTGGATTAGAAGGAAATTATATATGTAAAGGTTATAAATCAAATTTTATAAAGGATTATTTTAAAGAAGTTATTTACATTTGTAAATTACTAAACTATCAAGAAAAAATTATATATATACAGAGGTTTTTTATCCAAGATCATAGTCGTCATCATCACAACAAATTTTACCATTGTTTTAGAAAATCACTATCATATTTCGTTAAACATCGTTAAATTATCGAACCACCATACTATGATATTGGAATAATGAAGAACTCTTTGGCAGAATAAAATAAAAGTCAACATAGATTTTTAGGATATCTCATTAAGAAAAATCAAGGTGAACCTGTGAGCTGAAACTATTTAGAGAAGTTATGTTCAAATAGTGCATGTTCCCCAAATTCCATGGAGAGATTTGTTAATTGACTGTAAATTATTACGATCGCAACATTCATTCACATGGTTGTTAACAATTTTTCATTCTATTGGATCGTCTTGTAGCTTAGTCTCATTGGGATTATTGTGGGTGGATACACCACCACCATTGCTACCTATTTGTGTGATGCTTCAAGGAAATTATTCACTATAGTATTGTTAGTTTGCAGAGTGGTTAATGGTATTTGTTAACTACAAAAATTATACATGTGGATAAACATTAACCCCAAAGAAAATCAACTCAAAGGTTGCGACCAATAATCATGTACCAAATTATTTAATATTGATTAATTAGATGTCATTATCACATGTCATTAATAAACACTTCACTCTAATAAACAATGAAGGATTTAAAAGGGAGACATTAAGTTTAAATTAAAATGTAGATTGAAGAAGTGTGTCTTTCACACTTTGTGAATTCACTCATTATTAAATAATACATAAGATTCATATATAGACGCCACCATATAAATTAAATCTTTTACATATTTCAGCTTGCCACCACTAGCCAAGAGCCATTATCCATGTAAACAATATTTCTAGCCACCACTACGTAGGAAGTATCTACTCACACTACTTTGCACGCCACCATCTGGTAAAAGCCACCACTCCCATTAAGCCTCACCTAACCATTTGTGGACTATCCAACCACCAATGGATGGAGATGTTATTCCCACTATAATATTTTGTTGGCCACAACTAGTAAGGAGCCACCACCCTTATCTTGTTTAACCACTATTAAACATAGGCCACCACCTCCCCAAAAATATCAGAGCCACACTTTCATTCATTTTCAAACTAGACTCCAAGGAAAACTTCACAAATCAACAACAAGATATCAATCCTCTCTGTAATATTTAAATCTTTCCAAAAAAAAAAAATTGCATACAAACAATAATATGATGAATTCAAAAGCAAATACCAAACACAAAAAATATCTGCAAACATTCCTTACTTCATCTACTACCTCTTTGCTCAAAATGCTACCAAAAACATGCTTCTTCTACCTTCTCCAACACCTACAATTAGCTTCAGAATTTTTGAATTGTCTCTCACAACTTGGATACCCTCCTCCTCTCTCACACTCACTCAAACAATAACACAACAAACCTCTCCAACATGAATCTCTCTTCAATACATAGATGATCTGAAATGATTAAGAAAATGATTACCAAGGAGTACTAAGCTCAAAAATTATTTTTTCATACACTCATGAATTTGTATGGTATTTTGAACATTTCTCCTCCTTGACTTGATCCAACACTATCTTCATTGAATGAGAGATATATTTCACTTTAACCACCTTCTATATTATGGTTAACCTTTTCTGACCCTTTTAATAAAAGTCCCAAACAAAAAAATTGGAAAAGCCAATAAAACATCTTAAGTATGCACATAATCCAGAGAAAATCACTTTCAGGATGTATAGGAACAGTTATGAAGCAAAATTGCATATACACAACGCTTATGATGGAAACCTATGTATGCCCCCAAAACTTCAATTTCCCCAATATGTTCAGCTCCAAACTTCCAAAAAATGTTCATATTGGTCTTCACTAACCTCCTAAGTCCATGGGATCTCTGTTAACACATGTCAAGTCTCTATTGATCATAACAAAGCCTCCAAACATAAAAAATCTCCCTATGCAAGTGTCAATATAGCATTATATGCACCTCATAAGCCTTTACCTATCAATTTGTAGCTCTGCTTCAGGGTATAAACATGCAACTTTGAGACAATATTGTAAACACAAGAGACTGCACAATAAACTTGTACATAGCATGGAAATAATGATTACAAGGATAAAACATTGTTAAGCACTGGTTGAAATCAATGACAATGCTACAATACTAACATCGTATGATAACAAACTTTGTTCTTATCAATTGATAGTGTTTATTTGTTGATTTTTGTTTGAGGTGTTAAATTTCCATAAGTTCTCTTGTGATGGTAACTATTTGGCTAATCATGTATGTCCTTGTATTTTTCTTTTGGTTAGCAGAATAATTCGAAGTGATGCTATTAATGTGGATCTACCAAAAATTTTTCCCTTGTGATTAGAGAGTACTAACTAAATTTTGGAGTTTATTTAATACAATAGTTTATGTTAGTATATTCTAGCAACTTATTTTGAGGACATAAACATAGTTATTTGGGATGATTATGAGGTGTTTATAAGTGATGTTATTAATTTGGATCTACCAAATTTTTTTTCCTTGTAATTAGAAAGTTATAACTAAATATTGGAGTTTAGAAAACACAAAATTGGGAAACATCTTTGCTTGTTTTTGACGTAGAAAATTGTGAATTATTATGTTTTCTCAACTTCAACCATTTGAAACTCATATTTTCTTTAAGAATTTTTCTTTAGAGTAAAAACAAGATTTGTAGAGAATTGTCTTACCTATGTACTCATATATATATATATATATATATATATATATATATATATATATATATATATATATATATATATATATATATATATATATATATATACATACATACATACATACATACATACATACATACATACATACATACATACATACATACATACATATATATATATATATATATATATAGATACAGATACAGATACAGATACAGATACATATACATATACATATACATATACATATACATATACATATACATATACATATACATATACATATACATATACATATACATATACATATATATATATATATATGATTTTTATTGATTGCATATACTTGAAAATTCTAGGCAAGTATAGTGAGTGAATTAAAAACCCAACATGGTTTTTAGGGATAGTACATTGGGGATTTATTGGGGGAGAAATACCATACCATGTGGGCTCATATTGGGGGATATACATTGATGAAAAATGACAATATATATTGAGCATATACTAGGGGGGTAAAGGGTTTTTATATTGGTAGGTATAAAAAAATGGAGCTCAAAGTTAATGAAAAACTATAAAGGGGTATAAAAATGTTAATGCAAAAATGGATACCAACAATATCTAGTGAAAGTAGGAGTTTTTTAAATTGGGAATGTGTATTGGATTTGTATTGGTAGTGGGTTAGATAATATGATTTTTACAGGTATTTTCTAATATGTAGTCAAATTAGAGGTATTCTTTAGTATGCCATGAACACACGCGATATGTTAAAGGTTCATTGAGTGAAGCCCCCATGAGATGGTAATTCATTTTAGGAAAAATATTATATCATCACAATCTACACAAATTGCACTAGAGCATGGACTATTTTGGGGGAATTTTCAAATGCAATCACTATGTTTTATCAATGAATGAAATAGGGTAAGACAAAAAAATGGTGATTTTTCAACACAATCAATAATCTATCACTTTTTTTTTTTAATGTGATCATCAATAAGTTAGCTGAAAATATCGTTTTGAAGATGACAAGGAGAGGAAGCTCTAGGTAATTTTTTAACTGATTTGGTATTTCGATTTTGAAGTTATTGAATTTCAATTTAGGTAATTTTCAGAACTCTCAAAATTTGTAGTCACACAGTTTAGTATAAAATTAGTAATAAATATTAATTCTCATGAAAATGCATAAGTCTTATATCATTAGAAACTAGATTCATATATGAATATAGTGGTACTAAACACATCATATAAATTGTTGAATTAAGGCTTCTGTGATCCATGTCAAGTTTTTTTTAGTAGGCACCTCGGTTAGAAAGCGTTCCTTAAAGCTATCCACAACTCAATGGTCAAGAAAGACCCTAAAGATCGAGTCTCAGGGGTTCATCTCCCTTACATCCAGGGGACCACTGATAAGATTGCTAGAATTCTGAAGAGGCATAATGTTCCATCAACATTTAGACCCCTTAAAACCATCTGTAGCTCCCTTAGATCGGTAAAATACTAGGTTGACCCCAAGGACATGAAAGGTGTCTATATTATACCATGCTCCTATGGGACCCTTTATATTGGTAATACTAGTCATTCTATTAATTAAAGGATTAATGAGCACTTAGCCGACATAAAACATGGAAGGACTCGGTCTTCCGCACTGGCAGAACACGCGAAAAATACTAAACATCATGTATGTATTGAAGAGGCATGTGTAATTGCCAATGTTGTGCATTTCCATCACTGGAAATTTAGGGAAGCCATAGAAATTTTAAAAAGTCCAAACAATCTCAATAGAGATGACTACTGGAATATTAGCAGTTGTTGGGTCCCTGCCCTTTCTTCCTAGCCGATTTTCCCCTTCTCCCCTTGCCCTGTGCATTGTTCCTTTCTAAGGGGTTTTCTTTGCTCCCTTTTTCCCCCTCGTCCTCTGACCTTTTCCCTCCCTCTAGATTAGTAATTAATAATAATCCTTTCCATTATCATTATGATATAAATAAATGAATTATAATTGTTGTTAGAATTTTAAAGCTTTGAACTATTGATCTTACCAACCCTTTGGGTATAATCATGAATGAATTAACTAGCCTATTAAGAATATCTATACTCTTTCTCTTTCTTCTTTAATTTAATATAATAATTCCATACGATTAGACTTGTTTAATTTAGTATGAGGTCAATTAGTTAATCTACTTAAAAAAACAAAAAATAAATAAATAAAAAACCTTCGTTAATATTAATGATAAGATATTGCCATGATCTAACTAACGGGGTATGTTGACCCCTTAATAAATAATTCTAAAAATTTCTTATTATTTCATTCTAAATTAATAATATTAATTTATTTGTAATTTATATAGCTTTAATAAGAATAAGAAATTTATTAAATTAAACCCAAGTTAATTATTAAGATGTTGTAATAATTAATATAATTATTTTCACTTTAATAAAGAAATTTAATGTTTAGGGCTAATTACCCCATTATATCTTTAATATAAATGAATAAGAAATTAAAAATGAATTTAACTAATATAGGTCCTTAAATTTAATATCTAACTAACTAAATAATATTATAATAATGAATCTATTATTAGTTCATTCCTATTTAGTAATAGAGTTAACATAACAAACTTTTCTTGAATAGCCCTATCCCTATCCCTCAGTCTAGTACAGTTTCCCGGTCAAATATAGTTATTTCCTGGTACAGTTTCCTAGTCAAATATAGTTGTTTCCTAGTCAAATATAGTCGTTTCTTGGTCAATTATAGCTGTTAGATGATCTACTCTCCCTATTTAAATTGTTGCCATGATCTGGTTCCTCAACTTATCCTAACAGTGAACCACACTTGTTGGTTCGAAACGTGTCGACAAATGTATTATTATGTCATCTCTGCCGAAAAATATCCTCAAAAAACATCAGATAAATCTTAAATTTTGGAGGGATTTGGCTTCTATGAATCTGCCATTTTTGAAAAATTGCTTAATTTTCGTTGACCAAAAACTATTGACTAGAAAAACTCTCTGACGAGAGTTGAAAAAATTATCGGCCAAAAGATTTACAACTCTCATATGATGACTTTTCACAACTATGGCTCGTGTTAAGCATAGTAATTCTTCACTTAAAAAACTCTCATCCAAGAGAATTTCAAACTCTCTGTGGAGAGTTTTCACTTTAAAATGTCTAACATGTGGTGAAACTCTCAGCTGAGAGTTTATCTTGGATGACCCAGTCGTTTTTGCAGCTAACATGACCTATTCGATGTAGAAAATTTTAGGTCAAGAATCATATATATTCTTGGCTAAAAGATTAGAGGAGAGGAAAAAAAGAGTGGAGTGTGAATTGTGAAGTGAAAAGTGCAATGCAAGAAATATTTTCTATTTAAGATACTGAGAAACCTTTTTTTTTTTTTAAGTTACGAGCATTATTTCTAAAGAATAATTTGAATTTTTTGGTAAAGGAAAAAAAATAGATTATATTTTTCTATGGAAAAAGGAACTTATTTTGTTTTCGGAGAAGGGGCCTTATTTTATTGGTTTTATATGGAAAATGAATATTGTTATTTTTTGCTATAAAAAATAAAGATTAAGTTCTTTCCTCTGAAAAAAGATATATATTTATATATATAGAAGAGGATATATTGCAATTTGTCTTGGGTTAAATTTCATGTGTAACCCCCAAGTGAACCCAAAAACCCCTTTTTTTTTATATGGAAAAATGACTTTATTTTTTTGTTTAGGGGGAGGAGAAGAGGCCTTATTTTATTGTTTTTCTATGGAAAATGGATATTGTTATTTTTTATATGGAAAATAAATATTATTTTGTTTTCCTTTAGAAAAGGATATTTTGAATATTGTTTTTAAGAAGAGGATATATTGCAATTTGTCTTGGATTAAATCGCATATGTAAGCCCATGTTAACCCAAAAACCCCTTATTTTTTATATGGAAAAGGACTTTATTATTTATATTTTTTTTGGAGAAGGGGCCTTGTTTTATTGTTTTTCTATGAAAAATGAATATTGTTATTTTTTTCTATGGAAAATAAATATTTATTTTTTTCCTATGGAAAAGAATATTTTGAATATGTTTATTTACAGAAGAGGATATATTACAATTTGTCTTAGATTAAATTATAAATCACCGATTTTTTATAAGGGATATGAGGAAAAATGGATTTTTCAATTTGTGGAATGTGATTGTGCCATATATTATAATTTGGCTTTCAAATATTTGAATTTGCCTTGAATCGTTTGTAGTATTAAAAGCTTGAACTCACTTGTGTTCTTTTGGAATTAGATTTTAGATTTATATGAGAATTGATTTAAATGAAAAAACGAAAAATTTCTAGCAAAGAGGAGAGCAGTAAACGAAAATAGCGAGATTGAAAGAAATGTGGAGGTACCAAATAGAAGTCTAAACATGATGTGGATGTACCAAATAGTGAACTTGAAGAATATGTAGGGGTAAAAAATAGAGAACATGAAGGATATGTGGAGGTACAAAATAGAGATCTTGAAAGAGTTATGGATGTACAAGGAAATCAAGATGAGAAATGATAGATTTTGACAAACTTGTAAACAAGAATATTCATCACAAAAATGAAGAAATCAATATTAATATTGATGGTACTACATAGTTGAAATTATTATTTTAAATTTTGAATTTTGTAGACTTTAGATTAAATTATTTCAAGTCGTCATTTTGAGATTTTAAAAATGTTCAATTTGTACACGTTAAACTTGAAAATTACAAATTTAGACTTTTTTATGCAAGCACAAACAACTAACCCACAACAAGATCCTACCACGTCTAGAACAACATGAAAATTAATCAGAAGTTACGAGAACAATTTCTTTGATGATAATTGTTTAAAGATTATGGATCCAACTTAAATCAAATAAATGGGGCCACCAATGAATGTCAAATAGATATTTCAATATAAAGTAAATGTGGTGATAAAAGTGTTTTTTGAAGGTAATCTATCATAGCACAACTCCAAATTTTGTGGATATTTTTAAAATGCAAAGCTCTAAGAAAATAAATTCAATTGTTGTGTATTAGAGATTCCAAAGAAGTGTAGATAAATGAGTTGGTATCAAAAAATATGACATCAGCCACACTTGCAAAAAATTGATCTCGAGATGGTAGAAGTGCTCATAGAGCATTGTTAACAGGTGTTGTCGAAAAAACAACTCCATCAAATTGGTTGATGTCAATGACATAATGAATGTATAAAACATCAAGAAAAATTCCATGATGCATAAGAAATTTAGGATTTAATTAGATTAGAATAATGAACTTGTGTGTTTAGCTAATATATGTTGGAAATCCTATCAAGATATACTTCTAGATAATGTGAGAGACAAGGTGAAATATTTTTTGCATTTTAATTCTCGTGTGTCACCAAATGAAAAAGGCATTGTGTGACATCGTATATCTAGAGGGGTTTATGAAACTAATGTCAACATATAATATAAGTCAATAAGTGAAGCTTTTACATAATTTTATGGAGAATAATGTTGATGTGAAGATTTCTCTTAGCACATTTGTGAAGCTTAAGCCATGGTATGTCAGGCCTGTCACTATTTGGGACACAAGTTGTTGTCAATACCATGTAGAATTCTAATTATATTATGAGACATTTCTAAAATTTGTTATAGAATATTATTCCAACAATCCCCCTCCTCCAAGTGTACATGAATTTTTATCTAAGATATCATGTGCATAAGAAAATGACCAATTATTTTATAAGAAAAAATATGTTGGTGGAAGAAAATGCAAAGAATGTTCTCATTTGGCACTCTTTGATGCTAAGTATCCCATTGATCCGAATAATTCACAATTTTCAAATATCACTGTGAAGTGGAAAATATATCAATATTTCATGTAAACCCAATTACATATTTAGCAACAACATCAAGAAATATTAATTTACTTTAAGATGAAATTTTTGCGACATATTTTATGGAGAAGTTTAGGGAGTAGATATATAAATATATTAAGCACTTTGATATAGCAAAATGGAAGGACTTACAATTCAAGAAATCATGTGATGTGTTCCCAAAGGTAACAATATTACTAGTGGTTCATTTTGCGAATAATTACACATTCTCTCCATAAAAGGAAATACAAAATGAATATTATCATTCAGACCAGGTCTTTATACTCATAAATATTGTGTATAGGCATGCAGATCTTGGTATAGATGGTTATGATAGTAATGAAAATAAATTTGAAATGATGAAAGAGTACCATTTCTGCATCAATGATGATCATACATATGATACATGTTTTGTTCAACATTGTTTTTATATTCTTTATAATGAATTATCGAGATGACACATCACTTTTAAATCATATTGGGTATGGCCAGATGGTTGTGTCGGTCAAATTAAATCAGCATGAGCATTCTTATGGTTAGGTCGTCTTCATAAGAGAACTCGAATATTCCATACATGGAATTTATTTGAGACAGGGCATGTAAAAGGAAAGCACAATGGTGTTTTGGCATGCATAAAGCATGCAATTAGGAGGCATCGATTGAATGAAGAGTCTTATTGACTTGTAGATTCATCTGATGTTGTTAATAGGTGAAAACAAAATTTAAGCCATGTATCGAATCCAAGTATGACTTATGTTCATAGGTAAGCATGTAGATGTATGTACATAGTTCAATACATGTACATGTGCACGTGTGCACATGAGTGTGGGTGTGTTTTTCTGTCTAAAAATTATATTTATTTAATGAAATTTTACTTACATGAGTTTTTGTTAAGTAGGTACTTTTGGAATAATTCAATGGGTGATTTTGATAGATTGTTTCCATATAATTGTTAGAAAATCCATGAAACAAGAGGTTTTCACTCTATTATAAATGAGAATATGACAAATATATTCTCAATTTAGAAATGAAAGTATTGTTTCTTTTGTCCTGCATGTATTAATGATATAGAGTCCACCAATGAGTGTGTAAACCACAATAAAAAATATGCCAAACCATGGATACATGAAGAATTGATAGCATTCCCCCATATGGAAGGTTGATTGGTGGGAGATGGACAATGAAGTGGCTCTGATTGACAAGGATTATTGTTGTCTTTCTTATATGGTTAGAGAAGGTGATGTATTTTTTGTAATTGCACTAGAAAATAATCTAGAGAAAGTGCATTATTATTTGTTGCAATGCACTACATCGAAAATCACATTGATACAAGATTTTAATGATCCTTCAAATTATACATGTCTAGTTGGTTCAATGGTTCTAATGGGACATTTTTTGAGGATGTAAAAAAATGTGATTTACACCACATTTGTTTTCAAGACTGACAACCATATATTATATATGCCCAGTTATAGTCATTTGGTCATAGCAACTCAATAGCAGTTGAAAGAAGTGAAGAGAAGAAAAAAGTGACGACAATGGAATACCATTCTTGAAAATTTTCTACTAACACATTTCATCTGTATGAAACACATTTTTCAATGAATGGTTCTTTATATATAGATGTAGATGTGTAAATTATACAATGTAGTTTGTTTTTCCTATATAATTACCTATTTGGCCACAAATTTTTAGCCTATGTATTATGTTGCCTTGAGTTTAAGGAAATAAAGGCTTGTTTTTGTATCTATTTCTTTACATATGTATAATTAAGCTTTTTTCATTACTTCTTTACCCTTTCATTATTTATTTGTATGTGTATATGTGTATGTGTTAAATAAGATATTTCTTATTCTCATTTTAAATAATAATACATTGTTATCAATCTTTTTTATATATAAATTTCATATGTTTATTGGTGTTGTTTCTCCAACTTACTTGAGACAATGGGTCAATTAAAAACCGATGATCTCAGCTATAACTATTCCGCTATGAATGTCAAAAAAAGACAAACAATAATCACAAACAATTTATATAACTAATATCAATTCAAATTAAACTAGTAGCATAAAGTGGTTTTAGATTAAACATATATCATGAATATTATTTAGTCAATGCTAAATATCTTAGTACAAAAAAAGCCTTCAAACCATTTCTATCTGTAAGTAAATAAAATAGGGAATATTTCCTTCCTTTTTTATTCAGGATGTACATATAATATTTTTCAAGAAAGTGTTTTCCCTCCTAAATGTAAAAGTAAAATAGGAAAACCAATATGGTTGTAATGGAAATATTCACCATTCATACAAGCTATAAGCTACCAATCCAATTAGGGACATGCACATATGATATTCCTTTTCTAGTTATTTGGCCTTTTTCACAATAGCTATTATAGGATAGAAGTTCACAATTCATTTTA
The DNA here is from genome assembly GCA_031772625.1 of Pinus tabuliformis. Lineage (NCBI taxonomy): Eukaryota > Viridiplantae > Streptophyta > Pinopsida > Pinales > Pinaceae > Pinus > Pinus tabuliformis. The sequence continues at coordinate 1,281,594,666 of CM062818.1, read as the reverse complement.
TGTTATATGTGGTTCATAATATTAATAATCACATGGAATTTACTCATTTGAAAAGGCATATAAATAGGAATAATATGGTATCAAGCCTCCCAAAATTCTGTATAAAAATAAGAATTGAGGAATTGAGTCCTCAATGAAAATGTTAATAATTATGCAAAAAAAGTCAGAGAAGAACTTGAGGAAGAGAGCATGGGTAAATAAGGAATATTTCCTTCCTTTTCTATTTAATATGTTCATATAATATGTTTCAATAAAGTTTCCCCCCTCAATATAAAAGTAAATTAGGAAAACCAATACGGTTGTAATGGAAATATTCACCATTCATGCAAGCTATAAGCTACCAATCAAGTTAGGGAAATGTACATATGTGATGAGTCCCATAAATAGGTACATTTTGAGGATTAATATTCCATCCTTTGCCTTAAAAATATCCTTCTCTTGCATTAATTCACATTTTTCATTATATCATGCTTAATAAGATGAGTAAAAGGTGTTTGTCATAGAATGTGGCCTCATGTGGTTTAATTGCAGGAAACTAAAGCATTTTTTAGTTTATTACTATGCAGGGGCTTAATGGAGACAACTAGGAAAGAATATATGGGGTTTTTCCACCTCCTTAACTCCCTAAACTCAGTTTAGGATTATCATATCCTCTCTCACCAGTTCGAGTTCATTGGCACCTGAGTGACTCGTAGTCCAAGTGAAGATCAAGAAGGACAAGATCCACCATTTTTTAGATCAAGGAGGGAACCATTCCTACTTTCAAGGGAGCTGCTTTAGCTTCCCTTTTGTATAAATAAACTAGCAAAAGAGCTCATTAGGATTCAAAGTTTTTTTTTCAGCTAGGTGTAGTTATTGAGCTCCAATCTTGATAATGTTATTTTCAACTTTTATGTGATGTATTAAACCTGCAATTTTTGTTAATGAGAAGTTGAATTTTAAGTTGCATATGAGTTAGTTTCATAGGGTTGAGACCCTTGGGTTTAGGCCCAACCCAAAGGCTTTGGTCCCTCTTCTTGTACTTATGTTTCTTCTTGAGTCCAAGCATTTCACAGTTTCCTGCATTTTAGTATAAATTAACCTATAAAATGATGTGGTGGCAACCTCTATATCACCTCTCTTATGGGAGAATGAGTGAAAGGATTAACGAACACAAGCCAAAAATATTGTGTTTATGATTTCTTGGAAATAGATTAGTGTTGGTCGTCCTATTTTACATTTTCTTTCTGTACTTTAGAAGTTAGTTTAGTGATTAGATCAGTGGTATTGCAAGAAATAGATGCCATTTAAATTCACTCATCTTTTCCATCACAAGGTATTTAATTTTTTAAATGATAAATGGATGCATTCATGTGATTGATTGCAGGTTTGATTGATCTATAGGGAAGGGGAAATTTACCACTTCCATCCTAGGCTCTTTCATCTTCTTCTCCCACCTCCAAACTATATCCAAAAAACCATGTTTTATAAGTTATTTTGCCGAGGTCACGGAGAGAACTTGTCCTAGTGCAAGAAAGGCCTCCGAGAGGTCCTGAGCTTGGATAGGGGCTCAAAAAAACCTACTTTCATTTGATTCAAATACTATCCACCTCTCCATACCCTGAATCCAATGTTTTCACCTTCAAAAACCAGTTGGATTCCCTCTTGTAGCATTACAAAACTACTTGTAACATTACATGCGTCCTGTAGCAATCACCTGTAGCAAACCTGTAGTAGCCTTTTTCTTCATCAAGTTTGACCCCCACTACAATTTTGACTCAGAATAGATGCATAATGACCCCCATCTGTGATAATATGATCAGGGAAAGTTCCTAAGCCACTCCAAACCTTCCTTGTATTCCTTGCAAAAATAGAGTAGAGTTAGTTTCTTTATCATGCAAGTAGGTTATTGATTTATGAGCAAGTATGAACTAGATAGATGGTACCTACAATTACGATTGGTAGTTTGATGAATTATGAAAGATAAATTAGTTTCCTTTCTGCAAGTAGATGAGGTAATTTGATGAATTCCGCAAGATAACATAGCTTCATTTCTGTAAGTAGGTTATCATGTGTCTTTTCATGAATTGACTAGTTAGGTTTTTACAAGTTGAGTAAATGGAATTTCTATTTTCATAGCTAGAAGCAAATTCCAATTTTCCTTTTATCAAGCTTTCATTCTTATTCAATAGGAGGAAGGGTCGTTCAGCACATTTTGATCTAATATCATAGTTGAGGGTGGAATGATTGGAATCCTATCTGTTGTGCATATAGCACTATCACCTCGAAGTTTGTATGAACCCCGAGTTGATAATTTAATTTGAGTATCCCTTAGGAATTGCAACATTATTGATGCAATAATAGGGCTCACCACTTTTTGGTGTCGTTTCCAAGGAGGTGTCTAAATAGAGGTTGTTTGTGCTTAAGAATTTTTTTTTATTTTCTTTTGCATACATTTTTTGAAAAGTAACATAATTTGTTTTTTTTCATGCCTCATAGGAGTAAGGATAATCAAGGAAAGTTCTTACCAAAAACCCTCACACCCTCAAATATTCAACCTTACCTCTTCTTCAGTGACTGTCAACTTCCATCTATGACTACAGGGGGTTAGAAGACCCTCTAGGTGAGCAACCTAAATTTTTTAAATAGCCTATTGGGGAAGAAGAAGAACCCACTTCACCTACCCAAGCTATGGGTGAAAATAGGGACAATGAGGTTTTCCCTATCAAAGATACTAATGGAGAGGCTAGAATGAATAATATAAGCTTGTTGTAGTGGCTACAACCACCCTCCAAAATTTTGCCTTAGCTTCGTTTTGGAGCCTCCCTTCCAACTTTTCACAATAGCTTTCCTTGCTTTGTCAAGTTCACAAGCTTTAGTGTTTTTCTTGCACAAAGGCAACCTGTCGATCACAGCTCGATGCTTTCCCCTCACAGGCTCATCACCTGGAATTGGTCTAGTTGTAGGCTGAGTAGCATCCCTAATAAAATTGTAGATTTCTTGAGGGAAACTAGCCTTCCCTCCAGAAATTGCGCAATCTTGTCTGGCATCCTACTGGGCTCCAAGATTGTGCAATTATGCTAGTCAACACTCCTAGTAGGAAGTGCACAATTTTCCCCAACAGGGCTGCTTAGCCCAAATCTGGGTAGTAGTCAGCTACTTTTCCTAGAAATGACATAAATTTCCAGGGCAGTCAGCCCACCTCCCAGCCAGAAATGCACATTTCCTTCAAGCAATCGAGCAGTCTCTTACATGTTCAGCTCAGTTGACTGATTCCCTTTGGGACCGAGAAAAACTAACTTGCATGCATGGGCTTATTCTCCAAAGGCAGCCTGCAAAGGCATCCCTTGTTTCAGGGATCTATGTTTAGCAGTTGGAGGTTACATGCAAGGATCATTTCAAAAACCTCCCACCAAGTGTCACTTTCCCTAGATTTGTGGCATGCGCGTCACAACCTCGATGTTATCAAAGCTCATCAACTGGATGTTGTAGAGCTCATTCCTCACATCAACCTTGCAGCTTTGACACCCCACATCACATCTAGGAGTAGTTGGTACATTCAGCTCAGTTGTTTTGGGGTAACCCTGCTTCCCATGTCTTATGCTGCATTTCTGTTGCTTTTTGTGTTTTCGCTTGTATGAGTTATTTTTGCTTGATTACTTTGAACGCTTGCTGTCATTTACATGTATATTAGCTTTTCCTAGCACCATTTTAGTTTTCGTCAACATCTCACTATTGTCACATGAATGAAATTGTTTTTTGTGAATGGTCATTGATTCAACGACTCGCCTCCCCCACATGCATGTTATTCCATTTTCTGAATCTAGCATTCACCATTTTCATGCATGATCATTCACTTATGCTTATACATAGTATCATCATGCATTTGCATTCAGATTCACATTCAATTGCCCGTCGGTGAGTCTGGCCAACCTTGGCCTAGACTCTGCCTCACTAGACAACATTGCGGAATCCTGAGAGGGAAGGCTCTGCCTTCCTCTCCAGAAGTGCGTATTTCTTCCCAGCAGTTATTCCCCAAGCCTTCTTTATGCAATACTAAGGAATAGTGACTGCTGGCCAATAAAATTTCATAATGAAGTCACTGAGCTTGTAGCCATTGCCAACTAAGATTGCGCATTGCACAATTCCAGCAGCTAGCAACCAGACTGGACTACGCACTGCGTAGTTCTAGTATTCAATTAGTCTTCCAGTAGCCCAGACTATGCCTCGTATAGTCTTGGCAGTCATTCTCCCAACCTCTCGGTCGAAATTGCTCAACCTTCATGATCAATCACAGAAGTATGTTGTAAGTCAGCTCTCAAATTCAGTTTGGTTTTCCATGAGTGTTGCCATGTCTCTAGGTATTTCATGTGTTCATCTGCCTCTCACTAGTGTAGGTACAATGGTTTACAAGAGGGCAAAGTCAAAGACACTATTCAGAGCACATTTGGAGATGCAGTCAATCAAATGTCTATGAGCTTGCCTCCTCACGACAGATCAAGAGAGTATTCAGATAAAGGAAATTTCAAGCATGCATCAAGAGTCTCTACTCAGCAGTCAAGAAGAGGAAGAAATGATTGAATTACAAATAAATCCCCAGAGTTCCTATTTTGTTAAATTTGATGATCCTCCTATATATAACAAAAATGTTTTAAATGAGGAATAGGATGAAGCTCTTCAAGTGCATCAGTTGGGTGTTGAACATACAGGAAGAAACCAGCAAGAGGGATATCTTGGACAACAATATATTGAGCCATCTATCATAGCAAAAGAGGTTATCTCATGTAAAAAGGAAGTTGACAAAGAGGTTGTATACCATTGTGTTGAAGAACACAATGATGCCCATGGATCAAAGGTAAATAATATATTTGAAGTTGATCATATGTCATATAGTAATGATAAAAAAAGATTCTTTCTCCCTTAAGTTAGAATTACAAATCATTTTCAATCAAAGCTTAAAGATGAAAACTAGAGACATGAAAGTGACATAGATCATTTTCTTAAAGATGTTGCTGATTGTTTTGTTGAACATATTATCCCAATAAAAGGTTTAATCGAACAGAAACCTTCAAACATGGGAATTTCTTTTTTGGAGCTGATCAAGAAAAAAAAATTCTTATACTTTTGAAGATCTTGTGGTAGATTACATGGAAGAGTTTATCAGCAATAAACACATATCATTTTGTGGATACTCTTCTGATTTTTGTTGTGAACTACCTTTATGCATAGTTTATTTTTCATTCAGGATGAATTGTATTTTAAAAACTCACTGGTAGAATGGCCTAAGATTATGCATTCAAATGCTAACCTAGTATCATTGGAAGATTGACATCACCTGATTGAGGTCAGTCATGTACATATGTAGGGACTTGTACATAAATAAGCTCAGGTGTTGAGAATTTGGTTTCTAGTTGCAATTCTTCAGTTTAATCATTAGTTGATGAATAAGGATAACATTCGCAGTTGGAAACTGGTTTGTAGAGGTGTCAGACGTCAAGACTGTCAGGTTTCAGTTGTCAGATTTCAGGGTTTTCATAGTTTTGGACTCCATACCCAACTAAGGCTACTGATCTATGATTCCCAATGTTTTGATATCAAAATGCAAGCATCTTACCACTGTAGATATCTGCATGGGATCATAGTACAAAATTTTCACACAGTTAAGATTGGAGAAGAAATATATGACTCCATGCCCAATGGATAAGGCACTAATATATGGTTCTTAGTGCTTTTGTGGAAAAAGCACTATCCCCAGGTGGAGCCAGATGTTGTAACATTCATTTTTTGTTACCTTTAATATTCATTTTTCATCCAAAAACTTGAAAATACTTCGAAAATAAGAGAGAAAATCTAGATGAAGAAGTGATAATGGCATAGCAGACTTGCTCAAAGAACTGTAAAAGAATCGGCCCCGAAGTAGCCAAAGATGCTATACAAACAAATCAAGTCATTATATAAACAGTTGTATGGAGCTAGACCCGATATATATATATATATATATAAGTGCACATCGAAACAAGAAAGAAATAAAGGAATACATCAGATTTACAAAGGAAACAAGTGTTAAATTGTTAACACCGGACCTGAAATACTATAAGTTATGTTTTATAAAGTTTGGCGGGTTTGCAGTTATATATATGTATATGGATCCACCGATTGGGATTCGTGATGGCGGACCTGAAACATATATATGTTATGTTTTATAAGCCTCGGCGGGTCCACGATATCGCTTAACTCTTAATATATGTGTGTGTGTGTGTGTGTGGCTATGTCGATTGCGATATGGGTGGGCCGAACCCGAAATGATATAATGTGTTTAATAACTCCAGCGGGTCCATAAAGTGCTTTATGTATATGTTCACAGTGCCGATTGTGATTTGTGATTGGGTTCCGAACCCGATATTGTATATACCATATTTTATACTTTCGGTGGGTCCGCAGAGCAATGGGTGTTATTTCAATCGTCGATTGTGATTTGCGATAAAGTTTTCGGATCCGATAGATTTATTAAATTGGGTTAATTCCTTTTCACTTTTTCTTTACGTGTTTTGCGTCGATTTTGCTATGTAAATGAAAAATTAGTGTTAAAGCCGACTCCAAAGAAAAGGCGAATTTAAAGTTATAAGGCAGGTTTTCGGGCGGAGCAAAAACGGTAAATGGTTTTATTTGGAACTCACCCAACTCCACTTATTGTTCAACATGTAGCAGCTGGGTGGAGAGAGAAAACTGCCCATTTCAGGCGAGTATTCTCCAGGCTTATGTCCCATCCGAAATCTTTGTAGATCATCTGATCTGCTAAGCGCAGATCTGCGGTGGGGATCTATCATGGGAAAGGTATGCCTCGACAATTGTGTGGAGCCCATATTAAAAGCGAAAAAGTAGGCTTATGGTGTATTTCTATTATAAAAGAGGTATAATAGAAATAACGCAAATATGAGGGATTTATGCGTAAGTCCAACATTACGTTGATATAACAATGAAAAGCATCGATTGTGATATCCGATGGGATTCTAGATCTAATGGATTTATGAAGAAGAGTTAATACTTTTTTAGCTCTGCAGTTACCAAAGGTTTGCGTTAATTTCAATGTGTAAGCGGAAAAATCAGTGTCAAAGCCGAATTTGAAGAAAAGGCAATTGGTCAGGTTTCTTGGTGTTTTGGCCAATTACAATTCATTTGATAGATGCATAAGCCTAGGTTTACAAGTCAAACACAATTCATTATGTTAAAAACGGATTAATTATTATTAAAGCGTTTATAGAGGAACTCGGTAGTAGATTAACAGAGTAAGCCAGCAATTATCATCCTCTTCCAAATTCAGTTATGCTCCTATTATTTTATGCTCTTTGAAATGTCTTTACCCTCTATGTAATATTTTGTAATAATTCTTACTTCAGATAGCTAGAGAAATAGTTTTATTAGTTTGACAGTTTCAGAGACCAGCAACGGTTTCATAATGTATAAAAAGAGGAAAATTTACAGAGAATGGGTTGGAATTTTGGACAACCCAGAGACTAGGCCACTGTATTCTTGATATCATCATTGATTAATGAAAGAATCAGAAGTTTCTAGGAGTTGTTGGGTATAATTTTGTAACCTTCTATGTTATGTGTCATGTTATGTTTTCTTTTTTCAAGTATAGTAACGAGCCGCAGGTCTTTATTTTCTTATGTAGATAAAGTTAAAATTCCTTAAAAGAGCGCTCCTATACTTGAAGTTCCCACATTATTTTCTAAGTTATAGATAATAGTTTCTATGAAATACCAGCATATTATCTTTAACTTCTCCTAGAGTCACAAATAGTAGTTTCTGTATTAAGCAGCATATTTTCTATGATTCAGTTCTCATTTTCATAATTCTTCTAAGTGATGTATAGTAGTTTCTGTGAAAGATCAACATACTATCTTTAACTTTTCCTTCAAGCTTTCTTCATTCATCATTTATATCTAGCAACAAATGGCATTCTGAGATGTTCTGGTCATACATGTACTAAGGGTTAAAGACCTAGTTTCCAGGTCCTTCATTTAAAGACACAACATATATCTAAGTGATAGTAAATAATATTTATTAATGTCTTAAGCACAATTTCCCTACAGCCAGGAAATTGGTTTCTTAAGGAACAACATTAATTGGCACCGCTACCGGGGACAGAAGATAAGAACAATTTTCCTTGGGTTTTTAATATTTTCGTCTAGTTGTTAAATGAGGAGGAAATACTTGGATGTTTTGAATGAAAGCAATAAAAGGTGACTCCATTGTAACAAAGACCACAGACTACAAAGTAATAGAATAAGAACACTTTTTCTTGATTGGCGACTCCACTGGACTTTGAAGTTTTCTTTTCTGGGCTTTAATGGCTCTCCCTGCATTCTTAGTCCATAGATTTGATCCATTTTATTTTACTTGGATCACTGGCTATCCTCATGGTATGCCTGCATTTTCTGTGTGGAATTAATATCTTCCAAAATTCAGTAGAAAGGAATATGAGGATCCAGCTCAACATCTCCAAGAGTTTCATGAATCCATCGAGCAGTAGGGCATCATTCATGAAGATGTGAAGATGAAGTTGTTTTTGTTTTGTTTAGACCTAAAAGCTAGGGCTTGGTTTAGGTTTCTGTCTCTTTCAAGCATTTCATCTTTGAAAGATTTCCATTCAATATTCAATTCTTCTTGTAGAACGCATTATCCACACAAGTTTCTTTTTGAAGGTTGTTGTGAATATTATGATGCTAAGAAGGCTCAAGGTAATCTTGTTGATGAAACTAATTATTTTGTTGATAATATATCAAGCATTCAGGGTTATGAGCAAGTCTCTAAAAGCGAGGAACTATCATGTTCTCAAAATGATACAAAGAGGGTTATAAAACAGTTTTCTTCAATAATCTCCCAAGCAGAGAATGCGTTGACTCTGTTCCAAGCAGATCAAGAGAGTATTCAGATAGAGGAAAGTTCAAACATGCATCAAGAGTCTCTGCTCAGCAGTCAAGAAGAGGAAGAAATGATTGAGTTACAAATAAATCCCCAGAGTTCCTATTTTGTTAAATTTGATGATCCTCCTATATATATCAAAAATGTTTTAAATGAGGAACAAGATGAAACTCTTCAAGTGCATCAGTTGGGTGTTGAACATACAGTAAGAAACTAGCAAGAGGGATATGTTGGACAGCAATATATTGAGTCATATATCATAGCAAAAGAGGCTATCTCATATAAAAAGGAAGTTGATAAAGAGGTTGTATACCATTGTATTGAAGAACACAACGATGCCCATGGATCAGAGGTAAATAATCTATTTGAAGTTGATCATATGTCGTATAGTAATGATAAAAAAAATTATTTCTCCCTCAAGTTAGAATTACAAATTATTTTCAATCAAATCTTAAAGATGAAAAGTGGATACATGAAAGTGACATAGATCATTTTCTTGAAGATGTTGTTGATTGTTCTGCTGACCATATTATCCCAATAAAAGGTTTATTCAAACAAAAACCTTCAAACATGGGGAATTTCATTTTTGGAGCTGATCAAGAACAAAATTTTTCTTATACTTTGAAGATCCTATGGAAGATTACATGGAAGAGTTTATCAGCAGTATACACATATCATTTTGTGGATACTCTTCTAATTTTTGCTGTGAGCTGCCTTTATTCATTGTTTATTTTTCATTCAAGATGAATTGTATTTTAAAAATTCACTAGCAGAATGGTCCAAGGTTATGCACTCAAATGCTAACCTGGTATCATTAGATTATTGACTTCACCTGATTAAGGTCAGTCATGTACATATGTAGGGACTTGTACATAAATAAGCTCAAGTGTTGAGCATTTGGTTTCTAGTGGCAATTCTTTAGTTTAATCATTAGTTGATGAATAAGGGTGATTTTCCCAGTTGGAAACTGGTTTGCAGAGGTGTCAAACTTCAAGACTGTCAGGTTTTAATTGTTAGATTTCAGGGTTTTCATAGTTTTGGACTCCATGCCCAACTAAGGCTACTGATCTATGATTCCCAATGTTTTGATATCAAAATGCAAGCATATTATGACTGAAGATATCGGCGTAGGATCACAGTACAAAATTTTCACACATTTAAGATTGGAGAAGCAATATATGACTCCATGCCCAATGGATAAGGCACTAATATATGGTTCTTAGTGCTTATATGGAAAAAGCACTATCCCTAGGTGGAGCCAGATGTTGTAACATGCATTTTTTGTTACCTTTAATATTCATTTTTCATGCAAGAACTTGAAAATACTTCGAAAAGAAGAGAGAAAAGCTAGACGAATCAAGTCATTATATAAACAATTATATGGAGCTAGACCCGATATATATATATATATATATCTATATATCTATATATCTATATAGATATATATCTCTATATATATATATATATAAGTGAATATCGAATTGGGAAAGAAATAAAGGAACACATCAGATTTACAAAGGAAACAAGTGTTAAAGTGTTAACACCGGACCCGAAATACTATAAGTTATGTTTTATAAAGTTTGGCGGGTCTGTAGTTATATATAGGTATATGGATCTGCCAATTACGATTCGTGATGGCGAACCCGAAACTTATATATGTTATGTTTTATAGGCCTCGGCTGGTCCGCGATATTGCATAACTCTTTATGTGTGTGTGTGTGTGTGGTTATGCCTATTGCGATATGGGTGGGCCGAACCTGAAATGATATATAATGTGTTTAATAACTCCGGCGAGTCCATCGAGCAATGGGTGTTAGTTCAATCGCCGATTGAAATTTGCGATAAATTTTCCTGATCCGATAGATTTATTAAATTAGGTTAATTCCTTTTCAGTTCAGCTTTACGTGTTTTGCATCGATTTTGCTATGTAAACGAAAAAATAGTGTTAAAGCCAAATTCGAAGAAAAGTCGGATTTAAAGTTATAAGGTAGGTTTTCGAGCAGAGAAAAAAAGGTAAATGGTTTTATTTGGAACTCACCCAACTCCACTTATTGTTCAACACGTAGCAGCCCGGTGGAGAGAGAAAACCACCCATTTCAGGCAGGTATTCTCCGAGATTATGTCCCATCCGAAATCTTTGTAAATCGTCTGAACTGCTAAGCACAGATCTACAATGGGGTTCTATCGTGGGAAAGGTATGCCTCGATAGTCGTGTGGAGCCCGTATTAAAAGTGGAAAAGGCAGGCTTATGGTATATCTCTATTATAAAAGATATATAATAGAAATAACGCAAATATGAGGAATTTAGGCGTAAGTCCAACATTACGTTGATATAACAATGAAAAGCACCGATTGTGATATGCGATGGGATTCAAGATCCGATGGATTTATGAAGCAGAGTTAATACTTTTTCAGTTCCACAATTACCAAAGGTTTGCATTAATTTCATTGTGTAATCGGAAAAATCAGTGTTAAAGCCGAATTTGAAGAAAATGCAATTCGTCGAGTTTCTTGGTGTTTTGGCCAATTAAAATGCATCTGATACATGCATAAGCCCAGGTTTACAGGTCAAACATAGTTCATTATGTTAAAAATAGATTAATTATTATTAAAGAGTTTACAGAGGAACTCGGTAGCTGATTAACAGAGAAAACCAGTAGTTATCATCCTCTTCCAAATTCAATTACGCTCCTATTATTTTATGCTCTTTGAAATGTCTTTACCCTCTGTGTAATATTTTATAATAATTCTTACTTCAGATAGTTAGAGAAACATTTTTAGTAGTTTGACAGTTTCATAGATCATCAATTGTTTCACAATGTATAGAAGGAGGAAAATTTACAGAGAAAGGGTTGGAATTTTGGAGAACCCAGAGACTATGCCACTCTATTCCTGATATCATCGTTGATTAATGAAAGAATCAGAAGTTTCTAGGAGTTGTTGGGTATAATTTTGTAACCTTCTCTGTTATGTGTCACGTTATGTTTTCTTTTTTCAAGTATATTAATGAAGCTACAGGTCTTTATTTGCTTATGTAGATAAAGTTAAAATTCCTTAAAAGAGTGCTCCTATAGTTGAAGTTCACACCTTCTTTTCTAAGTTATAGATAATAGTTTCTATGAAAGACCAACATATTATCTTTAACTTCTCCTAAAGTCACAGATAGTAGTTTCTGTGTTAAGCAGCATATTGTCTATGATTCAGTTCTCATTTTCATAATTCTTCTAAGTGATGGATAGTAGCTTTTGTGAAAGATTAGCATACTATCTTTAACTTTTCCTTCAAGCTTTCTTCATTCATCATTTATATCTAGCAACAAATGGGACTCTGAGATGTTCTGGTCATACATGTACTAAGGGTTAAAGACCTAGTTTCCAGGTCCTTCATTTAAAGACACAACATATATCTAAGTGACAAATAAGTGACAGTAAATAATTTTTATTAATGTCTTAAGCACATTTTCCCTACAACCAGGAAATTGGTTTCTTAAGGAACAACATTAATTGGTTCCGTTGCCAGGGACAGAAGACAAGAACAATTTTCCCTGGGTTTTTAAGATTTTCCTCTAGTTGTTCAGTGAGGAGGAAATACTTGGCTATTTTGAATGAAAGAAATAAAAGGCAACTCCATTGTAACAAATACCACAGACTGCAAAGTAATAGAATAAGAATACATTTCCTTGAATTCGCTATGTTTGAAGCTGATTCTTGAGAGTGACAAGTTTTAGTAGTTGGTTGTACATTCACACCTGTGATTTTCACTTACAATATTGATTGGCAACTCCACTAGACCTTGAATTTTTCTTTTATGGGCTTTAATGGCTCTCCCTGCATTATTAGTCCATGGATTTGATCCATTTTATTTTACTTGGATCACTAGCTATCCTCATGATATGCCTGCACTTTCTGTGTGGAATGAATATCTTCCAAAATTCAGTGGAAAGGAATATGAAGATCCAGCTCAGCATCTTCAAGAGTTCCATGAATGCATGGAGCAGCAGGGCATCATTCATGAAGATGTGAAGATGAAGTTGTTTTTGTTTTCTTTAGACCTAGAAGCTAGGGTTTGGTTCAGGTCTCTGCCTAAACTTTCAAGCATTTCATCTTTGAAAGATTTCCATTCAGTATTAAATTCTTCTTGCAAAACTTATTATTCACACAAGTTTCTTTTTGAAGGTTGTTGTGAATATTATGATGCTAAGAAGGCTCAAGATAATCTTGTTGATGAAACTAATGATTTTGTTGTAATATATCAAGCATTCAGAGTTATGAGCAAGTCTCTGAAAGCAAGGAACTATCATGTTCTCAAAATGATGCAGAGAGGGTTATAAAATAGTTTTCTTCAATAATCTCCCAAGAAGAGAATGGGTTGACTCTGTTCCAAGCAGATCAAGAGAGTATTCAGATAGAGGAAAGTTCAAGCATGCATCAAGAGTCTCCGCTCAGCAATTAAGAAGAGAAAGAAATGATTGAGTTACAAATAAATCCCCAGAGTTCCTATTTTGTTAAATTTGTTGATCCTCCTATATATAACAAAAATGTTTTAAATGAGGAACATGATGAAGCTCTTCAAGTGCACCAGTTGGGTGTTGAATATATAGGAAGAAACCAGCAAGAGGGATATGTTGGACAACAATATATTGAGCCATCTATCATAGCAAAAGAGGTTATCTCATGTAAAAAGGAAATTGTTAAATAGGTTGTATACCATTGTATTGAAGAACACAATGATGCCCATGGATCAGAGGTAAATAATCTATTTGAAGTTGATCATATGTCATATAGTAATGATAAAAAAAATTCTTTCTCCCTGAAGTTAGAATTACAAATTATTTTCAATCAAAGCTTAAAGATGAAAATTGGAGACATGAAAGTGACATAGATCATTTTCTTAAAGATGTTGTTGATTGTTCTGTTGAACATATTATCCCAATAAAAGGTTTAATCGAACAAAAACCTTCAAACATGGGGAGTTTGTTTTTTGGAACTGATCAAGAACAAATTTTTTCTTATACTTTTGAAGATCCTATGGCAGATTACATGGAAGAGTTTATCAGCAGTATACACATATCATTTTGTGGATACTATTCTAATATTTGTTGTGAGCTGCCTTTATCCATAGTTTATTTTTCCTTCAGGATGAATTATATTTTAAAAATTCACTGGCAGAATGGTCCAAGATTAAGCACTCAAATACTAACCTGGTATCATTGGAAGATTGACTTCACCTAATTGAGGTCAGTCATGTACATATGTAGGGACTTGTACATAAATAAGCTCAGCTGTTGAGCATTTGGTTCCCATTTGCAATTCTTTAGTTTAATCATTAGTTGATGAATAAGGATGACTTTCCCAGTTGGAAACTGGTTTGCAGAGGTGTCAGACTTCAAGACTGCCAGGTTTCAGTTGTCAAATTTCAGGGTTTTGACAGTTTTGGACTCCATGCCCAACTAAGGCTACTGATCTATGATTCTCAATGTTTTGCTATCAAAATGCAAGCATCTTATCACTGTAGATATCAGCATGGGATCACAGTACAAAATTTTCACACAATTAAGATTGGAGAAGCAATATATGACTCCATGCCGAATGGATATGGCACTAATCTATGATTCTTAGTGCTTCTGTGGCAAAAGCACTATCCCCAGGTGGAGCCAAATGTTGTAACATGCATTTTTTGTTACCATTAATATTCATTTTTCATACAAGAACTTGAAAATACTTTGAAAAGAAGAGACAAAAGCTAGATGAAGAAGTGATTATTGCATAGCAGAATTGCTAAAACAACTGCAAAAGAATCGGCCCTGGAGTAGCCAAAGCTACTATACAAACAAATCAAGTCATTATATAAATGGTTATATGGAGCTAGACCCAATATATATATATATATATATATATATATATATATATATATATATATATATATATAAGTGCATATTGAAACGAGAAAGAAATAAATGAATACATCAGATTTACAGAGGAAAAAAGTGTTAAAGTGTCAACATCAGACCCAAAATACTATAAGTTATGTTTTATAAAGTTTGGTAGGTCCCCAACTATATATATGTATATGGATCCGCCGACTGCGATTCATGATGGAAGACCCGAAACATATATATGTTATGTTTTATAAGCCTCGGTGGGTCTACTATATCGCATAACTCTTTATATATATATGTGTGTGTGTGTGTGTGTGTGTGTGTCGCTATGTCGATTGCGATATGGGTGCGCCAGACCTGAAATGACATATAATGTGTTTAATAACTCCGGCGGGTCCATAAAGCGCCTTATGTATATGTTCATAACGCCGATTGCGATTTGCGATAAAGTTTCTGATTCTAATAGATTTATTAAATTGGGTTAATTCCTTTTCAGTTCCGCTTTACATGTTTTGCGTCGATTTTGCTATGTAAATGAAAAATTAGTGTTAAATCCAAATCCGAAGAAAAGGTGGATTTAAAGTTATAAGGCAGGTATTCAGGCGGAGAAAAAATGGTAAATTGTTTTATTTGGAACTCACCTGACTCCACTTATTGTTCAACACGTAGCAACTAGGTGGAGAGAGAAAACCGCCCATTTCGGGCGGGTATTCTTTGGGCTTATGTCCCATCTGAAATATTTGTAGACCATCTAATCTGCTAAGCGCAGATCTATGGTGGGGAACTATCACGGGAAATGTATGCCTCGATAGTTGTGCAGAGCCCATATTAAAAGCAAAAAAGGCAGGCTTATGGTGTATTTCTATTATAAAAGAGATATAATAGAAATAACGCAAATATGAGGGATTTATGCGTAGGTCCAACATTACATTAAGATAACAATGAAAAGCACTGATTGTGATATGCGATGGGATTCCAGATCCAATATATTTATGAAGTAGAGTTTATAATTTTTCAATTCCACAGTTACCAAAGGTTTGCGTTAATTTCGCTTTGTAAGTTGAAAAATCAGCGTTAAAGCCAAATTTGAAGAAAAGGCAATTGGTAAGGTTTCTTGGTGTTTTGTCCAATTAAAATGCATCTGATACATGCATAAGCCCAGGTTTACAAGTCAAACACAGTTCATTATGTTAAAAATGGATTAATTATTATTAAATCGTTTACAGAGGAACTCGGCAGCGGATTAATAGAGCAAGCCAGTAGTTATCATCCTCTTCTAAATTTAGTTATGCTCCTGTTATTTTATAATCTTTGAAATGTCTTTACCCTCTGTGCAATATTTTGTAATAATTCTTACTTCAAATAGTTAGAGAAACGGTTTTAGTAGTTTGATAGTTTCAGAGATCAGTAATTGTTTCACAATATATAAAAAGAGGAAAATTTATGGAGAAAGGTTTGGAATTTTGGAGAACCTGAAGACTAGGCCACTGTATTCCTGATATCATCATTGATTAATGAAAGAATCAGAAGTTTCCAAGGGTTGTTGGGTATAATTTTGTAACCTTCTCTATTATGTGTCATGTTATGTTTTATTTTTTCAAGTATAGTAATGAAGCTACAGGTCTTTATTTGCTTATGTAGATAAAGTTAAAATTCCTTAAAAGAGTGCTCCTATACTTGAAGTTCCCACCTTCTTTTCTAAGTTATAGATAATAATTTCTATGAAAGACCAACATATTATCTTTAACTTCCCCTAGAATCATAGATAGTAGTTTCTGTGTTAAGTAGTATATTGTCTATGATTCAGTTCTCATTTTCATAATTCTTCTAAGTGATGGATAATAGTTTCTGTGAAAGATCAGCATACTATCTTTAACTTTCCCTTCAAGCTTTCTTCATTCATCATTTATATCTAGCAACAAATGGCATTATGAGATGTTTTGGCCATACATGTACTAAGGGTTAAAGACCAAGTTTCTAGGTCCTTCATTTAAAGACACAACATATATCTAAGTGACAAATAAGTGACAGTAAATAATATTTATTAATGTCTTAAGCACAATTTCCCTACAGCCAGGAAATTGGTTTCTTAAGGAACAACACACACCATCATGGAAGACCAAGCATAGCATCATCTCACCACCTTCACCATCACAAGCATGTCAAAGAGTTGGTCTCATCACAACGAACTGAGTGTCAGTGATGTCTTGCATTGGTTTCTCAAGCCATGTTGTCCCACGTGAGTACATATGCATTGTATTGTTGAGCCATGTCAAGTGTAAGTCAAGTGTCAATAGTTGGATGTAACAGTCACAGAGTTGGTGAAGAGTCATGAGGGTAGTTGAACTATCACAAAGGGGAATGTCAAGGGTCACCCCACCCTTTGTTATAAATAGTCCCTCACAACTCATTGTAAGGGCTTTAGGTCAGCCAAGCTTCTGATAGGACTATCTTGGAAAGAGCTTGGATAGTATTGTGACACAACTTGGCTTCTCCACTGCACAGAGCTATTTCATCTCTTTAGAGGAGTAGGTGGATGTGGCTGTAACGTTCCACTATTGGGGCTAACAAGTTCACATGGATATATTGTGTGATTGGAACTTATACTTATTTATATAATAAGAGCCAACACATTTTCATGCATATGTTGTTATTGTAGTTGGATTGTTCCGGTTGCTTTAGCGATGCATGTTGTTTAACTTATGTAGTTGTGTATGAACTTATTTGTATGCAATTATATGAATCGTGTTGCAGATGTGGTGTTGGTTTAACCATCACTTTGGATTATCGGCTGACTTGATTTCTAGCTTGTGCTGCATCTTAGCTCATGTGTTCCCTTCCCAGCTCAGTACTATTACAAGTTGCCAAGGGGTGCGCTTATCTTGCCCCACATTTGTTATGACCTCTCATACACCTTCCTTGACTCACAGTAGTGGTCACACCCTTGCTACTGACAAAGTTATCTTACCTGCCTCTGTGCGACATCACGGTCAAGGCATTACCATACGAACCACTACTGGGACTCCTACAACAAATGACCTGAGGTCTAATTGGGACTTCTTACCTGGTAGATACCCTTACATGTTGGTGGGTCCAGCACCGTCAACATTTTGGTGCTAGAAGGAGGGCCAGATGACAAGCTGAGTCCTCATATCTATTTTTAGTCTCTACACATCTATCATGACTCACTACCAAGCTACTCTTCCAGAATGTATGTCTTATGGAAACAATTTCATCATCCCAAAAAAGCTCTGAGATAACTTGTCTCATAAAACATTTGATGGTGGAGGCTATGTAGCCTTGGTAAGGAATGCGATCGGCATTATAGGCTCATGCAAAAGACATGGATTCTTTGAAGAATACATGAGCTTCGATGTTCATCTACATGCTTCGAGGGCAACCAATGCATTGGTGTGCCACACTGCACGAAAAATCCATTCATTCTCTTGCTCGTCTGGTCACAGAGATAGACCATGCTTTCAATCACTTCGAATATCAAGCACTCAACAAAGAACTTCTGAAATTATGAAAAGCACCCGATGAATC
This sequence comes from Pinus tabuliformis, assembly GCA_031772625.1. Lineage (NCBI taxonomy): Eukaryota > Viridiplantae > Streptophyta > Pinopsida > Pinales > Pinaceae > Pinus > Pinus tabuliformis. The sequence continues at coordinate 1,281,576,335 of CM062818.1, read as the reverse complement.
CGTTAAATAGTCTTACACGCGCTTTTGTAATCTTTCATACCAATTCATGGAAGATGATATTGATTGGGAATTTCTTGATGGAAGATTTTTGTATCTTCTTCACGTATAAGAACCTTACTCAGCACACTTCAGTGGTGGAGCTGCATAATCACAGGCAGGAACAGTTGCTAACACAAGTGATTGTCCGCCTTCATCTCATCCAATAGCTCCACCACCATAGAGTGATGTGGGAGATCATGCACACACCTCTCTTGAACTGTCACTATCTCCCACCCCACCCGCTCTTGAGATTTGCGCAGATTTGGCTAGAAAGCCTATTGGTTTTCATGTGGACTCATTCCCTCGACCTCCATATTTGTGTTTTGTTGATCCTCCAGATTGTACTATCTTATGTTCTCCCATTCCGAACTCCTCACTTGTTGTGAACGAGAATCAAGCTGTTGACGGAGTTGGTGTTATGTAGCCAGCCTGTACCATCATTCATGATGAGTATGTGTGGGAATCTAAAGAAGAGCTCGAGGTGAAGGATGAATCCCTTCCATACACGCCTCATCCATGTCATCCTAACATCCCTTGTGATTCTACCACTGCTGATTTCCCCTATGAAAACTTATTTCCGGATGCTTCTACATCCGATCATTCACAAGACACTTTGGATGTTAGTCTATAATTACAATGTCGAGAGGACACATCTTCCTCAAAAAATTCATTCAGTCTATTATTTATCTCTCTTGAAAACACAAAGGGTGAACATCTTTGCTTCTCATCTACCCCTCTGCCCGATTCATCAAATAATGAGGATACCGACAAACATCCTGAATTTTCTAATCTTGGTTGTTGTAATCTATTCACTTCCTCATCTGATCACAATGTTGATTCGACCATTGTTAATCTATCCAAGACACTGGTCTATGATGATCTATCTTTCAATGAGGTTGAAACCCCCCAGACTATCAAGGCACTTCAACCCGAGTTGATGGTTATGTCAGGCCCTCATTGTCCCGAGGTTGGTTTCACTTCCAGTTAGGAAATTGTTGAAACACTCAAGGCTCCTCATCACTCTCTGCTTTGAATTGAAGATCAACCAAACACCTAGATTTCACTTCCTCCACTCGAACTACATGATCTCATCGCTCACACGTTCGAGGAATCATACACAGCAAGCACACATGCACAGCACAAGTGGTCTACCTTTCTCACGTTTGCTTGCATATCACAGTCAAGAGAATGCATACACTCAACATCTACACGTAGTGTAGCATAGTACCATGGAAGCTCCATAGAATGCATGTCATGCGCTCTCACTCATCTTTGTTCTATCGTTGCTTGTAAGCTTGAAGTGTGTTTGTCTACACTGTTACATCTTTCTTGTTTGGTAGTTCGCACAACTGTCTTGTTCATGAACCATGCCTTCACCAACATGGGTCAACCAATGCACTGATGGTTGCATTGGAAGTATAACTTCACGTGAGATGACCCATGCACTATTAGCTTAGGAGGAGTAGTGTTTACTTTTTTGTTTGCTTTAATGATTGTTTGCTTGCATGCTTGTTTGATTACTTTGTTTGTTTGTTTGTTTGTTTGTTTGCATCTTGTTTACTTGCTTTTCTTTCACTTTTTCTTTTGCTCTTGCTTTGCTTTGTTATTTGTTAGTTCGCTTGTTTCGTTCGTAGGATTGTTTCGCATGAAACCATGTATGACTCTTGAAACAAGCTAGGTGAAATACAAGAGGGCTTGTGCAACTATCACTACTTGGTTATCTGTCATCTTGCCTCTGTATGAAGTACTTGTTACTTTTATTCCATGACATGTCGAAGTAAAATATGTATTGTTCAAAGTCAAACTTGGTGAAAACACAAAGCTTGCGCACTAACTAGTGTCACTTACTCTAGTCGGTTGTTTTTGGGTTAACCCTTGTTAGCTCAGTCAAGTAGAGTAAGGTGAGGGGGAAAAATCTTAATAGACACGTGAGAGGTATAATAAACTACTTCTCTGCAGGAACAACCTCTTCTACTCTCAATAAGTTAGGATCTCCCTTCCACCTCTCAAATGAAGAAGTGTTATGCATAGTTACGAAGATGAAAAATGAAAAAAATAAATAAAAAGTGAAAAAAAATTGAAAAAAATTAAAATGAATAAGGTGAAAGAAGAGAAAGGTTTCCTACACAGAGAGGTGATGCATGTAAATCTGTCAGGGTACTGACCAGGCTCGCTGGCAGCAGAGCCATGCTTGTGTTCCTATGTGACTCCGTCGGGGTACTGTCAAGGCCTGGTAGCAATGGAGCAACACCAGAGATGAAACTAAGACTCTGACGACTTTTCTGCTTGTGTGCCAATATACCCCTCAACACCAATCGAAACAATTATGTTTCCCTGGCTTGGAATGTGTGTCAATCAACCAAGAGCTTGGCATATGCTACATATTACAATCAAGTTAGTGTGGAAACCATGAGGAGATGAGAACTGAACAATACTTCTAGAGGTGTTAGACTTTCTTTTCACGAACAAGGTCCATTCAGAGAGCTAGAGTTCTACCAGCGTGTTGCCAAGTGTTGCAGTGGCTACAAGCACCCTCCAAAATTTTCCTTAGCTTTGTTTTGGAGCCTCCCTTCCAACTTTTCACATCAGATTGCCTTGTTTTGTCAAGTTCACAAGCTTCAGTGTTTTTCTTGCATAAAGGCATCCTGTCGATCATAGCTTGATGCTTTCCCCTCATAGGTTGATCACCCGAAATTGCTCCAGCTATAGGATAAGAAGATTCCCCAAGCAAGTTACACATTTCTGGAGGGAAACGAACCTTCTCTCCATAAATTGCACAATCCTGTCTAGCAGCCTGCTGGACTCCAAGATTGCGCAATTCTTCCAGTCAACACTCCCAACAAGAATTGTGCAATTTTCCCCAACATGACTACTCAGCCCAGAATTTGCATAAATCTAGGCAGAAGTCACCTGCTTTGCCCAAAAATTGCACAAATATCCTAGGTAGTCAACCCATCTCCCAACCAGAAATGTGCATTTCCTTCAAGCAGTTGAGCAGTCTCTTGCATGTGTAGTTGATTTGACCGGTTCCCTCCGAGACCAAGCAAAATTGGCTTGCATGCATGGGCTACTTATCCCAAGGCAGCATGCAAAGGCATCCCTTGTTTTAGGGATCTATGTTTAGCAATTGGAGGTTACATGCAAGGATCATTTCGGAAACCTCCCACCAAGTGTCGCTTTCCCTAGATTTGTGGCATGCACGTCACAACCTCAATTTTATAAAAACGCATCAACTGGACGTTGCAGAGCTCATTCCTCACATCAACCTTGCAGCTTTAACATCCCACATCACATCTAGGAGTAGTTGGCACATTCACCTCAATTGTTTTGGGGTAAGCCCGCTTCTCATGCCTTGTGTTGCATTTCTGTCTCCTTTTGTGTTTTCACTTGTATGAGTTCTGTTTGCTTGATTTATTTGAACACTTACTATCGTTTACATGTATATTAGCTTGTCCTAGAACTATTCCATTTTCGTCAACATCTCACTATTGTCGCATCCATGAAACTGTTTTTTGTGAACGGTTGTCGATTCAATGACTCGCCTCACCCACATGCATGTTGTTCCATTTTCCAAACCTGTCATTCACCATTTTCCTTCATGATCATTCACTTATTCTTGCACATAGTATCAGCATGCATTCGCATTCACATTCGCGTTCAATTTCTCTTCGGTGAGTGTGGCCAACCTTGGCACAAACTCTAGCTCACTGGATAGCATTTCCCAATACTGAGAGGGAAGGCTCTACCTTCCTCTCCAGAAATGTGCATTTTTGCCTAGCAGCTATTCCCCAGGCCTACTTTGTGTAATCTTGAGGGACACTGACTATTGGACAAGAAAATTGTGCAATGCAGTCACTGAGCCTGCAGCCATTGCCAGATGAGATTGCAGATTGCATAATTCCATTAGTCAACAGCCAGACTAGACTGTGCATTTCGTAGCTCTAGTAGTCAGTCAGTCTCCCAACAGCCCAAACTGTGCCTCGTGCAGTCTTGGTAGTCAGTCTCTCGATCTCCTAGCTGAAATTGCGCAACCTTCATGATCAGTCACACAGGTATGTTGCAAGTCAGTTCTCAAGTTCAGTTTGGTTTTTGACTGACATATTGCTTGCCATGAGTGTTGCCATGTCTCCAAGTATTGAAGGCTTTCTTATTCCTCTCAGCAGTGCAAGTACAATGGTTTCCAAGAGGGCAGAGTCGAAGACACTATTCAAAGCACACTTGGAGATGCAGTCGATCAAATGTCTATGAGCTTGCCTACTCACGAAGATATCAAGTTGTTCATAGACAAGAACATCAAGATATCAGAGCAAGCATCATCATGAACAACAGTTGAAAGAAGCATACCAAACGCAGCAAATGCAATGAATGTAATGAATGGAAGAGGAAGGTTGTTGACAATGCAAAGGCGGAACAAAGTTGCAAGATCAAGTAGATCCACTGATAATGAAAGAAACTTTGGAGACTTAGGCTATGAGGTGATGACGTGACATGGAACAAAGAAATATTTTCATGTGCTAAAGCAACAACTCGGGAAGAACATGAAGCTACAAAGGCAGAAGAATAAGTTGCAACAAGAATAGGAACAGCAATGGGTGCAACATGCACTCACGGATGAAACTGCGCCTGTACAAGTTAAAGATCCATCCCAACAGTTGACATGGAGCAGACATGGTGAGAATTGTTGTTAATCGCATGCAAGGGATTCAATAGCATGCATGTCATTGTGCGCACACATGGAATCCAACCCATTCAACACACTCACCAAGGCAAAGACAAGAAGCAAGTCCAACTGGAGCTGAACATGTACTTCAGTAAGTTGATGCGCATGACCACCAGCACACACTTGAAGAACAACACGGGCATTATGCATCAGTGTGTTGTTGGTTTAGCCAAACTCAAGAAGACCATGCACATGTTAGTAGACAAGTTGGATGAAGGAGTCGAACTAATGCACCGATTGCAATGGAGGCAAGAGTTCGCTTCAGAAAGATGTCACCATGGGGTGCATGCACACCATCATGGACGACTAAGCTTGGCATCAGCTCACCACCTTCACCATCACAAGTTGGTCTAATCACAACAGACTCAGTGTCAGTGATGTCTTGCATGGATTTCTCAAGCCATGTTGTCCCACATGACTACATGTGCATTGTAATGTTGAGTCATGTAAAGTGTAAGTCAAGTGTCAATAGTTGGATGTAACAGCCATAGAGTAGGTGAAGAGTCATGAGGGTAGTTGAACTTTGACAAAGGTGAATGTCAAGTGTCACCCCACCCTTTGCTCTAAATAGTCCCTCATAACTCATTGTAAGGGCTTTTGGTCAGCCAAGATTTTGATAAGACTATCTTGGAAAGAGCTTGGATAGTATTTTAACACGCCTTGGCTTCTCCACTACACAGAACTAGTTCATCTCTTTGGAGGAGCAGGCAAATGTGGCTGTAACGTTCCACTATTAAGGCTAGTAGGTTTACATGGATGTATTGTATGATTGGAACTTACACTTCTTTATATAATAAGAGCCAACACATTTTCATACATATGTTGTTATTATAGTTGGACTGTTCCAGTTGCTTTACTGATGTATGTTGTTTAACTTACATAGTTGTGTATGAACTGCTTTGTATGAAATTATATGAATCTTGTTGCAAATGTGTTGTTGCTATATATGTTGTTATTATAGTTGGACTGTTTCGGTTGCTTTAGTGATGTATGTTTTTTAACTTACATAGTTGTGTATGAATGGCTTTGTATGAAATTATATGAATCTTGTTGCAAATGTGTTGTTGGTTTAACCATCACTTTGGATTGTCCTCTAACCTACTTTCCAGCTTGTGATGTATCTTCACTCGTGTGTTCCCTTCCCAGCTGAGTACTGTTACAGGTTACCAAGGGGTGCACTCATCTCACCCCCCATGTGTTAGAACCTATCATACACCTTCCTTGACTCACTGCAGTGGTCACACCCTTTCCACTAACAAAGTTATCTTACTTGCCTTTGTGCGACATTTCGGTCAAGGCATTACCATACGACCCAGTGCTGGGACTCCTACACCAAATAGTCTGAGGTCTAATTAGGACTTCTTACTAGGGAGATCCCCTTACATGTTGGTGGGTCCAGCACCGTCAACAAAGCCCTACTTCCCTTTCACACTTCCATGGATTAACCTCTAAGGATACTAATACCTTCATGGTTTAATTTGTTGTTGTCTATAGGACCTATGACTATTCTTATGATGAGTAGAAGTTGAAGTTATTCCCATCTACCCTTAAGGATGCATCCTTACACTGGTTTATGGGTCTTCCTGGTGGTAGCATCACTACTTGGGTCCAAATGCAACAAGCCTTCAATAACAACTACAGGGACTGCTGCAGGTCCAAAGAAACCAAGGAAGAAATCTTTAGGATGATCCTTGGACTTGATGAATCCCTAGAAGACTATGAAAAGAGAATTCAACTCAGTTATATGAGGGCTAGTTTCACCCTTCATCTCGAATCACTCAAACTAGTTCTTCTCTGAGGGATCAGGGGAGACATGTTGGAGACCCTCAACATGTTGTCCAAGGGAGATATCTATCAGTTATCCTATGATGACATTAAAATTTTGTTCAAGAATCACTCTAGGGCTGTTAGAAAGAAGGACAGGGCTCGCAAAGGCTTGGTGAGTTCCTCTCCCTCCACCACATCCATTAAGAATGACATAGGAAACATTTTGGAGGATTTCAGGAGTGAAATGTTGCATGCCTTTTCACTACAAATGGATACCATGCAAATCAAAACAAAGCAGGAGGAACTAGAAAGGGCACTAGCTATTTTTTGGTCAAGATGCACCAAAAGACATCCTAGGAATGAGTGCCCCTTAAATATCATAGAGGTATGGCTAGTCTGTGAATAAAATCATAAAACATACAAGTACCCCTCTTTTCCAGGACTAAAATTTTTATATCTAGGAGCATAAGGGGGATCAGAGCAAGTTTGTTTCATCAATCAAAGAAAACCTCAAGGACCTAGGCCATATCAACAAGGCATGCAAGGTGCACACTACTCTTATTATAATCCATAACATAATACAACCTTACAACCTTGGTACTCTTCCACTCACCCATATTAGGCCACACCCCCTTCTTGGCCATATGCTCCTCCATACCCTCCTCAACCTGTCAACCATCCTTTTCAGCCCTATCCACCCAAATCTTCTTTATGGCGGAACCCATCACAAGGGTGGAGGCTTCAAGTTAACCAACCTATTGCTTTACTTCCTCCACCCCAATCTCAACCATAGCTCACTCATCCTACTCCACCTAAGTAACCATAAATTCCTTCTCAAGCAAATTCGAACCTGAACAACAAGCAAGCACAACAAGTCTACAGTTGAGAGACATTTTACCCTGCTTAAGCTATGGAAATCTAGGAGATCAAACTTTGGTATGGGAGAGTGCTTCTAAATAACCACCCACCTTCTCCACCTAAAGAGCTTGAAGGAGAGAAGGAAGAGAGTGTTCCTCAAGTCAATCCACCTCCTTTTTCTGAGAGGTTGATCCACCCTAGCCAACACACCCTAGAAGAGGTTAAACTTTTGGGAGAATTGAAGAATTTATGTGTTAAAATACCCCTTCTCGAAAGCTATTAAAGATGTTCCCATCTATAATAAGCTCATTAAGGAGAAATGTTTCAAACATCCTGGGAGAAGAAAAAGAGACACACCCACCATAAATGTTGTTGGGAAAATATCTGATTTGTTGCTTGGGAGGGTGATATTGCTGAAATATCTAGACACTGGAAGCCCTGTAGTAGATGTGCATGGTGATGGACTTATAGTCCCTAACAAATTGATTGATCATGGGGCTGCAATTAATGTGATGACTAAATAAACCATGCTAAATCTTAACCTCCAAGGGAATTTGAGAAATACCACCACAGTGTTGCAGCTTGCAGATAGATCCACAATAGCCCCTGAGGGAGGTGTTGAAGATGTCATGGTATCCATTGACTCTTGGGAGTATCCTACTGATTTCCTGGTTCTCAATCCCAAAACCAATTTTAATGGCTATCCACGCATCTTGGGAAGGCCAAGGTTAGCCACTTATGATGCTTACATTAGTTGTAGGGTTGGTAACATGACCATTAAGAATGGACATTTGTCTAAACAATTGGTATTGTATGCTCCTGCTCAGCCTTCTATTGAGCATGACTTACCCTTGTGGCTAGAAGAGTAGGAACAAGATGAAATGTATCACACCACCCCCCACCCAATATGCACTCTGAACATCATTATAGGAGGGGGGAAAGCTAATGAAGATGATCTCATTGACCATATCCTTCAGAATCAACATCCCACTCCCATACCTATTGATGAGTTGAGGAAAGGGTCTGACAGTAATGCTTGGGAACAATTATGCCCTATTGAATCAAGTCCAAACCATGTCAATATTTTATATTTTGGCCCATCCATAACCATAAATATCAACCCTTCTCTCTCATCCAAACAAGAATAACATGTCTGCAAAGTGCTGAGGCAACACCTGGATGCTTTTGCTTAGGACTATAAAGAAATGAAAGGTGTCCATCCTTAGGTCTATGCTCACCATATTTACATCAAGGAGGGATGAAACCTTGTGCACCAACCCTAGAGGAGGAACAACCCCACTCTTAAGGACATTGTGAAAGAATAATTGCAAAAACTACTTGATGCAGGGTTCATATACACTATTTAAGATAGTGACTGGCTATCACCTCTTGTGTTAGTTCCTAATAATAATGGGAAGTGGAGCATCTGTGTGGATTACTAGGATATTAAGAAGGCTTCAAAGAAGAACCATTTTCCCTTTCCTTTCATTGACCAAGTTTTAGATGGCCTTGCAGAGAAGAAATTATTCTCCTTCCTCGATGGATTTAGTGGATACAATCAAATCCAGATTAGCCCCAAAGGCCAAGACAAGACCACATTCACATGTCCTTGGGGTACCTTTGCGTATATATTTCTTCAATTTGGTTTGTTGAATGCCCCTGCTACTTTCCAAAGGGAAATTTTGATTATTTTTGCTGAATTGGTTCATTATTTTGTGGAAATATGTATGGATGATTTCACTCCTTATGGATGTGACTTCCATGAAGCTCTCTCCAATATGTGCAAGGTTTTGATAAAATGCATTGAAATTAATATCTCCCTAAGCCTTAATAAATGTGAATTCTTGATGAATGAGGGGACTGTCCTTGGCCATTCCATCTCCAAGGAAGGGATATAGGTAGACCCAAACAAAATTGCCATCATCAAAAGGGTCCCTACCCCTCAAAATAAAAGGGATGTAAGGAGCTTCTTGAGACTAGCATGGTATTATAGGAGATTCATCCAAGAATTTAGTAAAGTGGCTTCACCTTTGTTTTCTTTACTAGCCAAAGATGCGAATTTCTATTGGATGAGCAGTTTTCAAGAGGTCCTTGAAGTGTTGAAAGAAAAGTTTAATAGTGCAAACATCCTAAGAGGTCCCAACTGGGGATTCAATTTCCATATCCATACTAATGCATCAAATAAATTTGTGGGGGGAGCCTTGGGACAAGTAGAGGATAAGTTTCCTTATGCCATTTACTTCATTAGTAGGAATTTGTCTAAAGCTAAGTTGAATTATAGTGTCATTGAAAAAGAGATCTTAGTTGTAGTACATTCTTTAAACAAATTTAGGCACTATATCACTGGGTACCAAACTTTTGTTCATACTGATCATGCAACCATTAAATATTTCATGAACAATCCTGATGTTAATGCAAGGATAATTAGGTCGTTTTTATTGCTAGAACAATTTTATTTGACTATAATTGACAAACCAAGAAAATAAAATGTGGTTGCATATTTTTGGTCCAAGTTAACCATACCTACAGATAATGAAGAGAAGGTTGATGATCAACTACCAGATGAGCTCCTCGTTTCCATCTCGGTTCTTTCTCCCTAGTTTTCTGAGAAAACTAATTGGTTGTTGGGAGGTTGCCTCCTAATCTATCATCCAGCAAGAAAAGAAATATTGTAAGGAAATTCTCTCCTTTCACATTGATTTGGGGCAATATTTTTAGATTGGGACCAAATCAAATATTGAGGAGATGTGTAAGAGAGGAGGAGGTCTTTGACATCCTCTCAGAATGTCATAATGGTCCTTGTGGAGGTCATTTTGCTACAAAAAGGGCAACCTTTAAAGTTTTACAAGTTGGTTACTATTGGCCCACCTTACATCAAGATGCAAGGTGATATACCACTAGATGTTATCATTTCCAAAGAATGGAAAACCCACACCCAGGGATGAAATGCCCCTACAACTTCAAGTGGCCATAGATCCATTTGACCAGCGGGGCATGGATTTAATTGGGCCAATTAATCCACCATCAGGGAAGAAAAAGTATAACCTGGTGTGAACTGAATACTTAACAAAGTGGGCTGAGACAAAGGCAGTCAAAGCAACAAATGAGTAGAAAGTGGCAGAATGTTTAAGAGAGAACATCTTCTACAAGTTTGGGTATCTAAGGGAGGTACTCATTGATCAAGGAGCACAATTCACATCTAATTTGATTGAGGATCTCATGAGATAGCACCATATCAAGAACAAGACATCCACTACCTATCATCCTCAAGAAAATGGGAAAGTAGAGGTCACAACCAGAGCATTGGAGAGCATCCTCACCAAGGTTGTTAGTAGCAATAGGAAAGATTGGGTTGAGAGACTAGTAGAGGGAACTTAGTCCTACAATACCACTTGGAAAACCAACATTAGATTCATTCCATATGATTTGGTTTATGGGAAGAAAGCTCCACTTTCTATTGAGTTTGAATATAACACTTTGAGAATGGTAGCTCAGTTGGACTTAGATGTCACCACAACATAGCAAAAAAGACTACTCCAACTGAATGTCTTAGATGAGTTTCGAATGCAAGCTCACTTACACACTGAAGTCATATAGTTGCAAAGGAAGGTATTCCATGACAATCATATCAAGGAAATTACTTTTTAAGAAAGGGATTGAGCCTTATTATATGATTCTAGGTTCAAATATTTTAAAGGGAAGCTAATGACAAGATGGTTGAGCCCATACCTAGTGGAAAAGTGTCTCAAAAATGGACATGTCTAACTCAGAACCATTGACGAGGAAGGCATTCCCTTGCTTGTAAATGGTTATAGGCTGAATTTATATAGAAGACCTTTGTCCAAGGAGGAATTTTATCAGTTCAGTTGACAAAGAATTGAATGTGATTGGGAGTTTCATAGCTTCTAGTCCACACACTCTTAAGAAATTAAAAATAAATAAACAAGAGGCCTAGATGAAAACCTCTATGAAGCATCTGAGGCTAACTCTTGGGTTGAAAACCTTTCCGAGGTAGACCAGGAGAACAAAAAAAAAAGAGAAAAAATAATAAAGATCCCTAGGTGAAAACCTTCCTTGAGGCACCTAGGGTAGGCATGCAGGTTGAAAACTTCATGTTGGTATCCTAAATTGCCCTATTTTCTACCCCATTTCCATCAAAATCAACCTCTGTTTTATCTCAATAAAAGATCCTTCTTTCCTGCACTAGTACAAGATAGTTACCCATTCTTGCACATGCTCATATTTTATATTAACATTTATTACAACATTTTATTAATCATTTTATATGGATTTCATGCCTATTTACATATCTCTTGTAACTCATATTAATTTCCTAGAGTAATCATGGAACTTAGTATTAATTATGAATGAGTATGACTAGTGCAGGTAGATTCCTGCACTGCCACGAATATTGTCTGAGATTTCTGAGAAGCCAAATCTTCCACGAGGACAGGTCTTGATCCTTGACTCCAAGTTTAGCTGTTGATGAATTGAAGAAGGATAACAAGTGGCGCGCAAATCAGGGAATATTTTCCAAAGTTAGGTTACGGCCAAGCGAGATTCATGTGTATTATAACTCCTGGCCAAGTTTGTAATTTCGGTTTCTATGTTCGTTTGGCCAAAAGGCCTAAACAAGAAATGCTTGTAATTAGTGAAAATGACTAAAGCTGAAAGGATATATAAAATATAGATATAGGTAGGAGGAGGATAGGCAGCAAACAATCAGTTGTGATTTTGTTTTATGTAATCTAGTTATCACCTCAGCTCTGGGGCTAGACTGCTCTATTATGTATATTTGTCGAATCGAGTAATACAAGAAAATTGCCATGATTTGCATACACAGCGTCTAATTTATCTTTGATGTATATTTGAAGTGCTAAGCTTTTCGTTCCTTAGAAGGGGAACGAGTTGGTTGGCTAGGGTCTAGCCAACCCAGCTCATTTACCCCTCTCACTTTCGTTATTCAGAAAGAAGGTGTGAATAATTCATTTGCAGTTGTGTGATGTTGTAGTGTTAATATTTATCTTTCAAGTTTTGATTTAAGATATCTTTTGTAGCTAACAAGTGAAGTGGATCTGTAGTTTTAGAGTCAGCTGTGTTTACTTTTTTTATGAGATATATTTCTTGCATTTCCTTTATTCTCAATCTCTTTTTTAACTCGTTTTTTATCGAATCATGCAAGGAACTATTTCCTGCACCAGTGCATGCTATTGCCTACACTTTTGTTTAATCATTCTTTTGCAGCGAACATTGAATCACTTCTCTGCATATTATTTCCAGTTATTCCGCAAGTGAATGAACCATTAACTCAGTGACTATCTTTAGTATTAAAAGTACATCTTTAGAGGATCTGGAAACAGTTGCATAAAATTACCATAAACATATTATACTTGCAAAGAACATACACATTTCTTGAATGAATTACTAAAGTTAGTTAACACATGCAAAACACTTAGACTACTGTTTGATTCTTTTGAGGTGCTTTTATTTCACGAAGTTTATTTCCTTTGCAAGGTTTAATGAATTGAAGCATTTCCTTTTTCACAGATAATTTACTTCAAAATTTCATTTACAGTTGCAATTCTTTTTCAGCACATCTTTCATTCCTTTCAAAAGTAATTTTGAAACTAGGTGAAGGAAGCTCTTCTTTGGTGCAAGAGCTGGTCTCTTTTCACAGAAACAGATTGCTCTAAGCCCTTAGGCTTAGAGCACCTTCACTAAGACATAATTCTTCATTAAAGAACATCACATATACTTTTTCACAGAGACACTGTACCTACACTAGTGCAAGCAAATTGTAACAGTGCAAGGACAAGTTGTTTGTCTGGATGGAAGATCAGAAGGAAGATAGAATTCTACAAGGGCCCAATTTTTAGACTGTTAGCCATCCATCTGAATATTAACATAGCATTTCATTACAACATTTAAGATTTTTTCCATTGTGTGGACTTTCTATACTTGATTTACATGTAAATTGTCTTTTACATTCCAACACTAGAGTTTCTTTGGTGTCAATTACCTTTTCGATTGTTTTCTATTTGATTCTACAAAGAATTTCCTTTAAGAAGTAGGATTAGATATAGGAAAAGTTCATACCATTTTTGGCATTGCCTGTGCTTCATCTCTAAGTTTATGAAACCCTCAGGTTGACAATTAAGTGTTGAAGAGTTTTCTCAAAGACAATTCCTACACCTAACACCTCCTCTGAGGTAGTCTGTGTGTCTCAAGAAAACAAAAAACAAATAAGAGAGAAAAGAAAAGAGAAAAAGGAAGAAGCTTATATCCTATTTTCTAACCTTTATTTTGTTTTGCAAAGTTGTACACAGTGGAAGATTTCATGATTACATGACAAGACCTACAAGATACCATCCATTCCTCTATCCATACACCTCATATCCATCCTCTCCATTCACATTTCTATCTCTCCCCGACATCCCATCATCAAGAAATTTGCATTCACCTCGTCTCTTTGATGCTACAGGAAGGACATGTATTGCTATAGGAAGGTCCTGTAATGCTACAAGAGGAGATTGTGGAGCTACAGGAGGGAGATCTAAGGAGGAAAACAATCCAAAATACCAACTTGACTCCACGAAATGGTAAAGAGGGTCCTCCTATGACTTTTCCATCACCCATCCATCATCCATCCACTCATTTCACCCTAAGTTTGCTCAAACTTCTACACTTTGTCCTACCTTTAGCAAAAAAATAGAAGCTATCATTTTCTATCTCTATAGTGCCTACACTAATCCTCTATGATTTTAAACCTATCCTCATAGCTCATTATAATCCCCCTCATCTTCCTGATGCCAAATGAAGACTTCAAGGGGAGAAAAAAATATTTCTACAGGAAGAAAATCCACCTGTAGCAGCCTATATAACCACACAATAAACATTGATATTATGTTTTCTTCCACCACCAAAAGGGATGATGAATCTCGGTTTGTAGCCATGAAGATACACCTCATTCTTAGGGAGGCTTTCCACCAGCAACAACAGCTTGGATATTAGAAGAGACACCTACAAACACACAACAACAACAACAATAAAGGCATCATAAAAAGTGAAGACATGTACAGGAATTAAGTCAAAGAGGTCAACTCCCATGATCATAATGATGTATGGTCCAACTCCAAAATTATTTGCCTCTACAGCATATTGATCCATAAGTAGGCTCACTTATGGCAACCCTAACCTCCTCCCTCTGCATAAAAATGACAAAATTTTGTTTTAAGCAAGAAAAGGTGTTTTAATAGGTTGGAAGTGGCCAATGAACTTGGCCACCATTGACTAGCCAAATCAAGTGTGAGTTAAGTGACACATGCAACGTGGAAATGTCAACTCAAAACAAACTGCTACCCTCAAAGAGTGGGGTGATAATCAAGAGGAGGGAGAGGTGATTACAATTACTGGGGACAAGGGTCCAAAAGAAGAAACTCATGTTAATGCTAAGTCACCACCGTGCTCCAATATTTTAACCAAAAAAGGATATTATGTGTTGGCTCAACTTCATTCACACCAACACTCATTCCAAAAACTAGTGGAGGAAGGATGAGCAAGTGCATTAAGTGGCTAGAGTGTCACTAAAGAGTTTCAAACCCTACCTGCACAGTGCTACAGGAGAAAGCTATAGGCAGGCATGCAATTTCTATAGGAGGGCCGAGAGGAGCTACAAGAGAAATTGAGAGGAGAAAAGTATTCACAGTGGCTTGATATTGTCTCAAAACTTCATGCACACCTAGAATTTCTACGATAAGAAGTAAGTCATACCCTCCTTCTTTGTTTCTACACATAATTTCATGGATAGTCAACTTGAAATTAAGAGCATATAGAAGTCAATTGATTAGTAAGGGATCCTTTTGGAAGTTTCTTTGGTTAAGATAAAATAAAATAGCTTGGTGAATATAACTTTGAGCACCCTTCTTCCTCACTATCACCATGCACTATGCCATTGTTTCACCATTTTGTATGTCATTGTTTCACCACTGAGACTACTTGAATGTTTGAAATTCCACACCTACATAGCATCAAGGAGTAACAGAGAAGATATGAGGGGAGGATTTAATAGAAATGAACCCTCAGACACCTGGAGAATTTACCAACACCCTCCTATAGTTGACATCTTCATAAACCACTAGTGTTTGGGTTTCTTTGAGCTACTAAAATGATATAATGATGATCTTTCCCATGAATTTTCCACAACATTGCACTCTCAAGGTGAAGGCAGTGCCACAACTATTGTCAGAGGGTTGGCCTTTTCTCCCAGTCCAGAAACTATTAGCAGAGTGACCACCTTGCCTCTAGGAATGAGATGGAGCAAAGAAGACAAGAAAGTAAGTGTCACAACTACGAAAAACTTCTTCCTTTCAAAATAGAAGCATGTAAAATACAAGAATAGAGTGAGGAGAGGAAGTATTCCTTACCCTTGGGATGAGGTAGCCTACCATATCCTTAAATACATATCTTGCAAAGGGATATTAATTGTATTTTATGCTTACCACTTCAGGTTGCTTCAGGAGCTAAGATTCAAGGTAGACTTACCCCTTTCTCAAAGACGTAGTGTCCCTCATTTCCATCTACAGTCAATCATGGAGATGATTCGGAAGGTAAGGGAATGAAAACATCAACATTTAGCTCATCGTGACCTCATCAAATTGACAGTGGTAGATTATCTAAACTATTTTAGAATCCCTATCCTATGGAACAAATTTGTAGACATGTATAGGGAGAATTTCATAGAAACACAAGCCCTCACACTAGGAGAAACTCCTACCTCTAGTGTTGGAGGAAGGGAGGGAAAAACAAAGGAAGAAGAAGGAGAAAATATAGAAGGGGAAGAGGCAGCCAGATCAGAAGAAGAAGAAAGAAAGACAAAGGTAGAAGGGAAACAAGAACATAAGAAGAGGAAACAAAGGCATAAGAGAAAGAGGCAACAAAGATAGAGCAAGGAGAAGCATAGATGAAAGGAGAAGAGGAAGAGAAGAAAGGAAAATAAAGAATCAGCCCTAAGAAGACTTCTCCACCCCAAGGAACAGAAGACAATGAACAAGAAGTAGCTGCAACCTTAGCTACATTGGACACTGCTATAAAGACTAAGAGGAAGAAATCAAGACCAATTCAAATGTATTTCAGAACCAGGAAGAGCACTAGAATTAGACAAGAAAGCCAAAAAATCCTACAAGGGTTCCTATAATTATGTATGAGTCACCAAGAAAAAATGAAGAAATAGGACACATTGAGGGAAAAATTGAGGAGGTCACTCCTCCTAGAACCAAAAACAACTCACCCATAACACATTTGAGTAGAACTACCACTAGGTTTGTCACCTTAAACAAGCCAAGGACACAATATTCCTTTGAGGAAGAGAATAAAGAGAAGCTACAAGAGGATTGAGGTTTGCTATAGGAGAGATAGGGTTTGCTACAAGAGGGGAAGAATTTTCTACATGAAGAATAGGGAAATCTACACAAGCCCAAGAAAGATTCAAAACAGCTATCCACCACCTCAAAAATTGTTGGAAAATATCTACAATAGTAGAAATAACCTAGCCCACAACCTAGCTTGAGCTCCTACCACAAATTCAGTGAAGGAGGGAAGATTATCCCTGAAAACTTTGTAGTCCCACTCCTTTATGAGCTAGAGATAGGAAGAGGTAGAAACCACAAATGGATGAAAATTAATAAATCTAATAATGTAGAGGATGTAGGCCTCATGAATGAAAAGTTCATTGAAGTGAGAAAATAATTAAGTGAGCTGAGAATAAGGGAGTCTATAATGAAGGAGCAACTAGAGGAAGAAAACATGAGGTTGAGAGAGAGGAATGCAAGAGAAAGAAACAAAACTTGCCATCATGGCAAGTCTCTCCATGGAAGAATTTCAATGCAAACAACCATCAAATACTTATGCCATATTTCTCAAAGAACAGTGGTTATAGTTCCAAATCAAAACCTTCACACAACATGGATCTATGCCCTTTCAAGATTACAAATATTTCATTGAATTTTATAGCCAAGCTAACATGGAAGACAAAGAAAAATGAGTTGAATTTTACATGCACAACCTCACTTTGAAAAATATGAACTTTTGGGATCCCAATGCAAGATTGGGAGATATGTAGTTGATAGCCTTGGCATCGTAGATGACTCATGAGGAGACAAGAGATGAGAAAGTGAAAATGGTAATGACAAAGGAAGAAAATGAACCATCGCATATCAAGGCAGAGCTAGTGAGCCCAAGGGTTGTCATTAGCAATCATGGACTCATCTACAATGATGTTTCTTTAGCACCTAAATCCCTTTCTACCCAGGAGCAAGTCATTCTACACATTGAAGACACATTCAAGTTGTTGGGAACAGAAAGTCTACAATGTTGCCAGAGGATATCACATGCCTTACAACACAGTCTACAGATAAGAGAATATCACTCTCTTGAAAGGATAAGTAATTCCTTGGAGAGAACACCATTATAAAAGAGGATCATGCGGAAGATGAAAATTTGGTGGATAGGACTCAAGCTCAGTACACCCTTGTTTCTAGGCTTACAAGAAGTAAGAGATGAAGCAGGAGAGCAGAAGGAATGGACATAAATATAGAAGAATATAGGTTTTTACCCCCAAGAGGGAACACCATATGAGGATCGTTGGGATTTCAGGGAGGCTACCAAGGCCACGAAAGAGCTGCACATGGATGACTGAGTTTCTCAAAGGGTGAGAAACACCTTCAACAGGGGGTGACGATGAGGCCCATCAATAGGTACATTTTTAAGATTAATATGCCATCCTCCATCCTTAAAACTATCCTTCTCTTGAATTAGTTCACATTTTTCATTATATCATGTTTAATAAGGGGAATAAGAGGTGTTTTTCATATTATGTGGCCTCATGTGGTTTAATTGCAGTAAAATGAAGCATTTTTTAGGCTATTATTATACAGGGGCTTAATGGAGACAACTAGGAGAGAATAAAGAGAATTTTTCCACCTCCTTAACTCCCTAAACTCAACTTGGGATCACCATATCCTCTCTCACCAGTTCGAGTTCATTGGCAGCTGAGTGACTCCTATTCCAAGTGAAGATCAAGAAGGACAAGATCCACCGTTTTCTAGATCAAGGAGGGAACCATTCCTAGTTTCAAGGGAGTTACTTTAGCAACCCTTTTGTATAAATAAACTAGAAAAAGAGCTCATTAGGATTTGGAGTTTTTATTTAGCTAGGTGTAGCTATTGAGCTCCAAGCTTGACATTGTTATTTTCAACTTTTATGTGATGTATTACAACTGCACTTTTTGATATTGGGAAGTTGGATTTTAAGTTGCATTTGAGTTAGTTTCAGAGGGTTGAGACCCTTGGGTTTGGGCCTAAACCAGAGTCTTTGGTCCCTCTTCTTATAATTATGTTTCTTCTTTATTCCAAGTATTTCATAGTTTCTTGCATTTTAATAGAAATTAACCTATAAAATCTCGTGGTTGCAACCTCTACATCACCTTTGTTGTGGGAGAATGAGTGGAAGTATTCACAACCACAACCAAAAAAGGTTGGGTTTATGATTTCTTGAAAATAAATTGGTGTTGGTTGTCCTGTTTTACATCATCTTTCTATAGTTTAGAAGTTGGTTTAGTGATTAGATTGTGGTATTACAAGAAATTAAATGGCATTTAAGTTCAACTCATCTTTTCCATCACAAGTTATTTCATTTTGTAAATGATAAATGGATGCATCCATGTTATTTATTATAGGGCTAATTGATCTATAGGGAAGGGAACCTTCACCACTTCCATCTTTAGCTCTTTCATCTTCTCCTTCCACCTCCAAAATCTGTCCCAAAAACCTTGTTTTATAAGTTATTCTGCATAGGTCATTGAGAGCACTCATCCTAGTGCAAGACATGCCTCTGAGATGTATTGAGCTTGGCTAGGGGCTCAAACCAAAATAATTTCATTTTATTCAACTACTATCCACCTCTCCATACCCTCAAGCCAATGTTTTCACCTTCAAAAACCACTTGGATGCCCTCCTGCAACATTACAGGCCTCCTATAGCAATCACTTGTAAAACATGTCGTAGCCTTTTTCTTCATCAATTTCGACCCCCACTACAACTTTAACTTAACATAGATTCATAATGACCCCAAACTATGATAATATGATTAGGTATATCTCCTAGGACACTCCAAACCTTCCTTGTATTCACTGCAAAAACATAGTAGAGTTAGTTTATTTATCATGCAAGTAGGTTATTGATTTATGAGCAAGTATGAACTAGGTAGATGGTATCTGCAATTATGATTGGTAGTTTGATGAATTATGCAAGATAAATTAATTTCCTTTCTACAAGTAGATGAGGAAATTTGATGAATTCTGTAAGATAACATAGCTTCATTTCTGCAAGTAGATTAGCATGTGCCTTTTCATGAATTGAGTAGTTAGGGTTTTACAAGTTGAGTCAATTACATTTCTATTTTCATAGCCAGAAGCAATTTCCAATTGTCCTTTTATCAAACTTTCATTCTAATTTAGTAGGAGGAAGGGTCTTTGAGCACTTTTTTTATCTAATGTCATAATTGAGGGTGGCATGAGTGGAATACTATCTGTTGTGCATATATCATTGTCGCCTCAAAGTTTGTACGAACCTCAAGTTGATAATTTGAGTTGAGGAGCCATTGGGAGTTGCAATATTCTTGGTGCAATACCAGGTCTCACCAATATGATATTCCTTTTCTATTTTATTTTTCTCTTTCACAATTATCTATTATAGGATAGAAATTTAGAATTGGTTTTCTATTATATGTGGCTCATAATATTAATAATCACATGGAATTTAGTCATTTCTTTAGGTATATCAATAGGAATCCTATGTTATCAATCCTACAAAAGTTTTGTATAAAAGTGAGAATTGAGGAATTGAGTCCGCAACCTTCAAATGATGTTAAATATTAATAAAAACAAACTAGAGAATAAATTGAGGAAGAGACCATGGTTCTTGAGGAGATTGGTGATGATCATAGGCTACTAGCACTAAATAAAACCATTACAAAAAAAATCAGAATACATGCTTGAAAGAAAATAAAATTTTGAGCATATGATAAAGCAACGACATCATATATATAATCTTGAGCAATATCTAAAAAATTGTTGCAGTCCATACCCTTAACCATTTCATAAATATGTTTAACAATTTTATGAAGTAAACACACTCACCACTACAAAAGACCATGTGAAAACATGGCCGATGAATCCAAAAGAAAATAAAGATACAAATACAGTATTGGATGACTTACTAAATCTTAATTTGACCAGATCATCAACTTTGGCCTAAACAAAGGAGGTGGAGCTTACAACAATTCATTCAAATATGGAGTTGGAGCTTAAAATAAATCATTTTGCACATTTACAAGTAAATTAGGTACATGTGATATATTGAAATTTTAATTCGAAGAAAATGAATCTAAAGTAGGTGATTAACTATATTAATAAAAATAAAGTAAAAAACTTGTTTTTAAAATAGATGTTGTTGTTTTATTTAAATTATATTTATTAATTTAGTTGATTATTGTTTTTCTATGTGTTGGTAATGAAAAGTAGATATTTTATAAAGAGACTAGATGGAGCTTATTCGTTCGAATATGGAAGTTGTAAATTTTATTGAAGTAGGGTATGTTTGATGTATTTAAATATTTTTTTTATAAATTATATTGGTGAGACATGTCAAGGGGATTGAATTTCTGATCACTTGGATTCACAAGGGTTTGCCAACATGTTTTTTTCCAATTGTGCTACCACCCGTGAACGGTGAATTAAATTTCAATTTGAACAAAATGAATGTAAATTAGGTGATGGAATATATTAATAATAAAAGTAAATAATGTGTTTATTTATTAGTTTAGTAGATTGTTTTTTTATATGTTTTTAAATAAAAATCTTTTAATTAAATCATCGTTGTATGAGTATAAAATTATAGAATAATTTGATGCTAATTTTTTTTAATTTGTGTAGGCAAGAGTTTAAAATATTTATGGAAATATTACTCAATTATAGTTGTGTTTCAGCAAAAGTAGTGAATATATATTTAAATATAAGTACTTAAGAGAGAGGGATATATGATTTTGAGTAGTGGGACCTCATGGGTATTGTTTTAAATATGTTTGTTCTTGTTAAATGATAAAATCCTTATTAGTGTTAATATTTGAGACTTTTTTTTTAATTATAATTTTTATTTATCTATTTGGAAAATGTTACAATAATACATTTTTCACATGTTTTTTTAATTATAACTATGCATTCCAATATTATCTTTCTCAACATCTATTGAGATCTAACTTCATCATGTATGAACATCTTCGATATTAATATTAGGTTGGAGATTATGTTGACAACTGATGTGAGCGAATCAACATTGTAGGTAGACCTAAATTGCACCCTTAATTGCCTAAAAATTATCACTACTTAACATTGACCTTAATTATAAAGTAATTTCTCATTTCCATTTTTTATGGTGACAAATTGTAGTGAAATCAAAAGAGGCAAAAGGAAAATGACCATCTATTATAAGTCAACAAATATAATCTTAGTAAAAACAAGTATTCTATGTCTCACAAAGATACACTACTTACACTAAAAGTAAGGTTTTACTAACTCTAATTCCAAGAGTGGATTCATTGTATTAAAAAAATTCCAAAGAAAACACATATTATTAAAAGAATAAACCATAAGAAAATTAAATATGCATGTCCAAAGACACTTGTGTGTATTAAATATTGTTCAACAATCCATTCTTTCCAAAATGGCAGCACATCATACTCAACATATATAATGGTACCTTGGGACCAAACTAGAAAATAACGGCACCTCATTCCCAAGACACATAATGGTACACTATACCCAAATAATACATATGCTCAAAAGTGATCATTTGGTTGGGCATATCTTGCTTCATTTGTAGCATGACAATAATGTCAATTTTAGTTTCAGAATTCTCAAATAGTAGACCTATTATAAGATTATGCTCTTCAAACTCTAAACAAGTTTGTAGAACTGAACCAAGATAGTTTACATACTTTTCTTCCAATTGATGATAATAAGAAGGGGGTAATTTATTATCATAATGGACTAAATCCAATTGTTGAGTGGGTCATGTAACTTTAGAATCTTATTAAAGAGATTCATGAAACAAAGGTGAAAATATTTGATTTTCTCACCATGTTTGAAGGATAGTCTATGAAAATTTCTTATTTGATCAATAGTGTTTTCCATATTACCAAGGGTGGACTTCAACGAGTAAATGAACTCAATCTAGGACGTTTCAAATATATTCTTGGGGAGGTAAAATCACTCGCTAACATCCCTACCTTACAAAATATTGACAAATAGTCTAATGAATGTTAACATTAATAGAGAGTGCATCGGTAATATATATATATATATATATATATATATATATATATATATATATATATATATATATATATATATATATATATATATATATATATATATATATAGTAAAAAAATTTAAATCATGATTATTAGTACAAGCTAGATGGTACAATAATAATAAGAAATAAATTATAATGTAAGGAGTGGGGATGGTTATTTGGTTTTGAAAACATATTTGTTTTGGCCTAGGAAATACCTTCCATTTTATCCACCAAAGGAAACAATAATATCTTCACCATTTTTTGAAGCAAGCACTAGAATAGAACCTTGGAGATTGGATACAAATGTGTTAAAACATACTCATATACAAAAAAATATGAAAACAAATTTATTTTTTGCTAGGAAATACCTTCCATTGTATCCATAAATGACAATAAGAATATTGAACAAGATAATTCATACTAGAACATATCCTAAATATTTGTACAATGTTGTTTATGATCAGGTTTTAGTCTAAACTTAACCATAACTAAGTTGAATATAAATTTATGTTAATTTTGACAAACACTAATAACAAATACATTATCAAAAATCGAATAAACCTTAGAGGAGAATACTTGTGACAATAGCGATGAGACTGAAAATCACCATAAGAAGAGATCTAAATTTGAAGAAGAATGTGCAGATCTAAAGGATGTACCAAATGTGGAAGAAAACCATCCAAGTTTTCTAGTTATCACCAAAAGGCATGGTGAGCTAATTATTGCCCAAAAGGGACAACCCATGCTTAGCATCTTTGACCATGTTTTTACATGAATCCATTTAAAACACACACACACACACAGATATATATATATATATATATATATATATATATATATATATATATATATATATATATATATATATATATATATATATATATATATATATTATAATTAAAAAATAATAAATAATAAATTAGATAAATATAAAAAGATAGAAGTCTCATTCAAGATGAAAATGTGTAATGTACAAACTTTACCTACACTATAATTATTTCTATTTAATAATAGTGAAAATAAAAACATCTTATAAAAAATAATAAATAGGATAGGGATATCATCATCGAAGTAACTTGGGTTAACAATCTGGAGCAATATAACTAAATGGGATAGAGAATAACAATGAAAAATAAACATTTTATAAGAGATATAAATAATAAGTGGGATGGAGATATCATTATGAGGAGTAATTTGAAATAAGAATGTGGAACGAATCAAATACACAACATAGACAAGAATGTCAAGGAATTTAACATGCACAAGAAATTTAGCTGGGGAGGGCCATCTACTAAATATAACATGTGTGAATAGTGTATGTTGAGGTCAATAACACACAATGTTTTGTAAGACCTTTCACCATTATTTCCTAAGAGTGTCTGACATTTAAAACAAGATATTACTCACATTTGACTAAATTCGAGACTGTTCTTCTATTTATTTTAAGTACTTTACCTTTTTATTGAACAACATCAACCTATGGTGCCTTTAATAGTTTGTCAGTTTGAAGGTTGCTTGAATTCATGACAATATATCTAATTATGGTAAGTCGGCTACCATCATTTACTTTGTAGAGTAGGAGTATATTTTTTTTATGCAACATTATGGGTTCATGGCCCCTTCTATAGTTTAATTCCTCATTTTGAAGGTGGCTTATATCTCAGGAAAAGATAAAGCCAATACATATGAAGTAGAACAACTAGTCATGGTTATTGATTTCCCAATATAAAAGGCTAGAGAAAAACAAAAGCTAATTATAGGAGAGGGCAAACCAATGGATCACAAGATTTCAATAATGCTACTATGGAAAAAAAATTGAAAATAAATCATGTATAGATACTAGCATCTAGAATGGACACTCCATCCATAATAAAAAAAAATGATCGAAAACCTTGCAATGCTTAAGGAAAATAAATCAACTACTTTACTCTTCCATGTTGATGTTCACACAAGAAATTGAGCCCTGGAATTATAGGCTTAAGTGCTATTAGTAGAGAGATCATAATCTATTCTTTAATAACACTTTCTTCCCATGAATATGTTTTTGCATGCCCAATATGTTCACATTTATTTCAAGCTCCATGTTGCCAACTTTTCAGAGATCCAATTTTGTAAAAATTCTCATCAAATATTGAAACATTTCTTCGACTGAAGAGGTTGGTGCATGTGGCCATGTGTCCAACTTTCTCAATTACTCCTAGCGAAACTATTGTTGCAAGTGGACATATTTCTCTATTTCTCCTATTGGAATTGTTGTCCATTGGTCAATGAATCAAATTTTCATTCTAGCCTCCTTAAGTTTGATGAATTTATCTTTGAACATCCATGGGATTAAAAAAGTATACATGACTATGGAATGTTGAGCGAAAACTTGTTCTCTTGGAACTAGAGTGACTTGGACCCTCCTACCACCCCTTCTCCTAAAGTGTTGATGAAGTTTTGTTATGGTGACAAAAATCCTAATATATAGAAATTAGGAAAAAGGAAAAAGGATCACTTGAGAATAGAAAACCAACCTTTTTCTTCAAAGGAGTAGGGAAAAGTACACACTATGAAAGAAGCCACAAAATATACCCACTCAAATAACTTCCCTATAATCACAAAACTAGATCCCTCTACCCCAACAAGCGCAAATGGAAAAACAATGAAGAGAGGAAGCCCAAATCCTAGATCCAAAATCACACAAATTGTAAATGAGGGTGGGTGGGATTTCAAGGGATGAGTGGAAAAGATAAAAGGCCCATGACTCCCAAGAATTATAGAAGCCAAAAATTAAACAACCTAAACAGTGACCAATTCAAAGCTAATAAAGGAGGGAGAACAAACTTCAGCTCAACTTTACATGAGGGTTTGCCCTATAGAAGTAATGAAGAAGAATGCCAACTTCACATGAGCCAACTTTACCCCAAAACGTATAGAAAACCTTCCTTAGAGCCAAGATTCCTTATCAAAATCCCAATTCATTCTAAACTTCCAACTTAACTGGGTAAATAGAACCTCGCAGGAGAAACAATCTCAAAATTATTTCCAAAACATTCAAACTACTAGTAAAAATAGAAAGGTAACCATGCATAGAAACAATAATGCCCATGTAGTCCACCACCCAATTCCTAAGTTACTTATACCTTCAATTTCACCTCCATAATTACGAGGACATCATTAAATGTACATGCATGCAAAATCATTAACTTGAAGGCTTTCAAATTGTAAGACCAGTCATAACTCATCATAAAATCAACCATTAATGTCATTGCATACATCCTGAAGATATACTTAAATCAAGTGTACAAGTTGTTACATCCAATCCTCTTACTTATTAACATATTAACCTACATCTAATCTCACTAAGGCCCTTCACAGAAATAATTTAAAAATATATTTAAAAAGACATGAATTTTTTTAGCTAAAATAAAAAAATAACCAGAAAACATTAAATTAATATTTATTAAAAAAACGATAATTAACATTTAAAAAGAACGATCGCAAAAAATAAGAATAAAAAACAAAGACATTTAAAAAGGGGAGAAAATTAGACCATAGGAGCAGTATAGGGTTGGTGGGGTAGGAGATATGAAGCAGATCATATCTCCTATGTTTAGATGGAGCACCACAGTTCAATGGTGACCCCCAAAAAAAGAAGAGGCCTGAATTTGACCCTCTAACAAGTTTGATGTAGGTATGTAGTGATCATGATGAAACTACCACCTAAGGGGATTTCTATGGTTCAAATTTGAATGAGAATTTGATTTCAGATTGAGACAAAATGAGAATTAGATGTTGAATATTGAGGTGCAATGTAATATCTCCTACTAACATAAACACTCAACGTGACTTATTATGCAAAGACATGAATTCTGTCCTAACATGAATTGTTCCAATTGACAGATATGAGGATATCAACCTTCATGATAGTTGTGACCAAAATGAGAATTCTTAGTTTGTAAAAAACTTTGCACATTAACACTGCACGGGGAAAGTTAGCCTGAATATAGCACAAATGTTTCTACTCTACTTTGTCTCGTTTTAATATCCATTATGCATGTTTCTAACATTTATACTATTATTTTTTAATATTGTATACAAATAAAATTTGTTTTTCACTTAATGAAGATGATTGCTATGATATCGATGTCAAGGATAACACAGTACAAAAAGGAAAATGTTACCTTAAACTTCTACGCAACCAACAATGTAGCTATATTGTTTTATATATTCAAATGTGAACAATTCATGAGTTATGTTGAACATAGGACTTTATCACAACTACATTAGTCAAAACGGAAGCATCTACATTTTTTATCAATGGAAACAGTCACTATAATACTACATAATAGATGCATAAGCTTTCGGTTAATCATAATTAGCAACTAGATAAATGTAACTTTTTGTAGATTAAAAGGTGCTATGGTTTGAGATCTTTTCTATTTTGTATTTTTCTTCAAAAGATAATTTTAAGGCTATCTTATAGGAAACCATAACCTTAGATGACATGTGTACAAAGTAATGCATTTTTAATTTTAAGGTAGTTTCTCAAGAGACGGTGCCATTAAATACATGAGATATATCTGGTACATTTATGTGCCAAGTTTGATGACTTGAATTTTACAATGAAAACGTTGATTAAACATTTAAGTTTAGGTTCATTCCCTTAGATAAACTCAAAGGAAAATAATAGTTCTGTGAAACCATAGATTCTAGGATTCTCAAGTTCACCCAAGAAGGACACTTGTCACCATAGTTCATCCCTAAAAATGTGTGTGAAGGTGTTGTGGAGCTTTAGAATTGACACAAATTGGCGGTCAATGAGGGAGATAATACTCCAAACAATATAAATTATTTATTAACCATGGTCCTGAAAATTTTATACATGTAGAGTAAACCACTTCCAAAGGACTTGCTATATGATTTAGCATAAGATCGATAATATAAATGGAAATTGTGCAATTAGAATATAACCAATTGCAATGTTTTAATATGAAGGAATTCTCCGCCAAATCATGAAGGGCCAAAGACTATAGTGACAAGTATGATTATTTCAACTATTCATGAAAATTCAAGATTTGAAGCAAGTGTTATGTCTATGGATCCCTTGACAAATGATGTTTACTACCAGATGATCGTCTAATCTTCAATATTAGTTAATCATCAAAACTTTCAACTATATAAGGTTTACTATATAGGTTCTAAAGTATCCATGTTTGAGGGGTTTCAAGAGAGATTTTGAAAGGCTAAAGACACTTCAAGGATGTGTCATATCATGGCCAGATTGTTGTTGTTGTTGGCCTAAAATCATATTTTGTATTATTGGTGGAATAAGTCCTAAGAACTCCCTTGGAGAATTAAAACAAAATTATCCACTACATTGAAAAAAAGGTAATTTATTCTATTGAATCATGCTAATTTTAGATGAGTGGTCTGCTAACCAAATCCACTTTAAATATATTTCCCTTGGGGTCGTATGACCTGCTAATTAACAAAGATTGGTTGAAAAAACATAGGGAAAAGTTGGATTATTATAACAAAACATTGGAATGCAAGGATAATGAAAGAAAAGAAAGGTTGTTGCAAGGAATTGATATATGATCTAGCATGTGATCCAAAATATAAATGGTAGTTGTGCAATTAGAATATGAGAAATTGCTATGTTTTTGTATGAAGGAATTATCCATCAAATTATGAAGGAAAGAGACTACATAAAATGGAAAGTATAATTATTTCAACTAAAAACCAAAGAAATACACTCCTTCCTTTTTTACCCATTCGCAGATTCAACTTGATCTATGTTATTTATTTCAGGCAGATAGTGGACAATGTGGGCTTGGTTGTATTTCTACATAAGGTAACAAAACTAGCAGCAAAATCCTAAATCCAAACTAAAAAGGTTCATGTCTCTTAAAGCCATTTTGGGTCTATAGACTAACCATCCACACGGGTCTTTGTATTCATCCATAAATTGCATCATGGGACTTGTTGGCTTGATATTTCTAGTGGACACTAGGATAGATATAATTTTAGTTGGATTATAATTACATCAATTGCAATTTCCAATGTGAGTAATTTTTTTTGCATGGCAACCACCATATCACACTAAGATAGAAATATATTAGCCATAGGGTTGATGGCATATTTTATATGAGCATGTTATTCACAATCATCTGAGCTGATTTTTTGTAAAATGGACACCTTTGTGCAAATATTGCATTGGTCCTTATTGAGAAAATCCCTAGCTCGAGAGATTGTGAAGTAAAATTATTTTCTGCCAATGGAATCATATGAGAGGGTGGCACCTAGTTGTAAGATGATGCTAGGAGTCTAATGAAATAGGAAGTTCTCTCATCTGAGATAGGGTTAGATTTTTATGGAAAGTTACAATTCCCACATGAGCATGTTATTCAAAGTGTTTGGTCAATTCCCGCATGAGCACACTATTCACAATCACCTAAGCTATTTTCTTTTTTAAATGGATACCTTTGTGCAAACATTGCATTGGTCCTTATTGAGCAAAACCTTAGCTCTAAATATCGTCGAATACAATAATTTTTTGCAAATGGAATCATACGAGAGGATGACCCCTAGTTGTAACATGATGCTAGGAGTCCAATGCAATAGGAAATTCTCCCATCTGAGTTAGGGATAGATTTTTATGGAAATTTACAATTTCCATATGAGCACACTATTCAAAATTCCCGCATGAGCATGTTATTCGAAGCGTTTGGTCAATTCCCACATGAACATGCTTGTCACAATCACCTGAGCTAGTTTTTTGGAAAATGGATGCCTATGTGAAAACATTACATTGGTCCTTATTGAACAATTCCCTAGCTCCAGAGATCATTGAATAAAATAATTATCCAAAAATGGAATCGTACAAGAGGGTGACCCCTAGTTTTAACATGATGTTAGGAGATGCAATAGGCAGATCTCCCATATGAGTTAGGGTTAGATTTTTATGGAAAATTTCGACTTGCTTCTTAGGGCCATTCAAGCACACATTGTGAATTAGGTACAAGGGCATGAAAACCAAACCAACTGACATAAATGAGTTTCGTAAGATATGAAAAGTGTGTTTGACCAATTAACCTATGAGTAGGTTATCCACAATCACCCAAGCTATTTTTTTGGAAAACAGACACCTTTCTGCAAAAGTTGCATTGGTGCTTACTAAGAAAAACCTTATCTTTAAACATAGTCAAATAAAACAATCTTTAGGAAATGGATTCACAATAGAGGCGTGCCCCTAGAAAATAAAGGTGGAGCTCAAATATATTGTAAATAATATGGAGCTCAAATCCATGTAATGGTTTTATCCCTACATTATTATTCATGATTGAATTGATATGGAAACCATGCTCTAATCTTAGCTGGAATTCTTGTAGCAGGAGTTAGTGAAGGTACAAGCAAGTATATGTGAGGATTCCATCATCCCTCTTTTCTTTTCTTTCTAAAATATGATTCCAAAAGTATGTCAATATAGGAGTAGTTCTTGTACATGTATGGGACAAATGGGAGAATTGACAATGGTGACTTGGTTCATGTACTAATATGTTTACCTTCATAAACATCACAATCAGAGTAAGGCCAATATTAGGAAGAGTTGAGTTACATTTTTGTGATTTTTCATGTTAAACTTCAAACGATGGTATTCATATTTTTTACTAAGAAAAACTTAACTCTAAGCATAGGTAGCTTAAAAATCAAAAGCTTCAATCAACAAAGTTGAGCTACATTAGTGTACAAACATATACTATTGGAAATCATGAACAACAGAAACACTCAAAATTGTTGAAAGTGTAGGTATATCATTTTCCCTAAGTATTCCTCATCTCATCCTATTTTGTTCCTTGAAAGTTGAAAAACAAAATTTATAAGTGTTGGAAAATAAATATATACTAAAAAATAGGTATTCTTTAAAGAATTATGGATACATGTGCTCCTAGTGGAGATTGTGTACCATCTCCTTGGGCCGCAGTTTCCTCATTGATTCATTTTTTTGTCCCACTAACCTCAAAATTTAACATAAAATGTATGAGCCACACCATAAAATTTATGTGACTTAAATTCATTCACAGTTTATGTGACTTAAATTTAATATACA
Source organism: Pinus tabuliformis (assembly GCA_031772625.1). Lineage (NCBI taxonomy): Eukaryota > Viridiplantae > Streptophyta > Pinopsida > Pinales > Pinaceae > Pinus > Pinus tabuliformis. The sequence continues at coordinate 1,281,545,448 of CM062818.1, read as the reverse complement.
TAGTAATACCTATGGTGCTCATACATCGGCATGTCCATAAGGCAACAATTGTTCCAATGAGTTAAGGAATTCATCATTTAAAAATGATGAAAAATGTGTAAGTTCGAATAAATATATAAGTGATTTTTGGAGACAAAATGTATATATAGTTCAACATAATAAATTTATGTGACATGCACTACAGATAATCTTGTAAATGTGATTTTATAGTTCATTAATAATAGCTTCCTAGAACATACCTCGCCAAGGATATGGATGTCGCAAGCCATGAATCACTCACAATGCTCTCTAAAAGATGATGCATATCTCTCAAGATTTGTTTGACCTGTCTCTCTCAACACCTCATCCAAAAAATTATCAAATGGTGTAGTTTATTCCTCACTCTCTAAACGTTGCCTCTTACCTAAGCCAATTGCCACCCCTCGCAAAGAATCCTGAATAAGCCCCCTAATATTCTCCCTTGCCTGAGCTAATGTGATGGATGAAATAGAAATCTCATCTTGAAGTGAAACCACTATAGGTGGTCAAGGTGCTAAACAAGGTGTTGGAGCTCTAAATCGAACATCTTTCATAACATCAGGTTGTTCGTATGTACAAACTTTTCCAACTATATAGATTTTGGATCCTATATCTATATAACTAGGATATATGTGCTCTAAAAAATCGATGTACAACATCCTTGCAAAATATTGTGGCACCTCATCATTATTGGGAAAATTTTCATATGCATACATGAACTTATGATAAAAAATGAAGCAATATTAGGGTCATTAAATCTTGAAACCTTCAGATGTATTTTGTCTTCAGGTTTCAAGTAAAATAATGACAAGGCCATTTCTTTAATGACCTTTCTTTTCACTTCATTATAGGAGTGTTTACCAATAATTGATGATCTCCTCCTACATATCATGTAAAAAAAACCTCGATTGTTGGTCCAACCCCACGATATGTCTCTATGAGTCTCTCCAAAATGTGAAAAACTATTTGGAGACAATCTCAAATAGGACTAGAGGGATTGTTATTTTCTAGTTCATTCCACAATCTCATGGAATGCTCCCTCATCCCATCAATAGTAATATTGGAGATGTTGTCTTCCCAATGAATCTCCTCAAGAACATCTCCAAGATGGGGGTAAAGAGGGTCATATTTTGGATTGTAGGCATACTGTTGCACCCTACAACCTCTCCTGCCATGATGAGGTTCCATAGGAGGATGATCAAACCTTGTAACATGCTAAATGTTCAGATATCATTTAAATGTAAATAAATTTTACTAGGACAATTCATATTTAAAAAATGTATAAATTTAAAATTACCTGATGGAAAAACTATCTCATTCTCTAAGTTTCCTATCAGAGGATGATTGTCCCCTTCTAAGGAAACAAACTTAGAGCTATTACACCCTATACAAAACATAAAATTTTCAATCATGTATAAGTACATGAGACATAAGATAAATTTTAACATTAAACATGTCTTGAATAAGATTTATGTTCAACTTTCACTCAAATGCTCCTAGACGGGTGGTTCAAAATCAATATGGCTAACTTGATGATTACTCAATTCACCTATGGATGATGATATTTTTCACATTAAACATGTGTGAAAGAAGAAATTATTCACATGCTAAACATTAAATTTATATCATAGACTTGAAGATGTTAACTATCAATTAAACATGTACCTATACCACGCATATAAGACCCCTTAGAATTGTGTCTATTTGTGAAGGAAGCATTGTCAATAGATTTGTATACGGGGCCTATATAAAACATCATATTGTCAATCACAAGTATGAGACATGTGCGATCAATTTGCATGGATTAAACATCTCATTTCAATATTTATGTTCATATTTTACCTGAACCAACTCTATCAAAAAATGGGTTGGTTCTTGAAGGAAAAGTACTCAAATGAAACACTAAATGCACATGTGGGTCCCAATCATTATGGCCAACCTAAAGCTCAACCTGTGCATCTATTGAAAACAATATGTTTTCACATTAAACATGTGTGAAAGAATAGTATTCACGTGTTAAACATTAAATTTATAGTTTAGAGATGAAAATGTTTACTAGAAATCAAATATTTACCTGTAGCACACCCAAGATACCCATCGAAATAACATCTAATATTCCTATAGGAACCTAAAGCTTCCCCTCCCACGGAGAGGCCTTGCAAGGGGTCATTGGAGGTTGTTCAATGCCATTGTTCCTATAAACAAGAGGACTAGTTATTAATATTGAATTTACTTTTGATAAATATAAAACTTGATTTTGGCATACAACTTGTGTTCTTTAAAATCAATTAGCATGAAAACATATATTCTATAGTATTTATCATGGAGTATTTATATCACTCTCAAGGGTTCTCAATATCAAAATTTTATTATTACTCATAAATAAATCAACGTTTGGAAATCAATATTTATTTGTATCACTACATTGTCATTCCTCAAGATGGCATTGGAAAGTATTCTCATTGTCCCACTAATTACCAAAGATGTTATCAATTAAGTAGCATCCTCAATCCGACCCCATGTCAACTTAAAAATATTCGTCTAATGACCCATCGAAGTTGAAGTTCACTAGGGGGTAAATTAAACTTTCATTAAAATAAAAAATCCCCAAATGGAATCAAATGACGATACCACTTATTATATGCTCAATTCATCTTCCGAACCAGTGAACACATGCAAATCCTATATATGCTATCAAGTAGATGATAGTCATTCTCATACAAATGAGGAACAAAAATTCAAAATGCCACAAAATATGAGCATATATCATCCTTTCATTTCTACAACAAGTTTCCTTTAGAACAATAATCCTCAAGTTCCCTGATAATCACTAAATAAATTAAACTTTGTTAAATACCTCGTTGGGATATAGATGGCCAGATATACTAAATAAACCAATCTCAGTCCTTGATATCAACCATAGATCAAGAATAATTGTTGAATTTGTAAAAAACATTTTTCAACTATCATTAAATCTCAAAATGATGGATCTTGATGTCTAATTAAAGACAAATTCAATATCATTGCAAACCCATTTTCTAGTGCATAGATCCAAAAACTATTGACACCATAAATAATTTATGAAGATTCAAAACAATGTTCTTACAAGAATGGATGAGGAATGAGTGCATACAAATTAGAATTTTAGTTGCAACTATAAATGAATGATAGTCCCTGCATCAGACTTCTACTAATTCAATTGAACAAATTTGTCAAGAATTGATCATATTCGAGAAAAACCATATGTTGATTAGTAGTGGATATTATGAGGAGGAAATGTAGATTGAGGGCTTGTTGTTGTTGATCTTGCTACAACATTATGTAGGCTATTTTGCATTGATTATTATTGGAGGAGGGGGAGCATATTATTATAGCCTAGAGTTAGTGTGAGCATGTAGAGAGGAAACATCAATGTTGTATGAGGGTGGTGCATGTAACATAGAAGAACTATGAGCTTTCAAAGGGGTTTTAGCCACACACAAAAAAGAGTGAAACCATAAGAGCCATGAGTCCAAAATACCAAGTGACCAAGATTCATTTTTTTAATAAAAAATAATAAAAAATCCAACTAAAAACCCAATTCTTCTTTTGATGGTTCTCAAAAAGTTCTTAAAAAAATATTTAGCCTAATTTCTCATGGAAAATTTGGCATATATTCTAATACTTGTATTCCCACTCGTACCTCATGAAGAGAGAACCACAAACTATACAACTTCAAGAATGTTTATAATAGTTGTATTCTGAAAAGAGGGATGAATTTGTGTGCCAATAAGATTTTGGCAATAATATCGTGATACAAAAAAAGCATTAAGAAAGATTATAGACCAACTCTAATGACTAACCAGGTCCACCCTACACTAAAACAAAATTATTTGACCTAAAAATAAAATAGTAGCATGTTTTATTACAAGTGGTGTTGATGAAAGTAGTAATAAAGCAATGATGGCCAAGGGGAAAGTCATTCATTTGAAACAACAACTATAAGTATATGGAATTGGAGAGTGAATAAAAGATACGAGTGAATGGTCATTTGTTATAGCTACCCATTAGGTTGAGAGAAATTTTAGATAATGTGTTGATAAGATGATGGGTTAGGAAGGACAACTAAGGGCCTTACAAAATTGTAAAGAGAGATTTGGTGGTGAAAGTAGGGATGAAATAAAACCAGTCAAGGAGCAGCTGGATTACTTTGATAAAATCATGAGGAAACTATATGTATTACTAGATTATGAAGAAGGGTATAAAAAAATTGGAGGAAGAAGTATGAGTTTTTATCATCTGCACAGGAAAGAGGTAAAGAATAGGAAAAAAATTAATTTAGATAGTAACCAAAAAATTATAGAGAAACAAATGGTTCCAAGAGACTTATGTATACAGGAGAATATTTACCACACATATGTGGTAGATAGAAAGGGAGGACAAAAAGTGGTGTTGACAATCATTTTATGGCTAGAAATAAACCTTTACATGAGGAGGACCAAGTGGTCCTTCCACAAAGGGCCTTACAAAATTGTAAAGAGAGATTTGGTGGTGAAAGTAGGGATGAAATAAAACCAGTCGAGTAGTTGGATTACTTTAATGAAATCATGGGGAAACTATATGTATTATTACGTTATGAAGAAAGGCATAAAAAAATTTGCAAGATGAAGCAATGACAAAGCAAAAGATAGTAGTATAAAATGAAGCAAAAACTACAGGATAGTAGTATAAACCAACAAAGGACAGAGTTGGATTATGAATTAGAAGCTATGTCACACAGTTCGAGTTCGACAACAATTAAGTTCAATTCAAATTTGAATTTTCTGATGAGGTTTGTATGAGGTTAGGAATTAAGTTCATATATATATATTATGACATAAAATAATAAAAAATTAAAATCAATCATTAAACATATATGAGTAAGAGTTTTGATTAGTAAATATATATGAAATACTCAATGATAATAACATCTAATTATCAATGAAATTAGTTAAATGTAAACATACACCATAGTAATTTGCAAATGAAAAAAAAAATGGCATAATTTTCAATCTTCAAAATTTAAAAGAATGTCTATAATTTCTGAATTTAGGCTTATGTGATCCATAACTTGTATGCTAAGAAATTTTTTGGTGAAAGTTCACATAAGATAAATTTTGTGTCGATGTGTTTCGAATCGTCAAGTGTGGTTCAGCTTCAAGACAAGATGAAGAACCAAATCCTGGCATCAAATTAAATAGATGTAGAGAGATGTTTTCTAACCATTATAATATAACAACTAGTTTTGGCTAAAAAATTAGTATTTATTAATAAATCATTTTTTAATAATGGTTGACAAATAGCTGTAAATAATGAATTTATTTTATTTTATTATTATAGTTATTAATATTTTAATCAATAGAAAAGTCATACAGAAATAATTAAATAATAAAATGGTCAAACTAATAAAGTAAATAACACTAAGAAAAAATAAAAAATGAAGACAAATTTAAAGACAACTCGAAAATAAATAGGAATCATGAATTAAATTAATTTTATTCTTATTCTTATTAATATTAAAATCAAAAGGAAGGTCCTATAGAAATAACTAAAAAAGAATAATATGGTCAAACTTACTTGTTTCAAAAAACTAATAAATAATAATAAGAAAGAAATAAAATAATAATAATAATAATTATTATAAAAAAAAATCACAAAATTAAAACATAAACTTAATTTAAACATACAAATTACAATACAACTATATTGCAAAATCATGGAGGACATCTTCAAATTTCAAAATTTTAAAAAGGAAGTCAATAGTGTCAAGTAGTTATAATCTGTAAGCGAGAACCTAAATTGTTTTTATCAAATTCGGCTTTAGGTTCGACTTGAGGTTTGAATTCGATCAGGTTCAACCTTCAGGTTCAGATTTCAGGTTTGGGGAACCTGAACGTACACTTAATCTTTTTTGGGGGGTTTGTCGAATTTCAAACCTCAAGGTTTAAACTTGGTGAACCTTGTGACATTGATTAGAAGCATTATTGGTATGTTTAAGGAAGTTTCCTAAGTGGAAATATAAATGATTGGAGCAGAAGAAGAAAAAACAACATGCATATAGATGATGAAGTGTAGCAACAACATGATGAGGTAGATGGACAACATGAAAACAAAGTATGGGATCTAGGAAAGGCATGGAAACAAGTTAAACAAAATCATGGATGGGATTCCATGATTTTTTTGTACATTAGGAGTCTGATGCAAGAGAATATAGTGAAACATATCATTGACGTCAAAGAGGTCTTAGGATTTACGAAGGGGAGTGAGTGCCCTTAATTGGAATTGTATTTAATTTGTGAACTTCTAAAAGGATAAGGTTTATTTATAAAGAAAGGGATTTGTCTCCCTAATTAATATGTAATTGGATTATTCAAGTATATAGTTAGATAAGATAGGGATGGCTTGGATTTTCCTTAAATATTGGAATATTTAATCCTATCACTAGGATTCAAATTGCTTTTCTATTTGTTTGTATGAATAAACCTCTCTAGGTATGGTTTAGGCACACATAAGGACACCAAGGTTGTATAGTTCTTGAAGAGGAGTAAATAGAAAGTGTGCATAAAATCTATGTAAAGGAGATTTCAGGGTTTTAATTATAAGGTATTTGCTGCAAACTCCATTCGATGTTATTATCATTCCCTCTAGCTAAGTTTCTAGTTGAATGCTTCTTCCAGAATTATTGATAAAATATCTATATAATTTTCTATTAATGTTTGTATAAAATTGAATATTGTATTGAAATCGAGGTTTATAGGTTTTCTAGACAAACACTAGATCTCTGAGTCTGGGGTTATTATTGAAGAGAGAGAGAAAGGGTTTTTCTAGCATTCTATTAGTCAAATTGTGATCCATTATTATTAATAGACATGAATGCAAGACCTGATGTGTGGCTTAAGAGTTAAACTGAGCTATCTATTGTATAGGTTCATCATTTGTGTGAAGATATGCACTGAACATTAAATTTCCAAAATGCAGACCTATAATGAAGTGAGTTTACCCATTTCAAGTTGAGGTCAAATTTTATGCTATTAGGGTTTAAATTTATTAAAAATAAACAAAGAAGAAAATTACACTAAATTTGAGGAACCAAATATGCAAGCATTGTGATCATAGAGTATGAAAACATTCAACAATGAAAGGATCTTTGTGGATTGATAGATTTGAAATTTCATAGATGGTCTAAGCATCCAAAGTAGAGGATAGATGGAACACCCTTTGAGATTTAGTCAAAACAAATAAATTCAACAACTTATATGGAATTCAAAGATTTTTTTATATAAATGGGATTTTGATAATGAAGCCATACAACTTTCCAAATATGAAAACCTTATAAATTTCTAGAACGAATTTTCCTAAAAGAAACCCATGGAGGTTCCATAAACAACATTTCATTATTGCAAAAAAAATACCATTTAAACCCTAAGAGTGGAATTTACATACTTGAGCCGATTTTGGGCACTTGTTGTCGTGGGAGCGCACTTGGCAGGTTGTTGAAATGTGGCAACAAGAATATTCCAATTTAATTTTTCCTTGAATTAAATTGTGAATTGAAATCGAATTTAGTCTTAACAGCTACTTGGAAATAATTAATTAAGTTATTTTGACTTAATTAGTTGGAGAAATTCAAGTTAGAAGTCTTTCTGAAGTAATGCAAGAGTTATCCCTTAAATTAAGGAGATAAGCCTTAAATTAAGGAGATAAGATTGAGTTATATTTGAGTTGTAATTAGTTAACTCGGTTTCCTGAGTTAAGTCCAGTTAAATTAGTTCCAAACTATTTGAGGAACTAATAGAGAGTTAACAGTCAATTGATGCATGCATGCACTCAACTAGTGTACTCCAATTAACTGAAGATTCCCTCATCAGAAACTCATGCATGTCTATTCTGAAAAAGACCCAATTAAGTTAACTGTCAAGAACATTGTACTATCAGCTGCATGTGCTTTCTTATAAAGAAAACTCATGCATGCAGAAGGAATCAGTCCTTGAGGATTACACAGTTCTGACAATGTGTGAGATAAACTGATCATCCACTGGGTAGAAGAGGTTTTCCACTTGGTTGAAGGAGAATCATCCCAGAGGAACAGCGCAAGGAAACAGGAGCTTAGAGGGCAGAGAGGCAGGCTTGAGAGAAGCCAGGATTGCCTGTGAGCATTTGTGAGGATTGTACTGAGAGATGGCTAGCTGTGAGAGCTGAGGCTTTGTATAATTATTATGTATTTCCACCTTCTATGATAATATAGATGGTGGGGATTTTAGATGAGGTTTTCCCCAAAGTATTTTCATGTGTATTGTGCGATTGATTCTTCTTCTTCTGGTTATATTGTTCAGCTCAATCTTTAAGCTTCTGCAAATTGATAGTATAAGTAGGTTATAGTATTCTACTTTGATTTATATTACATTATCGGGTTAACCGGCACTAGATTTTCTACACAGGTCACTTTCGTAAGGAAATTTTCTCGACACGTAGCTTTCATGAGGTAATATTTGTCGTGAGGAAGGGCTCAACGGGTCATTTTCATGGGCCACTTCTATTGTAGCAGAAATGACATCCCAGATTTCATTTTCTTTTATTTATAACATCCAAACTTTTAGCCAAGAGTTTTAATTAGAATCTAGACTCTCGAATAAGAGTTTTAAATGAAATCTAAACTCTCAATCAAGAGTTTTAAATAAAATATAAACTCTCGGCTGAGAGTTGTGCCCAAGATTTTGTTTTACCAAACTTCTTTAACTCTTGTCTGAGAAATTTTAACCTCGACATTAACCCCACTAAACTATCAACCGAAACATTTTATAGCTCTCGGCTGAGAAGCTCATAAAGTTTTCGATGAGAAAATTTATTGACTTTTTTCTCAATCAAAAAACTCATAAACACAGTGCGATTTATCCCTCCACTCCAAAAAGTGTTTCCCAATTTCGTGTTTTCACCCTCAACACAATAGTTTATGTTAGTATATTCTATCAACTTGTTTTGAGGACATAAACACAGTTATTTGGGATAATTATGAGGTGTTATGTTTTAAAAAAATGAAATTTGTCATTGAATGTCTTTTCCTTATATAAATTACACTTTCATTATTCATTTAATATTATAAAAAATATTACATATTATAATATGCATAATTTCATATCTTAAGGATCCATAATTAGGGAATGTTATGTCAAGCTTCACATGCATGAATGCATCAAACCTTGGCATGTTGTAAATTGAATGAAGAGTATGGTGGTTAAAGGTATTAATCCCTCTTTTTTTTCCTTATGAGTTTCACAATATATCATGTCTACTCAACATGTATGAGTGGCTATAACTTTTTGTTCATTATTCATTGAACATGATAATATTTTCATTGGTAGTTCTCATGCAACCAAGGAGTGAGCTCTCCTTTCTCCAAGATGATGTTTAAGTTACCATAACGTTAGCCTCTAAATTTATATATCTTTTCATTTGAAACAAGTTATGCCCATAAAACACTACATCTAGAAAAAATTTATAAACAATTCTAAAAATAATAGAAGTACAAAAATAAAATAAAAAATATAACTCAAATTATAAAAAAATACTCCTTAACTATAATTATTTCAATTTTTTTTTTCCAAAAAAATTAAAACCTTACTAAATCACCATATTTATGATTTTATTATTAATAATATTCATAAAAATAATAATTTTACAATTTCGTTATCATTCCCAAAAAAAATTGCTTAATCCTTCCCTAACACACCAAAAACTTAAACAATATTATTATTAAAATAATTTATAATTATATATATAAAATAATAGAAAATAGTACAAGATATACTATATCTAGAACCATATAATACAAAATACACCTTATCATTAGACATATCATATAAACTCAAAGCCTTATCAATTTATCTCTACATGTACTATGCACTATATATTCATGAACAATACAACTTCATGGATGCCTTATCTTGGGTATTAAACATTACAAGCAATATGATATGAGGTGATGTGAAACTTTCAATTAAAAAAACAATAATGTTCCTATGGTTGGCAAATCTTTTAATTGTAGGGCTTCTTATAAAGTTTTAACGTATCTTTGTTTTATAATCGCAATTATTTTATGATTGATACTATAGAAGTTAATAGTGTAGCCCCTGCATATTAGACTGAAAAGCCTCGGTATTAGACTAAAAAGCGAGTAATTTAAGAGTATAATATTTTTTCCATTATAAAAAAAATTAGGGGAACAAGGTATGGAATAAAATATTGTATTTTAATTAAATTATTAAAAAATATATTTTTGATATTATCAAAGATATTAAAAAAATGTAGTATAAAAATTAGATGGCCACGTAAAAATTGAGACCATTAATTTTAATTTAAAAATTAATTTTTTATTATTATTATCATTTTCAAGTGAATTGTTAGATTTTATGGGGTTGGAATTCATTAAGTCTTATTATAAGGGGTCATAAAAATTATCTATTAGGCCATAAACTAAATATATCAGGAATTTATAATTTAGGAAAAGATAATTGTGTTCCATCCCATTGTGTCAAACACTCTGTCGTCTCATGAGAATTTTTATTTTTATTATTATTATTATAGTCAATATAAAATAAAATAAGTGTTTGTTAAAGGTAATTTGACTGGTTGAGACTTATGGGAATAATGTCATCCACTTCCGTTTTGATGTTTTTTAATTTTACTAGATAAAATTTATGGTTTATCATATCACATTAAGGGGTTTTTCTTGATAATAGTGATATGTGATCTTTGATGGCAGTTATAATTCTATGTTGTAGTTGTAGATTTTCCCCTAACACAAAGAAAGAAAGATATATATATTATGATGATTAACGTCCACTAAGACCAATGTGATCTTTCAAACCCAAAGAAAATAAGAAATTAATTGTGATTCTTCAAGATTTTATTTCTATGATTAAAAAGAATGGAAAGAAGAGTTCCAAGATCACTATAGTTACAGTGACTTAACAAGTCAAGAAGATTGGAAGGGTGACAAATGTTATGGAAATGAGAGTAGATGTGAGTAAGAGCTTGGCAATCTAAGAGGACATGTTTTTCATCTTGCACCCTCTTAGCATTGCAAATGAGACAAATTCTTGGAATTTTGGGAATAGACCAATGCCCGGTTTCACTACTAAGCGTATGAGAATTAGTTCTTATCCTAGCAATGTTTATTTTTTTCTTAGTACTTGTCAAAACAGAGAGATAATTCTAGTTAGAAATGGTGCATTTGATCACCTCCTTGTAATACATTTGCTTCATTTTCCCCTCCAGCTCCTTATCATCCCACAATTTATCTTTAAATTGGGAGGTAATAGTGTTTTTGATACTATCCTTATTTCCGAGGATGATCTCCTCCTTTATCCCCCAATGATCGAGCCAAGACTAGACATCCTTATGTCATCCATACTTGAGGCAAATATATATATATACTCATAAATTTCAAAACAAAACAAAACAAAACAAAAAATGTTTATCATATTTATCTTACATATGAATCTCCTATCTTAAAAAGCTTTATGAATCTCCAAATGTCATGGATAACTTTGAAACCCTGCTCACTACAAAAAAAAATTCTCATTAGAAGACATTGATTTTGGGATTAATCGTTTAGCTAATGGGAAATCTAAGGACATTGAAGGTTACCGGGTAGAAATCCTAAAATTTGGAGGTCCTGTCCTCATCCCCCACATCCACAAGCTTTTCAATCAAGTGGTCAAGCAAGAGTTCCCTAAACCATGGACTCAAAGCCTCATTATCTCTATTTTTAAAAGTGGGGATACAAATAACCCCTCTAATTATCGGAAAATTATGATCAACCCTCTCCTAGCCAAGTTATATGGTATTATTTTGGAAAAGAAGTTGAGTATATGGCTTGAAAGTGAAGGTAAGAAGCCTAAAGGCCAAGCGGGTTTTATAAGGCAACACTCAACAATGGACCACCTCGTTATGCTTAGGATCATTGTGGAGGAATGCCACAATGATAAATCCAATCTCTTCTGTTGCTTTGTGGACTTTAGAAAGGCTTTCGATATGGTTCCTAGAAACAACCTATGGAATAGATTAGAAGAGCTAAAGGTTCCTTTTGAGTTGAGAGCTGTCACTATAAGGTTATACGAAAATTTAATTGCCAAGTTAAAGAGAAATGAGGGGTGGTCGAAAGATATTAAGTGTAATATCGGAGTTAAACAAGGTTGCCCCCTCTCCCCTACCCTATTTGGCATTTACATCGACAAGCTAGAAGGTTGTTTAGAGGAAGCAAGATGTGCTGGCACGATCTTCGCTGGGATAGTCATCATCCTTCTTCTCTACGCTGACGATATCGTTCTTCTCGCAAGGTACCCATCTAATCTTGATAAGAAACTTAGACTTCTTAATGATTTCTGCTCTACTATGGGTATGATTTTTAATACTAACAAAACAAAAGTTATGATTATCAAATCCAAGAAGGACACTTACGCTAATTTTATGTACAACAATAGTAACTTGGAGGAAGTATCTTCTTACAAGTACCTAGGAATTGATATTCATCACAAGCTCAACTGGAACTATAGCATTGAGAAAAGGATTAATGGGGGGTGGAAAGCTTATTTTGGTCTTGAAAATAATTGTAAAACGACAAACCTCGTAATGTGGGATAGAAAGAAGTTCCTCTTTGAAACTTTAGTCACTTCGGTTATCTTATATGGGTGTGAGGTTTGGGGTTGTAGCATCTCTAGAGAATCACGGAGAAAGATTGAGCAAATCCAGAAGAGTTTTATAACGTATAACCTAAAAATTAAAAGCAACACACCCTATCCTATTCTCCTTATAGAAGTGGATCTTTCCCCTATCGAGAGGCTAGCTATGACTAGGCTTCTGTTGTACAAGAACAAACTCAATGATATAGGAGACCATAGACTTCCTAAACTAGCTTTAAATTCCAGCCAAAACCACTTAAGGCTCAAGCGAGGCTGGTATAAAGACACCAGGGCCTGGTTAAACCATTGGGAGATCGACGAGAATGTTGCATTGCAAAACATTAATAACATTAAAAATATTGTTACTTCTAAGTTCAGAGAAAAAATGTGGTGTGAGAAAGATTTAGAATCTAAAAGAAAATTAAGATATTATAAGGAGGTCATCAACCCCACCCTAGAAGATCAAAAGTATCTCTCTGTTTTAACAGCCTCAAAGAAGAAAATTAATATAGCCAAGATTAGAATGAACTCTCATGAGCTCCATAGTCGTTGGGCAGTTCCTAAAACACCATGAATGGAAAGGTTCTGCCATCTTTGTGAGAATATGAACATCAAGGATGAAAATCACTTCCTCTTAGAGTGCCCCGCAGACAACCACATTAGATCTTAGTTTCAGAATCTCTATTGCAATATTGACCTTCCTAGCCTTTTACGATGTCGAAATTATAGTGAGCTCGGAAGGCTTCTCTCCAAGCTTTTTGAGCATAGGAATAAAATTTTAAATCAAACTAAATCATTCGTTTCTTTAGGTCCGATAGACCAAAGTCTGATCTCAATGGACGTTAGCCATCATCATCATACAACATTTTAACTATATTTTTATTAAATCTTAATTTAAAAAAACAATTAACTTCTCGAATATTTTTTTTCAATTTTTTATATTTAATAAAAACTTATAACACATTTTTTTTTCTCAAAAAAAATTACAATTTCCATTTAAAAAAAACTTATAACATATTAACTTATTCATTATCATTTTTAAAATTTAATAAAATTAAAATTTCACTATTATAATTTAAATAGAACATATTCTATAACTTATATGAATAATTTGTATTTGAATAAATAATTTAAATAGAACATATTCTATAACTTATATGAATAATTTATATAGAATATATTCTACAAACTTATAAATAGAAAATACGGCAACTTCTTTATATTGATTAATTTTTTTAAAGATATTATTTATTATCATGATTTTGAATATTTCATTTTATAACTTAATAAAATATAAATAAAGTTTTATAAAATATATTTTATGAATTTATATATAGAAAATAAGGCGAACTTTTTATATTGATTATTTTTTTTAAAGATATTATTTATTAAATTAAGTCTTTCGGTAGAAATTATATGAGAGAATTTTTTGGCCAACGCATTTCAAACTAACAAGTGTTTCATCATCAAGATCAGATGATGAGGGAGACCATGGCAAAGGCTTAAATAGAGAACAATGTAGAGACATAATTTCAAGTAACGGCTATATTTGAACAATAATGTTTAAATTATAATATTAATTTATTAATACATTCAAAACAAATATTATTAAGTAATGACTATATTAAACGGCTAGTTTCTGAAATATATATATATATATATATATATATATATATATATATATATATATATATGATATTATTTCATTAATTTATTAAAAATATTAATAACGGCTATATTAAACAGCTAGTTTTTGAAAAATGATATTTAAATTAATTTATTAAAACCAAATATTACTAGTTCTTGAAAAATAATATTTAAATAATATTTAGTTTTAATAAATTAATTTAAATATTATTTTTCAAAAACTAGTCGTAGCCGTTACTTAATAATATTTGTTTCGAATATATTAATAAATTAATATTATAATTTAAACATTATTGTTCAAATATAGTAGTTACTTGAAATTATGTCTTTACAGTGCTCTCTATTTAAGCCTTTGCCATGGTCTATCTCTTCATCTGGTACTGATGATGACCCAAACTTGATGGTTCAAAATGCTTAGGCTAAAAAATTCTCTCATGTGATTTCTACCAAAAAACTTTGTTTAATTCATTATGGATCACAAAAACTTGAATATAGATATTATTTATTATAAAAATTTTAAATATTTAATTTTATAACTTAATAAAATATAAATAATTTAGGTTTAAATTAAAGATATATTACCAAACTTAGTTTTTACTTTTATAGAATGAGTAATTTATATATTTTAATAATTTAAATTTAAATTTTATATATATAATAATTAATTTATATATTTTAATAATTTAAATTTAAATTTTATATATATATTATAATAATGGTGGATTTAATTGTGAATTTGATATTTCTCCTTTCCCTCCATGTCTCTTTTTATGTGGGGGAATGACTAGACCAACAAAGACAAGTTGGCACTTATTCCTACTTGTGGACAATTCCCACCGACCTTACTTAATGATATGATATAGGTCCATTATCACATCACCTTTATATTATTATAATCAAACTCCATGGAATGATCTGCATAGTCTACACTTCAGTTAAGCCAATCTCATCCGCAATTTGTTACAGGTCCATCAAAAGCATTTTGACCAACCGAACTATGAATAGCAACAGCATAAGATTCCCTCAGCTGACGTGGACGGAGAACCAGATTTGAATATGACATGGCATGGGAAAGGTTGCCATGTCATAAAGTTTCTCACTTTGTGTGCGCGTCAGGGCAGGTTCATTCACCAGAAATAATAGCAAATATTTAACTGTCCAGAGGCACTAAACAAACTAGAAAACTGTCATTGGAATAATTACTAAAGTAAAATAGTTGGTCAGTGGGTCCACTCCACGCGTTGTCCAGGCTGGCCGGCCACATGCGTCGTCGTGAACACATCGTATGGGCATTGTGGGCCCAGAGATGGCCGTCCAGGCTGTCGTGCAGTCCACGTGGGGCCCCTTGCTTTTTGAGGGGCGGCCCTGACAGCTCACTTTGTCCAGGACACCTTTGCCTTGATTCGTATTTTCCGACGGAGATGAAATTATGGCGGTCGGTGGATCTCTGACATGGCACGGACCCCACCGTAAATTTGCCGACTTGCTTTCCGTTTTGAAAAGACCGTTGTGCGGCTTCCCATTCAAATTCAAATATTCTGTTCTGGGATGGGATTCCGTGAGTTTTTTAACCTTTATGTAGGGTTGAAATCTCATAGAATTTAGCTCTGAATGCCCGAAGGGTTTTGTCGATATCCGACTAAAATCAGGGATTTTTTTAAAAATAATTTAACGGTTCAGTTTAATTAAGTGATAAGTATTTTATTTTGGGTTGATCGGTACTTTTTCCATTCAATGGAGGGGTTAGTCTAGCTAGCTTCAGGTTAGGATTATTTTAGATACATAAAAGGGAAGAGATATTTTGGCTTTTCAATTTGTTCGAAATTTGCCAAGGATCAGTGAGAATTTTATGTTGGAGTTGGTTGTCAATGTAATTTGATTGGTTTAGGGGTTTTCATGGTGCTAAATCTATTTATACATTCAAAAAAGCTTAATATAAACAAATTTCGCTAGGAAAATAAGCTTAAAAAATGGTTTTTCCAGCACAATTTTGTCAAAATCCAACATAAATTTTTGGAAATACAAGGTCAAGTTTCAAAATTTTAGGTGCTCGAGGGCTTATTGAAGATTCTAAATCCATTTCCATCATTAAAGAAAAATGGTCAGATTCCAATGAGAAAATAGTCATCTAGGCATAGTAGTGGCCTACCTAGACAAGTCTCATTAGGTAAACATTTTGACTTGGTCAAAAATAAAAATAAAATAAAATTAATAGGTATAATTGTTAATTGAAACATTTTGGGTATGTCAAATTAGATAAAAATAGAAATAAAATTTTAAAGATAACAATTATAATTATAATTATTAATAATTAAACCAGCTCAGATCTATTTTAACCTCGGATTTATAAGGGCCGAGAGGGATCTTTCTAACTCCAAACCTTTCCTAATGCTTTGCACCTAGAGAGATTTGGTTGCTTAAGAAAGATCTAGGCTGATTTTCATAACTTATTTTCATTCAAATTAAAAGAAAATGTTCTTGCTTTTAATAATAACTTCTCGTAATATACTTTTAATATATTCATCTTTATAAATATTTATATTTTTAATACTTGTATATTTCCTTATGTTATTTTTATTTTTATTTTTATGTTTATATATGTTTAAATAATTTTATTTTATTTTATTGGTTTTTAACTAATTAATTAAGAAGGATCTAGGCTGGTTTACCTTATGAGAAATTACAATCTCAAAGATAATTGAATTGTCATGACAATTCCTACATACAAAAAGATGTTAAAACATAGAATAGTTAAGCAACATCATTTTAAACATTGAATCAATGCATTGCAAAATACATTTAAAAGAAAATTCACAATCTTGCTCAAAACATAGGAATACATTTAAAAAAAAATCACAATCTTGCTCAAAATACAAGTCTAAAAATATCGAAGCATATATTAATTTAGCATAATCATATAAATTAAATGGAACATAGAATAGTTAAGCAACATCATTTTAAACATTGAATACGTGCATTGGAAAATACATTTAAAAGAAAATTCACAATCTTGCTTAAAGCATAGGAATACATTTAAAAAAAATCACAATCTTGCTCAAAACATAGGAATACATTTAAAAAAAATCACAATCTTGCTCAAAATATAAGACTAAAAATATCAAAACATATATTAATTTAGCATAATCATATAGATTAAATGGAACATAGAATAATTAAGCAACATCATTTTAAACATTGAATAAGTGCATTGGAAAATTCATTTAAAAGAAAATTCACAATCTTGCTCAAAACATAAGAATACATTTAAAAAAAATCACAATCTTGGTCAAAATATAATACTATAAATATCCAAACATATTTTAATATAGCATAATCATATAAATTAAATGGTTCATCAACCTAATTATTTACGGAGTTGTCTTTAGTGCCACTTTTTGGACTTTCTAGTGCCATAATCCGGTGGAAAAAATTGAGATGAAATCTTGATTTGTGTTATTTAAACTAGTTTTTAACTGTATATATGGATTCAACGCTTATGGAGATTTCAATAAATTCCAGCCAGATTTAAGAGAAATTAAACTAGAAAAATCCAATATAAAAACTTCCAAAAAATCACACTAAAAACAACTCCCTTATTTACCTAAACATTTATAATCTAAAAACTATTTATAAACTCTGGATTTATTCTTAAATTATTAAATCTACATCATTTATAATATTTTTTAATTAAAAAATAAAAAAAATTCTAATAACCATGGACCATGCCTATGGGAAACACACGATGATAACCTACTCCACGGGAAACGGGGAAACGGACCTCCTTCTCACTTCGACGATTCCCAATACTTCGGGATACCATCGCCGCACTTTTTTCCATGGCGACGTATTCCGGGGTATCTTCGTTTCATTATTTTCAACATTTTCATTACCCTATTGAAGAAGTGAATCTTCGTTTGTAGTATAAATAGCCCTACCTGGACACATGTATTGTAGGATCTCCACTGCGAAATAAGCCCACCCGGCGAGCTTCTGAAGCTTCCGATCTGATCGATTGAATTACCGTTTGAATCAGCAGATCCAAGTTCTTGATCATCCTGTATAAAGATCCCGAATTGGTACGATATGGCCGGTGTTGAGGTAAATCAGTGAAGCTCTGCATGTTGGCATTGCCATTTGATGTTCACTATCAAATTTGTTTTCATCATTCTGATTGATTGTTCTGTATCAAGATCTATGGATCCAAACTTCAGTTGCATAGATCGAAGGCTTTAGCGAGTATGGGGTAATCCCGTGATGGATTGTTTGTCTTTGCAGGTTGCCACTGCGCCAGCTGAATTGATCGCAAGCGAAGAACAAGCGAAACCTGTAGAGGCACCTGTGAAGGTTACCGAGATCGAACCCACGACCGAAAAAGCTGCTGAAGAAGAAGTTCCTGTCTCCAGTCCCGCTGAGGAGGTTCCCGCGGCCGAGAAAACAGTCGATGAAATCCCCGCCACAGTCGAGAAATCTGCAGAGGAATCGACTGTAACGCCGCCTGCATCGGAGCCTGAAGCAGAATCGGCCCCGGTGGAATCCGAGGAAGTGGAAAAACCCAAGGAGGAATCTGCCCCGGCCGCCGAAGAAGCCGAGCCAGCTAAGGAAGAGACTGTCGCTCAGCCTCCCGCCGAGGCCGCGGCCGTTGAAGAAAAGGCTGAAGAATCATCGGATAAGGAAGAAGCTCCCGCCGCCATTCAAACGACGGCAGAAGAAAAGGCTGAAGAATCATTGGTCAAGGAAGAAGCACCTGCTGAAATTCCAGAGAAAAAAACTGCAACGGTTGAAGAGAGTGCTGTTAAGCCTGCTGAAGCAGCTCCTGCTGAAGAGAAGGCCGAGGTTGAGGGTAAGGCTGAAGAATAGGTTAATGGGTGTGGAAAGGCGAATAAATATATCTATGGATCATATGAGGGTGGGTGTTTGTGTAGGAAACTTATATGATTATAGTATTATGGGCGATATTCGGTTTAGTTCATGATGTATTTAGTGGGTTCGATCCAGTTCAGTTCCAGATCTGGTTGGTCATCGCTCATGTGTTCATAGTTAAGTTTGTACAACCATTTCAAAATATGGGTATAGGGGTTGTGTAACTTTGTATCTTTCTAATTTATCTGAAACGATATGTTGTGGCGCAGTAATAATTACAATGGGATGTCTATTTAGTGCAAAAAAAGCGTTCGATCTTCCATCGTTTTGATCAAATAGATGTAAAGATCATAGGAATTTTGAACCATAAATATTTTGAGTTTACATGATTAAACATTTTATTTTTAGTCCTATGAAATGATTTGTCCATTTATTTTATCATTAAATATAAAAGAAATATAAATATATAGTGTGAGTGGGCTTAATGATTAAGAATGAGTATTTTTTCAGAGCACTCCAGATACTTACTGCCTACATGCTCTGCCCTCCCATAGACGGACGCTACATGCCCTCCCTCTCTCTATATGGCCCTCGGCTGGGCCCTTCTTTAATGCTGCGCTAGTTGACCGAAGTGGGATTGATATAATAAGCTTCTATTTCCTGAGGTCAGATGAGAAATATGATCCAACACACTCCTGCATAATGAACAGGGTTAGACTTAGCAAACAAGGGAGTTTCATTCACCAATTTGGTATTTGGCCTTGGGGTAAACTTAAAATTAGATAATAATAATAATAAAATATATTCCTTTTTCTTTCTCATTCATTACTTATATTTATATTTATATTTTAAATTATATAATTAATGATTATGATGATTAATTTCTATTATATGGTTTATAGGATTTTAAGAAGGTAAGAGATTAATACGAATTTTTTAACATTTAATTTTCATGTTAAGATTGTTTTAAGAAAGTAAGAGATTAATAGGAATTTTTAACATTTAATTGTTATGCTAATTTAAAATGTTAAAATAGTTAATCTCGTGACAAATATTTTAAACATTAAATGTGAGTATATTATCAATTGTCCCAAAAGGTACAAAGAGAGGCCAATAGGATTATTAAATTAGAATTGTTGAATTTTTCTAGAAGAGATATTGGATCAAGCAATTTGAGCTGGCTAAAGGCTTTCTAATTATTTTTTATTATTGTAAAATTATATTAATAGTTCATTAGTTTTACTTTCAAAAACTTGAAACAGCTAAACTAAATCTGCCCTACCTATCTGCAACATCTAATCAGTATTAAAGTCTCACAAACACTAGAAATATGCCCTTACCTTGAGAAAGAGTTTCTTGTCATGACCACTTACAACAACTCTGAGAACAGATTCTGTAACACCAATAGTGTTGGCCATGCATGCAGCAATTTTATTTGCAGTTTCCTGTGAAATTTGCTATTCCAATAGATCCACAGGTACACTACAGTAACACATAACATGAAAATTTAGGGGAAAACTAAATGTGATGAACCATAAACCATAAAACTTCATTAGACACTGAATGTTACATCTTTTGGAGACAATTTGACAAGAAACTGCACATCCTTGTCAGTGGAGAAAATAACAAACAAGAACACATAAAAGAGGCAAATATCAGATTGAGTAATTAAAAAAAAAAATCAGATTCCTGCCCCCATATCGAACTCCACCGCCTTCCCTAACCCCCTGCAATGTGGATTTTCGCATTTCCTCGATTTGTACTGGTAGATTTCCCATGCCGCTATCACAAGAACAAACATCAAGATCGCCCCAGACGCATAGGCGATCGGCACATGATAGATAATATCGCCGATCAACAGAAAGGTAGCAGGAAGAATCTCAGCAGCCTCATTACTGACGTACTTGAAATAAGGCGTAAAAAGAAATCCGCAGGCACCGAGTACCAGAACCAATATGATGATATCAACCGCTACTGAGGGGGATCGCTCGCAGAGAGGATGAGCCAGCAGATTGTTGGAATTATGCTGCTTCCGCTGGCGGTGGTGATTATTTTGTCGGGAGAAAGCCGCCTGCTCGCTGAGGGTCAATGAATTGGCCATGTTGCGGTGCTGCTCGAAAGCCTTGCAGAATTCGATCAAACTACGGCAATCAACCATTGAAGCGGAATAAAGCAACAATCCATGAGAATTAACTGGGAGACAGATTTACCCGATCTCGAGCGAATGTAGTAGAAACCTCCCTTGGCCTCCGTACGTCAATGATGGCAAGAGTTGGAGTGTTCAGCAGTAACATCACCAGCATCTACCAATGGATCTCCATCTAAATGCAAAACTCAACACAGTCTACTGATCAACCGTCTGCTTGTTGCCCAGAGCTTTATAATGGAAAGCTCCTTGACTAGTGCTTTATAATAGTAATAGCAAGGCTGATGCATCAGAAAATTTTGAGTTTTGCTAAAATAAGCATTTTGGTGTTTTGCGATTTCTAGGTTTTCCTATTGACATTCCTTTGTGCTTTCTTGATTTTCCGTTGTTTCGTTTTTTGGTTCAGATCAACGGTTGGAAGTATTTCACCCGATGGAACGGAGTAATGGTTGGAAGTATCTCACCCGATGGAACGGAGTAGGGTAAAAATGTTGACGAAGAAATTGATGCGTAAGAAAGCCTATCGACCTAAAAAATAAATAATTTAAGAGAAAGATTTTCATTTTCAACCTCTTTAACATTAGTAGCAAACCCTTTTATCCATAACATTTTGAAAATTAACCAACCACAAATTTCACTATAAAACATATGAGAATTAGATTTTATTTTGGTAATATTTAATGTTCTTAATATTACTCCTATTACAAATGTGTATATAGTCCACTCCACAGTTTTTTATATTACAAATGTATTATAATGTTTATTTTTTAAATTTATGTAACATGAAATATTTTGAATATGAAGTTGTGATTTAGTTAATATTAAAATTTGTATGAGTAAAATTATTTTCAATATAAAATTGTAATTTAGTTATTATTAAAATTTGTATACATGTGTTGACAAAATACAAAATATATTATAATGGTTATTTTTTTGCATAGTAATTTTTTATGATTAAATTATTTTATATATTTTATGAATTTTGTTATGATGTGTTGATGAAATACAAAATATATTATAATGGTTATTTTTCAATTTTTTTTTTTAAGATAGTAATTTTTTTATGATTAAATTTTTTTATATATTTTATGAATTTTGTTATGGTTTTTTTCATTTAGAAAGAATTCTTAATTTTTATTCATTTAAAATAAGTTTAAATTACATTCCAAATACACATTATCTATATGTTCTTGATAGTATAGATGTTTCTTTCATGTTGCTATCTATGTTTCCTATTAAAGGGGTGACACATTCACACAAAATATTAACTTCTATGAAAAAGGGAGGGAAGAGTCTCTCACACATGAACAAATTATAATCTGAGTTGCTGCAAAGTAAAAAGTGAAGTAAACAAATATTGTTATGTGATGTTAAGTAAGGTAAACAAATCTTGTTATGTGAAGTTAAGTAAGTATTGGAGCATTGTTTCTTCTTAAGAGATCACAGGTTCAAAACTAGAGTGGTAGAGTCTGTATGTCTTTTTAGACTCAGCAAAGAAAGCAAGAGATTAATAGGAATTTTTAACATTTGAATGTTTTGCTAATTTAAAATGTTAAAAAATTAATAGTGTGACAAATATTTTAAACATTAAATCTGAGTATAAAATGAATAATTTAAGAGAAAGATTTTCATTCTCAACCTCTTGAACATTGGTGACAAACTCTTTCATCCATAACATTTTGAAAATTGACCAACTAAAAATTTCACTATAAAACATATAAGAACTAGATTTTATTTTAGTATTATTTAATGTCTTCTTAATATTACTCCTCTTACAAATGTTTATATAGTCCACCTCTGCAGTTTTTCATAGCGTGCCTTCTTTCAATATACACAACTCTTAAATATTAATCATATAAATTTTTTGAAAATATTATTTTAATTTTAAAAATATTTTTAATATTAAATTTTTAATCAATTATAAAAGAATGTTATTTTTAATTAAATTATATATTTATTAATATAAATTATTGAAAATTTTATCTTATTTTTAAAATATTTCAAATTTTAATTCTTCAATTAATATTAATTATATAAATTATTTTAAAAATACATTTTATTTAAAAAAAAATCCAGTGTTAATTTCTTTATATGAAGTTGTGATTTAGTTATTTATAAGATTATCATCTATAGATATTTGTGAAATACAAATGTATTATAATGTTAATTTTTTAAATTTATGTAACATGAAAATATTTTTTATATGAAGTTGTGATTTAGTTATTTATAAGATTATTTTGTATAGATATTTGTGAAATACAATGTATTATAATGTTTATTTTTTAAATTTATGTAATATGGAAATATTTTTAATATGAAGTTGTGAGTTAGTTATGGAAATATTTTTAATATGAAGTTGTGATTTAGTTATTATTAAAATTGGTATGAATAAAAATATTTTTAATATGAAATTGTAATTTAATTATTATTAAAAAATTTATACATGTATTGATGTAATACAAAATATATTATAATATATATTTTTCAAAATTTATTTCTTTATCATAGTAATTTTTTATGATTAAATTTTTTTATATATTTTATGAATTTTGTTATGGTTTTTTTCATGTAGAAAGAACTGTTAATTTTTATTCATTTAATTAAATTATTTTATATATTTTATGAATTTTGGTATGGTTTTTTCATGTAGAAAGAACTGTTAATTTTTATTCATTTAAAATAAGTTTAAATTACATTCCAAATACATATTATCTATATGTTCTTGATAGTATAGATGTTTCTTTCATGTTACTATCTATGTTTCCCATTAAAGGGATGGCACATTCACACAAAATATTAAGTTCTATAAAAAAAAAGGGAATGAAGAGTCTCTCACACATAAACAAGTTATAACCTGAGCTACTGCAAAGTAAAAAGTGAAGTAAACAAATATTGTTATGTGAAGTTAAGTAAGGTAAACAAATATTGTTATGTGAAGTTAAGTAAAGTAAAACAAGTATTGTTATGTGAAGTTTTATTGTCATTAGTTTAGTGGGTCTTAAAAATTTAGGTTATTTCTGGATTTGTGTGTATCATATTTTTTATTTTTTCTCTATCGTTCCAATTTTATTTGATGTTTCCACTAAAAGTTAAAACATGAACTTTATTATGTTTAAAAATTGATGAGTTAATTATATTTTTTATAAAAAATATTATATTTGTTCTTAAATTCATATGTTATAGCAAATTTTATTTGATGTTTCCAACGAAACTTAAAACATGAACTTCATTATGTTTAAAAATTGATGAGTTAATTATATCTTTTATAAAAAAATATTATATTTGTTTTTAAATTCATATCTTATAAAAATTGGTTGATTATTCAATAATTATTATATTAGTTCATAAATTCATATCTTATAAAAATTCTTTGATTATTTAATAATTATTATTAAAATACGAAAAAAATAACAAATAAGTAATCTTAAATATATAGAAATTAAATAAATAAAAATATTTATTTATTTATTAAATTTAATTTAAAAAATTCTTATTTTGTAAATTTGATATGTGTTATTTTACATATAATTATTAAAATATATTTACATGCATTAACAAAATAAAATTATTTTCTCTATTTTCCAAAAAATAAAATTGAAAGAGCACGTTATATTAAAAGATAAAGGCATTGAGTTCATCAATTGGCCAGATTGGATGTTTTATATATAATTTTAATGCTAGTTGTTTTTATATATGGTTGGGTAGAAGAGGTCTTTCTTCTTGTCCATTCATGTTTTTATAGATTGTTTTAATTTTAATGTTATATAAAATATTTGTAATTTAATGGTGTAATTTTCGAATTATTTTTGGGTTATTTTGGATGGTTAAAGTGAGGTGATTTTTGTGTTTATTTAAATCA
Source organism: Pinus tabuliformis (assembly GCA_031772625.1). NCBI lineage: Eukaryota > Viridiplantae > Streptophyta > Pinopsida > Pinales > Pinaceae > Pinus > Pinus tabuliformis. The sequence goes on along the minus strand of CM062818.1, from coordinate 1,281,520,220 downwards.
ATTTTTGCAAGTAACATGTATGTCTTTTTAGGTGACTTACTTTAATAAGTAGTTGTTTTATATAAATGAAGCAAAGTTTGATTTTTAAGCCATTTTGATAGAATAAATATTCCTTAGTGATAACATATTAGAAAAAAAATGATTTTGGGAGAATGAATTCATGTTATGTTGATCAAAACATTTCAAACCAAAAAATAAGATCTTTGAGTTTTTGCATTTCTTTCAAAATCAATAGCTAGTAAAATCATGGAACAATAAAATTGAAATTCCAAGTAATAGGAAATCTTAATTCTTCAATAAATCCAAAATGAAAGGGTCTTCGGATGCATTCTCTAATGTGATTTGATTACTCTCACTTAAATTTATGCTTTATATGTTGATTTGGATGTGAACAAGAATTAATCAAGCATCTTCTCACGATATAATAATGTATGAGTCACCTCATTAAAAGGTTTACAATATCAATGTATTTCTATGAGTTGGGAGAATTTTAATTTTATCTTCTTGGGTCAAAGCATGGAGTTGGGTTACACTTTTTGGCGAAATGAGGGTGCATTTTACTGAAAACAGTGCTCGATCGAGCTGTTGAGGAGCTTAAAAATTGCTTGGTTGAGCATTTAAACAAACTCTCGATTGAGTCATTTTCTAATCCGATTTAACAGCTCGATCGAGTGTTATTTCTAATTTAAATACCCTGGTCATGACCTGCACAAGTCATTTTTCCCAGACCACAAGAGGAAAAGGAATTCAATGGAAGATGTCTAAGCTCGACCAAGATGGAGGAACTCAATCTAGCTACCCATCAACCCCGTCAATGACCCAAAGGCTCAAGCCATATGATTCACCATTAATACCATTAATAAAAGCTAGTAAGGGCGATGTCTAGTTAACTTTTTAATGGCTCGATCGAGCCTTTGAGCTCGATCACGTCATTGGTTAACTACATATGTTGTTTGTTCGAGGGTTACATTAACGCTCGATCGAAAATTTTGAATTTTGAATTTAAGTGCTCAATCGAGCTCTTGAAGTCCTAAAAATTACAATTTCGACACCTCTTCTTGATATTTCTTTGCAACCCCATTTTGTACCCTATCGGATTTAGGGCAAAAATTGTCCTTAAGTGGAAAAGTTGATCACATTGGATTCGTGAAAGGGTCCTCTATCCAATGGCATATAAATTTGACACTTTCGAATTCATATCATATTTTTCATCTAATTTATTTTAAACATAACACTTGAAATTTTTTTGGACAATTTCAAATGGGCTAAATAAAAAATCAATAACATAAAATATACACACCATTTTTTTTTTCAATACCACTATTTTTGTTTACGAGTTCTTTTCAAAAGGGTACTCTTGGTTTTTCAATTTATTTAAAGAGTTGAAAAAAATCTTACGTGAACGCATGTGTCTCCAAAATGCAATTGAAATATTACTTCGCCAGCTTAAAAAAATAATAAAAAATATAATTTTGCATATAAAAATAAATTTTTGATATGAAAAACTTAGTTCTCTTTGTGTAGATCATATATATATATATATATATATATATATATATATATATATATATATATATATATATATATATATATATATATATATATATATATATATATATTAAAAATTATACTTTTTAGCCTAATTTATGCTACGTGAACACACGCATAATTCTTAAGTTTTGTGAAAATTTGCAAGGAAATATATTGCATTTAATATAAAATTGAGAGATTATATGACACTAAATTTTTTTTGCAAAAAAATATCATTAGAACAACAACATAATTCTCCACATATTGTTTTTTTACTCCAAATAAAAATTCATATTTCTTATATGAATTTTGAGGGGTGAAATTCGATAAAAGAGGAAAAACTTGAAATTTCATCGCCACATTTGGGCCAAAAGTGTAACTCACCTTCATGCTTTCACCCTCTTATGTTCTTGTCAAGGAAAAACTTATGGAGAAACCCAACAAGAAAATTTCCACATTTGGAGATAACATCTCTAATAAAGCTATCATCATAGATGAACAAATTTAACTTGGAGGATTCAAATTGAGCACTTCCTAGCACAAAAAACAAGCCAAATGCCCAAAAAAAATAATAACAACCAATTAAACTAGTCCATTGGGTTTTTTTTCCAATGAAAATGTCACAAGGTCCCCCTCCTCATAATATTTGAATGGAGAGTGACTTAAATCACATACCATAATAATGGTTGGAAACATTGACATTTTATTCAGATTTGAACCTATGAGCTATGGCTTCCTTATTAATATCACACCTTTTGTTGATGGTTGAACTGATTGAGCTAACCATTAGTGTTATTTTATCACCTTATACTATCAACAAAATTCTATGGTGACCTCATTAGTTGTTATTACACTCTAGAATATTGTGTGTCTATTTGTGTCTTTCTAGGTGTCTTCTAGGGTAAAGAAGAAGGAATTTTATAGTCCTTGGTGAGATATGCTTCTTTCTCCTTTCTTACAAGGTACGCCATTTGTAACACATTTAACTTATTTCTAGTTCATGACACTCTATATACTTCTTTGTTAGTTATCAAAAAAATTGACCATAAAAAAAGCCAATGATCGCCATAAAGTTGCATCATGTGAGTAAACAACTATAAAGGTGATTTTGTAGTGATAGAATGATCACCATAAAGTTGCATCATATAAGTAAACTACATTGAAAATGGTGATATTGTGGTAATAGAAGGATTAATAAAAAGAGGAAAAATATTAATTAGAAAAAGGAAATAAAAAGAGTGAAGAAAATAAGAAATATTTAGTAGAAATTTTTTGGGAAATTTTTCATTTAATTCAATTCAATTTGAAGTATAGCTTCAATGACAAGTGTGTTTTTATAAAGGAATTTGAGTGTGATGAGGGTTTCAAAAAAATTTGAGGGTTCTATTCCTCTTTCATAGGGTTTTTATTTTCTATTTCATCGATTTTTTGCAGGATTTTTTGGTCGGCTTACAATATGAGAAGTTTCAGGGTTTTGATGAAGAGTGTCATGGAGGGTGGGTTGGTAACCTCTCCTTTATGAATGCAGTAATAGGTAAATCAAATCAGGTTGCAGACAGACTGGATAGACCTAGGGGAAGTTGTAAAATGGAAGAAATTCCTATTTTGGGGGTGCAATGGCAAGTCAAATTGCGTGGTAAATGCTTACCTAAAGCAACCCAAAACCCTAAATTTGTAATTCCTCCAAAGTGTTTGGAAGAACAAGGAAGAATAATGAAAAATCATGCTTTCATTTCTAAGTTTGTTGGAGGTTGGCATACTAAAAGAGAGTTAGAGTGATGGATACAACATAAATGGAAACCTAAAGGCGAGATTGATTTGAGATTATGATGAAAGGGTTTTTACTATAATTTTCTTCATCCTAGAAGACAAGAATAGGGTTTTTAAAGGTGACCCTTATTTTTTCAATTATGTGGGTTTATATATGTGGCATTGGAAAGAATGCTTCAATCTGAATAAATAGGAGTTTTTTACGGCACCCGTTTGGGTGAGACTCTACTTGTTGCCAGTGGATGTTTGGATCCCAAAAGTTTTGGAGGGTATTGGGAATGCATTAGGTAAATTCGTCAAAGTATCAGAGGTCACAAAGTGAGATATAAAAATGTATTATGCACCTCTCTATGTATATATGAATATTTATCAACCCTTGTCAGAGTCAATAAATCTTAAATATCAAGGGGAAATTTAGACACAAACTCTAGATTATGAACATGTCCCATTTCATTGTCGACATCGTCATGAGCATGATCATTCATTTAGATATTGCTCGTTACAGAAGAAAGAATAGGAGGTTTCTGGGTTGGTGCCAAATGAGGGTTTTACTAAAGTTGTCTCTCAAAGACAGACTAACAGAGGTAAGATTACTCAACCAATGAAGAATTATGAGGAAAAGAATACTTTTTTCACTTTAGAAGAGATGGAAGAATAATTGAAGCTACTAGACAATGTATTAATTCTAGAGAGGCCTATGGTTCTTTTAGTAGAGAAAAAAATGCAAAAATGGAAAATGCCAGAACGGAAGTCGAAGAGACAGTGCAAAGTTCTTTTTTATCTTCCAGGGATCTGATGTAGCTGCTGCAACACCCTCCAAAATTTTGGCTTACACTCAAATTTCAGAGCCTTCCTTGGTCTTTTCATTTGTTGTTGTAAACACTAGAGATCATTTCATGAGCTTTCTCGAAGTTCTTTGGTCCCTTTTACATGTTGGATTAAATGTCGCCTTTTTGCGTGATTGGTTGTCATACAATGTTTGCGAGCCTTTTATAACAGTTTTGAAGGTCGGTATTTGTGTATTTGAGTTATCCAAACCATGTAAATATATGTCACATCCATACACAAAGTATTGTGCAGTGTCGCACAAGTGTCGCCACATTGTCTTAAAGCCTATCTTAAGTGTCGCACTTGTCGTATCTTGTTATCAGGCAGTCACACAGACGGAAATTATTTTTTTTTGAGTTCCAATGATATATGTTGTCATTTCTTCAAAGTATGCTAAGTTTGTGATCACATTTAAGCTTCATCACAAGTCCATCTCCCATCCCGCACTTAGGCATTTTCGAAAACTCTTCCCGACTAGGAAACTTAGCTTCACCGAGTCCCAACTGAACTGCGCACTGCATAGTCTTAGCCTCTAGGCTGTGAACCTGCTGCTTGGAACTATAGGGTGCATAGTCCCTGTCCTTCAGGGTTTTCGTTCTACGCAATTCCTGAGTCCAACTCTCGATCTTGACCTCTAGAATTGTGCAGTTATGTCTCCCAGTCAGCCTTTAACTGCACACTTCACATCTTCAACCCTCAAGCCTTTTCCTTATCTTATGGAACTGCACAATGCATAAAATCCCAAACTCCCTTGGCCTCCAAAACTGTGCAGATGCTTCCATTAGTGCCCTTTCCCTCAATCGGATACCACTGCCTCCAGAAACTACGCATTTCTGTCTTTCAAGCCTCCTTGAGCTACACATTGTGCAGTCTCAGAGCCCAAGCTCTCCCCCTATCTGTTGGAACTACATAATGCACAGTCACTGGGCCCTTTTCCCCAATCTGTGACTTGTCCCGGGCTTAGTTCATGGATAAGAATGAATCATCCTAGAATAGGGGGTTTTTAGATTGATGTCGTCCCATCATGAGTGAATTGCAGGAACAAGTACACTATCAAGTCATGGCGAGATGATGAAGAAGGAGAAGAAGGAGGTAAGCATGCCTAAAGACTCTCTTGCAACTAAAATCACAAGTGGATCAATCAAGAAGAAGCAAAGGGACACTAGTTTGAAACTACCATCCAAGACTAAAGATCATTAAAGACTCCGCATCATCAAGCCATGTAGAGGTGAAGAGAAACCATATCCAAGAAGACATTGAACACTCAGCAACAATAGTGACTTGACATTACCACATCACCAAGTAGTCCATGTCAGTAATGTCATGTCATATCATGTCATGAGTGGTCATATGTCACATCACTATTGCGGACCATGTATATTATATTCAAATGTATTGTGAAGTGGAAGTCCAAAGGACACACATGAATATGAAGAGTCATGTAAGTTGAAAAGTCATAGGAAGTCGAACATTCATGAGGGTAGTCAAAGATTCATAAGGGGTAAGCATCACCCCTTGGTTATAGATACCCCATCATTGTATGAGCAAAGGACTTTTCACCTTGGCTCCTCCCGCAAGGCATCAGAGAGATCAACTAGTTCTTTAAAGAGTAAGGAGTGGCTCCAATGTCCCACTGCTAAGGTTAGTAATGTACATTATAAACATGTGTCTTGGAACTGAAACTTTTTCTTAGTGATAGAAGCCTTTCAGGCTGGCATGTTCTTCATGCATAGACAATGAATGTTTGTCACACTATTCTATGGATGTTTATATTTCATGTTTTCTTTCACATGTACTAAGATAGTTGAACTATTTTGGTTATTTTAGTGATTATCTTATTGAGAATGTGTTGTAATGGTTGTTATTGTTGTCCCATCCTTGTGGACTATTACATGGGATACTAGACATATTTATCCTTGTTTGTTGGTTGTAATGACCATCACATCTATTGTGGACTATTCAGTTGGATGTTAGACAGACCCTTTGGTTCATGTGTTTCTCTTCCTAGGTGGTGCTATTACCTCTCACTTAGAGGCTCGCTTTTCTAACCGCTTTGTAGTAGAATAATCTTGACACAGTTGCAACTGCACACTCATTGGGCACACCTCCCTTGATTTTCAAAGACACCATTGCATCACTCTCTTGTGCTAACAGCTAGAACTGAGGAAAATATTTAAGGATTTGGCAATCAGGCCTTTATACCAGATGGGACTCCTACACTAAACGATGTGAGGTATGATTGGGACTTCATATCAGGGAGATCCCCTGAATGTTGGTGGGTCTAGCACCGTCAAAATTTTTGGCGTAGAAGGAGGGCAACAAGTATTTTATGTCCGATAAACCCACCGACCCCATCATTCCATCTTTTGGTCAAGGCAACAACGTTCATTCCACCTCCCCTACTCATGCTTCTGAAGTTGGTGACTCTTCTTAGTCTCGACCTAAACATGAAATTCCATACATTCAAATTCGGGTCATCTGCCCCATCACACATCAATTTGCAAAATCTTTTGGATTAATTATGGGAGTAATTAGTCTTCCATATTCTCCAAAGAAGAACATGACCACCTTGACAAGGATCATAGTCTTGTCTGTTGAAGATGCGGTTCTTTCCACTCTTGAGGAATTAGTAGACTCTGTGGACAAGGAAGAATAGCCTCTACTCTTTCACAGTGGTAACGAAGGCAACATTCTACTCCCAGGTGCAAATTTCAGTGGGATGGGCAGAGAGGAAGAAGAAGAGGAAGAGAAGCCATCAGAATCTGATAAAGAGGAGGAGGACAATGAAGAAGAAGACATGGCAGGCCAAAATATGGATTGGATGACCCAGGGCCCACTCGCACTTTCAGGTGTCCTGCATAAGATGCCAAGGCATTAAGAGAAGATTTTAACAAAATATGACTCTGATAAGATGGTAAAGGCTGAAGACCATATGGACAACTCTTACCTACATCTGCAAACACTTGAGGTTCGTTATGATGATGTTGCATGTAGAATTTTTCCATGTACCTTTGATGGTAGAGCATTTGTATGGTATCACAACCTTCCTCTAAATTCCATCTAGAATTGGAGGGGGTTCAAGAAGATCTTCCTTGAAAAATTTGCTGATGACAAGACCCCACCATGTTATTGAAAGAGCTTGGTAATCTCAATATGGAGCAAAAGGAAAAAGTGAAAGATTTCAACCAGAGGTTCAATCACATATTGAACAAATTTCTGGAAAATACAAAACCTCATGACTCCATCACCATATATTACTACACTTCTTCCTTGCCAACAAGTATTGCACACTTTGTGAAGTGAACTGCGAAACATACATTGATAGAAAATCATGAAGAGGAAATCGCTATCAAGAAGGACTTGCGTGCTATTGGAGTCATCTCAGATGATGAACCAACAAAAGACTCCAAGGAAATGGGTAAGAGGTCTCAGGCCTCTGTGAGTAGGGCTAAAGAGAAAGAACCAAATGATCTTGAAAGCCTGACTTGTCTTATCAAGTCCTTGTCCACTGAAATGGCTAAACTCAAATAGAGGACAAGCAAGACCACTGTGAGAAGCAAGACTCCCAAGTTTAACCAGTTAAGAAGGAATGCACCTTCTAGTAGTGGCACAAACCACCCGACAAAGTCTGGCCAGAGTTCCAATGCTATCTTGAACATTGAGAAGATGGGAACAGATCAATATTGCATGTTTCATCAAGAGCATCATTCAAAAAATACATGCCCACAATGGAACAAGGTCATGAGAATGATGGTTGCGCAGCTTGTTGATTCAATCATGGATGAAGAGCAGACTGAGCTTGATGAAGAAAAGGAAGAAGCTACTATAGCTGATGAGGCTCCAAGTGTTGGGCATGCAGTGAACATGTTTAACTGTATCCTCACAGCCCAAAAGAGTACTGTCGATAAGCAACCTCCAAGTGACGGTTTAGCCCTAAAGAAGAACAACCAATAAAACCTAAGAAGCCAAGGGCCGACCACCAAAATTGAGTTGCAGAAGCAGAAATTCAAAGAAAATATGTTAAGAAAAATCAACCCACCAACTAACTCAACGCAAAACTCTCTAAGCAAGTCCAAGAAAGTAGTCTCAACGAAAATTGTTTCTGACAGCAGTAAGGATAGAACCATCACTTCAGAAACCGCAAGACAAGTTCCATCCCGAACAACTTGGTCAGTCTTCTCGCTATGGATTATAACATCGTTGATGATATGAAGAAGGTTTGTGTGAACATTTCCATGTTCGAACTAACAAAGATCACAAGCCAGCGAGACATCCTTCTACGAGCACTTGGGAGAACCTCTACAAGTAATGCTACATCTTCGGACAAGGGATATTGTAAGTCTCCTAATACTCTCACATATGTACTCAATGCACTTATGATGGATGTGAACACACTCTTCCTGCCATTCTTGTTAACTTTTGAAATATTCAATTTCAATGTACACAATTTCTTGGTTGATTATAGTGCATCGATGAACATCATGCCATTATCTGTTGCCAAGAAAATCAATGATAAATGGGAAAGGATAGATGCACAAATTATTAAGCTAGAAATGACTCATGCCCAAGCAATTGGTGAACTCAGAGATGTCGTCATCCTCTTATCATCTGACGAATGAGTCCACTAATGTATCAACATAGTGATTGTGGACATTCCGGAAGCATACAGAGTGTTGTTGAGTAGAAACTAGTCTAGCAAGATACAAGGGTACTTTTCCATAGACTGGTCAAACTTATGGCTTCCGTATAGGGGCAGAAACAATCAGATCCAGGTAGAATCAAAGAGATCTATGAAACACACACTCACTCCCTTGAAAGGGCATAATGAACCAATGGCTTTCGCAGAATTAATTTTTAGAAATTACTTTCTTGAAACTCAACTAGGGTGTTATCTTGCACAACCATCCCCAGTTCCACCAGATACACAGTTGGATCTCCTTCCTTGTCCAACTGGTGCTAACGAACTCTATACAATTAGTAGTAGTAGTAGTAGTAGTAGTAATGCAATTCACATTCCTTGTACATATGATGTTTGGACTATGTATTTTGATGGTTCCAAAACACAGGAGGGCTCTAGAGTTGGTTGCATTTTAATAGACCTGTTGCAGAGAAATCATTTTATCTCTAGCCACTTGGAATTTGAGTGCACGAATAACATTGCAGAGTACGAAGCACTCATCTTAGGCTTGCAAAAATCCATTGACCTCAATGTTTCCATCCTGAAAGTGGTAGGTGACTCATAAATTGTGGTGCAACAAGTACGTAACACCATACATTGTGTGTCAACTCATCTTAAAAGTTATCAACAAGAGGTATGGCATCTTATCTCACATTTCCAAGATTTTAATATTATTTTTGTTCCAAGAATGTGTAATGCAGCTGCGGATGCATTAAAAAATGTTGCTTCTAGCATGTCACCATTGAGGGATGATTTTTCTATCGAAATTATTTATAAACCTTCCATCCCAGATAATATCACTAATTTATGTGTTTTTATGATGACCAACATATACTGTATTTTATGGAGAACGCTAATGATCTAGAATTTATCTAGGGACAAAGTATTAAAGGTATTACAGACTCATGTGCATGGATGTGCCAATGTTACTTTATGCAATGGATCGATAAGATTTCAAAATACACAGACACTAAGGAAATTAGGGAAAATATAAGAGGAAAACATGTAAGACAACAAGTTTAATAAGGATTTCACCCAATGCTCCTGGGCTACGTCTCCTAGTCCAGCTCTCAGTGGTGGCCTCTCTATTATGTTTTAAGTAGGGTTTTCTTTACAATAGTGAGCTCAATTCGAGTCTCACTAAATAGATGCAAGTCAGTAGGAATGGAGTGCACAGACTCTCCTTACTGAAATTTGACCTCTGATGGTCACAGTAGTATGATAGGCCTATGTCGAGGAGTTTGCTTGAACCTCTCAAGCCCTCTATGGAGTAAACAAAATCTCTGACTCTCTCTGGCTTGATGTTGCCTTCAGTTTAGCTCGGCTTCTACTCTCTATTTTCTGCTCTTAGTTATCTTCCTTCTTGTGTTTTTTTTTTGCTTCTGTCAGGTCATGGCTTTAAAGCCAGTCTGTTCTTTTGGCTGTTCGTTTCTGCTTCCCGATCTTCTAGTTTCCTTACATCTGTCTGTTCGAATTCCTCTGCTCTACGTCTTCATCACTGGGTAATGCCTCGCAGGGAGGTGGACACCTGTTTCCTAGCAAACTAGGCATCAGATTCCTTGAAACATTTTTGAATGGCCGTTAATTCCGTTTGCTTCAAGATCGCCCATGAAACATGAATCATTTTCCAACTCATCATCCACGTTGGACTTCAAATCCCCTGTCATCTCGCTTTTGACTTGTCAAATCTGGTTAGTCATTGGGACGCATCTCTGCTGTCAATCGAGGCCCCCTAGATCCTACGACCATCCGTCATATCAGGCGGACAAGTTGCATGATGTTTACCCATCCGATGCATGTGGTTTTCTCTCTCATCCACTGGATGTATGTCGCTCGATGTGTGGCATCGAGCGAGACTCAATCAAAACTGCTTACGACCTCGAGGTCTTCCTATATCCTGCCAGTTTGTGGAATCCCATGCTACGGAACTGAATGTGTTATTTTTTTGAACTTTATAGTGTTTTCAGGTTCGGGCGCTTCAGGGCTTTCCTTCACTGAGGGGGATGCCCTACAATACATAACCCCAGTTCTTGATTTGGCTTCCAGTTTTTCCAATTTGCGTCAGCACGCATTACCATGGGCCAACGGTCTGCGCGCTCGACCAAGGGTCCTCATTGCTCCGCTCTAGCCACAATTGCACTATTACGAGGATTCCTTCCGATAGCTTTGATTTTTCTAAGACTTGAATCTTTTGGCATAACTTGAAATAGTCATGAAAACTTAGAGAGTGTTTAGGATCCAATTCAGATCATGGCCTTCCCACTAAAAAAGCTTTTGGACCACCAAAAGTTGGTTTTCTTTTAAGCATCAATCAAGTGAGGGTATTTCTTCCTTGCTTGCTCAATTTCTATCCATTTCGCACTGCTTGGATTTGATCCTTTGAGTCCATTCCTAAGGTATTCAACATCCCCTTTGCGTGTAGTTCTTACCTTCCTGTCTAGAACTGTATCTTCCTGCAATCCATTAAGATATTCAGGCAACAGATCATCAATAGAAGGCAATTGACTTTGCTCTTTGGGATCTTCTATTAATGAATGTTCAAATAGTCTCAAGCTATGTGCATTAAAAATTGAGTAGATGTGCATGTAAGCTGGTAGATCAAGGCAAAAAGCATTCTCACCAATTTTCTCAAGTATCTTGAAAGGTCCATACCTTATTGGCTTCAGCTTCTTACCTTCACCTTGCATTATGTCTTTGCTGATATACAACCAGAATTGATTACCAACTTGGAAACTATGCTCCATCTGATGCTTGTCATGCCTTGCCTTGTACTTGGCTTGGCTCTTTTCCAGCTATTCCTGTACTTCCTGGTGAATCTCTTGGATTTGTTCGATGAAATTGGTTGCCTTGTCCACATCACTGTGTCCATCAACTGTTATGTCTTTACCAAAGACAAAATCCAAGGGAGACGTTGGTGTGAAACCAAAATAGGTCTCGAAAGGAGATCTCTGTGTAGAATAATGTTTAGCTCAGTTGTAAGCATGTTGCACATAACATAAATGTTCATCCCAAAGTTTGGGATGCTTGCTGCAATAGCCCCTGAGCAACTGAATTACTTTCCTATTGACCACTTCTGTTTGGCCATCTATTTGCAGATGAAAAGTTGTGCTCTTCTTCAGCCTGGTTTCCATTAATTCCCACAAACTTGACCAAAATTTCCAAACAAATCGTGTATCTTGATCAGATATTGTGGAAGTGGGTAATCCAAAATGAACCCATACATGCTGAAAGAACAACTTTGTATTTTGTTCAGCTGTAATCTGTTTGTTACAAGGTATTAAAATACACATTTTGTTGAACCTATCCAAAACAACATATAAATAGTCATGACCTTTCCTAGATTTAGGCAGTCCTCTAACAAAGTCCATGGAAACACTTTCCCAAGGATGAGAAGGAATTGGTAGTGGAGTGTACAAGCCTAGTTTTCTATTGTTGGGCTTGCTTTAAGCACACATGGCACACCCTCTTACATATCTAAAAACTGTCTCATTCATTTTTGGCCAATAACAAAATCTTTGCAGTTGTGCAACTATTTTACTTACACCAAAGTGACCTAATATTAGAGAAGTGTGTGCTTCTCGAATTATCTTTACTCTTTCAGTTTGTGGAATGCATAGCTTCCCAAAATGATAGAAGAGTTGGTCCTGTTGAAGCCCTGAAAATCGGGTCTACAACAAGGGGGATACCCGCCCGGTCCGGACCTTGGTTGGCAGCTCCTTATCCGTTTGGTATAGCGGGTCCAACTGGGGATATGGGACCAGTTTCCCAATCTATGAGTGTGTGTGTGTGTAGATTTTGATGTTCTTGATCTAACAGTTCCTAATTGAGATATTCTAATTCTAACTTTAATCTAATGCTATGCTATTGTAATCTAATAAGCAGCAACATCTAAGTCTATACTAACCCGAGATGTAATTCTTCTATTATGCGATCTAAAAAGATTTCAAATAACATCTGGTAATAAAGATCATTCAGCTATTATGAGAAAAGAAATCAATAAGGATGAACCACTTCACATAAAAAGTTAGATGAAACAGTTGTGAAAAACATATCGCATAATGAGCTATTCATACATTAAGCATAAATAAATAGCTATCACCATACAAAAGTGCCAAATGATAACTCAGGCATTCATACATTAATACATAAACAACTAAAAACTATATATCACTTTAACACATAAGCAGAAATGGTCAAGAGATAAAAGTACCATTTATGACTAGTCCTACTCATGCTCTTCAAGTGACAATGATTTATCTCTCTTTGCTCTAACATCCACTAAGAGTACAGAAGTGCAACATCAGTAGAAGATATCAAATGAAAACATCAACAAATCCTGTTCCATTCATTCACCAAAACCTCCTCTAAGCGTGCAAAAGTGCATGTTCTGAGGACAAGTTTTTGATAAATTTCTGGACCCTTCTCTAAATGCATGAGAAGGGTTTAAATACTAATAACTAAATAACTTAATTACAAAGATTCAGGATACGGTTTAAATGACCGCCCTTTTTCTAAGCAAAAATAAAACAAAACTATTTCTAAAAATTTAGTCTAATATCTAACTATTTCTGCATTTGCTCCTTAACGTTGCAAGCATTCAGTATTTGCCTGAGTAGAGTTGGCTGACTGTCTTCTGCTTTTGGTTGAGCTAAGAAAACAGAATTGGAAAGAGCTAGCACCATCTTCTCAGCAAAATCAATTATATACTCGAGAGTCATCCACTGGCTATGTGGCTTTACCGCGTATGCCCAGTAATAATCTCAGTTCAACTTGGTTAACCCTTTGGATTGCTTCTGCCTTTTCTTTAGCTTTCTGTTTCCAGTTTGTTTTTTACCATTGCTCGAGAAGGAAAGCCTCTAACTGCTTAGTCACCTGTAAGCCCAAAAATTAACTGCCTCCGTTCTTTGATCCGGGCTTCTCTGATGCGTTTTTCGCCTTTTGCGCCTCTTCATCTTTATTGGGTATAAAGCTTCAAAATTTGTAAAAATAATGACCTCGCGAGCTCTTGACCCTGAGCATTAAACTGCCTGTTGATATCAGCATCGCTCAGTACCACCATGGCTATCTATGAAAGATCTATAATGGATGGCTCAATAGTATTTTGTGAATCTGTGGCTCTGTCGCATGCGGTATCTGTTTATGAGGGCACCTTTTCTCTATCTTTGAACATTGGAGCTCTACCCTTTTTCCCCATAGCTTCCTGCATATTGCTTTGTCTAACTTTTGTTCTTCATTCCTGCAGTTCACAAGTGAGGAGAGAGTAATGATAATAAATAATGACAGGAAAGATTTAAATGCCACGGATATGCAAAAACATGCCATTTGACATGAACTAGCTCTTCAAAAAACACAAAACCATACTTTATTAACAACTGGCGTGTAATTCATTAATTATCATTAAGGCGCATATCCAGTTCTTGGTTTATGGAAAAACTTTTTCTTGAATATTGAGCCAGGAAAATCTGCAATGGGATGTTTCTGCGATTTGCATCGCAGTATCACATTTCACTGTATCGCATTACCGCTATTTCATCGTGTTGTTCTATCACAAGGTTGCTTGATCGCACTATCGCAAATATTGCAGATCGCAATATCGCAAGATCGCGGATCGCTTGATCGTTTAATTGTTATGTGCATTTTATGCGATTTTGCAACATGCGATATGCGATATCGCATATCGCGATTTTAAGGTTTTCTAATGTGAGTGTTTATTAATGCATGCGATGCGATGGAGTTCGCGTCGCAATCTCACATTTTATCATTTTGACTCATAAGAAAATTCCCTATCGTTCTTGGCGCGATGCGATATTTTTTAAGGAATGACATATAAGCATTAATTGATTTTTTTTTAAATTTTTTTACTAAAGGTCCCCACTTACATAGTGTTATTGCTAATACTAAATAAGGAGGGGGGTTGTTGGTGGCCACAACAATTGGCGATTCACTTGGAAGCACTAGTTATCTCTGTTTTTCTATTGAATTTTCTAAACTTCCAAAACATAAAATTTTTCAGAAAGTTAAACTTTATTATGGAAAGATAAAGTACATTATGCTCTAACCTGTCAAGGATATTTTGTTTCAACTATTTTCAACTTTGATTATTTGCTTCCTCAAGCTAGCCCTTGTATTTACATCAGTCATTACTTGGTCTTGTAAAGATAAAACAAAGTCTTCTCTGTAAACCAGTTTTAAATATGCTCATTTGTCGTAGGTAGAGTCTTTGCTGCTAGCAGGCGTTTATAGCCTCGATAGGGTTACCTGTTACCCAGCAATGATCCTGTATCCTACTTAAAGGAACCTACAACTCTCAAAGAAGAATCCACATCCACACTTATTGTTTTGATTTTCTTTTTACTCTTAAAGAACAATGTCTTGGTTTGGTAGCCAATTTATGACACAGTCATTCACTTGATTTATAACTTTGCTGAACAAGTTGGCTCGTTATGAGACCCCTTGTCTTTTGATTGCAACAATCGTGGGTCATTGCCCTATCGTGGTGTACAGTATTTGGCAAAGTCAGCAAGTTATAATATCTGTGATCATGATAAGTCGGCTCGTGATGAGACCTCTTATTCTTCAAGATGAAGTGTATCCTTGGGTTGTTCCTCTGAAATTTGTGATCTCTTTAGCGGGGAGGAAGTCATTGTTTCCTTAAGATATCTCTGGATGACAATAGTAGAGTTTTTGGAAACAACTGTTCTATAGAGAATCTTTATTTTGTTATTGATACCTTTCATTGTACTGAGATAAGACAATTTCTTCACTAGAGGTTGTTTTCATCAAACTTTATGGAGTTAAAACTAGTATCATATTTGGGCTAGAGTCTTTAACTGTATCTATCAATAATAAAGATCAATTTTCCAAAAGATTTGCTATTTATACAAGCGAAAAATCAAAATCTGAAAGAGAATTGGTGTCTTATTCGTAAATGCCTAATGTAACCATTCACAACTGGTTTTATTATGAAAAGAAAAACAACTACTCTACAAAAATAGAAGAATAATCTTCTATGGAAAATATTTCTTGAGAATTTGTTCATTAACAGGCAAAGAGTCTATCTTACCTGCTAAATCCTGTAACACAAACGTTGATGGACCTACGACTTCTACAATTTGAAAAGGACCAAGCCACATTCTTTGAAATTTTATATGTTTGCCTTTCTCTTCATGAGCCTTGTCCCATTTTAAAACTAAGTCTCCCATCTGAAAATATTTTCTGGTCATTATGTTTGAATCAAAAGAGGATTTTACTAGTGCTTGATGATGAGCATGTGTTTTCTTAGCCCGTTCTCGTTGTTCTTCTAATTTGATTATTTCCATTTGTCTTAGCTGTAAGGAGGAAGTGGGTACTTCATAAATGTATTAAACTAGAGACAAAGAGGGAATTGCCAAATGAGTCGGAAGAACCACTTCTTTCCCATAAACTAAATTAAAGGGAGAAGTGCCGATAGAAGCTTTTTGCATTATTTGGTCTGCCCATAAAGCATATATCAAAGCCTTATGCCAATTTCTATGATTTTGGTCAACTGTTCTTTTGATAATCCTGATTAGGTTTTTATTTTTGGACTCAGCTAACCCATTGCCTTGTGGGTAATAATTGGCCGAATATTTAATTTTGAATCCTCTTTTAAGTGCAAATTTAGTCATTGCATTTCTAGAAAGGTATGATGCATTATCAAACATTAAAGCGGAAGGCAATCCAAACCTGGTCATTATAAATTGATCTATGAACTCAATGATATTTTTAGCATTAGCCATCTTGAGTGGAACTTGTTCTACCCACTTAGTAAAATAATCTGTTGCTGTAAGGATATATCTATGTTGCTTAGAAGAGTGAGGAACGATCTCACCTATTATGTTCAATCCCCACTGACTGAAAGGTTGCTCAATGTTAACCGGCTGTAGTGGCAAGGATGGCTTCTTTTGTCTCCCAGCAGTAGTTTGGCAGACTTGACATTTCCTCATGTAACTGTGCAAGTCTTTAAATAACATGGGCTAGTAATACCCTGAGCACAAGATTTTATGTGCAGTAGCATCTCCAGCATAGTGTCCGCTTGCTGGCCCATCGTGGAGTTCCTACAAAACTTTTTCAGCTTTAGATTTCTCAAGACACCTAAGAAGAACAGAATCATAATTTACTCTAAAAAGAATATCATTTATGAGCTGATATTGTTTGGCTTTCAACCTTAGAGCTCTTTTCTTAGTATGATCGAGGTGTGAAGGAGCATACCCGTTCTTAAGATAATGAATGATATCAGCGTATAATGACTCTGCATCGTTTAGGCTTACCTCGCACATTTGTACCTCTACGGATGGAATTTCAGAAATTTGCGATGCTCCAGCCAGCATTTTGGAAAAGCCTTGGCCTCTTATAATGTTTGCTGGTTTAATCTCAATGTCATATTCCTATAAGGCAGTAACCCAATTCACCCTTTTCTCACCCACATCCTTCTGTACTAGAAGATTCCTTACCACTGGAAATGATACTATAATTTTAGTATGGGTTCTGAGTAAGAAAGGTCTAAAGTATTTGACCGCTTTGAAAATAGCATAAGCATGTTTCTCCACGTCTGAATATTTAATTCAGTGCACTGTAAATTTGAACTGAAAAACGCAATTGGGGCTTCCGCTTTTTCTTGATTTTCTTGAGTGAGTATCGCAGCATATGACCTATCTAAGGCAAATGTACATAAAAGAAAAGGCTCTGAAAAACTCGGAGTGGCTAAAGATGGAGCATTAATAATAGCTTGCTTGATCAGGTTGAATGCTTCGTGTTCATCTTGGCCCCATTTAAAATTTGAGTTCTTTTTAATCATGGCTTGCAAAGAAGACATGATTCGTGAAAACTCTGGAGTGAATCTCT
Source organism: Pinus tabuliformis (assembly GCA_031772625.1). Taxonomy (NCBI): domain Eukaryota; kingdom Viridiplantae; phylum Streptophyta; class Pinopsida; order Pinales; family Pinaceae; genus Pinus; species Pinus tabuliformis. The sequence goes on along the minus strand of CM062818.1, from coordinate 1,281,502,552 downwards.
TTACAAAGTTGATCTGACCACGGAAAGATTGCATGGCTTTTTTGTTGTGAGGTAAGGATATTTCAGAAATCTCTTTGATTCTGTTGGAATCGATGTGAATTCCGGATTTTGACATTATGAATTCTAGAAGTTTCCCTTCACTTAAAGCGAAAAAATATTTCTTCAGGTTAAGTGAAATTCCATACCTTAAACAATGTTGGAAGATTTGTTTTAAATCTCTAAGATGGTCGCTTCATTTCTTGGAATACACTGTTATATCATCCAAATAAATTACTACAGATTTATTGACTAAACCTTTGAATGCGATGTCCATGGCTCTCTGAAATGTGGCACCAACATTAATCAAACCAAATGGCATCTTTCGATATGCGTATGTGCCCCATTTAGTTCTGAATTTGGTTTTTAATTGATCAACAGGATGTACCAACACTTGATTGTATCCTGAAAATCTATCCAAGAAAGACATTAATTCTGAGCCCACCACTGCCTGCAATATCTGTTCCATAGGTGGTAAAGGAAAATTATCTTTTTGACAGGCCTCGTTAAGGTTTCGAAAGTCAATGCAAATCCTAATATCTCCATTTTTCTTTCTAACAGGTACCATATTGGAGACCCATTTAGAATGTCTGACGGGAAAGATTATTCTGGCTTTCAATAACTTATTGAGATCAATTTTTATCTGATTTTCTAAATTGGGATGGATCTTTCTCAGCTTTTGTTGGACAAGTTTTTCATTATCGATCATGGGAATAACATGTTGGATGATGGAAGTGTCATATGTTTTGAGTTCATCATAATTCCAGGCAATTTTTTTTTATATTGTCTCAAAAGGCAAATATACACTAATTTTTCTTCAGGGACTAGGCCGAGACCTAGATTAATGTTTTGTGGTTTGGCATAGGTTCGTAGGTTTACTAATTCGTAGTTCAAGGTTGAAATTTGGAGTTTTGAATTGGTAGACCTTTTAAACCAATCCTTCAAATGGTACAAGTCTTCTAACTTGACTACTGACTTAGGTATAGCATTGTTAGTGCTATCTTGTTGCAATTGTCGATCATGTTGGTCTTTGTCAATTATTTGATTGGAGTAGGATCCTTCAGATGTGAGGAAATTCACGATCTCAGGATCATCATTGAATACTCTCCAATTTGTGATGTTATTAGGAATAGATGGTCTAAAGATTAATTCTATTGAGAATCTATCTAGACTAAAATCTTCTGAAGGAATAAGCTTAGAAGCTACGTTAGCAAAAAGGTCTGCACTTGCATTTTGGAGTCTAGGAATTGAAGAGATATTAAATGCTATAAAATGCTTAGTCAGATCTTGAACTAAGGATTGATAATGTTTTAAATGACCTGATAAGCAATGTATAGTATTATGTACCTGTCTGACCACAATCTCAGAGTCTCTGAAAACTTGAAGGTACTTGACGTCTAACCCGATTTCTTTGTACAACCCTTGAACCAAAGCCTCATATTCTGTTGTATTGTCAGTGCAATCAAATTCGAGTCTGCATGTTAGCATGATTTTATCTCCTTCTGGACTAATTAGAACGCATCCTGCTCCTGCTCCTTCATTAGATTTAGAACCATCAAAAAATAATTTCCAAAACAAAGATTTATTTACAGGACTATCTAAAAAATCGATACATTTTGAACTATCAGTTCGAGAAAAATTTTCGACTTGGGACAAAACAGAGTGTTCTAAATAGGGTGACGTATGAGCATTGAAATTTCCGAGGAAAGAATCTACCGAGTAATTGCCAATAATGCTACTGTTATATGCTACTGGTTCATTTTCCCCCTCTAGCTCCGTTACTATGTATTTCTGATGTGGTTCTCATTCAACTTTTATTTGATTTGGTTTACCATGGTAGGGCACATGTGCGACCAGTCAGTTGCGAAGTATCCATGAAGTTTTTCTAACCAATACCTGCTAAGAATTAAGCCATAAAATTTTGGGATATCAGCAACTAAAATGTCAATAACTTGACATACCTTTGGGTTGGATGACAGCCTTATGGTTACTTGATTTAGTTCGCAATCACTTCGAATTGAGATCGATATAGCTGAACTATGCGCACAATGGATTTCTGTGGTTGAACATTTAACTTGGCACATATGGACTTTGGTAAAATATTCGATGAAGCACCAGAATCCACCAAGCAATTGCGCACATTTTTATTGAAAATTTCATAAGTAAGGAGAAACATGGGAGTATGAGATCTCTATATTCCTCCAATTAGAGCGATGTCATTTGGATCAATCTTATTGATCGAATTAGTTGGAGGTCTTCCCATGTTATGAGAATCTTGAGAAAGTATAGCGGCAGGCAAAGGTGCAACTGGCACAGCATGTAATTCTTTCATCATTATCTTCTGTTGATGCTTTAACTTGCTCAGTTAGTAAAGAGTGATGTTGGCCCTAGTCTTTTTCATATATTCTATAATATTGTACTCCATTTCATCCGACATGATCAGTGTTTTAGATGGAGTTAATGCATCTGTTTGGACTGGGCTGGTTTGAGTCGCTTTAGATGTCGTTTTATTTGTTGCGAATTTATCCTTTATTGCAGAGCTTGCGCTCTTTGGCTTAGGGATAGTTTGGGGAGGATCAATCTAATTTTTACTTCATGTGCTAACTGGGAATACTTCTTGATCTTCTTCTTGTGGGAGGATGAAATCCCACATTCCTTGTAATTCTACAACTTCTTCTTCATCAGTTTGCCCTTCAGTGGCAATTTCTTCTTCCTCTTCTTTGGATTCAGCATTTGAAATAGCATTGGGTGGCTTTGAATCCGTTGAAGGGCCTCTTTTAAAAGCTCTGTAGGGATTTTCTGAAGAAGTTTCTGCTACTTGCTTTTTGATGTTGACCATTTCATTAGACATGGTCTTTAGAAATTTCTGCAATCCTTCCAAATCGAATGAATCTTTTGTTTGTTTCTTCGTGGAGTCTTCCTTGAAGGTGACTTTCTTGGATTTCCGTTCCTCTATCGCGGATTTCTTTTCCAGGGATATTATATGTTTCTCTACTGCTATTGCTTCTTTCATGTTTTCGGCTAAGGTTGCTTTATTAGCCCTGTCCACGAAGATTGCTATATTTGATGGTAGAGTAGTGATATACCATTCACTTCGTACTTCTTCGCTGGGCTAGGAAGCAGTAGGGATTTTGTTTAGGATTTTATTGAAACGTAAATTGAAATCTTTGATAGGCTCTCTAGATTCCGCCCTAAGGTTGGATAGGTCATTGATTAGCATTGCCGTAGACCTGTCATCACCAAACTTGGTCAGGAATTGCTCTTGAAAGATTTCTGCAACTAGTGATAGATCTGGAGGGTAATGAGAAATACCATGGTCCGGCTGTTCCTTGCAGAGTATAAGGAAAGAGTAGAACAACAACATCTTCGTTAGTAACCCCATTAAGATTAATGGATAGCATAAAGTTGTTTATATGCTCTTCTGCTAGCATGCCTACCTCGAGATTAAACTTAGGCAGCGATTTCTCAGGATGGGCCGGTATTTGACTCAAGGGTGCAGGCATTAAGACTGCCCCAGGGTTATTCCATGGAGACTGGGCCATTGCTAAACTACTAATAGAGGAAAGTGCAGAAGATGATCCTTGCGGTTGGGAAGATGAGGATACTACGATTGTAGATGATTGAGGAAGAGTTGTGGGGGTTCCAGTGGACGGATGGACGATGATCTGGAGTGGCGGAGTGGATGGTTGACTTTGTGGTGAAGAGGTTGAGATGGATGATGATGATGAAAGAGTCTCGCTATCGGACTCCTTTGGTGATTTCCTTGCTCTTTTCCTTGTGGGAAGAGGTAATTCAGTGGGTTGAACACCAAACTTTTCACTCTTTAATCTGGTCAGGGGATGAGCAGGGTTATATTGCGAAGTCACGCTGCCTTGAGATTTATTAGACCTTTGAGGAGAAATGGAAAATCACTGAAGTTTGTGAATCAGAGATTCGACTTCAGGAGGTTCAACGGTAGATTGTTCTAAGATGTCAGGGTTTGTAGCAATGGTTGATACTACAACGACTTCTAACTCTGGATTTAAGTGTAATGGAGAAGTCGGGGGAGATGGTGAGGGCGATTTACTCTCAGAATGGTATTCATATTTAGATTTACTTGCCATTCATAGTTCAGGCCCTCCTTCTAGTGCTAAATATGTTGAAGCCCCGAAAATCAGGTCTACAAGGGGGATACCCACTTGGTCCAGACCTCGGTTGGCAGCTCTTTATCCGTTTGGTATAGCGGGTTCGGCTGGGGATATTGGACCAGTTTCCCAATCTATAGTGTGTGTGTGTGTAGATTTTGATGTTCCTGATCTAACAGTTCCTAATTGAGATATTCTAATTCTAAATTTAATATAATGCTATGCTATTGTAATCTAATAAGCAACAACATCTAAGTCTATACTAACCCGGGATGTAATTCTTCTATTATGCGATCTAAAAAGATTTCAAATAACAACTGGTAATAAATATCATTCAGGTATTATGAGAAAAGAAATCAATAAGGATGAACCAATTCGCATAAAAAGTTAGATGAAACAGTTGTGAAAAACATATCGCATAATGAGCTATTCATACATTAAGCATAAATAAATAGCTATCACAATACAAAAGTGCCAAATGATAACTCAGGCATTCATACATTAATACATAAACAACTAAAAACTGTATATCACTTTAACACATAAGCAAAAATGGTCAAGAGATAAAAGTACCATTTATGACTAGTCCTACTCATGAGCTTCAAGCGACAATGATTTATCTCTCTTTGCTCTAACATCCACTAAGAGTACAGAAGTGCAACATCAGTAGCAGATATCAAATGCAAACATCAACAAATCCTGTTCCATTCATTCACCAAAACCTCCTCTGAGGGTGCAAAAGTGCATGTTCTGAGGACAAGTTTTTGATAAATTTCTGGACCCTTCTCTAAATGCATGAGAAGGGTTTAAATACTACTAACTAAATAACTTAATTACAAAGATTCAGGATATGGTTTAAATGACCGCCCTTTTTCTAAGAAAAAATAAAATAAAACTATTTCTAAAAATTAAATCTAATATCTAACTATTTCTGCATTTTCTCCTTAACGTTGCAAGCATTCAGTATTTTCCTCAGTAGAGTCATCTGACTGTCTTCCGCTTTTGGTTGAGCTAAGCAAACAGAATTGGCAAGAGCTAGCACCATCTTCTCAGCAAAATCGATGATATACTCGAGAGTCATCCACTGACTATGTGGCTTTACCGCGTATGCCTAGTAATAATCTCAATTCAACTTGGTTAACCCTTTGGATTGCTTCTGCCTTTACTTTAGCTTTTTGTTTCCAGTTTGTTTTTTACCATTGCTTTCTTACAATTTTCGGGCTTACAGGTGAGCAGTTAGAGGCTTTCCTTCTCGAGCAATTTTCTCAGCGATGCGCGATTAGCGCTAGGTGCTAATCGCGCATCAGAAATTGCCTCCGTTCTTTGATCTGGGCTTCCCTAATGCGTTTTTTGCCTTTTGTGCCTCTTCGTCTTTATCGGGTATAAAGATTCAAAATTTGTAAAAATAATGACCTCGTGAGCTCTTGACCCTGAGCATTAAACTGTCTGTTGATATCAGCATCGCTCAGTACCACCATGGCTGTCTATGAAAGATCTGTAATGGATGGCTCAGTAGTATTTTGTGAATCCGCGGCTCTGTCACATGCAGTATCTGTTTATGAGGGTGCCTTTTCTCTGTCTTTGAACATTGGAGCTATACCCCTTGTCCCCATAGCTTCCTGCATATTTCTTTGTGTAACTTTTTTTCTTCGTTCCTGCAGTTCACAAGTGAGGAGAGAGTAATGATAATAAATAATGACAGGAAAGCTTTAAATGCCATGGACATGCAAAAACATGCCATTTGACATGAACTGGCTCTTTGAAAAACACAAAACCATACTTTATTAACAACTGGGGTGTAATTCATTAATTATCATTAAGGCGCGTATCCAGTTCTTGGTTTATGGAAAAACTATTTCTTGAATATTGAGCCAAGAAAATCTGCGATGGAATGTTTCTGCGATCTGCATCGCAGTATCGCATTTCGCTGTATCACATTACCACAATTTCATCGTGCTGTTGTATCACAAGGTTTCTTGATCGCACTATCGCAAAGATCGCAGATCGCAATATCGCGGATCGCTTGATCGTTTAATTGTTATGTGCATTTTATGCGATTTTGCGACATGCGATATGCGATATCGCATATCGGCGATTTTAAGGTTTTCTAACGTGAGTGTTTATTAATGCATGCGATGCGATGGAGTTCGCGTCGCAATCTCACATTTTATCATTTTGACTCATAAGAAAATGCCCTATCATTCTTGGCGCGATGCGATATTTTTTAAGGAGTGACATATAAGCACTAATTGATTTTTTTTTTAAATTTTTGACTAAGGGTCCCCACTTACATAGTGTTATTGCTAATACTAAATAAGGAGGGGGGTTGTTGGTGGCCACAACAGGTCCTTAATTTTAGAAAATTATATATTATAAAGCAATGGAACACATAAAATATTGCAGAAATATAAACACAGAAAACACATAAAACAAGAGATACACAGATATACGTGGTTCACCCAGTTTTGGCTACGTCCAGGGAGAAACAACCAGTCATTCTTTTATTATATTATCCAGCAAACTGAAGAGATACAACCTACAACAGATCCGTTGTAACACCCTCTTCCCTTTCAATCTCCTCTCTCTTCCTCACTCAGAATACCGATCTACATAGACGCAATACAATTCTCTCATATATAGTGAGGGGTTGCCTTCTAAGGGAAAAAACCCTAAATTAAACATAACTTCTACTGTCAGATCTCCACCTAATGAACAGCCCAGATTGACTAGAAATTACTATACTTTTACAAGGAAATTTTACATTTATTCTTAGTTTTGGGGGTGCTGCCCTCGAAACCCCCCGCTAGGGGGGGGGCTCCCAAAAGGTCACAGCCACCCCCCCGGACCCCCGCTGCAGCAAATATTTTATGGGTTCAACTGGGGTCCAATGCGGCAATAACTTTGTATACAGAAGATAATCAGGCTCCACATCCAACACTTAACATGATAATCCAATTCTTATACTCGTTTTCCTTGACTTAAAGTTGCATATACATCTTTAAAATCTATATCTTGAGCATATTGTTCAATCTAGATTTCATGCAATACTGAATTATGCTTAAGTATAGTAGATGCATTTATAATTGGTTTGGACAACATATCTGCAACTTTATTGTGTATTCCCTTTTTATATCTGATGACTAAATGAAATTGTTGTAGAAAACCCATCCATCTATAGTGTCTTGATTGCTACAACTTATTTTGGGAGTGTTGATATTGAAGTGCTTGATGATCAGTATGTATAACTATCTCTTTTCCCATTAATTAATGTTTCCAGTTTTTCACACTCTGTACTAATACAATTCTTTATCATATGTGGGATAGTTAACTACTGCATAATTAAATGTCTTAGAATGATAACATATGGGTTTACCGTGCTGCATCAACACTGCTCCCATGGCATAGTCATTGGCATCTGTTTCAATCTCAGATGGCCTTTGAAGATCGGGTAGTGTTAGTACTGGTTCTGTATCAATCTTTCCTTTCAAGGTGTTGAAGGCTTTCTACTATTTGCCTCCCCACTGAAACACCTTGCTCAATCCTATTAAAGCATGTAAGGGAGCTGCAATTAAGGAAAAGTTAGAAATAAATGTTCTTCAATATTGTGTTGCTCCTAAGAAGCTTCTAACTTCTGTAGCAAATTTGGGTTTAGGCCAGTTTACAATGTCTGAAACCTTAGAGGGATCTATCTTCAATTCACCACCCCCTACTAGATGCCCCAAATAATTCAAATTTGTTTTGCCAAATTCACATTTTGAGAGTTTAACATAAAGATTTTCTCTTTTCAAAACATCTAGAGTCTACTTAACATGCTTTAAATGTTCTTCCCATGTTTTGCTAAATATAAGAATGTCATCTAGATATACAATAACAAAATCATCAAGAAAAGGTCTGAGTACATCATTCATTACTCTCATGAAAGTAGCAGGAGCATTAGTTAAGCCAAAAGGCATAACCAGCCAGTCATACAATTCCTGCTTTGTTTTGAAAGCAGTCTTCCATGGATCTTTCTCTGCAACTCTGACCTGATGATAACAACTATGTGAGTCTAACTTGGAAAAATAAATATCTTCTTTCAATTGATCTAATAGATCATCTATGCGAGGAACGAGATAACGATTTTTGATCGTTATCTTATTCAGTGCTCGGTAATCAATGCACATTCTCCACGAGCCATCTTTCTTTCTCACCAAAACAATTGGAGACCCACATGGTGATGTGCTAGGTGTGATGAACGCCTTCTCGAGTAGCTCCTATACCTACTTCTTGATTTCTGCATTCTCTAAAGCAGACAACTTATACATTTTGATGTTAGGCAATGGAGCATCTTGCTGCAAATTAATATCATGCATTGTTTCCTTTTTGGCAAGAATACCTTTAGGTTCTTGAAACAATATATCATATTCTGAAACAAATTTTTCTAAATCAGCTTGATGTTTAGCATCATAGCCCTCAAATACATTAGTTTTATCAGGTTTCTTTTCCTTTATAACCATCAGTAAAAATTGTTGGCATGAATTTACCATTCGTTTCATCTGCCATGATTTTATGAGAGTATAATTATTCTTGAGCTTATGAGCTCTTACAATATATTCAATTCCATTATTATTTAATGAGTAGATACTTGTTCTCAACTCTATAGAAAATAGATTTTTTATCATACAAGTAAGGACTTCCTAAAACAATTCCACATATATCTAAAGGAACAATATCTAACTCAACCTCATCTACAAATGCTGACCCAAAAAAAAAACTTAAGTTTACATTCTCTAGTCACTTGTAGCTTTGCTTTATCACATAACCAACCTAATGGATATGGTTTCTTGTAAGGTGTGGTTAGTAATCCCAACTTCTTTATAATTGCTTCAGAAATTAAATTTACTTGTGAGCCATTATCAAACAAAGTATCAATCTTTTGATGATTGGAAATAACTCGAATATGAAAACTCATGTCTTTTTCTCTCATTTTCTTCATTATCAGTAGATTGTGCAGAATTACTAGTATATGCTTCAGAATTTTTACCTTTAATACATGTGGCTACGACTATTGCTTCATCTCATGAGTCTGACCCCAAATCCTTTTGCATAGCTACAGCAGTCTTGTTCTTCTTTCCCTCGAAATTCTTAGGTTTCAGCTCTGGATGCAGAATGCAACAGTGTTCATCATCATGCCCATCCTTCTTGCAGTGAGTGCATGAAGACTTTCTTTTTTGTACAGTGTTTTTCTTCCTCTCTTTCCAATTCTGTTTTCTCTTCTCCTTATTTTTTTTTGCAGTGGGTTTGGATGATCCCCCAATTTTTGGGTTCCCATTCTTACCTCTAGCTTCTAGATGTGTAGCCTGAACGGATACCTCATCTATGCTAGTGGGATTAAACATGAGGATAGTGTGCCTCATGTAGCTGTGTAGACCACCTATATACTTCAACAGAGTCTAAAGAAATTCCTAGAATCAAAGCTCTTTTCCTAAATTCTTGGGTGTAACCTTGTACACTTTGCCCTTTTAGTTGCCGAAGAGTTTGCCAACTCATCATGGCTTGCTGCATGTAAGCTAGTGGATAGAATTTCTTTTTAATTGCAGAAACAAATTCACTCCATACAGAAATAATATTACCATGTTTCTTCATGTCAGTTTGTGTCCTGCCTTCCCACCATACCAAGGCAGTGCCTCCAAGGCATAGGCTGGCCAGCTGAATCTTACTCTTATCTGAGTCAATGCTTTGCACTCCACAATAAACATCAATCTGTCTGATCCAATTATCCAGCTTCTCTGCATTCAACTCTCCATCACATATTGGTAAATCAAATTTAACGTCTAATTTAATCAAAGATGTCTTCTTTTTGTTTTCAGGGCTACTAGGCGGTGTGCGAAGTTTTTCTTCTTTCCCTTTGCCTTTATAGTGGTCATGGAGGAGAGATTCTTCTGCTCCTTTATCTCTTTTTGAGTTTGCTGCATCTTCCTCTCTACCTTTCTTAAATTCTCTATACATTTCCTCTACCATGGCTCTCATCGTAATGAAACTATCCCTGAACTGAGGGTATGATTCCAAGGGACTTTCTTCTGACATTTTCCTCTCAGATAGACTCTTCCAATTTTAGGGTTAGTTTCAACCAACTCTCCTTCTCCTAGTTTAAGCTTCAATCTAGTTAGCATTCAACAACAAAATCTAGCACAAGCTTGTATAACCTTGGTAACCTAGAGCATTGATACCACTTGATCTGGAATTTATCCAGGGACAAAGTATTAAAGGTATTGCAGACTCATGTGCATGGATGTGCCTATGTTACTTTATGCAATGGATTGATAATATTGCAAAATACACAGACACTGAGGCAGTTAGGGAAAACATTACAGGAAAACATATAGACAACAAGTTTAATAAGGAGTTCACTCAATGCTCCTGGGCTACATCTCCTGGTCCAGCTCTCAGTGGTGGCCTCTCTATTATGTTTTAAGCATGGTTTTTTTTAGAACAGTGAGCTCAATTCGAGTCTCACTAAACAGATGAAAGTTAGTAGGAATGGAGTGCATAGACTCTCCTTACTGAAATTCGACCTCTGATGGTCACAATAGTATGACAAGCCTATGCCGAGGAGTTTTCTTGAACCTCTCAAGCCTTCTATGAAGTACACAGAGTCTCTAACTCTCTCTTGCTCTGTCTGGCTCGATGCTACCTTCAGGTCAGCTCAGCTTCTACTCTCTGTTTTCTGCTCTTAGCTATCTGCCTTCTTGTGTTTTTTTTCTTCTGTCAGGTCATGGATTTAAAGCCAGTCTATTCTTTTGACTGTTCGTTTCCACTTCACGGTCTTCTGGTTTCCTTACCTCTGTCCGTTTGAATTCCTCTGCTCTGCACCATCATCACTGGGTAATGCCTCACAGGGAGATGGACATCTGTTTCCTAGCGAACTGGGCGTCGGATTCATTGAATCATTTTTGAATGGCTGTTAATTCCATTTGCTTCAAGATCGCCCGTGAAACATGAATCGTTTTCCAACTGATCATCCACGTTAGTCTTCAAATCCCTTGTCATCTCGCTTTTGACTTGTCAAATCTAGTCAGTCATTAGGACACATCTCCGCTGTCGATCTGGACCCCCCAGATCCTACGGTCATCCTTCATGTCGAGCGAAAAAGTTGCACGATTCTTACCCATCCGATCTGGGCAGTTTTCTCTCTCATCCCCCAGATGCGTGGCATCGGGCGGGACTCAGTCAAAACTTCTTACTGCCTTGAGGCCTTTCGATATCCTGCTAGTTTGTTGAATCCTTCACTATGGAACTGAATGCATTACTTTCTTAATTTTATAGCGTTTTCAGGTCCAGGTGCTTCAAGGCTTTCCTTCACTTAGGGGGATGCCCGATCACCCTCGTTTCCTGATTTGGCTTCTGGTTTTGCTAGTTTGCGCCAGCGTGCGTTACCATGGGCCAACGGTCTGTGCGCTCAACTGAGGGTCCTCATTGCTCTACTCTGGCCACAACTGCACTGTTACAAGGATTCCTTCTGATAGCTTTGATTTTTCTAAGACTCGAATATTTTGGCATAACTTGAAATAGTCATGAAAACTTAGAGAGTGTTTATGATCCAACTCGGATCAGCTAACGTGTTGTTCAAAGATGTAGTGATCGATGAGGACGAGCATGAAAAGGCACCACAAGATGCAGCCAATGCAAGTAAAGGAAACCTCATCCCCAAGGGTGTGGTATCATTGGAAAAGTTGTATTATCTGCATAACTACTCCCAAGGACCCATCAATGCCAAGACCCACAATTCCACTCTGTCGCATGAACATATCAACTTGGGAACTAATAACTATCTAAAATATGTCAATCTTGGTACTTGTTGCACACCATAAGAGCAACAAGCCTTCATCCGATTATTTAAGTAGTATCATGATGTCTTCGTGTGGATGTACGATGAACTCAAGATATATGACACACAAATCATCCAGCATGTAATACCAATCAAGGAAGGGGCCAAGCCATTCCAACAGAAGTTCAGGAAAGTACATCCAATGCTTGAACCTCTCAAATAGAAAGAGTTGAGAAAACTGCTGGATGTTCGGATCATAGATAGAGTATGACACTTGACGAGGGTGTCAAATTTGGTTCATGTGAGGAAGAAGTCTAGGGAGATCCACCTGTGTGTAGATTTATGGAATCTCAACTGTGCCTAGGACAATGAAAACTACCTCATTCCATCCATGGAGAAAATTCTGCAAACAGTATTAGGGTTCGAAATTTTTTCTCTACTAGACGGATATTTCGGGATATAACCAAGTTCTAGTTGCAAAGACTGACAGACTCAGGACAACATTTAGAATGAAGTGGGGCACGTTCGTGTTTCGATGAATGCTATTTGGGCTAATCAACATTGGTGCAACATTCCAACATGCTATGGACATCACCTTCCACGAGCTTATTGGATAGAGCTTAGTGGTCTATCTTGATGATATAATAGTACTCTCCAAACAGAGGTCAGACCACCTACACCACTTGAAGAAGATTTTTGAGCGATGTCTCAAGTATGGGATATCCTTGAATCCTAAGAAAAGTATCTTTGCAGTGTCCAAGGGTCTGAGTGTAATATCTTGGGACACATCATTGCTACAAGTGGGATAAAGGTAGACCCGAACAGGGTAAGGACAATCACTCAGATTCCCTTCCCATTGAATAAGAAATCCATGTGTTGAAAATAGCAACAAGAAATGCTAAAAATAACATCTAGAAATTCCAATTTAATTTGTCCTTGAATTAAATTGTGAATTAAAATGGAATTATATTCTCATAGAAACTTGTAGATAATTAATTAAGTTTAATTAACTTAGGAATTTCGAGTTGGAAGTCTTTTGGAAGTCATGTAAGTGTTCTCCCTAAATTTTAGGGGTCCAATATGAGTTTAAATTGAGTTGTAATTAGATAGCTCAGTTTACTGAGTTATGGTCAATTAAATTAGTTCTAACTATTTGTGGAACTAATATAGGACTAATAGTTAGCTGGTGCACTGGTGCATCCACAAGTATTACTCCAGTTACACGAAGATTCTCTCATCGAAAACTCATGCATGTCAGTTCTGAGGAAGACCCAGTTGAGACTAGAGTGCAGTCACAGTGTATTATCAGTTGTATGATTTACTGAGTTGTAAATATCATGCATGCAATCAGGAAGAGGACCTAATTAGGATTGCGCAGTTTTGGAAGCATGAATTCCCTTTAAATGCAGGCTATTCATCCTAGGAATTGGGCAAGGAAATAGGGTCTTAGAGAGCAGTGGAATAGGCTAAGGTTTTGCTTAAGCTAGCTTATGAGCAGAGAGTTGATCATACTTGTGTAGGAATTGTTCTAGTGAGAACAAGCATTGTATTTTCATCTTGGATTTCTGATTAATGCAATATAGATAGTAGGGGTTTTGAGTTGTGGCTTTCCTCGGATAAATATTGTGTTATGTGCCATTGATTATGTTCCTCTTGTTGATTATTGTTTTCATCGATATTTATTGGATACCGCTGGTTGAAAGTAGAAGTAGATTATTGTCTTTTGCTTTAGTACATTGCATGAACTTGTGAATCACAAGAAAATCTACATGGTATCAGAGCTAGATTTGTAGAAATTTTCTACATGGGATTGGAGCTAAAGACATTATAGAATAGAAGATTGACAGAGCTCTAGTTCAGGGTAGATCTAGAACACCCTATGTGCAGACTTCTTAATGGAGCTAGAAGGTCGCTAGTGGGCATATCAGTGACCCATTGTTTAGTGACACAAAAGGAGTTGTGATCATTGATATTGGCAGATTGAGGAGCAATATTTTTTTTGGGCGGCAAGTTTGCAGTGAAGATATGAAAAATTTTGTTGAAAATTTTCAAAATAAAAATAATATATCTGGATTATTTACAAAAAAATACCCAAATTAAAAAAAAAAAACATCATATGAATTGAATTTCAGATGAGGGAGATATCTTTGATTTAAAATCAGCTATTTTTTCATAAAATTTCATGATGGTGGATGTGTGAGTCAAGAACCTGTATGCACTTGAGGTACAAGATGCATGCAAAGCCTTGAGGAGCAAGGAAAATGTTAGAGACTCGGTGATTGAGAGGGAGAGTAAATTGCCTCTCAACATGCAGCCCCAGAAGAAGTCTCAGAAGCAACTTCAGGAAGTTGTTGAGAAACCACAACTAGAGAAGCTAATAGGAGATTGAGTGGAGAGATCCACTCAATCAGAGAAGAAGCAGTCTCAGACAATTATGGAGCAGCCACAATTGGAAAAGAAGAGAGGAGACCAAGTGGAGTCATTCACTCATGCAAAGACCTCTAGTAGGGGGAAATTTTGATCCAAGTGGGTAGATGGAGCACATGCAGCCATAACTCCAGGTGTGAGGTGAGGTGATGTGAACTGACAGTCCCAATAGGGCTGAAATTGGGTAGGGTCCATTGAGAGATTTTATCTCATGGATCATACCTTGCTACGGACCCCAAAGTACATAGCAGCAAGAGGAATCAATGGTAACTAATGAAGTCAAATATCAGAGGGACGGAGGCTAGAGCAGTTAGATACTGAAGAGCACAAAGAAGGGTTGACAATAGTGCAGAAAGGTAGAGTCAACAGAAGCGCAGAGTTTTCAGTCGATAGAGGCAATAGTAGTTAGAGACTTTGATGACAAATGCATCATACTAATTCAGGTTGGGCAATTTTTTTGTTCTAGAGTTGTTGTAGCAACAACACTAGAGAGAAGTGTTACATGTAGAACATTCGAAAGGTTCAGGATCATGATTGAGTTGAATTCCTTTCTTGTTGAGAGGGAGTGCTGAAAATAACAATAAGAAATGTTAAAAATAGAATCTAAAAATTTCAATTTAATTTGTCCTTGAATTAAATTATGAATTAAAATCGAATTATATTCTCAAAGAAACTTGTAAATAGTTAATTAAGTTTAATTAACTTAATTAACCTAGGAATTTCGAGTTGGAAGTCTTTTGGAAGTCATGTAAGTGTTCTCCCTAAATTTTAGGGGTCCAGTATGAGTTTAAATTGAGTTGTAATTAGATAACTAAATTTACTAAGTTATGGTCAGTGAAATTAGTTCTAACTATTTGGGGAACTAATATAGGACTAACAGTCAGTTGGTGCACTGGTGCATCCATAAGTGTTACTCTAGATAACTGAAGATTCTCTCATCGGAAACTCATGCATGTCAGTTCTGAGAAAGTCCTAGTTGAGACTAAAGTGCAGGGACAATGTACTATTAGTTGTATGATTTACAAAGTTGTAAATATCATGCATGCAATCAAGAAGAGGACCTAATTAGGATTCCATATTTTTGGAAGCATGAATTCCCTTTAAATATGGGCTATTCATCCTAGGAATTGATCAAGGAAATAGGGGCTTAGAGAGAAGCATAATAGGCTAAGGTTTGGCTTGAGATAGCTTATGAGCAGAGAGTTTATCATACTTGTGCAGGAATTGTTCTAGTGAGAACAAGCATTGTATTTTCATCTTGGATTTATGATTAATGCAATATAGATAGTAGGGGTTTTGAGTTGTGTCTTTCCCTGGATAAATATTATGTTATGTGCCATTGATTATCTTCCTCTTGCTGATTATTGTTTTCATCAATCTTTATTGGATTCCGCTAATTGAAAGTATAAGTAGATCCTTGTATTTTTCTTTAGTACATTGCATGATCTTGTGAATCTAGAGGAAACTCTACACCGTGCAGTCTTTCTTGGGGAAAATCAACTTCATCTGCAAGTTCATCTTCGACTATGCTCAGATTATCAAACCCATATAAGAGATGGTGAAGAAGGATGCAATATACAAATGGGATAAAAGGGAAAAGGACGTGTTTTCTCATATCAAATAGGCTATAATAGAAGCACTCACATCATACAACTTAGACATCGGTAAAGACTTCTTGCTCTACACTTTTTCTTCTGATACCTCCCTTATTTCTGTACTCACTTAGATGAATTGAACAATGAATGACCTATCTCCTTCATGAGCACAAGTGTGCAAGGACTAGAGCTTAACTACCCCACCATGGATAAACTAGCTTATGTAGTGTACAAGGTGGTAAAGCACTTTAGGCCCTATCTGTTGAAGAACCATTGTGTTATCTTTGTTCCACACCAAGAAGTTAGGTCACTTCTTGTTTTCAACAAGAATTGGGTGAAAGGAGAGTGAACTGGATGACCAAGTTACAAAAGTATGATCTAGAAATCAAGTCAGTTCACACAATCAAGGGTCATGGTCTTTAACTAGTAGCAGAAGAAGTAAACGCAAAAGAGGAAGAAGAAGAGCTTGCATGATGGGAGCAAGAGATTGAGATGTAAAACATTGAGCGAGCCTCCCCCACTACAGGCATAAAATCTTGGTACATGGATGTGTGCCAATACCTTGAGCACGACACATTTCGCTCTCACTTTTCCACATGGAAAAAGAGGGAAATCAAACTTAAAGCATTATATTATCAGTTGATGCATGGGGTGATGTTCAGAAAGCACCAAAACTGAGTACTACTCAGGTGTTTGGAGGCACATGATTCAGAAAAGGTATTACGTGATCCTCACGATGACTAGTCGAGGGACACTTTGCAGGAAACACTAAAACACATGAGGTTATGCATGTTATGAAACCAACTCACAAAAAGATAGAAAAGATTGATGAATGCATTAGAAATAAGCCTCTTTGATGGGGAAACCTCCTTTACATTACACAAATGAACAATTCTTGGATGATACAGATGACAAGACCTCCTTTCTATATATAGGAGTCTAAGGGGTCATAATATAATTAGAGCCGACATAACAATAATACTGTAAGGGCACAATAATAACAATAGTGGGCTTCTATGGGGCACAATAATAACAATATGGGGATTACATGGGCACAAAAATATAATAAGGGGGTTGTACTGATAATAATAAGGGGTTAAACTAGTAGTATAGTGACCTAACATGCCCCTCTACTTCAAAAGGTGTTGTCCTCAATGCTTGAGTAGTTCTTGTTGCTTCTGTATAAAATTCTTGTCCTCCCATGTGGAATCTTCGACGGGTAAGTTCTTCCACTTGATGAGATACTCTGAAATTGATCAATTTCGTAGCTGTCAGGTTCTTGTTTCTGTGACTTCTTCAGGCTCCAATATGACTTTTCCTTCCTCGTCAAGTTCTGGAAATATTGTTTGAACTGAGATATTTTGCAACTTTTGAATGAGTGGCCACACTTCTTCATCCTTCTTCCATTCATACCTTGTTTCATTTATCCAATTTGGTTGGATAATAGAAATGGTGCACAACAATGCTTCCACATCCTCATCCTTTCTTGAGAGTGCATTTTCCACAACACTTTGTTTCCCTTTTTTGTAGATGATTTCAAAGTCATAACCCAACATCTTTGTGACCCATTTTTCTTTCTCTTCAAAGGATAATATTTGTTCTAAAATTTATTTAATACTATCATAATCCGTTTTTACGTTGAAGTGTCTTCCCATTAGGTAAGGTTGCCATTTCTTAAGTGTGTGCAGTATTGCCAAAATTTCCTTCTGATAAATAGTTTTCTTGAGGGACATTTGTTTGTATGTATGTAACCATAAAAATACCTATTTGCCTACTTCAAAACTTATTTCATTACGATGTTGATATGCCTATTGTTTCATTCGATTCTGCACCAAAGTGGCATTATCCTTTAAAAGTTGGAGAACTTGTTGTTGATGCTCAATGTGATATTTCAGTGCTTGAATCTTTTTCTTCTTGAGATGTCCTTCTATTGAGAGTTTGAGGAGTGGTAATTTCTTCCAATGCATTACAAGATATGGTCGGATTGATTTCTTGATGCTTTATGTGATCTTTCACTTATTGAACATTTTTCTTCTTGATTTGTCGTTCTATATTGATAGTTTGAGGAGTGGTAATTTCGGCCATTGCATTACAAGATATGGTCGGATTCATTTCTTCTTTCTCTGGGGTTGGTTCTTGGTGTATATACTCTTATTTTGACGTTTCTTGATTCTTTTCTTCCTCCTCTCCATAATAAATGTAAAATAATTTATTCTCAGCACACTTATGACCTTTAATGTATTTTTTATCACAATTGTAACAAAGCCCTTTTTCTCTTCTTTCTTCCAATTATTGTGGTGTAACCCTTGTAGTTTGTGGAAGGCTAGGTGAAACAACACTTCCATCTTTATAGTTGTGAGGGGTAGACTTCCTTGTTGCCATAATTTTTCTTTCCACTTTGTAACAAAGCCCTTTTTCTCTTTTTTCTTCCAATTTTTGTGGTGTTGCACTAAATAAGGTGTTTCTCTTTGTATCCTATAATGTGCTATCATTTCCTCCATGAAAATTGACTGTGTAAAAAGTTGTTTATGAGAGCAAAGCCCTTTATACCATAAAAATTGATCCAGATCTAAATATGAAGATGCAATACATACCTTTTGTAATTGTGGTACACCATGTAGATCAAAATATTTCTCCATCTGTAGTATCTAATTTACGGGATCCTTGCCATCAAACTTCCTCATACCACCTTTTATTGATTTTTGGAGCTTGATATTGAAACGATTGTAACTTTGTAATTTCAGATCTCCAAGTTTTAAAATTTCTTCCTGCAGTAGCTCTTTGTGTTCTCTTTCTAATCCCACAAGTCTAATCAAGATTGGATTCTGCAAGGAAGTTTTATGTCAATTCTCCCACAATGCCCTGATTACAGACTAGTTCAGTAGAGAGAACTTGTATGAAGTTCCACAAGTCATTGTTTCAACCTTAGTACCTGAAACTGATATATAGAAAAACACAGGAAGTCCTATTTCTATAACTTCTTACGAAATTGCAATCCGATTCTTAGAGAGACATTTATGATGATTTTCCCAAGGTGACCTATTTGGAATGTAATTCGGGGGTCTGCGAAAACCCTAACTTCCACAGAATATATCTCCTAAAATATAGAGAGATAGGATCTGAAATTCAGAGCCAAGGCTTAGACTGATTCCTTCTCAAATGGGTTTTTGTTTTAGCTTCTGAAAATTTGTAGTGAAATCTTTATAGCGAAAATCCCACGATGACCTGTTTTAGTTGAAATTCTGGCGCTTGCAAAAACCCTAACTTCCTTAGATCATATCTCTGAAAATATAGCGAGACAAGCTCTAAAATTCGGACCTGAATTTCAGTGTGATGTCATCTCAAATGGTTTTTTTTTCACTTCTGAACCATCACAGAAAAAAAGTTATAGCGAAGATGCCACGATGACCTATTTGGAGCAATGAAACCTTAGAATCCAAAGCTCTCATATCAATCATTAGGAAACCAGCTCACAAAAAGATAGAAAAGATAGATGAATGACTTAGCAATAAGCCTCTTTGAGGGGGAAGCCTCCTTTACATTACACAAATGAACAATTCTTGGATGATACAAATGACAAGAACTCCTTTCTATATATAGGATTCTGAGGGGTCATAATATAGTTAGAGCTGACATAACAATAATAATGTAAGGGCACAATAATAACAATAGTGGGTTTCTATGGGGCACAATAATAACAATATGGGGACTACATGGGCACAACAATATAATAAGGGGGTTTTACTTATAAAAATAAGGGGTTAGACTAGTAGTATAGTGACCTAACAATGTGGGCCATATTTTACTGGCCCAAATTATTCAGATATGCACATGCTTATGCTCGCAAGTTTCAAGTCTGTCAAAGGTGTGCTCGAAAAAACCATAAGTCAACAACCCCGTTGTAGCCCATTATAGTGGAAGAACCTTTTCAACAGTGGGGCTTGGACATTATTGGGGAAATTTTCCCGCTCTCATCAAAGCAACACCACTACATCTTAAATGCTATAAATTATTTCACCCGGTGGAGAGAAGCAGTTCTACTCAAACAAGTGAACAATCAGGAAGTCATTAACTTTCTCCAACATAACATCATTTCCAAGTTTGGTGTTCCTAATTCACTTGTTTTTGACAATGCAACATACTTTTCATTGTTAAGACTTTATGATTTTGCATTTGCGAATGGTATCATATTGAAACATTCAACTAATTATTATCCATAGGGGAATGGTCTTGCTAAATCCATGAACAAAATCCTTATCCACATTATCAAAAAGACCATATTCTCTGAACAGAAAAAATAGCACTATGCTTTGGTGAATGCCTTATGGGATGACAGATTCACGCCAAAACCTTCCCTGAACACCTCCCCTTACTTCCTGGTGTACGGAAAAGAAGCCATCCTTCCACCGAATATCTACTTGCCCACTCTCCAGATAACATAAGAGTCCCAAGGCAAGCCATGTCTATTAGTTCAGCGTAGGATGGACACTCTTCACAAGCTATAGGAAGAAAGGATGAAAGCTACCGATTTTTTTTTACTTCAACAAAGTTGTATCAAGAGGTGGTTTGATAAGAAGTCTGCAGGAAAAGACAACTTTAGTGTGGGTGACTTAGTCTTAAAGTGGGATAAATCCCACGAGGACAAAGGAAAACACACAAGGTTTCAGTATTTGTGGATTGGGCCATTCATGGTACACAAAAATCTTGGCCAACACATATATCATCTTCAATCACATGATGGGAAGATTGACTCTCTCCTTCTCAATGGTTGAGACTTAAAAGAATATTTTCAATGAAAATATGGGGTTGTGCCCTACACTATGTTCATAGTCTTTTCTTTTGTTGACTCTTGTGTGTTTTTTGTTTGAATATTTTTGGTTTCTGTTATGAGAATAAGGGTTGTGCATATTTTGTGGCTTCTAAGTATATGTTTGGATAAATTGTAAAGAGGCTTGTGACACTTCAGCATTTGGCTAGCCTTCTGTCCATATTCCTTGTGTTGGTTACAACTTTTGGCCGATGAAGTTCTGACAGAAAATAAAATATGTTCGTAAGGAGAGTTTTGGTCCATGAACCCATTTCTAGTCCAAAAACGTCATGCCTATAATCGGTTTTTCTGCTTTGGTGTTCTCAAGCTTATCCAACTAGTCAAAACAGAGAAGGGAAAAAATCTAAATGAGGAAACCTAGACCAGAGGTTTCTATATGCTTCTCTAAAGGAACAACCACTTTTTCCCTCAATAAGTTAGGATCCCTCTTCCACCCCAAAATAAATAAGTGCTAATGCATAGTTCTATTTAAATAAATAAATAAAGGTAAAGAAGAGAAAGGCTTCCTATGTAGAGAGGTGAAGCAAGCAACTCCATTGGGTACTTCCAAAACTCATTGGTAGTGGAGCAATGTTTGTGTTCCTGCATGACTCCATTGGGGTACTGTCTAGGCTTGTTGGCAGCGAAGCAACACCAGAGATGAAAATTATACTCTGAAATATTAAGCTCGAGAGCTACACTACCCTTCCCAACTTGAAACATTGTGATTATGATGAATCTTATGTTGTGTTCAACTAAGAAGGTATAGAGGGAACAATGTTTGTTCATCGGGTAAGTGGGAAGGCCAAAGTAATATGCATGATGAATCAATACTCCCTGAAGAACCAAGGCCCTGCAAAAAATAAGTTAACCAAGACAGAGAAGCTGGAGTTCAACCAGTGTGTCTCCAAGTGTTGTAGCTACTGCAATGCCCTCCAAAATTTTGGCTTACACTCAAATTTTAGAGCCTTCCTTGGTCTTTTCATTTGTTGTTGCAAACATTATAGATCATTTCATGAGGTTTCTTGAAGTTCTTTTGTCCCTTTTGCATGTTGGATTAATTGTCATCTTTTCACGAGTTTGAATGTCATACAATGTTTGCGAGCCTTTTCTGATGGTTTTGAAGGTCGATCTTTGTGTATTTGATATATCCCAACCATGTAAACATCCGTCGCATCCATACACAAAGTCTTGAGCATTGTCACACAAGTGTCGTCATGGTCATCGTAAAGCCTATATTAAGTGTCGCACTTGTCATATCTTGTCATGTGGAAGTAACACAGAGGGGAATGATTTGTTTTTGAGTTCTAATGATCTATGTTGTCGTGTCATAAAAGTATGCTAACTGTGTGATCACAATTAAGTTTCATCACAAGTCCATCTCCCATCCTACACTTAGCCATTTTCAGAAAATCTTCCCAACTGGGCAACTTAGCTTCATCGGGCCCAGACTCAACTACATACTACGTACTCTTAGCCCTCTAGGATATGACCCTGCTATTTCGAACTGCATATTGCGTAGTCCCTATCCTCTAGGGCTGCTTCTCTGTGCAATTGCCGAGTCCAACTCCCGATCTTGACCTCCTGAATTGCGCAGTTATGTCTCCGAGTCAGCCTTGAACTGCGCACTTCACATCTTCAACCCTCAAACCTTTTCCTTGTCTGCTAGAACTAGGTAATTCACAGAAGCCCAACCTTCCTTGGCCTCCAAAACTTCTCAGATTCTTCCTCTAGTGCCCTTTCCCTCATTCAGATCCCACTGCCTCTAGAAACTGTGCAGTTTTGTCCTTCAAGCCTCCCTAAGCTACACATTGTGCAGTATCAGAGCCCAATCTCCCCCTTGTCTATTGGAACTATGCAATGCAGTCACTAGGCCCTTTTCCCCAATCTTTGGCTTGTCTTAGGCTCAGTTCGTGGATAAGAATGCATCATCCTACACTAAGGGGTTTTCAGATTGATGTCATCCCATCATGAGTGAATTGCAGGAACAAGTACGCTATCAAGTCATGGCGAGATGATGAAGAAGGAAAAGAAGGAGGTAAGAATGGCTAAAGTCTCCCCTGCAGTTCAACTCACAAGAAGATCAATCAAGAAGAAGAAAAGGGACACAAGTTTTCAACTACCATCCAAGACTAAAGATCATTGAAGACTCTGCCTCATCAAGCCATGTGGAGGTGAAGATAAACATATCCAAGAAGACATCCAACACTCAGCAGCAACAATGAATTAACATTGCCACATCACCAAGCATTCCAGGTCAGTAGTGTCATGTCATGTCATGCCATGAGTGGTCATATGCCACATCACTATTGTGGACCATGTATATTATATTCAAATGTATTGTGAAGTGGAAGTCCAAAGGACACACATGAATACGAAGAGTCATGTAAGTTGAAAAGTCATAGGAAGTCAAAGATTCATGAGGTTAGTCAAAGAGTCACAAAGGGGAAACATCAACCCTTGGTTATATATACCCCCTCATTTTATGAGCAAAGGACTTTTCACCTTGGCTCCTCCCGCAAGGCATCAAAGAGATCAACTAGTTCTTTGATGAGAAAGGAGTGGCTCCAATGTCCCACTACTGGGGCTAGTGATGTACATTGTAAACATGTGTCTTGCAACTTTTTCTTAATAATAGAATCCTTTTCAGGCCAACATGTTCTTCATGCATGGACTATGAATGTTTGTAAGACTATTCTTTGGACGTTTGTATTTCAATTTTTCTTTCACATGTACTAAGATAGTTGAACTATGTTGGTTATTTTAGTTCTTATCTTATTGAGAATGTGTTGTAATGGTTAATATTGTTGTCCCGTCCTTGTGGACTATTTTGTGGGATACTAGACAAATATATCCTTATTTGTTGGTTGTAACGACTGTCGCATCCGCTTTGGACTATTCTACTGGATGTTAGATAGACCCTTCTAGTTCATGTGTGTCTCTTCCTGGGTGGTACTATTACCTCTCACTTAGAGTTTCACTTTTCTCCCTCCTTTGTAGTAGAAGAACCTTGACACAATTGAAAATGCAAACTCACCAGGCACACCTCCCTTTCTTTTTGAAGACACCATTGCATCACTCTCTTGTGCTGACAGCTAGAGCCGAGGAAAATATTTAAGGATTTGGCAACCAGGCCTTTATATCGGATGGGACTCCTACACCAAATGGTGTGAGGTCTGATTGGGAATTCATATCGAGGAGATCCCCTAAATGTTGGTGGGTCTAGCACCTTCAACATGATAACATAAGTCATGCCATTGGCAAAGGTAAATTTTTAGACTCTTTCAGAAGAGCAGTGAAAAATGGTGAATCTCCTAAACAATTGGGCAATCAATGGTTTGGCTAAGTTACTGAAAGGACAAAGGGAGTTGTATGCGAAAGCCTATATATATTGGAAGACAAAAAAATGATAGATCGCCTATGATGGAAATGTGGTTTGATCAATGCAAGAATTGAAGAAAAAGAGTAAAGAGTTGTTTGTCAAGGATCCCAAGTGGAAGGGTTGAAGGAGGGTGAAAGAGTTGCTTCAATACATAGGGGAAGAATTAAATAATTTAGGACAAGAAACAATGATTTCTGAATTTTTTTCACCCTCTCAACAATCATCACATTGAAAATTCTCACTTGGAATGTGTGGGGTTTAAATAGTAAAGGAAAAAACACTACCTACGAGATCAAATTAAGACAAAAATGCTAGGTGTGGTGATTTTACAAGAAACAAGGGTTTCAATGAATAAATTGTCTGAAATAATCACTAGTTATTGTAAGGGGTGTGAAGTCATGGATCTTTATGCCTATGGTAGTGTGAGAGGGCTAGCAATTTTGTGGAATCCGATAGAAATTATTTTTCAGGACTGGGTGGCAAGTCCCAAAATTTTGATGGGCAGATTTTGGTATCTAGGGTATAAAGAAATGGTGGCCTTGACTACAGTAAATGGTCCTCTAGTGATGGCAAAGAAATTGAAGTTTTTGGAGAACATTAAAATTCATAAACAACTTATCCCTAATTCTCTTTGGATTTTAGGTGGGGATTATAATCTCATTATATCTCTAGAAGAGAAAAAGGGAGGACTTAGTAAGTTCGATATTGAATCGACATCCTTTGTTGGATTTATTGAGAAGTTATAGTTAGTGGATGTACCCACATTAATGGTACTTTTATTTGGAGTAACCGATGAGGGGGTAGACACTGGGTGGAAATTTATCTGGATCGATTTTTAGTTTCAAAAGAAGTTTTGGACAAAGACATTTTCATTGAAGCTACCATCCTTCCTTGTCTTGGATCAGATCATTGGTTGATGCAGTTAGAAATTGACCTCAAATAAGCTCATGAGAATAGGTCTTTCCAATTTGAAAGTTTTTGGCTATAGGCGATAGATTTTATGGAGAAGGCACAAGGATGGTAGGAGGATATTTCTATGCAAGGTAAGAATATAATGCACACATCTTAATTTAAACTTAAGGCGTTAAAAACTATAATTAAATTATGGAACAAAAAAGAGTTTGGAAATACATTTAAAGATAAACTGAAATTGGAAATTTTCATGCAAGAAGTAGAGCAACGCATGATTCTTGAAGGGAGAACACTGGAATTAGTGTTGGAGGAAGGAATTACTTTAAAAAATTTAGAATTGAGGAGACTGTTAGGTTCCTATACCAATAGGAGTCATAATTTTGAATGACTAAGGTTAAACCTTGTAATATTGTACATACCTTTGGTTTCTGCAAATGTTTTCCATATTAATAAAGTAAAAAATGTAAAGAGGGTATGTAATAAAAGAAAAATCAAAGGACAAAAAGAATAAGAGAAGGTCAATCAAGAAAATGAAAATATATGAACCCCAAAAAAAAAAGAGACCATGAAAGTGTGCAAGTCTAACTGCCACTACTATTTACCTTTATGCATAATAATGATTGTGTGAAACTTGTTATTCATGCCACAATCCATGGTAATAAAATTGTTTAATCTTGGTTATTTCATGCTTTGAATTTTATGTTTATAGCTAGAGAATAAAATCTGACCAAACAGTTTAATCTTGGCAGATCATAGATAGGTAGAGAAAATAAAAGGAGCCCATAAGCTTAATCTGAGCCCTTGGATGATATAAGGTTAGAAATAGATAGTTTGTCTTACAAAAGAAAAATACATAAGATAAGGGTTTGCTAGCGTAAATGCACCCAAATAAATGAAGAAAACATGTTAGGGTAAGAAATGGGTAAGTAGAAGAAGGGTTGCTGAACTACAAAGTTGATTGAATCAAAACACATGCATCATGCTTAGACACTTTTCAATATGTATGATCAACTATGGAAGCAAAAGCAAAGGTTTACAAGTTAGTGTAATTAACTCCCCCTCATTCATTTTCCCTTTACTAATTTCCTATCCACAAGTATGTTCTAGTACTTCAAATCCTACAACTCAAAGAGGCTCAGAGTATTTCTCTGACTTTTGGTGGGACCGAGCCCTTGGCTTAATGACTTATGGACATAGGTGCTAGAATCCCCTTCATATAATCCATTCCACCCTCATTACCCCAATAAAACCACTTTTCCTAAGGATAAACTCCATTTGCCTAAGAAAAGTGAAAACCCCCATGTAAATCCCTTTTCACCCAAAAACCCACAAAAAACACTTTATCCTAAGTATAAAGTGAAATGCACAAATGTTACACTTTACCTTTTCACTTAGGGAAATATCTGCTTTGCCCATTATATTTCATATGAATTATTAACTTTATTATATAACTCCCTAATGAAACCTTTTTCCGTATATTAGTTAAATCCCTATGTAAATACCCCCAACCCTTAGTTTTAATAAAAACTATACGTTTACCCCTTATCCTGACAAAATAAATAAATCCCCCCATTAACCCTAAATAACCACAAATCACTTGCGATTAAAGTATTGGGCCCCACTAAGCTTCCGTACATTTCCTCCATGCTATTCCCTTGCCCAACCACTGTTCGATCATCCACGCTCGAATCCTACGATACGCAACCATATCGGGCTCACCCAATGCCTGAACTTTACCCAAAGTTGAGTTAAACCTTTATTAAGCCCCACCTGATGGTTTTAAACTTATGATTAATTCCTAAATAAACCAAAATGCTGAAGTTTAAAGCTTGGGCCACCCCTTAAGCCCAAGATTTTATCTCCCACTCGCTTCCCTTGCCTGACTACCATTAGATAAAATTCCCACTCATCCAATGGTCCACAGCCATATCGGCCACACCTGATGGATGAACTTTATCCACCTGATAAAGTGGTTTTCCAAAACCCCCGGAAGGCTACGTGTCAAGCTCTAGACTATATCAGGTAACCCCTCCTGAAAACCGCCTTCACCTCATAAGTGGTGCAATGACCTCTAATACTGCCTCCCAGCCAACCCGATAAACTGCTTATTATCCATAATATGAAATTTCACACCATATTTAAAAAAGTTACTTGTTACACCTTATAACCATGAAAACCTTCGTTTACGTTCCTTTGCCCATTTCGCAGTATAAACCCATTAAACCCTTCAGCACCACCCTAAATCTCTACAACGCAAATCAACCTCCATTTACGTTCAAAACACTGCCATGACCCCTTCCCCAAGCATCCCTATGTAAAAAAAGCTATCAATCGCCTTCCCTGCAAACCTGTGTTTTCTTAATTATTGTTGTGTTTTGCAGGTAATCAGCCAAAGACTAGAGCTTGGATAAACAATTCTGATACTAGTTGCAAAACTTGTTCACTCCAAGACTTGATAAGAAACCTATTGAAAATCCTATATTAAGAAGAAGCACACAATTATACAAGGAACAAAGAACAATACAATTACACACAGAGCTGAGAAGAAAACATTCACACAGAGCATTGATTGTCAAAATAGAGTAACTAGACCAAAGATGTAGTTACAAGAAAAAAAAATGAAACATATAGAGACTTGATCAATATCCACTTGTCGATGTTGATACACATAAAAACAAAAGATTTACTGTTGAAACACACAATAAAAGGTTAAATTGTATAGTAAAACGAAAAAACATAGTGAAGGATAAAGACAGTTCATCAAAGTAAAAGAGTATCAATGTCAAAGAGTATCAGATGAAATCTTGAAGTAAATAAAGTCTCCAGTGTAATAATTCAAACAACAAAGAGCATAAAGGGAAAAAACAAACCATAAAAGCCAGCAGTACCACAATAAAAGGGATAGCATGAAAGCAGTTCACTAGCTATCTCTATCTTCCCGTGAGAAGATATTTGTATTTCCTGGAGTAAATATCAAGTTAGTTTGAGATATTTGTAATGAAACCTTAGTATAAATACTTCACAATTTGAAGTATGTAGTGTGGATTCTTAGAAATTTCTATAGACTTCTTGATCAAAAGACTATAAAGCCATTGGAGCATTGATTGAGCTAGAAAGTTGGATTGATGAATAAAGGCTAGATATTTCAAAGGATTCATGTGTTGAGCGAAGTGCAGATAAGTATTTTCTCTCGTTGTTGTTATCTTTATTAAAGTTTTTCCATAATGTTTATCTGAATCTGAATGCCATTACTGAAGTATTATCTCAGATTTTTTTAATTAAACTCTGTTATAACTGCTAGCAAGTACATGTTTTCAACTGATAGCTAAGTTAAGGAATTCTTAATTGCTCCTTAGTTTAGGTTGTCTCTTTATAATCTATATCAAAGGATTATTAAT
The DNA here is from genome assembly GCA_031772625.1 of Pinus tabuliformis. Taxonomy (NCBI): domain Eukaryota; kingdom Viridiplantae; phylum Streptophyta; class Pinopsida; order Pinales; family Pinaceae; genus Pinus; species Pinus tabuliformis. The sequence continues at coordinate 1,281,474,064 of CM062818.1, read as the reverse complement.
TGCCCTTTGTTTTCGATTACCCTCTCTTCCTCGTTTCAATCCCAGTATGAGAATTCTTAATTTCTCTCTCACCCTGGTTAAAACCTTTTCACCCCTCTGGCCCAAAGAACTACACTCTACTCTACTACCTTGCCCTTTGAACATTCCCTTTAGTGAGTTGATCTAGTTATTCTGCCCTTCTTTTGACTGCATAGCCCAATGGTCTAGAGACATCATTCTATCCATCTATTTCAAGGATCCCACCACCCAATCTTCAATACAAATCAAAAACCCCCTGAACATTCACAAATAGACTAAAATCCCATCAAACAAAGTTAAATCATATAGAGAGAGCCCTCTTTGAGCATAGGTTGGCTAGGGTCTATGCTCCAAAAGTGGTTTGTGGTTACTCCGGTGATCTCTTTCTTTAACCTTGGGAAATTATTGGGTAATAACATAGTGGCGACTCCACTGGGGAAGACTAACATTTTCTTCATAAATCTTTTATAGGTTCAGCTCTGATCTATGATGGTGGATAGTGACCAGACACACAAAGGTTAAAATCATCGACCTGGCGACTCCAAATCAATTTAACAATCAAGACTCCATTGGAGGAATGAACCTGAAAGACCAATATGAAAAGATCTGGCTTTTAACTTGGATTGTTATCCAAGACATTATGTTATTTCTCATCAATAAAGTTTTTCAATGTATATTGTATTTTAGAGAATATATTCGATTAATTTTTTATTATTTCCATTTGAAAATTGTAGATATAAAGTTTCCTTACACATTTGAGCAGCATTATTCTAACTCTTATGAAGATCATTTTCCAATTGAGAAGCATCAAACAATCAAGACTAATCATACAATCCTTGTACATATACCTGTACCTTATAAAGTTCCTGATAGATATAAGCCACTCCTTTTACCTCCTACACTCCATGTTTGCCCTAACAATTATTACAAGTATCTCCCTAGGTTTGATGGAGAGAATGGTATCACTACCCAAAAACATATTCAAGGTTTTGAGAATTATCTGGACTTATTTGAAATTGATGAAGATGATGTTATTATCAGGCTTTTTTCTCTTTCTTTGCAAATTAAAGTAAAGAATTGGTTCAAGAATTTACCTATTGCAAGCATCTCAAATTTCCAACAGTTTGTCAATTTTTTCCTTGATAGATGGATAATCAAAGTCAATCTTCTTGTGATCATAGAAGAATATAATCAGTTAAAAAGACAGCCAAATGAAACAATACAAAAATTTCCTAATAGATTTAATCAAGTCTATTATTTAATGCCATCAAATATAAGACCTCACCATGATTCATTTCTTTTGCATTATCCAAGAGCATTTGATCCAGAGATAGAATTTCAGCTAAGAGAAAGAAACCCCTCAAAACTGGAACAGATGAAAAACATTGCAGTAGATGTAGAAGTTAATCTGCAAATTAGAAAAGAAAGGTTGAAAGCAGAAGTAGAGGAAAACAACATTGCAAAAGTAAAACTCTACATTTTGGTAAGAAAGATAGAGGAAAGGATCTAGAAGATCACCATGAAAGATAATTTTTTTGCTCAAAATCACTATGACACATTTATTTCACAAAAGGAAGAGGTTGAGAGTCATGAACAAATTCCTGCTATTTCCAACTACCATAGATCAGAAGGTAGATTCATAGAGCAATATGTGGAGGCGAAATATGCTGATCTAATGTGTATGTTTGATGACATTACTTCTTTTGATTATTTTCTTGAATATGATAATCCATACTAACTTTTCAGAGCAATCAGAAGCTTGTTGCGGAATAAGGAAATTCAGTTTCAGCAGCTTGAAAACAATGATCATCTTATCCATATTAGCCATGAAAGTGAGGAAGTGTAGAAAATTTGGAAATAAGTGAATCTTATTTGCCTCTTTGTTTTGAATCATTTCAGTTTTTAAAGGAAATGTGGTATAAAATTTTTAAAGAAAAGGATGAGAAACTTGTAGAAATATATGAAGTTCCATTCATGTTCTTTATGATCCTTTCAAGTTCTTTATGATCCAATAGCTGATAGGTTGGGTAATGAATGCAATCAGAATTTTTCTCCATTAACCAATTATGAGAGTCAAGATCAAGATGATAAAGGTTTCCCCAGACAGACATTTCAATCATTAGAAATATCATGACAAATCTTATCTAAAAGTCTGCAGGGTGTTAAAGATAAAAATGACATTTCAGTTTCATGGCATGGATACCATCTTGAAAAATTGTACACTTGCTTAAATCAGTTAAACAACAGTGTATATATTTTGGAAGATCCTTTTGTATAGTTTTTAAAGTCCACAAAGGGAATTGAGTATTTCCTTATCTTCTCATTGGTTGACAAGGTTACAACTGGCTTTAGAATCTCAATTTCAATCACAAACAAGCCCAAGCAGCAAAATCCACCAATATATATGATTATTGAATGGTTGCATTGGTTGTTTCATTTTACCTAACCAACGGTTGGACAACTGATTAGAGTAAGTAGGTAGGATTTCAGTTTGAATAAATTCAGTTTTTCAGCAGCAATTTTATGTTAGATCATATTTCAGTTTGCAGAAAAGGTGTATTTTCGGTTCAATAGTTTCAGTCACAGAGATTATACAACAAAGCATATACTTGTTTGGGATTGGCCCAATGGATTAGGCTACTAGTCGATGGTGTTCTTGACATTTAACCAAGAAATGACATCCCCAAGTGGAGCCACTGTTAGGTTCCTATAACAAGAGTAGCCATAATTTTGAATGACTAAGGTTAAACCTTGTAATATTGTACATACCTTTTGTTTCTGAAAATGTTTTCCATATTAATAAAGTAAAAAATGTAAAGACGGTATGCCCTAAAATAAAAATCAAAGGACAAAAAGAATAAGAGAAGGTCAATAAAGAAAAATGAAAATATATGAACCCCCCCAAAAAGGAGACCATGAAAGTGTGCAAATCAAAATGCCACTACTATTTACTTTTATGCATAATAATGATTGTGTGCACCTTGTTACATGGTAATCAAACTGTTTAATCTTGGTTATTTCAAGCATTGAATTTTATGTTTCTAGTTAGAGAATAAAATCTGACCAAAGGTTTAATCTTGGCAGATCATAGATAGGTAGAGAAAATAAAAGGAGCCCATAAGCTTAATCTAAGCCCTTGGATGATATAAGGTTAGAAATAGATAGTCTATTTCACAAAAGAAAAATAGATAAGATAAGGGTTTGCTAGCCTAATGCACCCAAAGAAATGAAGAAAACATGTTAGGGTAAGAAATGGGTAAGTAGAAGAAAGGGTGTTGAACTACACAGTTGATTGGATCAAAACACATGCATGATGCTTAGACACTTATTTCAATATGTATGATCAACTATGGAAGAAAAAGAAAAGATTTACAAGTTAGTGTAATTAGCTCCCCCTAATTCATTTTCCCCTTACTTACTAATTTCCTATCCACAAGTATGTTCTAGTACTTTAAATCCTACAAGTCAAAGAGGCTCAGAGCATTTCTCTGACTTTTGTTGATCTGAATTGGATCCATGAAAATTATCAGAGTTCTATGACTGTTTCAAAGTGTGACAGACTTCAAAAACTTGTGAAAAACGAAGCTATCAGAAATAACCTCTGTATAATGGTAATTTGCAGCCAGCATAGAGCAACGAGGACCATCAGTTAAAGCGAGTAGACTATTGGCCCATGGGGACTGTGCATGGTGCAAAAATGGCAGCTAGGAAGCTCAGATCAGAAAATGAAGGCTATTTCTGATGGGTGATCGTGCTTCGCTGCGAAAAACCCCTCGAAATGGAAAAGCCCCGAGCACTCGGTCATAAGGGAAGCCAAAGAACCATGGAAAAAGTGCTGAAACGACAGGTGGGTCTCGTGCTCCCAAACCGGCGGAATATCAGAGGCATTTTGGGCGGTAAGTGGAATTGTCAGGAGACCCAACAATGCCATTCACTGAATTACGGGTGTCTGATGGATGAGAGAGAAAACCGCCTCTCATCGTAGGCTAACGTCCGAGCAAGTCAACCGCGTGATAAGAGTGATAACTGTAGGATCTGGAGGCCCTAGATCTAACAGTGGAGATCGCGCCCGATGAGAGACCGGATTTAGAGGGAGACATAAGCCACAATGCATAAAAGTTTGAAGTCCAATTTGACTGCTGATTTGGCAGATGAATCATTTCACGAAGTAACTGAAATAACGAACCATCGAGGAAAGCTAGTGCCCAATTCGTGAAGGGACAAATGGCCACCTCCCTCTGAGACGTTACATAGTGGCGATGACGCAGAGACATGGAATTCCAAGCGGACAGAGGCAGGCAAACTGAAGGGATGGAAGAGGAAGTGAACAGTCATGAGGCAGATTGGCTTTAATCCATGAACAAATAGAGAACAGAAAAAAAAAGGAGACAGTGAGACAGAGAGATAGAACAGAGTAAAAAGCAAGACGCAAAGAACAAAGAGTTGAGATGACCTGCAAAGTTAAGGTGGAATAAAGCAAACAAAACCAGGCTTGAGAGGTTAAAGCGATCCCTGTGAGGATATCTATCAGGAACTAAGTACCAAATCAGACTCATCCCATTAAGACCAGTGAGGTCGAGACTTGGTAAGGGAGAGTCTGTGCACTCTAGTGGCTTAGGGAATCCAAGAACCGCCCTACTAAGCATCATCTATTTAAGGAGACTCAAATCGAGCTCCTCATTCTAAAAACTCTACTCAAAGACATAATAAAAGAAGGCCACCACTGAAAGCTGGACCAGGAGACGTAGCCCAGGAGGATTGGGTGAACTCATTAAATTGTTGTGTTTTTGTATTTGCTTGCTGTGTTTATCTTACTGTTTTCCAGTGTCTGTGTAGTTTTCAATCTTATCGATCTGTTGCCTTATATAACATAGACACACACCAGCACATGAGTCTGTAATACCTTCATTAATTAATTAAATGAGATCACTCAGAAGTGATTTTTAGATCAAGTGGTATCAGATCTCTAGGCTGTTAAGGTTAGACAAGCTTGTGCTGGATTTAGCTGTTGAATGCTAACTAGATCAAAGCTCAAATTAGGAAAAGGAGAGTTGGTCAAAGCTAATCCTGAAATTGGGAGAGTCTATACTTGGAAGACAATGTCAGAAGAAGGTTCTGTGGGGCCAGACCCTCAATTCATAGATAGTTTCCTAGCCATAAGGTCCATGGTAGAGGAAATGTATAAGGACTTTAGAAAGCATAAGGATGAAGATTCATCAGGCTCCAAACATGACAAAGGAGAAGATGAGTCTCCTCTCCATGACCACTCAAAAGGCAAAGGGAAAGAAGAAAGCTTTCTTACACCTGCTAATAGCCCTGAACATAAAAAGAAGACATCCTTGATTAAACTAGATGTTAAATTTGATTTACCTATATATGATGGATAGTTGAATGCAGAAAAGTTGGACAATTGGATTAGACAAATTGATGTTTATTACAGAGTTCAGAGTATTAATTCAGATAAGAGCAAGATTCAGCTAGCTAGCCCACACCTTGGAGGCACTACCCTGGTTTGGTGGGAAGGCAGGACCCAAGCTGACATGAAGAGACATTGTAAGACTATTTCTATCTGGAGTGTTTTTATTTCTGCAATCAAAAAGAAATTCTATCCATTGGCCTACATGTAGCAAGCCATGATGAGCTGGAAAACTCTTCAACAGTTGAAAGGGCAAAGTGTACAAGGTTACACCCAAGAATTTAGGAAGAGAGCATTGATTCTAGGAATCTAATTAGACTCACCTAAGACTCTGTTGAAGTACATCAATGGTCTACACAGCTACATGAGGCACACTATACTCATGTTTATTCCCACTAGTATAGATGAGGTATCTATTCAAGCTACACATCTAGAAGCTAGAGGAAAGAATGGAAACCCAGAAGTTGGGGGATCATCCCAACCCACTGTAAGCAAGAATAAGGAGAAAAGAAAACATAAATGGAAAGCAAGGAAGGACAACACTGCACAGAAAAGCAAAGATTCATGCACTCACTACAATAAGGATGGGCATGATGATGAGCATTGTTGGATTCTACATTCGGAGCTGAGACCTAAGAAGTTTGAGGGCAAGAAGAACAAGACTACTGCAGTTATTAAAAAATATTTGGGGTCAGACTTAGGAGATGAAAAAACTATTGCAGCCATAGGTATAAAAGGTAAGAATTTTGAAGCATCTGCTAGTAATTTTTCACAATCTACTATTGATGAAGAAAATGAGAGAAAAAGACATGAGCCTTTCCATATTCGAGTTATTTCCAAACACCAAAAAATTGATACTTTGTTTGATAGTGGCTCACAAGTAAATTTAATTTCTGAAGCAATTGTAAAGAAATTGGGATTACTGGCTACACCTCATAAGAAACCATACCCATTAGGATGGTTAAATGATAAAGCACAACTACAAGTGACTAGACAATGCAAACTCAAGTTTTCTTTTGGGTCAACATTTGTAGATGAGGTTGAGTTAGACATAATTCCTTTGGATATATGTGGAATTTTTTTAGGAAGTCCTTACGTGTATGACATAAAAGCTATTTTCTATAGAGCTGAGAACAAGTATCTACTCATTAAAGATGAAATCAAATACTTTGTAAGAGCTCGTAAGCTCAAGAATAATTATACTCTCATAAACTCAAGGCAGATGAAACGAATGATAAATTCATGCAAACAATTCTTATTGATGGTTGTAAAGGAAAAGGAACCTGATAAAACCAATGTATTTGAGGGCTGTAATGCTAAAGAACAAGCTGATTTAGAAAAAGTTGTTTCAGAGTATGATATCTTGTTTCAAGAACCTAAAGGTCTGCCACCCAGAAAGGAAATAGTGCATGAAATTAATTTGCAGCAAGATGCTCCATTGCCTAACATTGGAATGTACAGGTTGTCCACTTTACAAAACACAGAAATCAAGAAGCAGGTGTAGGAGTTGCTCGACAAGGGGTTCATCAGACCTAGCACATCACCATGTGGGTCACCAATCGTTTTGGTGAGAAAGAAATATGGCTCGTGGAGAATGTGCATTGATTACCGAGCACTGAATAAGATAACAATCAAAAATCATTATCCCTTTCGTCACATAGATGATCTGTTAGATCAATTGAAAGAAGCTGTTTATTTTTCCAAGCTAGACTTGCATAGTGGATATCATCAGGTCAGAGTTGCAGAACAAGATGCATGGAAGACTGCTTTCAAAACAAAGTAGGGAATGTATGAGTGGCTAGTTATGCCTTTTGGCTTAACTAATGCTCCTACTACTTTCATGAGAATAATGAATGATGTACTCAGTTCTTTTATAGATGATTTTGTTATTGTGTATCTGGATGACATTCTGATATTTAGCAAAACATGGGAAGAACACTTAAAGCATGTTAAGCAGACACTAGATGTTTTGAAAAGAGAAAGACTTTATGTTAGACTCTCAAAATGTGAATTTGGGAAAACATCCTTGAATTATTTGGGACATATAGGAGGGGGTGGTGAATTGAAGATAAATCCCTCTAAGGTGACAGTCATTGTAAATTGGCCTAAACTCAAATCTGCTACAAAAGTTAGAATCTTCTTAGGAGCAACACAATATTGGAGAAAGTTCAGTTCTAGCTTTTCCTTAATTGTAGCTCCCTTACATGCTTTAAGAGGATTGAACAAGGTGTTTCAGTTAGGAGGAAAACAGCAGAAAGCCTTCGACACCTTGAAAGAAAAGATTAGTACAACACCAATACTAGCACTGCCTGATCTTCAAAGACCATTTGAGATCCAAACGGATGCTAGTGACTATGCCATGGGAGCAATGTTGACACAGCATGGTAAACCCATATGTTATCATTCTGAGACATTTAATTCTGCAGTAGTTAACTATCCTACATATGATAAAGAATTGTATGCATTAGTATAGAGTGTGAAAAAGTGGAAACATTACTTAATGGGCAAAGAGATAGTAATACATACTGATCATCAACCACTTCAATATCTACACTCCCAAACTAAGTTGCAGCAATCAAGACACTATAGATGGATGGGTTTTCTACAACAGTTTCATTTAGTCATTAGATATAAAAAGGGCATACACAATAAAGTTGCAGATATGTTATCCAAACCCATTATAAATGCATCTACTATACTTAAGCATAATTCTATGTTACATGAGAGCTACATTGAACAATATGCTCAAGATATAGAATTTAAAGATGTATATGCAACTTTAAGTCAAGGCAAATGAATAGAAGAATTGGATTATCATGACTTCTATATCATTGTTGAAAGCTATGCATTCCACAAACTGAAAGAGTAAAGATAATTCGAGAAGCACACACTTCTCTAATATCAGGTCACTTTGGGGTAAGTAAAACAATTGCACAACTGCAAATATTTCGTTATTGGCCAAAAATGTATGAGATAGTTTCTAGATATGTAAGAGGGTGTACTATGTGTGCTAAAAGCAAGCCCAGCAACAGAAAACTAGGCTTGTACACTCAATTACTAGTTCCTTCTCATCCTTGGGAAAGTGTTTCCATGGACTTTGTGGGATGACTGCCCAAATCTAGGAAAGGTCATGATTATCTATATGTTGTTGTGGATAGGTTTAGCAAAATGTGTATTTTGATACCTTGTAATAAATAGATTACAACTGAATAAACTACAAAACTATTCTTTCAACATGTATGGGTTCATTTTGGATTACCCACTTCCATTGTATCTGATCAAGACACCCAATTTGTGGCAAAGTTTTGGTCAAGTCTGTGGGAACTGATGGACAACAAACTGAAGAAAAGCACAGCTTTCCATCCACAAACTGATGGCCAGACAGAAGTAGTCAATAGGAAAATGATCCAGTTACTTAGGGGATATTGCAGCAAGAATCCTAAGCTTTGGGATGAACATTTGTGTTATGTGTAGCATGCTTACAACTGAGCCAAACATTCTTCTACACAAAGATCTCCTTTTGAGACCTGTTTTGGTTTCACATCAAGGTCTCCTTTGGATTTTGTCTTTGGTAAGTAAACAATAGTTGAGGGACATAATGATGTGGACATGGAAACTAGGATTATTGAACAAATCCAAGAGATTCACCAGGTAGTACAGGAACAGCTAGAAAAGAGCCAAGCCAAATACAAGGCAAGGCATGACAAGCATTGGATGGAGCATAGTTTCCAAGTTGGTGACCAAGTCTAGCTGTATATTAGCAAGGACAGAATGCAATGTGAAGGTAAAAATTTAAAGCCTATCAGGTATGGACCTTTCAAGGTACTTGAGAAGATTGGTGAGAACGATTTTCACCTTGATCTACCAGCTTACGTGCACATCTACTCAGTCATAAATGTAGATAGCTTGAGATTGTTTGAACCTTCACTAATTGAGGATCCTGAAGAGCAGAGTCAATTGCCTTCTATTGATGACCTATTACCTGAATATCTTAATGAATTGCAGGAAGACACAGTTCTGGACAGGAAGGTGAGAACGACGTGCAAGGGAGATGTTGAGTACCTCAGATTTGAGCTCAAGGGTTCAAAGCTGAGCCGTGCAAAATGGATAGAGATTCGACAAGTGAGACAATTGTACCCTCACTTAGTCGATGCTTGAAAATCAACTTTTGGTTGTCCAAAAGCTTTTCAGTGGAAGGCCATGATCCAAATTGGATCCATGAAAATTATCAGAGTTCTATGACTGTTTCAAAGTGTGACAGACTTCAAAAACTTGTGAACAATGAAGCTATCAGAAATAACCACTGTATAATGGTAATTTGCAGCTAGCACAGAGCAACGAGGACCTCCGGTTAAATCGTGCTAACCGTTGGCCCATGGGGACTGTGCATGGTGCAAAAATGGCAGTTAGGAAGCTCAGATTAGAAAATGGAGGTTGTTGCTAATGTGCTATTAGCGTAAATTGAAATGGAAAAGACCCAAGCACTTGGTCACAAGGGAAGCTAGAGAAATGTTGAAAATGTGCTGAAATGACAGGTAGGTCCCGCGCTCCAAAACCTGCAAAATATTGGAGGCGTTTTGGACAGTAAGCAGAATTGTCATAAGACCCAGCAATGCCATTCATTGAATGATGCATGTCTAGCGGATGAGAGAGAAAATCACCTCTCATCATAGGCTAATGTCCGAGCAAATCAAATATGCGATAAGAGTGATAATTGTAGGATCTGGAGGCCCTAGATCTAACGACGGAGATTGTGCCCGATGGGAGACTGGATTTGGAGGGAGACATAAGCCATGGCACATAAAAGTTTGAAGTCCAATTTGACCACTGAGTTGGCAGATGAATCATTTCACAAAGTAACTAAAATAATGAACCGTCAATGAATCCTAGCACCCAGTTCGTGAAGAGACAAATGGCTACCTCCCTGTGAGACGTTACACAATGGCAATGACACAGAGACAGGGAATTCCAAGTAGACAGAGCCAGGTGAACCAAAGGGATGGAAAAGGAAGCAAACAATCATGAGACAGATTAGCTTTAAGCCATGAACAGACAGAGAATAGAAAAAAAAGGAGACAGTGAGACAGAGAGACATAACAGAGGAAAAAGCAAGAAGCAGAGAACAGAGAGTCGAGCTGACCTACAAATTTAAGGCAGCATTGAGCAGACAGAACCAGGCTTGAGAGGTTCAAGCAATCCCTGTGAAGATATCTGTCAGGAACTAAGTACCAAATTGGACTCATCCCATTAAGACCAGTGAGGTCGAGACTTGGTAAGGGAGAGTCTGTGCACTCTAGTGGTTTGGAGAATCCAAGAAGCACCCTACTAAGCATCATTTGTTTCAGGAGACTCAAATCAAGCTCCTCATTGTAAAAATTCTTCTCAAAGGCACAATAAAAGAAGGCCACCACTAAAAGCTCGACCAGGAGACATAGCCCAGGAGGATTGGGTGAACTCCTTATTAAATTGTTGTGTTATTGTATTTGCTTGCTGTGTTTCTCTTACTGTTTTCCAGTGTTTGTGTATTTTGCAATCTTATCAATCTGTTGCCTAAGATAACATAGACACACACACCAGCACATGAGTCTGTAATACCTTCATTAATTAATGAACTGAGATCACTCACAAGTGATTTTCAGATCATTTGGTGGGATTGGACCCTCGGCTTAATGACCTATGGACACAGGTGCTAGAATCCCCTTCATAAAATACATTCTCCTCTAATCACCCCAATAAAACCCCTTTTCCTAAGGATAAACTCCATTTGCCTAGGAAAAGTGAAAACCCCCATGTAAATCCCTTTTCACCCAAAAACCCACAAAAACCACTTTATCCTAATTATAAAGCGAAATGCGCAAATGTTACACTTTACCTTTTTACTTAGGGAAATATCTGCTCTCCCCATTATATTTCATATTAATTATTAACTTTATTATATAACTCCCCAATAAAACGTTTTCCCGTATATTAGTTAAATCCCTATGTAAATACCCTCAACCCTTAGTTTTAATAAAAACTATATGTTTACCCCTTATCTTGAGAAAACAAATAAATCCCCCCATTAATCCTAAATAACCAAAAATCACTTGTGATTAAAGCATCGGCCCCCCCTAAGCTTCCGTACATTTCCTCCGTGCTATTCCCTCACCCGACCACCTTCTAATCATATGCGCTTGAATCCTAAGATACACAGCCATATCGGGTTTACCCGACACCCTACCTTCACTCAAAGTTGAGTTAAACCTCTATTAAGCCCCACTCGATGGTTTTAAACCTATGATTAATTTCTAAATAAACCTAAACCACTGAAGTTTAAAGCCTGGCCCCCCCCTTAAGCCCAAGCTTTTATCTCTCGCTCGCTTCCATCGCCTGACTTCCATTAGATCAACTTCCTGATCATCCAATGGTCCACATTCATATCGGCCACACCCGATGGATGAACTTTGCCTGCCTGATAAAGTGGTTTTCCCCGTCCCCCCGAAGGCTACGTGTCAAGCTCTAGACTATATCGGGTGACCCCTCCTGAAAACTGCCTTCACGTCATAAGCAGTGCAACGACCTCTAATACCACCTCCCCGCCAATTCGATAAACCACTTATTATCCATAATATGAAATTTCGGGCCATATTTAAAAAAGTTACCCATTATACCTTATAACCATGAAAACCTTTGTTTACGTTCCTTTGCCCGTTTCGTAGTAAAAACCCATTAAACCCTTCAGCGCCACCCTGAATCTCTGCAACACAATTCCACCTCCATTTACATTCAAAACATTGGCATGACCCCTTCCCTAGGCATCCCTGTGTAAACAAAGGCATCAATCGCCTTCCCTGCGAACCTGTGTTTTTTTAATTATTGTTGTGTTTTGCAGGTAATCAGTCGAAGACTAGAGCTTGGATAAACAATTCTGATACTAGCCGTAGAACTTGTTTACTCCAATACTCAACAAGAAACCTATTGAAAAGCCTATATTCAAAAGAAGAAAATAATTATACAAGTTACAGATAAGAGGACAATTACACATAGAGCCGAGAAGAAAACATTCACACAGAGCATTGACTGTCAAAACAGAGGAACTAGACCAAAGATGTTGTTAGAAGAAAAACAAATGAAACATACAGAGACTTGATTAGCATACACTTCTCGATTCTGATACACATAAAAATAAAATAATTTACTATTGAAACACACATTAAAAGGTTAAATTGTATAGCAAAAGGAAAAAACACAGTGAAGGATAAAGACAGGTCATCAAAGTAAAAGAGTATCAGTGTCAGAGAGTATTGGATGAAAGCCTGAAGTAAATAAAGCCTCGAGCATAATAATTCAAACATCAAAGAGCATAAAGGGAAAAAAAAACCATAAAATCCAGTAGTACAACAATAAAATGGACAGCATGAAAGCAGTTCGCTAGTTGTCTCTATCTTCCTGCAAAAATATATTTGTATTTCCTAGATTAAATCTCAAGTTCGTTTGAGATATTTGTAATAAAACCTTAGTATAAATAATTCATAATTTGAATTATGTAGTGTCGATTTCTAGACATTTCTATATACTTCTTAATCAAAATACTGTAAAGCCATTAGAGCATTTAGTGAGCTAGCAAGCTCGATTGATGAATAAAGACTAGATATTTCAAAGGATTCATGTGCTGAGCAAAGCACAGACAAGTATTTTCTATCATTGTTGTTATCTTTCTTAAATTTTTTTCATAATGTTTATCTGAATCTGAATGCCATAATTGGAGTATCATCTTAGAATTTTTTTAATTACACTATGTTATAATAGTTAGGCAAATACGTGTTTTCAACTGATATCTAAGTTAAGGAATTCTTAATTTCTCCTTAGTTTAGGTTGTCTCTTTATAATATATAGCAAAGGATTATTAATTTCCCTTTGTTTCTGATTACCCTCTGTTCCACGTTTGAATCCCGGTCTAAGAATTCTTGATTTCTCTCTCACCCTGGTTAAAACCTTTTCACCCCTTTGGCCCAAAGATCTGCACTCTACTCTACTATCTTGCCCTTTGAACATTCCCTTTAGTGAGTTGATCCAGTTCTGTTGCCCTTCTTTTGACTTCATAGCCCAATGGTCTAGAGACATCATTCTATCCATTTGTTTCAAGAATCCCACCACCCAACCTTCAATACAAACCAAAAACCCCTGAACATTCACAACTAGCCTAAAATCCCATCAAACAAAGCTAAATCATATTGAGAGAGCCCTCTCCGAGCATAGGTTGGCTAGGGCCTATGCTCCAAAAGTAGTTTGTGGTTACCCCAATGATCTCTTTCTTTAACCTTGGGAAATTACTGGGAGATAACATAGTGGCGACTCCGCTGGGGAAGACTAACATTTTCTTCATAAATCTTTTACAGGTTCATCTCGTATCTATGAAGGTGGACAGTGATCATACACACAAAGGTTAAAGTCATCTACCTGGTGACTCTAAATCAATTTCACAATCAAGACTCCACTGGAGGAATGAACCTGAAAGAACAATATGAAAAGATTAGGCTTTAAAATTGGATTGTTATCCAAGACATTATGTTCTTTCTCATCAATAAAGTTTTTCAATGTATATTGTATTTCCAACTACCATAGATCAGAAGATAGATTCATAGAACAATATGTGGGGGAGAAATTTGCTGATATAATCTATATGTTTGATGACATTACTTCTTTTGATGATTTTTCTGAATATGATCAATATGATGATAATTATGTTCTTCAAATCAAAATTAACTTTACACAGCAATAAGAAGCTAGTTTGGGGAATAAGGAAATTCAATTTCAGCAACTTGAAAATAGTGATCATCTTATCCATATCAGCCATGAAAGTGAGGAAGGAAGTGCAAAAAATTTGGAAATAAGTGAAGCTTCTTTGCCTCTTTGTTTTGAATCATTTCAGTTTTTAAAGGAAATGTGGTATAAAATCTTTAAAGAAAAGGATGAGCATCTTGTAGAAATCTATGAAGTTCCATCCAAACTTATATGCAATAAGTTGTATCAATCCTTTCAAGTTGTTTATGATCCAATAGCTGATAGGTTGGGTAATGAATGCAATCACAATTTTTCTCCATTAACCAACTATGAGAGTGAAGATCAAGATGATAAGGGTTTCACCAGACAAACATTTCAATCATCAGAATATCATCATAAAGCTTATTTGAAAGCTTATTTTGGAAGATCCTTTGGTACAGTTTTTAGAGTCCACAAAGGCAATCAAGTATTTCCTTATCTTCTCATTGGTTAACAAGGTTACAACTGTCTTTAGAATCTCAATTTTAATCACAAACAAGCCCAAGTAGCAAAATCCAACAATGTATATGATGCTTGAATGGTTGCATTGGTTGTTTCATTTTACCTAACCAGCAGTTGGACAACTGATTAGTGTAAGTAGGTAGGATTTCAGTTTGAATAAATTCAGATTTTCAGCAGCAATTTTATGTTAGATTAGATTTCAGTTTGCAGAAAAAGGTTTATTTTCAGTTCAAGAGTTTCAGTCACAGAGATTATAAAACAAAGCATATAGATGTTTGGGATTGGCCCAATGGATCAGGCTACTAGTCGATGTTGTTTTTGACATTTTACTAGGAAAGGCCATCCCCAAGTGGAGCCACTGTTAGGTTCCTATACCAATATTAGGCATAATTTTGAATGACTAAGGTTAAGCCTTGTAAAATTGTACGTACCTTTGGTTTCTGAAAACATTTTCCATATTAAGAAAGTAAAAAATGTAAAGAGGGTATGTCCTAAAATAAAAATCAAAAGACAAAAAGAATAAGAGAAGTTCAATAAAAAAAATGAAAATATATGAACCCCAAAAGCAAAAAGAGACCATGAAATTGTGCAAGTCTAAATGCCACTACTATTTACTTTTATGCATAATAATGATTGTGTGAAACTTGTTATTCATGCCACAATCCATGGTAATCAAACTGTTTAATCTTGGTTATTTCATGCTTTGAATATTATGTTTATAGTTAGAGAATAAAATCTGACCAAACAGTTTGATCTTGGCAAATCATAGATGGGTAGAGAAAATAAAAGGAGCCCATAAGCTTAATTTGAGCCCTTGGATGATATAAGGTTAAAAATAGATAGTTTGTTTTATAAAAAAAAAATAGATAAGATGAGGGTTTGCTAACCTAAATTCACCCAAAGAAATGAAGAAAACATGGCTAAGAAATGGGTAAATAGAAGAAAGGTTGTTGAACTACAAAGTTGATTGGATCAAAACACATGCATCATGCTTAGACACTTATTTCAATATGTATGATCAACTATGGAAGCAAAAGAAAAGGTTTACAAGTTAGTGTAATTAACTCCCCCTCATTCATTTTCCCATTACTTACTAATTTCCTATCCACAAGTATGTTCTAGTACTTTAAATCCTGCAAGTCAAAGAGGCTCGGAGCATTTCTCTAAATTTTGGTGGGACCAGACCCTTGGCTTAATGACTTATGGACACAAGTGATAGAATCCCCTTCATAAAATCCATTCCCCACTAATTACCCCAATAAAACCCCTTTTCCTAAGGATAAACTCCATTTGCCTAGGAAAAGTGAAAACCCCCATGTAAATCCATTTTCACCCAAAAACCCACAAAAAACACTTTATCCTAAGTATAAAGTGAAATGCGAAAATGTTACACTTTACCTTTTTACTTAGGGAAATATCTGCTTCGCCCATTATATTTCATATTAGTTATTAACTTTATTATATAACTCCCCAATAAAACCTTTTCCCGTATATTAGTTAAATCCCTATGTAAATACCCCCAACTCTTAGTTTTAATAAAAACTATACATTTACCCCTTATCCTGACAAAACAAATAAATCCCCCCATTAACCCTAAATAACCACAAATCACTTGTGATTAAAGCATCGCCCCTCCCAAGCTTTCGTACATTTCCTCCATGTTATTCCCTCGCCCGACCACCATCCGATCATCTGCGCTCGAATCTTATGATATGCAGCCATATCGAACTCACCCGACACCTGAACTTTACCCAAATTTGAGTTAAACCTCTATTAAGCCCTGCCTCATGGTTTTAAACATGTGATTAATTCCTAAATAAACCCAAACAGGTGAAGTTTAAAGCCTACCCCCCCCCCAAGCCCAAGCTTTTATCTCTCGCTCACTTCCCTCGCCCGATTGCCATTAGTTCAACTTTCTGCTCATCCAATGGTCCATAGCCATATCAGTCACACCCGATGGAAAAACTTTACCCACCTGATAGAGTGGTTTTCCTTGACCCCAGAAGGATACGTGTCAAGCTCTAGACTATATCGAGTGACCCCTCCTGAAAACCACCTTCGCCTCATAAGCGGTGTGACGACCTCTAATACCGCCTCCACGCCAACCCGATAAACCAATTATTATCCATAATATGAAATTTCACTCCATATTTAAAAAAGTTAACGATTACACCTTATAACCGTGAAAACCTTTGTTTACGTTCCTTTTCTCATTTCGCAGTATAAACCCATTAGACCCTTCGGCGCCACCCTGAATCTCTGCAACACAATTCCACGTCCATTTACGTTCAAAACATTGCCATGACCCCTTCCCAAGGAACCCCTGTGTAAACAAAGTCATCAATCGCCTTCCCTGTGAACCTCTGTTTTTTTAATTATTGTTGTGTTTTGCAGGTAATCAGCTGAAGACTAGAGATTGGATAAACAATTTTGATACTAGTCGTAGAACTTGTTTACTCCAAGACTTGACAAGAAACCTATTGAAAAGCCTATATTCAAAAGAAGAGCACAATTATACAAGGAACAAAGAAGAAGACAATTACACATAGAGTCGAGAAGAAAACATTCACACAGAGCATTGACTATCAAAACAGAGGAACCAGACCAAAGATGCAGTTAGAAGACAAACAAATGAAACATAAAAAGACTTGATCAATATCCACTTCTCGATGTTGATACACATAAAAAACAAAAGAATTTACTGTTGAAACACATAGTAAAAGGTTAAATTGTACAGTAAAAGGAAAAAACCCAATGGAGGATAAAGACAGGTCATCAAGGTAAAAGAGTATCAGTGTCAAAGAGTATCAGATGAAATCTTGAAGTAAATTAATCCTCCAGCATAATAATTCAAACGGAAAAGAGCATAAAGGGAAAAAAAAACCATAAAAGCGAGCAGTATCACAATAAAAGGGACAACCTGAAAGCAATTCACTAGCTGTCTCTATCTTCCTGCGACAAGATATTTGTAATAAAGCCTTAGTATAAATACTTCACAATTCGAAGTATGTAGTATGTATTCTTAGACATTTCTATAGACTTCTTGATCAAAATACTATAAAGCCATTGGAGCATTGACTGAGCTAGCAAGCTGGATTGATGAATAAAGGCCAAATATTTCAAAGGATTCATGTGTTGAGCAAAGTGCGGACAAGTATTTTCTCTTGTTGTTGTTATCTTTCTTAAAGTTTTTCCATAATGTTTATCTGAATCTGAATGCCATAACTAGAGTATTATCTCAAAATTTGTTTAATTAGACTTTGTTATAGCAGTTAGACAAATACATGTTTTCTACTGATATCTAAGTTAAGGAATTCTTAATTTGTCATTAGTTTAGGTTGTCTCTCTATAATCTATAGCAAAGTATTCTTAATGTTCCTTTGTTTCTGATTACCGTCTATTCCTCATTTCAATCCCGATCTAAGAATTCTTAATTGCTCTCTCACCCTGGTTAAAACCTTTTCACCCATCTGGCCCAAAGATCTGCACTCTACTCTACTATCTTTTCCTTAGAACATTCCCTTTCGTGAGTTGATCCAGTTTTTCTACCCTTCTTTTGACTCCATATCCCAATGGTCTAGAGACATCATTCTATCCATCTGTTTCAAGGATACCACCACCTAATCTTCAATACAAATAAAAAACCCCCTGACCATTCACAACTAGCATAAAATCCCATGAAACAAAGCTAAATCATATTGAGAGAGCCCTCTCTCAGCATAGGTTGGCTATGGTCTATGCTCCATAAGTGGTTTGTGGTTACCTCGGTGATATCTTTCTTTAACCTTGGGAAATTACTGGGTGATAATAGAGACAACAACAAGAAATTTCATGGAGGCAAAAATCTCATGTTCAGTTGTTGAAGGAGGGTGACAGAAATTCAAAATTTTCCATAAATCCATGTTGTAGATATGCCACTCTAAATAAATATTCTCCTGTCAGGCGGAAAGAGTCGATAGTGAGGACACAACCAACCTCCCTAGGAGCCTAAGATTCTCTAGTGAAAAACAAGACAAACAAGAGCAATCCTTCTCTAAATATGCATTTACTATATAAGAAATCAAGTGTTTAGATCCTACCTGTAGTCCAACGCTGTTGTAGCCGTCCAGCCTCGTTGATCCGGATGAGCTCCTCCTTCACTTCGAAACCTGCATTCACTAACAATCAAACGATTAAATAGCACTTGATAATCTCATAAAATAAAACATATTTAACACGTAGACCAAGGAGTACATGAAACAACTCATAAATAACAAGTTATTGAGAAGAATGGACTCATTTGCATTAATAGGAAACAAAAGGAACAATTACAACCTGAGCCTTGGTGTTGTGCAAGTCCCTCCCAGGGTCCATCAAGAGTTCTCCTTTACTTTGACAAAGCTCACCCACTTCCAAATAGAACAAGCAAAGATGGCAATCTCTCCTCACAAGCTTCTAAATGGGAGTCCTAATTCCAGCAGCATCTACCCTTAGAAATGTTTAGCTTTCAACCTCCTCTCCTTCTGGCCCAATGCCTGTATTTATAGTGCTCAAGAGGAAGTTAATCAGGTCCACCATCAATGGGATAATCCCCTCTTTGGATGGGATAGCTCCCTTATTGATGGGATAAGTTCCTCTTTGGTAGGGGTACATGAACCATCTGGAGGCGCTTCATACACATCAAACATACTTCTAGAAGCCTCTAGAAATGACCACAAGTAACTTTTTTGGAGTGAAACTTGCACCTTTTGACCTTTACACGGGTACGCACTTGCCCCTTTACATACAGAGCGTACAAGCACGCAGTTTTTGTGAGCATTAGGTGTGTATACGCAGGTAAGGCCGAGAGAATCTGCGTACCCAGAGATAAACACATTTACAAAGACTTTCTCTCTTTTTGGAGTTTTGACATGGAGAGCAGAGGCATAAGACTTGCCCAGGAGGATAGCATGACTGTTGATAGAGCCATACTAACTGTAAATAGCCATGGTGACATTTTTTAGTGTAACAGATTACCCCTTAAAGTGCGAAGCCTGTAGTAGATTAGGGTTTTGTATTATCTAGGAAGGGTGAAGCACTTTATCATTTCAAGGATTATCTCGTGGAGAGCCTGGTCAGAACCTGCAATTTTCAACACAAAATACATGTATAAGATTATATCATTGTTGAGGTAGGCATTCCCATACTCAGATCAAAACTTTAACTAACAGACTAACTACTTTGATACAGGAATGATCTTGCAGTACATCATAATCATAGACTTTTGTAGACACAGTATGGGTGCAGCCATCTGTTTATGATTAGTCTACTAGATAATGAATACAAAACTCCTCACAGCCTGGATGGTGGAAACTAGATCCAGGGTCTTCATTTCTACTTCCTGAATTGGTACGATTCTAGCCATGCGAATAAATGAGTTGATGTCGAACATGGTAGAAACCACTTGATTACCAATCGATGATGTAAACTGTTAACAAGTGTGAGAGAAACCACCAGTAATGTCAATGGTTCTCAAAGTACCCAGTACAATCCATGAGATGTGAATGAATGAGTTGATGTCGAACATTTCACGGAATCCTTCGATCGAAAGTCAATGATGTAAACTGATGTCAAAGGCGAGAAACCTGCCATTGATGCATGCAGACTTCAAGGTACCGACGATTTCTAAGTCATCTCTCTAGATAATGTGCTGATGTCGATAGAAAGCGACCCGTTGTAGGCAAGCCCACAACACGAAATCATTGTTCAAGTTGAAGAAATGTTGCTGTAAGGACTGACTCAGGGATGGTCAAATGGACGACAAGTATTTTGCAGATGAAAGTTTATTTGCAGAGACCTCTTGAACACATAACAACACGACAGATGGTTTGGTTATGATTTGACCCAAAGTTAATACCCGGAAACAATTGAAGACTTTCAAAGTGGTTTGATCAACTTTTAAGGCAAAGGATTTCCCAACCCAGGTGAACGGAAAGTGTCATGTTCAAGAGCGGTGATAAGGTTCTTCTGTAACAAAGGATAACAAATAGGTTCATTCTTCTCTCTTTTCCCCCACCATTTCTGGCAAGTACCTCTTTATTTTTAACAAGCTTGAGGAGGATAACATATGCTTGATTATAAGCTCATCCTTTGGATGAGTCCAACCTAGTTTTGATTCGAACCCTAGGAAGGAGTGGTTCGTTCCTATTTGTAATTGAACAGGTCCTTTACTGTGAAATTTTAACGAGCCCAGTATAGGAGAAACTCGGCGTTTTTCAATTTTAGAGAGTCTGAAAAACTTAAGAAGACTCCAGGTTGAACTTTTTCGTAAATTTGTGTCCCCCAAGCCCGAAAAAGTATAAAATAATACCTGGGAGAACCGCTTGATCTTGCGACCAAGGAGTACTTTCATGATTAGTGTCTCTGACCTGAAAAGTAAAAAGTGATCAAGGACATGTCGTTTTATTTCCATATCGAGTTTGAAACGACAAAAACCCGGCAATCTTTTCCTGTTTTTACGGTCAGAAAAGAGCTGTAAGGGGACTATCTTTTAATTCCATTTTGACGAGTATAAAAGAAACGCTTAGCAATCTTTTCATATTTTAGGAGTCAGAAAAGAGCTTAAAAGATGACTCTGATGTTTTGGTTCGTGAAAAATGATGATTTTACTCTAAAGTCCTTTTGTCCTGCACAAAAACGACACATTACTCATACCTATTTAAGATGGGTAAAAATACATTGAAAAATGTCCTTTCATGGTGAAAAATAAACAAACTTAGCATTCATTCATCCAAAAAACCTATAAAAAGACTTTTTACCATGTCATTTTACCATTTTACTGTTGAGTTTGAGAAAAGGGCTTTTGACAAGAAAACTTCCTGTGGTCATTGCGGAGAATCCGACCGTCAGAATCGAACGCCGTCTCATCAGGTATTCTACAACATCCTTCTCTTGCTTTCCATCCATTTAAAATTCATTTTTAAGTTTTTATTTGATTTTTCGGGGGTCTTGGGGTTTCAAGATGCGCCCTTCGGGGTACGCAATTCATGCACTGCTGACCTGCGTACCCCGATATTTTCTCAATGGGGAAAATACCAGGTGTATGCCCCCGGCCTTGAGGGAAGCTGCGTCTAGACGCTGTGTCCCTAAAAGACGGGGTGTGTACCCCGCAAAACGCATTTTGAAACCCTCATTTCTCCAAAATGAACCAAAATTTTAAAATTTTATGGATTTTAACAGATGTTTTATGATGTGCAGGGAGCACACCATGCTTGATTGGCGTGAAAGAGAGCACGAGGACGTTGATTTGGCCGCGATAGGTCATCAACCTTCCATTGATGCATTAAAAGCATGCGGACTGTATAAATACTGGGCCATACCTGGCATGAGGGGCCAGGTGCCATTTCTTGAGTGGCTGGTTGAAAGGTGGAACATTCAGGAGCAATGTTTCTACATCGGAGAGCACCAGCTCGAGATAGAGCGCTCCGACATATATTTTCTCACTGGCTTGCCTAACAGGGGCGAGCAACTCTCTCTATTCGGGACTAGGCCAGGTGGCCAATCCCTTGCTAGTCTCCGGCTAGAGTGGTGCAACAATCAAAACCAGGATAAGGGGATAGAAATCAAGTACATATCTCGACCTGAACTTATAGTGATAGCCTTTACTGTTACCAGACTTTGCGGGGCGGCCGCTTTGCACCATGCCACTGGGTCCCAAATGCGGATGGCTATAGATTGCTTCCAAGGCACCATTTTCAACTGGTGTGATGCTGTGTTGGCCAATATGAAGGGCCAACTAACCAGGGCAAAGAGAGGACAACTGAAGACCTTTGGATATGGGCCTTTAGTCGTGAGATTTGCCCTAGAGAGAGTTCTAATGCTGGTTCCCCAGCATCTTACAGTTCCAGTTGGGGCTCCTCGGGAGCCTAAGTTGACGAGATGGGTTGCGGTAATGGCCCGGCATCCTGATGAGGGCGCAACAGTTGTTCGATTTCCTGATGGTTACTTTCACTGGCTAGAGAGCCAGGTCTTTGCTATTCAGGACTTTCCTTATGCTGGAATGGATTTTCGGAATGATCCGGACATGGTTCTTCCACAGGGAGAACAGTGGGACGACAGAGGTATTTCATTTTTCACGAGTTTTCAAATTATGTATATATATATATTTTTGTTTTTATATATCGCCTCAAAACTGATAGCACAAATTTTCAAAATGCAGATGTAGGTCCATGGCGTCCAGCCAACCTCCGGGCTTTTGAGATGAGAGTACCAGTTGTACCAGCACCAGCCCCACAGGATGCGGCCGCAGAGACCTTAGCCGAGCTGGAACATGATCTAGAGCGTCTGACGGCGGATATACCAGAGACCACCATAGATGACATTCCCATTCGACTTCAGCGCTATGTGGTCGCAGTCCCAGGACCTTTTAGAAGGTTCTTGTGTAGGGTAGCGCGGGCAGTGGTCTCGTATAGAGAGCACCACCAGTGATTGGCTAGTCACTTTTGTAGACACATATGACATTTTTGGTTTTTTGTACTTATCATTTTTGCCGATCATAAGGTGTTTTTCAACCTATGATTGAAGACGATGTATATTTTTGACACACTCCTATCTATATATACATCATTATTACCGGCTCATATGTGATGAAATGTTTTTAAATTTACTTGCATGATTATCGTAAATGTCTGTCCAACATTCGAGAAGCAATTGCATCTGCTAATGTATTTAAAGACCTTGGAATATGTTGATATTCAATGTAATCAAATTCACGTTCCAAGAGGCGCACTCTCAAAAACAACCTTAATAACACAGGATTTCTAATGGCATATACTCTATTAAGCTGTAATACAACGAGTTCAGAATCTAACCTCACTATCAAACTTCGAATTCCAAATGAAATAGATTCAGACAATAATTCAACCACTGCATTGTATTCTGCAATGTTGTTCGTCGTTTGACCGAGGCTCACCCCATGCATAGAAACTAACTCGTCAGAGGGCGAATAGATAACCCAGGCCGCGGAAGAGATATTCCGTGTACTACGACAAGCACCATCGGCAAATCCAATGTACGTTTGGAGAGGCGTCGACATTTGCAATATCAAGAGTAAAACCAAGATAAGCCAGAATAACGACGAAAAACACACTTTCTAAGCTAAGCACACTATCTAAACTAACAAACATACTAGCTAGAAAGAAAACCTAACCTAACTAAAATTCTCCATACCCACCATTTAAGTATAATACCTCTTTAGGTAAAGTCCATTTCTGGGTTTACCCAAAGAGTCCCCATCAAAATCTACCAGCTCATAGGCCCCTTTTGCTAGCTTTCGCTTTACAATGTAGGGTCCATGCCACATAGGAAAGAATTTTCCAGCACCTAGCTTATCGTTATCTTGATCATATAATAGCACTAGGTCTCCCTCCGAAAAACATCGAGGGGTCACATTTCTATCATACTGAGCTTTCATTCGCTTCGCGTGAGCCTCGATTGCCAATGCAGCGTCACGTCGAGTCTCATGTAACTGAGCTAAGTATAATAAACGTTTCTCCTCTTCGGAAGTAGCTGGGAGTAATTCGACAGCCATTTGAAGTGATGGGATTTCACATTCAATGGGTAACATAGCTTCCAAACCATAAACTAGCTGGAAAGGAGTGAACCCTGTTGAAGTTTTCACTGAAGTTCGGTATGCCCATAGCGCTGAAAATAACGTGTTGTGCCAATTCGACCGATGAATACCAATGATTCGTCGGATCATGATAACCAGAACTTTGTTGATAGACTCAACCAAACCACTGGCTTGCGGATAATAAGGAGTAGAGCTATCGTGGCGCAAACCAAGCTGGCTTGTAAGCTCAGTCATCATGATGTTTCAAAAATGGCTCCCATGATCAGTGATGATTGCTTGTGGGACAGCAAACCTAGTTATAATGTGATTGAATACGAAAACTGCAGCTATTTTGCTGCTTGCGTCGAATGTAGGCATCGCCTCGGCCCATTTAGTAAAATAATCAACCGCGAGGATGATATACGCATGCCCCCCGGCCGAGTGAGGGTTACAAGTAATAAAATTGATACCCCATTTGGCGAAAGGACCAATGACAATTATAGGATGGAGAGGAGCAGGTGGTGCGCGCATCTTGCGATCAAACACTTGACAGTTGTGGCACTTTCGGACCGCAATGATACAGTCTTTAAACATGGACGGCCAGAAATAGCCAGCGCGCAACACCTTCTGAGTTGTGGCATACCCAGACATATGACCGCCACATGCTCCAGAGTGACAATCATTCAAAACCTTCTCAGCCTCTTCGTGAGTTAAAAACGTCGAAAAACTAAGTCTGCCCCCGGCGATAAAGTGTATTTCCAATAATTCTGTATTGCTGGGATTGAAACCGAATTTTTCGACGTTCTGACTTTGAAGCTTCAGGCTGAAAGGTTTGGGTTTGGAGATAGATGATTATATCCCCGTACCACGATCCACAGTACTGATAAGAAACAAAGATTCGTCCGCAATGGACTCTTCTACCACAGTTTCTGTGTCAGCACACGGGAAATCACACATCAATTCTGCAAAAACTAAGGATTTCTTAGACTTGGAATTCTCGAAGTCCAAGTCGAACTCTTGCAGGATAAAGATCCATTTAGAGTACTTGCCCCCTAGCAGTCGTTTAGTCAAAATATAAATCATAGGGTTGCAATCCGAAATAACTGTAGTTTTACGGAGAAGAATGTAGTGACGAAAACGCTGGATAGCTTGAACGGCTGCCAGGGCCAATTTCTCCACATGCGAATATTTTAGCTCGGTGGGGTTTAATGTCCTACTAAGATAATATATCACATGTTCCGCTCTGAATTCATCTTCTTGAACTAACACCATTCCAATAGTGGAATGCGAAGCTGCGAGGTATAAGAAGTAGTCTTGGTTGTAGTTGGGAGGATGCAACAACGGTGCATGGGTCAACGCGTGTTTAAGTGCATCAAAAGATTCTTGGGCAATCTCGTCCCAAAAGAATTGAGCGTTCTGTTTCAACAACCGTGTAAAAACTTTAGTGACCTCGGCGTAGTTTGGAATGAATCGGCGTAAAAAGTTCGCTTTCCCTTGCAAACTTTGGAGTTGGCGCAAACTCGAAGGAGGAGGCAATTTGATGATAGCTTCGACATTCGAGGGATCGATGCGAATGCCGGCTTTTGAAACAACAAATCCCAGCAATCGACCCGTTTCTATACAGAATACACACTTGTGGGGATTCAACCGAATACGATAATGCCTACACCTCATAAAGATTGCTCGTAAGTGGACAAGGTGGTCAGCTCGATGTAAAGAATGAGCAGGCAAATCATCGAGGTACGGTTGCACAATGTGCTTGATGTCATGAAATGCGTAAGACATCGCCCGTTGAAAAGTGGCTCCGGCATTCTTAAGCCCAAAAGATAATTTGCAGTAAGCAAATGTCCCCCATGGACAAATGAATGCCATTTTTGGTTGATCGGCAGGTAGAATATTGATTTGATTATAGCCCAAAAAACCATCCATAAAGGAAAACATTTCACTTTCGGCACAATCATCAATAATTTGATTGATATAAGGCATAAGATAGTTGTCTTTTGGACAAGCTCGATTTATATCCCTATAGTCGATACAGATTCTTATTGTTCCTTGTTTCTTGTTAACCGGAACAATATTCGATACCCAATCCGTTAACGGGATTGGATAAATGAAACCTGCTTTCAACAGCTTCTCGACTTCTGCTTTAATCGCAGCCGCTTTCCGAGGGTGAATCTGACGCAACCGTTTCCGGACGGGTTTAGCGTCCGGGTAGGTCTTTATTTCATGAACAACAATGGCAGGATCGATTCCTGGCATTTCCTCGTAAGACCAGGCAAACACATTGCGGAATTCTTGGAATAGGGCCTTGTAAGTTTGAATTTCATCTTCTGTACATGAGGCACCTATATGAATGTTTTCCTCAATTCCGGGCTTCACTAAAATGTCAATGGGAATACTGCGAGAAATATTCCCTAGATTCAACTCTGAATCAGAATGTTTCGTTGGATTCTGAGCGTCTTTGACATATTCAACGGTAAAAATAGATGAAAAATCGTTTTCAAAAGCACCATCCTCAGGTAAAAATGAAGATCTATGATGGAGATCTTCCCATGGTAGATCGTCTACACTTAGGATTTCGCGAAGTTTCTCGTCAGATGACACGACTTCGGGAAACGCCATCCGTTCTGAGGTTGATGTGAAAAGTGATTCTTCACTGACCACATTCATTTGGTTGATTTGGGTTGAACGCGAGTCGGTAAAAGACATGACGACTTCATAAGCAATTTCATATGGACTCAAAGGCATAGCATCACCGAATGAGTCTATCTCAGATTCAGATGGGACAATCCAAGGATCATCGTAAATAATGGTGTCTGATGTAATCATATGAATTGATGCAAACGAAGGGTCTGCGTTGATTGGAGGGAAAGGAAAAGTTCCCAGTAAACCGGAATCTTTAACTAAACCTACGGCAACGTCCCTATAAGGGATTGTTGTCTTACCGACATGCTGGATACTCTCTGAAGAGGCTGGGTCGGATGAAAAGTATGTCAGCTGATCAATTGTCACGATCTTACCGTTATGTGGAAACTTTATTACTCTGAAGACCGATGAAAGGATCGCTGTCATAGCATACGACCAACTTCGACCCAAAAGAAGGTTGTAGTCTAGAGGGGCATCAACCACCTCCACATCCAGACTAATGGTTTTACCTTCTACCCCTATAGGCAATTCCTGTAGAATACCAAACGGATGGAACCCACGGCCATCAAAGGCCTTAAGGATGGTCGGGGATTGGTTCAGCGAAGGAGAACCAAGCGATCTCCAACACTGAATCGACATAATACACGTGGAAGCTCCCTCATCAATTACAGTCCGATGAATAGGCCTGTTTTTGACTATCACTAGAATCTGGAAAGCCATTTGATGGGGAAGGCGCGGTGTACTATTTTCTAGATCGAAGATTATCAGATTCGGGTCCTGAACATCAACAGCTCCGATAGTTGACAAAAGTAATTTTCGCTGTGCTGGGCATGATTGCAGCACTTCTAAAGCCGACATTACTGAGGGTGAAACAGCTAAGTCCTCAACAATGTTGTAATTCTGGTCCGCTCTCGCATGTGGATTAAAAGCAGACCTTCGAAGTACACCCTTGGTGGGCGGTTTGATTACTAAGTCCGGGTTAGGTTTTTCGATCTGTAGTGGATCAGAACGGGGAGCTGAGGTTGATGGATTAGAATGAGAAGATTCTGCTTCCTTACCATCACCAGGATTCTTACTACCATAATCTTGCGATCGAGTCGCAATCCTCACATGAGACATCATCAAAATGGGTTCTTCACTGGCAGTCGAGGAAGAACCTATCATCTTACTCTCCTGCTTTGGAAATGGATCTTTTAACACAGCAGGAGTGGGAGAACCTTTGACTATTTTCACAACCTCGGCCCGATGAGGGCAATCTCTTGTAAAATGATCCTCTTCACAAATAAGACAAGGATATCGAGGTTTGCGCTTTTCATCATTGGTTTCTGAATTTTCTGTTTTCTCCTTCGGAGCCTTGTCTGCTTTAGCCTTCTTCTTTCCTTTCTTCTTTCCACCGTTTTTTGATTT
Organism: Pinus tabuliformis; assembly: GCA_031772625.1. NCBI lineage: Eukaryota > Viridiplantae > Streptophyta > Pinopsida > Pinales > Pinaceae > Pinus > Pinus tabuliformis. The sequence continues at coordinate 1,281,445,745 of CM062818.1, read as the reverse complement.
GGCCGTAGATGACTCTACGACGTGAATATCGGCGGAAAGTTCGGGAGAAGATTCTCCTGTCGGGGAATCAGGCAAGGTGATTATAGGAGTAGTAGAATTCTTGGAAGATTTCTTCTTGCTCTTTGTGTTCACCGTGCCAATCATACCATCAGCGGCATGAGATCCCAAAGGAGCAGCAGCGATTTGATTTGATTTTGGAAGATCTGGGATCTTCTCGTGTAACGTACCTGACTGAGTATAAACTAAGTCAAGGTACTGCGCCTGAGCAATGACTTGCTCCTCAGTAACTACTCCGACCTTAGCTACATCTTCAGTAATCTTCGGTAATAATGATTTAACAAACCATTCAGCTAAGATTGGGTCCGGAATAAAAACTTTCACTAACCTCCTTCGACGTCTCCACTCATGAATGTGATCAGAAATATATGTGGACGTCGATTGTTTTAGTGAAGTTAATAACTTCGTGTCATTATCGTATCTGACCGGCAACTGAAAGTGAGTTAAGAATGAGGTAGCTAACTAGCTAAAATTGTAAAAAGAGGCCCGTGGTAACTCAATGTACCACTTGGCCGCGAGACCAATGAGTGTACGCTGGAAAAGACGTAAGCGGATCGAATCATCCGAGATAGAATTTGAAGCACACCAGAGGTGGCAAGTCATCACATGATTGGACGGATCCTCTCTAGACTTACCTTGGTGGCCAGAACGGAAGATATTGAATTGGATCATTCGTTAGGCGCGTCAAGTCTGGTAAATCCAAAGTTGCGATAAACGGTAATTGCCGGTTAGGATCTCTAAAACTCTGGGTCACAAGACCAGTCCCAGGAGGAGGATATCCAGGATAACTAGGAACAAGAATCGCATTAGGGATATTATATCCTCCTGGAAAACCAGGATTAACCGTACCGTACTGGGGTTGTTGAGGTTGTTGATAAGTGTACCCAGGATACAGTTGATACTGGTAAACCAGCTGCTGGACAGCTTGCCCATATTGGTACTGTCCCTGGTACGGTTGATGAACAAATTGAGGTTGAGTAGTGACAACCGTACTTATACCAGGCTGACCTATAGGCATCTGGACCGTGGTTTGAATCGTAGATCCAGACAACGGTAAAGATGTCTGAGGAGTGGTTGCAGAGACAGTAGAAACCGGAGCTGTCGATACTCCAGAAGTAAGTGCGGCAGATGTTGCGGTAGTTGCAGCAGCCGTTTGAGATGGAGTACTAGGTGCAATTGGCGGCTGAGTAACTACCGAAGTTACAGAAGTTTGAACATTTGACTAGACAGGTTGTGGTTGCTGGGGTGGACCAGAAACTACGGGTTGTCCAGCTTGAGGTACCAACTGTATACTTGGCTGCAACACCTGTTGACCCTGTGATGGATCCCACACTATCATTCCGGGGTATTGACCCGTAACAGGTTGAGAATACTAAGATCCATAACCGGATTGAGGATAGGATTGATAAATGAAAGGTACAGTTCCCATACCTTGAACATATGACTAACCTTGAGGTGGTTGATAACCTTGACTCGAGTATTGACCTTGAGGTTGATAACCTTGGGGTAAATACGGATACTAGGGTTGACCTTGACCTTGAGGTTGATACCCTTGAGGTTGATACCCTTGGGGTTGATACCCTTGAGGTAAATATTGATACTGAGGTTGACCCTGGGGTACATATTGAGGCTGGGGTTGACCTTGAGGCATGTATTGCACCATGGGTACATACTGACCTTGAGGCTACCCACCAGACACAATTTGTGTACCTTGAGGTTGCCCCCCAGGCGGCAATTGACCACCTTGAGGCTGAGAAACGGGAACTGATCCTGACATCATGTAAATGTCCCCTACACCCAACGGTTTATTACCATTGTTTCCAACTAATAACCCATGATCAATGGATTGAGGAGATGCCCCCGTGAAGGTACCAGAAAGTGATTGATACCCGGTGGGAACAGAAGGACCGCCGTGTAAGAAAGATTCAGGAGTTTGAGTAAACACGGACAACTGACCAGACATATTTACAGGAGTATAAATACCTCCAGGTGGAAAAGGAGTACGAGGTGTAGAAAAACCTATCCCTGAGTTGTCTAAATAATTGGTTAACGAAAGGTACCAAGTAGTACTTCTATGAGGACTGTAAAAGATAGATTCACGCTCCCTGAGCTCAATAGTAAGTTGATCTTCAAGGTTAGAGACGCCTATTTCTTCCTCTGGAGCAAGTTCTTCAATAGAAATCAAACCAGTAGGAAAATTTTCGGCGATAACTCATTCTACTCTTGGTGAATCTGGAACACTAGAAGTCGGAGTAACAGGTTCAGATATTTCAGGTTCTTCGCCTATATCACTAGTAGACGAAAAACTACCAGCAAGCTCAGAAACTGTAACAGCTTCGGGATTATAACCTGTCTCTAGACTTTGGTAATCTGGATGGACTACCAAGGAAGATTCTCCTTCTTCAGGTGAACCTACTCTACTACCACTAGGAGGAGTTACAAGGACCTTCAATCCTTCGTACTGACCCGGGACGTCTTCAGGAGATCCACCCCGTGATCTACGGAGTTTCCTCAACAAATCAGTTCCGGTAACAATCTCAGGTGACTTGCCCCGAAGTCTACGGGACTGTCTCGGTAATTCCGCCACAGCTAAAAACTTTTAACTAGTACACACGAAAACAAAGTAAAATCTCAAATCAAACCACCTAAAGTCGCTAAAGAACCAAACAAATTTGAATCACACGCCTAAAGAATCTAGGGCGTCAAACCAAGCACAAACAGTAGCCTTCGAGACCGAAAACTCTAGTTGGAGATGAAACCCAACATCGCCGGATTCAGTACAGAAGTGGCGGGTGGAACAGTTACCCCGGCAACCTGCTTAATGAATAGACCGGCACAAGTTCCTCCACTTTAACCGTCTCGAGTGAAGTGAACCCCCCGGAAAATCCAAGTGAGTCTAGCCAACGTCTGCTCCAGGTACAGTGGGATCTTCCCTCCACCGTCACCTCGGTAGAATCCTAAAGATAATGGTCACTAAGGTTACCAACCGCAACAAATGCACCTGGGGGAACAGTCTACACTCCGACAGCATGCAAGGGCAGAGTATCAAGCTCAATCCCCTTGCCGGTTCCTTGACAATAATCCAAGGTTTACCGAAAAGTGACCCTTGGCTCCTCGACAATGGTTAATCCGAGGTTTACCATTTGTAATACGTGCGTGTCTGGCGTCGTTCCCAACGAGGGAGGATTGATCCCCTCACTGGTTCGGACACGAGCTCGTGCTTCTCCTTTAAGAGGAGCTTTCCCAGAGTACAAATGAGACAATTGGATTTATTCTATCACAAGATAAGCTACTTGTTTGGTTTTGTTGTCTTGGAGAGTTAATTACTCTCCTACTCCAAGACACTAGCCTGATCTAAATTGGTGTTTCAGAGCCCTAGTAAATAAAAGTTACTAAGTTGATTTTACTTTAAGCGTTAATTTTATGGTTTTTCTTAAAGACGAAAGGTAGCGGAAATGAAACCAATGGTGTGTAGACTCGACTCAAATCACTACAAAGATGCACCTAAGATGATTTACGCTACTTTTCTCTTTCATTGAAACTCCTAACTAAGAGAGTTGGAAAATGCAAATTTTATAGAAAACAACTTTCTTAGTGAAGACAATCAAAGAAACAATTCTCTTTATCTTTCCAAGCATACAAACATGACCACTCCTTACGTGCACGAAAAATTCTTTTTCTTTCAAAATGCCTCAAAGCTACTTGAAACAAAACTTTTCAAAGGAGATGTTTTTGTATTTTTCTTAAAGCATATAAATCTATTTTAACGAAAATCAATCTCAAAATCTATAAAATCTATGAAAAATTGACTCACAAGCAAATCAAAAAGAAATTTAGTCTAAAGCAAACCTAACAAGGCAAAAGCATACAAAGATGATTCTAGGTTGTTTTACTTGACCACAATCAAGCCAAGGACCAGCTAATGCAGAATGAAAAGACCAGTCAAAACAAAACTCAAATCTTTTTTCTCTTTTTGTAAAATGGAATTCAATACTCAATCAACAAGCACTTCGAAATTTTCCAAAGAGACAACTCAAAGGTAAGTTGCTCTCACAGGTAGACTTTATGACAGGTCCGACTCCTAAGAAGGCTGACAAAACTAGAGAGATCTAAGGCTTGACAACTTCTACTGCCAAAGTCACTACAGGACCTACTCAAAAATCAAACCCTAGGGCTTAAACTTATATGAAATCCACTAAAACACTCAATGCTAAGGTGAAGATCTTTGACAAGAGACTAATGGATCTGGGCAGTAAAAACTAAGAAAAAGCAAAATCTAAGAGGAAAAATGTAAAAAATGGAAATTTCTTAATTTTTAACAGGGTACGCAGGAAACCTGTTAAGACAGGTGCGGGCCCGCTTTGTGCACACAGCAACAGTGCGTACAGGTACGCACTGTGCAATACTCAGAGGGTGCATACTACTGAAAAAACCAAGAAAAACTAAATTCAATCTAACCTTAAGCTAACCCACCCAAATACAAAGTCACAGAGCCAAAAACCAGAAAATAAATGACTTTTCTCAGATCAAAGTTACATACAAAGGAAAAAACTTTCTCATCAATGGAGTCCCCAGCGGAGTCGCCATTTTGTCAGGCGGAAAGAGTCGATAGTGCGGACACAACCAACCTCCCTTGGAGCCTAAGACTCTCTAGTGACAAACAAGACAAACAAGAGCAATCCTTCTCTAAATATGCATTTACTATATAAGAAATCAAGTGTTTAGATCCTACCTGTAGTCCAACGCTGTTGTAGCAGTCCAGCCTCGTTGATCCGGATGAGCTCCTCCTTCACTTCGAAACCTGCATTCACTAACAATCAAACGATTAAATAGCACTTGATAATCTCATAAAATAAAACATATTTAACACGTAGACCAAGGAGTACATGAAACAACTCATAAATAACAAGTTACTGAGAAGAATGGACTCATTTGCATTAATAGGAAACAAAAAGAACAATTACAACCTGAGCCTTGGTGTTGTGCAAGTCCCTCCCAGGGTCCATCAAGAGTTCTCCTTTACTTTGACAAAGCTCACCCACTTCCAAATAGAACAAGCAAAGATGGCAAGCTCTCCTCACAAGCTTCTAAATGGGAGTCCTAATTCCAGCAGCATCTACCCTTAGAAATGTTTAGCTTTCAACCTCCTCTCCTTCTGGCCCAATGCCTATATTTATAGTGCTCAAGAGGAAGTTAATTAGGTCCACCATCAATGGGATAATCCCCTCTTTGGATGGGATAGCTCCCTTATTGATGGGATAAGTTCCTCTTTGGTAGGGGTACATGAACCATCTGGAGGCGCTTCATACACGTCAAACATACTTCTAGAAGCCTCTAGAAATGACCACAAGTAACTTTTTTGGAGTGAAACTTGCGCCTTTTGACCTTTACGGGGGTACGCACCTGCCCCTTTACATACAGAGCGTACAAGTACGCAGTTTTTGTGAGCATTAGGTACGTATACGCAGGTAAGGCCGAGAGAATCTGCGTACCGAGAGATAAACACATTTACAAAGACTTTCTCTTTTTGGAGTTTTGACATGGAGAGCAGAGGCATAAGACTTGCCCAGGAGGATAGCATGACTGTTGATAGAGCCATACTAACTGTAAATAGCCATGGTGACATTTTTTAGTGTAACACTCCATAGTAGGGAGAGAGGGATTACGAAAACTACAATATTTTGAAATAAAAGATGAGTTCATTGCTTATAATAAGGCTATCCTAATAGATCCCTCTTAATATAATAAATAGTTAGATATTAATAAGATTTTTGCGTGTATTCCAAGGCTTACCAGTAAAGAACAAAATGTGGCCTTGATCCATTTGATCTCCTTTCAAGAAGTAGAGGCAGTGGTTATGGACATGCCATGAACTAAATCACCTAAGCCTGATGGATTCACTTCTGATTTATTCAAGGCTTGTTGGAATTTATTAAGACATGAAATTCATGAGGTGGTGGAGGAATCTAGACAATCTCAGTCAATGTGGGGTGGTCTCAATGTAACATTTATTTCCCTTATCCCTAAAGCTAGAAAATCTATGGATCCAGGTGGTTTTCGACCCATATAATTATGTAAAGTCATCTATAAGGTGAAAGCTATGGTGATTGTGAATCGTTTGAAACCTTTATTAACATATCTTATTTCCCCATAGTAGACAGAATTTGTTGAGGGAAGAAAAATTTCGAATGTCATCATTAGAGTTCAGGAAATTGTTCATTCATTGAGGAGTTCGAAGAAACAAGGTATGATGATAAAGCTAGATATGTCTAATGCCTGTGATTGGATAAGTTGGGATTATCTGGTGCAAGTTTTGGATGCTTTTGGTTTTTCTTGGTATTAGGTTTCTTAGGTACGTTCTCTCATCTCTTCCCCTTTTTTCTCAATTTTGATTAATGGGTCTCCCTCTAGAAATTTTAATCTTTCGCATGGAATATGCCAAGGTGATCCATTGTCTCCCTTTTGATTCATATTGGCTATGTAAGGTATGGGTCACTTCTTTTCAAGTTCCTATTCACATGGAAATATTAAGGGTCTGCGGTTATTTGGAGAGGATCTCCCTGTGACACATCAATAATTTGTTGATGATGTTTGTCATTTTGGAGTTCCAACCCTCAAATAAGTCAAAGTAGTTCACTCCATGCTATTAAATTTTATGGAATCTTCAGGTAGCCTCATCAATAATGAGAAGACTAGTATATTATTTTTCAATTGTAAGGATTTGATATAGTCTTATTTAGCACATGTATTAGAGTTTCAAAGAGCCAATTTTATGTCTAAGTATTTGGGGGTACCATTAATTTTAAATCCCAAACAAATCTCTTGCTGGCAAGAATTTATTAAAAAAAAATCCAATAAGATAAATAACTAGACATTTTGAGCCTTGAACTTAGCATGATGGTTGATTTTAACTAAGTTTGTTTTGCAAGTTATTCCAATATATCAGATTTCAGCTACGTTGATCCCCAAAGCTATTTTTTGTAATCTTTGGCCACTATGGAAAGACTTTCTTTGGTGAGGTTCCATTAAGGAAAAGAGATGGTCTTTAGTGGCTTCAGAAATGCTGGTGAAGCCTAAATTGCTTGGGGGCTTGGGTCTACATGACCCTGAAATGTTAAGTGCGGATTTTGTAGCAAAGATATGGTAAAGGTGGGTGACAGGAAGAAATAAACTATGGAAGAGAATATGGTTGAGGAAATTTTTATCTTTTATGTCACAAGAAGAAAGACTTAGATATGACTCAACCTTTGTTGGTTCAAGCATATGGAAGTGGGAGCAGGAAAATAGGGTAGTAGTGTGGAAGCATGCTATTTGGGAAATCAAGAAAGGTGATTCGACTTTTTTCTCGGACGAAATCTGGAAACAATTGCCTTATCTAAATGAGGATGATAATATTTGTAATTTGAAACTCTTTACAATAGATATGGGAGCAGTGTAGTTTAGTGATTATTGCAAGCGAGATTTGGATTGTATGTTTTGGAGGAGATGGAAAGATAAGGAGGATTGACCATGCTATTCACAAGACTCACCTTAGGAAGTTTTTCAATAGGTATTATGGGTAGTTTTATCGACATTTTTAACCATCATATGATTTTCATCATCATGTATTATGGGAACAGAGGATTGGATTCTCTTGAAGTAGGGATATATTGAGATCGGGTATGCACCAAATATTTTTGTTTACTCTAAAAGAATCTTATGAGATTATTGCAGGTCATTTTATTATGGAAAAGGATGTTATCTATAGTAAGTTTTGGTTTAGAGTCCATTAGCCAAAAATCACTCTTTTTCTCTCATTGATCAAAATGAATAGGCTTCTTACTTGAGATCAAATAAGAAGGAAAGGTTATGAAGGCTCATCTCTCTGGTTTCTATGTTTTCAGGCTGAAGAGAATATGGATCATCTCTTTCATTCGTATTCACTTGTCGAGGAGGTATGGTCTGTACTTAATTTTATATTTAGAATTAACCTTCTTAATTAAGAGAATCTAGTCATTTTGTTGGAACAATGGAATTATTTGATGTTCAAGAACCCTATAGTTAACATGGCCTAGATTCTAGTGAAAGGGTTTATCCTGTGGAATATGTGGAAGGAAAGGAACAATAGAATTTTTAGAGAAATGAGAAGAATTGACACATTTATTAGAGAGATGGTCTTGTCAAATATAAGAGAAACTCTCCTTACTATATCATGGTCAAGTGAATATTAGAAGGTTGATGGTGTTGAGATAGATATTATGCAGAAATTGAACTTGGATTAGAGGATGGTTAGTCTCAAAGAAAAACTAATCTTGGATTCAAATATATCCTTGAAATATTCTTTCTCTTCTCCTCCAAGAGACTATCAAATTGAACTTCGATGGAGCATCTAAAGGTAATCCTATTTTAGTTGGTTTTGAAGGGGCATTTCATGATTATACGTTAGGCCCCTATAATACTAGTGATTCCCCCATTACTATTGTCATTGTATCCCTTATTGTTATTATTGTGCCCCTATTGTCCCCATATTGTTATTAGTATACCCGATAGAAACCCACTATTGTTATTTTTGTGCCCTTATGTTATTACTGTTATGTCAGCTTGATTACATTGTGACCCTTTAGACTCCTATATATAGAAGGGAGGTTTAGTCATTTGTATCATCGAAGAATTTTTCATTTGTGTAATGTAAAGTAGTTTGCCCCCTTGAGGAGGTTGAATTCTAAGGTGTTGATCTATATTTTCTATCTTTTTTTGAGTGTTAGTGTCAGTGTCTTCACACTGCCATCAGTGATCAAAATATGCTCTTTTTCATTTCATAGTAGGAGTCCCATACTAATGAGTTTGCATTCCATTAGGTCATGGATTCACTGATGGTAGGGTTTTCTTCAAATTTTTCCCTCATGATATGTACTTGTTGATCCTCTTTCATATATTTCAGTCATGGCTCATGTTCACTTTGCAATTCATTTCATTAGGTCTTAGCGTTTGGTATCATTAGGTTTTAGGGTCCGACCATGGTCAAATCCAATAATTACATGCCAATAATGATCAGAAAGGACATGAGGAGGACAGTAATGATTGGTAAAGCCATAATTTATCATATTGAAAGCCTAATGCAGTTCTCACCTCAAAACTTATTTTGAGGTGAAAACGGAGTATTTTGTTTTTATCTTCATTTCTTAAGTAATTTTATGTTTCCATATGTAATATTGGTTCCCAAATACTCCTAATCATCTGATGATGTTTCCAAGCACCTCCCACTGCAAAAATAAAGTCATCATGAGCTCCAATTCACCTGCAAAAGCAAAAGAGAAACAAGCACTAAAACCCTAAATTCATCTCCCACTGAGCTAGAGTTGGCTAGGGACCAGAGATATCTAAGAAGAGGAGGCATAAGGGATATTATAAGGTATGAGGCCATTTCATATCCTCAAACATTAGGTCTCCATCATTTGTCGAGAAGTCATTCCAAGGAACAAGCCATTCACCACACATAAGGGACTATTTTTCTTCAAAATGTGTTTCTGAGCAAGACAAGATGAATTTGACAAAAGTGAGAGATTTTTTTGTCCATCATTGACCCAATAATAAAAACCTATTTAAGTTTTTACATAGGTTTCATTGTTTGGGAGAAATGTCGAAAACATCATTTGCCTCAAGAGGGTTAACGCACCTTTAGAGTTACCTTGGTAAAATAATTTTTTGTCCTAGATGGAATGACCAAATGACTTTATTTATGCGTCAAATACTAATTAGATACAAATATCTTTCCAATGAGTTATCATGAGCTCAATTTGGAGTTGAGGAAGACCTTCAAAAGTTGACTGCAACAACACTATGCATTTTGGCAGCCTCATTCTGCACATTTTGACCAGTCTTGGGAGATTGAGATTTTGACATGGAAAATGAATTCCAAATTGAAAAATTAAAGATATTCGAGAAAATAAATTTGACAATATTTCCAATGAGCTATCCCACGCCTCATTTTGACATCGGGAAGGTAGTCAAAATTTGTCTTGAATATGGTGCCACGCTTTTGGCAGGGTGGCACTGTGCTTTTGACAGTGGCACTGCACTTTTGGCAGGAGAGCTTAAAAACCCTCAAAACTTCAAGAAAATTCAAAATTTATCTCTCTTAACTTCATTGCAAGTAATTTTACCTCCCTCACTTTAGTTTTGGTTTGCAAATCAAACTTTTAAGCATCATTTCCCATGGTAAATATGAAACCCTAAATTTTCCCCTAGTATGCCTAAAACCCTAAACCCTCATTGTTCCTCCTATCACCTATCACTACAAATATAAAATATTTCCCTATCCATTTATTCCTCTTCTAAAAGGGATATTTATCAAACAAAACAAGCCCTCCCTTTCATTTTATCATTCCTACTCCCTCATTCATTTTCTAGCTCATAAGGTCATCTCCCATCCCCTCACTCCTAAATCACCCATACTCACTTCTTCCATACCTTCTGTACGGGTATATAACTTCAAAAATTAGCAAACATGGACAAAGAAGACCTTCCAGTAGTTCTCAGGTGAAGACGGATGAGAAGGCCAAAGAGACTAGAACTACTGAGATACCGGTGTTCTTGACATATCAGAGAAAGTCAAGGAAGTTGTTTGCAGCTTCTAGGCAAGTGTTTGCTTCGTGGGAAGTGGAAGGGACCTTACCTTCTTCATCAAGCCATAGGAAAATGTTATCTCCACAAGGTGTGGAAGGGGCTTTACCTTTTACATCGACAAAACAGGTACATGTTGAGCAGCTGAGCAAAGGCAAGGAAAAGGTACAAGAAGATGACTTGGATGATGACCAAGAAAGGGAATTTCAGTTGGAGAAGCATGATGATGAGCCCGAGGAGCATGACACTGAGATCATTGATCTAGAGGCTCAAGAGAGGGAAAATGTCAAAGATGCCATTATTTAGGAGAAAGAAGCCCAATTACAAGCTTTGACAAACAACTTAGAGAGAGCTAAGTTTGTCATCACTTACTTGGAGCAAGAAAACAAACAACTAAGTAATAAATAGGTCCTCATGGAACTTGAGGTACTAAAGATAAAGAGGCAAAGTGATAAAGAGGCTCATGTCACTTCGACTCCCATTGAGCAAGAAATTGAACAAGATAGGGAATCTTGGCTTGAAAGAGTCAACCTACATCTTGAAGGGCTCACTAACAAGGCCAATAGGAATAAGAAAATGCTCCGACACATGGCATACCATTACATGGCTCGTAACAAAATTTGTAACGTGAGGATTAGGAAGCTAAAAGCTAAGTTGAGGAGAGCCTTAGAGGGCAAGAAGAGAAAGATAGGTTGAAGATGTTGGCTGAAGCCTCCTTGGCCAACCAAAGCACTTGATGATGGTGCTCCATGCCAAATTTGGGCAAATTTTGATGAGTTTTTACATTTTTGAAAATTTGAAATTCTTAACCCAGAAAATTTGCCCAGAAGCTGGCCCTGCGATTTTTATTGAGGCATCCATTGGAGAAAAGGTTGACATTTTTGGATTTCAAATGGCGAGGACATGCACCATTGCAATTTTCAAAAATTTTGGAGCAGATCTAGTTCACCAAAAGGTCCAAAAACTACCCAAAAATGACCTTTCTACTTCTTTTTAGACACACAGAAGTAGTCTTGGGAGATTCAAGTTGTGAGGGGGAAAATGACCTCCAAACTCAAAAATTCTAGGTGTTCCAGAAACTAGACTTGAAGAACTTTCCCATGAGCTATCATGGGCTCAATTTTCATTCCGGGAAGGCCTCAAAAAGTGACTTGAAAGTGGCACTACGATTCTGGCCATTGCCGTTGCGCTTTTGACCATTTTGCTCAGAAAATCAAAATTCGCCTATTTTGACTGTGAATTTGATTTCTCTCTCCTCATGGATGATTTCATTGATGTAATTTATGACATGGCATGTAAATTTAATGGTAAAATAGTGTTAGAGGGTAGATTCATTAGTTAGAGGTGGTTTTGACGCAAATGAATCAGTTTCCCTACTTTTAGAGGCAAGTTGTTTGACTGCCTATATTCCTGGTCCTTGTTTGGAAATGGTTGAAACAACTCCTTTTCTCATGCTTTTGACCCATGATGGTTAGGATGAGGGATTTCAATGTCTATATTATGTATTTTCTTTCTCATTTGCAAAGGTTGGACTCACTTGGATGCTATGAGCTTGATTGTACACCATCGTAAGTAATTTGGCAAGGAAATTAATAGTAATTGTAGCTATTTTTATGGGATCCCTGTGGTATGGTGTTTTAGCATGGTTTCTTCTTTTTTTATCAGTTGTTCACATATTTTATGTATGCCATCATCTATTTCACTTATTCTAATTGAATGATATCAAGATAGATAGGTAGAATCCATTGTTTGCAGTCCTCTACCTTGGGAAATCATTCAGTATTCTATGTTTTCTATTGTTTGAGAAGGACCCATGACTATCAGATGCCCTCCTCATCTCCTCAATGGTCTCAGACACCCCACCTCACTAAATTTCAAGGGCTAAAGCCTATACCTACCTTGCCCATAGAACACCCTGCATTTATGACCTAATTTCCCAGACCTAAAATCGCCTAGGTCCATCTGATCCACAACACCAACAAATTCAATACAAACCTTCTGAGCTACTATACCTAGCCTAAAATCCCTATCTGATCCAGTCATTTTGACTGAGATCCATAAGGAGAGAGCCCTCTCCTGACCTAGTAGGGCTAGCTTCCAGGTTAAGCTTAGTTTGTGGTTACCCTGGGATTGCCTCCCTTCAGCCTGAGGTCAATCTGGGTGATAACAGTGAGCTGGTTTCCTAACATTTGGTATCAGAGCTTTGGATTCTAGGGTTTCACTGCTCCAAATAGGTCATTGTGGAATTTTCTCTATAAATTCTTTTTCTGCAATGTTTCAAAAGCTAAAAAAAAGAATCATTTGGGCCAAAATTGTTCTGAACTTTGGGCCTGAATTTCAGAGCTTGTCTCACTATATTTGCAAAGATATGATCTGAGGAAGTTGGCGTTTTTGCAGACTCTCAAATTACATTCCAAACAGGTGACCTAGGGAAAATATTCATAGCTTTTGTTTTGAGCATCAGATTGAAATTTCGTAAGGAGTTTCAGAAAGAGAACGACCTATAGTTTTCTATATATCAGTTTCAGATACTAAGTTCATAACAGTGACATGTGGCACATCGTACAATTTCGCTCTACTGAACTATTCTATAATTAGGTCACTGTGGGAGATTTCGCATAAATCTTCCTTGGAGAATCCAATAATGATCAGGCATACAAACTTAGAAAGAGGAATCAAATGGCTCCGTAGGATGAGATTTTAGATATTCAAGATCCATAGTTAGATATATACAACAAATTCAATATCGGGCTCTTACAAAGTGAAAAGAAGGTGTGTAGTTTTTTGAATTTTGCATAAGATTGGTTTGAAAAATTAGTTTGAAGGAATTCAAAGGGAATAGTGAAGAATTATTAGCATTAATTAATGCCCCAAAGAAAGAAAATGGAAACACCTAGTAAGCAACCTGAAATCTCTAGCATGACTCATGAAGAAGAGGAAGAAATCCAACATGATATATCAAAATTACAAAACCAAGTACAACAAATTTCACTCTCACTAAAGGTAAATGAAGCCAAGATGAATGGCATGGAAGTTAATATGAATTGCATGCAAGTTAATATGGCTGGCATGGAAGCTAAGATGGATGGTTTAAAGAAATGCGTAGAAGCTAAGATGAATGGCATGGACGATAAGATAGAAGAATTGAAGATAAATTTGAATAAGTTGCTACAAGAAATGGTCACTGATGGTGAAAGGGTAGTAAAGGAAACTCATGATGAGAACAAACGAAATGTTAATAATGATTCCATAGACTCTAATGTTGGATTGAATACCCACCGTGTTCCAAAAATCGATATGAGGAAGTTTGATGGCAAGGATCCTGAAACATGGATACTATATATGGAGCAATTGTTCGATCTCCATAATGTGCAAAACATAGAAAAGGTACGTATTGAAACTTTATATTTGGAACAAAATCAGTTTGTATGGTATCGATGGCTTTTCTCTCTTAAATAAATTGTCACTTAGGAAATTTTTATGGAAGAAATGATAGAAATTTATGAGGATACAAAAATCAACACCTTTTTTAGCCAATTGATAAATCTCAAACGAAAGGGTTCAATGATGGAGCACATTGAGGACTTGCAAAAATTGAACATAAGGGTAAAAGATATTCCAAAGGAGCATAGGATTGATGTGTTCATAGGGACTTTAAAGGATAATATCCAACATGAGGTTCGCCTTTGGGAACCTAATTCATTGGAGAAGGCATTCAGGTTAGCAAGAAAAATGGAAAGAAAAATTATGGCAATGAGGAAGCCCACCACTCACAACTATAAAGATGGAAGTGTTTTTTCCCCTAGCCTTCCAAAACCTACATGATTGACACCACAACAATTGGAAGAAAAAAGAGCAAAAGGGCTTTGTTACAATTGTGATAGAAAATACACTAAAGGTCATAAGTGTGCTAAGAAGAAATTATTCTACATAGATTTTGAAGAGGAGGAAGAAAAGGAACAAGAAATTTCAAAAGAAGAGGATATACTCCATGAACAAACCATAGATAAATAAGAAATGAATTTTACAATATCTTGTAATTCATTGGCCGAATTAACACTCCTCGAACTATCAAGATAGAAGGACATATCAAGAAGAAAAAGGTAATAGTGTTGATTGATTAGAGAAGTACCCATAATTTTATTCATTGTAAGATAGCAAAGCAATTGAATCGCTTCCTATATCCAGCACCAAAGTGTCAAGTGATGGTTGCAAGTGGAGGAACCATAAATTGCTCTGGAAAGTGCCATAGTATCAAGCTATCCATGGGAGAATATGTATTGAATGTCCCAATGCTTTCCATTCCAATGGGTGTTGTTGATGTTGTACTAGGAGTTCAATGGCTACAATCCTTGGGTATAATAGCTTTTAATTTTCAAGAACTTTTCATGAAATTTTGTGCCAAAGGAAAGGAAGTTGAATTGAGGGGTATTGAAGGGAAACCAGGAAAGATAATCAGCTCTAACAATATGACAAAGCTTCTAAAGAAGGAACAATGAGGTGCAATTGCACAATTATGTTCGCTAGACATTCCCACATCGAAATCATATATTTCTCCAGATATCCAAAAAGTCTTGGCCAATCACTCCAAGGTATTTGAGAGTCCCAAAGGTCTCCCACCTATTCATGATCATGATCATGCTATTCATTTGATTCCAGGAAGTGTTCCTCCAAACATTAGGCTGTACAGATATCCCTATGCCCAAAAGAGTGAAATTGAACATATGGTTGTAGAAATTCTACAGGCTGGTATAATTCAACATAGTCAAAGTTATTTCTCTACTCCAGTAGTATTGGTGCACAAGAAGGATGGATCATGTAGCATGTGTCCAGATTATAGGGAGCTCAACAAGCTCACTATTAAAGATAAATTTCCCATTCCTATCATTGATGAATTATTGGATGAATTGCATAGATCAATTTACTTCACCAAGTAGGATCTTTGTTCAGGATATCATCAAATCAGAATGAATACTGAAGACATTTCGAAAACAACATTTAGAACTCATGAGGGTCATTATGAATTTTTGGTCATGCCTTTTGGCCCTACCAATACACCTTCTACATTTCAAGTTTTGATGAATTCCATTTTCAAACCCTTCCATAGAAAATTTGTGTTAGTATTTTTTGATGATATACTAATCTACAGCAAGTCTTGGAAGGATCATGTTGAACATGTTGACAGGGTGCTCAAACTATTGAAGGAGAAACAATTATATGCAAAAATCTCCAAATGTTTCTTTGGAGTAAAAGAGGTGGAATATTTGTGGCATATTGTATCTCATGAAGGTGTTAAGGTAGACCCTAGCAAAATTAAAGCCATTAAGGAATGGAAAATACCCACATCCATAAAGCATCTGCGAGGATTTCTTGGGTTGACTGGGCATTATCGTAAGTTTGTTAATAATTATGGGAGACTAGCAGCACCTCTAACAACATTATTGATGAAAGATGAATTTTCATGGACTCCAGAAGCAACAAAGACCTTCGAACATCTTAAAGAGGCAATGTGCCAAGCACCGTTCTTAGCTACGCCGGACTTCACAAAAACCTTTATTGTGGAATGTGATGCTTCAGGAAATGCAATTGGTGCTGTTTTAATTCAAGATGAAAGACCCATTGCTTTCAAAGTCATCCAATCAAGGGAAAGTATTTACACAAAGCTATTTACGAGAAGGAAATGTTGGCAATACTACATGCACTTAAGAAATGGTGACCCTACCTAATGGGAAGACACTTCAAGGTAAAAACAGACCATGATAGTCTTAAATACTTTTTAGAACAAAGATTATCCTCTGAAGAGCAACAAAAATGGGTCAGAAAGATGTTTGGTTATGAATTTGAAATCATCTACAAAAAAGGGAAGCAAAATGTTGTGGTAGATGCACTCTCAATAAAGGATGAGGATGTGGAAGCATTGTTGTGTGCCATTTCTATTATCCAACTAGATTGGATAAACGAAGAAGTGTGCGCACTCATTCGAAAGTTACAACAAGATCCCAGTACATTTGATACATTTAGCTAGAAAAATGATTCGTTATGGTACAAAGATCACTTATACCTATGTAATAATTCCCAACTCAAACAAAATATTCTTATGGAATTGCACACTTCTCTCTTAGGAGGGCACTCAGGATTTTCAAAAACTTACCACAGCGTTAAGAAGGAATTTTTTTGGGATGGCATTAAATCAGATATTCAAAAGTTTGTGGTGGAATGTTTGGTTTGCCAACAAAATGAAGTTGAAACAATTAATAACCTAGGTATATTACAACCATAATCCATTCCAAGACAACGTTGGGAGGAGGTTTTAATGGATTTCATCACAATTTTACCCAAGTCCAAAGGAAAGAGTGTATCATGGTGGTAGTTGACAGACTTACCAAGTATGCACACTTTTGTGCATTATCACATCCATTTAAAGCCAGTACAGTTTCTACTGCATTTATGGAAATAATTTAAAAGATACATGGAAACCCAAAGATTATTGTAAGTGACAGAGATCCCATTTTCACTGGAAATTTTTGGACAGAATTATTTCCTTGTCTCAATACTCAGTTAGCTCATAGCTCATCTTATTATCCTCAATCTAATGGGAAAACTGAGATAGTAAACAAATGTTTGGAAGGATATCTTCATTGCTTTGTATTTGATAAATAGACACAATGGGTCAAATGGTTGCCTCTGGCTGAATGGTGGTATAAAACTTCCTTCCATACTGCAACAAAAATGACCCCATTTATGGTACTTTATGGATATCATCTACCATAAATAACATCATATTTAAGAGAAAATTCTGAGGTTCAAGCAGTGGAACATCACATCGAACATCAACAACAAGTTCTGTAACTCTTAAAGGATAGCCTCATGTTGGCACAAAATAGAATGAAACAACAAGCAGATCAACATCATAGTGAAAGAAGCTTTGATGTAGGTGACAGGGCATTCCTATGGCTACAACCTTATAAACAAATGTCCCTCAAGCAAGCTAAGAAGGATAATAATTTATCAGCAAAGTATTATGGTCCGTACAAGGTGTTGCAAAAGATTGGTGCTATGGCATACAAATTGGAGCTTCCTGCAACTTCCAGAGTGCACCCAGTTTTCCATGTTTCATGTTTAAAGAAGGTTATTGGTGACAAGCTCCCAATTCAAACAATATTTCCAAAACATGACGGGGAAGGAAATATCATATTGGAACTGGAAGCAGTCACAGAAACAAGAACTCGACAGCTATGAAATCGATGAATTTCGGAGTATCTCATCAAGTGGAAGAACTTATCTGCTGAACATTCCACATGGGAGGATAATAATTTTATACAGAAGCATCCAAAACTACTCAAGCATTGAGGACAACACTTTTCGAAAGGAGAGGGGCATGTTAGGCCCGTATAATACTAGCGATTCCCCCATTACTATTGTCATTGTATCCCTTATTGTTATTATTGTGCCCATATTGTCCCCATATTGTTATTAGTATGCCCCATAGAAACCCACTATTGTTATTTTTGTTCCCTTATGTTATTACTGTTATGTTGGCCTGAAAACATTGTGACCCCTTAGACTCCTATATATAGAAGGGAGGTTTAGTCATTTGTATCATCCAAGAATTGTTCATTTGTGTAATGTAAAGGAGGTTTCCCCCTTGAAGAGGCTGAATTCTAAGGAGTTGATCTATCTTTTGTATATTTTTCTGAGCTGGTTTCCTAACATTGTATCTCATCTACTCTGAGAGTCTTTGCTCAAAGCTATCGGTTGGAAGGAAACAATATAGTAGAGTCTATGGCGTTGGAGAAAGGTATTCAAATTGTTATCATGGAGTGGCTTAAAATTTTACAAATAGAGGGAGATTCACAGCTTGTGATCCAATGTGTTCAGAAACTCTTGAATGGTCACCTCCAAGGAAGATTGTGAAGAGATGGAGGTTCGAGGGGATTGTGGAAAGTATAAATGGTCTGCTTGATAAACTGGAATATGTAGTTGCTCAACAAACTAGGAGAGAAAGCAATAAGGTGGCTGATTTTTTGGCCAATATGGGTTGTCGACTTAGAGATTTGGATTTGGATGAGTAATGGCCTCTTACCAGATTGGAGGGTGAACAAGCTACTATTCATAGTTTGTTGGATGTGGATAAAATAATCCCCGATGGGGGTGTCAATATGCTTTTTATGGCTTCTTTAGAGACAGTGTGATATGAACACTTGGATCATCCTCAGGTGGTCATGTTAGGAGGAAGTTAATGTCGGTACATTAGTATGTGTGTCACTTTGTGAATTTAAATGTTGGTGTATGGTGATGGAAGGGCACAATTTCAAGTTTTATGTGCAGGCATGCAAGGATCACTCCTCAGCTTCCATTAGAGGTTTCATATTGTTAGCAGTTGGTGTTTGGTGGTGGTTTCTCTGGCATGTATTTCCTTTGTTACACATGGTGTGTATTCCAGTGCCTGAGAATTGGGCATGGGAATTCTACATTTGGTGGTTTCTCCCGCTGGTATTTCTTTTGTTATGGATTTTGGGCATTCCGATGTTTGAGAATTTCACATGGGAATTCTACATTTGGTGACGTCTTTGGTGGTTGGTATTTAGTTGGAGGTATCCACTATGGTATTCAGTGAGAGTATTTCGGTTTTAGTGAGATTTAATTTGTTTGGCACGAGCTCACACTGGAAATTGTTGTTCTTAATGTGTATTTTTGGTTTGTTGGTCCTCTGTTTCCTGTTAGTGTCTAGGCCTTTGGGGAAATTACATAAGTTTCTTAGTTCAAGGGTGCTTATAGAGTTATATACTTAGTGGTTGAGGTCAATTGTGGTAATTTTGGCATTACGTTATTGGTCTCTCAGATTGGTATTCTTGGTGTATGTAGCTTCTAATTGTAATTTTCTGATTCAATTTCCATTGACTCAAGGTGTGCGACTTGCACTAATTAACAAGAATCTTTAGGTGTTGAAACTCTAATATAATTCCTTTGAGTCTAGTCTGGGTCATAAGGAGGTTCGAAGGCTTTCATGCATGGTCATGAGTCTGAATTGTAGTGAATTGGACAATATTTTGGGTTTTGGGCCTCTAGTGTGGTCTTTTGGTGATGACCTACTAGTTTTTAGGTCTAGATTTGAAGGTTTCCCTTAATTTTCTTCATCTAACTTTATCAATAGAGGTATATCTAGTTTTTTCCCTCTATGATTATTTACAGTGTTTCTCATGCCTCCAAGACAAACGATGAGTAGTTAGAGAGGGATTGGAGGCAACATAGGGCACAAAAAGGTCCACCCTTTTGCCTATGATTCTATGGCTATGAATTTTGATGTCATTCCTCTAGAAGTGAGGAAGGAGATATTATTTATGGAAAACAAGGAGGGAAGGGATCACCCTTACTACTTTTACTCAGAATTGGTGGGGAAGGATGCTAAATGGCTCCCAACTCTTAGTAGATTCATGAAAAGGAGGTTTCATTTCATGAGGTCCTTGGATTTGAATCAACATATGACAAATATGTTGTGTCTCATTTTCAAAGACAAAAAAGTAGAAAATTATAATGTGTTTTCTTCTTTAGAAGATATCAAATGGATGCTTCGCAACTAGAGGTTTTGTCTAGATAATATTGATTCTCGTTTGGCATGGATGTAAAGTTTCTTTGTTAGTGATTTTGCTTCTGGAGATCTTACTAACCCTCCAACATATAGTGTTCAAACTCTTGCTCTGATTTCCTCAGACCATGACTAGGATGGTGGTATCAGGTAATTTGGTCATTCATTTTTTATGGTGTTACTTTGGTCTAGTATTATCTAGGCAACCTTTTGAGGTGTTCATTTGTTTCCTTCTCTCTCAGGCGCTATGGAATGTGGGGTTATAGTTTTTTTTTGAAATGATGGTGGTCTCGTGGTGCATGGAATTTCAGTGGTTCTGTGATATGCTGGTGGTTTTGGCTCATCTCCAGGTGACAAGATTTTATTTTCTGGTGTGATATTTGTCTAACAAAGCATTGTATGTAGCCTTATCTCAATGCTCTATCTTGGCCTTTGCAGAAAGGGTTCTTAATGCTTATTTGATGTATTTGTTGTCTATGGTTTTATGGGTGTGGATAACTTTGTATGTTTTTAATGCTTGATGGTTTTTGTTTCCTCTAGTGCACATACTAGTGACAATTATAGTTTGCCTGGAATCATGGTTGTTTTTTATCCAAAGCTTGAAGGTCATTGTAAATGTTGGTGTTGTCGTTTTGATTCTAGTTGTCCAGTTGATAAGGGGTTTATATGGCTATGATCAAGCCTATGTTTCTCATACATTACTCAACTTTTTGAAATGAAATGCAACATATTTATATTCAAAATATATATATATATATATATATATATATATTATTTTCTATTTTGAATGTAATCATTTTAATATATATCTATTTTATTAATAGACAAATATACTTAATAATTAATTATGAAAATTCCTTTTTAAATAAATATAACTCTTTATTAATAATATAAATATTTTTAAATTATTATATATTATTTAATATTAAAACAAAAAATCTATTTTTTTAATATAGGATCAATACTTTATCATTCTTTCATATTTCTAATTATAAAATTAAAAAAAATGTGAAATATAAAAAATATATATAAATTAAAATAGAAAACAAATTCACGTCAAATGTGAAAATGAGATATAACTTGAAATTTACATGACAATTATATATAATGAGATATAGCTTAAAATTTACATGAGAATTAGATATAACACAACATAAAATGAGATATAACTTAAAATCTACATGACAATTAGATATAACACAACATAAAATGAAAGGGAACATCACCTGCAAATTCATCAAATAATAAGACCAAACTTATCAAGCTAAATTTACATGTCTAAGTTTATAGGCTTTTGATTATTCCAATTAATTGAATATCATATAACCCTCACTCAAGTGCTTTCAGGGATTTTAATTACTTCGTTAAATATAGTTTACATAATAAATTGAAAATCATATAAGATTTACTTAAATGTTTTCATATTTTTTTATTAATTTATTAAGATTTTGTGATTGGGAATATATGTGTGTGTGCTGGGTAAGGTGTAAAAAATTAAGATTGTTTAAAGGTTTTTTTTGAAGAAACGAAAAGTTGAAAATCATAAATAAATATAATTTTTTTGTTTAAAATTTACCAGATAATTTAAAAACTAGTTATGTCATAAAATTTCATTAACAAAAAACAATTCACCATTCATAATTGCAATTCTATTTAATTTATTTTTTGATAATCGTACATTTCATATTGTCCAAAATATTTAACTAACCATTAATGATCCTCTTTCAAATGCTAATTAGCTTGTTGATTAAGTTCCCTTTATATAGGAGAGAAAGAGGTTCATTCAAAGTATTTCCAATTCTAAATTTATTTCTTTAAGAATGTGATTTAGTTTTGGAATGTCAACTTTAATCGTCTTGTTTTCCTTGTTAAAGACAAGTTGTGAATCCCTTATCACTTGTAAGTTTTGTACTTGTAGGTGGCAAGCAGTATATAAAAGTGTCCATAGAGTTGTAAATTTGGCCTTATTGTTTGAGCGTGTTCCACGAGCATAATGTAAAAGATATTGATGGTTTGGATTCAAATATAATACTTCTTCTACATCGCAGTGAGGATTTCCTTGACTAGCACCATCGAAGAAACCCTAAGGAATTTCTTTGTCTAAATTTGGCATAGTAGGCAACCTTGCCTCTTTCCTTTTGGGTTCGAAACATAACTCATCTACAATATTTTCAATAACCTTCGTAGTAATTTTTGGAATATGGACATATTTCGTGTCGACCAAGTATTATAGATGAAGATAGAAGGGAAAGCATGAAATTCTTGAAAAAATTTGTCCTGGTCCCAATCCATTACACAATCCTCTAAAGGTGATTTATCCCATCATGCAGAGGGTAGAGAGAATACATGGAAAATTAGACTCCATACTTTTCTTGCATAGGGACATGATATAAAATATGTGAGATTGATTGAGAATATTTAAGGTAGAGAGAGTAGTGATATCTCTCACACCATCCCCTTTTCACAATATTATCCCATGCTTGTAGTTTGTTATTGAGCACAATTCAAATAGTAATTTTGCATTTTAATGCACTATTTTGTTTCCACATGAATCACTACTACCCTTTTATGTTTCCAAAGAACGAAGACTCAACATAAGATTTGTACCCAAGTTTAGTAGAGAGTTCACCGAAAGATGGATTTTTGGACCAAATGAGGCGATCATCATCCTCCTCTAAAAGGAAAATGAATGATGAGACAAAATGTCTTACATACACATGCCAATCACTAACATCCGACTTAAGGAGGTTAAGGTTAGTAGCACATTTCCAGCCCTTCCTTCCCAACATCTGATTAGGCTAAGATTTTGCATCAAAAAGGAAAGAGAGATTCATTCTTAAGAGGAGATATGAAATTTTCAGATAAGAGATAATCATCACCTGCACCAGCCCACAGACCTAATCCCAGTCTAATATCCCTACCATTACCAATCCTCCACATGACCCAATCTCTAATAAATGGGAAAGGCCTAACTAACACTCTCCAAGAAATGTGTAACATACCCCCTACTAAGGGTAGAAGGAGGTTGTTACTAAGTTGAAATGATCTCCAAAGTCCCATTATGGAAATGAGGTCTAAAGTTTTTTCTCTTTTACAACTATCTCAGAATGTAAAAAGGATAACATCAT
The DNA here is from genome assembly GCA_031772625.1 of Pinus tabuliformis. NCBI lineage: Eukaryota > Viridiplantae > Streptophyta > Pinopsida > Pinales > Pinaceae > Pinus > Pinus tabuliformis. The sequence goes on along the minus strand of CM062818.1, from coordinate 1,281,422,372 downwards.
TGTGTTCATCTTGTCGAGACCTTTTCAACGATATAAAATTTGTTCCAATCTGACTTCTGGATAAAAAGATATGGTTTATTAAAGTCTTACCAAATCATACAATGCCACATCATTAGGCCTGCTGTGTGGCAACCACATGGTCCCCATGTGAATTTCCAAGTCACATGACACATCATTGTTTTCAACCCGTTCATACTCGTTAGACCACTTTATGAGGTCCAACATACAATGGATGTAATATATACATACACAAATATATAACACAGTGGCATAAACCCTTCTATGGCCACGACACCACCCACGTGGTATATTTTCCCAAGTTGACTTGCTCATATGCCAAACCCATCCAAAACATAACGAGCACACATATGATTTTATAAGATAAGTAGGTGTGATCCCTCTATGGCCACATCACACCACTACATAGAACCCTCACGGGTTCCCATACTACTCCCCACCAAAATTACCAAAGACATTCCCTCTAGGCTACATGGTAGTATGCACCTTCGTAAGGTTCATCTATCCCCCTTTGACTTATGCATAAAATAATTTATGCCATGCTGCGCTTGAAGCCACTAAGGGCCCCATGTGCCAAGTCACCCCGTGAATAGATCTCAATAGTTTCTACTAGGGCCTTTGCCCAAAATCTCTAGGTACTAGGGTTTGGGGTGATGTCATTGGCCTTAAACGTTAGGGTGGTGTCATCCTCCATCACTTCATGTGGACTGGATCCCACGTAATCTTCAAATCCTGCAATCCATGACTTTTGTGTTATATGAGAATTTGGGATTTTTTCCTTGTCAACGTACGCACCAATACAGTGGCCCACCACACCACATCATCCTGACAATTTTATCCCATCATTTCCTCCTTTTCACTCCATTCAAAACCATAGGGGAGAAACCTCTAGGGAATAACCTCTAGGGCCCATCTGATGGTGAGGATGCCTTGGCAATTAACAACTCTATTTTCCTCTGCTTTTTCCCTTGCTCAGTACACCCATCTTATGACTTAGCCCTTTCACTCAAATTTAAGGCTTATCTAGCATGCACGAATACATGTATCAACGTGTATAGCTCCTTGGGATCTAATCCTCCCGAGATTTTCCCATTTTCTTCTAGGCCTCCATCCATATATGTATTTCGCATGCATGTATATGCACCTTTATAGCCCCCCTGCTAACTCTCTTAAACTTATGAATAATCTCAGCCTGCAACATACATACATACATACATACACACCCCCCCCCCCCCCCCACCCACACCCACACACACACACACACACACACACACACACACACACACACATATATGATCCGACCATATTCATACTTATATATATGTGTATAGTCGAGCTATCTCTTTTGAGCTTATTGGTTATAAACCAAAGATGAATAATTAATTCATTTGTGACTCACGTTTACTTAAATCAATAGAGATATTCTCATCCCTGCACACACAGGCCCTTAGCCCAAATTCAAACCCAAGATGAGCACAGGGATAAATAGGTTCCTAGAAGATGACCGAACACCTGGAATACATTTCATTTCCAGGTTGACATCCTTGGTCATTAACTTAAGAAAATGAAATAACTTTTTCATTAGTTAATATTATAAGACAAAGATCATGAACAAGAAATAACCTATTAGTTCTTATCAATTTCATAACTCATGCACAGAGATCTGCCCACTCTTTTTCATTGTGGACCATCAAATAAATTTCAAACTCATAACAAGCCAAGAAGTTATAGGCATCTTAGATCAACAATAATAAGAAAACAAATCCATGAATACATGCCAGAATCCTTTATTTACTCATGACATATACAAGAATTCAACATTCCTTAAGCAAGAAGAAAATCACATTTCATGGCACATCACAGAAATTGAACCAACACATTAATTCCATATTAATAAAGGCCTTAGGCTAACATATATACTCAAACCATTCCATATACATGTTGGCATTATGAATTATGTGTTGTCCTTGATGGCGACCTACCTAATGAATGAAAACCTACTTAGTGAGTTGTCTCTTGATGGAAACCTACTTGTTGAAGATTTTAATAGGATGTGACAGAATGTTTTGACAAAGGCATAGCAGTTCAAAGGCAGAGGTATGATAAAGTTGAAAGTTCAAGAAGTATACGCAGTTTCTGTTAAGCAAAGTCGTGTACACACACGAGTATGAAGAAGCAAAGGCGCATACAATTTCTACACCATGGTATTCTAAATACCAAGGGTGCTTACCATGGTATTACCCTGTGGTATTGAACCCAGTAACGGATGTTTTGATCCCATCTAAGAAAACCATTGGCTAGAGTATGGTTTTGACCTAAGGTATTGGATAAAGGGTAAGCTATATAAGGTGATGAATATGAATGTGGTATAAGTGTGTGCAAGTGATGGAAATCTTATGAATAGTTAGATCTAAAGAAAATATGCATGTAATGTGCTATTGATGCTTTGCTTGATCTAAAATTAAGTATGCACCCAAGAATTTGATGATGGATCAGATCCAATAGATCTGAGATTACAATCATGATTATGAGATGATTTGATTTGGGTTAATAATGTCTTAACGTGTGATTTTCTTATGTATGCTGAGATCTGGGTACATCTGAAGTTCTATGTTGCAGTGAAGATTTGAGTTTGAATTTGTAGACATGTACGCGGATTTTATAGTGTGCAAGGTGCATACACATGCTAGTGTGTTTCTGGTAAGCCACACACACACATATTTGTTTCCTTAAAAGTGTGTATACAGGAAAATATGATTTGAGGAAAGCACATACAAAATTAAGGTTGAATGAAAAGGATGTATGATCAATTTAGTCATTCTTGATGTGTTTATGTTGTCTGTCAATGAAGTCTTCTTGATGATCTAGGTTTAAACAATGATGTTTTGAATATGGATTGATTGATTGAATAATGTCGAAGTTACTTGCTGATTGTGATTGAAGATCAGTGAAGTGTTGTAGTGTTTTCTTCTCAAATATGTACGAAAAGAACCCACTTAAGATTGTGGATGGCAAACAATCTCAACAATATAAATGGTTGCTAAAAATTGTAGATCTGCAGTAATTGATAGAAACAAAACCTGCCAAAATCTAAATCTATGCCACAATCATAGTTAAACAACAAAAAGAAAGAGTAATAACTCCAATCATCCAATGGAAACTAGATATGTAAAGAATAATTTTATTATAACACTTATGAAGAGAACAAATAGATGTTACGAGCCCCCCTCTATGGGATGGGTTCTTGGCTATCCTCAAATGTCTTCAGCTTTTGTAAAGTCTCTCTCCTCTATAATGTGTAAACCCAACAAAAATATGGTGTGTGACAATGAAAATAATCAGAGTTACAACAGTGAGTGCGACAATGAAAATAATCAAAAGTGAATAATGAATGGAAAACCCTTCTATTTATAAAAAAATATTATTGATATATTGAATCTATGCCTATTTGATATATTGAACCAGGAAAATAATATGAAATGGTGTTGGTATGATAATTATTCATTATGAAGAGGCTGGGCCTTGCGAAGACATGCTTATATGATACTACTACATCTGTTGGATGATACTTGGAAACATGGCATATTGAAGAATGATGCTACACTGTCCTATATTACTTTATGATGATATGCTTGGTTCTCTCTTATGATGTTGTGGCCGCATATTTGGTCACAGGTTGATGATATTGAAGCTACATTGTCTTATCTTGTGAATTGATGATGTAAATGTACAGGTTGTTGTTCTTGGGGCTACTGATAGATGCTTATGGTGCATATCATATATGGTGTATGATAGTTTCTAATGACTATCATGATCTTATTGAGGTCTTTGGTATTGGTTATAAATGTCTTATCTATCATTTGATGTGAGGGTCATGTAAATACCTATGATGTAATCATTGTAAAATTCATTCATGTATGGAATATTGTGGTCAAGTCCTTTTGGACATGTGATGTAATTTGTAATCCAACTATGTTTTGGAAGTTGATGTAATAATGATGTCAAATATGTAAACCCACTATGATTGGGTGCTTGATGTAAGTTTGAGTCCTTCATGATAGGACAAGTCATAGAGTCATGTACTTCATTGTACATTCGTCAGAAACTTCAGCATGTGCTCAGGGGGAGCATGATCAGTGTTCATACTTAGCAGTTCAGATATGGAAGTATTCATTCAACATTGGTCATCCCTTTGCCTTTGATGTCAAATGGGGAGAGTAGTTTGGTCTTTGGAGAGTAGCTTGGTTTGGTGCTTAGATTTACAGGGGTTAGTGACCAAACACCAAAGTGGTTTTCATCAAGTCCAAAGGGGGGAGATTGTTGGCATTATGAATTTTTTTTTTTCCTTGATGACAACCTACCTGATGAACGGAAACCTACTTGGTGATTTATCTCTTGATGGAAACCTACTTGTTGAAGATGTAAATAGGATGTGACATAATTTTTTACAAATGCAACAGAGTGTTTTGACAAAGGCATAGAAGTTCAAAGGCAGAGGTATGATAAAGTTGAAAGTTCAAGAAGTATACAAGGGTTATGTTAAGAAAATCTGCATACACACGCGAGTATGAAGAAACAAAGGCACGTACATTTTCCACACCATGGTATTCTAATTACCAAGGGTACTTACCATGGTATTTTCCTGTGGTATTGAGCCCAGTAACAGATGTTTTGATCCCTTCTAAGAAAACCATTGGTTGGAGTATGGTTTTGACCTGAGGTGTTGGATAAAGGGTAAGCTATATAAGGTGATGAAGATCAAAGTGGTATAAGTGTGTGAAAGTGATGGAAATCTTATGAATAGTTAGATCTGAAGAAAATATGCATGTAATGGGATATTGATTCTTTGCTTGATCTAAAACTAAGTATGCACCCGAGAATTTGATGATGGATCATATCCAATAGATTTAAGATGAAAATCATGATTATGAAATGATTTGATTTGGGTTAATAGCATCTTAACGTGTGATTTTATTGTGTATGTCGAGATCTAGGTATGTCTGAAGTTTTGTGTTGTAGCGAAGATTTAAATCTGAATTTGCATATATGTACATAGGTTTTATAGCCTGCAAGGCACATACACATGCTAGTGTGTTTCTGGTAAGTCACGTACATGCGGGTTTGTTTCCTGAAAAGCACGTATACATGGGGATATGGTTTGAGAAAAGCGCGTACAAAAAGTAGGGTTTTGATGAAAAGGATGTCTAGTCATTTTAATCAGTCTTGATGTGTTTTTGTTGTCTGTCAATGAAGCCTTTTTCATGATATGGGTTTAAACAGTGATGTTTTGATTATGGATTGATTGATTGAAGAATGTTGAAGCTACTTGCTAATTGCGATTAAAGACTAGTGAAGGTTCTATGGTTCTTTCAGAATGTTGTAGTAAACCTTTGTATGATTCAGTGTTTGTTTCAGAGTGATAGTGGTCCAGTTTTCAGGTTTCAGTGGTTGAATATCTGTATGCGAGTATGCTTAATGAAAGTCACGTACACATGCGGATTTGCTACTGCAAAGTAGCATACATATTTTGATAGATGGTTGATCAGGGTTTGCAATAACAAAATCTGATTTCTGTGATTTGTAGTATGATGTTTAGTATTCTGGTTACAGTGATATGATTGTTCTAGTTGATTGGTTGAGTTTTGGTTAATTCAATGATTGGTTGGTTCTATTGGTTCAATGTTTCGTTGGGTCAATGGTTGGGTTACAAAGATATGTTTCAATTTTGATGAATGATTTTGAGCTTAAATGTTGGTAGTGTGTCCAATATGAAAATTTGATGAAACGTGGCCTACATGTTATGATGTTGTGTAGCAGGTGGATCCAATATGAAATTTTATGAAACATGGTCCCTGAAGATGAGGGAGTTGGAGCTTCCTTCCAGTGGTAGCTGGTAAATTATATCAAGGCATTGAAGCTCCCTTCCAATAGGAGTTGGAGAATGATCAAAGGTTGTAGCCTTTTGTAGGTGAATGCCTGCGTACTGGTATGAGTTTACGACAATACAAGATTCATGGGGTTGGAACTCCCTTCTAGTAGGAGCTGGAGAATGAGCGAAGGTTGTATCCTTCTATAGGTGGGTGCCTGTGTACTAGTATAAGTTTGCGCTAGTACAAAATTGTAAAAGGTTTTCTTTATATTAAAAGGAAGACAAAGATGATAGTAGCAGGTGGTTTTTTCCCGCATTGGGTTTCCACCTTAAATCTTGGTGTTCATGTGTGTTTCTTATGTGTGATGGTTTATTTTTTTCTTACTGCACATGGTTACTGTCTATTTAATGTTTAATGAAGTACTGATGCACTGGAACAAAATAAACAAAAGATGAATTAACTGGAAAGTAATTTTATTGGATATATGCTAGTTATCTTAAGAACAATCGTGTACACACATGAGTTCCCTTCAGTAAAGTCACGTACAGAAATTATAATATGAAATTGAAAAGTTTATGATTTGAAAATACTGATTCACCCCCACCCCCCCTCTCAGTATTTTTCCCAACAATACATGTCTTTAAATAAACAATGTACATTCAAATAGGAATACCTCATCCCTTAGCATCGAAAACCATGTTAAAATAGTGCATTAAATAAGCATAATAATTATGAATATGAGAGTCATAAGTAGACATTTATATTTGATATATTGAACCAGGAAAATAATATGTGAGACTTCAACTCTCCACCCAACCATATACAAGCTGCAACCAAGCCTTTCTTGCAGCTATCACCCTCGAGCCAAATTCCAAAGCTTCAGGTAGAGTGCTTTCAGAGGAGTTTTAAACCAATATTATCAGTTGAAATATGGTGTCTCTAGGCTACCTCACCTCCACCCACTAGCTATCAAAATCAAATAGACACAGTGAACCACTTCATTGGCATACAACCATGTTCCACACAGGCAATTAAACCAATATCATTAGTTGAAACAAGGTGTTTCAAGGCAACCCTGCCTTCACCCACCAACTATTCAACAATTTCACATCAGGAAGAGAACACTTTATTTTATGAAGAGGAACTTACAACATCCCAACATCTATAGGGATTCAGACAAAGAGAGTATCACCTCAAATATGGAGAGAGAGAGATATAGCTAATAACATGGAGACTTTATTTGTTATGTTACCTTTCAAGGAATAAGAGTGCACTTTCAAGCATCTTAGTGGAATCTTCCACCTATGTTCTCAACCCAAATCCCATGAAACTACCATTATATGTTAGCATCCCACTAGCTCTGGGTACCTCCACCTCTCAAAAGTTATGCTAGGTCCCTATAATACTAGTGATTACCCCATTACGATTGTATTTTTATCCATTATTAATATTGTTGTGTCCCTATTGTCCCCATATTGTTATTACTATGCCCCATAGAATCCCTCTATTGTTATTTTTGTGGCTTTATATTATTATTGTTAGGTCGGTTGGGTTATATTGTGACTCCTTAGACTCCTATATATAGAAAGGAGGTTTTGTCATTTGAATCATCTAAGAATTGTTCATTTATGTAATGTAAAGGAGGTTGCCCCCTTGAAGAGGCTGAATTCTAAGTTGTTGATCTATCTTTTCTATCTTTTTGTGTGCTAGTTTCATAACATTTGGTATCAGAGCTTTGGATTCTAGGGTTTTGCTGCTCCAAATAGGTGATCGTGGCATTTTTACTTTAAAAAATTTTCTGCAACATTTCAGAAGCTAAAACGAAAACCCATTTGAGAAGAAATCGCATTGAACCTTGGGTCTGAATTTCAGAGCCTTTTGCGCTATATTTGTGGAGATATGATCTGAGGAAGTTGGTCTTTTTGCAAACTCCTGAATTACATTCCAAATACGTTACTTGGGGAAAATTTTCATAACATTCTCTCTGAGCATTACATTGAAATTTCGTAAGAAGGTCCAGAAAGAGGACGGACTGTAGTTTCTTATATATATTTTTCAGAGAAAAATGTTAAAACAGTGACTCGTGGAATGTCGTACAAGTTCACTCTACTGAACTAGTCTATAATCAAGTCACTGTGGGAGATTTGGAATAACTCTTCCTTGGAGAATCCAATTTGGATCAGACTGGTGGAATTGGAAAGATGAGACAGAGGAATACTACATATCATAATTTTAGAATTAGATGATCCGAAATTACAGAGATACATCAGAGGCAATATCAAGCTCCTACAAAGTGAAAAAAGGCGTGTAGATTTTTTTAAATTTTTTCTTAAGCTTGGGTTGAAAAATTATTTTGAAGAATTCAAAGGGCATAGTAGAGCATTATTATCGGTAATTGATGCCCCGAGGAAAGAAAATGAAAACACCTAGTAAGTAACCTAAAAGCGCTAGCATGACTCATGAAGAAGAGGAAGAAATGCTACATGATATATCAAAATTACAAGACCAAGTGCAACAAATGTCACTCTCACAAAAGCTAACATAAGCTAACATAAATGGCATGGAATATAAGATAAATGGAATTGGAATCTAAGATAAAGGGCATGGAAGCTAAGATGAATGGCATGGAAGCTAAGATGGACGATTTCAAGATAGATTTGAAGACAGGCATGGAAGATTTGAAGACAGATTTGACAAAGTTTCTACAAGAAATGCTTACTAACGGTGAAAGGGTAGTAAAGAAAACTCATGATGAGAACAAAAGAAATGTTAATCATGATTTCATAGACTCTAATGTTGGATCGAAGACCCACCATATTCCAAAAATCAATATGAGGAAGTTTGATGGCAAGGATCCCGCAACATGGATATTATAAATGGAGCAATTTTTTGATTTCAATAATGGAAAAACATACAAAAGGTATGTATTGAAACTTTATATTTGGAACCAAATCAGTTTGTATGGTATCAATGGATTTGCTCTCATAAAAAAATTATCGCTTGGGAAATTTTTATGGAAGAATTGATAGCACATTATAAGGATACAAAAAGCAACACTTTTTTTAGCCAATTGATAAGTCTCAAACAAAAGGGTTCAATAATGGAGCACATTGAGGAGTTCCAAAAATTGAACATAAGGGTAAAAAATATTCCAGAGGAGCAGAGAATTGATATGTTCATAGGACTTTAAAGGATAATATCCAACATGATGTTCACCTTTGGGAACCTGATTCATTAGAGAAGGCATTCAGGTTAGCAAGAAAAATGGAAAGAAAAATTATGGCAACCAGGAAGCATACCACTCACAACTATAAAGATGGAAGTGTTGTTTCCCCTAGTGTTCCATAACCTATAAGGTTGACACCATAAAAATTGGAAGAAAAAAGAGCAAAAGGGCTTTGTTACAGTTGTGATAGCAAATACACTAAAGGTCATAAGTGTGCTGAGAAGAAATGATTCTACATCGATTGTGAAGAGGAAGAAGAAAAGGAGTAAGAAAGGTCAAAAGAAGAGGATATACTCTAGGAACAAAGCCCAGATAAAGAAGAAATGAATCCAACCATATCTTGTAATGCATTGGCTGGAATTACCACTCCTCAAACCATCAAGATAGAAGGACAAATCAAGAAGAAAAAGGTAATAGTGTTGATTGATTCAGGAAGTACCCACAATTTTATTCATTGTAAGGTTGCAAAAGAATTGAATTGCTTCCTATATCTAGCACCAAAGTGTCAAGTGGTGGTTGCAAATGGAGGAATGATAAATTGCTCTAGAAAGTGCCATAATATCAAGCTATCCATGGGAGAATATGTATTGACTAGCTCAATGCTTTCCATTCCAATGGGAGGTGTTGATGTTGTACTAGGAGTCCAATGGCTACAATCCTTGGGTAAAATAGCTTTTAATTTTCAAGAAATTTTCATTAAATTTTTTGCAGAAGGAAAGGAAGTTGAATTAATGGGTATTGCTGGGAAACTAGGAAAGATAATCAGCTCTAACGGTATGACAAAGCTTCTAAAAAAGGAACAAAGAGGTGTAATTGCACAATTACGTTCACTAGATGTCTCCACATTGAAATCATCTATTTCTCCAGATCTCCAAAAAGTCTTGGACAATCATTCCAAGGCATTTGAGACTCCCAGAGGTCTCCCACCTATTCGTGATCATGATCATGCTATTCATCTGATTCTAGGAAGTGTTCCTCCAAACATCAGGCTGTACAGATATCCCTATGCCCAAAACAGTGAAATTGAACGTATGGTTGCAGAAATGCTAGAGGTGGGTATAATTCAACCTAGTCAAAGTTCTTTCTCTACTCCAGTAGTATTGGTGCACAAGAAGGATGGATCATGTAGCATGTGTCCGGATTATAGGGAGCTCAACAAGCTCATTATTAAAGATAAGTTTCCCATTCCTGTCATTGATGAATTACTGGATGAATTACATGGATCAATTTATTTCACAAAGTTGGATCTTCGTTAAAGATATCATCAAATCAGAATGAAGACTGAAGACATTCCGAAAACAACATTTAGAACTCATGAGGGTCATTATGAATTTTTGGTCATGCCTTTTGGCCTTACCAATACACCTTCTACATTTCAAGGTTTGATGAATTCCATTTTTAAACCCTTCCTTAGAAAATCTGTGTTAGTATTTTTTGATGATATACTAATCTACAACAAGTATTGGAAGGATCATGTTGAACATGTTGACAGGGTGCTACAACTATTGAAGGAGAAACAATTATATGCAAAAGGATCCAAATTATTCTTTGGAGTACAAGAGGTGGAATATCTGGGTCATATTATATCTCATGAAGGAGTTAAGGTAGACCCTAGCAAAATTAAAGCCATTAAGGAATGGAAAATCCCCACATCCATAAAGCATCTGCGAGGATTTCTCATGTTAACAGGGTATTATCGAAGTTTGTTAAGAATTATGGGAGAATAGTAGCATCTATAAAAACATTATTGAAGAAAGATGCATTTTCATGGACTCCAGAAGCAACAAAGGCCTTCGAACATCTTAAAGAGGCAATGTGCCAAGCACCGGTCTTAGCTACATCATACTTCACAAAAACCTTTATTATGGAATGTGATGCTTCAGGAAATGGAATTTGTGCTATTTTAATGCAAGATGAAAGACCCATTTCTTTTGAAAGTCGTCCAATCAAGGGAAAGTTTTTACACAAAGCTATTTATGAGAAGGAAATGTTGGAAATACTCCATGAACTTAAGAAATGATGACCCTACCTAATGGGAAGACACTTTAAGGTAAAAACGGATCATGATAGCCTTAAACACTTTTTAGAACAAATATTATCCTTTGAAGAGCAACAAAAGTGGGTCACAAAGATGTTGGGTTATGACTCTGAAATCATCTACAAAAAGGGAAGCAAAATGTGGTGGCAGATGCACTCTCAAGAAATCATGAGGATGTGGAAGCATTGTTGTGCGCCATTTCTATTATCCAACCAGATTGGATAAATGAAGCAAGGGAGGAATGGAAGAATGATGAAGAAGTGTGGGAACTTATTTGAAAGTTACAACAAGATTCCAGTACATCTGATACATTTAGCTGGCAAAATGATTCGTTCTGATACAAAGATCACTTATACCTCTGTAAGAATTCCCAACTAAAACAAAAGATTCTTATGGAATTGCACACTTCTCCCTTAGGAGGGCACTCAAGGTTTTTAAAAACTTACCACAAGGTTAAGAAGGAATTTTATTGGGATGGCCTTAAATCGGATATTCAAAAGTTTGTGGCAGAATGTTTGGTTTGCCAACAAAATAAAGTTGAAACAATTAAGACATTAGGTCTATTACAACCTTTATCCATTCCAAGCCAACGTTGGGAGGAGGTTTCAATGGATTTTATCACAGGTTTACCCAAGTCTGAGGGAAAGAGTGTCATCATGGTGGTAGTTGACAGACTTACCAACTATGCACACTTTTGTGCATTATCACATCCATTTAAAGCCAATACAATTTCTAATGCATTTATGGAAATAATTCAAAAGATGCTTGGAAGCCGAAAAATTATTGTAAGTGACAGAGGTCCCATTTTCACTAGAAATTTTTGGACAAAATTATTTCCCTGTCTTGGTACTCAGCTAGCTCATAGCTCATCTTATTATCCTCAACCTGATGGGAAAACTGATATAGTAAACAAATGTTTGGAAGGATATCTTCGTTGCTTTATATCTGATAAACAGACACAATGGGTCAAATGGTTGCCTCTGGTTGAATGGTGGTATAACACTTCCTTCCATACAACAACAAAAATGACCCCATTTATGGCACTTTATGGATATCAACCACCATCCATCACATCATATTTAAGAGAAAATTCTAAGGTTCAAGCAGTGGAACATCACATCGAACATCAACAACAAGTCCTCCAACTCTTAAAGGATAACCTCGTGTTGGCACAAAATAAAATGAAACAATAGGTAGATAAACATCGCAGCGAAAGAAGTTTTGATGTAGGTGATTGGGTATTCCTATGGCTACAACCATATAAGCAAATGTCCCTCAAGCAAGCTAAGAAGGATAATAAATTATCACCAAAGTATTATGCTTCATACAAGGTGTTGCAAAAGATTGGTACTATGGCTTACAAATTGGAGCTTCCTGCAACTTCTCGATTGCACCCAGTTTTCCATGTTTCATGTTTAAAGAAGGTTATAGGTGACAAGCTCCCAGTTCAAACAATATTGTCAGAACTTGATGAGGAAGGAAAAATTATATTCGAACCGGCAGCAGTCACAGAAACAAGAAATCGACAACTATGAAATCAATCAATTTCAGAGTATCTTATCAAGTGGAAGAACTTATCCGCTGAAGATTCCACATGGGGGGATGAAAATTTTATACAGAAGCATCCAGAACTACTCAAGCGTTGAGGAAAACACTTTTTTGAAGGAGAGGGGCATGTTAGGTCCCTATAATACTAGTGATTACCCGATTACTATTGTAGTTGTATCCCTTATTAATATTGTTGTGCCCCTGTTGTCCCCATGTTTTTATTACTGTGCCCCATAGAATCCCTCTATTGTTATTTTTGTGGCTTTATATTATTATTGTTAGGTCAGTTGGGTTATATTGTGACTCCTTAGACTCCTATATATAGAAAGGAGGTTTTGTTATTTGAATCATCCAAGAATTGTTCAGTTATGTAATGTAAAGGAGGTTGCCCCCTCGAAGAGGCTTAATTCTAAGTCGTTGATCTATCTTTTCTATCTTTTTGTGATATGGTTTCATGACAAGTTATCAACCAACATAATCTCTAGTGGATTTACTAGCCTTGTAAAATGTGCTAGCCAAAAAAATATCTTATGTGATTTCTACTGAAAGAATTTGCTTAATTCATTATGGATCACAAAAGCTTGAATACAAAAAAAAAAAACCATTAGTCTTTATTTGTTAGCCAGCAAGCATCATCGATTTCTCAGTTGGCTATTTTTGTAGCTTGGAAGACAACCTCTGGCTGAATAGAGGTTAATACCGAAGACATTTGTTTAAAACTATGAAAATATGAGTTTATTGTCCCATTGTTCAAACCCTAGAAATTTTAATGTGTATCACTTTTTCCCTTTTTGTGGCAAAGAAGTTTTATAAAAATAAATGTAGTTGGAATGTTTACTCTTAAATTTACAAAATCATCAAAAACTAGGTGGTGGTAAAAGAAGACAAAACATGTCAATTTAAATTCAATTTCATGTCATATTTTTTCTAAAATTTAATATATAATTTTTATCTAATTTATTCATTTTCTTTAAAAGGTATCATTAATATTTTACATCAATTTTTAAGTAGTGACAAAACTGCGACCCCCCATTTCTCTATTGATTTATGTTTTTTAATTCCAATTTATTTAAGAGATGTGTTGTAAAAATTCTAAAGATTGCTAAACAAATTTAAAAATAAAAAGTAAGCATATTTTTAAATTATTATTAAAATACTAGTAAAAATGATCATATTTTCGTATCTATAAAACCGCGACCCAAGAAACTACCCTTTCAAGTTTATAAAATCAATTTCTTTTAATTTAGAAATTTGAAAATAACATATAACAAAATGTTAAAATTATTTTTTGAAAAACTTTAAAATAAATTTTATATTTTTTATAATAAAATTTTTAATTATGATTATAATAACGTATTTTATATTATTCAAAATATAATATATAAAATTATTTGTTTAGAAATTCTACTTCTATTTATATATATATTTTTAAAGATTTTTAGCATTTCATTTAACTTTACATCAAGTTATTTATGTTTTGTGAGTGATTAACCATAGTTTTTACCAATATTTACTATCACTTGACTTATTTGCGAATTTAGTATTTACTTTTTATAACATTATTTATATCTTCTAAACCCATTAAATAGGTTCACTATATCTTTTATCAAAATTTATTGTGAGTTAGCTTTGTTACAAATCTAGCATTTATTTTTTATAATTAACAAGTGTGAAACTCAACTCATTTAATTGATATTTTTATATTATTTTTTTTTTATCTTTTTTTATTTGAGTACTTTTTGCTTTTGCCATATAATGAGACACATTAACATGCTTTTACCCTCTTATTGATCTTCAATGGAAAGGAACAATTATTTAAATTGGCCTTCTGATGTTAAATACAAATTTAATGAAAGAATAGTTAGAAAAGATGGTGGAAAGTCTCCAACATAGGCTGCTTAATGCATAATATTTGTTTTCAACCTTAGAAGAAATATGGAATTAGCAAGAGATGATATATAGAAAAGAGGAGTGCATGATTAAGGATATTTTAACTTTAACTTACAGGAAACTGATTTTACAGAACTGTAAAATTAAAGGCCAACAACTTCATTACTCATTTCTATGAAGAAAAACATAAAATGAAGATAACAGGAAACACATTTATACTCAACAGGTGTCTGGAATCACTTCAAATACTTTATTCAAATCCACATGAATATTGAAAGAAACAAGTAGTTTCTTCTTCTGAGGTCCAAAACTCAGAACCCTCATTTCTCTTTCTGAATTAGATTTATACAAAATTGCAAAAGGACAGTTAAGAAAATGTTAACTACCAAAATTGCATAACTTCCTAAACTACTTCAAAATTAATAGTTCTTTTGAACTTTACATTTTGAAAAGAGAAAATCGAAATACATGATTGAAAATATATATCAAAATTATTATATGACAGGTGTCGCTGCTTCATTTGGTAATCTGAGATTGAGCTGCAGATGAAGGTCCTACTTCTGCACTTGTTGTTGTTGGTGACATCCACTCTCTGCATTTTTTCCACATGGTTCCATTTGAACTGGGACTCTTGACAAACCTTGTGTGTGCCATCTTGAAGTTAGTGATTTTCTATAAGTCGGTTTGTCCACAAAAAGAGTTCTCATCAACCACAATAGCCAAAAAACCCTTTACAAATAGTTTACAATAGTAGCTCCCTTCAACACTATTGTTCTTTCATGAGTTGATACAATTTTTCTTTTTGCCTCCACCAAAAAAGTTTCATAAGTCTCCCAGGGTAATAAATTACCCTGCTGGTCCCAGCATGAAGGAAAACCTGCTCTAGTTCTCTTATCAAAATCAATGTTGAACTTCATTACAACTTCCTATTCCTCTGCTAATTTTATCGATGATGTCTTCCTGTAGAGGTTCTTCACAATTATTTTATTTATTTCTACCACATATTTAGTTCTATCTTCAACTCCTAATTCCCTTAACTACTGAGAAGTTCTTGAATTAAGTAAATCAATCATTTTCTTTGCGAACTAAGCTCTTTGTTGTATTTTTTGTTTATTTTCCATAATTAGATTTTCCAAATCTCTTATGATGATATTTTCCTCTTCTACTATAGACAATGACTCCCACATGTTCCTAACATTATGAATGATGTCATTCTATAAGATTTCTTTGGCTTGAATAAGGGACATATTTCCCTTCACCTTTTCCTTTAATTCCTTGATTTCCTAAGAAGCAATTTCAAAGTCACTCCTGTACTTGTCAGTATTTTCTTTAAACATTGCCAACACTCTTTTAATTTCCTTCATAAGTTTCAAAGCAATCACATATTCCCTCTGAAATTTATTCATATCATTCTCAGAAAACTGCAATTCAGTCATGACTCTAGTTAGCTTATCAGCTAGGTTCTAGGAATCATCTTGTACTAGAATAATATAAACATGAGACTCAATTTTCGGTTACAAAATAGAATTGATTTCTTTTAATTTTTTGATTTCATCATTTCTCTATAAAATCTCTTCAGTTAGAGCCTCTTTCTCTTTTTCCACCTGTGCCACATATGAAGCCACTGGATGTTCAATGGAAGGCATCTTCATTTTCTTCCTTAACACCAGAACTTCTCTTTAAGCTCCCTGAAATAGATTTTGAACAATAGTTTTCTCCTCTGGATTTACTCCAATTTTAATTATCATTTTCTTTAATTCCTCATTTTGAGTGGCTAAATCTCTGGAGTTAGCTTTTTTCCAATTTTAATTGGTTAACCTTGTTTTAAAATAATTTCTCTGCTCTATTTGTAGCCAAGGAGGTCTTATTCAAATCACTGTAAATCCATTCACCATTCTACCTATGCAAATTGATTTTGTGAAGCGAAGGGATTTCTCTAGCATCTATTGTTAAGTTAACAGTCTTTAAACTTGATGAAGAAGAGACAATCAAAGTAAAAGGGTGAGAGAAATGTAGTTTAAGTTTATTCCTCTCCAAATCCATAGCAAAAAGTAGTCTAGTCTAATAATCTAAAATAAACTGTGCCTCCACCTGGCATTCCATATTTTCTCTAACCCTTCTATTTCTTTCTTCAATTTGACAAAACATATGTTTTATCATTGATTCATAACTATGGCTAGTCTCTTCTAGAACAAGAGAAGATGGTGTACAAACAACATCTCCTATTTGTAACTGAAAACCTACAAGAGATGATGAACTTCCACCCTCAGAGAGTTTAGTTCTTTTAGGAATTATGTATGTTTCTTCTTCCAGATCAATCAGATCTTCGTTGATTCTGTTTAAAATCTTCTCACTTTGATGAGGAGTTTTCAACTCCACCCCTCCTAAAAAACTAGTTTGTCCTCTATTGGCTAATTTCTCCATCTTTGGTTGAGCTTGATGTATAAAGCAAGCATATGCACTTTCTACCCTCCTAGTTTGAAATAATATGATGTGGTTCATATGCCCACTTTTCACCCAGCTGCACATCCATTTCTTCAACTGCTTTCTACACTTCTCCTACAACTTTCCTGTTTTTTACAATGAAAGTTCCCATTGTCTTTGACAATTTAAATAAGTACCCCTTCTTTGCTAACACAAAATGTATTTGATATACATTCAAGATCTGTCTAATGAACTCCAATGAAAATAGTCTCATAGGCACAAAAGTTGGATGTCTGTAAGGGGCCACTTCTACTCCATATAACTTAATCTCTATATAATATTCAAATTGAAATCAATCACCTACTTTAACATCTTTATTGAGCTGAAGCAAAAACTGAGCCTTTGGTTAAAAAAAAAGGTGGAGGAGAGCATATCAATATTGAATAAGCAACTGACAGAAAAGAAGTAGCAAAATACATTGACCCTCGGTTACTTTAAGTGCTTCTTACCACATCTCTCCAAAATACCACTGAATCCTTGTTTTTATGAGGGTACATGATATTTAACCCTAAGTGCATATATCTTTCCACATGAGTATACAAAAAGAACCAACCATTTTCTCTCAGAAGACAGGTATGTGAAAAACTATTTATGGGTTCATCATCAAACTAAACATTCCTAAAATGGTTTTATCCATAGTACTTGTATCCTCCCTCCCTAAACTTTTGGACAAAATTTGTAGAACAGGTCTAACTTCTTTAGCAAAAATATCCAGAGCAAAATGAGTAGGCTCCATGGGTAGATGCTTCCCAATAGGCATAAAAAAGAAATTCAATTGAGCATAACTGGAAGCAAACAAGTCTTGAAAAGAGGAAAACAAAGCTTCTTCTAAGAACTTGGGTTGTAAGAATTTGCAGATGGAAAGCATAAGGCTTGCTGAATTAACAAGGCTAACAATTGAAAAACATTTTCCCCTAATTTATTCATAAAAAAACACTTTTGTGGGTAAAGGGCAACACCAAGCCAATTTATGAACTCTCGAAAAATATAAGTTTGAGGAATCATAGTAGCTAAGAAACCTGACCTAATAGCAACAACATATACAAGGGACTCAGTTTGATTAAGTAAAATATGATGATAAATTTCTATATAATTAACTAATAAAATAGGGTCAAAGATGTCTTTCTCAGTACCCATCAATGTAATATGAAAAGTGGAACTTGTGATAACAAATTTCTTTAACATTTTGCAAATTTTGGATGCCAAGACTTTGTGTTGATGTCGGAACAATGGCTAATGATGTTGAATGGATTTAAAAACTATAATATTGAATTCTTTGAAAGTAGGAACAAAGGAAAACAATGAGTAAAATGAATACTAAATAGGATTTTATAGTGGACGCAGAGCAACAGGTGTGAAAACAAAATTAATGATGATTTTGGGAATTTTGAAAAAATGAACCAACAACAAGACAAACGAGGTGATGGCTGACGTGGATGATGAGGTGGAGGAATACAAGTGATGACAATGTCATGATATAATGAAAAAATGATATTGGCGCTACCCTGTCGACATAAACCGCTCGCCTGCTGATGTAATATGGGGGCAGAATCTAGTACAGAAGAAACTCGATGGAGTCCTCCCACAACCATTATTAGTCATTGATCTGTGGATAGATATGATGTTGAAAAGTATTTACGAGGGGACTGGGAGGGCTAATCATCAGGCATGTACTGTCATTGGGTTTGTTCCATCCCATGGACCCCACTGCAATCTCTTCTAGTACTTAACAATATGATCGACATTTATGCTTTGACATTTTGTGTTGCTGACTAGGGCCCACCTCCTTTATACTTAATTTCTTCATTAAAATTTGATTAAAGAAATTTAATCCACCCTAATACGTAAACCATTTAATATCAAAATGTTTTTTTGTCCTTTTTTTTGCAGACATATATATATATATATCTATATATATATATATATATATATATATATATATATATATATATATATATATATATATATATATATATATATATATATATATATATACATTTATTCTAAAAATATATAGAAGTAAAACAAGCTACAAAATTTGGCTCCACCCGGGGATAGTGTTTTTAGTCAAAACATTAAGAACCATAGAATAGTGCCTTCACCTGCGACATGAAGTCAAAATTATAGATTGAAACATTACAATTAAGAGCTCAATAAATATTCACAATGACCACATTGGTATATATAATGAAGAAAAGAAATGAAGTCAATGTTGGAAGTAATGTTTCAAATATTTCCCATTGACTAGAAGCTGTATGAGTTCTCCATCCAAGTTTTCCATAATGAAGGTGTTATTGGTCTAACTTCTACTATTTTGAAAGGAACATACCAAAGAGGATCAAATTTTCCATGCTTTCTTGTCTCTTCTCTCCTCACATCCCAACGTAGAACCAAATCTCCAGGTTGAAAAAGAATATCTTTGGCTTCCCTATCAAATATCAATTTCATTTTCTCTTGGTAATTGATATGATTTTCCATTACTTTCTTGCTATTTTCATTCAATTCCACCAACTAATTCATTCTTCTTGTGAGTGCATTTGATTCTTGCTAAACATCTTGAATAAGTGCCACGACAGGTTTTGCTAATTGGTTGGTGTTATTACCTAGATTGAACCTCACACTGAAGGAAGGCAATGCCAGGGTAACCACAAACCATGCTTAGCCAAGTAGCTAGCCCTACTAGGCCGGGATAGGACTCTCTCTGTAAGGATCTCAGCCAAGATGACTAGATTAGGAAAAGGATATTAGGCTAGGTATAGTAGCACGAAGTTTTGATTGGATTTTGAAGGGGTTTTGCTATATCAAGAGGAGCTGGACAGTTTAGGTCTAGGGAATTAGGTCAAAATTGCAAGGTGTTCAATGGGGCAAGGTAGGCATAAGCTTTAGCACTCTAGGGCTTGATGGGTGAGGTGTTTAATACTAGTGAGAGGCTAGGAAGAGCATGTGATTATCATGGATCCCTCCCAAACTGTAGAAAACATATAATGGTGAATATTTTCCCAAAGTAGAGCACTGATGTAATGAATTATGCCTATCAACTTGAAAGCATTCACTTAGAAGCAATGAAATGATTAACGGAATACACAAAACACATTAACATATGATCACAAAAGAAGAAAGTATACTAAAACTCGATACCACATGGATCCCATAAAAATAGCTGTACTTCTTATTAATCTCCTGCTAAACTGCTACAAAATGATGTACAATCAAGGTCTGAGCATCCAACTGAGTCCAACCCTTTACAATGAGAAAGAAGAAGAAGATATAGGCATTGTTTCAACCTCCTCCCATCCTTAGGGGTCAAATCCCTAAGATGAGGAGCTAATCTAACCAACACTAAACAAGAAACAGGAATATAGGCATCTTAACAACTTGCCTCTAAAAGTGAAAAACTGATTCATTTGAGTTCAAATTGACTTTTAATCTAATGAATCTACCCTCTACTACAAATTATCCATCATATTTACAAGCCAAGTCATCATTTACATCAATAAAACATCCTCCACGAGAGAAAATCCAAGATCACAGTCAAAACACAATGAAATGGCAATCCTATGCAAAATTTTCCCTATGCACAGTGCCATTGGCCCAACGCGCAGTGCCACTAGCCCAACGCGCAGTGCCACTAGCCCAACGCATAGTGCCACTTCCAGGTCCCTTTTGGAGGCCTTCTCGGAATCCAAATTGATCCCATGATAGCTCATTGGAAAGGTATTCAAGTCTACTTTCCAAAGTGCCTAAAATTTCTTCACGTGAAGCTTATTTGACCCCACAAAAGTTGATTATCCCAAGACTACTTCTGTTCGTCCAAAAAGTGGCAGAAAGGTCATTTTTAGGGTGTTTCTTGACCTTTTGGTGGACCAGTTCTGCCCAAAAAACTTAGAAAATCCATAGGGTACGTGTAATCATCGCTTTGAATCCAAAAATTCAAGCCATTTGTCCATTGGGTTCCCCTAGGAAAAGTGCAACGCCAGTGGCACTGCGCGTTGAGCCTGATTTTCTGCGTTAAAATTTCAAAATTTGCAAATGACAAAAACTCTTCCAAACTTGACCAAAATTGGTGAGAAGCACCATCATCAAGTATCCTGATGAGCCAAGGAAGATTTAGCAAGCAACCTAAGCCTATCATCCTCCTTTTTTCCCTTTAGAGCTCGTCTTTGCCTAACTTTCATCATTTTGACCCTCATGTTGCAAATTTTGTTTCGGGTCCTGTAATGGTAGGCCATGTGCCTGATCATCTGACTATCCCTATTGGCCTTCTACAACAGCTTCTCTAACTTCAAATTGACCCTCTCAAGCCAAGTCTCTCTATCATCTTCAATTTCATTCTCAATAGGAATCAAATTGACCTGTGCCTCCTTGTCACCTTGTCGTTTTACCTTGAGAAGTTCCAGCTCTGCGAGGGCTTGCTTGTCACTCAACTGCTTGTTCTCTTGTTCTAGATATGTGATGAAATACTTGGATATCTCCAAATTGTCCAACAAAGCTTGGACTTGAGCCTCCTTTTCTTGTATGATGATGTCCTTTATTGTTTCTTCATCCTGAGCCTCTAGGTCAATTATTTCCATACCATGATGAGTATAACGCTGCTTCGACTCATCATGCTCTGTCAAATCAAAGTCCCTCTCTTTCTCCAAATCATCAAAACTCTCCTCCAACATCTTTTCCTTCCCTTTGTTTAGCTACTACACCTGTACCTGCTGTGTTGATGAAGAAGGCAAAACCCCTTCCACATCTTATGGAGCTAGCATTTGCTTATGAGTTGATGAAGAAGGCAAGGTCCATTCCACATCCTATGGAGCAAACACTTGCCTATCAGCTGCAAACAATCTCTGTGTGCCCCTCTGATATGTTATGTAGGTCCTAGGCACATCAGTTGCTCTAGTCTCTTTGGCCTTCTCATTTGTCTTCACCTGAGCAATGCTAGAAGATCCTCCTGATTCTTGAGACACTAGTGGAGGAATTTGAGGACTCCTGAAGATGTCATGAGAAATAAATGTCTCCCAAGAGATTTTGAGGAGACTAAGGTGATGAAGCACAATCATCTTGATCAGGGAATAATGATAGAGACTGCTCATCTGCTGAGGGTATGGCTTTTTTAGCACAAAATAGGCCATCTTCTCAATATTCCTGAATAAGAAATAAGGGAGCTTTAACATCATCACCCTGGTAAAATGCATGAGAAGCTTGATGTGATAGGTGTATAGCCTGGAAAATCTGCCCTCACAAGTGAAATATTTCATGATGATTTTCATCATGGGGGCATACTTGTCCTTAAGGAATTTTAAAGAAAAAATACGTTTTGCCTCATTTCTATACCTAGGTTTGATATAAGGCTCATAATAATGTTCATTAAGGTCCTGTGCATTGTACCATTTCTCCCCTAAATTCAGAATCCTGGTTGCATCTGCAATGATGGAAGGTGAAATTGTGAATGTTACCCCAGCAAGAGTCACCTTGTTGTCGTGAAGATGGGCTACAAAATTCCTGGTGATCTCAGAATGGTGTTGAACTCTCTCTACCTACTCACAAAACTCATAGCAGCCTAGATGTCTAAAACAAGTGATAGCCAATTGAGAGGCCTACAACTCTTTGAGGTTTGATGGCTCTTCCTAGATAATTCTACCTCCCTTATGTGGTTTTCTCTGATGCCTAGGTCTATCTGTCGAAGTGTCACTGCCTATGTTTTCCTCCTCTTCATAGTCTCTATCTTCTATGTCCATCTTTGCAAATTTGAGGCTGTACACTCCAAGAAAAGGGATAAAGGGAATGAGAAAGAGTGATGTAGGAGTGAGGGGATGGGAGATGACCTTATGAGGTGTTTTGGTAGACTAGAAGGGAAGGGAAGGATATGAATTATGAAAGTGAGAGGGAGGGCTTGGTTTGTTTGAGATATTGTTGTTTGGGAAGAGGGATAAATGGATGTGGATGTTATGGAATGTAATAGGGAAAGAGTTTAGATTTCTAGTGATAGGTGATAGGAGGAATAATTTGGGTTTAAGGTTTAGGCATAGCCAAGGGAGAATTTAGGGTTTGACATTTTCCATGGGGAATTATGTTTAAATGTTTGAATGCAAACAAACAATGTAGTATGGGAGGACAACTTACTTGTATGAAGGGAAGAGAGGGCAATCTTGATTTTTTTTGAAGTTCTAAGGCCTTTCTAGCCCTTCTGCTCAACACGTAGCGCCAATGCATAGACGCACAGTGCCACCTATAGAAGCGTAGAGCAGTGTAAATTTACACTATGGAAATCTCCATACACGTAGTGCTAGGCCCAAACGTGCAGTGCCAACCTCTCAACGCACAACGCCAACCCTACTGCCTGAAATGCACAATGCCAGACTGTAGAAGCACAACACCACTTCACCACTGCTCCAAATGTGTAACACCACCCTCCAGAAGTGCAGCGCCACTTCTCCTTTGCCCAAAACTCATTCTACCTTTCCTCTTCTCCTTACTTTTTGACTTCTTGCTTGCCAAATGAGAATGATGAACTTGAAAATGAAATGTGAGACCTTATATAGTAGTAAATTTTAATTTTTCACTTGAAAAACCCACTTTCTAATGTTTCTTGACCTTCTTCAAAACTCTGTTTTTAATGCCTTTTCTTCTTTGTTTCTTTTCAGGTGGATAATGCTCAACTTGAACTGATTTTTGCAATGTTTCTTTGTCTTGCAGCAAGGAGAGATGCTTTGGTGCAGCCAGGATCATTTATTACATAAAGTGACTTAAAATTACATAAGAAATACAAATTAACTCAAAATAATTTGTTTTCACCTCAAAAACATGTTTTTGAGGTGAAAATTACATTAGTTTAAAAGATAATTATATAGTGACTATGACATACAAGCCATCATGTTTGAATTATTTATCATCCTCATACCCTTGCTGCCCTTTATTTACACTTTTAAATCATGCTCTTGACCTTGGAAATGAAACCCTAAGACCTAATGAAACATGCCCTATGACCTAATGAAAGCATGATTGCAAATTTACCATGAAACCATAACTAAAGAAAACATGAAGAAGGGTCAAAAAGTATACTCTATGAGGGATAAATTAGATTTTCTGAAGAGAAGACAACCATTAGTGGATCAGCTTGACATGACCTAATGAAATGATGTAAAAATTTCAGTATGGGACCCCTAAAATGACAATGCAAAGAGAAAATTTGATCCCTGATGGAAGTATGAAAATACTGACACTAATAGCCAGGAAATAAAGTAGGTGATCCATATACTAACTCAAAAGGTGACTTTCCAATTGACCTCCTAGTAATAAATATGTTTTCCCATAAGGAAAATTTCAAATTTGAATCCCAATTTTTCTGATTCTCTGCAATACTTTTCTTAAGTATCTTTACGAAGGCTTTATTGGAAGATTATGCCATCCCATTCCCCTAATGGTGATAGGTAGAAGAATGAGACAATATCAAAGTATATTTGTGGTAGAAGTCAATCGTCTTCGCAGATCTGAAAACCTGAGCAAGGTCTGTTACCACCTTTTTTGGACAACCAAACCTGTTGAAAATATTTTCTTCTAAATGTTTGATTACCATTGAATCATTAGCTCTTCTCATTATAACAACTTCTAGCCACTTAGTAAAATAATCAGTCGTTGTCAAAATCCATCTATGCTGTCCACAAAAGGGTGGATTTATCTCCCCTATAAAATCAAAACTCCATTGTGTAAAGGGTTCTTCCACAAACACATGAATCAATGGTAACCATGCTAATTTCTTCTTTTCAACAAACATCTTGCATTTCTCACAACTACTTACAAGTCTATAAACATCAAAAAATAGAGAGGGCCAAAAGAAACCATCCTTCAAGATTTTATGCATTGTAACCTTCAAATTATAGTGACCACCACAGAGGCATCCATGATATTCATTTACAATTTCTATAGTTTCTACTTCAGTTAAACAGAACAATAAAATGCCAGATGGAGGTCTCCAATACAACTTTCCATCTACTATGACATGCTTTTGAGCTTTGACTCAGAGAGCTCTATATTTTGTTCTATCTAAAGAGGAAGGACAGATAAGGAAACAAAGATAATGGACAATATCTTTGTACCATTGAGAACACAGATACTTGTATTGAATTCTAATATCAAGTTATTTATTCTTACCTTATTCTTCTTCTGACTTAGATTCAACAACTTCAAAAAGTAAATTAATTCTCATAGCTTGATGGTTAGCTTCTGTTAAAATTTTTTCTAATCCTTGTCCTTTCACCAACTTGGTTGGCTTGATGTCCGTATCATATTCTTGAATTTTTTCAGTCCACTTTCCTCTTCTTCCATCTCTATCACTCTGAGTCAATACATCTTTGACAACAACATTGTGAACATAAGAAGTAATTTGAGATTGATGAATATAAAATTTGAAAGACTTTAGTGCTTTCACTAAAGCATAGGCTTTCTTATCCAAAATATTATATTTCAGCTCTGCATCCCTTAACACCTTGCTGAAGAATGCTATACGTTGCTACGACTGCAAGAGTAAAAGGAGAAGCAAATGAGAATATATGAAAAGGATTTTGATAATCAGGACTTACTAACACAGGGGCCTATTGAAAAGATTCCTTAATTCTGGAAAAATATTCCCTGGTAGTTGTAATCCACTTTACCTCTGCATCCTTTTTCAACATATCATTAATTTCCTTAACAATTTCTGCATAATTTTGGACAAACCTTATCAAAAAATTTATCTTTCCCAAAAATCTCTAAATCTCCTTTTTACTCCACAAAAGTATATTTTTTATTGCTTCAACTCTTTTTGGATCTATCCTAACCCCTTATTTAGATACAAGATGGCCTAGTAATTTTCCATCTTTTAAAGGAAAATGAGATTTCTTGGGGTTTAAGGATAGGCCATACCTTCTGCATTTTTCAAATGTATGCTACAAATGCTTCAAATTCTCTTGATATGATTTGGAGAAAACTGTAATGTCATCTAAATAAATTACCATAAATTTTTCTTTTTCACCTACAAAGGCTATGTCCATAACCCTCTAGAAAGTAGAACCCACATTATTAATCTAAAAGGCATCTTGGCATACATAAAGGTACCCTATGTAGTGGTGAATGTTGTCTTCTTTTTATCTTGTGGATGCACTGAGATTTGATTATAGCTAGAAAAGACGTCAATCATTGATAACCTGGAGGATCCTGTCACCTTTTGCAAAATGTGATCCATTTTAGGAGGAGGATAATTATCCTTCAATGATGCAATGTTTAAATTTTGGAAATCAATACACAATTTAATCTCCCCATTATTCTTCCTCACAGGTACTAGATTAGCCGCCCATTCATAGTGTTTGAGAGGAACAATGATTATAGCTTGTAACAATTTCTTGACTTCTTTCTCAATTGATGGCAACAATAAAGGATTTATCTACCTCAACTTTTGCTTATATGGTTTAATCCCTGGCTTCAAATGAATTTAATGTTAAATTTTGCTAGTATCATATGTCTTCAGATCTTCGTAAGACCATGAAAATATATCAACATATTCCTTGAAAAGCTTTACATACCTCTTTTACAACTCCTTTGGAACATATTTTTCCAATCTCACCATATTATGTTGTTGTTCTGTTCCAAGGTTGCAGTCTTCAAGATCATCTTCTGAATCTGTTTTCTTAATATTGACAACAACATCATTAGCATTAAATAACCTTTCCAAGGGTACTAAACCTTTAGGGATCACATTATTCTTCAATTGCATTATTTTCTGACCTCGTATGAAATTCTTTAATGGCAATTTTCTATCTGATTGTTCTTCTTGAACTTCTTCAGTTTTGTCCTCTTGATCAATCTCCAAGTTCAAGAATTCACCCACCATTTCCAAAAAAAAATTAATTTATTATTCATCCTAAAACACTTGCCAATAATTTACATTATCTGGAATAGATGGTATGTTCCTGATTTCCACTTCATACCTTAGTCTGGGATTCAAGGGAGGCTTAAACGTACTAACTACAACTACTAATGAATAAGCTAATCTATTACCTTCCCTAGGTACAAACTGTATATTGAAATAATAAAAAAAGTTATCTACCAGCTCCCACACTTAATTCCTATATGTCTTATGCCTTGGATGTTTTTCTTGACATTGATTCTTGATTTGTTTAATCACCAATTCTAAATCTCCAAAAACATAAATACACTGTATTCCTAAACGTTTTGTTGCTTGTAAACCAAGAATGAAAGCTTCATACTCAGTAATATTATTTGTAGAGTCAAATTCTAGTTTATAAGAGAAGGCAATCATATTACCTTTAGGAGAAAGAATAATAACTCCAACTCCATTCCCTTCCTTTGAATAGGCACCATCGAAATATAACTTCCAGACTCCACTAGCTACTAGCTCCTTGCTCTTAATTGATGAAGGCTACTGCATTTCTATGTCTTCAACAATTCCTGGTGATTCTTGTAACATAAAATAGGAAAAGTCATCCTTTTCCTAACTATAAATAGGAGAATTTCTTGAACCCTCCTTTGTGATGGTTTTCACAAACCTAGTCTCTCGATACAATCTCCTATCTTCTCCATGAAAAAATGGAATAATTTCATAAGTAAATTCTAGTTTAAGCACTCCTGCCAATTTGGCTCCCCAATATCTAGAGAGAAAATTCCAAAACAGGTTGGAATATCTACAACAACCACGCCCATTATAATACTCCTAGCAGGAATTTGAGCCAATGATACCACCAAATATTTGATTAATCCTGTACATTTTACCTTCTTTGAATCAAAAGAATATAGATCTTTATGGGGCTTTTTAATCTGGAAGTTCAATTGCTTCATAACTAGAAATGGCATTAAATTATGAGATGCTATTGAATCTAACATACAATTATGAAGTATGAAGGTATGCATAAGCAGAGAAATATGGAAAGTGGGTGTAGAAGTATCTTTCTCTTCTACATGAGGACATAACATCACTACTAGTCTCTCCTCCTACAAATTAACTGCATATTCTAAATGATTATCTCGAGAAAGATTTATAAAGTCAAAAACTTGATTCTTATAATTAGGATTCCTCACTAGCATTGTTAAAGGAATTAGAAATTTAAGATTTTCTAATTCCTTAATTAGATCAAAATAATGGCTTACTTTCATTGTTTTCAATTTCTCCTCCTCGTTTAAGTTTTGACTTGGAATCTTCTCTAAATTGACAACATGTTGTTGAATAGATTCATGCAACATAACCGAATCTTGCTTGTTGTTAGAACTTTCTCCTTGTTGAACTGTAACTTTTGGGACTGCACTAGCCCACTGCTTTCCTTTATCAACTTGTCTTGGACATTGTTGTTGCACTATATGATATGTTTGCTCCTCCACACTATCTAGGAGTCTTGATCTTTTCTGAGAGGTAAGGCCACATTTTTTTATGCAGCTTTTCTTGCATAAAATATGTAAACTTCTTATAATATTCTTCAACTTCTTCATCATCTAGAGAGACCTCAAATTATAAATTAGAATATTCCCTTATGAATCCTTCTCTTTCTTTATCATATAATGTAGACATTTGGTTTTCCTATTATTTAAGAGATTCTTCCACTATTTCCTCTATTCCATCCTTGATGTACAAAGGTGGTTGTATCTGATCTTGATCCTTCCTTTCCCTTTGCATAATCTACAGTGGATGCCTCCTAAATTGAAGGTTAAAATTTCTGTTTTGACCCCGTTGAAACTGTGTTAGTGGATTTTTTCTTTCCAACTCAATTTTCACCAACTTATTGGACAAATTTTTAATGATCTTAGTCATTTCATCGAGCTTCTCTTCATGAGAATATTTTGGTTGACTAGAAACCTTCTCTTCTTCTTTTCGTTTTCCTTTATCTTCAACTTGTTCCTTTGGTTTAATTTTCCTTGCATTAGATATATTTGCTTCAATGTCTAGTGCATCAGTTTGAATTTGATCTAAGGTAGAAGATACCCTTTCCTTCAAGGTGAAACCAAAGTCAGAATCAAATGCCCCTGCAAACACAACTTTTTCTTCTATAGGTGGTGGCTTTATCTCTGCTGGTAAGCTAGTATACAACTTGTTAAATCTTTTAACGAATTCATTCAAATATTCTTCTGATTTTATTTTAATTGCATTGAATTTAGTTAATAAATAACTATGGTCCTTCTTTTCACCCCATCTATGTGTGAAAACATTCTCTAATTCCTCCCAATTATTTATAGAATTAACAGGAAGTATTTTCAACCACATCCATGCTTCCCCATCTAGTGATTGGACAAATAGTCTCATCACTACATCCAAATACTCAACATTTAAATTCTTAGCAAATGAGCAAAAATAAGTAATATGTTTCTCTATTGTTAATTCATCCTCCCCTATAAACTTGGGCAAATAATTTTAGATAATCTTGGGGCATATAATTCATTGGTCGAGGAATATTTAAAGGTGCATATTTGTTCAAAAGAAAAGTTGGGATAGACATATTTTGATTTGAGAAGAGAGCAAAAGAAATTCATGTCTGAAACACAAATGATTAAGGTGGGATAACAGAAATAGGAATGAGATGACTAACAATAGAAACAATTTGATTTGGAACGGAAAAAATCAACTTTTTTAATCTCTTAGATTTATTGAAAATAAAATGACATTGATTCAAATGATTCTCCTTCTAAAGTGGGTTATGAAAAAATGTTCTGAGAGGAAGACAAATTTTCTGGAGAAAAGTTAAGATTTTTAGCAACTTGCTCCGAATGAAAGGTTTTAAGGAATTATGTAGCAGAACTAGAACAAGGAGCAGACAGAGTAGTGTTTGGAGTTACTTGGGTTTTTGGCTTCCAAGCTCTTCAATAAACCAATTTCTTTGGATCAAATAGAATAGGAGCTTTCTGCAGCAAGATATCAAACCTTGTGTGGGGTCTTTTCGAAGCCAGGACTATTTTCTTGGAAAGAAATTTAGCCTAAGCACTTTCTTTTCTCACTAGGCAAAGAGATGACTACAAAGAGGAAACACAGGGAAAAATAGCTTCGTATCTTCGTTCCTTGATAGCGATGCCAAAAAAATTTGTACCTTGGAAGACAACCTCTAGCTGAAGAGAGGTCACTTCCCAAGACATTTTCTTAAAACTGTGAAAAGATGAGTTTATTGTCCCATTGTTCAAACCCCAGAAATTATGATTAAATGGAAATTATTCTTGATATTCAATGGATAGGAACAATTATTTAAAATGGCCTTCTGATGTTAAATACAAGTTTAATGAAAGAATAGCTATAAAATATAATGGAAAGTCTCCAACATAGGCTACTTAATCCAAAATATTTTTTTCAACCTTAGAAGAAATATGGAATTAGCAGGAGATGATATATAGAAAGGAGGAGCGCATGATTAAGGAACTTTGAACTTTAACTTATAGGAAACTAGGTTTGAAGAACTGCAAAATTAAAGGCTATCAACTTCATTACTCATTTCTATGAAGCAAAACATAAAATGAAGATAACAAGAAACACATTTGTACTCAACAAGTTTATGGAGTCACTTCAAATACTTTATTCAAATCCACATGGAGGTTGAAATATATAAGTAGTTTCTTCTTCTGAGGTCCAAAACTTGGAACCCTCATTTTTCTTTCTGAATTAGATTTATACAAAATTTCAGAAGGACAATTAAGAAACTGTCAACTACCAAAATTGCATAACTTCCTAAACTACTTCAGAATTAATAGTTCTTTCAAACTTTACAGTTTGAAAATAGAAAATTCAAATACATAATTGAAAATATATATCAACATTTCTATATGAAAGGTGTCGTTGCTTCATTTGGTAATCTGAGATTGAGTTGCAGATGAAGGTCCTACTTCTGCACTTGCTGTTGTTGGTTACATCCACTCTCTACATTTTTTCCATATGGCTCCATCTGAACTGGGACTCTTGACAAACCTAGTGTGTGTCATCCTGAAGTTAGTGATTCTTCTATAAGTTGGTTTGTCCACAAAATGAGTTCTCATCAACCAAAATAGTTGAAAATCCCTTTGCAAATATTTTTTGATAGTATCTCCCTTCAACATTATCGTTCTTTCATGAGTTGATCCAATTTTTTTCCTCCACCAGCAAAGTTTCATAAGTCTCCCAGGTTAATAAATTACCTTGTTGGTCCCAACATGAAGGCAAACTTACTCTATTTCTCTTATCAAAATCAATATCAAAATTCATTACAACTTTAACCTCTATTAATTTTGTCTCTGTTGTCTTCCTGTAGAGGTTCTTCATAATCATTTTAGTTATTTCTATCACATATTCAGTTCTATCTTCAACTACTAATTCCCTTAACTATTGAGAAGTTCTTGAATTAAGGAAATCAATCATTTTCTTTGCGAACTGAGCTCTTTGTTGTAATTTTTTTTTATATTTTCCATAATTAGATTTTCCAACTCTCTTATGATGATATTTTCATCTTCTACTATAGAAAATGACTCCCAGATGTTCTTAACAATATGAATGTTTTCATTCCATAAGATTTCTCTATCTTGAATAAGGGATATATTTCCCTTCACCTTTTCCTTTAATTCCTTGATTTCCTAAGAAGCGGCTTGAAAGCCACTCATGTACTTGTTTGCATTTTCTTTAGACATTTCCAACTCTATTTCAGTTGCCTTTATAACTTTTAAAGTAGTCCCATAGTCCCTCTAAACTTTCTTCATCTCATTCTTAGAAATCTGCAATTTAGTCATGACTCTAGTCATCTTATCAGGTTGGGTCCTCAGAATCAATTTGTACTACGATAGTATAGACATGAGAGTCAATTTTATGTTTCAAAACATAATTGATTTCTGTTAATTTTTTTATTTCATCATTTCCCTATAAAATCTCTTCAGTTAGAGCCTCTTTCTATTTTTCCACCAGTGCCACTTCTAAATCCATTGGATGTTCAATGGGAGGTATCTTCAATTTCTTCTTTAACACCTGAACTTTTGTTTCATCTCCGTGAAATAGCTTTTGAAAAACAGTTCTATCCTCTGGATTTACTCCAATTTTAACAACAATTTTCTTTAATTCCTCATTTTAAGTGGCTAAAACTCCAAAGTTAGCTTCTTCCAATTTTAATTGGTTGACCACCTTTTCTAATAAAGTCTCTGCTCTATTTTCAACCAAGGAGGTCTTATTCAAATCATTGTAAATCCATTCACCAGTTTGCCTACGCAAATGGATTTTATCAGGCAGAGAGATTTCTCTAGCATCTACTGTTAAGTTAACAATCTTAAAACCTAATGAAGAAGAGACAGTTAAAGCAAAAGGGTGAGAAAAATATAGTTTAAACTTATTCCTCTCCAAATCCATAGAAGAAAGGAGTCTAGTCTGATAATTTGAAATAAATTGTGCCTCCACATGGGATTCCATATTTCTCTAACCTTTTGTTTCTTTCTTCAATTTGAGAATACATTTGTTTTATCATTGGTTTAGAACTCTAGATGGTCTATTCTAGAATAGGAGAAGACGTTGTACGAACAACTTCTCCTAATTGTAAATAAAAACCTACAATAGATGATGAACTGCCACCATTAGAGAGTTTCGTTATTTTAGAACTTCGATCTATTTCTTCTTGCAAATCAATCACATCTTCGTTGCTTCTCTTTAAACTCTTCTCACTTTGATGAGGAGTTTCCACCTCCACCCCTCTTGACAAACTAGTTTGTCCTCTGTTGGCTAATTTCCCCATCTCTGGTCGAGCTTCATGTCTAAAGGGAGAATATGAATTTTCTACCCTCCTATTTGAAATAATATGTGTGGGTCATATGCCCACTTTTCACCCAGTTGCAAATTCATTTCTTCAAGTTCTTTCTACACTTCTCCTACAACTTGCCTGTTATTTACAATGAAAGGTCCCACTATCTTTGGAAAATTAATTAAGTACCACTTTTTTTCTGGCACATAATTTATTTGATCTAAATTCAAGCTTTGTCTATTGAACTCCAATGAAAATAGTCTCATAGGCACAAAACTTGGAAATCTTTAAGGGACCACTTCTGCTCCATATAACTTGATCTCTAAACAATAGTCAAATTGAAACCAATCACCTACCTTAACAAATTTACTAAGCTAAAGCAAAGATTGATCCTTTGGTAAAAAAACAAGGTGGAGGAGAGAAGGTCAATATTGAATAAGCAACTGGTAGAAAATAAGTAGAAAAACCCTTGGTTACTTTCAATGCTTCTTACCACATTAGTCCAAAATACCACTGACTATTTTTTTTTATGAGGGTCCATGATTTAACCCTATGTCCATGTATCTTTCCACATGAGTATACAAAAAGAGATAAGTAACAAGAGATGGAAATATAAAGAAACTAGTGAGGAGGATATATGTTAACTGAGAATTAACCATTTTCTCCCAGAAGACAGGTACGTCAAAAACTATTTATGGGTTCATAATCAAGATAAACATTCTTAAAATGTATTTATCCACGATATTTGTATCCTCCCTTAAAATTTGTAGAACAGGTCTAACTTTTTTCAACAAAAGTATCCAGAGGAAAATGAGAAAGCTCCATAGGCAAATGCTTCCCATTAGGCATCAAAAAGAAATTCAATTGAGCATAATTGGAAGTAGACAAGTCTTGAAAAGTGGTAAACAAAGCTTCTTATGAGAAAGGGGTGTAAGAATTTACAGATGGAAAGCATAAGGCTTGCTGAATTAACAAGGATGACACTTGAAAAATATTTTTCCCTAATTTATTCATAACAAAACACTTTTGAGGGTAAAGAGAAACAACAAGCCAATTTATGAACTTTGGGAAATTGTAAGTTTGAGGAATCATAACAGCTAGGACACCTGACCTAATAGCAGTAGCATATACAGGGGACTCGATTTGATTGAGTAGCATCTAATGATAAATTTATATGTAATTAAGTGCGCAAACAAGGTCAAAGATGCCTTTCTTAGTATCCATTAATGGAATATGAAAAGTGGAACATAGCAGTAGCATATACAGGGGACTCGATTTGATTGAGTAGCATCTAATGATAAATTTATATGTAATTAACTGCGCAAACAAGGTCAAAGATGCCTTTCTCAGTATCCATTAATGGAATATGAAAAGTGGAACCTATGATAGCAACTTTCTTTAACATTTTCCAAATTCTGGATGCCAAGACTTTGCACTGATGTCAGAACAATGGGAAGTGATGATGATTGAATTTATAACTTGTAATATTAAATTATTTGAAAGAAGGAAGATAGGAAAACAGTGAGTAAAATTAATACTAAACAAGGTTTTACAGTAGAAATGGACCAATGGGTCGGAAAACGGAATTAATTACGATTTTGGGAGTTTTGAAAAAATGAGCTAATGACAAGACAAATGAGGTGATGGATGACGTGGATGATGAGGTGATGGAAGAGAAGTGATGAAAATGTAACGATATAATGGACAATTAGCGCTCGCCTGTCGGCATAACCCGCTCTCCTACTGACGTAATACGGGGGTAGACTCCGATACAGGAGAAATCCGATGGATTCCCCCTGCAACCATTATCAGTCATTGATATGTGGATAGATGCGATGTTGAAAAGTCTTTACGGGGGGAATGGGAGAGATAACCGCCAAGCATATAGTGTCATCGGGTTTGCTCCATCCCATAAGCCCCACTGACATATCTTATCACGCTCAACAATATAAGCAACATTTATGCTACGACATTTTCTGTTGCTAACTAGGGCCCACCGACTTTACACTTAATGATGCATTAAAATTTGATTAAGGTAGTTTAATCCACCCTCATACGTAAATCATATAATATCAAAATGTCTTTTTGTCTTGTTATTGTTTTTTTTTTGCAGACACATATATACATTTCTTCTAAACATATATAAAAGTAAAATGAGCTACAATAATTATCATCAAAGATTATCTTCCCCTATATTCTCTCAAACCTCATATCTTTTCCTACCCTCTCAACAATTCAAATTTCTCATAAGGAGCCTCTCGCCCTCCCCTTTTTTTCTGCTCCCTTCTCTACCTATGCACATGAATAATGTATTATTTCATAGACCTTCTCGGCCTCCTTTTCCTATTTATAAGGAACCTATAAACCTACTTTATCTATTCAGTAATAGCCTCTCGGCCTCTTTTACCCCTCCTCCACCAAATTCCTGTTGGCCTCTGTTGCTCCTCCTCTCATGGCTGTCCCTTCTCTATACACATATGGTATCCCCTTCAATGCATAAGAGAATGTCCCTTCATAATGTTCTCCTCCTCTCAGCCACAATGGTTCTATCATTTATTGTGGTCTATGCAGACTAATTCATCTTTACGACGCAACCCATACTCTCTTGCATGTTTTGGCCATGCTGCGCTCTTCAAGTGCTATCATTTTTCATCAAAATTTATCCTTTCTTACTTGCATTATTTTCCAAAGAGAACATGGCCATGTCCTTGTTTTGCAGCTCAGTTGATACAAATTTATCTCATTAAAAAATGCTCAGTCATCCTGTGACTAATTTTTAGAACAACCCACTTCCTCAGGTAACCTCCCTCCTCAGGCACCCTCCCTCCTCAAGCAACCTCCCTCCTCAAGCAATGGAATTTGTGTCCCTTTATTAGCCATTTTTTATTTTTGTTTTATGGTTACATAATTACAAGGGAATCATTTACAATTCTTACAAATGGAATTAACTCACAAGGGATGTCATAATACCCACCCCCCTAGAGTAACACCATCCTCAATGTTTAATGACTAAAAATAAAATTAAAAACATGCCTTAAACTAAGCAAAACAAATTTGGAGCTTTACATTTATAGCTCAATTACAATTGTAGTTCACATATATTTCTCACCCAAAAACTAAATAAACATGAGAATTATCCTTGAATTAACCACTTCTTATGGCTTTTTTGTAGCCTTCCCAGTGCTTTTGTTGCACACTCTGGTATCTTCAAGCTACTGCAATCCTCTTTTTAGTCAGCTTCATTCACCTAGACCGAGAAATTCCCATGCTTTGCTATTAACATGACACACAATATCTCATGAGATTCATCATAAATAATTTGTGAAAGTTTAAATTATACCTCTGTCTTGTCCTTTGAATGGGCGCTCAAAACAATGTAAACTTTGAAATGGAAACTGATACGATTACCCGTTTTGTTGAGGTAGAAAAAAAGTCGACTGATTTTGAAAAGTGGTGATGGAGAATACATATAATTTTTTTTTTCGGAGAATATTTTTGACACTTTAAATTTTCCTATGTATGAAATATAAATATTTGCTTTTAAATGTTAGTGATTTTCATGTTGATTTTGAAACGTGTTGATGGAGCATCAACCTCTTTTTTTAGAGGGCTTGTTTTTGACACTTTATATTTTCTAATGTATTAACTGTGGATATTTTATTTTTAAATGTTACATTTTTTGACACTTTAATTTTTTTTATGTCCAATTGTTTTTTAAATGTTGATTACTTAACAAATTTTTTGGTTGTCTTATTTATGTTTTTTTAAATGTTGATCAGTTAAACAAACAAATATAAAAAAGACAAAAAAAAAATTATTTTGTTAACGATAAAAAATTGAGAAAAAAAAAAAAAAAAAATAAACTATAAAAATAAATAAATAAAAATACGACAATTTTAAAAATTATTAAAAAAAACTAAAAAAAGAAAAAGAAAAAATTAAAAACAAACCTGATTTAAAAAAAAAAAACAAAAAACAACAACAACAACAACAAGAAAATTAAACAAAGAAAAAGGGAAACAATTTTAAATAATTAAAAACAAAAATAAAAACAAACTAACAAAAGTTAAAAAACTATTAAAATTAAATTTTAAATTTTAGAAAAGCATAAGAAAAAGAAAAAAAATCAAATTGAAAAAAAAAAACATAATTAATTAAAAATTTCAGATCATTAATCTTAAAATATTAAAAAAAAATTATGAAAAAACCGTTAAATAAAAATAAAAATAAAAATTGGAGGATGGGACTGAAATCTGATTCTCAGAATTGGATCTCTCTCTCTCTCTCTCTCTCTCTCTCTCTCTCTCTATATATATATATATATATATATATATATATATATATATATATATATATATATATATATCTAAGTGGGGAGGGTTGAAATTTGATTTTGAGAATCAGATTTCAGCCTCGTTCAGAGGCCCAGGAGGGCACAGCCTTGAACCAATGGACCTAAAATCTGATTCTCAGAATTGGATTTCAGCCCCGCCTTCCAATTTTTATTTATTTTTTACCCTTTTCTAATAATTTTTCTTTTTCTAAGATTTTGATATTAATGTTCTAAATTTTTTAATTAATTACGTTTTTTTTTTTTCAATTTGAATTTTTTTGTTTTTTGTTTTTTTTTTTGTTTTATATATATATATATATATATATATATATATATATAAATATATATATATATATAATATATATTTTTATTATTTTTTATTAAAATTTGTTTTTAATTTTTTATTTTTTTTTAATTATTTAAAATTTTTTTAAAGTTTTTTTTTTTTTTTTTTTTTTTTTTTTTTTTTTTTTGTAAATTAGGTTTGTTTTTAATTTTTGTTTTTTTTTAATAGTTTTTAAAATTGTTGTATTTTTATTTATTTATTTTTATAATCTTTATAAAAAAAATTCAATTTTTTTATCATTTACAAGATAATTTATTTTCCTTTACATTTTTTTATGATTTTTTTTTGAAAACATGTTTTTGTTATTATTTATTTCTTTGTAGTTTCTTTACTTTTTTAATTCTTATTTTTATAGTTTTTTTTTTTTAATTTTTTTTTCTTTTTTATATATTTGATTTTTTGTCATTTTAGGTTTTTTTTAAATATACATTTTTATTTACTTTTTGTTACTTTTTATTTTTTATTTTGCTTTTGTTTTTTTTATTGTTTTTATTTTTGCATTTATTTTTAAATTTATGTTTTCATTATTATTTTCAAATTTTAATGCTTTTCAGATCCATGATAAAATATTTTACGCCATTGTTTCAAATTGTTGAAAATTTATCTTGAAAAAAAGTAGACGTTATTTCAACATCAACACATCAACACTTTTCATTTTAAAGGTGTTTTTTGCACAAAAAATTTGTTTTCATTTCCATTAAAAAAGCATGTTGAAAATTTACCCTATGGAAAAAAGGTATTATTCCAGCATCGACACTTTTCATTTTCGAGTTGATTTTTCATGTTTTTGAGGGATTTTTGGCTAGAGTTCCTGTTTTGAGTTTATAGTTCCCGTTTCAAAGTTTACATTGTTTCAACCATTCACACTATCATGCCTTTAAAAGGGCCATTTGTCAAGTGTTCTCAATAGCTCCTCGTTGTTACACCATAGTGGTCACAAATCAGTGATTGACAAGCCCATTTACCATGTTTTCTCAATAGCTCCTCATTGTTACACCACAATGGAACAAATCAATGCAGATGTTCACACAGAGCACAAAAAATCTCAGTTCAGTCTTGGAGAGAGGGATATAGTTAATAGTGAGGAGGTTGTATCAGCTGCATTACTCCTGAAGGAAGAAAAGTGCACTCTCCAACAACTTCGCAATGGAACTTCCACCTATATTCCTATCCCAACCCTGTGGAACTACCATAAGGTGTTATCATCTCATTTTTCTTGGGTGCCTCAACCTCCCATAAGTTGTCAATGAACATAGTCTCCACTAGATTTATTAGCCTGTAAAGCACAACCACTACTAAATGATTATCGACCAACAAGCCTCTTGAGTTTCTTAACTAGGTTATCATTTGAACTTGCTTTGTGATTATTGTCTAATGAGCCTCATGGGTTTTTCAGTTGTGCTATCATGAAAGCTCCTTTTTTATTATCATCTAAAAAGCCTCATGGGTTTATCAAATATGCTATCATCATATCTTCTCTACTGTATCGAACTCTCCTCTGACATCAACATGACACTTAGTGGAGTACATTTCCAATCCTACGATCAAGGAGTCTGATTATTAGCTAATATACCATAAAAGAAAAATCCTTGTCATATGCATGAAATAACATGAGCATATAAAAGTCTTATTCTTATGAAATTGAAATCATCAATCAATCACGGCTACTTTTTCAAAATTAATTCCTCACACAACTTACAATCTTGCATGCCATCCATATTTGCATTAAATAATTATAATCGATCATTATTCCACAAGCATGAGTCTTGAAAAACCCTGTCAATCACAATCACGTTCATATAGGTATATAAATATTAGCATGATCATGAACATATCACATATGCAAATAAGTTCAAGCTGATGAGAAATTCATTTGTATCATGTTCATGACTATCTTAGCCTTGTCCATTATCTCATGGACCAAACTAGCCCACTTGGATGTCATATTATTGTCCAATTTTTCATGGACATATTATACATTAACATATGTCAAATAAACCCAGATTTTTAGAGAACTCCTTGTATTGTTCTTGTTGTTTAAAAAAACAGTTTTCAGCCTGTACATAATTTTTTTCTGACTTGTTGTCATATTCAGAAGTGATGCTCCAATATACACTAGTGATGCTCTTTACTCGCCCGTCTCCAAAGCCCAGCCTTTCTCATTTGCTTCATTTATGCAGAGGGCCTCCTTAGTTCTCATACTAGAGCCCCACGAATTTCTTTCCACATCAAATCAATGTTCACAGTGTCCCTAAAGCGCAAAAATGAAAGGAAAAATCCAAAGGAAAAGAGGGCATCAACAAAAAGAAATAAATTCATAACAACATTCACAAAATCACAAATAAAATAGCATGCATGCACAAGTCAACATCCAAAATGGTAGATGAAATATAAAATTAATAGAGAACAAAAAATATAAAATATTTGACAATAATAACAACTCAGTCCCCATGAATTTTGGTGTTCCCAATGGTACATAAATAAAACTCAGCACGAGCCTTCTTTAAGATTTCATCACAACCCCTTTGCACCTGTACAATCCCTCCATTTTTTTCTGAAGAGGAATTCTCTAACACTTATTAGTGGTCTTGAGCGAGTTCCCCTCATCTTCCCCCTCTTCCAACATTATACGATGTTGTTTCAAGTGTCTCTTGGCTCTTACCAACTATTCTTTTACCAAACCATCAACATTCATTACAATTAGCCTCTTTTCCAAGGTCAACAATTCATGACATCTTTAATCTCAAGGAGGTTAGTTAGAA
Organism: Pinus tabuliformis; assembly: GCA_031772625.1. NCBI lineage: Eukaryota > Viridiplantae > Streptophyta > Pinopsida > Pinales > Pinaceae > Pinus > Pinus tabuliformis. The sequence goes on along the minus strand of CM062818.1, from coordinate 1,281,382,159 downwards.
AATATATGTCACATAAAAATTTATCATATTATAATAAATATATTTTCCACATTTATAAACGCATCAATATTATGCATGCAAGCAACTTATGACCATTTCATCACAATGCTACACCCAACATTTACTTGCACAAGTGAACAATCAATATTCAATTGATAATTATAGTGTTGTAACAAGCACCTACAACACGAAATTATCAAGCCACTTGGCTTTTGAATAGAGTCACAAACACATTACCTTCATTTCTTCTTTGACAGAGCCTATCCAATCCAAGTGTTGAATCTAGAAGCTTTGATACCACTCTATAACATACCCCCTACTAAGGGAAGAAGGAGGTTCTTACTAAGTTGACCCGACCTCCAAAGTCTCGTTATGAAAATGGGGTCTAAATTTTTCTCCTTTTTACAACTATCTCAAAACATAAAAAGGATAACATCATTGTGTTCATCTCGTCGAGTGTTAGAAATTAATTAATGGAGCAATGAAATACATAAAATATTGCAGAAACATAAATACAAAAATGCATAAAACAAGAGAGACACATATATATGTGGTTCACCCAATTTGGGCTATGTCCACGGAGAAACAACTACTCATTCCTTTTATCTAGCAAAATGAAGAGATACAACCTATAGTAGGTCCACTGTAATTCCCTCTTCACTCTCACAAATCCCCCTCTCTCTTTTTTTCTCAGAATAATAATACATAACCGCAATACAACCCCCTCATATAAACTAATGGTTTCCATCTAGGGAAAAACCCTGAATTAACATAACTTCTATCGTCATATCATCCCCCTACGGAATGTCCTAGATTGACTTCGAAATTACAATATTTTACAAGGAAAATTTTCATCTATTTTTATCTTTGGGGGTGCTGGCCCCAAACCCCCACCAGGGGGGCTTATTAAAAGTAGTTGTCGCCCACCCTGGACCCCCCTAATAACTATCATACAAGAAAAAATTTCGCCCAATTTAGAAATTGGTATCCAACGCACCTGAGACCTTTGAATCAAGAAGATAATCAGGCTCCATACACAACATCGAGACCTTTTTGACTATTTAACATTTTCTCTAATCCAACTTCTAGATCAAAAGATATGGTCGATTAAAGTGTTAGTGAATTACACATTGCTACATCGTTAGGCCTATTGCATGGTGCCCACATGGTTGCAACATGGTGCCCATGTGTCTTTCTAAGTTACAGGCCATATTTATGATATCGACACATTCAAACTCGCTAGACTCCTTTATGAGGTCTAACATACAATGGATGTAATATATACATACTCAAATATATAACACATAGGTGTGAGCCCTTCTATGGTTGCGACACCACCAATGTGGCAAACTTTCCCAAGCTACCAACTCAGTGATGTTCAAGACCCATCTAAAAAATGAATGAATGCACATATGAGTTAACGAGATAAGCAAGCGTGAGCCCTCCATCACCACATCACCCCACTTCATAGAATCCTAATGGGTTCCAATACTACTCTCTTTCGAAACTATTGGGGAAATTCCCTACGAGTTGTGTGGTAGTATGCACCTGCGATAAGGCTTAACCACCCTCCCCAACTTATGTGCAAAATAAGTCACGCCATGTGGCACTTACTCCATTGATAAACCCACATGCTAAGTAATATTTTTGTGTATCTTGTGTCTTTTAGTCGATGATACCCTAATGTAAAATACGTTCTTCTCAAATAAAACAATAGTGGAATCACGATTCTTAATCTACAACTAGTACCATCTACTCTAATCGGTTTTATAATTGTTCAGTTTCGTCTTTTCAAGTAAGTCGAGTAGAGTAAGGAGGGGAGGAAGCTTTAACAAGTGAACTATATTTCATAGGTGTATAAAATATCCTTCTCTAAAGGGACAACCTCTACTTCTATCAATAAGTTATGATCCCTCTTCTACCTCATTAAATCAATAAGCACCTTTACACATTTCTTTGAACAAAAATAAAATAATAATAATAATAATAAAAGGTGAAAGATGAGAAAGGCTTCCTACGTAGAGAGGTGATGTAAGAAACTTTGCTTAGGTACTGTCCAGGCTCGCTGGCAATAGAGCAATGTTTGTGTCATTGAAGCGACTCTATAAAGGTCTTGTCTAGGCTTGCTAGTAGTAGAGCAACACAAGAGATGAAAACCAAGACTATGACAACCCTACTTCACTTGTGTATCTATATAATCCCCATCCCCAATCGAAACAATTGAGTTTGACTTCCCTTTGTAGGGTGTCACAGATGAAGAGAATGGTAGGGACTATATATTTAACTTAAGCTAAGTAAACAATCTATGGTTATCAGTGAACCAAGAAATACTTCCTGAAGAGTTAGTCTTTTTTTACATGAGCTAAGATCCATACAGAGAGCTGGAGTTTTACTAGTGTGTTGCCAAGTGTTGTAGCAGCTACAACCACCCTCCAAATTTTTTCCCATCCTTTGATTTTGGAGCCTTCCTTCCATCCACAGAAGCTTATATTTTATTTTCATCAATTATTCATTCTATGATAAATATTTATCTTTTCATGATTTCCTTGTGATGTATTGATCCCAATTTGATATCTTGCAATCACAAGCAACCTTTTGACTTGACCTTGCAACATTTTTGGGCTTGCCTCCAGAAACTGCACAATCTTCGAAGGCAAGCAAACCTTGATTATTGGAATTTCACAATCTAGAATGGAAAGCCTCAATTGAGCTCAGAAACTACATAGTACTAGATGACAGCCTGACCTTTAGCTCAGAAACTACGCAAGCCTTCCTTGAGCTCAGAAACTATGCAATGCACTTAGTCAAGAAGTTTCCCAGTCCTTGGGAACTTTGCAATCCTTCTTTGTAGTGTGCATGCTCAGTTTCTCGAAAAAGGAAAAATAAAAAATAAAAGGAAAAAAACATCCTTAGAAAATAAGGAGTCATTAATTAGTTTCCCAAAGGTGGTACACTTACTATTTTTGGAACTTTCTACCAAGTGCCTCTTTTTAATTGATTTTGGGCATGCACATCATAAACCTTAAGAGATATAAATCTATATAATGAATGCCCATAGAGATCATTTTACATTTGATCATGGAGCTCTAGCATTCCCAAGGAGATCAAGGAGCCTTCGGTGGAGTTTGTGGTGCTTTTCTGGCTAAGTTTTTCTTTTGTCATCTTTTGTTTCTTTATCTATTGCTTTTTGTCATTTCTTTTCTGTGAGTATTTTTATTCTTGTTTATTTTCATGTTCGTTGTGTTTTTAGCTTATATTAGCTTGTACGAGTGTTGGTTCAGTCCATCGTTTTCCTTTTACAAGTGTCACATCCATTTTCTTGTTTTTTCCCATTAGTGGTCGTCGTTTCAACGACTCTCCATGCATGTTTATTTTTCCTTTTTCATGTTGATATTATGCACTTGATTTGCACTTATCCATCTATCCTTAGTTAGATATGCACTTTAAATTCCACCATCACTTATATCTACTAGTTTCCCACACTTCTTCCGGGTAGATATACCCTTCCTTTGGCTAAGAGTTGCCTTGTCTAGTTGTGAATTGCACAAGTCAAAGGCTCAAGCTTAATGCTTGGACTCTGAGACTGCACAATGCATAGTACCTGTATTTCCCAACTGTGCATTGCACAGTTCCATGGCTCAATCTTCTCCCTTGGGAAACTGAGACCGTGCAATGCCATTCTCCATTTCAGTCTACCAAGGTTGAACTGCACATTATGCAATCTCTAGCCTCAAGTTGCTCCACTGGATGCTAAGACTATGCAATCCGTAGTTCAGGTGACCAATATCCCTCCTTCACCTGAAGAATAGTGTAATTTTCCTTATCAGTCAAGTGTTTGTTGTTGTGATCTTGCTTTGATGTAATTATTCCTCCCCTCATATCTACCTACTTTCACCGGCTTACCGAGGGTAAACATGAAACAAGGGGCTACTATGACAATAATCGACCTCATAAGTAAGCTTGAGGAAGTGGAATCGACAGAAACCCAAAAAAAAACCTTCTATACATGCTACAAGACTCTTAGAAGCCTTCCAAGTCATCCCCATGACTAGTCCCTAGGTCCCACTGAGTTTTTAGTGCATCAAACCCATCGACTCTCCCTTGATATGGACAAGGATGTGTCTGCGAGGCTCCAAATGCTCCCACATCATGGCATGGGTGTGACTTGGGACTTTTCTCCTTAATCCTGTGCATGTGACTTTGTGATTTTTGCCACTTTTCAAGCTCAGAGTCCAAGTCAACTCCCAGAAACCCCTGTATCTTTTAGAATGCATAATTTACATGACAACAAGACTTGCAAGCCAAAAACCTACTCCAGGACTAGGCCTGACAATCCCCATCCAGGATTGACATTCTGTTAAACACTTCGCATCAATGCAATCTACGAGACATGAATATAGGATAAATCATGAATGAATGATAACTCATATGAGATTTGACAAGAAGGATCACCACCCTTTTCCCTTAACTATTTTGACATCAATTAGCTAGTGCATCATTATTCTTTCAGTTAAAAGTAAATACATGAAATAACCATGACTATATAACCAGTCATATAACCATGCTTACAACCAAAATTAAACCATCTAAATAACAATGAGATAAAAACCATTAAGACCACATAATAACAAGTCAAAATCCAAGAGAACTTAGCTTTTATTAAACATAGGCAAGAGTTGACCAGGTTCGGGACTTCCACGTACCACTCGAGCATAGACATGGCTGAACCAAATCTTTCTTTCATCCATCCACCCTCATGCCATATTCCAAGCATGAATGTGGGATCCCATAGATAAACCAATACAAAAATAGCTAAGGGAATCCAGAGGTTAAACCACCCGCACCCTCACCAAACTGTGATCTCACCAAACCGGTACCAAGATCACAAAACCAAACCGAGTGTGGAATGGCTTCAAACTCCATCACTATCCTTGAGTAACTTTTTGTCTCATTGTCTCTCTGGCTTTAGCTCAATCCACATCAAATCACTAGGTTGTAAATTGAGACTCCACCGTTATGATTTACCATGTATCTCACCAAAACCGGTCAAGAGATTCTTAGGCCTTTGGGAATTTTCCTGAGACCACCTCCACCCTAGATTATGAAACCATCCAGTAATTCAAAAGCTCAAAAATGAGAAAAAATTCCATCACACCATGGCTATCCACAAAAAGGAAAGGCAAGGTTGAAAACCACTATCATAACCCAGCAATACAATGCCACTGATAGCCAGAGAACCAAATGCCAACATGAAAAACCATGCATTTCAAAAATAGATAGGAAATCACACATGTAATATGTTACCTACAAGTATTCCTGCTGAAGCTTCTTGATCCTACTCTTTCTTGCTTTCTCCTTGCTTTCCTTTCCTTTCCTTGTCCTTCCTTTTCTTGTTTTTCCCTTCCTTTCTCTGAACCTAGAATGCTTCAAGAAAACTCTGTCCAAGAGTGTGAGAGAGAGAGAATAATGAGATAACTCTAAAAATGAACTGACAAAAGGTTACAAACTAATCCTCAGAAGCCTTTTTATCAATGAGGCCTATATTTTCTTCATTTTCCATTATTTTCCTTCAATTTCCTCCCCACCTGCAACCTGCAACCTTTCACCTTCCTTTTCTCCTATTTTCCTTTATTTTCATAAATAAATGTATGAAAATACCTTTTTTCCTTTTTTTAATTCCTTATCCATTCCATTTTTTAATTTTCCTCAGCCATAAACACATCCAGTGATGCCCACTTGGATATGTTTTCCCAACATTCAGCTTGGAATAAGTGTCCCTTAGCTCTGGCATTATTTTTCCTTTATTAACTTTTATTACATAAACTTTTAACCAGGGTTGTTACAAACCCCTCCCCCTTGGGAAACATCATCCTCAATGTTAAAACACACCAAGACCTCAGCAAAACCTCTAAAAACATACTACTCATGGATATTTATAAATTAGATCGTTGCAATATTTACAATGAATTACCTGTTCAAAATCAAAAAATCATGACAATATGACAAGATAACAACCATAACACGTATTCTAGCTTTATAAAAAATATTGTGGTGGTATTTACATCCATATACATATGTACATATACCAAAACATCAACAAAACATATGCCAAACATATATTAAACATCATACCAAAATTTCTTTGCCTCCACCGACAAACAAAGAAGGATACATGGCCCACATCTCATCTGCATCTCCCATGTAGCTTCTTCAAGCCCAAAGTGCTTCCACCACACTTTAACTTGCTCTATGGATCTATTCCTGAGCATGAGATCCTTCCACTACAGTATGCACTGAGCTTCGGGTAGAATTATCCTTATTGATCCACCTGCAATACATACCAATCAATAACATGATCATCATACTTTATATACCTCTTAAGCAATGAAACATGGAAAAAATCATGGACTTTCACTGTTGGATGCAGTACAAGTCGATAGGCCACTAGTCCAATCCTCTCAAGGATCTTGAAAGGCCCAAAATACCATGGTGCCAACTTGACACGTGATCCAATCCTCAAAGAGCTCTTCTTGGGCTTGATTCACAAATACACATGCTCCCCAATATGAAACTCCCCGAATTCCCTATGCTGGTCTGCATAACTCTTCTGTCTATCCTGTGTTTCCTTTAGATTCTTATTTTATAACCTGCATTTCCTATTCCATGTCTGCCAACATATTCGGTCCAGTAAGTACGATGTTCACTGGATCACTCCAACTGATGGCAGTATTACAACTCTTCCCATACATTGCATCGAAAGGACTCGTCCTGAATGAATCTTGATAACTATTGTTGTATGAATACTCAACCAATGGAATATACCCCTTCTATCACCTTTGCTAATGCATCACGTACATCCTCAACATATCCTCCAACATCCTATTGACCCTCTCTATCTGTTCAGTTGTCTACAAATGATAGGTTGTATTGAAGGCCAACTCTATACTCAAACTCACAAATAACTTCTTCCAAAACTTGGAAGTTAACTTTGCATCCCTACCAGACAAAATATTCTTCAGAAGACCATGTAATCTCACGATCTCCTGATGAAAACTTGTGCCACCTCACTAGCTGAATATGTAGTCTTCACTAGAATGAAGTGAGCTACCTTGCTCAACCTGTCGACCATGACCATATTATAATCATGATGTCTCACTTTCCTCGGAAGACCTGCAATGAAATCTGTGGAAATGACCTCCCATTTCCATTCCAAAATCAGAATAGGTTGTAGTAGACCACCCGGATGCTTACATTATGCCTTTACTACTGACAATCTAAACATCTAGCCATGAACTCTTCCATTTCCTTCTTGAGATTCGACCAATAATAGAATTTCTTCACTACTATCAACACCTTCTAATATCCTGGGTGACTCGAGTATGGATTGACATGAAAATCCCTCAATATAAGCTTCTTGAGCTCACTGCAATCTGACACATAGATCTTATCCCTGAATCTCACCAAACCATATGTCATGAGATGATAGCCTGCATATTGATCACTTGTACCTGTACATGTACCTATACATGTACTTGTACTTGTACCTATACCTATACTCTGATATAACTTGTGCATAATCTCCATATACCTGCCATCCCATTGTCCTGCCTACAAGATCCTATCCTGTAAATATGTCCCATAAGATCTCATAGTTGCGATATGATTCACCTGTACCTTCCTACTAAGAGCATCTGCAACCCAATTCTCCTTTTTATTAATCTATCTAATCTCAAAGTCAAACTCACTATGGGTACCCAACCATCTATCTTTCCTAGCATTTAGATTTGGCTTCTCAAACAAGTATCTCAAGCCACTTTGATTACTCATCAATACAAATCTCCTGCCAAGAAGATAATGCCTCCACATCTTCAAGGCATGAATAATAGTTTTCAACTCAAGATCATGAGTCATGTAGTTCTACTCATTCTCATTCAACTTCATAGACTCATAGCACACCACCTATCCCTCCTACATAAGGACTCCACCAAGTCCTCTTTTACATGCATCTATACAGACTATAAAATCTTTATCCATATTTGCAATCTTAAGCATTGGAGCATTGGTCAACAACTGCTTTAGCTGCTCAAAATTCACTGCACATTCGTTTGTCCATTCAAACTTCTTACCTTTCCTCTGCAAGGATGTCATATGATATGCAATGTGTGAGAATTTCTTGATGAACCTCATGTAGTAATTGCCAATCCCATGAATGATCTCACCTCATCCACATTCTTAAGAGTTGCCCACTCCATGATGGCCCTTATCTTTTCTAGATCTACAGTTATGCCTTCCTTGGAAACAACATGTCCCAAGTAATGCACCTCTGTTTGAAATAACCTACACTTGTTAAGCTTGGCATACAACTGATGCTCTCTTAGAAATATCAAAATTGTTGCTAAATTCTCAGCATGCTCTTCTGCATTCTTGGAGTATATCAAGATGTCATCAATGAATACAATAAAAAACTTGTCCAAATAAGGACATAGTACATTATTCATCAAACACATAAATCTAGTTGGACCATCAACCAAACCAAATAGAACTACAACAAAATCATAATGCCCATACCTAGTCCTGAAGGTAGTCTTGTATATATCCTCTTCCTTGATGCATACTTGATGATATCTTGATCTCAAGTCAATCTTAGAGAACATTGTTGCTCCCTTCAACTGATCAAACAAATCATCAATCCTCAACAATGGGTACCTATTCATGATCGTCACCTTGTTCATCTGCCTGTAATCAATGCACAATATGAGAGTACCATCTTTCTTATTTACGAAAAACACTGGTGCACCCCAAGGTGATATGCTTGGCCTAATGTTCCCTTGCTAAGCATCTCCTTTAATTTTAAATTCAACTCTACTAGCTCTGGGTTACTCATCCTGTAAGGTGCCTTCGATGATTTTGTTGTAATAGCCATGTTGAAAATTCCATGTAATAAAAGTTAATAAAGGAAAAATAATAACCACAGTTGATGGGAAACTTATTCCAAGATGAATTTTGGGCAAAATAATAGTGATGGATTTCACTGGTGATTGATTAATGGCTAAGGAAATTAGAAAAGGAAATGGAAAAGGATTTGGAATGGCAAAATGACATTTTGGAAAATTTTATTTATGAAAATAATGGAAATTAGGAGAAAAGGGAGGTGAAAGTTCACATATTTCATGTGAGGAGGAAAACGAAGGAAAATAATGGAAAATGAAGAAAATAAAGGCCTCATTAATAAAAGGTTTTCTAAGGATCAGTTCATAGACTTTTGTTAATTTAGTTTTGGAGCTCTCTCTCTATTATCTCTCTCTCATACTCTTGGACACTTAGAGTTTTCTTGGAGCACTCTTGGAGGAGTGTGGCATGCTTAGATTTTTGGAGAAAGAAGGGAAAGGAAGAGCAGAAAAAGCAAGTGAACGTCATGATTAGCAGCTGCAATGAGTTTTTCTTGCAAGTAAAGAGTTTCATGTATGTTTTACTCACTAGTTTTCACATGCATGGCATATGCATGTGGTTTATTGGTCATGATCTGTCATTGACATTGAGGATTGCCTAGATTGATAGCAGATTTTTACTAGCCTTACCATTCCTGGATATCTATGGTGCCATGGCTTCATTTCTCTTTTTTTATGGTTGTTTCTCATGTTTCCTTTAGCTTGGGTTGATTTACTAGTTCCTAAAAGCCTTGGTTGGACAAACGCTCTGGAAGCCCTGTAATAGCTTGGGTTGAGTTACTAGTCCTGGAAGCCTTAGTTGAAAAAACGATTTGGAAGCCCTTGGTAGGTTGAGTTACTAGTCCTGGAAGCTCTAGTTGGACAACCACTATAGAAGCCCGGTGTCAGCGATGGGTTGAGTTAATAGTCCTGGAAGCCTTGGTTGAAACAAACACTCTAGAGCCTTGGAAGGCTTAGGTAGAGACCAATTTGGTGATGGTTTGTGATGTTCGACCATGAGGTGGAATCACTATTTAATGGGTTGAGGTGGATTGGCCTCTGGAAGTCCTGGTTCGGTTTTGATGGATTGTTCAATGAGATCCCACATTCATGCTTGGAATATGGCTTGGGGGTGATTAGCTGAAGAGAGATTTGGCTCAGCCATGTCTGTGGTCAGGTGGTTCATGGAAGTGCCCACCTGGTTGGCCTTTGCATCATTAATATGAGATTATTTCTCCTTTTTAATTCATGAGTATTATACTGGTTTATATGTGGATTAAATGGTTGTTGTTTCCTTGGTAGTTTTGTTTTTATTATGTTGGTTATGAACATGTATTATGACATTGGCTCTATATGACTCTCATCATTTTTTTAGTTGTAAATGAATGAACAATGTATCTATGGCCTAGTAGATAATAATGAAATTAATGTGATAAGGAAACAATGCCTCATAATGAATCTCATATATATATGAGACCCCTATGCTCATCTCTATTATTAATACCTGTAGATTTCATATTTGTGATATGCTTGACGAAATCCCTTTCATGGCTAGTAGGGGTCCAGTCTAGTCCTTGTTGATGTTTTTGCAAATATATCTTTGTTCCACTCTGAAATATTATTTTAGAATGTGTCATTGAGTTACAGGTAGTGGTGTGGGATCTGTGCCTAAAAAAGTGGCACAAATCTTGGAGTCGCAAGAACAACACTGGGTAAAAAGTCCCTGGATGCTTGCTTTCCCTTGTTGTGTGAGAGTCATAAGCCTTCTAAACGTGCCTTGGCTTATATCAAGGGAGTGTTCTAGGTTTTGATGCACTAAAAATTCAGTTGGTCCCAGGGGTTGGTTACCATAGTGGTTAGGATGGCTCCTGGGACTTTTTCTATTGATATGGAAGGTTTGTGTGATGTGTTCCATTGGTTGCACTTCCTTAACAAACACATATGGAGTCGAATCATATCATAGTAACTTCTCATCACATGTTCACCCCAGTTGGCTGATTACTTGGGTAGTTGTGGGAGGAGGATGTTACAGAGTGGTATCAGAGCATGGTTCACCACTTAGACTGGATGAGATGTGCGTTCAACATGCATTCATGTCAGTTGCATATGTGTTTTTTGTGTTCTAAGACTAGGTGCTTGTTGCATTTGTATGGTATGGGTTATGGTTGCAGTCAGGATGCCATGGGAGTTTATGGTGTTGTTGTGGAGTGTGTTGTCATGGGTGTATGGTTTATTATGCATTATTTATGCACATCACTATTTACACGTGGTCAAGTGTACAGTGATATGGTGGTTGTTGTCATGCATGAGGTCATGGTATGTGTAGCTGATATGGTCATGCATTGATGACTGGAATCAAGATAGAATGATGGTATTTGATTATATGCTTATGTGTTATATTTCTATATGTTGTCATGATTATGTTATACATGTATTACACTTATTTTTTGCATGGAAAATTTTAGGGGCTAATATTCACAAGTGGGATAATTTTCCATGATTTTTCCAAAAACAATATTTGGAAGTTTCCATTTTTTCTAAAAATGATTTGCCCGAATTTTACAATACAAAATTATTTTCCTTTAAAAATCACCAACATTATATAGAGACTATATATAAAATCATTATAAATTTGAATAATTTTACAAATATATCAATAAACATTTTATAGTTTGCATATTAGGTACTAGTGAGATTCACCATTGTTTTTAAACTAAAGATAATTTTCCATCCTTAAAATTTTCCATGATTTTTTGAGCCTGCAGACAAGGTCTCCTCCAAGAATTATACTATGGTACGTTGGTTTATTGTGATTTGGTTTAGCTGACATGATATACCTTGAAGGAAGAATATCAAAGATGAATAGCAAGATGGTAGACTATACTTCCCAAGACTCTCCCTATGGATCAAATGAGTAGCGTGGTGTTGGGAATTCTTCTGATTTGGTAGAAAAACTAAGAAGCTTAAAGGCACAAAGAAGGAGTTGTAAGGTAGACAATGACATAATCATATAGGCACAAGAGAAACAAGTAGAGCTAAATGTAATGATACTTCATTTTTTGATAGAATTGCCATGACAAGGACCACTTCGAATCAGCCATGAACAGAAGGGAAAAACTAATGGGGCTTATGGAAATAAGCCTCCTTGTGGGTACAGGTAAGATAGAGATGACATGATTAGAGATGGAAGGTACCTGGACACTCTAGATAGGAGAGGTGATAAACACAGGTACTATTCTACTTATGTTTATGACAAGCACTATGATCGTCATCATTATCATCCTTATAGGAGGAGTGACAGGGGGTATTTTCCATACAAGTTTAAAAAAGAAAAGCCACCTACATTTGATGGAGAGATGAAGAAATCACAGGATGAAGATGCATGGTTTCTTGGTATGAGGAAGTTATTCAGGTTGCATGACTATTCAAAGAAAATAAAAGCCATAATAGCTACATTCAGTCTCAAAGGTTAAGAAGATATTTGGTGGGAAGATTTGAAGAATGTTAGATATTCATGAGGAGGAACTGAATTGGAGTGGGTTCAAAAGGATATTCTAAAAGAAGTATCTATCGAAGAGATACTTTGATGATAGGGAAAAATAATTATATGGGCTAAAGATGGGATCAATGATAGATGAGGAGTACACTACCATGTTCTTGGAGATGTTGAGGTATGTGCCTTACCTAAAGGAGGAGAAGGACAATATTCAAATGTTCATTAGTGGATTACAGATTACATTCAAAGATAGGATTTAGTTCAATGAGCCTAGATCATTAGAGGATACCATCTGAAAGCTAAATCATTGTTTTGAGAAATCAAAGCGTAGATCTGAGACTAAGCTTGACTGGAAAGGTAATGCAAAGAACAAAGGAAAATGGGACAAGAAGTCAGCAAGAATGCGAGGTACAGGTAATAAATAGAATGCAGTGCCATTTAAGAAGTTCAATGCATCTAATAGAGGACAAGGACTTTGATCTGAAGAGAAGAAAAAGGCTGAAGGTTGGTAGTGTTGGACATGTGGAGGAGAGCATCATAGGAGATATTTTCCACAAAATTAGAGTGGTAAACCATAGATCTACAGTGCTTAGGAGGCACATATAGTGGGAGACGTTGGGAAGAGTATTCCTAGGCTCTACGCAACGATGTATAAAAGACACGCAGATCACCAGGAACCTATTATCAAGATGGATGGTAAGATTTGTGATCAAGTTGTTTCTATTTTGATTGAACCTGGATCTAATTATAGCTATGTTAATCTTGACCTAGTGGATAAGTGTGGTTTGAATAAGGAAGTGCATGCAGAGTATTGGTTAGTGTAGTTGGCTATAGGTACCAAGAAGGGAGTTCATCACTGGGTAAGGGCTTGTACATTTGATTTGAATGGTATGCCTACCTCAACACATTCGAATGTATTACCATTGGGATCATAAAGTTTGTTGTTGGGCATGGGTTGGTTGTACATTCATAAAACCAAGGTGGATTGTTATGATAAATCCATTGAGTGCTAGATGACAATGGGAAACAAAGAGTCTTGTGGGGTAAGAATAAAACAATGCCAGTTATAATGGTGACAACTATGCAAGCCAAGCGTAGCTATAGGAAAGGGTGTGTGTTATTTGCAGTGCTCATTTCTAGTGACAAAGGTAAGGAAGTTGAGGATACAAATGTTTTGAGCAGGTAGCCATTTCTAGAGAAGTTTTAGGATGTATTTACTGTAGATATTTCAGATTTTCCACCTGATAGGGAAGTAGACTTTCATATTGAGTTGGTGCCAGGGGAAACTTCGGCATCAAAGGAACCCTATAGGATGAGTAGACTTGAGTTTGTAGAGTTGAATCTGTAGTTGAAGAAAATGTTGGACAAGGGATACATTAGGCCAAGTGTATCACCATGGGGCACAATAGTACTATTTGTGAAAAAGAATGATGATACTCTCAGGTTGTGCATTGATTACAGGAAGTTAAACAAAGTGACCATCAAGAACATGTATCCGTTATCGAGGATTGATGAGTTGCTCGATCAGTTGAAGGGAGCAACATTGTTCTTGAAGATTGATCTAAGATATGGATATCATCAAGTACGCATTAACGAAGAGGACATCAACAAGACAAATGCCTGAACCAGGTACGGACATTATGAGTTTTTTGTAGTTCCATTTGGTTTAACTAATTCTCTAGCTACCTTTATGTGCTTGATGAATAGTGTGTTGTGTCCATATTTGGACAAGTTTGTTATTTTGTTCATTGTTGATAAATTGGTATATTAAAAAAATGAAGAAGAATAGGTTGAGAATTTAGCTGCAGTGTTGAGATTGTTGAGACAGAATCATTTGTACACTAATTTCAAGTAGTGCAGTTTCTTTCGGACTGAGGTACACTTCTTGGTACATGTGGTTTCCAAGGATGGCATAACAGTACCCAACAAAGGTAAGAGTTATCATGGAGTGGGAAGTTCCCAGGAATGTGGATGAGGTGAGATATTTCATGGGGTTAGCAGGTTATTACAAGATGTTCATCAAGAATTGCTCACAGATTTCTTATCATATCACATCATTGCAAAGGGAAGGTAAGAAGTTTGAATGGACAGAGGAGTGTGCGACTAGTTTTGAGTAGCTCACGCAGTTGTTGACACATGCACTAATGTTAAATATTGTAGATCCAGACAAATATTTTGTAGTATGTACAAATTCTTGCAAGAGAGGCCTTGGTGGATTCCTTATGTATGATGGACAGGTGATATGCTATAAGTCACAGAAGATGAATGAGCATGAGAAGAACTACCCGACACATGATCTTAAGTTGGTATTGATCATACATGCATTGAAGATGTGGAGGCAGTATCTTCTTAGCAGGATATTTGTATTGATGAGTCATCACAATGGTTTGTGGTATCTATTTAACCGACCAAATATGAATGGTAGGAGATCTTGGTGGTTGGCTATGATCAGTGGTTGAATACCGAAGAAGGTATTTCTCAAAAGGGGGTGTTCTAACAATGTTGTTGAAAATTCCATGTAAGAAAAGTTAATAAAGGAAAAATAATAACCACAGTTGATGGGACACTTATTCCAGGCTAAATGTTGGGGAAAATAATAGTTATGGGGATCACTCGTGATTTATTAATGGCTAAGGAAATTGGAAAAGGCGATGGAAAAGAAAAATGGCATTTTGGCACATTTATTTATGAAAATAATGGAGATTAGGAGAAAAGGGAGGTGAAAGGTCACAGGTTGCATGTGAGGAGGAAATTGAAGGAAAATAATGGAAAATGAAGAAAATAGAGGCCTCATTAATAAAAGGGCTTCTAAGGATCAATTCACATACTTTTTTCAGTTTAGTTTTGTAGCTCTCTCTCTATTCTCTCTCTCTCATACTCTTGGACACTTATCATTTTCTTGGAGCACTCTTGGAGGAGTGTGGCATACTTTGAGTTTTGGAGCAAGAAGGAAAAGGAAGTGTAGGAAAGCATAAGAGGACATCAGGATCAATAGCTACAATGGGTTTTGCTTGTAGGTACCGAGTTGCATGTATGTTTTCCTCACTAGTTTTGGAATGCATGGAATATGCATGCGGTTTATTGGTCATGATCTATCATTGGCATGGAGGATTGCCTAGATTAACATTGGATTTTCCTAGCCTTTCTAGTTCCTGGATAACCATGGTGTTGTGGGTCCATTTATTTGTTTTTCTATTTGGTTCTCGTGTCATTTAGCTTGGATTGAGTTACTAATTCTTAGAAGCCTTGGTTGCACAGATGCTCTGGAAGCCCTATAACAACTTGGGTTTAGTTACTAGTCTTGGAAGTCTTGGTTGGAAAAAAACTTTGGAAGCCCTTGGTGGGTTGAGTTACTAGCCTTGGAAGCCCTGGTTGGACAAACGTTCAGGAAGCCTAACGACAGTTTTGGTTTTAGTTACTAGTCCTGGAAGCCTTGGTTGGAACAAACACTTTGAAGCCCTAGAAGGCTTAGGTAGAGATCAATATGGTGATGACTTTTGATGTTTAACCATGAGGTGGAATCACTGTTTGATAGGTTGAGGCGGTTTGGGCTATGGAAGCCCTATTTCGTTTTTAATGTATTGTTTCATGAGGTCCCACATTCAAGCTTGGAATATGGCATGGGGGTGATTGGCTGGAGATAGATTTAGCTCAACAATGTCTACATTCATGTGGTTTATGGAATTCCCACACCTAGTTGGCCTTTGCATCATTAATATGAGGTTATTTATCCTTGTTAATTTGTGAGTAGAATACTAGTTTATATGTTGGTTAAATGGTTGTTGTTTCCTTGATATTTCTATTGTTATTATGTTGGTTATGAATATGTATTATTACAGTGGATATGTATGGATATCATCATGTTTTTACTTGTAAATGAATGAGAAATGTATCGATGGCATAGTAGATGATAATGCATATAATGTGATAAGGAAAACATGCCTCATAATGAATCTCAGATAAGTATGAGGCCCTTATGCTCAGTGTTAGAAAATTATATATTACAGAGTAATGGAACACATAAAATATTGTAGAAACATAAACACAGAAAACATATAAAACAAGAGAGACATAGTTATACGTGGTTCACCCAGTTTGGGCTACGTCCACGGAGAAATAACCAGTCCTTCTTTTTATATTATCTAGCAAACTGAAGAGATACAACCAACAATAGATCCACTTTAACTCCCTCTTCACTCTCAATCTCCTCTCCCTTCCTCACTCAGAATACCAATCTACATATACACAATACAATTCCCTCATATATAGTGAGGGGTTGCCTGCTAGGGCAAAAAACCCTAAATTAAACATAGCTTCTACCGTCAGATCTCCACCTAATCAAAAAATCAGATTGATTATGAAATTACAACATTTTACAAGGCAATTTTACATCTATTCTTAGCTTAGGGGGTGCTGCCCTTGATCCCCCCACCAAGGGGGGCTCCCAAAAGGTCACAGCCGCCCCCACCTAGACCCTCCCTGCAGCGAACATTTTACGGGTAGTGTTGCCACCCCATTTCGAACTGGGGTCCAATGCAGTGATACCTTTGAATACAGAAGATAATCAGGCTCCACACCCAACAATCTCCCACTTGGAGACTGATCATAGCAACTCCACCCCTACTTCATTTGCTGGACAATGACTCCACTTTGGACGTGGTTGTTTCCCATGTTCTTCATCATACTTGAAGACCAATTGAAACTGAGTAGATTTTGAGTTTCTCCCTGGTTACAGCTTTTGTTAACATATTTGTAGGATTCTGGCTAGTGTGTATATTTTCCAGCTTCAACTGTCCATCTTCCAAGACTAACCATATGAAATGGTACTTGAACAGTATATGCTTAGTCTTGGAATGAAATGCAAAGTTCTTTGCAAGATGTATGGCACTCTTGTTGTCACTGTATAACCTGCCCAACTCTCACTTCTTACCCAATTCATCTAGAAACCTTTGTAACCAAATCATTTCTTTACTAGCCTCTGTAGCAACAACATACTATACTTCTGTTGTTGAGAGTGCAACAACACTTTTCAGTTTTGAGACCCAACTGACAGTTGTTCCACCTACAGTAAACACATACCCTGTCGTGCTCCTCCTATTATCTCTATCACCCGCCATATCTGCATCAACATATCCCTATAGAGCAATGTTTGAACCACCAAAGCAAATGCTTGATTGTGGTACCTCTCAAATACCTGAGAATCCACTTCATCGCCATCCAATGTTATTTTCCTTGATTGTTCATGTACCTACTTACAACTCCCACTGCATGTGAAATATCAGACCTTGTGCAGATCATTGCATACATTAAGCTTCCAAATGTTGATGCATATGGAACTTTAGACATATGAGCCATTTATTGCTGAGTCTTGGGACACCCCTTCTTACTTAATTTGAAATGGCTAGCCAAAGGTATACTAACTAGTTTTGCATTCTGCATATTAAACCTTTTCAACACCTTTTCTATGTACTGATTTGAGACAATGTTAATTTGTGATTCTTCCTATCTTTGGTTATTCTCATACCAAGGATTTGTTTTGCAGCACCCAAATCCTTCATTGCAAATGAGTTTGCCAATTTTCTTTTTAGCACATTTATTTCCTTCATGTTAGAACCTGCAACAAGCATGTCATCTACATACAATAATAATATAATATAGCTACCATCATTTTTCCTTTTGAGATAAACACAATGATCAGAGTGACATCTAGTATAACCTTGTTCAGACATAAACCTGTCAAATTCTAGATACCACTACCTTAGAGCCTGTTTTAAGCCATACAAGCTCTTCTTCAACCTGCACACTAGTTTCTCCTTCCCTTTTACCTCATATCCTTATGGCTACTGAATATATATCTCTTCCTTCAAATCCCCATGGAGAAAGGATATATTTACATCTAACTGCTCAAGATGCAAATCTTCAACTGCTACTAGACTTAAAATAGTTCTGATTGAAGTCATTTTAACAACAGGAGAAAATATTTCATCAAAGTCTATACCCTTTTTTTGTGCAAACCCTTTCACCACAAGTCTCACTTTATACCTTTTTCTACCTCCATATTCTTCCTTCAACTTGTAAACCCATTTATTCTGCAATGCTATTTTACTTGTAGGAAACTTGACTAAGGCCCAAGTTTGGTTATGTGCCAAGGAGTCCATCTCTTCTTTCATGGCTTTCTCCCACTTCTTCTTGGTTTCTACCTGCACTGCTTCTTCATAACATTCTGGTTCACCAGAATTAGTTAACAATACATAATATAATGAAGGAGAGTATCATTCAGGGGGTCTACTTATCCTGGTAGATCTTCTAATACCAATTTCAGGTGTTTGAGGTGCTTGTTGCTGTTGTGGTTGTTGTTCTAGCTTTTGATAATTATGATTTTTAAGCACCATCACTTTCTCTATGATCTCGTCAAGCACTGTGTATTCTCTGTTTTCTTTTTCCTGTTTCTTTTCCTGCAACTGATCCTTATACAAAACCTTTTAATTGAATATGACATCTCTACTCCTAATGATTTTGTGTTTTTCATAATCATAAAAGCGATAACAAAAATCATTAAGACCATATCCAATAAAGGTGCATTTCTTTTATTTTGCCTCAAGCTTTGTTCTATTTTCTTTATTAATGTGGACAAAGGCTTCAAAACCAAAAGTCTTTGAAATAGAGTAATTTACCTTGTTACCTGTCCATGCCTCCTCTGGAATACCGCCATCCTGTTATCACTTAGAACTAAAATTGATATATGTAACTTTTCATCCTAGCCCGATGACAAGGGTCAGTGCTAGTTTATTTTAATTTAAATTTTCTTCCCTTAGAATCTGAAGTTTTGAAGAGTTTTTGAGTCAAGTTATTCTCAGCTCCCATTGGTTCCCCTCCATCTACCATTGTTTTTTAGCCACCTGTTATCTTATGTCAGTCACCGTGCCTTTTTGTAATTTCGCAGCGCAATCCTGATTAGGCAGTTTCACGGCGCATCATTCAAATTTAAAACTGACAGCGCTGCGAAATCATGGATTCGTACATTTCGCAGCGAATCTTTCCCGAAATGTCAAATCCGTTAGGTGAGTCATAGGCCGTGTCTTCTCATGTCAGCTCATGTACCCCTCTTATCACATTTCACCAGTCATTGCCACTATCACCACCACTAGATCTGTTGATACGCATGAACCATCATTTCCAAGAAAGACCACTGTGCATAAAACTTAATGATGGTCGTAAGTCTTGCATGAAATGACAAATCTACAAGATTACAACTTGAAAGATTTTAAACGGAAAAATTTAAAATTCAACTGCAAAGATAATCAAGCGAGGCTGATAATCAAGCGAGGTTGAATTCAAATAGAAGCTGAATCACAATTCCAACCGGAGCTGGTAGTCATTGTCTGCGAAGATTTGGAAGAATCAATGGAGAAAAAGGAGCACGGATCCGGCAAATGTCTAAGGACTGAGCCTGAAGGCTTAGATATAACGTTGAGAAATAAAGAGGTGGAGAAAGCATTTAAAAAGGCCGCGTTCTGGAATTTTTGCAAAAAGTTACAAGGAGGGCACGCACAGGTAACCAAAGAATTTGCACTTAAATTCACAGGCTTGAATTCAAAAGTAGCCATGATAGAATTGCAGGTTTCGCCAGAAGTGATATCTACTGTGACAGAGATACCACGAGGACAAGAGCAATGGTTTAAAAACTTCAAGTTTGACATGAATCCTTGCAAGGAATTTTTGAAGGATGAATTTGTAAATGAAGATTTAAGTAAGGCAGTGCCCAGGAGTTATGTGAAAGAATATTATGCTCATTTACTCACCTGCATACAGAAATATCTGACTTGTGAAGGAAGGTATAACAAAGTTTACTCTTACCATTTTAAACTCCTTTTGCATTTCACCGGGAAGGTCTCCATAGACTTACCTTTTTATCTTTTCCGTAGTTTGAGTAAGATGTGTGATAAGGTACAGCTGAGGAAAGAGAATTGTGAAACCTCTTTGTTTCATCATGGTTTGATCAAACTACTGATTTTAGATGGGCTCCAAAAGATAGACAGAGATTGTAATTCATTCATTTTTATGGCTGGCTTCAAAAGCCAGACTGGCCTCACTCCTCTACCTGTTAGAGATTCTACAATAGCTGAGCTCCAAACAGAAGCAAGAGCTAAAAGAGTTCCAAATTCACAAGTAGGAAAACAAGTGAAGCCACTCATCATCCAAGATCAACCTTAGCAATCAAATAAGGAAAAAGCTCATGGTAAAAAGAATGTACCCGAAACAAGCACATCTGAAGTAGTCTCAAGGATAAGAACAAGAAGCCAGATGAATAAGGGAAAAGGTAAAGCTGTAGCAGTCGAAGAAAGTCCAGTGTCCAAGGGAAGTTTAAATGCCTTATTACAGGCTATTGACTTTGAGCAGTCTCTACCAGTTCAAATTGAGTTGATACAGTCAGAACAAGAAAGCACCAAGAAAGCCAAGGCCTCAAAAAGGCTTAAATTTGATGAGCCAGCTGAAGAGTTTGTTTTTAAACCTAGAAGACCTATGACAAGGAGATTCCAGCAAGAACAGGAAGCACTGTCAAGAACAGAGGAAACAGGGGAAGGGACACAACATTGGCAAAAGAAAAACACAGGCAGAAAAGTCATCACATCTAAAGAAGATAATATAGCAGCCATGAAGAGCCAATTAGAATCAGCTAAGCATGAGATCGCCAAATTAAAGAAAGTTGTTAGAAGACATGCAGTCATACACGTAAACTATTACAAAGCTCTATGGAAAGGGAATGCAACTGTAGAAGCCCAGTTGAATTCAGTGGTTGATGGCCATTCACAATTTCACACCTGGACAGTACCAGCAATCAAAGAAGCAAAGTACATCAGAAGGATCAATATGCAACTGAGAGCTGGGAATAAGGTTATGAAGAAACAAATTGAAGAGCTGAAGGCACAGTTAAGCCAGCTTAAAGGACCTACTAAATGAGTTTTCTTTTCAAGTAAGATTCTGTTTCAAAAATTTTGATAAGTTTGCTTGATCTTATCTTTCTGAAGAAATCTAAATCCCTATTCGGCCTTTGGAAAGTCTAAAGAAGTTTTTGGCAATCAAGCACTCGATTAATAAAGGTCTCAGGTTAAAAACAAGCTGTTTTAAATAACTCAGCAGTTTTGTAGCGCGCTACGAAACTGCTAAAAGTGATGATTTCAACATAAATCAAGCAGTTTTGAAGTTGAAGCGGGAATTTTGAAAAGAAAATATATATAAGGCATATAAGGCATCATCTGAAACTATTAACATTAAACCAGGACAAGACATGTGGAGAAGATATGTATTCGAATCCAATTTTAAATTTTTTGTCATAAAGTGAACATATTTACCACAGTTCAAGATATTTCATAACAGCTTGATGCCTTCACACATGAAAAGGGTGGCCAGCACATCATGGACGTGGCAATCTGTTCTATTTGGGTAATCAAAGATAAAAGGCATGCTTCTTTGGATTCGAACATTTTGAGGCAAACTAAGGACCGACAAACAGGGGTAGTTTCCTATGTTTCAGGGCAATGGAAAAGATGTGTCATTAAAGATCAAACATGGAGCCTTGAACATCCATTACAGCCAAACTAAAGGGGAGCAGATGTCAAAGAACGAGAACCATTGTAATCAAGGCTATTATTAGCATAACACGGTGTTATAATCCTACTTGATTTAGATCTCTAAAAACTCCAGTCAACACTTTGTTGTATTTATTAAGTAGTTAGAGTTTAAGAGTTGTCAGTAATAGAAGTAGTTTTCGAATTCCCCTCATGCTGGAGGACAAATCTCGATCAGTTAGAATAAGATCTCTATATATAGCTGAAACAACAATGTAATCAGGGTTGGAAAGTTTATGAAAAAGCTGGTACTTGGCCTATGTAAGACTCATTTTCAGTAATATACATGCTGAACTTTACTTCTCAGGATTCATGAAGGATTTTTTATGTTCAGAATATGTGATGTTGTCCTTTTCTTAATTCTTACAGTGGTATGGATGTATAATCACTTAGAATTCACTGAATGTGCTCTGACTTCCTGTATACATTTATAAACTGTGTGGTCCCATATGAGTTTATGTTCTGAATGTTTAAATGATGAATGCCCTGACTTCCATGTAAGGTTGAGTTCATTGTTATATTGAGGTGTTGTTGAATCCATAAGCCCAATGGATAGTTTTGTTTAATGTGTTTCCACCATTCATATTTTTCATAGTTGTTCTATAAGAGTTAGCCATCTTATCTTTAATCAAAATCATTAACCCATCAAGAGAGAGCCCTCTCAGGCTGAGGAGGCTAAGCCTCAGCCTAAAGTCGGTTTGAAATAGTTACTTAAAGTCTTCCTGGTCTGCAGCCTTCCAGGGCCTGATTTTGAGATAACATTTTGGTGCGTCTACCGGGAGCCTGAAAATTATTCATTCCCAAAATCATGAAGCTGAACTTCTGAAGGTAGCAGGAGCTCAGAAGGTTTTCGAGGTTGCATTCTACCTTGGTGACTCCATACAATCTTAATGTTAAAAAGGTGGCTTCGAGAAGAAGATATACAAGGAGTAATCCTGACCCAGATCCACCTACTCCTGTGGATAATCCAAACACTATCTCAAGGAGCAGGCAAAGTTTTCCTGATATACCAGGTACTTCATCTTTTTCGAAATCTTTGTTCCCTGAATTTTCTAGAAGTCCTGAAGATAAAATTGTAGATGATAAAATTCATGAGGTATTGTTGAGGTCTGAGAACGAAGAAGAACTTATTGGAATTATTTTAGATTTACAAAAAAGAGGCATTGATACTTCATCCTTAGTGTCACAAAAAGATAAGGAAGAGTTTTGGGAGGTTGTTACTTCAGAATTACTGTTAGAAGAAGAAGATTTGAATCAACTCAAAGAGCTAGATCCTTTTGAAGTTTTGCTCAAATCCAAAACTGGTTTACCCCTCCCAAATTGGAGTTCCTTTGTCAGTGGTTTGCAAAGTCCAAATAGTCCTTTTCGTACTAATACTTTATCTTCTGCCTCTGCTAGCCCAAATAGTCCTCAAACACTATCTCACACTAGTTCTGGTCCCACTGGTCATACAATACCTGTTATCACTGCTCCTCCATTCATTATGGCTATACCTGCTAGGTATGCTCCACTAGCTCTCCCTGCTGTTTTACATGATCTTCCTAGGAAATATGCTGCCAGAATTCCAACATGGGGAGGAGATGAAGATATTACAGCAGAGGAACATGTGGATAGGTTCAATGATTTTGTTGACAGGGAAGAAGTGGATGATGAAGATGTAAAACTAAGATTGTTTGCTCAAACTTTCATTGGGGAAGTCAGAAAATGGTTTAAAGCCCTTGGAGCCGGAAGCATTCATAGTTGGGTAGAATTTGAAGATAGCTTTCTAAGGAAATGGGGAAACAGAACCAACCCTGTCCAAGCCCTTACTGAATATAACAATCTTAGAAGAGCTCCAAAGGAAACTGTCCAAAACTTCTCTAAGAGGTTTAATAAAATATACAATTCTATTCCAGCTCATTTGAAACCTCCTGGAGCTTTGGCATAGTTGAGATATGCTGAATCATTTGATTCAGATTTCTCTCTTTTACTTAGAGAAAGGGAGTCTGCCTCTCTTGCTGACATGCAAAATGATGCAATTAAGGTGGAGGTGAATATGATGGCTGCTAAGAAATCAAAGATGCCAAAGACTAAGCTGAAGGAAGAAGAGAAACCTTCTACCTCTGCTTCAAAAGACAAGTTTGAAACAATGATGAAAACCATGGAAAAATTGATGGACCGACTAGCTCTTGGGAATGCTTTTGCTCCTCCAGCACAGCAGGAACCTCAATTCAGGAACCCTCAGTACAGAAGACCTCAGAATCAGCAAAGGCCAAGAGACAATAGAAATCAGCAGTCAGATCCTCCAGTGAGACCTCCCTTCCAACAAAATTTGGTAGATGAAGAAGATGAGCCTCAAGTCCCCGAGGAATCAATCCATTGTTTTGATGAAGAAGTGTCAGGGATTTTCTTGACTAAGGAGGAACATGATGAGTCCAGTATGATAAAATCAGGAGAAGAGCCTTCAGATTTTTTAAAGGGCTATCAGCACGCTATCTTTGAGATGCAAAAGCAGTACAATCTTAGGAATAGAGATGTTCCTATTACAGCAAACAAAGCACAGCCCAAGAAGAATACCTCAAGGACAATTGAAGATAAAAAGGAAAAATCAAAGGTGGTTGAAGGTAAGGATGATTCTCCTCTTGTCAAAAAGGATATTCAAATTCTTTCTCCTCCTAAAGAAATTGACAAGACTACTTCTGTTTTTAATCTTGAGAACGAGATTGCAAAAATTAAGATATCTGTCCCTTTTAATGAAATTCTCAAGGTAGACAAATACAGAAGAAAAATTGTTGAAATGCTTAATTCACAACCAGGAGTGGCTGATATCCTAAATGTACAAGAAGATAATCCTGTTATCTGTTTGGGTCCAAGACTTGAGGATGAACAAAATGAAGAGCTTCCCCCTTTCTACATAAGCATTAGCATTCATGATATGACTCTACATAATGCTATGTTAGATTCGGGGGCATCACATAATCTCATGCCTAAGGTAATCATGGAAAGACTGGGGTTAGAGGTAACTAGGCCATATAAGGATTTATTTTCCTTTGATTCAAAAAGAGTCCAATGCATTGGTTTGATAAAAGATGTTGTTGTGGGGCTCACACAAATTCTAGCAAAAACAATTGTTATGGTCATTGTTGTTGCAGACATTCCACCGAAGTTTGGGATGCTTCTTTCAAGGTCATGGGCAGCAAAAATCAAGGGCACAATGTAGATGGATCTTACATATGCTACCATCCCAGTGTTTGGTGAACAAAGGAGGTTGTATCACGAGACAAGGATGGCCTACATGGTAAGCAGCAAAGGCAAGCCTCAAAATTTTCCTATTTATTCATGTGATACTGGTCTTGGATCAACTATCCCTTTCAATGAATCAGTTGGAAGAGAATCACAAGATGAACCTACGGAAAATCAGTGTCAAGAAGGTCAGCAAGGAGATGAAAGAGACATCATGGGCTGCTAGTCATTATACTTTGATGGATCAGCAGGAAAAGAAGGGGCAGGAGCTGGGATTTGGATCACTAGTCCAACTGAAGAAAGTAAGTTTCTCTCATACAAATTAAACTTTGATTGTACCAACAATATGGCTGAGTACGAATCTCTGATTTTAGGTTTGGAAGCCTTGATAAAATTGAAAGCTAAAAACATTACTGTTTGTGGAGATTCTGAATTGGTAATTAAACAAGTAGAAGGTGCATATCAAACTAAGGATGCAAGGATGAGAGCATACAGAAACTTAGTGTTGGAGATGTTGGAAAGATTTCAATCCTATTCTTTTAGCATCAAAACTAGAGATCAAAACTCTATTGCAGATTCTCTTGTTGTTTCTGCCAGTCTCTTTATCATTCCTAAACACTCTTCTGAAAATTATGAAGTGGAGGTTCGCCATAGACCAGTCATACCAGATAATATCACAAATTGGCAAGTTTTTGAGGATGATCAGCATATAAGGAACTTCATTGAATTAAAAGAAGAGTTTGAACACAATCAGATAGATCAGCAGAATGTGTTAATAGAGTCAAAGGAAAGTTCTGAAGTCTTACAATTACAAAACAACTTAATTCCTAAAGGCCTCATTCCCCTTGAGAAATTATTTGATCAAAATGATGTGTTCAAAGCACCAATACTACAAGCTAATGAAGAAGAAGTAGAAAGCTGCAATTTAGGAGACTCGGTTGTGCCTAAGATAGTCAAGATTTCAAAATTCCTTTCAGCTGATATGAAGACTAAATATGTTGATATGATGAAAAGATTCATTGATGTTTTTGCATGGAGTTATGCTGACTTGAAACAATATGACTCTTCAATCATACAGCATACCATTCCTATCAAGCAGAATGAAAAGCCTTTTAAGCAGAAGTTAAGAAGAATTAATCCTCTTCTAATGCCACTGATTGAAAAAGAAGTGAAAAAGCTCTTTGATGCTAAAATTATTGTTCCAATCAGATTCTCAAATTGGCTTGCTAATTTGGTACCAGTCAGAAAAAAGAATGGAGAGATCAGAATTTGTATAGACTTCAGAAACTTAAACAAAGCTTCATTGAAAGATAATTACCCCCTCCCCAAAATGGATTTCATTCTGCAGAACATTGTTGGTTCACAAAGGATGTTTATGCTTGATGGTTTCTCAGGGTAAAATCAGATTCTTGTTCACCCAGATGATCAGGAGAAAATGGCCTTCACTACACCATGGGGAACATTCATGTATGCAAAAATGCCATTTGGCCTCATGAACGCGGGAGCCACTTTCCAGAGAGCAATGGATATTGCTTTTGCTGAAGAAAGGGACAAATCAGTGGTGGTTTATCTTGATGACATCACAGTTTTTTCAAAAAGGGAAGAAGACCACTTAAAGCACCTTGAAAGGATCCTACTGAAGTGTAGGAGGTTTGGTATTTCTCTAAACCCAACCAAAAGTATTTTTGCTTTAACTTCTGGCAAACTGCTTGGTCATATTATTTCTGAAGAAGGAATTAGGATTGATCCTAATAGAGTTAGTGCAATTCAAAAATTAGATCTACCAAGGAGTAAGAAGGAGATTCAATCCTTTCTTGGGAAAGTTAACTTTGTTAGAAGATTCATTCCTAATTTTGCTGAGGTTGTCAAGAACATAACAAAGATGTTAAAGAAAGGAGCAGATTTTAAATGGACAGTTGAAGCAAAGAAATCATTTGAAGAGATCAAGAAGGCACTTACTCAAGCACCAATACTTATCAGCCCAGATTTTACCAAGGAGTTCCTTATCTTCACATTCGCTTCTGAAGACACAATTGCTGGAGTTTTACTGCAAAAAGGAAGTCAAGGTACTGAACAACCCATTTCTTTCTTTAGCAAGACATTAGCCAATGCTGAATTGAAATATAATATCTTAGAGAAACAAGCCTATGCATTGGTGAAAGCAATTAAGGATTTCAAAATCTATGTTTTGCACTCTCACATTGTTGCCTATGTCCCAAATGCTGTTATAAAAGATATTCTTACACAAGCTGATCCAGATGGAAAAAGGGGAAAGTGGATAGCAAAACTGTTGGAGTATGACATTGATATCAAACCCACAAAGTTGGTAAAGGGTCAAGGCCTAGCCCAATTGTTGACTCAGTCAAATTTGGATTGTATTGATATTAATTTAAGCACAGAAATCTCAGAAATTTCTGAAAATGAAGAGGAATTGGTCCAAATAAATGAGAAATTCTTGATCTCAGAATGGTACAAGGATATAGCATTTGTTTTGCAGCATAATAGAGCTCCTGATAATCTTTCAAAATCCAAAGCTCGGTTTACCAAATTGAAATCTCTCAGATATTTTGTGTATGAACAAAATTTGTTTTGGAAAGATGCAGGAGGAATATTATTAAACTGCCTCATTGAAGAAGAAGCTGATAAAGTAATTGATGAGTTTCATAAAGGGGATTGTGGAGGACATCACTATTGGAAAGCCACTACAAACAAGGTCTTGAGAGCTGGCTATTTTTGGCCAACTATGTTTAGAGATATCTATAAAAAGATAGCCACATGTCATGAATGTCAAGTGTTTGAAGGAAAGAGAAAGCTTATGCCACCGCCCTTGGTTCCTATTTATGTTGAAGCACCTTTCCAGCAGTGGGGATTAGACTTTATAGGGGAAATCCATCCTCCTTCATCAGGACAGCATCGCTCGATTCTCACAGCCACCGATTACTTTACAAAATGGATAGAAGCAATACCCACAAGGCAAGCAAATGGTTCAGTGATTATTTCTTTCTTAGAAAATAATATATTATCAAGATTTGGTTGCCCAATTAAGATCATTACAGACAATGCTCAAGCTTTCAAGTCCAAAAGGATGATTATTTTTTGTCATCAGTATCACATCTCCCTTGGACATTCCACTGCTTATTATCCACAGGGAAATGGTTTGGCTGAGTCATCAAACAAGAGCCTTGTGAGAATCATTAAGAAGCTGCTGCAAGAAAATAAAAAAGCTTGGCATTTGAAACTGAGATATGCTTTGTGGGCTGACCGGATTTGCACAAAGAGGTCCATTGGAACATCACCATATGAGCTAGTATATGGGGCAAAGGCTATATTTCCAACATCCCTTGGAGTACCAGTAATGAAGTTGATTCAAGGACTAGAAGAGGAACCAAATGCTATACAACGAAGGATCAATCAGCTAATAGCTTTGCAAGAGAAAAGAAATGAGGTGTTTGACAGTCATCAACAAAACCAGAACAGGATCAAGAGAGCATTTGACAAAAAGATCAAAGAAGTTACATTCCAGATCCATGATAAAGTCTTGAAATGGGAAGCTAGAATTGAAGAGAAAGGTAAACATGGTAAATTTGAAAATTTGTGGAAAGGGCCATATCAAATTTCTGCTTTCCATGGGAATAACACCTACATTCTACAAGAGATTGATGGAACACCGTATGCTGGAGGACCTGTTAATGGCAGGTTCCTAAAGCATTACAATTGATTAAATCTCTACCAAGTTTCTCACAACATTGTACATAACCATTTTATTAGTCTTTCTTTGTTGCAAATAAATGACAAGCTGAACAGGAAGCTCAAGCCTGAGGTGAAGGCTCACAAAGCTAGAAAAGGATGCTTGTCAACTCCATCTAAGTTTTCATAAATCGGACAAAGCACTGGACATACGAGTTCTTAGTGTACTACAGGAGCACACTATCCCAAGTGTAGCCACTGTTATCACTTAGAACTAAAATTGATATATGTAACTTTTCATCCTAGCCCGATGACAAGGGTCAGTGCTAGTTTATTTTTGTTTTAATTTTCTTCCCTTAGAATCTGAAGTTTTGAAGAGTTTTTGAGTCAAGTTATTCTCAGCTCCCATTGGTTCCCCTCCATCTACCATTTTCTTTTAGCCACCTATTATCTTATGTCAGTCACCGTGCCTTTTTGTAATTTCGCAGCGCAATCCTGATTAGGCAGTTTTGCAGTGCATCATGATTAGGCAGTTTCGCAGCGCATCATTCAAATTTAAAACTGACAGCGCTGCAAAATCATGGATTCGTACATTTCACAGCGAATCTTTCCCGAAATGTAAAATCCGTTAGGTGAGTCATAGGCCGTGTCTTCTCATGTCAGCTCATGTACCCCTCTTATCACATTTCACCACTCATTGCCACTATCACCACCACTAGATCTGTTGATACGCATGAACCATCATTTCCAAGAAAGACCACTGTGCATAAAACTTAATGATGGTCGTAAGTCTTGCATGAAATGACAAATCTGCAAGATTACAACTTGAAAGATTTTAAACGGCAAAATTTAAAATTCAACTGCAAAGATAATCAAGCGAGGCTGATAATCAAGCGAGGCTGAATTCAAATAGAAATTGAATCACAATTCCAACCGGAGCTGGTAGTCATTGTCTGCGAAGATTTGGAAGAATCAATGGAGAAAAAGGAGCACAGATCTGGCAAATGTCTAAGGACTGAGCCTGAAGGCTTAGATATAACGCTGAGAAATAAAGAGGTGGAGAAAGCATTTAAAAAGGCCGGGTGCTGGAATTTTTGCAAAAAGTTACAAGGAGGGCACGCACAGGTTACCAAAGAATTTGCACTTAACTTCACAGGCTTGAATTCAAAAGTAGCCATGATAGAATTGCAGGTTTCGCCAGAAGTGATATCTACTGTGACAGAGATACCACGAGGACAAGAGCAATGGTTTAAAAACTTCAAGTTTGACATGAATCCTTGCAAGGAATTTTTGAAGGATGAATTTGTAAATGAAGATTTAAGTAAGGCAGTGCCTAGGAGTTATGTCAAAGAATATTATGCTCTTTTACTCACCTGCATACAGAAATATCTGACTTGTGAAGGAAGGTATAACAAGGTTTACTCTTACCATTTTAAACTCCTTTTGCATTTCACCGGGAAGGTCTCCATAGACTTACCTTTTTATCTTTTTCGTAGTTTGAGTAAGATGTGTGATAAGGTACAGCTGAGGAAAGAGGATTGTGAAACCTCTTTGTTTCATCATGGTTTGATCAAACTACTGGTTTTAGATGGGCTCCAAAAGATAGACAGAGATTGGAATTCATTCATTTTTATGGCTGGCTTCAAAAGCCAGACTGGCCTCACTCCTCTACCTGTTAGAGATTCTACAATAGCTGAGCTCCAAACAGAAGCAAGAGCTAAAAGAGTTCCAAATTCACAAGTAGGAAAAAAAGTGAAGCCACTCATCATCCAAGATCAACCTCAGCAATCAAATAAGGAAAAAGCTCATGGTAAAAAGACTGTACCTGAAACAAGCACATCTGAAGTAGTCTCAAGGATAAGAACAAGAAGCCAGATGAATAAGGAAAAAGGTAAAGCTGTAGCAGTCAAAGAAAGTCCAGTGTCCAAGGGAAGTTTAAATGCCTTATTACAGGCTATTGACTTTGAGCAGTCTCTAGCAGTTCAAATTGAGTTGATACAGTCAGAACAAGAAAGCACCAAGAAAGCCAAGGCCTCAAAAAGGCTTAAATTTGATGAGCCAGCTGAAGAGTTTGTTTTTAAACCTAAAAGACCTATGACAAGGAGATTCCAGCAAGAACAGGAAGCACTGTCAAGAACAGAGGAAACAGGGGAAGGGACACAACGTTGGCAAAAGAAAAACACAGGCAGAACAGTCATCACATCTAAAGAAGATAATATAGCAGCCATGAAGAGCCAATTAGAATCAGCTAAGCATGAGATCACCAAATTAAAGAAAGTTGTTAGAAGACATGCAGTCATACACGCAAACTATTATAAAGCTCTATGGAAAGGGAATGCAACTGTAGAAGCCCAGTTGAATTCAGTGGTTGATGGCCATTCACAATTTCACACCTGGACAGTACCAGCAATCAAAGAAGCCAAGTACATCAGAAGGATCAATATGCAACTGAGAGCTGGGAATAAGGTTATGAAGAAACAAATTGAAGAGCTGAAGGCACAGTTAAGCCAGCTTAAAGGACCTGCTAAATGAGTTTTCATTTCAAGTAAGATTCTGTTTCAAAAATTTTGATAAGTTTGCTTGATCTTATCTTTCTGAAGAAATCTAAATCCCTATTCGGCCTTTGGAAAGTCTAAAGAAGTTTTTGGCAATGAAGCACTCGATTAATAAAGGTCTCAGGTTAAAGACAAGCTGTTTTAAATAACTCAGCAGTTTCGTAGCGCGCTATGAAACTGCTGAAAGTGATGATTTCAACATAAATCAAGCAGTTTTGAAGTTGAAGCGGGAATTTTGAAAAGGAAATATATATAAGGCATATAAGGCATCATCTGAAACTATTAACATTAAACCAGGACAAGACAGGTGGAGAAGATATGTATTCGAATCCAATTTTAAATTTTTTGTCATAAAGTGAACATATTTACCACAGTTCAAGATATTTCATAACAGCTTGATGCCTTCACACATGAAAAGGGTGGCCAGCACATCATGGACGTGGCAATCTGTTCTATTTGGGTAATCAAAGATAAAAGGCATGCTTCTTTGGATTCGAACATTTTGAGGCAAACCAAGGACCGACAAATAGGGGTAGTTTCCTATGTTTCAGGGCAATGGAAAAGATGTGTCATTAAAGATCAAACATGGAGCCTTGAACATCCATTACAGCCAAACTAAAGGGGAGCAGATGTCAAAGAATGAGAACCATTGTAATCAAGGCTATTATTAGCATAACACGGTGTTAGAAT
Organism: Pinus tabuliformis; assembly: GCA_031772625.1. NCBI lineage: Eukaryota > Viridiplantae > Streptophyta > Pinopsida > Pinales > Pinaceae > Pinus > Pinus tabuliformis. Next base: position 1,281,349,953 of record CM062818.1, on the reverse strand, counting down.
CCTACTTGATTTAGATCTCTAAAAACTCCAGTCAACACTTTGTTGTATTTATTAAGTAGTTAGAGTTTAAGAGTTGTCAGTAATAGAAGTAGTTTTTGAATTCCCCTCATGCTGGAGGAGGAATCTCGATCAGTTAGAATAAGAGCTCTATATATAGCTGAAACAGCAATGTAATCAGGGTTGGAAATTTTATGAAAAAGCTGGTATTTGGCCTATGTAAGACTCATTTTCAGTAATATACATGCTGAACTTTACTTCTCAGGATTCATGAAGGATTTTTTATGTTCAGAATATGTGATGTTGTCCTTTTCTTAATTCTTACAGTGGTATGGATGTATAATAACTCAGAATTCACTGAATGTGCTCTGACTTCCTGTATACATTTATAAACTGTGTGGTCCCATATGAGTTTATGTTCTGAATGTTTAAATGCCGAATGCCCTGACTTCCATGTAAGGTTGAGTTCATTGTTATATTGAGGTGTTGTTGACTCCATAAGCCCAATGGATAGTTTTGTTTAATGTGTTTCCACCATTCATATTTTTCACAATTGTTCTATAAGAGTTAGCCATCTTATCTTTAATCAAAATCATTAACCCATCAAGAGAGAGCCCTCTCAGGTTGAGGAGGCTAAGCCTCAGCCTAAAGTCGGTTTGAAATAGTTACTTAAAGTCTTCCTGGTCTGCAGCGTTCCAGGGCTTGATTTTGAGATAACACATCCAAGGAACTTGAAGGCCCTCTGTTTATTAGATAAACAACAATATCTACAACATCTGCCCAAAATTGTAAAGGCAATCCTACATGCAATCTCATGCACCTTGTGTTAACACAGTAAAAGTTTTTAAAATTGTGGACAACCCACACAGTTCCAAAGTTTTTATGTTAAACATGGTCAAGTCATTTTTTATTGTTTTTGTTTTAGAGTCTAAATCATAGAGTTGGAGTCTTGTTTCCATTATTAAATAAAGGTCAACAAGCTTATTTCTACTATCATATATTCCACATTATTTCAAAAGTGTCATGTATTAGGTTGTTTCAAAATTGACATGCGCTACGAAATTGCCTAGGAGTTTTCATAGCGCAAAACTCAGAAAATGAACTATATGCACTACGAAATCGGGGATTCGTAGTTAGGAGTTTTCGTAGCGCAAAACCCAGAATTTGCACTAGATGTGCTACGAAATCGGGGATTCATGTCAAATCAAGTCTAGTTGTCAAATCAACCTAAATTCGTTAATTTTTCATCATTAGGTGTCAGTCCATGAACCTTACCCATCACATGCAGCCATTCACTCTCATCATTAGATTCGTTATGAGTCTTTGTACGCACTTTTTTCAAATTTCAAAAAGAAAAGGTAAGGGTGAATTGGTCCTGGTCATTTTCGTGTTCCTTTCATGCATAAGATGCACTTGGCAAGCTCAGGGTCAGCATACATTAGATTTCTTTGAAGGCTCAAGCGAGGCAGTGTTCAAACTAAAACAGGGCAAGTTTTTCCAAGTCTCCTTTATAGGCATTTCAAAGGAGAAATGTCGGAAGAAAGAAGAAATTGAAGCTTGCCAATCTTGAGATTACCAAACTTAAGAAAAGGGCAAGGAAACATGCAATTGAGATAGCCAACTTCAACAAAATGAAGGCCCTATGGGAACATGAAAGAAATTCAAAACCTCAAATAGTGAGCAGAAAGGCCCAATACTTCACCTGGATTGTCCCTGCCATTAAAGAGGCAAGATACATCAGATGGATTAATGATAGGCTTAGAACCAATATCAGAGTGATGAAAAGGAAAATTGAGGACCTTGAGATTTAATTGAGAAAATTTGGAGGACAGCCTCAACACAAAGGAATAGGGCAGTAAGTGATGAAACTTTAACACAATTTTGATTGAATCTAGGACATTACTTTTTGAAGTTGTTTTATGGATGGGTAATCTCAAGTATATGTTGCATATTGGAATAAGGAAACAACTGAGAAGAATCCTAAGGAGGAAATTTTTTGTAAAAAACTGTTGTAGGTAACATGCTATATACAGCAGTTTCATAGCGCGCTACAAAACTACTATAGGTGCAATTTTTCTCTTTTTTATCAATCTTCAAATGAAAGAAGGGGATATTTTTGAAAGAGGATGCTGCTAGATAATATGAGGAGGGAATTTGAGAAGCTTTAAAGCCCAAGTAAAGGAAAAATTCACAAAATGAAAAATGTTTTCAAGAACAAAATTTTGCGCTATGAAATCAATGAAGCAGCGTTTTTCTGCAGAAAAACTATTTTAAGTAGTCAACTTCCAGGAGGCTTTTGAGCAAATGAAAGCATATTTTGGAAAACTGAAAGAGTTTCTTCTTCCTAACATAGCTATCTACAAAAACCTCTTTCAGTTCCTTCAAATTCATTATGAGCTAGAAGAAGTTGATGACTCAATTGTGCTACGAAACTGCTATAGGAGCAGTTTTTCAGAAATCAGAATTTTCTAGTTTACACATGATATTCAAAGATAGTTTCTAGGCAGTAGGAAAGGTATTGAAAAATAAACCAAGAGGGTTTTTTGTTCAGCACCGAGTGGTCTACAAAACCCTCCTTCAATTTTTCAAAATACATTTTTTATGAGGAGATAAAAGCTCTATCCCAACACCTATTTTTCAACCAGAATAGAGCAGGGGACAGTTTCCTAGTTTTCAAGGTAGATGAAGGAGAAGCTATTGAAGGCCAGCAAGAGGGTTATGGACATCACCAAGGTCGAAGTTAAGGAGGAGCAGCTGTCAATATCAAATTTAATTCATAGTTTAGGTTGTTACTATCATAAAAGGAGTTGTACCCCTAATTGTATTAGGACTCTAGGACTGTTAGTTAATTGTCTCTTGTAAGTAATAGTGTGTTTTAGGTATGAGTAGGTTTCAAGTCAAGCAAATTCAAATTCCCCTCATGTTGGAGGAATGAATCCAAGATTGTAATGAAAAATTTATAAAGGACAAGAGGTGGAATGCCTCAAGGGTTGGAAATTTTTGAAAAGAACACTCATACAGTGTTATTGTGAAAGACTGTGTTTTTTATGTAATACAGTGATTTGGCTTTATTGCTCAGGATTCAAAAGAGAGTTTAATGTTTGATTGTCTTATGGTTGTCCTCATTTCCTCACTTGCAGTGGTATGAATGCATGTTACTTAGAACTCATTGACAATGCTCTAACTTCCTTCATGTATTTGTAGACTGTGTTCCCTACATATTGTTATGTGTTACTAATATATTAAACTCTTGATGCCCTGACTTCCATGTAAAGCTAATTTTGTTGTGATACTGAAACATTTTCTGACTCCATAAGCCCAATGGATGTTTATTGATTGTGTTCAAACAATTATATTTCTTCACTCATTTTTCATAGAGTTAGCCATCTAATCTTTAATTAAAATCTTTAACCTAGTGAGAGAGCCCTCTCAGGTTGAGGAGGCTAAGCCTCAGCCAAAAGTTGGTTTGAAATAGTTACTCAAGGTCTTCCTGGTGAGAATCCTACCAAGAGAAGTTTTTGTGATAAAATTTTGGTGCATCTGCTGCGAGTTTGAAGATTATTCATTCTCGAAATCAAGAAAGTTGAACTTCTGAAGGTAGCAAGAGCTCAGAAAGTTTTTGAGGCTACAATATACCTTGGCGACTCCACACATCAAATAAGAAATTGGAAGGTGACTCCACTACTAAAAGATCAGTAGCTTGATGAAGTTTCATGATGAGTGCCATTGCAAGAATGAATGCCAGGTATGCCCCTATGAATCGGTCTCATATCCCTGGTTTTCCAAATCCTATGCCAAAGGTCGAATGGTTAGATGATCTTGCAATATTCAAAGATGAAAGGAAAGACAGTGCTACTCTTCATTTGGTTAGGTTCCATATGCATGTACATTGTCTTAAGGTTCAGTTCCCTAAATATTGTCTCATGAAGATGTTTATGACCACTTTAGAAGGAAAAGCATGGTCTTGGTATAAAATCTTGGAAAATGGTTCATTATATTTTCTTGCTGATTTCCATGATGTATTCTATAACATGTATAAAGAGTGTCATCCCTCCTTATTGTTGGTCAAAGATTGTTGTAAACATTCTGTGTGTTTTATTCAATATTTGGAGGATTGTTATGATGATGATGAATTTATGGATGAAGAAATTTTAGAGGCTCTTCATAACAATACATTTCAACAACTAGAAGAAAGGATAACATCCCATGACATGCAACATGAAAATTAGCATGGGTTTACTTATGATAATCATGTTACATCCTCTGAGATTAATGTAAATATGCAGCAAACTTGCCAGTATTTTGATCATAAAGAGTATGAAAATGATTGCAAACACCAAGAAGAAGTACTGGAAGATAGATTTTATAACGCTCAGGCAGAGGAAAAGGTTGATTTTTATGTCATACTTTGCAACAACTTACATCAATGAATGATATTAATATTGAGGAAAATTACATTGTTTGTCGGAATCATTTAGAAAAGCAGTTGGATAGCATATCAAAGGAATTGTGTGTGTCTGAAAATCAGTTGTCTGAAGATATATAATGTTATGATGATCATCAAAATAACCATGTCCTCTTTGACCCTATAAATGAATACATGGAAAAGCTTTTCACACCAGTATGTCATTTTCATTTGCCTTATGAAGATCGAATACATTATAAGTTGATTTGGTCATCTCACTATCATGGTTATTTTGAGGTCGAATGCAGTCAAGAGCCTCAAATATCAGAAAAGACAATTGATTGGCTTTATTGGAAATATCATGTTGGCTGATCTAAAGTGGAAATTGCAACTGATAAGGTAGGTAGCAATGTGAAAATAAGCTCAGGGTAGGTTGAATGAGCATTTTCTAGTAGGTGCAAGTTGAGTCCCTCTTGCAGAAATCATTAAATCTTGGGGAGAAGATTGGGCAGCATTTCGGAATTTTATTCTAAAGGATGGATAGCAGCACTGGAACTGCAGATTCTTAGTGTACCACAAGGGCACACTATCCGAAGTGGAGACATTGTTATCAATGTAAAATTTTTTAAAATTTTGGACAGCCCACATGGTTCCAAAGTTTTTATGTTAAACATGGCCAAGTCATTTTTTATTGTTTTTGTTTTAGAGTCTAAATCATAGAGTTGGAGTCTTGTTTCCATTACTAAATAAAGATCACCAACCTTATTTCTACTATCATAGATTCCATGTTATTTCAAAAGTGTCATGTCTTAGGTTGTTTCAAAATTGACATGCGCTACGAAATTGCCTAGGAGTTTTCGTAGCACAAAACTCAGAAAATGCACTATATGCACTATGAAATCGGGGATTCGTAGTTAGGAGTTTTTGTAGCGCAAAACCCAGAATTTGCACTGGATGCGTTACGAAATCGAGGATTTGTGTCAAATTGAGTCTAGTTGTCAAATCAACCTGAATTCATTAATGTTTCATCATTAGGTGTCAGTCCATGAACCTTACCCATCACATGCAGCCATTCACTCTCATCATTAGATTCGTTAGGGGTCTTTGTACACACTCTTTTCAAATTTCAAAAAGAAAAGGTAAGGGTGAATTGATCCTAGTCATTTTCATGCTCCTTTCATACAAAAGAAGCACTTGGCAAGCTCACGGTCAGCATACATCAAAGTTCTTTGAAGGCTCAAGCGAGGCAATTCCCCATTTCAAATCAAGCGAGGCAGTGTTCAAACTAAAACAGGGCAAGTTTTTCCAAGTCTCCTTTACAAGGATTTCAAAGGAGAAATGTCGGAAGAAAGAAGAAATTGAAGCTTTCCAATGTTTATATTGACAAACTTAAGAAAAGGGCAAGGAAACATGTATTTTAGATAGCCAACTTCAACAAAATGAAGGCCCTGTGGGAACATGAAAGAAATTCAAAACCTCAAGTAGTGAGCAGAAAGGCCCAATACTTCACGTGGACTGTCCCTACCATTAAAGAGGCAAGATACATCAGATGGATTAATGACAGGCTTAGAACCAATATCAGAGTGATGAAAAGGAAAATTGAGGACCTGGAGATTCAACTGAGCAAATCTGGAGGACAGCCTCAGCACAAAGGAATAGGGCAGTAAGTGATGAAACCTTAACACAATTTTGATTGAAGCTAGGACATTACTTTTTGAAGTTGTTTTATGGATGGGTAATCTCAAGTATATGTGGCATATTGGAATAAGGAAATAGCTGAGAAGAATCCTAAGGAGGAAATTTTTTGGAAAAAACTGTTGTACGTAACAAGCAATAGACAATAGTTTCGTAGCGCGCTATGAAACTGCTGTAGGTGAAGTTTTTCTCTTTTTGATCAATCTTCAAAGGAAAGAAGGGGATATTTTTGAAAGAGGATGCTGCTGGAGAATATGAGGAGGGAATTTGAGAAGGTTTAAAGCCCAAGTAAAGGAAAAATTCACAAAATGAAAAATGTTTGCAAGAACAAAGTTTTGCGCTATGAAATCACTGAAGCAGCCTTTTTCAGTAGAAAAACTGTTTTAAGTAGTCAACTTCCAAGAGGTTTTTTGAGCAACTGAAAGCATATTTTGGAAAACTGAAAGAGTTTCTTCTTCCTAACACACCTATCTACAAAAAACTCTTTCAGTTCCTTCAAACTAATTATGAGCTAGGAGAGGTTGATGACTCAAATTGTGCTACGAAATAGTTGTAGGAGCAGTTTTTCAGAAATTACAATTTTCTAGTTTACACCTGATATTTAAAGACAGTTTTTGGGTAGTAGGAAAGGTATTGAAAAAAAAACAAGAGATTTTTTTTTTCAGCACTGACTGGTCTACAAAAGACTCCTTCAGTTTTGCAAAATACATTTTTGATGAGGAGATAAAAACTCTGTCCCAACACCTATTTTTCAACCAGAACAGAGCAGGGGACAATTTCCTAGTTTTCAGGGTAGATGAAGGAGAAGCCATTGAAGGCCAGTACGAGGGTTATGGAAATCACCAAGGTAGAATTTAAGTAGGAGCAGCTGTCAATATCAAATTTAATTCATAGTTTAGGTTGTTACTATCATAAAAGGAGTTGTACTCCTAATTGTATTAGGACTCTAGGACTGTTAGTTAACTGTCTCTTGTAATTAATAGTCTGTTTTAGGTATGAGTAGGTGTCAAGTCAAGTAAATTCGAATTCCCCTCATGTTGGAGGAAAGAATCCAAGATTTTAATGAAAAATCTATAAAGGACAAGAGGTGGAATGCCTCAAGGGTTGGAAATTTTTGAAAAGAACACTCATATTATGTTATTGTGAAAGACTGTGTTTTTTATGTAATACAGTGATTTGGATTTTTTACTCAAGTTTCAGAAGAGACTTTAATTTTTGATTTTCTTATGGTTGTCCTCATTTCCTCACTTGTAGTGGTATGAATGCATGTTACTTAGAACTCATTGATAATGCTCTAACTTCCTTCATGTATTTGTAGACTATGGTCCCTACATATTGTTATGTGTTATTGATATATTGAACTCTTGATGTCCTAACTTCCATGTAAAGCTAATTTTGCTATGATACTGAAACATTTTTTGACTCCATAAGCCCAATGGATGTTTATTGATTATGTTCAACCAATTATATTTCTTCACTTATTTTTCATAGAGTTAGCCATCTAATCTTTAATTAAAATCTTTAACCTAGTTAGAGAGCCCTCTCAGGTTGAGGAGGCTAAGCCTCAGCCAAAAGTTGGTTTGAAATAGTTACTTAAGTTCTTCATGGTGAGTAGCCTATCAGGAGAAGGTTTTGTGATAACACCTTGCACACTCCATGATTGTCCTGTTCATCCTTTCTAACACACCATTTTATTGTGGTGTTCCTAGAACTGTCTTCTCTCTGAACAGTACCTATCAAACTCTTCACTGCAATATTCACCTCCATTGTCTGATCTGAGACACTTTAACCTTTTTCCTGTCTCATTTTCAACCAAATCTTTCCATTTCTGGAAAGTATCAAATACATCATATTTATTTCGAATACAATAAATCTAGGTTTTTCTGGTTGCATCATCAATAAAAGTAACATAATAATGAGAGCCAGCAAGAGATGATACCTGAGCAAGTCCCCATACATCTGTATGCACAAGCTCTAATTTTTTGCTCTTATTTTCTTTCCCAACTCTAAGGAATCTGACTCTCTTCTGTTTTCCATAAACACAATTATCCCAGAATTTTAAATCAACATGCTTCAAACCTGGAACCCTTCTCTCTTGCGCGTTTATCAGCCAAATAGACCTTCGGCTCTAATACTAGTTGTTAGACAATTATATATTACAGAGCAATGGAACACATAAAATATTGTAGAAATATAAACATAGAAAACATATAAAACAAGAGAGACATAGATATACATGGTTCACCCAGTTTGGGCTACGTCCATGAAGAAACAGCCAGTCCTTCTTTTTATATTATCCAGCAAACTGAAGAGATATAACCTATAGCAGATCCGCTGTAACTCCCTCTTCGCTCTCAATCTCCTCTCTCTTCCTCACTCATAATATCGATCTACATAGATGCAATATAATTCCCTCATTAATAGCGAGGGGTTGCCTTCTAGGTCAAAAAACCCTAAATTAAACATACTTCTATTATCAGATCTCTGCCTAATGAATGGCCTAGATTGACCCCACTTGGACCCCGTTGCAGCGAATATTTTATGGGAGGTGTTGCCGCCCCATTTCGAACTGGGGTCCAATGAGGCGATACCTTTGAATACAGAAGATAATCAGGCTCCACACCCAACACTCAACTATGTTGTTAAGACCTGTATATTTCATATTTGTGATATGTTTGAAAAAATGCCTGTCATGTCTAGTAGGGGTCCTATCTAGTCCTTGTTTATGATTTTCCAAATATATCTTTGCTCCGCTATGAAATTTCATTTCTGAAGGTGTCATTGAGTTTTGGGCAGTGAACTAGGCTTTGGTTTTGAAAAAGTCACACAAACCTTGGAGTCGCAGGCACAACACTAGTAAAACAAATTCCCTATACAATCACATTCCCTTGTTAATGGAGCATCTAGATCATCCTAGACACACCGTGGTCCATATCAAGGGAGCGTACATGGTTTTGATGCAATAAATCTTCAATTGGTCGTAAGGCCTGGTTACCAGAGTGGTTGGGATGGTTCCTGGGATTTTTGTTGCTGATATGGAAGGTCTATGTGATGTGCTCCACTGGTTCCACTTCCTTACTAACACATAGGGAGTCGAATCATATCATAATAACTTCTCGTCACATGTTTACCTCGGTTGGTTGGTTACTTGGGTAGATGTGGAAGGAGGGTGCTTCAAGTCCTTCCCCTAGCACTAACTAAATAGAGAAATCTACTTCCTTGTGAGGAGGTAACTCTAGAATATCTTTTCAAAACACATCCTGATACTGCTGCAATACAGGGCACCTCTTAAATATTTCTACATCCTCAACATATTTACCCTTGTCACTAGATATATGCACTACAAACATCACACAACCTTTTCTACAACTACGCTTAGCCTGCATAGCGATAACCATCCTCACTATTGTAGGCTTCTTCTTTCCTTGCAAAATTCTCTTTTCCCCATCATCATCCAGGCCATCAGTGGCCTTGTCGAATAAATCCACTTTGGTCCTATGCCAATCCATATCCAAAAGCATGTTATACGATCCCAATGGTAGGACATTCAAATGTGTTGTTGTAGGCATACCATTTAACTCAATTGCATAAGCTCTTACCTAATGGTGAACTCTCTTCTTTGTACCTATAGCCAACTTTACCAACCAATATTATTCATGAACTTCTATTCTTAAACCACACTTATCCACTAGGTCAGGATTAATATAACTATAATTAGATCCAAGATCAATCAAAATAGAAACAGCTTGATCACAAATCTTACCATCCATCTCAATGATAGATGCTTGATGATCTTCCTGCGTGTTGTCCATAACTACATAAATATGAGGAACTTTATGACAAACATCCCCTGTATGTGCCTCATGAGCACTATAGATATGGGGTCTACCACCCTGATACTGCGAACAATCCCTCTTACGATGATCCTTGCTGCATATCCAACACTACAATGATGCTCTACCATCGCCTCTAATCTACTGCTCTCCATTTCACTTATCAATTGTATTAAACTTCTTGTAAGGGACCATATTTTCTTTCTCACATGCATCTTGAGGTATTCCCCCGCTTTGGTGGTAATTTTGCTTTAAATTTCTCATTTCCTTTCAAGTCACACTTAGGATCAACTTTATGCTTCAACTTCTCATAACAATGTTTCAGCTTTCCAATGGCCTCCTCCAGTGATCTAGGTTCATCGAACTCAATCCAGTCTCTGTATGCTATTGGAGGTCCACTAATGCATTTCTAAACCTTGGCCTTCTCCTCCTTGAGGTAATGAACATATCTCAAAAAATACAAGAACCTACTAGTATACTTATCATGTGTCATGGAACCCATATGAAACTCATAAAACTTCTTAGCTCTACCATCATAGTGCATTTCAACAAATAATTCTTCTTGAAGAGCCTATCAAACTCATTCCAAGTCAAGTCATCGTCCCGAACACCTTTAACATTCTTCACATGCTCCCACAAGATATCTTCTTTCCCTTTAAGACTGAAGGTGGCAATATTTTCTTTCATGTTCTCTATATAGCTATGCAATCTAAAGAATTTCTTCAACCCAAGCAACCATTCCTCAACATATTTTGACTTATTCATTTCTTCTCCGAATGTAGGCGGCTTAAGTTTCTTAAACTCCTTAGGTAAGCACTCACCCTTCCTGTAAGGATGATGGTGGTGATGACTATGATAATGTCTCCTAGAATAGGAAACATAATGATGCCCATACATATTATTCCTCCTGTTAGGTGTGTCCAATGATCTGTCACCTCTAACAATGTCCTCTCTATTGATGATGTTTCTGGACTGAGTCCTGCCACCATAGGATACATTGGTTTTTGCTTCTTGCTCCTGACCGATCCTCATCTGTTCATGTTTCTGCATTAACCTCTATGTTTTTTCCTTAGCCCTTGTAAGTCTTTCCTAAGCCTCAAGCAACCTATCATTATCTGCCTTGCAACTTCTAATTTCAACCCTCAAGCTCCTCAATGTATCTTCCATACCAGGAGAATGTTCATCTCCTTCTTGCCCTATTGATCTATAAGGAGATTCATGGGCGATACAGTCTACCATTTTTCTCATCATCCTTGATTCTCTTCTTCCTGTAAGTATATCATGTCAGAAAAACAAAATAAATACAAAAAGAAATCCATACCTTATTGTTGTTCAGGGGAGTCTTATCTCATCTGCAACATCATTCCACATTAGAATGTACATGTATAAACATAAGCATATATGGATATGTAACACTATCAACACCTAACATCATGCATGACCATACCAATAGTATACCTTTATCCCATGCATGATGACAATGACCTTGAAAACATCAAACCTTTCCCATAGAGAGAACAACCCACTCTGATACCACCCTATCCTCCATTCACATCTACCCACTTTCACCAGATTACCTAGGGTAAACATGAAATGAGGGGCTATTATGACAAGACATGACCTCATAAGTGACCTTAAGGAAGTGGAATCAACGAAAAAGAACAGCAAAAACCTTTTATACCTGCTACGGGACTCCCATAAGAGTTCCCAGTCATCCCCATGACTATTCCCTAGGTCCCACTAAGATTTTAGTTCATCAAACCCCTGTACGCTCCCTTGATATGAAAAAGGGTGCATCTAGGAAGCTCCAGATGCTCCCACAACAAGGTATGGGTGTGACTGGGGAATTTTCTCCTTAGTTATGTGCTTGTGACTCTAGGATTTGTACCACTTTTCAAGCCCAGAAACCCCTATAGCTTTTAGAATCCATAATTTACATGAAAACAAGACTTGTAAGCCAAAAACTGGCTCCATGACTAGGCCTGACCATCCCCAATTGGGACTGACATTCTTTCAAACACTTTGCATCAATGTGATCTATAGGACATGAGTACAAGACAAAGCATAAATGACTTATACCTAATATGAGATTTGACAAGAAGGATACCCACCCTCTTTCCTTAATTGTTTTGACATCAATTAGGCCTTGCATACATTGAAATAACCATGACTATAACCATGCTTATAACCAACACTAAACCATGTAAATAACAATGAGATAAAAATAATTAAGGACACATAATAACAAGTACAAAATCAAGATAACTTAGCTTTTATTAAACATAAGCAAGCAATGACCAGGTTCAGGAATTCCATGTACCACCCAACCATAGACATCATTGAATCAAATCTTTCTTTTAGTCAGTCAATTGCATGCCATATTCCAAGCATGAATGTGGGATCTCATGGATAAACCAATCCAAAACAACCAAGAAAATCTAGAGGTTAAACCACCTCCACCCTCACCAAATCTTCATCTCACCAAACCGGCACCGAGATGACAAAATCAAACCAACCTTAGAATGCCTTTGAATGCCATCAATATCCTTGAGTCATTTTCCATCTCGTTGTCTCTCAGAATTTATCACAATCCACACTAGATCACTAGGCCCTAAGCCGAGACTCCACCCTCAAGCTTTACCATGTATCCAACAAAAACTGGTCAAGGGATTCCTAGGCCTTTGAGAATTTTCCTAAGACTACCTTTGCCCTAGTTTCTGAAACTATCTAGAAATTCCGAAGATCAAAACCAAGAAACCATCCCATTACACCATGGCTATCTGGAAAAAGGCAAGGCAAGACTAAAAAACACTATCATAACTTGACCTTACCATGCCACGAAAACCAGAGAACCAAATACCAACATGCAAAGTCATGCATGTCAAAACCAACTAATAAATCAAACATACAATAAGTAACCTACAAGTATTGCTATTGAAGCTGCTTGATCCTTCTCTTTCTTTCTTGCTCCTTGCTTTCCTTTCTTTTCCTTGTCCTTCCTTTGGTTTCTTTTCCCTTCCTTGCTCCAAAGCTAGAATGCTCCAAGAAAACTCTAAGTGTCCAAGCGTGTGAGATAGAGAGAATAATGAGAGAGCTCGAAAATTGAATTGACGAAAGGTTACAAAATGATCCTAATAATCCTTTTTTATCAATGATGCCTCTATTTTCTTCATTTTCCATTATTTTCCTTCAATTTCCTCCTTGCATGTAACTTGTGACCTTTAACCTTCCTTTTCTCCTATTTTCCTTTATTTTCATAAAATAATGTGCCAAATACCTTTCTGCCTTTTTTAATGCCTTAGTCACTGCCTTTGCCAATTTTCCTTAGCCATAAACACATCCAGTGATTCCCACTAAGATAACTTTGCCCAACATTTAGCTTGGAATAAATGTCCCTTAACCTTGATCTTATTTTTCCTTTATTAACTTTTATTACATGAACTTTTAACCAGGGGCTATTACATTTGAGAGTCACTTTGTTGAAGCTAATTTGTCTTTTCCATGAGTGCATTTTCCTCCTACAGGTATTGTAGTTGTTGAACACTTTTCTTCGTCTATCATTGGCATGATGGCAGCAAAGAGATCAACTTCAAAGGATACCACAAAAAGCAGAATTGGGGAGGCAGTTGAGAGTATGCCAATGAACCTTCTAGTTTACTCAAATAATCAATTGTTCATATAAAAAGAACCAGATATCACATGGCAGAAAATGAATGAAGCATTCTTAGCAAGAAGATTCAAAGTAGAACTTGAGGAATAGCAAGTGTATATCAATATCCATAAGTTAGGGTTAAGTATCTAAATTTCCAATGTGCAAACATTTCCATATGGATAGTTTATCATATAGATCCAAAAAATATGACTCTAAAAATGCCAGTGGAAAAATGCTTTCTTCTTCTCTGGCACCGGATTATCATCTCATGTACCATTTTCCAGAGCCAAAATCTCTCATGGAATCTTACTTTTATGCTACCACCAACTACTTGGTCACAAAAGACATTGTAACCAGACACCCACCAACACCTACAAGACAAAATATCTCAAGAGGGTCTATCAAATCTTGATAGTTCTACTTAGAGAATCTACGGTCAGCAGAGCATTGAGACCTTCCCCAAGGGGTGGGAATTCTTATTGAACTAGGTTGTGAACAAAGTAAGAACATTCAATTGGTTATACTTGTTGGCTCAATATTTGAGGTTCCATGTAGCTAATGCCTTAGTCCTCCCAAGGGAAATAAAGCTAGATTTTACATGTATGCCTATCTACTGGATGCAATCTGCACCCACAATGTATTCCCTAGCATGAATTGGACTTGGACACCACGAGAGCATATCATGCACATTTATTGCAAACTTCTTTCAAAGTGTAGCCATAGAGGAGTAATGGAAAAGTTGACTGATCACTTCCTCATTCCATTGTACAAGTTGATCTTTGAGGAAGAACCACCTTGCATGTCACGTGGGGCAATAGAAGCAGTGTCAGAGATAGAAAATTGGTTTGACTCACCAAATGGCACTTTCCTTAGAGTGCTCGGTGGACATAAGCCTCTGCATCTTCTGCTGAGGTATGCCAACAATAAATTAGTCATGCAAGATGTTGCATACCATCTCTCCACAAGGTTGTCAACAACTTTGCATAGGAAGAAGAAAGCACCTTGGTCTGGTCTTCCTATGTAGATTAGATTTTACGAAATCAAGAATTTCAAAGTTGCAAACATTGAAGGCAAGGTAATAGAGAAATTCACATTTGGTTGTTTGGAATTCAATCCCTACGATCAGATGAATGTTTCCAAAGACCACTGTGAAAGGATTCATTATCAGTGGCTAAGCAAGACCTTTCACAGAACTTAGGAGGAAGCATGGAAGAATTGTTATAATGCCTCCAAGTGCCACCAACCAGTCATCTTCACTGAAACATCGCAAGTTACAACGTAGAAAGAAGTCACTCCAAAGGTATTACCATTAGAAAAGTGAAACCTAGTGCGCGAGAAGGGCAAGAGGAATTTTGTGCACAGACCAGGAGGAGAGAAAAGCTACAAGATGAAAGAAAATACATTCATAATTAAAGCATCCATAGTAGTAGAGAAGAAGAGAAAGAAAAGAATGTAGGAAGAAAAACATAAGTAGAGGGAAGGTTGAGAGCATAAGAGATTGGAGAAAGAAAGGTAGAAGCTAGAAGAAGAAGAAATCGCAAGAAGACAAACCATAGAACAAGAACAAAATTGGTAGCTAGAGGTAGAGAGAAAAAAAATGCAGGATAAGGATCTCACTCAAGAGATTGAGGAATTGATCAAAATCCAAGACATGGAGGTGGAACCGTAGCTGAAAAACCAAGATGTCGACCCGATGCCAAGTACATAGCAGTTAATCATTCAATCCCCCACTCCTCCAGTAGAGAAAGCTCCAAGTGAGGAAGAGGAATTTTTTTCCTCTTGATGACAGTCCGATTATAGAAGGGTACAATCTAACTTATGGTGAGCTTTAGAAAAATATTGTATAAGCAAGGAAGAAACATTCTTTGGATGACCTTGCATCTCCTACATTCATTAGAGAAAGGGTGATTTTGACAGACACCATAAGAAATCCAGATGCCATTGCCACAACCAAATTTTCCTTTGCAAGTGCTAAAACGTAAAACACGAACTATTTGATGGCTCAGAAAAAATAGTTGGCAAAGAACTTGCAGGTTGTTAGGGAAGAGGTTGAACAACTCTTAGAAGAGGTACAAAACACAACCTCCACACAGGTCTATATGGAAGAACCAAAGGTATTGATACTTGGTGAATTATCGACACTGGGAGAGACCATGCAGAATATTTATGAGGATCTTGTTACTGTGCATAAAACATTCTTGCATGGGTTGCCACAAAAGTGTAAAGATCCTATCAAAACTCTCAAGGTTGTACAATCAACTATTTCTATCATGAATGAATGGTCAATGTAATACAAAGGGGCACTATTGGAAATTGGAAAGAAGAAAAGGAAAGAGGTAGATTTGGAGAAAGCAAAGGTTTAGATGCTCATTCAGAATAACAAACAACTCACCTCATTCATTTCCAATAGTCAGGTCTCATATCCATGATTATAAAAATGCTTGGATTTCTTGTTGAAATTGCATGGCATCCCATCAGTTGGATCGCTCACTGAGACCAAACGTAGGAATCAGGCTAGGCAGGAAATTGAAGAATAATTGGATTAGTTGAGATATAGTTCCATCAAGGAATATCTTGAAGTAAACAGAAAGAATATGTAGAAGTACATTGGTGGCCCTTTCCAAATCAATATAATGTTACTCCTACTCAAGAAGGAAACATATATTAGTTCCAAATAAGTGTACCCAGATGCCATGGAGGCTAGAGTCTACTTCCAGCCTGACACAATCACATAGTTTGGGGATGTCATCATGTAGTACAAATCTTGGAACTGTTGCATGACCGAGAAAAATGAAGTGGAATTTTTTGAGCTGGAGTTTCCTCAAATTCGATCTTAATTGTTTTGTCTTATTAAGTTATCTAGTTGGCTCTACACAATTTTTTCCTATAGGGGTACGAGTGTATTGTAATCTTATTTCATAATTAATTTGAAGTGAAATTCCAAGTGTCAATTATGGAATGTGAAGATTCATCATGTAATGAAGTTGAAGAGTTATTTTTTAAAGAAGCTGAAGAGTCATGAGGGAAGTCTAAGAGTCAAAAGAGGAAGTGAATAGTCACCCATTTCATTATAAATATACCCTCATAACTCATTTAAAGGGATTCTAGGGAGTCAATATTTTGGTTAGGCTTTTAGCTTAGGATCAGGAGCTTGGGAGCTTCTTGAGAACCTTGGATTCTCCATAGCATAGAGGGAGTATATTTCTTTGGAGGATCAAGTGTAGATTTCATGTTCCACTATTGGGGCTAGTGGTTCGTCAATGTTATATGTATGCTTGGAACCTTCACTTTAATAAAATCTCAAAGCTGACATGTTTTCATGCACATGTTGTGAATATAGTAGGACTATTCTAGTTATGTTTGAAATATACATTATTTCACTTACACTAACGCTTATGAACATTAGTATGAATCTTGTTGAATGTGTGCTGTTGTTTATTTCTATCATGGTTAACGTGTGAACTATTTCGAAGGCTAACTTGTGATGTCTTTATGTTTGTGGGTTCCTTTCAAGTTGCGTACTATTATAGGCTTCTAAGGGGCTCAATCATTTTCCCTTTATGTGTTAGAACCTTTCATACATTGTTGTTCACCCTCTACAGACTCATGAGAACATCACTCTATGCGTTATTATAGCCAAGGCACATCATTAAAACTCACTACTTCGGCAACCGAATCATTTTCTAGATGAGGCTCCTACACTAAATGGTGTGAGGTCTAATTGGAACTTCATATCCAGGAGACCCCCTGAATGTTGGCAGGTCCAGCACCATCAACATTTTTAGCACTAGAAGGAGGGCCTAATGACAAGTTGAGAACATGAATTTTGTTTGAACTTTTTGTATCTTTAATGGCTACTTCCCATATCTTAACCCCGACATATTTTTCTAGAACTCCAAATCCGAAAGTGCCCGCAGGAATAATCAATGACTTGTCGAATTTGAAGTTTGATGGTGAGGGTGAAATAACCATTCTTGAGCACACAAATCCCTTTCTTGAATTTTGCACTAAACACAATATTCACTGCGAGGATGTTGCTTGTAGTTTGTTCATTCTCACATTAAAAGTGCATGTCAAGGAATGGTGTTACACATTTCTAGCCACTTCCATACACTCTTTTGAAAATCTTGTCAAAGACCTCTTCCATGCATTTGACATGTATGATTACAAATACGTTTTCAAGAAAATCAAGCATTTGCAAAAAGCACCTGATGAATCACTGAATGATTTTCATGATCATTTTATTCATTAACTCTTTTGAATTTTTTGAAGATGATGTTGATTAGAAATTAATGAAAGAGAATTTTGAATTTCTTGTTCATATTTCAATGAATCCAAAAGAATATGAGTGTTTTGAAAGTCTCCCAACATACACTGATTATGGAGCTTCTAAACGTGTGACAAAGGAAGTTTTTGTTCCAAGTGACGCTTTGTCTTCCCCTCATCAAACAACTCCATTTACGTAGGTTGAGGTTGGAGAACTTGAGAGCCCATCCATTTATCTTCCACCATCTTCTCCAACCCCACATATTCAGAATTTAAACGCAAGTTGGGATTGTGAATATGTTTCTTTTGGTGATGATCTTTCTCCTTGCCCTCCATCCGTTGATTCTTTTGGTCCTCCTGATTGTGAGTTTTTGTGTTCACCGGTTTCAATAATTTATGATGTTCATGAGGATAAAACTCAGGATGGAGTTAGTGTTTACCAACCAACTTGCGATATCATTTATGATGAGTATATGTGGGATTCTATTTATGAACAAGAATATGTGATACAAGTTGATATTTCTCCTTGTTCACCTATCCCTCATTATCCTGACATATCCATGATTCCATCACACCTATTGTATATATCACAAAACCTCTAACAATGCTAATTTCAATCACACCTAGAACTCATGGAATGTCGATTTTACATCTACACATGGAGAGGAAGAATCTTCTCTTCTTGATCTTTCTAATCAATCATATGATCATTCTCAAGAAACAGAGGGGGAGATTTGTTGTTCTCAATGTTCCCCTCTCCTTGATACATCAAATCATGAGGATGCATCTATTTATGATGATGAACTTTCTGATCATGGTTGTCATGATCTATTCATTGATTCATTTGGTCACAACTCTGATTTTTTTTTTGTTGTACTTTATAAGTCGCCGACTTTTTATGATCTACCATTGGATGCCATGGAACTTCCATAGGGTTTTGAGGCACTTCAGCCTGAGCTAATGGTTATGTCAGGTTCTTTCATTCTTAAGGACAGTTCTAGTTTTGATCATAATAGTTTTGTATCTCTCAAGGATCCTCATCATGCGATCAAGTGAATTGAAAATCCATCTGTACCTCAAGTTTTGCATCCTCCATCTATTTCCCACGATCCTATCTCTTAATCATTAGTGTCATACCAGAGAAGATCTATTGCAAAACATGAGTTTTTCTCTTTCTTTATGTTTACCATGTTTATATGTTTGAAATATTTCTCTCACATGTCTTTTTGTTGTGATGTGCACCAGCACTAAAATGCATCCGCAGAATGTCTTGCATGTGCTTTCTTTTTCTACTTTTCTATGTGCGATTTCACTCTTTGAATTTCATGCTATGTATCGATTAATGTTTCTTGTTCATTGTTATGATTGAATATCTCTTTTGATACAGATTCCCTCACCTATATAGGTCAGCCTATGCATCGACAGTTACACTGGTAGTTTCATTTTACGTAAGCTTGACCTATTCTCGGTTATTTTAGGAGTAGGAGTAGTTTATTTGTTTTCTTTGGTTTGTTTCGGTTTTGACTTACTATTCATCCAACCCCTTTCCTTTCCTTTTTGATGTAGGATAGTTTCTGCATGAGACCATGTTTGGTTTCTGAAGCAAGCATGGTGAAGTTTGGGAGGAAATTGTGCTACTGTCAATGCTTGGTTATATATTTATTCCCTCTCTTTGCGTGTATATTTCATATTTTATTCAATGATACCCTGATGGAAAATACATTATTTTCAGAGAAAACCATAGTGGAATCATGATGCTTAATCCATAACTAGTACCACCTACAATAAGCCATTTTATAACCGTTCGGTTTCTTCTTGTCAACTAAGTCGACTAGAGTTAGGAGGGGAGGAAACTTTAACAAGTGAATTGTATTTCAAAGGGGTATAAAATATCCTTCTCTAAAGGGACAACCTTTACTGCTCTCAAGAAGTCAAGATTCCTCTTCCACCTAATTAAATCACTAAGTTCCTATGCATAGTTCTTTAAACAAAAATACATAATAATAATAATAATAATAAGGTGAAATAAAATAAAGGCTTCCTGCACATAGAGGTGAATCAAGAAACTTCGTTGGGATTTTGTCTAGCCTCGTTGGAAGTGGTGCAATGTTTTTGTCCCTGAAGTGACTCCATTGAGGTACTATCCAAGCTTGCTGGCAGTGAAGCAACACCAAATATGAAAACGAAGACTCTGACAATCCTGCTTCACTTGTGTATTTATATACTCTCAGTCCCTAATCGAAACAACTGAGTTTGAATTCCCTTTGTAGCATGTCGTAGATGAAGAGAATGGTAGGGAATATATATTTAACTTAAGCTAGGTAAAGAAGATATGGTGATCAATGAATTGAACAATACTTTGTAAAGAGTTAGACCTATTTTACATGAGCTAAGTTCCATACAAAGAGCTGGAGTTCTACCAGTGTGTTGCCAAGTGTTGTAGCTACTACAACCACCCTTAAAAAATTTTCCCATGCTTTTATTTTGAAGCCTTCCTTTTGCCCACAAGAGCTTATATTCACTATCGTCAAGTATTCATGCTATGCTAAATACTTATCTTTTCATGCTTTGCTTTTGATGTATTGATGGCAGTTTGATATATTGCAGTCGCAAGCAACCTTTTGACATGACCTTGAAGCATTGTTGGGCTTGCCTCAGAAAATTGTGTAATCTTGGAAGGCATGCCAAGCTTGATGATTGGAATTTCTTAATCTAGGATTGCATGCCTTCCTCGAGCTCATAAATTGTGTAGTACTGGATGGAAACCCATCTTTAAGCTCAAAAACTGTGCAAGCCTTCCTTGAGCTCAAAATTGTGCAATTCACTGAGTCAAGAAGTTGCCTAGTCCTTGGGGACTGCACAATCCTTCTTGGTAGTGTGCATGTCTAGTTTCCCAGAAAATAAGAAAGAATCCCTAGAAAATAGTGAGTCATTAATTAGTTTCCCGAAGGTGGCACAATTACTATTTTTGGAACTTTTTGCCAAGTGTCACTTTTTCCTTGGTTTTAGGCATGTATGTCATAAAACCTAACTGGTAAAAATATATAGAATGGATGCCTCTAGAGCTCATTTTTTAATTCAATCAAGGCGCTCTAGAATTTCAAAGGAGATCAAGGATCCTTCGGTGTTGTTTGTGTCACTTTTCTGGATGAGTTTTTATTTTGTCATCTTTTGTCACTTTTTGTCATTTCACTTCTGTGAGAGCTATTTTTCTTTTTTCTTTTCATGGTTGTTGGTGTGCTACCTTATATTATGTTGTACAAGTGTTGATTCATTCTAGCATTTTCGTTTTACATCCGTCACATCAGTTTTCTTGTTTTTTCCCATTAGTGGTCATCGTTTTGGCGACTCTACATGAATGTTTATTTTTCCCTTTGCATGTTGATCTTTCACACTTGATTTACACTGATCCATCTATCGTTAGTTAGATCTACACTTTGACTTGCATAATCACTCAGATCTTCTAGTTTTCCACACTCTTTCTGGGCATATCTGCCCTTCCTTTGGCCAATGGTTGCCTTGTCTAGCTGGGCATTGTGGAAGTAAAAGGCTCAATCTTGATGCTTCGCCTCTGAGACTACACAATCCATAATAGCTGGCTTGCCCAGCTGCGCATTGTGCAGTTCCATGGCTCAAGCCTGTCCCTTAGCCACTGAGACTACATAATGTGCAGTCTCCATCTCAGTCTGCTCAGGCTGAATTGCACATTGCACTGTCTCTAGCCTCAGGTTGCACCGCTGGCTACTAAGACTGCATAATACATAGTTTAGGAAGCTAGTCTCCCTTCTTCACCTCAAGAATTGGGAAATTTTCCTTTTCAGTCTAATGGTTACTACGGTGCTCTTACTTTGAGAGTTAATTTACTAAAGCTAATTCGTGTTTGCCATGAGTTCATTTTCCTCCTATAGGTATTGTAGTTGTTAAGAACTTCTCTTCATCTCTCACTAACATCATGGCACCAAAGAGATTTCCTTCAAAGGATACCACAAAAAGAAGCACTGGGGAGGGAGTTGAGAGTACATCAATGAACTTGCTAGTTTACTTAGATATTGAACTATTCATAGAAAAAGAATCAAATATCACATGGAAAAAAGTGAATGAAGCATTCTCAACAAGAAGCTTCAAAGCATACCTTGAGTATTGGAAAGTGTATATCAATGTCCAGAAATTAGGGTTACATACGGTTGCATACAAGCATCCATCTTTCACATGTGCAAACGTTGTCAACTAGATAGTTTCTCATATAGATCCAAAGACTATGAATCTGAAAAATATCAGCGGACAAAGGCTTGTTTCTTTTATAGCACCATATTATCATCTCATATACCATTTTTCAAAGTCGAAATCCCTCATGGATTCTTACCTTTATGCAGCCACCAACTACTTGAGCACAAAGGACATTGCCAAATATTAGGTGAAGGCATTAGGGGAATTTTGAGGTCTAAAATGGGTCTCCTAAGAAAAATGTACAACCAAAATAAAATTTATAAGAACCAACAACATTCAAGATGACGATGTCAATCATGGGGGATGGTTCACCATTTTTGGAGTTAAAAAGTAAAAAGATTAAAAAATAATAAAATAATAAAACTAATTTTTCAACTCGTATTTTCAACTAATCTCCCTAAGGTTTTACTCAAATTTCAAGAGGGAGTGCTCATTAGATACAAAATTTAATTCCTCATCCAAGGACTACCCATGTTGCATACTTTTGATGGACCCTGCTACATGAAAAATGAGAAATACATGAAAAAACGTGATTGCAATCACGTTTTTTCATGTATTTCTCATTTTTCGTGTAGCATGGGCCATCAAAAGTATGCAACATGGGTACTCCTTGGATGAGGAGTCAAATTTTGTATACAATGAGTGTTGCTGCTAGGAATTTGAGTAAACCCATAGGGAAATAAGCCGAAAATATGAATTGAAAAAATAGTTCTTTCTTTTTTCCCCTCTAAAATTTGATGTAATCTAATATTATTTTACCATTTCCACTACTATTTTCTAATTTGCTTAGGAGGCCCATTTTATACCTCAAAATTCTCCTAATAGAGCCAACAAAGTTCCGTCACACACCCACCAACATCTACAAGACAACATCTCTCACGAGGGTGTTGGCTTGTTAGGGCCTGACCCAGGTCCAAAGGTGATTTAGACAAACAAATCCTGGTACTATTGGCCCTTTCGGCAATAGTACACAAAGTACGGACTAAGGTCTCACCTAAAGTAGTATGGGGGGGTGCTAGAACCAGGTTTCTGCACCTTGGAGATGTTTGATGACTTCAAGTGGTCTACAGTTCGATCCTGCGTGCACGTCGCTATGTGCATTTTCCTGTACCTCGTAGCCTGAGATAATACCTTTGTGTAGCCCTACGCAGGGGCTGAATGCTATTATTACCCAAGTCGTTACTGATATACCAATGTTATTTGATTATCTTAGTCTACTTGCATGCTTTATGTTACACTTAACAATATACAACATTCATACAGTTGGGTGCAGTAAATAAACAACATATTTGCAATTTATATCGAACATGAAATAAACCAAGAATAGATACACAGATTTTAAATAAAACTTCTCTTTATTATTCTCTTCCTTGGTTATAGTGTCGACTCTACCCTGCGCACTCAGCTGCAAAACCTTTCTCCTACCCTACGACCCAAGACACCCTTAAACTCTTGCTCTTCACTTCTACTACGTTCTTCTTCATTCTTAGTTATGTTTTACACTTAGAGACTCGCTCTATTTATACAATCCCATGGTCCGCGGACCATGGGTAGGCTGACATTACATTACAAAACTAGGGTAGGCAATCCTGTGACTCTATCATACATTTCGCACTTCGCACCCGCAATTCGACGACTCTTTACAACAATGTCGGGTCAGAACTTGGGCTTTGAGCCTCAAAACATGCCTTGGGGGGATTCCATGCCCAACAGGCCCCCAATACAAACCTCGTGACTCACGCTCAAGTCACTCAGTCGGCACGGTGATCTTGGTGTGGAGTCCCTCCAACTGTTCTTGAAATGTGCTTAGGTCCGCAACGCATTGAGCTGCTTCTTGCTGGATCTCCTACATCCACTGTTCTGAGACCTCTATGTCTGGGGTGCTTCTCTGCATCAATGTGTGCATCCCCTGTATGTGCGCCAACTTTCCTTCAATGTTTACTGTGATAGTGAAAGCCTCGTCGATCCAAGGATGAATGTGCGCTTTGAGAAATGCCTCCTTGTGTCGCGCCGTGTCCACCTGCTCCTTCAGTGCTTTGAATTGTTGCATCCTCACAAGCCTTTGGGTGAGGACTACTATTTGTGCAATTCCTTGGACATTGTTGTATTGTTGTTGGAGTTCTCGCGCTTCTGTTTCCAAGCACTAGATGTTGGGGTCGTCCTGGAGAGTCGTGAGGACCTCAAGTGCTTGTTCCAACATGCCGATATAGTCTTACAATGCACCTCTTATTTCCTCCAGTCCCGCTATGATAGCACTAGCACACTATTCTCTGACTTTCGGGAGAGTGGATGGCTGGACCTTTAATTGCAGCTTGACGATCTGAAGATTCAACTCTAGCTAAACCTTTGTCGTTTGTTCCCTGGCCTCGTAGACTCCTACTGCTAACCTATGGATCTGCACCTCCACTGGTAGATCTACTGGGATAGCCAGCTCTGGGACACTGCAGCAAGCGTCACCTACCACTTGGACCAGCTTCTAATTTTGTGACACCAATTCATCACGCTGCAAGCTGAGTTGTTCCATGTTTATCTTTTGTTCGCTAAGGACTTGGATCACATGGCTCTCCCTAGCATGCATCTCTGCCATTATCCCATCCTATAACTAATATAGTGTCTCACACGGAAGGGCAGCGAAATTAAGACCAAGGCCTTTCATCATGCTAGCTGAAAATTGATCAGCCTCATTCGATATCAGTAGGGCCCCTTTCGGCAACACTATTGTGTTTTCCATCAAAGCGCGCAGCATCTTCTCTATTGCCAAGGATCCTACTGCGAGGTGGGTTGAAAGGGTACCCACCTAAGGGGGGCACACCTGTAACTCTTGCAATTGTGCTCTGAGGGCCCCCAACATACTCTGGTGCTCCTGCATAAAATCCTGAAGAGCCTCATTGGTGACATCACGCACTGTCTCACCGATGTCATGCAGATCACCCTTGGTTAGGGTGATTGGGTCAAAGGCTAATTTCGAGGCCTTAATCTTCTTCCTTGTTCCTACTCTCTTTGCCATGTGTGGGTACTTCAACTGTGTGGACGCGGTCCCCGGGTCTACGCTCCCTTCTGTTGCTTCTTCTTCCTTTGTCTCTCGCTCTTGCGAGGGCGTTTCTCAGCCCTCGCCTGCCTTCATGGTGGCTTCCTGTGCTGCTGTGGCAGAATCTATGGCCTGCTCCTACTTCGCGTCTTTCTGTGTTGCTGCCCTCTCGAGTTTTCCAAGATCTGGGGTGTGCCATTCTGAAGGCCATGTCTCCAAGATAGTGAAAATGGTGTCGTTAATGGCTATAAAAGTTATCTCTATCCACTGCTTCAATGGGTCCTTTTGCGCTCTAATAAAGATGTTGTGCATGTCTGCTTTAAATTCTGCAAAACTATGCAGACTGTTGTACACCGTGGGTGATAAGCACGACTTCTGGTTGATCCACATTTGGATATTCATATCTATGAACACCCAGAAGATCTTTCTATCATGAATCCTTTTCGCATCCTTCATGGCCTAGAGCGAAGCATACTTCACATCCTCAGGTAAATCTTTGTCAATTGTTGGGAATTGACTGTCCTCTGGCAGTTCCCCCTCTATAGGAACTATGGATAGCAACAACCACAAATAGTGGAAGGTTTTACCTTACTCCTGGGATTTGTGACAATTCTTCAAGAATTTCATGCAGAGGAATTCAACCCAGTTAAATTGGACCCCCTCTGCACACTGCTCGGCCAGTGCGATTACCGGTGTCGGTACCTCATCTGCACGACACTTTTGTATAACTTTTCCTGCTAGGATTTGGGTTATTATGCGTACCAATTTGTCCTTGATGCTGGAGATGGCGTAGCACCGCTTCTTCTTCTCTAGCTTGTACTTCGTCTTTATGGCCTCTGCGAGGGCCAAATCATTACCCTTCCCTTCTGATACGGTCGCATGGTCCTTTCCCTTGTATGGTAGCTGGGGAATGCGATGAATTAGGTCTGTCGTGATGGGGGTAGGATCCTCTAGCCATAGATATCCATCATGCACCAGGCAGAGCAACTCCCTGATGACGAAATCGGATATTGGGGTGCGATGGAAATGCGACAACCATAGCAAGTTCTTTAGCCCAGCCTTTTCTACTCCACGCAACCATTTTTATGGCTCTAACATTGTCACCATCCCAGCGGTGCTCTGCTCCATGAGGTTCCTGATCTCTAGGTGAGGGAACTTATCGCTATCAGAAGGGTCCTAATATTCAAACTTCATGGTTGGCACGTGATCCAAGTGTTGGCCTTCAAACACAAGGCCATCTAGGTGGAGCAGGGTCTGGAGTGAACTCTTGGTTTCATCTAGGTCCTTGGGCACTTTGGCCTTCCCTTTTTGTGGGGGGATATATGTGGGCAGTTTTGTCACAGAGTGTGTAGGTTGAATATCCTCCTCCATTTCTTCGTCTTCTTCCTCTGTGATGATAAGGGCCTGCAAATCTTCGTCTTCATCATATGTGTCTATCATGACAACTTTTTCCTTCTCTTCCATTGATAGTTTTTTGTGCAGCAAGTTCCTCGGGGACACGCATACGGGAGCCATTGCTTACTTATCCTTCTTGGTTTGTGCTGTATGCGGTGATTTGGGGATCTTTGCCACAACCTTGGCACCTTCTAGAACATCCTCCACAGTTTGGGTTTGCGCGGCCTCATCGATGGTTACCTCTTCTATTCCAAAACCATCCTTAGTTGTTGTCATCATTACTGGGCTGTAATCTGTCACTTGTGATTTCAGGGGCTGAATTAATGCTCATCTCACAATGCTCAGGGCTCTATTCAATTGCTCAATTCTCAAATGACTAAGTGTTGTTTGTGTTAGAAAATTATATATTACGAAGCAATGGAACACATAAAATATTGTAGAAATATAAACACAGAAAACGCATAAAACAAGAGAGACGCAGATTTACGTGGTTCACCGAGTTTGGGCTACGTCCACCCCGAACAACCAATCCTTCCTTTCTATTATCCAGCAAAATGAAGAGACACAACCTACAACAGATCCGCTGTAATATCCTTTGTTTTCTCTCACAGTCTCACCTCTCTGTTTCTCGCTAATAGAATACACATCTATATCACAGCCTCAAATGCAATGCCCTCATACAAAGAGAGGGGTTGCCTTCTAGGGCAATAAACCCTAAACTAAACATAAGTTCTACCCTCATATCATCTGCCTAATGAACGGCCCAGATTGACTAGAAATTACTATACTTTTACAAGGCCATTTTACATCTATTTTTGGCTTCGGGGGCATTGCCCTCGAGCCACTGCTGGCCCCCGGACCCCCCAGCCGGTGGGGATCCGCACCCCCCCGCGTGGAGGGGTGTACAAACTTCCTGGGGTATACATCCGGCTGAAACAGAGACCTCTGAACAATCATGCTCCACACACAACAATCTCCCACTTGGAGAATGGTTGTAGCAACTCCACCGCTACTTCATTTGCTGGACAATGACTCCTCTTTGGAATTGGTTGTTTCTCATCTTCATCATCATCCTTGAAGACCAATTGAAACTAAACATGTTCTTAGTTTCTCCCTGGTTACAAATTTTGTTAGCATGTCTGCAGGATTCTGGCTAGTGTGTATCTCTTCCAGCTTCAACTCTCCATCTTCCAACACTGATCGTATGAAATGGTACTTGAGCTGTATGTGTTTAGTCTTGGAATGAAATGCTGAGTTCTTTACAAGATGAATGGCACTTTGGATATCACTATATAACGTGCCCATATCATGCTCCTTACCCAATTCAAACATAAACCTTTGTAACCAAATCATTTCTTTACTAGCCTCTGTAGCAGCAACATACTCTTCTTCTGTTGTTGAAAGTGCAACAACACTTTAGATTTTTGAAACCCAACTGATAGCCGTTCCACCAATAGTAAATACATATCCTATAGTGGTCCTCTTATTATCTGTGTCACCTACCATATTTGCATCAACATATCCCTGTAGGGAAATGTTTGAACCACTAAAGCATAATGCTTGATTTGTGGTACCTTTCAAATATCTGAGAATCCATTTCACTGCCATCCAATGTTCCTTTCCTAGATTTTTCATCTACCTGCTTACAACTCCCACTACATGTACAATATCAGGCCTTGTGTTGACCATTGCATACATTAAGCTTCCAACTGCTGATGCATATGGAATTTTAGACATATAATCCATGTCTTCTTGGATCTTTGGGCACATTTCCTTACTAAGTTTGAAATGGCTAGCAAAAGGTGTACTAAATGGTTTTGCATTTTGCATATTAAATCTTTTCAACACCTTTTGTATGTACTCATTCTGAGACAATGTTAATTTGCGATTTTTCCTGTCTCTAGTGATTCTCATACCAAGGATTTGTTTTACAGCTCCCAAATCCTTCATTGCAAATGAATTTGCCAATTTTCTTTTGAGCACATTTATTTCCTGCATGTTAGACCCTGAAACAAGAATGTCATCCACATACAATAACAATATAATATAGCTGCCATCATTTTGCTTTTTCAGATAAACACAATGATCAGAGTGACATCTAGTATAACCTTGTTCAAACATAAACTTGTCAAATTTTAGATACCACTGCCTTGGAGCCTGTTTTAAGCCATACAAGCTCTTCTTCAACCTGCACACTAGTTTCTCCTTCCCTTTCACCTCATATCCTTGTGGCTGCTGCATATATATATCTTCCTCCAAATCCCCATGGAGAAAGGCTGTCTTTACATCTAACTGCTCAAGATGCAAATATTCAACTGCTACTAGACTTAAAATAGTTCTGATTGAAGTCATTTTAACAACGGGAGAAAATATTTCATCAAAATCAATACCTTTCTTCTGTGAAAACCCCTTCACCACAAGTCTAGCTTTGTACCTATGTTTTCATCCATCTTCTTCCTTCAGCTTGTAAACACATTTATTCTTCAATGTAGTTTTTCCTACAGGCAACCTGACTAAGTCCCAAGTCTGGTTATGCATTAAGGAGTCCATCTCTTCTTCCATGGCTACCTCCCACTTCTTCCTGCTTTCAACCTGCATTGCTTCTTCATAACATTCGGGTTCACCAGAATCAGTCAATAATAAATAATATAATGAAGGAGAGTATCGTTTAGGGGGTCTACTTATCCTGGTAGATCTTCTAACACCACTTTTAGGTGTTTGGGGTGCCTGTTGCTATTGTGGTGGTTGTTGTTGTTGTGGTTGTTGTTTATTATTATTTTCAGGCACCTTTACTTTTTCAGTGATTTCGTCAAGAACTCCATATTCCTTGTTTTCTTTTTCTTGCTTCTTTTCCTGCAACTGTTTCTTATGTAAGACCTTTTCATTGAATATTACATCTCTGCTCCTAATGATTTTGTGATTTTCGTAATCATATAAGTAATAACCAAAATCATTAACACCATATCTAATAAAGGTACATTTCTTTGACTTTGCCTCAAGCTTTGTTCTATTTTCTTTATCAATATGGACAAAGGCCTCACAACCAAAAGGCTTTAAAAGGGAGTAGTTTACCTTTTTACCTATCCATGCTTCCTCTGGAACACCACCATCCAAGGAACTTGAAGGCCCTCTATTTATTAGATAAACAACAATATCTACAGCATCTGCCCAAAACTGTAAAGGCAATCCTGCATGCAATCTCATGCACCTTGAACGCTCCATGATTGTTCTGTTCATCCTTTTTGACACACCATTTTCTTGTGGTGTTCTTGGAACTGTCTTCTCTCTGTGAATTCCATGCTTTGAACAGTACCTATCAAACTCTTTGCTGCAGTATTCACCTCCATTGTCTGATCTGAGACACTTCAATTTCTTTGTCTCAATCTCAACCAAAGCTTTCCATTTCTTGAAAGTGTCAAATACTTCGGATTTATTCTTAATACAATAAATCCAAGTTTTTCTAGTTTCATCATCAGTAAAGGTAACATAATAACGAGAGCCATTGAGAGATGATACCTGAGTAGGTCCCCATACATCTGTATGCACAAGCTCTAATTTTTCGCTCTTCTTTTCTTTCCCAATTCTGAGAAATCTGACTCTCTTCTGTTTTCCATAAATGCAATTCTCACAAAAGTCCAAATCAACATTCTTCAAACCCGGCAACAAATTCCTTGAGTGAAGAATCTTCATGCCCTTTTCACTCATGTGTCTGAGCCTATGATGCCATAATGCTGCAACTACTCCTTTGGAAGTTAAAGCATTAACAAAGTTAGAAATACCATTGCATAAATACAATGTACCAACCTTTTCGCCTTTTGCTATTACCAGGGCTCCTTTGATGACCTTCCAAGCTTTTTCTATGAAAGTTGTCACACAACTTTCACTGCGTAACTGCCCTATTGAAATCAGATTTTTGTTTAGATCTGGAACATGCCTTACCTCCTTTAGTAGCCATTGGTTTCCATTCTGTTGTTTTACAAGAACCTTACCCATTCCAACAATTTTATAGGGTTTATCATCACCGAAACGAACCTTTCCAAAATCTCCATGAACATAGTCATTAAATTATTTCTTATCAGGTGTGGCATGGAATGAGGCCCCTGAATCTACCACCTAGGAATCAATAATATTTTCGTAAGAAAGAATCATAGCATCTTGTAACACCTCACCTGTCACATTTACTTCACGATTGTTTTCTTGCTATGCATATCCTTCTTTTCCCTTCCGAGATCTATAATCTTTCTTTAGGTTTCCTTTCTTTCTACATTTCAAACACACTATCCCCAATTTGGACTTGGATCTACCTTTCCTTGATTTACTGCGATACCTTGAGCTCTTTCCTCTTTCCATTTTCCTTCCCCTAGACTCTACACTCAAAGCATTACCCGATGTCTCACGGGAGCTTTTCCGTCGCATTTCCTCGCTAAGGATAGCACTGACAACATCATCAAACTTTAAATTACTATATCTAGAGACAGAGTTATTAATGGCCATTACTAAACCATTCCAACTTTCTGGCAATGAGCACAAGAATAACAGAGCTCTAACTTCATCTTCAAAGTTTACCCCTACAGAACTTAATTGACTTGTAATTGTATTAAAATCATTTAAATGATCTGCAACAGATCCACCTTCCGACATCTTCATATTAAATAACCATTTCATGAGAAATACATTATTTGAGGCCGAGGGTTTTTCATATAGTTTCAACAACCCCTGAATCAAACCCTCTGTTGTTGTTTCCTTCGAAATGTTGAAGGAAACTGACGCAGCGAGGCACAAACGTATTGTTCCGAGTGCCTTTCTATCGAGAAGGTTCCATTCTTCATCTGTCATAGCCATCGGCTTCTTTTTTTTTTCCGCTCAATGGTAGGTATAGATCTTTCTGATACAGATAATCTTCCATCTACATCTTCCATAGTGAGAGGTTTTGGCCATTAAATTTCTCGACCCTAAACTTACCATCTTCTGCCATTTCTCCCACTCAAACGAGGAACCCTCCTTTCCTACGAGTTTATCAGCCAAATATACCTTTGGCTCTGATACCAGTTGTTAGATATTATATATTACGGAGCAATGGAACACATAAAACATTGCAGAAATATAAACAAAGAAAATGCATAAAACAAGAGAGACACAGATTTACATGGTTCATCCAGTTTTGGCTACGTCCACCCCAAACAGCTAGTCCTTCCTTTCTATTATCTTGCAGAATGAAGAGACACAACCTACAGAGATCTGCTGTAATATCCTCTATTTTCTCTCACAGTCTCACCTCTCTGTTTCTCGCTCATAAAATACACATCTATATCACAACCTCAAATACAATGCCCTCATACAAAGAGAGGGGTTGCCTTCTAGGGAAAAAAACCATAAACTAAACATAAGTTCTACCATCAGATCATCCGCCTAATGAATGGCCCAGATTGACTAGAAACTACTATACTTTTACAAGGCAATTTTACATCTATTTTTGGCTTCGAAGGTGCTGCTCCCGAGCCCCTGCTGGCCCTCAGACCCCCCAGCTGGGGGCGATCAGCCCCCCCGGACCCCCACGGGGGGGACAAGTCCCCCCCGTACCCCCCCGTGTGTAGGGGTGTACAAACTTCCTGGGGTATACATCCGGCTGAAACAAAGACCTCTGAACAATCATGCTCCACACACAACAATCTCCCACTGAGAGAATGATTGTAGCAAATCCACCGCTGCTTCATTTTCTGGACAATGACTACTCTTTGGACTTGGTTGTTTCTCATATTCATCGTCATCCTTGAAGACCAATTGAAAATGAACATGTTCTCAGTTTCTCCCTGGTTACAACTTTTGTTAGCATATTTGCAGGATTCTGGCTAGTGTGTATCTTTTCCCCTCGCGTGGAGGGGTGTACAAACTTCCTCAGGTATACATCTGACTGAAATAAAGACCTCTGAACAATCATGCTCCACACACAACAGTTTGCTAGGCAACCCTCTGTGTTTTATAACGCCTTTTGAATTCAAATTTGATCGTTCCCCTCAATTTCGGTTCATTAATGCTTTCTTGGAGGTAGATTTTCCCAAATCTTGCCCATAAATCACATCTTAAATGTCCGCTGCCAGCTCCATTTAGCCTCAAGTTGGCCATCCCATCGTGAATAGTGACTTCAATTGTCACTTTCTAGCCAATCCGTGCGATAGCGCAGTCCCCTGTGTGTGGTCGCAGACCTTGTGATTCTATGCTTTTGCACGCATCTCCAACATCACGTAGCTCCTGGGTAGGATAGTTTATAGTCCCATGGTCCCTTCCATCTGTCTGGAGTGCTAAGATTGTCCTTCTCCTGGCTAGCCAAGTGGTCGCACCACCCATGTGGGGCTCCATCCTACCCTTCATCACGGTTCTTGGAGAATCCCCACCCTTTATGGTTGCACACTTCCTCATTTGCAATGTGCTACCCTAGTCCCTACGCTTCGCAATATGTGGTCCAAGCCAAGGCATCAGACTAACCAATTCACAATGATAGTTCTTAGACTTGGAAGAATGATCGTACACACCTTGCCTTACCATCATAGTTTTTTCAGCGAGAAACTCTTCCTTTATCTCGTCTTCTAGCTTATTAACCTCTGCATCCATCAAAGCTCTTTTCTCTCTTAACCATACCCTTTCGTTTTCAAGTTTGTGAAGCCTAAGGTTTCCCTGTTGTATTTCTTCCTCAAGTCTCATGTGTTTTGTCTTTGGTAGCTATGTGATTCCTTCTTTCCGGGCTTCATGAATCCTCGTATCTACAGGTGCTACCATGCGTGGACCAGGCGTTGCATGCTCCATAGGGATTACATCATTTGCTTCATACTCAACGTCGGAAGTGCCCATGTGGTCAGGGTTTTGCACATGGTCCTATAAGCCCATAGAACTGTTGGTACACACAGGTCCTAGTGAATGTGTCTCACATGGTGGACAGTGTTCAGTACTTCACACACTTTGTCAAAGGCTTCCACGTGGATAATATTTAGTGCATTTGGTCTTATCATACTTCGTCTTTCATGCCATTGTCTTGCTCGCTTTTGTTTTTTGGTCTCGTTTCCTATTGTGAGGACAGTGTGCGTTCGCGCAGGTTGCATACCATACACCTGTACCGATCTAGAGAGGTGGGCGTGCAGGCTGTTTCGTCCATCATACCTGGCTTTCATCCACACCTAAGGCTTTCCAAACCACATGAGCATCATCCTTCTGCATTCCTGCCAATCCAAAAAATTATGTTGGTGTGTACCCCACCACGTTGCAAGTGTAACGCATAGTACCCATTTTAGAGTGTCGAAACGTTGTTGTTCTGGCACTTCTCTCTCAAACTTGTTCAGGAAATCATCCACCGTTGTCAACCTGTCATACATAGGAAGATCTCTTACCTTTGTTGTTACGCAGCGCAATGACCTTATCATCATGTTTCAGTTGAGCATGGTTACCTCGTGTAACCGGTTCTGCCATCATTCTATTTTCTAGTCCGAGTCTGAGGTAAAGGAGCTTTTGCGCTCCCACGAAATTCTGCATCCACTGTAGGATTCACCCAACTCTGTTCCCAAGTGTTTATCTTGTAGATACAGTCTAGATCGTCATCACTCTCATCATCGCGCACTAGCTCTATGTAGCGTGATCCTTCCGCAGGGTCTAAAGGTACCACTATGCGTAGTGACTTTTACTCAAAAATCATCTTGTGCTTCTTTATATTTATTACTCCATTCATGTAAGTGGCCTAATCTATTCCCAGTAGCGTGGGATAGGGATCACTATCATCAATAATCTCTATCACTTCGAAATCTGCAAGCGCACTCACACCTTCGATATCTACCATTATTTCCTGCAATCTTCCCATCAGTAGGATCTTTTTCTAGTTTGCCATTCGCAATTGAATAGGAGACCATTGCAATGCAGGCCTGCCCCTGCACTCCCATGTTTGATTTAATAGGACATTCGTGTCTGATCCTAGGTCCAAAATCACTTGATCCATTTCATATTCTCTGATTTGCGCATTCAACCTCATCTCCCTTCCTGTTCACATTGTGTGTTTCCCAAGCTTCTAGACTATGCACGGTTCCCTTGATCCAACACATCTAG
The DNA here is from genome assembly GCA_031772625.1 of Pinus tabuliformis. Lineage (NCBI taxonomy): Eukaryota > Viridiplantae > Streptophyta > Pinopsida > Pinales > Pinaceae > Pinus > Pinus tabuliformis. Next base: position 1,281,315,370 of record CM062818.1, on the reverse strand, counting down.
TGATGAGTTCTTACAGCCCTTTCATTGCTTTTCTATTGCGCAACAACTTCATGCACGTCTTGAAAAAGTTAGTGAGCATTGATGTGTCCATCTTTGGTTCTAGTTTTTCTTTACAACCTAAAGTGGAGGCCTCCGTGAAGCTCTTCTTAGCTTCCATTAATGTCTCCTTCGCGTGCTCCAAATCGAACTCTGGTTCCTTTGTTGGAGCCTTGCAAACCAACACACTTTTTTCGGGTTGCTTGCCCTTGTCATCTCCTATTGTGATACCACTTCGTAGCACAATTTTTACATTCAGGTCCTCCTTGCATGGCTCAGATCTCATCATTTGCAGGTTCTGAGTTGGGGGAGGCTGGAGTGTTCCTTTATCGCGGGACTTGGCTATCAATGTTGGGAAGTCCTCCGTCTCATGATCAAACTAGGTACTATATAAACATGATCCTCTTGTCAGATTTGTACAATTGTAGGCATAATGCCCTGGCCCTCTGCAATTGTAACAAATCAACTATCTACGACCCCTTCCTGGTCCCATTCCACCTCGACCTCGTCCGCACCCCTAAAATCCAGTGCACTCCATCCCTGCATTTTGATCAAGGGCTCATCTTTTGGTCTGAACTCTATAGGTAGGAGTCTGATCCATCATCAATTAATAACTTCTATAGGTGCACTCATCATGGCCTACTGACCTACAAAAATTACATAACAACTGCTGGGACGTTTGCGTATACTTCTGTAATAGGTGGCAGTTATCTGTAGCATGCTTCCCTCCTATATGAAAAATTGTGCACCATAATGCAGGCGCCATGCTCGGTCCTACTTGTGCCTCTGGTCTCAATGGCATTGGCCCTCCTCCCGCCAGGTAGTTTGTGAAGACTGGACAATGGTCCTTGTCATGTCCTTGGCCTTTTCACTTTATCCACCATACCTCCTCACGCGCTTCTAAGGGGTCTGTCCTATCTTGTTTCAACCTCTGCATATCTAGACACAATTTCTTCAACTGTGTGTGATTCTCTTGGACTCCCAGGTTAGGATCTTGTATCAGGGTCTCGTGCAGTCTCATTATGATCTCCAATGCTTCGCCCTGAGTGGATAGCTTTTGCTATGACAACGCGGTCCTTAGATGCAGGGTTAATGATGCTACGAACCATGCACGGTGTTGGCCATCCATTAAGGTCATATTGGCTTCACGAATCGTACCCTTCAGTCTCTAATCTAGCCCCCAGGGGGTCTCACCTCGAAGAATCACGATTTCCTTAAACCCGATAATTGACTGCGTCTCCAATTTTGGCCTCCTAAATTCCTTGTTTAGAGAAACTTCGATATCCGTGATTCCTGCATTTGGATTGACGTTGGAATGCTTAATGTACCATGTCAATGTGCGATCTTGCAAGGCACTGACCAATGTCGGTTTCTTTATGTTGTCATCCATGATCGCTTGTGCTTCCCACGCAGCCTTTACCATGAACCAAAATTGGTTTAGATCTTCATTCCCTACACCTTTGAACACCAAAAACTTTATTGCACTCACCATATTGAATTGTGGTGGAGGCGGAGGTGTTGTGGGCAGAGATGGGGGTCAAGATGGTGAAAATAGTGGTGGTGTAGGTGGAGGTGGTATGCGTGGAATTTTCTGCCTTATCAGACTGATCGCACTTCTTGTTGAAACATTCCCGAGCTGTTCCTCGCTTTCTCGTCGAGGTGAAATCAAGGGGCTCATTTGTATCTTCTACGCTACCTTCGTTTCTATAGATCCTCCCACTTTGCGTATCCCCAAACATCAATTTATTTGCATAACCCGGTTTTCACACAATAGCATCTTAATCCAAGTTTTCAAAGATTTAACGTACTTACCTCACGGTCCTTTGAGGAAGCATTGTTCCGCCTCGTTGTAGCTGACTGAAGTATCTACCACGAACTTGGTGATAAACCCTCCTATAATTCGACCGAGCCAATGGTCCACAGCACACGCGATAATTCTTCTAGTCTGCGCACCAGCTCTGGAGTCCACACAATAGGTTTGTCGAGCCTACACCTTCCTTGAATATCTACTAACTTTGAGATCCCTTGTACAACTCAGAGGGGAAGGATGCAAAGAAAATTTCATGGATTTCCGTATATAAGTAGCACTCTAACTACTCTTCCTTCGATACTCACAGATTCTTGTTTTCCTACGCCGTGAACTCGTCAATCTTTCTGTCCAGCCACTCTTCAATTTATTTCTTTGTCGGATTCCTGTGACACGATATCAGAAATCTCTTATGCAGATCTCGGTCGCAGTAACAGAACCATTTGTTGGCTTGTTGGGGCTTGACCCAGGTTTAGAGGTGATTTAGCCAAACAAATCCCCGTACTACTGGCCCTTTTGAAAACAGTCTGCAGAGTATGGACTAAGGTCTCACCCGAAGTAGCATGGGAGGGTGCTAGAACCAGGTTTCCGCACCCTGGAGATGTCGGATGAGTTCAAGTGGTCTGCGGTTTGACCCTGTGCATGTGTCGCTACGTGCACTTTCCCATACATCGTAGCGTGAGATGCTACCTTTGCGTAGCCCTACTTGGGGGCCGAACACTGTTATTACCCAAGTCCTTATTGATATTTTAATGTTAGTTGATTATCTTAGTCTACTTGCACACTTTAAGTTACACTTAACAATATACACCATTCATACAGTTGTCTGCAGTAAATAAACAATATACTTGCAATTTATATCAAACATGTAATAACCCAAGAAAAGATACACATATTTTGGATAAAAATTCTATTTATTATTCTCTTCCTTGGTTACATACTTGACTCTGCCCTGTGCACTCAGATGTAAGGGTCCACACACTCAGCTGCAGACTACTAGGCCTCTGTGCACTCAGCTGCATAGCCTTTCTCCTATGCTACGACCCAAGACAACCTTAGACTATTGCTTTTCGCTTCTACTATGCTCTTCTTTGTTCTTAGTTATGTTTTACACTTAGAGCCTCACTCTATTTATACAATCCCATGGTTCGCAGACCATGGGTAGGCAAAAATTACATTACAAAACTAGGGCAGACAACCCTGTGACTCTATCATACATTTCGTACTCTGCCCGCAATTTGCAGAGTATTTACAACAATATCGGGTCAAAACTTGGGCCTTGAGCCCCAAAAAATGCCTTGGGGGACTCCATTCCCAACAGATGGCCTATTAACTCTTAATAGTTCTATGTTATAGTATCTATGGTCTACAGAGCATTGATACCCTCCCTAAAGGGTGGAAATTCTTACTAAACTAGGTTGTGAATGAAGGAAGACCATTAACTTGCTAGAATTGTTGGCTCAACAACCGAGGATCCATGTAGTTGATGCCCTCAGTCCTCCCAAGGAAAACCAAGCTATATTTTACATGGCTATCTATCTACGAGATACAATTTGCACCCAAAATGCATTCCCTGGCATGAATTGGACTCGGACACCATGAGAGCCTATCTTGTACATTTATTGTAAACTGCTTTCAGAGTGCAACCATAGAGGAGTAATGGAAACGTTGACTGATCAATTCCTCATTCCCTTGTAAAAGTTTATCTTTGAGGAAGAACCAACTTGCATGTCACGTGGGGCAATGGAAGTAGTGTCAAATATATCAGATTGGTTTGCCTCACCGGATAGGACTTTCCTCAGAGTGTTTGGTGGACAAAAGTATCTGCATCTTCTACCAAGGTATGCCACTAAGAAAAGAGTTATGCAAGAAGTTTTGTACCATCTCTCCACAAGGTTTTCAATAGCTTTAAAAGGAAGAAAAAATCACCTTGGCCTGCTCTTCCCATGCATATCAGATTGTACAAAATGAAGTATCTCAAAGTTGCAGGCATCGAAGGAGAGGAAATAGAGAAATTCACATTCGATTGTTTGCACTTCAATTCATATGATCCAAGGAATGTTTGCAAAGACCAATATGTGTGGATTTAGTATGAGTGGCTAAGAGACACCTTTCACAGACCTGAGGAGGAGGCATGGAAGAAGGGCAAGAGGAAAGTTGTGCACAATCAAGGAGGAGAGTGAAGATGAAAGATGAAAGAAGATCCAGTCATACTTAAAGCGGCCATAGCCGTAGAAAAGAAGAGGAAGAAAATGATGCAGGAAGCAAGACAAAAGCATAAGGAATAACAAGAGAAAAAGTGATTGGAGGAAGAAAGGGAGAAGAAGGAAGAAGAAGAAAGGTGAAAGTTGAAGAAGAAGAAGTCGCACGAAGACAAGCCGAAGAATGAGAACATAACTGAAACCTAGAGGAGGAGAGAAAAAAGATGTGGGAGAAGGATCTCACTCAAGAGATTGAGGAATTGATTGAAATCCAAGACATGGAGGTGGAACTGGAGCCGTAGAACCAAGATGTTGACCTGATGCCAAGTACACATCAAGTCATCATTTAGTCTCCCCCTCCTCTAGCAGAGAAATATCCAAGTGAGGAAGAGGAAATTGTTCCTCTTGATGATGGTCTAGTTATCGACACATAGAGTCTGACTTAGGACGAGCTTCCAAAAAATATTGTACAAGTGAGGAAGAAACAATTTCCAGACAACCTTGTATCTCCTACATTCATCAGAGAAAGGGTGATCATGACAGACACCAAAATAAATCCAGGTACCATTTTCACAGCCAACTTGCCCTTCGCAGGTGCTAAAAAGTCAAACACATACTATCTGATGGCCGAGGAAAAGTAGGTGGCAAAGAACTTGCATACTACTAGGAAAGAGGTTGAACATCTCCAAGCAAAGGTACAAAACATAGCTCCCACAAAAGTCTATCTAGAATAATTGAAGGCCGCGATACTTGGCGAATTATCGACACTACGAGAGACCATGCAAAATATTTATGAGGAGATTTTTATAATGCATAGGACAGTTGCCGACTTGCATGGGTTGCAGAAAAAGTGTAAATATCATGTCAAAAATATGAAGGCTATACAATCAGATATTATTTTCGTGCATGAATGGTCAATGCCATACAAAGGGGCACCACTTGAATTGGGAAAGAAGGCAAGGGAAGAGGAAGAGTTTGAGAAAGAAAAGGTTTGGATGCTCATCCACAATAAAAAACAACTCACCTCGTTCATTGAAAACACTTAGGCCTCATATGCATGATTGTACAATAATTTGCATTTCTTGGTGAAATCGCACAAGATCCCTTCATTTGGCTCACTTGCTGAGACTAAAAGCAGGAATCAAGTCAGGCAGGAGATTGAAGAATATTTAGAGTAGTTGAGATTGATCGCCATCAAGGAAGATCTTGAACTAAACAAATAGAATATGTAGAAGTACAATGTTGGCCCTGCCCAAATCAATACAATTTTTCTCTTGCTCAAGAAGGAAACATAGATCGATTCAAAATCAATGTACCCAGATGCCATGGAGGCTAGAGTATGCTTCCAACTTGACAAAATTTCATAGTTTGGGGATGTCATCACGCAGTACAAATCTTGGCACCGTTATGTGACTAAGAAAAATCAAGTGGAATTTGTTGAGGTGGAATTGCCCTAGATTCAAGGTTAACTGTTTTTTCTTATTAGGTTGTCTAGTTGGATCTACTCAATTTTGTCCTATATGGGTACGAGTATATGTAATATTATTTTTTAATTAATTTGTAAGTGAAATTCCAAGTGTTAATTGTGGAATGTGAAGAGTCATCATGCAATGAAGTTGAAGAGTCATGAGGGAGGTCCAAGAGTCACAAGGGGAAGTGAATAAACACCCCTTTGGCTATAAATATACCCACATAACTCATGTAAAGGGATTTTGGGGAGCCAAGCTCTTGACTAGGCTTTTAGCTTAGGATAAGGAGCTTGGGAGTTTGTTGAAAGCCTTGGATGCTCCGTAACATAGAGGGAGTATATTTATATGGAGTAGGTGTAGACTTCATGTTTCACTATTGGGGCTAGTGGTTCATCAATTGTATATGTATGCTTGGAAATTTCACTTTAATAAATGCTTAGAGCTGACACGTTTTCATCCATATGTTGTGAATACAGTAGCACTATTCTTGTTATGTTTGCAATATATGTTATTTCACTTACGCTAATGCTTATGAACTATTTCATTTGCATTAGTATGAATCTTTTTTAATGTGGGTTGTGGTTTATTTACATCATGGTTAACGTGTGAACTATTTCAAAGGCTAACTCGTGATGTCTTTATGCTCATGGGTTCCTTTCAAGATGCATACTATTACAGGATCCTAAGGGGCTCACTCATTTTCGCATCTCGTGTTAGAACCTTTCATACATTTCACTTGAACCTCTGCAGAGTCATACACATGTTCACCAAAGTCACGATTACACCACTCTGTGCATTATTGCAGCCAAGACAGATCATTAAAACCCACTGCTTCAGCAGCAAGCCATATTTTGGATGGAGATCTTACATCAAATGGTGTGAGATCTAATTGGGACTTCATATTGAGGAGACCCTCTAAATGCTCGTAGGTCCAACATTGTCAATAGGTTCCATATTGAATCCCAATTATTTTACACCCTCATCTAGAGCTTTTATTTGATTCTGGAAGGAGTTTCGTACTAGAATCATGACCCTATCCTTAAGATTATTGTATAACATGTAAGATTTTTGTTTCTTAATGACCATACTATTATTAGAGAAAATTGATCCAAGATACACTTCATTGACTAAAGATAGATGTAAGATCCTAATATAAATAGGAAGACATCATCGACAAAAGGGAGGTGAGATATGACAGAGGAGTTTAATATGTTTACTCTTTTTAGCTCTCCCTTGGAAATGGCATCATGAATGAGCTTGTTGAGAACTTCCACCACAAGAAAAGAAAAAGGTGGGGGGGAATGGAGACAACCTTGATGAAGGCCTCTAGAACCACTAAGGAAAGAATATGGAAAACCATTAATGATATGAAATGCAAACATAGAAGAATGAATACAACCATGATCCAATTAACCATATTAAGAGACATACTTAGATGGATCTACACTAGTCTTAGGAATGTGTAGCCCACATAGACATAATATTTGGATAGGTTTATATTGATAGCTTTTTTTTTAATATTATTCATTGTAATATAATGCAATGCTTCATGGGCCAACAAAATTGTATCATGGATTTTACAATTTTGAACGAAACCAGATTGCTCCTCATAAATAATATTACTAAGAATTGGCTTATGTCTAGAACCGATTATCTTGGATATCATCTTGTAAATCACGTTGCAACAAAATATGGGTTGAAATTCATTGAAACATGTAGTATCCTTATTTTTAGGGATAAGGGAAATGAAGGTGGAATTCAAATCCCCAAGAATTTCCATGTACTCTGAGACTGTCTGACAACTTTGAGTAGGTCACATTTTAGAAAATCATGAATACCAAAGTAAAACTTGATTGTCATTCTATTCAGGCCTGGACTCTTCCTCTTTTTCATGGAGGATAGAGCAGAAAATAGTTCACTTTCATAGATGCCTTCTGTTGTCACTTACTGCAAAATGTGTTTTCAGTTGTCCAAAGAGTAAATGAGAAGAGATGTTTGCAATTATCTTCCAAGCCTGAAAAGGAATCAAACCAAAAATTATTCCCTCTAAACAAGCTTTCCATTGACATTTTGGAGTCCAAAAATGGGTTCCTGGATCAAAAGTTTTGGTCTTCTAAATTTTCAACGATTGAAGCCTTATGAAGGCATATTAGAATATTAGAGATTGCAATATTGTAGGTCTGAATATATGGACGATCACATATCGTAGGTCAGATACATCATAGTACTAGCCATATCTGTGATTTCATATTGAAGGTTAAGTATCAGTGCATGGAAACATCAGAGCTTGGAGGAGATCGGATGTTGGAGCATCGACACATTAGAAGGTCAGCAATCAGAGAATCAGAACTTCTAAATAGGTGACAACCTTTTGAAAGTTGTGATATGCAAATGTGTCGATTGTGTTTAAAACCATCGAGGAGCACAGAAAAGGATTAACAAAGGATTTCCTCACAAAACCAAAGGTGGAAGAGCCTTTTTCTCTCTCCTCTAGTAGGACATGTGGTAACATACAATTGGTTCCAATAATCTACACATGGCAACATGTGATTGACTTCAGAAAATACATGTGGTAGCATATGATTGGTTCTAATAAATCTAAAATGATATCTGACATCAGCATGATGTGGCAGTATGACAGGACACGTGGCATGAAGCTTTGGTGTTTTAAGGGGCCGAAGAGGGAAAATTTGGGTGACACATGTCACCACTCATGAAGTGCAACGTGGAATGATGACATCATATAGGAGGTCGCATATCGAAGAAGTAGGAATGTCACAACTCCAAATTTATTTCCCTGATAGGAAACCACTGATGAGAGGGCCTCTAATATTGGGCTAGCACACGTTCACTAGAATAAATTAAAGGACTAGGGGTGCAAAGCACTTTACAAATGAAAAATGGCCCCGGGGCAAGAACAAAATGCACTAGAAACTTGAGGCCAAGCCTTCGGTCATGACCATCAGTCCCATGGAGGAAAATAGAAAGGGGCTAAATAAAAGGGGCCAATGACATCGAAACTTGTTGTTTTCATAATATCTGTTAAGAATAAAATTTCGATAAGGCATATCTCCGATATAACATTATGTCTATATTACAAGGCATATAACACTCTAATAGTGAAATGCAAAGAATTATGTGATGGATGAGTCAAAAAATATGATTCTGCGACACCACTAAGGGCACCACAAATGATCTCTCCACAGCTCTAAAACGTGGGAAGTTCGAGAGGTTAAGAGGAAAGTGAAAGGAAAATCAAATATGTTGCAATGATTTAACCATTCGAGTGACTTAAGAGGAACATTATGGAAGAGACGTGGCCTGATCAGGGCCATCCTAGGAATGTCAGGGAGATATTTCCCCCGACTATCATTCAGTTTTCCCATGTTTTGATATTCTGTAATTTTTTATTTTAAATAAAAAAATCAAATCCGATTGCAATGATTTGGGCAGCAAAGCCTTCTCACGCTGAGATAGCTAGTCGATGAGAAAGCTAAAACTCAGATAAGATATTTTTGTAACTATTTTCCAAGCTCTCCCTCTCCTTGTAAAAGGAGGGAAGAAATACTTAAGGGAGGTTCTAAAATTCTGCACCCAAGAGGCCATAATTATGTGGTTCTAATTTGGTTCAATTTGATTGTTCATGAGGGACTTGAGCGATACAATTGCTAAATGTAATGTACTGGTGATTTGGACTCCATCTTGAAGGTTAATGAAATTGTTTTTTTTATTCCAACCAGAGCAATGTGCAGTATGTTTCCCCTTTGTTTATCACTTCATCTATGTGTTTACTCCTCTGAAATATTGTAATGAAGTTTCTAGTATCACTCTCATTCATGGTTGTAGATTTGTTGCTAATTAGTAACAGTACTTGTGTTATTTATTAGCATGCAATACCTATAATGTGCACATATTTACTTGTGTTATTTAGTAGCCTCTAGTACCTATAATGTGCACATATTTACTTAATGTTATTTGGTGACAAATGTGTCCATGAGGAATAGAGCATGAGATCTTAACTTTCACTCCACTATATCTACGTTTTCACCTCTCCATTCTTCAATACTTTTGCTAGAAATTGTTGCTTAGGATCCTGTGTTGTATCCATCCTACTGCATTGAATTCCCTCCTTTCTTTCCTCGTCTTCATTTTTACTACAACACCAATATTAAGCTACCTATTGTTGTGTGTCGGCCACTAGAACCAATACATTTCTCTTTGAGATTAGCCATTTACCCCTTGAGTATTTAAATTTGTGTGTTTTCTTGAATTTACCTTGATGAAGGACTATTGAACCAAACCCATGAATTATTTCTTTTTAAACTACATGACATATGGAGTGCAATAGAAATCCCTCAGATAATCTTCAAAAGTACTCCTCTTGAATTCCCTAGGCACTAGTCTTCTTTCAACCCAGAGGCTATCTCTAGGAGGCTTCTATATCTTCTGAAGGAATTGTTTGATAGGTGATAGAAAAAGCTACAACATATTTATGGTGTTGTTTCAGGGGAAAGAATCAAATATTATTGTAAACATCTTGGTGACTCCACTGTTTGAATATGGTTGTAAATAACTTGGTGACTCCATTGTCTACATCCTTATTTGGTCATCCTGGCTTTTTAGAGGCCTCATACTCGCTCTAATGCTAAACAATAGAAAAATTCCCCTACATATGAACTTGAGATTACTCACTTAAAGGGGTTTTCAAAATGTTCATTCCTACATTCTTGGCTAAGAAATTTACCCCACTAGATTTTTCTTTTGTTTTTGGTTGTCCCGATCATGTACCTTCAGTTCATGAATGGTATACCTATTTTCCTACATGCAGTGGAAACACAGATAGAAGTTTGGACCAACACCTCAAGGATTTTGATGAATGCATAGAACAACAGGGTATTGTTTTTTAGGATGTGAAAATGAAATTGTTCATGTATTCTTTAGATAAATATGCTAGAGTTTGGTGCAAAACAATACATCGTGGCAACATATCTTCCTTAAAGATATTTCATATAGCATTTAATCATTTTTGCAAAAGATTATATCAAATTGATGCTTTGTTTGAATATTTTTGTGCACATTTTAATCTTGCTAAAGATATTTGTGGGGCTCCACTCCAAGAAGATATCTACTTGCATCAAGAAGCATTACCCAATTATCAAGAAAGAGAAGAAGGATACATCATCGAGCTGCAAACAATCCATCATATATCTTATTCTGTTGAATTGTATGATAATCCCTCTTATGATTCGTATGAATCCGATGGGATGTTGAGCAATGTAGGACTACAACAGTCCTAATCATGGTAAGATGCACAAAAAGTGGAGGCCCACCAGGAGGTTAATAGAGAGGCTCTAGTTTATGATCAACATCCTTCGAATGGATAACAAGTTCAATAAGTTGATATTAAAATTGATAAAGATTCTTCGATCTATGATTCAGAGGAGAATGAAACTATTGCAGATGTTCAAAGGGAGTTTCTTACCAGTAAGTGGGGAGAATGCTTCCAACGAAAAATAGTTCAAGAAGATCCCAAAGTCGAAGATTTGAACAATATTTTTGCCAGTCTTAATCAAGAAGATATTGGTCAACAAAATTTTCAACAAAATGAGGCAGCTGCAATTTTTTCTCATTAGTTCTATGACACAATATCTCATTACATGTCAAAATTATTTGGTCAGTAGCATATGTTTTTTTTGGAGTATGTATCAAGTTTTTTATTGGAATATTTTTCATGGTGCATGCTTGTTTGGATTTTTAAATTTCAGTAGCATGGAGGCATTAGGTTGAACACCCAAACGCTAACTTGGTATCCTTGGAAGATTGACCTCACTTGGGTGAATTGAGCCCTATGCATAAGTAGGAGTTGTATATAAATAATCTCACTAGCTGAGAATGTAATATCCAGTTGTGAGAGTTTCTTTTTTTCATTTCAGTATTATGAGGAAAGGACTCCCAACAAATAAATTTCCATGAATATTTTATAGTTTTATAGGTTCAATATATTTTTGACTCCATGCTAAATGGCAAAGGCTACTAGTCTGCGGGTTCTCAGCACCTTGCTAACAAGGCACTATCCCCAGTTCGAGCCAATATTGTCACTTACTATAAGATGTGTTTTTAGTTGTACAAAGAGTAAATGAGCATAGAATTTTGGAGTCATCTTCCAAGCCTCAAAGGATTCAAAACCCAAATCAGACCCTCTCCATTGGAAGTGCTCTAAACAAGGTTTCCAACGATATGTGGAAATCCAAATCTGGATCAAAAGTTTTGGTCTTCTGAAGTTTCAAGGATTGAAGCCTTGTGAAGGCATATTAGAATATCAAATATCACAATATCGGATGTCTAGAGATATCGGTGAATGCATATCGGAGGTTAGAGACATCAGAGTACTAGCCATATCGGTGATTGCATATCAGAGGTCAGGTATCAATGCATGGCAACATCAGAACTTGGAGGGGATCACACATCGAAGCATCAACACATGAGAAGGTTGGCGATTTGAGAATCAAAACTTCTGAACATGTGACAACCTTTTAAAATTTGTGATATGCAAATGTTCCAATTGCATTTAAATCCCCGGGGAGTGCCAAAAATGATTAACAAAGGATTTCCTTGCAAAATCAAAGGTGGAAAGGCCCTTTTCTCTCTCCTTTAGCATGACATGTGGTAGCATATGATTGGTTCCAATGACTTACACATGGCGTCATATGACTGCCTCCAATAAAGGAAACATGATAGCATATGATTGATTCTGATAAAGTTACAGTGGCATATGATGTTAGCATGACATGGTGGTATGGCAGGACATGTGGCAGGTAGTTTTGTTGTTTTGAGGGGCCTGAGGGGGAAATATGGGTGACACGTGTCACCACTCATAAAGTTCCACATGGAATAATAATGTCATATCAGAGGTCGCATATCAGAGAAGTGGGAATCTCACAACTGCAAAGTTATTTCCCCAATTGGAAATCATTGATGAGAGGGGCTCTGACATTGGGCTAGCACAGTGTCACTAGAAGAACTTAAAGGAACATGGGTGAAAAGCACTTTACAAAGGAAAAACGACCCCAAGGAAAGAAAAAAATTCCATAGCACCTTAAGGTCAAGCATTTGGTTACGACCCTCAGTCCCATGGTGTAAAATAGAAAGGGGCTAAAAAAAGGGGCCAATGACATCAGAACTTGTTGTTTTCGTAATGTCTATTAAGAATAAAGGTTCAATAAGGCATATCTTTGATATAACATTATTTCTATATTACATGGCATATAGCACTCCTATAGTGAAATGCATAGATTATTTGATGGATGAGTCGATAATTGTGATTCTATGACACCACTAAGGCCACCACCATTGATCGCTCCCCATATCTAAAAGGTGGGAAATTCAAGCAGTTAAGAGGAAAACAATAGGAAAATTAAATCCATTTCAATGATTTAACTGATCGAGTGGCTGAAGAGGATCATTGTGGAAGATACGTGGCCTCATTAGGGGCCATCATAGGAATGACAGGGATATATTTTCCCCAACTATCATTCATTTTACTATGTTTTAATATTGTGTAATTTTTGTATTTTAAAGAAAGAAATCAAATTTTATTGCAATGATTTGGGTGGCAGAGCCTTCGCACACTAACACATCTCTTCAATCAGATAGATGGAACTTGGCTAAGATATTTTTGTAAGTGTTTTCCAAGCTCTCCCTCTCCTTGTAAAAAGAGGGAATAAAGACTTAAGGGAGGTTTTGGAATTCTGCACCCAAGTGGCCATAATTTTTTTGTTCTAATTTGGTTCAATTTATTTATTCATGAGAGATTTGAGTGATAAAATTACGAAATGTAAAGGCCTAGTGATTTGGACTCCATCTTGAACGTTACTGAAACTATTTTGTTGATTCCAATTAGATAAATGGGAAGTATGTTTCCCCTTTGTTTATCACTTCATGTATGTATTTCCTCCTCTAAATTAATGTAATGAAGTTGCCAGTATCACTCTCATTCATCATTGTATATGTGTTGCTAAGTAGTAACATTAACTGTGTTAACTACAAATTTACTTGTGTTATTTAATAGCCTACAATACCTGTAATGTGCACAAATTTATTTAATTTTATTTGTTGACAAATGTGTCCATGAGGCATAGAGCATGAGACCTTAATTTGTGCTCCACTATTTATGCATTTTCACCTCTTCATTCTTCCATACATTTACATGAACTTGTTGCTTAGGATCATGTGTTGTATCCATCTCATTGCATCAAATTCCCTCCTTTCTTTCCTCCTCTTCATTTTTACTACAATGCCAATATTAAGCTAATTATTTTTGTGTGTAGGCCACCAAAACCAAGACATTTTGCTTTGATATTAGCCATATTTACCCCCTAAGTATTTAGATCTATGTGTTTTCTTGAGTTTAGCTTGATGAAGGACTATTGAACCAAGCCCCGGAATTATTTCTTGTTAAACTATGTGACATATGGATTGCAACATAAATCCCTCAAATAATCTTCAAAAGCACTCCCTTGGATTCCCTAGGCACTAGTCTTTCAACCAGAGGCTGTCTCTAGGATGCTTCTATATATTCTAAAGCAATTGTGTGACAAGTGATAGAAAAAGCTATATCATCTTCCATAAGAGAAGATTTCATGTCATCAGTGATAACATGACAAAAAAGAAATAGTCTCCAACATTTCTTGAACAGGATACCTTAAGGTCTAAGAAAAAACATATTTGAAGTGTTGGACTTCCAATCTAGCAATGTCATGGAAATATGAGTGAAAATTTCCATCTTGATCCTTAATTGACTATATGGAGTTAGGGTTCCTATGATGATTTGCATAATTGTGGAAAAAATTTGTATTATTATCACTTGCATTAATCCATATAGCCCTACTTATGAGCCTCCAAGTATCCTCTTTCGTAGTGAGAAACTCCCTTTTGTGACATTCTAGAGAGAACTATGCATCTAACTCTTCTCCCAAGAAGTTCCTAAGGTTTTTAAAGAATATAAGTCATGTATCTTAGTTTCTATCTCTTATATCTGAACACATGATCTAGCATTATAATATTTTTCCCATCTTTTTGTTTTTCTTTTTATAATATATAAGTTTTTAACAAATTGAAAAATATAACTTCCTATCCAATCTATGTCTAGGAAAGTCCACAAGTCTTCCACCAATTTATGATAATCAACCTCCTTCAACCATATGTGGTTAAATTTGAAAGTGGCAGGTGGCTTAACCTCATTTTTGTCAATAAAAAGAATGACCAGGCAATGATTGAGATTCCACTTTCCTCCACTATGTGCTTAATATTGAATGAAAAGGAGTTGAAAGAGTCATAAATAAGGAAGTAATCAAGACACTTGGAAATTATGATGTCTTTCAATCTCATGTTCCAACATGTAGGAACTATCTTAACTAGTTCAACATCAATGAGGTTAAGAGAGGAGAAAACGTGCCTGCAAAAGTCCTACAGGGGATCTTCATGAGAACAAGATCCCCATTTTTACCTAATGGATATGGTTGTTTAAAAATTCACTGATGATAATATTTGGAGCATTGAGAAGACTGAACTCTATGAAGGATTTCCTAAAAATTATGTGATCTATGTCTGGACCATAGACATTTAAACATCTTATAGAAATATTTAACTCTCAATCTTCCAAATAAATGGATACATAACGTGGATAATAAAGGGATAAGATGACCTTTAGATAAAACATTCATGTGAAGATGAGACCACCACATACCATCCATTTCCAAGAAAATTAGTGACCAATCCTTCAACTAGGGAACTAAGATATTCCATGCATCCCCCCCCCCATCATCATTTTCTCCTAGAGTAGGATATTTCTAGATTTTTGGCTCCTATGAGCCACTTAAGGGAAAGAAAATTGGGTTCCCTTGAACACCCAAATATTCAAAAAAAGAATTATATTTTGTATCCCCTAAGAGGGGATTTATCTCTAAGGGCTTGAATTATTAAAACCTTGTTATAGTTTTGAATATATTATTTTCCCCTCTACTAAGTCTTTGAGAGATTTGGTATGTGCCCAACATGACCTATTGATTGATTTTATAGGGCTAAACCTTTGGATGAAGGAGAGACCTGATTTTCTCAAGAAGAAAAACAAATATAATATGTCTTTATAGGGACCCATGGAGAGGAGGAAATGACCTTAGCTTCTACATCCATTAATGAAAAGGAAATTATGGGAGAGTTCATATGGCTTATAGAAAAATAAGTGGTGTTCGAATATGGGACTAAACCAATGAGAGTTTCCATAGGGGAATAGGCGGAGCATCTAGATAATCTAAGAGGCCACTCAAGGGAGGTTGAAAATTCCTATGTTCTATAGAATGTTTTAAATCTTTTACATCCACATCATTCACAACAATAGTCTCACCTCCTTTTTCATTTTTTGAAATTTCATTAGGAAAATTTTAAGAAATATTAACCAGATCTATATCTACTATCAAAACTTGAGGCATCCCAATTAACTATCAGTAAACCATTGCAAGCCTCTGGAAATATTTGCATAGTCGTCATAGGGAATTTCTTAACACATGTTGTTTTCTGAGAAATAGACTTTTTAGAATTATTTTCGCACAAAGCGGCTAGGTGGCATACCTTTACACACACAAAATAGTGAAATTGTATCTTCCAGTAATTGATTCCAAATGTTTCCATTATAAATAAGAGAAATATCTTCATGAAGACCCTCAGCTAAGTCTTTCTCAACCTGAACCCAAGAAACTCTTGGATTAGACTTTGTAAAAAAAAAAATCCTCCATAATAATAAAGCTATCTAAGCTCAATATCTTCAGGAAGGCCCTCAATTAAGTCTTTCTCAACCTAAACCTAAGCAACTCTTGGATCATACTTTGTAAATAACTTTTCCTCCAAGCTAATAAAGTGTTTGATAGGATTTCCAACTTCCTCTAGAATGTGCCTATTACAAAAATTCATCGGCAGTACTAGAAATAGAACTCAAACTTTGTTCACATGCATTCATTGACGAACCACATCAAAATCCAATTTCCTTCATATTAGAACCAATATAAACACACCCCATGACTAATCCTAGAAAGTAATTTTATCATCCTCTATAGAACAATTGAAAATGACACAAAATGAACCACACACCAACACATGAAAAGTGGGAGAGCATCTGAGAAAAGGGACACAATTTGATTAATCCATTTCTAAAGAGAAGCCAAGCTTAACACCTTGCCTATGAACCTTCCAACCACAGTGTTATTTTGAGGGATGGGGATGTTAAATGGAGGCATTTCATCCTTTACAACCATCATTACCTTATTTTACCTCACCTTCAAAGTCTTATTCCTCAGAGGATCTATGACTAGGGTTTGGAAAAGGAGTAGGATGTGATTGCCTAGGCATAATAGAGGGAAATAAGCTCAAAATCAAAGACATAATGAATTTTGAGGGGGAAAAAGGGTATTGATGACATCATGGGAGATAGGGATCGATGGAAAAGTAAGAAGATCACATGGAATATCACCCAATAAAAAAATCTCGGCTGATTAATTTTTGTATATGAAACAAATTCCATGCAACCACATGGGCTATCACCATAAACTAAGAGATCATCTCCATGGATGAAAGAATAGGTTACATGAGTAAAAATTTAGTTAGACATTATGTTATAAATTGAAAATGAGAGTTAAAATGAAACATTCCAAATAACTAATATCTACATGCAAATAATAAGTAGAGAGTAAAAGAAACCTTATTTGATATTTGAAAATAAAACTGAAATTTGGTTTAAAAATAAAATTGGTCTTTTAGTTAATATATTGGTATGTTTTTGGGTTGAGAGGCACTTTGGAGCTTAATATGGAGGATATGTATTCACATTATGTTATATTAAACTAGAATAAAAATGTATCACGAATCCAATTGGGTTAAGCATCAGGAGGAAACAAATTTCTTAACGTATAACTTTTTAATGAATAAATATATGACATTGAATTAGGTAATTAAAAATTTATGTAATTCCTTTCATGCTCAACATAGATTCTAAATGTGTCTCTTTTAAAATTAAAATAAAATATTCTCTAAATAAAAGACAATTTCCGCTATAATCAAAGACAAAAATAAGGCATTATAAAACATGAATAATATCACTCTTATTTTGTTTTCTTCACTCAATTTATGGTTGATATTACAACCAACTATGAAGGAGATGTGGTAAAAATATTTCACTCGCATTCTCACTCTCAGTCTTAGCCATAAATAAAATATTTCAATGTCCATATGAATTTTGTAATTCTTATACTTTTAAAAACTATTTTAGTATATAACTTAAACAAACTATTTGAATATTTATGTTAACTAATTTATTTTAATATTAACTTTATATCCTAGATGGGGGTGTTAATGTGTTTAAGGAAAAACCTTTGGAATTTTTTCCCACCACCCTTGGACGTGATGCACATTAATGAGGGGGGTTGTAGCCAACCCCCTACATGAAATCACATGCAAAACTCCAAATGACAATGTTCATTATATACGTGCATAAATGAATTTTCCTAAAGTCACTTGTGGTAGTTTGAGTGGTGGAAGGGGTAGGTCCCCAAACTCCCTATGCATGCTTTATGTTCCAGCCGATAGTGAAGGGAGATTCTCATTTGGTCTTGGGTCTGTGATTGAGATGAGAAATAGGGAGTTCACTAGTCCGAGAAGGTGTTGCTGGTAGTAGCGGAATTTTCATGGTATGCGTTTCGATGCTTGAAACCTTGGAGTATTGTGGGCTGGTGTGGGAATCATTTGCATCTCCCTACACTGAATCTTGGGTCAGGTACTTTCTTTGTTTGGTAATTTATATTAAATCTACTTCTTTGGTAAGGTTTGAGGTGATAGGTGTAATTTCATTGGACTAGAAGGATTTGTTTCAGTCTTCTTGTCGGGGTTGGAGAGGCTTGTAATCCTATATGCATCCTTTCTTTTGAGGTTTACTTGAATTGGTAATGCCTGGGAAGATGGGTATAGTTTGTGTTAATTACGGTGAGTTTCATCATGTGAAATGTAAAGAGTGGGCTAAAGGGCTCCTGTGGGTTGGTTTTCTTGGGTTTATGAGAGTCTTATGTGTCTAAGGTTCACTATTCACTGTGATTCTAAGTATTTTTTTAATGGTGTTAGGGAAGGGGTCCTCTGCAAATGTAGTTGTGACATCTATTCAACAATCAAGTGCTTCATTTGAGTCTGGGGCCTGTGCCATGTGCTTTGGGGATGATTTAGTGTGTTGGAGCTTTGGTTTTAGCTGTGGATGTGTATGTATTCATCTCCTGTTTTTTCATAGGACGAGGTTTTTGGAGTAGTTACTCCATGTGTTCTCTGTGAGTCTCAACCATGCCACTGAGACTAGTGAATGCATTAGGGCAGTGGTTCATAGGGCTAAAGAGGAGCCTCAATACGGGGTGGAGAGACAATCCCATTCCAATTTGGGTTATACATAAATTCGAGACTCAATTTGGGGTGGATATACAATCCCACTCCAATTCAGAAATCTTGGGGATATGTCGACTTCGGTTCTTGACCCTATGCACACCAGGGGAAAGAAGAAGCAATATTTGAATTATGTGGCCTTGCATTGGAAAATCAAGACTTTGTTGTTACTAGTCCTAAAAGACAAATAAGTGGAGTAGTAAAATGTCTTTTCCACCTGTTGTAGCCACTACAACACCCTCCAAAATTTTGGCTTACACTCAACTTTAGAGCCTTCCATGGTCTTACACATTGTTTTCGCAAACACCAAAACTCATCTCATATACTTTCTTTAAGTATTTTTCTCACCTTTGTAAGTTGGCTAAACTCTCATATTTTTACATGATTTTTTGTCACACAATGTGTAGAAGCATGTTCTTGTGGTTTCAAGGGTCTATATTTATGTATATGAGTTGTTCTAACCATCTAAACATCTGTCGCACTCATTTGCAAAGTTTTAAGCATTGTCGCACAAGTGTCGCCAGGGTCGTCGCAAATTGTATCTTAAGTGTTGCACTTGTCATAACTGGTCATAAAGTTGTTTCACTGAGGGAAATGCATTGTTCATGTGTCCTAGGTGATCTATGTTGTTGTGTCATCAAGTATTTTAAGTGTGAGATCACAATCGAAGTCTTATCACTGTTCACATCAGTCTAATCGGTCTTACACTTAGCCATTTCTGAGAAGGCTTCCCGACCAAGCAACTTGGCTTCACTCGACCTCCCTAAACTATGCACTCTATAGTTTCAGTCCTCTAGCTATGGCCCTACCCCTTGGCATTGCACAAAGTGAAGTTCCTAGCTCCTAGGACTGTTGCACTGCGCATTTTCTGTGCTCAAGCTCCGGTCTTGGCCTCCATAATTGTGTAATATTTTCTCTCAGCCTAGCCCTAACTGTACACTGTGTAATCACAAGCGTCAAGATCATTACCTGAGCCTCTAGAATGTAAAGTTTCATAATTTCTTAACCTCCCTTATCTCCAGTAACTATGCAGTATGTCCTCTCAGTGTCCACCATCTCATCTTGTCTAACTAGCTCCTAGAACTTCACTTTTTTCTCCCTCATTTCATCCTGAACTATGCGCTATGGAGTCTCAGGGATCAAGCCTCACCCATGTTTCTTGAACTACACAACTATGCAGTCCCTAAACCCTATCTTCCGTCCTGTCAGCTGGTTCTATCAACAATGTAAACTTTGAAACGAGAACCCATACTGTTACTTGTTTTGTAGAGATAGCAAAAAAGTGACCCGATTTTGAAAAGGGGTGATGCAGAACACACATGTTTTTTAGAGCTTAGTTTTTGGCACTATAATTTTTTTTATGTACATTGCATTTTATAATGGTAGTGTTTTCTATGATGATTTAAAAACGTGGTAATTCTACACCAAGCCCTCTTTTTAAAAGGATTTTTAATTTTTAATTTTTTAATGTATGAAATGTAAATAATTATTTTGTAAATATAATAATTTTTGAAGTGGTATTTTTCTTCATATTTTCTTGTTTTTATTTTAATTTTATTTTTTCGTAGTGAGGTTTTATTGTTTCTCATATTTAAAGAAGAAGGTCGATATTTTGAATTTTTGATATTCTACATATTTATACATCGTTAATTAATTTTTCAATCCACAAGAAATAATTGTTTCAAAAAAAACAATATTTTTTAACGATGGACATAAAAATAGCCATTTTTAACATAAATATAATTAAAAAACTACACACTTTGATAAATTTTTGCTACAATTGACATGCGAAAATCACAATTTTTATACAAAAATTTTAACTAAAAATAGTTAAATAATAGTTTTTTTTTATGAATTTCATGTCAGAAAAATAATAATAATCACTTTTTTTTTCAAAAAATAATGATTAACTTAAAAATTAATGCAAAAATCACATATTACAAATATTGAATGCATAACAACCTTAATTGAGTGTATATTCTTCTCATTAAATGTCAACGTCAAAACATTGCAAGTATAACTACTTAATAGTTACAAAAAATGAGCTTGATTTCCAAGCATAACTTAAATTTAATCAACAATGTCACGTAATCCAAACTCTTCATCCTCTAGAGTTTCATCATTGTCTTCTTCCACAATATTTTCTGCTTTCTTTTGCTCATTTTCGTCTTCTAATGGATCTTTTATGTCTGCGAATCTCCCAATGTATGTCTTTCCAAACATCCCATGTAATGGTGGTTGAGTTTCCTTTGCCTTTTTTTCCACACGTGATTCACTAAAGTCCCATTTCTTCAACCCAATTTCTTGCATTGCATCTGGAAGAAATTGAAGAGAATTAATCCTTTGCTGAATGAAATTGCACTGTAATGGATCTTTTTCAATTGCAATGCAATTTTTTCCTTTTTGAATGCGGCACGCTAGTGTTGTACCTAATTATCAAGCACAAAAGAAATAATGGAGTAAATTAGTACAATGACATATTAATTAAAAAAATAACATATTGAAGTTCAATTCTATATAATAAAACTTACATGAGTCAGAAAATAAATCCAAAACCCAATCTCCTTCATTTGAACATATGTCTATAAGATAGTTAATCAATAATTGTGGTTTTTGATAAATGTTAACTATCTCTCCTTTTGCTTCTTTGTCTTCATATGTTATTTTTCTCACAACAGCATCATAAGTCAGTGTTTGGCTATGACTCTTTCCGTCTACCCGAATAAAAATCATAGACATATAGCTATCATCTTTTGCCCAACTATCAATATGAATGAACTCACAATCATTTATAAATACTTGTTCGTCATGGTTAAGAAGATTTGACTTTTGCCTATAACATGAAATAGTAAAAGCTCAATCAACTTGTACATAAATGAATTTTTCAACATTAATCAAATATACATTTTAAACGTCTTACCATGTAAGCTGCATCCTTGAATTTGCTTTCCCTTTGAAGCTTGACAATATCATTTCCAATTGTGTGTCTGAATGAAATGTCACAAATCTCCATAAAGGTGATGACGTGACTTCTACAAATCCCGCAACCACTTTACTATGAGCTTTATAAGTATAAGGGTCACTATCATAGTCAATGTTTGGAATATTGAAACCATGGGGAATATCTCCAATAACTAGGGCATACTCCCTTTTAGGTATGACTTTGGCAATGTCTTCACAGTCGCCTTATATTACTTGATATTGAATAGTGTCTACTCCATTCCAAATGAAATGAGTAAGAGTTGGATCAAGTTCAACATTCTTAACACGTTGCTTCCTTAGTCTTTCAATCTTTATTTTTTCAATAAAGGTTCTGAAGCTAGTTGGCATTCCATTATCATCCTTCTTCATCTTTTATAAAATAAACAAATATATGTGTAAGTTGTAAATTAAAAATAATACACAAATGAATAAAAATGAATGTGTAAATCAAGATACCTTTTTAAATGCAAGATAAAAGCTTTTAATGTTGATGTAGAACTTGAATCTAGATATTTGTGTACAACATCATCCCAACTATCTTCATTCAACAATCTAACCATTTGTTCTTGAATTTTCATGTAAAATTTGTGACTGCATAGATAAAGTAACAAAAAGTCAATATAATGATATGTATAACAAATACTACCAAGAACAACATGTTTTATTTAAAAGAAAATTATAATCTAGAAAGAAACAAAAATAATTCAACAAACTTACTTTTGAAATTCCACAGATATTTCCTCCAATGATAATTTCCCTGATTTCACACGAGATAATATTGTTTTGACAATTTTTTCATATTTCACTCATTTCATTGCTCTCCAAGGTGTGATAGTCATATATTTTGGAAGTTGCTTCAATTCAGGACCTGATTTACTGCTGCCACATATCAATGGATTAGACTTTTTGACCTTCTGGGTTTTAATGCCAATGTTTTCCCACATGCTAAAAATCTCATCAATCAACTTCCAAACATCTCCAGTTCTAAATGCCAATTGGAAAATGTTATTAACACCTCTGAATATATCACTAGGAAGGTTGCACTTTCCACCTTTTGAATTGGGTTTCTCTTCAATTTGATAGCCTATTTCCATACAACATTCCCTTCGGAAATCTGCAGTAACATTTATCCTATTCCCACCACATTTTTCTTGAAATTCACTATGAATAAATCTAACCCTTTGGATGAAATTTAGAGACATCCTATATTCATTATTTGAATTATGATCCCATGCCACTAAGTTTGCTTCTGTATCCAGTAAACCAGCATAAATGATACATTTCATTATTTCAAAATGTGGGTTATTGGGATATTCCTCCATCAATTGTCTTTGAGCTTCTATAGAATGGTTCCCCCCAAGCACATAATAATTGTATTCAAAACATTTTGACTTATCAAATGCTTCTTTGTTGGGAACTTGAACTAGATCAACAAGAAGCACATAATTAACCACATGAGCATATGGATTGTACCTCATCAATGTCTTCAAGTTGTGAACATGCAGATGGTGTGGCTTTCTGACTTGATATTGACATTGTCCTTCACTTGCCTTATAGGTTTGTCTAACATTAAGTTGAAATGTACGACCACCATCAATTAAGTTTTTCTTTGTCAAATTCTATCGAATGGCATTTTTTTTTTGTTTTGATAATGCCATCTTCTAAATTAGCTCCTGGTGTAACAATTTCTTTTCTTTCTTTTGAAGTTTCACTAGGTTCTTGACTGCTGGTAATGACTACTTCAAAATCTTCAGCTTTACTTTTCTTCATCATAACATTCTCAATAGATTTATTCTTGGGCATTGTTACTTTTGGTCTTTTGCGGTCCTTCTTAGTTCCAATGTCATCTTCAATAATGGAAACATATGCTTCACTGTCAGTTTCAACTTCATCGTCCTCAAAAGTAACTTGTCTACCCTTGCTAGATTTATCCACTAGAGGCCTTTTTTTTTATCCTTTGGATGCAGTTTTTTAGCATCATCAATTACTACATTTTGCTTGTTTTCCATATCTTCTTCTAACACTTAGTAAAAACTGCTGACAACTTTCATGATATCATGCTCTATGAAATGAATGCCTCTCAACTTAATCAAACAACTTTCAACAAAATTCTTCCAAACAAAATATCATATGTTAAAAACAAAATTAAAAAAATATAGCGAGACACTTTCAAGAAAGCAAAATACAAATATAAATAACAATACCTACAATGTTTTGTTTCATCTCATTTACGATTTGTTTACACAACTTTGTAGATACCTCTCTCGTGTCATACAATGAATATGTTAGTCGATATTTAATCCTTTCATGTGACCTAGGAGCTTTTGTAAGTATGTAAACAACTTCAGTGTCTAGTACCGAACACATATCTATGACTCTTCCCATCAGCTCCAAAATTCCATTTTCATTCGATATATCAATATATAGATATATATTCACATTTTGGATTTCTCTTTCTTTCACATAACAAATTCTTGATGGGAATTTCACCTCTTTTGAATTCTTCAAGTCTGAAATCATATTCTTATGATTTGAGGCACTTGAAAGATTTGTAGCCATGAGCTCAGGTGGAGTTCGTTCACCAATGTTTTTTGAAGATGCACCTTTAGGAGTCCTTGGTCCAGACAGATTCACAAAAATATTCTTTAATTCCATTTTCCTTAAAAATAGAAACACATAAATTAGTAAATAACGAAAACATATTAACTTAAATCCACAACGAAAATATATCATAAATCTTTATTTTTTATAATCAGATAATTGAAATTAAAAAAATATTAACACTAAGAAATGGCAGAAGCCCACTGACACCACCCAGTCCATCCGCGGAGTGGTGGGTGATTTCCCCACCCCCTACCCCCCCCCCCCCTTTCCCCCCAACCGACCCGCGCCATACCACGCCGCCCCACTCCGCCATCGGACGACCATCCAACGCCACCCTTACCCCCGCCACCCCACCCCCCAACAACTCTCCCCCCACACCCCAACCCCCTACTACCTACCCCCCCATGTCGCCCCACCACCTTTCCCCTACCCCCTAACACCCCCTCCCCCCCCAACCCCCATGCCACTCGACCCCCTTTCCCCCCACTCCCCAACCCCCTATAACCCACCCCCCCTTCCCCCCCCCCAACCGAACCACCCCACCCCACAATTGGACGACCACCTGAGCCCATCCCAGCCCACCCTTACCCTCCTTCACCCCCCCCAAATCAACCCATCGCTCCTTGCAATCGAACGACCACCCCACCCCACCCTTACCGCCCTTCCACCCCTTCCCCCTACCCTTAACCCCCCCCTCAACCTTCCCTCCTACCCGCCTCCCCTACCCGATGCCACCCCCATACCCCCCCTCTCCCCCTCTTCCTCGGCCCTCCCTCCTACCCTCCCTCCTCCCCCTCGGCCCTCCCTCCTACCCTCCCCCCTCCCCTCCCCCCTCAACCTCCCTACCCCTACCCCCTGTCCCTCGGCCCTCCCTCCTACCTCCCTAACCCACCCCTTACCCCCCCTCTTCCCTGGCCCTCCCTCCCACCGTGGTTCCCTCCTACCCCCCTAACCCAACCCCCTCTCCCCCTTTCCCTTGGCCCTCCCTCCTACCCCACTTCCCTACCCCTCCCTCCCTTCCCCCCAACCCCCTAACCGTCGGCACCTCGAACCTACCCCCCCTACTCGGCCCCCCTACCCTCCTTGGCCACCCCCTACCTGGTCACCACCCGCACCCCATCCCTTCCTCCTCCATACTCTCCCGCCCTTCCTACCCATCCCCCCTAACCCCCTCAGCCCTCCCACCCAATCCCCCTTACCCGGCCCCCTACCCCCCTTGGTCCCCCACTCCACCCCCCTACGTCGCACTCAGCCCCCCAACCCCACCCCCTTACCCCCCTTAACCCCCTCGGCTGCCCCTCCCTACCCCCCTACCCGACTCCTCCACCTCACCCCCTACCTGGCTCCCCTCCTCCCCCTTCCCACCCATGCCCCCTCCCTTCCCCCTCCCCCTCGGCCCCCCCACCCTAACCCCCGTACCCAACCCCCCCACACTACCCCCCTACCCGGCTCCCAACCGCCCCTCCCCCCTCAGCTCCCCCACCCTACCCCCCTACATGGCTCCCACCCCCCCTTCCCCCTCCCCCCTCACCATGCCCACCCTACCCCTCTACCTGGCGCCCACCCGCCCCCTCTCCCTTCCCCCTCTCCCACCCACCCTCCCTCCCTTCCCCCTCCCCCACCCACCCTCCCTCCCTTCCCCTCCCCCACCCACCCCACCTGCCACCCACTCCACCCGCCCTCTGCCCCCCACCTCTCGCACTCTGCCCCCTCGACCGGCCACCCAGGCGGGCGGGCGAGCCACTAGGTTGGCGCGGGGTGGCCGTCCAACTCCGGGAATCAGATGGCCACCCCGGGCAGGCCTGCGGGCCGTCAGGGCAGTGCGGGGTGGGTGGCCGCACCCCACCCCGCACCATCCCAGTGGCCTGCTCACCCCCCTGTGTGGTCGTTTGATTCTCGGAATCAGACGGCCACCCGGGCGGGTGGGCAGGCCACCGGGGTGGCGCGGGGTGCCACCCCACTGGCTCACCCAGGTGGTCGCACAATTCTCGAAATCGGCCAGCCACCGAGATGGCCAGGAGGGCCTTTGGGGTGGCATGGGGTCGGTGGCGGTGCCCCACCTCACGCCACCCTGGCAGCCTGCCCGCCCGACCGAGTGGCCAGAGGGCGGGAGGCGTGGGGCGGAGCGCAGGTGGGGTGGGTGGGGGAGGGGGAAGGGAGGTTGGGCGGGTGGGTGAGGGGGAATGGAGGAGGGGCGGGTGGGGGCTGGGTAGGGGGTAGGGTGCTGGGGCCGAGGGGGGAGGGGGAAGGGAGGGGGGACAAGTGGGGGAGGGGAAAGAGAGGGGGGCCAGGTGGGGGTCGTGTAGGGGGTTGGGGTGGGGGGACCGGGTAGGGGGTAAGGGTGGGGGGGGGGGGGGGGGGCGAGGGCGAAGGGGGAAGGGATGGGGGGTGGGTGAGGGAGGGGGGAGGGGGAAGGGATGGGGGGGGGCAGGTGGGGGAGGGGTGACGGGGAAGGGGAGGGGGAAGGGATGGGGGGTGGGTGGGGGTCAGGTAGGGGGTGGGGTGGGGGAACGAGGCAGGGGGTTAGGGTGGGGGGGTCGAGGGGGGAGGGGGAAGGGAAGGGCGGCCCGTGGGGGCCGAGTAGGGGGGTGGGGCCGAAGGGGGAGGGGGAAGGGGGGGGGGTTGGTGGGTGGGGGCTGGGTGGGGGGCTAGGTGGGTGGGGTGGGGGGCTCGGGTAGTGGGGACAGGTGGGGGGGAGGGAGAGTGGGAAGGGGGAAGAGAGGGGTGCGAGTAGGGGGGTAGGGTGGGGGCGCTGAGGGCGGTAGGGGGGCGCCGAGGGGTGGGTGGGGTGGCGGGTAGGGGGTTGGGTAGGGGGATGGGGTGGGTGGGTGAGGGGTAGGGGGTAGGGGTGAGGGGGCCGTGGGGGGTACGTGGGTGGTGTGGGGGGGTAGGGAGGTGGGGTGGGATAGGGGTTGAGGGGTGGGAGGTGAGGGCGGGTGGGTAGGGTTAGGGTTTGGAGTGGGATGGGGGTTGAGGGGCGGGAGGTGGAGGGGGGGGAGACCGTGGGGGGTATGTGGTAGGGGGGTAGTGGGGGTGGGCCATGGGGGGTAGGGGGGGTTAGGGAGGTGGGGTGGGATGGGGGTTGAGGGGCGGGAGGTGGGGGGGTAGGCATGGGGTTGGGGGGCAACTGTGGGGGGGAAGGGGGGTAGGGGGGAGGACGTGGGGGGCAGGGGGTAGGGAAGAAGGGGTGGGGTGGGGTGGAAAGGTGCGGGTGGGGTGGTCGAGGGGATAGGGTGGGTGAGTTTGGGGAGGGGGTCGATAGGGTGTGCAGAGGGAGTGGGTGGTCGGCCAATTGCAAGATGGGGGTGCCCCAAGCCCACCATGCTCACGACGGAAATATTGGTTAATTTCGCTGACAAAAATTCTTAAGTTTAAAAAAAAAATCTACTTCGTTAAACTAATTGTATATGAGAATTTTCAAGGAAAAAAATATAACTAACCTTTCAGTTGTGAGAATTCTTCATTGAATATGTTGTTGATACCTATGTAGCTATTCAAAAAATTTGCTCTATGTCTTTCAACGAACCTCAGAAAACCTTGATGTAATGTGAGTAATAGTGATAATGGAATATATATGTGAAATTACGGAGATATTTTACCATACGGTGAATGCAGGATTAATAAGTTTTAATAAATTTTAACATATTAATTTTTTTATGGCGATGAAGGAAAATATGAAAAAGCGAATATTATGGAATTGTTTTATAGTGGGGTGAATGTGGGATGAATTTGTTTCAGAATGTACTATAAAAATTAAAAAAAACATTCAATTGTTTACTAAATATTATATACTTTGACTATTAAAATAATTTAGGTAGAATATGTAGTTTACAATTTTAACTTTAATGATTTATTTCATAAAAAAATTTAGTTTACATTTTTCATTAAATTGTAGAATAAAATAATGAAGAGAAATAAATCTCACAAACTTTTAGGAGGGAAATATTTTCATGAAATTTTTTGGGAGGAAAATTTTTGGGGGGAAATATTTTTGCGAAATTTTTTTTGGGGGGGGGGGAATTTTTGGAGGGAAAATTTCATTCTCTAAGCTATATAATATCTTTAGGAGACTCTCCATTTGTATCATTCAACATCTTTTATTTGAAAGGGATGGATTGTCCTGATAGTGAAGTTTCGATTTATACAGTATCAACATCTTCATCGCGTAACAACTCTATTGATATGGATGAATATAGCAGGAATTCTTCGACTATGAATAGAAAGTCAATTCTTTCACTTAGTTTTGATCCTAAGGACTATGAGAGCAACACTGATGAAAAAGGGAATGGAGAATTTCAAATAAATAAAGAGTCACAGATTCCACTTAGTCCGAATTCGAAGGACTATGAAAGCAGCAGTGATGATGAGCTTGATGACAAATTTCAAAAGAATGGAGTCTCACTGTGTCCACTTAGTCCTAATTCTAAGGACTATGAAAGTAGCAGTGATGAAGAGCATGATGGTGAAGGTCAAAATAATGGAGTGTCACAGTGTCCACTTAGTCCTAATTCTAAGGACTACGAGAGCAACAGTGTTGAAGAGCATGATGATGAATTTCAAAAGAATGGATTGTCATGGTGTCCACTTAGTCCTAATTCTAAGGACTATGAGAGCAATAGTGATGAAGAGCGTGATAATGAATTTGAAAAGAATGGAGTGTCAAAGTGTCCACTTAGTCCTAATTCTAAGGACCATGAGAGCAACAATGATGAAGTGCATGATGATGAATTTCAAAAGTATGGAGTGTCACGGTGTCTAGTTATTCCTAATTCTAAGGACTATGACAGCAGCTTTGATGAAGGGCGGGATGATGAATTTCAAAAGTATGGAGTGCCACGGTGTCCAGTTAGTCCTAATTCTAAGGACTATGACAGCAGTAGTGATGAAGAGAGGGATGATGAATTTCAAAAGAATGGAGTGTCACAGTGTCCACTTAGTCCTAATTCTAAGGACTATAAGAGCAACAATGATGAAGAGTGTGATGACGAATTTCAAAATAATGAAGTGTCACAATTTCCTCTTAGTCCTAATTCTAAGGACTATTAGAGCAGTAGTGATGAAGGACAGGATGATGCACTTAGTCCTAATTCTAATGGGTATAAATGTAGCAGTGATGAAGGACAGGATGATGCACTTAGTCCTAATTCTATGGATTGTGAGAGCAGCACTGAAAATGCACATGAGGAAGAATATCCAATAAACATCGAGTCAAATTTTCCATTGAGTCTGAATTCTAAGGACTATGACAGTAGCAGTGAAGAAGGGGAAGATGAAGAATATCCTCCAAGTCAGTATTTGAAAAGCATTGTTGATCATAGTGTGGATAACATTCCTCTTAATGATGATGAAAATCCTTATACAAATGATGATCCAATGATGGAGATGTTGCCAAGAAATATTGTATCGAGGAGTAGGAGCAGAACTTTGCATATCAATGCAAGATGTTCTAGTTATACAAGGGGTAGAGCAGAATATCTAACGAGAAGAAGTTCTATCAACGCACTCATTTCAAGTGAATGTTGCCAAAAATATTTATTGAAACATATGGATTTCAAATTTGCATTAGAGAGCAGGAATAGATATTTGTCAATGAATAAAAGCATGAAAAATTCATATTTAGTTGGGTGCATGCAATCTACATTGTCAGGTTATGATTATCATATTATGACTTTATTTATCTGTAGAAAAGCTTTCAAAATGTTTCATTCGATTAGGACTTTTCGTCTCTCGAGAATTCAAGAAAATTTTGAAAGGTATCCCATTTATTTTGAAGTACATCATAAAAGACAGTTTGGGCCATTATCAACTACTGCAATGCCATGGATGAAAGATTTCTTTTCAAATCATGGAGTGTGTATGCCAAATAGAGAGACAATACATATTCCAGATAATTTTTCAATACGAGAAATCTACAACTTATACAAAGAATATGCAGAAGGCGCTGAGCTACATGGCCGATTTATTACATATCAATATTTTGTGAAGGTATGGAAGAAATAATTCAACAATGTCCGTATTCCTAAGAATATGGGGATGGCGATTTGCAGTACATGTGCTTCTCTTAAATAAAAAAGGGACAAATGTGAAGGGTCAGAAAGAGGTAGGCATTCATAACTTTAACTTTTAAAATTGTATATTCATTAAGTATGAAAACATATTTGTTAATGGATTTCTTTTCTGTTGTATAGATTCAATTGTCAAAGAACTTCAAGAGCATCGCAAACAATTAACAAATCAAAGGAAAAAGTTGTACAAGCATCGAAAGAAGTATTATGATAATCCAAATAAATATTTGGGTTTTGTTAATTGATGGTATGGACCAGAAGAAAATACTTTTACCACATTTTGTTCGCACACCCAAAAATTTACAGGAGGAAGATTTTATTCAGTATCACTTGGTCGGTTGTATGGTCTTCAATGGGAAAATGTTGCCAAAGGTGTACTTCATAGCTCCAAATATTCATAATGATGCAAATCTGACCATAACCATAATTCATGATGTGCTTTCTCATTATTCTAGTAATCTTCCTAAAGTTTTGTATCTATAATTGGACAACACTTGCCGTGAAAACAAAAATCAGGTTGTTTTTGGATATCTAAACATGCTTGTTGAATTGATAATTTTTCAGAAGGTAAAGGTTGGTTTCCTTTTTGTTGGACACACTCATGACCATATTTATTAGATGTTCAATCGTTTTTCAGTCACATTGAGGAGGAAGGAAGTTGGGAGTTTGCCATCATTAATTGAATGTATTAAGAAGTCATACATGCCAGAGCCTACTTTTGATGTGTTCGAAGAAATTGTTGACATGCGAAGGTTTATTATGGGATCATATGGTGAGGGGAAATGCATTGAAGAACTTAATGACATTAGCTTCCAACATCAATTTCGTATCAAAAAAATTGATGGGAAAACACTAATATGGGGCAAGAAGTATTCAACTACTGCAGAATGGGCACTGTCATCAGGCTTGCAATTTTTGAAGTTCATTCTAGATCATCCAATATTTGCATCAAAAATATTGTTATTACAATCAGTTGGTGAAGTTCATAATGCATGCAAACAAAATAGAGATATAAATTATTCTGATTGCCTAGAAGAAATAAAAAAATGTATTAGATATACATATGAGTACTTTGAGATTGCTGATTCAGTTTGGTGGGAGTCATTTTTCAATAATCAAAGAGATATCATTTCAACAACAACAAATGAAGATATACCTTTGAAAAATCCATTTATTTGGCCACAAAATGTGTCAAATGCACATGAGGAAATAAACATATATGAACAGCAACAATCTCAAGGTATTATTAATTCTTCAAAAGTAGAGGAAAGAGAGATGTATATTGGTTCCAGAAGATCTCGTGCACAACATGAAGCCATGGAAGACCTTTGCTGGGGTTCAGTACATGATATTAAGGAGGGTTTCATGATCGAAGTGCTAGCAGATGGAGATCCCAATGGCTATCCATTTTGGGTTGCTAAAGTTATAAATGTCTTTATAGAAAATGAGGATGTTACAAGTGTTGAAGTACATTGGTATGCCACAATTACACACCCATTCAATGGTGTGTATAAGCCAGAGATGGTAGTTGACAAAAAAAAATGGCGGAAAGAGAAAAAGAAATGGTAGTAATATAAATCGTCGCCGCACAGACATATTGAAATTGGAGGATGTTGATATACTTGTTTATGGAACTGTTCGCTTCAAGATGATAAAGATTCTAAAAAGGTTGTTACCAGAAGGAACAATGTTGAGATGGGAGTCTGCTGAAACCAATCATAGATCTAGAAGTATTTTGAAACCTGAAATGATGGGTATGCATGTGGACTCAGATGGGGCACTAGTTGATGAAATAAAAGAATATGGAACATCTTCGTCAGCAACCGGTCACTCATCTGAAGATGTGAATTTTGATGGTGTGCAAGAAAATATGAGTGATTTTGAATAATTGTTTAAGACAATTTATTTAATTCATGTATGCATCATATCTTGAAATAAAATTTTTGATTTCCATATGGTGTTAAATGAGAAGTTATGAGTCATTTTTATGTTGTTGGATCATTTTACTATCAATTTTTTTAAATTTTGAAGATTGACCCTAAAAAGAAATCATTGTTCTAGTATAATCACTTTTTCGTTTTCACACTGTATTTTGCATGAAAATTTTGTTTTGACTCCCATTTTTAAAACATGTTCAAAATTGTCCCTAAAAAAAAAACCATCGTTCCAGTATGCACACTTTTCATTTTAACACTGTTTTTGATGTTTTTTTGGCTTTTTTGGCCAAAGTTCCCGTTTTGAGTTTATAGTTACCGTTTCAAAGTTTACATTGTTTATCTCAGTCAATGGATTAGAATGCACCATCTTAGACTACGGGGTTTTCAGACTGGTGTCATCTCATCACGAGTTAATTATAGATATAGATACCTTACTATGTTATGTCTCGACGATGAAGGAAGAGATGAAGGAGGAAGAACATGTTTAAAGATAATGTTGTAGCTAAACATGCGAGTTGATTAATCACAAGGGACATCAGTTTGAAATCATAAGTCAAGACTTAATATCATTGAATATTCCTTATCACCAAGTCATACAGAGGTCAAAAGAAGATCATTATCGGGCAGACAATCAGCACATAGCAGTAGCAGTGGCTTGAAACTGCCACATCATCAAGCAGTCCATGTCAGCAGTGCCATGTCATGTCATGTCATGAGTTTTCTTATAACACATCGTCATTGTGGATCATGCAAATGGTATTCAAAATGTATTGTAAAGTGGAAGTCCAAAGGAAACACATAGAGTATAAAGAGTCATGTAAGTTGAAAAGTCATAGGAATTCAAGCAGTCATGAGGGTAGTCAAAGAGTCATAAGGAAGGGGAAGCATCACCCCTTGGTTATATATACTCCATCATTGTATGAGCAAAGAAATTTTCACCTTGGCTCCTCTCACAAGGAATTATAGAGATAAGATAGTTCTTTTGAGGGGCAAGGAGTGGCTATAAAGCTCCAGTATTGAACCTAGTGGTGTTCATTGTATATATTTGTATTGTAAATTTTACTTAATATAAAAATCCATATGGGACAACACATTCTTCATGCATGGATTATGGATATTGTAAGACTATTCTATGAATGTTCATAATTCATGTTTGCTTTCATCTGTGATAAAGTAGTTGAAATATTTCAGTTAGTTTGTTAATTATCATATTGATAATGTGGTATAATTTCTATTATCGTTGTCGCATCCTCATGGACTATTCTGTTGGATATTAGACATTTCTTCCTTTTCATATTGGTCTCAATGATCATCTCATCTTTGTGGACTATTCCACTTGATGCTATACAGACCCCTCTTGTTCATGTATGTCTCTACTAGGGTGGTACTACTACCTCTATCTTAGAGGATCACTTTTCCTCCCCCCCATATTAAAAGAAATTTGACACAGATGTGATCGAACACTCACCAGGCACACCCCCTTGCTTTTTGAAGGCGCATGTGCACTCCTCTCCCTTGCTAACAGTTAGAGTGAAGGCATATCTCTAAGATAATTAGAAATCAGGCTGATACTCTAGATGGGTCTCCTACTCCAAATAGTGTGAGGGATAATTGGGACTTCACATCGGGGATACCCCCTAGTTGACGAATTTCCAACACTGTCAAAAAATGGTGCTAGAAGGAGCGCCAGATGAAAATTTGAGCTCATTGAATTTGGTTTGAACCTCTTATCTAAAATGGCTCATCCTCAAATCTTACTCTTGGGTTGTTTCTATAATTTTTCCATTTATCCAATTTTAATCCTCGATGAGCCTCTCTATCACTTTTCCAAGTTAAAGTTTGATGGTGAGGATGGAACATCCATAACTGAGCACATTTCTTATTTTCTTAAATTTTGTGAATGTTACAGAATCAATGATGAAGATTTTTCTAGTGTGCTTTTCTTCCTCACCCTTGAAGGCCATGTTAATTGATGGTTCCATACCTTTCTACCTACTTCCATCCATTCCCTTCATCATTTCCTTAGGGAGCTTCATCAAGCCTTTGATAGGTATAATTATCGAGATTTTTTTAAAAGAATCAATCTCTTAAGAATGAAGCCTGATGATTTAATTTAAGGGAGTTTTGATTGATTCCTTCACCTTTGTTTTGAAATTTCTAATGAAGACATGAATCAATATTTCTTGAAATAAGAGTTTGAGCACTTGGTTCTTGTCTCTTCACGTAGTGAGACTAAACCTCCTAGTTTTCCTACTTCCCCAATTCTTGTGAATCATGAGACACCTCTAATTTATGAGGAGGAATTTACTGCTCCTTTTTTTCGTTGTCCTCCTCCTTTTCCAATTCTGGTGAAGGTTCCTTTGTGTGATGGTAATAAAGTGGAAAAATACACAAATCAAATTCCTAATCGATCTTCTCATTCTTCTTTTGTTTCTCATGACTCAGATTCAATGGAGAAAAACTGAGAATGTCTTATGAATCCCATGAGGAAGACTAACTTCCTCGTTCCACAACATGATATTATCTTTCATAACTCTAGCTTCCAATAATATATAGATTGCTGTGATACTATATCATCTACATGCCATGATTCTTTGTACTATGATCCGCTCGACCAATCTGCTCCACGAGTTGG
Source organism: Pinus tabuliformis (assembly GCA_031772625.1). Taxonomy (NCBI): domain Eukaryota; kingdom Viridiplantae; phylum Streptophyta; class Pinopsida; order Pinales; family Pinaceae; genus Pinus; species Pinus tabuliformis. Next base: position 1,281,280,167 of record CM062818.1, on the reverse strand, counting down.
CCTTTCACACTCTCTTTATTCGCGTGTTGTTGGTTCAAATTGTGATCAGGTACAAGGCAGTGAGTTTACATTGGTAGAGGAGCGGGAAGGTGAAGATGTTTTCAATCCTTCTTATATTTTCCAAAATCCTCCATGTGAAGATGATGTGCCTCCATTCTTGGATGATTTTCAATCTACTAATATTGGTAGTGAATCAAATGTAAGTAATTCTTTCAATCAATCTATAGCCTTGGGAAACAATCATTATAATGATGATGACTCTGTTGATGTATGTGATCACGAATGTTCAAGTGCATCACCTAATATTTTGGTTCCTCGTGAAGATTTTAATCTAAAATCTTATTCCTTAAAATAATATGTGTTCATAGAAACTTTCTCTTCATCTCTTTGTCCCTTATGCTCTACCCATTCTGATGCATATACTTGCGACATGGATACTCCATGTTCTTCAAGTCCTTCATATGATGAGTTAACCTCTCAACTAGCATAAGGTGGTGAGATCATCCATGATGTAAATGAAAAAAATGAAATCATTGAATAATTTTCCCATCCCTCATCATATCTTATCTTGCATGAAGTCAACTACTCAAATAATATTGCTCATGAAATTTCCCCGATTCATTAATATTTGAATTTGCAATTAGAAGAATCTTTTAACTTGAGTAATTTTATTGTTGAATTTAAAGAATCTAGTAAAATCAATGACATAGATGGATGCCATCTGCTGAGCAATAGTCTTATTGAAAACAATGGTAGCAGTGATCCTCAACCATGCATGATCTAGTTCAGTCTTCAAAATGTGATTTTTCAACCCTCGAAAGTTTCGAGACCTTCCAGGGAGTCGAGGCACTTCAACTTCCATTGACGGTTATGTTAGGATATTGTGACTTTGGTAAACCCCTTGAACTAAGTCATATTTGGTTTCTCCCACACAATCCTTCTCTTTGCATGGTTTCACTTGATGAAAAATTCTTTTTGAAAAATGTTTGCTATTCCAGGTGTGATATTCAAATATCCAAGATTTTACTTCTAATTAGATTCAAGAAACTGTTTCAGTTCATTCATCTTCGTGCAAATCGCTTGAATCAAACTCGGTTTTCGAATGAGTATCTCTCATAGAGTCATGGAATTTCAAAGTTGATCATTCCAAGGACTATATTTGTCCAAAGGAAACATGCTTATTGAATTCATTCCTTAATATTCAGCTCTTAATTCTTCTTGTGAATGTTATGTTAAAATTTTTTCCTTTAATAACACTGGAAATCCTCTTGAGTGATAATGAATGCACAAGTTATCGCATGAATCAAGTTCTTCTCCATTCACCATGTCCTTAATAGTCTCATGTATTTTTTGTGCTGACATACCTTTAAAATTCTTTTAATAATTACCATGCTTGTACAGTTTGTCACCAGTTACAGGAAAACGGTTTATCACATTTGGCTTGTGAGGAACTTGGTTTGATTTTTCATAGCATTCATAGAGTTGTCCTAACTTATTTATCTTTCTTAATTCAAAATTGGGTATATGATGCTTTAATCAACCCATCTGATTATTATTCAGGCTTCGATGACTGTCATTCAACCTATCATTTTCCATCAACACATTCAATGACAATTGTTTTACATCCTTTGATCTTCATCGCTCAATATCTCACTATTTGGATTTTTGTCAAGTAGTTGAGGCACTCCAACCTTCGTTGGTGGTTATATCAGGTCCTCTCTGTCTCAAAATGACTCTTGAATATGACCAAATATATTTTCCCTCACAAGATTCTCATCGTAATCCCCTGCCTCAAATTGAAAATTCATCTTTTTAAATATTTCAGGGTTTTCAAGAGGATCATCATGAAATTTGTGATCTAATCGCTGAATGGTTGGAACAATCTTACTTGGAAAACTATGTCACAAATAAAATGTTTCGATCTTCCCTCGCACTTGCTAAGGAGTTTGGTGTAGATGGAGACACATCCACGAGAAGCTTCCAAGGCTTGTTGAAAAATGGTATTCCTTGAAAAGGTAAGAATGTGAATTGGATGAAAGTAGTGGTTGTGAACCACCTTTCTTCCCGCAGGAAAGACCCTCCTTTTGTTTTCAAAAATAATTCAAGATCTCATCCTTTCTCTTGCACATTGCTTTATATCTGTTTTAATCAATCATATATTTGTGGCACGATTATAGTGGCTAGATTTTAAATTCCATTATATGTGAACCCAACCTTCTAGTTGGTAGGTTAGGAGTAGGATTATTTTCATCCTAGTTTTCCTTGTCTTGCACTCATCCTGTGTTTTTCTTTGTAGTCTCTCTTATCTTTTCTTACTTTTCTCTTGCATTTCATTTGTCTCCTTTTGTTTTCATCATGTGAATAAGTGTTGTGCCTAGACCTATTTTGGCTTCTTATTATGTTTGTGGCTGAAGTATAAAGAGTCTTGTGACACTTTGGCTAACCTTGAGTCTATCTTCCTTGTGTCGGTTACATATTTTGGTCGATGAAGTTCTGACAGAAAATATGATCCGTCTGTAAGCAGATTTTTGGTCCAACATGAACCCATGTCTACTCAAGAAACCTTATGCCTACATTTGGTTTTGTGTTTCACTATTTTCATGCTTATCCAATCAGTAGAAGTGGAGGAGGTGAAATATATAAATGAGAAAACCTAAATCAGATGTCTCTATATGCTTCTTTAAAGTAACAACCTCTTCTACTATAAATCATTTAGGATCCCTCTTCCTCCCAAAAATGAATAAGTGTCGATGTGCAGTCCTCTTTAAAATAATTAAATAAATAAATGGGAAAGAAGACAAAGGCTGCTTGTGTAAAGAGGTGAAGCAAGCAACTCCATCAGGGTACTATCCAGGCTCGCTGGCAACAGAGAAATGTTTGTGTTCTTGTGTGATTCTGTTGGGGTACTGTCAAGGTCTACTGGAAGTGGAGCAACACTAGAGATAAAAAATTATACTCTAAAAATTGTAAGCTCATGAGCTACACTACCCTTCCCAACTCGAAACATTGTGATACCATTGAATCTTATGTTGTGTTCAACTGAGAAGGCATAAACGGGACCGTGTCTATTCATGGGGTAAGTGGGGATACCAAAGTAATATGCATGATGAATCAATATTCCCTAAAGAACCAAAGCCCTACACAAAAGAAGTTAACTGAGGTAGAGAAGCTGGGATTCTACCAGTGTGTCACCAAGTGTTGTAGTTCCTACAACACCCTCCAAAATTTTGTCTTACACTAAATTTTGGAGCCTTCCTTAGTTTTTCACATTGTTGTCGCAAACACTAAAACTCATTTCATGTACTTTATTGAAGTATTTTTCTCGCCTTTGCAAGTTTGGTTAAATTTCCCCTTTTCACATGATTGGTTGTTGTACAATGTGTAGAAGCATGTATTGTCTTGGTGGTTTCAAGGGTCTATGTTTGTGCATATGAGTTGTTCTAACCATGTAAACATTTGTTTCACTCGTTCACAAAGTTTTAAGCATTGTGACACAAGTGTCATCATGGTCATCATAATGTGTATCTTAAGTGTCATACTTTTCATAATTAGTAATAAATTTTTCGCACAGAGGGAAATGTGTTTTTCATGTGTCCTTGGTGATCTATGTTGTTTTATCGTCAGGTATTCTAAGTGTGATATCACATTTGAAGTCTTATCGTTGTTCACATCACTCTAACTAGTATTACACTTAGCCATTTATGAGAAGGCTGCCCGACCAAGAAATTTTGCTTCACCCAACCTCCCTGAAATGTGCACTACATCATTTTGGTCCTCTAGCTATGAAATTTCCCCTTGGCACTGCATAATGTGCAGTTCCTTCCTCCCTGGACTGTTGCACTACATTGTTTCTTTGCTCAAGATTTGACTGTGGCCTCCAAAATTGTGCAATCCTTTCGCTCATCCTGGCCCTAACTATGCATTGCACAATCACAAGCCTCAAGCTCATTCCTTTAGCCTCTTAACTACACATTTATGCAATTTCCCAACCTCCCTTGTCTCCTACAATTGCACAATATGTCCTCTTAGTGTCCAACCCCTCATCCTGTCTCACTAGCTCCCAGAACTGCACAATTTTCTCTCTCAGTCCAGCCTGAACTATGCACTATGCAGTATCAAGGCTCAAGCCTCACCCCTGGTTGCTTGAAATGTGCAACTGCGTATTCATTGAGCCCTTTTTGCTGACGTGTCACCTAATTTTAGCTCAATCAATGGATCAAAATGTACCATATTAGACTAGGGAGTTTTCAGACTGATGTCATCTCGTCATGGCTGAATTGCAGATACAAGTACCTTACCATGCTATGAAAAGATGATGAATAAATAGATGAAGGAGGGAAACGTGTTTAAAGACACTCTTGTACCTAAACATGTAAGTCAATCAATCACAAGGGATATCAATTTGCCATTGCAACTCAAGAACTAAGATCTTTGAATATTCCTTATCACAAAGTCATACAAAGGTGAAAGAAGAGCATTCTCAAGTAGACAGAACACACAACAACAACAGTGGCTTGACAATACCACATGATCAAGTAGTCCATGTCAACAGTGTCATGTCATGTCATGAGTTATCATATGCCACATTGTCATTGTGGGTCATGCAAATGGTATTCAAAATGTATTGTAAAGTAGAAGTCCAAAGGACACATAAGGAATATAAATACTCATGTAAGTTGAAAAGTCATAGGAAGTCAAACAGTCATGAGGGTAGTAAAAGGGTCACAAGAAAGGGGAAGCATTACCCCTTGGTTATATATAATACCCCATTGTATGAGCAAAGGAATTTTCACCTTGGCTCCTCCCACAAGGCATTAGAGAGATAAGCTAGTTCTTTTTAGGAGCAAGGAGTGGCTCCAACACTCCAATACTAGAGCTAGTGGTGTTCATTATATATATGTGGCCATCACACTCTTCATGCATGGATTATGGATATTTGTAAGGCTATTCTGTGAATGTTTGTAATTCATATTTTCTTTCATGTTTGAACTATTTTGGTACTTATCATATTGAGAATGTGTTGTAATTTCTATTATCGTTGTCGCATCCTCGTAAACTATTATGTAGGACATTAGATAGATATTTCTTGTCATATTGGTTTCAATGACTGTCTCATCTTTGTGGACTATTCTGCTTGATGTTGTATAGACGCCTCTTGTTCATGTGTGTCTCTACTAGGGTGGTACTACTGCCTCTCTCTTAAAGGCTCACTTTTCCTCCCCTTTTTGAACACTCACTAGGCACACCCACTTGCTTTCCAAAGGCACATGCGAACTCCTCTCTCTTTCTAATAGTTAGAGCCAAGGCATATCTCTAAAATAACTAGAAACTAGGCTGATACTCCGAATGGGGATCCTTCTCCTAATAGTGTGAGGGCTAATTGGGACTTCACATCAGGGAGACCCCTTGGTTAACGAATTTCCAACACTGTCAACACTGAAAGACATAAAAAAGATGCTTAGAAATCAATGCTTCTACTTGGAAAAGATTGATTCTCACCATGCCCATGTGGAGGGACATATTAGATGTGAATCTAATAGCAGGGATTTACTAGATCCACAAGCTTCGAGCACGAGGGTACCAACAATGATTTCATTCATAGATAATGATTAGATTTCATGTCGGTTTTCTTTGTATTTATACATCCTATGAGTTTTGGTTCCACCCGTCTATAAGGGATTTTGAATTTATGATGCATTTATTCTATAGTAGTCTATGTGTCGGTTATGGTGTAGTATTATGTTTTGTGAAATTTGAAACCAATGTTGTATGGGGAAATGCAGACCTACTGGTTCAGGAGTAATGGTTTGAGGAGGATTAAAATCTCCAAAGTGCAATCTCGCAAAACTATGTAATCTTGATTTTTTAGCAATACAAAGTATCAATTTAAAATATTTAAAAATTATATCTATCTATATATATATGAACTCCATATGTATACACACACACCAATATATTGACCATAATAAAATATTGCAATTACCGAACAAAAAAAAAAAATTAAAAAAAATAGTTACTAGCTAATAAGAATAATAAGAGGGAGGCCCATGGGGCTTTGGATTGATGGTGAATGGGTGCACTGTTAAGGCACTCCTTGCTGTTGGAAATAATACTGAGAGGGGGGGGTGAATCAGTATTATCAAGCCAAATAAATCCTTTTTAAATTCCAGATGATATACACTACTTCAGTTAATAAAAACCGCGTATATACGCAACTCCAGATAAAGAAATCCACGTATATAAATCAAACTTATAATTTGAATTATCTTTCAGATGTTAGTTATTAATCTGTGATTCAGATGCACATAAACAGTAGCAGAAACAGTGAAATAGACCAGAAGACAGTCACACACAAGAACACAAGATATAAGGAGGAAACCCAATGTGGGTGAAAACCCCCTGCTGCAATTCGTCTCTATCTTCTTTTTAATTAGAAACTTCTCTTTACAATGTCTTGTACTAGAGCAGACTTTACAAGTACGTAGGCTGCAACCTGCAGAGAGCTACAACTCTCTCTCATTTTCCAGCTTCCCTGGAAGGGAGCTCCAACCCCCTTAGTTCTTGTACTAGCTTGAGATACTAGTATGCAGGCTCCTACCTGCAGAAGGCAGCAACCTTCTCTTTGCTTTCAGGGACCTCGTTTCATTAATTTTCAGACTGGATCCATAAGTAACATCAATCAAACATCAAGAATTTCTGCATAACCAAAACTCCTTTTCACCAATCAAAAGTTGAAACAAATAAGCACTTCTCTGACCACTGAACCCAGAACACAGTAACTGTAATCAAACAAACATTCTGAACCCAAAACACTGCAGCAATAAAACAGAAGCAGCTAGAACATAAATCAAGATATATACGCTACTTCAATTTTCATCAACCTGCGAGTATACACTTCTGTACCACAACCAACCTGCGTATATGTGTCATTCATTCACATAAAAAGCGTATATACGCACCTTCAATTCACTGAACCTGCGTACAGATCTATAAAGGATAATTTATTCTTTTAAGCATTCAGACATTAGTTATCCCAGATTTATAGATCAAGAGTGCGCCACATATAACAGATAGAGATACCAATGTTCAAGCCTTGAGATTTAGATCCATCAATAGTCCTTATCCTTCTTGCGCTCAGGTTCCTCCTTCATTCAGATCTAGATTTGCACCATAACCCAATCACCCGTATTCCAGATCTATCACAAAATCAGATATTCAATAATTCATATGATTCCTTGCCACATGATCTCCTTCCTCTTTTATAGTTATAGGCCTTGCACAATACCACGGGCCAAAACCATAATAAACAATACCAAGGGTCCAAAACCTGGGGTCAACTCTTCTGACGAGATACAATGGTCAACAACCATGGGTTCAAATTCCAAGGACTAACAACCACGGACAAAAAGTAAGTTTCCCACCATGTACGCTCTTTTATGTGCATAAAAGTGTGTGTATACGCATACGCGACTTTGGAATGTATAACCCGCGTGTATACGCGTCTTCTGCAAGGTGTACCTGCGTATACAAGATTTCCTTCATTCTGAGCACCTGAACTGAGATATGTCACCAAAGAGAGTTGCCATCAAGGACAACACTTGTGCCATAGCGCCACACCTCTGCCAAAATGCCAACAATCTCCCCCTTTGGACTTGATGGCAACCCCAAGATCCTCAAAGTCATTCTCCCCCTTTGTCATCAAGGGCAAAGGGCTGTGCTGAACATGCTCCCCCTAACTATAGGCAAGATCTACAAAAAGATGTTCTTCAAGAAGAACCATGACTTAAACATCATAAAGGACCTTCCTATCACCAAAAGACTCAATACATACAACCATCACCCAACCAAGTGGAGATACAATAGAAATTCACATATGACAATCAATTGCATCAATCATCCCAGGCATAGTGGGGAAACCAAAATAGGCCGTTACATGACCTTGATAAAAAAAAATATATGACATAGAGACGAAATATCAAGACTAAGCAAAACACCAATGACAATCACTGTCGATATCAGCAATCAAGTTCTCCTTCTGATCCCTTTCTGCAGCTGATCCACCTGAACCAAAACAGCTTGAGTACTAGAACTAAGAACTTCTAAGGTAATGCCAACAATGCATTATTAGAAGATTAATTTCTCCCCCTGAACCGGTGCCTGATGATCTCTGATAGACCCATATCAGATGCTCTTCAACCAGAGTCTGCCCTTGCTGATTTTCTTCAGAACTCCATATACGCGACTGCACCTGCACAAATCAGCGTATGTACGCGGATTACCCTCATCCAACTCGCGTACACCAACTTTTCTTTGGAACAGACAAGCTTCAACAGCAGGATGAAGCATCAATGACTCCCAGCTTCTGTCTGAGATATTCAAAAGTTTCTCTGGGCAGTGGTTTGGTGAGAATATCAGCAACTTGTTCCTTAGAAGGAACATACTCCAATTTGACCTTTTGTTTCGACACTTGTTCCCGGAGAAGGTGATACTTGATCGGTATGTGATTGGTCTTTGAATGCATGACTGGGTTCTTTGAAATTCTTATTGCACTTGTATTATCACATAAGATAGAGACAGGTGGAGTACAAGTGATTTGAAAATCCTGCAAGGTTTGCATCATCCAAAGGAGTTGTGTGCAACAAGATGCAGTAGCCACATATTCCGCTTCTGCTGTAGATAAAGCAATCGAACTCTGTTTCTTGCTGAACCAAGATACTAATCTAGAACCCATAAAGAATGCACCACCACTTCTGCTCTTCTTGGCATCCACGCTTCCGGCCCAATCTGCATCTGTGTAAGCATGAAGTTTGAGATCTGAATCTCTAGGATACCGTAAGCCATAGTTTTGAGTTCCTTGAAGGTACTTGAAGATTCTCTTCACTGCCTGAAGATGAGTTTCTTTTGGATTTTCTTGAAACCTTCCAACTATTCCCACTGCATGCATAATATCTGGTCGGTACCTGTCAAATAAAGCAAACTCCCAATCATGGATCTATAGGTTGGTTGATGCACTGCTACTGATTCATCATTTGCACTAAGGCTGCATCCTGTAACCATGGGGGTACATACAGGTTTCGAATCTTCCATGCCATACTTCTTCAAGATCTACTTGAGGTACTTGGTTTGAGACAGGAAAATACCTCCTTCATTTTGTTGGATTTGCAATCCAAGAAAATATGTCAATTCTCCAAGTAATGACATTTCGAATTCTTTCTGCATCACCAAGGCAAAGCTTTGACTCATAGCTTCTTCATTGCTCCCAAAGATAATATCATCTACATACACACAAGTATTAGCAATTTGTTATTTTCAATTTTTATATATAGATTGCTATCTGCTGATCCTTTTGAAAATCCTTGTTGATGAAGGTATTTGTCCAACCGATAATACCAAGCCCTTGGAGCTTGTTTAAGCCCATAGAGAGCTTTTCTAAATCTGCATACAAGATTTGGATCATTTCCAAGGATAAAGCCATCTGGTTGCTCAATGTACACTTCTTCTTCTAAGTCTCCATTCAAAAAGGCTGACTTCACATCCATTTGAAATACTTTGAAATTTTGAAAGCTAGAGAGGGCAAGGAACATTCTGATGGCATCAAGTCTAGCAACAGGAGCAAAAGTTTCTTCAAAGTCTATTCCTTCCTGTTGAGCATACCCTTTGCAAACAAGCCTGGCCTTGTTTCTAATAACTTCCCCATTTTCATTCAACTTGTTCTTGAAGATCCATTTTGTTCCTATGACATTCTTGTCTTTTGGTCTAGGAACCAACTCCCAAGTGTTGTTCTTTTCGATCTTCTCAAGCTCTTCATCCATTTCCTTAACCCAACACTCATCTTTGCATGCTTCTTTTACATTTTGTGGTTCAATGGAAGAGAGCAATGCCAAATAGCTTGAAGCTTCTGCTATTGTTCTTCTTGTTTGTATACCTGCCTCTTTCTGCCCCAAAATTTGAGATTCTGGATGATTCTCCTGAACATATCTGGATGGAGTCTTCTCTTCTATCCTTATCTGTTCCTCTAGTGTCTCTTGGGGTTCTTCTTCATCATCTGCCTGATTTGGAGAGTAGTCTTCATCCTCATCGATATTTTCATGATATACTTGCCTGGGGATGTATCCTTTCTCATCAACCACTACATCAATATTGTCAACAATTCTTCCAAGTCTTTTATTGTAACACTTATATGCTTTGCTGTAGGGAGAATAACCAAGAAGAATGCCTTCATCTGCTCTAGGTTCAAGTTTTCCAAGCTGCTCATCAGTATTCTTAATATAGCATTTGCTCCCAAAAATTTTGAAATGCTTTACCGAAGGAGTCTCACCATACCAGAGCTCATGAGGAGTTTGAGTGTTGTTCACTCGGACATTTGTTTTGTTGAGAATAACAACCGCATCATATGCAGCTTCACCCCAAAAAGTTGCGGGAGTTCCGGATTCATCAAGCATAGCACGAGCCATTTGTTGGACTGTTCTGTTCATTCTTTCTACCACTCCATTTTGCTGAGGAGTTCTAGCTATGGAGAATTCCCTTCTTATCCCATGTTCTTCACAAAAATCAAAAAATTCATTTGAGGTAAACTCCCCACCTCTGTTGGACCTGAGGCACTTAATTTTGTAACCTGATTCATTTTCAACCAAGGCTTTGAAGGATTTGAATTTTTCGAATGCTTCATCTTTGTGCTTCATAATTCCTAACTAAACAAACCTGGAGAAATCGTCAATGAATAATATCAAGTATTCTTCTCCTCGAGGTGTCCTTTTCCTAAAGGGACCACATACATTTGTATGGACTAGCTCAAGAGGCATGTTAGCTGATCCTTCCTTCTACGGAAAGTTAGTTCTGGTTTGTTTTCCAAACTGACATGATTTGCATATGGTGTTGTCTGGAATTTTGATATCTGGAAGACCACGAACTGCCTGATATTTGCATGCCTTCCTTACTTGTGAAAAGCTTAGATGCCCCAACCTTCGGTGCCATAACCAATGTTCATCATCCTTGCTCAAATAGCATTGTTGTTGTCCTTCTTCAAATATGTATAGATTATTTGGAGTTCTTCTACCTTTGATCACCGTTTTCCCTGTATCAAGATCACAAACACTACACCCATTTGATTGAAATATTACTTCGGTTCCTTGGTCGCACATCTGACTGACACTTAGAAGATTATGCTTCAAGCCATCAACATACAAAACATTTCCAGCTTTGACCTTTTTTTTCAACTGAGCAGTGCCTTTTCCTTTTATAGTTGCAGGAGTATCATTTCCAAAAGAAACTTTCTTTTCCTTTTCTAAAGCAGAATATGATTCAAGTTTTTCTTTATCACCTGTCATATGCTTCAAACATCCACTGTCAATGTACCATAGATTTTCCTATCCCTCTGCATAAAAGGCTATCCCACATCTTTCTATTTGTGGTTCCTTTATTCTCCATGTTCTTGTGCTTGAGGCTTGTTCCTTTGTCTGCTGAAACCTGCTCCTGCATTCAGAATCTTCATGACCGAAGTTATTGCAAATAGAACATTCGATTTCATTTTCAAGAGCCAAAAAGTTTTTATAGGTCCTTTTTGTAATCCCAGTCATACTTCTTCGTTTTTGAGCTTCTCTAGTCATGATTGTTTTATATGCAACACATTGAGCTGCTTTGTGACCAAATTTATGGCAAGAGAAACATTGTCCATTGAAGAAACCTCTGTGGTTATCAAATCTACCAGCCGAATGATTGTAATTTCTATTGTCATTCATTCTTGAAGAAAATTGAGAGGATTTTACCTGTGGCTGGTTGTAGCTTTTGTTTAAGACGGATTGCCCCTGATTTACCTGATAGTCTTTGTTTGTTCTTGATGTAATTCATCCCTGCTCCACCTGGTGATCTCCATTGTGCTTTTGCTCATTCCTTCTTGCTGTATCAAGATAACTCTTTGAGGTGGAAGCTTGAGATGTTTCTCCATTATACCCCAGACCTGTCTTGTTTAGCGGAGAACGATGTACATTGATGATCTCATCCAGAGTTTCAGATCCTTTGACAAACTTAAGATTAATAGCCTTTGTTTTCTCAATTTCTTTTCTAAGGCCAACAATTTCACATTCTAATTTTTCAAGAAGTTTTTCTTTTTCATCAATTTGAAATTGTAGAGTATCAATGATCACATTCTTTTCTTCTATACATGTCTTGAGTCTAGAAATCTCTTCATAAAAACTATCCACATCTATAGCATCCATGTAATCATCATCTTCAAAGGCCATTAAAAGTTTATAGTCATTACCTCGTTCATCTTCATCACTATTTGATAGACCATCACTGTCTTCATGAGTGTAGTAGCTTTTCTTATTTGCATTCTGTTTCTTGTTCCATCTAATAGGTTCCCTTCCCTTGTCGATCTTATCCTTGTGAGGACATTTGGCAGCATAGTGACCTACTCTTCCACAAGCAAAGCATTTGAAGGGAAACTTACCTCTGAACCGTCCAGCACCCCGTTGAATATTTCTGACAAAATTTTATTCTTCTTCTTCTTCTGACCCATGTCTTGATTCATAGTACTCTTCTTTGCCTAAAGCCTTGAGGGCAGCTTCTCTCCTGTCAGATGGACCTCCTTTCCTCATTTCATAAGCAGTTAGAATTCCGTGTAGCTGAGACATAGTAAGAGTTTGTAGATTTTCCTTTTCTTCTATTACAGACACTTTAGATTCAAACTTGGGGGACAATGATCTTAGGACTTTTTCAACCACAATAGCCTCTTTTATTTCTTCACCCAAGTTTTTCATGCAATTAACAATCTCGTCTACCCGAAGGAAATAGTTAGCCACATTTTCATCATTATACATTCTGAGATCCTCATATTGAATCCTGAGGGTTTGAAGTTTAGCACGCTTTACCTGTTCATCTCCTTCATAGCTCAAGACAATCTTGTCCCATATTTCTTTTGCAGATTTATATTGCATAACCTTCACGAATTCTGTTTGAGATAAGCATCCCAACAGAGTATTGACTGCTTTAGCATTTGTTTCATATTTCTTCTTCTCGGCCGGATCTGTAGGAGTAGCTGAAGGAAAAGTGTAGCCTGTATCTATGATATCCCAAACTTCTGTACCAAGAGATTGAATATAGGCAGTAACTCTTACCTTCCAATAATTGAAGTTTGTCCCATCAAAAATTGGTGGCCTGATTGATGCTTCCCTCTCGTAGTTGCTCATGATGAATGATCTTCCTTCAAGCGATCAAGCTTCTCTGAAGGACCTGCTCTGATACCAATTGTTGGAAATAATACTGAGAAGGGGGGTTTGATCAGTATTATCAAGCCAAATAATTCCTTTTTAAATTCCAGATGATATATGCTCCTTCAGTTAATAAAAACCCCGTATATACGCAACTCCAGATAAAGAAACCCGCGTATATAAATCAAACTTATAATTTGAATTATCTTTCATATGTCAGTTATTAATCTGTGATTCAGTTGCACATAAACAGTACCTGAAACAGTGAAACAGAGCAGAAGACAGTCACACACAAGAACACAAGATATAAGGAGGAAACCCAATGTGGGTGAAAACCCCCTGCTGCAATTCGTCTCTATCTTCTTTTTAATTAGAAACTTCTCTTTACAATGTCTTGTACTGGAGTAGACTTTACCAGTACGCAGGCTGCAACCTGTAGAGAGCTACAACTCTCTCTCGTTTTCCAGCTTCCCTGGAAGGGAGCTCCAACCCCCTTAGTTCTTGTACTAGCTTGAGATACTAGTACGCAGGCTCCTACCTGCAGAAGGCAGCAACCTTCTCTTTCCTTTCAGGGACCTCGTTTCATTAATTTTCAGACTGGATCCATAAGTAACATCAATCAAACATCAAGAATTTCTGCATAACCCAAACTCCTTTTCACCAATCAAAAGTTGAAACAAATAAGCACTTCTCTGACCACTGAACCTAGAACACAATGACTGTAATCAAACACACATTCTGAACCCAGAACACTGCAGCAATAAAACAGAAGCAGCTAGAACATAAATCAAGATATATACGCTACTTCACTTTTCATCAACCTGCGAGTATACGCTTCTGTACCACAACCAACCTGCATATACGCGTCATTCATTCACATAAAAAGCGTATATACACACCTTCAATTCACTGAACCTGCGTACAGATCTATAAAGGATAATTTATTCTTTTAAGCATTCAGACATTAGTTAGCCCAGATTTATAGATCAAGAGTGCGCCACATATAACAGATAGAGATACCAATGTTCAAGCCTTGAGATTTAGATCCATCAATAGTCCTTATCCTTCTTGTGCTCAGGTTCCTCCTTCATTCAGATCTAGATCTACACCATAACCCAATCACCCGTATTCCAGATCTATCACAAAATCAGATATTTAATAATTCAGATGATTCCTTGCCACATGATCTCCTTCCTCTTTTATAGTTATAGGCCTTGCACAATACCACGGGCCAAAACCATAATAAACAATACCAAGGGTCCAAAACCTGGGGTCAACTCTTCTGACAAGATACAATGGTCCACAACCATGGGTTCAAATTCCAAGGACTAACAACCACGGACCAAAAGTAAGTTTCCCACCATGTATGCGCTTTTATGTGCATAAATGTGCGTGTATACGCATACGCGACTTCAGAATGTATAACCCATGTGTATACGCGTCTTCTGCAAGGTGTACCTGCGTATACAAGATTTCCTTCATTCTGAGCACCTGAACTGAGATCTGTCACCAAAGAGAGTTGCCATCAAGGACAACACCTGTGCCATAACGCCACACCTGTGCCAAAATGCCAACACTTGTGATAGGCCACTGGTTCAAATCCCCCGTGGGTGCTTACCTACCAAAAAAAAAAAGAGTAATAAGAGGGAGATTCGTAATTCATTCAATTCTTAATATAATTTTGAAATAAAAAAATTTAATTACTTTCTCATAAGAGTGATAAGAAGGAGCTGTGTAATTCATTCAATTCTTAAGTTTCGATTTCATGAACAACTCCACAATAGCACAATGAACCTATAGAGACCCTGCTTTGAAATAAGAGAGAGGCCCTCCTACCTCGACCACATCCTCTGACTGCTCAAGTCATAACTTGTGTAGTGATGCCCTGTGGATAGTCAAATGAAGTTAGGTTCATCAAACCTTTCTCATCATCCCATCTTTGTTGTTCATACAGTGCCTCTCTTCCATACTTCACCACCTGAGTGTTAAGGTAGCCTAGAGCCCACAGGTGGCCAAGGGAATTGGGTTTCTGACTCATCTCATTAGGCTCCTCATATTACTCATCCCCCTTGTTATGGTTCTTTTGTCGGTTGTCCCATTGCATCTGGAACCAAGCCCTCAGGCCCATCTAGAGCCTAACATGGTGCTTGCATTTATACCCTCTTTTAGCACCCTTAGCTAGAAGATGCTAGCCATGGTTATACTTGCCCCTCTGTCCAGAATGCCACACAGGATCCCTAGCTTTTCCCTCAATACCATGTAGGTGCCCAATTTCCCAAGGTTTTCTTGGTGTCCTACTGCCATGGTTGAAATCCCTGCCCCCTGCCCTCAACTCTTTTGCGCCTCTCTCTTCAGTACCCAGCCCCCCAGGAATGGAAAACCCACTATCCCCTATTCCCCTCATCTAAGAAACTAGGGATAGGCCCATGTATTTCCTCAGCTTAGAATTGCCAATGCCGCTGCCAAGGTTCTTGTGCTAATGGGATAAAAATAGAAAGCAGAACTAGGCCATGGCACTCCCTTTCCTCCCCCAATTCCTCCCATATAGAGCTACTTCCCATTAAGACAGCCTCTTGCCCCTCCCTTCCCCCCAACAGAACCCCAACTAGATCATGGAATTGATATAAGAGCCCAACTAGATCATGGAATTGATACAAGAACCAAACCAGATCATGGAATTGATATAGGAGCGAGACCAAATTACATATCAGGAGTTTGTTTCTTGTTCATAGCCAAGCTTCCTTACTTTCCATCAGCCCTCCCCAACTCTGAGTTGCCTCTTGTCTCCATAGATTCTCTCTCTTACCCCTCACATTGAATGCCTTAACCTTCTTTGCGACCCTTCCTTATTCCTTCCTCCACTACCTTGCCAACCCACCATCCATGCATTCGTATCAAAGGGCATCACACCCTGTGCCTTGAGCATGTGGGGGATGACTAATCCAAAATGGATTCAATATAGCCTCTAGCTCAAAAGTCTTCAAATATAGGTGAAAATGGAATAATATTGAAGTGCTCATGAATACGAAGCCAACGGTGCAAACAACATGCAAATCTGAGTTTGGATAAGGAAAATAGAGCCAATTAAATATTAGGCCAAAAACGTCAATGCCTACATCAGCAGAATAGGTGGCAACCCGGGAAAGAGACACAAGTTCTTGATGATGTCAGTGTAGAAGATGATGTGGCAGTCTGCGATTGGTTCATACCACAAGCGATGGGGATCAGCGATCAAGAGCAGAGATTGTCCGATCAAAGGAGATTGATGCATATCACATCGAAACATGCAGGTAGGTTATCCTGGAAAACGGACATGATAAAGTTATGAAAAGGAAGCTAGACTCTTTGAGTTTTGACAGGAGAGTGGTAAATGGTTTATCACATTCCTTCAATGCAAGAAGTTGTTTTCAACCAAGGGCATGCTATTCCACTCAGTGCTCGACACTAGCCTCATGAAAACCACTTTCTCATGTGCCTTCAGAGAATTAGTAAACGTTCTAGTTGTAGTACAAGACCATGTGACAACTGTCGGATCCCACAGGAAAATCAATGGTGCAGATCCTCCGGATTAGTTGATGAGCAGGATGCGATAGCCATCAGATCGTATGGTATCGAGATTTGTGTCGGGAAAAGGCTCGATTTTTAGGGTCAACTGCACGCTCGTTGGTCCTTTGGTTTAACCTATATTTTAAATGTAATTGTATTATTTCATGATTATCACAATTTGTAACTATATGTGTTATATTAATACCATAACACAAAAAGAGTTTACAGAGTGTAGTTTTGAACTGTTCCAAGGGGTCTGGAAGTCATAGTGGCCAAGTACAGTCAAGTGTATACTCATTTTGACTTGAAAACTCGAGTTGAACACCGTAGTGAGATCCATCTTCGTGTTTGAGACTCTGTTTCTGAGATCACAACTATAACAACAATTTGAAGACGTAATAGAGAGGTCAACATTAGAATCGAAAGGACCAGTAGACATAGACAGGAAGTCTAGTGAACTCCTTTATTGAACTTGGTTGTGTTGATGGTTTGAATATGTTTTCTAATTGTTTAAGTGTTTATGTTATTTTACAATCTTTTTGATCCATTGCAGTAAGTAATAGAGGCAACATCACACATACTCTATAATACCTTTTTCAATTTCGGATCAAGTGGTATCAGTGCATAAGTTTTTTAAGGTTTGACAAGTTTGTGTGGATATTTGAATGCTTACTAGGTTGAGGTTCAGACAAGCTGAAGGTGAACTTTTTGAGGCGAATCCAGAGATTGGAAGTGTATTTGCACAAAGAAGGATGGTAGATGAAACTCCATTTGAGTCAAAATCTGAATTCTTGGATAGTTTCATGATGATACGTGTCATGGTGGATGAAATTTATCATGAGTTTAAAAGGGGCAAAGGTGAAGGTACTTCATCACCTAAACCAGACAAAGGAGCAGAGGAACCTTTTCTTTTTGTCCCTCCAGAGAAAGAAGATAAAGGAAAAAGAGGAATGCTTCCTCCACCATCTCCTCCATCATCACCATCATTGTCATCATCATCATCTTCTTCTCATAAAAATAGTTATTCTAAGAAGAAGAGAAACAAAGCCTCTCTGATAAAATTAGATGTAAAATTTGATTTGCCAATTTATGATGGCGAACTTAATGCTAAAAAGCTTGATAATTGGACAAGGCAAATTGATGTATATTGCAGGGTGCAGAAAGTTGATTCAAAAAGGAAGAAGATCCAGGTTACTAGCCTTTGACTTGGAGGAACCGCACTTGTATGGTGGGAATGCAAGACACAAGCAGATCTCCAAAGGAATGGTAAAATCATTTCAACTTGGAATGGATTGGTTTCTTCTATTAAAAAGCAATTTTATCCTTTGGCTTATATGCAACATGCAATGATGAGTTGACAAACACTGCGTCAACTAAAAGGTCAAAGTGTTCAGAGTTATACTCAGCAATTCTGTAAGAGAGCTTTAACATTAGGCATATCATTGGATGCACCAGAGACATTGTTAAAATATATAGGTGGTCTTCATAGTTATTTGAGGCATACTATACTTATGTTTAACCCAAATAGCTTAGATGATGTATCAATTCAAGCAACTCATCTAGAGGCTAGAGGTAAAAATGTAACCCTACATGTTGGGAAATCATCTAAACCTATTGAAAGCAAGAATAAAGGAAAGAAGAAACTGAAATGGAAGGAGAGGAAAACAAACACTGTGAAGAAGGGTAAACCTTCATACACTCATTGTAAGAAGGAAGGACATGATGAGGCACATTGTTGGTCTTTGCATCCGAAATTGAAGCCTAAGAAGTTTGGGAGTAAAGAGTGAAAGAATTTTGTTGTTGTTCAAAAGGACTTGGGATCAGACTCAAGTGATGAGACAATGGTTACAGCTACAAGTATAAAAGGTAAAGATTCTAAATCATCTACAAGTACTTCTTGGAATTATGTTGATAATGATAATGTTGAGAGGAAAAGGAATGATCTATTTCATATTAGAGTCACTTCCAAGCATACTAAAATTGATACTTTATTTGATAGTGGGTCACAAGTTAATTTGATTTCTGAAGCAATTGTGAAGAAGTTGGGTCTAGAAACAAAACCTCGTAAGAATCCATGTTCATTAGGTTGGGTGTGTCATAAAACAAAGCTACAAGTTACGAAACAATGTAAACTTCGTTTCGCTATTGGGCCAAAGTTTGTAGATGCGTTTGAGTTAGACATAGTCCCATTAGACATATGTGGAATTGTGTTAGGAAGTCCATACTTGTACGATACAAATGCTATCTTCTATCGAGCTGAAAATAAGTATCAACTCGGCAAAGATGGAGCTGAATATATTATAAGGGCTCATAAACTCAAAGATAACTTCTCTCTCCTAAATTCAGGATAGATGAAAAGAATTGTAAATTCAAGTAAACAATTTTTAGTTATGATTGTAAAAGAAAAGGATATTGATAAATCCGATGCATTCCAAGGCTGTAATCCTAAATAGAAAGCAGATCTAGTTAAAGTTGTTTCCAATTATGATATTCTATTTCAAGAGCCTAAAGGATTCAACCCAAGCGAGAGATAGAACACAAGATTTATTTGCAGCAAGATGCTGCACTACCTAACATTGGAATGTACAGGTTATCAACTCTAGAGAATGTAGATATGAATAAGTAGGTATAGGAGTTACTAGAACAAGGGTTTATTCGACCAAGCACATCACCGTGCGGATCACCTATTGTGTTAGTGCGAAAGAAAGATGGTTCATGGAGAATGTGAATTGATTTTAGAGCACTAAATAAAATTATAATAAAGAATCATTATCCTCTTCCTCATATTTATGATTTGTTAAATTAGTTAAAAGATGTTGTTTACTTCTCTAGATTGGACTTGTGTAGCGGTTACCATCAGATCAGAGTTGCCAAACAGGATGTATGGAAAACTGCTTTCAAAACAAAGCAAGGACTTTATGAATGGATGGTTATGCCTTTTGGATTGACTAATGCTCCAGCTACATTCATGCGAGTCATGAATGATGTATTTAGACCATTCATTGATGATTATGTAATAGTCTATTTAGATGATATTCTTGTTTTTAGTAGAACGTGGGATGAACATGTAAAGCATGTGAAGTAGATTTTAGATGTTTTAAAAAGAGAAAATATTAATGTAAAACTATCAAAATGTGAATTTGGCATAACATCTTTGAACTATCTGGGTTATATTGTAGGGGGTGGTGAATTGAAGATAGATCCCTCTAAGGTTGAAGTCATTGTAAATTTCCCTAAGCCCAATACTGCTACAAAAGTTAGAAGTTTTACTAGGGCAATGCGATATTGGAGAAAGTTTATTGCTAACTTTTCTTTGATTGCAACTCCTTTACATGCTTTGACAAGTGTGAAACAAGTGTTTCAGTGTGGAGGAAAACAACAGAAAGCCTTCGACACATTGAAATAAATGATCAGTACAATGACAGTACTATCACTGCCAGATCTTCAACATCCATTTGAGATCGAGACAAATGCAAGTTAATATGCGGTGGGGGCAGTGTTGGTGTAGCACAGAAATCCTATATGTTTTCATTCTAAGACATTTACATCAACAATAGTTAACTATCCTACATATGATAAAGAATTGTATGCATTAGTTCAGAGTGTTAAAAAGTGGAAACATTATATAATGGGTAAAGAAACAATCATGCATAAAGATCATCAACCACTTCAATATTTACACTCACAAACTAAATTGCAACAATCACAACATTGTAGGTGGATGGGTTTTCTACAACAATTTCATCTTGTTATTAGATATAAGAAGGGCATACATAATAAGGTTGCATACATGTTATCAAGACCAATTATAAATGCATCCACAATACATAAGCATAATTCAGTAATTCATGAAAGTTACATTGAACAACATGCTCAAGACACAAATTTCAAGGATGTATATGCAACTTTAAGTCATGGAAAGCAGGTAGAAGATTTGGATTATTTCATAAAGGACAAACTCTTATATCATTTGGGAAAGTTATGCATTCCACAAACTGAAAGAGTTAACATAATTGAAGAAGCACATACTTCTCTCATATCAGGACATTTTGGTGTAAGTAAAATAGTTGCACAATTAAAAAGGTTCTGCTATTGGCCATGAATGAATGAGACAATTTCTAGATATATTAAATGATGTACTATGTGTGCTACAAGCAAGCCAAGTAATAGAAAATTAGGCTTGTATATTCCACTTCCAATTCCTTCTCGTCCTTGGGAGAGTGTTTCCATGGATTTTGTTGGGGGATTTCCAAAGTCTAAAGTTTAGTAAGATGTGTATTTTGATACCATGTAATAAATAGGTCATAACTGAACAAAATGCAAAGTTGTTCTTTCCAAATGTATGGGTTCATTTTGGGTTACCCATTTCTATTGTATCTGATCGAGATTATCGATTTGTTGGGATATTTTGGTCAAGTCTATGGGAGTTAATGGACACAAGATTAAAGAAGAGCACAACATCTCATCCACAAATAGATGGTTAGACATAAGTGGTCAACAAGACAGTGATATAATTGCTTCGATGTTATTGCAGCAAACATTGGGATGAGCATTTGTGTTATGTGTAGCATGCTTACAACCGTGCAAAATAATATTCTACTCAAAGATCTCCTTTTGAGACTTGTTTTGGTTTTATACCAAAGTCTCCCTTGGGTTTTGTCTTTGGTAAAGACATAGCAATTGATGGACACAGTGATGTCGACAAAGCAACCAAGTTCATTGAACAAATCCAGGAAATTCACCAGGTAGTACAGGAACAACTAGAAAGAAGCCAATCAAGGTATAAGGCGTGACATGACAAGCATCGAGTTGTGCATAGTTTTCAATTTGGTGATCAAGTCTGGTTTTACATCAGCAAAGAAATACTGCAAGGGGCAGGTAAAAAGTTGAAACCAATTAGATATGGTCCTTTCAAAATACTTGATAAAATTGGTGAAAATGATTTTCGCCTAGATCTACCAGCCTACATTCAAATCTACTCTGTCATAAATGTTGAAAACTTGCAATTATATGAACCTTCATTGATTGAAGATCCCAAAGAGAAAGGTTAGCTACATTCCATTGAAGATCTGTTGCCCGAGTATCTCAATGAGTTACAGGAGGACACAGTTCTAGACAGGAGCATAAGAACTTCACGACAGGGAAATGTTGAGTATCTTTGAGTTGGAATCAAAGGTACAAATCCATGTAAAGCACAATGGATAGAGATTGGAAAGGTGAGGTAACTTTATCCTCACTTGATAGCTAAAACCAACTTTTGGTGGACCAAAAGCTTCTAGTGGGGAGGAGTGATCCAAAATGGATTCAGCATAGCCTATAGATCAAAAGTATTCAAATATAGGTGAAAATTGAATATTGTTGAAGTGCTTGTGAATACGAAGCCAACAGTGCAAACAACATGCAAATCTGAGTTCGGATAAGGAAAATAAAGCCAATTAAATATTAGGCCAAAAAATTCAATGCCTACGTCAGCAGAACAAGTGGCAACCTGCAAAAGAGTCACAAGTTCTTGAAGATGTCAGCATAGAAGATGATGTGGCAGTTTGAAATTGGTTCATACCACAGGCGATGGGGATCAGCGATCAAGAGCGGACGTCATCTGATCAAAGGAGATCGATGCATATCCTATTGAAACATGCAGGCAGGTTATCCTAGAAAACGGACATGATAAAGTTATGAAAAAGAAGATAAACTATTTTAGTTCTAATAGTAGAGTAGTAAATGGTTTATCCCATGCCTTTAAGGTAAGAAGTGGTTTTCAACCAAGAGCATGCGATCCCACTAGGTGCTCGACACATAGCCTCCTGAAAACCACTTCTTCACGTGCCTTCGAAGAATTAGTAAATGTGCTATTTGGAGCACAAGACCGCATGACAACCATCAGATCCCATAGGACAGATCAACTGTGCAAATCATTCGGATTAGTTGACGAGCGGGATGCGATAGTCGTCGGATCGTATGGTATCAGGCTGTACGCCAGGAAAAGGCCAGACGATTGGGGTCAACTCCACACCCGCTGGTCCTTTAGTTTATCCTTTGTTTTTAATGTAATCATATTGTTTCACAATTATCGCAGTTTGTAACTATATGTGGTATAATACCGTAACACAAAAATACTTGACAGAGTGTAGTTTTGAACTGTTCCAGGGGGTGTGGAGGTCATAGTGGCCAAGTATAATCATGTGTATACTCCTTTTGACTCGAAAACTCAAGCTGAACACAGTGGCAAGATCCATTTTCATGTTTGAGACTCTGTTTCTGAGCTCACAACTTTAACAACAATTTGAAGACATTGTTAGCACTCACAATGAACCTCAAGGTTGAGAAGAGACAATTCTGAGGTAACCATAGACCAAGATTTTTATCTGGCATCTAGCCCTGCCAGACCAGAGAGGGCTCTCTCTTTTGCCAACAAAACATGGCTGCAATAACTGAACCTTAGGCTAGCTATGAAGAATAAGGATTTGGTTGAAAATTGTGGGTTGAAAACAACAAGAGAAGGGACTATTGGGCTATGGATTTGGGGCTAGTTTCTACCGACAAACTTGGGGCAAAGTAAGCACAATGTACAGCCAGATTAAATATATAATGAGAGAAGAAAGGAGGGAAAAGACCATTTCCCTATAGGCATCAATCAGGGGATAGATCTACAGTGGAAACTTTAGAAGAAAGAGAAGCACAGGGTTACTGAACAGAGCATCTAACAAAGGATAGATTCTGAAAAGATAACCACTACATCAAGCAACATAATCATTGTGAAAGGAGCATTGTGCATGGATGGATTCTTAACACTTCCCTTAGAGAATGTTGTAACGAAATTAGCAGAAAAAATAAAGCATGGAAATGAATTTACAAGAAAAACATACTTCAAATTAAACACCATGATGAATCCCAGATTTAAAGAGCAGAAAAAATTTCATTAAAATAATATTCAAAAAAAACTTTACATAGTCCAATGCAGCCTCGCTCTGCTGCAAGAATCCAACCATTACACTCTGAAATTCATCAAATATATACAATTAGCTCATCCCTGTACTAAGGGAGTTGAGCTCAACCATCTCTTTCAAGATAGAATCAGTTACATTAATTTTAGACCGAATTTCTGAAAATAGGGCTCAAAGATGAACTTGTATATCTTAAACCATAACACCTATTACAAAACTGAAAGAGGTTTTTGTATATAAGGTCATGTGTGAGAAAGAATCTCTCAAATTTTAGAAATTAGTTTCCAATTGCTCAGAATCCGTGTCACACAATAATCTCGAAAATAGAAAATCACTAAATATTTAAAATTGTAAAAATAGCTTGTAAAGATCTAGTCAAATATTCCAACTCAGGACACTTGGGAGTAAAATGAAGAGGTTTTTGTTATATGGCTCATGATTGACAAAAAATTCTTTGGGTTTCTCAAAATTACTTTCCATCTGTTTTAAAATGGCACCGCACTATAATGACTAAAATAGTAAAACAAATGCAAAATTTGTTTTGTTTTAATGTAGACTTAAATATCACTGCATATCTCCCACATAGTAACACCTATGCATAAATTGAAGAAAGTTTTTTTTACTGGTATGTTATTGACAAAAACCTCTTTCACTTTTGTAAAATCCCTGTCCATTATTTCAGAAATGGATTTTTTAGTAAACCTGTCCCTGTGTGCAGCAAATGGCCTCAAAACATGCATAACCAAGAATCAATCATTCATTTCGAACATATCTTCTGATCCAGAAACTGGTTATGGGAGTGTCATATACTATTGGAGATATTTTTTTGAGCTACTTCTGATGGACATACTTTGGATATGATTTGTACTGAAACTCATGTGCAAAAGATCTCTGAAAACTAGACATAGTAAGAGCCCATTTTGATCCCTAGTGACAGGCTGCGAAGACTGCAACTAACAGACATAATAGAGAGGTCAGCACTGGAAGTGAAAGGACCAAGAGATATAGCCAGGAATTCTGGTGAATTCCTTTATTAAACTTGGTTGTGTTGATGGTTTTAATGTTTTTTCTATTTGTTTAAGTGTTCATATTATTCGCAATCTTTTCGATCCATTGCACTAAGTAACATAGGCAACTTCACACATAGTCTATAATACCTTTTTCAGTTTTGGATCAACGATGGTTGTTATGAATTTTGTATAGCCCATATCACATACCAACCTATCTCCTTTGACAACATCCTGCATCCCGATCGAGAGATATAATTTCTTTCATTACAAACATATTGTTAAATTATGGTATGTTCTATGCTTATAACAATATACTTCTTTTTCTTATTATATTCCACCGATTAGCAATCACATGTACATAAAGTAAAGTGCAGATAGAACATTAAACAATCGACAGAAAACAAGCCAAGACAAGAGACACAAGGTGTGGCGGCTAGCCAAGGACAAACCCCACAATGTGTGAGGAAACCCTTTGATCAAATCTTCTTTTATCTTCAATAATTCAACAGAGAGAAATAGTACAATAAATCTGATTCATATCAGTAGTAGCAAACCCTAGATTAGTAGCATCAGCATTAGCGGCTTCATTATCAAACTAGGGCAGACCATATCTCACAAACCGACAGTCGGATTGATTTCATTCCACCACCAAAAGTTTCGGCTTCCAGCGGAGGTTCAGATGAACCTACAATGCAGTTAATATGAGGAGATCTTCTAGGCCACGCAAGTCAATCTTTACTTCTGCAGTTACAGCTTCAGTTTCAGCAGTTTCCGGCTTCAAACTAGGGCAGTCGATATCTTGAAAACCGTTCGTCGGATTGACTTCATTCCACCACCAAAAGTTGCGGCTTTCAAAGGAGGTTCAGATGAACCTACAACATAGTTCCAAATAGGAGATCTTCTAGGCCACGCAAGTCAATCTTTAATTCTGCAGTTGCAGCTTCAGTTTCAGCAGTTTCCGGCTTCAAACTAGGGCAGTCGATATCTTGCAAACCGTTCGTCGGATTGACTTCATTCCACCACCAAAAGTTGTGGCTTTCAAAGGAGGTTCAGATGGACCTACAGAGTAGTTCCAAAGAGGAGATATTCTAGGCCACGCAAGGCAATCTTTACTTCTGCAGTTGCAGCTTCAAATTCAACAGCTTCCGGCTTCACATGTGTGAGAGAGAGAGACCCATTTCAGCGCAGTAGAGAAGAGACTCATATCTGCATAGTAGAGAGAGAGAGATGTGATGAGATGAGTGAGTCCAAATGAGGAAAAGTCCTCTTATATTTGTACACAACGTTGGTGGGTGAATAGATGCGACTGTTGGGCTTCTGAGCCTACATGAGTTGTAGGTCGGCTTGATAATAATTCCATAATCAAAATAAATTCATATCTCCATGAATACTTATCGGAATTGGATGATCTTTATATCAATCCTACACCTCTCGACGAGAGGAAGCTAATAAAAATATTATTAGCCATGAATAAGATGACCCACATGAAGTTTTGCCCTAGTTTCCAATTTTAACACTCCCTCTCAACCATGGAGAACTTCATCTGCAATCTGTCTATCGGTCGTTACTATTCATCAATCAAATGCACTGCCTTGTACAACCTGACCCTTGCCCTAATCTGCTCTATTTTGTCTGTTCTGCTTTGTCTTGTTCTGCCCTGCACTGATCTGTACTATTTTGTTCTGTTCTGCTCTGCTCTTGCATTGTTCTGGTCTACTCTGCTTTTGCCTGAATTATGAAGAAGAAGAAATGATCGAGGATGTATCATAATGACTCAAAGTCAGTCTCAGAGTATGTACCACTAGTCCCAGACCAGTCTCAACCAACCCAAAGTCAGTGTCATAGTGAGTACAATTCCAAGGGTCCCAGAACAATATCATCCTCCACTGACTCAAAGTCAGTCTCAGAGTATGTACCACTAATCCCAGACCAGTCTCAACTGACCCGAAGTCAGCGTCATAGTATGGTACAACTCCTACCACTGGTCCCAGACCAGTATCATTGATCCCAGATCAATGGAGGTCATCCTACCGTAGGGAGTACGGTAGTTACAACGATGCGTCCATCGGTACTACTATGGTCCCTAAATTCATTTCCCTGCTCATTGATCAGATGAGAGGTACTTCCCATGAGTCGCAGACTGCATGGGTAGGATGCCTCGATAGGAGAACTAATCAATCCTGTCCTCACAGGAGAACACATCAATCCTGCTACAATTGCCATGGAGAACACATCAATCCAGGCCTCATAGGAGAACACATCAATCCTGCTACAATTGCCATGGAGAACACATCAATCCAGGCCTCACAGGAGAACTAATCATCCTGCTACACAGGAGAGCGAATCATCCTGTTCCACAAGATAGCGAATCATCTTATTCCAGTGTGCAACACGAGGGGAGGGTGAGTCACCCTGTGGTCATATGTTGCTCCAGTAGGAACCGCAAGCCCTCAGAGCTCCCAGAGCTCAATGTATGCAACATGCAGGACCCTTGTACAAGGGTTTCTTGCCGACTCCAAGTCGTTTGGGAAAATCACAGATTAGATCTTTCCTCGGGGCTTTGACAAGGTGTATCAACCTGTACATCATCTTAATGTGATGGAGCTTCCTTGCTCATCAACTTACCATATCCTAGATGATGTCTATCTGCTGGAGCAATTGACGAATACAGGATTCCTCAATAATCAAATCCCACCTCTGGTTGTTACAGAGAATCACAGTGGTATCCAATGTAAATCCAAACAGCTCACTGAAGAGCTTTCGCAACCAGACTGCCTCACATGAGGTTATGCTAGCAACAATATATCCTGCTTCGGTAGTGCTCAAAGCCACCGACTTCTGCTTCCTGCTCATCCAGGATATCGAAGCAGATCCCAAGGTGAAACAGTACCCGGAAGTGCTCTTACGGTCCACCACACTGCCTGCCCAATCAACATCAGTATATCCAAGTAGTCTCACATCTCCGGCAGTGTATCTTAATCCATGAGAGATTGTGTCCTGAAGACATCTCAGAAGATTCCTGGCATCAATCCAGTGAGGCTGAACCAAATATGAGCTCACAATGCTAACTGCAAAACATATGTTCGGACGGAGGTTCACCAAGAACATCAATGCGAATGAGTTTTTTTGAAACTCAGAGGCATTTCCCAAGTCTGGTCCGACATCACTACCATATAACTTCTAAAAGTTAAGATCCTCGAGGTAGTCACAAGCTTGCAGTCCATCATACCAAATCTTTCTAATATCTTTACCACATATTTTCCTTGAGATAGGAAAATTTCCCTTGGCTTCTGCCATACTTCAAGTCCTTGGTCCTTCATTTCAAATTCAGAAGCCATCTCCCTCTTACATTTGTGAATGAGAGGGTTTGCACCTGTTAGAAAGAGGTCATCGACATACAACACCGATATGAGAGGCTTGTCATCTTCAACCTTAAGGTAAAGGTTAGGATCAACTTCACTCCTAGTGAATCCCAGCTTCATCAAGTAGCTATCGATCCTCTCATACCATGCTCGGGGTGCTTGCTTTAGCCCATAGAGAGCCTTCTTCAACCTGCATACATGAGTTTTTCAATCATAAATCTCAAATCCTTCAGGTTGCTCCACATAGACCTCTTCTTTGATAGAACCATGTAAGAATGCGATCTTGACATCCATCTGATGTAGGTTCCATCCTTATGAAGCCACAAGGGCTAAGATCAAGCGGATGGTCGTATATCTGGCAACAGGTGCAAATATCATAGTCTATACCTCCCTTCTGGGATAAACCACGAGCAACAAAATGAACCCTATACTTTTCCATACTTGCATTTGTTGCATGCTTTATCTTGTAAATCCATTTTGAAGTAACAATTGTCTTGTCTAGGGTCTGGGAACTACTTCCCAGATATCATTCTCCATAATAGACCCATATTCTATGGTCATAGCATCCTTCCATAGTTAATGCTTGATGACATCTGAGAATGATGAAGGTTCATTTTGTATGATCGTGCTCATGATGGTCAGGTATCCCTAATACCTGTTAAGTTTCTTACTTTGATGGAAGGTTCCTCAGGGTGCAGCATGTCCTTCAGCATCATCAAGAATCCCCCTAAGCCATGAAGGCCTTTTCCTAGAAGAGGAAGGCTCATGTGGATGAGGATCAATCGGATCCATGGGTTCTTCTACATCAGGCATTGATTCATCATCCTTTTCTTTCGGTTCCCTGCTGTCGGCCTCTTGAGAGCTACTCAAAGTCAGCAGATTGTCCACCTTGCTGAGGGCCATATCTTTGTCAAAGGTGACATCATGACTAATCACGACTTCCCTTTGACCGATGGTGAACATTTATTCAGGAGTTTAGGAACCCAATTCTTGATGAGGGCATCGATTTTGTACATATACAACGATGATTGTAGTTTCAGCCCATAGAAACTTCGGAAGTCTTTGATCATGTAGCATGGCCCGGACAGCTTCCATCATCGTGTGGTTCTTCCTTCTCACCACACCATTCTGCTCAGGAGTATGTGGTGTAGTAGTCTCCCTCTTAATGCCAACCTCAGGTATGCCCGAGTGAACCAATTGTAATATATCGGAGGTCTTGCTTTGGCTTGAGGGGAATGGTCCCCTTTTGAGCTTTCCTTCGGCACACCCTGGACATACACCTTCTTTCTCTACTCAGAATTCGGGCATCCCTGTCACCATCTGTCTTACAACGGGTAGAGCTTTGTAATGAAGGTGGGAAAACCTCCGATGCCAATGTTTGGACTAAATAGTTGTGTCACAAGACATGACACCTAGCGGACTTCCATCGACCTGGTATAATGAATCAACACTAAACCCAAGAGTAAAGGCATCTTTAACATTATTTTTCCATATACATACCTTGCCATCGCTGAAGGTTACCTTGTAGCCTTTGTCTTCCATTGTCGAGATGGACACTAGGTTCTTTTTGAGGTCAGGTGCATTTAATACATCTTGGAATTTCTAGCCTTCTTGAATGCTTGTCCTCTTCCTTAATTCCCAACTCTCCTCTTACCTTTGCTGTTGAATTTGTCATTCCTTTGATTGTCATCAGAGGGATTTCGAGTTGCACCACTGCATACTGTACCATGCTTCTCTAATCATGATTATCATCATGCTGCCCATGTCCATGATTTTATCCATCATAATGCTGCTCAAACTAGTGTGCATCATCATCATGCTATCCTATATGTCCATGATCTCATGTTGCTCTTTATGTCCATGATCTCATTCATCATGATGCTCATGATCTCATACATAGTGACTTGCTTTATCGCAAATGTAACATTGTCATTTTCTTCTAGCCTTAGGTCCAGCCTTTCCTTTTGATTTAGTCCTGGAATTATTTCTTTTCTTTGCATGAGAAGAAAAGGTAGCAGGAGGACCTTTAGGCATGGGCATTTCTTGCACTTCTTCCCTTGTTTCTTCTTGAATGCATCTTAGCCATTAATTCCTCGAAACTAGGAATTACATTATTGTTCAGAAGAGTAGTCCTAAACACATACCATTTAGATGGTAATCCTCCGAGAGTTGTGAGTGCCATTTCTCTGTCAGTAATGGTTTCCCCAATAGATAGGAGATCGTTCTTGATCTCGGTGATTCTTAAGAAGTATGCTTGCATACTTTCATCTTTACCCTTCTTAATTTCCCTCAACTTATTTCTGGGAAGCAAAACTTGATTTGCATCATTAACTTTAAATAAACTCACCAGTCTATCGTAGATTTCCTTGGAGGTGTCTAGATCAGAGATGTAGACCACCAAGCGCTTGTCGATAGAGTCCCGGATGATCTTATTTGTTTTGACTTCTCCATTTTTCCATTTTTTCCAGGCAGCAGCAGATGCATTTGATGAAGGCTCAACAATATTGCCTCTTACATGGTCCAACACTCCTTGATCTTCTAGGGTTAGATCGATAGACATCTTCCATGCCTGATAGTTATCTTTCTTACGGAGCTTGTCTTTAGCAGGAAAGAGTGTTGAGGACCCCATAGTTATTTTCTGATAGCCTTTCCAATCTTCTCTTCGGTGATTGCTCTTACTCTTGCTCAGGCTTTGTCTTCACCTCAACTCTGATACCATGTTAAATTATGGTATGTTCTATGCTTATAACAGTTTACTTCTTTTTCTTATTATATTCCACCGATTAGCAATCACATGTACATAAAGTAAAGTGCAGATAGAACATTAAACGATCGACAGAAAACAAGCCAAGACAAGAGACACAAGATGTGGCGGCTAGCCAGGGACAAACCCCACAATGTGTGAGGAAACCCTTTGATCAAATCTTCTTTTATCTTCAATAATTTAGCAGAGAGAAATAGTACAATAAATCTGATTCATATCAGCAGTGGCAAACCCTAGATCAGTAGCATCAGCATTAGCGGCTTCATTATCAAACTAGGGCAGACCATATCTCACAAACCGATAGTCGGATTGACTTCATTCCACCACCAAAAGTTTCGGCTTCCAGAGGAGGTTCAGATGAACCTACAACACAGTTCAGATGAGGAGATCTTCTAGGCCACGCAAGTCAATCTTTACTTCTGCAGTTGCAGCTTTAGTTTCACCAGTTTCCGGCTTCAAACTAGGGCAGTCGATATCTTGCAAACCGTTCGTCGGATTGACTTCATTCCACCACCAAAAGTTGCGGCTTTCAAAGGAGTTTTAGATGAACTACAGTGCAGTTCCAAAGAGGAGATCTTCTAGGCCACGCAAGTCAATCTTTACTTCTGCAGTTGCAGCTTCAGTTTCAGCAATTTCCGGCTTCAAACTAGGGCAGTTGATATTTTGCAAACCGTTCATCGGATTGACTTCATTCCACCACCAAAAGTTGCGGCTTTCAAAGGAGGTTCAGATGAACCTACAACGTAGTTCCAAAGAGGAGATCTTCTAGGCCACTCAAGTCAATCTTTACTTTTGCAGTTGCAGCTTCAAATTCAACAGCTTCCGGCTTCACATGTGTGTGAGAGAGAGACCCATTTCAGCGTAGTAGACAAGAGACTCATATCTGCGCAGTAGAGAGAGAGAGATGTGATGAGATAAGTGAGTCCAAATGAGGAAAATTCCTCTTATATTTATACACAATGTTGGTGGGTGAATAGATGCGACTGTTGGGCTTCTGAGCCTACATGAGTTGTAGGTCGGCTTGATAATAATTCCATAATCAAAATAAATTCATATCTCCATGAATACTTATCGGAATTGGATGATCTTTATATAAATCCTACACCTCTCGATGAGAGGAATCTAATAAAAATATTATTAGCCATGGATAAGATAACCCACATGAAGTTCTGCGATGGTTTCCAATTTTAACACATATACATTATATATATTAATATTATACAATAATAGTTTTCCTAAAGGAAATTTTTTGAGCATTGAGTATTGCTCAGGGAAAAATTGAGTCTATTCTAGAGTGTAAACATGCTAACTTATAAGAGTTGAATCCGAGTAGGAAGGCTAAAAAATATTCCACCCAACAAAACTCAATTGACAATATTATACAATATTTTATATTAATCATTTATTACTTTGTTATATATTAATTTGTTTTATTAATTAATACTATAAAAATATTTTAGATATAAATATAATATGTGGACTTTTAAACTATTCTTGCAATTTAAAAGTGACTCATATATAAAACTAGCAATTTCCCCTAAAGGTGCTAACCTACACCGAAGGAAATGAAGATTTCGGAAGATAATCTAGAAAAAATAAATTACTAAATAGAAAAACTCATATTTCTAATAGAGTAAATATTATATAAAGATCGATATTTGTCAAGGTCCTAGAACCCAATGACTTATTCCCCATGCCATACAATGGGTCCCCTTCCGAGATTCCATTATTCTAGTCAACACAACTTCAGTAATGAGGCTAATGTTCTTGTTACAAGAAAATCACAAAATCTATTAGATTACAAAGAGCAACCTTATACTTCAGTCGTTTCT
Source organism: Pinus tabuliformis (assembly GCA_031772625.1). NCBI lineage: Eukaryota > Viridiplantae > Streptophyta > Pinopsida > Pinales > Pinaceae > Pinus > Pinus tabuliformis. The sequence continues at coordinate 1,281,247,501 of CM062818.1, read as the reverse complement.
TACTTGTTGACGGGTATTTTCCATTGCGAAATTTGGCTATCCCCTAAGTAAGATGATTGATGGAAAAGTACATAGATAAATAGCTAAATGACCACATAATTTATACAATTCCTTATTTCTTTGAATGTTGAGGAAATTATTGGTTTTTGTGTTTCCATGTAGAGCAGGGAAAATTGTGAATACAAAATGGATCATTTTTGCAAGACCACAAAGATCTATTGTTATCTTAACAACTATTAAAAATTTAGCGACATTAATGTTATTGGCATCACTTCAACCTCCATTGGTCTATCACAATAGTTAATTTTGAAATGTTTAAGGTTGGTTAGGACATAACTAGGAAAGGATATTTTATTTATTTGTGTCCTCTAGATCTCATTGAAGTGTTTTGAGTCCAAGCATGGAAGAGAACTTCAATCTATGCACCTTTCAAATATGTTAATGCCTAATTTCTTCCTTCAATCTTGTCCACACTGGAAAATGGCACTTCATCTAGAAAACAATATCAATTTAAAGATTGTTTGAGCCTATGAAAACCACTGACATATACTAAAATTGTATATAATTCATTATCAACATTGTCCATTGTTTTGACAAACCAAAAAATTTAGGTAAACATTTCAAATTGAAGTAGTCATACTGTAAATTCGTTTAAGCTAGTTATGTCACTGAGAAAAGATAAGGAAAAATTTCCAACAAATTCAAGAAATTTGACAACTTTCTCAAAGTCAAGGACTTGGAGAAGTTAATATGTTGCAAACTTTTTATGTTTCCAATGAACTTGGTAGTGATATCAGTTTGAAGCCTAAAGTTTCTCAAAGAGTAGAGATGAAAGGTTTCTTTTGGAAATATTAAGATTTAAACCTACTATGTCAAAGGAAATACCAATCAAGTCCCTCAATATTGGAGTTGCTTGCAATACAGTCTTAAATACTAAATATTACGTATCACTCTATATAAATTCCTAATTTTGAAAGGGCTTGCAATATATTCTAAATGTTAAATATTATATATGACTATTTCAAAATTCCTACCTTTGAGTTTAAAAACATTTTACTGTTGAATATAAATCCTTTGAAAATACATAATGTTGATAATGTTCCCTGGTGTTTCCAACATGTGATATGCACACAAAATTGGTTATGTTTACCATGTTCATATGATGACACAATCAGTTGATTATACTCATGGTTCAATTTCCCACGTTTGGAACTATGACTACGGCTTATGATCATTGCTTTTAATATGAGAATAACTACGAACACCATTATATGGACATGATTGCCATGAAAATTATTTACGTCATCCAAACTATCACCACCTTTCAAGTTATTGTGGTCCCTACCACTGCAAGGAGCAACATTAATTGTGCAGGTGTTGATGTGTTTGTGACTTTCATGAGAATGAGAATGGGAATGGTTGTTTCCATGACATACATGAGAATGAAAATGGGAACAAACCACACCATGGGCATGATGATGCACTTCATGGAAAAATTCCAACCCCACAAGATTGACCACAAGTCCTCCAATTGAAACCAAGGAATTTTGAAAGGGTGCCACATCACCAGTGAGAGCATTTTAAAGAGGGGGGGGGATTTTGTTGTGCCTTAAGGGTGAAATGGATGATAAATGAAATAAATTATTAAATACTAAGTCGTTAACATCTAGGACATGAAAGGTTTCATTGTACTAATTGGAACACGGTATTAGCACCACTATTTACAATGAACTCCAAATTTAAGGAGAAATGCCTGCCATTCCACAATAATTATATGTCAACTTTCAATCATACTACTTTGTAGCCACATTTTACAAAGATCTATAATTGATGAAATCCCTTTTTTGGTTTCAAAATCAGTATAAATCAGTGATTTCGTTTTTGGTTTATGCTGTTCAGTAAACATTGATATCGATTACAAATTAGGAATTCCTTTAAACATAGGCAATATAATACATATCTTTACATGGGAAATCACTACCCCCTTCCAGGTAGTTAGTTTTGGAATAGGGATAACTCGGTGAGGTGGCTCCCACTGTTCAAGAACAATGTGCATAATATCGATATCAATAATGAATGATATGAAATCTTGCAGAGATGTGTGATCCAATGATGGAACTTGGAATTAGCAATAGTATATTTATTTGTAGGAGCTTTTGCATCCATGGGATGACCAATCATTATTGGAATATTTAGGAAAGAACATGGTTGAATGATTCTAGGATAACCAAGCTTCATTTCCCCATGTTTGATTTGTAATTTTGTATTGAATAGAACAAAGAAAACAATGAAATAAATTGGTGGGATATTAAATCACAAGGAACATTATAAGAAAAGCTAAATTTCCTAAGGCAGAAAAAACAAAGTACAATTATCTATGGGAAGTATGGAGAATTTTAAATATCCTATGATCTTGTACGAATAAGGTTTTGGCTTCTTGAGAAATTATTTTGTCTAATTATGATAAATACCAGTAATGTAGGCTTCAGGTGAAGAAAAATTGAAAATTGTAAGTTGGCTTAATAACTTGACTACAAATGTTGGTTCATATTTTTTAAGCATGTTTTGAATGGCTAGAATCAATCATAAGATTATTGGTGGGTAGTAATTTTCTAATGAATATAAGCCATGTTTTTGGTTGGCTAGCTACTACATAGTCTACTTTTGGTGCAACTTGCAATCCTAGTCTATACAGAATCCTTTCAATGTTTATTGGTGTTCTTTTAATTGGATTTGAAGGTGTGATTTTGACTGAAGTCAAGACAGATTGTATGAGGTCCTCTTTGACCTCTCACGCCTTTCAATTTTTTTACAATTTGGTAGAAATATTTCAATCATATTGACTTTGATGATTCCCAAAATATTCAGAGAAATGATGTTCAATCTCTTGATTTAGTGATTTCTCCAATTTGGTTGCAATATGTTAGTCATATTAACTTTTGATGATTCTTGATTCTTCGGAAGAAAGATGTTCAATCCCTTGACTTAATAATTTTATAGTTTCTTGTAATATTGCTACCCAATGCACCTACACCTATGTGTGAGAGAGCGCAAAATGGAGATATCTTTTGATTTTTTTCAAGACATGTATTGTGGTTCCTCCAGAAATTTCTTATTGTAATTTGATTTATCCTTCTAGGTCCACAAGAGATACAAACAATATTGTGAACACAAGAAGATGGCTTTTACATCTTTTGAATCTAATGTTAGTATAGGAGCGGGAACTCCATACATTTCCTTTTCCCTAAAGGAAATGTCAAGGAACTTCAAATATTTAAGAGACAATCAATAATTAACTTAGATTCACAAGTAAAGCATTAGGCGAGGACTCCAGTTTACTGGTGTAAGTAGAGTGAAAACACCAAGATTAAGATTTATTGATCAAAATGTTAGGCAATAATGTGTAGTGCAACATTTAGGAATTCTTTAACAGCATGCTTGGCATACACAATGACAACTTCCTGAATGTTTACTGTTTGTCATTCATGCATAGTTATTTGAGCATTTTCTCCACTCGTAAGTTGCCAACCTTTAAAATTTAATTTGTTAAATAAGTGAATATCCATACATTGATTTTAGATACTATGTAGTGAGTTAGTTTCACTTTGTCTACCTTGGGATAAGCATGACTTTGAAAAGTCAATTCACACTATTTTTTCTTCTTCATACAGCCATAGCTCTGCTATAGGTGGAAATTTTAGCATGAGGGTTTTACACCTTGATTTGGGAGTGTTGGCGTGTCTTTAATGTTAGGCCTATGCCACAGTGGAGATCAAGAGAATTACCACAATTGTCTTTATTGATCTAGAGATGATGCAGTTCCAAATTCCAATCAACATTATAATATCCATGAAAATCATAATCAAGGCCATGTAAGTGGCTTTGATGACCAAGACCTGCAGTTCAAAAGGAACATAGGAAGTCATGTCTTGAATTGATTTAGTGGCTTAATTAGGAACTATATAAACAATTAGGAGTTTCTTGCAGAAGATGGAATCTTAAATCATACATATAAAGTCTCAAATTATGGTGAGAATTTCAAATTTCAAATCCCCATCTTGCTCGATACAACTTCAACCAAGGAAACATGTAGCTTGTCCCATCCAATTTATGTGGAACAAGATGGGAATTTCAACTTTCAACTCCCTATCTTGCTTTGTAAAAACTCAACAACGGAAACAAATAGCTTGTCCCATTCATGCAAGAGCAGGAACAAGAATATGAGCAGAGGCATGAATCCTCTTTTCGTGATCCGATAATTTAGCATCCAAAAGAAAGTCCTTTCTGTTAAGTGAGCTAGAAAATTATATCAGCACATCCTACATAGAACCGTAGGCTTGGAAGCAATGCAAGTGGATGAGGAAGAGCAGGGTCAAGGCAAAACCATTGGCATGGAATATAAGGCGATTGGGGAGTATTAGTGGGTCCTGAGATACACGATTCCGGAGAGAAACATGGAAAAAAAAAATTGAACAAATGAGGACAAAAATTGAATGATATGACTAGTTAAATCTTCCCAACCCAAAGCATAGAGAAACACCTTTGGTATAATTATAACAACCCTGGTTAAAAACTCATATAAAATATATAAAACCACGGTCATGGGACACATATTTGAAGCTGAATGTTGGCCAAAACATCCTAGTGGGTGTTCATTCAGTTTATTATGGCTAAATAAATATGGAAAAGGCAATGCCAAAATATTTGGAAATGTGTGAGGCATTTATTGGAATTTTATTTATGAAAATAAAGGAAATTAGGAGAAAAGGAAGGTGAAAGGTCACATGTTGCATGTGAGGAGGGTCTTACAGAGTGGTATTAGAGCATGGTTCACTCCTCATATTGAATGGGTAGTGTTATGGACATGCATTCATATTAGTTGCATATGTGTTCCTTATGCTTGTAGTCCATGTGCTTGTTGCATTTGCATGGTGATGATCATAGTTGTAGTGATGCCTCCATGTGAAGATTGATGGTGTTGTTGTGGAATGTATCATCATGAGTGTATGGTTGTATTTGCAGCTTTTTTTATGTCTAGTGTATGGCCATACCACTTTGTTTGTGATGTTGTATTGCTATTGGTTTTCATGGTTTTCTCTTGTTTTCTTCTTGTTCTTTCCTTTTATGTTTTGAGTCTTGGGAATTGGTTAGGGGAGGAGGAAGTTAATGGAGCTCATGGAGAGCTATGTGGTACCTGACATGTAAGGTAAGACCTGGATGCATCTTTGTGCATGTATAAGTTCCAATGAAGGCAAGAGTATGGCAGTTAGTTGGATTGGTTGGGTCCATTGGGGTAAATGGATAGTGGTAGTACAATAATGAGAATGGTAATAGGAAAGGAGAAGTAAATGGATCTGAGGTGTCAGATGCCTTGGCTATGTTGGGAATGATTGTTCTCAATGTTGTGCATGGTGTGCATAGATAAAGGGAGTTCTCTTAACCTTGACCTTATGATATCTGGTAATTATTTTATGATCATGATTATGTTGATGTTTATATATGTATATATGTATGTATGTATGTCATCTTCTGACAGGATCATTATTTTTTATGCTAATGTTTATGTATATGTATCTATGTATCCATGTATCTATGTCACTGTCTGATAGGGTTTTCAGGGAACATTCTTGTGGAGGAATGATTTCTTATGTAGGTGAGTGGCATGACGAGGCTCCTGGTTTTATGGGAATCAAGTGGGGAGAGTAGTCATGAAAAAATACGAGGCCATTATCATGTGGATATGAATTGATATTATATGCATGTATTATGCCTATGTTTATGCTATGGCAAGTAACTATGGGAGATACATTAGTTGAATGAAAGTAGTGAGATCCAAGGCATGTTGGGATATGCATGGATAAGACACTGGAAGCAAGGTTGCATGGTAGAGATAGTGTGGTTTTGGATGTGTGGTACTATTGTTGTGCATATGTTATATATGTTGTACATGTTGCATTTGTGATGTTGTTCGCATGCAGTGTTGTGTATATATAGTGTGTGGACATGTTGTTTATGCAATGTTATGTATAGAGTGGTGCATATAGTGTTGTGTGAATGCTTCCTATGTAATGATGGGTATAGATGGTGCTATGTACATGTTGGATATGTGGTGTTGTGTACATATTGTACTATGTGCATGATGGATATGCAATGTTGTGTACATAAGGTGCTATGTATATGTTGTATATGCAGTGCTATGTACATATGGTGTTGTGCGCATGTCGTACATGTGGTGTTATGTACGTATGGTGTTGTGTGCATAATTGTACAAGTGGCCCTATGAGTATGTGGTGTCATGTATATGTTGTACGTATGGTGTTGTGTGCAAGTGGTATTGTGTACATGTCGTGCATATGGTGTTGTATACATGTCATGCATATGGTGTTGTGTACATGCAGTGTCGTGTACATGTTGTGAAAATTGTTGTGGGGAAAAATGCCTGTTTAGGACGATCCTATCCACCTAAGGTGTGACAGCGCCTTAGCAACAAACGAATACAGCTATCATGATTACTTCCTTTATGAAATATGAAAGAGAGGAGATCGGCAGACTTACCATTGTCTTCGGGTTGTCCCTCGAACTAGATCCTCTTCTCTTTGTGTGTCCACAGCTACTTGCCTCCTCGCTTGATCAAGAGAACAGCTACTTGAATCCCACGAGATCACAAGAGAACAACTACCTATGACAAGAGAACAGCTACTTGCAACAAGAGAAGAACACAATACAAAGACAAATATACATATTCATAAATGATTCAGGATTAGAAGTAAATCAAATATACTAATGCAATCATACAAAATACACCAGCATATAGGAAAGAATCAAGATAGCTTTATTGAAAGTAACAGGATTCAGGAAGAGATACAACCCATAGGGCTCCAACCCAGCATCTCCTTTCCAGCAGAATGGAATTCTTTCTTCAGCTCCTTTCAAAGCATAACACACCCAATATTTCTAGCCACAAACCAACAACAATTCTTTGCAAATACCAAATTCTAGCACTCCCTAGACCTCATGGAGAGAGATCTATATATAGATGTTTTGGAGAGAGGATGAGTCAGCTTGAGACTGGTCTGAGACTGACTAGTGTCCTCTCCCACTTCAGTTCTTGAGTCCACTTGGAGGTTCTTGCTTCCACTTGGAGATTTGGAGCCTCTTACTCATCACCAGTCGAATTCCCTGATCCAAGTGTCATTTTGGAAGCTTCCTGGGCATTGACACCTTGAGGAATGACTCTGCCACTTGTCCAAACTCGCTCAGCATAGGTAGCCTTCTTTGCAGTTGACATTCAACGCAGGTAGACAGTGGAGCAGTTGACATTCAGCGCAGATGCTCAGTGGAGCGGTTGACATGATCCAGAATTGCCTCGTTTTGAGTGTTTTCAGGTGGAGAAATTTTGTGAATTGCTGTGGTTACTTGGCCTTGTTCCTCTAGGGGTAGGAACAACATGTTTAGGGACTTTGGATCCCTTGATTATTGACATTTCATGCTCAGTGATGCAAGGCACAAAAATGTCTATAACAGTTGCCCCCTAAAGTATGAGGCCGTTTATCGGGTGAAATGCTTTATCCAGGAGGGTCCAAAGTTCATCCATCTGCTAGGAGGAGACCTGTAATAAAATACAATACAATACATTATGATTCATATTGTTTTCATGATCTAGCTGAGGCGGGCATTCCCATGCTCAGCTTTATAAATTCATTTTTGTACATAGAACAGACGATCGTCTGATGGTAGACTGATAATTTTGGTGAAAATTATCATCCTTTGAGTATGATGATCATCTGCTGCAATGATGTACATGTCAAATGTCTTTATTTTTCCTGAATATATATCGCAGCCCGGATGGATGAAACTAGATCCTGGGTCTTCAAACTCGTTCGATCTTCACTCTAAGTACAAGTCGATCCATGTGAGAATTGTGCTGAAGTCGAACATGGAAAGACATCGCTTGATTATCGGCCAATGATGTAAACCGTTAACAAGCGCAGGAGGAATCACCGATAATTATAATGACCCTCAAGGTACTGCAGTACAATTCACGTGGTGTGAATAAAGGACTTGGCATCGAACACCACGCAAAATCTTCTGGTCGAAGGTCATTGATGTATACCTATCGCCGGAAGTGAGAAACTTGCCATTGAGGCATGCAAGCTTCAAAGTACTGAAGGGGTTGTTCCTAGATCAACTCCTTGGATAATGAGCTGATGTCGACAAGGAGTGATCCGTCAAAGGAGGGCCTTAATGAATCCCACATCAGTGACATGGAACAGAGCTAATGATTTTAATGGAGGTGAGAACAATCTGTGACATATGATTCAGGGTGGCGGTCATGAATGGATGAAGGATAATGTATGGCAGTGGATGGGACCCGGTTGACTCTTTCTGAATGACTTCTCTTGAACATATGGCGACACTGATGCGATGGATTGGTAGCATTACCCCAAATATGGATGGTATGGCAAGACCATGGTGATGTGACCGATGAATGAAACAACCCAACCCGATTGTGGTACGGAAGAAAAGTGTCATGTTCAAGAGCGACCTGCTACCATCAAAGTTTTCTTGATCTTTCCCAATTTTTCCCCAGTCATTGCTGACCAATACCTCTTTATTTTTGTCAAGCTTGAGGAGGATAACATATGCTTGTTCTATAACCTGCCCTTCGGGCAAGCCCATCGCTATGTTTTAACGAGCCTAGCGATAGGGAAACTCGTTCTCGTCTAAAGACAAGTTTGTCGCTATTTATCATTTTAACGAGTCTAACGACAAGGATAACTCAGTCCTTTTCATTTCTAGAGAGTCTGAAAAGATACATAAAGTTAACTCCAAAATTCCTTTTTCGTCATCTAATCCCTTAAGTCCGAAAAAGTATAAAACAATACAGAAGGGATGAGTTTTCGATAACTTTAACGAGCCAAATAAAACAAGCGCTCGACCTTTTTGTGCAATAATCCCTCAGGTCCAAAAAGATTAAAATCTAGAGGAGGAATAGCTCTTCCTGTCCTTTAACGAGCTGGAAGGCCAAAACTCGACAATCTTTTCATATTTTACGAGTCAGTTGAAAAGAGCTTAAAGAAGACTCGTCTTTTGAGGAACGAGTGATAAACAGGGATAGCAACTGATTCCAGGTACAGGTTGGAATTTTCCAATCACGACAGTGTCACAAGGATGGCTAGGTGAAATCACTCTTCGCAACTGTTCCTCAAAATGGGTAAACAATCATATGGAGGTGAACGATCGGCCAAATGACAAGTGGAGGTGGCAGGTGCAAACACGACCAAGGCTTTTATGGCTGATAAATTTACGATCACAGTGGTTATTTACCGGGATAGGTTCATTTTTTTGATAAAAATGAGCTTAAAATCTGGAGGAAACATTGCTCACTGCTTATATTTATTTTTTAATGAGCATGAAGACCGCGTTAAAACTGCTCGGATCTTGCGTTTATTTTTTAAGGAGCATGAACTTTATGCTAAAACTGCTCGATTACCCAGTCATAAGATAAGAGTGTCTCATGAAAGATTCCATTTTCTATCGAGCTTGCACCTTACCAAAGCTATGCTCCCTCTCCTTTCTTTATGCAAGTTTGGAAATGGCTAATCCTACGAGTTTAAAGGGTTAGACCTACAGGTTTAAAGGGAGGACCTAAAAATTTAAAAAAATAAATAGTCGCCCCTTGCTTGCACTCCAAAAGGTTTGCATGCCCCCAGGTATAAAACAGAGTTTCAAGGTTACCTCTACTTACCCTCCGCCAAAACATTTGTTTTAATCGAGAGAGGCTTACCTCTTTCAGGTTACCCAAAGATTGTCCTGTTATTCTTTCAACAAAACACTTCCTCAGCAATGTCTACCGAAATAGACAAGGGTGAATGACCTTTGTCAAACACGTAACTTTGACAAAAGAATCTTATTCTAGAACAACCCCTCTTCCACCCACGGACGGGGTACGGACTAGTCATATTCTCCCGCGGAAACCTACCCTATACCCAAAGTTTCCCTGCCGAAGCAGGCCAGGATGCATGCCCCCTGGGTTCCAGTCATATCCTCCCGGATTACTCGCACTCATCAGGAGGACGGACCGTGGGTTGAGACACTTCTTGCATGAATAGACCATTTAGGGATGGCACATGACTATTTGCGATGTGTGATCCGGGAAACGAAAGTTGGTCCGCGAGCTTGACCATTCTTCCTCCATGCGGAAAACACATTACTCTAAAGAGTGAGGAGACTACAGCTCCCATGCAATATATATAGTCTCGTCCAAGGAGTAGGTTATAATCCAAGGGTCCTTGAATGACCATCACGTTCATTTGAACGGTCTTCCCTTTCAATGTTATTGGCACATTGGGGAGGATCCCCAAAGGTCGACTGGTTCCTTTATCAAAACCTGATAGATTTCTCATCTCAGGTAAAAGCGCTGGCGAACCAAGCGCTTTCCAAGCAATAGAGGAAAGGATACTCACAGATGCCCCCTCATCAATGATAGTGCCAGCCATTACCATTCTGTATATTTGAAAAATAATTCTGAACGGAACACTGGCTGGCAACCGGGGTCTGCCTAGTTGGTTCCAATCAAAGGACACAACCAGGTTGCTTGGTGGTGGGACCGAATATAAGGCCGGATATCGCTCCAATGAACTTCCTTCCTGCGATAAAGGAATGGTGGCATTGCCCCCTTGATCATCAAAGTCAGTGCTGATGAAGAGAATCTGGACTGTGTCGTCTGTATTCTCCTCTGTGATGGTGTCATTCGAAGATGGAGCCTCTGAAGGCAAAACCGGGTCAACTGCCGTATCAACCTTTTGACTTTCGTCAGGCATGGATCCAGACGGTTCTTCTTCAATGACAGGTGCTTCGGCTCACCATCTAAGTGGCTCAGCCGGATTCTCAACTAGTGAGGGACTTGGTAGGAGTCTTTGATATCCAGGAGGAAGATTCGCTCGTAAAATCGGGCGATCTTCCAGAACTCTTTTTGCCTCGTCTAAGAAGGGACAACGGTGGATGGTGTGATCGCCTTCACACAGTCTGCAGGGAAATTTAACTCTCCCATTCTGTCCTGGAGCTTCACTCCCACTAGTTGACGGTGAGCAGTCGACATGGCTATCAGAGGTCGATGCAGCCTCCCAAATTGTGCAAACGGGGGGACCAGTCTCTTAGTATCCGTGGGATACAGGGACAATCTCTATGGAAATGGTCTCCCCTGCATATGACGCATGGTGATTTAGGCCTTACGAGTGCGGTGTGTGGATTTTTGTTAGATGACACTTCTTTGCCCCCAGTCGCCTTAGGCTCCTTCTTCTTCTTTTCTTTCTTCTTCTTCTCCTTCTTCTCCTTAGGAACCCGATTTTTTGATCGACCAGTTCCGTCAAGCGAAGAGGAAGGAGGGGAGGAAGATGAAGTGGAAGGCTAGGAGGCAACTCTTGTCTGATCTAACTGTTGACTCGACTGTTCAGGAGTGGTGGTATTCTGAACGACATTTGTCGAAAAGAGCCAAACTGGTAGGCCAATTTTTAGTCCTGGAAGCGATAATGTGGCCATGTGGGGCACACCAACATCTCCCCAAGAGGAGAAGGGACTAGGATTTCCACCCAAGGGAACTCCTTGGTTGGTGTGCTCCATCTTTTCAACCTAAAGATCAACGCAGGATTAAAGGGTGATTGTTCCGTTTAAAACAAATTGTTAACGACGCTTTTTAGACACAACTTGCTTTTTCAGTTTTAAAGAGTCAAGAAAAAGCTAAAGATGACTCTAGTCTCCTTCGATGTTTTAACGAGCTCGAAGTGACAAATGCTCGGATGGACTTTTTCTGTTATAGAGACTGAAAAAGGCCAAAAGAAACTGCTCTGGAGATCTAGGCAGAGGGTGTGCCAAACTTTTCACAAAACCACAGAATACATTTTACGGTACGGGTGGTCGATCTTCATGAATGCTGTGTTCACTGCATTGCGATCAGTAGGGCGACCGACACGGTTTCCTAAGGATAAAAGATATATGCCTATAGGGGTCTCCCAATATATACGCGACGGTACGTGGGAGCACAAATCCGTACTAGCGCTACCGTCTCTCAGGAGGAATCACCCACCTTCTTAGAGATCGACAGTCACTAGGCTTAACGACGCCGGAACACGTCTCTAGCCTAGACCTCTATGTTGTGCGTTATGTTACAAAGCGTTGTTAGGTTCATTCAGTTTATTTTAGGTTGATCTTTTTAAAGTTTGCCTTTCAAGGTTCACCACGAGATGTATGATACAAATTCCTAAATGCAGTCTAAGATGATAAGCAAGCTTTACAATCTTTCAACTTTGAAAATCCTAGCTACTAAGGGAAAAGAGAGCGACTATCTTTTCTCAAAGAGCAATCAGCACACTCTAATGCGCTTTCCCTAAATCCAACATGCAAACTATCAAATGCAAAATGCACAATGCAGGTGTTTGTTTTCACTTTCTTAGTATAAATGCCTACAAAGAAAGCTTTTTGCACAACTTTAAATTTGCTTTTACAATGTTCAAAATAAACAAGTTCACTTTCTTCGAAATCAACAAGGGTAGAAGAGATTACAATCACTTTGCGATTTTCGAAATAAAGACTTGTTCTGATACTTTGAAAGAGACAAATTCAAACCAATAAGCAAAAGTAAAACTATAATCAATCTGAACAAACAGCCAATGAACTCTCTTCTAAGATCACTCTCAATCAGATCTGAATCAAAGGCTACAGAAAGACTACTTTACTCGTGCAAAGGAAGACTGTAAATGACGCCACAAACACATAAAAACATTCACAGTATTTTTGTACAAAAATGGGGTGGAATTCAAGCAAAGAAAAGGGTTATCAGGCTAGTACCTATGCTGGTTAAAGGCTGCAAAAAAAACAGATATCAAAACAGGGCAATAAAGGACAAAGAACCCCAGCTGCTCAAGGCCACACTGGTTCAGCGCAGGTCCAACACTGTCAGTTTGACATTCAGCACAGGTAGCCCCTTCGGGACCTGCGTTGAAATGCAGACTGCCTTCACAGTGCCTGCGCTGAAGAGAGAAACTCTCGTTTCCCTTGGTTTCTGGGTCACAAAATGCTCAAAAATCAACTGTTTCGGGCCAAATCAGAAACAAAAGCAAGGTATAAACAGAGGGATGCTTTGATAAGGTACTAAAGATTATCACAAGGATCAATCAAATCATTTCTGGATCTAGTTTAGATCATAGACAAGTCCAACATACTGGATCAAAGCAGCAACTTTTACTTTGCATCCGGGAAAGATGCAGTTCAAGAATTGCTGTCAAGTCTATGAAGTAAACAAATGACGGAAACACAAATGAAATGAATAAACAAGTTCTTCCCCAGCGGAGTCGCCAATTTGTTGTGGGGAAAAATGCCTATTTAGGACGATCCTATCCACCTAAGGTGTGACAGCGCCTTAGCAACAAACGAATACAGCTATCATGATTACTTCCTTTATGAAATATGAAAGAGAGGAGATCGGCAGACTTACCGTTGTCTTCCGGTTGTCCCTCGAACTAGATCCTCTTCTCTTTGTGTGTCCACAGCTACTTGCCTCCTCGCTTGATCAAGAGAACAGCTACTTGAATCCCACGAGATCACAAGAGAACAGCTACCTGTGACAAGAGAACAGCTACTTGCAACAAGAGAAGAACACAATACAAAGGCAAATATACATATTCATAAATGATTCAAGATTAGAAGTAAATCAAATATACTAATGCAATCATACAAAATACACCAGCATATAGGAAAGAATCAAGATAGCTTTATTGAAAGTAACAGGATTCAGGAAGAGATACAACCCATAGGGCTCCAACCCAGCATCTCCTTTCCAGCAGAATGGAATTCCTTCTTCAGCTCCTTTCAAAGCATAACAAACCCAATATTTCTAGCCACAAACCAACAGCAATTCTTTGCAAATACCAAATTCCAGCCCTCCCTAGACCTCATGGAGAGAGATCTATATATAGATGTTTTGGAGAGAGGATGAGTCAGCTTGAGACTGGTCTGAGACTGAGTAGTGTCCTCTCCCACTTCAGTTCTTGAGTCCACTTGGAGGTTCTTGCTTCCACTCGGAGATTTGGAACCTCTTACTCATCACCAGTCGAATTCCCTGATCCAAGTGTCATTTTGGAAGCTTCCTGGGCATTGACACCTTGAGGAATGACTCTGCCACTTGTCCAAACTCGCTCAGCGCAGGTAGCCTTCTTTGCAGTTGACATTCAACGTAGGTAGACAGTGGAGCAGTTGAAATTCAGCGCATATGCTCAGTGGAGCAGTTGACATGATCCAAAATTGCATCGTTTTGAGTGTTTTCAGGTGGAGAACTTTTGTGAATTGCTGTGGTTACTTGGCCTTGTTCCTCTAGGGGTAGGAACAACATGTTTAGGGACTTTGGATCCCTTGATTTTTGACATTTCATGCTCAGTGATGCAAGGCACAAAAATGTCTATAACACAAATGGTGTTATATACGTTTGGCATTTTGTACATGTGGCATTGTGTACATGTTGTGGAGGTGGTTTCGTGTACTCGTGATGTTATGCACATGTTGTGCAGGTGGTGTTGTGTACAGGTGGTACTGTGTACATGTTGTACATATGGTACTAGTATACATATGGTATTATGTGCGTGTTGTACGTGTTGTGTTTCTAGCATGCGGTACTATGTATGTGCATTGTGTAGTTGTGGTATCGGAACATATGTATTCATTGTGTTGTACTCTATATACATATTTTTGTTGTGTTGTACACCAAATGTATGTGTATATATTGTGTTGTGGCATACAACAGATGTAGGAGTGTGTATTGCATTGTGTTGTACACTGGGTGTAGGTGTATGTATGGTATATCAGGTGTAGGTGCATGTATTTCATGGTGTTTTATGTCGTGTGTGGTTGTATGTTTGTGATGCACACTATGTTTATGTGCACATGGTTGAAGATAAGACACTGGGTGTTTTTCGAGTATGGTAACCAATCTGACGTATTCAATAAGGAGAAAGGAAAAAGTAAGGATCGATGAAGGATAAGTATCAGTATTTTGTTTCATTTTTATTATGCATATGATCTATGGTTCTGGTTTATAATGGTTACATGTGATTTGTGATTTTGATCTATGATGGCTATGATTTTAGCTACCCTAATGTGATATGTTTATACCTAATGATTTGATCAAACAATTAGTTTGACATGTTCTGATAGGAAGTAAATGAGATTGCAAATGTACCTTATTGACAACCTACCAATAAGGTATGTCGTGAATTTACTTCAATTTATTTTAAATCTAATGGAAGTTATGTGCTTAGTATAGGAAGCACGAAAATGCCTCGTTGGGTGATTGAAACTGACTACAAGAACTAACAGCATCAATGGAAGGAATTGGAACATGCAACAGTATGCTGGTAAAGCACTTCAGGAGCAGGCCATTGTGGGACACTAGTACCCAATAGTGTCCATTGATTGCCATGAGCATGCTATGAACAGTATGATGGTTTTGAAGTACCTATATTCCATGGTTGTTTGACCTTCTGATGCGAGGAAGCCTTGCCAAGGGATGGATCGCCTGAGATAGGGAATGCGAAAGACCTTGGAATGTGAGTGACTACATGAAAAGGGTGACCAGATTATGCAAGGGACTGTGTAGAAGAGAAGGGAAGGTTGGGCAAGGATTTATTTTGGTCATTAGCATTTCCAAATGGAATCAGAGGCACATTGGGAGGGTACCTTGGAACAATGAGTCCATAAGTGTTCACTTAAAGGACAAGTGGCATAGGATTATAGTGCTAGACATTGGATGCCAATTTGACCTGGTATTACTTTTGAGGGTGGAGGTGTGAGCCTCTGGATTCCCTTGTTACAAATACGAACATCATATCCTTTTATTTACTGGTAGAGAAAATGTGCAGATGTGTATATGTGTGTATCATTGTAAATACTATATCGAGTTGGATTTATAAATCTTGATACACAGTATTATTATTTTCTAGATGAAGCAAATGTGTATGTGTGTATATGTGGTTATTATTGTAGATATCATAATGAGTTGTGTTATAAAGCTCTAGTAAATTGTATGTTTGTGATGTTTTAGTAGTGATCCGTGTAAATATTGCAACGAGCTATGTTATAAAGCTCCATGGATAGTATGTTTATTTTTGAGTGGTCTTGCTGGTTATAGGTGTCATTGAACACCAAGGACGATGTTCCCCCAACGGGGAAGGTTTTGTAACATCCCTGGTAAAAAATCCATGTAAAATATATAAGACCAAAGTCATGGGACATGTATTCCAGGCTGAATGGTAGGAAAAACATCCTAGTGGGTGTTCTTTCAGTTTATTATGGCTAAAAAAATATGGCAAAAGCAATGAAAAAAGTTTTGGAAAGATATGAGGCATTGATTGACATTTTATTTGTGAAAGTAAAGGAAATTATGAGGAAAAAAAGGTCAAAAATCAAAAATTTCTTGTGAGGATGGAGTTAATTAATATATATATATATATATATATATATATATATATATTATAGAAAACTATATCTAATTAATAATATATATGAGAAAAATAAGATTACACATCTTTAATTATAATTAGATAAATTATTTAATTTCCTTTATAGCAAATTTTCGATCAAAATAGAAGCATAAAAAAAAAGAGCAAGAACAATTTTGGCATCATATCTATAATATAAAATTATCTTATTCATTTTTTAAAATAGTTCGGAAGAAATTCACAATATATACATAAAACAAAATGTATTTTATTCATTGTTGGTTTAAAAACTCGTATATTTATTATTGTATGGCAATGGCCTTGACCTCTACCTATGTCGCAACCATACAAAGCAATTGTCTTTGTCTCAGTCCCATCCCCTTTCGAGAAAGAATCCCAAGATCCAGTCTAAGAAATTGGACTTGTTATAAGCAACGACACAACGACTCTCAAGCCTCTTGAATGTCTGACATATCCTCTATAAGAGTGACTTTGAATTTAAAAGTACACATTAAACAAGAAGATTGAAAATATATGTTAAAAAAGAAAATATAAGGAAAATATGTTTTAAATATTTGGATAGATTGAGAATTTTTAAGCCACCGACTGGGGGCTGTGTCACTATTAATATTAATAGTGGTAGTATTAGTGGGTCCTGATATACACGATTCCGGAGGGAAACATGGTAAAAAAAAATTGAACAAATGAGGACAAAAATTCAATGATATGACTCGTTAAATCTTCCCAACCCAAAGCATAGAGAAACACCTTTGGTATAATTATAACAACCCTGATTAAAAACTCATGTAAAATATATAAAACCACGGTCATGGGACACATATTTGAAACTGAATGTTGGCCAAAACATCCTAGTGGGTGTTCATTCAGTTTATTATGGCTAAATAAATATGGAAAAGGCAATGTCAAAAGATTTGGAAATGTGTGAGGCATTTATTGGAATTTTATTTATGAAAATAATGGAAATTAGGAGAAAAGGAAGGTGAAAGGTCACATGTTGCATGTGAGGAGGGTCTTACAGAGTGGTATTAGAGCATGGTTCACTCCTCATATTGAATGGGTAGTGTTATGGACATGCATTCATGTGAGTTGCATATGTGTTCCTTATGCTTGTAGTCCATGTGCTTGTTGCATTTGCATGGTGATGATCATAGTTGTAGTGATGCCTCCATGTGAAGATTGATGGTGTTGTTGTGGAATGTGTCATCATGAGTGTATGGTTTTATTTGCAGCTTTTTTTATGTCTAGTGTATGGCCATACCACTTTGTTTGTGATGTTGTATTGCTATTGGTTTTCATGGTTTTCTCTTGTTTTCTTCTTGTTCTTTCCTTTTACATTTTGAGTCTTGGGAATTGGTTAGGGGAGGAGGAAGTTAATGGAGCTCATGGAGAGCTATGTGGTACCTGACATGTAAGGTAAGACCTGGATGCATCTTTGTGCATGTATAAGTTCCAATGAAGGCAAGAGTATGGCAGTTAGTTGGATTGGTTGGGTCCATTGGGGTAAATGGATAGTGGCAGTACAATCATGAGAATGGTAATAGGAAAGGAGAAGTAAATGGATCTGAGGTGTCAGATGCCTTGGCTATGTTGGGAATGATTGTTCTCAATGTTGTGCATAGTGTGCACAGATAAAGGGAGTTCTCTTAACCTTGACCTTATGATATCTGGTAATTATGTTATGATCATGATTATGTTGATGTTTATATATGTATATATGTATGTATGTATGTCATCTTCTGACAGGATCATTATTTTTTATGCTAATGTTTATGTATATGTATCTATGTTTCCATGTATCTATGTCACTGTCTGATAGGGTTTTCAGGGATCATTCTTGTGGAGGAATGATTTATTATGTAGGTGAGTGGCATGACGAGGCTCCTGGTTTTATGGGAATCAAGTGGGGAGAGTAGTCATGACAAAATACGAGGCCAGTATCATGTGGATATGAATTGATATTGTATGCATGTATTATGCCTATGTTTATGCTATCGCAGGTAACTATGAGAGATACATTAGTTGAATGAAAGTAGTGAGATCCGAGGCATGTTGGGATAAGCATGGATAAGGCACTGGAAGCAAAGTTGCATGGTAGAGATAGTGTGGTTTTGGATGTGTGGTACTATTGTTGTGCATATGTTATATATGTTGTACACGTTGCATTTGTGATGTTGTTCACATGCAGTGTTGTGTATATATAGTGTGTGGACATGTTGTTTATGCAATGTTATGTACAGAGTGGTACATATAGTGTTGTGTGAATGCTTCCTATGTAATGATGGGTATAGATGGTGCTATGTACATATTGGATATGTGGTGTTGTGTACATATTGTACTATGTGCATGATGGATATGCAATGTTGTGTACATAAGGTGCTATGTATATGTTGTATATGCAGTGCTATGTACATACGGTGTTGTGCGCATGTCTTACATGTGGTGTTATGTACATATGGTGTTGTGTGCATAATTGTACAAGTGGCCCTATGAGTATGTGGTGTCATGTACATGTTGTATGTATGGTGTTGTGTGCAAGTGGTGTTGTGTACATGTCGTGCATATGGTGTTGTGTACATGTCGTGCATATGGTGTTGTGTACAGGTGGTACTGTGTACATGTTGTACATATGGTACTAGTATACATATGGTATTATGTGTGTGTCGTACGTGTTGTGTTGCTAGCATGCGGTATTATGTATGTGCATTGTGTAGTTGTGGTATCAGAACATATGTATTCATTGTGTTGTACTCTATATACATATTTTTGTTGTGTTGTACACCAAATGTATGTGTATATATTGTGTTGTGGCATACAACAGATGTAGGAGTGTGTATTGCATTGTGTTGTACACTGGGTGTAGGTGTATGTATGGTATATCAGGTGTAGGTGCATGTATTTCATGGTGTTTTATGTCGTGTGTGGTTGTATGTCTGTGATGCACACTATGTTTATGTGCACATGGTTGAAGATAAGGCACTAGGTGTTTTTCGAGTATGGTAACCAATATGACGTACACAATAAGGAGAAAGGAAAAAGTAAGGATCGATGAAGGATAAGTATCAGTATTTTGTTTCATTTTTATTATGCATATGATCTATGGTTCTGGTTTATAATGGTTACATGTGATTTGTGATTTTGATTTATGATGGCTGTGATTTTAGCTACCTTGATGTGATATGTTTAAACCTAATGATTTGTTCAAACAATTAGTTTGACTTGTTGTGATAGGAAGTAAATGAGATTGCAAATGTACCTTATTGACAACCTACCAATGAGGTATGCTGTGAATTTACTTCAATTTATTTTAAATCTAATGGAAGTTATGTGCTTAGTATAGGAAGCACGAAAATGCCTAGTTGGGTGGTTGAAACTGACTACAAGAACTAACAGCATCAATGGAAGGAATTGGAACATGCAACAGTATGCTGGCAAAGCCCTTCAGGAGCAGGCCATTGTGGGACACTAGTACCCAATAGTGTCCATTGATTGCCATGAGCATGCTATGAACAGTATGATGGTTTTGAAGTACCTATATTTCATGGTTGTTTGACCTTCTAATGCGAGGAAGCCTTGCCAAGGGATGGATCGCCTGAGATAGGGAATGCGAAAGACCTTGGAATGTGAGTGACTACATGAAAAGGGTGACCAGATTATGCAAGGGACTGTGTAGAAGAGAAGGGAAGGTTGGGCAAGGATTTATTTTGGTCATTAGCATTTCCAAATGGAATCAGAGGCACATTGGGAGGGTACCTTGGAACAATGAGTCGATAAGTGTTCACTTAAAGGACAAGTGGCATAGGATTATAGTGCTAGACATTGGATGCCAATTTGACCTTGCAATGGAATTTGGAATTTCGGGGAAGGAGGTGAATCCTAGTATTACTTTCGAGGGTGGAGGTGTGAGCCTCTGGATTCCCTTGTTACGAATACGAACATCATATCCTTTTATTTACTGGTAGAGAAAATGTGCAGATGTGTATATGTGTGTATCATTGTAAATACTATATCGAGTTGGATTTATAAATCTTGATACACAGTATGATTATTTTCTAGATGAAGCAAATGTGTATGTGTGTATATGTGGTTATTATTGTAGATACCATAATGAGTTGTGTTATAAAGCTCTAGTAAATTGTATGTTTGTGATGTTTTAGTAGTGATCCGTGTAAATATTGCAACGAGCTATGTTATAAAGCTCCATGGGTAGTATGTTTTTTTTTGAGCGGTCTTGCTAGTTATAGGTGTCATTGAACACCAAGGACGATGTTCCCCCAAGGGGGAAGGTTTTGTAACATCCCTGGTAAAGAAACCATGTAAAATATATAAGACCAAAGTCATGGGACATGTATTCCAGGCTGAATGGTAGGAAAAACATCCTAGTGGGTGTTCTTTCAGTTTATTATGGCTAAAAAAATATGGCAAAAGCAATGGAAAAAGTTTTGGAAAGGTATGAAGCATTGATTGACATTTTATTTGTGAAAGTAAAAGAAATTAAGAGGAAAAGAAGGTCAAAAATAAAAAATTTCTTGTGAGGATGGGGTTACTATATATATATATATATATATATATATATAAATTATAGAAAACTATATCTAATTAATAATATATATGATAAAAATAAGATTATACATCTTTAATTATAATTAGATAAATTATTTAATTTCCTTTATACCAAATTTTCGATCAAAATAGAAGCATAAAGAAAAGAGCAAGAACAATTTTGGCATCATATCTATAATATAAAATTATCTTATTCATTAATTCACAATATATACATAAAACAAAATGTATTTTATTCATTTTTGGTTTAAAAACTCGTATATTTATTATTGTATGGCAATGGCCTTGACCTCTGCCTATGTCGCAACCAGACAAAGCAATTGTCTTTGTCTCAGTCCCATCCCCTTTCGAGAAAGAATCCCAAGATCCAGTCTAAGAAATTGGAATTGTTATAAGCAACGACACAACCACTCTCAAGCCTCTTGAATGTCTGACATATCCTCTATAAGAGTGGCTTTGAATTTAAAAGTACACATTAAACAAGAAGATTGAAAATATATGTTAAAAAAGAAAATATAAGGAAAATATGTTTTAAATATTTGGATAGATTGAGAATTTTTAAGCCACCGACTGGGGGCTGTGTCACTATTAATATTAATAGTGGTGCGTTGGAAGAGAGAACTGAACAACGAGGATATGGAAATCCAATTAGTGTAGGTGTGCAATACAAGAGGGAAAGTTTGAAACTGGAAAAAATATTGTAAAGCCTTTGATTTCAATCGCTGTATTGGAAAATTTTGATGTCAATAGCAGTTGTATAAGGGTCAAAATATTCAATAGAATAAAGTGACCATTGACTTTGTTTGAGAGCTCCCCCTCAAATGGCGATAAACTTCAAAGCATATAAATCTTAAGCTATGATTATATAATATCTAATGTACGAGTTTCCGTGTTGCTATGTAAGGACCATGATGGCTCCTAAGTCATGGTTGAAATGACCAAATATATTGGAATGCACAATATATCGAGGATAGCATAAACCCTTCCTATTGTGGTGAAGCTCATTGGTTCATAAATCTATGGATCTATGTTTGAGATGAGTATTAACTTAAACCATATTATGTTAGGATTTATTATAGGTTGGAATTATGACAATGAATTGAGCAATATTAGAATAAATTCAAATGGAAAAGGTCAGGAGAAATATTGAGAAGTGCTAGGTTTTTAGATATTAATTTAATGTTAAAATTTATTATAGATTGAAGTTATGATAATGATTTATTATAAATTGAAGTTATGATAATGAATTGAGAAATATTGTAGTAAATTTAAATGTTGGGAAGAAAAATATTATAGAAAATTAAGTTTTATGTTTTTTTTTTTACCGGCATTTCTTCTCGATCAATCAAGTTTCCTGGGTATTTTTGAATTCTTCATCATAATTTCAATTTTATATGAAAATATAAATTTTGAAAATTACATATTAGTTAATTTATATATTTATTTTTAAAATGAAAGATTTTATATATTTATTTCTATAATAAATAATAAAAATCTATTTTAATTACAATTAAGTTTCTTTAGTTTTTTTGAATTCCCCGTCATAATTTCAACTTTTTATATAAAATTTATAATTTTTTAAAATTGCATATTAGTTATTTTATACATTTATTTTTAAAATAAATGATAAAAATCTATTTTAATTATGGAAGATATTGAAAAAAGCCAATGTTGTTTTTTAGTTGATTTTTTTATTCTATTGTTGAGTTTAGGCTTCTGTGATCTATATCAAGTTTAGGAGAAAATTCTTCGGCGTAAATCACATGATCTTACATTTGTCGACACGTTTCGAACCAACCAGTGTGGTAGTTCATCATCAGGACAAGTTCTTTTTATTCTATCAAATGTTTTATATAAAGATATAAAAGGTAATCTATGTTTTAAACTAGATATTAATTTAATTAAATTAATTATATTTTCTACTATAATGCATTCATGATCATAATTTGATCTTATATACGTAAGAAAATTATAATTTCAAATTTTAATATTATGAGAAAGTTAGCATGATATTTAGTTTTTTATTTGTTTTTAACATAAGTTTCAACAATTTACTTTAGTTATGTAAGGTATTGAAAAAAAAATTGTTTTATTAATTGAATTTTTCAAATTTTAATTAAACGTTTTATATAAATATATTTATAAGCGTTTAATAGAAATCATTAATCATTGGAACAAAAAATTTAATAAGAAAGTATTGGGCCTTTAAAGTTTGCATCCATATTCATGAAATTTGAGAATTTCAAAATTAACAAGTACAATTTTGGTAAGTGGTCATTTAAAAAGGTCTTGAATTCTCTCTTATCTCAATGGATTAAGGAGTTGAAATCAAATAGAGTTTTCTTTACTATGTGATATAAGGTCAAAATCTTGATCTTATTAGAATGGCGTCTTCCTATAGAAAAAATTATAATATAAGGTAGTTTAAGGTTACCTAAGGACTTTCTTGGATGGGGTGCTTGAAGGGTGATGAGCGAGGGGGCGTACTACCACCAACCCACCATGTATTAATGGGATGGGACGTGGAGATATTAATTTATTTATTTCAATATTAACTTCATATCATTGATGGAGTGTTGATTTGTTTAAACAACAGTGTTTGGAGCCTATTCCTTCCACCCTCGGACGTGATGTGCATTAATGAAGGGGAGGTGCGACCATGCCCCCTCATGCAATCACATGAAAAAACATAGATGAAATTTCTCATCATATACATGCCAAAATGGAGTTTCTGGAAGTCGCTTGTGGTGGTTTGATTGCAGGCAAGGGTAGGTCCTCAACCTCCCTGTGCATGCCTTTTATTCCAGCTAGTAATGAAGGGAGGTTTACATTTGGACTTGGGTCTGCTATTGGGACAATGAAGATAGAGTTCACTGGTCCAAGAAGGCTTTGGTGGTAGCAGTGGAGTTTCCTTAAAGTCATGGTCTATGTTTGGATGCTTGGAACCATAGAGTATGGTGGGTTGGTGTGGGCATGATTTGCATCTCCCTACACTGAATCTAAAGTGGATTATTTGCTTTGTATGGTAATTTGTTTTAAATCTAATTCTGAGTTAGGGTATGAGGTGATAGGTCAAATTTCTTTAAACTAGAAGGCTTTGTTTCAATATTATTATCATGGTTCGGGAGGCTTGGTATCTTATGCACATCTTTTGTTTTGAGGTTTCCATTAATTGGTAATGTATAATTCAGTGGATATAGTCTATGTTAATTATGGTGAGTGTCATCATGTAAAATGTGAAGAGTGGGTTGAAGGATCCCATTGGTTGGTTTTCTTGGGTGTCTAAGAATCTTATGTGTCTGAGGTTCATTGTTCCGTGTGAGTCTGAGTATCTTTTTAATGGTGTTGGGGAAAGGGTCCTCTACAGATGCTGGTGTGACCTATTTTCAACACTCAAGTGCTTCATTCAAGTTTGAGGCATATGTCATGAGATGTGGGGGTGATTTATTAGGTTGGAGCTCTAGTTTGGTGGTGGAAATGTATGGCTCTATCTCTTTTTTCTTTCACGAGAAGAGGTATTCATAGAAGTTAATCTAGGTGTTCCTTGTTAGACTCATCCATACCCTCGAGGCAAGGAATATGCTATAAGTAGGGGGAGTACCTTGTAGGGGTAAAGAGGAGCCAAACTATTTGATCATGACTTGACTGCAGCTTACTTCAATGTACTTCCATCGAAAACAGGGAAGGTGATATGTAAATTGGAGACTCAAGTTGGGGTGGAGAGATGATCCCACTCCAAAATCTTGGAGGATATGACGACATGGATTCCTAACCCTGGGCACACCAAGGCAGGAAGAATAAATATTTGAATTTTGTGTCCTTGGACTGGAAAATGAAGACTGTTTTGGGATGGTCCTAAAAGACAAGAAAGTGGAGTAGTATAATGTCTTTGGCACCGTGGAATACATAGAAATGATGCTTAAAAATTAATGCTTCTTCTTGGACTCGAATCAATGCTTGCATTGTTCATGTGGAGGGGAATAATACATGTGAATCTAATAACGGGGATCTGCCCAATCCACTAGGTTAGAGCATGAGGGTGCCAAAAATGATTTCGCTCTTATACAATGATTATATTTCCTATTAATTTTCCTTGCAGTTCTATGTCCTCTGAGTTTTGGTTACACCTAGTTCAAAGGGATTTTGACTCTATGAGTATTTAGTCTATAGTAGTCTATGTGTCAGTGATGGTGTGGTGTTTTATTTTGTGAATATTGAAATCATTGTTGTATGAAGAAATGTAGAATTGCTAGTTTAGGAGAAATGGTTAAAGGAGGATCAAAATACCCATAGTGCAATCTAGTAAAACTATGTGCTCGTAACTTTTTTGCAATACAAAGAATCAATTTACATATATATAGATATATATATATATATATATATATATATATATATAAACCTCTTGCACACACACACACACACACACATATATATGTATGTATGTATGTATACCAACCATAATAAAATATCTCAATTCCCAAAGAGAAAAAAGATATTTGAAAAAGAAAATGGTTACTTTTTGAATTTTGTGGCCTCTATGTGTAATTCATTCATTTCTTAAGTTTTGATGTCATGAAAAGCTCCACACTAGCACAATGAACACATAGAGGCCCCTCTTTGAAATAAGAGAGAGACCCTCTATCAAAACTTCTACATGCCAAGACCACCTTAGCTTGGGCTCACCTATTCCTTATGCCACTTATCATATTGATGAAGGCATTGTGTGGTAGCTCACCTACTCATTAATGAGTAAGGTTCCAATCACATTCTTAGTGCCACAATTTTTCAATTTGTTTGCATTTTTTGTTGGACAACCCTCACAAAAAAAAAAAACTTTAGAACCTTAGGAATAGAGGAATCTATGGGCCTTCAACATGCCCATTATGCTAGGAATGCAATGAATCAATTATCTATTTATTTCTTGAATGCGGATTTATCAAATCAATGTGAGAATTTCATTACAAGAAATTGCTCTGAGACTGCTATGACACAATAAGCTTGTAAATTGCTTGGAAAGTTGAGAGAAGTCATATTTGGGAAACTTCAATTGGAAACCCATCTCCGAAAGAATTCGACTGGCTCTACCAAAATTTCTCTATTGGAAAATATGGTTGGTCTGTAATAGGGATATTTTACACAAAGGAAGATTCTGTCCTTTGGTAGTTGCATCCCAAGTAGTCTGTCTTTTAGCAAAGGATACGAATTCTAAATCATTCCTTCCTCCCAATAGCTAGATGGGATGGAAGAAACATGGTGACAAAAACTCAATATGCAGGTTTCCCTTTCCATGGCTATCCGTAAAAAAAGTAAGAGGTTATTGTAGCTAACTCTAGAAGGGTATAATCAATAGGTTTCCTCTCAAACAAAGCACACTTTATATTTCGATGGAGCCTCTAATATCAATCCAATGGTGATATGCATGGGGTGGGGGTGGAACTGTGTGTTCATTCGCTCTAGAAAACATGTTAATTTTTATTTTTTTGCATGGAGTTCGACAATCACAAATAATCATGATGAGACTTATATCCTCTTGTAGGGCATAAGCCAAGCTTGGGCAGTTAACATCAATAAATTAATTATAATAGAAATTTTTTGAAACATAATTCTTAATCTACACATCGATAAAAACCGGATGAATGTGAAATTGAACATTATTTACAAAAATAAAAATAATATTATTATAATAAGAAATTGATATATTTATTTTATAAATTAAATTTAAATATAAAAATCAAAATCATTTCAAATAAATTTTAAAATATAAAGAATTCAAAAATTATAATATAATTTCTTTCATTATAAACATATATTATATATATCTATATATATATATATATATATATATATATATATATATATATATATATATATATATATATATATATATATATATATATATATATATATATATATATATATATATATATAGATATATTAATATTATATAATAAACATATTGTGTGTGTTTGTGTGTGTGTGTGCGTGTGACCCATCTATATGCACTACTGACAATGTAAATGATGTCTTACTAGATCATAAAAGCAACAAAAATAATCAGAAACTTTCAAAAATTTCATGACTTTTTGGTAGTCAATCATCAGACAATTCTACTAGGGCAGGCTTCTTTGCACTCAACCCTAGCATTTCATTTTGTGTCATACTTTGTAGTTGTTTTTCCATGTGGCTAAGGCAGACATTTTGATGGTACTACTGCACTTGTACTACTTGAATTTCCTATTGAATGTCCTTGAGGCTCGGTTTTGATTGGTGGCTTTGATGGGGGCCATCCAAGTTATGGGTTTCTGACGTGATTCCCACCAGTAAGGTCTTCATTGCCCGCTAAAGTTGGATTGAATGTTTGAATAGAGTTAGCCTTTCGCATCTGTGTCTAGGGTCCATTACCAAATGTTCCCAGTCCTTTGTTGGAATTGGTTTTGCATCTGCCTTGGCATTCAATTCCACCTCCCATGATGAGATAATAGACTTCACTTGTGTCAGGGATCCAACATTGTAAGCATGCATGAGATTTTGCATGTTCTCCTCGCTTGTTTTCCTTCCTTTTTTATGTTGGGGCCTGATGGATGATGCCAACAATGCTTTCCCTTTCCTGTTGTTCTGGTTGATGTCGCGATGACACCCTTGCTTCCTCGTGCCAGTCTCTGGCATCAGCATTCTACCATAGACAGAGTTGCCCAACAACTACAGTACTTCCCAAGCCCTCACGGTACTGAAAAACAATATTTCTGGAGCCAAAGGAGTTTGCAATTTAGGTAGACCTAAAAGGGTAGTGCACACAGAAGGTTCAATAAAATATCTATCTTTCAAATGCCAAATGCAAATTTTACCGTCCGTCCCTTCCCTGTGGCAGGCCATTTTGGTTCCCCATTTCCTGTTTTGAGGAATGAAAAGAAAAATAACACTAACACCCTCGGCCTTTACCTTTGGGTTGGCAGAAGACCCGACCATCTCCATATCTTTCAAATGGGTTAGATGCCTTACTCCTCATAGACTCTAACCAATTCTAGGCCCAACCAAGTCTCTAACTCCATGAATTAAACGTTGCCTTCACAAAATTTACAGACCAAATGCTAGGTAATGACCCTGACTCCCCATACATGCCCCTTTGGGCTGAAATACTTCCAGAAGATGTCAGACTCTCTAAATGACCCCAGACCCATCTAAGCCTTGGACACCTAGAATTACAAGGCTCATTAACAAAATTTACAGACAAATTCCTAAGTGCAGGGCCAGACTCCCCATACATGCCAATCTAAGCAAACAGACTTCCATAAAAGACTGAAATCGACATTCCAAATGCTAACAAAGATAGACTTAATCCAATACCAACTAACCCAGGCACTATCGTCACCAAACCCTGCCATTTTGGCTTTGATCCTTGCAACAACATTTCCATTTCATGAACTAGGAAGGCCTGAGTTACATACCAATAACCTTGCCTTGTTGTCGCACCTTTGTTGTTGCCCTGGGTGCTTTGCTTGTGGTGTAGAACTCTAGTACCATGATCAACTTTCACCACCTCACCACAACTCCTGAGGTGAAACCACAACGGTAGCATGTAGAATGCCAAACTTAGCACCATACTTACCACTTGTAAAACCCAAATTACTATGCCCGAGGTCCACTTTTCCCCTTGGTTACGGGTCGTCAGTTACTTAATTGCCTTGAGTGTGTGGTTGCGTTCAGTGGGTTGCCCACTTGCCCTACTCCTCGCTTATTTAATCATAACGACAATGCTTGTGGGGGTCTCGCATCTTGTCACACCCCTATCAGGTGATATATATTATATATATTAATATTATACAATAAAAAAAAATCTAAGGAAAATTTGTAGGGATTGAATACGGCTCAAGAAGAAACGTGTAAATATGCTAATTTATTAGACTTGAATCTATGCTAATTTATAAGGTTGAATACGGCTCAAGAAAGAAATGTATAAACATGCTAATTTATAAGACTTGAATCTAGATGAAGAAGATAACAAATATTCCACCAACTATTCTGACTAAACGAAATTGACAATATTATACAATAATATATATTAATAAGTTATTCCTTTATTATATATTAATTTATTTTATTAATTAATATAATATATTAATTAGTGTCCTACGTTGACAATATTATACAATAATATATATTAATAAGTTATTACTTTATTATATATTAATTTATTTTATTAATTAATACGATATATTAATTAGTGCCCTATAAACATTTTTGAAATAAATATAATATATAGAACTTTAAACTATTCTTAAGATTTAAAAGTGATTCATATATAAAACTATATATTAAAATGTAAAAAGAATGAAAAACAAGTTTGGTGACTTTTTGCTCGTTACAACCAATATGATAACGAATATAATATTTTCTTACGGTCTAAAAGTGACTCATACATTAAAAAATAACATTAAAATGGAAAAAGAGGGATACAGGAGAAACTGTGATCAAAGGTACAAGAACTCCAAACAACTTATACATACTCAAGGGAGGATAACAATAGTGCTAAGCAAAAATGATGAAAACTGGCTATGGCATAGAAGATTGGGACATCTAAGCTTTTCTCAAATAATAAAAGCATGCAAATTCCAGGTTGTTCATGATCTTCCAGATATCAGCATTCCTGAAAATACAATATGCAAACCATTTCAATTTCGTAAGCAAACCGGATCTCACTTCATTGAAAAAGAAGGGTCAACTAGTAAGCCACTTGAACTTATTCATACTTATTTATGTGGACCATCAAGGAAAAGTTCACCTCGTGGAGAAGAATACTTTATTTTGTTCATTGATGATTTTTCCGGA
Source organism: Pinus tabuliformis (assembly GCA_031772625.1). Lineage (NCBI taxonomy): Eukaryota > Viridiplantae > Streptophyta > Pinopsida > Pinales > Pinaceae > Pinus > Pinus tabuliformis. The sequence goes on along the minus strand of CM062818.1, from coordinate 1,281,217,607 downwards.
ATGTGTTGGATAGGCCTTCTAAAGCATAAAGATGAAGCATTTGAAAAGTTCAAAGCCTTCAAAACTTTGGTTGAAAATGAATCAGATTGCAAAATAAAATGCCTCAGATCTGATCGAGGAGGGGAATTTACCTCAGATGAATTCTTTGACTTTTGTGAACAACATGGAATAAAAAGGAAGTTCTCCACCGCAAGGGCTCCTCAGCAAAATGGAGTGGTAGAAAGAATGAACATAACTGTTCAACAAATGGCTTGAGCTATGCTAGATGAATCTGGAACTCCTGCAACCTTCTGGGGTGAAGCTACATTCATCGTTGTAACTATTCTAAACCAAGAAAATGTTCGGGTAAACAACACTCAAACTCCACATGAACTTTGGTATGGTAAGACTCCTATGGTAAAATACTTCAAAGTTTTTGGAAGAAAATGCTATATCAAAAGGACTGATGAAAAACTTGGTAATTTTGAGCCCAAAGCAGATGAAGGAATTCTTCTTGGTTAGTTTTCCCGTAGTAAAGGATATAAATGTTACAATAAAAGACTTGGGAAAATTGTTGAAAGTATTGATGTTGTAATTGATGAAGCATGCAAAAATCCTAAACAGATAGAAACCGAAGATTATTCCAATGAAGAAGATGGGGATTATTTTCCCACATCAAATCACAATGATTCTGAAGAAGAAACCAATGAAGCACCAGAAGAAGAGAAAACGGTAGAAGAAAAGACACCGTCTAGGTATGTTCAGAAAAATCATCCAGAAACTCAAATTTTATGGGAAATAGAGGCAGGTGTACATACAACAAGAACTATTACAGAAACCTCAAGCTATCTAGCATTACTATCCTCCACCGAACCTCAAAATGTAAATGAAGCATGCAAAGATTAATGTTGGGTCAAGGCCATGAATGAAGAACTTGAGAAAATTGAAAAGAATAATATTAGGGAATTAGTTCCTAGACCTCATGATAAGAATATGATAGGAACTAAATGGATATTCAAAGACAACTTGAATGAAAATTTAGAAGTTATTAGAAACAAGGCCAAACTTTTTTGTAAAGGATATGCTCAACAAGAAGGTCTATATTTTGAAGAAACTTTTGCACCTGTTGCTAGACTTGAAGCCATAAGAATGTTTCTTGCTCTTTCTAGTTTTCAGAAATTCATAGTATACCAAATGGATGTAAAATCTGCCTTCCTTAATGGTGACTTAGAAGAAGAAGTCTATATTGAACAACCAGAAGGATTCATTCTTGGAAATGATGCAAAACTTGTATGCAGACTCATAAAGGCTCTCTATGGTCTAAAATAGGCTCAAAGGGCCTAGTATTACTGTTTTGACAAATATCTCCACCAATAGGGTTTTTCAAAGGGGTTAGAAAATAGCAATCTATATACAAATATTGACACTGATAAATTGCTAATATTGTTGTTTATGTTGATGATATCATTTTTGCTAGCAATGAAGAATCCATGAGTCAGAATTTTGCTTCAGTAATGCAGCAAGAATTTGAAATGTCCTTTCTTGGTGAGCTTACCTACTTTCTTGGTCTACAAGTTCAACAAAATAAAGATGGTATTTTTCTTTCACAAACAAAATATCTCAAATAGATCTTGAAAAATTACTGCATGGAAGATTCTAAACTAGTATGTACCCCAATGGTAACAAGATGTAATATCAGCTCAAATGATGAATCAACAGCAGTACATCAACCAACTTGCAGATCCATGATTGGATGCATTCTTTATCTAATAGGTACCCGACCTGACATCATGCATGCAGTAGGAATAGTTGGAAGATTCCAAGCAAATCCAAAGGAATCACACCTTCAGGCAGTCAAAAGGATTTTTAAATATCTTCAAGGAACACAAGACTTTGGTTTATGGTATCCTAGAGATACAAATCTTACTCTTCATGCATATACAAATGCAGATTGGGCAGGAAGTGTTGATGACAGAAAAAGCACTAGTGGTGGTGCATTCTATATGGGTTCCAGGTTAGTTTCCTGGTTCAGCAAAAAACAAGGTTCAATTGCGTTATCTACAACTGAAGTAGAATATGTGGTTGTTGTATCTTGCTACACACAACTACTTTGGATGATGCAAACCTTGTAAGATATTCAAATCGCATGTACTCCACCGATCTCCATTCTACATGATAATACAAGTGCCATGAGTATTACAAAGAATCCAGTCATGCACTCCAAGACCAAGCACATACCCATCAAATATCATTTTCTACATGAACAAGTGCTTGAACAAAAGGTCAAATTGGAGTATGTTCCCTCCAAAGAACGGGTTGCTGATATACTCACTAAACCACAGCCCAAAGAGACATTTGAATATCTCAGACAAAAGCTGGGAGTAGTTGCTGCATCATCCTGTTGTTAAATCCTATTTTTCAGAAAAAGGGTGTTATACGCGAGTTTCATGAAGCATAGTCGCATACAAATGCGAGTTTTTGTTGGCACAGTTGCGTATATGTTGGTTTGAGGAAAAGCAATGGGCCAGACTTAGGAACAAGGGGTCTGATATGGTTCAATCAATTATCTTCTCTATTTGATGATGGTTACAATCTGCTGATAACATGTGAAAATATGTTGGTCCTCATAAAGTTGTTGATAACATGATGTATATCTGATTGATGATGATGCCTTGATATTTCTTATTGATATATGCAATAATTAGATTTGATAGTGAACATCTGGCACAGGTTCACGGGGAGCATATGCTTCTAATAATGCATTGTTGGCATTATCTTAGAAGATCTTCATATAGATCTGCATAATTGTTTTGATGATGGAAACATACAGGTTGTTGATCCTGATATTGCTGATGGTGTAGATCATATATGGTGTATGATAGTTGTTGATGACTATCACGGTCTTGTTTAGATCGGTTGTCCTTATTATAAATGTCATGCATATCATTTAATGTAAAGGTCATGAAAATACTTCATTTGTAACCCCACTATTCATGGGATGTATGATGTAATATTTCTTGTTTTTGTCATGTATAAACAATTAGTATATACCCACTTGGTTGGGTGGATGAGTCAAATTTTGTATATCCCCAATTGGTTGGGAGATGGATGTATGTACGAGTCATTGGTGATAGGAAGGTCATTGACGATGTATGTATAGAGTCATGTTATTATTTTAGAAAATCTTTTTGCAGACTTTTCTTCTGCTCAGGGGGAGCATGGACTCAATCATGGGAGCTCAATCAGTACATTTCAACATATCAGAGAATTCAACATGTACTCAGGGGGAGCATGACCAGCATAATGTATTTCAAAGTGGGATCACGATCCTTCTCCCTTGATGTCAAAGGGGGAGAGTATGTTGATGTTGCCATCAAGTCCAAAGGAGGAGATTGTTGGAATTATGACACTTGTGTTGTCCTTGATGGCAACTCACTCAGATGAAAGATCACAGTACAACAGGTTAATAGGAAAGAATTATAGATCAGATTACAAGGAATGAAGAAAGAGAGGTATATGTAGGTTCACCTTGACCAATCTGCATATACACGTAGGTTCCCTAACCACAAGTACTGTATACATACACACACACTTTCACAAAAGAAAAAGCATGTATACCTTAGAAAACTAAGGTTTTGGTTCAAGGTATTTGGTCCATGGTATTTTGATCCATGGTATTGGTCCAAGGTATCTGGTCCGAGGTATTTACCCTAGGTATTTGGTCCAAGGTATTGGTCCTAGGTGGTTTTGGTCCATGGTATTGAGAAAGGCCTAAAATTATAAAAGGAGGAGAAGATCATTAGGCCAAGTGTGAAAGTGTCGAATATCTGATGAAGTGTGAGATCTAGTATGCAGGTTATACACTTATGGTACTATGTTTGATTTGAATCAAGGATGAACTTCAGCGGTTGGTGAAGGATAAGATCTAATGATGGATCAGGATCTTAAGGCTTGAAATGAATTATGATTATGTGGTTTGATCATGTATAGTCTAGATCTGAATACTGACGCATGTGTTTTTCTGTAAATATTATGATCTGGGTATAACTTAAGTCTGGAATAGCTACAAAATTATGAATTAATATTTGCATATGTGTATGTTGGTTGACTCTGATAAAAGCGCGTATACATGCAGGTTCAACACATAGAAGTAGTGTATACCTCATAAAGTATGTTTCAATTGTTTTTTTTTGCTGTTGCAGAATTTTGGGTTTTAGTATGGGTTCTAGTGACTATATTCTGGTGACAGTATTCTGATTGATTAGATTGACTGTCAAAGTGATTGATTGATTTAGTTATGGGTGATTCAGTTTTAGTGATTGGTTGATGCAGATATATTTGATGATTGAATTGAGGTTATAATTTTGTTGATGGATGCAGTCTGAAATTTTATGAAACATGGTCCCTAGAGGAAGAAAGAAGGTCGTAGCCTTCTTTAGGTCGGTGCCTACGTACTAGTTAACATATCGGCTAATACAAGAGCTAGGGGTTTGTAGCTCCCTTCCAGTAGAAGATGGAGAACAAGAGAAGGTTGTAACCTTCTATAGGTAGAAGCCTGCATACTTGTATGAGTTTGCTCCGGTACAATGTTGTAAACAAATTTTCTTATTATTAAAAGAAGACATAGACGACAGTAGTAGGTGGTTTTCACTGACATTGGGTTTCCACCTTATATCTTGGTGTTCATGTGTGTTTCTTATATGTGATTCTTTATTCTTCTTTTACTACACTGTCTAATAAATCTCTGATATGCTAGTTAAAGTTAAATGCATGATAAATTGGGTAAATTAAAAGTTTTATGCATATACACTGGTTGCTTTAAGTACAGTCGCGTATACACGGAAGTTCACTTAGCTGAAGTAGCATATATCTAGTGAACTTATGATTTAGTTAATTCATCATATGTTGATCTTTAATCAGTGTATAAGTACTTTAATAAACATTAAACAATAACCATATGCAGTAATAATAGAATAAACCATCACACATAAGCAACACACATGAACACCAAGATTTAAGGTGGAAACCCAATGTGGGTGAAAACCACCTGTTGCTGTCATCTCCGTCTTCTTTTAATAATAAGAAAATCTATTTACAATCTTGTATTGGTGCAGACTCATACCAATACACAGACACCCACTTGTAGAAGGCTACAACCTTCTCTCATTCTCCAACTTCTTCTGGAAAGGAGCTATAACCCCCTAGTTCTTGTACTAGCCGATATATTTACTGGTACATAGGCTCCAACCTACAGAAGGCTACAACCTTCATTAATTAACCAGCTACTACTGGAAGGAAGCTCCAACCCCCTGATGAAATCACCAACCATTGCTGGCTGGAAGCTTTCACTTCCTCACTGAAGGCTCCAACCCTGAGTATCCTCTAGAGACCATGTTTCATAATTTTTCTGACTGGATGCTCCTGGTACACAACAATACACATGAAAGCCTAGTTTCATCAAATTTTCATATTGGACCCATTATTAACATTGAAGCTCAAAATCAATCACCAATGCAATACAACCATCAAATACATATACATTAACCAATCATTGAAACCCAATCAATCTTTGATATAATTGAAACCCAATCATCAATCTCTGATATAACTAAAATAATCAATCGCTAAAACCTCTGAACCTCTGACACAACTGAACCAAACAATTAGTGAACCTATGACACAACTCAATCAACCATTTATTCAAACTTAATCAAATTCAGCCAATCAACTGGAACAGACAAATTACTGTAATCAGTACATAGATCTGAACCCAGGACACTACAACAACAACCAGAACTAACTGTAACCTCAAAAGGCATGTGTCAGAATGTATGTGCTCCTCTAATGAAGAAAACCTACATGTATACGCTACTTCTTTTTTCCCAACCTGTGTATACCTCTAAAGTTATTAAATCAGAAAACCTATGAACCACAAACTATAACAATCAGTGACATTCTAAAGATCTACTATCATATTACAGAGTTCTAAATAGATAGAAACAAGGATCGCCCTTCTTTCTCAATCAATTAATCAATGGGATGCAAACTCTTTATGCATTCAGTTTCACTTTCAGATCTAAGAAGACTTCATTGGCAGACAACAGTAAAATAGTAGCACTGACCTGATAGATCAGTCATCCTTGAACATCAAGCTTTTCTTTTTTTACTTGGAAGAGCTGAACCAATGTGTATACTCACCTTCACCAAAGTGAACCAACGTATAGGTCTGCAAATACTTACTTATAACTTGGTTGCAATTCTTGAATTCAAACATACCCATATCATCACATAAAAAGGATAAAACATTTGTTAGCAATCAGATCTTGCCCATCCATTATCAGATCACATAATGATAAGTCATTGTGATCCTGATCCATCATTAGATCTCATCTATCATAAAATTCTTAGGTGCATATTTAGTCTAAAACAAGCAAAGCATCAGAAACCCATAACATAAATTTTTGCTTTTGATCTAACACTTCATAAGATATTCATTGCTTGTGCACTTAGCCCTTTGGTCTTCTCCTCCTTATATGCTTAGATCCTTTGTCCATACCTTGGACCAAAACCACTTAGGACCAATACCTTGGATAGAAATACCTTCGACCAATACTTTGGACCAAAATACCTTAGACCAAAACCTTGGTTTTCCAACATGTATGCACTTTTCCTCCTGTGATAGTGCGTGTATACGTATACGGTATTTTTGTTATGTGGACTAGTGTATATATGTTGTTTTGACTAAGTGAACATACATATAATTCTTGAACTTATTTACATCAACCTTTTCCTTTACCTTCTTTATTCTGATCAGTAGACCTTAGTTCCATCTTCCTGTTCTTCTTTACTAATGCCCTGTTACCTCTGAATAGACCTATTACACTATAATTTTCCATGTTACTTCTGAAATGATTCGTTTGAACTACCATGCATTCTGTCGCATCTGATATCTCTCCTATAGATTTATTTAGTTACGTAGATTCATCTACTTACCATATACAAGTGATTTTTTTGCTACAAGTGGGTTTCCATCAAGTAAAACACATGCACCATAATGCCAAAATCTTCATCATTCTTCCATTCATCCCTTGATTTTGTTATCTACTCAGGTTGGATAGTAAAAATGGCACAAATCAATGCTTCCACATCCTCATACTTTATTGAGAGTGCATTTGTAGCAACATTTTGCTTCCCTTTTTTGTAGATGATTTCAAAGTCATCACCAAACATATTTGTCACCCATTTTTGCTGCTCTTCTAAAGATACTATTTGTTCCAAAAAGTATTTAAGACTATCATGATTTGTTTTCACCTTGAAGTGCCTTCCCATTAGGTAAGGTCTACATTGCTTTAGTGCATGTAGTATTGCCAACATTTCTTTGTCATAAATAGGTTTGTGTAAATACTTTCCTTTGATTGGACGATTTACAAAAGAAATGGGTCTTCCTTCTTGCATTAAAACAACAACAATTCCATTTCTTGAGGCATCACATTCCACAATAAAGCTTTGTGAAGTCTGGCATAACTAAGACCGGTGCTTGGAACATTGCCTTTGTAAGACGTTAAAAGGCCTTCGCTACTTCTAGAGTCCAAGAAAATGCATCTTTATTCAGTAATGATTTTATAGGTTCTGTTATTCTCCCATAATTCTTAGCAAACTTGTGATAATACCTTGTCAACCCAAGAAATCCTTGAAGATGAGTTATGGTTGTGGGGATTTTCCATTCTTTAATGGCCTTAATTTTGTTAGGGGTCTACCTTAACACCCACATGAGATACAATATGACCCAAATATTACACCTCCTATACTCCAAAGAAACATTTGGAGTTTTATGCATAGTATTGTTTCTCCTCCAATGGTTTGAGCACCCTCTCAACACGTTGAACATGATCCTTCTAAGACTTGTTGTAGATTAGTATATCATCAAAAAATACTAACACAAATTTCCTAAGGAAGGGTTTGAGAATGGAGATAATGGTTTGAATGGGAAATTTATCTTTAAAAGTGAGCTTATTGAGATACCTATAATCTAGACACATATGCCATGATCAATCCTTCTTGTCCACCAATACTATTGGAGTAGAGAAAGAACTTTGACTAGGTTCAATTATACTAGCCTCTATCATTTCTGCAACCATACATTCAATTTCACTCTTTTGGCCATAATGATATCTGTAAGGCCTACTGTTTGGAGGAATACTTTGTGGAATTAAATGAATAGCATTATCATGATCACAAATAGGTGGGAGGCATTTGGGAGTCCGAAACACCTTATATTGATTGTCTAAGACCTTTTGAAGATCTAGATAAATAAATTATTTCTATGTTTGAACCTCTATTGAGCATAATTGTGCAATTATGCCTCGTTGTTCTTTCTTCAGAAGATTTTTCATACCATTAGAGATGATTATCTTTCCTAGTTTCCCTGTGATACACCTTAATTCAACTTCCTTTCCTTCCCAAAATAATTTCAGGAAAAGTTCTTGAAAATTGAAAGTTATCGTTCCCAAAGATTGTAACCATTAGACTACTAGTACAACATCAAAACCACCCATTGGAATAGAAATCATTGGAATATTCAACAAATATTCCCCCATGGTTAACTTGATATTATGGAACTTTCCAGAGCAATTTATAGTTTGTCCATTTGAAACCATCACTTGACACTCTAGTGCTAGATATAGGAAGCAATTCAATTTCTTGGCTATATTACAATGAATAAAATCATGGGTACTACTTGAATCAATCAACAAGATTACCTTTTTCTTCTTGATATATGCTTCTATCTTGAGAGTTTGAAGAGTGGTAATTCTTGCCAATGCATTACAATATATGGCCAGATTCATTACTTCTTTCTTTGGGGTTGGTCCCCGGTGTATGTCCTCTTCTTTTGATGCTCCTTGTTCCTTTTATTCCTCCTCTTCAAAATCTATGTAGAATAATTTATTCTCAACACACTTATGACCTTTAGTGTATTTTCTATCACAACTGTAACAAATCCTTTTTTCTCTTTTTTCCTCCAATTGTTGTGGTTTCAACCTTATAGGTTGTGGAAGACTAGGAGGAAAAACACTTCCATCTGTATAGTTGTGAGTGGTATACTTCCTTGTTGCCATAATTTTTCTTTTAGATTTTCATGCCACCCTGAATGCCTTCTCCAATGAATGAGGTTCCCATAGGAGAAGCTCATGTTCGATGTTATATTTTAAATTCCCTATGAATACATCAATTCTATGCTCCTCTAGAATATTTGTTACCCTAATATTCAATTTTTGGGAGTCTAAAATGTGATCTGCCATTTAACCCTTTTGTTTAAGACTTATCAATTGGCTAAAGAAGGTGTTTCTCTTTGTATCTTCATAATGTGCTACCATTTCCTCCATATAATATGACCAAGTGACAAGTGGTTTATGAGAACAAAGTTATCTATACCATGAAAACTGATTGGGTTCTAAATATAAATATGCAATACATACATTTTGTGAGGGTTGCACATCTTGTAGATCAAAATATTGCTCCATCTATGGTATCCATGCTACCAGATACTTGCTATCAAACTTACTCATATGTATCTTTTGGATGTGGTGGTTTTTAAACCCCACATTGGATTCTCTAAAATCATAATTCATATTATTTTTGTCCTCATCATGATTTTCATGGATTACCTTGTCACCACTTGGGAACCTTTCTTCGAGCATCTTTTCCAAACCTTCCTTCAAACCCTCTATCTTGACATTCATCATTGCTTCCTTGTATGCTTTTAAACCATCATTCAAAACTCCCATGTCCCTTTTTATACCATCTATCTTAAAATTCATCATGGATTCCAATTCATTTCTTGTTTTTTTTCGAGAGCGAAATTTGCTGCAATTGGTTTTGTAAATTGGATACATCATGTTGCATTTCTTCCTCTTCTTCATGTGCCATAGAAGAACTTTCTAGTTTCTTACTAGGTGTGTCCATTTTTTTATTTCAAGGTATTTCGGAATCAAAAAATGATATCTATGCTTCATTATGCCCCTTGAATTACTTCAAACTGATTTTTCAAACAAAATTTATGAAAATTTTAAAACAATACACAATTTTTTCTTACTTCTAGGAGCTCGATATTTAAATAACTGTAACTCTATAATTTTAAATCTCCAAGGTCTGAAATTACGTCATGTATTATCCCTATGAGTCTTCTTTCCAACCAAACAAGTAAGACCAAGATTGGCTTCTTCAAAAAGGAGTTATGCCCAATCTTCCATGATGACTTGATTATAGACTGCTTTAGTAGAGTGAACTTGTATGCAATGACACGTGTCACTGTTTCAACCTTCAGCCCTAAAAATGATACCCAAAAAACTAAATTCCGTCCTCTTTTCATCACCTTTTACGAAAGACAAATCTAATACTAAAGAAAAGTTATGACTACTTTCCCTAGGTCACCTATTTGAGATAGAGTTCTAGAGCCTGCAAAAATCCTAACTTCCTCAAATCATATCTATGAAAATGTAGTGAGAAAATATCTGAAATTTGTACATGACGTGAAGCAAGATTTCGGCTCCACGTGGTTGAAATTTCAACTTCTAAAGATTTGTAGAAAAAATGTATATCTAAAATTTCATGGTGACCTATTTGAAGAAATGAAACCTCTAATCCAAAGATCTGATACCAAATGTTATGCAACCAGCTCACAAATAGATAGATCAACAACTTAAAAATTGTCTTCTTTGAGGGGGAAACCTCCTTTACATCACATAAATGAATAATTCTAGGATGATACAATGACAAGACCTCCTTTGTATATATAGGAGTCTAAGGGATCTCAATACTATCAAACCTGCATAACAATAATAATGTAATAGAACAACAATAACAATGGTGGGCTTCTATGGGGCACAAATATAACAATATGAGGGCTATCTGGGTACATGAACAATTATAAGGGGTATACAATAACAATAATGGGGTTACACTAGTATTATAGGGACCTAACAAAGTGGAATTAAAATGGCGCTCTTGGTTTCAACTTAATTGTTGGAGAGTGGATCTAGGAAGTGTTGGTGAAAATTTTTCAATTTCTTTTCCATAATGCATCCTCCAAGGGTATTTTTCCTCATTGCTAAAAAAATTGAGGTATGGCATGAAAATATGAAATCTCAATTATTATCTTATGGATATAACATTTGGAGGTTAGTTTGTGAAGAATGTGGAAAGGATCCACTTTCACTTAATGTACTGCAACAAAATTCTTAAGCGAGATGAATCATTTATGAGAAACTCCATAATGAAAACTTGGAGAAAATAAGAAATCTAAAATCTACCAATGACATTTTGGATAGCCAACAAGTGTTGTTTGTAGGTGATAGAAGCAACAATGGAGAAGCCAAGAAGAAGAATAAGAAGAAGAAAAAGAAGAATAATTCTTAAAAGCAAGAATCTCAGCCTGTGAAAATCAGTCCCCCTAGTACAAATGGTGCACCTGAAAAATAAAAAAATGAAGCTTTAGTAAAACCAAGTATGCTCCCATGCAACAAATCTAAAGATATAAATACTAGTGAGTTTCTTTTGAGTTAGACTTTGGATGTCTATGATTCTTGTCATGCTGAGTTGCCTAGTGAATATGAGGATAATATTAAGCTTCCTAGAGTTGAGTAAATAGTATGTTATGGATGTTATAGAGAAATTTTTAGTTGGAGTTTGTAGATTGACAACTGCATGTAGAGAGCATGATAATTTGATGAAATTTTTTGATGAAAAATAAAATGAGTTGAGAGAAGAGGTTATTATATTGAATTTCTAGGTTGAAAAAGCCAAAAGGATTAAGGATGTTATGGACATACAACTGAAAGAAAAAGAGGTCCAAGTTGGAAATCTTGAAGTTGAAGTTATCACATTGAGGAAGAAACTGAAGTTGGAGAAGAGCACTGTAGCCTTGGACAATTTCATTAAGAACCAATGATATCCATTGAATAGATATGGTTTTGGTTTTTAAAAGGGAGAGTCCACCTTGCATGTAGACAAGAACAAAAATGCTAAAGTAAAAATGAATTTAGAAAACAATAGTAGTAGACAGGGTAGCATAGGAGGAAACAAACAACAATTTCAACAACAACAAATAATAAAACCTCAAGGAGAACCTACATTTATAATATCATTCACTCCTAGGGTTAAATATTGTTTCAGATATGAAATATTTGAAAGAAGTAGCAATCCATTTACTCTAATGGATGATGTAGAGTTCTATATCTATCACAATTTTGGAGATGTGGCAGCTAGCTGCAGAAGTAGAATGGTCACAACTTATCAACACAACATGAAATAGTTGAGATAGCTAAGAAGAGGACCAACCATCAAGTATACATGTTATTCTAATGTTTATTTTTACTCATGCAACATGTTTGGCCATAAAAAAATTGATTGGAGATCTAGTACATGGAGCTAAGGTAAAAGTAATCCAAGGTGGAGATCTGGTATGAGTTATAGAAGATTAGATTCCTTGGTATCATATATTTGTCATGCGAGGTGTTATGTGTGTGAAAATATTGGGTACACTTCCAAATATTGTAAGCTATATAGATTATTCCAACCATCCAGTCAAGAGGAGCAACAAATTTAGAATATACCTAGAAGAAATACAAAGAAAACTAAAAATAAGTAGCGTAGGACCATGTGGAAGAATAAGGAGAAACCGTTTGTGAAGTAGACTATCAGCCTCCTCTATAGTCCATTAGGTATTTGATGCATATTCTTGAGAGGTTATAGAAGTACATGAGAGGTGCATAACCTTAGGGGGAGTGTATGACAACTTGATTAGTTTATGGAGATGAGTAGCAATAGCATGGTATGTTCATGAGCCTCATGCACATTCAGGTTCATAGGATTATCCTGGCTATTGGAGGTATAATGAGATAGCATGGAGCTATTGATGGTATGAAAGTTTGAAGGATTTTTTTTCATTTCTTCTATTGATTTCACTCATTCATGTGTATCAGCTTCATATGTATTTCCATGGGTGAAAGAATACATTTTCTAGCCATATATATGTTCTTGGTCATTTAAAATTTGGTTGAAAAGCATATGTACCTATCACGCATAGAAGAAGGTAATTGGTTCAACCATGTGTAGAGAAAGGTGATAATTTCAAACATATGTTTCTACATGTTCCTTTTGATATTATGGCTGAAATCACCCATGTTCATGAATAGTACTGAGTTATTTGTTTTAGTCATGTACATAAAATTTGAGTGCATTAATGTGACTACTATGGATAGTGAGAGAGTATGTGTTAGTATGCATTGTAGCAAGTCTATTGTTTCATCCATGTATGCACTTATGCGTGTATTATCAACATTGTAATCACTATTGTTTTCATCATTGGTTGATTCATCCATGCATTGGAGAGATTTATGAGTCTTGGTTATGAATTGGAGAGAGCCTTGAGTCTTGTGGAATCCATTTATGGAATTTTAGAATAATGTTTCAACCATGTATGGGGTTTTGGTGTCCTTGGAGCTACATTGTATTTCATCAATAATGCCATGTATTAGGCCTATGACCCCATGTAATTATTTCATATCATTTGGTGATGTATGGGTAGAAGTATTGGTCCATGAGGAACAGTCTCTTGAAAGTGGAAAGGAGGCTTATTGTAGTGTAGCAATAGTGTTTCTATAATAGCATGGAGAGATGTTTGCAACCCCATTACATGTTCAGGGGAGCATGCTCAACCTAGCAGCAGAAGATAGCACATGGTTTTGGCAGAGATGCATGGTGTTTACTTGTTGTTTTGTTGGCATGGTGTTGAATTTTTGGCATGAGGAACTAATTAGTTTTCATTGTTGATATCAACAATGTCCAACATGTGTTTTATCCATACTTCTCGATCCTTTTCCATTGATGTCATAGGGGGGAGTGACAAAACCACTTGAGACTAGTTAGTTGGAGATGCATGAAGATCAACTTGGTGTTGTGGCTATAGATTGACATCAATACCAATGGGGGGGCATGTCAGCCTCATGGTGTTGACATTGGTGTCAACCTAATATGTATATCTAAGGAGTCAACTTACAGTCAATTGTGTTGGCATTGATTTCAACAAGGTTGGAGGACATTTCATGATGATCAAAGGTTTGATGACATGTTATTAAGGTGTTCCTAATGATGGTAGAGGGTCTAAAGTTCTAGAGGTGCTTGCAAAGGAAGGTGGATAAGTTTTGGAAGTGTTGGAGAAATTTGCAAGAGGTATAGTCAAAGTAACAAAGTGATGCAACTGATTAAGGGAAAACCTGCATTATAACACATGTTAGAGGACCAATTACCTGTATTATAACACAATTTCTGAATGCACGAGGAGAATTATAGTCCGTAGAGTGGATTTTTTGGATTACATACACACTTAGAGTAATTCTAGGGGTATTTCCTATGGTTTTTTCACATGGTATTTGGTCAAATGGTTTGAGGAAGTTCACTCCACATTCTAGAAGGAGGTCAAGTCAAGAGAATGAGGATTAACGCTTTATATAGATTTCATATTTTATCATTGATAAAAAGGTTAGAATGTGCAATATAAGGGGTTAGAGAGCATCCACTACAATGAAAATACCTTCTACCAGAGGTTTTTGTGTAAGCCCATATAAAAATAGCCTAAAAATCCATTTGTAGCAGATGTAGGCAGGTAGATGTTTCTTGGATGTTGCATCTACAATCTACTAATGTATTGGTGCTTTACTATCAATACAAGCACCGTGCCGCATAAAACATGGTGCACGATGGAAAATTTGTTTTTATAAAATAAAAAAACATGGTGCAATAAATAACACAATGCACTGGTGCTTGAATAATTGATAGCACAATAAAAATGCTACTTTTAAAAATTGTCGGGTTATATAAACCCACAACACTAGTGCCCTTTATGTAGTAAAATAGCTCGATGCATACCAAGAAGGATCACCATTCTAATTTTTAAATTTCAAAAAAAAGGCGGTGTTATTTTCCAATTATGCATTGGTTCAGTACATGTACTAAAAATCCCTAGGGCGTCTCCTAAAGAAAACTGCGAGGCAATTTTTAATTAAAAAAAAGAGAAATAATATAGTCAAACAAAGAACCAGTGTGGTACCTGTATTATAATTCCATGGGGCATCTTAACAAAATAATTGTTATATATTTCCTAATTTAAAAAAAAATGTGGTGCTCATGGATATTTTCAGCATTGGTGCGGTTATAGTAACGCACTGGAGGAGGGTTAAACAAAGAAAACCCTCCGACTGTATATTTTATTTTTACCATCTATAGTGTTGGAGAGATCTAAAGCACTGGTGCCACTCTTTCCTAATGTAAGTTCCCTGACATCGATGCTTATCTTGCTCACCATCCTTCTGTACTGTGCTCACTGCCTAAATTCCCAATTTTTTCAAACTATGTTAAAAATTGTTTTTCTCCACTATGTGTCAAGGATTCCTCCCCAATGACCAAATGTCTAGGTAATGTATATCCTTCTCTCTAATTTATTTATTTAGCGGAATAGAATTTCAAATTAGCTTATATTTCCATTATTTTTTAATTTTATTTCTTCCCTGTGCGGTGTGCTCAATATGTTTGGCACACACCTATAGCGGTGCACCCTTTAAATTTATAGGGTGCACCACAGTTTGGTGCATGAGTGTAACGCACCACTATTGTTGCAGTGCATTTTGTAAATCTAAACACATCGGGAAAGCTAAAAATCATATGTTGGTGCATTTACATTTACCAAATGCACCAGAAAAAAAATATTTAAAAATATAGCTATAGATCAATGTGATTGATAACTTGAACATTTTGTAATAGTGAAAAAATGTTATATGTGTGCACCGATGCATAATTGTGATGCACCACGATGAAAATTTAAATTTGTGAACTAATAATGGTGTGTGATACGTATGTGTGCATCGATGAATTTTTTTTTTAATTGAAAGTTATGTTTCCATTTTTATAAATACATTTTTCATTTAATAAAAAAAAGTATATTTTATGTATGAGGCTAATGTATTTTATATGTCAATCATGTAGCAAAGATGTTAGCAGAGGGAGAAATAGTAGGAGAAGGAGAAAATGGTGGAGTCATAAAATATGGTTTGACCATAGGAGGTTAGAGAGGGGGAGAGGGGTTTATACCCTCGCCCTATTACTACAACGACTCGAGTGCTCTTAAGGAATGTAGGCCTCCTCAAGTACTA
Organism: Pinus tabuliformis; assembly: GCA_031772625.1. Lineage (NCBI taxonomy): Eukaryota > Viridiplantae > Streptophyta > Pinopsida > Pinales > Pinaceae > Pinus > Pinus tabuliformis. The sequence continues at coordinate 1,281,201,423 of CM062818.1, read as the reverse complement.
TGAGGAGGCTACATCTATGAAGGCACACTCTATCTTATTGGTGCAACTAATATTTCAATGGAGTACCTAGGAGCAGGGTTTCCATGTCGATCTTGGGGTGTGGTATAGGCCCTCTGAGGAGGACACATACTTTATCACTAGCCTATCCAAGATAGAGGAGGATTTTCCTCAATTCCATGATGTCCCCCATGTGGTTGTGGTTAAGGCTCAACTTGCCTACAATCGGAGATATGTTGGGTCTCACATTATATGTCCAACAGATTTTCTACTGCATGGTGGACAACTATGGATTTCTTCATTTTTTGCATAGGAGGTTAGGTGCGTCTCATAATTATTCACCACCATTAAACACTCAAGTATTTATGGGAAGCGCATTAGTTTCCCTCTTTTGTATTATGTTGATTCTTTGATTAAGGTGTCATGTTCTATCAGATGGTGTGCCATTCTTTGGAGTCAGTTGCGTATGGCTTTAGATATATGTTGTACATTGAGACATGGGAGGACAACCTTCCCTTTCGCTTCAGAGATTTTTTGTTTATTTTTTGAGAGGTTCTAGAGACAAGGCCTACATTTAACTGTCGCCCTCCTAGGCCCATGACCGGGGACGTAGGGATGGTCGCGAAATGAACTACTCTGATAGATTAGCCAGAGTTTTATTTGAGGAGAGAGCTTTCCATGTGAGGGCTCGAGATATCAACACAAATACTAGGTTAGTGGATCTTTATAGGTAATATCTGTGCGAGATGATGTCTCTTATGCATCATATCGCTAGAGCTAGTAGGGTACTAGCAGTGATGAGGGAGGCAAGGCATGCTACGAAAGATATGTTAGACGATAGTGGTGATCATGATGATCAGAGAAGTAGTCATGATAATGTTGATTAGAGTGGTGATCATGATCATGATTATGAGGGTGGTAATCATGATGTTTCTGGTAGTACTATCCCATCAGATCATTGTCGCCATTCGCCTGATCATGAGATGTCAGAGCTAGTGGAAGTGCCTTATGTTTCTCCTGACATAGCAGATCAACCACCTCCTCATCCATCGTAGAGTTCACAAGACTGCGTTGATGCAATATTTAAGCATCCATTGTCATTTGCTATAGACCATCCAACTCCTCCTCCACCTCAGAGTTCGAGAGACCTTGAGGCAGTAGTTTACCATCCATCATCTTCTATTGCAAACTAGGTAGCTAGCACTACTACGTTTGTTGTATCAGATATTTGATTGTAGTTATTTTACTTGTGGTTATTTGACTTGTTTTTGTAGGTGTGTGTGTATATATATATATCTATATCTATATATATATATATATATATATATATATATATATATATATATATATATATATATATATATATATATATGGTGCATTTTGTTTGTTCATGTTTATGCACTTAATTTGTATGTTGGTGTTGATTTGTATATTGTCAGGTCATGTTAGATATGTTCATTTAATGTGCTTGCAGATAGATGTGTATATGATATCATTTATTTGACATGAGATGTATATTAATTTGAGGATGTGTGTGTTTATAATGTTAGATTACACTGTTTATGTTTTGTTAGATGTGGTCATGATTATGGTGCCCTCTTGGAATGTTAGATTTTTGTGTTAGCTAATGACATTTATGTGTGTTAGAGGTGTATATAATTAGATGATAGTAGTGAATTCAAATGTGTATCTTAGATGATTTTTATGTTTTTTGGATGGTTATCATGATGATGCTTATTTTTATGAAATAATATTTATTATAGATTATGTATTGGTGAACTTATATCAAGCTTTTATATATGAAATTGCATGCAAGACTTACTTTAAAAAAATTCAAAGATATTTTTGTAAATTACAAAGTTTAGTATGGTTGAAACTATGATTATAAAATTACGATAAATATTATTCTATTGCTTAGATAGTTCATTGATATTAAACGTAACTTAATTAGTAAAATATTTCAATACTCACAGGGAAAAAATAAGTAAGGGTAAAATAATTTAGTTAGTTCTTAATAAGACGAAAATGTGTAACTCATTCAATATTTAATATAAAATATTAATAATAATAAATTATTCAAAAATGAAATTTAACCAATTCAATATTGGTTTATAAAATTCAATCTATTCTTAAATTTAAAAAATTTCAGTCATAGTTTTTTATAATTAATTTAGATTTAATATAACTTAATTTTGTTTTCTAAATAAAATTTAATACAAAACAAAATTCAGTTATATTACTAAAGTTATGAGATTTTCAAGCAATTTAAATTTAATATTTATATCAACTCTTACCAATTTAAATTAAATTTTTCTCTCTCTAAAGATGAGGATCAAGAAATGTAAAATAAGGCTCGTGAAGTTACTTATATTTGGGGATTTTTTCTATTCGAAGTTCTCCCTTAAAGAAGCAAGTGAATGTTTTCTCTGGTAATAAAGATATAACTTTCAATGTTATTTTGGTTCTTTGTTTGCTATTGTATTAGTTTAAATTTAACTCTTTTTAATAATAAATATGAGTTAAATAATACAAAAATGATACTATATTTGGTTTAAACTTTTGAAAATAATATATTTGATTATTTCTTAATGAACAACTCAAAAAATATTATTTTTCTACATACTTATCACGAGATAGTCCCTAAAATTCATGTTTTCACATTTCTCCTAGATAATATTACATCATGTTCACAATTACAGAGACATGTCTACTTAACAATTAAAAATACATATCTACTTTAAATAATATACTTTTAAATACATAAAAATAGATATTTATTTTACATAATCTAAATAGGAAAGAAATATGCATCATCCAGTCTATCTGAAAGTCAAACAAATTCCTCTTAATCATTGTCACATTATTGATCATTTAATTCGTAGCCATAAAATATTTATTAATTCAACTTTTGTTTATAATTACCATTGAAAAGAAAAGTCAAAATTGTTCCATTATCCATGAAGAAAAAAATAAAACCTATCATAGATCCATGTAAGCCCATTTGTTTCTCTTATGGACCATTAAAAAATGTCATCAACATTTTATACATGCATAGGACCTCCTTTTAGTTTACATAATGTTGCAAGAACTATAATTTAAATATAGTAAACGTGACTTTACCTCCCATGTCAGGAATTTAATATTACATATTAATACACAAAATTTTCATTGTTAAAGTCCTCATAGAGTTATCACTACATGATATATATTGATTTTGAACTAAACAAGAATAAAAAACACGTGAACTGATTAATAAGCCAGTAAGTATCTAAATCAAGAATACATATTTAATTTTGCTTCTAAATTCACTATTTTCTTCTCATTGTCCAATTTAAGAAATATTGTGACCTTGAATCCTTATTATCATAGATATTATAAACGATTAGAAATACTTATTTTTAAGTGTAAAAATATTTCCACTGCAAAATAACGTGTAAAAAAGATTGTGAATGTTACCAATTATATTATAAAATACCAACAAAACGAATAAAAAATAATATAATTAGCCAAATAAAGAAAATAAAAGCATACAAAATATTGTAATGGTGAAATAACACAAGTACATGTCATTGTCCTTTGTCATCACTCTAATTATTATCCTCGCTTTGCATGATAACATTGTTGCTATCAAAATTATGTTTTTATCTAGGGTCGTGTCCTAATATGAACCAGAAATCCCTATCCAACACATATGGGTAAAAAAAACACCTGGTTGCAGTGTTTTGTGAAAACATACGGCTCCCTAGCTTCATGTTACATCTTTCTAGGGTAGATAGATATCAACCCACTATCACAATCTTCCTTTACATTATTTTGATCAAAGGTGTCCCACCACTTGCACCTAAAAATAACACATTGGAGCAAAGAAAAGTCCACTTGAATAATCTCTTGTATCTTTCCAATGTAACCTAACATCAACTAGATTGGTTGAACTAGACTTCCACTTCACAATATTGTTTCATGCATCCATCATCGACAACCTCTATGCACAAATGATGTCTATATGCCCACATATATGGAAAGAAGGGTACCTATAAAAAGTGAAAAAGTCACAGTGCCATGGGTCTAATAACCATAACATAATTAAAAATATAAAATAAATATAGACATTACAATTCAAAGGTGTAATCTAAAGTTGAAACTGTATAGAAAGAGATTATAATTACCGATTTGTTGTAGCTAATCCCTATGCTTAGTACATCCTCTTCAACACATGGGTAAGGACTAGATGCATTGTATTTATCTCTGACATGATCAACAACCCAATTGTTTGGGCATGTCATTGGAATATTTCATTTTAAATGATGAGGATAAGGCATGTTTCTACCATTAAACCATTTGAATTCTTTCCCTTCATTGTTCCAATTCATCCTCTTTTTCTCATACAATGCGACCCATGATTGTGTCGCTTCCATATTATAAAGAATGAATTTTTTGATGGCTTTAATTTCCAAATTCGTTGATGAATACTTATTGCGTGGTAATTTGACAAATGATAAGCTTGCACTTACTCTTTATCATCCACCTCTTTCCATTCATTTCGAGAATCTTCCCTTATCTTTTGTCTTCATCCCTTTGATCTTCCCAAATTGGTGCACTTGGTGTGTTGTCGATATGCTTGATGTACTCACTGGAATAATAGAAACACTCATACAATATATACCCCTCTGTCATAGACTCTTTGGGTTTCTTCCTTTGTCAGACAAAACCATTCAATTTATTCATGTACCTCTCTAAGAATAACATCCAATGACAAGAAACCACCCCAACTAATTCAACCTCACCTACTAGGTGAATTAGAAGATGAACGTGCAAGTCCATGAAACTCGCTGGTAGTTCCTTATCAAACATACAAATAATCTTAGTTGTCTCTAGATACCACCGTGGAATTCTACCCATATGAATCTCCTTTGATGTGATCCAACATACAAATGTAGATAATCTAGATATGGCACATCGTAGGTCTTAGGGGAAGTCATGGTTCATACACCCATGCATGAGTAGAGGATAATGACACTGCACAGTAAATAGTACATTATACAAAAATAAATTATAAAATATCCCATTAATTAAAAATAAAAAGTAATAATAAAATCATGTTTTTGACATATGTACCCTTAGAAGGTTCAAATGGTCAAGCAATTTGATCCCTGATAAACTATTTTCCATAGTGAAGCAATGTTGTAGTGAAGACCGATATAAGCAAGGCACCCTCACACTCCTTATAACTTCCTTTGCCAAAGAAAGATCGTTTTTCTTTAAATTCCATGGGACGTCACATTTTTTGAAAGACTAAGAGGGACCAACCTCTCCTCTAGTTTCTTGTCTTGGCCAATATTTCCTTTTAGTTTTCGAATAAATAACATCTCTCCTAACAATCAACATGTCACTTTATTTCAATTATATGTGCCTCCATAAAGAAGATGAAACATTTTTAAATATATGCATGGGATGTAGTAAGTGGGAGACAAATTTCCTTTTCATCCCAATGGGAAATTTCTAAACATAGGTGTCAAAGAATTTTAAATCATCAAACATAGGATTCCTATTTGAATCAAACATTTATGCAAACTCCTTCTCATTCTCTCTCTCATATGCTCTAAGCCATTCAGTCGATCTCATTATTTTAAGCCATTGGTTTCTCTCCCATTTATCATTGAAAGTAGATGTTGCATTTCTATATGGGTGTTCTTCTTGGAGGAATACCCTAGACCAATCATACATTGGCTTTCGTAGGTGGTCGAGCCACCTGGCCTTCAGAGAAGGCCCACAACATTTACATCCATGATACCCTTTTGTTACAAGACCTGCGAAATTTTTGTATACAAGTCGACATGTTAGCGACCATGAAGATCAAAATAATTGCAATGAATTAAATTAAATATATGTGAAACAATATTGTTACGTATATAAAAAAATCAATAAAAATGTAATTTACCAAAGTAAACTCCTAAACCTGGATAATCATGTATGGTGTAAGCACATATGCCATACAACTTAAAATTCCCCTATGTTGCGATGGGCCTTGATACATTGTACACATGTATCCATTCCCATAATTCCTTCAATTCATCTACCAATGATTGTAAGTAGGCATCCATATTCTTCATTTTTCTTCTACTAGGGACTATAAGAGCCAACATAAGATGTTCATTCTTCACTGACAACCATGCAGGGGTATTGTTATTGATCACTACTATAGGAAAAATATAATATTTTGTGTTTTCGAGGGAATATGGGTTGACGCCATCCATGGATATGCTGATTTGTAGACTTCATACTTCATCCTTGAATCTTTTAGGTCATGTATCCTCCATATGCTTCGTGGCTATTGAATCTGTTTGGATTCACCTAACTCTTGACTCACTTCTGTGTGAGGCATGCCATCCCTACAAGATAGCTATTTCTTTGCAACGAAAGAGAATTTGAATCCTTAATATTATAAGCATGTGCCTCAATATATTATGAGGACCATGCGATTTACCCATTTTTTTGAATTACGGTACCTGTCACGCCCACATTTGAGAGATGTCTCTTTGTTTGCATATTCTCCTCTATATATAATACACTCATTTAGACATGCATGATATGATACGTATTCAACACCCAACATTTTCAACAATTTCTTTGCCTCTTTACAACTACCTAGCAAGACATTATCACATGGAAGAACCTTATCATGGAATAACTTGCTGTTGGTAGGGAATACAATTATACAATGTTAATGTTCAACATTCATAAAATAAACCACTTTTAATGACGTTGATTGTGTGACAAGATTTCACAACATATAAGGGACTTTATCAATCATGAGGGTGAATTACCTCAATATTACAGAGAAACATGCATTCAACATGCCAGACTTTGCTTTCAAGATGTATAGCAACATCGTTGTTCCTAGCTTAGTAGACTTTGACTTCTTGCTAGATCCAAAGAGGGGTGTTGGAAGCATATTTTATGCTTTCGAATAAGGTATCATTGATATAAGCATCATCACCTAAATCATCATTCAGGAATGCATCTAACAACATTAAGTAATCATCCATACCAACCTCTCTATGATTGTCTCCTTTGCTAACTTATGATAAAGAACTACTATTGTTGTAGTCATTCCTAATTGGTGAATCTAGATGTAGTGGGAATTGAATAGGTGGTTGATTCAATGATTCTTTGTATGTTTCCTCTCCGAGTATTTCTCTTAATGGTACCTTCTCCTGAGTTGACATTGTAGTGGGGTGCACTGAAACATGCTAGGTAGGATGCTCATCATCACTAGAATCCTAATTTCAAAAATTATTGAACATCATTAGTAAAATATCAACTATATTAGTAAGAATGTAAATGCAATTGGTTTGTCAAAATTGCATTATAGCAAACAATTATTACCATTGTTGATCTAGGATTGCGGCTGGAAGATGCCACGTTCCAATTGGCAAGGTGAAGAGGCTATCCATTTTCATCTACTAACTGCTTTCAATATGCTGCTTTTAATAAGAGCTTCCAACATTTTTTAAATGGAGGAATATTTTATGCATTTGAATTTGATTCTAAATCAGGATCCTGCAAATTTTGATGCATTTCTATTCAAACTGACATGCATAAAAAAAATTCAATTAGATAATCGACATATAAATAAAATATGAACTTACTCGATATAGAAAGGGAGAACTTCGTGAAGGAATTTTATAAAAAATATGGAACAAACTAGAATTTGAAAGATTGACCATTTGAAATTATTGACATTTTGTCACTACATTTGAGAAAAAAATAGGAATATTGTTTTGCATGCATATCTAAATAAATCTCGAGAACCATATAACCATAATATGAATTTCAATATAGTTTTCAAATCATTTTTCAAGAATAATGTGACTTTAAGTGGAAAATGTATATTGGTAGCTACTGGAATTCATGTGGATGCATCCCAAAGGATAATTTCATATTAATATGCCATTTTATGTGAAAATAAATTTTCAGGTAGTATTTAAAACAGACCTGTACGATTTTTAGAAGAAAGTGCAATGATGTGTTTAAATAATACCAGCACCAGGGCATTTAAATAATACCAACATTTGGGGTTTTTAAATAATACCATCATTGGTTTCTGACATTCTAAAAAAAAACGTTATCATAGCGGTGCACTTTTATTACAAACGCACCAGTGCGCCTGACTATTGAACGCACCGATGTTCAAATAAATTGAAAAAATAGTGATTTTTTTTTCTTTTTTAAAATTCAAAAATGAGCGAAAAATGATTTTCAAAATCTAATTTCATAAAGCCTTTTAAATAGTAAAAATTTATTCACTATTACATTAATTTTCCCAACATTTGAAGTGAGTGGTTTGCAAGAGAGAAATATGAGGAGCAATATGTAGCAACATAATACTTTGGAGCAACATAACTATTTAGAAGATCAAAACTTAAAAGGTAATGTGATTCACTCAAAACCTATTCATAGTAAAAATTATAAATTTTATTGTTTATTTTACTAATAATTTTTTTTTACAATTTTTTTAGGGTTTAATTAAAAGAGAGATCATTTTCAAGAGAGACATATTGGGAGCACTATGGAGCAGAAAAATATTTTGGAACCGTGGAAAGAACTGAATTTGAAAGGTATGGTGATCCACTCAAAACCTTCGATAGAAAATAAATTAAAATTGACTGTTAATTTTTTTTACAATTTTTGTTACATTTATTCACAATCTAAAAAAAATAAAATTAAAACCCTCTATAATAAAAAATTTACTATTGATTTTACTAGTAAAAATTTTTACGATCTCTGTTCCTATTTAAATATAATTAAAATATAGAAAAAAGTAATAAAATTCAATACTTACCTTAAACCCTTGCTTCTTCCTGCAAAATTTCACCTTAGGGTTAACTTCCTCTACCACTTCACAATTAGGGTTTTTCATTTTAGGAATTTTATATTTATTGGGTTTGTGTACTTACTATATATAGGATGTTTGACATGTAAAGTAATGAAACCACTTATTGCATTAGATCCAAACACTGTTCGTTAAAAAAAATGGAAATATGCTCCACAGTCCACTCGGTATAATGTAGTGAACCTGATATACTGTAAAGTACCGGTGCACCCTTTGTAATACAACACACCGATATATTATAACATTGTCGATTATGTCGAGTATGTTGATAGCTTTTCTTGGTGTAATGTAATGAAACGATGTGCCTCTTTTGAATAACATTGTTAAAACATTAAGGTATGTTTAACCATACAAATCACACCATCTTAATTTAAAATTATTTAAAAATAATAATTTTACATGACATTGTTGTACAATTAAATGCCCAGTGCGTTTAATGGGATAAACACACCCATGTGTATATTCAAATAAATGCGCCGACTACCAGAGCTCTTTTTGGCTAAAATTTATTTGATTTATTTCTAAAATATATTTAATGGATTCTATATTGAATGGTACAAGTTGTATACTAATAAAAAATGTTTAAGAAGGTGTCAAGTAACAAAAATATGGATCGACATAATCATAACACATTAAGAAAAGTAGAAAAGGCAAGTTCTTTATTATTTTTTTTACAAAATTAATATAATTGAACTAGTATATGTAAGTTTAACTAATATCTATTAGTTGGTGTTTTTCATGCAGAGCAACAAAATGAAGAAGGCTGATAAGATTATTTCTAATCTAAGTGCAAAAGAGCGTAAAAGTCTAATAGAAAAATTGCAAAAGGATGAATCAGGTGAATGAAAAAATACTATTCAATACGAGTTTTTTTTTTTTTTTAATTTCATTAATAATATACTTAAAAATATTAGATAACATGTTTCAAACAATCTGTCAATGTATATATGTTTAATGTTTTATAGGGAGAAATAACAAAGGAAAAGATCAATGTCATTCTAGGAAAAGAAAAATTATATAACATGTAAATGACGATGAATTGGTCCTTAGCTTATATGGAATGGTGTTGGAGGTTAATGAAATGGGGAAATTTTTTACAAGACTATGAGGGATCTTATGGAACAAATATATAGAAGTACATTCCACTTACAATAATCAATCCAATGATTCTAAGAACCAAATTATATCTAAACTACAGGAAGCATTTCCAGAGAAACGGTCAATGAGACATGTCAGACATGCAATAGAAAAAACATACAACTACAAAAAATAATCATCCAAAAAGTAATATTCCTAACTAAAACGATTTTCTATAATTATATGTATATATTACTGCAAACCATTCATTTATTAATATCAATTTTGTTATATTTAGTTTTCATATATCAATATAAAAATAGTTTATTACTTTTTTTAGGAAGATTATGAAAATCCCAAATGACCAATGAGCTGATATGTGAAACATGGCAATAGGAATGTCCAAAAAAGTATGCAAGGAGATGGTCAAAAAAATGGACATAATTGCATCAATGGAGGAGCCATCTCAACAATAATGTGCTTCAAATGTATGTACTCATGATTGACTTTGTACATATAAAGAAATAATTTAGCATTAAATAATAATTTTCAAATATTTTCTTGGAGAAAAGAAAACAAAATGGAACTCATTCAACACATAAAACATGATGGAAAGAAAGAAAATGGTTGATTTCAAAGTTTATGAGTAATTTTTAGTATTTCCTTATAACAACTCAAGGTTTCATTTTTGTATATTTTAAGTTGTTTTACAAAAACCGTCCTTGAATATATTCAAATAGGTGCTAACATACAAAGAAGAGCCATTGGAAAAAATGATTGACATTGGGTTAATAAGGGTTGTGAGTATATGCTGGCATTCAAAAATTAATAACTGAATTTGTAAGTATCTATAAATTAATAAATTAATATTATAATTTAAATATTTGTAATATCCCTCCCCTTAATAATAAATAAATAATAATAAATAATACAAAATAAATAATAATAATATAAATAATAAATAATAAATCACTTAATAATAAATAATAAAAATATATCATAAGTCTTGAGGCACATATGACGTACATGCCATGGGTTAATATGATTATTCATTTATATTCGTATTAACATGATTGTTCATTCGGATTTTGTTTCTGAAGACACACCGCATCAGGGAAGTATGATGAGTGTACTTCAACTCGAATAGTTACCTGGGTCTTTCACTGAATCCTTCCTTTGCTGCTTGTTTCTTGATAGCTGTAAGAACAAATTGTAACGAGTATAAGTTGTTGTAGGAACAATTACCTACTTTGGATGAGGAAATAGTACAATTGAGTGTGTAAATGGTACTATCTCTCAATGAATGTTTCGAACCACAATGTGAGGTTGATCAGTTGATCTTAAATTCTGTGCAGATTTCTCGACGTTATTGTCGAAAGGAACAATGGAATTTGCAGGAACACGCATAGCCATGGCCGCAAGCTTACAAACTTTTGTCTTATGCAGGCAATTTTATGGCTAATTTAAGGGATTCGAAATGGTGTTGCCTTTGCGGGTGCGCTTGCAGGCAGACCATATAATTAATAAAATGATTTTTTTGTGTTGGGGAGGAATAACCTTCCCAGTCATCCGATCCAGTTCTGGGTCGGGTGGCAGTGTCTCTTCTTTATGGTGTGGAATATTTCTTTGGTTGTTTGATTTCTTAAATCCCCTTAGAGTAATCATTTAATGGCTAAGTTATGATTGCTTAATCAGATACTCAAAATATTTCACTCTACAGCACAAAATTTCGATCCTTAAAAATCATGAATCTGTAGAATTAATATTGGTGTGACATATAATGATGAATAAATTTTCTTTCGAAGATCAAAGTACTTTCTTAACACAATAATGCCACCAACATTGAGACAATTCTCTAAGTTTTATTCTGACATCATTAGTACCTTCTAATTCATGTTTTCCATGGTTTATACTACAGAAATTTGTAATTGTTGATAATTTATGGTTTAATTATGGTTTAAGTATTGTGATTGTTGATAATTTATGATAAAAACATATCTTATTAAACTCATAACTCTGATAATAAGGATAACTTATTAACCTTATTAGACTTTGATAATAATTATTATTGAGTATATTGGTTTTTATTTTATGATGAATCTTGAGTTACAGTAGTGTTTTTATTTCTCTTACAAGGTCTCTAGATCAACCTTCTTTTCTTTTACAGTTCATCAAATTTTTTATCACATTTTGATAACTGATCTGGCTTTGGTAGACTGATATACTTGTTAAACCAGCTACAACCAGCTTATTTTTTTTTCATTACAAAAGTCTGATATTAATTATAGAAGTAAGACCTAATATTAAATTAAGTGTGTGTAAGTTAAAGTTTGGTGCACTCATTAGTTCCTCATTGGTTTTTCATACATCATTATACACAAGAGGGGTGTAACTACCAACCAACGGTGCCATAACCATCCCCGTCATCACCACCGGTTCATTTTACTACACAATTTACATAGCACTTGAAGTATTTGGATAATTGAAGTTGAAATTTTTCCCCAATTAAAGGGCTCTAAAATAGTGAAATCTGTTCCAATTCACAATGGATAAACTTTGATATCTTATTACCTTTAGATGATCATTGTTCACTAGCATCTGTTCATTATTTTATTGTTCAATCTGATCTAAAAACACACAGATAACATTCCTTGAATGTTGATCATACTATTCACTAATTATTTGGGTTGCATTGTTGTTCTCATTGTCCTTCAGCAATAGAAGTTGCTTGGCATTTCTCTGGTCTATTACTGCAAGAGCACAACTCTCTCAATATGATCTTCAAATAAATTTAATTTTTCACTGCCATTGCCATTCGGATTACATGCATCTGCTCCTTTATTACTATATTCTCAATGGAAAATCGTACAGACTTGTATTTCAATTTAGATGTTGAGTATAATATCACATGAGGTCTCATGATTCAAGTGTAATTGCATATAGTGGATAAAGATGTCTAAAGAGAAATGGAAAGGAGAAACTTGCTAATGATAGTTCATGTGATTATGGCCAACTTGGATCAGATGTTTAAGGTGGTAGAGAAGAAGTATCACAATAGGGGTAAGAAATCAATAAGAAGAAACAACCTATTTTAGAACATAATGGAAGAGTTTGGAATAATCATGACTTGGTACTCTAAAGGTATCACATAAGGTCTATCTAAGGATGCTGCACATAAAGAGGAAAATATTGGCAATCAACTAATGAACATGAAAAATCAGGGTAATAATGAAGGTTATTTTAAGGAACCTATAAGGTATGGTAAATAGAATGATTGGAGAAGATAAGTTGTGTGCATAACAACATCTATAACAATCAGAGAGCCACATTGTAAAGTTTTTCATAGGTGACTAACTATATGAACGAATTATGGATAACAAGACGTATGATAAGGACATTTTATTATGTTGATGTCTTAAAATAGGAAAAGATAAGCGGATTACACTTGGTAGCTATCTTAATGAATTTATTTATCGGGTATTACCCAAGTTGGAAATAGTAACATTTCCAAGGTATATCAGTGCTATTGGAGAGGAGGAAAAACCACAATGATTGGAGGTGAGAAATTCAAGTCAATTTACTAAAATAGAATGAAGTGAAGAAACTTCCATTTTTGAAGCCAATAGACATGGAATAGTAGGAAATCAAGACAAGGAGAAAAACAAAAAATATACCTATGAATATCGGGTAGGAGGAAATGAAGGTATGTTCTATCAAGAAGAAAGTTCTTTTTAAGGTAGAGCTAGAAATATGATTGGTAATGTTCATAATGATGATCTACATATGTGAAGGTATGAAGTTGCATGATGACCAAATGATAATAAATGAGGAAGATACAGGAAGGAATGTTGCTAGAAATTTTATATGGATACCTTGAGAAGGATTGTGTACATAGTGACAAAAAAAAGTGAAAGCCAATTAATAGAGATTGTCCTTGACTCATTATTTCAGGAGTAGGACTTCCCATAATGTTAAAATAGGTTGTTTCCACATAACACCTCACATTTAAGTTTAACAAATCCTCATGCAAGTAAATTAAGCATGATATAAAATTAAATCATGATGAAAAAATGTTTATATGCAATTTCATATAGCGGTATTGGAATCAGTAAGCCAAAGGGTAAATGGATGTAAAATCAAGGGATTTTAATTTTGAGATAGATGATTTAAATAATGATGGTATCACTCGTAATATCTTAAACAAATTTCACCAAAATTTCCTTGGGGATGGAAGAATATATGACGAGAGATTAAGACTCAAGATGATAAGGCTCATATGAAATTTAACGATGTACTTAGATGATTATACCATTGGTGTAAATGATCAACTAACTAGTTGAAAGAAGTCGAATTGATCATTGAAAAGTAATTGACAACTTGATGAAAACATATTGACGATGTTTCATGCTATCATGGTAGGTATTATAGTGATAAGGTATCCATACGATAGTAGCAATATGCATAGGTATTATGACGTTATTTCAAGGTATATTGACATATTCATTTACTACATGATAGGTATTTAATGTTCAATACTCATGATGAATATGATATGCATAACGTGGCAATGAATTATGATGTTATAATATGAGGTTTATTGACATGTGGTTCATTTATGTATACTTATGTTGACGGCATAACTGAAGCATGCGATAGTTCCGTACAAATATATAACATACATGAGCATGCAGTTCCTTATTATTCATAATGTTGTGATTAACAAAGATGAACGTTCTCATGATGACATACAAGAGTTGGCATGTGGATTATTTCCTATGATACTATGATGGTATGGTTAATGCATTGGATGCATGTTGAGATGTGATGATTCACAAGACTCCACAAATGGGCCGAGAGGGCCAGTTTATTTGATGATCTCATGCGAGCCCATACGCACGAGGGAGAATAAGTAACACCATATGGGTTGGGGACAAAACTCAATCAACACTACATATGCCAGTGGTTCCTTTGTCTTGTGTATAGATCTTGATGGATAGCTCTACAAGAGCTATAGGACCATCTTGAGGAGGCCAAGTGCTTGATGTTCTAGGCTAGGTGCCTATTATTGGATTGGGATGCTGAAGTCTGGAAGGGATGTAAAGGACTTCGATGCCTGGGACTGTGCGCCTTAGTAGTTGTGGAGGGAGTGGGCCAGCCTTACGAGATGCCCGGGGTCATTGAGTACCGGACCGGATGCCTGCCTTGGGGCAGATGAGGTCTGAGTCAGGCACAAGCCTTGGGACTAGCCTTAGACTAGGATACAGACCGGGTCAGGCTTAGCCTGGTGCCGAAAGTGGGAAAAAGGACAGAGATTCCTTGAGATTTCCTGGGGTGTTGGGGACTTTCGATGCCTGCTGGTTATACTAGTTCAGCAGAGGGTGTTGGCAACATGAAGTAAATAAAAGAATAAATAATAAATAATAAAAATATTAAATAATACATAATTCAACATAACTTCGGGACGAAGTTCCTTAAAGTGGTAGAGTATGTAATATCCCCCCCCTTAATAATAAATAATAAATAATAAATAATAAAAATAATAAATAATAAATAATACAAAATAAATAATAATAATATAAATAATAAATAATAAATCACTTAATAATAAATAATAAAAATATATCATAAATGTTAAATAATAAATGATATTTAAAAATATACAAGAAAATAAATAAAAATAATAATAACTATACTAAAGCTCTAAATAAGAATAAATAGAAATAAAACAAAGAAAAAAAATAAAAAAATCAGTAAAGCTATCAAAAAGAAGAAAATAAAACAAGAAAGCTAAAAATCAAAAGAAAAGTAAAGAAATAAAACAAGAAAGCTAAAATCAAAGTCGCATGTAGACACATGGAGTGTGTGCAAGTGGTTAGCATCCAATGTTTGCTCTATTTATTAGATGGTGAGGAGGATGGGAGGCATTCCATCTTTCGAAGATTCTATCTTTCATTCTCTTGGGAGAATGGTGTTCTAAGACATAGGAGTCACTGGCTGTAGTACGTTGATTGAGGGCTCGAGGGTGGCCAGTTGTAGCAAATCCTTGCACAATTGAGCCTACGGTTGGGTGGAGAGTCGTCCCCAAAACCTTGTTGCGGTAAGCCTACTTCTACCACAGGTAAGAACTATTTCTAGTTGACTTTAGTTTATTGATTACATGTTTATTTGGCTAGGTAAGTGCCACTCTGATTTAAATTTAATGTTAATTAGAAAAGTTAATTAGATATGTATTTTTGCGCTGTTACAATATTATTGTTCAAATATAGTTGTTACTTGAAATTATGTCTCTACATTGCTCTCTATTTAAGCCTTTGCCATGATCTTCCTCTTCATCTGGTCCTGATGATGAACCACACTTGTTTGTTCGAAATGCGTCGGCCAAAAAATTATCTCATGTGATTTCTACTGAAAGAATTTGTTTAATTCATTATGGATCATAGAAGCTTGAATACAGAAGTATCTATGTTGTTTTATTTCTATGAGTTTATAATTAATAGAAAAAAAACTCCTTTATATTAAATTTATGAATTAAAATGGGGTTTAAAATAAGTAGGAAACAAAGTATGGAACTACGGCAATAGAAGGCGTGTTGCAACAAGACATGAGACTTGGTTTGGAAACCATGTGCACATTTTATGGGTCACTTCTTGCGTTGGTACATTTCTTTTTTATTTACATTAATCTATATTATTTATTTCAATATTTATTAATATCACCAATGTAGATACACTCATTACAATTTATTTTTATGTTTGTAGATAGAACAATATCAAGAGGATGAAAACAATTGATGCAATCAACAAAATATTCCTCCAAATAACCTAAGTCATTGAAGTAGCTCGAGAACTAACAACAATTCCAATGAAGAATGTTAATCTATTTGGATATCAATACAACTTGTTGTATTTTTTGAAATAATTGTCTCTGAAAATGAGACATTTTGTTTAATGTAATGGACATAGTGCTCCAATTGAAGGATAAGGGGTTACCAATAACAATCCCATTTTGTAGGACAAAGAGTGTCTTATTCATATATAATAAAAAGAATTTTAATTTATTCTATTGTGTTATCCAATGTCGATATGAAATGTTACACCACCTATTAAATATATGGATGATTAAATATTAGAATGAAGGGAAATGAAACCTGATAATATAAAAAATCAATCCAAACATCCTATACAAATGCACTAATGAAATTTTAACTTATATGAATATTCCTATAAGATACATGTTGAATTTTTTATTAATAACTTATTTAAAAAATTACAATTATTGCAATTTCATAGATCGATGCTTCCAAAAAATAGAAAATATCATACAAAAAATTGATGCATCCAGAACATGAAAACGTCTTGGTGCATTATGCTGTATAAAAGCACTGTGACAACAACATTTTGCATGACCGATTACTTTTCAAAAATTGATAGCACTAAGGAATTTATTTCTTCAACCATTGGTATTGCCTGCAATTAACACCCCAATGCATTGTAATTTTTAATGCACTGGAGCTTTCATAGAACTAACACCTCGGTCCTACAAAATATTACTTCAACCCCTAGTGCATTATGAAAAGTAGTAACAATTGTGTTATGCAACCATCTCACAAAAATATAGATCAATGAATTAAAAATTATCCTTTTACATAACTAACAAAGTGGGGGATTTATACAAACTATATGCATCAACACTGTAAGTTTAAACAAAATCATTGGCACAACAATTATTTTTTGTGTGCCCTGGTGTCATTCCTTGCACAAATTCCTGAGACATGTTTTTATATATTAGTATTGGTGCAGTATATATTACACACCAGTGTTCTTTAGGTTCAACGCCTTGGTGCTTTCAATTATGTATTCAACCTAGTGCAATTATATGTAGTACACCAGTGCTACTTGTTCCATAAAGCACACAGGAAAAAAAAATTGCTAACATCTCTAATTGTCTAGATTTTTTCAGTTGTGATGAAGTTTCATTATAATGTTTGCTAAAACATCCGTTGTCACAAACATATGTTTTAGTAGATATTTTTTTGACAATTTTCGCCAATTTTATAACACTAAAAACCTTTGTTATAACCTCCGCTAGAAGATATTTTCCTTGTAGTGATGAGAGAGTAAGCTACAGGAATGGAGAGATAGTATGTAGTTCAAAGATTAGATTCAGAGCCTTATGTCAGAGGATGGTGGATTTTTTCTGCATTATATGTATAACATGTTTGTGCTACAAATTGTATTGCTTCTAATTGTTGTTGATGTTTATAGCAGATTGTGTTTTCGATCTGATTATTATTACAGGGGTTTTACTGGAGAGCTTATTGTTATAGATTTTATGTATTGTTATGTATAATATGATCAATGTATGCTAAAATAGTTTTAGTGATGGCTGAGTATGATGTTGAGCATGTTTTTGAATTGATTATATGAGCAAAAATTCAATGTATTCCAGAGTTTTCTACATAGATTGTTTATTGTGCAACATATTGTATTCAGTCGTATGAGCATAGAGGATCTTGTGAGCCTAGTATGAAAATGGAATAAATGTGGCTCACAAGTGTTTTATTGTATAGATCATGCATCTAGCATGAAGCATTATGAAACATGGTCCATAAGAGAGCTTACAGGTTGAAGCATTTAATGAGGAAAGTAGTGGCTTGTTATGACAAGGTGTAGCAACATCATTCAGGTAGAGGCTTGAGAACTTGGGAGTGGTGGCTTCCATGAAGTGGTGAATGGGTGATACTTATTGGGAGTGGCGGCTTCCATGAAGTGGTGAATGGGTGATACTTATTGGGAGTGGTGTCTTCTAACAGGAAGTGGCCTGAAGCGAGCAGTGACTCGTGTGATTGGAAATTTGTAAAAGAAGATTTGAATATTAATAATAATGATGAATATGAAGACTATAAGCTGGCGATGGTTTTTACCCTTTAGGTTTCCACCTTATATCTTGTGTCTCTATGTGTGATGATGTGCTTTGTTGTGTTGATGCTCATGGTTACTAGTTTATATGATGATCACAACCTTCATTAATGATTATGCACATGTTTTTTATATATGTTGTTGGTTGACTAATGCATGATTGAATAATTGTGTAAAGAAAAAGAAAAAAATCGGTATAAGTTGTTCATAGAGAACAATACTGCTTCACCCCCCCCCCTTGGGGCCACGCCCGAAGTATTATTGAATTCTTTCAAAAAATGGTATAAGAGCATCGGATTTCCGACATTGTTTCCTTAGTTTTTTAATGTCATCTTGGTATTGATTTCATGATGATGTCACCTATGCCATGTGGCTTGTAGTGTGCACTATTAGGTCTAAGTGGAACCCTAAAAAAATTTAAACTACCATAACTTTCGATCCTTGATGTTTTTTGTAGAGTACCATATACCATTGGAAAGTTATTTCTAATGGCTATCCATCTGATGACTTTGTAGGAACATCAGTGATGATATTGTGGAGCTAAAACTACTCCAAATATATGCACCATCATAGATGTTAGCTAAGAAACAACTTACCAATAACACCAACATATAGAAAGGAATAAAAAATCACTAACCACCTTTAACATCAATAGAAAATCTTTTCTAGCAATCCATTGATTAGTTCTATTCTACTTTGTACAAAAACTAGCACGGGAAAAAGTTTCAAGTCAAAAAGTTTCCAAATAACCATACGGAGCTCATGGAAACCAAGCTCGTTATTATGTAAGTTACAAAATGTGGCTTTGAAGACCATGAGAACTAGATAAAAATAGAAATAGAGAAAATATATAATAGAAACGAAATAGACTAATAATCTTACTACTAGTGGGATCATGCGTAGGAAAGACCATGAGATTAAGCAGTTGGAATAGGGCATAGAGGTGGAATAGGAGGTTGCAAATCTTTGTCATGTAGTAGAACTTTCTCGATTATCTACATCCTTTCATACATAATATAATAAAGTAGATGGATCCCTTGCATGGAAAGGGGGATTTTGTCCCTGATTTTTTGTTATGCAACCATATGACAAAAATGATAGATCAACGACTACAAAATTAGTCTCCTAGAGGGGGAAACCTCATTTAAATCACATAAATGAACAATTCTTCAATGATTCAAATGACTAGATTTCCTTGCTATTTACAGGAGTCTAGGGGGTCATAATATAATTAGAGCCTACATAAAAATGATAACATAAGGAAACAACAGTAAAAATAGTGGGCTTTAAAGGGGCATAAGAATAACAATATGGGGGCTACATGGGCACAAAAATAACAATAGGGGGAAACACTAACAATAATAGTAAAGGGGATACACTAGTATTATAGGGACCTAACATGCCCCTCTCCAAAAACGTGTTGTCCTCAACTCTTGAGTAGTTTTGGATGCTTCTGTATGAAATTCTCATCCTCCCACATGGAATCTTTAGCAGGTAATTTCTTCCAGTTAATGAGATACTCTGAAATTGATCGATTTCGTAGCTATCAAGTTCTTGTTTATCTTATTACTTAAGGCTCTGATATGATTTTTCCTTCTTCGTCAAGCTTTGCCAATATTGTTTGAACTGGGAGCTTGTCATCAATAACCTTATTTAAGCATGAAAAGTGGAAAACTAGGTGTACTAGGGAAGATGTAGGCAACTCCAATTTCTATGCCATAGTACCAATATTTCACAAAACCTTGTAAGGACCACAATAATTGGGTGATAATTTAATATCTTTCTTAGATTTCTTAAGGGACATTTGTTTGTATGGTTGTAGCTGTAAAAATATCTAATTACCTACATCAAAACTTCTTTCACTATGATGTTGATTGGCTTGTTATTTCATTCGATTTTGCACTAGAGTGAGGTTATCCTTTAAGAGTTGGAGAACTCGTTGTTGATTCTCATTGTGATATTCCACTATTTGAACCTTAGAATTTTCTCTTAAATATGATGTGATGGATGGTGGATGATATCCATAAAGTGCCATAAATGGAGTCATTTTAGTTGCAATATGGAAGGAAGTGTTATACCACCATTCAACCATAGGTAACCACTTGACCCATTGTGTTTATTTATCAAATACAAAGCAACATAGATATACTTTCAAGCATTTTTTCACTATCTTAGTTTTCCCATTAGATTGATGATGATAAGATGAGCTATGAGATAATTGAGTACCCATACAAGAAAATAATTTCATCCAAAAATTTCCAGTGAAATGGGATCTTTGTCGCTTACAATAATCTTTGGGTTTCCATGTAGATTTTAAATTGTTTCCATGGATTCAGTAGCAACTATACTAGCTTTAAATGGATGATATATGCATCCTTGGTAACTCTATCAACTAACACCATGATGACACTCTTTCCTTCAGACTTAGGTAAACCTGTGATAAAATCCATTGAGACCTCCTCCGAATGCTAACTTAGAATTGTTAAAGTTTGTAATAGACCTCGGGTCTTCAGCTTGTGGTAGTTTTAAAAAAATCCTAAGTTCCCTCCTAAGGGGGAGGTGTGCAATTAGAAAATAATATTTTGTTTGAGTTAGCAATTCGTATAGAGATATAAGTGATCTTTGTACCATAATGAATATTTTTTCCAGATAAATATATCAGATGTATTGGGATCTTACTGTAACTTTTGAATGAGTGTCCACACTTCTTCGTCATTCTTCCATACATCCCTTGCTTCAGTTATCCAATTAGGTTGGACAATAGAAATGGAACAGAGAAATGCTTCCACATCCTCATCCTTTCTTGAGAGTGAATTTGAAACAAAAATTTTCTTCCCTTCTTTATAGATGATTTCAAAGTCATAACCCAACATCTTGGTGACCCATTTTTGCTTCTCTTCTAAAGATCATATTTGTTCCAAAACGTTTTTAAGACTATTGTGATTTTTTTTACCTTGAAGTGTCTTCCCATTAGGTAACTTCGCTATTTATCTATTGCATATAGTATTTCCAACATTTCCTTCTCATAAATACTCTTGTGTAAATACTTTCCCTTGATTAGACAACTTTCAAAAGAAATGGGTCTTCCTTCTTACATTAAAACAACACCAATTCCATTTCTCAAGGAATCACATTTCACAATAAAGGTTTTGATGAAATTTGGTGTAGCCAAGACCAGTGCTTGAACACATTACCTCTTTAAGATGTTCAAAGGACTTAATTTCTTCTGGAGTCCAAGAAAATTCATACTTCTTCAATAATGTTTTTATAGGCACTTCTATTCTCCCATAACTCTTAATAAACTTGTAATAATACCTTGTCAACCTAAGAAATCCTCAAAGATGCTTTAGGGTTGTGGGGATTTTCCATTCCTTAATGGATTTACTTTTTTTAGGTTCCACCTTAACACCCTAGTAAGATACAGTATGATCCAAATATTCCACCTCCTGTACTCCAAAGAAGCATTTCGAGGTTTTTTCATATAATTATTTTTCCTCCAATAGTTTGAGCACCCTGTCAACATGTTGAACATGATCCTTCCAAGACTTGTTGTAGTTTATTATATCATCAAAAAATACTAACACAAATTTTCTAAGGAAGGGTTTGAAAATGGAATTCACCAAACCTTGAAATTTGGAAGGTGCATTAGTAAAGCCAAATGGTATGACAAAAAATTGATAATGACCTTCATGAGTTCTGAATGTTTTTTTTGGAATGTATTCAATATTCATTCTAATTTGATGATATCCTTATCGAAGATCCATCTTGGTGAAGTAAATTGCTCCATGTAATTCATCCAACAATTAATCAATGAGAGGAATGAGAAATTTATCTTTAATATTGAGCTTGTTGAGTTCCCTATAATCTAGGCACATACACCATGATCCATCCTTTTTGTGCACCAATTCTACTATAGCGGAGAAAGAACTTTGACTAGGTTGAATTATACCGACCTCTAGAATTTTTACAACCATATGTTCAATTTCACTTTTTTGCGCATAGGGACATCTCTAAGGCCTGATTTTTGGAGGAAAACTTCCTAGAATCAAGTGAATAGCATGATCATAATCAAGAATATGTGGGAGGCCTTTAGCAGTCTCAAACACCTTGGAATGATTGTCCAAGATTTTTTGGAGATATGGAGAAATAGATGATTTTGATGTTTGAACCTTTAGTGAGCATAATTGTGCAATTATGCCTCATTGCTCCTTCTTCAAAATTTTTTCATGCCATTAGAGTTAATTATCTTCCTTGGTTTTCCTGTGTTACCCATTAATTCAATTTCCTTTCCTTCCCAAAAAAATTTCATGAAAAGTTCTTGAAAATTGAAAGCTATCATCCCCAATGATTGTAGCCATTGGATTCCTAGTACAACATTAGCACCACCCATTGGAATGGAAAGCATTGAAATATTCAATACATATTACCCAATGGTTAGCTTGATATTATGGCACTTACTAGAGAAATTTATAGTTCCTCCATTTGCAACCATCACTTGACACTCTGGTGCTAGATATAGAAAGAAATTTAATTCCTTGGCTATCTTACAATGAATAAAATTATGGGTACTACACGAGTCAAAGAACACTAATAACTTTTTCTTATTTCTATATTTGTCTATCTTGAGAGTTTGAGGAGTGGTAATTCCAACCAATGCATTACAATATATTTTTGGATTCATTTCTTCTTTCTCTCGAGTTGGTTCTTGGTGTATATCCTCTTCTTTTGATGTTTCTCGTTCCTTTTCTTCATCCCCTTCACAATATATGTAAAATAATTTCTTCTCAGCACACTTATGACCTTTAGTGTATTTGTTATCACAGCTATAAAAAATACCTTTTTCTCTTTTTTCCTCCAATTGTTGTGGGGTTAACCTTGTAAGTTGTGGAAGGCAGGAAACAACAACACTTCCCTCTTTATAGTTGTGAGTGGTAGACTTCCTTGTTTCCATAATTTTGCTTTCGACGTTTCTTTCCACTTTGAATGTCTTCTCCAATTAATTAGGTTCCCAAAGCTGAACCTCACGTTGGACATTATCATTTAAAGTTCCTATGAAGACATGAATCCTATGCTCCTTTGGAGTATCATTTACCTTAATATTCAATCTTTGGAAGTCCTCAATGTGCTCCACCATTGAACTCTTTTGTTTGGGTTTTATCAATTGGATAAATAAGGTATTGATCTTTGTATACTCATAATGTGCTACTAGTTCCTCCTTAAAAATTGTCCAAATGAAAATTTATTTACGAGAAAAAAGTCATCGATACAAAACAAATTGATTTTTTTCTAAATATAAATATGAAATGAATACATTGTGTGTTTGACACATTATGCAGATCAAATAATCACTCCATCTATAGTATTCATGTTACCATATCCTTGCCATCAAAGTTCCTCATATCAATACTTGGAATGTGGTTAGTATTCAACCAACTATTGGAGTCTTTAAAATCAAACTCAGTATTCCTTTTATCCTCATCATGATTTTCATAGAGTATATTGTCACCACTAGGAAGCATTTCTTATAGCAATTTTTTCAAACCTTCCTTCAAATATTCTAGGTCCCTTTTCATTTTCGCTTTTAAACCATCCTTCAAACCTTCTATTTTAACATTTATGACATACTTCAAATCTTGCATGTCTGCCTTTAAATCATTTTTCAAGTCATCCATCTTAGCTTCCATTTATTTTTTTGTTATTCTTTCAGAGAGAAAAATTCGTTGCACTTGGTCTCATAATTTTTGTTAGAAAAATTATATATTACGGAGCAATGTAACACATAAAATATTGTATAAATATAAACACAGAAAACACATAAAACAAGAGAGACACAGATATACATGGTTCACCGAGTTTGGGCTATGTCCATGGAGAAACAATCGATCCTTTCTTTCTATTATCCAACAAAATGAAGAGATACAACCTACAACAGATCCGTTGTTATTCCCTCTTCGCTTTCACACAATCTCTTCTCTCTTTCTCATTCAGAATACAGATCTACATAGACACAATACAATTCCCTCATATATAGCGATGGGTTCCCTTCAAGGGAAAAATACCCTAAATTAAACATAACTTCTACCGTCAGATATCTGCCTAATGAACGGCCCAGATTGACTACAAAATTACAACATTTTACAAGGAAATTTTACATCTATTTCAGCTTCAGGGGTGCTGCCCTTGATCCCCCTCCAGGGGGGGCTCCCAAAGGTTGCCGCCGCCCCCCCCCAACCCCACCCCCCGCCCCCCCGGACCCCCCTTGCATATTACAATTTACGGGTAGTGTTTCCGCCACATTATGAACTGGTGTCCAATGTGGCGATACCTATGAATAAAGAAGATAATCAAGATCCACATCCAACAATTTTGATACATCATGTTTCATTTCTTCCTCTTCTTCATGCATCATAATAGAGCTTTCTGGTTTCATACTAAGTGTGTCCACTTTTTTTCTTCGACGAATTTTAGAATCAAACAACGATATCTATGCTTCACAATTCCCTTTCAATCACTTCAAACTGATTTTTTAAACAAAAGTTATGAAAGCATTTTAAAAATACACACCTTTTTCTTGCTTTTTAGGAACTCAATATTAAAACTATTGTGTATTTGTAATTTCAGTTATTCAAGGTCTAAAATTTTATGTTGTAGTAGCCCTCTTAATATTCTCTCCAATTCCACATGTCAGAACAAAATTGGATTCTTCAAGATAAATTTATTCCAAATCTCCCACGATGAACTGATTATGGACTAGTTTGGTAGAGCAAACTTGTACACAATGCCATGTGTCACTTTTTCCGCTTTCAGATTTGAAACTGGTATAAAAGAAATTAAATATTTTTTAACTTTTGTCACATTTTACAAAATTCAAGTCGTATTATTTAAGATAAAGTTATGATGATTTTCCCTAGGTCCATTGTTTAAGACTGAATTTTGGAGCATGCAAAAACCCTAACTTCTTTAGTCCATATCTCAGAAAATATAGGAAACCAATATTTGAAATTTCTACATGATGTTCACCACAATTGCAGCTCCACACGGTTTCAATTTCAACTTCTGAAGATGGGTATAAAAAAATGTATGGAGAAAATACCAAGATGACCTCTTTGAAGCAACAGAACCCTAGAATCCAAAGCTCTGATACCAAATGTTATGTATCCAGATAAAAAAAAATGTAGATCGATGACTTCAAAATTAGCCTCTTTGAGGGGGAAACCTCCTTTACATCACATAAATGAACAATTCTTCAATGATTCAAATGAATAGACCTCCTTTCAATATACAAGAGCCTAAGGGGTCACAATATAATTAGAGCTTACATAACAATAATAATCTAAGGACACAAAAATAACAATAGTGAACTTCTATGGGGTCATAATAATAACAATATGGGGGCTACATGGGCACAAAAATAACAATATGGGAGCTACATAGGAGCAACAATAATAATAGGGGTGACACTAACAATAATGATAAATAGGCTGCACTAGGATTATAGGGACCTAACATTTTTTGCAGTCAAATAAGACTTTACCAAGAAAATTTTTAACGTGCCAATAACAATCCAATGTATGCAAATATTGGTTACATCATGCCATTAGTGTTTCCCTGTGGAGAACCAATTTTTTTGCTTCTACCATGATCTCAAAATATGATAATTCATTTATTTTATCAACTAGTTTTGGTTCAATGTCTGAAATCTCATGTTGGAACACTAATGGAGTGTCTTCAAGATATCAGTCTACCGAGGCTTCGGCCTAGGATTGATCTCAAGACTTACAATTTGAACCATGACCACCATTATCCCATCTTAAACAATCCCTTTATTTGGGCATCAATACCACTAAAAATAATGCACAATTAAACATGAGGGAGCATGGGATGAGAGTTAGAGAAAATGGGGAAGGGAGAAGTCATGAACAAAATAGAAAACCCTAGGGAGATACCTTGGAAAAAGTGAGATACACCAAAAGAGCATGAATGATGGGAAACTACCTAACAAAACCACATTTAATAGACATTGAGTGCAGAAAAAGGTAACCAACTGAGGAAGCAAGAATAAAAAATCACGAGGTGACTTAATACCTAAAGTTAAAACAATTTAGGAATTCCACTGATTAAGTCCTCAGTATTGACCCTCATAATGCTAGCCAGGTTAGTGGGAGATGATTGTTTGAAATTTAAGCAAGCTATCAAAGGTAAAAGGACTAAGCTATGAGGGCCTAGTCCTCCAACTTCCACAGGAACAATTGTACCACACTCTGGGATTTTTCCTTCTCTCATCCAAATGTCAACGATTTTCTTAGCATAAAGATATTTCTATGAGGGAAACATCATGAATAAGTCCTATACTCCCCACAAGTTGCATTGGAAATAATTGTATTCATTGTGAACCTCCAACCCTCTCCATGCTTTCATTGTAGAGTGAATGTAGTGTGGTGGATGATCGCTTGAGTGAAGGCTCGCTTCAAGCTTCTTCAATGTGATAGACTGGTATTTCTCAATTCAAAAAGCATCATGAAACCTCATGCTAAAAAAACTCCAATTTTCAACCAATTTGAACCTCGTCATGTGCTCCTTCCTTAACTCTTTGAGTATGCATGACAATCGAATAAGGAACCCCATCAGGGGATCATCGCCTAAAAAGTTGTTAATCATTACTATTTAATATTTTTGAGTTGTCTTCGTCAACTATACGTCTAGAAGAGAGTTATACCTTTAAATATAAACACATGGCATTGATGCATAAGAACCAAAAATGTTGTAAAAGTTTTTAAAATTTTAAAAAATAAAATATAAAACTTAATATGTAATAGGTAATTTGAAAAATAAAAATATATACAATAATTTTTGAAATGTTTTATTCCAATTTAATTAGCGAGTTCATTAAATTGATATTATTATTATGTTTATATTTATATTTCAAAATAACCTATTTAATCATAAAATATTTAAAAACTAACTTAAATTATTAAAATAAATATTATTCAACGCAAATTATAAAAAATTATATATATATATATATATATATATATATGTTTTGGTTTATATATATATATATATATATATATATATATATATATATATATATATATATATATATATACTCTATAATTACATGTGAAGAGAGAATAATTAAAGTCTCTCTATATCGATTAATGTTTAAAATTAAATTTTAAAGTTGTATTTCTTTATTTTGAATTATATAGTAGATGCAAAAAAGAGAATGATATTGTTAACAAGTGCTATGTAGTAGCTAGTACCTGCCACTTAGTTTAAATATAGTTAATTGGAGTATGAAGTGCTCACAAGGTGTGAGATGATCAATTAAACCTTCTTAAACAAATAGAAATGAAAGTGAAAATGTTGTAATGAAGCTTTATAAATTTATTTTTTTGGCATTGTTTGGTTCAAATCGATATGGAGAAACTTAGTTTCCAGTCAATGAAATGTCAATTCCAAGAAACTTGTTTTGTACAACCAATTGTCTCCTACAAAGTTCATGGGAATTAAGCATGATTGATATAGAGTTGAATGAAATTGTGTTTGTGGCAGTGAAGGCATGAGAATATGAAACAATTTTTTTTTTGTTATCAATCAAATTGTCTCTCTTTCTTTTGCAAAAAAAAATTGAGTTGAGATGATCTATAACTTAGTATTAAATTAATTTTTAAAATAAATTATAAAGACATGTTAATTAATATTTATGAATAATTCATAATAACAATTGTTTTACTATTAATTTAAAAACTAAATTATAACTAGGATAGTTATATGAATCAAATCATGGATATCAAAACAAGTAGTTTCTAATCAAAATACTTAGTTCCTAAAACATTTCGTATTGTAAAAATAAAAATAATCATTTAAAAAAAATTAATATTAAAATAATTAAAATATATCATTAACGTTTTTCAAAATTTTTCTAAATATTATACGTTTTTTTATGATTTTTAATTTAGTACTAAATTGATTGAATTTTATAGTTACTTTGAATAAAATTATTGTAGATTAAATCGCTTTAGCAAAAATTCACACATTAATTTTTTTCATGGTAACTAAGACCAATATTTTGTGTTTGAATTGAGGAAAGAACATAAAACAGCTTTAACAAACCAATTGAAACATATGAGAAATTGAAGACTAACCTCCCAATAAATGTCAAACAATCTCCAAAGACTTGAAACATAATATGGAAATTCAAAGTGGGATCTTGATAATATCCCAGCTAGAGTTTCAAATCCTTTAACCTATGAGAACAATAGACATTAATCATGGACACCCGAAAGAAATTAAAATATAAATAAAATTTATATATATATATATATATAGGGAGAGAGAGAGAGAGAGATTAATTTCTCTAATTCTTGAGTTCAATTTCTTGTTATGAGATCAACTTCTTGAGTCTTCGTACACATTGTTCATTGTCCCACAAAGAAGGGGGTCTCATACACCAATGTTGTGTCTCGCTTGGTCGTGACCTTAAAATTGAAAAATACTAATAATAATAATATACTTGGAGCCAGAAATTATAAAAATTATGCTTAAATAAAACAAATTCAACAAAGTTACCAAAAAACTGATCACTAGATCCTAAATATTAGTAACTATACATCAATAAAATTTCTTATGTTGCAGGCATGGTATTACACATTCAATTTTTCTTTGTCTGTGTATTAGTCTGTCTTTGACCAAAAATCTCTAGCGCTTATTCATAGTTTAACATTGGGAATTCATTTTTTGTTATTTTTTATTATCATTTAAATTTATTTATTTCTAAGGTGATTGGTTGAGGTCTTATTATGGGTTCTTTAATAACTTCCATTTCTATTAGTTACTAGTTTTTTGTTTTTTGTTTTATTTCCTTTGTATTTTTATTTTATTTTTCATTTTTCTATTATTTCTATTTTCATGAACTATAAATTGTCTCCATGTTTTCAATTTAAAATGACTTATTATTATATTAAAATTATATTTTAATAAATTTGATTATAAAAAATTATATGTATCAATAAAAAATAAAACACATAAACATATATATTAAAGTCTATGTGCGACTTTTTGGAGATTCCGTGGAAAAAAATTGAGGTTAAATCTTGATTTGTATTATTTAAAATGGTTTTTTAACCGCATATTTGGATTCAGCACCCTGAAAAACCCCTGGGACGCTTTGATTGTGCAGAAATTAGCTATCAAACTTGTGATTTCAATAAATTGCTGCCGGATTTTGACCGGAAAAGCTTCCAAAAAGTCTCTTTAAAGACAACTCCTATATTAAAGCGTATATATGTTCAAATAAACAATATTAGTTAATTATATTTTTTATTTTTCTTTTTGTCAATGACATTTAACAATACAATATTTTATTAGTTGTTTTATTTTTGTGATGAAATTTTTGTATTTATTATTTTTTAGTTTAATTATTTAAACTAAGCGATATGTACTAACTACTATGTATCCATTGTTTTTTAATGTTTCATTTTTTTATATGTATTTTGTTATTTTATGTTTTGTTGATTTAATTTTTAATTTTTAAGTTTTTCCTTTTGTTTTGTTTTGTTTGTGTGTTTTTTTTTTATTGTTTTATTTTAATATATGTTTTATTAAATTTTTAGATGAATTTTTTTTTGTTCTAGTTTAGAAAATTTTGAGAAAATTTTAATTAGGTTTTTTTTGTCCTTTTTTTCTTAATAAAGAAAAATAAATTGTTTTAGCAAGATTTGAGACAAAATTAATTGATATAGAGGTCAAAATTTAAACGTCTTTTTTAAATCAATAGTAAATTTAGATTTTATAGTCATTTTATTTTTCTAGATATTTAACATTTCTGAATTTTATTGCAGAATGTTAGATCGAATAATATTTTGCAGAGCTAGATAATATCCAATTTTTCTTTCTGATCTTCCAAGTTGCAACAAAGCATGGGAAGGGAGCGTACTTTAGAATTTTATCAATTCTCTATTCATTTGAAAGCCAGAATTTGAATAAACAAACTAAAAAGACTTGATCTCAAACTCAATTTTTAACTCTCGAAACTCTACTTGTGTTCCTTCTTCATAAATGTTCCTTTTCTTGTATATCTTCCTATCAATGGTTAGTGAATGAGGTGGCTCTTACTTCACCACCAAATGAGAATTTCCAAGAAAATAAATGAAATCAAATTTCAAAACGAAAACTCAAAAACATTAACATTACCAAGCTTGGTTTTATTTCCCTATTATGTCCTACTCTATTTTGGAGGAAAAAATGTCAAGTGTAAGAGTGTTTCCAATGAAGCCATTTACATATGAAGATCATTAGTATGTTCACTTCCATCTTTGAAAAGTATACCTCATTTTTCACCAGGATATGATAGATCAACTGTAAATTTGTATTTGGTGCTAGGATTTGTTGAAGGATGGAAGAATGTTGTGACATAATCACTCTTTGAAACCAATCTTCAATGTACTCTTTCTCCCCAAGAAATTCTTGATCATCATTTTAGATCTCCTGCCCATAAATGGATTAGAGTCGAAACACTTATACTATAAAAACTGTTGAAATTCATGCATCTTATTTATCATGCTTTACATATGTAGCTAAAAATGACATTGAAAGCTAAAGATGCATTCTAAGTCAAAAGCTAACACCTATGTATACTTCCCCGATAGCGATGCCAAAATGTTAGGTATTTAATTGCGAGTTAAATTATTGGCATTAAATATCAATTTTGTATACTTCTGAAGTACACTTTCACAATACATGTTAAGCAATTAACTCTCAATCAAAAAGGAAATTAAGCTATGGAAATGATTGCAAGACTCAAAGAAAACCAATTAATGAAAAAATCTAAATGAGCACACACACATTCTTTCTCAAAGACTATATCTATCAAAGAATCGAATTTAGAACTTGAAAGAAACAAACTATTCTAATTTTATGCTATAAAAGATTTTGGAAATTCTATTCTACCAAACATACAGGTAAGTCCTATTCTATTAGACTCATAAATGAATCTGATCTATTGAACTTGAAAGCAATTCTAATCTATTGAATTTGAAAACAATTATAATCTCTTTGAAAGAAAATATACAAATAAATAAAAATATAAAAAATATAATAAAAATAATTAAATAAATTTAAAATAAAAAATAATATAAGAAAATGTTAAGTGAGAATTAATAACTGATAATTATAATAATATAAAGTAGAATATATATATATATATATATATATATATATAATATATTTCAAAAAAAAATATTAAAAAAAGGTAAAAAAAAATGTCATAATTAATAAGTCATAATAATAATACTATAAAGTAGAATATATATATATATATATTATTGTTATTGTTATTCCATTAATAAGTATTAACAAGTGCTATGTAGTAGCTAGTACTTGCCACTTAGTTTAAATATAGTTAACTGAAGTATGAAGTGTTGACAAGGTGTGAGATGATCAATTAAACCTTCATAAACAAATAGAAATGAAAGTGAAAACATTGTAATGAAGCTTCATTAGTTGTAATAAAGCTTTATAACTTTATTTTTTTGGTAGTGTTTGGTTCAAATTGATATAGATAAACTTAGTTTCAACACAATGAGATGTCAATTCCAAGAAAATTGTTTTGTATAACTAATTTTCTCCTTAAAAGTTCATGGGAATTGAACATGATTGGTATAGAGCTGAATGCAATTGTGATTGTGGCAGTGAAGGCATGGGAATATGAAACAAAAATTTTATTGTTATCGCTCGAATGACCTATCTTTCTTTTGTAGAACAAACTTGAGTTGAGATGATCTATAACTTAGTATTAAATTAATTTTTAATTTAAATTGTAAAGACATGTTAATTAATATTTATGAGTAATTCGTAGTAACAATTGTTTTCCTATTAATTTAAAAACTAAATTATAACTAGCACCGTTATATAAATTAAATCATGGATATAGAAACACGTAGTTTCTAGTCAAAATACTTAGTTCCTAAAACATTTCGTATTGTGAAAATAAAAGTAATCATTTAAAAAAAATATTAAAATAATTAAAATATATCATTAGCCCTTTTCAATTTTTTGTCTATGATTTGTGATTTAGTATTAAATTGATTGAATTTTACAGTTACTTTGAATAAACTTGTTGTAGATTAAACCACTTTTGCAAAACCACACATTAACTTTTTGCATGGTAACTAAGACCAACCTTTTGTGTTTGATTCTAGGAAAGAGCATAAAACAACTTCAACAAACCAATTGAAATAGATGAGAAATTGAAGACTAACCTCCCAATAAATGTCGAACAATCTCGAAGTTTTGAAACAGAATACAGAACTTCACAGTGGGAACTAGATAATATCTAGCTGGAGTTTCAAATCTTTTGACATACAAGAACAATAGACATTAGTCATAAACAAACAAAAGATATATATATATATATATATATATATATATATATATATATATATATATATATATATATATATATATATATATCAATTTCTTGCTATAATATCAATTTTTTGATCTTTGGTACACTTAGCAATCAAATCACTGTACGGAGGTGGGTTCCTTGTCCCACAAACAAGGGGGTCTCATCTGGCTTGGTCATGACCTTAAAATTGAATAATAATAATAATAATAATATACTTGGAGCGAACAATTATAAAGCTATGCTTAAATAAAACAAATTCAACAAACAGAGCACAAAAATGCTCACTAAATCCTAAAAATTAGTAATTGTACATCAATAAAACTTTCTTAATAAAAGTAGGAAAGAAATGCTTATAATATTTTAAAAACTAATAACTAATTATCATAATAGTTATTAATTATAAAATCTATAGGTAAACAAGGAAAAAAAACTTTTGATTAATATAATTGGAAATGAAAATAGAGAAAAAAAAATGAAAAATGACCAAAAAAATATAAGTCAAATTAAAGAGTAGTAAAACTAAAAAAAAAATACTAGAAAAAGTTTTTAAATTTTTTTTTCTCTTTAAAATTTTTCATCTTAAATTGAAAATATGGAGAATGAAAATGGAAATAATAAAAAAGAAAATGAAGAAATTTAAATAGAAAGGAAATAAAACTAAAACAAAAAATTACTAAGTAACAAAAATGAAGTTACTAAACAACCCATAATAAGACCTCAACCAATCACCTTACAAATAAATAAATTTAAATGGTAATAAAAAAACAAAAAATGAAGTCTCAATGTTAAACTATGGATAAATGACATAAATTTTCAGTCAAAGATAAACTAATAGACATTCAAATGCAAAATTGAATGCTTAATATATATCTACTATAAGAAAAAAAATTATTATAAAATAATGATTTTTTTGGTTAAATAGTAATTTTTTAATTAAACTAATTATAATATTTTAATATTAAATTAAAAATGATTAAATAATACGTTCTTTAATTAAATTTATAAAATTGAAATTCCTTAGAAATTAATAATATTAATTGATATTATTTTATGTTAAGATTTATTTATTTTAAATATTTATATATATAAATATATATAATCCTTTTAATAATAAAATTTAGAAAAGTATATTTAATTTTTAAAGGTTAAAATTAAAATAAAAATATATTTAAATGTTCTTAAAATTATATGTAAGGATATTGAAATATATTTCTTACAATATACTAGTAAGAATATGTGTAATTTTTTTCATGCTCAACATAAAATTAATATGTAATATTTTTTTTAAGTTTAATAACAAAAAAAATGTTTAATGGGTATCTAAAATATTTCAGTTTTCATTTTAAATAATATTGATGGAGAGATTAATAGAAAAGAAAATTTTTGATTTTATAGATAAATGTTTACTTATTTTTAACATGAGGAAGATGTGTAATTCTTTCAATGTTTATTATGGAATTTATATAATACATTTTGGAAAAAATATCAACATGAATTATAAAAAAAAAAATTGATATAGTAATATATATATATATATATATATATATATATATATATAGAAAGGAAAAGGATATGGTATAATTAAAACATCTAGGGAGATGTGTAATTCTTTTCATGCTCAACATGGAATTGACATGTGGTATAAATGTGTGAATGAACATTGTATTAGATTTAGAAACATGATGTGTCAAGTGAGATCAAATCCTTTTAAGTGAATTGTTTTTTTTTTTTTTTGTGAAGTTGAAGGATTGAACCTCTAAATATTTGATCTAGGCACATGATAGATCTAGATTTAATAATTCCCTCTTAAAACGTGTACAATAATTCCCTCTTAACATGTGATAAAGCTCAAGTTAATATGGATCTTGGTTAAAACATTTAAATAATGTGATATTATGATTTGTAATTCCTTCCATGCTTAACATGGTATTGACAAGAAATACACACATACAAAACGTTGTCCCATCTTATCTAAATAAGCCATAAGTGGAGAGGAATTACAATAAATCTATTTTGATATTAATAATTTAAAAAAAAAAAATTAAAAAAATTATATTATTTTTTTCTAATACCACTATTTTATAAAATTTAAATTAAATTAAAAAATATTATTAATTAGCCAATCAAAAATATTTTCATGACATACTCAATATAAAAGGTGAAACAATGTGTTTTCAGTCCTTCAGATTAATTTTTTACTCATTTTACATACTCCAAAATATTCTTCATTTTTGAGTCAATACAATAATTACCAAGATCACATTGTGTTGCACTTTAATACCAACATAGATCTATTTTAACCACATATATAATGTGTTGCATGTTAATATAAACATAGATCCATATTAACCACATATTTAACATGAGCCAAGATCAAATTTCCTGAGTAAACTTATTTTAAGGTGAAAAAAAATAATGTTTTTTTTAATGTTATAGAGATCATTACATAACATGTGCATTGAGTCATTTTATCAACACCTATTCAATTAGCTTTTTGGTTATTAATATATTTTTAAGTAGACATCAATATTAATTCACATTAAAATAATTTATTCGTAACCCACATTAGATATTTTATTCTATACAACATTAAAATATTTTATTTTAACATTTTTTTCTATATATAATATATATGAAGTTTTTCAATGTATAAGGTTTAAATATCTTTCTCAAATATTTTTTTTTTACCTCTAACTATACATGAAATTATATTGACTTATATGGACAACTAATTAAATATAAAGCATATTCCTTTTTTGCTTTTTCTTTTTTATTTTAATGGATATTATTTAGAGAATATTTAATTTTTATTTTAAGAGGGGTGAACATACTTACACATCACCTACACACTAGGTTGTAGAATGAGCTTCTCTACTCAATTATGCTAAAAACATATACGGGAGAAAAAAATAATTAAAAAATAAAAATAATTAAAGAGAAATAAATTGATTAAAATATTTAAAAGAAAATTAAAAGTTCATTCGTGAAAGCCAAGGTTCCCTTACATGACTTTTGTCACTACATCTAGGATTTTAAATAGTCGAAAATAGGAAAAAGATATAAAGTTGTTATATTTCATATCAACATAGAAAACGAGAATGAGTTCTTTTAAATCGAGGAATTTTGTAGACATAGAGAGAAGGGAATAAACATCGACTGCACAATACCCACTTTTTGTTAACTCAACTTATTAGCCATGTCATAAGGCAACATCGACTATAGTAATTAGCTTCCTTTGTTTTATTAGTCTCTACATAAAAATCAAAATATTAAACTTAAAGTTTTAATATATATATTTTAGTGAATTTTTTCATAGTTTATTGAATATTGACCATGCTTTTCCTTAGCCATTGAACCATATTTAGGTCTTATTTGGTGTCTTTCCGAAGTGGAGAGGGAAAAAACCTAGTTTAGAAAACATGTGTTGAATAGTTTTGTTGATAATGAAATATTGTTAGATTACTTAACATTATTTGGTTAACATTAAATATTGGTTTTAAAGAACAAAATTAACTCTACACCATAACACAATTTCTCCCAACTTCCACATACATTACCATGCAAATGTTGGTGCCCTACACCAGCATGTAAAAAATAGGTCTTCATTGAATGTGCATGAGCCTAGGTATCAGGCTTTGTTACTAGAGAGAAATTTCTCATGTATCAGGCTTTGTTTTTGGAAAATTATTGAACTAAAAGGAATATTGTGGTAGCAATGGACTTGCTAAACGATTTTTCAAAAAATATTGGTTCTTGTTCTACCTCTACAAGAATTATGGTGGTTTGTATCTCAGAACGATGATTATATACAAAAGTTTAGTTTTTTAAAGTTTTCAAAAAAAATCAATGGTTATCTTAGGGGAAAAGCCTTCCCTTCAGGTCCCTGGATGGAAAAAAATGTATTTGGTGTGCACTCCTCATTGGTTTCTTCAAAACTTCATGGATTCCAATTCTCTGCACTCCATGAGCATGGCTCGTATCACTTTATAGTTCAAGGGCGACTACTTACAATGGAGCTAATGCAGATTCTTTGAAGCAAGAGCCAAAGTGTATTGAAATTCTGAAGGGTATGGGAGAAAATATTGCAACGTCACCAAGTTTACAAAGACTCATTTTAAATTAGATCATAATTGTTAAATTTACATTGCTTTCAGTGTTTATTTGTAAACATCATTTTAAAAAAGTTGGGTTATATCAAAGCAATAAATAGAAAACCTAGCTACAACTATAACACAAGAACAAAATTTTAGGACTAGAGTAATCACAACAATTACAAGAGAACAATTTTATCTTCTCCTTGTCTATTTTATTTTTAACTAGAGATGTGTTTTTACTTACCACAATACGAATAGTTATTGACACAACATAATATGAATAGTTATTGACACAACATATATCTATGGACATATTGACTAATTATTAGTTCTCGAGTGAGAGGTAAACATGTGCATAAGCAAGTTCATAAGTTTGAATACTAAAAGAGAAGGCCTATTAAATTGTCTTATGTGCTCATAATAATTGTTCCATTCTAATTATATTGCATTGTCAACTTATTGTGTTTATTTTTATTCTATTTTGGGTCTCAACTGAGTTCAACTTGGAATTTTAGGAACCCAACAACCATAGTTTTGTGAAGGCATTGTCAGGCCAAAAATCGACGCAATGTCATTTCTCAAGCACACTTCCAAGCCCAATCCCTATTAAGGGTTCTCTTGGATAACTTATAATACAAGATTGTTTTCAAATGAAAATACAAAGTGGGTACTTTGATAAAACTCAAATGAAATGTGCAAGTTCATATATTTTCAAATCCATGTCTAAAATTTCCCATCCAACATTAGCCATGGTCAATAGCTAACCTAAAAATAGGGACCAAACATGTTTCCAAAGAGTGGATGAACAATATCAAACTTTACAAAAGCAACAAAGGGCTTAATGATGCTTTGCTAAGATTCCCATCACTCGGATCCTAACAAGTGAAAGGAATCATACAAATCCCACATTGATTAACAATCTAAGCCTAATTCTTTAAGAAAATCCAAGAGGGTAAAAGCTCAAATGCTAGATCCAAAAGAGAAAAAAAATATAATTTCTAGCAAATTAAACAAATGCAATTGAATAAAGTTATGCTAATCTTTGTGTCATGGAAAATAAAAGCCAACTCATTCCTCTTGTGAGAACTTGCAATCATACTAGCACTAACCTCCATTGTGTGAATATGGGGATAACCTCCTGATTGAAGGCCTTTGTTTTATGCATTCTCAGGCAATGTTTAAAATAATTTTTGAGTGATGGCTAGAATCCATATCCACATTTCCCTCAACACCCCCACTCTTCACCAAATTGTGCATAACTTTGAGACCCTTGATGTTGTTGATTGGAATGTTGGCTAAGATGATATAGCTTCTTCCTATGCTCTCTTCACTACCTTTGTTCCTTGCTTTATAGAATGAGAAACTGTTACTGTGACCCATGAAACACCAGAGACCAACACTTAAGGCGATGAAAGGTTGGAACTAGTGAAGTTTATGGTGGCTTAACAAAGTGAAGGATTAGAAATTCGAAATGGTTGCTTCTTTTCAATAGCTCATACACTTGGCATTCATGCAATGTAAATTTACTCTATTTGTTATTTATTAATTTTTAATTTTAACTATTATGAAATTTAAAATAAACCAAAATTCCAACCTGAGAAACTCATTTCTAAGTGGTATGTGCCACTAGCTAGTCATATGGGTCAACTCCTAATCATCACCCTCTTTCAACAAGTGGATTGGTAAAGGATCGACCTGAAGTTAATGGTTGGGCCACCTGCATGAAACGAAAAGTGACAAACCTATCTATAAAATTGAATTGATGGTAAAAATGACTCTCTAATTTGTCCAAATGAATTGATTGGTAGAATTGTTGCTCTCCAAGTGAGTTTGGAATTGGTGCACCAGGTGGATACCGCAAAAACTACAAAACTCAGACTCTTATCGAATAAAACTAATCAACTACAAAAATAAATTTACACTTTTCAAATGAGGTATAATAATTCAATCTCGAGCATAACAACAATCACGGATATAATGATCGAACATCACAAACTGATTACCCTTTAACATTAGATTGAAAACTCCATAGAGCCTTGGATCATGGATTGACTAAACTAACACAACCAAGCAGTGAACCGAATGAACCAACACAATCAATAAGTGAAGGGCTTACAATAGCAAAACTTCTCCTAGATATGAAAGCCATTGACTCTACCATTCGAAAAGAAAGAACCCCTCTAATTTTATGTAAAATCTATTTAATTTTGCATGCTTTTTTTGGCACTTTTAATTGTATCTAGATATAATGGCAAATCCGAGAAAAAAATTCAGTTTTGGGATGCTATGAAAATTTGAATTAATAGAAATGCATTCTCTCTCTTGTTAAAAAATAAATAAAACAAAATGCAAAACTAAGAAATATGACTTTGACCTCCATATATTTCTTTGACCTCCATAGAAAAGTAGTTAGTTTACTTATTTACTTTAATTGTGTTGAATTGTTGAAATTGGAACATAGTAATATGGTCCAAAAGTATTATTTCCAAAAATATTCACTATTATACATATGCATTTTCAACTACCTCTAACGTACAAAGTATTTTGATGAAAAGAAAATATCATCTCAAAACACCATAGGAGCACTGCAAAGATTTTTTCTCAACCATTTTAGAGGCTAAGAAGGAATTTCCATATGTGTAGTGTGGAAAATCATTCATAACAATTCTAAAACAAATACAATCTAAGATGTGTCACATGCATACTCAATTGTATGCAATATATCTTCAATTTTCAACCCTCTATTGTACAATTTCTCATCTATGAGGACTCATTTTATTCTGCTCTATGGTTCCCATAATGAGTTACCCTCACATTTTTTCTTTGCCTTACTCTATTTAGTAATTGAGCAGCCTTATGACACCTTTAGGTCTTTGAGTGATATGCGTTGAATGATAAACCCATATGGATTAGAAAAATCACAAACTTCATATTTGTTACCCCCTATAATTATTAATTCCCTATACAATGCACGACCTTTCTACAAATTCCCCTAATCTCTCGAAAAAATAATCGTGTAGAGAAAGATGTCCATGTAGAAATTATGATGTAAATTTGCAATTGCTCATTAATTTTTAATCAGAATGACAAGATACAAACCTACTCTACTACTTTTTGGACATTAATTCACTATCTATAACAAAAAAATAAACATGCAATAAGAAATAAAACACGTGCAACAAGTATTTTTCGGGGAAAGAAACATTCTAAAAGCCCCAATGCATGCTTGCATTAAATTAGAAGAATCGAGATGTATTACAATTTCTTTGATCAACTAAGCACACCCTACAATTGCATAAATATCTATTCACTAAAAGGCTCTGACTAAGAATTACTCAAATTTTGCCTCTGCTTGAGCTCCTATTTCCTTGCATTGTTCCTTGATAAATTAGGCCCCTATTATTTAGTAAATTCCTCAAATTTATTGCAAAACTACTTTAGGTTGATCCTCTTACTGCATACAACACATGTACATTCAAGACTAGTCTACAACTAATGTTACACTACCTTGGAATCTCCACCTCAACTCGATAACTCAAATTCTTTGCATGCACAACTATTTTGGGCTAGTTGATTAATTAATTGGATGTTCAATGAGTTTGATTAAAATCGCACTTCTTAACTGACCTTCCAGTAGTTCCTCCAAATTTTGGAACTAATTTAACTGAAAACATCTTGAGATAACTAACCTTAATTGATACAAATTAGCAATCACACATGTTGAACTAAACTATATCTCCTCCAACTCAAATTTACTAAGTAAAGTAGGTGACACAATCCATGTCACACAATTTAACATCATCCAAGTTATTTGTTGATGTGGAAATTCAAATTTTCTCATTTTAATCAAGGAAAAATCAAATTGAGAATTTCTTGTGGCATTTTCAACACTCCCTGTCAACAAGAAATGGATTATCAACCACCCCTATCATGCACCTATGGAACTTGAACTCCCCTCTTAACAAGGCCTTTGACAAAATGTCAACATCTTGTTCCTATGTCGGAATGTACTACAACAACATTATCTTCCTCTACACATAGTCCCGTAAATGGTGTTATCGGTTATCTATATGCTTGGATCAATCATTAGAAACTAGATTCTCAAAGAGATTGATGCAACTCTTATTATCACAATAGACATATTTTGATCCATCATCTGAAAAAACAATCCAACAAGTACCTTTCTCATCAAGATCACCTCACATGTTTCTTAACTTGCAGCCATGTATTCTTCCTTTTCCTAGTTGAGTACCACAGATCTTTACTTCCTGTTGTACAAGGAAACCGCTGCAGACCCAACACTAAAAATTACAGTTGATGTACTCTTTTTTTTCTGATTGAATTCCTATCCAATATGCATCTATGAAGTCACACAACTTCACTCCCTTTGCCCATCTATACCGTAGTGCAAACTGGTTAGTGCCTCTTAGGTACTATAAAACATGCTTAGTTTCCTTCCAAAATAGTTTGTTTGGCCTAAACATAACTTGGCTCAGTTGGTTGACTACATAGCACATATTTTCTTGTGTGTTCAAAAGATACATGAGTGAACCCACTAGCTACCAATAAATGGTAGCATCCACTTCTTCACCTAAAGTGGCATCCTCGTTCCTTTAGTTGGTCGCTATAGGTGTCTCCATGGGTTTGAAAATCTCTATGTGGAACTTTTGTAGTATCTCATTTGCATACTTCCCTTGAGAGACAAATAGATACCCATCACCTTGCCTTACTTCCAACCCGATGAAGTAGTGCATGAGACCCATGTCCTTCATTTAAAATTCCCTTGCAAGATCTGATCAGCTGCTTTTTGTTAGTTGAAATCAAATGATTAACATATAAGACAATAATAATCAATTTACCTTCTACCAAGATGTGATAGAGGTTTTCATCCACTTCATTTTTGGTGAAGTCTAAACCAGTGAGATAGCTATTGATCCTAGTGTACCAAGCACGAGGTGCTTATTTGAGATTGTACAATGATTTGTTCAGTCTACACACATGAGACTCTTGATCGAAAGTCTCAAAACATTTTGGTTGCTCGATGTACACCTCTTCCTCAATAAACCCATTGACAAATGTTGTTTTTACATCCATCTTGTGGATCTTCCACCCGATCTATGTAGCCATAGAAAGAATTGATCTAATGGATGAGCACCTTGGTACAGGAGAAAAGGTCTCCTCATAATAAATCCATTCAAGTTGAGAGTACCGCTTGGCCACAAATTAAGCCTTATACTTCTCTATGCTTCCATCTTCTGCCTACTGCACCTTGAAGATCCATCTTGAACACACTATTGTTTTATCTGCTAGTCTTGGGACCACTTATAAAACACTGTTATTTACAATGGATTTTTATTCCTCCACCATTGTATCAACCCATACAAGTTTCTCTACTACTTCCTTGAAAGAGTGTTAAATTCGCAACTAGGGCCAAACTCCATGTGGGTCGGCTTATTTATGGTAGCTAATAATTTTATTGGATCCCTCTCGTCGAGAGGTGTAGGATTGATCCAAAGATCATCCGATTCTGATAAGTATTTATGGAGATATGAATTTATTTTGTCTATGTAATTATTATCAAGCCGACCAGCTCTTATGTAGGATCTAGAAGCCCAACCGACGTGTCTATTCATCATCCTCATTTTAGTATAAATAGATGAGTATTTGATGTCATTTGAAGAGGGATTCTTGAGTGATCTCCTCCTCTCCACGTCTTGGGCTTTTGGAGAAGGAGTGAGACACCAAGAGTAACATGCTTATACGTGGATGATGCCCTAGCTATATACGCAGCAAACCTGTTACATGCACATCATGCCCTATACTCTACACGTAGACATAAAACACAGCTAAAATGGATCTATACACAGCTATGAAGCCAGCCTAATGAAGCAAAGGATCAGAGTCATATAATATA
This sequence comes from Pinus tabuliformis, assembly GCA_031772625.1. NCBI lineage: Eukaryota > Viridiplantae > Streptophyta > Pinopsida > Pinales > Pinaceae > Pinus > Pinus tabuliformis. The sequence continues at coordinate 1,281,158,120 of CM062818.1, read as the reverse complement.
GATCTATACGCAGCTATGAAGCCAGCGTAATGAAATAAAAGGAACATAGTCATATAATATGGAGACAGTGATACGTGGACAGCCCTATCAATATACGCAGTTCATAATTGATGAAATACATGGACATTTCACGTTGTAGCATGCTCTCATGGGAATGACTTACACGCAGTCCATACAACGTTAACCATGCAGTCCATACAACGCACAACTCTCTATATTCGTTGGCAATATATGCACAGCTCTATATATACGCATAGCTCTCTATACGCTGTAAAAGGTAACGAAGCTGCAGTTGTAGTGATGCTCTAGCCATAATAGCCGTAGACACTTAGCCGCAGAGAGCCAAGATATATCCACAAGGATAGAATAGCCACAGTCCAGGTATGTGGAACTGCATCATGAAGACTCAGTTTCAATCTTCTCCCAGTCTCGGTGATCTCCGTCATCACTGAAGCAATTACAATCTCGGCATACCTGAAACGCAGTATCCTAGATGGACAAAGAAGATTGTGTATATATATTGCAGAAAGAACAAGGGTTACATCTCGGCTCTATATTCAGATCTGTCTATACATATCACAACGAATATATGTGATACTTAGTATACCTGTGATTAAAGGAAATATCTGCGGATGTATAAATCTAGGAATATATATGAACATCATCTCGTCAACCTGCAAGTGTTTTCATCAAACAGATGAAGCTGAAGGATTTGTCCTATGATCAAGGATCTCAGCATACAATTTATATTAACCTGCATACCTTAGTGTGCACTGCAATTTGATATCTCTCGATGGGTATTTGAAATAAAGTTCCATGGTTGCAATCACAGTTTAGACACACATGGAGATCTAACCTTCAGGTAGACTTCATGGATATGATAAGGAAGCAACAGTGAGGGTCTCAATGATGATGAAATAATGGTGCAGCAATAAGGACAACCTCAGTCTCAGCGCTGGAAGTCTGGGCATAATTACATTCATAGCAAGGTCAAGATCTCAATGAAGCAGTGATGAATGATGATGAAAAATGTGACACTGTGGGCAAAGTAATCATGGGCAGCATGATGAAGATCATGGGCAGCACAGTGATGTATGAGAGCATGAGCAACATGATGATCATGGGCAGCATGATGGTGCTACACAGTAAGGTGTATCAAATGGATGAGATGCAGCACGATGATAGGTGAAGGAGTCACCTTGAGAATCAATTGAAGAAGAATGTCTTCAACTGATTTCATCATGATATGAAATGATCTATGCTAGATCTAGATAAGTAAAAGTATTGACTTTTGTTGTAAATGTACTCTCTCTTCTTCTCTGCTGAACTTTGAAGATAAAAGAAGATTTGATCAAAGGGTTTCCCCACACATTGTGGGGTTTGTCCCTTGCTCGCGCCATATCTTGTGTCCTCTTGCCTTGGCTTGTCTTCTGTGTTTTATATTTATGTTCTATCTGCAGTTTATCGTAATGCTGATGTGATTGCTAACTATGAAAAATTTATAAATTGCTCTAGCATAGAACATACCCAAACTTAACATGGTATCAGAGCTGAGGTGAAGACAATGCCCAAGCAAGAGTGAAAGAGCAATCACCGAAGACAGTTGGGACAAGACAAAAGGATCAATGGGTTCCTCATAATTCACCTAGGGTGAAGTCAAAGCAGAGAATGTTATCAGAATGGCGCAGCGGAAGATTCTGATGGTCCATCTTAAGATCACTTCATTGGGAAGTTTGGATCTAAGGGTGGAAGGAAAGGCGGATGCCTTGTTGAAATAAGTTTGGCCGTTATGCGAAGGAGTGTCTGAATGGCATAGACACATCTCTTGATGAAGATAACAATCATTCCTAAGTCATATTCAATGATCAAAAGAATGACTGGTAATGCAGGTCATCAAGGAAATGGTCGACTCTTCCACGAAAGCAAGGAACCCCAAAATCTCTTTTATGTACCTGATCGAACCTGATGTCCATCTCGGAAATGGAAGTCAAAGGTTACAGGGTGGCACTTATCGATGGAAAGGTACGTGTTTGAAAATAGATCTTTTAAATATGTTTTTGAGTTCAGCATTGTATCAAGTTGCATGAAATCTACTAGGGACCATGTCCATTGACTCAACTCTGGAGGTCTGTGAGTCAGATGGTGACTAGGATGACTGAATTCAAAAGGAAGCATGAAGGTACATGTCTGAAATGTACCAAAGGAAAATATTATAAGGGGACCCTTCCCCTCATGCAGCAGGTTCACAGGTTTGGAACAACCCGAGGAGTTTGAGAATCATGATCAAGGAATCTCATGTATACAGGTGGAAGAAATCCCTCTATGGCTTGAAGAAAAACACCTCGGGCATAATATGAATGGATTGATAGCTGTTTAATGCAGCTGAGATTTACTAGGAGTGAAACCGATTCAAACCATTACTTGAAGGTTGTGAATGATAAACCTCTCGTATCGGCACCTATGTCTGACAGGTGCAGACCCTCTCATTTATAGGAGACAGAGGGAGCTGGATTCTGAATGTGGTAAAATAAGCTACAAGCTTGTGACTGCCTCGAGGATCTTAACTTTCAGAAGTTATATGCTAATGATGTCAGACCAGATTTGGGAAATGCCTCTGAGTTTCATAAACTCATTCGCACTGATGTTCTTGGAGAACCTCCGTCTGGACATCTGTGTTGCAGTTAGCATGGTGAGCTCATATTTGGTTTAGCCTCACTAGATTGGTGCCAAGAATCTTCTAAGATATCTTCAGGGCACAATCTCTCATGAATTGAGATACACTGCCGGAAATATGAAACCACATGATTATTCGAATGATGAGTGGGTAGGCAGTATGGAGGATCACTAGAGCACTTCTTAGTGTTGTTTCTCTTTGGAATCTGGCGCGATATCCTGGATGAGAAGGAAGCAGAAGTCGGTGACCCTGAGCACCACCAAGGCAGAATACATTGTTGATAGTATGGCCTCTTGTGAGGCAGTCTGGTTTCTGAAGCTCTTCAGTGAGCTGTTTGGACAAATGATGAATACCACTGTGATTCTCTGTGACAACCAGAGGTGGGATTTGATTATTAAGGAATCTCGTATTTGACAATTGCTCCAGCAGATAGACATCAAATATTGCCTTATTTGGGATATGGTAAGTCGATGATTAAGGAGGCTCCATCGCACTGAGATGATGTACAGGACAGAGCCCTGAGGAAAGATCAAATTTGTGATTTTCCCGAACGACTTGGAGTCGTCGAGAGACCTTTGTAAAAGGGTCCTGCATGTTGCATACATTGAGCTCTGGGAGCTTTGGGGGGCTTGCAGTTATATTGGAGCAACATACGACCACAGGGTGACTCACCCTCCCCTGGTGGTGCGCATTGAAACAATATGATTCGCTCTCTTGTGGGACAAGATGATTTGCTCTCTTGTGTAGCAGGATGATTAGTTCTCCTGTGAGGCCTGGATTGATGTGTTCTCCATGGCAGCCTGGATTGATGTGTTCTCCATGGCGATTTTAGTAGGATTTATGTGTTCTCCTATGAGGACAGGATTGATTAAGTTCTACTGTCGAGGCATCCTACCAATGCAGTCTGGGACTCATGGGAAGTACCTCTCATCTGATCAATGAACAGGGAAATGAAGTTAGGGACCATAGTAGTACCGATGGACGCATCGTTGTATCTACCATACTCCCTATGCTAGGATGTCCTCCATTGATCTGGGGGTCAATGATACTGGTCTGGGACCAGTGGTAGGAGTTGTACATACTATGATGCTGACTTCGGGTCGGCTGAGACTGGTCTGGGACCAGTGGTACATACTTCGAGACTAACTTCGTGTCAGTGCAGTACTGGTCTAGGACCAGTGAGAGTGGTACATTCTATGACGCTGACTTCGGGTCTGCTGAGACTGGTCTGGGACCAGTGGTACACTCTCTGAGACTGCGATACTAGTCTGGGACTAGTAGTAGGAGTGGTACCTACTATGACGCTGACTTTAGGTCGATTGAGACTGGTCTGGGACTAGTGGTACGCACTCTGAGTCTGACTTTGGGTCAGTGGAGAATGGTATGAGACATTCTCAATCAATTCTTCTTCTTCATAGTTCAGTAGAGCAGAGCTGAGCAGAGCAGAGCCAGCAGAGCAGAGCTAGCAGATCCAGTAGAGCTGAGTAGAGCAGAGCAGAGCTAGAGCCAGCAGAGCTGAGTAGAGCAGAGCAGAGCTAGCAGAGCCAGCAGAGCTGAGCAGAGCCAGCAGAGCTGAGCAGAGCCAACAGAGTTGAGCAGAGCAGAGTAGAGCAGAGCCAGCAAAGTTGAGCAGAGTTGGGCAGAATAGTGCAGGGCACTGATGGCAGAGATAGTACAGTCGGACTTATGGATCAATGGATGGAGTTCTCCCTAGTTGAGAGGGAGTGTTAAATTGGCAACTAGGGCCAAACTCCATGTGGGTTGGCTTATTTATGGCAGCTGATATTTTTATTGGATCCCTCTCGTCGAGAGGTGTAGGATTGATCCAAAGATCATCCGATTCCGATAAGTATTTATGGAGATATGAATTTATTTTTTCTATGTAATTATTATCAAGCCGACCAGCTCTTATGTAGGATCTAGAAGCCCAACTGACGTGTCTATTCATCATCCTCATTTTAGTATAAATAGATGAGTATTTGATGTCATTTGAAGAGGGATTCTTGAGTGATCTCCTCCTCTCCACGTCTTGGGTTTTTGGATAAGGAGTGAGACACCAAGAGTAACATGCTTATACGTGGATGATGCCCTAGCTATATACACAGCAAACCTGTTACATGCACAACATGCCCTATACTCTACACGCATACATACAACACAGCTAAAATGGATCTATATGCAGCTATGAAGCCAGCGTAATGAAGCAAAGGATGAGAGTCATATAATATAGATCTATACGCAGCTATGAAGCCAGCGTAATGAAATAAAAGGAACATAGTCATATTATATGGAGACATTGATACATGCACAGCCCTATCAATATACGCAGTTCATAATTGATGAAATACGTGGACATTTCACGCTGTAGCATGCTCTCATGGGAATGACTTACACGCAGTCCATATAATGTTAACCATGCAGTCCATACAATGCACAACTCTCTATATTCATTGGCAATATATGCACAGCTCTATATATACGCACAGCTCTCTATACGTTGTAAAAGGTAACGAAGCTGCAGTTGTAGTGATGCTCTAGCCGCAATAGCCGTAGACACTTAGCCGCAGAGAGCCAAGATATATCCACAAGGATAGAAGAGCCACAGTCCAGGTATGTAGAACCGCATCATGAAGACTCAGTTTCAATCTTCTCCCAGTCTCGGTGATCTCCGTCATCACTGAAGCAATTACAATCTCGGCATACCTGAAACGCAGTATCCCAGATGGAAAAGAATACTGTGTATATATATTGCAGAAAGAACAAGGGTTACATCTCGGCTCTATATTCAGATCTGTCTATACATATCACAACGAATATATGTGATACTTAGTATACCTGTGATTAAAGGAAATATCTGTGGATGTATAAATCTAGGAATATATATGAACATCATCTCGTCAACCTGTAAGTGTTTTCATCAAACAGATGAAGCTGAAGGATTTGTCCTATGATCAAGGATCTCAGCATACAATTTATATTAACCTACATACCTTAGTGTGCACTGCAATTTGACATCTCTCGATGGGTATTTGAAATAAAGTTCCATGGTTGCAATCACAGTTTAGACACACATGGAGATCTAACCTTCAGGTAGACTTCATGGATATGATAAGGAAGCAACAGTGAGGGTCTCAATGATGATGAAATAATGGTGCAGCAATAAGGACAACCTTAGTCTCAGCGCTGGAAGTCTGGGCATAATTACATTCATAGCAAGGTCAAGATCTCAATGAAGCAGTGATGAATGATGATGAAAAATGCGACACTGTGGGCAAAGTAATCGTGGGCAGCATGATGAAGATCATGGGCAGCACAGTGATGTATGAGAGCATGAGCAGCATGATGATCATGGGCAGCATGATGGTGCTACACAGTAAGGTGTAGCAAATGGATGAGATGCAGCATGATGATAGGTGAAGGAGTCACCTTGAGAATCAGTTGAAGCAGAATGTCTTCAACTGATTTCATCATGATATGAAATGATCTATGCTAGATCTAGATAAGTCACAGTATTGACTTCTGTTGTAAATGTACTCTCTCTCCTTCTCTGCTGAACTTTGAAGATAAAAGAAGATTTGATCAAAGGGTTTCCCCACACATTGTGGGGTTTGTCCCTGGCTCGCGCCATATCTTGTGTCCTCTTGCCTTGGCTTGTCTTCTGCGTTTTATATTTATGTTCTATCTGCAGTTTATCGTAATGCTGATGTGATTGCTAACTATGAAAATTTTATAAATTTCTCTAGCATAGAACATGCCCAAAACTTAACAAAGAGGATGGCTCAGTCTCTACAAACTCAATCATTAGAGCCATGTAGCCAATGTACCATTCAGGTGACCTCCTTTGTCTGTTCAAATTTGAAGGAGCTCACATGTTCTCCCTCACATCCTGCACAAGTTTCTTACCTTCCCTGGTCCTTTTTCTGCATTCTCTAGATGGTTCTTCTTGAGTGGTTGTATCCACTCTCTACTCCTTAATTTTTGGTTGCTCGACAACTTCTTAAGGTTCCTCCTTTGGAGCTAAAATCTCCTCCTCTTGTGGGATCTAAAGCTCCCTCTCAAGAGAGCATCACATTGCTTTCTCCTCATCAAACTTTTCATTCCTTTGCACAACTTTCATTATGAGGGATGGAAAGTACACATTGTAGTTGTGAGGAGTTTTTTTGTAACCCATAAATACTTCCAACTATGTTTTCAACTCTAGCATCTTCCTTGATTCTTTGGAGACATGGTAGTAAACAGAGGCTCCAAAAATCCTGAAGTACGACACATCTAACTTTCTCCTTGAGAAAGACTCCTTCGGTGTAATCATGCCAACAATTCGATGAGGACTTTGGTTCTACAAATAGAGTTTTATGTTGCATACCTTAGCCCACAAGTATAGAGGTAGTCCTTGGTCATGCAACATCACCCTCACTATTTCCACAATGCTATGGTTCTTTCTCTCAACCACCCCATTCTGTTGTGGGTTTCGGGGTGTTGTTAACTCTTTTCATATGCCTTCTTTTGCACATAAATTTTTAAATTCATTCAATAGATACTCACCTCCTTTATAAATCTTGATAGCTTTGACCTTCTTGTTGATTTCTTTCTAAACCAGTGGCTTGAATTCTATGAACTTAGAGAATGTCTCATCTTTCTTTCGCATGAAGAAGATCCAACACTTCCATGAGACGTCATCAATAAAAATGACAAAATATTTGTGCATGATAGTGGAGGTTGTCGAGAAAGGTCCACATACATCATAATTGATCCTTTCAAGGATTGCATGTGCTTTGTTGTCTCGATCATGGAATGTGGAATTTGTGTACTTCCCCAAAGCACATCATTTGCATACATCTTGTTGCTCAAGTGCTCCTTTGCAGAGGCCCGTGGTTATCTATTTCATGATCTTCAGGGCACCATGATGCAAATGGCCAAGTTTTCTATGCCAATATTCACTGACATCGTGACTCTGCACCTTCTCCACGTTTGTGCTTAATGAAACACTATCTTCCACATCTAGCTTATACATGTTCTTCACATGAACCCTGATCTGCTTCACCTGTCCCATGGTTATATGTCTCAGGAATGATTTTCCTTTGTTGAATATCACATCATAACCATGGTAATCCAAAATTGCAATAGAGATGAGATTTTTCTTTAGGTCGGGAACAAACATAACATCCTTGGGCCTGAGGGGGGAGCCTGAATCCCTCTGAAAGGTGACTATACCAATCCCGTTCGCATTGTATCTTCTTTCATCCCCTATCTCAATGTCATCTGCAAATCTTTCTCCTCTAGGTCATTGAAAAAGTATCTACACCCTGTGATGTGGAATGATGCACCTGAGTCTAAGCACCACATGCTCCCCATTACTGTGTTGGACATGCATGTGATAATGATAAAGTCAAGCTCTAACTCTAAAGCCAAGGATTCACTTGTTGCTCCTCCTGAGGTCTTCTTGCTTGCCTTTTTGTGTGGACACTTCATGGCATCGTGACCAAATTCATGACAATGGGAGCATTTAATTTTGGAGAAATATTTCTTCTTACCCCCTTGACTAGATTCTAGTTTGGATTGATATTTCTTCCCTTTTCTCTTCTTTGCCTTTCTAGCCAAAGCTAATTTTTCTTCATCCTTTCCCTTGGATGAATTACCTTTTTTGGTATTTCACTTTATTTCCTCATATACCAAATCAGACCATAAGCATTCCCAATTCAGAAATTTCTCCCTTCCATTCACTGAATCTTGATATCTATGCCAACTCTTGGGAAGGCCTAAAAAGGCTAGGCTTACCAAGTCTTCTTCAGGGATAGTAACACCAACCCTTCCAAGTTCATCACAACATTGTGTAAACTTTCTTATATACTATGGAATTGTGTCATTCTTCCACATCTTAATACTTTGAAGTTTATCCTTGAGCACCAACTTCTATGCTCACTATTATTCTCGGAAAATTATGTCTTTGTTTTCGACATTGCGAACGAATTTTATTTTCTATGGAGAGTTGAGACAATGTTATCCCATAACCTCTCCATTATTATTCTCCTCCCTTGGCTACATCTTTCTTCCACTAAGAAAGGTTTTGGGCATCATATTATTGTGTTTTTGCAACATCTAACTTGATGTATTCTAGCAATCCATTGTCATCAAATATTGCCTCCATGTGATCCTTCCATGCAACAAAATTAGAAGTTCCTTCGAAGGCATACTCTAGCCTTAGTTTGTTGAAGGCCATGTTCTCAGCTTTGAAGAAATTACGATGTAGATTTGCAACCGCTCATGAATTTTTAATCAAAAATCATAAGACACAAACCTATTCTACTACTATGTGGACATTAATTCATAATCTAGAAAAAAAAATTAGACATGCAATAAGAAATTACACACATGCAATATGTATTTTTCCCGGGGAAAGCACACTACTAAAAACCCCAATGCCCGCTTGCATTAAATCAGAAGAATAAATATGTATTACAATTTATTTTCTCAACTAAGAATGCCTACAAGTACATAACCTATCTCTTTTCTCACTGAAAGGCTTTGACCGAGACTTAGTCAAATTTTGTCTCTGCTTGAGCTCCTATTTCCTTTCATTTCTCCTTGAAATTTAGGCCCCTATTATTTAGGAAATTCCTCAAATTTATCTTGAAATTCCTTTAGGTTCATCCTATGGTTGCATGCAATGCTTGTACACTCAATACTAGTCTACAACTAATGTTATACTGCCTTAGAATCTCCACCCCAACTAGGTAAGTTGAATTTTTTGCATGCACTAGCTATTTTGGGATGACTGATTAGTTAACTGGATGGTCACTAATTTTGACTAAAGTTACACTACTTAAGTAACCTTCCACTAGTTCTTCCAAAAGTTGGAACTAGTTTTACTGAAAACAACCTGTGATAACTAACCTTCATTGATACAAATCACACATGCTGAACTGAACACTATCTCCTTCAATTCGAATTTACTGAGTAAACTGGGTGACACAAGCCATGTCACACAAGTTAACATCATCCAAGTTGTCTGCTTATGTGGAAATTCAAATTCTCTCAATTTAATCAAGGCAAAATCAAATTGAGAATTTCTTGTTGCATTTTTTAATAGGTCAGGTCTATACAAATATGAAGGCTCCTCATCCCTATGCCTGCCTCCATTGTCAAGAGTATCCAATCCTACATGATAACTAAGTTTTGAAGCTTTGTTCTTCTTCTTCCAGACAATTGCAATTGTTGGGTTGCATGGACTCGTTGCCTTGCAACTTCGCTTATTTATATAAGTAATTCGTTAATTTGGTTTATTTATACAAAATTGTTAAATTAATTAGTTGTGTAAAAGAAATTTCGTCGCTCTCTATGTAATCTAAAATAATTGAAAAAAAAAACATTATAATATGGTTATATATTATATCAACTTAGAAAATGAGAATGGGTTTTTAAAAATAATTTGTTTAATTTGTTTTTAAATAATAATAAAAAAAGACAAATATTAATTATATAAAAAAAATTATATTTAATTTATTTAAATAAAAATTCATTATTATAAATTTAATATTATTATATTAAACTTTATAATTGAGAAAAAATATATTAATTTTAAAACAATATTAATTTTAACATATACATCATTAACAATAATAATATAAGATATTAATATTGAGTTTACTCCTCTCGATTGCACGGAAACCTTGACGGCATGCTTGCAATTTGACTCGTTGTAGCAAGTATTTTCACTTCAACCCATATTTTACAAGTATGTTAGAAATTTACACGTCATTGATTATGAGTTATCAGATATTAAACGTGTCAATTTGATATTTAAATTCTAAAGGCACCTGTCATAAACTCTAGTACCTAACTTTGAAGCCTCCAAATAATCTTTGTAATTGCCATAAAACCTCCAAGCTAAAACAACATCCAGATATACTCTTCTTGTCCATTACAATCCTGACCCAATTCAAATATGTATAGCCCTACAATTGCACTCCACCAAATCTAAAAGGTGTACATCATACACCAAGATTGGAAGTCAATGAAAGAGGTTGGGGTGAGAAACATTCTTGGTAGTCGATTTTCTTTATGTTGTGCTTGAGCGACCACTCATGGTAAGTACCAGCCCTCGATGTTACCAAAAACCATCTTTGCTTACTTTCTTGGTTTGTGTTCTTGGATCTTTTAGTTTGCAAATGCTATGAAGTAGAAGACTAAGCCATAAACAAAAAGGTATGTACTTGTGAACTTAATATAAATTATTTTATTATAATGGTTTTTGCTTTTCACTGGGTATTAGTTTGTCTTTGAATTTATAGGTAGCATGATAACAGGTCAGGATCTGGAGGCAACTACTTTGGTTTCTTCCACTTTAGGAAAAGTCGGACAGATAGATTGGAAAACCTGGAAGGTTGGTGGCTTCATTTTGCAGATCCAAAACGATAATGATCCAGCTGCCAAGGTTTTAACTCCTGTAAAAAATAATATCTATCCAGCCAAGCATAAGAAGAAGCCTTTATCTTATTCCCAACTTGCAAGGAGTATTCATAAACTTGCTACAACATCTGATCAATAAAGCTCCCAGAAGGAGCTAGTACATCAAGTAAATGTGAAAAATTCTAAAAATGACAAGGAAATCTTAGGTTTTGTGGAAACAAATCATTTGGGTCAAGTGAAAATTGCTTCAACAGACAAAACAGGAAAGTGGATTTGGGTAAATGCAAAGCAATATCATGGCATTTTAAGGTGTAGGCTTGCTCACCTTAAATGGGAACAAATGAGAATAAAATTGATCTAGAGAATGAAAATAAAGAAGAGAAACAAAAATAAAGAAGAATAAATCATTTACAGTCCCACATCTACAGCTCTTAAATGGTCATCATATCTATATGTCCAAGAACTGATCAAGGATAGGACAAGGCTAGAGATTTTGGAAGCCAAGGAAAATGAAAGGGATCGAAAAATTTCAAAGATCACAGTTGCAAACCGATGTCTAATGGAAGGTAATATAGCTTTAAAAGAACTAGTAACAATGTTCCAAGAGGCTCTATAGACTGGAAAACAATAATGGAAAAGCATGAAGACAGCGTGGCAAAGCATGAAAGAATTAATAACAACAAATAGGTATGTGATAATTTCTAAACAAACTCAGGTAGATACACAAGTATCTCAGCAAACAAGCATTTCCAAAGAGAAGGCAAAAAGGAACATTGGGGAAGATAGTCCAAAAGAAATCAAAGCTAGGGCTAAAGACACTAATGGTGACATAAGGACAGAGGAAGAAGAAGATGAAAGTGCTTGTATAGCATAGGAAATAGAACACAAAGAAAGAAAGGACAGGGAAACAAACTTTATTATCGGGGGAATAATAGATTATGGGAAGAACGAAAGCACTCTCAATTTGACAAGAGACTTTATGAAAGAAAAACTACATTGGAAAGGGAAAATTTTTCAGGTAAGGAGGGTTGGGAGGATATGTGAAGAGATGCCTCAACCCATAAAAGCCACCATGGCAAGCGTACAAGAAAAAAACCAAATTTGGGGCAAAACAAACTCTTGAAAGGTTCACACTTCTTCCTCGATGAAGATTTAACCAAAAACCAACAAGAAGAGAGATGGGATGAAGTGGAGAAAATTAGAACAATAAGAAATGAAGGGAAAAGGGCATGGTTGTACAATGGTAAAGCCATTATTGCAGTGTTTGGACCTGTAGGAAAAACAGGGCAACGATCTGGCAGTAAAGAAAAAATAGAGATTTCAATAATAGGGATGAAAACAACAAGAGCAGCATGGATGAAAAGGGGTGAAGACTCAAATTTGAGTCTTATGTGCCAAACTATGTAGTAGCAAAATCCTACCTAGGTCTACCTAAGTTTAGTTTGTTGTAATTGTAGATGTTACCCTTGGGGGAGGGGACCTGGGTTAGGGCCTATTGCGGAAGGTAGAGATATAATTTTTCTCATAGAAACTCATGAGCACGATGGTTGCAAAACTTTTGTGTTTGATGGTTATTTGAAGTTGGCAGTTTGGAACAAGCTAGCAGGAAATGGCAAAGGGTATGGGGGAATACTAGTTTTAGTCAAATAAAAACAAGGTCATCACGTTCAGTTAGTTAAAGAAGATGCAAATAAACAATATTTATGGTTGAAAATATTGGAGAATGAGAATCACATAACTATTGTAGCATGTTATTTTTCCCCTCAAGTCTCAAAAACTTACAAATATAAGGGGCTTGACAGCAAGGATCCATATGCATATTTAAAATAAGATATTTTTTTGTACTCTCATCGGGGAGAAGTTATTTTAGTAGGAAATTTCAATGCTATAACAACAAATAATCAAGCTAGCATTCTTTGTTCGAAAGAGGATAACAATCCTAGTTGGCTCACCGAAGAGGAGAATCCCCAATGGGTGAGGTGTTTAGAAGATGACAAAGTTAGCAATCATTTTGGACAAGAGTTGCTTACACTGTGTGGGGCTTTCAACTTAATTATTTGCAATGGTCTAGAAAGATGGTAAAGGTCTTGGAACTTCACTCGCAACACATACAATGGGGCAAGTGTCATTGACTATGTGATGTGTTCACAAAGCTTGATAGAAAAGATAGATGAATTTAATATTGGAGAGAATATTTGAGACTTAAAATCATACCATAACCCAATTTATATAAGGTTATCATGTTTAGAAGAAATCCAACATAGGAGGAAAACCAAATGCTCTCAACAATCACTATCAAGGGGAAAAATTATTTTAACACAATAAAATTGTACTATCTTTAAGAAAATTTTAGAGAGATTAGTTCAAAAGGAGAAAATTGGTTTCAAAAGCTTCAATAGTCATGAGTTAACAAATATATTTCAAAGTTCACTTGAGAAGTGCAAAACAGAAAAAAATAAAAAAAATAAAACAGAAAAATAAATAAATCATAATCAAATTGTTTTCCTATAAATGCTTGGTTTGATGAGGAATGCAAAATGGCAAGGAGAAACTTGAAAAAGGAAGGAAAGGAGAATATGAATGTAAAGCTATATAAGTAGATACTAAAAAGGAAAAAGATGAGTTCATACAAAGAAGGAGAGAAGAGTTAATATATTTAAGCAAGAATAATCCAAAGCTTTTTTGCCAGGAACTGCAACCAAAGAAGAAGCAAATTGACAATAATCTTATAGCCAATCAATTGTTTGAAAATGCAAAAAAACTCTATGAGAAAGAATTTGAGGTGGAGCCTCCCCCTAGGATCAACACAACTTCAAAGCTCTTCACGTTACAAGAGGTGGAGAATGGAATTAAGAAGTTTAAAACAAGAAAGGAAAAAGACTTGGTTGAACATTAAGTAGAGTATCTAAAATGGGAAATGAACACTCTTGCACTGCACATCATGGAAATATTCAACAACACCATTTAGCAAGGATTCCCAAGACACTAGACAACTATCCTAGCAATGCCCCTTTTTAAAAGTGGAGACGTTAATAATCAATCCAACTATAGAACAATTATGATCAATCCTTTGTTTGCAAAGCTTTTTAGTAGCATGGTAGAAAATAGAATTAGTAAGTGGGCAGAAGTATAAGAAAAGAGTGCAAGAGGGCAAGCGGGTTTTAGGCCGAAGCATTCTACTGTGGATCATGGTATCATGTTGAGACACATTGTTAAAAAGGTTTGGGAGGACAAAGAAGAAGTGTTTTGCTGCTTTGTTGAATTCAAAAAAGCATTTGACATAGTCCCTATAGATAAGTTGTGGCATAGAATGGAAGAACTTGAAATTCCTGTGCATTATAGAGTCATTGTCCATAGACTTTATGAAGAGGTGAAAGTCAATATTAGAATCTCAGCAGGTATTTTAGAAAGCTTTAGAAGTGACATTAGAGTCAAGCAAGGCTGCCCTTAATCCCCTACTCTTTTTTGTTTATATATTGATAAATTAGAAGAGTGGCTAAATCTGTAAGGTGGAGATGGTGTTTGGTTGGGGGAGTTTGTGATAGAGCTTGTTTTATATGCTGATGATATTGTATTGATTTCTAAATCGGCCGATGGATTGCAAATGCACTTATATGCCCTTGAGAATTTATGTAGAGCAATGGGGATGCAAGTCAATACTAGAAAGACCAAAATAATGATTTTATCTAATAAAAGGAAGTAGAGCCAACATACTTTCTTCTTTGAGGACAACATTATTGAAGAAGTAAATGAGTACAAGTACCTCGGGATTGATTTCAACAACAAGCTCAATTGGGAGTACTACAGAAAGGAGAGAATTTTAGGAGGGTGGAAACATTATATGCTCTTCAAAACAGATGTAGAGAGGCAGTGTTATGGATTGGAAAATCATTAAAGTGCTTTTTGAACTACCGGTTTGTCCAGTGATACTATATGGGTGTGAATTGTGGGCTAGCAGCACCCCCGTATCAAAATTGAAACAAATTGAGAAAATCCAAATGTTGGGTGTGGTTTTTTACCTATTCTTTACACATTCTTTCCCCAGTTTTGATCTTTTTGTCCTCCAAGCCTATGAATTTATATGACCAAATTCCCTGTTTTCTTACCTTTTAACCTATTCTACTATCATGTTACTTTGTTTTATTTTACCGAATAATACGAGGCTTTATTCCTTTTTGTGGCTAACTAGGAGAGTATTGAAGAATATTTTGGTAAGTCCTTCCTTTTAGGTGTTAGCTTGCGAGAACAAAGCTATGAAGTAGACATTTGTTACAGATTGCTGCTACACATTAGATGTTGATACAGGTTGTTTCTACACATTAGATGTTATTATAGGTTGTTGTTACACATTTGATGTTGTTACACCATGCGTTGATCTGTCATCACACCAATAGTGTTGGTGCTAGTAACGTTGTGTCATCCTGAACTGGCATTCACTCGATGCTATTGTGTCAAGGCTGGGAAATGTGGGTACTATTCCACATAACCATTGTCGGCAGTAGGGATTGTTTATTTTTTAAGCAACAAGACTCAAGTATTTGCAATCATAACTGATGGATATTTTTATTTAGCAATAGGTTGTAACTACTTTTATTTTTGATCAGCATGAGAATCGTGAGATTCTCATGACTGATCTATTTATAATTTCGGGTTGTAATAACTATAAAAGACTTGAATTTTCATGTAAAAGGACACAACATATAGAAGAGTATTGTTACTCTGCTTTTGAAATTTTGAGTTTATTTTTAATATCAATCAGCACGGTGATGTTGTTATTGTTCTTTAACTGATTCGTTAATCACATCTATGTTCTTCTTGCACCCTACTGAGGAGGAAGGGCCCTCCTCTTTGGCAGGGATTGCAATGATATAGGTAGTGTACATTCTAGTTTAGTAAATTGATTTATGGTTTCTCGTTGTTGTTGTACAAATCATGGATTACATTTGCTATTGTTTCTCTCTATATTATGTTGTTACATTGAGTTAATCAACAAAATGGTAGTAACCAGCTGGAGTAGATATTAGTTCCTGTGTGGCGCGACTTTACTTTGATATATGCGAGTTGTGATTTAATTATGTATATTGTTTTTATGACTACACACATTGTTTGATTCAACAATTTGGATCAGCGACATCTTTTATAGTTTTCTGCATTTTCTTATGCTTGGCTGGAGTGTATCGGCATAGACAGTGCAAAGTCCATTGAAATAGCAAGACCTAACCTGGGTTGACAATTAATGTTGCAGTCTCAGTCAATTAAGATTGATTAAAACAACACTACATTTTGGCGTCGTTTCCAGGGATGCCAGTTGACGATAGAGTCAACCAAGTTGTTTGTTTCATGTAGAGTGTTCCTAGTCCACAATGTTTGGGTGGTAAGACGAGAGGTAAGAACCTGCGCATCGCTCTAACATACATGGGTGGGCTCGCCACTATGATTACCAGGACACTTACAACATTTTGATGTTTTGATAGTGTGTCTTTAGTTATTCAGTCGCTGGGTGGTAAGATGAGAGGTAGGAGCATGCGCATCACTTTAACATACATGGGCGGGATCACCACTGTTGAAGACTGAGACACTTAGAGTGTGATTTAATACACATACAGTCCACATTTGCGCTTATAGGAATTATAGAAACACTGAAATCACCCCCACTCTAATAAGTCACAGGAACAACGGGTCGTAAAAAGGAAAGGAAGGGTGAAGATTTAGGAAGGAAGACATTTATCCAGGAACTAATCTCTAAGGTAGAAAAAAAGCAGTCCAACTCTCAAAGGAATGTAAGGAAAACAGGTCCATAGAAAGCTATTACTCCCATAACGAAATTAGAAACCTCTAATTCCTCTATCTCGGGACCATATCATTCTAAAGCTAGCACTCATACCCCCAATACCAAGGATTTGATTCATGAGAAAGAAGGGGAAGCTAGTAGCCAGAATTTGAGGACTGAGGGGGAAGGGAAATTGAGGGGGAACATTGAACACCAAAGATGGAAAAACACCTGTTGATTTATCAATATATAGATACATGTAGTGCAATCAAATAGCAAGCCCCAGGGGTATCTGAGGCACTAACCACATCTACAGGGCCATCACAAAAGCAACTCGAAGGACATCTACTACAACAAGGGTTAGAAGAATTAGTCATGGGGGACAACAATGATAGCAATGCTAAAATAGATGCCACTATGACCACCTTTGAGTTCCCAATCGGGAACATCGGAGGTGAAGCTCCTAACAAAAATATTCCTTTATGATCCTTACCATCCTTTCTGGGGATGACTGTGGAAGATCCATAAACATTTCTATTTAAGTTTGATGTCTTATGTATAATTTATGATTATACAGTATATGCTCAGAAGTTAAAGCTATTTCTTGCTACCTTAAAAGGGGCAGCCTTGAGATGGTTCATGGGATTGGGATCTGCTTCTATTTCAATGTGGAATGATATGAAGGAGACATTCTTATCAAAGTACCAGGATTATTGCAGGACCAGGGACTTAAGGGAAGAAATATTTAGAATGACACAAAAGGAGGATGAAAGCCTAGAATATTATACGGAATAGTTCCACTATAATCTGTAGAGGTCTAAACATGATGATTTAGACTAGGAAAGCTTGAAGACTATATTAATCAGAGGAATGAGGGATGACTACCTTGACACCTTGAATCTATTGGGAAAAGGGGATATATTGCAAGAGCCATTTGATGAAATTGGAAATCTCTACCTAAGATGCTCTCGAGGATCGTCCAAAGGAAAGAGTACAATTCAGGATGCCTCTATTTTCATACAAAAATATGCAGGTGGAGGAGTGACTAGAGCGGAGGTCGGGAATTTGTTTGAAAATTTCAAGAATGATATTCTCAGTACTCTCTCAGCCCAGATAACAATAGAATAGATCAAGAAGACATAAGCAAAAGCTAACACACCCCTGGCTATGTTCTATCCAACTTTCCAGAAGAAACATCCTTACAGGGAATGCGAATTGAACAACATCATCCTGTGTAATATCTGCGAGCTGGAGCATTCGATAGAGTAATGTCCGGAGCTTCCTATACTAAAGGCAGTACTCAGAGATTCAAGCGAAGAGGTGTTGTCCTCTTACTTCATCGCACCTAGGAGGCCATGGCAATCATGACCTCCAGGTATGTCTCAAGACTTTTCCTCTTTCAATACATGGAACAATGCATATAATAACTAATAATATCCATGGGAATATTATGCTCCTACTTTGGCACAGTTTCCTTCACCCCGGAACTAATGGTCTCCATCTCCTCCTGTTCAATATCCTCAAGCCCAACCATACCCTTGGAACTATAATTGGAGAGGAAATGCCCAGAATTCATCTCTGCCTGGACCACCCATGCAACAACAGCTATAGTTACCTCCATTCTAAGCTCCTGCTCCTCCACCACCTGTGCAACCTAACCCAAACCCAAAAAATAAAGCAGCTCAGGGCATAAAGGCTCTGAAAACCTTCCAGACCTACCTTATTACCCCCGTGGGGCTTAACGAAATACAATTGTGATCGGGCACGATAATTAACCCTAGTCACTCCTCTATCATTATAGAGGAGGACTATGAACCATCTAGAGGAGATGCGGAGTCTCTGAAGCAGTTGTTGTTCCTACAACAACTGATATAGAGGAAGTTCTTACATCTATAACAACCGACCCACAAAGAACTGTTACGATTGTAATAGCTAATTCAGGGAACATTGATACACCTGTAACAGTAGATTCAACTGTTGTAACGCAGGACCCCCCGTATGCTCAGAGATTGGCCAAACTTAGGATGACTTCACAACTTGAATATGATTTTCTTAGGGAGTTGCAAAATTTGTATGTACGAATTCCTCTGTTGCAAGCCCTTAAAGAAGTACCCATCTATGCCAAGACAGTAAAAGGTTCATGGATCAAGAAACCTAGGAGGAAGCCTAAATATCCTAACACCATACATGTGATGGGAAAATTATCCAAATTAATGTCTGCCCAGCCTCTCCTTAATAAGTACAATGATCTAGGAAATCCAATGGTCACTATCTACATTAATGATCAGCCCATAGCCAACAAATTGATAGATCTTGGGGCTGCCATTAATGTAATGATGAAGGATCTCTTTATCACTGTAATATTATTAGTTAGCTATGGCTAATTGGAATATTCAATTTTGTTCAATTTTTTCCTTCTATAGTTATTTGTGAATAAAAAATGGGGGAGAGGAACATAACTCACTTTAGAATAAAAAGTCACTTCCTAGGTAGCACAACATTGTGACTTAAACGGGGAGCCAAGGGGGCCAAAGGGGGACACAGAAATGGAGCACACGCAGACACATGGAGGGACTGTGCAAGAGTGAAGAACACATGGCAAGAGGGGAATCACGCAGGAGGAGGTGAGCCTGGGGATTGTGAGAGGCAGAGGCTATAAAATAGAGAGGAGCCCCCTCATTTTGGATCATTCAGTTATGTGCATTTTGAGCTATTCGTTTCAACTTCTGAGCATGCTGGCTATTTAGCTGGTTTGCAACACTATTTAGTGCATTGAGTGTCTCCATTCGGAGATCTCACCCTTAGCCCTGGGGGACTTCCAATGCCTGCTCAGGCAAGGTATTTCCATCGGTATTTCAGCAATAGTTTTATCACCATTTCAGTAGCAGTTTCATCATCATTTTGGAGGACTACGTAGTACTTGGAGAGGGACGCATTTCCTTTTGGTTGTAGTGATCGATTGGGGTTTTGCAGGTGGATTTACGCTGGGAGATTGAGCAGGGGTCTAGCCCTTTTCTCATTGGAGGATTTTTGGCAGGGTTTCAAGCAGTGTTTCAGGCAGATTTTAGAGGGGTTTTCTTTAGTGGCAGCATAGGGCATTGAGGAACTGCACAGAACTCCAAGAGGGTGTTTTTCGGGTGTCGGCCATTCCAGGAAATTTTTCTAGGTTTTTCTGGGTTTCTTGAGTAGAGCTCGAATCCATAGTTTTAGCTTTTTCCAAGGAGGGGAGCAACCCCAAACCATCATTTGTTTCCTAGCAACGACATCCACGCAGAGAGGCCATTCTTGTCATTCTGAGAGTATTTCTTCACTTTCCTTGTGCAAGTTGAGGTGCCATCTATCTAATCACCTCTTATACTCATTTTATTGCTCAGTATAATAAAATGGCTTAGCATTTCTCGATGTATTTCTTGTGTATCTGCTTATATTTCTGGTTTACATTATTATATGTTGTTCCACTATTATTTTATCACTTCTGGGTTATTATATCATTTGCATATATTTGGTTGGAGTTTTTGCTGGGGTTTGAGGAGTATTCTGGGTTAGGAATATTACAGTGGTATCAGAGCATAGATCTAGGTCAGCCTTTGGAGCTAGCAATCTATGACACCAGGGGAAAGACCTTACATTTGTTACAAAGGTAGGAGGTACAGAGGCACTAGACGTAGGTTGGAGAATACCTATGGGGAGGGAGATTGTGTTCCTGTGGTAGATGCAGAACAGGTGGAGCCTATGGTAGATGCAGAATGGAGAGAGCCAGTAGTGGACGTAGAACAGATGGCCAATGAGGACGGGAAGAGATTTGCAGATATGCTCCTCAAATTAGTTTAGGATCTGTCGACGTAGATTAAGGTGATGGGGCAGAGATTCACGACAGTGGAGGCTGGACAACATGAGAGCCCATAAGTTTTTTAGATTGGTGAGGGATCAGATGCATCCCATCACTTGCCAGAGCAGCGTGATACTGCACAGCAGGTGGCCTCACATGCCCCTACATGCTCTGACATGCCCACTTTCTTATGAGAAGACACGGGGGCTGTAGCCCAGCAGGAGGGAGAGCGCGAACATATGGGCGATTATTTTGTGGAGTACCAGGCCTATGGGCAGGAGTTCATGGAATCCCTCTCATTCAGAGATTTTGTTCAGCACCAGCGGGATAGCAGACCCTGCGACCATCACAGAGAGGGTACCGGCATTACCATGATGGCGACACCCACTGTGTAGTGAGAAGATTCCACTTGCCTACGTTTGATGGCTCATCAAATAGTTTGGCAAAGTCTTGGGTGGAGAAGCTGGACATTTATTTCTAGCTTAACCAGATGTCTGAGGCAGAGGCCATCAAGGTGGCAGCATTGCATTTGGATGGCGAGGCCCAGGATTGGTGGTTTCATGGGATGGTTACACTGGGGCACTCCATAGTGATGACATATGCTAAGTTTACTAGGAGACTGATGGAGTGATTTGATCGGAGGGATCCAGAGTAGCATTTCGTTGAGTTGACGAGGCTCAAACAGACAGGGAGCCCAGAGACCTACATTGTAGATTTCTTGAGGGTCTTCTTGATGGTGCCAGACCTATCCACAGCACGAACGGTCTATATGTATGTTGAGGGGTTAGCAAAGCCACTTCTAGGTCTAGTCCAATCCACGAGACTAGCCACACTCCAGGACGCTGTCAACAGAACCCGGGACTTACAGGATGTCTTACCCAGGACCCAGACACCTTACCCTTAGAGACAGACATTCCAGTATAAGGGGAATGATGTGAGGATTCCACCTCCAAATTGGGAATCCAGGATGAGTACACCTTGATGATCATGCCAGGAGGGAGCTGAAGAAGAAGCAGTTGTGCTTCACATGTCAAGAGTCGTGGGCACTGGGACATAGATGTGCTACTGGTAAAGCACATTTTATTGAGGTCTTCTCTGAGAGCCGTGGAGAAGAGGATGATGAGGATGATGGGGAGGCAAGAGATATACATGCCATACAGGGACCTTTACGAACTCCACCACCAGCAGCAGGAGGTGCATCATTTGCACCTACCGGAGGGGGCCTTGCAGCATTAAGAGGAGTACCCAAATATTTGACGCTACACGTACGAGGGACAGTATGTGGCCAGGGAGTATCAGTTTTGGTGGACAGTGGGGCAACCCATAACTTCCTCGATGCCCAGATGGTTGAGCGGAGAGGTATACAAACAGAGAGCTTCGATGGGTTTTCAGTCTTGGTCCCAGGATATCAGACCATGACGTGTGCTCGATATGTTCCAAAGCTTTTAGTGACGATGGGCACCTACACATTGATTGACCACATTTTTGTGGTCGATATTCCGGACACCAACATGATACTAGGTGTTCAGTGGCTTATTACTCTAGGGAAGGTCACGATGGATTGGAAGACCCTAGAGATGGAGTGGGACGATGAGAAGACAGGGAGGCATGAGAAGATACGGGAACAGCACACGTATCTGCCTCAGACTGTGTCGGTTCATTGGATGGAGGTAGTCTTTCAGAAGGGAGACATAGAGTGGGCAGTGGAGCTGTGTGCATCAGAGGTAGGGACTACAGGGCAGACGGTACATCCAGACACCTAGTCCATCCTTGATCGGTATGCCATAGTGTTTGGAGAGATTCCACCAGGACAGCCATCGGATCGAGGGTTTGAGCACACTATTGAGCTTGAGCAGGGCATCCAGGCAATGATCACTACCCCCTATAGGCACCCCAAGGCCTATTAGGATGAGATTAAGAGGGCTATCCAGGAGTTGTTGGCTCTTGGGCACATTCGACTGAGCACGAGTCCTTTTGCTTCTTCTGTGGTGTTGGTGAAGAAGAAGGATGGTACGCTGAGGATGTGCATTGACTACAGGGCCCTGAACAAGAAGACCCTGAAGAACAGGTATACCCAGGATCGATGAGTTGATGGATGAGTTGAGAGGGGCACACTTCTTCTCAAATATTGATTTGAGATCGGGGTATCATCATATTCGCGTGAAGGAGTAGGACATTCCCAAGACCACCTTCAGGTGTCACTATGGGCACTTTGAGTTCTTGGTTATGCGTTTTGGGCTAACCAACGCCCTAGCTACATTTTAGTCCTGCATGAATCACATCTTTTGTAGTCACTTGAGGAAGTTTGTGTTGGTATTCTTAGACGATATCCTCATTTATAGCAGGACTTGGGAGGAGCATCTTTAGCCCATTGAGACAGTATTGTGTATCTTACAGGAGCAGCAGTTCTATGCCAAACTCTCCAAGTGTGAGTTTGGGTTGATGAAGATGTTATATCTGGGTCACATCATCGGGGTGGACAGAGTGAGAGTCCACGAGGAGAAGATCAGGGCCATCAGAGAATGGGTGGAGCCGAGAGATGTGACAGAACTTCAAGGATTCATTGGTATTTGTACGCACTACTGGAAGTTCATCAAAGGTTTCTCACAGCTTGCTGCACCCCTGACAGACCTGACGAGGAAGGGGGCATTCAGTTGGTTGGATATAGCACATCGAGCTTTTGACAGGCTCAGGGAGGTCATGAGCATTTGCCCAGTGCATGCATTGCCAGATTTTACGCAACCATTTGTTTTGGAGTGTGATGCGTCGAGGGAGGGGATTGGCGTAGTATTAATGCAGGGAGGTCACCCTATAGCCTTTGAGAGCCGGAAGCTCCTTCCACACGAGAGGTTGTATTCTATATAGGACAAGGAGATGTTGGCCATCATGCATGCATTGGCTAAGTACCGACAGTATCTGGTGGGTAACAGATTCAGGGTGAGGACTGATCACAATAGCCTCAAGTTCTTTTTTGAGCAGAAGCAGCTACAAGAGAGGCAGCAAAAGTGGATCAACAAGATCCAAGCATATGACTTTGACATTGAGTATGTCAAGGGTAAGAAAAACGTGGTAGCAGATGCCCTTTCATGTAGACTAGCCATGTTGTCTCTTATGAGCTTGGATATAGACTGGAGGACTCGAATCTTAGTAGATTACTCCAAGGATAGGTTTGCATGTGAGATTCTGGATGAGCAGGTGGCAGATGATAGGTACGAGGTGATCAATGGGATCATCTATTATAGGGATTGGATCTTCTTGACTGAGGGGTCTCAACTCAAGGAGAAGATACTCCAGGAATCACATGACTCAACATTGGCAGGCCATCAGGGGTTTACAAAACCTACAGGGCCATTAGAGAGAGGTTCTCATGGAAGGGCCTCAAGGATGACGTACTCCAGAATGTCAGGGAGTGTGATGTTTTCCAAAAGAAAAAGGGGGATATGACCCATTCCACGGTACTATTGCAGCCTCTTCCCATTCCAGAGGGGAGATGGGAGAGTATTTCGATGGATTTTATCATAGAGTTGCCCATGGTATAGGGCAAGGATTGTATCTTTGTCGTCATTGACCGGCTGACAAAGTACGCACATTTCTTTTCCATATCCGCACATTATACAACAACACAGGTGGCCGAGATGTTCTTCAGGGAGATCTTTAGGCTACATGGTCTTCCTAAGACCATCGTCAGTGATAGGGACATCCATTTCATGGGCGGGTTTGGGCAGGAGCTTTTCCAGTTGGTGGGACGGAGTTGACACTGAGTACCAGTTATCACCCATAGACAGATGGGCAGACAGAGATAGTTAACAAGTGGCTAGAGGGCTACTTGCATAACTATGTCAGTGGGCAGCAGCGAGCATGGTTGAGGTGGCTGCATCTAGGGGAGTACTGCTACAATACTTCACATCACATGTCCATTGGTATGTCACCATTCTATGCTTTATATGGGTATCATCCTTTACCTTTTACTGACGTGATGTTTGGTGATAGCAAGGCTCCCAGAGCCAAGATGTGGATCCAAGAGAGTCAGGATATCCTCTGAGCTCTCAAGGATAACATGGCTACAGCACAGAACCAACAGAAGTTGTATGCCGACAGGGGTCGGGTGGAGAGACAGTTCGAGGTAAGGGACATGTTCTACCTATGGTTACAGCCATACCAACAGTCGTCACTAAAACAGAAGGGGTTGAGAAGCTTAAGCCCCACTGTTATGGGTTGTACAGAGTTATATGCAGGGTTGGACAGGTTGCATATGAGTTGGAGCTGCCCCAAGGCAGCAGGATTCATAACATTTTCCATGTATCATGCCTTAAAAAGGCATTGGGGCAGCAGGTGATAGTGACAGATGAGCTACCACCCATGGATGACGAGGGGCATTTGGTATTGCAGCCGGAGGCTATCGGTGATACCAGGGAGAGGCAGCTGTGGAGCAGAACTATCCAGGAATTCTTGGTGAGGTGGAAGAATTTGTCGGATCAGGATGCCACTTGGGAGAGTGAGAATATCTTATAGCATCCATCACTTTAGTTGCTTGAGGACAAGCAACATTTTTGTGGGGGAGACTGTAATATTCCTAATTAGCTATGGCTAATTGGAATATTCCATTTTGTTCAATTTTTGCCTTCTATAGTTATTTGTGAATAAAAAGTGGGCGAGAGTGACATAACTTACTTTAGAATAAAAAGTCACTTCCTAGGTAGCACAACGTTGTGACTTAAAGGGGGAGCCAAGGGGGCCAAAGTGGGATGCAGAAATGGAGCCCACACAGACACATGGAGGGACTACGTAGGAGGGAAGAACACATGGCAAGAGGGGAATCACACATGAGGAGGTGAGCCTAGGGATTATGAGAGGTAGAGGCTATAAAATAGAGAGGAGCCACCTCATTTTGGATCATTCAGTTATGTGAATTTTGAGCTAGTCGTTTCGACTTCTGAGCACACTGGCTGTTTAGCTGGTCTGTAGCATTGTTTAGTGCATTGAGTGTCTCTGTTCGGAGATCTCACCCTTAGCCCCAGGGGACTTCGAGTGCCTGCTCAGGCAAGGTATTTCCATCGATATTTCAGCAGTAGTTTTATCAGCATTTCAGCAACAGTTTCAACAACATTTTGGAGGATTGTGCAGTGCTTGGAGAGGGACACAGTTCTTTTTGGTTGTAGTGCTGGATTGGGGTTTTGTAGGTGGATTTATGCTGGGAGATTGAGTAGGGGTCCAGCTCTTGTCTCATTGGAGGATTTTTGGCAGGGTTTTAGGCAGTGTTTCAGGCAGAGTTTAGAGGGGTTTTCCTCAGTGGCAGCATAGGGCATTGAGGAACTGTGTAGAACCCCAAGAGGGTGCTTTTCGAGGGTCGGCCATTCCAGGAAAGCTTTCTGGGTTTTTCTGGTTTTCTTGAGTAGAGCTTGAATCTAGAGTTTCAGCTTTTTCTGAGGAGGGGAGCAGCACCAAACCATCATTTGTTTCCTAGCAGCAACAGCAGCATAACAGTGACATCCACACAGAGAGGCCATTCTTTTCATTCTAAGAGTATTTCTTCACTTGCCTTGTGCAAGTCCAGGTGCCATCTATCTAATCACCTCTTGTACTCATTTTATTGCTCAGTATAATAAAATGGCTTAGCATTTCTCGCTGCATTTCTTGTGTATCTTCTTATATTTCTGATTTACATTATTATATGCTATTCCACTATTATTTTATCACTTCTGGGTTATTATATCATTTGCATATATTTGGTTGGAGTTTTTTTTGGGGTTTGAGGAATATTCTGGCTTAGGAATATTACAATCGCTCTCAGGCTATAGGGATTTAGACACACTCCTACTGTTCTTGAATGAACAAACAGGTCCAGTGTTAAGCCTTAGGGGATTCTAGAGGATATAGTGATTACGGTAGCTTCCTAGAGATATCTGACTGATTTTCTTATCTTATAGCTCAAATTCAATTTGGGGAGGCATCCTTAGATCGTAGGGAGACCTTGGCTAGCCACTGCAGATGCATTTATAGGCTGCAGGAAGGGATCCATGGTGATCTCGGATGGTTAGGAAACACAGAACCTTAATATTTTTCCCCCAAAACCAAATATGGATGTATACAACCCTTGGTGGGATGATTTTGAGCCTGAGTCAGATCTTTCCCTGCCAATCCTCAGTCTGGGGAAATCCCAGTATTTCAAAAATGAGATAGAAGATGATGTCATTAACAGTTTTATTAGTGATTCACTTTCTATTGCTTCTGTTAAAAATGGAAATGAGGAAGAAGAGGTGGAAGATATAGATTTTGAAAAATGAGGACCACTCTGAATATTGCTATTAGTCCAATTGAGATCGAATCTCGAAAGTTTTTGAATGTTAATCCCAATCTAACTACTGAACAAAACCAATAGTTGTTGCAGAAGTATAAAAATGATTTTTCATGGGATTATATGGATATGAAAGGGATCCACCCTAACCTATGCACTCACCATATTTATTTGAAGGATTGTTGCAAACCAGTTAGATAGCCACAACGTCGTATGAACCCTGCACTAAAGGAGGTGGTGAAGGAAGAATTAGAAAAACTCTTGAGTGCTAATTTTATTTATCCAATATCTGATAGTCAGTGGGTGTCACCGCTTGCCATTGTTTCTAAAAATAATGGCAAGTGGAGAGTCTGTGTTGATTACATATTACTCAATAAGGCCACTCAGGAGGACCATTTTCCCTTACCATTTAGAGATCAGGTCCTTGATACTCTCCCCAAAAGGAAATTCTTTTTATTTTTGGATGGATTTAGTGGCTACAATCAGAGACAAATTGCCCCTCAAGACCAGGATAAAATGACCTTTACTTGTCCTTGGGGAACCATGCATACAGAGTACTTCCTTTTGGGCTCTGTAATGCACCAACAACCTTTCAAAGGGCAACACTGGGAATTTTCTTTGACTTATTGAATGACTGCCTGGAAATCTTCATGGACGATTTCACACCTTATGGAGATGCTTGTGAAACATCATTAGTCAATCTGGAAAAAGTACTAGAACTGTGTGTATAGACTAATGTTTCCTTGAGCACTAAGAAATGTCACATGATGATGACTGAAGGGATCATTCTTAGACACTACATTTCTTCTGATGGAATCAAGGTAGACCCTATAAAAATAGAGGTAATTCTAAAAATTCCAACCCCCAAAATGCAAAAAGAGGTATGTAGTTTCTCGGAGCATGCAGGGTATTACTGGAGATTCATAGAATTTTTTTCAAAAATTGTATCGCCATTATTTTCCTTTGCTCATGAAGGATGGTGATTTATTGTGGACATGAAAGTGTGAGAAGACCTTCTTAAAACTAAAATGTTGTGTATCAGCAGCGCTGGTCCTGTGAGGATCAAATTAGGAACTATTGTTTCAGATAGTTATGGATGCATCAGATATTGTTGTAGGTGATGTTTTGAGCCAACTGGAGGATAAGAAATCTTATGCTATTTACTACATAAGCAAAAATCTAACCTCGACTGAGCTCAACTACATAGTGACCGAGAAGGAGTTCTTAGTAGTCCTGCATGCCATCAACAAATTCCAACATTACATCACCGGGTATCAAGTATTTTTACACACTAACCATTCTACCATTCGTTTTTTAATGAATAATCCAATTAAAAATTGTAGGATTACAAGCTGGATAATGTTGTTACAAGAATTTGATATCACTATTGTAGATAAGCCTGGAAAAGGAAATGTAGTAGCTAACTTTCTTCTAGGCTAACTATTGATGACAATTGCACTCCCACTCAAGATTCTTTCCCTGATGAATATCTTTTTGCTATTTCTACTTACTCACCTTGGTATACAGGAAAGTTTCCATAGTATTTATCCTCTAAGAAGAAAATAAAAATCATACAACAAAGTGCTACATATACCTGGATAGATGGGAACCTCTACCACACTGGACCAGATTTCCAGATCAGACGTTGTGTTTGAGAAGATGAGGTCTTCGATATCCTTAAATCCTGTCATGAGGAACCCTGTGGAGGACACTTCGCAGACAAATGGACAAGATACAAAGTCCTTTCAACAAGGTATTACTGGCCGAAAATATTTTAGGATGCCAAGAAGTTTTTGAATGGATGTGATAGTTGTCAAAGGATGGGCCAACCACTGCAATCAGATGAGATGTCGTTACGGCCCCAAATTGTCCTAGAACCTTTTGAGAAGTGAGCTCTAGACTTTGTAGGGCTAATTAATCCTTCATCTAGACAGAGATCCTACATCTTGGTCTGCACTAATGATGTCACAAAATGGGTTGAGGTGAAGGCATTAACTAGAGCCATAGAGCAAGTTGTCTTAGACTTTCTATTTGAAGACATCTTTGTTCGGTTTTGCATACCAAGGGAGATAGTCACAGACGTAGGGCCCCAGTTCACATCTCATAAGATCTAGGAGTTCGTTGAGAAATATAAAATCCATTGTAGAATCACAACACCTTATCATCCACAAGCAAATGGCCAAGTAGAAAGCACTAACAAAGTCATTGAGGGGATCTTTACTAAGATTATGGCCAGTCATTGAAGAAATTGGGCTAACAAACTTCCAGAAATGTTATGGGTGTACAAGACTACATGGAGGAATACCACTGGATTCTCACCATATGAACTTGTGTATGGCAAGAACCCTTTATTCCCCGTTGAATTTGAAATCAAGACACTAAGGACAACATTATAGGTCAATTTGAATTTGGCTACAGAACAAACGTAGAGATTGAACCAGCTCAATGAATTGGAGGAGAGATGGTTGGTTACTATCCAGCAAACAGAGATTATACAACAATGGAGAGCTAAGTGGCATGACAGATTCATAAAGAAGAAGGAGTTCCAGAAAGGAGATTGGGCTTTCTTATACGACTCAAGGTTTAAAGACATCAAGGGTAAGCTCTGCACAAATGGCTACATCCTTATGAGGTAGATGTCGTCTTTGACAATGGGACTATAAATTTGGTGACCATTGAAAGTGCAATGACACCATTACTTGCAAATGTGCACCATCTTTGGTTATATCACAAACCTACCTCAAGGGATTCATTTGTCAACATTGTCACAAATTCGGATCTTTAGATTATGGGAACAGGGGAAAGCCCCCCTGTGCTACAAAAATTTTAATTTTTCCAATAAGTGTAATAGCTGAAAATCAACTTCGGGTGGTGGGTGTTACACCTTGAAAATTATTAAAAAAAAATAAGAGAGAGAAGGAAAAACAAACAACAACAACAACAACAATCTAGCTGTGAAAACCTTTCCAGGTGTAGACATACACTTTTGTAGTAGTTGAAAACCACCTGGTGGTAGTTGTTAGACACTTTGTAACAACATTTGTTATTTCAAAGCATATCTTATGATAAGTGCTATTACATGATCTTTTCTTCTTTACCTTTTTGTAGAAATTAAAATAATATATATCAGTCGTCTTGGTGTAACAACCGACGACTTTTTAGGAATAAATGATATATTTTATTGTAATAAGTAGCAGAACATCACCATGATCCTCGTCATCAGAATTAAGTTCGCGTGTCTCACTTCCTGAGCCTTGTTCGTGCGTCGCGCTACCCATTACTTTGCCCCACATCACCTAGGTATGTCATCGAAAAGGTAATATTGAATTCGTTTTATTTTGTAATTATGGAAACTTAACATGACTATTGAAGAACGAGGACGACTATCATAATTAAGCCGTGGTGGGGGGACGAATCATATGGCGACATGATCGTCGCATGACTTGTGATTATTAGAAACATCTAGCAATTAAGGCACGATGACTTGGTAGTTATTGATACTTAATGTTGATCATACCAAAAAGGGTAAGTGTACCATTGACGAGACCGCCCCATGACACACCATTAAGGCAAAATTCATTGTGCAGTATGAAACATACATGCCAAATCCCAATTCAAAATCTTCACATTTAGCACCCTACCACCCTACCATTTACCCCTACCGAACCCCATTCAGAGTGCTCGGAGAAGAGAAAATAACGGTGTAGGCTAAAACAACTAGATTGTGTGTCGACTACCCCGGAGCACTTAAAGGGAAGGATAAGAAGGTGGAACAGCATAGAATTGCATAAGCAATGGGAGGAGTAGCAATACGACACGAGCCAGGGTCCACAAAAGCCTTATAATATTGCCCTGAAGCATTCCATATTTTCAAGGATGCAGGCTAGTTTGAATTCTTCTGAAGGTTGGAAGGATCAGATGGTGGTATTACCATGGAATTTGCAAAGAATCTAGAGAGAAACCAAACAGAGGTCAGAAGGTTGAAGTTGGAGGTCACAGAAGAGGTGATTGCTAGAGTAACAGGATTGCGAGCAGAAGGGAAGACATGGTTTAATAGGAAGGTTAATGACCCCTCACTGAAAGGGTATTTCCTCCAAGAAGAAGAGTCATTGGTAAAGAAAGGCAGGGTAATTGATAAACTGTCACTCCCCTAGCCATGGGCGGATGTTGCCCTCTACCTCATCAAGTACATTACTTGTGAAGGAAGGGAAAAAATTGTGTTTAATTATCATTTTCCATTGTTGAACCACCTCCGACATCAGTAGCTGATCAACCTTCCTTATTTCTTATTGGGCAACATTAGGCACATGGCCGCAACTATGAAAACAACTGCACATCTAGAAACGTGTGTTACCAACCATGGCCTTATCAAAATCATCGTTCTAGATGCTTTTAGCTCACAGGGCAAGAATTGGGAAGAATTCATGCGGAAAAGGCC
This sequence comes from Pinus tabuliformis, assembly GCA_031772625.1. Lineage (NCBI taxonomy): Eukaryota > Viridiplantae > Streptophyta > Pinopsida > Pinales > Pinaceae > Pinus > Pinus tabuliformis. Next base: position 1,281,126,708 of record CM062818.1, on the reverse strand, counting down.
CAAGAACACCCGCAGAAGGCAAATTGAGACATTTGAGGAATCTCTAGATGTGACAAAGGAGCAACCTCAACCCTTAATAGTAAGGTTCAGTAAGAGGCCAGTTGATAAACCAATTGACGACAGGAGGCTGAAGCAAAGGATAAGGGTTAGTGGGAATCGAAAGTCCACATCCATGTTAGGAAATAAAAAAGAAGCAGCAGAGTAGAAGGATGAAAAGCAAGCTCAGCCAGAAGAACCCTCTTAAAATGGTAAGAGTGAAACCCAATCCTTGTTGTCAAGAACTAAATTCTAGAGAAAGAAATTAGAGAACTGAGGGAACAACTAGTAGAACGAAAGGCAGAGCCAAGAGCCCCAGGGTTAGATACTTTGGGAGAGGCCATGGACAGGGCCAGAAGGGGACAAATCCTAGGCACTCTGTGCATAGCCTGTGCTGAGAAGTTGGTGGCAACAAGATTCAAAGTCTGTGTAGCAAACACCACCTCAGGGGAGACTCAAACTGAAATCTGGGAAGCTGTTACATAAGAACCTGTCAAGGACATTTCTGTTACACAAGAAGCAGCAACCAAGATAGCACAATCCATAAGAAGTGATCGGGTAATGGATACACAGGAACCCTTTGCTAACATTGCTGTTTCATCAAAACCAGCAGTGGAGGAGGAAGTCATCCAAGAGGAGGAAGAGAAAGATAATATCCATGAGTCTATGGTCAACATTGTTGCTACACAAGAACCAACAGTGAAGACCGAAGCTGATCCAAAGAAAAATGATGAACAAAATTCTATGGATAACACTACTACTACACAAGAACCAGCAGTGAAAATGAAAGCTGGGCAGGAAGATAAAGAAATTGTGACAAAATCCAGTAACAAAGTTGTTGTTACACAAGAACCAATAGCCGAGGTGGAATAGTTTCGTCCTTAGGAGGCTGCTACACCCTTAATTAATAGTGTATTCAGAAGAATGTTGGGTCCTGATGAAGGATGGCATTCTGAGAGATTGTTGTTGTTGCTAGAGCTGCAAAAGTGGAAGTAGATGACGCTCTCTCTACAGGAGGGAGTGTTTTCACTCAAAATGCATAAAACAATGATGGATTCCCTGAGAGAATATTGGTTAAAAGAAGAATGGGAAAGAGAAGAGGAGGCACAGAGGCACAAGGAAGTTATAAAGAAGAAGGATGAACAGTTGTATCAACTGCATCGACAGGTCTTAGACCCAACGTTTGATAAGACCAAACTCTGTGACCTTGCTCTAAACATGCTAGCATGCAGGCGGTCGTCCCCGTCATACCCTGTGTTCCTTTGGGAATGTTATTACTTATTTCAGTTAAAGGAAGTTTATGAGAATAGATCCTATTTGGGTTCTTCAACCCCTACCTTTTTGGAAAAATTTTGCTCCCGTGACTTTAATGAGCAGAGCTTGTTATGCAAGTTGTTCTTGCACAATATCATGTGTGAATATCTGAGCACAAAGATGGTGGCAAGAATCCTCTCCTACGTGGGGGACTTGCAGTTGCAGACCTTCATTTCATTCATGAGGAATCAGGTTGAGTGGCACCTGGCCAGGAAAACAACAAAAACCGATGAGGAAAGAACATCATTATGGGTTAGGGTTGAACCAGGAATGGCTTATGAACTCTGGCGATAGTTTAGACTATTCTTGAACACTCTAGAAATCAGAGAACAATCAGCCATCTACAAAAAAAAGAATCATGAGCATTTGCCTCAACCTGTTTATAAATATGAGGAGCCAAGCGTTAGCGGAGTTATAGGAAGGGGACACCTTCGAGTACAGGAACTTCATGGTTGTTGTTACACGGGTGCTAGAATATGCTCGGATTATACAAACACTGGGGGCGTTCTGTATTGGCCTCAAGTTCAAATTTCCTTTGACATGGTTGTCATTGGATGAGTATCAACCCGATTACCATTTATGTGACTACAAAGTGGAATCTTGGCCACGTTAGTTAATGGCCATTCAAGGATTCACAGCTCCGGGCAATGACATTGTTAGTGCCTACAATTTCACAGATTTGCATCGGGGGTACAATAGAAGGAAATAAGATTCTGCATGGGGACATGCAATTGCTTCAGTCGGGGGGAGATGTTGGGTGTGGTTTTTACCTATTTTCTACACATTCCTTCCCCAGTTTTGACCTTTGTGTCCTCCAAGGCTATGACTTTATATGACCAAATTCCCTGTTTTCTTACCTTTTTAACCTATTCTACTGTCATGTTACTTTGTTGTGTTTTACTAAATAATACGAGGCTTTATTCCTTTCTGTGGCTAATTGGGAGAGTATTGAAGAAGTATTTTGGGAAGTACTCATTTTCAGGTGTTGGCTCGTGAGAACAAATCTATGAAGCAGACAACTGTTAGAGGTTATTACTATGCATTAGATGTTGTTACAGGTTGTTGCTACACATTAGATGCTGTTACAGGTTGCTGCTACACATTAGATGCTATTACAGATTGCTGTTACACATTGGATGTTGTTATAGGATGTTGTTACACCACACGTTGATGTGTTGTCACACCAACAATGTTGTCGCCAATAATTTTGTGTCATCCTGAACCGCCATTCACTCGATGTTGTTGCGCCGAAGCTGGGAAATGTAGGTACTATTCCACATAATAGCTGTTGGTAGTAGGGATTGTTTATTTTTGAAGCAAAAAGACTCAAGCAGTTGCAATCATAACTGATGGATATTTGTATTTAGCAATAGGTTGTAACTACTTTTATTTTTTATCAGCATGAGAACCATGAGATTCTCATCACTGATCTGTTTCTAATTTCGGGTTGTAATAACTATAAAAGACTTGATTTTTCATGTAAAAAAGGACACGACATATAGAAGAGTATTGTTACTCTACTTCTGTAATTCTGAGTTTATTTTTAATATCAATTAGCACGGTGATGTTATTAGTGTTCTTCAACTAATTCGTTAATCACTTTTCTTTTCTTCCTATGTTCTACTAAGGAGGAATGACCCTCCTCTTTGCCAGGGATTTTAGTGATATAGGTAGTGTACACTCTAGTTTAGTTAATTGATTTATCGTTTCTCATTGTTGCTGTACAAATCGTGGATTACATTCGCTAATGTTTCTCCTTATATTATGTTGTTACAGTGAGTTAATCAATAGAATGGTAGTAACCAGCTGGAGTAGATATTAGTTCCTATGTGGCGAGTCTTTACTTTGATAGCTATGAGTTGTGATTTAATTTTGTAGAGTGTTTTTATGACTACACACATGGTTTGATTCAACAATTTGGATCAACGACATTTTTTACAATTTTCTACATTTTCTTATGCTTGGCTGGAGTGCATCGGCATAAACAGTGTGAACTCCATTGAAACAACAAGACCTACCTTGGGTTGACAATTAATGTTGCAATCTCAATCAATTAATATTGATTAAAACAACACTACACCAAAAATTCTTGATCATGAGCAAGTTCAAAATAAAAAGTTCAGTACCTTATGAGATAGTGTCGAGTGAAACAGGAGTAACTCCCATCGAAGCAATTGCTATGGGGCAGCTCATAAGATATCTAAAAAGAAATGAGAAAATAAGAGTCGGTAGATGGCCTAACGTTATCTTCAACGAAGGAATGAGTGAATGAAACAAAACATGGATGAAACAAAACTACGCATGGATGTAAAAATGGAATATCTACCTGAATGCATATCCTAGAAATAACAAGGAGCAGTGGGGTAGAAATAAGAAGTACTACATTGAGGAATTCAACCTTAAGTGTGATCTACAACAAAAATAATTCATTGTAGCTAGCATTTTTTGGGAGGAAAAGGCTCTTATTGCACAATTAAGGAAAAACTCGTATCAACTTCGGTGTGAAACAGGACGGTGGAAAAAGCCTAAAGAAACTTGGGAAGAATGGTTGTGTACATTTTGCATGTCTGGGGTAGTGGAATCGGAAAAACATTTCATTTTGGAATGTGATGCATTCAAAGACATCATAGAAAGTTATGAGAACATGTTAGCCTCACTTTCTTGGCATTGTCTTTTTAGTGACGGGATTGTTGGAAGGTTGGGCCAACTCATCATCAATTTGAATTGGAAAATACTTGATTTTCAAAAAGCGAAAAACACAGATTTAATGGTCTCATAGACTATTTTTACTCTCGTGGATCTTAAAATATCATTTCATTTTATTTTGATAAAAACAATTATGACGTTTATCATAGTTTAATATTAGGAACTCAATTTTTGTTATTTTTTATTATTATTTAAATTTATTTATTTGTAATGTGATTGGTTGAGGTTTTATTATGAGTTGTTTAGTAACTTCCATTTCTATTAGTTACTAATTTTTTTGTTTTTAGTTTTATATCTTTTTTATTTTTTATTTTTCTTTTGCGTATAATTTCTATTTTTATGAATTATATTTTTGTTCAGAATATTTTCAATTTAAGATGACTTATTATTATATTAAGAACACATTTTAATAAATTTAATTATAAACAATTATATATATTAATAAAAATAAAACATTGATAATCTTAATATAAACGATATTAATTAATCATATTTTTTAATTTTTGATGATAACATTCAGCAATATAATATTTTATTTATTGTTTTATTTTTGTGATAAAATCTGTCTTTGATATTTTTTTGTTTCATTAAGCTATATTTAAGCTAAGCAGCAACCTTAGATTTAGTGAAATTTAAGGCAAATTAGTTAACCATGTTTATATTATGTTCAATCATTTTAGCTCTACTCCTTCCATGTATGTATTCTCTGACTTAATTTTTTATTTTGTTTTAAAAGGAGAAATAGTCTGTAAATTTAATAAAAATGTTTCCGCGAAATTGATCTCCATTTTGATAGTTCCTATGTAAATGTTTGTGGATACCTCCATTGAAATGGTTAAGAGTGTTTTAAATTTAATGGAATATGATTTCATAGAACATACTTCAACGTTTTCTGAACTTTGTTTCGACGTCTAAAGTTCGAATATCATACATTTGAAAAATAACCTTTAAAACCTTAGTAGGTTTGTGATTATGTGTCACTATGGCCTCTTGTAGGTGCATATTTGGCTGCATTAAGGATTCGTCATTACTAAAAAGCTTTTCTGTGCCCATGATACAAAGAGCTTCAGAGAATTGATTTTATCTTTCGGCACAACCTACACACAAATTGGAGATATGCTCTTTTTGTTGATTGTCTAATTGAATAGACAAATATACATTCAACCTAATAAATATGATGCTTACAATATATTATCAAGAATTAGTTTTAAATATATATATATATATATATATATATATATATATATATATTATAATATTAAATTTAATATTATAAATTACATTTTTATTTTAGTTTAAATAGTGTATTATTACAGTATTTTGTATTTTTTATTTTTATAAGAGATAAATGTTTTTCAAAATAAATTAATAGGATTTACTTGTTTTTCCTTATTAAAGGATTTACATATTTATCAAGATAGATTTATTTTAAGTACAGATTTAATTTGAGCCAAGCGGTATCAAATTTCTTAAGACCAAATAAAAATTTTAACCATAATTTTTTTTCTTTTATATGCAGATATATATGAAGTTGGTATTGACATAAATTAGTTAACAAAGATTTTCAAATAGTTTTTTTAAATATCTTGTTGAAATATTCTTGAAAATACAAAATTTAAACATTGATTTACACATTTTTTTTTTGCTTCTAATTACTTTAGAGCATATTCATTTTTTTAACTATATCCTATAATATTTTTCTATTTAGAACATAATTTTTGTTTTTTATTTTTTATTTTAAAGAGATTATAGAATAAACCTCTTTGCTCAATAAACCTCTCAACTCAATTACATTTTTTTATTATCTTTTTTGATTTATAACTAATTATATGCTCTAGATATTTAAATAAAACTTACCATATTCATTAACTTATTATTTCTTTCTTTCTTTCTTTGCTCCAAATACGTGTATATCACACTTACATATACATTAACCCATATTTTATTTTCTTTTATGATTTTTTTCTTAAGTAGATTATTTGTTCTAAATATCCTTATTATTGCATGTAATAGTGAGGTTCCTTTTTTTTTTTCAATGTGGTTCACGGGCACTAAGTGGCCGGCAGTTCCACCGGGGCAGTTCCACCCGAAGGGATCTGCCAGTCAGCCATATCAGGCCTAACCCCGAGGGCGTCGAGGAGATTTGACCCCGTGACCTCCCAACTGGGAAAGTGCTTAGCAACGGGAACTCGACCATTTGAGCTATCCCTTTGGGCTGTAATAGTGAGGTTCTTTTATTTTAATAATTAATATATATATATATATATATATATATTTATTTATTTATTTATTTCTAAATGTGTTTTCTAATTATAAAATGATTATCATATTCATTAACTTATTATTTCTTTATTTCTTCAAGTTCTTTGCTCCAAATAAGTGTATATCACATTTACATATACATTAACACACTTATTTTCTTTTTTTATGTTTTTTTCTAGTAAATCGTTTGCTCTAAATATCTTTATTATTGCGTGTAATAGTGATTTATTTTAACAATAATTTTTTTTTCTAAATGTCTCTTTTAATTATAAAATGATTATGTCTTTGTAATTAATTGGTTTAAACATATTAACTTATTTCTTTGCATATTCTATCCCTAACAAATTCTTTGTTGCAAAAACCATTAAACAATTTTATATTTTTATAAATTAATACAATAGAAATTTTTATTTTAACTAAGTGAAAAATACTTTCTGTTGATAAATTCTTGAAAATTTGCCACTACCATAAAATTATGAAATATCAACTTAACATTCATTTACATAACACAATACAATATCATGTTCTTCTGCTTTGAAATTTTTGTACGTTTCGTATTTATTGTAATTTGCAACTGCTATAAAACTATGAAATATCAACTTAATCCTAATTTACATAACACAATAGCATGTTTTTTTGCTTTGAAATTTTTGTAGGTTTTCATATTTATTGTAATAGTTAAAATATTTGATAATGAGAAACAAATTTGTGATATTATAAAACTAGAGTAGTAATCTATTCAAGCTTACCTCCTCATTGCTATAAAAAATTTACATATAACAACACAAAAAATACCACTCAAAAATTTACTTAAAACCTAGCATCGAAATCAAATAAGTGTCATGAAATTTTCACTTAGCAAGCCAGATAAAATTGAAATTCCGAGCCTGCCTGATGGCCTTCCCGCTTGGTGGCTACCCACACGTCCGATCTGAGGTGTCAATACCGGGCCTGGACGAGACGGAGACGGACCGCCGCGACTGTTTTCCATAATAACTATTTCAACGATAATTGTTTGGGTTCGTTTAATGTTGCGCAAATGGTTCGGAATGAATCTGCTCTTTTCCCAAGATGAAAAAGTGACGACATCTATGACGTGGCAACCTTTTTATGCCACATCACAATCAAATCTGCGTTTTCGAGTCCGTGTGGTCTCAGGGAATCTTCCGTATCGTCCTTTTAATGGGTCAAAAAAGACCCATTAATAGCTCTGGAATCTCGATCTTCTGCTGACACGTTGCGCGCCTCAGGGTACCCGCTTGAGTTGATCGTAATAAGATAAAGGTGACGTACTGATGATTCATCAGACTAAGTCCTTTGGTGGTCCGAAGTCCGTAGAGTTGAAACACTTGCCAAAGTTGTCACTGTTAATGTCAGGATAAGCAGGATTGTAAAATTATTGTAAAATTAGGTCTAGCAAGTATTATATAAATTAAATACTTGCCAAAGTTGTCATTGTTAATGTCAGGATAAACAGGATTGTCAAATTATTGTAAAATTTAGGTCCAGCAACGTTATATAAATTAAATGTTTCAGATTATATAATAAGTATTAAAATATTTATTTAAAATATATGTGGTATGATTTAAATTAAAAAAGAACTATAAAAACCAGTATAGATTTATTTTAATTTCTAATCCATAAAAAATTTAGAAGTATCAAATTTTTTAAAATACAATTTTTATATTTAATGTAAAATTTAATTTTGGAAATCTTGATGCCATAATGCTTTTCAAATCCTCCTAACTATTATCTTACTGCAATAATTCTTGCCAGGAAGTAACCCATGTTGTGACGATTCTACCCAGAAGGTAATGAGCTACTACCTGTATAATGCTAGAAAAAGTTTATTCAACTCCTAATAAATCTAGAGTTAAAATGAATCTATACATTCTATTAACAAGAACCATTTAGTGACATATCACTGCTTATTTGCATATATAAATTGTGTGCTTTTAATTTATTTAGTTGAAATAATATATGTGAAAATAAAATTATTTGAAATAAAACAACTTTCTATTAATAAAATTTATTAAAAAAAAATATTTTTTTATTTTTTAATAAAAGCTATTTATTTCAAGTTTTTTAATAAAGGTTTTTTGTTTCTTTTTAATTTTTTGTTAATAAAACATTATTTTTTAGATATCCTAAAACTTTAACAAAAGAATATCATTGTCTTTACTTTTAAATTAGTAAACAAAATTGCAACTTACTTTATCTTGTTATTTAAAGTTACAAAATTACATATTGAATTTTTCAATTTTCTGTATTCTATAGCTAATGCATAATGTATAATATGTGACACATTGAAAAAGAAGTAAAACCACTTAGACAACATGAAAACTAAATTGGTTTCTTAAATGACTCTAACATTGCTTTCTAGAATGCAATTTACTTTCTCTATGTCCATTAAGACTTTAGTTATATCTTCAACTTAGGCAATCCAATCCTTTTGTTTAGAATGAAAGAGAAGAAGTGCATATATGCTTCTTCTTTATTGTGGGTCAATAAGACTAAATGGGGAATGAAGGGGGCTAAGGATGGTCTACAATCTTGGAAACAAATAAGTATAGGGAAACCACCTTATTTTTTAGAGCTTCATATGTCCTTTGATGGAATGCATGATAATGAGATGGGACTGTTTTATTTTCATGAGTAATGGAAATTGGATCTCTACCTTCATTATGCACTTGTTATGTAGTTTTGGTTTCACTCAAAATTTGTAATCCCAATCCATAAATTTATTTTTTCATTTTTATTTGTAATTAGAGTATTTCAGGAGAAGATTTTTTCACTGCGGGAATCTATTAGTTTTACTGAGGTGTTCTAGAGGACAAATGTAAATATTTGATAACCATGAGATGTCCTCTAATTCATAAAACTAGGGGAAAATGTAAATTTTCTACAAATGTTATTAGTTATAGCCATGTTGTTTGGCGAGGGATATTTTGCTTAATGTAAAATGATATAAGGTACATGAGTCTCAAAAAGAGTTGTTTGTCTAGGCCCATGAATTGTAAAAGGATCCATTTGTGTATTTATCTGAAAGTTTAGACTTTATAATCTATTGAGTATTTCTGTTTTATGGTGTTCTTTGGCTTGCATAATGAAGAGGGATGAGGCGAGGATGAATTATGGCTCTCAATTTCCATGTTTAACACTCTCTCATTTAACTAATTCAAGTAGTTGTGGTCAAACAAAATGAAAATAAAATCTAGGATTAAAATAAAATTTATGTATTAATCCTAGAGAAGGAAAAACCATTGGAGAAATTAATAGATCACAGGGTCGGTGGTCAAAATTTATTCCAAGACTAGGGTCATTCATTCATCCTTTATAGCAAGTATTAAGTGAACATGATCTAGATTCTTTGTCATCAAGTGAATTTATGGTTAGTTTGAGTCTTAGTCATTGATCTGTAGCTTTAGAATCATGGTCGTCGAGTCTCCAACCAATCAGCTTCCATCGCTTAACAAAAGTGGGGACCAGTGGAGACTTTATTTCATTCATGATAAGTCTATCGAATCCATGCAAGAACGTCCATCGAGCTTAGAAAGGGTGGGCTGAACATAAATATTGTGAATACTCAACTGTTGATTTCAGTGTGAATTCTCCATCGTCGATCAATTCCTCGAGCCCACAATATAATGTTGGCTCATATAATGATTGGAGTTAGTTTAGCATTCATTGATGGTGGTCAAAGATTTGGGCTTGTAGGCCGCATAGTTTGGGAGTCAACGAGATTTAGAATATAAGGACTGAGGCTGCGAATTTCAAATTCACCAAGGCCTCAGTAGACTGAAGATTAGATCGTCAAACCAATGGTGCTTCTCATTGGAGTTTGGTTGGAAGTTTGACTTGTGTTTGTGGCCAATGTATCCGTCCATAGCATTGAACAAAAGTAGAAGCACCGAGAGAGCATGAAGCTCTAAACTCTAATCCTAAGAGAAACATGAAGATTAGCCAAAAAATTTCGCATTTACTAGAAAAATAACAAGAGAGAGGGGTCCCATAAGCATTGTACACTGCATCAAAGTGGTATCATAGCTGTAAGATCTGTAGAATCCTTAGAATTTGAAGCATTGTTGAAGCAGTTGTTGCAAGTATCTTGCTCAAAAGATGAGGCTGAGAAAGAAGCAAGATATATGAGGATTTGAGGTTAGAACTGAGGATTTGATTGTTTTGTCGAGGTCTGCATTATTTTCATCATGCACATTGATATAATTGCTACTAGCATGGACTATCCATGAATCAATAGAATTAAAGTTTTGTGTTTATGTGTGAAATTTTAAGTGATGTTACTCTTTGACTTCTTGTGTGCATTGTAAAGACCATGATTATTATGAATGCATATCTTGCATAACGAGAGTAGTCCAACATAAAATTTCAAGCATCGTCCCCATCATATTAATGATGTAATATAATGACAATGCACATTTATATGTTTGAAAAATCTTAAGAGACTCTGAACTCATGTGAACTAAAGAAATATAGTGCATGTGGCACACGGTTCAACACTATGATATAATCATGCAAGATGAAGATGGATGTCAATGTCACACTCATCATAAATCTCATAACAAAATAAAACAACGAATTGACAAAATGGGTAATATTAAATGGGTAATAGTAAATACAACCAGGAAAATGACATGGAGATTTGATGATCAAACGTTGACATATATAAGTAATAACATAATAAAGAAAATGAATTGGCGCAAGTGTTAATATTATAAAATTCAGAGCAAATTTTGATGGTCAAATTGATTATTTCTTGAATATCGCTTTCTCCTTTGTTATTCACAATCCAGATGTCTCTTTTTCTTCCAAGTAACATTCTCAGTATCATATCCTACAAAAATGGGCTGAGCTCGTACGTCTATATAAACTAAAACTGACCTCAAATCTGTCTAGGAGCCTGGAATTTGAGAATCAAAAGAGCACATTAGGGAGCAGTGGAGCCTAATGGGGCAGTCGGGAGGTTGGGACCAACTTGAGGTTGGGGTCGAGCCTTGGTATTCCTTCATTTCTTAATGAAACCCTGACTCCAACACTTCTGACTATGCTGACTCCACCTCGACATTCCATTACTTCTCCTCTTTTCTATGAAATCTATTGAGTGAAAGCCCTAGACCTATTATAAACCATTACTCAATTCTTTCAAATCCTTTTTCAAGTATTTAATTTGATAATATTTATCTGGTTTCGAGCATACCTAACTTAACTTGTATTCAGGATGTTGCTAGTATATAGTACCTATGTCATAATTACCATAATTAAATTAAAACTCTAAAATTTCAAACCTAATTATTTCAACATATGACTGACCATGAAATAAACTTAAAACTCACAAAGAACAACTTGAATGTCCTTGACGACGTAGTTTTCACGAATGTCAATGTTGTTTCCTTTAAAACTCTTCAATTTTTCGGGAGTGAGAAATTTAGCCATTTCACATAATCTGTAATGTTCCAAATTGAAATTTATAGCTAATAACAAACACATGAACTAGGCTATAGCAAATAAAATCACAATTAAACATGCACCATTAGAAACACCAAGAAATTGGGCAAATAAGCTAAGCCATTTTATTAAATTATGAGCCGTAAGGAGTACATGTAGCAAGGAAAAAGTGAACCTAGGCTTGCATAAACAAGTTGGAGCAACCCCAAGTGGAGGAAATGTCCCCAATAGCTAGGAAACTTTGGCCAAATATCCTTTTGCGCAAAACCAAAATTTGGCAACTATTGATGCACTAGAAATGTTGAGAATGACCCTTTATGATATCCGAAATTGCTTGAAAATGCAACTATATCTTCTCCAAAATATTCATCCAAACCTAGAAAGGAATCTACCCCAAAAAAACCACCCACAAAACCCACAAAATAGTGCAATTACCGATTGAATAATAACACACACTATTGGACAAAAAGATGATTTTTGGCCTGAATATTGCCCAAAAAGATCTGCAAACTTAACCTCGGATTCCTCTCAACAAACCCAAAAAAACCCACAAAGGGTTTGGCTTGGTTCTAACCCCCGAAATTCAGTCCCAAATACCACATCCTCCTCCAATAGCTCAAAAATACATCTTGCCTGCAAACTCCCAAAAAAATCCCTCCAATCACTCCCAAAATACTTAGTTATGCTGCCCCAAGGTTCTCCTTATTTCTCTTGACAAATTCGAGCTCCAAAACTCATCCCACAAACTCCCACGTGTGCCCACTAAGTAAATTTTGCACTAACCCTGGATGCTCCAAATCGTCCTGCCTTCAAGCAAGAGTCTCCTGCTCCAAAACTCCTCCAAAGCGATGATATCACACTAAAGATCCTATGTCAAAATTTTCCCAGCAATTGCTACCTGGAAGACAACTGAAATGATCCAAGTGTATCCTCTCCTACATCCTCCTAGAATACGCACTAATTGAGTGAGTGACTGAATGTTTGGCTCTGAATCCCTCCATCTCCTCTCCAATGTGGTACAATTTGACCTCCCTAGGGTAGCACTTGACGTCCACCGAAAGAAGGGTGAGTTCTCCCCTTGGAGAACTTTGTGCTAACTAGCACTCGTGACCCAGCTAAACAATTTGAGCAACAAAAGGAAATAGATGAATGAACAAAGACCCCAATAGATTTTACGCTTCTTCTATTTAAAATTTCTTCTTTCCTCCTCATGTGGGTCCTCCATCCAATAATTCAACCTCCTTCCCTTAGCAATTCGATTTTCCTAAGGGGTTCTAATTCCCCTTTTTGGGTGGCCCCCACATCCCACTACCAATTTAATATTTCCATTTTCTCTAATGTTCGTGGCCCCCATCTCTCCAAAAATTAAGTGGGGATTCCCTCCACCCACTTTTCTTGAGTTTACATGAAAAAATATTTCCCAACACCCAATTGCAAAAATAGAAATTCATCTTAGCAGAATTAGTTTAACTGGGGAAATTACAGTCCTCCCCACCAAAAAATGCTTGTCCTCAAGTAATGCCTGAACAAGCACCCTCTCGATCAGCTGATGCCAACAATCTCTACACATAATACGAGGGTCCCAAATGTACCATTGGATCGTCCCTGAACTCTACATTGTCCTATAGTGAAGGAGTCCCTCGATACTAGGATCACAAGCTAACCTGATCAACATGAAGCACCCATTGATCCACTCACCATCCTGCCAGATATAGGCCTTAGAATACCTCTTTCTACCACCAATAAGTAGAGCATCTCGATGTTGCAATTTTTTTTTCCAAATCCTCATGAAGCTGCCCTACCAAGTAGCCCATCTCATCCACTCTAATTGTGGTTCACTGAAGATACAACCCAATCCTTATGTGAATGAAGTCTCCCCTGCATGAGCTCCTCCTGAGATCAGGGAGAATTTTAAGGATGAAAATTTGCCTTAATGTTTAGAAACCTTGGCAAATCTTACTAGTCCCAAAACTGCAAATTATAAAATGTTTGTTGATATCTTTGTAAAAGCATGCAATTTTATAATAGTTTTATATATAGTCTTTATACAATTTTGACAATTTTTAAGTTAAAATAATTTTACAATAAAATTTGGGTGAACAATTTTTAGGAAAAAATGGAAATTGGTGTATCTTTTTTTTGGAAAAACCATGGAAAATTAGCCCACTTGTGAATATTAGCCCCTAAAATTTTCCATGCCTGAAATCCTCCTGCTAGCCAACCTTCCATGCTGATGAAGTCCTCCACACCATCAATAGGCCACAAAATCCCCATGGAAGATTTGAGTGACCTCCACCTATAGCAACAAGCCCATCCCTAAGGGTCGTTGAGATGCCAAGTATTGTGATGCCCAGGTCCCATGCTACCCTTAGAAAGGTGCCACCCTGTTTTAGTTTGAATTGACTTCCCATTGTGAGTGCACTGTATCTTCCTCTCCAAGAACCCAAGGGTGAAATACTGATAGAGGTGAGATACATCTTGCGTAGACATCTCCATGACACCAAAGCCTACCCATCCAAATCTAACGTTGAACCTATGCAGTAAAAAAGAATGTTTTCCTTCCCATATGATGAAACCCTTTGTGAACCCCCATGTGTCATCCAAAGAGAGAACTGTATCACTCTCTGCCACGACTTCGGTCATCATGAGACAATGTGGTTTATTGATCAACTGAATCCCTACATACCATAGCTAAACCTATTGTGGTATAGCTTTGAAAACTGTTGGAATCCCTCTGGCCCTCATCTCGAGTCCTTGTATGCCCCCAATATATAGGCTCCACATATCATGAACCAATCTGAGGCATGCTAAACTACCCTGTGCTTGCCACTATGTAGTATTGATGACCACTGGAAACCACATGTGCCCAATAGCTACCCTCTAAATGCAGCCAATAGATGGGTATCTAATGCTCACAATCCACTCAGTGTATGTAGATCCATCCTACTCCTACCAACCATCGTCACTGGTTCGGCCACCCGCCCTCTAGAGAATGTGCTAACACGATGTCGAAAATCCTCATAAATACTAGAAAATTGTCTCACTCGTACATGGTATCCTCTGCTCATGCATGGTCTAGACATGCAGTGTGTAGAGAGTGACACATGTCTCCCCTGTGACCATCTCCCCAGGCATAGAACCAACGATGAACGATATTCCATCCCTACAGGCGATCACCTCATCTTTCAACCTATGGTTGCCAACTCACCTACCGACCCAATGCCATTGCTGAGAAGTCTCTCCCCTAGCACTCCGAGTGCCATCCAAATATTTTGGGTGAGTTCTCCATCCCCTGCTGCTCATTCCTAGAGTGTCAAAGGACAATAACCAGATTTCTTGTTATTGTAAGCTATGTAGAAGAGGGGTGGGCGTGTGAGTCCCCATGGATACTGTCAAATATTTCTCATCCACGTCCATGTCAATCTTGGGTGAACTACACCCAAATGTATACCCAAAGTCTCTGTCCATAAATCTCCTCGGAGACGACACTTCATAACCTCGTTGTGTAGCACTATACGCCCGTGCATACCACGAGCATCCCTGTACTTCTCTTCATGCCCATGTGCATTGCGACCTAGTCGTGCGCATAGCTGGATACCCCATGCTACTGCCATACCATCATGTACCCTCTCGTGTCATGGATGTGGAACTATGCCTATCACTCCTCACATGTACTTAATGGGATGTGGGGAACTCCCACTCCACAATGCAACCCAACATACTATGACATACCCCCATGCATCTCCATGCCCATCAACAGACCACTACTCCATGCTAGATGCTCCCACCCATCCCTGAATGAGATGGCCTAAAGTCGTGTCCATATGAATCAGCCTGCATTTAACCTGTATCATCACCTCCACTGCTGCATAACCATGCTCTTCAATGAGGGGACATCCCCTCCAATTCCTCCCTAAGGGACCCAAGAAGTGAATCTCCCTAGGTGTTAGTAGATATGCCACCACTGCTCTGCTCCTCTATGTCCTATGTGCCCCACACAAATGCAAAGAATCCCCAGCTCCATATAAGGCACTGTCTAGTTGCCTAACAATGCCACCTCCTCTGACAAACTACTGCTAGAATATGTTGATAATCTTGATACCCCATGTATAATTGTCATACCAAGACAACCCAAGGAGTTTACCCAAAAACTAGTTGGCCACTGGTACTAACCCAACCTCCCCTAGTGAATGTACATGCTCAACTGTGAGGTCAACTATACTATCCAAGCCGTAGTCAACCCATATACCTGGGAAACGATAGGTGGTCCCTATTGAATCCCAATCCGAATCTAGGCTTTCGGCATCTCCAGTGCCTTGAAACTCCTAGTGAGCTACACTCGGGTCCACTACCATCTCCATAGCCCACTCCACTGGGTACCAACTCAGAATCTCTTGCCATCTAACCTAAAGAGAGGGATCGAATGCATGAACTCATACACATATAACAACCCAAGCATGTGGGTGTTACACGCTGTGCACCTCAAGTTGTCTCATATCATTATCCTGGTTAACACATGAAATCTGACTAGGTAGCTCTGTCTCTCTCTATCTAATGGGAAAGGGTATCCTAACAGTGCTACCAACCCTATTTATGTATTCCCGAATAGGGCTACTCTCACGCCCCATTGTGCACTCTAGTTGCACCAGTAGGGAATCAAGCTACTCCCCAACGTGAGTCAATTTGGCCATGGACTCGACACAAACTGCCCTCATGCCGTCCAACTCCTCTAGCCTCTCGCACTAGCGTGACCTTTCTTTTTAATGGTAGGAGGTCGGCCTGAAACTGATGGAATTGTCATGGGCATCTATCACCTATAAACTCAGTCACAGCTCCAGATACCTCAATA
Organism: Pinus tabuliformis; assembly: GCA_031772625.1. NCBI lineage: Eukaryota > Viridiplantae > Streptophyta > Pinopsida > Pinales > Pinaceae > Pinus > Pinus tabuliformis. Next base: position 1,281,110,078 of record CM062818.1, on the reverse strand, counting down.
ATTGTTGGCATCTCGTCCATTGGTGGCACCTCCCCAGCAGATGGCTTTATGTGTGTAGGCTTTATCCTCTCCACCAAGGTGTCAATAGGGGTTCTGAAAGAGGTCTCCAATAATGGTGACTCCTACACCATAGCTAGTAAATCAATGTGCTCCTCACCATCATGTGAGCTCTCCGCATCATTCTCAACCTCATCCTCATGCTCACGATATCTAAATCTGGGTCTCCACAACAAAAGCGCTCCCTGGTCTCACCCTCTAACTGTCCCTATCTTGTCTGCTCCTTTTTAGGAGATCAGGTGCCCACAGTTTGTTAGCATCCCCACATGGTGTAGGTGGATTTACTCCCATGGCTTATGCACCTCTAGGGTCTATGTTGTAAGGACAAGGATGGATCTGGTCTGACACCTTCCTCAACTGAGGCAACCTGTCATCGTTCTAGCGGATTCCACTGTAGAATTCCTACATACTTAATCTCCCTTGAGCCATGGGTGGTGTATGGTGTAACCCATCACTATTCATACATGCCCAAATCTCCCATGATATTACTGCTTAACCACAGTTGGGCCAAGATTATGATATGATACCACTATAATGTTCCAAATTGAAATTTAGAGCTAATAACAAACACATGAACTAGACTATAGCAAATAAAATCACAATTAAGGATGCACCATCAAAAAAACCAAGAAATTGGGCAAACAAGTTGAGTGGTTTTATTAAATTATGAACTATAAGGAGTACATGTAGCAAGGAGCAAGTGAACTTGGGCTTGCATAAGCAAGTTGGAGAAACCCCAAGTGGAGGAAATGTCCCCAAGAGCTAGGAAACTTCGACCCAATATCCTTCTGCACTAACCCAGAAATTGGCAACTACTTCTGCACTAGAAATGTTGAGAATGACCCTTTTTGATATTCAGAATCACCTAAACATGCAACTGTAGCTTCTCCCTAAAATATTCATCCAAACTCACATAGGAATCTACCCCAAACCAACCACCCACAAAACCCACAAAATGGTGCAATTAATGGCTAAATAAGAAAACACATTGTTGGAGAAAGAGATGATTTATGGCCTGAATATTGCCCAGAAAAATTTGTAAATTTAACCCTGGACTCCTCTCAACAAACCCACAAAACGCAAAAATGGTTTGGCCTAGTTCTGACCCTCGAAATTTGGCCTCAAAGAACATGTCCTCCTCCAACAACTAGGAGATACAGCTTGCCTACAAACTCTCAGAAAAATCCCTATAATCACTCCCAAAATGCTGAGTTATGGTGCCCCAAGGTTCTCCTTATTTCTCTCGACAAAGTTGAGCTCCAAAACTCATCCCACAAACTCCTACGTGTGTCAACTGAGTAACTTATGCGCTGGCCCTGGATGCTCCAAATCGTGAAGTCTTCAAGCAGTAATCTCCTGCTCCCAAACTCCTCCAAGAGGATGATATCCCACTGAAGATCCTATGCCAAATATTTCCCGACAATTGCTAGTCAAAAGACCACCAAAATGATCCAAGCGTATCCTCTCCTACGTCCTCCTAGAATACATACTAGTTTACTGAGTGGATGAATGTTTGGCTCTGAATTGCTACAACTCCTCTCCAACGTGGTATGATTTTACCTCCCTAGGGTGGCACTAGAAGTCCACTGAAAGAAGGGTTAGTTCTCCCCTTGGAGAACTTTGTGCTAAGCAACACTCATGACCCAACTAAGCAACTTGAGCAACAAAAGGAAATAGATAAATGAAAAAAGGCCCCAATAGCTTCTATGCCTCTTCTATTTATAATTTCTTCTTGCCTCCTCATGTGGGTCCCTCCATCCAAGAATTTGACCTCCTTCCCTTAGCAATTCGATTTTCCTAAGGGGTTTGAATTCCCCTTTTTGGGTGGCCCCCACATCCCACTACCAGTTTAATCTCTCATTTTTCTCTAATGTTCGTGGCCCCCATATCTCCAAAAATTAAGTGGGGATTCCCTCCACCCACTTTTCCTAAGTTTACATGCCAAAATATTTCCCAACACCTGATTGCAAAAATAGAAATTCATCTTAGCCAAAATAATTTAATTGGGGACATTAAATAATGTAGAATTATTTACTATGAGGTTAAATATTAAGCTAAATAAATAACTGATTTACTGTGTTCCATCTTATTCATTGGACAATAAGCCTTACTCGCCAACCATGTCTATTTACCTAGTTACAAGATATTTAATACTGTGAATGGTGACGTATAAGAGGCCGAGCAGAATTAACTAAGTGGATAGAAAAGTTAGATTTGGAGGCACTCGACAGTCCATAGTCAATGTTCTTATTAGTAAACTCTGTAGTAGTCGAGAAGTGGAGTTTCGCAGTCTATTGTGGAAAAAAGATATACATCAACCCTGTCTAGGTTTGGGACCCAAAAAACAAATTTGAAGTCGAGTCAGTTGAACTTGACCTCTGATAGCCTAGTCGAGCCCTTGGAGTCCTTTGGCATGAGAGATTAAAATCCTCACCTCCAACTGGTGATGTACCTATGACCACCGACTATTTGTTTGTCAAGCCAAAGAGAAAAAGTTGTTTGCATGGGAATTTGATCATAGTTGGATAAAATTTATTTAATTGGGTATAAAGACACCAAAGGGTTTCACGTTGCCAGGTTTGGATTTTGTGTTGGAGGAGTCAAAGTAGTGATGGAATAGAGAAATGATACCGACCCCCGACCCCCGACCCTTGACTTGAATTTGTTCCGACCTCCCAATTTCTCCATTGAGAATCACATCATTATTAAATGGAAAAGAAGATGGAAGATAAGGGTGCGGTAGGATAATACATTTTTGAAATAGAAATATTTCAGAGGAACATAAATATTAATGGCATGCCAGAGAATATTAATGCCACATTGTGTAGGATGATGGTCATCCTTGAAATCAGTACTCGGAGATGTGGCGACATGTTGATGTCACCATTTATAAAAATACCAAAAGCAAGAGTTAACTTAGGAAATTTGAAAAAAAATCAAAGTACAGACTAAAAATTCTGCAATATCGACTAGATTAATAAGTTGGAAGCGATCATAGATGTGCGCAAGAAATGACATAATAATACTACTTATATTTAAATAAATTCAACATCTTTCTGTATAAATATTTTAATTTTTTATTTTATTAAAATCTTCACAATACACGTTATAACATGTATATTTTATTTTCAATGTGATATGCATAACATTATATCTATATATATATATATATAAATTTTTATTAAAATTAATTTTATTTTTAACTGTTTGTTTATTAATTAAATTTGTATATATTTATTAATAATGAATGATAATTATTTAAATTTGTTTTAATAGGATATGTATATACTGAAATTTTCTTGAAAAATTGTTTATAATTTAATATAAAAAACAAAATTACTATACAATAAACTGAATTCAATGATTTTATTACATTTTTTTAATTTTAAAGTATATATGTCAATTCCATATTGAGCATAAATAAATCACACATTGCCATTATATTGGAGAATGTGAGGCACAATTAACTAAATTATAACTTTATTTTATATCATTATTGTTATTAATTATATAATAAATTAATGTATGTGTTAAACATATATATGTTTGGAAAAACATGTAACACTATTCTTAATCATGAAGATTATCTCTCACTTTACCATGGAAATTCTTAACTTGTAAATAGTTTTTGTTACAATACCATGGCTTATCCATACCACATGCCTAATATGACATGTATTGATATGACAATTTCTTTAATTAATTAATATGAGATAATTTGATTAAAAGGGCATAATTTAACTAACTTGGAGATAAATCTTAACCCTTGATTTGTGAATACTACTATGCATATTCTTGTATATTCCATGGAGGTTAAATCTCCACCATTCTCTTCATAATTACTAAAATTTTGAAAGACCTATTATAAAATAAGTTTAATTAATGCATATAGTTTAATTATTTTATATTTATGTTATTTTAATTTTGGTGATAAATAATTTTAAGAGATTATAAATTTTTATAACTTAAAATATGTTTTTAATAACAAATTTTCATTGTGCAAATTACACACCTTACTTTTCTAAAAAAATTCTATCAAATTTCAAACTTTTGAAATATAAAATTGTGATTTTAATAATTGAAATTGTATTCTTAATTAATTTGAATATTTGAATTTATTAAAAACAAAATTAAATAATTAAATTTTAATTCTATTAAAACAGTTAAAATTACAATTTAAATTGAAAAACTATAATTTTAACCATTTTTATCTAGGACTTCGGGATTTGATTATTGGATAGTTGGCCTGCCATTTCTCGAGTAACACATAAACTTCATACATAATAAAAAGTTTTTTGTTTTATTTTTTTATTAAATATTTCTGACATGATTTAACATAAATTAAGTCTTTTTGTTTTCTTTTTTAATTAAATAACTGTTGCCTGATTTAAAATAAATTGGCGAATGGAGAAGGAAAAGCATAAATATCATATTTTATATGATTTTTTTTTATGAGGTTCATGCAGTATTTAGATCGTATAAAATTTGTAACCAAAATATTTTCCAAGTTTTAGTTGAATTTGAGCACAAATTCGTTCCAAAACAATCTAAAAAATAGATTATTTCAATGGTACTAATGAGTATAGTTATTATTAGTTGCTCCTTGATGTATTTTAATTGTTTTAAGTTTTGATCTTTTTAAAATTTGTTTTTGTGAATTTTGTTTAAAATTTAGCAGGAATTTGTTGAAATTGTAAGTTTGAATAGTGTAATATGTATATTTAGATAGTTTACAATGGATATTTTCAAAGCTATCTATTTATACATTTAAAAACATAGTTTAAACAAGTCTAGGTTTCTTAGGCTTCTTGACATATATCTCAAAATTCATTTAATAATTATCATAATATTTTTCTTAACCATATATGTTTTACTAGTTTACCAACATAGATCTATCTAAGTATAGATCTAACATGAGTTAAGAAGGCTCAAATTTCTTCACGTGAAAACTTATGTTAACTAATTTTTATTTTATTTTTATGATATATACATAAAAAAATTAAACGATATATAATAAAAAATATACAAGTAATTTACGTAGATATTTTATCACACAAATTAAAATGGTTTTTTATTATTAATATATTTTTAAGTATATGTCAATATTAATTCTTATTAAAATATTTTATTGATAACCCATATTGAATATCTTTTTATATATAACATTAAAATGTTTTATTTTAATATTTTTTTCTATATATAGATATGTATGAAGTTGACATCGACATTAATCAGCGAACATATATCTTCAAATAGTGTATATAAATCTCTTGTTGAAATATTTTTGAAAAGCATATGATTTAAACATCTTACTCATATATTCTTTTTAGTTCTATTATTTTATTATTATTATAGCTGACATTATTTTTCTATTTAAAACATAATTTTTAGTTTTTAGTTTTATTTTAAAGGAGTAAGACGGACGACAGACTTACACATCCCCTCATATTGAGTTGTAGAATGAGCCTCTCTGCTCAATAAGTCTCACTGAGTATTTAAATCAATCATAATTCTTATTCTCGTAATTTCTATTTTATAACCATTCATCTTTCACTTATAACCATAAATCTTTCACTTATTTCATTCTTCCATTTATTAGGTTTCCATAGTTAAGTGGGTTAAATATTTATAAGCAACATACACCCAATTTTTTTTTCCTTAGATCTCCATTTGTTTCTTCATGGATCTACAAGGCCATTGATACCCCGTGATTATTATATCAAGAAATGGTTTTTTTTAGGTAATGGGTATCACGTCATAAGTTACAACACACTTATATGTTTAACATTTTTTTTTTTCCTTTAATACATAAACACAATACTATTGTTAAAATAGGGGTATCTCTAAGCTACGCAGATTATGAATTGGGTTCTTTAATTTGCATAGGGGTAAAGGTGTTACATGAACATATGAGAAAAGTGCCTTTACCACAGGCCATACAATATATTACATATAATTTTTTTTTAATTCTCTATTTCTAAGCCATGTAATCTAGGAGATGTGACCTAATTTTCAAGGTCACAACTGGCATGCCCACATGATTGTTAGTGAATTCACAATTCAAAGGAATCCTCCTCAATCTGATGATGGAGATTGGGCAATCGGTAGTTAGGGTTAATACCTTATTGAGCTCGGCTCACTTCCGCCTTTTGCACTTGATGATGGAGATTGGGTAGTCAGTAGTTAGGGTTACCACCCTCTCGAGCTCTGCTCACTTCCCCCATTTGCACTTGGCGCTCTCGCAGGTTGTAGCTTTGTAAGTTTGGTCAAGGGTCTATCTCTTCTATGTCGTTTTGGCACCTTTAGAGCCTCCAAGATTCCACTTAGTTCATACTTAGAGCATGGGACATCTTCTTCTTCCTCACTGCAACCCATTATACTTGTTTATTGTTAAACTATATCCACAAAAGGTCATTGTTCGACTATATGGTCTTATAGGTAACATCCATACTTTCCATACTCAACACTTTATAAGTTTATCCTTCTACTGTAGAATATTCTCCTAATCTTATGTTTATTTTATAGGTGAGGGTTTGTAGAAGTTTTGGTTGAGCTTTGTTCTGATAATATGAGGAGTTAACGCATAGGTTACTAACTATGAGATAATTCTCACTCTAGTTGACATTTCAAACTTGTTCCTGACTTCATAGGTAAACCTAGAATTATTTCTTAGGAAATTTATTTCTTGTTACTTCTTTCAAGTTTTTGGAGAAGGTTTTTACCCTTCTGCCTCTTCAACTCTTCTTACAAGTTCCAGGCATGGCTCAAACCATGTTCCAATTTTAGGTTTGGATTTCAAAGGATGCCACTCTTAGGTTATTGCTTTGACAAAAGCACGAGGGTTGGAAAATTTCCCCATTTTTCTAGCTTTATTCATTAGAACTCTAGGTTTATACTTAAAATATCTTTGTGTATTTTTTTTTACCAAAACCTAAGTCTCTTTTTTTTCTTCTAAGGGTTTTTCTTGCGTTTCCTTCCTTAAGATTTCCATCACAACGATTCTTTAGATTCAATTTATCTTTAGGTTTTCTATCCACAAGTAATGGCGTATTATAAATTTTTTCTTCAACATTCAAGAAGGGTTTTTCCTTCCATTATGCTTCTAGTTATTCGAAGCTTACAACTTATGTGATCACCCAAAAAGTAATCACCTAGACATTTTCCACTAGGATGATCGAAATTCGCCATGTAGTATGGGTTTTACTCATAAAACCCACTTTAACCTTAGGAAATAATACTGAGAGGGGGAGTGAATTAGTATTAGTTAAGTCAGTAATCTTTTTCTTTTCATACTCAAATTTGTATATGCTACTTCCATGTGGGTAACCCACGTGTACATGCAACTATGTTTAAGGAAACAAGCGTATATCCAACAAACTTTAATGATTCAGTTAATTCATCAACTGTTGATATTTAATCTATGCATCAGTACTTTATTAAACATTAAATAGTAACCATATTCATTTAATAACAGAGTGAATCATCACAAATAAGCAACACACATGAACACCAATATTTAAGGTGGAAACCCAATGTGGGTGAAAACAACCTGCTGTTCTTGTCTTTGTCTTCTTTTAATAATAAGAAAATCTGTTTACAACATTGTACTGGTGCAGACTCATACCAGTACATAGGCTTCTACCTACAGAAAGCTACAACCTTCTCTCATTCTCTAGATTCTACTAGAAGGGAGCTACAACCCCCTGACTCTTATACTAGTCGATATATTTACTAATATGTAGGCACCGACCTACAGAAGGCTACGACCTTCTTTCTTCCTCTAGGGACCACGTTTCATAAATTTTCATACTGGATACTCCTGGAACACAACATCACACTTTTCAAGCCACATTTCATTCAATTTTCATACTAGACCCATCAACAACATTGAAGCTCAAATCAATCACTACTGCAATATAACTCAACTATATCTGCATCAACCAATCACTGAAACTCAATTATTACTTTGTAAATCAACCAGACTCAATCAATCACTGACAATCTCTGAACCTCTGACACAACTGAATCAACCATTCATTCATAATTAATCAACTTCAACCAAATTACTGTAACCAGTACACAGATCTGAACCCAAAACATTGCATCATTATTCAGAACCAGTTGTACCCTCAAAACCATGCATTAGAGTGTATACACAACTTGGAAGAGTCGAAACAGTGTGTATACGCAACTTCATCAAAGCGAACCAATGTATAGATATGTAAATACTTACTTATAACTTCACTGTACTTTCCAACTTCAGATATACCCAGATCATCACATATAAAGGATAATACATGTGCTAGAAACCGGATCTAGCCCATCAGATCACATAATCATAAGTCATTATGATTATGATCCATTATTAGATCTCATTCTCATTACTGAAGTAAATCACAATCAATCAATCTGAACACTATTACCAGAATGTAGTTGCCAGAACATAAAACAAAACCCAGATCTCTGCATCAACAATGAGAACCAATTGCAACTTCAAAAATCATACTTCACAAGGTATACGCTACTTCGATGTATCGAACCTGTGTGTATATGTGATTTTACCAAAGTCAACCAGCGTATACATCTGTAAATATTCATTCATAATTTTACAGCTATTCTAGACTTCAGTTATGACCAGATCATAATATTTAGAGAACAACACATGCATCAGTATATAAATCTAGAATAAACATGATCAAACCATATAAAGGTTATTCATTCCAAGACTTAAGATCCTTATCCATCATTAGATCTTGTCCTCCATCAACCGTTAAGGCTCCTCCTTGGTTCAGATCAAGCAGAGCATCATAAACCCATAACATGCATACTGGATCTCACACTTAATCAGATATTCAAAATGCTAGTACACCTTGGCCTAATGATCTTCTCCTCCTTTTATAGTTTTAGGCCTTTCTCAATACCATGCACCAAAACCACTTAGGACCAATACCTTGGACAAAGTAATTAGGGTCAATACCTTGGACCATATACCTTGGATCAATACCATGGATCAAAATACCATGGACCAAACACTTCGGACCAAAAACTTAGTTTTCTAAGGTATAAGCGCTTTTCCTTCTATGAATGTGCGTGTGTATGCTATATGGTCCTTTTGTTATGTTAACCTGCATGTATACACAACTCGGTCTAGGTGAACTTGTGTATACCCCTCTTTCTTCATTCTATGAAGACTGATATGTAATTCTTTGTTGTTTACTTGCTATACTGTGATCTTTCATCTGAGTGAGTTTCATTATGAACTTTTTCCTTGAAGCTACCCTACATTTCATCACATCTGTAAACACTACTGTCATGCATTCTGTCACATTTGATATCTCTTCTGTAGATTCATCTAGTTACCATATACAAGTGAGTTGTTCTGCTACAAGTGGGTTGCCATCAATTACAACACATACATCATAATGCCAACAAATTTATCTTTAGGTTTTTTGTCCGCAAGTAATGGCGTATTATGAAAAAAAAATTTAACATTCAAGAAGGGTTTTTACTTCCCTTATGCTTCTAGTTATTTGAATCTTACAACTTATGTGATCACCCAAAAAGTAATCACCTAGACATTTTCCACTAGGATGATCAAAATTCACCATGTAGTATGGGTTTTACACATAAAACCCACTTTCACCATAGGAAATAATTTAGAGAGCCACTTTTTATAAATTATTTATGTTTACCCACTTTAAAATAACCAAGAAATTCATTTAATGTTATTTTCTTATTTACTCATTTTGTGAAAATAATTAAAACTATTTTCACCCATACATAGGAATAATTAAATAAACCACTATTTATTTATTATTCCTTATTCATTACACTTTTCTCCTATGAAATAAAATAATTTTGTAAGCATGGCATTACCTTTCATTCGTTCATTTCTAATCATCCAGCATGATACATTCATAATAAGAATTCTGTGACCTCAACCTGTCCGGTGGGAAACCAGGTTTCCTGGCCATCGAACTTCATTGTATGCCATCCAAAAATTTAAACAATTTGAGTTTGTCTATCATGGCCTTATAAGAATTAACGTCTGGAAACCTACTACGCACCATATAAATATAAATAGAAATTGGAACAACATATACATCAGAACCTAAAAACAAAAATGATATCAAACATGATCAGTCAACATCTAGTCCTCAAATGACTCCACTGTAGTAGGGTCTTTTGCACTTGAGCTTGGAAGTTTAGATTGCAGTAGAAAGGGAATGTGATGCTCAATTCAACCAGGGTGGGCATTCTGCTATTGTATTTGCATTTGTATCAGCTGAAGTTCTTTCTAGATCTTCTGAAGATCAGGGTTAATTTTTGTAGAAGCAACTGGATTGGACATAATGGCTTTGGCAACGATGCTTTTCATTAGACAGAAGAGATGGACAGACTACTTGTACAAGGTGCCCAGGATCGAGAATTAACCCTCTTCAATTCTCTCTTAGAGGCTCAATTTATGCCTTCTCATTTAATTCTGCCTCCCAGGATGAAATTAATTGCTTCACCTTAGAAAGAATCCCTCTATTATAAGCTTGGATCATTTCCTGCAAGATTTGGGCATCTGATTTCCAACCTCTTTGCCTTGGAGGCTTACCTGAAGTAGAAATCTTACCCTTTCGTTTTCTAGCTTAAGAATTACGACCATGACCTCCTCACCCAGAGGCACTGGCACCCGGAGAAGAATTAACCATGGTGAGAGAGGATAGAGCACCCTTCATCTAATTCTTCAAACCTCTCCCCACCCATGACCCAATCGATAGCGCAATGGACAGAGAAAGAATTTGCTTATGCAGACCTAGAGTAACATCATGACATGGAGGCAACATGCAATTCACATTAAAAAACATAAAACAGGGGTGACACCTTCAATAACTGTACCACACCTAGAAGCGTGAGCCTGAGCTAATATACAAAGGGAAGCATATAACTTCCAAGGGTGGAAGACCCCCACAAAAAATTAAGAATGGTCCCCTTGTTCTCATTCACTCGGCTTGGGTTACTGAGTCCATAAACAACTTAAGACTAGTGTCATTTCCCTTCCCATCTTCGAGGTTGGACGTATTGCATGACCCCTAGAACCATCTACCCTGCATATAGTATACATAATATATATGAACCAGAACCTCCCAAATAATCCCATGTGAGCTAATAAAAGGTCGCATCAGACTAAAACCAACATAACTAGAATGAAATTTCCATTATAACCAGTCAGAGAAGTTTTCCAAACCATCAATGAGCCTTTCCCTTTCCTTATGCAGGGCACATAGAAAATAGTGGTCCCCAACCTAGGGAAAGTAATGAGGATGAGAACATACTAGGTCGATATCTCCATCCACTTATAGAGATGAGTCACAGTCGAGGTTCCTCTGTGCACTCTAGAACAATCAAGCAAACGCACAATTGTGTGAAACATCTAAGCAACGGGCTTCCTATTTCCATTGAAACCATTGTGAAGCCGAATGGAGTGCCAGACAAATGGGTTCTTTAGCACCCCATCTCCAACCACCTCAGTTAATACTTCTCTATCAAACTATGCTGCATTCATCTGAATATGGCTACAACCTTCCCCTCCCTTAAGGTGGCAATACGTGCGAGGGCGTGGGTGCAGTTGCCTACTGACCCCTTCATGAATGCGTTTACACATATCCATAATCCCAAGGAATATTCTGAGCTGTCTTGCACCCCGATCATGGGTCTCCTATGAAATAATTATTAGATCACTATTCAGTAATTGTTTCTAACTTACGTTGAGCATATCTCCTTAAAGTGATTAAAAAATCATTTTTGTTTATTAATTTCTTTACCCACTTTTGTTGATTAACTTAATTAATCATTATTTTTTGAGTTAATTCTCTAAATAAAAGTTTTTTACCATTTCATTAATCTTTTCATATCCTAAATATAATAAAATCTTCATAATGATTACATCTTGATTTTTCCTAATAATATTTTATTGTTTGATTAAATATAGATCTATCATATAATTTTATTTTAAATAGAGAGGTTTTACCTCACTTTTCACCCATTATCATTATCATTGTCATCACTCTAGTAACATAATTCTTGAGCTCTCCACATTGAGTTCTACCATTCTTCTTCTTTGCTCATTTGCAATCAGAGGAGAGAGAAAACAACTGTTGGGTCCCTATAATACTAGTGATTACCCCATTACTATTGTAGTTATACCCCTTATTTATATTGTTGTTCCCCCATTGCCCCCATATTGTTATTAATGTGACCATAGAATCCCTCTATTGTTATTTTTGTGGCTTTATATTATTATTGTTAGGTCGGCTGGATTATATTGTGACTCCTTAGACTCCTATAATATAGAAAGGAGGTTTTGTCATTTGAATCATCCAAGAATTGTTCATTTATGTAATGTAAAGGAGGTTTCCCCCTCGAAGAGGCTGAATTCTAAGGTGTTGATCTATCTTTTCTATCTTTCCTTGAGCTGGTTTCATAACATTTGGTATCGGAGCTTTGGATTCCAGGGTTTCGCTGCTCCAAACAAGTCATCGTGGCATTTTCGCTATAACTTTTTTCTGTGACATTTCAGAAGTCGCAAAAAAAACCCATTTGAGAAGAAATCGTGCTGAACCTTGGATCCAAATTTCAGATCTTTTTGCGTGATATTTTCAGAGATATGATCTGAGGAAGTTGGTCTTTTTGCAGACTCCTGAATTACATTCAAAACAAGTGACCTGGGGAAAATCGTCATGACTTTTGCTCTGAGGATCGGATTGAAATTTCGTAAGAAGGTACAGAAAGAGGACGGACTGTAGTTCCTTGTATGCATCTTTCAGATCCATGCGTTAAAACAATGACTCGTGGCATGTCATACAAGTTTTCTCTATTGAACTAGTCTATAAGCAAGTCACTGTGGAAGATTTCGTATAAATCTTGCTTGGAGAAACCAATTTCGGTCTAACTTGTGGCATTGGAAAGAGGACTCGGAAGGCTACTATAGATCAAAATTTCAGAACTGGATGATCCGAAATTATAGAGATACATCATATTCAATATCAGGCTTCTACAAAGTGAAAAAAGGTGTGCAGTTTTTTTTTTTTTAATTTTTGCATAAGTTTGGTTTGAAGGAATTCAAAGGGCATAGTAAAGCATTATTATCGGTAACTGATGCCCCGAGGAAAGAAAATGAAAACACCTAGTAAGGAACCTGAAATCTCTAGCATGACTGATGCAGGAGCATCCAGCCCAAAAAGGAAATTATTGTAAATAATAGACATAGGGTTCATACAGTTGTGGAATTAGTTTAATATTTAGGCTTTTATTAGATATTTCCAAAATAAATAAATAAAACTAGGAGAGCTTTTAGGCACAAAAGGAATGGATATGGACCATTAAGTGATAAGGAAAGCTTTTCTATTTTAGAACAAGGGAAAAAGACAGAATAAAGCTGAAGGGATGCTTTTGCCATATGTATGCATTGCATGAGCTTTAGTTGAGTGATTTTAGGATTTTTAGATCATGCTAAGTTTAATAAATTAGGAAGCCTCAAAGGCATTGGGTGTGTGAGGAGTGAGTGTGAGGAGTGAGCAAGGGTTCTCCTTGGGAGCCTTCGGGCAGTTTGTAAAAGGGCCATCGATTTGCCTATCTGGCCATGAATAGAACTTTTGTTAATGCTTGTTTTATGGATATATGAGTATGTTAATTCAGTTTTGTATGAACATGATTGCCGTAATGAATTATGAGATATGGTTTTGTGCATGATGGCAGAAATCGATGTTATATAATGCGAAATTGCATGGGTGGCTAATGGTTCCTATTTGTTTTCTCATGCGCACATGCTGTGGAATGATTCTTGAGATAGTTGCCTTTCGTTTGATGACTGGCTTAGAGTCGCAGTTATGCGTAGGCTCTGGTTTTTTAAGAATTCTTGAATTGTAGATTGAGATTCTCAACGGACAGATGGTGCTATTTTTCCAACACGAAATTACTGTGTGTGAATTACAAAGTTTCAAAATTGAAAGCAATTATATATGACCTGTGACAACAGTATACAGACAACGTCGTCAGTTCGAAAGGTAGGAGCGATTGATACATATATACGAGTTGTCCATGGTAATTTGGTGCCGTATCTACATATGAGCCTGTGTGTAGAATAAGGGACGGCCATAACCAGTGCCTTATCAAAGCAAGACGAGGCAATATAGGTTGAACGCATGAACTGTTAGATGATGACGGGTTTCAACAGTTAATTAAGGTGAATGTACACAGCTATTATTCCTTGAAGATCTGCGCCCATACCAAAGATAGACAGCGGATGGCGTAAGTGGAAGTATATATATTGTATGCATTTGAAGGTTCATTACTCATAGGCCTGTTGCATGTTTAAATTGCCGAGGAGGCGGTATTGTTATAAAAAGGTTCTATAAACCGGTTGAGCGTGTGCTCAATTTACAAACCGTGACTGCTCTATATATATATATGACTTCCATTGCGTAGGTGGGCTGAAGGCGTGGTAGCCAGCAATGTTTTCGGCCGAGATGTGTAACGCTATATGATATAGCATAGATATATATATATATATATATATATATATATATATATATATATATATATATATATATATATATATATATATATATATATATATTATATATATATATATATATATATATATATATATATATATATATATATATATATATATATATATATATATATATATATATATATATATATATATATATATATATATATATATATATATATATATATATATATATATATATATATATATATATATATATATATATACATATATTGTGTGTATGTTCGCCTATTGGATATCGCTGTTAAGACTTTGCCAAAAAGCCACTGGTTGCAATAAGCAGATGAAGTTTAAAGGTAAGGCGCACTCTTTGATTGAGTCCAGCCCATATATATTTTGAGATTGCTTATGGGAATGTCTGAAGTATTTAAGTTGTGAATTGGGTTTAATTCCAAGCATGGGTTTTGTAAATCATGAGATTACAACACCATGAAACAAGCTTTTATATGCATGGTGATCGGAGGATCCTGGTAGAAGCGGCCTGGGAGTAGCCTGGGCTGCATCAAGTGGTATCAGAGCTAGAATGCTCAACTGAAGATGTTTGTTTTTTTGAGAACTGAAGTGGGATGAATGATTTTTAATTTGATATGCAAACTACACAAGTGAACAGGATTGCGGAAGAGGAAAGAAGACAAGATCATGCAAGATCTTAAGAGGTGAGATTATTTTTCTGATTTGAAATTTATAAATGAAGTTTATGGTTGCAGAGAAGGTGGCAATGAACCTGGCATTCAGCTGAAGGCTGGATAGGGAGGACAATTGTAGTGAAGAAGAAGAAGAAGGTGAGTTGAAGAGATAGCCTAGAGAGAGCAGAGGAGTGCTCAAGAGGTTCCAGAGGCAGTGAACCAGTACTTACCAAAAGACTGAGTGAGGAGAGAGCTTGGTGAGGTAAGTTGCAGAAAGAGAGATTGCTGTTGCAGAGGCTAGTACAGCTCATGGTGAATGAGAAACTTACGAGGGAAGCAGTCTGCCAGAGGTAGAGAGAGTTTTTCTAGAGGAAGAAGAGGTTCAGAGAAATGCCACAAAGATGAAATGACTGCAGAGGTTCGAAAAAGAGAGATTGCAGAGATAAAGGTACAATTGCAGGTACTAGAAGAATGGCTACAAGAGCGGGGAAATCGGAAAGGAAAATGGATCTTTCCACTGAAGGGAAAGAGAGTGATTTGGCGACAGTTGCAGAGGAGGTTGAGTCAAATTGTGATTGCCTTGTTGAAAAAGGGACTTAGAGTTCTTGCGCCAGAGTTGGAGTTTGAAATTCCCACATGCAGATATATTAAAAGAAAAATGTTGAAGGAAGCAGTCAAGACCGAAAAGTCTTGTGGTTTTAAAACTAATGAATTGTGTATGTTTGCAGGTACAATACAGGAAGATGAGCAAATTTTGAAGTTTGTTGAAGAAGATTTGAATCTGAAGGCTGTTCAGATCGATGCTGAGATAACAAGATCACAGGAGGAAATGAAGACAGAGGAGGAGATCATTGATGATTTCTTGAGTTATTGGGCAAATCCAGATCAGATGGATAATGTAAAACCATGTATTTTTGTAGCTGACAATTGTGATGTGATTACAGGTTTTACTAAGGAGGATGTGCAACCTTGTGCGACTGTTACAGTACAAGAGGAAGCTCGTATGGATGCAGAAGAAGTGGATCAGTCTGTAGCACGGATAAGTGAAGCAACAGTTGAGTCTGTTAAAACTGGAAGTTTATGTATGAATGCAGGTGATGATGATATGCTTCAGCAATGCTACAGAGAAATTGCATTATTAGAATATTTGTTGGAGAATCCAGAGTATGACAAGGAGATTGCAGCAGATGAAAGAGTTCAGTATAGTGAACGAGAGGAGAAAGACATCATGGAAACAGATGGTATGAGAGAAAGACTGGTTGATAGTCTTGAGAGTTCTTTAGAGAATTCTTTGGGCAGAGAGAATCAGCATACTGATGTGCTGATTGGGATGGAACAGCATACTGAGATGCTGGCAGAGGGAAGTAAGGCACTGATGCCTTGTGATTTTAATTTTAACATGTGTTCTGTGAATGCAGGTATGGTCGCCGGTGCTGAGAAACATTTGACTCAGCTCAACAGTCAATTGAAGGGAAAAGAAGTTCTCTATTCCAGAAGGCAAGAGGGGGTGGATGATCGGGTGGCAGTCAGAACAGAGACCAGCATAGAAGCAAGAAATCAGCAGCTTGAAGATTTATTGGACAAGGAAATTGAATTAATTAGAAGAATCATGCTGAAAGTGTCTTAGAAAAAGACATCAGCAAAGAAGAGAAGTAGTAGAAGAAGCAAGAGGAAGACAGCAGAAGATTGCAAGAGTACAACTAGTGGAGCAAAGCAGCATAAAGTGTGGAGACTTGGAGAAGAACAACAGACAGAAGTAGCGGCAAATGGAAAGTTACAGTACAAGATATGGGATCCAGGCAAACATAGAGCTAAACACATGATCAGGAGATCATGAAAATTTTCTACCTTGGGAGTATGATGCGGGAGCATCCAGCCCAAAAAGGAAATTATTGTAAATAATAGACATAGGGTTCATACAATTGTGGAATTAGTTTAATATTTAGGCTTTTTTAGATATTTCCAAAATAAATAAATAAAACTAGGAGAGCTTTTAGGCACAAAAGGAATGGATATGGACCATTAAGTGATAAGGAAAGCTTTTCTATTTTAGAACAAGGGAAAAAGACAGAATAAAGCTGAAGGGATGCTTTTGCCATATGTATGCATTGCATGAGCTTTAGTTGAGTGATCTTAGGATTTTTAGATCATGCTAAGTTTAATAAATTAGGAAGCCTCAAAGGCATTGGGTGTGTGAGGAGTGAGTGTGAGGAGTGAGCAAGGGTTCTCCTTGGGAGCCTTCGGGCAGTTTGTAAAAGGGCCATCGATTTGCCTATCTGGCCATGAATAGAACTTTTGTGAATGCTTGTTTTATGTATATATGAGTATGTTAATTCAGTTCTGTATGAACATGATTGCCGTAATGAATTATGAGATATGGTTCTGTGCATGATGGCAGAAATCGATGTTATATAATGTGAAATTGCATGGGTGGCTAATGGTTCCTATTTGTTTTCTCATGCGCACATGCTGTGGAATGATTATTGAGATAGTTTCCTTTCGTTTGATGCATACTGGCTTAAAGTCGCAGTTATGCGTAGGCTCTGGTTTTTTAAGAATTCTTGAATTGTAGATTGAGATTCTCAACGGACAGATGGTGCTATTTTTCCAACACGAAATTACTGTGTGTGAATTACAAAGTTTCGAAATTGAAAGCAATTATATATGACCTGTGACAAAAGTATACAGACAGCGTCGTCAGTTCGAAAGGTAGGAGCGATTGATACATATATACGAGTTGTCCATGGTAATTTGGTGCCGTATCTACATACGAGCCTGTGTGTAGAATAAGGGACGGCCATAACTAGCGCCTTATCAAAGCAAGACGAGGCAATATAGGTTGAACGCATGAAATGTTAGATGATGACGGGTTTCAACAGTTAATTAAGGTGAATGTACACAGCTATTATTCCTTGAAGATCTGCGCCCATACCAAAGATAGACAGCGGATGGCGTAAGTGGAAGTATATATATTGTATGCATTTGAAGGTTCATTACTCATAGGCCTGTTGCATGCTTAAATTGCCGAGGAGGCGGTATTGTTATAAAGAGGTTCTATAAACCGGTTGAGCGTGTGCTCAATTTACAAACTGTGACTGCTCTATATATATATATGACTTCCGTGGCGTAGGTGGGCTGAAGGCGTGGTAGCCAGCAATGTTTTCGGCTGAGATGTGTAACGCTATATGATATAGCGTAGAGATATATATATATATATATATATATACATATATTGTGTGTATGTTCGCCTATTGGATATCGATGTTAAGACTTTGCCAAAAAGCCACTTGTTGCAATAAGCAGATGAAGTTTAAAGGTAAGGCGCACTCTTTGATTGAGTCCAACGCATATATATTTTGAGATTGCTTATGGGAATGTCCGAAGTATTTAAGTTGTGAATTGGGTTTAATTCCAAGCATGGGTTTTGTAAATCATGAGATTACAACGCCATGAAACAAGCTTTTATATGCATGGTGATCGAAGGATCCTAGTAGAAGCGGCCTGGGAGCAGCCTGGGCTGCATCAATGACTCATGAAGAAGAGGAAGAAATGCTACATGATATATCAAAATTACAAGAACAAGTGCAACAAATGTCACACTCACAAAAGCTAACAGAAGCTAAGATAAATGGCGTGGAATCTAAGATAAATGGTGTGGAATCTAAGATAAAGGGCATGGAAGCTAAGATGGATGATTTGAAGATAGATTTGAGGACAGATTTGAAGATAGACATGGCAGATTTGAAGACAGATTTGACAAATTTTCTACAAGAAATACTTACTAATTGTGAAAAGGTTGTAAAGGAAACTCATGATGTGAACGAAAGAAATGTTAATCATGATTCCATAGACTCTAATGTTGGATTGAAGACCCACCATATTCCAAAAATTGATATGAGGAAGTTTGATGGCAAGGATCCCGCCACATGGATATTACAGATGGAGCAGTTCTTCGATCTCAATAATGTGCAAAACACACAAAAGGTATGTATGGAAACTTTATATTTGGAACCAAATCAGTTTGTATGGTATCAATGGCTTTGCTCTCATAAACAATTTATCACTTGGGCAATTTTTACGGAAGAATTGGTAGCACATTATGAGGATACAAAAAGCAACACTTTTTTTAGCCAATTGATAAGTCTCAAACAAAAGGGTTCAATAATGGAGCACATTGAGGAGCTCCAAAAATTGAACATAAGGGTAAAAGATATTCCAGAGGAGCATAGGATTGATGTGTTCATAGGGTCTTTAAAGGATAATATCCAACATGATGTTCGCCTTTGGGAACCTGATTCATTAGAGAAGGCATTCAGGTTAGCAAGAAAAATGGAAAGAAAAATTATGGCAACCAGGAAGCATACCACTCACAACTATAAAGACGGAAGTGCAATTGCCCCTAGTATTCCACAACCTATAAGGTTGACATGACAACAATTGGAAGAAAAAAGAGCAAAAGGGCTTTGTTATAGTTGTGATAGCAAATACACTAAAGGTCATAAGTGTGCTGAGAAGAAATTATTCTACATAGATTGTGAAGAGGAAGAAGAAAAGGAGCAAGAAAGGTAAAAAGAAGAGGATATGCTCCAGGAACAAAGCCTAGATGAAGAACAAATAAATCCAACCATATCTTGTAATGCATTGGCGGGAATTACCACTCCTCAAACCATCAAGATAGAAGGACAAATCAAGAAGAAAAAGGTAATAGTGTTGATTGATTCAGGAAGCACCCACAATTTTATTCATTGTAGGGTAGCAAAAGAATTGAATTGCTTCCTATATCTAGCACCAGAGTGTCAAGTGATGATTGCAAATGGAGGAACAATAAATTTCTCTAGAAAGTGCCATAATATCAAGCTATCCATGGGAGAATATGTATTGACTAGCCCAATGCTTTCCATTTCAATGGGAGGTGTTGATGTTGTACTAGGAGTCCAATGGCTACAATCCTTGGGTACAATAGCTTTTAATTTTCAAGAACTTTTCATCAAATTTTCTACGGAAGGAAAGGAAGTTGAAATAAGGGGTATTGCAGGGAAACTAGGAAAGATAATCAGCTCTAATGGTATGACAAAGCATCTAAAAAAGGAGCAAAGGTGTGTAATTGCACAATTATGTTCGCTAGATGTTTCCACATTAGAATCATCTATTTCTCCAGATCTCCAAAAAGTCTTGGACAATCATTTCAAGGTATTTGAGACTCCCAAAGGTCTCCCACCTATGCATGATCATGATCATGCTATTCATCTGATTCCAGGAAGTGTTCCTCCAAACATCAGGCCGTACAGATATCCCTATGCCCAAAAAAGTGAAATTGAACGTATGGTTGCAGAAATGCTAGAGGCTGGTATAATTCAACTGAGTCAAAGTTCTTTCTCTGCTCCAGTAGTATTGGTGCACAAGAAGGATGGATCATGGCTCATGTGTTCGGATTATAGGGAGCTCAACAAGCTCACTATTAAAGATAAGTTCCCCATTCCTGTCATTGATGAATTACTGGATGAATTGCATGGATCAATTTACTTCACCAAGTTGGATCTTCGTTCAGGATATCATCAAATCAGAATGAAGATTGAAGACATTCCGAAAATGACATTTAGAACTCATGAGGGTCATTATGAATTTTTGGTCATGCCTTTTGGCCTTACCAATGCACCTTCAACATTTCAAGGTTTGATGAATTCAATTTTCAAACCATTCCTTAGAAAATTTGTGTTAGTATTTTTTGATGATATACTTATCTACAACAAGTCTTGGAAGGATCATGTTGAACATGTTGACAGGGTGCTACAACTATTGGAGGAGAAACAATTATATGCAAAAAGATCCAAATGTTTCTTTGGAGTCCAGGAGATGGAATATTTGGGTCATATTGTATCTCATGAAGGAGTTAAGGTAGACCCTAGCAAAATTAAAGCCATTAAGGAATGGAAAATCCCCACATCCATAAAGCATCTGCGCAGATTTCTTGGGTTGACAGGGTATTATCGCAAGTTTGTTAAGAATTATGGGAGAATAGTAGCACCTCTAACGACATTATTGAAGAAAGATGCATTTTCATGGACTCCGGAAGCAACAAAGGCCTTTGAACATCTTAAAGAGGCAATGTGCCAAGCACTGGTCTTAGCTACACCGGACTTCACAAAAACCTTTATTGTGGAATGTGATGCTTCAGGAAATGGAATTGGTGCTGTTCTAATGCAAGATGAAAGACCCATTGCTTTTGAAAGTTGTCCAATCAAGGGAAAGTTTTTAAGCAAAGCTATTTATGAGAAGGAAATGTTGGCAATACTCCATGCACTTAAGAAATGGCGACCCTACCTAATGGGAAGACACTTCAAGGTAAAAACGGATCATGATAGCCTTAAATACTTTTTAGAACAAAGATTATCCTCTGAAGAGCAACAAAAGTGGGTCACAAAGATGTGGGGTTATGACTTTGAAATCATCTACAAAAAAGGGAAGCAAAATATGGTGGCAGATGCACTCTCAAGAAAGGATGAGGATATAGAAGCATAGTTGTGCACTATTTCTATCATCCAACCAGATTGGATAAATGAAGCAAAGGAGGAATGGAAGAATGATGAAGAAGTGAGGGCACTTATTCGAAAGCTACAACAAGATTCCAGTACATCTGATACATTTAGCTGGAAAAATGATTCGTTATGGTACAAAGATCGCTTATAACTCTGTAAGAATTCCCAGCTAAAACAAAAGATTCTTATGGAATTGCACACTTCTCCCTTAGGAGGGCACTCAGGATTTTTAAAAACTTACCACAGGGTTAAGAAGGAATTTTTTTGGGATGGCCTTAAATCAGATATTCAAAAGTTTGTGGCAGAATGTTTGGTTTGCCAACAAAATAAAGTTGAAACAATTAAGACATTGGGTCTATTACAACCTTTATCCATTCCAAGCCAACGTTGGGAGGAGGTATCAATGGATTTTATCACAGGTTTACCCAAGTCTGAGGGAAAGAGTGTCATCTTGGTGGTAGTTGACAGACTTACCAAGTATGCACACTTTTGTGCATTATCACATCCATTTAAAGCCAGTACAATTTTTACTACATTTATGGAAACAATTCAAAATCTACATGGAAACCAAAAGATTATTGTAAGTGACAGTGATCCCATTTTCACTGGAAATTTTTGGACAGAATTATTTTCTTGTCTTGGTACTCAGTTAGCTCATAGCTCATTTTATCATCCTCAATATTATGAGAAAACTGAGATAGTAAACAAATGTTTGGAAGGATATCTTCGTTGCTTTGTATATGATAAACAGACACAATGGGTCAAATGGTTGCCTCTGGCTAAATGGTGGTATAACACTTCCTTTCATACATCAACAAAAATTACCCCATTTATGGAACTTTATGGGTATCAACCACCATCCATCACATCATACTTAAGAGAAAATTCTAAGGTTCAGGCAGTGGAACATCACATCGAACATCAACAACAAGTCTTCCAACTCTTAAAGGATAACCTCGTGTTGGCACAGAATAGAATGAAACAACAGGCAAATCAACATCGTAGTGAAAGAAGTTTTGATGTAGGTGATTGGGTATTCCTACGGCTACAACCATATAAGCAAATGTCCCTCAAGCAAGCTAAGAAGGATAATAAATTATCACCAAAGTATTATGGTCCGTACAAGGTGTTGCAAAAGATTGGTACTATGGCATACAAATTGGAGCTTCCTGCAGCTTCTCGATTGCTCCCAGTTTTCCATGTTTCATGCTTAAAAAAGGTTATAGGCGACAAGCTCCCAGTTCAAACAATATTGCCAAAACTTGACGAGGAAGGAAAAATTATATTGGAACCGGCAGCAGTTATAGAAACAAGAACTTGACAGCTACGAAATCGATCAATTTCAGAGTACCTTATCAAGTGGAAGAACTTATCCGTTGAAGATTCCACATGGGAGGATGAGAATTTTATGCAGAAGTATCCAGAACTACTCAAGCGTTGAGGACAACACTTTTTTGAAGGCGAGGGGCATGTTCGGTCCCTATAATACTAGTGATTACCCCATTACTATTGTAGTCATACCCCTTATTTATATTGTTGTGCCCCCATTGCCCCAATATTGTTATTAATGTGCCCATAGAATCCCTCTATTGTTATTTTTGTGGCTTTATATTATTATTGTTAGGTCGGCTGGATTATATTGTGACTCCTTAGACTCCTATATATAGAAAGGAGGTTTTGTCATTTGAATCATCCAAGAATTTTTCATTTATATAATGTAAAGGAGGTTGCCCCCTCGAAGAGGCTGAATTCTAAGGCGTTGATCTATCTTTTCTATCTTTTCTTGAGCTGGTTTCATAACAACAACTATTTGAAGCATAGGGACAAAAAAGAACCCTCCCATGGAGGAGATATTAAAGGCCCATCTCATTTACATGTGATATTAATTAAAGATTAAGTTCTTTCCATTGGGTTTTCTCTTATATTTTTTAGCATATATTTTTAGATTTCATGAACTCTTTTGCAGGGTTTTTCTAACACTTCCTTTTTGTAGATCTGAAATTTATTTCTTAAGATTGGATGGTTTTATAACATACTTTACTTTTTATTTTTGTTTTTAAGAAAATTCATCATTAGCCATAAAAAGTAGATTTTTAGTTCAAGCATGAGAAGTGTGTACATACACGGGTGTGTTTTGTAAAAGGTGTGTATATCTACTAGGGTTTTGTAGTATGAACTGTTAAAGTAGTTTGATCAATTCTTTTATGCTTGTTGTTGTCTATCGATAAAGTCTCTCTTATGATAATTTGTGTTTGAGAGTATTGGTTATGTTGATTTGGTTATCGAATGGAATGATGATTAGTGATGTTATTGCAGTATGGTGATTTGTATTTGGTTCAATGATATTTGATGGTTTTAGTATGTGATTCAGTGGTTAACAAATGATTCAGATTCATTTATTAGTAGTTTGATATTTGTACACAGTTTTTCTTTAGGGGAGGCATGTACATATGCGAGTATCATTCAAAATAGTAGCGTATAGGTTATAACACATGTCTGATCAGGGTTTGTAGTGACACGATCTGATTCCTATGATGAATAGAGTATGGTTGGTATTCTTGTGAATGGTTGTGAACTGATTGGTTTGATTTAGTTTCTTTGGTTGATTAAAGTTTAGTGATATATTTTATGATTCAGTTGGTTCAATAATTGGGTAGTTGATTTCAAAATTCTTGGGAGTGGATCTAGTTTGAAACATTTTGAAAAGTGATCCACACAGAGCTCAGGATAGCAGTCTATAAAAAGGGGGTTGTAGTTCCCTTTCAGTAGGAGCTAGAAAATGGGAGAAGGTTGTAGTGGTTAGAGTATGTGCTAGTACAATATAGTAAGAAGTTCCCTTTCTTTTAATAAAAGAAGAAGATAGGGACAACAACAACGGTGGTTTTCTCCCACATCTGGTTTCCACCTAAAATCCTGGTGTGCATAATGTTTTTAGGTGTTGATGTTTTCTCTTCTTCTTAATTGTTCATAATTACTAATTAATTGATGAATAATGAAGTAAAGATACATTGATTAATTTTGAACATGCGAATAAATTAATGATCAGATAAGCTATCTGGATATACGCGAGTTTATTTAATAACAGTGGCATACATATTCTATTTTTCTTCGTAAAAAATAATGTATAAAAATCAAAATAAGAAATTGAAATTTTGAAGTGTGTAAAATATTGATTCACCAGCCCCCCTCTATATTTTTCCTAATAATTGGTATTAGAGTAGGTCCTTCAGAAGAATCTTGGTCGCTTGAAAGGAGATTCATCAAGATAGCAATCAAGAGGGAGTAAAATCTATCAGACCGCCATTATTTAATGGAACCAACTTGGTTTTCCAGAAAGTCAGAATGAGAGAATATCTAAAGTCACTTGGAGATGATTTTTTGGAAATCGTTGAAGGAGGCTATCAATATCCATCCTCCATTCCCACAGATGAAGTAGAAAAGAAAAAATATGAGACCAATACAAAGGCCATCAACAATCTTTTGCGAAGCTTGGAATAATTAAAATTTGTGAAGGTCATGGAACTGAATACCATACAATCTATATGGGACAAGATCATCCAAAGTTATGAAGATGACACTAAGCTAAATATTCCCAAACTTCAAACGTTTAGAATTCGATATGAAACTCTCAGAATTCATATTGATGAAAGTATTGCAAGTTTCTTTCTTTGGGAAGATGAGATCATTAATTCAACGCAAACTCTTGGTGATAAAGTAAAATATTCTATACTTATTGAGAAAATCCTAAGATCTCTAGCTTTAAAATTTGATTTGAAAGTATTTTCCATTGAAGAAATGTAGGATTTGAGAAACCTTACTATTAAACAGCTTCATGGTATCTTAAAAACTTATGAAATGAGAAAAGGGGGTCATTCAGATATTAGAGAAGCATCATTTAAAGCTACTTATAAAGGAAAATAAAAGGGGGAGCTTAAGGAATCAAGTTATGTATCATATGAATAGGACACGAACTTCATAAAGAAACTCCAAGTAGGAACTAACAAATTTGAAGGTAAGCTTCCTTTCAAATGCTTTTCTTGTGGAAGAGTTGGTCATTATGCTTTCAAATGTCCTTATAAAGAAAAACACGAGAAAGCGAACAATTCTACAAAGTAAATACTAGAGGAAGGTTTGAAAATAATAAAAGTTTATACACACATGAAGATGTTGAATTTGATCAAGAAAATCAATTACTTATGGCATTTTGAAGATATATGTGTTGATGAGCCTAATGATACTTTTATGGATGCCTTAGAAGAAAAAGGTAATCTCATTAAACAAATAACTCAACTTAAAATTTGTCTAGAAGAAGATAAATTAGCGGAAGAAGTCCTGAAGAAACAAATTCTAGAAAAGGAGAGGGATAATGAAACGTTAGAACTAGAAATAGTGAACCTAAGAAAGGAACTCGAGAAAACAAAGGGTATAAATATTAGATTTTCTAAAGGATCAGAGACTTTAGAACAAATAACCAAAGTACAACACTCTCCTCTAATAAAGATAGGTCTTGGATACAATGGAGAATCATCAAAGACTATAAATTCTTCTAAAACTGGCAAGGAAAGATGTGTCAATTCAGTAAAGTGAAGCAGTTACCAAAATTACAACTCTCAACACAAGAATGAGGAATCAAAAGCCTCTCAAGTAAAACATCCTTATCACAACAAAAGGAGAAGCTACTAAAGAAGGTACTATACTCCTAGGATCTTCTACCTCAATGGTCAATGCTTCACTTGTCATAATTCTGGTCATAAGGTTGCTTTGTGTGTCTCTTATAAAACCATCATGACTAGAGAAGCAATAAAACAAAAGAGTGAGAATGGGTCAAAGAAATAATCTTACAATGCTTTCTGACCTCTTCAATGTGAAACAAAATTTCATTTTTGTACTAAATTTGGGCGTAAAGAAATTGAATGTAGGAGCAGAATGAGACCATCCCCTCAGCATGAACAAAAGGAAATAACATCCAAGGTATGGAAAAATAAAGCCATAGAATCTAAAAATTATGGTTTAGCTTTATATGCAAGAGATCAAGAAATTTTTTGGCACATTTATAGTGGATGTTCAAAGAATATGATAGGTGAAAAAGAGATGTTTATATCCTTTGATGAAATAAAGAAAAAAAAATATGTAACCTTTAGAAATAACTTACCTGTTGTTGTCAAAGGGAAAGGAATTGTTTTTCTAAAGAAGAAGACTAAGGCAGAAAAATGTTTTGTTTGTTGACATATTAAGACATAAATTTTTGAGTGTTAGTCAGATGTGTGACCAAGGGAATGAGGTTGTTTTTAGATCAAAGAATTGTGTGGTACATAATCTTGATACATGTAAGATCATAATAAAGGGAACAAGAACTCGAGGAAATTTCTATGTCTTGGAAGGTGGGAAAGAGCATTCTTACTTAAGAAAATCAGAAGAAAGTTGGCTTTGGCACAAAAAATTGGGACATCTAAGCTTCACTCAATTACACAATTCAAACTAAATGAGAATAGTTTGTGACTTGCCTAACATCTCCCTACCAGAAAATATCATATGCAACTCATGTCGATTCGGTAAGCAAACTAGAATTCAATTTAATGCTAAATAAGGTACTTCAAGCAATCCTCTTGAACTTATTCATACTAATTTCTGTGGTCCTATGAGCAAGAAATATCCCCGGGGTGAAAAATACTTCATACTATCCATTGATGATTTTACAAGAATGTGTTGGATTGGCTTGTTGAAACATAAATATGAAGCATTTGATAAATTTAAAGTTTTCAAGTCTCTAGTAGAAAATGAGTTAGAATTGAAAGTCAAATGTGTTAGATCTGATAGATGAGGAAAATTTATATCAGATGGGTTTTTTAACTTTTGTCAACAAGATAGTATCAAAAGGAAGTTTTCTATAGCTAAAACCTCTCAATAAAATGGAGTGGCATAAATAATGAACATAATATTCCAAAAAATGGCACGTGCATGCTTGATGAGTCTGGAATGCCTCATACCTTCTAGGGAGAAGAAACACCTACAACTATGAATATCCTTAACAAAACTCATATTCGAGAAAACAGTGATAAAAATCCTTATAAACTATGGTTAGGTAAGCCTCCAACTATCAAGAATTTTAGAATTTTTGGAAGAAAATACTACGTAAAGAAAAATGATGATAATATTGGAAAGTTCAAATCTAGAGCTGATGAATGAATCCTCCTTAGATCTCTTCTAGAAGCAAGGGATATAAATTCTACAATAAAAGGCTTCAAAAGATTATTGAAAGCATTGATGTTGTGATTGATGAAGCATCCGTAGGTACACAAAAGGAAGCTCCAGTAGATGACAAAACTATTCCTACTACAAGTCAGAAGGATGCAGAAGATAAGGAAGCATCAACCAAAAGAAATGAAGATATAGATAAATAAGAAAATACACCTTCAAGGCATGTTAAAAAAAATCATATGGAATCTCAAATTCTAGGTGAAAAGGAAGTAGGAGAACAAGCTAGAAGAACTCTTGTTGGAACTTCTAGTTACCCAGCCTTATTATCCACAATTGAACCTCAAAATGTGAATCAAGCAAGCAAATATGAATGTGGGGTTAAGGCAATGAACGAAGAAATTGATCAAATAGAAAAGAAGCATACATGGGAATTAGCACCAAGACTTCATGATAAAAATGTTAATGGGACAAAAAGGATATTAAAAAACAAACTGAATGAAAATGGAGAAGTAGTTAGAAACAAAGCAAGAATCATATGCAAAGTCTATGCTCAACAAGAAGGAATAGTATTTGAAGAAAAATTTGCACCCGTAGCCAGGCTTGAAGCCATAAGAATGTTCCTTGCATTTTCAAGCTTTCATAACTTTAAAGTATATCAAATGGATGTTAAATCTGCATTTCTAAATGGGAACCTAGAAGAAGAAGTTTATATTGAAGAACCGGAAGGGTTCATTCTAGGTAATGATAAAAATATTGCTTACAAACATAAGAAGGAAATCTATGGGTTAAAACAAGCTCTGCGTGCATGGTATTATCATCTCAATAGGTATTTTCAGCAACAAGACTTCACTATGGGGTCTGTAGATAGCGCTTTATATATAAAAAAAGATAAATATAAACTTTTAATAGTTTTTGTTTATGTAGATGACATCATATTTGGAAGCAATGAAGACTCTGTGAGTCAAGGATTTTCTTCAACTATGTAGCAAGAATTTGAAATGTCTTACTTGGTGAACTAACATTCTTTCTTGGTCTTCAAGTTCAACAAACAAAGAATGGTATCTTTCTCTCACAAACCAAGTACCCCAAGAAGATTTTGAAAAAATATGGAATGGAAGACTACAAGCCTGTATGCACACCAATGGTAATAGGATGCAATCTTAGTTCACATGATGATTTTCCTTTAGTAAATCAACTAAAATATAGATCTATGATCGGAAGCTTCCTCTACCTTACAGGAACAAGACCAAATATAATGCACACAGATGGGATTGTTGGAGGATTTCAAGCAAATCCTAAAGAAACTCATCTCCATGATGTTAACAGAATATTCAAGTATTTACAGGGAACAAAATCTTTTGAACAATGTTACTGATCACATAAGAACTATTACCACAAAATGAGAACTCTAGCCAATAAACCCCCAAAAAGCTTGAAAAAACAACTTGAAAATGAAAAGTGTTGATTCTGCATCACCACTTTTTTTTCCCTGGGTAAATTTTCAATATTTTTTAAAAGTGGCGGTAAAAGCCAATTTTTTTGGTGCAAAACACACCCTAAAAATGAAAAGTGTTTATGCTAGAATAAATTTTTTTTTTCGAGGTAAATTTTTAACTTTTTTTAATAATGACGTTAAAGATAAAATATCGACTCTGGAAACCCTTAAAATTCCAACAATTTTCAAGCATGGCATTAGAGATGTAATATCATGTCTCAGAAAAGCCTTAAAATTTGAAAAATTTTCAGCCATGACATTAAAGATAAAATACTTATAATTGTTTTCAACCATAATATTAAAGATTAGATATCGTGACTTAGAAAAACCTTAAGGTTTTGACAAATTTTCAACCATGGAGTTAAAACCAAATATGACGACTACAAAATACCTTAAGTTTTCAATATATTTCAACCATGACATTGTGAAAAAATTATGACTAATTTTTTTTTTGAAGTGAACACCTGAATGAAAGAGTCACTATACAAGGAGTATTTTTTTTTTAAATGTTAAAAGTATATCTATTTTGAAAAATTAGCCTCAGACAACTTAACACATTGCAATGAAAATTTAAAAATAAACCATTAAATTGACATACAGTGTGTAGGCAATCTCGACCTATTACAATGAAATCTTGAAAATCAACCATGAAATTCAGACACTATAAGGGTAAATTCAATCCATTATAACAAAAAATTTAAAATCAACTATCAAATTGACACATAATCCAATTGGGTTGCTAGTCAAGGATTGACATGCAAAAAATAATAATAAATAAATAAAAAAGAAAAACACAAAACAAAACAAAAGATAAAAGATTGAAAATAATTAAAAGTAAAACAAAAAAGAAAAAACAACATGTTTAAAAAAGCATATTAACTAATAAATAAAAAAATTAAATGACAGAAGAAAATCAGACATAAAAAATATATACAAAATATGTTTTGGAGACATAACAAAGTAGTTTTGAGGGTCGAAGCGTTTCGGACGACTTTCTTTGGTTATCATCAAGATATATATATATATATATATATATATATATATATATATATATATATATATATATATATATATATATATATATATATATATAACACAAACAAAAAAAATCATAAAATTTGTTTAAAAAAGCAAAATTAGTACAAAATAGAATAAAAGTAAAAAAAAAAATAGAAAAAAAAAACCTAAAAACATCGATTTTTTTATTTATTTATCTTTTTAAAAACTAAAAATAAAAAATAAACCAAAGAAAATAATAAAAAAATAAAAAAAAAAATAATCACATTAAAAGCTTAATAAAAAAAAATAATATTAAAAAAATACATTTTAAACAAAAATAAAAAATAAAAAACAAAAATATTTCAAAAAGTTAAATTTTAAAAAATATATTATAAAAAATTTAAAATTCAAAAATAATAAGAAAATTAATTTAAATAAATTTAAATTAATATATATTTTAAAGAAATTTAAAAGAAATGCACCCCTCAAGCCCCCTTCCATGCCATGATCGATTCCAAGAATCGACCCTGGCTAAGGAGGGGTCCTGAGGGCAGTCGTAGGGCGGAACCAGGGCCCCTTGCTGGCCCTCAAGCTTGCTACCCAACTGGGGTCAATTCCGAGTGAGGCAAGGTTCTTGAGGGCGTTAATGTTTAATTTTTTAAATTAATTTATTTTTTTTTTTAATTTTTTTTTAATATTTTAATTTTTTTAATTTTTTATATCTTTATCTTTTTTTTTGAGTTTTTAATATTTTTTTAAATGATTTTTTTTAATGTTATTATTTTTTTTTTTTCTAATTTAATGTTTTTTGTTTGTTTTGTTTTATTTATTTATTATTTATTTTAATGTGTGTGAGTTGCTTTTATTGTTTTCTTTGGTTTGTTGTTTTGTTTTGTTTGTCAAGTTGTTTGTGATCCTCCAAGCTTGACTTCTGGCTTGAGGAATGACAATTCAGGGGTATCTAAGCCGTCAAAGTCACCTAGGGATCGCACCCAGCCTAGGCCACACCAACCTCTAGTTGACTAGATGTTTTAACTTGTCTCCTCCCCCTAGCACATGGTATAACCACCCCTGTGAGGTTTGATCCTGGGTTACCTTGCTGACGAGGCCCATCCTCAATCGGTTGTGCTAGTGAGAGTTGTCTTCTTTGGTTTATTTTTTAATTTTATTTTCTTATGAATTTTCTTTAATGTTCTATTTTTTTTAATAATTCTTCCCTTTTTTTTTAATTTAGTTGTATTCTCCATTTTTTAATTTTCTATGTTTTAAATTTTTATTCTTAAGGATTTTTTTTTGTCTTTGTTTGGTTTTTTTTATTTGTATGTTTTTTATTTATTTTTTAACATTTTGTTTTGTTATTTTTACTTAACATTTTATCTGAATATTATTTTTGGCAAAAAAAATTGAAATGTCATCATCTTTGGGTATAAAATTCATAAATTTTTCTATTTTTCCAACCTTTTTTTATTCAATATTTTCATAAAAATATTTTATTTACCATTTCCGTTTTAGCAAAAAAGTTTTGAAAAATGTATTTTTTAATTATATCTATACGAAAAATGTGTATTTTTTGTCTAGTGTTTAAAATTATTATGTTTTAGTGACAATTATTTCATGTGTATTGAAATATTAATTAATGATATGTAAATTTATAAAAAACCCTATCTTCAAAATATTAAAGTTATTTTTTTTTTTTTAACTTTACAAAAAAATTAAAATTTCATTATAAAAAAACATTGCAAAGAAAAACAAAAAACACATGCTTGGAAAACCCTTAAAAAAAAACATCTCAGGACAAAAAACAAGAAGAGGAATAAGAAAACTTGAAAAATGGTTAAATAATCAACTTTTAAATAAAAGTTGTGTATACTTAGGAAATCAGAAAATTTGAAGTGTCAAAAATATACCTTAAAAAATAATGACGATGCTTTTCAAAATTTGCATAAAAATAAACAACATTTAAAAAAAATTATCCACACTTAATACATTAGAAAATTTAAAGCGTAAAAAATAAGCCCTTTAAAAAAAAGGGTTGATGTTGCATCAACACTTTTCAAAATCCGCATGAAAATCAACAACATTTAAAAGAAATTATCCACACTAAATACATTAGAAAATTTAAACTATGAAAAACAATCCCTCTAAAAAAGGGGGGTTAATGCTACATCAACACTTTTCAGTATCAACATGAAAATCACTAACATTGAAAAAAATGTTCATACTTGATACACTAGCCCAGATCCATTTAACTCTGGATCTCTCAGGTGCCAAGAGGGATCAAATCCCTCGAGTTGAATACCTTTTTTTTCGATTGTGAAAATTGAGGGAAGGTTTTCACCTTGAGGGATTTGATCCCTCTCGATGCATGATAGATCCATAGTTAGATGGATTTTGACATGAATATATCATTCTCTTCTTTAATTTTATTTTTGTTGCTTGTCTTGAATGACTTGTACGTCTACCCTTTTATGCTTTGAGTGATTTGTGTGTTCATGTATCTGGATTTGGATGGTAATGTTCATGAATTTACAATTTTTGTGCTATATTTGTATATGTGTCTATAATTGTTCGTTTGTAATTAGTTGGTGCTTAAGAAGGGAGGAAATCATGTTGATAGTTTGCAAGCAGATTGATACTACACATATATTTCATTTAAATTTAGGTATCACAACTTTTGACGAATAAAAATTCTTAATAGTAAATATATTTTGAAAAGTAGTTTTAATCATTTAATGCATCAAGACTACTCTTGAAATCATTTGTTTCATTGTTAATGTTTGAAAATTTATTTCCTTCAAAATATTTTGATGATTTTCTTTTTATCTATAGTTTGTTTTGTAAAATTTAAGAAATAATGTAATTTTGATTTTTTTTAATGAGTGGTCATATTTACAAAATCTTTAAATTATTTGTTAGTTTTTCCATCTTTTCATATTGATTATATGAAGATTATTGTTGAGATTGTAAACCATTCAATTATCTAACTCGAACTATTGTAGTGAACATCATACCTTGTCTCTCTTGCTCTCCAATATTAATAAGTTGAATTACTATAACACAAAAATCAATGCAAATTGTCAATCATTTTTTTGTGCTTACACTGAAATCAATGCACATTGTTAATCCAATCACTTTAAGTTAATGTACGATCATACATTGAGTTACATTAAATTAGAAATCATCATCTACATTGAAATCAATGCATCTAATGTACACAATAAAATAAGATTAGAAAACATCTACACTGAAATCAATGAATTTAATGCAAGTAATCAAATCAGATTAGAAATTAATATATACACTAAAATCAATGCATCTAATGCAAGCAATCAAATAAGATTAGAAATCAACATCTACACTAAAATCAATGCATCTAGTGCAAGCAATCAAATACGATTAGAAATCAACATCTACACTAAAATCAATGCATCTAGTGCAAGAAGTCAAATAGGATTAGAAATCACCATCTACATTGAAATTAATGAATCTAGTGCAAGCAATAACATAAGATTAGAAATCACATTCTATAATAAAATCAACGCATCTAGTGCAAGCAATCAAATATAATTAGAAATCACCATCTACACTAAAATCAATGCATATAGTGTAAGCAATCAAATAGAATTTTAAATCAACATCTACATTGAAATCATTGCATCTAGTGCAAGCAATCAAAGGATTAGAAATTACCATCTACCATGAATTTAATGCAAGAAATATTCTTCCCTCTCTTGCCCCTCCATATATATTTATATCTCCCTCCATCTCTCCTTATTTGTCTCTCTATCTCACTCCCAAACATACATACTCTCTCTCCATCTCTTCCTTTTCACTCCCCCCCTCTCTCTCTCGCTCCACTTTTATCTATGTATGTTTTTTTTCTTCCCTCCTTCTCTCCC
Source organism: Pinus tabuliformis (assembly GCA_031772625.1). NCBI lineage: Eukaryota > Viridiplantae > Streptophyta > Pinopsida > Pinales > Pinaceae > Pinus > Pinus tabuliformis. The sequence goes on along the minus strand of CM062818.1, from coordinate 1,281,075,684 downwards.
CTTCCAAATCCATCTTTTTGTCCTCCCTTTGTTCTCCTCTCTCTCAATTCATTTCTCTTCTTTTCTCTCCCATCTCCATCTCTCCCACTATCTCTCTCTCTCTCTCTCTCTCTCTCTCTCTCTCTCTCTCTCTCTCTCTCTCTCTCTCTCTCTCTCTCTCTTTCCCATCCAACCCGGTCATTACCTCCCCCCCTCTCTCCTCTCTCCCCACCTCCCCCCCATCCCCCATATTTGTGTCTCCCTCTACGTCTCTTACCCTTCTCTCCCTCTCTCACTCCTGTCCTTATCTCTCTCTTCATTCTTCCTCTCCCATGTCCTTAAGTTTGTCTCCTTCAGTGAAAGCAATCAAATATGTTTAGAAATCACTATCTACATTGAAATCAATGCATTTGGTGCAAGAATTCTTCTTCCCTCTTCCCCCCTCCATATATGCCTATATCTCCCTCCATCCCTCATTCTTTGTCTCTCTAACTCACCCCCCCACCAAACACACATGCTTTCTCGCTCCATATCTATCTATCTCCCCCTCTCTCTATATCGCTCTTATTCCCTCTCTTCACCTTAAATATATATATCCATGTCTCTTTATCTCTATTTTGTCCCTTTTTATCACCCCAAAAACATACACACTCTTTCTCCATATTTATCTATCTCTCCCTCCCTCTCTCCCCCCTTTTATCTCTCTTCCCTCTTTCTCTCCATCTCCCTTATCTTCCCCACTCTCCTTTTCCACCTTTCTTTCTCTGTGTCTTTCATCTTTCCTCTTTTCTCTCCCTTCCTCTCTCCTTCTCTCTCACATCCAATATCTCTTCCTTCCTCATTCTCCCTTTATCTCTTGCCTCTCTCTGTCTCCCCCCATTATCTCTCTGTCATTCTCTCTCTCTCTCTCTCTCTCTCTCTCTCTCTCACTATCTCTCTTTCTCCCCCCCTCTTCTCTCTATCTCTCCTTCTTTATCTCTCTATCTCACCCCAAACATATACACTCTCTCTCCATCTCTCCCTTGTCACTCCCTCTCTCTCTCTCTCTCCACTTTTCTCTCTCTATGTGATTCTTCTTCCCTCCCTCTCTTTCCTTCCAACTCCATTTCTCTATCCCTCCCTCTCTCCTCCTATCTCTCAAGTCCTCTCTCATCCTTCCTCTCTCTCCCTTTCTCTTCCTTCCTCTCACTCCCTCTATCTCTCCACCTCTATCACTCTATCTTTGTTCTTCCCTCCCATATATATCTAGAGTTAATATATATCATGATATATTAATATATATTATAATATAACAAATTTAATATTATATTAATTCTAAGTTATTAAATTTATAATATTAATATTATAATATATTAATATTGATATTAGATTTATTGATATTTTTTACATAACATGATAACACAATTTTCAAATATTACAACTTTGATATGGAAATAATGATGTCTTAAGAGATTTGAATATATCCATAGCATATGGTTTTCCTTGATTCATTTTACAAATATTTAATTAAAATAAATATTAAAAAAAATTGGAGCAAGATTTAAGATTCTTTGTGTTGAAATAACCTTTTTAATTTATTTTACGAAATGGTATTGACTTAGTAAAGAGTAAAGATGTTTAAAAGTTTACCTGATTTTGAATTTTGATGTGCTAAATTTTTTGTTGATGGTAATTTTATGATCCATAACACATAAGGTAATTGTATTAAAATACAATTATCTTTTGCATTTAATAGTTATTTTACCAAGTATGTTGAATTTTAATAACTAAATAAAACATTCAAAATAATTATTTTTATTTTCATATTTTTTTTTTTTTTGGCCAACATGAGCAAAATTTCATCTTTCATGACAGACAAACACATTTACACATCATACTGTGCTGTAGAATGCACCTCTCGGTGCAATAAGAAAATTTAAATTGCCAAAAATATGCTCCAAAAAACAAATAAAGTTGTATTTTGAATAACCACTTTTCAAAATCGGGTGATTTTTTTCCTACCTCAAAAAATGGGTAATTGGTAATTTTTGTGATTGATCAATGACTATGTTTTTGGTATATGGTATCCCAAAGATGCATATATTTCACTTCATGCTTACACAGATGCAGATTGGGCAAGAAATATTGATGATCGAAAGAGTATTAGTGGAGGTGCATTTTTTTTGGGACCTCAGTTGTGATGATGGTTCAATAGAAAACAAAGCTCCATCGCTTTATCTATTGTTAAGGAAAAATACATTGTTGTTGCATCTTGTTGTACTCAACTTCTATGGATTATACAAACATTGAAATAGATTGAAACAAATTGTTCTCAACCTATAACTATTCTTTGTGACAATACTAGCACCACAAGTATCTCTAAAAATCCTGTCATGTAGTAAAAATCCAAGCATATTCCAATAAAATATCACTTTCTGCGAGAATAGGTGCTTGAACAAAAGGTCAAACTAGAATATGTTACTTCAAAGAAAAAAATTATAGATATATTTACAAAGCCTCTTACACATGATTCTTTTGAGTATCTCAAACTGAAACTGTGAGTGATCTATGCTTCATCACTCTGTTAATGAGTCTAATAGATATTTCATGTTCAAGGGGGAGGTGAGTCTGTAAATTAAAGCAATTTACTTTCTATATGCGGATTACATGAAGGACAGTCACGTATATACGTGAGTTTTGGCCTATACATTTGCCTATGTTTCTCTGAGATGAAGAAACATTGGGGAAAACTTATGGAAAGTCTCTGATATGCTTTAATTAGTTATCATTTCTAGTTTTGACAGTGATTGGTTACAGTCTGTTAATGATGCTCAATTTTTACTTAGAAATGATACTGATTTATGAGTAGTTGTTATATGATATTACTTCTTTGGCTTCACTGCTTAATGAATTTGATATGAACAGACCTGAGCAGAGAATAGCTGACACAGGTTCAGCGGGAGCATCTATTATACTTCTAACAACTCATTGTTGGAATTATAGCTTCTTGAGAACTAATTGCTAAATAGTGATATTTTTCATTGCTTGTTGACATTGATGAAGAAATGCTTAATAGTTATTGAAAATAATTGGTAATATATTGATGGTTATTGATTACAGTCATGGTCTTGCTACCTCTCTTTTTAGGTCTCTGGTTTTGATTATGAATGTCATATATGTCTCTTGATGTAAAGGTCATGTAAAGACCCATGATGTAATAATTGTAATATTAAATCATGTTTGGACTATTGGGGTAAAGTCAATTATATGTAATCCCATTTTCGGCATTTGATGTAATGTTGAGTCAAATATGTAACCCCACTATGTTGGGTGATTGATGTAAGCATAAGTTTTTGGTGACAGGAAAGGCCATATTTGGTTGAGGCATATATTCATGTACTTCTTTATCCTCCAGAAGATTCAACATATGCTCAGGGAGAGCATGGTCAGTGTACAATATTTATATTCAAAAAATCATATCTATAGTGCTCATCTCTACATAGGGAGAGATAAGTCTTCATTCGACATTATTCAGTCCTTTTCCCTTGATGTCAAAGGAGGAGAGCAGCTTGGTGTTATTACAAATGTCTTTGCATGTATTTATAGGTGGTGATGACCAAACACCATTGTGGTTGCCATCAAGTCCAAAGGGGGGTATTGTTGGAATTATGGCTAATGTGTTGTCCTTGATGGAAACCTACTTGATAAAGATGTCAAGATAATGGTAGCAGGATGACGATACATGTAGGTATAGATGTGACAGAGAGAATGAACAGAGGAATATCAGTTCAAAGCCAAAGCAATGATAAAGGCAGAGTTTGGGAAAGTATATGCAGGTCCTGTGAAGAAAGGCTGCATACATACATAGGTATGGTGAAGAAAAGTAGTGTACATATTACGCACCATGGTAATTTGAATACCAAGGGTCTTTACCATGCTATTGATCTATAGTATTGAGTGCAACAATGAATATTTGATCTCGTCAAATAATTCCATTGGTATTACTAAGGTATTGGCTAAGGCTTATGTTATATAAGGATATGGAGATCTAGTTTTAGAGTGTGCAAGTTTTGTGTTACATATGAATGATTTTATCTGAAACAGGTGTGCACCAAGGAGAAAGGAAAAGACAGATATGAAAAATCTAAAGTATGGTATCATATGTGCTTGTTTGATTTTCTTGTTGAAAATATCTAACTATGCTAGATCTATTGTGGTAAGGATGCTCTAACATGAATATGAGATAGTAAGCATTGCAAAGTATATTTTGTGGTAGCAAAAAAGGCATGATTTAGTGATTACAAATTTGTACAGTGGATTTCCTCTAAGAGGTTGCGTACATACATGGATCTTCCTTTGTGGAGTCGAGTATACATTATGCAAAGGTTTAGAATCTATATGTAGGTGTCGAGTATGAGAAGTGCGTACATACGCAGAGGTGTTTTGTAAAAAGCATGTATATATGCCAAGGTTTTGTAGTATGAACTGTTAATGACATTTCATCAAATCTATTATGTTTTTTGCTGTCTATCTATGACATCTCTAGTATGATAATCTATGTTTGACAATAATGGTTGGGTTGATTTGGTTATCGAATGGAACATTGATTAGTGATGCTACTATAGTATGCTGACCTATATTTGGATTAGCGATCTGTGATGGTTTCAGTATGTGATTCAGTGGTTAACAAATGATTCAAATTCAGTTATCAGTATTTTGAGATATGTATGTAGGTTTTCTTCAGAGGACGTTCGTACATATGCAGGTATCATTCAGAAGAATAATGTATAGCTTCTGACACATGCCTGATCAGGGTTTGCAGTGACATGATCTAATTCCTATGATGAACAAAGTATGTTTGGTATACTTGTGAATGGTTGTGCACTGATTGGTTTGATCTAATTGCTTTGGTTGACCCAGGTTTAGTGATAGATTTGATGTTTCAATTGGTTCAATAATTGGGTAGTTGATTTTAGAATTGTTGGGAGTGGAACCAATTTGAAACATTCTGAAAAGTGTTCCACAAACAACTAAGGATATAAGTCTTTAGAAAGGGGTTTGTAGCCCCCTTTCAATAGGAGCTGGAAAAAGATAGAAGGTTGTAGCCTTTTGTAGGTAGGAGACTGTGTGCTGGTTAGACTTTACGCTAGTACAATATTGTAAGAAGTTCCCTTTTTTTTAATAAAAGAAGAAGATAGAGACGATAACAATGTGGTTTTCTACCACATTGGGTTTCCACTAAAAATCCCAGTGTTCATATGGTTTTTGTGTGTTGATGTTCTCTCTGCTTCTTACCTGTTCATAATTATTGATTAATTGATGAAAATGAAGTAAATATACACTAATTAATGCTCAACAAATGATGAAATTAATGAATAGATAAGCTATTTGGATATACATAGGTTTCTTTAATAACAATCATGCACATACTCTAGTTTCCTTTGTAACAACAACGTATACAAAGGAAAAAGCAACACTTGGCGGAAAGCTCCAAAATAGTAAGGGTGCCACATTCGGGAAAGTAATTAATGAATCCTTATTCTATAAGGATTTTTTTTCTTTTTTATTTTTCAGGAAACTGAGCATGCACACTACTAAGAAGGAATGTGCAGTTCCAAGGATTGGACAACTTCTTGTCTTAGTGCATTGTGTAGTTTCTAAGATCAAGGATGGCTTGAGACATTTTTTAGCTTAAGGCCCAGATTTCATCCAGCACTATGCAGTTTCTAACTCAAGGCATACCTTTCATCCTCAATTGTGCAATTCCAATCATCAAGGCTAGCCTGCCTTCCATCATTGTGTAGTTTCTGGAGTCAAGCCCATCATGCTATAAGATCAAGTTAGAAGCATGCTTGTGAGTGAAAAATCTGAGATTGGGGTCAGTACATGATAAGAAAAGAATGAAAATATAAGTCTATATCACAATGTGAATACTTGACGACAGTTACAGATAGGCTCCTATGGACAAAAAAAAGGCTCCAAAATTAAAGCATGGGAAAATTTTTCGAGGGTGGTTGTACCATCTACAACAACTTCATGGTTAGGTCATCCTTAAGAAGGGGCCTTCCATTGGGAGCCATTAATACACATAATGATGTCCATAAATTCATCCAAGTTGAAACAATGCCTACAATATAACAAATAAAGCCCTTTAATTAAAATGAAGTTTAAGCATATAATTAATTATTTCAGCAAAGGGATATTTATGCAAGCTTTGTGATGGGTTACTTGTAATATGAGAGATAACATATGTAGAGGGGTGGTATCTAGATAAAAAGGGATGTTAATGCATCAAAGTTATTTTGAAGCTTCAATCTTGAATGCAAATGATAACTTTTACCTAAAACCAATGCAACATTCAATGGTATTTATTTATTGATTGGACATGTCATCGATATGTGAAGCAAAATATTAGAATGATGTTTCGATAATATAACAAAAATGTTATGAAATACTCATGAGGATCCGAGATATGAGATGCAAAATCTAAATATGAGGATCAAGTTGAAAATGGCTTGATCCTTCACTCATAATCATGATAGTTTATGGTTTTAAAGATGTAAGGGAAAGATGGCAGTTTCACAAACCTTAATGTATTTAATAGAATGATAATCATGATTAAGAAGGGTGAGCATGTGCAATATGCATCATGACAAAATTAAAATCCATGGGGTTTGATAAAGGCTAGCCTACTGAAACAATCAATTAATTCAAATACATAAACATAACCCTTTATACCTTTATGGTCATACTATGAGGGCATCCAAAATTTGGATATGGTTGAAACATTTCGGGTGTTGTTGTAGAGGCTATAAAAATGGAAAACCATTGGTAGAATTGAGCATCTCTTCCTTATTCCCTTAAATAAATTGAGTGTTAAAATAAAAGAAAGGAATTATTAAATTAAATACCTTGGGTACCACTTGAGTTACTTGATCATTGATAGGTATTCCATTCATATGTCTTTGTAGCTAGGTCTTGTTAGTATTTAAATACCACATCAAGAGATCATGCATGTCAATATTCAATAATGATATAGATAACATGATAGCCAACTTATTATATTTGAGATTTTTAAGTGAGTTTGTTGTGTTGCTCCATTGTTAGAAGACCTATTCAATACCTTAGCAGAGTCACTCAAGAAATCACAAGCATTGCTTCACTATCAAAAGGCATATTTGGTACCCTGACGAAGTTGCTTGCATCACCTCTTTGCACAAGAAGCATTTATCTTCATTTACCCTTTATTTAATTAGTTTATCTTTTATATGCACCTAAAATGATTTATTAAGGCATTTACTATGATAGGGTGGAAGAGGTATCCCGACTTATTTTATAGGAAAGATAAGTTATTCCTTGTTTGACAAAAAGTAAAAGACATTCTGAGGTAGGGGTTTTCTCATGCCATATTTCTACATCGCGTCTCCAACTAAAATGTGGAAAATGAATACACAAAATAAATTATTAGAACCATACTCGAAAAAAACTTTAGGTTAGAGATATCATTATTTCTAACTAATTGGATTTCCCCACTAGTATCTAATCATATTTTACTTTTTAATAAACTAGAGTCATGTTATAAATATAAGAGACAAGGTTTCAATACCAGTATCTACAAGAGGATGCCTCTTGGAGTGACCAACCCAACCAGAAAATACCATTGGATGGGATCTTAGTATTCTAGAGAAGGAAAATCAATTAGATAAAGGGATATGGTGGAAAATATTCATGGATCATTTATGCACGAACGTGAAAAACCCATGCAAAGGACAATGATAAAATGAGAAGCAAGATTTAAAATTCAAGGAAATCAATGATAGATGGAAATCAAATATGTCATGCATTGTAATGATGTAATTAGATGCAGGGAACATGATGCCAAATGTAATAATGAAACAATGCAATGTAATGTAAGAAAAAAAGAATAAATGAAACTATAATATGTGATATCTGTATATAGATAATGTGGAAAAGTACAACTACTCTAATAAGTAAATGAATTATAAATGAACCATAATCTAATTGAAGAAAAGAGATTATGCTTATGTGAAATCTAATTTCTAGTGAATCCAATTGAGTTGTTCCCTACCTGCAAAAAGAATGGTATAAGCAATCAAAACCCATGAAAAATTATGTGTAAATATAGGGATAGTTACTTGTATAGCTTGCACAAAATTTTGAAGGTCTTTCTGTTAGGCCCCTATACTACTAGTGTAACCCCTTATTGTTATTAGTACAACCCACTTATTATATTGATGTACCCATGTAGTGCCCATATTGTTACTAATGTGCCCCATAGAAGCCCACTATTGTTATTATTGTGCCCTTACATTATTATTGTTATGTCGGCTCTGATTATGTTATGACCCCTTAGACTCCTATATATAGAAAGGAGGTCTTTTCATTTGTATCATCCAAGAATTGTTCATTTATGTAATGTAAAGGAGGTTGCCCCCTCGAAGAGGCTGAATTCTAAAGCATTGATCTATCTTTTCTTGAGCTCGTTTCATAACATTTGGTATCAGAGCTTTGGATTCTAGGGTTTCGCTGCTCCAAACAGGTCATCGTGGCATTTTCGCTATAACCTTTTTTTCTGTGACGTTTCAGAAGTCGCAAAAAAACCCATTTGTGAAGAATCGCACTGAACCTTGGGTCTGAATTTCAGAGCATTTCGCACTACATTTTCGGAGATATGATCTGAGGAAGTTGGCCTTTTTGCAGACTCCTGAATTACATTCAAAACAGGTGACCTGGGGAAAATAGTCATAACTTTCTCTCTGAGCATTGGATTGAAATTTCATAAGAAGGTATAGAAAGAGGACGGACTATAGTTTCTTGTATATCTTTTTCAGAGCCAAAGGTCTAAAAATTGACACGTGGAACTTCATACAAGTTCGCTCTTCTGGAAAGGTCTATAATCAGGTCATCTTGGGAGATTGTGCATAACTCTTTTTTGGGGAATCCAATTTGGATCAGACTGGTGGCATTGGAAAGAGGACATAGAGGGCTACTACAGGTAGCAATTTCAAAACTTAAATATCCGCAAGTACAGAGTTACAATCGTTTCAATTTTGAGGTCCTAAAATCAAGAAAAAGCAAGATGAGGAAGTTTGATGGCAAGGATCCGGTGAATTGGATACTTCAGATGGAGCAATATTTTGATCTACATGGTGTACCACTGTTACAAAAGGTATTTATTGCATCTTCATATTTAGAACCGGATCAATTTTTATGGTATAAAGGGCTTCATTCTCGTAAAAATCTTGTTACATGGTCAATTCTCACGGAGGAAATGATAGCACTTTATGAGGATACAAAGAGCAACACCTTCTTTAGAGCAACACCACAACAATTGGAAAGTGTAAAAGGGATTTGTGACATATTTAAAAGTAAAATTATGGGAACAAGGAAGTCTACCCCTCACAACTATAAATATGGACGTGTTGTTCCTCCTAGCCTTCCACAACCTACAAGGGTTACACCACAACAATTGGAAGAAAAAAGAGAAAAAGGGCTTTGTTACAATTGTAATAGCAAATGCACTAAAGGTCATAAGTGTGCTGAGAAAAACAAATTTTACATAGAGTATGAAGAGGAGGAAGAAAAGGATCAAGAAACATCAAAAGAAGAGGATATATGCCAGGACCCGACCCCAGAGAAAGAAGAAATGAATCAGAACATATCTTGTAAACTATTGACAAGAATGACCACTACTCAAACTCTCAAGATAGAAGGAAATATCAAGAAGAAAAAGGTGCAAGAAGTGAAAGATCACATCAAGAAAGAAGAAATGAATCCAACCATATCTTGTAATTTGCTGGTCGGAATTACCACTCCTCAAACTAGCAAGACAGAAGGACATATCAAGAAGAAAAATGTTCAAGAAGTAAAAGATCACATCGAGCGTCAAGAAATGAATTCGACCATATCTTGTAAAGGATTGGAAGAAATTACCACTCCTCAAACTCTAATGATAGAAGGACATATCAAGAAGAAAAAGGTTCAAGCAATGAAAGATCACATCGAGCATCAATGTACAAGTTCTCCAACTTTTAAAGGATAGCGCCACTTCGGTGCAAAATCAAATGAAACAACAGGTAGATCAACATCATAGTGAAAAATGTTTTGATGTAAGTGATTGGGTATTTTTACTGCTACATCTAAAGCAAGCTATTTATGAGAAGGAAATGTTGGCAATACTACATGCACTTAAAAAATGGCAACCTTACCGAATGGGAAGACTCTTCAAGGATGAGGATGTGGAAGCATTGTTTTGTGCTATTTCTATTATCCAACCATATTGGATAAACGAAGCAAGGGATGAATGTAAGGACAAAGAAGTATGGCCACTTATTCAAAAGTTGCAAAAGATCCCAATTCAAACAATATTGCCAGATATTGAAAAGGAAGGAAAAATCATATTGGAACCTGGAGAAGTCACAGAACGAAGAACCCGACAGCTATGAAATCGATCAATTTCAGAGTATCTCATCAAGTGGAAGAACTTACCCGCTGAAGATTCCACATGGGAGGACAAGAATTTTATACAGAAGCATCAAGAACTACTCAAGCATTGAGGACAACGCTTTTTGAAGGAGAGGGGCATGTTAGGCCCCTATACTACTAGTGTAACCCCTTATTGTTATTAGTACAACCCACTTATTATATTGATGTATCCATGTAGTGCCCATATTGTTACTAATGTGCCCCATAGAAGCCCACTATTGTTATTATTGTTCCCTTACATTATTATTGTTATGTCGGCTTTGATTATGTTATGACCCCTTAGACTCCTATATATAGAAAGGAGGTCTTTTCATTTTTATCATCCAAGAATTGTTCATTTATGTAATGTAAAGGAAGTTTCCCCCTCGAAGAGGCTGAATTCTAAGGCGTTGATCTATCTTTTCTATCTTTTCTTGAGCTGGTTTCATAACACTTTCCTACTAGAAGAAAAGTGTGCCATAAATTTTTGTTCTATGCAAGTTGCACTTCTACCTTGATGTACAAAATGATGGACATGAATACCCTTAGAGTGTCTCAAAAATGTAAATTCATTCGATTTTTCATTAGTATCAAGCACAAGATAAGACCTAAGCTTCTTATTAGCAACAAATATTGCTAGATAAGACTCTTCTATCCAATCAATGATTCAATCATGATATTCAAAATTACTAGTTTTAAAACCATGACATTATAGGAAATATTAGTTTTCAATCAATACATTCAAGCTATGGAAATAATCTTGTGAGGAGAACTTGATTTTACCTTGTTTAGAAACTTTCTAAAGATCACAAAGACTTGACACAACTGCCAAGAAGATTTTTTGTGTCACAAGGTCGTGACATGTATCTAAACTCTTAGATGGTGAATCATGAAACTTTATTGGCTTGGTGAAGTCAATTGATGTATGAAAACAACCATCATAATATATGCTACTGGTTGACAAAATATTCTCTAGAAGAAACATGTATCACATCAAATTTAATATTCATATCAGCATGGGGAATTGATATGTCAACATGAAGGTTTTGTTCAAAAAAATGATCTAAATATCCATTGATGCTCAAAAGAATGCCTCATTCCAAACCAAAAATAATCATCTTCATAACATCCATACAAGAGATGAGGAGTTGATTATTCATGATAGAGTTTAACAGGACCAAATCTTCTAGCTGATGATCATCCTTGTGTTGATAATCAGGAAGACAGGCTTTGAAGCCTTGTACATTCCTTGAAGATATAAGTTCAAACCCTAGATTCAATACAACAAAAATGAAAGGTTTTTTTGTATGGAAATGGATTAACCAAACAAGAATCTCATAACCCCTTAGAGGCTCTGTCTTGAGAATTAAGAGAAATAACTTTAAATCCCTAGTATTTCTGGAATGGGCTTACATCAAGTGAGACAATCTTGAGAAAAACCTGAACTGACCTAGTTCATGGATTCCATTAGGGTCGTAAGAACCTGACATAACCATTAGTAGGAGATGAAGTGCTTTGAATTATTGACAAGTAACTAAACATTCAAATTTTAAATGACAAAACTTTGAGGACTTAGTCAAATCAACATCTTTTACATCAACCAAATCCTTATAAACTAGATATCTATTGTTGGATTCAATGTTTTGATCATATGTTTCAACAACAACAAACAAGTTACTCAAGTCATACGATTCTACTGGACTTAGATCTAAATATGTTTATATCAGAGAGATTTTATGAACAACCTGAACATAATAGTTTAATCCATCTAGTGTCACAGATTGCAATCCATAAAGAAGATGCTAAATATTGCCATTATTTTCCTCTTCTAAAGATGATACTTCACCAACTTGTGTCATCTTAAAATATAATTTGTCAAATTGAGAATTTGAATGATTTTAAATATTTACAACATCACTTGATTCATTGCATGTGTCAGGACACAAGGGTTAGTGAGTTTTGGAAGAAATTCCCATGAAAAATTCATCTATGATCAAATCAATCCATATCTTGATTTTGTAAATCCCAATCCTTTTAGGTGGTCAAGAAATCAACAAAAGTACAAGGATATGTGTCACTACATATATCAAAGAGGTTATTGTCAATAGGATGATGATCACTAGAGCCTTTGGTTTGATTAAATGCTTTTATTTCACTCGATTAATCATTGAGAGCACTAGGATACCCATCAATCATGAACATAGGAACACTAGCTGAGGTTTTATCTTGAACAAATTGTGAAAGGAAATAATCATCTTGACATAGTGAGATTTGGAATATTAAAGAGAGATGAGACATGCTTTCATCATTTTTATTCTCGACATGTGAGATGTTACCACCCTGTACCTGATCTCTATTTGGCCTAATAGATTGGGAATGAACAGTAATCAAAGAAACTGCTCATACAATGGATTTCTTAAGTGATTAAAGGCACAAGGAGTTATGAGGTGTGAATGAAAGAGGGTGAAAGGAATCCATTGAAGAGACAATACTATGAATAAAATATGATTCAAGATTTAGATCACTCCCATTAGTATCATTTCATATAATCAATATATCGACATTCACACTATTCTCCACTAAATTATTTGAACAATCAATGTGTTTTGGATAAAGATTTTGATCATTTCAAGTTGATGAATGTGTGAGTATAGTATGAAGAGATTCATGAACACATTCTCAAAGTTTCTTGATAAGAATAAGTTGAATCTCTAAATAAATTATATTAGGTTGCACTGCAGGGTAATTATGCTCCCTTTTATCCAAGATCTTTTGATCATTGATATTATTGATAAAAGGAATTTTGGTATCAACCCAAGGGACTACTTCATTCGATAATGATACTAGAGGAGTGTGACAGAGATTAGGGATATAAATTCTTCCTTTGAGAGTTGGGGCACCTCAAGACTCAGAAAAGTTAAGAAAACAAGATTTGGGAAAATACGTGGTCAATTTGGGGTTTGAATATTACGAGAATTATGGGATGTTTTATTACTAAAATTCATTTTATATTCATATTTTTTCAGCAAGATACAAACCAACGATCAAAATTTTTCATCCAATAAATATCAATACATAACTTTTAGGAAATTCATAACAAATACGAAGAAATCTATCAGCAAAATATTCTAATGGCTCATTTAGTTTCACCTTAAGATTACATATTATTTTATACACACATTGATAGTAATACATTTCAAAATATTTACGAATCTCCTTAATGAGTTTCTTGACACCATTCCCTAAAGTGAAACTTTATGAAGCTCGACACCATTGCTAAAATGTGCCACTTTATGAAGGAATGGTGTCAAATAATGAAATGGTGTCAAGCACTAGAAGGTAGACAAGTAGACTTTTATGAAGCTCCTTAACAGAAAGGTACGACGTCATTCCTTAAAATGACCTTCAAGAATAAGGGTGAATAATTTGCAAGTGAAACCTTCATAATGTGCTTCATTAGAATCACAAAACTCCAGAAACTAAAGTGTATGTTATACTATAGATGTTCCACTCTCACCATTAAAGTTATCTTGTGACAAGTGATGAAATATTTATGTGGGGATAAACATATGAATTCTTTTAGCAAAAAAACCTGGGATAATGATTTTGGGAGAAGCCATTTCAAGATAGAAGGTTTTGATATAGACTCCACTAGCTCAAATGATCATCTAGCCCTCCTTCTAGTGCCAAAAAGTGTTGGTGGTGGGGGGATACTTGTTATGAATTCTCAATTATACTTGACATTTTTGGGACAGGAGCCCATCCAGGATACTGTCCCTCATGCCATTATGTGTGTGTTTTTCTTTTAGATACCGAATGCAGAGAGTTGTATGTGAGACCAAATGTAATATGTTAGAAGAATGAGGGTGAGACCAACTATTAATTGATCGCTTGTTAAACATGATATAAAAATACAACAACATAATGAGAAAGAGCATGCCTTAAGGATGAATCATGTAGCTGAGACTAACTAAGACATACAAAATGGAAAAGTGCTAGAAATCAATTACAAATTAGCTCACAATCAATCGCTAACGTTAACATTACATGAGGAGTATAGATTCAAAGCCAACATACAAGTTGCATGCAAAAGAGTAGTTCATAAACAGGTAACCAATATGTAACACACATGAATATATAATTGGAATACCACATAGCTAATATGACAATAGAGGAATGCACAACAAATACATGTACAACAAGCTCATCAAAGCGCAATAGTGTAATGAGAGAAATTCATATCATCTTCATAACATAACACTAGTGTTAGGTCCCTATAATATTAGTGATCCCCCCATTACTATTGTCGTTGTATCCCTTATTTTTATTATTGTGCCCTTACTGTCCCCATATTGTTATTATTGTGCCCCATGGAATCCCTCTATTGTTATTTTTGTGCCTCTATATTATTATTGTTAGGTTGGCTTGGTTATATTGTGACCCCGTAGACTCCTATATATAGAAAGGAGATTTTGTCATTTGAATCATCTAAGTATTCATTTTTGTAATGTAACGGAGGTTTCCCCCTTGAAGAGGCTTATTTCTAAGGCATTCATCTATCTTTTCTATCTTTTTTTGAGTTGGTTTCATAACATTTGGTATAAGATCTTTGGATTTTAGGGTTTCGCTGCTATAAATAGGTCATCATGCCATGTTCACTATAACTTTTTTCAACAATGTTTCAGAAGCTAAAAACAAAACCCATTTGGGTAAGAATAGTTGTAAACTTCGGGTACAAATTTTAGACCTTTTCTCACTATATTTGCGGAGATATGATCTGAGGAAGTTGGCATTTTTGTAGACTCCCAAATTACATTCCAAACAAGTGACCTAGGGAAAATCGTCGTAACTTTTGTTTCGAGCATCAGATTGAAATCTCGTAAGAAGTTTCAGAAGGAGGACAGCCTCTAGTTTTCTGTATATCAGTTTCACGTACTAAGGTCAAAACAATGACACGTGGAACGTCGTAGAAGTTCGCTCTACTGAACTAGTCTATAATCAAGTCACCATGGGAGATTTGGCATAACTCTTCCTTGGAGAATCCAATTTTGAATAGACTGGTGGCATTGGAAAGAAGATGTAGAGGGCTAATATAGGTCATGATTTCAAAACTGGGAGATCCAAAATTATAGAGGTACATCAGATTCAATAACGAGATCCTACAAGTTAAAAAAGGTGTGTATTTTTTAAATTTTGCATAAGCTTGGTTTGAAAAATTAGTTTGAAGGAAATCAAAGGGCATAGTGAAGCATTATTATCGATAATTGATGCCCCTAAGAAAGAAAATGGAAACACTTAGTAAGAAACCTGAAAGGTCTAGCATGACTCATGAAGAAGACAAAGAAATGCAACATGATATATCAATATTACGAAACCACGTGCAACAAATTTCACTCCCACAAAAGGTAACAGAAAATAAGATGGATGGTTTAAAGAAAGATGTAGAAGCTAAGATGCATGGTTTAAAGAAAGGCATAGAAGCTAAGATGAATGACTTGGAAGCTAAGATGGACGGCGTGGAAGCTAATATGGATGGCGTGGAAGCTAATATGGATGGCATGGACGCTAAGATAAATGGCATGGATGATAAGATGGAAGAATTGAAGATAAATTTGAATAACTTGCTACAAGAAATGGTCACTAATGGTGAAAGAGTAAAGGAAACTCATGATGAGAACAAAATAAATGTTAATCATGATTTCATAGACTCTAATGTTGGATTGAAGACCCACCATGTTCCAAAAATCGATATGAGGAAGTTTGATGGCAAGGATTCGGGAGCATGGACACTATAGATGGAAAAACACAAACAAGGTATGTATTGCAACTTTATATTTGGAACCAAATCAGTTTGTATGGTATTGTTACTCTAGTAAACAAATTGTCACTTGGATTTTTACGGAAGAAATGATAGCACATTATGAGAATACAAAAAGCAACACCTTTTTTAGCCAATTGATAAATCTCAAACAAAAGGGTTCGTTGATGGAGCACATTGAGGACTTCCAAAAATTGAACATAAGTGTAAAAGATATTCCATAGGAGCACAGGATTGATGTGTTCATAGAGACTTTAAAGGATAATATCCAACATGAGGTTCACCTTTGGGAATGTGATTCATTGGAGAAGGCATTCATGTTAGCAAGAAAAATGGAAAGCAAAATTATGGCAACTAGGAAGCCTGCCACTCATAGCTATAAAGATGGAATTGTTTCTTCCTATATCCAACACCAGAGTGTCAAGTGATGGTTGCAAGTGGAGGAACCATAAATTTCTATGGAAAGTGCTATAATATCAAGTTATCCATGGGAGAATATGTATTGAATAGCCCAATTCTTTCCATTCCAATGGGTGGTTTTGATGTTGTACTAGGAGTCTAATGGCTACAATCCTTGGGTACAATAGCTTTTAATTTTCAAGAGCTTTTCATGAAATTTTCCATGGTAGGAAAGGAAGTTGAATTAAGGGGTATTGCAGGGAAACCGAGAAAGATAATCAGCTCCAACGGTATGACAAAGCTTCTAAAGAAGGACCAATGAGTGTAATTTCACAATTATGTTCACTAGGGGTTCCCACATTGAAATCATCTAGTTCTCTAGGTCTCCAAAAAGTCTTGGACAATCATTTCAAGGTATTTGAGACTCCCAAAGGTCTCCCACCTATTCGTGATCATGATCATGCTATTCATTTGATTCCAAGAAGTGTTCCTCCAAACATCATTCTGTACAAATATACCTATACCCAAAAGAGCGAAAATGAACAAATGGTTATAGAAATGCTAGAGGTTGGTATAATTAAACCTAGTCAAAGTTCTTTCTCTGCTCCAATAATATTAGTTAACAAGAAGGATGGATCACGGTGTATGTGTCCAGATTATAGGGAGCTCAACAAGCTCACTATTAAAGATAAATTTCCCATTCCTATCATTGATGAATTATTGGATGAATTGCATGGATCAATTTACTTCAACAAGTTGGATCTTCGTTTAGGATATCATCAAATCAGAATGAAGAATAAAGACATTCCAATAATAGCATTTAGAACTCATGAGGGTCATTATGAATTTTTAGTCATGCCTTTTGGCCTTACTAATGCACCTTCTACATTTCAAGGTTTGATGAATTCCATTTTCAAACCCTTCCTTAGAAAATTTGTGTTAGTATTTTTTGATAATATACTAATCTAAAACAAGTCTTGGAAGGATCTTGTCCAACATGTTGACATGGTGCTCAAACTATTGGAGGAGAAACAATTATATGCAAAAATATCCAAATGTTTCTTTGGAGTACAAGAGGTAGAATATCTGGGTCATATTATATCTCATGAAGGTGTTAAGGTAGACCCTAGAAAAATTAAAACAATTAAGGAATGGAAAATCCCCACATCCATAAATCATCTACGAGGATTTCTCGGGTTGACAGGGTATTATCACAAGTTTGTTATGAATTATGGGAGAAAAGTAGCACCTCTAACAACATTATTGAAGAAAGATGCATTTTCATGGACTCCAGAAGCAACGAAGGCCTTTGAACATCTTAAAAGGCAACGTGTCAAGCACAAGTCTTAGATACACCGGACTTCACAAAAACCTTTATTGTGGAATGTGATGCCTCAAGAAATGGAATCGATGAGGTTTTAATGCAAGAAGAAAGACCCATTGCTTTCGAAAGTTGTCCAACAAAAGGAAAGTATTTACACAAAACTATTTATCATAAGGAAATGTTGGCAATACTACATGCACTTAAGAAATGGCGACCCTACCTAATGGGAAGACACTTTAAGGTAAAAACAAATCATGATAGTCTGAAATACATTTTAGAACTAAGATTATCTTTAAAAGAGCAGCAAAAATGGGTCACAAAGATGTTGGGTTATGACTTTAAAATCATCTACAAAAAAGGGAAGCAAAATGTTGTGGTAGATGCGCTCTCAAGAAAGGATGAGGATTTGGAAGCATTTCTTTGCGCTATTTCTATTATCCAACCAGATTGGATAAATGAAGCAAGGGATGAATGGAAGAATGATGAGGAAGTGTTGGCACTCATTCGAAAGATACAACAAGATCCCAGTACATCTGATACATTTATCTAGAAAGATGATTTGTTATGGTACAAGGATCGCGTATACCTATGTAAGAATTCACAACTCAAACAAAAGATTATTAGGGAATTGCACACCTCTCCCTTAGGAGGGCACTCAGGATTTCTAAAAACCTACCACAGGGTTAAGAAGGATATTTTTTCATATGGCCTTAAATCGGATATTAAAAAGTTTGTGGTGGAATGTTTTGTTTGCCAATAAAATAAAGTTGAAACAGTTAAAACTCTAGGAATATTACAACCTTTATCCATTCCAAGCAAACGTTGGGAGGAGGTTTCAATGGATTTTATCACAGGTTCACCCAAGTCCAAAGGAAAGAGTGTTATCATGGTGGTAGTCGACAGACTTACCAAGTATGCACACATTTTTGCATTATCTCATCCATTTAAAGCGAGTACAGTTTCTAGTGCATTTATGGAAACAATTCAAAAGCTACATGGAAACCCAAATATTATTGTAAGTGACAGAGATCCCATTTTCACTGGAATTTTTTGGACAGAATTATTTTCTTGTCTTGGTACTCAGATACTTCATAGCTCATCTTATCATCCTCAATTTGATGGGAAATTGAGATAGTAAACAAATGTTTGGAAGGATATCTTCGTTGCTCTGTATTTGATAAACAGACACAATGGGTCAAATGGTTGCCTCTGGCTGAATGGTGGTAAAACACTTCCTTCCATACTGCAAAAAAAATGACCCCATTTATGACACTTTATTGATATCATCCACCATCCATCACATCATATTTAAGAGAGAATTCTAAGGTTCAAGTAGTGGAAGATCACATTGAGCATCAACAACAAGTTCTCCAACTCTTAAATGATAACCTCACCTTGGCAGAGAATAGAATGAAACAACAGGCAGATCAACATTGCAGCAAAAGAAGTTTTGGTGTAGGTGATTTGGTATTCCTACGGCTACAGCCATATAAACAAATGTCCCTCAAGCATGCTAAGAAGGATAACAAATTATCACCAAAGTATTATGGTCCGTACAAGGTGTTGCAAAAGATAGGTACTATAGCATACAAATTGGAGAAGCCTACAACTTCTCGAGTGCACCCAGTTTTCCATGTTTCATGCTTAAAGAAGGTTATAGATGACAAGCTTCCAATTCAGACAATATTTCCAGAACTTGATGAGGAAGGAAAAATCATATTGGAACCTGAAGCAGTCAAAGAAAAAGGAACTCAACAGCTATGAAATAGATCACTTTCAGAGTATCTCATCAAGTGGAAGAACTTACCTGTTGAAGATTCCACATGGGAGGATGAGAATTTTATAAAGAAGCATCCGGAACTACTCAAGTGTTGAGGACAACACTTTTTTGAAGGGGAGGGGCATGTTAGGTCCCTATAATATTAGTGATCCCCCCATTACTATTTTCGTTGTATCCCTTATTATTATTATTGTGCCCCATAGAATCCATCTATTGTTATTTTTTTTCCTTTGTATTATTATTGTTATGTCGACTTGGTTATATTGTGACCCCGTAGACTCCCATATATAGAAAGGAGGTTTTTTCATTTGAATCATCTAAGAATT
This sequence comes from Pinus tabuliformis, assembly GCA_031772625.1. Lineage (NCBI taxonomy): Eukaryota > Viridiplantae > Streptophyta > Pinopsida > Pinales > Pinaceae > Pinus > Pinus tabuliformis. The sequence continues at coordinate 1,281,055,594 of CM062818.1, read as the reverse complement.
GTTCATTTGTGTAATGTAAAGGAGGTTCACCCCTTGAAGAGGCTTATTTCTAAGGTATTCGTCTATCTTTTCTATCTTTTTGTGAGTCGATTCCATAAAAACTAGCCTCACAATCCCTCGACCTATCGGGTACCAGGATAGAATTCTTTCAATTCCTAAATCAAAACATAGCTATATAATTGCTATATTAGCTTAAGTGCTAAAATTCCCTTTGAATAATTCATGGGGTTACATTTGTGGAAATTAGGAGGGTGATATTTCACCTTATCCTATGACTCTTGGACTTCCCTCATGACCTTTCAACTTCTAATTGACTCGTAATCTTCCCTAGGACTTTTAGACTTCCACTATGACTCTTGAGCTTCTAAGTGATCTTTGATATTCCCTCTTGGTCTTTCCCATCATTTCAATATTTGTCATTAATGACAAAATATTACATTTACAATATAATAAAATGAGATCTCGCATGATTTGACATAATATCTTGTGAAATATGGTGCCTTGTAGATGTCTTCATCCCACTCTAGGGTCATATTGATGTTGAATTGACTTCCCAATGGTTGCCATGTATTTATGAAGTATTCAAATATAAATGACCAATAATCGCTCTGTAACTTCAATCTTGTAGTGACGCAATCGATTGTCGGGATACTATATTACACCCTTTTGAGGTAACTACATATCAAATTTATAATATAGAAAATCATTGTTAGGGAATTCAAAGGAACATACCGGTGTAAACCATACCTGATCAACTTCATAAATATGTATCTAAAAAGTATTACCTAATTAAGTTGTGAGAAGTGTGACTTCCATTTGGGTCTAGTTCAGCTTACCATTTGAGATTGATGAAAAACAATTGTTGGTCTTTGAATCAAGTTTGTCATTTCCCTAGAATATTTACAATATATTACTTGGTTTTGGTTAGACTTTGAAATGGATCCAAATGGTGGTGGGATCAAATGGAAAATCATTACAATGACCTCAACAAGCTCACTATTAAAGATAAATTTCCCATTCTTTTCATTGATGAATTGTTGGATGAATTACATGGAACAATTTACTTCACCAAATTGGATCTTCATTTAGGATATCATCAAATTAGAATGAAGAATGAAGACATTCCAAAAACAACATTCAGAACTCATGAGGGTCATGACAAATTTTTGGTCATGTCTTTTGGCATTACTAATGCACCTTCCACATTTCAAGGTTTCACTACAAGAAAAAAAGTCATTGGTGAGGGTCATACCTGTGATGGACCTTTAAGGTCCATCACCAATGTCGCATATGGTGACGGTATTTAAAAAAGCATTGTTGTAAGTGTATATAGTGATGGTCCTTTACGGTTTGTCACCAAAGCCATTTTCATTATACTTTTGGTGAGGGTCGTTAAAGGCCCATCACCAATTCTCTCTTTGGTGACACTTTTGGTTAGGGTCATTAAAGGCCCATCACTAATTCTCTCTTTTGTGACACTTCTAGTGATGATATTTTATTTACCATCACCAATGATCCTTTTGGTTACTTTTGGTGACAGTCAATAAATGTTTGTCATCATTTATCATTCCAACGAGTTTTTGATGATGCTTCATGCCTATGATGGACCTTTAAGGTCCATCACCAATGTCGCATATGGTGACACTCTTTAAAAAATTGTTGTTGTAAGTGTATTTAGTGATGGTCCTTTAAGGTTTGTCACCAAAACCATTTTCAATGATACTTTTGGTGAGGGTCGTTAATTTCCCATCACTAATTCTCTCTTTGGTGACACTTTTGGTGAGGTTCGTTAAAGGCCCATCACTAATTCTGTCTTTGGTGACACTTTGAGTGACGATCTTTTATTGACCCTCACCAATTCTCTTTTTGGTTACTTAGGTGATGGTAAAAAAATGTTCATCATCATTGATCATTCCAATGAGTTTTTGATGGCGCTATTTACTTGTTACTATATTTTTTGTCAAAATATAATGATTTAAGACCATTGTTGTGGAGTCTTTTTCATTATGTGTCCAAGGTCATAGTGGTTATAATAGCCAGTCAATTTTTTAAGAAGTAATTAGTGTGTATATTTTCCCTCAAGTCATAAGAATATAGTCTTCCTATGAGTCAACACATGATTCATCTCTATTAGGTTTATTATCTAGAAAATTTCCTTTAAATAAAGTTCCACTAGTGTGTAGGAACTATATTATTTAATACATTACCAAGCTTTGTCAATTCTATTAATGTGAGAGACCTAGCACTCCTCGACACTCATGGAACACCTTAACATGCTTTGGAACAATACACTAACATTCCTTGGCACCTTGCATGTCTTGGAACATATTTGTACCTAGAACATCTTTCCATGAGTAGGATGCAAAAGCACATGTTGGCATTCCATAGCATAGCATAGCACTCCCCTATCATGTGTTGGCATTCCTTGTAGTCCCTAGCATGCCCTAGAACTGCTTTCCATAATATTGCATTGAAAAAATTATCACTTGGCACACATTGGCACTTGGCATGTATTGGAACATATTATTAGTGTGCCTAGCATGCCCTTTTTGAAAAAGATAAAGTCCTGACTTATTAACCCTATTATGTGTTCATTTCCTTTAATTTTAGCTTGGTTATTCCTTTTGTTGTCTTAAAAATCCTTAACACATATTGGCATACTTGGGTACCGTGCCAATCCTAGCATGTCTTAGCACCTGGAATGCCTTGGCACTATTTGGCACATGTTAGCACACCCCAGAACTACCTAGCACACTTTAGCACTTCTTGACATTCCCTGATATTCCCTAGCATGCCTTACCCATTCTTAGCATACCTTGTCACTCCCTCCTTGGCATGACAACTAGCACTGATTGACACTCCCCAACACACCCTCATATTCATTCACTTCCATGCATTTTGACCTAGTGCTCCCTTGTGTTGTCCTAGTACTCCCTAACACTCCTCAGCATGCATTGGCACTCTCTAGCACACCTTAATACTCATAAGTGAAGAATGAAACTTGTAACCAATGTTACCAGACTCGGAATAGAAAATAAATCGGCAAGGCAAAAGAGATAAGAGTTTTAATCAGATTGGGGAAAAATTGGGAAAAAATCAGTGAATTCAATAAATAAAAATATACAGATATATTGAATTAAAAAAAAAAACATTTTTCATTGATATTTAGTAAATCCATGTCCAAACAATTCATAATATCAATAGATTTCCAAAATATCATGAATGAATAAGCATCTCATATATGTTATGAGTGCAAACATGATCCAAAGTACTGAGTCATGACTCCTAACTAGTGACTACATAGAACTAGAAGCAAGTGCTTCTAAAAGTTTACAAACAATTGCATACTAATTAGAAAAAATAAGTAACTAAGAGTATAAGACTCTTAAGAGTGAGAACCAGAAGTGATTCCTCCCACTCCTCTGCTTGCTTGACTCTCAAAGTTCTTCAAGTCATGTAGGCTTAAAACAGGAGCCTCCTCTAATTGGACCCAATTTGCTGCATTTTTAGTTTGCAAATCTATCTCTATTGGTGAATGATCCAAACCTACCATTATCATGCGACATTGAAATGTGAATTTAAGTTTGACTTTGAACTTTAAAGTTTAAACTTTAAATTCCAAATCAGATTATGAAACCTTCAAATTCAATCTCTCACCTAGTATTGTCTTGTTACGAGCTGTAGATTGTAATGGAAAAATACAATGTCATTTAAGAACTTTCATGTCAATCAGTTGCGCTTCTTAGTATGTATTTTATCAAACATGCTCCAGTTGCACTCACAACCTGAAGCACTGAATGCTTGGTTTAAGATTCGAATGGAAAATCTCTTCAAATCTGGCATATCACTACAAAAGTTTTGCCATCAGAGACCTAGCAAGTGGCAAGGGTTCATGAGTAGATGTACTAAATAGTAAATAGCAAAAACTTAAAAAGACAACCAAGTTTAATAAAACATTTAACATACAAAATAAATTTTAAACAAATTTAATTAACTGATAAAGCCTTCGAGCCTCAAAGGGTACCTAGAAACACCTTAGACCTTTCTCATATAACACTGGTACAAGAAAATAATCTAGGTGGTGCTCCATAATCCTATAGTTGGGAAAAGACACGACTTTCAAATTTTAGATAAGGAAAGCACCTTTCCATGCATGTCATAAGTCCTCTATGATCCTCCCCATCCTCATTAAATTTTTCTCTTATCATAAAAATACTATGGGTTTAAGACGTACCTAGTAGCATGTAAGGGGGAATGCAATTTCCTATCACAATGTGCATCAATAATATCCCAAAGAGGCATATAGTTTTCCTCCTCATCCCCATCTCTTCTTTTGATGGCCTGCTTTGCGAGATCCAATGCCTCATAAATGTAACCCATAGCGGGTTTTTTGCCATCAACCATCCTGAAAGTTCAAGCCTTCAAATTTAAATTAATATGAAACATTGAAAATAGAAAGAAGCTTGAAATGAAATTTAAAACATGAAAAACTTAAAAGACTTGAAGTACCTGAGAACTCTAACAAGGGACTCCATCACGACAATAATCTCTTCGACATCTTTCTAGAAACTATCATTAAACACAAGCACAACAACTTCAATGCCTTCAAGGGTCTTGGAATGTTTAGATGCCATCCACTCAGGTCCCAAGGACATCTTCTTCAGATTTATCTTTTGCTCAACCACAAATTGCAAAGATATGAAATTTGTTGCAAATATAGTCACTGCAGGTAGAACAATTTCTTTACCTTCAATGTATTTTCTCATGGTGTTTAGGACAATAATTTGGTTTTATAGGTATTTGGTTATGGATTTTTCCTTCTCCACAACCTCATGTATCCAATGAAGCTTACCAATGTCCTAAAGCATTAAATCTATACAATGGGCAACACAATAGGTCCAAAAAATATTAGGGTGCCTAATCTCAAAATGTCTACAAGCAACCATATAATTAGCTGCATTGTCAGCGACAATTTGTACAACATGTTCTTCTCCCACTTATTGAACGACTTCCTCCATCATTTTACAAATAAGTTGTGCAGTCTTAACCTTGTCTGAGGCATCCACTGATTTGAGAAACATTGTACCTACTGGAAAAGATATAAGGATATTTATTAAAGTTATATTCCTTTGATGTATCCATCCATCACTCATGATTGTGCACCTTGTTTCTACCCATGATGAACGAAACTCGGATAGCACAAGCATGGAATCTTCAACACTTTCTAATAGCAAATTTGTCCTAATGCTCTCTAATGAAGGAGCTTTGAACCCTAGACCTGCAACAACAATTGGATTAATCATAGCTTGACACTAAGGACTTATGGCACAATGGAAAGGTATGTTAGAATAGTACCAAAAGTTAGCAATGGCCTTCCTTGCCTGACTATGGATATTTTTTTCCAACCAGTGGTATCGAAGGTAGGTTGGCAACTGGGTTTTGTGCTGGGAGAAAATAAGGTGTTTATGTTTCCACCTCCAATGTTGAATGCAAGAGAATTAATTTGGCCTTGAGTTTGACTTGGACTTGAAGGCTTGTGTGGGAAACTTAGGAACTGCATTGAGAATTCAACAAAGGGAGATGACAATGGGGTAGTCAAAGAAAAATGGTCAACTCCAAGAGTTCCTATTTTTTTTTTTCCTTTTCTTTCTTTGCATTATGCTGACTCAAGATATCAATGGCCAAGGTTGCTTGGTGTTTGACATTTTCATCAACGTTTTTGCAGAGACCTATATCATGGTTGGGTATTTGTGAAAGGTGGTACTTGAATCTATAAATTCCTGCACTACATTTCGCTTTGCAAAATTTACAAAGGAGCTTAGGGTTTCCAAGAATCTTGTCACAATAAGCCCAAGCAAAGTCCTTCTCCCTCGGCATTGTTGTTTTTTCAACTTGTGTCTAAATTGCGGCTTCTATTTAGATTTGGATTTGTGCCTTCTATTTATTTTTTCTCCTATAAAATACAATAAAAAATTAAAATTAAAAATTCCATATATAAATTCGCAAAAAAGAGGGTTTGTTTTAAAGGATATGAGGTTTTGTTAAGGACCAAAGAGGAGTCTTTCCAGGAACACAAGCACATTTCGACCTAATATATCATTATGACCTTTAAACACAATTAGGTATATATGAGGAAATGCTACCTAAAGGAAATATTATCAACATATATTGCATTGTAATCTTGAATTTGCAAGTTTGTTTAGCATAAGACAACTAAACCAATACATCAATAATAGATTCTGGAAGAACAAAAAAATACCCAAAGTTGTGAATGCATGGTTAAAGCCTTTGAAGTCAGTAAGACATCAACCAAGGAAGGAATGCTTGATGACTTGGTCGATGGTTGGTATGAAACCATTTCTTAATGAATTTTTAAAATCTATTTAAGCCGCATTTATAGGGTTGAAAAGTCATAACCAAAGGAATACGCTGAACATTCGATTGTTGAACAGTGAAACTTTAAACTTGCCATTGAAAATGACATTGAAACTTCAATATAGTAATATACTTATTATTTAAGCCAAGTGCCAATGTACCTCGATTGTTGAATAGTGAAGCGACTAAGCCTAAAGGTAACATATGCTAAAGGTCACGCGCAACTACCTGAGAGTCGATATGGAGTATGGATAAAGCACACATTGGCGACTGCCTGATATGGAGTCTAGACTTAGGCTCACATTGGCGGTTCCCCGATATTGAGTTTGAACTGTGTAATAGTGAGTAGTGATTGGTTACTGAAGGTCTCGACGTATGATTTTTGGGCCTGAGAAATGAGAAATAAATTTTGGAATGACTGACGTTTAGTTTTTAGCAATGTGACATACCTAAACTTGAAAAACTTGCATTGACCATGAGTTAAACTTGGTCAACGTGAGTTTGACTTGCAAATATTTAGATCGGATGGTTTGGGGAGCGAGCAAATTATGCCTCGTGATTAATTGTGATTGATCGGTGAGTCCAGTTTCACTGCTTGTAACTGAAATATGAACTAAAAATAGGAGATCTTACAATTGAAACTAATTGTTATTTTTCTAAACTAAAATTGGCCCATCAAGATCATTTCTATTTGTGGCTAGGCGTGTCAATAGAAGAGATTCACTTTAAATTAGGTTCATGGAGAAAATATCTTATGGAAGATGTTACGTTTATGTCGAGGAAGACATAGTAATATTTTTTATTAAATTTGAATAATAATAGTATCTACTCTGTATTTCTCGCATCTCATTATTTTTATCTCCTGTAACTGATACAAAAAGTGGGGTAATAGTGGACATGTAGCATCAAGCTCCACCCCTTTTAATCCAAAGTTCTGAATGCAAAAATTTGTGTCACTTGCGCCGCAAAGCCTTCATTGTAGAGTGTGGAGTTGACACCTACCTCTGCATGACAAAAGGTACACATGCCTTTTGACTTGGTTTTTTCACCTTTTTTCCATTCTTTGTTTGGAGTTTGAGACAACAAGCTCCACATACCTTTTTTCCATACCTCTATGTGAGTGTAGCTTTGCACATTTTCTTTGCTTCAACCAATATCAAAAACATTTGTGAGCTTATTTCAAGGCATGAATACATGCTTCAATCTTGGAAATTAGCAAAGTTTCAAAAGAAAAAAATAACCATGGAGTTATCCTTTTCCATTTCAAATATGTTAGGATTCTATTGAGTGTTTTTTAGAGATAATTATTAACTGGCCCTCTACTTTTCCCTTTTCCTTAATATAAACTACATCTCTTATTACATTTCTAATCAAGATATTTACATCAAATACTGGATCAAAGGGCCAAGGAATTTTCATAAATGCTTCCTTGTCTAGTAGAAGAATAAATGGTCAACATGTCAGCTTGGCTCCAATTTCTTGGGAATTAATAATTCTTTTGGAAAATGAATACTCTTGTTTGAATCTAGAACTATGTTTAAGATTTGAAAATGGATTTTCCTCCAAATTGATCTTGGAAAGGTACTTATGAAAGGCTTCTCTATATCTCCTCTACTAGAGTGAATGGCTTGTGTGTTGAAAAGTATAGCAGAGCTCCCTTCTGAAAAGCCGAATCATCCCATTGTCACCAAGAGCTCCTCCTTTTCTCCAAATTGGACCCAAAACAACATTGAGTACTTAATTATCATCCAACCTAAGAAATTTTGATTGACACTGCAACTTAAGAGCTATCAAATTTAAAGTGCGCTAATATGATTCGTCATTCTTTCATTGAATAAGTACTTTATTTTTGAATTTGTCATTTGTGCTTGTAGTATGTCGTACTGACCTTGTATCACCTAAAAGGGTTTTTATTCTTGGACCATGACAATGCTAGTAAGATTTAGGCCTTTTGTAGTATTTGTACCCCATGATCATTTTTTCAACATGTATGTCATATGTGGAAAGAAATAAGAATTTGGTTATTACCTCCTAAACTAAAGCACTGTTTCTTTTATTAGGTGCCATGTAACATCCTCTACAAATTGAGGAAAAAAGGGATGTAATATACTATCCATCCTCGTAGACTATAATCCTCCATAAAGGGGAAAAAACCCCAAAATACCCATTGTTGGGCAATTTTTGGGGAAACTAGGCTTAAAAAAACAAAATTTGGGATTTGGAGTAAGGTTTTTCTCAATTGATATTGTGAAGGGAAAATCATCTAAGGGACGAAGCTAGGGTTTGAAATAGGAGGCAACATCAGCGTTTGGATAACCATGGAGGGACAAGGAGGAGGGAGCTCCACTCCCTCCTACAGTAACGTGGTCTCGACAAAGGAAGAGGGACAAGTCAGAATAAGCCGAAAAACTCCATGGAGAAAGAGACAAAAATCACTGAGAAACAGGTGCTGGAAGGTAACGAACTCCAGGATGAGAGAGGGATCCACGAGGCTACTCGGGAAGAAGCGACAGAAGGAGATAGAGGTCAAAGGATGGAAAGGAGAGCTCCAACGAAACCCTGCAAGTCTAAGGCTATCATCAAACCTCGGGTGGTCCTCAGTGATCTCGCTCTGCAGGAGCATAGATATCACATGGCTAACTGTGCAGTCATATGTAAGTTCATGGGCATCTAGCCCATGGAGAAAGCTTTATATAGTTGGATAAGAAACACTTGGAAACCAAAAGGAGATATAACTATACATTTGGGTTCTAAGGGTTTCTTCACTGTGGTGTTTAAGAACTTTGAGGATAAAGATAGAATAGTCGAAGGAGGACCTTACATCTTTGCTGCTGCGGGTCTCTACATACGACCTTGGATGATGAACTTTGTGTCGGAGTGATAAACGTTCACTTCGGTCCTGGTATGAATTAGGCTATATTCCTTACCTTTAGATTACTGGTTGCCTGAATCCTTAAGCATTATAGTAAATAAACTATGTCATTTTATAAAAATTTCAGAGGCTACTCTACATGGTAAATACACTTCCTTCGCGTGTATATGCATTGAAATGGATTTATCGGGAGCACTCCCGGATAAGGTCATCCTGGAATTTTATGATGAGGAATGTCTCCAGGAAGTCAGCTATGAACACATCCCGTTCAGATGCAGCAAATGTCATGAACATGGGCATCTCTTCAGAGACTGCCCATTCAATAAAAGAGAGAATAATTAGAAAGGCAACATTGGTAAAGACCCTGAGGGTTTCACCAAAGAGGCAGGCAAGGGGAAAGGAGGGGGGAACGTACCAAAAAAAAAACTCAATGAGTATAATCTACCAAGTCACAACAGTTTTGAGACTCTAGAAGAGGAGGGGGAAGAAAGTGAAAAAAGTAAAGATAAGGGGAAAAACTCAATAGAAAGGGAAAGAGAGGATGATATGGATATAATACAGGATGACAAGGAAAGAAAGAAGGAACCACAAACTAATACAAGACTTGGAGAAGACCAGGATATGACCCCCAGCGAAGTAGGAATGAAAGACCAAGAACTATATAGGAGATCCTTGAGAGTGAGAACCTAGAACTTGAATAGTTTCTAGAACAGGGCACTAAAAAAGGGATTGAATCCCTGCCACAAGAGCATTTCGATAGAGTGTAACAGCTCTACCTCAATAGATCCCAAAGAAAGGATGCTGGAGTCAAATGACACCACGATAGCTGGCAGAATGAAGGGGTCGAACAGATGGAGATTTCACTAGGATGCTCCACAAAAACTCTAGGCAAAAGAAGAGGAAGAAGAAGACAGAATGATCTCCTATCAGAATGTAGGAAACTCCTGATAAATTTAGGTAAGATAAAAGATCTTACAAGTTACTCTTTTAGAAATACCTCATTATGAAGCTCACAACCTAGAACATCAGGGGGCTAGGTGGCAAAAGCAAGCAAGGAAATCTTAGTAATAGATTAAAAGAAGAAAAACCAGATATGGTCTTTATAAAGGAAACCAAATGCTCAGTAGAAAATATTAGGGACCTTCACAGCAAATGGCTGAACAACTATGAGTACCTAGAGGTCAAAGCCAACAACATAGCAGGGGGAATTCTTACCCTTTGGAATCCTCAAAAAATTGAGATCATAGATGCAGAAACTTCCAGAAATCATCTATCTATCATTATTCAACCTCTGGGGGACAAATATTGTTACTTGAATACTAATGTCTTTGGTCCTCAATTGCTTGAGGAAAAAATAAGACTACTCACCTCACTAGAGGATCTAAGAGGAAGACATCCTAGCATCCCCTGGAATTTTTTTTTGGGGGGGGACTTCAACATGATCAAATCTCTTACAGAAAAAAAAGGGGGAAGCAGAATGTTGGGGCGAGACTCACTCACATTCCAAAACTTCTTAGACAACATGAGACTAGTGAGCATGAAGACTATAAATGGCATCTTCACTTGGAATAACAAGAGAGGGGGAACAACCCATGTTGCTTTGAAACTATATCGGTTCTTAGTTTCGTAGGATCTCCTTCTTTCAGGTCACTCCATAGCCGCATGGATTCTTCCTTTTGGGGGGTCGGATCACTGGCCTATTCAGTTGGAAGCTTCTTGCATTGGAACCCCAAGGAATAGACCTTTCAGGTTTGAAAATGCTTGGCTCACTCATCCAAACTTCTCCAGTAACATTAGCAAGTGGTGGGTGGAAGACATGCCTTTTCATGGCACAAAAATGTTCATCCTACATCAGTGCCTTAAACATATCAAACAAAAGCTCAAATAATGGAAACAAAATTATTTTAGTAATATTTTCGAAGCCAAGAGAGAAGTGGAGAGTAAATTACAAGAAATCAATCAAATTCTCATCAAGGAAGGATTCACTGAGGAGAGGAAGGTAGTGGTAGATTCTTTGCAGCAGGAATGGGATAATAGATGTCAGCAGGAGGAGATCTTCTGGAAACAGAAATCTAGAGTGAAGTGGATTAAAGAAGGAGAGAGAAACACCAGCTTCTTCCACAAGTCCACCATGGAACACAGAGCTCATAATAGAATCATGACGCTACTGGATACATAAGGAGAGGAGTTAAAGACTCACAAGGAAATGGAATTGGTGCTCCTTCAACACTTCAAAAGCATAGCAATGGAAACCTTGGTCGATAGATCACACTCCATTAAGCACTTGAGTAAGAATATTCCCAAGTTCGTGACCAGGGAAGACAACTTCAATCTCAATAGAATAGTAATGGAGGAAGAGGTCAAAGAAGTGATCAAAGAGATGCACAATGGGAAAGCTCCAAGCCCGGATGGTTTCAATGTAGATTTCTTCAGAACTTGCTGGGAAATAGTCAAAAACGACATTCTTGATGTGGTAGAGGACTCAAGAACATCAAGAAAAGTTCTTAGAGTGATTAATTAATCTTTTATTTCTCTTATCCATAAACAAGAAAAGGCAATGACTCCAGATAAATTTAGACCAATAGCTCTTTGCAATGTGGTGTACAAAATAATCTCCAAAGTGATCGCTATCAGACTCAAACCTCTTCTACCATTGCTGGTTTTAAAGGAGTAGACTAGGTATGTGGAGGGTAGACAAAACCTCAATAACATCATCCAAGTGCATGAAGTGATCCATTCCCTCAAGACTTATAAGCATGCGGGTATGATAATACAGCTGGACATAGCGAAGGTCTATAACAAACCTAGTTGGCAATACATTAAGGAAATCCTTAAAGCTTATGGTTTTGACTTCAACTGGATAAGATGGGTCATGGCACTGGTCACCTAAACGAGCTGCTCTATCCTACTTAACGGCTCACCTTCCAAAACTTTCAAGCCTTCACGAGGCCTTAGGCAAGGTGATCCTCTCTCCCATTTCCTTTTCATTCTCATGATGGAAGGACTGGGCAGATCAATCGATGCTGCCAAGGAGGAAGGGAGAATCATGGGGCTAAAACTAACTCAGAATGGGGAGGCATTGATGCATCAACAATTTGTGGATGACACAATGCTGCAAGGCACACCCACTGTAAAGGAATCCAAAGCCTTTAAGAAAATTCTGAATGACTTCACCCTTGCTGCAGCCACAGAGGTAAGCCTTTCAAAATCTAAAGTTTTCTTTTTCAATACGGACATTTCAATCCAAAGACATCTCTCTAGAATTCTTGGTTTTCAATGATAGAATCTTCCCTCTAAATATTTGGGTATGCCTGTTACTGATAAACCACTGAATAAAGTTGTTTGGGAAGCAATTACAAATAAGCTTAAGGACAAGGTTAATAACTGGACTCATAGGTCCTTAAATTTAGCAGGAAGACTAGTTCTTACAAAGGCGGTTCTTCAGACCATTCCAATCTTCATGTTATTCACCCTTCCAGTCCGTAAAGGAGTTTTACAGTAGATTAGGAACATTCAAAGAAACTTCCTTTGGGGAAAAGGGGAAGAGAAGAAGAAATGGGCCCTGGTGGCGTGGGATAAACTATGTAAACCCAAAAACCATGGTGGTTTAGGTCTCCACGACCTAGAGACCCTAAGCGAGGTCCTGGGGGAAAAACTTTGGTGGAGATGGCTAAAAGAGTCCAACAGTCCTTGGGCCAAGTTATGGAAACAAAATTATGCAACAAATTGGCAGGAAAAGGACCACATTCATATGTCAGGCCACATCAAGGGTTCTCATATTTGGAACAAGGTATGGGAGAATAGAAGTTTAATTCAGAATGACAGCTTCTGGGAGATTAGAAATGGGAACCTAGCCTGCTTCTGGGAGGACAACTGGCAGTAGGAACAGACTCTATGCATAGACAGTCTAGACATTATAAAAAATAACACCCTTAATAAGGGGCTCAAGAGGGTAAGTGACTTATGGGATCAGACCATTGGGGAAAGGAAATGGAGATTATGGAAAGTACCATCTTACAGTGGATTAACCCCTTTGAGGACCCAAGCTAAAATTATGGAAGAGATCCTAGAAAAGGGAGAGATTCTGACCTCATCTTTGGAAGATATTCTTAGGTGGAACAGAAATAACGAAGGTAATTTCAACCTCAAAGAAGAAAAAAGAATAATCGTAGGATTTTACTATTCAAACACTGACAAGACTTGGGGAAAAATTTGGAGCAAGCCTCACCAAATGAAAATCAAAACTTTCATATGGCTAGTTCTACATAAAAAGATTCTAACCTGGGAAAATCTAAGAAAAATAGGTTTTATAGGGTCGTCTAAGTGTCACTTATGTGGTCTTCAGGAGGAGACCACAGATCACCTTCTTAGCTCATGTGAGTGCACCTCTTCCATCTGGAACTGGGTAGCCTCTATCTTCAACCAAACAAACAGAAAGGAAAATGACATCATGGAAACTTTAAAGAATTGGAGGAGAGACTTCTCGGAAAACGAAATAGTCAATGTGGCTTGGTCATTGATCCCGGGCTTCTTGATCTAGGATGTGTGGAAAGAACGCAACAATAGAATCTTTAAGTATAAGTCCAACTCTACTCAAGGTATTGTGGTTCAGATTCTTAATCAGCTCAAAGAAATAGTTAATGTCTTGATGAAGCATCATCCCGGGAAACCCCCTATTCCAAGAGACATCATCACCATGCAACAACTAGGTCTTCAGGCTTATGATGCAACAAACACCAACAAGAAAGCAAGGCAAAGAACAAAAAACAAATCCTTCTGGCAACCTCCCCCTCATGGATTTTTGGAACTAAACATTGATGGAGATTCAAAAGGGAACCCAGGGAATGCTAGTTACGGCGGAGCCATCAGAAATGCAGAGGGAAACATCCAAGTTATCTTTCATAGTCATTTGGGAAGGGTGACCAACAATATGGTGGAACTCATGGCCATTGAGTAAGGCTTAGAAATCATAATAGAATATAATCTACCCAACAAAATTATAGAGGCAAACTCAGAATTAATGATCAATTCAGTTAAAAGGATAAGCATTGGCTCAGCTCTCGATAAAGTTTCAAGGAACTGGAGACTAATGCAAGTGTTTCATAGAATCCAATCTCACCTCAGAACACTTAAAAATCTGAGCTTTTTTCACATGCGAAGAGAGGTCATCAGATTGGCAGACATAATAGCCAATGAAGGGGTGACCTACACTCGAGAAAACAAATGCGTAGTTTAGGAGAATGTACAAGCTGGACAGCTTTGTGAGGACTGCAGTACTCTGGCTCGGGAGGATAGGGAGCATCACCAAAACTCTAGAGGAAATCATTTAACAGTAATTTCAGATGACAAAAGTTAATGGCACGAATGATAGACAGGCTAAGTTCTAGGCCTTTTATAGGAAAAGAAGACAGAGGAATGGCAGGCAGAGTAGAAAGAGAGGAAAAACCAAGGAATGGGTCCAGGGCTTCTTCTCACATAAAGGGGTTCTGCAGACACCACTAGGTTTACTAGAAACTGGTAGGTGCTGCAAGTGGTTTTACCAGAAAGTCTCCAATACCACAATAGGTGATACTCATGGCCCTCGGCAGAGAGAGAATGCTGCCTTCACAGGCCAGGTTCATTCGGCACATCTCCTCAATCCAAAATTGGGTGCTTCCATTAGATCGAGAGGCAGGAGATCTAGGGAGAAGAAAGGTAGGGCTTGTTGGCAGGGGTCTGAAGCAGTTTTGCTATAGTAACCCCAGTTATCAGGCGACTCCATGTACTAAAGTGGTTTTTAAGAAATGAATGCGATGCCATTGATCACGCTACATATGGTTCTAGACTCAAAGGAAATACCGCCTATATCATGCATGTAACGAGTGTGCATGTTATCTACATGATATTATTCGCCGTAGTTGGATTGGGTGGCAATAAATCGAGGGCTGTGGTTGATCGGGCTAGTAGGTGGTGGGACCGTGATGATGTGGACAAGGTTTCTAGCATTATTGGGCATCAAAATACCCATAATCGGTCTCTCGGAAAAGCCAATGACCAAGTGACAAATGGCTCCAAGATCGATGTAGATCCAACTCCCATCAATTGCCAGAGTTGTGGTCTTCCTTGGTGGGAGATTGTCGGCTAAGTTTTACAGTGACATCTGCTCTTTTATGAGTGTTTCTCCTAAGCTTCGTGGTTTGTAAAGTGAGTGCACATGTGACATTAGCTTACATGTATATTCTGTAACTTTTCTACTTTTACTGGTGAATAGAAGGTCCGTTTCTTGCCTGAGAAAAAAAAAGGGTTTACTCAATCACTTAAGAATATGAAACCCCTCCGAAAAATTTATAAATAAAGAAGTATTGAATTCATTTTGGATCACAAAGTGTGGATTAATTCATTTGTTCTTGAGCATTAGGTCTGATATTTTTTTACCACTTCTATCTGTTATCAATTTCAGTGGTGAAATATTCCACCCTAGTTGACATTCCCTTATTATCTCATTGTTTGAGAACAAGGGTCTCTGGTTGGTCAGCGAATTCTGTTGGATATTGGTCTCTTTTCTTTTTCTGGGCCCAATATTTCTGTTAAAGGTGAATGAATTTGGAGGATAGTGCATGATATCTTAGTTCTGTTTGGCATACACCTCTCTTGAAGGAAGCAACAAAGTTTCTGAGTCCTTAATTTCTTGTTCTGGGAAAAGCACTTACCTTAGGTAGTGGATTCATTTCTGACACCTAAAGTAGTAAAACTCTTTGCTTTATTTAGTTTTTGCATGCACGGTTAAAAGGAGAGCTTCCCTAGTTGTCAATTCTTAGCCTTATCTAAGGAAGCATGTTTGCATATCTCATATCATATTCACTAGTGGCAAACTTTAATTGTCTTGTCTATCCATGCAGGGAAGGTGCATTAGGATTAGGAGTTAAGAATGTTGAGACATTGTTGTACATGTTTCCACATTCATTGTACCTTCTAGACTAAAGGAGAAGTGAATAGTAGTGTTTGAAATTTTTAGTTATTTATTGTTTCAAAGAGTAATAAATAGTGATGTGATTTGAGTTTCTAATCTGTGTACTTGCTGTTACTTTATTCAGTGGCATGTGCTTCCTTGTTCAGAACAAGGGGTTTTTCTACAGTATCTAGCCTCCAAAGCTTCTTCAATGCAAACTAAATATAAAATCATTCCCTCGTACTCCAAATCATCTAAGGCATCACCCTAGAGAAGTTCCAAAGTAGACCAATGAGCTTTGACAGGCCAAATCCAATCCCATGTCACTATACAAGTGTTGACATCACTGCTACAAAAATTATTTTGAAGTGTTGCATCCTACACCAATTCCTAAGATGGATGCCCAAAGGGGTTCTAGAATGAGGCTCAACCTTCATTACCACATTTAAGACTTCTCAAAGGGATCATTCCCTTTAAACCATACCAATTTTTACACTTTCACAATTTGGCCATGTTCCTAACAATTTATATTTTGTATAGAAAAGTCAGTCCTATTTTACATGTTTATTAAATTTAGGAACAATTATACGTCAACTCTAGCAAAATGTCAACAAATTTGTGGGTTAGGTTGGCATTTCTCCAAATACTATCACACATGTATATATAATCACACATTTTCCTTTTTAGATCTTGATTGGTTGAACAAAAAGGTTCACTTCCTGTGTAATTTTGTCCCATACATCCACATCAGCACTCATAGATAAAAATATTACTAATTCTTCATATACGTGCATAGTAAGGTCCCTTTTGGTTGTTATTTTTGATGGAGCAACCTTTGGCAGTACACCTTTTACCACAAAGATGTTGTTGTTGGATAGAAATCTCCAGAGGAGTCTTACACCAGACATATAAATGGCTATTGTATATCACAATAATAAGTATTAACATATGAATACATACAGACCCTAAACTATGTACATTCAATCCATTACTTTTTATTTCATGGAAAATTTCATTCTACATAGTAGATGTGTTGTGGAACTTGAGTGTGTTCGCATAAAAAAATTCTAAGGCCAAACCTGGATTCTCATCTCTCATGGAAATTCAACATTTTCCTTGTTCACCTAAGAACAACTTGTAACTCATCTTAGGTTACTCATGTACAATATCACTCATCCCACTTAACAAGTTACCAAGATAAGGCTCATCACATCCAACCTTGGTCTAAAACAATTAAGCAACACAATTTACATCTTGACATGCCATAGCACCTGACATGTCTTAGAATTCCTTGGCACTATGTGGCATGCGTTAACATCCCCTACATTCCTTGGCATGCTTTGAGACTCCCTAGCACACCATCGCACTTCCTGACATGCCTTGGTAGTTTAGCATACCTTGGCATTGCCTAGCATATAACCTTGTCACTCCCTCCTTAACACACCTAGAACTCATTGAAACTCCCTCTCACACACTCTTATTCATTAATTTCCATATATTTTGAACTAGTGCTTCCTTCTATTTCCTTGACACCCCCTAACACTCCTTATCTCACCTTAGCACTTGACACATCTTGGCATACTGCCTTAACACTCTAGCATTCCTTGGCACTACATAGTCTACCTTGTCACTCTCTCCTTAGCACACCTAGACATCATTGACACTCTTGGTCACAAACTCTTATTCATTCATTTCCATTCATTTTTACCTAGTTCTCCCTTGTGTTTCTCTAGCACTCCTTATCACTCCTTGACACATGGTATTACACCATAGCACCTATGAAATCTTGGCATGTCGGCTTAGCCTCTAGCATGCCTTAACGTTGCCTACCATATCTTGTCAATTTGTCCTTAGCACACCTAGAACTCACTGAAACTTCTAATCACAAACTCTTATTCGTTCATTTCCATTCGTTTTGACATAGTTCTCCCTTGTGTTTCCCTGGCACTCCCAACTAACACTTCCTTACACGTGTTGGCACATCTTGGCCGCATGTTGCCCTAGAACTCTAGCATTCCTTAGCATTGCCAAGCATGCCTTGTAACTCTTCCTTAACACACTTGGAACTCACTAACACTCCATGCCACACACTCTTATTCCTTAATTTCCATGCATTATGACCTAGTATTCCCTTGTGTTTCCCTAACACTCCCTAACACTCATTGGCACACCGTGGAACTTGTCACATCTTAGTAGGATTTCCTAGCACTCTATCATCTATTGGCACTACTTATCATACATTTTCACTCCTTCCTTAGCACACCTATAACTTGTTAACACTCCCTATCACACACCTACATTCATTCATTTACATGTAATTGAAACGAGTCCTCCCTTATGTTTCCTTGGCAATCCCTAGCATGTGTTGGCACCACATCCTAGAACCTAGCACAGATTGGCACGCCTTAGCACTTGGCATGTCTTGACATGCCTAACATTCATCGGAACTTTATAACATGTGTTAGCACCTCCTAAAATTCCCTGCACACCTTGGCACTCCGTAGTTTTCATGCACTCATAGATAACCTTACTTTTTTTGTGACTTGGGAACCCAACCGAGTCATTGAAAAAATAGTGTTGTGCCTAGACCAAAGTCTCCCTTTGTCTCAAACTACTTCTTCCATCCTCTTATCACAATCGTACGCTTTCCTTCTACAAGTCCTAATATGAAATTCTCCTAACACACTTCATCCATGGGACACCTAGAATTCACTGACACTCCCTGGCATAATCTCTTATTCATTCATTTCCATGCACTTTGACCTAGTTCTCCTTTATGATTCGCTAACACTCCCAAACACTCCTTGACATGCATTGACACTATCTAGCATAATGCCTTTCTTATTCCTTGGCATGTCATGGCACTCATTAATTATCATTCCATCATAACTACCCTTATTTTCTTTTAGACTTAGGAACCCAACCAAGTCCTGCCTAGACTACAACAACTTTACCAAGTTACATTCACTACAACTAGACTATGCCTTATTCTCGTAATGGACTATAAATCATCTTAGGCTTCTCATGTCCAATACTAACTCATCCCACTTAACAAGTTACCAAGTCGAGGCTCACATCCAACAGTGCCCATAAAATAACTAAGCAACATAGTTTACATCTTTGCATGCCATAACATGCGTCATGTATAACAATCCATTGGCACTACATGGCACACATTATCATCCCCTGCATTCCTTCGCATGATTTTCCACTCTCTAACAGACCCTACCACTCCCTAACATGCCCTGACACTCTAGCATGCCTTGGCACTACCTAGCATATACCCTTGTCACTCCCTCCTTAACACAATTGGAACATGTTGACACTCCCTATCACACACTCTTATCTATTCATTTCCATGAAATTTGAACTAGTTCTCCCTTATGTTCTCATGGCACTTCCTGATGCACATTGGCACACCCTGGGACTTGGTGCATATTAGCATGTAGCCCTAGAAATCTAGCATTCCTTGGAACTACCTAGCATACCTTGTCACTCCGTCCTTAGCACACCTAAAATTCACTGACAATCCCTATGACGCACTCTTATTTATTCATTTCAACACATTTGAAAATAGTGCTCCCTTGTTTTTCCCTAACACTCCATAACACTCCCTGGCATGAATTAGCACACCTTAGCACCTAACACATTTTGTCATGTTTCCCTGGCCTCTAGAATGCCTTAACACTGCCTAGCATACCTTGTCACTTCCTCCTTAGCACACCCTGAAATCACTGACACTTCCTGTCAAAAACTCTTAATCATTCATTTGCATGCATTATTTTCACCTAATGCTCCCTTGTGTTTCCCTAATGCTCCCTAACGCTTCCTATCACTATTTGGCACACCTTGGCACCTAGCAGATATTGGATGCATGTCGCTCTAACACGCTAGAATGACTTAGTGCTGCTTAGCATACCATGTCACTCCACTCTTACCACACCTAGAACTCATTGACACTCCCTGTCACACACTCTTATTCATTCATTTCCATGCATTTTAACCTAGTGCTCCCTTGTGTTTCCCTAGCACTCACTAACACTCATGACACATTGGCACACCTAACTGCAATGGGTTTCACTAACATTCAATCCAAAAACCCCTCTAGAGTCTAGCTAGTTACTTGTTCTTAACTAAGATATTAGGGTTAATTTTATTGTATAGTGTTCAATGTGAAAATAATACTAGGTGTTTTTATCACATAGAGTAATTATGATCTTCCCCACATACACAAGGATAACTGAGAAGCGTTTCCCATAATCATGCAAGTGGAAGTTCAACATGTACATCAAGGTAACCACAAAATATTTGTCGTATTTACATAATGCAAGGTGATAGGAAAATATTTACATTATATACGTGAATATACTAAGATGAGGACCATTAGCATCATATCTACATATTTACCACAAGACAAGGGTCATTACAACCCCTTAAAAATACCCACAAGGCCTTCATCTTTTGCAGCTCTTTGACCACAAGGGTTAATTGAAAAACACATAGTTCCTTTAAATATTTGTAGGTTGAGGCAGCCACTTCAAGCTCTTGAACTTAAACATAATCAAATATTTGCAATTTTTTACAATAATAAGTCCATTATGCACACTCCTCATCTTAGAGTTGGGTAGAGAGGGAGAATATTTGATTGATGCCAACCTTGTAAATGAAAAACTTTCCCTACTCATTGGTTGGACACTCCACCACTAGTTGACACCACTAACACACACCAAAAGTCCAAGATACCCATAATATGTGCCCTACACCCAAGGGCTTAGACTACACCTCCATAAAATGTACCCTCAACTTTAGATGTCCCAAAATAGTAATATCCTAACCATAACCCATTTGTTAGATTTTTGTAACTATCTGTAACTTTCTTCTTAACTGACATTTGTTTTTAACTATTTAATCCACTTACCATATACTCTATCTTGTTTGCACCCACCTAGTATACAAGAACACTTATGTTTTTAATACACCCAAGTTAAGAGGGCATGTTTCTTTCTTACACTTAAATTTTTTCAATACAACCAAGTTAAGAGCATGTGTTTCCTTTTCAAATTCCAAAACTATAACATGCCTATCTCTATAAAATAACAACAAAATCATCGCATAAAAAAGGTAAGATTAAAATTAAATTATAATTAGATTATTATTATTATTATGATAAATACACCCAATATGGAAAAATTGTTTTCAAACACAACCATAAAAAAGTGTTAGTTTATCAAATACAACTACAAACTTATTAAGCCAGCATAGATTCATCTTAACCCGGATCATCAAGTGCTAAGAGGGATCCAATCTCTCGATGTGCAAACCTCTTTTTTGGTGCTCAACAGATCCAGGTTAATATGGGTCTAGGCTGGTTATATAATACCATATAATATCTATATTGGTATCTATGTGTCTCTTTCTTATTCCCTCTCTCTATATCACCCCCCAAACATACACACCCTCTCTCCATACCTATCTCTCTCTCCCTCCCTCTTCCTCTCCACCTCTCTCTCTCTTCCTCTATCTCTCCTCTCTCCATCACTCCCTTGTCACTCCCTCTCTCTCTACCTTTCTCCCTCTATGTCTTTCTTCTTACTTCCCTCTCTCTCCCCCTCTAATTCCATCTCTCTCTCTCCTCTCTCTTAGTCCTCTCTCTCCCTTTCTCTCTCCCCTCCCTCTGTCCCCCTATCACTCTCTCTCCCCCCTCCATCTTTGTGGCTCACTCTCTCTCTCTTTCGCTTCTCTCCCTATATTCATCCCCACCTATTCACTCTCTCCCCTTCTCTCTTCTCTCCCTCTCTCTCTATCCATCTATCCCTTGTCACTCCCTCTCTCTCTCCACCTCTATCCATCTATCCCTTGTCACTCCCTCTCTCTCTCCACCTCTATCTCCCTATGCCTTAGTTCTTTCCTCCCTCTCTCTCTTACCTCTATCTCCCTATGCCTTAGTTCTTTCTTCCCTCTCTCTCCCCCTCCAACTCCATATCTCTCTTTCCCACTCTCTTCTTCTCTCTCTCCCCTCTTTCTCTTCTTACCTCCTTCTCTATGTCTCCTCCCATCACTCTCTCACTCTCTCTCTCTCCTCCCTCCATCTTTGTCACTATCTCCCTCCCCCTCTCTTCCCTTCACTTTCCTTGCTATCATCACTTGGATCCTTAGTTAAGATAGATCTATGTTGGTTCTTACTAATATTTGTATTATACAAATTTCACATTTTTAAATATAAATGTATTTTCATTTTTAGTTTTATTAAAACCTTAATTTAATTTATATGGGAATAATTTTAGTAGTCGTGAGGATAGAGGGTTTATATATATCTCAACAATAATTACAACCCTTTTCCTATTACCTTCAAATAAAAAATGTTATA
This sequence comes from Pinus tabuliformis, assembly GCA_031772625.1. NCBI lineage: Eukaryota > Viridiplantae > Streptophyta > Pinopsida > Pinales > Pinaceae > Pinus > Pinus tabuliformis. The sequence continues at coordinate 1,281,033,052 of CM062818.1, read as the reverse complement.
AAATTAAATTAAATTAAAATATTTTTATTGTGAAATAAGTTATGGTTTTTTGGCATGTGGTTTTGATAAGGCATGATATTGGCCCATGGTATTGTAACAAAGTCTATTAACAAGTTAATAATATCCATGGTAAAGTGGGGGTGAATATTGATGGTTAAGAATATTGTCATATTGTTATAAAATATTTATATTGTTAGAGAAGATATGATTTTTTGGCATGTGGTATTGATAAGCCATGGTATTAGCCCATGCTATTGTAACAACGCCTATTCACAAGTTCATAATATCAATGACAAATCAGGGGTGAATATCCATGATTAAGAATCCTATCATATTCTTATAAAATATTTTGATTTTGAAATAAGTTATGTTTTTGGGCATGTGATATTGATAAGCCATGGTATTTGCCCATGGTATTGTAACAAAGTCTATTTCCAAGTTAATAATAGCCATGGTAAAGTGAGAATGAATATCCATGGTTAAAAATATTTTCATATTGTTATAAAATATTTTGATTGTGAAATAAGTTATGTTTTTAAAGCATGTGCTATTGATAAGCCATAGTATTGGCCCATGGTATTATAACAAAACCAATTTCTTACAAGTTAATAACATCCATTGTAAAGTGGGGGGTGAATATCCATGGTTAAGAATCTTGTCATATTGTTATAAAATATTTTGGTTGTGGAATAAATTATGGTTTTATTATTTTTATTATTAGTTGAGCCAACGTTTAGATGTTTGCACTCATCCCCATACTTTTGACTTTTATTATTATTATTACTATTATTCTTTAACTAAACCCATATTTAGAATTTTTTACATACTGACATTACACCTACACATCTACTGTATACTCTATAAATATTGTATTTACTGTTTTTTAGGGAGGGAAATTTTAACATTTTTGAAAAAATTCAGCTTTAATTTTGATGTAACAAAACCATCCTAATTCAAATCTTCATTTACTTTCTAAAACAAGTAGTATATTTTCGCTTTTCATAGGGTAGAGGGAAAACTAGTAGATATTTTCAATTTTCATAGGGCGGGAGGGAAAACAAACAAGATTGAAGAGAGTTTTGAATTAAATTCTCACTTTTCATAAGGCGGAGGGAGGGAAAACTAGTAGCATATTTTCACTTTTCATAGGGCGGGAGGGAAAACAAGATTGAAGAGAGTTGTGAATTAAGGTTTTACCAGTAGCAGGTTGATATCAAACCCCACCATTAGATCTTCAATCCATTAATGGCACCCAGGTATGTTTCATTTCTAACCTCTCTGCATTTACACCCAACTTTAGTCTTCTTCGACACAAGGAGGAGTACACACATCTTAGATCTCTGGTTCAAAATTCATTATTTTTTTCATCCTTTCTTTTAAGTTTACGAGTAGTATATTTTCACTTTTCACAGGACCAGAGGGAAAACGAGATTGAAGAGAGTTATGAATTAAGGTTTTACTAGTACCAGACTAATATCGAACCCCACCATTGGATATCTAATCCATTAATAGCGCCCATGTACGTTTCATTTCTAACCTTGTTGCATTTCCACCCCACTTTTATTCTTCTTCCACACAAGGAGGACTGGTTCAAAATTCACTATTTTTTTCATCCTTTCTTTTAAGTTTAAGAGTAGCATATTTTCACTTTTCACAGGGCGAGAGGGAAAATGATATTGAAGAGTGTTGTGAATTAATGTTTTACGAATAGCAGACTGATATTGAACCCCACCATTGGATCTTCAGCCCATTAATGGTGCCCAGGTATGTTTCATTTCTAACCTCACTGCATTTCCAACCCACTTTTAGTCTTCTTCCACACAGGGAGGAGTACACACAATCCCCCACCATTGGATCTTCAATCCATTAATGGCGCCCAGGTATGTTTCATTTCTAACCTCGCTACATTTACACCCCACTTTTAGTATTCTTCAAAACAGGGAGGAGTACACACACCTCAAATTTCTGGTTCAAAATTCACTATTTTTTTCATTCTTGATTTTAAGTTTACGAGTATCATATTTTCACTTTTCACAGGGCAGGAGGGAAAACGAGATTGAAGAGAGTCGTGAGTTAAGGTCTTACCTCTTCAATCCATTAATGGCACCCATGTATATTTCATTTCTAACCTCGTTTCATTTCCACCCCCCTTTTAGTCTTCTTCCACACAAGGAGGACTGGTTCAAAATTCTCTATTTTTTCATCCTTTCTTTTAAGTTTAAGAGTAACATATTTTCACTTTTCATAGTGAGGGAGGGAAAACGAGGGAACATAGGTAAAAGCATATGTATTTTTCCTTCTTTTATGGTTTGTCTCTTTAGAGTTTATTTTACTGGGTGTACTGTATGCATCTCAAAATTTCTCTTTAGGAAACCCTATTTTTATTCTTTCCAAGGAAAACTCTCTGGGGAATCCCAATGGATGTTTCCCCACATTCATGGATGGAATCCTTGGTAAACCCATTGGCATTGACTCGTGCACCTGCTAGCACAGAACTAGCCAAATACCTAGTAACATTAATAACATTCGGTTGGGCTAACCCCTTAGGCTCAATAAATCATAATCAACTACACTATTCTCCATATTAACATATTGATCTCATTTAACATTTTGTTAGAGTAACCATAACAATCCAATCCTGTTCTTATTGTTATTTTGGTTTTTTAATTCCTTATTTGGTGTGGTGACGACTTTATATGACTCTATAGATGTTTATTTTTGTCAGAGTATATGTTGAAAAGTAGATGCTCTCTTACATTCTACCTTGTCTATTATGTATTGATGGAGTTCAGTTTTATTAGTTGTGACCAAAGTGTTGAAAATAATACTGAGAGGGGGGGTGAATCAGTATTATCAAGTTCTTTTAACAAATCTTCCTTATTTACACTTTGAATTATTTTTGCATATCAGTACCATAAAATAATGAGCATGAACAAGAAAACCAGATAGTCACACCAAAGAACACCAAATATAAGGTGGAAACCCAATGTGGGTGAAAACCACCTACTGCAATATGTCTCTATCTTCTTTCAAATTAGAAACTCCTGTTACAATGGTTTTGTACTGGTGCAGTCCTTTACCAGTACGCAGGCTGCAACCTGCAGAGAGCTACAACTCTCTCTCGTTTTCCAGTCTCTCCTGGAAGGGAGCTACAACCCCCTACTTCTTTTCTTTCAAGGACCACTTTTCATAAATTTTCAAACTGGATCCAACAACAACATTGAAGCTCATCATCAAACAACCTTCTGAATCACCCAATCACCAGATCCATACATATACAATGATATTATGAGAGTTATCAACCAGATCTAGTACATAAAGATAAGTCATTAATCATGTTGTTATTTGAACTCAATACCAGTAACCAAACATCAGTTATGCACCCAAAACCCTGCAGAATAGTCAAAGGCAGTTAAAACAAATTTTAAGCAGGGATCGCAACTTCACTAGTATAGATCTGCGGATATCTGTACTACCTCCGCACCTGCGCCTTCTGTGGCGTCGTGAGCACCGCACCTGCGCCTTCTGTGGCGCCTCCGCACTGCGCCTTCTGTGGCCCCTCCGCACTGCGCCTTCTGTGGCAACTATGCACTGTGCCTTCTGTGGCGCTTCCGAACTGCGCCTTCTGTGGCGCCTCTGTGGCATATCCACACTGCGTCTTCTGTGGCGCCTCCGCACTGCGCCTTCTATGGCGCCTCTGTGGCATCTCCGCACTGTGCCTTCTGTGGCGTCTCCGCACTGCGCCTTCTGTGGCGCCTCCGCACTGCGCCTTCTGTGGCGCCTCTGCACTACGCCTTCTGTGGCGCCTCTGTGGCGTCTCTGCACTGCGCCTTCTGTGGCGCCTCCGCACTGCACCTTCTGTGGCGCCTCTGTGGCGTCTCCGCACTGCGCCTTTTGTGGCGCCTCTGTGGTGTTTCCGCACTGCACCTTCTGTGGCGCCTTCGCACTGCGCCTTCAGTGGTGCCTCCGCACTTCCGCAGCTGCAGTGCTCGAGAGATCACCCTTCACAGATTCGCTTTCAACTTCCCTTTCATAGATCAAACTTTTAAAACAATAACCCAATATTTTAGATGTTAAGATATTCGATTTGCAAGAATGAATTAGCCAAGTGATCTCCTTTGCTTTATATAGGCAAGCTTCTTCCTAAAATCATGGATCAATACCATAGATAACCAATACAAGGGGCCCAAAAACATGGGGCTCAATAATACCAAGGACTAACCACCATGGACCAAAGGTAAGTTCTCCAACATATACACAGTTTTGACGAGGTACCATGGTCCAAAACCATAGGTTCAAATACCAAGGACTAACTACCATGGACCAAAGGTAAGTTATCCAACATGAAAGTGCGAGAACTTTTTCTCTACATGAAATAAACTTTTCTCTACATGAAATAAACTTTTCTCTGCATAAAAGTGCGTGAACTTTTCTATACATGAAATAAACTTTTCTCTGCATATAAGTGCGTGAACTTTTCTGCACTATAATTTATCATCTGAGATGAGTGGGTTGCCATCAAGTACAACATATGTATCATAAAGCCATACCAGAATCATAATGCCAACAATCTGCCCCTTTGGACTTGATGGCAACCTCAAAATCTTCAGCTCATTCTCCCCCTTTGACATCAAGGTCAAAGGGTTATGCTCCCACTAAGAGCATGCTCCCCCTGAATATGAACCAGATCTGTAAAGAAGAAACATAATCCACCAAACACCATAAATGACCATGAAAGAGATAGAGACATATTGCAGTAATATTCAGATCAGCATCCATGATCGCCTTCTGTACATCCTCCATAATGCCAACAATGCATTATAAGATCCCCCTGAACCAGTGTTATTTGATCTTCAACCAATCCGCAACCCAGCACATGTACGCATATTCCCGTACAACCAACAATCAGAAGAGATTCAACAACAAGATGATGCATCAACAACCCCCATCTTTTGCCTGAGGTATTCAAAAGTATCCCTGGGCAATGGTTTGGTGAGTATATCAACAACTTGCTCCTTAGAAGGAACTTACTCCAACTTGACCTTCTGTTCAAGCACTTGTTCTCGAAGAAAATGATACTTGATTGGTATGTGCTTGATTTTTGAATGCATGAATGGGTTCTTTGAGATGCCGATTGAACTTGTGTTATCACATAAGATGGAGATAGGTGGTGTACAAGTGATTTGAAAATCCTGCAAGGTCTACATCATCCAAAGGAGTTGAGTGCAGCAAGATGCAGCAGCAACATATTCTACTTCAGCTGTAGATAAGGCAATCGAACTCTGTTTCTTGCTGAACCAAGATACTAGTCTGGAACCCATAAAGAATGCGCCACCACTTGTGCTCTTCCTGTCATCCATGCTTCCGGCCCAATCGGCATCTGTATAAGCATGAAGTGTGATATTTGTATCTCTAGGATACCATAAACCATAATTTTGAGTCACTTGAAGATATTTGAAAATTCTCTTCACTGCCTGAAGATGAGTCTCCTTCGGATTTTCCTGAAATCTTCCAACTATTCCAACTGCATGCATGATGTCCGGTCGGGTACCTGTCAGATAAAGTAGACTTCCAATCATAGATCTGTAGGTTGGTTGATGTACTGCTACAGATTCATCATTTGCACTGAGGCTACATCCTGTGACCATGGGTGTACATACCGGTTTTGCATCTTCCATGCCATATTTCTTCAAAATCTGTTTGAGATACTTGGTTTGAGACAAAAAGATTCCTCCTTCCTTTTGTTGGATTTGCAAACCAAGGAAGTATGTCAGTTCTCCCAGCAAGGACATTTCAAATTCTTTCTGCATGACCAAGGCAAAGCTTTGACTCATAGCTTCTTCATTGCTGCCAAAGATAATGTCATCTACATACACAACAAGTATTAGCAATTTGTCATTTTCAACTTTTATATAAAGATTGCTATCTGCTGATCCTTTTGAAAAACCTTGTTGATGAAGATATTTGTCCAAACGATAGTACCAAGCCCTTGGAGCTTGTTTGAGACCATAGAGATCCTTTTTCAATCTGCATACAAGATTTGGATCATTTCCAAGAATGAAACCATCTGGCTGCTCAATATATACTTCTTCTTCTAAGTCTCCATTCAGAAAGGCTGATTTCACGTCCATTTGAAATACTTTGAAGTTTTGAAAGCTTAAGAGAGCAAGGAACATTCGGATGGCCTCAAGTCTTGCAACAGGAGCAAAGGTTTCTTCAAAATCTATTCCTTCTTGCTGCGCATACCCTTTACAAACAAGTATGGCCTTGTTTCTAATTACTTCTCCATTTTCATTCAATTTAATTTTGAAGACCCATTTTGTTCCTATAACATTCTTATCTTTTGGTCTAGGAACCAACTCCCAAGTGTTGTTCTTTTCGATCTGCTCAAGTTCTTCATCCATTGCTTTGACCCAACATTCATCTTTGCATGCCTCTTTCACATTTTGTGGTTCAGTGGAAGAGAGTAATGCCAAATATCTTGAAGCTTCTGCAATTGTTCTTCTTGTTTGTACACCTGCTTCTTTCTGCCCCACAATCTGAGATTCTGGATGATTCTTCTGAACATATCTGGATGGAGTCTTCTCTTCTATTCTTGTCTGCTCCTCTGGTTCTTCTTGAGGTTCTTCTTCTTCATCATTTTGTCTTTGAGGGTAGCCTTCATCTTCTTCGATGTCTTCATGATGTACTTGCCTAGGAATGTATCCCTTCTCATCAACCACTACATCAATGCTGTCAACAATTCTGCCAAGTCTTTTATTGTAGCACTTGTATGCTTTGCTATGTGGAGAATAACCAAGAAGAATGCCTTCATCTACTCTAGGTTCAAGTTTGCCAAGTTGCTCATCAGTATTCTTAATATAACATTTGCTCCCAAAGATTTTGAAGTGCTTCACCGAAGGAGTCTCACCACACCAGAGCTCATGAGGGGTTTGAGTGCTATTAACACGGGCATTTGTTTTGTTGAGAATAACAACCGCAACATGTGCAGCTTCACCCCATAAAGTTGCAGGAGTACCCGACTCATCAAGCATAGCACGAGCCATTTGTTGGACTGTTCTGTTCATTCTTTCAACAACTCCATTTTGCTGAGTTCTAGCTGTAGAGAATTCTCTTCTTATCCCATGTTCTTCACAGAAACCGAAAAATTCATTCGAGGTAAACTCCCCACCTCTGTCAGATCTGAGGCACTTAATTTTGTATCTTGATTCATTTTCAACCAAGGCTTTGAAGGATTTGAATTTTTCGAATGCTTCATCTTTGTGCTTCATTAGTCCTAACCAGACAAACCTGGAGAAATCGTCAATGAATAATATCAAGTATTCTTCTCCTCGAGGTGTTCTTTTTCTGAATGGACCACATGTATCTGTATGTACTAGCTCAAGAGGCATGCTAGCTGATCCTTCCTTCTCTGGAAAATTAGTTCTGGTTTTCTTTCCAAACTGACATGATTTGCATATGGTGTCGTCTGGAATTTTGATATCTGGAAGATCGCGAACTGCCTGATATTTGCATGCTTTCCTTATTTGTGAAAAGCTTAGATGCCCCAACCTCCGATGCCATAGCCAATGTTCATCATCCTTGCTTAGATAGCATTGTTGTTGTCCTTCTTCAAATACGTATAGATTATTTGGAGTTCTTTTACCTTTGATCATCGTTTTACCTGTATCAAGATCACGAACAAGACATCCATTTGTTCTAAATATCACCTCGGTTCCTTGATCACACATCTGGCTAACACTTAGAAGATTATGTTTCAATCCATCAACATACAAAGCATTTCCAGCCTTGACCTTTTCTTTTAACTGAGTAGTTCCTTTTCCTTTTATAGTTGCAGGAGTATCATTTCCAAAAGAAACTTTCTTTCCCTTTTCTAGAGCAGAATATGACTCAAGTTTTTCTTTATCACCTGTCATATGCTTCGAACATCCACTGTCAATGTACCATAGATTTTCCTGTCCCTCTGCATAGAATGCTATCCCACATCTTTCTGTTTGTGGTTCCCTTATTCTCCATGTTTTGGTGTTTGAGGCTTGTTCCTTTGTCTGCTGAAACCTGCTCCTGCATTCAGAATCTTCATGACCAAAGTTATTGCAAATAGAACATTCAACTTCATTTTCAAGAGCCGAAAAGTTGTTATAGGTCCTTTTTGTAATCCCGATCATACTTCTTTGTTTTTGAGCTTCTCTAGTCATGATTGTTTTATATGCAACACATTGAGCTGCTTTGTGACCAAATTTATGGCAAGAGAAACATTGTCCATTGAAGAAATTTCTGTGGTTATCAAATCTACCGGCCAAATGATTGTAATTTATATTGTCATCCATTCTTGAACTAAATTGAGAAGATTTTACCTGTGGCTGGTTGTAGCTTTTTTTCACCCTTAAAACGGATTGCCCTTGATAGTCTCTATTTGCAATTCCTCCCTGCCTTGCCTGATGGTCTTCATTGTGCTTTTGCTCATTCCTTCTTGCTGCATCAAGATAACTTTTTGAAGTGGTTTCTTGAGAAGTTTCTCCATTATAGCCCAGACCTGTCTTGTTTAGTGGAGAACGCTGTACATTGATAATCTCATCCAAAGTTTCAGATCCTTTGACAAACTTAAGATTAATAGCTTTTGTTTTCTCAATCTCTTTTCTAAGACCAACAATTTCACCTTCTAATTTTTCAAGATGTTTTTCCTTTTCATCAATTTGAAATTGTAGAGTATCAATGATCATATTCTTTTCTTCTATACATCTCTTGAGTCTAGTAATTTCTTCAAAAAGGCTATCCAGATCTATAGCATCCATATAATCATCATCTTCAAATGCCATTAACAGTTTATAGTCATTACCTTGTTCATCTTCATCACTAATCGATAGACCATCACTATCTTCATGAGTGTAGTAACTTTTCTTGTTTGCACTTTGTTTCTTGTTCCATCTAGCAGGTTCCTTTCCTTTATCCTTATAAGGACATTTTGCAGCATAATGACCTACTCTTCCACAAGCAAAACATTTAAAAGGTAACTTACCTCTGAACCTTCTAGAACCCCTTTGAAGATTTCTGACAAAATTTGATTCTTCTTCTTCTTCTTCTGGCACGTGACTTGCTTCATAGTAATCTCCTTTGCCTGAAGCCTTGAAAGCCACTTCTCTTCTGTCTGATGGACCTCCCTTTCTCATTTCTTAAGTAGTTAGAATTCCATGTAGTTGAGACATGGTGAGAGTTTGTAGATTTGCTTTTTCCTCTATAGCGGACACTTTAGATTCAAACTTGGGGGACAAGGATCTTAGGACTTTTTCAACCACAATAGCCTCTTTTATTTCTTCACCCAAGTTTTTCATGCAGTTAACAATTTCATCTACCCTAAAGAAATAGTTAGCCACACTTTCATCATTATACATTCTGAGATTCTCATACTGAATCCTGAAAGTTTGAAGTTTAGCATGCTTTACCTGTTCGTCTCCTTCATAGCTCGTGACAATTTTGTCCCATATTTCTTTTGTGGATTTATAGTGCATTACCTTCACGAATTCTGATTGGGATAAGCATCCCAATAGAGTATTGATTGCTTTCGCATTTGTTTCATATTTCTTCTTCTCGGCCGAATCTGTAGGAGTAGATGAAGGAAAAGTGTAGCCTGTCTCTATGATATCCCAAACTTCTGTACCAAGAGATTGAAGATAGGCAGTAACTCTTATCTTCCAATAATTGAAGTTCATCCCATCAAAAATTGGTGGCCTGATTGATGCTTCTCTCTCGTAGTTGCTCATGATGAATGATCTACCTTCAAGCGATCAAGCTTCTCTGAAGGACCTGCTCTGATACCAATTGTTGAAAATAATACTGAGAGGGGGGGGGGGGGTGAATCAGTATTATCAAGTTCTTTTAACAAATCTTCCTTATTTACACTTTGAATTATTTTTGCATATCAGTACCATAAAATAATGAGCATGAACAAGAAAAACAGATAGTCACACCAAAGAACACCAGATATAAGGTGGAAACCCAATGTGGGTGAAAACCACCTGCTGCAATATGTCTCTATCTTCTTTCAAATTAGAAACTCCTGTTACAATGATTTTGTACTGGTGCAGTCCTTTACCAGTACGCAGGCTGCAACCTGCAGAGAGCTACAACTCTCTCTCGTTTTCCAGTCTCTCCTGGAAGGGAGCTACAACCCCCTATTTCTTTTCTTTCAAGGACCACTTTTCATAAATTTTCAAACTGGATCCAACAACAACATTGAAGCTCATAATCAAACAACCTTCTGAATCACCCAATCACCATATCCATACATATACAATGATATTATGAGAGTTATCAACCAGATCTAGTACATAAAGATAAGTCATTAATCATGCTGTTATCTGAACTCAATACCAGTAACCAAACATCAGTTATGCACCCAAAACCCTGCAGAATAGTCAAAGGCAGTTAAAACAAATTTTAAGCAGGGATCGCAACTTCACTGGTATAGATCTGCGGATATCTGTACTACCTCCGCACCTGCGCCTTCTGTGGTGCCGCGACCACCGCACCTGCACCTTCTGTGGCGCCTCCGCACTACGTCTTCTGTGGCGCCTCCGCACTGCACCTTCTGTGGCGCCTCTGCATTGCGCCTTCTGTGGCACCTCCGCATTGCGCCTTCTGTGGCGTCTCCGCACTGCGTCTTCTGTGGCACCTCCGCACTGTGCCTTCTGTGGTGCCTCCGCACTGCGCCTTCTGTGGCGCCTCTGTGGCGTCTCCGCACTGCGCCTTCTGTGGCGCCTCTGCACTGCGCCTTCTGTGGCGCCTCTGTGGCGTCTCCGCACTGCGCCTTCTGTGGCGCCTCCGCACTGCGCCTTCTGTGGCGCCTCCGCACTGCGCCTTCTGTGGCGCCTCTGTGGCGTCTCCGCACTGCGCCTTCTGTGGCGTCTCTACACTGTACCTTCTGTGGCGCCTCCGCACTGCGCCTTCTATGGCGCCTCCGCACTTCCGTAGCTGCAGCGCTCGAGAGATCACCCTTCACAGATTCGCTTTCAACTTCCCTTTCATAGATCAAACTTTTAAAAGAATAACCCAATATTTCAGATCTTAAGATATTCGATTTGCAAGAATGAATTAGCCAAGTGATCTCCTTTGCTTTATATAGGCAAGCTTCTTCCTAAAATCATGGATCAATACCATAGATAACCAATACAAGGGGCCCAAAAACATGGGGCTCAATAATACCAAGGACTAACCACCATGGACCTAAGGTAAGTTCTCCAACATACACACACTTTTGACGAGGTACCATGGTCCAAAACCATAGGTTCAAATACCAAGGACTAACTACCATTGACCAAAGGTAAGTTCTCCAACATGAAAGTGCGAGAACTTTTTCTCTACATGAAATAAACTTTTCTCTACATGAAATAAACTTTTCTCTGCATAAAAGTGTTGGCGTTATGTTTTTGGTATGGCTATATGTTACAGATGTTGTACTTGATGGCAACACCCATGGCAAGGCTCTCAATATGTTGAAAATTAAGAACTACGCAGGAGATCAGTTCAGAAAGTGCGTACCCGTAGGTACACCGTGAAGGGACCGCGGCCTGATACGCAGGTCAGCCGTTCAGGAGGTGCGTACCCCCAGTGCACACATTTCAAGGCAAAGAAAAGTAGACGTGGGGTTTCTTATGTTTAACCTTTCCTATTTAGCCGACGGTATTTGTGTTACTATGGTTTTGGCTCGTGGTATTGATCCATGATTTTAGGAGGAGCTTGCCTATATAAAGCAAAGGAGATCACTTGGCTAAGTATCTTTTTGCAATTGAATATCTTAAGATCTGAAATATGGGGTTATGGTCTTAAATGCTTGATCTATATGAAGTTGAAAGCGAATCTGTGAAGGGTGATCTCTCGAGCGCATGATCAGATCTGGGCATCTAAGCATCTGTGCCACTCTGGTGGACTGCCTATTCAGCCCTAATCAGAAGTACGCAGGTGTTTAACAGGAGAGCAGCGTGGGTACGCAGAGCAGAAACAGAAGATCTGCGTGGGTACGCAGAGCCGAAACACAAGATCTGCGTGGTTATGCAGAGCCGAAACAGGAGATCTGCGTGGGTATGCAGAGCAGAAACAGGAGTACTGCGTGGGTACGCAGAGCGACGAAGGTTCAGGTGCGTACGCACAGTAACTGTACGCGGCGCGATAGTATCTCTGGGCGCGTACCTGCAGCAATAGTACGCGGTGCAATAGTGTCTCTGGGTGCGTACCTGCAGTAACAGTAAGCAGCGCGGTTGAAGAAACAGTGCGTGGACACGCAGTGCGGCAGAAGGGTCTCTGCGGGTATACGCAGGGAAGCAGAAGGAGAAGTGCGTACGCACGCAGACCAGAGAAAGGAAAAACTGCGTATCTGTCTTAAGACATTTTGTTTGGCTGTATTTTTCTGTTGATAAGGTGTTCTGGGTTTGGTTCTATTATTGCTGATCTGGTTACTACAGTTGACTGGGTGATTTTCTTATACTTGATGATCATTTGATGCTTATGGATCCAGTTTGAAAATTTATGAAAAGTGGTCCTTGTAAGAAAAGAAGTAGGGGGTTGTAGCTCCCTTCCAGGAGAGACTGGAAAACGAGAGAGAGTTGCAGCTCTCTGCAGGTTGCAACCTGCGTACTGGTAAAGGACTGCACTAGTACAAAACCATTGTAAAAGGAGTTTCCAATTTGAAAGAAGATAGAGACATATTGCAGCAGGTGGTTTTCACCCACATTGGGTTTCCACCTTACATCTTGTGTTCTTTGGTGTGACTATCTATTTTCCTTGTTCATGCTCATTATTTTATGGTATTGACATGCAAAATTAATTCAAAGAACAAATAAGGAAGATTTATTAAAAGAATTTGATAATACTGATTCACCCCCCCTCTCAGTATTATTTCCAACAAAAAGTGCGTGAACTTTTCTCTACATGAAATAAACTTTTCTCTGCATATAAGTGCGTGAACTTTTCTGCACTATAATTTATCATCTGAGATGAGTGGGTTGCCATCAAGTACAACATATGTATCATAAAGCCATACCAGAATCATAATGGCAACACAAAGAACTATGTTAGGCATGTATACAAGGATTCTTGTATCACTATTTTGAAACTGAAAATTGTCCTTAAACAAGCAAAGTAGATCCTTAATGCTACATGTTTGTATCTCAAGGAACTTCCAATCCTAATAAATGAGGTGAAATTTAAGTGTTTCCAGAATCCAATTCTCAGGTTTTGTGAATTTACTCATATATGGTCTTGGAAAAGCGAAGTGAAATTTAATTATTTCCAAATCTTAAGTTTTGTGGATTCACTCATATTTGGTGCTGGAATCTTTTGAGCAAACAAGAAGAATTTATTTTAGTTTCATTCAAATTTTCCAAAAATAATACTAAATTTATCCCTAACTAAAATTCTCCCTAAAATGGCTTTGCAATTGAAAATTTTGTAAATATTTTTAGGGAAACAACCCAAAATACTTTTCCAGGTTAGAGTTTTATAACATTAGGTAATAAAACAGTATTCTATTTTCTACTGCAAATGTTTGATAGAGTCTTCATGGAAACTGATCAGAAAATTAGGTAGATGCGCTTGATAGACTAAATAATTTGTAATGAATAATCACTTAACATAGATGATATATTAGGTTGCATAAATATATAACTTAGAAGCATGAAATGAAAAAGAAATATCAATGAGATTGACATATTCTTAATTGACTTGAATGAGACCAGGAATAACTTTGACTAGAGGGTGTTGAAAATGACATAATTTTGTTCTTGTTGGATAGATTTAGAACTAAAAATCCACAGTTTTCTTTCTTGCATAACTTGGGCGGATTTTTGTATCTCAAGTCTCAACCTTATTGAATAGTATGATTTATGCCTTGCAATGTTGAGATATGTTGTGATACCACTTGCTAGTAAATTGAACACTTTGGATGAAAATTTAGTTGTGAATTTTACTTGTAAAATATATAAGTGAAAACATAGATTAATTGTCCCTTGTGAAGAATTTCCTTGAAATTCTGCTACTGCTTGAATGAATAAATCTGAAACTAATTGTTGCATGAAGACAGAAAATATCTCTACCAATTTGCACTGGAATAGAACAGAAATAAAACACAATCACACTATAGCAAAAGAAATAAAAATTTCTAGGGAACCCATCTAGGAAAACCCTATCTTAGTTGTAGAAATTTAAAATACTATCCATATTAGACTTTGAGACACCTTCTTCAAGACCAGGTTCATCGATTCTTATTTCTTTCCATATTCATTTTCATAAGAATTAGGGTTGTTGTCTGTCAAATCAGAGTAGCTAGAAAGTGTCTCTTTGATTTCAGAAAGGAGATCAGGATCAACTTCATCCAAGAATCCCTTAGAAGGCTCATTCCTAGCAAGAAGAAATGTCTCTTTTTATTTTATTTCATCACACGCATCCATCATAATCACTTATTTGTCTTCATTTATTTCACGGTCGTTTTCAATGTTAGATGCAAAAGGTAATTTAGTATGATATAATCCTTAGGTAACCAACATCAAACATATTGTTGGTTAATTTATGTTGTTTGAAGTTTATTGAGTTTCAGTTTTATCATGAAGCTATTAGAAGCATACTAGAATGGGTGAGTTGATTAACTTGATAACAATGTTATGGTTTGATCTATTCCTTGAAAGGAACTTATAGTTCATGGTCAAAATTTCACATTTCTTTCATTTTTTTATCTTCACATATAACAAATATCTTTACGTTATAGCGTCTAGCTAGATATATACAGTAACTGCCACTCAGATGTTGGACACCATCATTTTGGTGCTTAAGCTTACTCAACTTACCTTTATTTGAGTTGAAAATGTCATTAGATCTCATTATATCATCTATTGGAGAGCTTGAATCGAATTTACCTTTATTTCAGTTAAAAATGTAATTAGATCTTGCTATATCATCTTTTGTAGAGAACGAATCCAATTTCTCATAGTTCATTTTCTTGAGGTATAAAAAAGTTACTTTAATTCATTAAACTTACTTTTCATATTCTATTTTCTGATTGTGATTCTGCAAGCCACATATGCATTGGAACAGGGGCATATTTAATGAAGTGTGGAAGGAGAGGGAAGCTTCAGTTATGTCCTTTCAAACTTTCTAAGGTATGTAATATTTTTTTTTTTAAATTCTCCATAGAATGTTGTGCTTTAACTTTTTCTTTTGATAACGGATTATTTATGTGATCTCCCCTCTCTTACACACAACCAGAGTCCAAACATAGATGGTTTTTTGCGATATGTGGACAATGGACAGATTTACGCTAACCATTTATCGAGAAATTTACATTGTAGAAGATCAAGCATTTACAGTTGAATATTTCCTTGCCACTAAATTAGAGTTGAAGAGTCAGACTCCTATTTTTCAGGCATATACCTCACTTTTAAATTAATTTATTGCTGACTCTGTATATACCTTCCATGGGAGGGTAAAGAGTGATCACTACCATTACTTAATCTTTCTGTAGACCAAGTAAAGATTCCAAATGTGTATAAATTAGTGGCTCCTTGGAGAATCCCAAGAGTGGCACTATTGTAGCAACAAGAAATTCATTTATTTTGAGTTTTTCATTAGTGCATTGATAGTATATTGTTTATTCCATACAATACCTCAACAGTGTATGATCAAATTACAATTAAACATGTCATAATATTTTTACTTATCCTCTTTTAGAGGGAAACTAGAGTGTGTTTCAAGCTTGCACATCACAATTGTATCATGCAAAGTTTATATGGGACAAGTTTTGTGGATCTAAGCAGCAAGATACCTATTGGAATTCAAGAAGCAACAATACTACAAAGTGGGAAAAAGGTGTCACAGTTAACCTGGATATCACATTATGGTTGGATTCGGTTTGTTGCCAAGATGCTGGATACCCCAACTTCCTTTTTATGACTGAGTGCAAGATTGAATACTTCGTCATATTCCTCGCTCAATTTTCATTAAGTAACAAGTTTTCACATAAGTTCTACACACCTATAAACTTTAATAGAGTTTTTCTCGAGTCTTCGGAGGTGGTTAGCTTTTCAAAGCACCCATGTACAAGAAGAGGAGAAATAATATGCTCGACTAATTTGAAGTTATCTACCTATGAATAGGGTGTTCCCATTCATAAACCTGATGACTCACTCTACTTCTTTCTAGTGAACAACTTTGGGACTTTCCATGAATTGTGAGACAATTCCAACCTCATAACTTTTAAATCTATACCCAATAGATTAGAATATGCATAAGGAGAACTCCATTCTTGTTTTGAAAGAACCTGCAATCGACTTCTACCATGTTATTTAATCTTTTCTATATTTATTCGCATCCTTGGTCTATGACATAAAGTTGCAACAGGATACCTTGCATTTTCTATACCAACACTCCTAAAAAATAATAAAGTATGTCCAAATCTATAATCTCAAATGATCTATGTAGCTCACCTTTTGGCTTTTCAATTATCGAAGTTATTACCTATATTCATGAGAACTTCTACAACTGATACCACAGTGACAATATATGTTATAGCTTTATCCATGTTTCTCTGAAGGTGTTTCTCCTTCAGTAGAGCAGCAATACACTATAATTTCCATTTAGGGGAGAAGTGTACCCAGTAGTAACCTTGGCCTGTGTGCAGATGGGTTGAATGCGCATTAAACTCTATATATTGTTTTGAAGGTGTTTCTCCTTCAAAAATACTTCATCTTAGTAGATACTTTCTATCTGCACCTTTAGTAGATGCATGTAGCCTTGGGATACATGTTGTACATTATAGTTTTCCTATGAGGTTGTAGCAAAAATGAAAGAGTTGCATCGATTTTAGGCATATTTAGTATGCTTTTATAGTTTGACTTAGATGCTCACTTTTCTTAATTTAGGTTTTTTTCTTAGTTCTATTTGATGCACAAATTTATGTTTAAGAAAAGTGCACAGTAGATAAGGGTTCTATATTTTGAGCAGGGGACACACTTCTAGGTAGGAGGTACTCTATTCTAGGAAGCTTTTGCCATGCAGGTTAGGTACTTTATCCGAGAATCCCAAGAGGCCCTATTGTAGCAATAAGAAATTAATTTATTTTGAGTTCTTCATTAGTGCATTGATAGTATATTTTTTATTCCATGCAATACCTCAATATTGTATACAACCATATTTAGTATGATTTTATAGTTTGAATTCGATGCTCACTTTTCTTAATTTAGGTGTTTTTCTTAGTTTTCTTTTATGCACATATCTATCTTTGAGAAAAGTGCATAGTAGATAAGGGTTTTATAGTTTGC
This sequence comes from Pinus tabuliformis, assembly GCA_031772625.1. Classification (NCBI taxonomy): domain Eukaryota; kingdom Viridiplantae; phylum Streptophyta; class Pinopsida; order Pinales; family Pinaceae; genus Pinus; species Pinus tabuliformis. The sequence continues at coordinate 1,281,015,752 of CM062818.1, read as the reverse complement.
GCAGGGGACACACTTCTAGGTAGGAGGTACTCTATTCTAGGAAGCTTTTGCCACCTAGGTTAGGTGCTTTATCTGAGAATCCCAAGAGGTGCTATTGTAGCAATAAGAAATTCATTTCTTTTGAGTTCTTCATTAATGCATTGATAGTATATTTTTTGTTCCATGCAATATCTCAATATTGTATGATCAAATTATAGTTAAGATTGTCATAATATTTGGACTTACCCCCTTTTAGAGGGAAACTAGAGTGTGTATCAAGCTTGCACGCACAATTGTATCATGTAGAGTTTACCCGGCATAAGTTTTGTGGATCTAAGTAGCCAAATACCTGTTGGAATTCAAGAGGGAACAATACTACAAAGTGGGAAAGAGGTTTCGCAGTTAACCTACCTTTCACATTATGGTTGGAGTCGATATGTTTGCAAGATGCTAGAAACCCCAACTTCCTTTTTATGACTGAGTGCAAGATTGAATCCTTTGACATATTCCTCACTCAATTGTCATTAAGTGATGGGTTTTCTCAGAAGTGCTTCACATATATAAACTTTACCAGAGTTGTTATTGAGTCTTTAGATGTGGTTATCTTTTCGAAGCACACACATATATGAAGACGAGAAATAATATGCCCGACTAATTTCAAGTTATCTTCCTATAAATAGGGTGTTCCCTTCCATAAACCTGATGACTCGCTCTACTTCTTTCTAGTGAAAAAATTTGGGACCTTTCATGAATTGTGAGACAATTTCAACCCCATAACTACCAGTTTCTTATTTAAAGTTATACCCACTAGATTAGAACTTGCACAAGGAGAATTCCATTCCCATTTCAAAATAACGTGCAATCGACTTATACCATGCTAATTAATATTTTATGTATTTCTTTGCATCCTTGGCCTGTGACATAAAGACACAACAAGTTACCTTCCATTTTCTATACTAACGCTCCTAAACAATAATAAAGTATTCCCAAATCTGTCATTTCAAATGATCTATGCATCTCACCTTTTGGTTTTTCAATTATCGAAGTTGTTACCTATATTGATGAGATCATAGAAAATCGAGGCCACAATGACAATATCTGTTAGAGTTTTATCCATGTTGCACTAAAGGTGTTTTTCCTTCAGCAACACTACAATACATTGTAGTTTCCATTCAGCAGAAGTGTACCCAGCAACAACCTTGGTCTGTGTGCAAATGGGTTGAATTCACAATATACTTTATCTATTGTTTTGAAGGTCTTTCTCCTTCAATAGTACTTCATCTTAGTAGATTCTTTCAATCTAAACCTTCAACAAATGTATACAACCTTGGGGTACATGCTATAGATTCCAGTTTTGTTGTGATGGTATAGAAACGATGAAAGAATCGCATCAATTTTAGGCATCTTATTGTTGTTGTATGAAATAATTCATGTATAATGTTTCCCAAAATTATATAGAGCCATATTTATTATAAATTTATAGTTTGACTTAGATGCTCGCTTTTCTTAATTTAGGTGTTTTTCTTAGTAATATTTTATGCACAGATTTATCTTTAAGAAAAGTGCACAATAGAGAAGAGTTCTATATTTTGAGTAGGGGACACTCTTATAGGTAGGAGGTACTCTACTCTATGGAGTTTCTGTCATGCATGTTAGGTGCTTTATCCTAGAGAGAGTTCCAAGTCCTTTTCCCCTTGACAAAGTCCCTGCCAGAATTATAAATTTATAGTTTGACTTAGATGCTCACTTTTCTTAATTTAGGTGTTTTTCTTAGTACTATTTTATGCACAGATCTATCTTTAAGAAAAGTGCACAATAGTGAAGGGTTCTATATTTTGAGTAGGGGACACTCTTATAGGTAGGAGGTACTCTACTCTATGGAGTTTCTATCATGCATGTTAGGTGCTTTATCCTAGACAAAGTTCCAAGTTCTTTCCTCCTTAACAAAGTCCCTTCCAGACAAGACATCGGTGGATAGAGTTCAAAGTCCCTAAATTTTCCAAAAACCCACCTGACCCTAGCTGTCTGGTCCTTTACGTTACAGTCATCTCTTGGATGTGATTTCATAGAGAGATCCCTCTCTGGTTTGGTAGGGATAGCTACCAAAGTAAAATCTTGGTCTGTGGTTACCTCCATCGATCTCATCATCGACCTGTGACATTATGGAAGATAACAGAGGACATGCCAACTAGGGAGTGCCAAGGTGTTCTTGTTAATGTAAGGTTCCCAAGTCATGGAAATATGCAATGCTAGTTGTGAGGTCATGACTACCAAGGTGTGTTATGGAATGCTAGGGCATGCTAAAATGTGCCAGATAGTATGAAGACATGTCAAGGAAGCTAAGATGTTCCAAGTGCTAAGGCATGCCAAGATTTACAAGGGTTCCAAACCCCTACCTCCTTTTCTTCCATATGATATCCACTTATGACATTTACTTTGCAATATTTGGTGAATTTGATAGTTATAGGCCATTTATAGGTTATAAATGTCTTCAGAGTTTCACTTCTAACTGAGTATTCAACTGAACATATTAATTCTCTTATACATAACTATTTTCCCTCCACTCAATTTTCATAAATTCAATAACCATTAGGTAGGGACCTAAATCTTCGATGTTGCTTTGCTTGTTTAGTAAAATATTGCTGAGACTTTAATTTATTGAAAGTTGTAGAATTTACAATTTATGAAGTTTCAAGGTCTAATTTAAAAAAATATAATTCTTTAAAGGGCGCTAGCTCAATGGAAGAGCACCTGCTTTACAAGCAGGAGGTTGGTGGTTCGATTCCATCATGCTCTAACATCCATATGGAATGGCGACGATCAACTTTTGGTGACAAAGGCTCTTTTGACCATCACCAATGAGCTTTGGTGACATTTTTCGACCCTCACCAAAAATATGAAATGGTGACAGTCAACGAATGCCACAATATATACACATCAATAGTGACGACCCTCAAAGGTCCATAACCATAAATTGTTGTTTTTGATATGAAATGGTGATGGTCATTGTCCGTCATAATATTCATTATTCATGATGGACATTGAATGTCACCACAACACCTATACTTCTAGCAATGCAGCTTTTGGTGACGGTCAATGAACGTCACAATATCTATGCACCAATAGTGATGGCCATTAAATATCCATCACAATAAATCATTATTGTTCATATGAAATGGTGAGGGTCACTATCCGTCATTATAATCAATATTCATTATGGACCTTGAATGTCACCATAACACCTATACTTTTGGCCATGCCACCTTTGGTGACGTTTAGTTTTTTGTGACCGAGGCTATGGTCCGTCACCATTGCTCATATGTAATAGTGACAATCACTATCCATCATTATAAATAGTTATTGGAAATGAACTTTGAATGTCACTACAACACCTATACTTTTGGCCGCGCCACCTTTGGTGACGTTTAGTTTTTGGTGATGGAGGCTATGGTCCATCACCATTGCTCATATGAAATGGTGATGGTCATTATCCATCATTATAAATCATTATTCGTGATGGACTTTGTATGTCACTACAACACCTATACTTTTGGTGATGCCACCTTTGGTGACGTTCAGTTTTTGGTGACAAATGCTCCTTTGACCCTCACCAATGAGCTTATGGTGACATTTTTTGCCCCTCACCAATGTCCTTTTTTCTTGTAGTGTTTTATGAATTCCATTTAAAAAACCTTCCTTAGAAAATGTGTGTTAATATTTTTTTATGATATAATAATCTAAAACAAGTATTGGAAGGATCATATTCAACATGATGACATGGTGCTTGAACTATTGGAGGAGAAACAATTATATGAAAAAAACCTCCAAGTGTTTCTTTGGAAAATAGAAGGTGGAAACTTTTGGGCATATTGTATTTAATGAGGGTATTAAGGTAGATGTTAATAAAATTAAAGCCATTATGGAATGGAAAATCCACACAATCACAAAGCATATTCGAAGATTTCTCAAGTTGACTAGTTATTATCATAAGTTTGTTAAGAATTGTGGGAGAATAGTAGCACCTACAATAACATTACTGAAGAAAGATTGTTTTTCTTGGACTCTAGAAGAAACTAAGGCCTTTGAACATCTTAAAGAGGCAATGTGCCAAGCATTGGTCTTAGCTACATTAGACTTCACAAAAACTTTTATTGTTGAATGTGATGCCTCAATAAATGGAATTGGTTCTATTTTAATGAAAGAAGGAAGACCCATTTCTCTTAAAAGTCATCCAATTAAAGGAAAGTATTTACACAAACATACTTATGAGATGGAAATGTTGGCATGATCCATACTTATGCAGGAATGCAATAAAATATATATATAAACATAAACACCGAGATGTAGTAGAAATAAAAGTTCATTTCATTAATATGAAAGAACTGAAATATGCTTACATATCGAATGGAAATAGACTAGCTCAGGTGATGGTAGCTTATCTCTAAGAAGATATGTGTCAGCTACATGCCTCTAAACTGTGTTACAATGAGGCTCGAAGGCCCATTTATTATTGAGAAACAATGGAAAACCCTAAACATCAGGAAACCTGTTAAATTGGCAACTAGGGCCAAACTTCATGTGGGTAATTTTATTCATGGCTAATAATAATTTTATTAGATTCCTCTTGTTGAGATATGTAGGATTGATCTAAAGATCATCCGATTCCGATAAGTATTTATGGAGATATGAATTTATTTTGATTATGAAATTATTATCAAGCCAACCTACAACTCATGTAGGCTCCGAAGCCCAACAGTCGCATCTATTCAAACATCATCAGTTGTGTACAAATACAAGATGAATTTTCCTCATTTTCACTCACTCATATCAACACATCTCTCTCTCTCTCCTGCGTAGAAAAGAGGGTCTTCTCTAATGCGCAGAAAAGAGTCTCTCTCTCACACATGTTGAAGGATGCTGTTGAAACTAAAGCTGCAACTGCAGATCCAAAGTTTGACCAACGTGGACCATCAAACCTTCTCTTCTGAGCTTCATTGTAGGTTCATCTTAACCTCCTCTTAAGGCTGCAACTTTTGGTGGTGGAATCAAGCCGAGCCGACGGTCGGTTTGCTAGATATCGACTGCCCTAGTTTTGATGATGAAGCTGCTAATGCCGATGCTGCTGATCTAGGGTTTGCTACTACTGATATAAATTAGATTTATTGTACTATTTCTCTATGCTGAATTATTCAAGATAAAATAAGATTTGATCAAAGGGTTTCCCCACACATTGTGTGGTTTTTCCCTAGCTAGCCGCTACATCTTGTGTCTCTTGTCTTGGCTTGTTTTCTATCGATCGTTTAATGTTCTATCTGCACTTTACTTTATGTACATGTGATTGCTAATCTATGGAATATAATAAGAAAAATAAGTAAACTATTATAAGCATATAACATACCATAATTTAACATGGGATCAGAGCTAAGGTGAAGACAAAGCCTGAGCAAGAGCCAGAGCAATCACCGAAGAGAAGATTGGCAAGGCTATCCTAAAAAAACTATGGGGTCCTCATCACTCTTTCCTGCTGAGGACAAGCTCCATGAGAAAGTTGACTATCATGGATGGACGATGTCTATCGATCTAACCCTTGAGGACCAAGGAGTGTTGGATCATGTGAGAGGCAATATTGTTGAGCCTCCATCAAATGCACCTCCTGCTGCCAGAAAAAAATGGAAAACGAAGAATTTAAAGTGAAGAAGATCATCAGGGACTCTATTGAAATGCTTGGTGGCCTACATCTCCGATCCGAACACCTCCAAGGAGATCTACGATAGATTGGTGAGTTTATTTAAAGTAAATGATGCAAATCAAGTTTTTTTTCTTAGAAATAAGCTGAAGGAAATTAAGAGGGTAAAGATGAAAGTATGCAAGCATACTTCTTAAGGATCACAAAAATCAGGAACGATCTCCTATCTATTGGGGAGGCTATTACTGATAGGGAAATGGAACCACAACTCTTGGAGGATTACCATCCAAATGGTACGTGTTCAAGACTATTCTTCTGAACAATAACGTAATTCCTAATTTCGAGGAATTAATGGCTAGATGCATTCAAGAAGAAACAAGGGTAGAAGAGCAAGAAGTGCCCTGATAGAAAGGACTCACACTAGGACGATAATCAAAATCCCTTTGATGGAAATCAAAGGAATGACAAATTCAATAGCAAAGGTAAGAGGAGAGTTGGGAATCAAGGAAGAGGACAACCATTCAAGAAGGCTAAAAATTCTAGGATGTATTAAATGCACCTAACCTCAAAAATAACCTTGTGTCCATCTCAACAATCGAAGACAAAGGTTACAAGGCAACCTTCAGTGATGGCAAGGTATGCATATGGAAATATAATGTTAAAGATACCTTTTCTCCTGTCTTTCATGTTGATTCATTATATCAGGTCGATGGAAGTCCACTAGGTGTCATGTTTTATGACACATCTCTTTAGTCTAAACTTTGGCATCAGAGGTTTTCCCACCTTCATTATAATTCTCTACTTGGCGTAAGACAAATGGTGACAAGGATACCCAAATTCCAGGTAGAGAAAGAAGATGTATGTCTAGGATGTGCTGAAGGAAAGCTCAAAAGGGGACCATTCCCCTCAAGCCAAAGCAAGACCTCTGATATATTATAGTTGGTTCACTCAGACATATCTGAGGCTGGCATTAAGAGGGAGACTACTACACCACATACTCCTGAGTAGAATGGTGTGGTGGAAAGGAAGAACTGTATGATTGTGGAAGCTATCTCTATGGGTAGATGATGTAACAATGCCTGATGTGGAGGAACCCATGGATCCTATTTATGCACCTAAGCCTTCCTCTTCTAGGAAGAGGCCTTCATGGCTTAGGGCGATACTTGATGATGCTAAAGGACATGTTGCACCCCGAGGAACCTTCCGTGAAAGTAAGAAACCTAACAGGTATCAGGGATACTTGACCATCATGAGCACGATCATACAAAATGAGCCTTCATCATTCTCAAATGCCGTCAAGCATCATGTATGGAAGGATGCTATAAGAATATGAGTCTATTATGGAGAATGATGTCTGGGAAGTAGTTCCTAGACCCCATGACAAGACAATTGTCACTTCTAAATGGATTTACAAGATAAAGCATGCAGCAGATGGAAGTACGGAAAAGTATAAGGCTCATTTTGTTCCTCATGGTTTCTCTTAAAAGCAAGGTATAGGCTATGATGTAATATTTGCATCTGTTGCCAGATATACGACCATCCACTTGATTATAGCCCTTGCGGCTTCACAAGGACGGAACCTGCATCAGATGGATGTCAAGGCCACGTTCTTGCACGGTTCGATCAAAGAAGAGGTCTATGTGGAGCAACCCGAAGGATTTGAGATTTGTGATTGAAAATATCATGTATGCAAGTTGAAGAAGGTTCTTTATGGGCTAAAGAAAGCACCCCGAGCATGGTATGAGAGGATCGATAGCTACTTGATGAAGCTGGGATTCACTAGGAGTGAAGTCGATCCTAACCTTTAGTTTAAGGTTGAAGATGACAAGCCTTTCATACTGGTGTTGTATGTGAAGGACCTCTTTCTAATAGGTGCAAACCCTCTCATTCACAAATGTAAGAGGGAGTTGGCTTCTGAATTTGAAATGAAGGACCAAGGACTTGAATTGTGGCAGAAGCCACAGGAAATTTTCCTATCTCAAGGAAAATATGTGGTGAAGATTCTGAAGAGATTTGGTATGGTGGACTGCAAGCCTGCGACTACCTTGAGGATCTTAACTTTCAAAATTTATATGGTAGTGATGTCGGACTAGATTTGGGAAATTCCTCTGAGTTTCAAAAAACGCATTCGCGTTGATGTTCTTGGTGAACCTCCATCCGAACATATGTTTTGCAATTAGCTTTGTGAGCTCATATTTGGTTGAGCCTCACTATATTGGTGCCAAGAATCTTCTGAGATGTCTTCAGGGCACACTCTCTCATGTATTAAGATACACTTCCGGAGATGTGAGACTACTTGGATACACTGATGTTGATTGGGTAGGTAATGTGGAGGACCGTAAGAGCACTTCCAGGTGCTGTTTCTCCTTGGGATCTACTTCAATATCCTGGATGAGCAAGAAGAAAAAGTCAGTGGCCTTGAGCACTGCTGAAGCAGAGTACATTGCTGCTAGCATGGCCTCCTATGAGGTAGTCTAGTTGAGAAAGCACTTCAATGAGCTGTTTGGATTTACATTGGATACCACCGTGATCCTATGTAACAACCAGAGTGGGATTCGTTTGTCAAAGAATCCCCTATTTCATGATCGCTCCAAGTATATCGATATCGGGTACCACTATATTCGAGATATGGTGCAATGGGGAGCTATCAAGCTCCAATATATCGATATAGATGAACAGGTCACTGAAATTCTGACAAAGCCCCTAGGGAAAGTAAAATTTTTGACTTTTTGAGAACAACTTGGTGTTGTTTAGAGACCCTCCGATGAGGGTCCTTCATGTTGCATACATTGAGCTCTGGGAGCTCTCAAGGCTTGCGGTTCTTACTGGAGCAACATACGACCACAGGGCAACTCACCCTCCCCTAGTGGTGTGCACTGGAACAAGATGATTCGCTCTCTTGTGGGACAAGATGATTCACTCTCTTGTGGAATAGGATGATTCGCTCTCCTATGTAGTAGGATGATTAGTTCTCCTGTGAGGCCTGGATTGATGTGTTCTCCATGGCGATTGTAGCAGAATTGATGTGTTCTCCTGTGAGGCCTGGATTGATGTGTTATCCATGGCAATTGTAGCAAGATTGATGTGTTCTCCATGGTGATTGTAGCAGGATTGATGTGTTCTCCTGTGAGGCCTGGATTGATGTGTTTTTCATGACAATTTTAGCAAGATTGATGTGTTCTACTGTGAGGCTTGGATTGATGTGTTTTCCATGGCAATTGTAGTAGGATTGATGTGTTCTCCTATGAGGCCTGGATTGATGTGTTCTCCTGTGAGGACAAGATTGATTAGTTCTCCTATCGAGGCATCCTACCAATGTAGTCTGGGACTCATGGGAAGTATCTCTCATTTGATCATTGAGCAGGGAAATGAAGTTGGGGACCATAGTAGTACCGATGGATGGATCACTATATCTATCGTACTCCCTACGCTAGGATGATCTCCATTGATTTGGGATCAATGATACTGGTCTAGGACTAGTGGTAGGAGTTGTACCATACTATGACGTTGACTTCGACTTGGTTGAGACTGGTCTAGGACTAGTGGTACATACTTTGAGACTGACTTTGTGTCAGTGCAGTACTGGTCTGGGACCAGTAAGATTGGTAAATACTATGACGCTGACTTTGGGTCAGTTGAGGCTGGTCTGGGACCAGTGGTACAGTCTCTAAGATTGTGATACTAGTCTAGGACTAGTGTAGGAGTGGTACCTACTATGAAGTTGACTTAGGGTTAGTTGAGACTGGTCTGGGACCAGTGGTATGCACTCTGAGACTGACTTTGAGTCAGTGGAGGATGATACTAGTCTCGGACTAGTGGAGTTGTACTCACTATGATTCTGACTTCGGGTTGGTTGAGACTAGTCTGGGACCAGTGGTACATACTCTGAGACTGACTTTGAGTCAGTATGATACATCCTCGTTTATTTCTTCTTCTTCATAATTCAGACAAAAGTAGAGCAGAACAGAACAGTGCAAGAGCAGAGCAGAACAATACGGATAAGTATAGGGCAAAACAAGACAAAGCAGAATAGGCAGAATAGTGTAGAGTAGGGCAAGGGTCAGGCTATATAGGGCAATGCATTTGATGGATGAATAGTAGCAACCGACAAATAGGTTGCAGATGAAGTTCTCCCTAGTTGAGAGGGAGTGTTAAATTGGCAACTAGGGACAAAATTCATGTGGGTCATCTTATTCATGGCTAATAATATTTTTATTAGATTCCTCTCATTGAGAGGTGTAGGATTGATCTAAAGATCATCCGATTCTGATAAGTATTTATGGAGATATGAATTTATTTTGATTATGGAATTATTATTAAGCCAACCTACAACTCATGTAGGCTCAGAAGCCCAACAGTTGCATCTATTCAAACATCATTAGTTGTGTATAAATACAAGAGGAATTTTCCTCGTTTGCACTCAATCATATCAACACATCTCTCTCTCTCTCTCTCCTGCGCAGAAAAGAGTGTCTTCTCTACTGCGCAGAAAAGAGTCTCTCTCTCACACCTGTTGAAGGACGCTGCTGAAACTAAAGCTGCAACTGCAGATCCAAAGTTTGACCAGCGTGGACCATCAAACCTCCTCTTCTAAACAACATTGTAGGCTCATCTAAACCTCCTCTGAAGGCTGCAACTTTTGGTGGTGGAATCAAGCTGATCCGACATTCAGTTTGTGAGATATTGACTGCCCTAGTTTTGATGATGAAGCCGCTAATGCTCATGCTATTGATCTAGGGTTTGCTACTGCTGATATAAATTAGATTTATTGTGCTATTTCTCTCTACTGAATTATTGAAGATAAAATAAGATTTGATCAAAGGGTTTCTCCACACATTGTGGTGTTTTCCCCTGGCTAGTCGCCACATCTTGTGTCTCTTATCTTGGCTTGTTTTCTGTCGATCGTTTAATGTTCTGTCTGCACTTTACTTTATGTACATGTGATTGCTAATCTGTGAAATATAATAAGAAACAAAAGTAAACTGTTATAAGCATAGAACATACCATAATTTAACAAAACCTAACCGTAGGAGATGAAGCGCCAAAATTATGGGCCCCATTGGGGTAAATTGGTACATCAATTTCCTGAGGTCATAACTTTGGCATATTGTCTCTGTTTGATGCACACAATACCTTGTTAGGAATATCTATCCAAGGACTATAAATTTTGACCACAAAAGTGAGTCATACATTCACGTTTTCCTTATTTCCAAAAAAAACATTATTTAGGGCATTAAAATGACTCTAGAAGTTCAGAACTCGAAAAAATTCCAAAAATAGTAAATTCTGCTACAATTAATGAAACTAAACGAAGTAATGGTTGTGGTCCGAGTGGAATAGGTGGGTGGCCACCAATATCCACCTGGATATGTCCTCCCCCCTTAGGAATCAAAGGTCCCCATTGTGTTGAGTGCCTCTATGAGATGGGGAAACTTTTACTGAACTTGGTCCCTGGTGAGCCACTTCCCTTGGTGCAGGATATGACCAGCTTTGACAAGATGATATAGTTGGATCTTCTACTTCTGAGTGTTTGTGATCTACATGTCCATTATAAAATCAGCTGTGGCATGTTCCATGGAGTCTGGGTTTAGCTCGGTTAGTGTGAGTTATTCAGCAATGTCTGATGCGTCCAATAATGGTGGAAATTAAGGCTAAAGGCAGTCCACATTGAACAATGGTTGCAAACCAATGAATGGTGGGATGTTGAGCTCGAAAGCATTATCTCCTACAGCCTTGGTGATGGTGTATGACCAATATTGGAGCTAACGAAGATTGTCATTGGGCCCAGCGAGGTGCTCCTTCTATAAATGTAACCAAACTTTGTCACCCAACTAGAAATTGTGTGGCACCCAATGTTGATCTTAAAGTTTCTTGTACTTAGCATTGGCTCTCTCCAATATGCCATGTACTAGCTTGCAGATCTGTTGAATGCACTCAATGAGGTTTTTAGCCCTATCAACTTCGGATTGGACATGAGCTGAGTCTGCCTGAGTAGCTGCAAATGGTATGGCTACATCAATGGGACATACTAGCTAGAATCCCAACCCCACCTGAAAGGGGATGTGGCCAATTGAGTTATGGAGAGCTCTGTTGTAGTGGAGCTTGACATAGAGGATGCTTTATTCCCATGTGCAAGGATGCCTCGAGTTGTACATGCACAAAATGTGCACAGTCATCCTATTGAAGACATTTGTTTGGCCATCAGCTTAGGGGTGGAAGGCCATGGACTTAGCGAGATTGGTATCTAGCATTGACCAACGACTCGACGAAAATGTACTAAAAAATTTGTTGTCCCGATATGAAAAATGTACTGTGGGATTATAAAGTGTAAACACACTCACTCAAATAAAATCTTAGTAATGGCTTCTATAGTGATATTCTTTTTGCAGGCCTCCAGAATGGCCATCTTCGAGAGTCTATCGAAAACCATGAAAACATAGTCACTTCCATGCTTAGTAGAAGGAAGGCCCCAACATGTAATCTATGGAGATGGATTGCCAAGGCTGAATAAGAGTAGGCATAGGAGTATATAGGCCTTACTTCTTGAGCATTGGTTTGGAAATGGCATAGGAAGTGCAGGATCTGATTTACTTCTTGACATCATATCCAAGGTTCGGTTAATAAAAATACTTCTGCAGCACTGCCACTGTTTTCTTGACTCTAAAATGTCCAACGACTTGACTATAGTGCGCCTCACAAATCATCTTGGCACTCTCACTTGAAGGAACACAGAGGTGTCCTGGGTGGCATAACAGTGCACCTTAGAGGTGAAAATCTGGAACTTTCTTTCCTTCTAGGAGCATCTGGAATGGGTTGCTAAATTCTTAATCACTCTTGTAAAGATGTGGCCATCTCGAAGCCTCGTGCCCACAAGATTTGAGCACAGTGATCAGCACCAAAACCTGTGGTCAATTGAGATTGTTTATGACATGAATAGTGCTTCCATTCTTGTACTTGATGTTCAAATGGAATTGTTGTAGATATGTGGACCATTTCTAATGGTGATTGTTCAACATATTTCCTTGTGTCTGTATGAATTGCAGGGGTTGATCATTTGTGTGGATGACCGTTTCCTTCCCGAAAATGTAATGCTTCCATTGTAGGGAGGCATGAAAAATGTAATACTTATCTTTTCCACAAGTGGGATAATTTGGGACTATATTCGAAAGTGTCTCACTATGATATGCCAACAGACAACCCTACTGGGTAAGAACTACACCAATAGCATAGTTGGAGGAAAATGTCTCAATTTCAAATGGTTGTTGCAGGCCTAGAAATGTGAGCACTCACATAGAGTAGAGTTGATACTTCAACTTGACAAATTCCTTCTATTGGGATTCATACTAAGAGAAATTTTCTTTCACTCAGCCATTGGTGACTTGACTCAAAGGCCAAGTGATATGAGGGAATCCCAAAATGAACCTGCGATAGAGCTTGGAAAGACCTAGGAAGTTGCAGAGCTCTGTTAGAGTGGTTAGGGCTAGACAATCAAAAATAACTCGTATCTTGGCTAGGTCCACATGCACACCTCTCTCATAATTGCTGTACCCTGATATTGAACCTGGGTCATACCAAAAGTGCATTTCTCCAAATTGGCACACAATTTGAGTTATTGTAGGGTTTGGACGATCTGTTGGATATGGTGAATGTGCTCTTCCCAGCTCTAGTTGAATATCGGGATGTTGTCTAGGTACACTACTTTGAACAAGTTAGTGAAGGGCCTCAAGATGTTTTCCATCATCTACATGAAGGTTGCAGGTGAATTCGTTAACCTGAAAGGCATCACCAACCATTCAAAAAGGTCGTCCTCGGATTTGAATGTGGTCTTCCATACATTAGAGGGTTCAATAGGTACCTGGTGATAGCTAAACTTCAAGCTAATCTTGTTGAAGCATTTGGCACCCTTGATCTGTTCCCGAAGTTCGTCAATCCATGGGATTGGATACCTATTCTGGACAATGATCTTATTCAGCGCTCAGTAGCCAATACAAAGCCTCCATGTTCCATCCTTCTTTTGTACTAACACGATTAGGCTCCCAAAGGGTGATGAAATTGGCCTGATGTACCCTTTTTGGAACAGATTATGCATCTACATTCTGATATTTTGTTCTCTAGAATATACTGTCAATAGATTGGCCCATTGGGTAGCAGTGCCCGTGGGGTCAGGTTAATGGAGTGCTTGACTTGACAGTGTAGGGGTAACCCTATAGGTGAGGTGAATATTTCCTTGTATTCCTCCATGACATTTTCCATCTATTGCTGCTATGTGGTGGAGCCCTGTCTGGAGGTTATGGAGGTGCCCACAATCTTCTTCTTCCCCTAAGGGCGAATCATGAGGAAGACAAATTTCCTCATTTGAGAAATGATCTTACTGCATTTCTTTGTAGAGATCAAAGAGACATCAATACGAAATGCAACCTCTGGTATCCTGTACAACTTATTGCCCAAAGTAATAATAAGAGTGTGATGCCTAGACTCATACAAAACATGACACTTCCACAAGTATAGTTGGCCTAATAATAAATCAAAAACTTCAAGAGGATCAACATCACATAGTACCTCATTTGTGAAAGGCTTGATGTTATAGGGGAGGCAACACTTCTGGTTGACCCAAAAATATCGTCCTTGGTGAAGCCACCCGATGGTGTATGGTTGCGGGTGTGGTGTGATTGATAGGCCAAATCATATCATGAACTCTGCTAAAATGAGGTTCTTTCAGCTCCCATTGTCGATAATGAATTGCAGCGAGGAACCCTTCACCCACATCTATGAATGGAAGAGGCGCTCCCTCTCCTCTGGATCTTCAGTCTCAATCTTTTACATCTTGTTGGTGGAAATGGTGGTGCTGGGCTCCGCATCAATAATATGCTTCCCTTTTTCATTCCCCTTGTCGGGTTCTGACTTAGCATCAGAACATGTATCTGATTCAGAAGCCTTTAGCTCAGCCACCGGTGACTGCCTGACTTGACAATCACTCGTGTTATGAGTAATATATTCTGGAAATCACACCACTTGCTGATGTTCTTCTTTGTATTCGTGGTGATTTTCTTTGCTTGCAGCTTTGAGGGGCTGTCCTGGGTCACCCCACCTTCAATTTTTCCTTTGAATCTATGGTTTGGGGGCGCTCTTCCCTTGATTTCGATTCGCAGTTCCAAAGTCTCACGTTTTTTGTTTAAAGTTTTGCTCGATCCTGACATCATATCGATATGTGGAACTAAGCAAGGAGATGTCTACTAACTCCATTTCATCTTGGATGTACTAATATAAACAACCAAGATACTTGAGTACCAAATGTCACTCAAAATCCTTGATACCTAGCTTCATGCAAAGGGCATGAAAAACATTTATGAACTTTGGCACATCTTGGTCCCTTCTCTGCCACAACATGGTCCACTTTATCTAATTATCTTCATAGCTCCCAACAAGGTAATATTGTTCCTTGATGGCGTCTCGAAAAAAATTCCAAGTGGGTGTAGTTGAGAACATTGAGGATCCCCTCTCATCCTTTTTCTCACCATAGGTTTCTCACTAGTCCTTGACATGGGGGGCGACTTTGAGGAGTGTAAAACTAATATTTTTTTGATTGGAAAAGTCATGAACCAAAAAATATCCTTCCAACAGATTTAACCATCTATATATGAAATCTTAATCTATCTGGCCTTCAAATATGGGAATATCAAAATTAACTTCTACCTTAAAAGGAGTGGTGCCTCCAGAGTCGCCACTGGATGAAGATGCTTCGCCTGTGGGTAGCTGCCAAAGGATCTGGGAAAATTTATCCATCATCATGTTCCTTTATCGCTTGAGGGCCTTGTTATAGACATTTTTGGGCACTGCAACCCCAAGCATAAAATGTCCATAAACCAAGGGCTCCTAAGTCCCTAAAAGTGTTGTTCCAACCACTAAAGGAACAAGGTCAACTGATTATAGCTTCTCCCAGAAGTTCTCCATGAAAAACTACTTAGAACTGGTCAAAACAGGATCATTTCACCTGCTCCATAGGCAAAGTGTGTTCCATCTCACGTAAGTACACTCAGTGGGTGCGTTGCATTTCAAAAATCCCTTCTATGGGGTGCGATGGGCAAGAAGAGACAAATGGCAGTGTCAATCCGCGAGGTGGAAAAGCATGGAATCTTCCAGAAACTTCTCTTATGACACTTGCCATTCTGAACTCGACCAAGGATGAGTAAGAGATCATCAATCTCCAAGTGGAAGCAAGAACTATCAGAGGGAAGACACTAATCAAATCACAAGCTGACTCATCTCCCTTACAGATATCTATATATGGAACCCTCATCTCAGAGATCCGGAGGCTCGAATTTTGCATCTTGTAAGGAATTGTTGTTGGTTTCTTGAGGCAATATCATAGTGTTGGGTGATCTAAGCTTTGCATGAGGTGAAGAAGGGCTTACTTGCTGAGATGATGATGCTGGGTCAGAACAACTGGTTGTAACTCTCTTGGCTCTTTCTTGATTATCAATAAAACTATTCAAGTTTTCCTCCATACTCTTGTGTCATTTATGTTTCATGCATTTGTATGGTCAATTTACATCTGATCCTAGATTGTTTATGATAATAGATCCATGTTCTTGTATAGTGTTATGCTACTTTGATTCTACAGGTACTCTGTGAAGCTGGGTGTACAAGGAAGCAGGTAGCAAAGGACTATCAGAAGAGAGAGGAATCGAGCAAGGAACCAAGCACAAGACAGAGGTTGGTCTCCTTTATTCTTCTCTCATCTATCTTTCATAAAGGAAAATGAAAGTAGTTTTACTTTGTTTGTTTCTAAGGTAGCTACCACACCTTAGTGGGATTAGCAGTTCTGTATAGACACTTTTCCCTGTAACAAAATGGTGACTCCACTAGGGAGCGACTAGGTTGTTTGTTTATTTACATTTGTTTACTTTATAAAATTACATACGGAGCCTGAAGTCAAGCCAAGTAGCTTTCGAACTGCATTTTCTATGCAAATACAAAGTAGATAAATGTTGCTTCAGTCAATCTCCGGGTTTTGTTTATGAATTAAACAACTGATTTACAAACTCTCTAATTGCCCTTGTGGTGGCTCTAGTAACCTCCTTAGATCTACCCCTGTTGTTGATTTAATGATTACCACTTGCTCGGCCAAAATCCCTGAAATGAACTGCAAACTGTGAATCGGAACCAAAGCAAAGTCTCGTCCCAGGCCCAGCGCACTCTCTGTTCTGTGAATCTGAAATTTAGTGCACTTCGTGAGTGTAGTAGGTGCGTTGCATTTCAAGTTCACTGTGTTACAGGTGCGCTGATCAGACTAGGCATTGTTCCTAAATATGGGTTTCTGTGTTCATTCTTCTTAGTTCTATTCATGAGTTTTGCTGCCTGTAGTCAGTACACCTCTGTTTTAAACCCCTTTCCTTGCTGATATTCTGCCTCCATTATGCAAAGAACTGCAAATTTTTTTGTGTATTTGTTGAGTCATTTTCAGTTCTCCTTTGCAGAAAAGTAACGTAATTGTACTGTCGTTTCTTGATTTGAAAGTGTCGCAAGTGTCGTTTTTAGTGATAGAAGAGAGTCTGATTGCTATTGATAGTCGATTACCCTGTTACTATTGTATTTGATCTGAATTAGTAGTTTTCCTAGTGTCGAAAGCAAGTTTTCATTTCCAAATCACAAAGTGTTGTCATTGTCTCCATTTTGATTTTGAAAAGAAACTTGTTAGTAATTGTCGCTTCGAAAATAATTCTTATTTGTGCATTAGCTTTCTTTTTATCATTCACATATTAAGAAGGCTAAAAACAAATACATGCATGTGCATTTGCATTTAGACTGTTTGATTGGTTTGATTTAGGACAGTGCATATAGTGTGTGCTCTTTGCTCTTTGTTGAAAGAATTCTGTCTCTCTTTCCTTAGTAGCTAGGATTTTCATTGCACAAAGAAGATAAAAAGACTGTTTATCATCTTAGATTGCATTTTAGGAATTGTACATCTACATCACGTGGTGAACCTGAAAGGAAAATTTCTTAAGCAAGATCAATTATAAAATAAATTTAATGAATCTAACAACGCTTTGGAACCTAACGCACAACATCTAGAAGTCTAGGCTAGAGATGTATTCTAGCATTGTAAAGCCTAGTAACTGTTGTTCTCACTGTTGGTTGGGTGATTCCTCCACTTTGAGACAATAAGTGCCAGTACGGACTTGTGCTCCCACGTATCGTCGAGTATATTTTGGGAGACCACAATAGGCTTAATCCTTTATCCATAGGAGGCCATGTCTGCCGCCCTATCGATCGCAATGCACTGAACACAACATTCGAGAAGATTGACTGCCGTACCGTAAAAAGTATTCTGCAGTTTTGCGATTGGTTTGGTAATCCCACTACCTAGATTTCTAGAGTAGTCCCTTTCATTCCTTTTCAGACTCCTTAACGGAAAAGGTCCATCTGAGCACTTGTCACTTCAGGCTCATTAAAAATCGAAGGCGACTACAGTCATCTTTTGTTTCTTCTCGACTCTTTAAAATTGAATAAAACAAGTTGTGTCAAAGCATCTAAAATTCATCTAATTCGGAAACATACTTCCCCTTTGATCTTTAGTTGATCGAGTAATCCACAATCGTGGAAGAAAGTCAATTGAAACCTCGTCGTTCGCGGAGGCTTACGAGTCAACCGTCTTTGTCCCTGGAATCGAAACTATTACGGACAATGCGAACTCGTTTAACCGGTTCCAAATCTCCTGGTAAAGTTAGAACAAGTGTTCCAACAACATCAGAGACTCCGGTTACTCCAAACATTTCTATCATCCCTGCCTGTACAGAAGAAGTTCAGCAGCCAGTGAAGGACAGTAGTACTGATCCTAGTCTGAGGGTAAACACTTGTGTTACTGAGCCAATTTCATCTACAACCGGTTCGGAGGTTGTTGTTCCCCAAACATCTGTCGCTACAGATTCCATACCTTCTTCGGCACCAGAAATATTTTACGAACCTGACGGTCTAACTCTTCCACTTGGTCTGATTGCTATAGAAGAGATTGTGGAGGATCCTCCATCTAGTACTCCATCGCAATTTGGAGTCGGGATCACTCTATATCCTTCTTCATCATAAATTAGTCTACCGCCAGTGGAAGCTCCTGTAGAATCGCTAGGTAATCTTTTGGATAGACTAGAAATGTCTGAACAACCGTCAACATCTAGGACTGTGTCATCCGACACAGCGATGGCGAAACTTCCTGCTATCACTCCAGCAATGTTCGCCGGTATACCATCTGTCCCAACTAGCTCTCAATCGCTAGAAGGAGCCCACTCAAGGGCTATTTCGACAGTATGATCTGTTCCTGTTTGTTCATCTGGAATAGTATCCGGAAACTCTTATGTTGAGTCTCAACAAATTGATCCTTTGGGATGTCAATTTGGGTAGTCTGGTCCTCAAGGGAAAACCATTCCTTTAAGTACCATATTACCGCCGTATGGGGGCAGTATGCCCTTTCATTGTCCCCTCCGGGAGGACAGCCATACGGGAGTTCACAACAAAATTCAGGCTATGCTGGAATTACATCTAGCGGTGGGGTACCGATACTACCTCAACAACCAAGAGTTGTATATTCGATGCAACAATGTTTACCTATGTCAAATATACCAACTACGCCAGCTATTGTGACGGTGTCGCAAGTACAAGCGCTGCCTGTTGTATGCTAGCCTTAGGTTTCTCAGGTTGTAATGCAACAACCTCTTGACCCTGCGACTCAACCACAATCGCCAACTAGTGGAATGACATAGGTCCAAACAGGCATGACAATTACCCCTCATCTTGGTAAAATAGTTAGTATCGGGCAACAACACATGGCTTCACAACCATGGCTGGTGCAATACCAACAACCACAATTCCAACAAGTATATCAAGAATCTGAGCAACAAATCTTTGCAAATAGTGGACAGTCGTATATTCAAAACAGTCAAAATCAACCATTCTACAATGGTTATGCCCACCAACCTTACCAAAGTTACCAACATCAAATGCATTATGCTGGTATGCAAAGACCAACTGCTCAGGCGATTCCATCTTATCCTGGGTATTCTTCACCTAACCTGAATCAACAGTTACCCTTTGTGGCAACTTTAGAGTTACCTGATTTAAATTGGTTAACAAATGATCCAATCGCTTACGCCCCTTGGTGGCCATCGATTCCACATAAACTTCCATCAGATATTCCTAAATTTAATGGAAATCCAGGTGAAGATCCGTCGAATCATGTGATGACCTTTCATCTGTGGTGTTCATCAAACACCCTAAACGATGATTCGATTAGACTTCACCTTTTTCAGAGGACGTTAACTGGTCCGACAACAAAATGGTATATCGAATTGCCCAGATCTTCGTTTGACAACTTCAATACCCTAGCCACAACCTTTTTAACCCATTTTCAATTACCGATATGGTACGAAACGGGAATGGAACTTCTTACTAATTTCAAGCAAACAACGGCCACTCACATATCCAATCATATACATGAGTCGCGACGTCGTCGTAGAATGGTAAAAACGTATGTTCCTGATCAGCTTTTAGCTGAATGGTTTATTAAGTCATTATTGCCTTCCATCATGGAAGATGTGGCAAAGGGGGGCATCATCACTGAAGAGCAGTTTATCGCTCGTGCACAATATTTAGACTTGATTTACACTCAGTATGGAATGCTCTACGATAAAATACCTGACGCTCCTAGACCGGAATTCTCGGTCCCTCCTCCTCCTAAATCAAACAATGACTCTCATGCCAGCGATGGCGTGATTGGCACAACAGACACGAAATCAACAAAGGCTACATCTAAAAATGCCCGTAAGATTTCCAGTCAAAATGAAAAAGAAGAACTTCTTGCCTCGGAAGTAAATGTCGTCTCAACAAATAAAGGCAAAGAAACCAAGCAACCAGGGGGCAAGAAGAAAACCAAAGGGAAGAAGAAGAAACAGGAGGAATCATCACCTGAAAAATCTTCTACAAACCCTTCTGGAAATAGGAAACCAAATTGTCCATGCTTTAAATGCGATGAGGATCATTGGATAGCAAATTGTCCACACCGAGCTGAGCTTAAAAAATTCTTCAAGAATTCAAAAACCTCGGCACTATTAACTGATCTATTTCCAAATCCAAGAACAAATCTGGTTGACAGTGGAAATGCTTCCCCGTCTCAAGTGCTGATGTTGTCAGTTTCCAAACAACAAAATGATGCTTTGATATCGACAAGGACCAAAGATTACGGGAATCCACAACTGTCGAACAACAAGGATAAAGATCAACCTAGTAGTTCGACAACAACTTCGACAGAAGTTGTGCCGCCCATCTTTCCTGAGTTGACAATAAAACTGCCAAAGGGAGTAGTACACAAGTCGACATTTAATCCTCGTGCTAGAGCAGCACAACATTATAATATAGTGGAAGATCTTGCCCAATCGCCATCCGCTATGTCGACACTTGAGGTACTGCAAAATTGCCCATCCCAAAAGTAGGCTTTATTATCAGCTATTGGTGGGATAGACCTAAAGGATTCCAATCTTGTATCCTTTAATCATAAAGGATACGATCCTCAGTGGCCAGCTCAACTTGCTTTCCTCGTTCAAGTGAAAGCCCTCAACAAAACCATTCACCGAACGATTATTGATTAGGGGGCATCTACATGTATTATGTCGATGAGTTGCTGGAAAACTTTAGGATCTCCAACCTTGTCACGATCTTCGACGACATTAAAAGCATTTGATGGACGAACATATACCCATATGGTATTCTAAGTAACTTGCTAGTTGAACTAGGAGGCAAAACAGTAGAAATAGATGTTGAAGTAATCGACGGAAACCTCGATTACAACATCCTACTGGGAAGACCATGGATATATGCTATGGCAGCTATTGTGTCGACCTATTTTAGGAAGATTGCATTCCCCTTTCAAGGAGGGATTACAATCATCGACCAACAAACTTTCCTCCCCAATGGTTCTCAAGTTACGGGAAGCATTCCAATGATCCACGGAAGCCCCCATTCGTTTCAAAATATCAGAGTAGGCCTACTAAAAGACCCTATATTAATGGGAACTTTTGCCCTTCCACCTCCAATAAATTTGGCGGAAGTAGCATCAGTGGGAACCTGCAATATGATATCTTCGATTGAAAAGATCTCAGAAAACGATATCAACATGGATCATACTCAGGTATTGCCTCCAAGCCCAATGGAAATATTGTAGCAATCAATGTTCCTAGCATGGGAGGCAAACTCAAATCAATGCTCATCAAGCATTTGGATAGATAGGTCTAAGGAATATGGCACCCCTTCAGATCCTTGGTCGCGAGTGCATTACACCGATGAAGGAATTGTTCAATCAATGGTGATTGAAGGGGCACCTTGGGAAGATTACCAACATCATTCCCTTCTTCTGGATTGTGAAGAAGATATCCCTGACGACCTTCATTATCCTTTAGTTTTTGATTTCCTATCAAATACTGTAAACACGGTGGATTCTGAGCGAAACTTGTCCAACATTGAAGAGACTATTGCCATAAATATCTCGACCAAAACAGATGTTGTAGAGAATATTTATGTTGGCAAATGTTGTTCTCCTTCAGAACTTGAAATATATAATGCTCTTTTTCACGAATTCAGAGATGTCTTTGCTTGGTCATATAATGAAATGATGGGCATTGACTCGAGTATCATTGAACACGAAATTAAGATGTATCCAGATGTCAAACCAGTATGACAACGACTACGACAGGTGCACCCCAAGAAAGCCGCTACCATCCAGGCAAAAGTTGAAAAACTTCTCCATGCTAGTTTCATTTACCCGGTTCCTCTAACCGATTGGGTATCGAACATTGTTCCTGTTATGAAAAAGCAAGGAACGATTAGAGTGTGCGTCAATTATAGGGATGTAAATCAAGCTTGTCCAAAAGACAACTACCCTACACCCTTCATTGACCAGATAATTGATGAATGCGCTGGATGTGAAATCTTTTCATTTATGGATGGATTCTCCGGGTATAATGAAATAAATATCTGCCCACAGGACCAGTCAAAGACTTCATTTATTTTTCCATGGGGCGCATTTGCATATCGAAAATTACTCTTTGGTCTAAAGAATGTAGGGGCAACATTTCAGAGGGCAATGAATTATGCCTTCCATGACATCAAAAACATCGTTCAACCATATCTTGACAGCCTTCCAGCTCATTCGCAAAAGCAGACTGATCATCCGCAGCATTTAAGAGCGATATTTCTACGTTGCCGACCCTACAAGATATGACTCAATCCACAAAAATGTGTGTTCTGTGTCAGTTCTAGTCGTTTACTTGGCTTTGTAGTCTTGAAAGATGGGATTCGTCTCGACCCATGTAAGGTTCAGGCAATCATAAATTTTCCTCCACCTTCGAATTTGCTTCATATTCAAAAACTCCAAGGGAAAGCAAACTTTCTGAGGAGGTTCATTCCAAATTACATCGAACTTGCTAAAGGTTATACTCGTCTATTGAAAAAGGAAGTACACTTCATCTGGGATTAGGATGTTCAAGCTTCCTTTGATGCTTTAAAAGAATCCCTAACGAAAACATCATTAATGTACACTCCCGATTATCAAAAAGACTTTAACTTGTATCTGGCTGCAGCAGATACAACCATTGCAATGGTTTTAGTTCAAGAAGACAATGGAATTGAACATCCTATATATTATTTGAGTAAGAACTTAAATGATACAGAAAGCAAATATTCTTATGTTGAAAATCTAGCGCTCGCAGCTCTTCAAGCGATACAGAGATTTCGACACTATGCCCTCTTTCGAAAAACTACCATTCTGTCAGATTGCAACCCCATGACTTATATATTGTCGCGACAGTTGCTGGGGGGCAAATATTCAAAATGGATAGTGATTCTACAAGAGTTTGATCTGGAATTTGTAAAATCCAAGTCAAAGAAAGCCCTGGTTTTCGCAGAATTAGTATGCGATCTCCCATCGTCGTCCAACGATGAAACATCCGAAGAAATGATCGTGGATGAAACTTTGTTTCTAATATCTTCAAGCAATCTATGGTATGGGGATATAATCATTTATCTCCAAAACCAAAAATATAGCCCTAATACATCCCGCTCCAAACAAAAACGTATTTGATACCAATCAAAAGGCTACATGATCGTTGGTGATACACTTTACCGTGGAGGCGTCGATACAGTTCTACGGAGGTGCCTCACCCATGAGGAGGCCAAAAAAGTCCTGAATGATTGCCATTTAGGCGCGCGTGGGGGGCATCAATCCGATTACGCTATGGCAAAAAAAAATTACGAGTAGGGTACTTCTGGCCAACAATGTTCAAATACTGCATAACCGCAGTCAGAAGTTGCCATGCCTATCAAATTTTCGATAGCAAAACTAGAAGACCACCCACACCTCTACAGCCAATAGTTGTTGTTGGGCCATTTGCCAAATGGGGCATCAATTTCATGACATGTAACCCCACCTCGACCGGG
Source organism: Pinus tabuliformis (assembly GCA_031772625.1). NCBI lineage: Eukaryota > Viridiplantae > Streptophyta > Pinopsida > Pinales > Pinaceae > Pinus > Pinus tabuliformis. The sequence goes on along the minus strand of CM062818.1, from coordinate 1,280,991,610 downwards.
GGGCATGGGTACATCATAGTCGCAATTGACTATTTTACCAAATGGGTCGAGGCGATGCCTACATTAGATAACACAGGTGAAACAACTACCCTTTTCTTTTTCAATCATGTAGTTGCCATATTTGGCATCCCACAGGTTATAGTCACAGATCATGGATCACATTTTCGCAATCACATTATGGCCGAATTAGCTGCCAAATTAGGGTTGTCTCACGACAGCTCTACTCCATATTACCCGCAAGCCAATGGACAAGTTGAAGCAATCAACAAAGTCCCGAAGCGCATGCTGCAAAGGATGATTGGAGTTCACAAAAGAAGTTGGCACCTGATCTTGTACTTAGCCTTGTGGGCATACCGAACATCGGTAAGAAATGCAACCGGGTTTACACCTTTCCAACTGGTGTATGGCCTAGAAGCAATTTTACCTGTTCAGTGCGAAATCTCGTCCCTCAAACTCGCAATCGACCTTCTCCTCGGGACTTCAGAAGAGGAGGCTCGTTTCTTGGAACTAATCCAATTGGATGAAACTCGTCGTGATGTCGCTTTGGCTAACGAAGCCCATAAGAAATGAGTCAAGGCGCAGTTCGACAAGAATGTCAAACCCCGTGTCTTCTCAGAAGGTGACTTGTTCTTGCTTTATGACCAAGAATCTGATAAATTGGGAGCAGGTAAATTTAAGTCTTTATGGATGGGCCCCTATATTGTTAAGCGAGTGTTAACAAAAGGAGCCTACAAGTTAATGGATTATGACGGTATTCCACTGGCACAACCTCGTAATGGGTTGTACCTTAAGCGTTACTATGAGTAATTAAGTGTGGTAACCTATATGCTTTTGTTGCATTTTTTGCTGATGTTCGGTATGCCCACAAGGCTGAGTACAGGATCAGGTGCCAACTCCTTTTGTGAACTCCAATCATCCTTTGCAGCACGTGCTTCAGGACTTTGTTGATTGCTTCAACTTGTCCGTTGGCTTACGGGTAATATGGAGTAGAGCTGTCGTGAGACAACCCTAATTTGGCAGCTAATTCGACCATCATGTGATTGTGAAAATGTGATCCATGATCTGTGACTATAGCCTGTGGGACGCCGAATCTGGTGACTACATGATTGAAAAAGAAAAGGGCAGCTATTTCACCTGTGTTATCTAATGTAGGCATCGCCTCGGCCCATTTCGTAAAATAGTCAACTGTGACTTTTTGTTTTCACTAAAAGTATTTCTTTTGGTCAAGTAAATCCGCTTTTTACATTTGTCGCAGATGTTTAACCTATTGGAATTTTGTTGGATATGCCGACGGAGCAAGTCGTAGTTCACGGAACCTATCTTCTGCGGCCTGGGCCATTTTTGACCCAAGCGGCGAGTTAGTAAGTTTCAGAGGGGTATGTATTGGCCGATCAACAAATAACATCGCTGAATATAGCGCGTTGATACAACTTCTCTCTAATTCCATCACACATGGCATACGCCGACTGGTCGTCAGGCTAGACTCACAGCTCGTCATACTACAACTCACCGGTATCTACTCCGTCTGAAATCCAGCTATCTATCGCATGTTCCCAAGGGTCGATATTTTGGAAAGCCAATTTGATTTTATTCAATATCAACATATTTCCAGAACCTTAAACACATTAACTGACTCATTGGAAAATTATGTGTTAGATAGACGTTTGCAACATTTATAAAAAGAAGCATCTCATCAATATTTGCATCAGGATCATGTAACTTAACCAAAATAAAACTCTGAAAATCAAAAATATATATATAACTGTTTATGGTTTACACATAATTTTCTGTAACCAGGACAAAATTGGTCAAATGACCCGAAACTCAAAATGCTAGGGGGCATCCTAGTCTAATGATGCTGGTGATAACAAGTCACCGCTTGTGCAATCATGCGTAAAAGCCTAGTCCATCGACTTGGCACGCTAGTAGTATGTCGCTGCAACCTCAAAGGTAGCTCGTCAATCCTCACATCTGGAATACCAAGAGTGAGGCCCTCGACTTGATCCTATAGTGCTGAAAGATTCTCGGCCACATCGAGGTCGCGAAGGATAGCCCTTCCCACAGCCTCTCCTGTAGGAACGACAGCTGGCACTCTCAGGCGTACTACTGGCCGGACGGGACCGACATCTGCATGAGCACATGAGTTTTGATTAGTCTTGACAAAGTAAAGCACAAGGACATTATAAAAGAAAAACGATAAATAGGAATATGGTCAAAGAATTTACCAATGGCACCCCACTATTCACCAGCCGGCAGTATCAAATCTGGGTCACCTCGGAAGTTCATACCAGCATATGGATACTCGGAATAAACCATCTCCTGATGATCAAACCACCCGAAGAAGGTATCAGAAAAAGAAATCTGAGACTGACCAGCATGCCTAGACATATGGTCGACCCATCTCTGCATACGTGGTTCAGTTGGAGGAGGTAAACCGAGTGCAATATACTGTGACTGCATCAGTGGTATCTTTTCCAAGGTGAAGGTAGTCAAGATAGAACCATATCCAAAGTTCTTCAGTCTCCCGCTCTTCACTTTGGTCAACTATTCTTTCATCACAAGGAGTACTGCATCACACCAGTTGAACACCTTCGGTTCGAGACATTCCAAGGTGTACTGCATATAAGATTGGTTGGCCACATGAAGAGCTGCACCACCAGCCATCCTACCAAAAGTGAACAAAATGGTCCTCAAAGACCTGTCAATGACATCACGGATGATGATCTTGCTGTCTTTACTCGGCTGAGATCCCTCTCTGGAATACCTGCGAACATAATCTCTCACAGATTCACCTCCACGGGCCGAACCTGATAAAGAGATGGGGGCACCCCGCCTCGATAAGCCTGTCAAAAAATAGATGTCCACTACAGTCATGTGGATGGATTCGCCCCTAATCTAGAACACCTGGCTGGTAGTATCCCAAGCATCGAACAAATACCGCAGCAAGTTGATTTTTTGTCTCATGCTAGAGATGCGGAAAAACTTCAACATGCCAGAGTTCCGCAGTGCATTTACTGTAACCGAATCATGCAAAGCAAGAATGTCCTCTTCTTCATGCTCGCGTTCTTGCCATGTAATAGTCATCTTGCTCCAAAAAATCTCTGAAAAAAAACAAGAGAAGAGTTAGATCCTGATTTGGTGAGAAACAGACAAAATTTCCATCAAAAAACTGTGGATAAATTTCCTTCCTTGCGCTCATCGCACCTACAATAGTGTTCTGGGTGCATTGCATGTCAATTGGCCAGTAGATAGGCTAACATCCAACGCACCTTTCGGTACATAAAGGGTGCGATGGAGCCAGGGCGAGTTTTTCAAACCCCAGAGGCTCAGAAAAACCAGAAATCAGGCTCAGAATGCAAAATGGAAAGGATGAAATGAAAGAGCTCAAGTTTAGCTCCTACTCGGTCCAGACGGCGCCGAAAATCATCCACAGAATCTCTCGGAATCAGCTGATGAAAATCAAGGGGGGAAAGCACCTCCAAAGCTCCAACAAGCCAAAGTTCAAATGAAATGGTAAAATGAGAGGTAAAAGCACTTTTAAATTGCTTTTACGTAATTCAAGTAAAATATTAGTGTCCTAACTCATTTTTCAAACGTATATCGTTCATTTCTAACTAGTTTGATGAAGCAATTGAGCATGCAGTACAATCTTTGAAGGAACAAAGCTATTTATGGTAAAGTCAAGAAAAGACCATTACATCGAGCAGTTTTAACGCGGACTTCATGCTCGTTAAAAAATAAACATAAGAAATGAGCAAATGTTTCCCCCAACATTTAAGCTCAATAAAAAATGAACCAATTCCCAGTAAATAATCATCGTGAATGTAGTACTTCAGCCTTTAAAGCCTTGGTCGTGTTCCCATCATCACCTCCACTCTGTATTGGCCGATCATTCACCTCCATTTGATTGTTTACCCCTTTTGAGGAACAGCTGCGAAGAGTGATCCTATTAGCCATCCTTGTAACACTGCCGTGATTGGAAAATTCCAAACCTTACCTGGAATCAGCTGCTACCCAAATTTATCACTCGTTCCTCAAAAAACGAGTCCCCTTTAAGCTCTTTTCAACTGACTCGTAAAAGATGAAAAGACTATCGAGCCATTGGCCTCTCCAGCTCGTTAAAGTGACTGGAAGTGATATCCCTCCTTTAGATTTTAATCTTTTTGGACTTGAGGGATTATTACACAAAAAGATCGGGTGCTTGTTTTGTTCGGCTCGTTTAAAGTATCTAAAATTCATCCCTTCTGTATTGTTTTACACTTTTTCAGACTTAAGGGATTAGATGATGAAAAAGGGATTTTTGTAGTTTCCTTTACGTTCCTTTTCAGACTCTCTAAAATTGAAAAGGATCGAGTTGTCTTTGTTGTTAAACTCGTTAAAAACCTAATAGCGACAAACTTGTTCATAGACAAGAACGAGTTTCACTATCACTAGGCTTGTTAAAACATAGCGATGGGTTTGCCCGAAGGGAAAATTATAGAACAAGCATATGTTATCCTCCTCAAGCTTGAAAAAAATAAAGAGGTACTAGTCAGTAATGACTAGGGAAAAATTGGGAAGAAAACTTGAAGAAACTTTGTTGGTAGCAAGTCGCTCTTGAACATGACACTTTCACTCTGCATCCAAGTCGGGTTGGGTTGTTTCATTCACCGGTCACATCACCATGGTCCCATCACGCCATCCACATTTGGGGTTAATGCTACCAATCCATTACGTCAGTGTCGCCGATATGTTCAAGAGAAGTCACTCAGAGAATTCACTTGTGTCTCACCCGATGCAATACATTTATGCTTCATTCTTTCATGACCGCCACCCTGAACCTTATATCACCAGATCGTTTTCACCTCCATTAAAATCATTTTCTTCGTTGTGTGTCATTGATGTGGGATTCATTAAGGCCCTCCTATGATGGATCGCTTCTTGTCGACATCAGCTCATTATCCAAGAAGTTGATCTAGGAACACCCCTTTCAGTACTTTGAAGCTTGCATGCCTCAATGGCAAGTTTCTCACTTCCGGCGACAGGTTTACATCAATGACCTTCGACCGAAAGATTTTGCGTGGTGTTCGACGCCAAGTCCTTTATTCACACCATGTGAATTGTACTGCAGTACCTTGAGGATCATTATCATTATCGGTGATTCCTCTCGCGCCTGTTAACGGCTTACATCATTGGCTGGTAATCAGGCGATGTCTTTCCATGTTTGACTCCAAAACATCTCTCACATGGATCGACTTGTACTTTGAGTGAAGATCGAGCGCGATTGAAGACCCCGGATCTAGTTTCATCCATCCGGGCTGCGATATATATTCAGGAAAATAAAGACATCAAATGTACATTATTGCTACACAGATAATCATCCAATCAAAGGGATGATGGCTCTACCAGAATCATCAGTCTACACTTAGACAATCGTCTATCCTATGTACATGAAAATGAATATATAAAGCTGAGCATGGGAATGCCCGCCTCAGCTAGATCATGAAAATATTATGAAGATAATGTATTGTATTGTATCTTATTACAGGTCTCCTCCTAGCTTGAAAGAACTTCGGATCCTCATGATAAAGCATTTCACCCGACATAAAAAAAAAGATTAATGACCTCATGCTTTAGGGGGAAACTGTTATAGACATTTTTGGGCACTGCAACCCCAAGCATAAAATGTCCATTAACCAAGGGCTCCTAAGTCCCTAAAAGTGTTGTTCCAACCCCTAAAGGAACAAGGTCAACTGATTACAACTTCTCCCAGAAGTTCTCCATGAAAAACTACTCAGAACTGGTCAAAACAGGATCATTTCACCTGCTCCATAGGCAAAGTGTGTTGCATCTCACCTAAGTACACTCAGTGGGTGTGTTGCATTTCAAAAAGCCCTTCTATGGGGTGCGATGGGCGAGAAGAGACAAATGGCAGTGTCAATCCGGGAGGTGGAAAAGCATGGAATCTTCCAAAAACTTCTCCTGTGACACTTGTCATTCTGAATTCGATCAAGGATGAGTAAGAGATCATCAATCTCCAAGTGGAAGCAAGAACTATCAGAGGGAAGACACTAATCAAATCACAAGCTGGCTCATCTCCCTTAAATATATCTATATATGGATCCCTCATCCCAGAGATCCGAAGGCTGGAATTTTTCATCTTGTAAGGAATTGCTGTTGGTTTCTTGAGGCAACATCACAGTGTTGGTTGATCTAAGCTTTGCATGAGGTGAAGAAGGGCTTACTTGCTGAGAGGAAGATGCTGGGTCAGAACAACTGGTTGTAACTCTCTTGGCTCTTTCTTGATTATCAATAAAACTATTCAAGTTTTCCTCCATACTCTTGTGTCATTTATGTTTCATTCATTTGTATGGTCAATTTACATCTGATCCTAGATTGTTTATGATAATAGATCCATGTTCTTGTATAGTGTTATGCTATTTTGATTCTACAGGTACTCTGTGAAGCTGGGTGTACAAGGAAGAAAGTAGCAAAGGACTATCAGAAGAGAGAGGAATCGAGCAAGGAACCAAGCGCAAGACAGAGGTTGGTCTCCTTTATTCTTCTCTCATCTATCTCTCATAAAGGAAAACGAAAGTAGTTTTACTTTGTTTGTTTCTAAGGTAGCTACCACACCTTAGTGGGATTAGCTGTTCTGCATAAACACTTTTCCCTGTAACAAGCCTCCTTGAGAAATATTTTGAAAAGATATCCTACCTCATCATCTTTCTTTTCTTCTACCATGGGAGGTCATTGGAGTTTGCAAGGTTGTTCTTGAAAAGGTTCAACTAGTTCAAGCCCTAACTCTTTATATCTTGACCTCGTTGGGGCCATGTAGAGAAAAATAAAGAAAGAGAAGACCACTCTTGTACCATTGATCTAGAATTATGCAGGAACACAAAAAATACAGATATAAACATAAAAATAAATATGCAGTAGAAATGAAAATTCATTTCATTAATATCAAATAACTAAAATATGCTTACATATAGAATGGAAATAGACTAGGTCGGGCGATGGTAGCTTATATCTAAGAAGATATATGTCGGCTACATGCCTCTGGACTATGTTACAATGAGGATCGAAGGCCTATTTATTATTAAGAAACAATGGACAACCATAAACATCCAAAAATATAACCCTAAGAGATGAAGCCCCAAAACTATGCGCCCCGTTGGGGTAAATTGTTATCAATTTCTCGGGGTTGTAACTTTGGCATGTGATCTTCACTTGACATACATGATACCTTGTTAGAAATATCTATCCGATGATTATAACTTTTGATTGGAAATCACAATCAAAGAGTCACATTTTCCCGTTTTCCAAAAAAACATCGTTTAGGGCCTCAAAATGGGTCTGAAAGTTCAGGACCCAAAAAGATGCCAAAAATAGTAAATCATGCTACAATTAAGGAAACTATTATTTTCTATGATTGAGGAAACTTAAAGAAACAATGGTTGTGGTCCAAGTGGAATAGGTGGGTGGCCACCGTTATCCACCTGGATCATGGAAATACTACATGCACTAAATCAATGGCAACCTTACCTAATGGGGTAAAAACAAATCATGATAGTCTTAAATACTTTTTGGAACAAAGGTTATCTTCAAAATAACAATAAAAATGGGTCAAAAAGATGTTGGGTTATGACATTGAAATCATCTACAAAAAAGGGAAGCAAAATGTTGTTGCATATGCACTCTCAAGAAAGGATGAGGATGTGTAAGCATTGTGGTGGGCTCCAGTATTGCAGCAATAATGTTGCAACTCCTGGGACTCCCGTCCTTACTTTTATCAACCCGATAGTTTGTAACAAACTTGAAAGCGACGGTGCTGTATGAAAAAGTACTAACTCTTGCCGCAACTGTCACTTGGTCAGCTGGCACAAGTCTGCTAGGAGCTTAAGCCAACTTCAATGAGCTCTTAGAAGAATCTTTTTAATTGATGGATGAAAGATAACTCGAAGGAAGCTAATCTATTTGCGAAAAGAGATTGAAAAATTGAAGGAAAACACAAACCCTAGCAAACCCTAATTCTACCAGCTAGTCCTACTGATGCAAAGGAGAGAATGAAAACTACTGAAAGAGATGCCATTACTACTATGAAGGTAAAATAAATGTGTCTAGAATACCTCTATCTGAATAAAACATCTTTTTGTATTTTTGATTAAGTCGTCAGTTTCATCATGCATATTCTTTCACTGTTCTTTGACTGTGCAGGGGTGGATCAAGGAGGAGAAATGCTTGGAAGAGGTCGGGAAGGTTCAGAGAGGGTCTAAGGAGTCCCTAACACCCTTCCAAAGAGTTTCACAAAGTTTGGCTATCAAGAAGCCTCATTTGTGAGCTTCTACAGGAAGTCTGTAGGGGTTCTACAGGATGTTCAGGAATTTCTACAGGATGTTCAGAAATTTCTACAGGATGTTTAAAAATTGGATTTTGGAGGATGGATGAGTGAGGGAAGATGCATTAATGGATATGGAGGTAGGATAGGGGTCTAAAGTGGCCCAGGGGCTGGTGGATGGAGTGGTAAGAAGGTGTAGATGGCTAAATTGGCTCAAAGAAGGTTGAAACAATGATTGCACAAAAAGGTAGGGTTACGTGGGCAAGAGGACAGATGTGAGATGAGGAACCTAGCTAGGAGATGGAGCAGATGGATCTGATGAAGCTTAGGTGGATGAAAGAGTAGTAGAGATGCTCTGCACTGTATACATTCAACTGAATCAACAAAGTCTTGCAGGTAATTAAAGTCCTAGCTAATCTAATGCAACTAACAATAAAGTGAATGAACAACAGCTTTATTTGAGAGAGAACCATGTGTATCAACTACGCAATGAAACATTTTAGAGATCTGAGCACATAACCAACTTCTGCAAATGAAGACAGTACACTAAGGGTTGCATGGTAAAGAAAACTAGTGTTTTTGTTGGCAGCAATGTCACCTTTGTCTCAGCTCACGATCCCACTGAGGGAGAGGTGAGATCAGAGGTGCTTGAGGCCTTTTTCCAAGGATCCTTTCTATTATTAACCTATCAAATCAATCTGAACATGAAAAGCTACTTTAATCATCAAAAGAAACCTAAATAACAAAACAAGATTTAAATCTAAATAGCAGATTTTATTCTAAGATTGCAACAAAGACACATGAAAGTAAACAAACGAGGTACTGGGCACTTGAGATGGGCCCAACCCCAAGAGCTACAGCCTCCTAAGAGAGATTTAGAGCTGGTGCAAAGCTGGATTCATCTTTATTGAGCAAGAAAAGAAGAGTTACATCAAAACTGTCCACAAGGGAAAGCTTGAAAATGTGCTGAAATGCAAAGCTAATCTATTGACTAAAATTGAACTAAAAACTAGCTAACTTCTGCCTACAAAGTGACTAACTACTGGCTAACCAAAATGAGGCCCTAAGCCTTCTTATTTATACAAATTGAGGACCCCAACAGCCCTCCTAAACTTTAGGAACTCGGCTGCCAAAACTTGTAGTTAACAGCACTTTTACTAGCACTTGCTCGGCTGCCCTTGTGATAATTGATTTGGTGGCCCTTGAACTCCGAGCTGATGGTAGAGAATTCATGGTAAGCGCCCATAAATGAAGGGGACACCTTCCTATAAATCCTCTCCCTTGTTCTCCCACGAATTTGGCTACCAAGTGCTCATTAAAACCTTTGATTTTGTCTCCAAATTGACCAAAAAGACTACACAAAGCACACATTAGACTTGTTGGCATAATGACTAACCCAATTCACTCTATTAGCATCAATATAATAAAAAACATGCAATAAAATAATGAGAATGGTGGATTAATTCGAATTAGGAGGTTGAATGAGCCCATATAATTATCCACTTTTTGGGCTCATCATCACCGCCCTACTGAAAGTGTTGCTCATCCTCTGAGCAACTGATCTATCTCCTCATCTTTGATGGCCCTGGTGGCCTCCCTGTCATGCTAAGCTTCTAAAGTGACGTCCTCTTCTCGTTCATGAAACCATGATTTTCTCTCTGCTTCTTCCCACTACCTGTGCTCCTTTTCCTAGAGAATTCTCAACTTCCTGTAGAACTGTCTCAGCGTCCTGTAGAGGGGCCTTTGTGTCCAACATTTCCATTCTTTCTCTCCAGGTGGATGTCTTCGGGGTTCCTCGTTCATAGGTGATGGATGCATTGGAGGGAGACCTCTCCTTTAGTGTAGTTGAGGTGTCTACAATTGTGATTGGCTCTTTTGACTGTGGTTGGGGTCTGTCAGTTCTTATCTGCATGCTCCTTCTTGCCTTAAAGTACAGGGAGGCTCCCTCTTTCGCTTTTCCTTCTGCTTGGGGGATGTGCTTAGGGTGGCCAACATAGTTGTTGCCACCCTAGCTAAAATCTCAGCCGATTTCTCCTTCTGCTACCCTTTCCCTAGACTTCCTGTAGAAAGTCCTGTAATGGTCGTTTTCTGGCTTCTTGTAGAAGATATTTTCTGGCTTCCTGTAGAAATAGTCTGCTGGCTTCCTATAGAACCAATTTTCACTGATCTGGCTTGCTTGGCTGGGGTTTCCTTCTCTTTGACTTGTGTTGTGGTTCCCTTGGGTGTGCCTTTACTTGTTTTTACCTTTTCAATCCTCTCTGCCCGGGTTTGCAACCGCTTCTCCCTTGGCGTTTGTGTTTTTACTCCACTCACAGTTTTGGCCTTAGCAGCTTGGCCTTTCCCTCATTCCTCTTCTTGTTCTTTCTTCTTTACCTGTGGCTTTTCCTGTGGTGGTTTGTCATAGGTTTCCTTACCTCTAGCTTTCTCTTCTGCCTCAACGTGCTCCCTTTCCTCACTGCTAGATGAAGTGAGTTCCTCAGCCAGAATTCGGATATAATGCTTTGTTTTGATTTGTGCTCTGATCAGAAGGGGAATTCTGTGTATGGTTTCCTCCCCAAAACTTTGTAGACAGTATCCCTCAAGTGTATATATTCCACTTGGCACAAAATCCCTGGTTAGAATGTTGTTGCTGCCCAAAACTCGACTGTCAAAAGGGAATTAGGCTCTCACAAACAGAGTACAAAGCTTAATTTCTATCCCCAACCTCATAAAAGTCACATTCTTTATGCACAGGTTAGCCCTTACAATGGTTTATCGTTTCTATAGGAAGAATTTGTTAACAGGAACCATGGAGGAGAATGTGACGCAGAACCAACTGGAAGAACTCCGTGTATCACACAGGCAGCTGCTATTTTTTGACTCACAGGCATACTTGTTTCATACTTTCTTATTCAGAAATAGTTTAATTCACCACCTTTCAAACATATCATGCATGGAAGAGTATTTTTTCAAGCCTACCACTTTCGGGACTCCCAATTTGTCGAAGAAAAATCTAGGCTTTTCTGCTCTGGAAGGCTCTGCTGTACCTTCCTGTAGAACTTCTTCCTGTAGAACGTTGGCCGGCTTCTGTAGGATGTCTCTGCGCCTCTGAGTGAGCCCGATACGTTGGAGAATTGTGAACCAGGCCGCAAAGCTCAATGGAGGATGATGGGTTAATCATTTTGTGGAAGTGGAGGATGCATACTTCAGTTAAAAATGTTGCAAGTGCAAGTTAACAGCAGTTTGTGAGTTTCAGCCGAGCGTTCGTTAATTGATGCGTGATTTGTGGTGAGGTGGAAAAAGTGTGCGCTGGATTTATTTGAACTGCAGTGATGTTATAAACTACATGTTCTCTTCTATCTGTTAATCATTTGATGTCTTGTGCACTGGAGTTCAACACGTCTACTAGTACCTGTGTTTTTCAAATTTCACGTGAACGACTATATACGTATGTTGTGTGATTTTTTCCTGGATGAGTGCAATCAAATCTGGCTAGCTTCCTGGCTGAATCTCACCATCTCATTCATTCATGCAGTGCTTAGATTAGATTCATGCAATAGATGAATGAGTTTTAGTCACATACCTGGAAGTCGAATGTGGCTGCCGTGAGGTGCTGTGGCCTTTCATTTGCTGCATGCATTGGTTTCTGTGGTTGCATGAGGGCTTGGTAGCTGATTCATGGCTATTTTTTCCTTGTGCAGGTATCCTCTGGCCGGATCCATGTTGTAGGAGCTGGCTTCACGTTCAGATCTGCACCCTCAAGCTGTTGTTGTTGAATTTTCATAGGACCGAAACTTGTTTTCGCCATTGCTCCCGAACGATAGATCGGATCGATCTGAAACTTGCTGAGCATGTTCCTATCATCATGATGCACCTCCCATAGCAAAATTTTGATCAATGGATGCACAGATTTCGAGAAAAATGGAAAATGGTTGAAGGTTACAAAGATCAATTTCTCGGAAACCGTGCATCAGAATCGGCTGAAACTTCTTGGGTAGGCTACTATCACCCATTTGCATCTCCCCATGAAACATGTTTTGAAATTGATGCACAGATATGGAGAAAATGAAAAAATGGCTAACAGTGATGGAGGTGGATTTCTTGGAAACCGTGCATCGGAATTGGTTGAAATTGCTCGGGCATGTTACCATTGTCCCTATACAACTCCCCCTGTAACAATTTTGCAAATGGATGCACGGTTTTCAAGCTAGGGAAAAAACAAATTATGTTCTATGTATTTTTTCTTCAAAGCATTCTGCAAGTTTTTGCATGGAAAGAAAAACTGAGCTTGGGCTATGATGCAGGCATGGAGATGATGGAGGAGGAGTTTGAAGATTGCAGGAGGACTTCTGACCCCTTAAGGAAGCTCTCATGTTTGCCAAAATACCTTTTTCAAATCCATTTCTAGCTTCCTGTAGAAATCCTATAATTTCTGCAGGAACTTCCTGTAGAACACACAGTTTTGAGGAAAGAAGCACAATGATATGGAAAAAACGATGGATAAGGGTGAGGGATGGAAACATGGATGCTTGCAGGCCTCATGGACAGATTCCCAACCTTCAGGTCCTCTTCAGAGATCAATTTTGGCTTGTTTGTAGGCTTCCTGTAGAAGACACAAAACTTCCTGTAGAAAACACAGAACTTCCTGTAGAAGGCACAGAACTTCCTCTGTCTTTGTTTTGAGTGATCCTCCTAACCTGAAATGTCCTTCTTGCAACCTACAATTATCCAATGGAAATTAGGTTTATTTTTCTTCTTCTTTTTCTCTTTTTTTTTGAAAAACAACTAGGGTGCCTCATGGAGGTTTTCACCCTAATTGCCTGCCTTGGGCGCCTCCAAGGGAGGTTTTCACCCAGGGATCTTATTCCCATTTTATTTTCTCTTCTTTCCAACCCATTGACTGCCTCACGGAGGTTTTCAATCAATGAGCCAATCTAAGGCGCCTCCGAGGAGGTTTTCACCTTAGATTTTTATTTTCTTTCTATTTTCATTTTTTCTCTTTTATCTTTTTTCTTTTTTTTCTCTACCCTACCGTACTTGAAAAAGAAAATCATTTTCAAGTGTAAGAATACTTCCAATGGAGTCATGTGCACATCGAGATTAGAGACAAAATGATGTGGAGGCTTGAAATGCATGCTTTGCCAGCTATTCGAATTTCAGAGACCAAATGATCTGACTTTGAAGGGATCAAACATAGCTAAGGAAGAGAGTACTGCTGCAACTTAGTGACTGTCTTGAGCCATGTCTCAATATAGCTTTGATATCCTTGATCCTTTTGCTGATCTGGATCATTCTCCATATCTTCTTCTATCATGACCTTCACATCTTCCTCTTTTTGCTGACTTTTCTCTTGACTACATGGAGGGTTTGATGGTAACCATGAGGGAGCTTTCTCGATCTCTGATTCTAATCCCTTCTCTTCATCAAGTGCAGCCCATGGTTCTTTGATCTCCTCTCTTGAATCTTCTCTTGATGGATGTGATCCTTCAGTGCTGTCAATATAATCTCTTTTCTCCAATACTCTTCTTGAGCTATGGTGAATATCTTGGAGCTCAAGAGGAGTTGTTTGGACATGTTGTGCCTCAGCTTTGCAATTGGGTTGAGCTACTCCAATGGAAAGGTTTGGAAATGGTGGTATGGGTAGCTGAGTGGGGGCGTATATTTGAGATGGATGTGGATGGGGTTGTGGTTGGGCAGGCATTTGGGGCTGCCTTGGTGGAGGAGGAGGCGATGGTTGTGGTTGAGCAGGTGGTGGAGGCAAAGGAGTGGGAGGAGAGTTGTACTGGGGCCTCCACCTTTGATGAGGTGCATTCCACTGAGGCTGTGGCTGAGCATAAGAGTGAAACGAATGAGCAGCTGGTTTGGCATAATATGGATCTGTGAAGGAACAAAGAGGAGGTGTGAACCAGGAAGGATGAGCAGGGGGACCCCAAGAAGGCATGAAAGTGGCTTGATAGGGGTCATAATAGGTCTCGGATGTCCCTTGCAGTTCCTGCTGGTAAGATCTAGGTCCATGTGGCCTCCTTTGGTTCATATAATAGAGTTATTCAGTGGCTCCTTTGGTTCTCTGATATGCAGCTTTAAGTCCAGGCAAGGAAGGGCACTGATTCGTAGGATGGTATTCTTCACAGACAAAACACACTTTTATGGCGTGCAATGGACATTCGTTCCTAGGATGCTTTCTAGTGCACCTAGGACAAAAGATGGCCAAAGCCGTCCTGGCTTCCTCTTACTTCCTTTCGATCTACAAGGTATCCAGTTGCATGGCAAGAAACTGCCTCATATCACTCTTGAAATCTTCCATCTGATTTTTAAATTCGTCTTTGGACAAGGTACTACTCCCAACATTTCTGCTTGTAGCCATTTGCTCCAGAGGAATGGTTTCTTCTTCTTCTTCCCTTGATGTTCTTTAGATATGTCTTGCTGTCCACCTAAGGGTTATTTAATCACAGCCATCGAAGAAGAGAGAAGGTTGGCTCTGTGAAGCAGTGGGGGCGTTGTGCAATCATTTTTCTAAATTATCTCTACTCCTACAAGGCATGAAAGGAAATCTTTTTGGTTGTTTTTTTTTTTTTTCTTGTACCTGCAAAAACTAAAATAGATTGAATTGAAACTAACTATATTGCTGAAATGAAAATTCGGAATTGAAATGAAAGCATGAAAGGATTAATCTATTTTTCTGAAATGAAATTGCAGGAATGAAATTCTAGGATACGCTTGTGGAATTGAAATTCTATTCTACGCTTGCAGAAATGAAATTGCGGAATTGAAATGCTAATCTATGAAAGCAGGAAATATCTACTCTACTTTTGCGGAAATGAAATTGCAGAATGGAAATGAAATAAACTACTTAGCAGAAGGTTGTAGTAGAAAATAGAAGAAAACCAGCAATCACCAATACTCTGACACTTCCCCGGCAACGACGTCAAAAAGATGGTGGGCTCCAGTATTGCAGCAATAATGTTGCAACTCCTGGGACTCCCGTCTTTACTTTTATCAACCCGGTAGTTCGTAAAAAACTTGGAAGCGACGGTGCTGTATGCACAAGTACTAGCTCTTACCGCAACTGTCACTTGGTCATTTGGCACAAGTCCGTTAGGAGCTTAAGCCAACTTCTATGAGCTCTTAGAAGAAGCTTTTTAATTGATGGATGAAAGCTAACTCGAAGGAAGCTAATCTATTTGCGAATAGAGATTGAAAAACTGAAGGAAAACGCAAACCCTAATTCTACCAGCTAGTCCTACTGATGCAAAGGAGAGAATGCAAACTACTGAAAGAGATGCCATTACTACTATGAAGGTAAAATACATGTGTCTAGACTACCTCTATCTGAAGAAAACATCTTTTTGTATTTTTGATTAAGTCGTTAGTTTCATCATCCATATTCTTTCACTATTCTTTGACTGTGTAGGGGTGGATCAAGGAGGAGAAATGCTTGGAAGAGGTCGGGAAGGTTCAGAGAGGGTCTAAGGAGTCCATAACACCCTTCCAAATAGTTTCACAAAGTTTGGCTATCAAGAAACCTCATTTGTGAGCTTCTACAGGAAGTTTGCAGGGGTTCTACAGGATGTTCAGGAATTTCTACAGGATGTTCAGAAATTTCTACAGGATGTTTAAAAATTGGATTTTGGAGGATGGGTGAGTGAGGGAAGATGCATGAATAGGTATGGAGGTAGGATAGGGGTCTGAAGTGGCCCAGGGACTGGTGGATGGAGTGGTGAGAAGTTGTACATGGCTAAACTGGCTCAAAGAAGGCTGAAACAATGATTGCACAAAAAGGTAGGGTTACATGGGCAAGAGGACAGATGTGAGATGAGGAACCTAGCTAGGAGATGGAGAAAATGGCTCTGATGAAGCTTAGGTGGATGAAAGAGTGGTAGAGATGCTCTGCACTGTATACATTCAACTGAATCAACAAAGTCTTGCAAGTAATCAAAGTCCTAGCTAATCTAATCTAACTAACAATAAAGTGAATGAACAACAGCTTTATTTGAGAGAGAACCATGTATATCAACTATGCAATGAAACATTTCAGAGATCTGAACACATAACCAACTTCTGCAAATGAAGACAGTACACTAAGGATTGCATGGTAAAGCAAACTAGTGTTTTTGTTGGTAGCAATGTCACCTTTGTCCCAGCTCACGATCCCACTGAGGGAGAGGTGAGATCAGAGGTGCTTGAGGCCTTTTTCCAAGGATCCTTTCTGTTATTAACCTATCAAATCAATCTGAACATGAAAAGCTACTTTAATCATCAAAAGAAACCTAAATAACAAAACAAGATTTAAATCTAAATAGCAGATTTTATTCTAAGAATGCAGCAAAGACACATGAAAGTAAACAAAGGAGGTACTAGGCACTTGAGATGGGCCCAACCCCAAGATCTACAACCTCCTAAGAGAGATTTAGAGCTGGTGCAAAGCTGAATTCATCTTTATTGAGCAAGAAAAGAAGAGTTACATCAAAACTGTCCACAAGGGAAAGCTTGAAAATGTGTTGAAATGCAAAGCTAATCTACTGACTAAAATCAAACTACAAACTAGCTAACTTCTGCCTACAAAGTGACTAACTACTGTCTAACCAAAATGAGGCCCTAAGCCTTCTTATTTATACAAATTGAGGACCCCAACAGCCCTCCTAAACTTTAGGAACTTGGCTGCCAAAACTTGTAGTTAACAACACTTTTACTAGCACTTGCTCGGCTGCCCTTGTGATAATTGATTTGGTGGCCCTTGAACTCCGAGCTGATGATGGAGAATTCATGGTAAGGGCCCATAAATGAGGGGGACACCTTCCTACAAATCCTCTCCCTTATCCTCCCACGAATTTGGCTGCGAAGTGCTCATTAAAACCTTTGATTTTGTCTCCAAATTGACCAAAAAGACTACACAAAGCACACATTAGACTTGTTGGCATAATTACTAACCCAATTCACTCTATTAGCATAAATATAATGAAAAAAATGCAATAAAATAATGAGAATGGTGGATTAAGTCAAATTAGGAGGTTGAATGAGCCCATATAATTATCCATTTTTGGGGCTCATCACATTGCTTTGTGTCGTTTCTATTATCCAACCTGATTGGATAACTACAACAAGGGATGAATGGAAAAATGGTAAAGAGGTGTGGACACTCATTCAAAACTTGCAACAATATCCCAGTAGAACTGATACATTTAGCTAGAAAAATGATTCATTATGGTACAAAGATCACTTATAACTTTGTGAGAATTCCTAACTCAAGCAAAATATTCTTTTAGAATATCACACATCCACTTTAGGAGGGCACTTAGAATTTTTAGAAACTTACTATAGGGTCAAGAAATTTTTTTTTGTGATGGCCTTAAATCTGATATTCACATGTTTGTGACAGAATGTTTTCTTTGTAAACAAGATAGAGTTGAGAAAATTAAGATCCTGGGTCTGTTACAAACTTTAGCCATTGTCAGCATTGTGAGGATGTCTCAATGGATTTTATCATAGGTTTACCCAAGTTTGAAGGAAAAAGTGTCATCATTGTGGTAGTTGATAAACTTACTAAGTATGAAGACTTTTGTGCATTATCTCATCCTATTAAATTCAGTACAGTTGCTACTGCATTTACGGAAACAATTCTAAAGCTACATGGAAACGAAAAGATTATTATAAGTGACAGAGATCCCATTCTCACTAGAAATTTTTGGACGTAATTATTTTCTTGTCTTAGTACTCAATTAGCTCCTAGCTCATCTTATCATCTTTAATCTGTTGGGAATACTAAGATAATGAAAAAATGTTTGGAAGGATATCTTCATTTCTTTGTATATGATAAACAAACACAATGGGTAAAGTGGTTACCTCTAGCTAAATTGTGGTATAACACTTCCTTCCATGCTGCAGCAAAAATGAACCCATTTATGGCACTTTATGGATATCATACACCATCTATCATATCATCTTTAAGAGAGAATTCTAAGGTTCAAGCAGTGGAATATCACATTAAGCATAAAAAACAAGTTCTCCAACTCTTAAAGGATAACCTCACTCCACTGTAAAATGGAATGAAACAATAGGCATATCAACATCATAGTGAAAGAATTTTTGATGTAGGCGACTGGGTATTTTTATTGCTACAACCATACAAGAAACTACCCTAATGCAAGCTAAGAAGGAAAATAAATTATCAGCCAAGTACTATGGTACTTCCAACGTGTTGCAAAATATTGGTACTATGGCATAAAATTGGAGGTTCCTCCACCTTTTCGAGTTCACCTAGTTTTCCATGTTTCATGCTTAAAGAAGCATATCAGTGAGAAGCTCCTAGTTCAAAAAGTGTTTCCAGAACTTGACGAAGAAGGAGAAATCATATTTGAGGCTGAAGAAGTCATAGAAACAAGAACCTGAAAACTACAAAATCAATTAATTTCAGAGTATCTCATTAAGTGGAAGAACTTGCCTATTGAAGATTCCACATTAGCGGATGACAATTTTATACGAAAGCATCTAAAACTACTCAACCATAGAGGACAACACATTTTTTAAGGAGAGGGGCATGTTAGGCCCCTATAATACTAGTGTATTCCCCTTATTGTTAGTGTTACTGAAGCCCCTATTCTTATTGTTATTCCCGTGTATCCCCTATGTTTTTATTGTTGTGCCCCATAGAAGCCCACTATTGTTATTGTTTTTCCCTTACATTATTATTGTTATGGAGCCTCTGATTATATTGTGACCCCTTAGAATCCTATATATACCAAGGAGGTCTTATCATTTGTATCATCTAATAATTGTTCATTTATGTAATGTAAAGGAGGTTTCCACCTCAAAGAAGTTAATTTTTTAGTCGTTGATCTATCTTTTCTTCTATTATTTGAGCTAGTTGCATAACACATCTGGTAATTAGTTCATAAACATTGTGACATGCTTACTTCTTTAATGCAATAACATGTTATTTCCTTGATTTTATGATATTCATTCGCACCTTAGATGGCCTCCATTGTTTTGTTTAATACATCCGCAGAAATATCTAATATGAATTTTGAAAGTGTGCATAGATATGACCTTTGGAGTCTACATAAAATTTGTATCAATGTGATTATTCTCTCATAGAAGCTTCCAGTACATTCTTTATCATCAATAACTTGAACCTCTTGTAAATGTGCATACCCTTACTTCACAACATACTATCAAGCCCTTTATGGAATTAATTGATATATTCTCAATTGATTACCCTTTTATGGTTCCTCATCGGTTCCTTATGTTGTTTTTAATGTGTTCACCATAAAGTTAAATACCTCCATATCACATATTTACATGGTGTGTTGCAACACTTATAAGACGTTATTCATTGTACGCATTCACACAATGCTTCTTGCAAGTATCGTTGCTAATTATAACTGCCTCTCCTTCATGGCGAGGCCATCCTTAAGGAGCAGCCTTCGATTTGGAGCCATTAATACACACAATGACGTCCATAACTTCACCCAAGCTGAAATAATGCTTGCAATATAGCAAATAAAACCATTTAATTAAAATGAAGTTTAAGCATATAATTAATTTTTTCAGCAAATAGCTACTTATTAATGCGGGAGAATCAGCCCATCTTTAGAAAAATCAACAAGAACAAGTTATAGAAGGCACCACTATTAAAAAGGTTGGATACTATCTATTCTGTAAAGGGTTAAAAACTTCAATCTTTGAGATATCATAGGAATTCATTGAGATATTTGTGGAGAAGATCATGTAGAGAGATTTGTGGAGAAGATCCTATAGAGAGCTTTGTGGAGGGGATCATGTTGAGAGCTTTGTGGAGAAGAGCATGGATGTTGAAATAATCCATGATATTTTAATTTTACAATATAATTTGTAAACATGTGTGTGTATGAAGGGTGGCCATTAAAACGAAGATCTAGCCATCCGAGGTGCATGTAATAGTTGAAAGCACCATGACTATTTGCAGTTAGTATGGCTCCATCCACTGTCATACTATCCTCCTTGGCAAGTCTCATGCCTCTGCTCTTCATGTCAAACTTCAAGAAAGAGAGAAAAGTCATTAAAAGTCAATTATCTCTGGTACGCAGTTTCTCTTAGCCTTACCTGTGTGTACGCGACCCAAGTTCACAATACCTGCGTACTTGTACACTCTGTATGTAAAGGGGTGGGTGCGTACTCCTGTAAAGGTCAAAAGACGCAAGTTTCACTCTAAAAAAGTTACTTGTGGTCATTTCTAGAGCCTTCTAGAAGCTTGTTTGACGTGTATGGAGCGCCTCCAGATGGTTCATGTATCCCTACCAAAGAGGAACTTATCCCATCAAGAGGGGAGCTATCCCATCCAAAGAGGGGCTTATCCCATTGATGGTGGACCTGAATAACTTCCTCTAGAGCACTATAAATATAGGCATTGGGCCAAAGGGAGGGGAGGTTGAAAGCTGAATATTCCTAAGGGTAGATGCTGCTGGAATTAGGACTTCCTTGTAGAAGCTTGTGAGGAGAGATTACCATCTTTGCTTGTTCTATTTGGAAGTGGGTACGCTGATCAGAGTAAAGGAGAACTCTTGTGGACCCTGGGAGGGACTTGCACAACACCAAGGCTCAGGTTCTAATGGTTCCTTTTGTTACCTTTTAATACAAATTAGTCCATTCTTCTCAACAATTTGTTATTTATGAGTTGTTTCATATACTCCTTGGTCTATATGTTAAATATGTTTTATTTTATGTGATATTCAGGTGTTATTTAATCGTTTGATTGTTAGTGAATGCAGGTTTCGAAGGGAAGGAGGAGCTCATCCGGATCAACGAAGTTGGACTACTACAATAGTGTTGGGTTACAGGTAGGATCTAAACACTTGATTTCTCTTATTGTAAAAGCATATTTAGAGAAGGATTGCTCTTATTTGTCTTGTTTGTCACTAGAAAGTCTTAGGCTTCTAGGGAGGTCGGTTGTGTCCGCACTAACGACTCATTCCGTGTGACAAATTGGTGACTCCACTGGGGACTCCATGAATGTGTTTGAGTTCTTTTTTATTTGATATTTTGGTCTGAGAAAAATCGCTTGTTTTCTGATGTTTGGCTGTCTAACTGTGTATTTGGGTGGGTTAGCTTAGAGTCAATTTAGATTTTTATTTTTCTTAGCTTTGCCAGCAGTACGCAGTCTCTGAGTTTGACACAGTGCGTACTTGTACGCACTGCGTTTTTGTGCACAGGGCGTACACGCGCCTGTGTCAACAGATCACCTGCGTACCCCTGTCAAATTTGAGAAAATTTCATTTTTCCTCTTTTTGCTCTTTAGATTTTGTTTTTAAATTGTTTTTACTGCCCAGATCCATTTGTTTACTGTTAGAGATCTTCACCTGAACTTGTCCCGTTAGTGTCGAGGGTTTTGATGGAATACATAGGGATTTTGCCTTAGGGATTGATTTTTTAATCAGTCCTGTAGTGACTTTGGCGTTAGAGGTTGTCAAACTTTGGATCTCCTTGGTTTTGGTCAGTCCTCTTAGGAGTTGGGCCTGTCATAGAAGTCACCCTTGTGAGAGACCTACCTTTGTGTCTTCTCTTTGCGAATCTCGAAAAGTTTGTTTGTTAAAGCTTTGAATTCCATTCTTGAGAAAAAAGAACAAAAAGATTTCGATTTTGTTTTTCGATTAGTTTATGGTTCTGCATGAACTGATCCTTCGTTGCATTTTGACTGAGTAAAACATCCGGGAATTATCCTTGTAGGCTTTTGTCCTCATTATTTTTTGCTTTTAGGTAAATCTTCTTTTAATTTTCTTTTGAGTGAATTTGATTTGATTGTTTTAGATTTGTTAAATTTTATTTGATAAATAGTTTTTATATGCTTTATTAATATAGAAAAAACACAAAAATTCTTTTGGAAAAAGTTTGCTTTGGTAGCATTTGTAGACTTTTGGGAGAAAAAGGAAATTTCGTAGAGTAATTAGTGGTCATGAGTTGTGTGTTTTGAAAAGATAAAGAGATTGTTTCTTTGATTGTCTTTACTAAGAAAATTGTTTTCTATAAAATTTGCATTTTCCAACTCTCTTAGTTAGGAGATTCATTGAAAAAAGAAAAGTAGTGTAAATCATCTTAGGTGCATCTTTGTAGTGGTTGCAAGTCAAGTCTACACACCACCAGTTTCATCTCCACTACCTTTTGTCTTTAAGAAAAACCATAAAATTAACGCTTAAAGTAAAATCAACTTAGTAACTTTTATTTACTAGGGCTCTGAAACACCAATTTAGATCAGGCTAGTGTCTTGGAGTAGGAGAGTAATTAACTCTCCAAGACAACAAAACCAAACAAGTAGCTTATCTTGTGATAGAATAAATCCAATTGTTTCATTTGTACTCTGGGAAAGCTCCTCTTAAAGGAGAAGCACGAGCTCGTGTTTGAACCAGTGAGGGGATCAATCCTCCCTCGTTGGGAACGACGTCAGACACGCACGTATTACAAACGGTAAACCTCGGATTAACCATTGTCGAGGAGCCAGGGGTCACTTGTCGGTAAACCTTGGATTATTGTCAAGGAGCCGGCAAGGGGATTGAGCTTGATACTCTGCCCTTGCGTGTTGTCGGAGTGTAGACTGTTCCCCCAGGTGCATTTGTTGCTGTTGGTAACCTTAGTGACCATTATCTTTAGGATTCCACCGAGGTGACGGTGGAGGGAAGATCCCACTGTACCTGGAGCAGACGTTGGCTAGACTCACTTGGATTTTTCGGGGGGTTCACTTCACTCGAGACGGTTAAAGTGGAGGAACTTATGCCGGTCTATTCATTAAGCAGGTTGCCGAGGTAACTGTTCCACCCGCCACTTCTGTACTGAATCCGGCGATGTTGGGTTTCATCTCCAACTAGCGTTTTTGGTCCGGAAGGCTACTGTTTGTGCTTGGTTTCACGCCCTAGATTCTTTAGGCGTGTGATTCAAATTTGTTTGGTTCTTTAGAGACTTTAGGTGGTTTGCTTTGAGATTTTACTTTGTTTGCGTGTGCAGTAGTTAAAGGTTTTTAACTGTGGCGGAAATATCGAGACGGTCCCGTCGACTTCGGAGCAAGTCTCCTGAGGTTGTTTCTGTGGCCGAATTATTGAGGAAATCCCGTAGACTTCGGGGTGAACCTCCTCAAGACGTCCCGAGTCATTACGAAGGTTTGAAGGTCCTTGTAACTCCTCCTAGTGGCAGTAGAGTAGGTTCACCTGAAGAAGGAGAGTCATATTTGGTAGTCCATCTAGATTACCAAGGTCTAGAAACAGGTTATAATCCTGAAGCAGTTGCAGTTTCCGAGCTTGCTGGTAGTTTTTCATCTACTAGTGATATAGGTGAAGAACCTGAAGTATCTGAACCTGTTACTCCAACTTCTAGTGTACCAGATTCACCTAGGGTAGAAAGAGTCATCACCGAAAATCTTCCTACTGGTTTGATAGCTATTGAAGAACTTGCTCCAGAGGAAGAATTAGGCGTATCTATCCTTGAATATCAACACACTATTGATCTAAGGGAGCGTGAATCTATCTTTTACAGTCCTCCTAGAAGTACTACTTGGTACCTTTCGTTAACCAATTATTTAGACAACTCAGGGATAGGTTTTTCTCCACCTCGTACTCCTTTTCCGCCTGGAGGTATTTATACTCCTGTAAATATGTCTGGTCAGTCGTCCGTGTTCACTCAATCTCCTAAATCTTTCTTGCACGGCGGTCCTTCTGTTCCCGTCGGGTATCAGTCACTTTCTGGTACCTTTGTGGGGGCATCTCCTCAACCCATTGATCATGGGTTATTAGCTGGAAACAATGGTAATAAACCGTTGGGTGTAGGGGACATTTACATGATGTCAGGTTCAGTTCCTGTTTCTCAACCTCAAGGTGGTCAATTAACGCCTGGGGGGCAACCTCAAGGTACACAAATCGTGTCTGGGGGGCAACCTCAAGGACAGTATGTACCCATAGTACAATACATGCCTCAAGGTCAACCCCAGCCTCAATATGTACCCCAAGGTCAACCTCAGTATCAATATTTACCTCAAGGGTATCAACCTCAAGGTCAAGGTCAACCCCAGTATCAGTATTTACCCCAAGGTTATCAACCTCAAGGTCAATACTCGGGTCAAGGTTTTCAACCACCTCAAGGTCAGTCATATGTTCAAGGTATGGGAACTGTGCCTTTCAGTTATCAATCCTATCCTCAATCCGGTTATGGATCTCAGTATCCTCAACCTGTTACGGGTCAATACCCCGGAATGATAGTGTGGGATCCATCACAAGGTCAACAGATGTTGCAGCCAAGTATACAGTTGTTACCTCAAACTGGACAACCCGTAGTTTCTGGTTCACCCCAGCAACCGCAACCTGTCCAGTCAAATGTTCAAACTTCTGTAACTTCGGTAGTTACTCAGTCGCCAATTGCACCTAGTACTCCATCTCAAACGACTGCTGCAACTACCGCAACATCTACCGCACTTACTTCTGGAGTATCGACAGCTCTGGTTTCTACTATCTCTGCAACCACTCCTCAGACATCTTTACCGTTGTCCGGATCTACGATTCAAACCACGATCCAGATGCCTGTAGGGCAGCCTGGTTTAAGTACTGTTGTAACAAGTCAACCTCAATTTACCTATCAACAGTACCAGGGACAGTACCAATTTGGTCCTGCTGTCCAACGACCAGTTTACCAGTATCAACCGTATCCTGGGTACACTTATCGACAACCTCAACAACCCCAGTACGGTCCGGTTAATCCTGGTTTTCCAGGAGGATATAATATCCCAAATGAGATTCCTGTTCCAAGTTATCCTGGATATCCTCCTCCTGGGACTGGTCTTGTGACCCAGAGTTTTAGAGATCCTAACCGGCAATTACCGTTTATCGCAACTTTGGATTTACCAGACTTGACGCTTCTAACGAACGATCCAATTCAATATCTTCCGTTCTGGCCACCAATGCCAAATAAGTTGCCCAGTGATATACCCAAGTTCGAAGGTAAGTATGGAGAGGATCCGTCAAATCACGTGATGACTTACCACCTCTGGTGTGCTTCAAATTCTATCTCGGATGATTCGATCCGCTTACGTCTTTTCCAGCGTACGCTCATTGGTCTCGCGGCCAAGTGGTACATTGAGTTACCACAGGCCTCTTTTTACAATTTCAGCCAGTTAGCTACCTCGTTCCTAACTCATTTTCAGTTGCCGGTCAGATACGATAATGGTACTGAGTTATTAACTTCATTAAAACAATCGACGTCCACTTATATTTCCGATCATATCCATGAATGGAGACGTCGAAGACGTTTAGTGAAAGTTTTTATCCCAGACCAAATCTTAGCTGAATGGTTTGTAAAATCATTATTACCGAAGATTACTGAAGATGTAGCTAAGGCCGGAGTAGTTACTGAGGAGCAAGTCATTGCTCAAGCCCAGTACCTTGACTTAGTTTACACTCAGTCGGGTACGTTGCACGAGAAGATCCCAGATCTTCCTAAATCGAATCAAATCGCTGCTGCTCCTTCGGGGTCTCATGCTGCTGATGGCATGATTGGTACGGTAAATACTAAAAGTAAGAAGAAATCCTCAAAGAATTCTTCTCCAATAATAACCTTACCAGACTCCCTGACAGGAGAATCTTCTCCTCAAATTACCGCCGACATTCACGCTGTAGAGTCATCTACGGCTAAATCAAAAAACGGTGGTAAGAAGAAAGGCAAGAAGAAGGACAAAGCAGACAAGGCTCCAAAGGAGAAAAAAGAGAAGTCGGAATCTAACGACGAAAAGCGCACACCTCGCTATCCTTGTTTAATTTGTGAAGAATATCATTTCACAAGAGATTGCCCTCATCGGGCGGAGGTTGTGAAAATCGTTAAAGGTTCCCCAACTCCTGCTGTTTTGAAAGATCCATTTCCAAAGCAGGAGAGTAAAATGATAGGTTCTTCCTCGAGTGCTAGTGAAGAACCCATATTGATGATGTCTCATGTACGGATTGCGACTCGCTCACAAGATTATGGTAGTAAAAGTCCTGTAGATGGATCGAAAGAAGCAGAATCTTCTCGTTCCAATCCATCAACCTCAGCTCCCGGTTCCGATCCACTACAGATCGAGAAACCTAACCCTGACTTAGTAATAAAACCGCCCGCCAAGGGTGTACTTCGAAGGTCTGCTTTCAATCCACATGCGAGAGCGGCCCAGAATTACAACATTGTTGAGGATTTGGCTGTTTCACCCTCAGCAATGTCGGCTTTGGAAGTGCTGCAATCATGCCCAGCACAGAGAAAATTACTTTTGTCGGCTATAGGAGCTGTTGATGTTCAGGACCCGAACCTGATAATCTTTGATCTAGAAAATAGTACACCGCGTCTCCCCCATCAGGTGGCTTTCCAGATTCCAGTGATAGTCAAAAACAGGCCAATTCATCAGACTGTAATTGATGAAGGAGCTTCTACGTGTATTATGTCGATTCAGTGTTGGAGATCGCTTGGCTCTCCTTCACTGAACCAATCCCCGACAATTCTTAAGGCCTTTGATGGCCGTGGGTTCCATCCGTTTGGCATTCTACAGGATTTGCCTATAGGGGTTGAAGGAAAAACCGTTAGTCTGGATGTGGAGGTGGTTGATGCCCCTCTAGACTACAACCTTCTTTTGGGTCGCAGTTGGTCTTACGCTATGACAGCGGTCGTGTCATCGGTCTTCAGAGTAATAAAGTTTCCACACAATGGTAAGATCGTGACGATAGACCAGCTGGCTTACTTTTCATCCGACCCAGCCTCTTCCGAAAGTATCCAGCATGTCGGTAAAACGACTATCCCTTACAAGGATATTGGTGTAGGATTAGTTAAGATTCTGGTTTACTGGGAACTTTTCCTTTCCCTCCAATCAACGCAGACCCTTCATTCGCAACCATTCATATGATTACTTCAGACACTATTATCTATGATGATCCTTGGATTGTCCCATCTGAATCTGAGATAGACTCATTTGGTAATGTAATGCCTTTGAGTCCATATGAAATTGCTTATGAGGCCGTGCAGTCTTTTTCCGACTTAAGTTCAACCCAAATCGACCAAATGAATGTGGTCCATGAGGAATCACTTTTCACATCGACCTCAGAACGGATAACGTTTCCTGAAGTTGTGTCATCTGACGAACAACTTCGCGAAATCCTAAGTGTAGATGATCTACCATGGGAAGATCTTCATCATCGATCTTCGTTTTTACCTGAGGGTGATGACTTTGAAAATGATTTTTCATCAATTTTTACAGCTGAATATGTCAAGGACGCTCAGAATCCCATGAAACATCCTGATTCAGAGTTGAATTTGGGAAACATTTCCCAAACTATTGCCATTGACATCTCAGTTAAAACCGGAATTATTGAGAACATTCATATAGGTGCCTCGTGTACAGATGACGAAATTCAAACATACAAGGTCCTATTTCAAGAATTCCGCGACGTGTTTGCCTGGTCCTATGAGGAAATGCCAGGAATTGATCCCTCAATTGTTGTTCATGAAATCAAGACTTACCCGGACGCTAAACCCGTTCGGAAACATCTGCGTCAGATACACCCTAGGAAAGCGGCGACAATTAAAGCAGAAGTCGAGAAGCTGTTGAAAGCAGGTTTCATTTATCCGATCCCGTTAACAGATTGGGTATCGAATATTGTTCCGGTTAACAAGAAACAAGGAACAATAAGAATATGTATCGACTATAGGGATATAAATCGTGCTTGTCCAAAAGACAACTATCCCACACCCTATATCGATCAAATAATTGATGATTGTGCCGGCAACGAAATATTTTCCTTTATGGACGGTTTTTCCGGTTACAACCAAATCAATATTCTACCTGCCAATCAACCAAAAACGACTTTCATTTGTCCTTGGGGGACATTTGCTTGCTGCAAATTACCTTTTGGACTTAAGAACGCCAGAGCCACTTTCCAACGGGCAATGTCTTACGTGTTTCACAACATCAAGCACATTGTGCAACCGTATCTCGATGATTTGCCTGCTCATTCTTTACATCGAGCTGATCACCTTGTCCACTTACGCGCTATTTTTATGAGGTGTCGGCATTATCGAATTCAGTTGAACCCACACAAATGTGTCTTCTGCATATAAGTGGGACGATTGCTAGGATTTGTCGTTTCAAAAGCCGGTATCCACGTCGATCCCTCGAAGGTCGAAGCTATCATCAAATTGCCTCCTCCTTCGAGTTTGCGCCAACTCCAAAGTTTGCAGGGGAAAGAAAACTTTTTACATCGATTCATTCCTAACTACGCCAAGGTTACAAAGGGTTTCACCCAGTTGTTGAAACAAAACGCTCAATTTTCTTGGGATGAGATAGCTCAGAAATATTTTGATGCACTTAAGCACGCATTGACCCATGCACCGTTGCTGCATCCTCCCAACTACAACCAGGACTACTTTGTATCTCGCCGCCTCCCACTCCACCATTGGAATGGTCTTAGTTCAGGAAGACGAATTCGGAACAGAACATGTGATATATTATCTTAGTAGGACATTAAATCCCACTGAGCTAAAATATTCGTATGTGGAGAAATTGGCCCTGGCAGCTGTTCAGGCTGACCAGCGTTTTCGTCATTACATTCTTCTCCGTAAAACTACAGTGATCTCAGATTGCAACCCTATGATCTATATTTTGACTAAACAATTGCTAGGGGGCAAGTACTCCAAATGGATTGTTATCCTGCAGGAGTTCGATTTGGAGTTCGAGAAGTCCAAGTCTAAGAAATCCTTAGTTTTTGCGGAATTGATGTGTGACTTCCCGCGTGCTGACACGGAAACTGTGGTAGAGGAACCCATTGCGGACGAATCTCTGTTTCTCATCAGCACTTTAGATCCGCGGTATAGAGATATAATCATCTATCTCCAAACCCAGTCCTTTCGGCCTGAAGCTTCAAAGTCGGAACGTCGGAAAATTCGTTTCCAGTCCCAACAGTACAAAATTATTGGAGATACTCTTTATTGTCGTGGGGCGGATATAGTTTTTCATCGTTGTTTAACTCATGAAGAGGCAGAAAGGGTTATGAATGACTGCCATTCTGGAGCATGTGGCGGTCATATGTCTGGGTATGCCACAACTCAGAAGGTGTTGTGTGCTGGCTATTTCTGGTCGTCCATGTTTAAAGATTGTATCATTGCGGTCCGGAAATGCCACAACTGTCAAGTGTTTGATCGCAAGATGCACGCACCACCTGCTCCTCTCCACCCTATAATTGCCGTTGGTCCTTTTGCTAAATGGGGTATCAATTTTATTACATGTAACCCTCACTCGGCGGGGGGGCATGCGTATATCATCCTTGCGGTTGATTATTTTACTAAGTGGGCCGAGGCAATGCCTACATTCGAGGCAGATGGCAAGACAGCTGCGATTTTTGTATTCAATCATATTATTGCTAGGTTTGGTGTCCCACAAGCGATAATCACTGACCATGGGCGCCATTTTCGAAACATTATGATGACATAACTCACAAGACAGCTTGGTTTACGCCATGATAGTTCTAGTCCTTATTATCCTCAAGCAAACGGTTTGGTTGAATCCATCAACAAAGTTCTAGTCATCATGATCCGACGAATCATTGGTATTCATCGGTCGAATTGGCATAACATGTTATTTTCAGAGCTTTGGGCATACCGAACCTCAGTAAAAACATCAACAGGGATCACTCCTTTCCAACTAGTTTATGGTTTGGAAGCAGTGTTTCCCATTAAATGCGAAATCCCATCACTTCAAATGGCTATCGAATTACTCCCAGCTACTTCCGAAGAGGAGAAGCGTCTGTTATACTTAGCTAAATTAGATGAGACTCGACGTGACGTTGCTTTGGCAATCGAGACTCACGCAAAAAGGATGAAAGCTCAGTATGATCGCAACGTGACCCCTCGTAATTTTTCGGAAGGAGACCTAGTGCTATTGTATGATCAAGCTAACGATAAATTAGGTGCTGGAAAATTCGTTCCCATGTGGCATGGGCCCTACATTTTCAAGCGAAAGCTAGCAAAAGGGGCCTATGAGCTGGTAGATTTTGATGGGGACTCTTTGGGTAAGCCCAGAAATGGACTTTACTTAAAGAGGTATTATGCTTAAATGGTGGGTATGGAGATTCAGTTAAGTTTAGTTAGGTTAATTTTTTCTTTCTAGCTGGTATGTTTGCTTAGTTTAGACAGTGTGCTTAGCTTAGAGAGTGTGGTTTTCATCGTTATTCTGGCTTATCTTGGTTTTACTCTTGATATTGCAGATGTCGACGCCTCTCCAAACGTACATTGGATTTGCTGATGGTGCTTGTCGTAGTACATGGAATATCTCTTCCGCAGCTTGGGTTATCTATTCGCCCTCTGACGAGTTAGTTTCTATGCATGGGGTGAGCCTCGGTCAAACAACAAACAACATTGCAGAATACAGTGCAGTGATTGAACTATTATCTGAATCTGTTTCATTTGGGATTCGGAGTTTGATAGTGAGGTTAGATTCTGAACTCGTTGTATTACAGCTTAATATACTCTATGCCATTAGAAATCCAGTGTTATTAATATTGTTTTTGAGGGTGCGTCTCTTGGAACGTGAATTTGATTACATTGAATATCAGCATATTCCAAGGTCTTTAAATACATTAGCAGATGCAATGGCGTCTCGAATGTTAAATAGACATTTGTAACAATCATAAATGCAAATTTATAAACATTTCATCACACATGTTTAACAAAATAAGCCGGTAATAATAATATATATAGATAGGAGTGTGTCAAAAAATATACATCGTCTTCGATCATAGGTTGAAAAACACCTTATGATCGGCAAAAATGATAAGTACAAAAAACCAAAAATGTCATATGTGTCTACAAAAGTGACTAGCCAATCACTGGTGGTGCTCTCTATACGAGACCACTGCCCGCGCTACCCTACACAGGAACCTCCTGAAAGGTCCCGGGACTGCGACCACATAGCGCTGAAGTCGGATAGGAATGTCGTCTATAGTCGTCTCTGGTATGCCTGCCGTGAGACGCTCTAAGTCCTGTTCCAGCTCGGCTAAGGTCTCTGCGGCCGCATCCTGTGGGGCCGGTGCTGGTACAGCTGGTACTCTTCTCTCAAAAGCCCGGAGATTGGCCGGACGCCGTGGGCCTACATCTGCATTTTGAAAATTTGTGCTGTCAGTTTTGAGACGATATATAAAAAACAAAAAAAATAGATAATTTAAAAAACTTGTGAAAAATGAAGTACCTCTGTCGTCCCATTGTTCTCCATGTGGAAGAACCATGTCCGGATCATTGCGAAAATCCATTCCGGCATAAGGAAAATCCTGAATCGCAAAGACCTGGCTCTCCAGCCAGTGAAAGTAACCATCAGGAAATCGAATAACTGCTGCTCCCTCATCAGGATGCCGGGCCATTACCGCAACCCATCTCGTCAACTTAGGCTCCCGAGGAGGCCCAAATGGAACTGTAAGATGCTGGGGGATCAGCATTGGAAATCTCTCTAAGGCAAAGCTCACAACTAAAGGCCCATATCCAAAGGTCTTCAGTT
Organism: Pinus tabuliformis; assembly: GCA_031772625.1. Taxonomy (NCBI): domain Eukaryota; kingdom Viridiplantae; phylum Streptophyta; class Pinopsida; order Pinales; family Pinaceae; genus Pinus; species Pinus tabuliformis. Next base: position 1,280,959,814 of record CM062818.1, on the reverse strand, counting down.
GTCCGTTCTTTGCCCTGGTTAATTGGCCCTTCATATTGGCCAACACAGCATCGCACCAGTTGAAAATGGTGCCTCGGAAGCAATCTATAGCCATCCGCATTTGGGAACCAGTGGCTATGTGCAAAGCGGCAGCGCCGCAAAGTCTGGCAACTATAAAGGCAATTACCATAAGTTCAGGTCGGGATATGTATTTGATTTCTATCCCCTTATCCTGGTTTTGATTGTTGCACCACTCTAGCCGGAGACTAGCAAGGGATTGGCCACCCGGCCTAGTCCCGAATAGAGAGAGTTGCTCGCCCCTGTTAGGCAAGCCAGTGAGAAAGTATATGTCGGAGGACTCTATCTCGAGCTGGTGTTCTCCGATGTAAAAACATTGATCCTGAATGTTCCACCTTTCAACCAGCCACTCTAAGAATGGCACCTGGGCCCTCATGCCAGGTATGGCCCAGTACTTGTAGAGACCGCATGCCTTTAAAGCATCAATGGAAGGTTGATGACCTATTGCGGCCAAATCGACATCTTCGTGTTCTCTTTCACGCCAATCTAGCATGGTGGGCAGTCTACACACCAAAAAACATTGATTAGAATTCATAAAATAAAAATTTGATGGTTGATTTTTGTGTTTGGGGTTTGAAAATCCGCTTTGCGCGGAGTACGCACCCCGCGTTCAGAAAACAGAGCGGCGGTACGCAGCTGTTCTGAAGGTGGGCTGCGTACTCCGACCATTTTCCCATATAGGAAAATGTCGGGGTACGCAGGTCGCCCATAGGGCACCTGCGTCCCCCGAAAAGCGGACTCTAAAACCCTAAACCCTCCAAAAAATCAAACTAAAACTTAAAATGAAATTCTAAACGGATGAAATTGAAGAGGAGGATGTTGTGAAATACCTGAAAGAGACGGCGCTCGATTCTGACGGTCGGATTCTCCGCAAAGTCCACGGGAAGTTTATTGTCAAAAGCCCTTTTCTCAACCTCAATAGTAAAATGGTAAAAATGACATGGTAAAAAGTATTTTTATAGGTTTTTTGGATGAATGAATGCTAAATTTGTTTATTTTTCACCATGAAATGATGTTTTTCAATGTATTTTTGCCCATCTTAAACAGGTATGAGTAATGTGTTGTTTTTGTGCAGGACAAAAGGACTTTAGGGTAAAATCATTATTTTTCACGAACCAAGAAATCAGAGTCATATTTTAAGCCCTTTTCTGACTCTTAAAACATGAAAAGATTGCCGAGCGTTTCTTTTACACTCGTTAAAATGGAATTAAAAGACGGTCCTCTTATAGCCCTTTTCTGACCATGAAAACATGAAAAGATTGCCGGGTTTTTGTCATTTCAAACTCGATATTGGAAATAAAACGACGTGTCCTTGATCGCTTTTTACTTTTCAGGTCAAAGGCACTAATCATGAAAGTACTCCTTGGTCGTAAGATCAAGCGGTTCTCTCAGGTATTATTTTATACCTTTTCGGGCTTGGGAGACACAAATTTACGAAAAAGTTCACCTTGGAGTCTTCTTTAGTTTTTTCAGACTCTCTAAAATTGAAAAACGCCGAGTTTCTCCTATACTGGACTCATTAAAATTTCACAGTAAAGGACCTGTTCGATTACAAACAGGAACGGACCACTCCTTCTTAGGGTCCGAATCTAAACTAAGTTGGACTCATCCGAAGGATGAGCTTATAATCAAGCATATGTTATCCTCCTCAAGCTTGTAAAAAATAAAGAGGTACTTGCCAGAAATGGTGGGGGAAAAGAGAGAAGAATGAACCTATTTGTTATCCTTTGTTACAGAAGAACCTTATCACCACTCTTGAACACGACACGTTTCATTCACCTGGGTTGGGAAATCCTTTGCCTTAAAGCTGATAAAACCACTTTGAAAGTCTTCAACCGTTTCTGGATATTAACTTTGGGTCAATCGCCACCAAGCCATCTGTCATGTCGTTATGTGTTCAAGAGGTCTCTGCAAATAAACCATTCATATGCAAAATACTTGTCATTCATTTGACCATCCCTGAGTCAGTCCTTACAGCAACATTTCTTCAACTTGAACAATGATTTCGTGTTGTGGGCTTGCCTGCAACGGGTCGCTTTCTATCGACATCGGCACATTACCTAGAAAGATGACTTAGAAATCATCAGTACCTTGAAGTCTGCATGCATCAATGGCAGGTTTCTCGCCTTTGACGACAGTTTACATCATTGACTTTCGATCAAAGGGTTCCGTGACGTGTTCGACATCAACTCATTCATTCACATTTCATGGATTGTACTGGGTACTTTGAGAACCATTGACATCACTGGTGGTTTCTCTCATACTTGTTAACGGTTTACATCATTGACCGGTAATCAAGTGGTTTCTACCATGCTCGACATCAACTCATTTATTCGCATGGATAGAATCGTACCAATTCGGGAAGTAGAAATGAAGACCCTGGATCTAGTTTCCACTATCCAGGCTGCGAGGAGTTTTGTATTCATTATATAGTAGACTAACCATAAACAGATGGCTGCGTCCATACTGTGTCTACAAAATTCTACGATTGTGATGTACTGCAAAATCATTCTTATATCAGAGTAGTAGTTAGATTGTTAGTTAAAGTTTTCAATCTGAGTATGGGAATGCCTACCTCAGCAATGATAGCATCTTATATATGTATTTTGTGTTGAATATTTGCAGGTTCTGACCAGGCTCTCCGCAAGATACTCCTTGAAATGATAAAGTACTTCACCCTTCCTAGATCATGTAAAACCCTAATCTACTACAGGCTTCGCACTTTAGGGGGCAATCTGTTACACTAAAAAATGTCACCATGACTATTTGCAGTTAGTATGGCTCCATCCACTGTCATACTATCCTCCTTGGCAAGTCTCATGCCTCTGCTCTTCATGTCAAACTTCAAGAAAGAGAGAAAAGTCATTAAAAGTCAATTATCTCTGGTACGCAGTTTCTCTTAGCCTTACCTGCGTGTACGCGACCCAAGTTCACAATACCTGCGTACTTGTACGCTCTGTATGTAAAGGGGTGGGTGCGTACTCCTGTAAAGGTCAAAAGGCACAAGTTTCACTCTAAAAAAGTTACTTGTGGTCATTTCTAGAGCCTTCTAGAAGCTTGTTTGACGTGTATGGAGCGCCTCCAGATGGTTCATGTATCCCTACCAAAGAGGAACTTATCCCATCAAGAGGGGAGCTATCCCATCCAAAGAGGGGCTTATCCCATTGATGGTGGACCTGAATAACTTCCTCTAGAGCACTATAAATACAGGCATTGGGCCAAAGGGAGGGAAGGTTGAAAGCTGAATATTCCTAAGGGTAGATGCTGCTGGAATTAGGACTTCCTTGTAGAAGCTTGTGAGGAGAGATTACCATCTTTGCTTGTTCTATTTGGAAGTGGGTGAGCTGATCAGAGTAAAGGAGAACTCTTGTGGACCCTGGGAGGGACTTGCACAACACCAAGGCTCAGGTTCTAATGGTTCCTTTTGTTACCTTTTAATACAAATTAGTCCATTCTTCTCAACAATTTGTTATTTATGAGTTGTTTCATATACTCCTTGGTCTATATGTTAAATATGTTTTATTTTATGTGATATTCAGGTGCTATTTAATCGTTTGATTGTTAGTGAATGCAGGTTTCGAAGGGAAGGAGGAGCTCATCCGGATCAATGAAGTTGGACTACTACAACAGCGTTGGGTTACAGGTAGGATCTAAACACTTGATTTCTCATATTGTAAAAGCATATTTGGAGAAGGATTACTCTTATTTGTCTTGTTTGTCACTAGAAAGTCTTAGGCTTCTAGGGAGGTCGGTTGTGTCTGCACTAACGACTCATTCCGTGTGACACAAGTTATAGAAGGCACCACTATTAAAAAGGTTGGATACTATCTATTTTGTAAAGGGTTAAAAACTTCAATCTTTGAGATATCATAGGAATTCATTGAGATATTTGTGGAGAAGATCATGTAGAGAGATTTGTGGAGAAGATCCTATAGAGAGCTTTGTGGAGAGGATCATGTTGAGAGCTTTGTGGAGAAGAGCATGGATCTTGAAATAATCCATGATATTTTAATTTTACAATATAATTTGTAAACATGTGTGTGTATGAAGGGTGGCTATTAAAACAAAGATCTAGCCATCCGAGGTGCATGTAATAGTTGAGTGATTAACGTAATGAAATTAGATTCCTGCATGATATAAATATGTATGCATATTTTATCTTTGTATGTGTTTTTTTAATATATTTAAATTATGTTCGCATGACCTGGTTGGTGTGTTCTTCAAGGGTGTGAGAACTATATATGTGTTTCATGGGCTGTAGTCACTTTACAGGTGAAAGTACGGTGAAAGCCACAAGTTAAGAGATTTAGAAATTAATGCTACGAGTAGACTAATGTGAGACTATACATATAGTTGTGCATGATCGAGAATTTTAAAGATTGCAAACAAGTTCATGGGCCATAAACCATAGGTTTTAAGATAGAGGGTAGTAAAAATATTGAAAATGATAGACCCCCATAAATAATTTTCATTAAGTGGTATCAGGGTGCAGAAGTTCCTACGTGTAGTCTACAGGATAAGTAGTGGGAGAAGGTACAATCGATTGAAGATATGGTACAAGATTTTTTTCTCTATGAAGGTGACAATAGAGGAAGGTGAGAATATTTTAAACAACCTACAACAAGGAGCACTTGAAGCGTTATAGAGAAGAGAACTAGGAAGATGCCAGAAGTCCAAACTCTAGAGAAAGTTTGGTGAGGCATCATGTAGCAAGACAAAGACTTGTCGCTAAAGAGGTGTGTTGTATCTCATGAGTTGAAGCTATTATGAGAAGACTAGAAATAATATGACTAGGAGGTCATAAATTTTTGTACCTTGGGAGCTTGATGCAAGATAATCAACTCATCCTCTCAAAAAGCAGCAAGCATGAGTTCTAGAAGGCACAACTGTCAAAAAGGCAAGATAATATCTATTTTGTAAAGGATTAAAAGCTTGAAAAGTCACATCTATGAGAAATCTTGGGAATTTTTTGAGATATTTTTGAAGAGGATCCTGTAGAGAGCTTTGGGGAGAATATCCTATAGAGAGCTTTATGGAGAGGATCATGTTGAGAGCTTTATGGAGAAGACCATGGATCTTGAAATAATCCATGATATTGAAACATTTCATAATATTATAATTTTATAATATAAATTGTAAACCTATTTGTGTGAAGGGTGGCCATTAGAACGAAGATCTAGCTAGCTTAGGCACCATGCAATAGTTTAGAAATTGATGCAATGAAATTATATTCCTAAAGGATGTAAATGTGTGCACATATTTTATCTCTGAATGTGTTTTTTATTATTACATATAAATTGTGTTTGCATGACCTGGTTAGTGTGTTGTATGAGAGTGGGAGAAATGTACATGTGTTTCAGGGGCCATAATCAATTTATGGGTGAAATTATGACAAAATCCACAAATTAAGATATCTACAAATTAACGATGCGAGTAGACAGATATGAGACTATACGTATAGTTGTGGTCGCTGGAGGATTTTAAATATTGTGAACAAGTTCATGGGCCATAAACCATAGGTCCTAGGATCAATACTAGTGAAAATATTGAAAATGACAGGCCCCATTATATCATTTTCATCACTTATGCAAGCTTTGTGATGCATGGGTCACTTGTACTGTGAAAGCTAAACTATGTAGAGGGGTGGTAGCTTGATAAAACGCATGGGCGTTAATGCAGCAAAGTTCTTTTGAAGCTTCAATATTGAATGTGAATACTACCTTTTACCTAAACCAATGCAACATCCAATGATATTTATTTACCGATTGGACATGTCATTGATGTGTGAAGCATACTTTTAACATGATGATGTAATAATATAAAAAAAAACATTATTAAATTCACATGAGAGTCTGAGATATGAGATGTAAATTCTAGATATGAGTATCAAGTCGAAAATGGATTAGTCCTTCACTCATAATCATAATAGTCTAGGGTTTTAAAGATGTAAGGGAAAGATGATATTTCCACAAACCCTAATGTATTTTAATAGGATAAAAATCATGATTAAGAGAGGTGATCATGTGAAGTATGTATCATGACAGCATGAACATGCATGGGGTTTGATAATGGCTAGGCTACTAGAAAATTTGACTAATTCAAAGACATAAACATAACCCATTAGACCTTCAAGATTAGAGGAGGGGACCAAAAATTTAGAGATGGTCTAAAATTTGTGGGTATTATTGTAGAGGCAACAACAACTAGAAATTAATATCTATTGGTTCCAATAGAAGATCAGGGATATTCATATAAACTTATTCCTGCATAGGATATTTATGTGCTTTGGTTAGTCTCTTCAGGAATTTTAACAAAATATCTTAAGGAATTCCCTATCTCAGAGAGGGTTTCCTTGGCCCAAAATTGCCACAATAATGAGTAAATATGTATCCCCACAAGTGACGTTGTGAATTCATGCTTGTGAGGTACAAATTACTTTATACAGTGTAAAAAAATCCCAACTAAATTAAATAAATAAAACTTGTTCTCGAAAGTTCGATTCCAATCCTCTAAACTAGTGAAGACAATCGTAAAAAATATCTTAGCTACCACTTCAAGCTTAATATGGCATTTAGGTTTCCATTTATTGTACACTCAATGGGATAAATATATTTCTTATAGCCATATGCCCAAATTTTTTCATATGCATGCACTAAATGTACTCGCCAACATGATTTTAGTGAACCTCAAATTTGAGGCCTATAGCTGCTTTGAGCAAGCATATACCTAACCTCTATTTCCTGCTATGGCAAGAGGAAGGTTGATTTTCTTTCTCATCAACTTATAGCTTTAGAATTGAGTAATTGAGAATGGGATCCAAATACCATTATAGGGTTTTTCCTTAAAAAATAATCCTATCGTAGGAGGTGTTGCAACCTAGGAGATAACTCCTTGCTATAGGGAGTCAACTCCTAGACATATTTCTCATTATTAATTTCATGATAAATTGGTTGGAATGGAATGATAAACATGAAATGACTAATTATAATTCATATGCTTATTACTTATGTTCAAAATGGCTAGGCCCTTGAGGGTTGCAAACCTAAATATTTTTAAAGTGACAAGAAGTAAATTCAGTAAAAAAAACAAAAGAGAATTTAAGCTCTAAGCTTGAGAATTAAATAATGAACTTGACTAAGAAACAAAGTATGTGAATTCATTTATGAAAATATGGAGCACTAATAATGCAAGTTATTAAATTAGAAGTACCTTCTAGACCTAAAAACATAGGTAAATATGTGATCCTTGAAACATGTTAACTTTTCGAATGAAAAATTAAAATTTTTCTGCTACATACGTCCTTTCAGTAGAAGAAAATATGAGATTAAAAAATAAAAACACAACAAAAGACCATACACATACAATAACTTGCTAAAAAATTTGAATCAAACTAATGTTCATTAACTTGTTTCTGAGAGATTTAATACCTTGCACAACAATAAAACTCCAAAATATTTGAACCCCTTATAAGCAGTTTATTATCTCTTTTATTTATAAAAATGGAACTATATTTCAGTTTCTAATGTAACTAATAAACTATCAAAAATATTATGAGTAACTATTTGTTAACTATCCTTCATAAGTCTTTCAATATCTATATGTATATATGTATATATATATATGTGTGTGTGTGTGTGTGTGTGTGTGTGTGTGTGTGTGTGTGTGTATCTATATGTATGTATGTATGTATGTATATATATATATATATATATATATATATATATATACAGATATATATATATATATATATATATATATATATATATATATATATATATATATATATATATATATAACATACATACATACATACATACATACATACATATATATATATATATATATATATATATATATATATATATATATATACATACATAGACACACACACACACACATATATATATATACATATTCTCGTAAATGAGAATTTCAGAATTCAAAGAAAATTAACATAGAGATGGAAATTAAAGGGGTATTTCTCCTTTTAGCTGATATCTTAGTCTGGTTTTCTTCAGCAATCTTCAAAAATTCCCCTTTATAATTTAATAAACCCCTTAGTTCCAATGTCTCATCTGGTTGAGATTGATTGATCTTCCTTCAATCAATTAGATTCATTTCAATAAGATTAATATCTCAAAGAGCTTTAGCTAACTATTCAGAAGGATCATGTTGTAGCAGCTACAACAACCGAAAAATTTAGCTCATTTCAAAATTTTGGAGCCCCCTACACTAGACATTCTTCCAATCTTTTCCTGGGGTTTCTTAGGGTTTCATATCCCTTCACATCTTCAAGATTTCTTTGGAGACTTAGAAAAATTCTTCCTTTAGGAGTCTAAAGCAATTTTTATTTATAAGTTGCTAGTCACATTGCCAATATTCCATCTAAGCCCTAAATATGTGACTTGCAACCTTCCTTCTCACCCAAATATTAAATTTGGAAATTCACATTTGATGAAATCGTCATAGTTTTCTCCATTAGTTTTCATCATGACTTGTGACCCTCCCTCTGTTAGTCACATGTGACCTCTTATTAGATACTAGATATTCCCATAGGCTGCATAGTCACAACTTTATTACTCTCTATTTGTGCAACCTCAGTTACTATGTTACCTTGTGATCAACATGTCCTCAAACTGTGACTACCCTCATCTAAAGTTGCATGTGACCTATCCCATTTTCATATCCACTTGTAAAAATCACCTATTTAAGTCGCATGCAACCCTTTTCTCAATGCACACCCATTTTTCAATCCCATATATTACTTGTCGCATGTGATCTAATCTACGTGCACTACTTAGTTGTGACCCCTCTCTCCGCATGTGCATGCTCATTACATAAACTCACCACCACTGTCCTCTTTAAATTCTCACTCTACAGCTAAGTGAGCGAGGCTCTCCACCAATCAACAACCTTGTGACCACCATAGGTAAGTGGCTTCTCACCTTCCCATGTCATCATTATTTTTGACAAATCTGACACTCGTATTTTCCGTGAACGACTTGCCTCTATGTATTCCCCTTAACCTCCATATACCTTCTGCACCCTATACCTTTTAACTCCATATGCTATGTTGGAAATAATACTGAGACGGGGGGTGAATCAGTATTATCTAGCAATTTAATAAATCTTCCTCATTTGATCTTTGAATTATTTTAGCATGTCAGTACGATGAAAAACAGATAGTCACACCAAAGAACACAAGATGTAAGGTGGAAACCCAATGTGGGTGAAAACCACCTGCTGCAATATGTCTCTATCTTCTTTCAATTTAGAAACTTCTTTTACAATGATTTTGTACTGGTGCAGTCCTTTACCAGTACGCAGGCTGCAACCTGCAGAGAGCTACAACTCTCTCTCTCTCTCGTTTTCCAGTCTACTCCTGGAAGGGAGCTACAACCCCCTACTTCTTTTCATAAAGCATCAGATGATCAACAAGTACATAACAGATATAGACCACTACAGATATCAGATCAGCAATAACAGAACTAACCCAGAACACCTTATCAACAGAGAAATTCAATCAACAGAACATCTTAAAACAGAGACGCAGTTTTTCCTTCTATGACCTGCGACCAGACGCAGTTAACCTTCTGCTACTCTGCGTCCACACGCAGATATCCTTCTGCTGCGCTGCATGCCCACGCACTGTTCCTTTGACTGCTCTGCGTTCTGTTGCTTCAGGGACGCACCCAAAGATACTATCGCGCCGCGTCTTTTGCCACAGAGACGCACCTGAAAACACTATCGCGCCGCGTCCTTCTGCTTCAGAGACGCACCTGAACCTTGATCGCCCTGCGTCCCCACGCAGGTCTCTCTCTACTGTGCTGTGTCTCGGCGCACTTGCCCTTTACAGTACCTGCGTCCCGGCGCACTTTCCCTTCACTGAACCTGCGACCCTTCAGATATAAATGATATGAAGGCTTCAGGACAAACCCAAACAGTCAAATCTACAGATCTGATCATGCGCCATAGAGATCACAGTCCATTAGAAGATTCGCCCTCTTAGATCTGGACTAGATCTCACCAAATAAGATATTCAACCCAAGACAATTGCTCAATCCAAATGAACTCCTTTGCTTTATATAGGCAAGCTCCTCCCCAAAACATGGAACAATACCACGAGCCGACACCATAGAAACACAAAACCGTCGGCTAGATACCACACAAGAAACCCCCACGTGCTTTTTTTCTGCCTTGAAATGTGTGCACTGGGTAGACGCACCCCCTGAACAGCTGGCCGGCGTCTCTGGACGCGGGTTCTGCATGGTATACCTGCGGGGATGCACTTTCTGAACCGATTGCCTGCGTCCTTCTTAAGTTTCAACAAACTGAGAGCCTTACCACTGGAGTTGCCATCAAGTACAACATCTGTAACATACAGTCATACCAGAAAACATAATGCCAACAATCTCCCCCTTTGGACTTGATGGCAACCTCAACCTTACAATTCTCCCCCTTTGACATCAAGGGCAAAGGGTATGCTCCCCCTTAGCTCATGCTCCTCCAGATCTGCAACAAATAACCAGAAATCCACCATGAAAGAGATAGAGACATATTGCAGCTATTTCCAAGATCTCCTTCTCCATAATGCCAACAATGCATTATGTGCTCCCCCTGAGCCTTGTACCACCAATAAGAAGATGTTCAACAATAAGATGATGCATCAACAACCCCCAGCTTTTGCCTGAGGTATTCAAATGTGTCCCTGGGCAATGGTTTGGTGAGAATATCAGTAACTTGTTCCTTGGAAGGAACATACTCCAACTTGACTTTCTGTTCAAGCACTTGTTCCCGGAGAAAATGGTACTTGATTGGTATGTGCTTGGTTTTTGAATGCATAACAGGGTTCTTTGAGATGCTGATTGCACTTGTATTATCACATAAGATGGGGATTGGTGGAGTACAAGTGATTTGAAAATCCTGCAAAGTCTGCATCATCCAAAGGAGTTGGGTGCAACAAGATGCAGCAGCAACATATTCTGCTTCAGCTGTAGATAAGGCAATGGAACTCTGTTTCTTGCTGAACCAAGATACCAGTCTGGAACCCATAAAGAACGCACCACCACTTGTGCTTTTCCTGTCATCCACGCTTCCGTCCCAATTTGCATCTGTATAAGCATGAAGAGTAAGATCTGTATCTCTAGGATACCATAAGCCATAATTTTGAGTCCCTTGAAGATATTTGAAAATTCTCTTTACTGCCTGAAGATGAGTCTCCTTCGGATTTGCCTGAAATCTTCCAACTATTCCAACTGCATGCATGATGTCCGGTCGGGTACCTGTCAAATATAGTAAACTTCCAATCATAGATCTGTAGGTTGGTTGATGTACTGCTGCAGATTCATCATTTGCACTGAGACTACATCCTGTGACCATGGGTGTACATACTGGTTTTGCATCTTCCATGCCATATTTCTTCAAAATCTACTTGAGATACTTGGTTTGAGATAAAAAGATTCCTCCTTCCTTTTGTTGGATTTGCAAACCAAGGAAATATGTCAGTTCTCCTAGCAAGGACATTTCAAATTCTTTCTGCATGACCGAGGCAAAGCTTTGACTCATAGCTTCTTCATTGTTGCCAAAGATAATGTCATCTACATACACAACAAGTATTAGCAATTTGTCATTTTCAACTTTTATATACAGATTGCTATCTGCTGAACCTTTTGAGAAACCTTGTTGATGAAGATATTTGTCCAACCGATAGTACCAAGCCCTTGGAGCTTGTTTGAGACCATAGAGAGCCTTTTTCAATCGGCATACAAGATTTGGATCATTTCCAAGAATGAACCCATCTGGCTGTTCAATGTACACTTCTTCTTCCAAGTCTCCATTCAGAAAGGCTGATTTCACGTCCATTTGAAATACTTTGAAGTTTTGAAAACTTGAGAGAGCAAGGAACATTCGGATGGCCTCAAGTCTTGCAACAAGAGCAAAAGTTTCTTCAAAGTCTATTCCTTCTTGCTGCGCATACCCTTTACAAACAAGTCTGGCTTTGTTTCTAATTACTTCTCCATTTTCATTCAATTTATTTTTGAAGACCCATTTTGTTCCGATAACATTCTTATCCTTTGGTCTAGGAACCAGCTCCCAAGTGTTGTTCTTTTCGATTTGCTCAAGTTCTTCATCCATTGCTTTCACCCAACATTAATCTTTGCATGCTTCTTTCACATTTTGTGGTTCAGTAGAGGAGAGTAATGCCAAATAGCTTGAGGCTTCTGCAACTGTTCTTCTTGTTTGTACACCTGCTTCTTTCTGCCCCACAATCTGAGATTCTGGATGATTCTTCTGAACATATCTGGATGGAGTTTTCTCTTCTATTCTTGTCTGCTCCTCTGGTTCTTCTTGAGGTTCTCCTTGGGGTTCTTCTTCTTCATTATTCTGTCTTTGAGGGTAGCCTTCATCTTCTTCTATATCTTCATGATGTACTTGCCTAGGAATATATCCCTTCTCATCAACCACTACATCAATGCTGTCAATAATTCTGCCAAGTCTTTTATTGTAGCATTTGTATGCTTTGCTATGTGGAGAATAGCCAAGAAGAATGCCTTCATCTGCTCTAGGTTCAAGTTTGCCAAGCTGCTCATCAGTATTCTTGATATAGCATTTGCTCCCAAAGATTTTGAAGTGTTTTACCGAAGGAGTCCTGCCACTCCAAAGCTCATGAGGAGTTTCAGTGCTGTTCACCCGGACATTTGTTTTGTTGAGAATAACAACCGTAGCATGTGCAGCTTCACCCCAGAAAGTTGCGGGAGTTCCTGATTCATCAAGCATAGCACGAGCCATTTGTTGGATTGTTCTGTTCATTCTTTCAACAACTCCATTTTGCTGAGGAGTTCTAGCTGTAGAGAATTCTCTCCTTATCCCATGTTCATCACAGAAATCGAAAAATTCATTTGAAGTAAATTCCCCACCTCTGTCGGATCTGAGGCACTTAATTTTGTGACCTGATTCATTTTCAACCAAGGCTTTGAAGGATTTGAATTTTTCGAATGCTTCATCTTTGTGCTTCATAAGTCCTAACCAGTCAAACCTGGAGAAATCGTCAATAAATAATATCAAGTATTCCTCTCCTCTAGGTGTTCTTTTCCTGAATGGACCACATGTATCTGTATGTACTAGCTCAAGAGGCATGCTAGCTGATCCTTCTTTCTCTGGAAAGTTAGTCCTGGTTTGTTTTCCAAACTGACATGATCTGCATATGGTGTTGTCAGGAATTTTGATATCTGGAAGATTGCGAACTGCCTGATATTTGCATGCTTTCCTTATTTGTGAGAAGCTTAGATGTCCCAACCTTCGATGCCATAACCAGTGATCTTCATCCTTGCTTAGATAGCATTGCTGTTGTCCTTCTTCAAATATGTACAGATTATTTGGAGTTATTTTGCCTTTGAGTACTGTTTTACCTGTATCAAGATCACGAACAAGACATCCATTCGATCTGAAAATAACCTCGGTTCTTTGATCACACATCTGGCTGACACTTAGAAGATTATGCTTCAATCCATCAACATACAAAACATTTCCAGCTTTGACCTTTCCTTTTAACTGAGCAATGCCTTTTCCTTTTATAGTTGCAGGAGTATCATTTCCAAAAGAGACTTTCTTTCCTTTTTCTAGAGCAGAATAAGATTCAAGTTTTTCTTTATCACCTGTCATATGCTTCGAACATCCACTGTCAATGTACCGTAGATTTTCTTGTCCCTCTGCATAAAATGTTATTCCACATCTTTCTGTTTGAGGTTCCTTTATTCTCCATGTTTTGGTGCTTGAGGCTTGCTCCTTTTTCTGCTGAAACCTGCTCCTGCATTCAGATTCTTCATGACCAAAGTTATTGCAAATAGAACATTCGACTTCATTTTCAAGAACCGAAAAGTTGTTATAGGTCCTTTTTGTCATCCCTGTCATACTTCTTTGTTTTTGAGCTTCCCTAGTCATGATTGTTTTATATGCAACACATTGAGCTGCTTTGTGACCAAAATTATGGCAAGAAAAGCATTGTCCATTGAAGAAGCTTCTGTGGTTATTGAATCTACCTGCCAACTGATTGTAATTTCTATTTTCATCTATTCTTGAACCAAACTGAGAAGATTTTACCTGTGGCTGGTTGTAGTTTTTGTTCACCCTTAAGATGGATTGCCCCTGATAGTTTCTGTTTGTATTTTGTCCCTGCTTTACCTGATTATCTTCATTGTTCTTCTGCTCATTTCTTCTTGCCGCATCAAGATAACTTTTTGAGGTGGATGCTTGAGAGGTTTCTCCATTATAACCCAAACCTGTCTTGTTTAGAGGAGACCGCTGCACATTGATAATCTCATCCAAAGTTTCAGATCCTTTGACAAACTTAAGATTAATAGCTTTTGTTTTCTCAATTTCTTTTCTGAGACCAACAATTTCACCTTCTAGTTTTTCAAGATGTTTTTCTTTTTCATCAATTTGAAATTGTAGAGTATCAATGATCACATTCTTTTCTTCTATACATCTCTTGAGTCTAGTAATTTCATCATAGAGGTTATTCACATCTACAGCATCCTCATAATCATCATCTTCAAATGCCATTAACAACTTATATTTATTACCTTGTTCATCTTCATCACTGTTTGATAAACCATCACTATCTTCATGGGTGTAGTAGCTTTTCTTATTTGCACTTTGTTTCTTGTTCCATCTAGCAGGTTCCTTTCCTTTATCCTTATAAGGACATTTTGCAGCATAATGACCTACTCTTCCACAAGCAAAGCATTTGAAAGGTAACTTACCTCTGAACCTTCCAGAACCCCTTTGAAGATTTCTGACAAAATTTGATTCTTCTTCCTCTTCTTCTGGAACATGGCTTGCTTCATAGTAATCTTCTTTGCCTGATGCCTTAAAAGCAGCTTCCCTTCTATCTGATGGACCTCCCTTTCTCATTTCATAAGCAGCTAGAATTCCATGTAGCTGAGACATAGTGAGAACACGGAGATTTTCCTTTTCTTCTATTGCAGATACTTTAGATTCAAACTTGGGGGATAATGATCTTAGAATCTTTTGAACTACTATAGCCTCTTTTATTTCTTCACCCAAATTTTTCATACAATTAACGATCTCATCTACCCGAAGAAAATAATTAGCCACACTTTCATCATTATACATCTTGAGAGTCTCATATTGAATCCTGAGAGTTTGAAGTTTAGCTTGTTTTACCTGTTCATCTCCTTCATAGCTCGTGACCATTTTGTCCCATATCTCTTTTGCTGATTTGAAGTGCATTACCTTCATGAATTCTGTTTGAGATATACTTCCTGATAGAGTACTGACTGCTTTTGCATTTGTTTCATACTTCTTTTTCTCAGCTGGATCTGTAGGAGTAGCTGAAGGAAAAGCATAGCCTGTTTCTACAATGTCCCAAACTTCTGTACCAAGAGATTGAAGATATGCAGTAACTCTTACCTTCCAATAATTGAAGTTTGTCCCATCAAAAATCGGTGGCCTGATTGATGCTTCTCTCCCGTAGTTGCTCATGATGAACCATCTACCTTCAAGCGATCAAGCTTCTCTGAAGGACCTGCTCTGATACCAATTGTTGGAAATAATACTGAGAGGGGGGGTGAATCAGTATTATCTAGCAATTTAATAAATCTTCCTCATTTGATCTTTGAATTATTTTAGCATGTCAGTACCATGAAAAACAGATAGTCACACCAAAGAACACAAGATGTAAGGTGGAAACCCAATGTGGGTGAAAACCACCTGCTGCAATATGTCTCTATCTTCTTTCAATTTAGAAACTTCTTTTACAATGATTTTGTACTGGTGCAGTCCTTTACCAGTACGCAGGCTGCAACCTGCAGAGAGCTACAACTCTCTCTCTCTCTCGTTTTCCAGTCTACTCCTGGAAGGGAGCTACAACCCCCTACTTCTTTTCATAAAGCATCAGATGATCAAAAAGTACATAATAGATATAGACCACTACAGATATCAGATCAGCAATAACAGAACTAACCCAGAACACCTTATCAACAGAGAAATTCAATCAACAGAACATCTTAAAACAGAGACGCAGTTTTTCCTTCTGTGGCCTGCGACCAGGCGCAGTTAACCTTCTGCTACTCTGCGTCCACACGCAGATATCCTTCTGCTGCGCTGCGTGCCCACGCACTGTTCCTTTGACTGCTCTGCGTTCTGTTGCTTCATGGACGCACCCAAAGATACTATCGCGCCGCGTCTTTCGCCACAGAGACGCACCTGAAAACACTATCGTGCCGCGTCCTTCTGCTTCAGAGATGCACCTGAACCTTGATCGCCCTGCGTCCCCACGCAGGTCTCTCTCTACTGTGCTGCGTCTCGGTGCACTTGCCCTTTACAGTACCTGCGTCCCAGCGCACTTTCCCTTCACTGAACCTGCGACCCTTCAGATATAAATGATATGAAGGCTTCAGGAAAAACCCAAACAGTCAGATCTACAGATCTGATCATGCGCCATAGAGATCACAGTCCATTAGAAGATTAGCCCTCTTAGATCTGGACTAGATCTCACCAAATAAGATATTCAACCCAAGACAATTGCTCAATCCAAATGAACTCCTTTGCTTTATATAGGCAAGCTCCTCCCCAAAACATGGAACAATACCACGAGCCGACACCATAGAAACACAAAACCGTCAGCTAGATACCACACAAGAAACCCCCACGTGCTTTTTTTCTATCTTGAAATGTGTGCACTGGGTAGACGCACCCCCTGAACAGCTGGCCGGCGTCTCTGGACGCGGGTTCTGCATGGTATACCTGCGGGGATGCACTTTCTGAACCGATTGCCTGCGTCCTTCTTAAGTTTCAACAAACTGAGAGCCTTACCACTGGAGTTGCCATCAAGTACAACATCTGTAACATACAGTCATACCAGAAAACATAATTCCAACATGCTACACTTGTAGCTCATATCCTACCCACACATAACCTCCTCATACCCTTACCACTCTTTTCACCTAAACCTTTGGATTAGCTATGAGTAATTTTCCGCAGTCCTTTGGTCATATCTCAACAAAAGGGACCATGGCTTGTTCCATGTTAGGTCCCTATGATACTATTGTAGCTCCTTATTGTTATTTTTGTGCCCATGTAGTCCCCATATTGTTATTATTGTGCCCCATAGAAACCCACTATTGTTATTGGTGTGCCCTTACATTATTATTGTTATGTAGGCTTTGATTATATTGTGACCCCTTAGACTCCTATATATAAAAAGGAGGTCTTGTCATTTGTATCATCCAAGAATTGTTCATTTATGTATTGTAAAGTAGGTTTCCCCCTCAAGAGGATAATTTTTACGTGATTGATGTATATTTTTTTGAGGATAACATTATGAATTAGAGCTTTGGATTCTACGGTTTCACTGCGTCAAACAAGCCATCGTGGAATTTTCGCTATAATTTTTTCTACGAAGCTTACAAAGCTGAAATTGAACCCACACAAAGCCAAACTCTTGGTGAAATTAGTGTACAAATTTTGAATCTTGTCTCTCTATGTTTTTGGAGATATGATCCAAGTAAGTTAGGGTTTTTGTAGGCTCCATAATTACATCTCAAATAGGTGACCTAGGGAAAATCGTCATAATTTTCTCTCTGAGCATCGGATTTGAATTTTGTAAAAAGTGACAGAAAGAAGATGGTCTGTAGTGTTATGGATATCATTTTCAAGGCTGAAGGTTGAAACGATGACACGTGGAACTTAGTACAAGTTTTCTCTATTGAACAAGTCTATAATCCGGTCATCATGGGATATTGAGCATAACGTTTCCTTAAAGAATCTAATCTTGGTCTACCTTGTTGGGATGGAAATAAGACTCATAGGGCTACTACAAGGTGAAATTTCATATCTTGGATATTCTTAATTAGAAAGACACAACAATTTCAATATATAGAGCCTAAAAGGCAAGAAAGATGTGTGTATTTTTTAAATTTTTCATAACTTTTGTTTGAAAAATGAGCTTGAAGTGATTCAAAGTGAATAATGAAGGATAGATATAATTTTTTGAATTCAAAATGAATCAAAACATAAAATTGACACGCCTAGTAAGCAACCAAAAATCTCTTCTATGACATGTGAAGAAGAGGAAAAAATGCAACATGATATATCAAAATTACAAGACTAAGTGCAACAAATTTTGCTCTTGCCAAGAGTAACCAAAATGGAAATATAAGCTAAGATGGATGGTTTGAAGAATGGTTTAAAATCATAAATGCAAGGTTTGAAGGATGGATTAAAAGAAAACATGGAAGGTTTGAAGGTTGGACTAAAAGCAGACATGGAAGGTTTGAAAGAAGGTTTGACAAAGTTGCTACAAGAAATGCTTCATAATGGCAAAAAGAAATTAGATTAAACTCATGATGAGAACAAAATAAATTTTAATCATGATTTCATAGACTCTAATGTTGGATTGAAGACCCACCATATCCCAACTATCGATATGAGGAAGTTTGATGGCAAGGATCCAGTAGCATGGATACTATAGATGGAGCAATATTTTGATCTCCATAATGTGCAACACACACAAAAGGTATGCATTGCATCTTTATATTTAGAACCAAATTAGTTTGTATGGTATCGAAAGATTTTTTCTCATAAACCACTTTTCACTTGGTCAATTTTAACAGAGAAAATGATAGAGCATTATGAGGATACAAAGAGAAACACATTCTTTAGCCAATTGATATTTCTCAAACAAAAGGGTTCAGTGCGAGAGCACACAGAGGACTTAAAAATATTGAATAAAAGGTTAAATGATATTCCAGAGGAACATAGGATTGATGTCTTCATAGTGAATTTAAAGGATAATATCCAACTTCAGGTTCACCTTTGGGAACATGATTCATTGGAGAAGGCATTTAGGGTGGCAAGAAAAGTTGAAAGAAAAATTATGGCAACAAGAAAGTCTACCACTCACAAGTATAAAGATAGAAGTGTTGTTGCTCCTAGCCTACCAAAATCTACAAGGTTGACACCATAACATTGGAAGAAAAATGAGCAAAAGGTCTTCACTATAGTTTTGATATAAAATACACTAAAGGTCATAAGCGTGTTGAGAAGAAATTATTTTACATAGATTGTGAAGAGGAGCAAGAAAAGGAACAAGAAACATCAAAAGAAGAGGGTATACACCAGGAACCAACTGTTATGAAACCAACTCAAGAAAAGATAGAAAAGATAGATCAACGCCTTAGAATTCAGCCTCTTCGAGGGGGCAACCTCCTTTACATTACATAAATGAACAATTCTTGGATGATACAAATGAAAAGACCTCCTTTCTATATATAGGAGTCAAAGGGGTCATAACATAATCAAAGCTGACATAACAATAATAATGTAAGGGAAAAATAATAACAATAATGGGCTTCTATGGGGCACAATAGTAACAATATGGGAACTACATGGGTACATCAATATAATAAGTGGGTTGTACTAATAACAATAAAGGGTTACACTAGTAGTATAGGGGCCTAACATGCCCCTCTCGTTCAAAAAGCATTGTCCTCAATGCTTGAGTAGTTCTTGATGCTTCTGTATAAAATTCTTGTCCTCCCATGTGGAATCTTCAGCGGATAAGTTCTTCCACTTGATGAGATACTCTGAAATTGATCGATTTCATAGCTGTCGGGTTCTTGTTTCTGTGACTGCTCCAGGTTCCAATATGATTTTTCCTTTCTCTTCAATTTCTCGCAATTTTTTTGAATTGAGATCTTTTGCAACTTTTGAATAAGTGGCCATACTTCTTCGTCCTTCTTCCATTCCTCCCTTGCTTCGTTTATCCAATCTGGTTGGATAATAATATATCACAAAACAATGCTTCCACATCCTCATCCTTGAAGAGTCTTCCCATTCGGTAAGGTCGCCATTTTTTAAGTGCATGTAGTATTGGCAACATTTCCTTCTCATAAATAGCTTGAGATGTAGCAGTAAAAATACCCAATCACATACATCAAAACATTTTTCACTACAATGTTGATCTACCTGTTGTTTCGTTTGATTTTGCACCGAGGTGGCATTATCCTTTAAAAGTTGGAGAACTTGTTGTTGATGCTCGATGTGATCTTTCACTGCTTGAACCTTTTTCTTCTTGATATGTCCTTCTATCTCTAGAGTTTGAGGAGTCGTAATTTCTTCCAATCCTTTACAAGATATGATCAGATTCATTTCTTGATGCTCGATGTGATCTTTCATTTCTTAAACATTTTTCTTCTTGATATGTCCTTCTATCTTGATAGTTTGAGGAGTGGTAATTTCAACCAATGAATTACAAGTTATGGTTGGATTAATTTCTTCTTTCTCAATGTGATCTTTCACTTCTTGCACTTTTTTCTTCTTGACATGTCCTTCTATCTTCAGAGTTTGAGGAGTGGTAATTCTTGCCAATGCTTTACAAGATATCGTCTGATTCATTTCTTCTTTCTCTAGGGTGGGGTCTTGGCATATATCTTCTTTTTTGATGTTTCTTGATCCTTTTCTTCCTCCTCTTCATATTCTATGTAAAATAATTTCTTCTCAGCACACTTATGAACTTTAGTGCATTTGATATCACAATTGTAACAAAGCCCTTTCTCTTTTTTTTCTTCCAATTGTTGTGGTGTAACCCTTGTAGGTTGTGGAAGGCTAGGAGAAAAAACACTTCCATCTTTATAGTTGTGAAGGGTATGCTTCCTGGTTTCCATAATTTTGCTTTCCACTATGTCACAAAGCCCTTTTACTCTTTCCAGTTGTTGTGGTGTTGCTCTAAAGAAGGTGTTTCTCTTTGTATCCTCATAATGTGCTATCATTTCCTCCGTGAAAATTGACCATGTAATAAGTTGTTTATGAGAACAAAGCCCTTCATACCATAAAAATTGATCCGGTTCTAAATATGAAGATGCAATAAATATCTTTTGTAATAGTGGTACACCATGTAGATCAAAATATTGCTCCATATGAAGTATCAAATTTATCGGATCCTTGCCATCAAACTTCTTCATCTTGCTTTTTCTTGATTTTAGGAGCTCAATCTTGAAATGACTATAACTTTGTACTTGCGGATATTTAAGTTCTGAAATTGTGAACTGTAGTAGCCCTCTATGTCCTCTTTCCAATGCCACCATTCTGGTCCAAATTGGATTCTCCAAGAAAGAGTTATGCACAACCTCCCAAGATGACTTGATTATAGACCTTTCCAAAAGAGCGAACTTGTATGAAGTACCACGTGTCACTGTTTCGACCTTTGGCTCTAAAAAATATATACAAGAAACCATAGTCCATCCTCTTTCTATACCATTTTATGAAATTTCAATCTGATGCTCATAGAGAAGGTTATGACGATTTTCCCCAGGTCACCTGTTTGGAATGTAATTCAGGATTCTGTAAAAAGACCAACTTCCTCAGATCATATCTCCGTAAATATAATTTGTAAAGCTCTAAAATTTGGACCCGAGATTCAGTGCAATTTCTTGTCAAATGAGTTTTTTTTTAGCTTCTGAAACGTCACAGAAAAAAAAGTTATATCGAAAATTCAATGATGACCTATTTAGAGTAGCGAAACCCTAGAATCCAAAGCTCTGATACCAAATGTTATGAAACTAGCTCAAGAAAAGATAGAAAAGATAGATCAACGCCTTATAATTCAGCCTCTTCAAGGGGGAAACCTCCTTTACATTACATAAATGAACAATTCTTGGATGATACAAATGAAAAGACCTCCTTTCTATATATAGGAATCTAAGGGGTCATAACATAATCAGAGCTAACATAACAATAATAATGTAAGGGCACAATAATAACAATAGTGGGCTTCTATGGGGCACAATAGTAACAGTATGGGAACTACATGGGTACATCAATATAATAAGTGGGTTGTACTAATAACAATAAGGGGTTACACTAGTAGTATAGGGGCCTAACACCAACCCTAGAAAGAAGAAATGAATCTGACCATATCTTGTAATGCATTGGTAGGAATTACCACTCCTCAAACTCTCGAGATAGAAGGACATATCGTGAAAAAAATGTTATAATGTTGATTTACTCGGGTAGTACCCATAATTTTATTCATTGTATGATAGCCAAGGAATTGAATTGCTTCATATATCCAACAATAGAGTGTCAAGTGAAGGTTGCAAATGGAGTAACAATAAATTTCTCTGGAAAGTGCCATAATATTAAGCTAACAATGCGGGAATATGTTACATGTATTGAATAGTATAATGTTTTCCCTTCCAATGGGTGGTGTTGATGTTGTATTAGGAGTTCAATGGTTACAATATTTGGGTATGATAGCTTTTAATTTTCAAGAATTTTTCATGAATTTGTTTTGGCAAGGAAACAAATTTGAATTTAAGAGATCTGTGGTTTCTATCTTTTGAATCAGTGACCGGAGAATCCACAGTATGAACATTTTTATACCAACGTTTCAAATCCCAAGTGGGATCCATCATCAGGATTGAAGAATTTCGAGTAAAAGGATTTCACTCCAAGTATCTTATCCCTATACGGAGGGGATACTTGGAGAGAAATCCTTTTACTCGAAATTCTTCAATCCTGAAGATGGATCCCACTTGGGATTTGAAATGTTGGTATAAAAATGTTCATACTGTGGATTCTCCGGTCACTGATTCAAAAGATACAAACCACAGATCTCTTAAATCCAAAATCTTATCCCTATACAGAGGGGATACTTGGAGTGAAATCCTTTTACTCGAAATTCTTCAATCCTGATGATGGATCCCACTTGGAATTTGAAACGTTGGTTTAACAATGTTCATACTATGGATTCTCCAGTCACTGATTCAAAAGATACAAACCACAGATCTATTAAATCCAAAATCTTATCCCTATACGGAGGGGATACTTGGAGTGAAATCCTTTTACTCGAAATTCCTCAATCCTGATGATGGATCCCACTTGGGATTTGAAACGTTGGTATAAAAATGTTCATATTGTGGATTCTCCAGTCACTGATTCAAAAGATACAAACCACAGATCTCTTAAATCCAAAATCGTATCCCTATACGGAGGGGATACTTGGAGTGAAATCCTTTTACTCGAAATTCTTCAATCCTGATGATGGATCCACTTGGGATTTGAAACGTTGGTATAAAAATGTTCATATTGTGGATTCTCCAGTCACTGATTCAAAAGATACAAACCACAGATCTCTTAAATCCAAAATCTTATCCCTATACGGAGGGGATACTTGGAGTGAAATCCTTTTACTCGAAATTCTTCAATCCTGATGATGGATCCCACTTGGGATTTGAAACGTTGGTATAAAAATGTTCATACTGTGGATTCTCTGGTCACTGATTCAAAAGATACAAACCACAGATCTCTTAAATCCAAAATCTTATCCCTATACGGAGGGGATACTTGTGATGGATCCCACTTGGGATTTGAAACGTTGGTATAAAAATGTTCATACTGTGGATTCTCTGGTCACTAATTCAAAAGATACAAACCACAGATCTCTTAAATCCAAAATCTTATCCCTATACGGAGGGGATACTTGGAGTGAAATCCTTTTACTCGAAATTCTTCAATCCTGAAGATGGATCCCACTTGGGATTTGAAACGTTGGTATAAAAATGTTCATACTGTGGATTCTCCGATCACTGATTCAAAAGACACAAACCACAGATCTCTTAAATCCAAAATCTTATCCCTATACGGAGGGGATACTTGGAGTTCTTCAACCCTGATGATGGATCCCACTTGGGATTTGAAACGTTGGTATAAAAATGTTCATACTGTGGATTCTCCGATCACTGATTCAAAAGATACAAACCACATATCTCTTAAATCCAAAATCTTATCCCTATACGGAGGGGATACTTGGAGTGAAATCCTTTTACTCGAAATTCTTCAATCCTGATGATGGATCCCACTTGGGATTTGAAACGTTGGTATAAAAATGTTCATACTGTGGATTCTCCGGTCACTGATTCAAAAGATACAAACCACAGATCTCTTAAATCCAAAATCTTATCCCTATACGGAGGGGATACTTGGAGTGAAATCCTTTTACTCGAAATTCTTCAATCCTGATGATGGATCCCACTTGGGATTTGAAATGTTGGTATAAAAATGTTCATACTGTGGATTCTTCGGTCACTGATTCAAAAGATACAAACCAAAGATCTCTTAAATCCAAAATCTTATCCCTATACGGAGGGGATACTTGGAGTGAAATCCTTTTACTCGAAATTCTTCAATCCTGATGATGGATCCCACTTGGGATTTGAAATGTTGGTATAAAAATGTTCATACTGTGGATTCTTCGGTCACTGATTCAAAAGATACAAACCACAGATCTCTTAAATCCAAAATCTTATCCCTATACGGAGGGGATACTTGTAGTGAAATCCTTTTACTCGAAATTCTTCAATCCTGATGATGGATCCCACTTGGGATTTGAAACGTTGGTATAAAAATGTTCATACTGTGGATTCTCCTGTCACTGATTCAAAAGATACAAACCACAGATCTCTTAAATCCAAAATCTTATCCCTATACAGAGGGGATACTTGGAGTGAAATCCTTTTACTCGAAATTCTTCAATCCTGATGATGGATCCCACTTGGGATTTGAAACGTTGGTATAAAAATGTTCATACTGTGGATTCTCCGGTCGCTGATTCAAAAAGAAAAACAAATTTGAATTAAGGGATATCACACAGAAACCAGGAAAGATAATTGGATCTAATGGAATGAAAAAGATTCTAAAGAAAGAAAAACAGGGTGTAATTGCACAATCATGCTCACTAGAGATTCAAACATTGAAGTCATCTATTTCTCCAGATTTCCAAAAACATCTTGGACAATAATTCCAATGTATTTGAGACTCCCAAAGGCCTCCTACCTATTCATGATCATGACCATGCTATTCATTTGATTCTAAGAAGTGTTCCTCCTAACATCAGGCCTTACAGATACCCTATGCCCAAAAGAGTGAAATTGAATGTATGGTTGCATAAATGCTAGAGGCTAGTATAACTCAACCTAGTCAAATTTCTTTCTTTGTTCAAGTAGTATTGGTGCATAAGAAGGATCGATCATGGAACATGTGTCTAGGTTATAGGGAGATGAACAAGATCACTATTAAAGATAAACTTCCCATTCCTATCATTGATTAATTGTTGGATGAATTACAAGGAGCAATTTACTTCACCAAGTCAGATCTTCGTTCAGGATACCATCAAATTAGAATGAAAACTGAAGACATTATGAAAACAACATTTAGAACTCGTGAGGGTCATTATGAATTTTTGGTCATGCCTTTTGGCCTTACCAATGAACCTTTTACATTTTAAGGCTTAATGAATTCCATTTTCAAACCCTTCCTTACAAAATTTGTGTTAGTAGTTTCTGATCATATACTAATATACAACGTCTTGGAAGGATCATGTTCAACATGTTGACAAGATTCTCAAACTATTCGTGGAGAAACAATTATATACAAAAACCTCCAAATATTTCTTTGGAGTACAAGAAGTGGAATATATGGATAATATTGTATCTCATGAGGGTGTTAAGGTACACCCTCACAAATTTAGAGCCATTAGGGAATGGAAAATCCCCACAACCATAAAACATCTTCAAGGATTTCTTGTGTTGACATGGTATTATCACAAGTTTGTTAAGAATTATGGGAGAATTGCAACACCTCTAACAAAATTATTGAAGAAATATGCATTCCCGTGGACTGTAAAAGCAACCAAGGCCTTTGAACATCTTAAAGAGGTAATGTACCAAGAATCGATCTTAGATATGCCAGACTTCACAAAAACCTTTATTTTGGAATGTGATGCCTCAAGAAATGGAATTGGTGTTATTTTAATGCAATAAGGAAGACCCATTACTTTTGAAAGTTGTCCAATCAAAGGAAAGTATTTACACAAACCTATTTATGAGAAGGAAAAGTTGGAAATACTACATGCACTAAAGAAATGGCAACCTTACCTAATGGGAAGACACTTGAAGGTAAGAACAAACCATGATAGCCTTAAATACTTTTTACAAGAAATATTATCTTAAGAAGAGCAGCAAAAATGGGTCACGAATATGTCGGGTTATGAATTTGAAATCATACACAAATAAGAGAAGCAAAATGTTGTTGTAGATACACTCTCAAGAAAGGATGAGGATGCGAAAGGATTTCTTTGTGCCATTTCTATTATCCAACCAGATTAGATAACTGAAGCAAGGGATGAATGAAAGAATGATGAAGAAGTGTGGGTACTCATTCAAAATTTGCAACAAGATCTGAGTATATCTGATACATTTAGCTGGGAAAATGATTCATTATGGTACAAAGATCACTTATATCTTTGTAAGAATTCCCAACTCAAACAAAATATTTTTTTGGAATTGAACACCTCTCCCTTAGGAGGGCACTCAAGATTTTTAAAACTTACCACATGGTCAAGAATGAATTCTTTTGGGAGGGCCTTAAATTTGATATTTAAAATTTTTTGGCGGAATGTTTGGTTTGCCAATAAAATAAAATTGATACGATTAACACCCCATGTTTGTTACAACCTTTATCTATTCGAAGTAAACGTTGGGAGGAGTTTTCAATGGATTTTATCATAGTTTTACCCAAGTCTGAAGGAAAGAGTGTCATCATGGTGCTAGTTGATAGAATTAACAAGTATGCACATTTTTGTGCATTATCTCATCCATTTAAAGCTAGTACAATTGCTATTGCATTTATGGAAACATTTCAGAAGCTACATTGAAACCCAAAGCTTATTGTGAATGACAAAGATCCCATTCTCACTAGTTTTTCTTTTTTAGGTACTCAATTATCTCATAGCTCATCTTATCATCCTCCTGATGGGAAAATTTACATAGTGAAAACAATCTTTGGAAGGATATTTTCGTTTCTTTGTATTTGACAAACAAACACAATGGGTCAAGTGGTTACCTCTCGCTGGATGTTGGTATAACACTTTCTTCCATAATGCACTAAAAATGACCCCATTTATGGTATTTTGTGGATATCATCAACCATCCATCACATCATCTTTAAGAGAAATTTATAAGGTTCAAGCAGTGGAATATCACATCGAGCATCAACAATAATTTCTCCAACTCTTAAAGGATAACCTCACTTTGGCACATAATCAGATGAAACAATAGGCAAATCAGCATCGTAGTGAAAGAAGTTTTGATGTAGGTGATTGGGTATTTTTACCACTATGACCATAGAAGCAAATTTACCTCAAGAAAGAAAAGGAAGATAATAAATCATCACCAAATTGCTATGGTCCTTACAAAGTTTTGCAAAAGATTAGTAGTATGACATACAAATTGGATCTTCTTGCATCTTCCTGAGTGCACCTAGTTTTCCATGTTTCATGCTTAAAGAAGGTTCTGGGTGACAAGTTCGCATTTCAAAAAATATTTCTAGAACTTGATTGCGAAGGAAAAATCATATTGGAACCTAAAGTAGTCATAGAAACAAGAACCCCAAAAATACAAAATCAATCAATTTCAGAGTATCTCATCACGTGAAAGAACTTACCCACTGAACATTCGACATGGGAGGATGATAATTTTATATAGAAGCTTCAAAAACTACTCAAGCATTGAGGAAAACAATTTTTTGAAGGAGAGGGGAATGTTAGGTGCCTATAATACTAGTGTAGCCCCTTATTGTTATTTTTGTGCCCATGTAGTCCCCATATTATTAGTGTGCCCCATATAAACCCACTATTGTTATTATTTTCCCCTTACATTATTATTGTCGTTTAGGCTCTAATTATATTGTGACCCCTTAGATTCCTATAATAGAAAGGAGGTCTTGTCATTTTTACCATCCAAGAATTTTTAATTTATGTAATGTAAAGGAGGTTCCCCCTCGCAGAGGATAATTTAAGTCATTGATATATATTTTTGTTAGATGGTTGCATAAAATTCCATCATCCTTAGAGTGACCTATCTCATTGCCACATGCCATGATAAACCAATTGATTTGCCTAGATTGAGGAAGTGTTGAACTCTACCCAGTTGCTTGAGTTTCCTTTATTATTATCAGGACCTAGCTTTTCCTTTTTCACCATACCCTTTGAATTTACTGTAAAATATCAGCCATGAGGTTTTAAAGTCACATGTCATGAACTCTATAGAGTCGTGCTCCCATTGGAAGCAATAGAAAAAGATCTTGTGACTAGTGACTAAGTTGCGAGTCATCGTCATGAATCCTACAACCTTAACTTAGTCGCATAATCACACTGAGGAATTTTTCTAGCCATGTGACCTTCCATGTTGTGTGTTCTCGTGACTTGCAATTAGGTTGCAAATTGAAACCATGCATCTCTTGGCCTTGAGACCAAGTCGTCTCATTACAACTTGCGATCAACTTGCGACTTGGGACCTAACTGTCTCTCAAAGATCAAAATTGCAAGTTGCAAAAACACAATTATTTGAACTAGAAATTTTTGCGACCTCCTCCATCTTGTGATCCTATGACCCACTCACATTGTGTGGATTTCTCTCCATTGTGACATTATGATTATGACATTTTATTCTCAAACTTTGTGTGACCTATCCCACTAGTTGAAATTGTGACCTTCCTTAATAGTCTAAATTGAGACCTAGTGATACACCTGTACTTTGAACCTCTAATCCCTAGTGACATGTTATCTTCATTTAGTGTTATTTTCATTCATGTTAACATCTTAATGGGATCACACTTTTGAAATTCCACATGGAATTGATCTAAATTGCATCAGTATTTTTTCCTTCTATGGAGAGATGGCACCACCAATGGTCTAAAGTTCTTATAGAGGTTTGGGAAGGAGTTCAGCGAGGGAAAAAAAACATCGTCGAAGGAGTTGTACAAAAACCACCTACTTAGCCAATTTATGGAGACATTGCTTGCAATATCAATAACAAGACAAAGCTGACCATGTGGGAAATCTACTTAGAATTTTCCAAACAAGACATCCATCAAGTCAGAGAAGATTTCAGAGTATATATCAATGTTAAAAGATCTTGGTTAAACAAGGTGGTTGCACACCCACTGGTATTCCTATGTGCTGAAAATCAGTTGGTTGGATATTACAACATGCAGATGAGAATCATTGGTAATCATGGGGCATGATGTAGATATTTTGGCCTCTTTTACTGTTGCCGATATTACTAGCTATTACAAGCTACCTAAACAAGAAGAGTCTTTCAACACTAGATTGTTGTCATATTTCAATGAAACTACCAAAGACACCAGAGACATATTGAAATCATTGTAATCAAAACTACAAGACAAAGGGCATCAAAAAAGTGTATTGACTAATGGAAACTATGATGAACAAATTGTATGGGAATGTTGATATAGATAGTTTACTTGGATCATGGGTACCTATGATACACATAACTGCCACTAGAGGGACCAAATTCAATTGCGTGAGTATCCTGGCACCCGTACTCAAGGCAAATATTCAAACAAACAATAATATAGAGAAAGGAAAACCATTAGAATTTTAGTTGGCATCTTATCTTCTTGATTCAGTTTGCGCAAAATGTCACTTTGAAGAATGGATTTTGAGATGGACCCAAAACGTACCGAAGCCAGTGCACCTCTACTATAAGTTCCTTTGGAATCCATGTTACACGACTTCATTTAAAACTACTACATAATCTTTTATTGCACCTCTATATCAGGTGCTCTTTGGTCATGAACCACCTTATATGTCAGAATGAGCTCAGAGTACACTCATCGATGTGGCAGATTGGTTCCGAATTAGGGAAGCGACATATATAAGGGTTTTTGGGGCATGCAATCCTCCTCATCCTATCCCGACAATAGTAATAGATAGAGTTATCTTGCAAGAAATTTTCTACCAACTAACCACTGGATTATCCAAAAGATTGGAAAAGGGTAAAAATGGACTGCGACATATGTTCCCATTAAGAATTCGTTCATACTCCCTCGAAATTTTTAAATAAGATGAAGCAGAAGCTCAGGAAATGAAAGGTTTCTATTTTGTTGATTTGAGTCTCTGAAAGTATGATCTGAAGGGCATTTCAATAGCACATTGTCAAGCAATTGGCTTTGGATGGTCCTATAGGAATTATAAAGGAGATGAAGAAGATAAGGCCAATAATTTTTATAATGCTTCTAGGGCATTTGTTATAGATATTTTTGGGCACTGCAACCCCAAGCATGAAATGTTCATAAACCAAGGGCTCCTAAGTCCCTAAAAGTGTTTTTCTAACCCCTAAAGGAAAAAGGTCAACTGATTACAGCTTCTCCCAGAAGTTCTCCATGAAAAACTGTTCAAAACTAGTCAAAACAGGATCATTTCAGTTGCTCCATAGGCAAAGTGCATTGCATCTCACCTAAGTACACTCTGTGGGTGCATTGCATTTCAAAAAGCCCTTCTATGGGGTGCGATGGGTGAGAAGTGACAAATGGCAGTGTCAATCCGCGAGGTGGAGAGGCATGGAATCTTCCAGAAACTTCTCCTGTGGCACTTGCCTCTTTGAATTCGACCAAGGATGAGTAAGAGATCATCAATCTCCAAGTGGAAGCAAGAACTATCAGAGGGAAGACACTAATCAAATCACAAGCTGACTAATCTCCCTTACAGATATCTATATATGGATCCCTAATCCCAGAGATCCAGAGGCATGAATTTTGCATCTTGTAAGGAATTGTTGTTGGTTTCTTGAGACAACATCATAGTGTTTGGTGATCTAGGCTTTGTATGAGGTGAAGAAGGGCTTACTTGCTGAGAGGATGATGCTGGGTCAGAACAATTGGTTGTAACTCCCTTGGCTCTTTCTTGGTTATCAATAAAAGATATTCAATTTTTTCCTCCATACTCTTGTGTCATTTATGTTTTATGCATTTGTATGCTAAATTTACATATGATCCTGGATTGTTTATGATTATAGATCCATATTCTTGTATAGTGTTATGCTACTTTAATCCTACAGGTACTTTTTGAAGCTGGGCGTACAAGGGAGCAAGTAGCGAAAGACTATCAAGAGAGAGAGGAATCGAACTAGGAGATAAGCGCAAGACAGAGGTTGGTCTTCTTTGTTCTTCTCTCATCTATATTTCATAAAGGAAAAACGAAAGTAGCTTTAGTTTGTTTGTTTCTAAGGTAGCTACCACACCTTAGTGGGATAAGCAGTTCTGTGTAGACACTTTTCCTTGTAACAAAATGGCGACTCCACTAGGGACGAATTAGTTTGTTTGTTTATCTTCCTTGTTGCTTATTTTATAAACTTATAGATGGAGCCTTAAGTCGAGCCAGGTAGCTTTCGAACTGTCTATGCAAATTCAAAGTAGATAAATGCTGCTTCAGTCAATCTCCAGGTTTTGTTTATAAAATAAACAATTGATTTACAAACACTCTTATTGCCCCTTGTGGTAGCTCCAGTAACCTCCTTAGATCTACCCATAATTGTTGATTTACTGATTACCATTTGCTCGGCCAAAATCCCTGAACTGAACTGCAAACTGTAATCCGGAACCCAAGCAAAGTCTCGTCTCTGGCCCAGCGTAGGCTCTGTTATGTGAATCTGAAATTCAGCGCACTTCCCGAGTGTAGTAGGTGCGTTGCATTTCAAGTTCACTGTGTTACAGGTGCGCTGATTAGACTAGGCATTGTTCCTTAGTTTTGGTTTCTGTGTTCATTATTTTCAGTTCTATTCATGAGTTTTGCTGTTTGTAATCAGTATACCTCTGTTTGAAACCCCTTTCCTTGCTGATATTCCACCTCCATTGTGCAAAAGAACTGTAAATGTTTTTGTGTATTTGTTGAGTCATTTTCGGTTCTCCTTTGCAAAAAGTAACGTAATTGTACTGTCGTTCCTTGATTTGAAAGTGTCGCAAGTGTCATTTTCAGTCATAAGAGAGAGTTTGGTTGCTATTGATAGTCAATTACTCTGTTACTATTGTATTTGGTCTAAATTTCTAGTTTTTCTAGTGTCGAAAGCAAGTATTCGTTTCCGAATCATAAAGTGTTGTGATTGTCTCCATGTTTTATTTTGAAAAGAAACTTGTTAGTAGTTGTCACTTGAAAAGTAACTCAGATTTGCGAATTAGCTTTCTTTTTATCATTCAGATACTAAGAAAGCCGAAAAAAAATACATGCATGTGCATTTGCAGTTAGACCATTTGATTGGTTTGATTTAGGACAGTGCATTTAGTGTGTGCTCTTTGCTCTTTGTGAAAGAATACTGTCTCTCTTTCCTTAGTAGCTAGGATTTTCATTGCACAAAGAAGATAAAAGACTGTTTATCATCTTAGATTGCATTTTAGGAATTGTACACCTACATCTCGCGGTGAACCTGAAAGGAAAATTTCTTAAGCAATATCAACTATAAAATAAATTTAATGAATCTAACAACGCTTTGGAACCTAACGCACAACATCTAGAAGTCTAGGCTAGAGACGTATTCCAGCGTCATAAAGCCTGGTAACTGTTGTTCTCACTGATGGTTGGGTGATTCCTCCACTTTGAGACGATAAGTGCCAGTACGCACTTGTGCTCCCACATACCATCGAGTATATTTTGGGAGACCACAATAGGCTTAATCCTTTATCCATAGGAAGTTGTGTTTGCTGCCCTATCGATCGTAATGCACTGAACACAGCATTCGGGAAGATTGACTTCCGTACCATAAAAAGTATTCTGCAGTTTTGCGATTGGTTTGGTAATCCCTCTACCTAGATTTCCAGAGCAGTCCCTTTTGTTCCTTTTCAGACTCCTTAACGGAAAAGGTCCATCTGAGCACTTGTCACTTCAGGCTCATTGAAAATCGAAGGCAACTAGAGTCATCTTTTGTTTTTTCTCGACTCTTTAAAATTGAAAGAACAAGTTGTGTCAAAGCGTCTAAAATTTATTTTAAATGGAATAATCATCACCCTTTCCTATGTTGATCTTAGGTTGAGCAAATGGAATCCACCAACCAAGGAATTCCCCTTGGAGGAAATCCTAGTCCCTTCTCCTCTTGGGGAGATGTTGGTGCATCCCATATGGCCACATTACCGCTTCCAGGATTGACAATCGGCTTGCGGGTATGGCTCTTCTCGACCTCTGTCGTTCAGAACAGTGCAATTCCTGAACAATCGAGTCAGTAACTAGATGAATCCAGAGTTACCCACCAACCTTCTACTTCCTCCAATTTTTCCTCTCCTCCTTCCTCTTCGCTTGATGGGGTTGGTAAAGCCAAAAATCAAGTACCTGAGAAGAAGAAGGAAAAGAAGAAGAAAGAGAAGAAGAAGAAGGAGCCAAAAGCGAAAGGGGGCAACCAAGCATCGTCTAGCGAAAATCCACACACTGCACCGACCAGGCCTAAATCGCCATGTGTCATTTGCAAAGGAGACCACTATCATAGAAATTGTCCCTGCATCCCTTGTATCTTAAGGGACTGGTCTCCTCGTTTGCACAACCCGGTGTCATCAACCTCTGATGATCATGTTGAAAACACACCGTCGACTAATGAAAGTGAAGCCCCAGGACAAAAAGGAAAGTATAGATTTCCTTGTAAACTGTGCGAAGGCGATCATGCTGTCCACCGTTTTCCCTTCTTAGACGAGGCTAAAATAGTTTTGGACAATCGTCCGGTTTCACCATTATGACTTCCTCCTGGATATAAAAAACTCTTGCCGAGTCCGTCACTAGCTGAAAATCCGGCTGACCTGCCCAGGTGTTAGCCGAAGCATCTATCATTGAAGACAAACCATCTGAACCCATACCAGACGAAAGTCAAAAGGTCGAGGCGGCAGTTGACCCGGTCTTGCCTTCAGAGGTTCCATCTTCAGATGATACAGTCACAAAAGAGAATAAGGATGACACCGTCCAAATTCTTTTCGTAAGCACAGACTCCGATGAACATGGGGGAAATTTACCCATTCCTTTACCGCAGGAAGGAAGTTCATCAGAGTCATACCCGACCGTCTATTCGATCCCACCTCCAAGAAACCTAGTTGTTTCCTTCGACTGGAATCAACTAGGCAGACCTTGTTTACCAGTTAGTGTACCATTCCGAATTATTGCTCAAATATATAGAATGGTTATGGCTGGTACCATCATAGATGAAGGGGCTTCTGTGAGTATCCTTTCCTCGACTGCTTGGAAAGCGCTTGGTTCACCATCACTTTTGCCTGAGATGAGAAATCGGACAGGCTTTTACAAAGGAACCAGTCGACCGTTAGGGATCCTTCCCAATGTGCCTATAACACTGAGAGGGAAAACTGTTCACATGAACGTAATGGTAGTTCAAGGGCCCTTGGATTATAATCTACTCCTTGGACGAGACTATATTTATTGCATGGGAGCCATTGTCTCATCACTCTTTAGAGAAATGTGTTTTCCGCACGAAGGAAGAGTGGTCAAGCTCATCGACCAGCTTTCATTTCCCGGATCACACAGAGAAAATAGTCATATACCATCCCTGATTGGTCTTTTCACATAAGGAATGTCTCATCAATCCCCAGTCCGTCCACTTGATGAGCGCGAGTGATTCGGGGTACATGACTGAAACCCAGGGGGCATGCACCCTGGTCTGCTTTGGCAGGAAAACTCTGGGTATAGGGTAGGTTTCCGCGAGAGATATATGACTAGTCTGTACTCCCGTCCGTGATTGGAAAAGGGGGTTAGACTGGAATAAGATTCCCTCATCAAAGTTATGTGAGTGGATTGTCTCACCTTTGTCTATTTCGGTAGACATCACCGAAGAAGTGTTTTTTTTGCGCTGTGAATAGAACAATCTTTGGTAACCTGAAAGAGGTAGACCTTTCCTGATAAAACAAATTTTTTTTTGGAGATTTGAAAGGTGACCTTGAAACTCTGTTTTATACCTGGGGGCATGAAAACCTTTTGGCGTGCAAGCGAAGAGCGACTATTTATTTTTTAAATTTGTAGGTCCTCTAACCCTTTAAACTCGTAGGATTGGTCGTTTCCTAACTTGCATAAAGAAAGGATGTGGGGCAAAACTCTAAAAATTGCCGTTTTCATATATGAGACATTCTTATTATACGACTGGATTAATCGAGCAGTTTTAGCACATAGTTCAAGCTCGTTAAAAAATAAACATAAGTCATGAGCAAATGTTTCTCCCCACATTTAAGCTCATTTAAAAATGAACTATTTCCCGGTAAATAACCATCGTGAATGTACTACTTCAGCCTTTAAATCCTTGGTCGTGTTATCATCATCACGTACACTCTATATTGGCTAATCATTCACCTCCATTTGATTGTTTACCCCTTTTGAGGAACAGCTGCGAAGAGTGATCCCACTAGCCATCCTTGTAACACTGCCATGATTGGAAAATTCCAAACCTTACCTGGAATCACCTGCTACCCAATTTTATCACTCGTTCCTCAAAAGACGAGTCTCCTTTAAGCTCTTTTCAACTGACTCGTAAAATATGAAAATATTGCCGAGCCATTGGCCTCTCCAGCTCGTTAAAGGGACCGGAAGTGTTATCCCTCCTTTAGATTTTAATTTTTTTGGACCTGAGGGATTATTACACAAAAAGATCGAGCGCTTGTTTTGTTCGGCTCGTTAAAAGTATCGAAAATTCATCCCTTCTGTATTGTTTTATGCTTTTTCGGACTTAAGGGATTAGATGATGAAAAAGGAATTTTGGAGTTTCCTTTACGTCCCTTTTCAGACTCTCTAAAATTTAAAAGGACCGAGTTATATTTTTTGTTAAACTCGTTAAAACCTAATAGCAACAAACTTGTCCATAGCAGACAAGAACGAGTTTCACTATCGCTAGGCTCGTTAAAACATAACGATGGGTTTGCCCGAAGGGAAAATTATAGAATAAGCATATGTTATCGTCCTCAAGCTTGACAAAAATAAAGAGGTACTGGTCAGTAATGACTGGGGAAAATTGGAAAGAAAACTTGAAGAAACTTTGTTGGTAGCAAGTCGCTCTTGAACATGACACTTTCACTCCGCATCCAAGTTGGGTTGGGTTGTTTCATTCACTGGTCACATCACCATGGTCCCATCACACCATCCACATTTGGGGTTAATGCTACCAATCCATCACGTAAGTGTCGCCGATATGTTCAAGAGAAGTCATTCAGAGAATTCACCTGTGTCTCACCCGCTACAATACATTTACGCTCCATTCTTTCATGACCGCCACCCTGAACCTTATATCACCAGATCATTTTCACCTCCATTAAAATCATTTGCTCCATTCTGTGTCATTGATGTGGGATTCATTAAGGCCCTCCTATGATGGATCGCTTCTTGTCGACATCAGCTCATTATCCAAGAAGTCGATCTAGGAACACCCCGTTCAGTACTTTGAGGCTTGCACGCCTCAATGGCAAGTTTCTCACTTCCGGCGACAGGTTTACATCAATGGCCTTCGACCGAAAGATTTTGCGTGGTGTTCGATGCCAAGTCCTTTATTCACACCACGTGAATTGTACTGCAGTACCTTGAGGGTCATTATCATTATCGGTGATTCCTCTCGCGCCTGTTAACAGCTTACATCATTGGCTAGTAATCAGGCGATGTCTTTCCATGTTCGACTCCAGAACATCTCTCACATGGATAGACTTGTACTTCGAGTGAAGATCGAACGAGATTGAAGACCCCAGATCTAGTTTCATCCATCCGGGCTACGATATATATTCAGGGAAATAGAGACATCAAATGTACATCATTGCCGCATAGATAATCATCCAATCAAAGGGATGATGGCTCTACCAGAATCATCAGTCTACACTCATACGATTGTCTGTCCTATGTACATGAAAATGAATTTATAAAGTTGAGCATGGGAATGATCGCCTCAACTAGATCATGAAAATATTATGAAGATAATGTATTGTATTGTATCTTATTACAGGTCTCCTCCCAGCTTGAAAGAACTTCGGATCCTCATAATAAAGCATTTCACCCGACATCAAAAGATTAACGACCTCATGCTTTAGGGGGCAACTGTTATAGAAATTTTTGGGCACTGCAACCCCAAGCATGAAATGGCCATAAACCAAGGGCTCCTAAGTCCCCAAAAAGTGTTGTTCTAACCCCTAAAGGAACAAGGTCAACTGATTACAGCTTCTCCTAGAAGTTCTCCATGAAAAACTGCTCAAAACTGGTCAAAGCAGGATCATTTCAACTGCTCCATAGGCAAAGTGCATTGCATCTCACCTAAGTACACTCTGTGGGTGCGTTGCATTTCAAAAATCCCTTCTATGGGGTGCGATGGGCGAGAAGTGACAAATGGCAGTGTCAATCCACGAGGTGGAGAGGCATGGAATCTTCCAAAAACTTCTCCTGTGACACTTGCCTCTCTGAATTCGACCAAGGATGAGTAAGAGATCATCAATCTCCAAGTGGAAGCAAGAACTATTAGAGGGAAGAAATTAATCAAATCACAAGCTAACTCATCTCCCTTACAGATATCTATATATGGATCCCTCATCCCAGAGATCCAGAGGTGGGAATTTTGCATCTTGTAAGGAATTGCTGTTGGTTTCTTGAGACAACATCATAGTGTTGGGTGATCTAAGCTTTGTATGAGGTGAAGAAGGGCTTACTTGCTGAGAGGATGATGCTGGGTCAGAACAACTGGTTGTAACTCCCTTGGCTCTTTCTTGATTATCAATAAAAGCTATTCAAGTTTTTCCTCCATACTCTTGTGTCATTTATGTTTTATGCATTTGTATGGTCAATTTACATCTGATCCTAGATTGTTTATGATTATAGATCCATATTCTTGTATAGTGTTATGCTACTTTGATCCTACAGGTACTTTGTGAAGCTGGGCGTACAAGGGAGCAAGTAGCGAAGGACTATCAAGAGAGAGAGGAATCGAACTAGGAGATAAGTGCAAGACAGAGGTTGGTCTTCTTTTTTCTTCTCTCATCTATATTTCATAAAGGAAAAACGAAAGTAGCTTTACTTTGTTTGTTTCTAAGGTAGCTACCACACCTTAGTGGGATAAGCAGTTCTGTGTAGACACTTTTCCCTGTAACAGCATTGCATCCAAATGATTAGCAAGTGGAAGAAAGAGAACAAGTCGATGGTGAGGATAGAGAAGGCATGAGTCTCAAGGACCAAATAACATTGCTCAAAAGGAAGAAATAACAACAAAATGAGAATGAGAATCAAAAGAAGAAGAAGTGTGACAAATAGGGAGAAACTAATCCAGAACTAGACAAAGGAGGGGAAAGAAAAAATGAGCAACGAAGAGAAAATAGTGGAGAGGAAAACCTAGAAGAAAGAAATGCAACAATAGCTTGGAGAAAACAAGAATTGAAATAGAAAAGAGAAGAGGAGCAACACAAATAAGGAAATGAAAATACAAGGAAACAGGAGGAATAACTTATGAGGAGATAAAAAATGAAGAACAAAGAAAGAAGTTAAAATAGTAAGAGAAACATAGGAAATAAGAGGAAGAGAAGAAGAAAAAATAAGAAGAGGAATTGAAAAGAAAACCAGAGGGGGAAGAAAGAAGAAAAGAAAAAGAAGACAAGAAGCAGACAAAACAAGATGAAGCCAAAAGACAATAAGAAGATTTTTCTTAACAAATTGAACAACATCTCCTTAGAGAGTGATTGAGCAAAATAATATATGAACAACAGTCACAAGGGGCCAAGGCACAACTAGATATTCCTCTCTTGGATATCACACCAACTAGAATTACAGGTGGACAGTTCCCATTATAGGAATTAGGCATCTCATAGGAAGAAGCATAAGAAGTGTTGGATATCACTAGACTTAATTTCAATTAGTTTCAATTCCATGGCTTCTTGGGAGGAGAAGCAGGAAGTGGGAGCAAGGAGAAAAAATTTCAAATGCTTCAAGGTTAGGAGCGATTTTGGGAGTGAATTTTATATAATATATGTTTATATATTTTGATGCATATATGTCAACAAAAGCATTTAGAATGATGAATTAGGGATAAAGGCCAAGATTTATGCTTCTGAACAAAGAGTCACACAAGTACAAATTGAAAATCAATCTTTGTGTATGACTCATTAACGTAGCGAAAAGCTACAAGAAGTTATTCAAGGAATAACAATATTAGAGGATTTTATTGTTGTAGTCTACCAATAAATGATGTAGCTACATCAAGTTGTATCAATATTCCAAACTATGCAGACAAAGTCTAAGGAAAGTGGAGAAATGCTCAGACTAGTCACAAAAACTATTGATTACATGCATGAGTGGACCACTCAATATACATATGCACTAGAATCATTCCCAAGAAAGGATTGGATAACTGTTGAATATGATTAAGTTGGAATCCATATCAAGGTCCATTCACATCACAAACTAACAAACGATTTGGATAAGGTGCTGACCTAATATAAGCATTTGTTGAGTGGGCTAGAATCTCTTATTTAGGTTCATAAAGTCCCTTCCATTGGTATGGTGGGTGAGGTAAGGTTGTAAGAATAAATCCAAAAATAAATCCAATCATTCATGAATCCTTTTAAACAAGTTTTTACTATGGAGAACTTACATGTTACAAAGAAAGAAATTACCTGATATGTGGTGGAGCCTGTAAGGATATACACTAATCTCGTGACCCTATCAAACAAAATTAAGGTGAAGAAGACCACTTTGTTTCCATTTTCCTTAGAATTTCTTCACAAGCATGGAGATAAGCAACAACATAATGTTATTAGTATTGCAAAGGAGTACAAACTTTGGCACACATACCTAGTGAAGAATTTCATTTACTATATCTTTCAATTACTATATTAATATAATAGGAAGTTTTCTTTCCTTTATATTTTAGTGGTAGAGTAG
This sequence comes from Pinus tabuliformis, assembly GCA_031772625.1. Classification (NCBI taxonomy): domain Eukaryota; kingdom Viridiplantae; phylum Streptophyta; class Pinopsida; order Pinales; family Pinaceae; genus Pinus; species Pinus tabuliformis. Next base: position 1,280,920,009 of record CM062818.1, on the reverse strand, counting down.
AGGCTAGGATAGAGTAGAGAGTCACATAATGATGTGGAAGTTCATGGGATAACTCAAGAGTCAGAAGGGTAGAAGAAAGGTCACTCAATTTCTATAAATATGACCTTGTGACACAATGTAAAGGAGTCTCACTTTTGGACTCATTTATGAATATTGTTCAAGAACTAATATATATTTTGGTGAATACAATAAGTTATCTTATATTTCCACTCATGAATTTGATGGACTTCTCATGTGATGGTGTTATCGATATTTTAGCTTAATGTTTGAAGCTTTATGAGCCTTAGCATGTAGTTCTTTGACATATCATCAAACATTATAGGATTTCTCTTTCAGTGAACGAATGGTATATGATGTGTTCTCTTTATGTTTACGTCGATAAACTATTTTGTTGATTTGAAAATTATATCATTGTTGGATTGTGTGCTTACGTATGCTTTCATGATTTTTCTAATAAGAAAATTATTCATGTTTGATAAATTTATATTTATAACATGCATGGGTTTTCTGTGAGGGTTTTCAAGCACTACTTCTCCTTAGATTCATGTCTTAATATTTTGTTGTTATTATTCATAATGCCCCACACGTTGATTTTCCATAATTTACTTACTTTCGTTTGTTAAAGCTTTATTTATTCTCTAACAGTAGTTTTCCAAAGTGAATCTCAACCAACATGATGGAAGTCAGGCATACATATCGGATGGGACTGCTAAACCAAATAGTGTAGAGTATAATTGGAATTCTACACTGGGGAGATTCCCTTACTGTTGGCGTAAAATTCTAACCTGTCAACATACTTTTTGGCACTAGAAGGAGGAATCTCTTATCCAATGGTTGGAATGAATACCCACCCCCATCCTCAACCCTCTCAGTTAGCTAGAGATCAATCTCCTCCTATTCCTCCCTTACCACCTCATCATCCTTCTCAAGGGGAAACTTTTATTGATGCTCCTTTTGTTTATTCTTAAGCACCCACTTTTTAGTGATGCTCCCAAATTAAGGAAAATCCACCACTTTATGAGGTCACATTTGAACCACTGATAGATCTATGCACTGTTACTCATCAATTTTCTGAGAGTCGTCGATGTATCTCTACTACATATTCCTTCCCTCATACATGTTCAACCAAGCCTCACCAAACACAGAAGGGAGTCCTAGTAAGCTTAGTAGAATATTTTATTAATATTACCTTGGATGATTATGCAAACATTCTTTTAAAGACACTCAATCCAAGTTTTAGAAATCCCAACTAGTTCAGAAGGGGAAGGTCATGGGGAAGAGAATTTAGAAGGTGGGAACTATCGCTCATGATAGAATTTTGAGAATATTCAAAGACCATGAGGTGAAGGGAATATTAGGAATCAACTAAACTTACATAATGATAAATACTCTTGGAATGAAAAAAATAGTAGAATTGAGAGAAATTTTGGAAAACTAAGAAACCTCTTAAATCTCATAAATCTGAAGAATCTTAGGATACGTCGAGATGTAATGAATAAGTAGGATCTCCCTCACTGTAGTGAAGGCTCCAGGTCCGATTCTAAGAGTGACGAAGGGGTAAATGCTAATGAAATGGCTAACAATCCACCAAAATCTAACTGACGGCAACCTCTAGCTTGGATGGATCAGCCCCCTTTGGACATCTAAGGTCAGATGCATGACATGCCCCAACATCCTAAGAAGAAAATCCCAAAATTTGATCCAGAGAAAGGAACTACCACCAAAGATCACATCAATAACTTCAATCTAGCTTCCGATATGATGAGAGTCCAATATGGTGATGTTGCATGAAAGATATTTCCACATGACCTAGAGAAAAAGGTTGCTACATGGTACCACTCCTTACCTGTAACTTCCATTCAGAATTGGGATGAGTTTCGAAAAGCCTTTATAAAAAAGATTTCCCAATATAAGACACCTTCCATGCTCGTCATAAAGATGAGTTCCTTGAACATGGGTAAGAAGGAAAAGGGTAAGGAATTCAACCAATGATTTACTAATATCTTGAATAAGTTACCAACTGATGTCACTCTCGATGACTCCATCATTGTTGATTATTACACTAAGGTGTTACCTCGTGATATTGCATTGTTTGTGGAGCGAGAAGAAAAGGTTACACTCATGGAAATATTCATGGAGGCTCTCATTTTTGAGAAATATCTTCTTTTGGTACTGGCACTAAAGCATGACACGCGTGAAGATTTGAAGGATGTTGATAATAAAACTCAAGCCTCATCTAGTAAATCTCATGACAAATATTCTTTTGATTTTTAGGCTTTGGCTAAATCTATGAAGCAGTTAACTAATTAAGTGTCTGAGTTAAAGAGAAATACTAGCGAGGGCTTGTTAGGGAACAAACAATACAAGCCTTTCTTCAAGAAGAGTAATAATATACCTCTAATGTCAACTCAAATCTCTAATGCAAATTTACATGTTGAAGAGCTTGGTATGGAAAACTATTGCACCTTTCACCAAGCCACACATTTAAAAAATATTTGCCCATAATGGATACATAATATGACTATTTTGGTGACAAGGTTCTTGAATATCATAAAGTTAGAGAAAAATATGAGGAGACAATAGATATATAGCATCACGTCTTGATGAAAATGTTTCTTCTCCTGTTTTTTTCATTCAAGGTTATTCAAGGGGGTGAGGTATAGTGGATCCAAGAAGCATTGTTTGGGAAGAGCCTCCTCATAAAACTACGAAGAGTTATAATATAAGGAGCAAAGGATTGTTAGTTTAACCCACACTTGAAGAAATGAAAAAGGAATTGCCGAGAAAGATTTTTTCCCTAAGCAACACTACCCAACCTTCAACTCTAGCTCCTAAACATTTAGTCGAGAAATCCTTGTGTTATCACTCATATGTCTTTCCTAGAAGTTATAAAAAGAAGGAATAATCCGAGGTAACCACAAACCTAATCTTGTAGACTCGGGTTTTAGCCAATCTAAGTCCAGAGAGGGATATCTCTTTATAATTTAACTTTGTTTTGGGTGGGATTTTAGGCTAGTTCTTAGTGCTCATGATGTTTTGGTTTTGATCGGGTGGTGAACTTAAGGGAACAGATGGGTAGAGCAAGTATTTAGTCCATTGGGCTATGGAGTCAATCAAAGAGTGGCTTGATTGGATTAGATCAATTACTAAAGGAGGAGTTCACAAGGAAGGCTAGCACAACAAAAAGCAAACCTGTAGGTTCAAATGGATGAGGTAGTCCTAACCAAGGTAAAAGGGCAATGAAGAATCCTTAAACCAAGATTAGGATGAAGAACAGAAGGAGATTAGTAGCAAAGGGCAACTAATAATCCTTTACTATGGACCTAAGGGGGGAACTACGGAATTAAGGGAGAAACTAAGAATTCCCAAACCAAGATAGTTTAGTGGAAAATAGTGAGAAAGTAAATAGTCAAGACAGAGAGCATTAAAGCTAATTCTAAAATATCATTCCTTGTTTACTATTCAGATTTCATAGAGAAAACATGTGAATATTTATAACATGATGATAAAATAGTAATAAACATGTAGAGATAATACTTATTTGGTTTCCACTATGCACAAGAATCCTATGAAATGTCTTTAGCTTTATTTCGTGACCCAGCAAGCTAGTCTAGTCTTGATTACAATAGCTCCTTAGCTTGATATGAAATGTCTACAAAAATGTCTATTAATCCACACTAATTACTTCAAAATTTGAAGTATTTATATATAAAATGTTACAAAATATCTCATAATAGTATGAGAATTATTCTAGGAAATCAAAAATATCTTCAAGAATGAAGATAGAGACAGATGGAAAACTGCCTTCTTGTTGTCCCTTTTATTGTGATTGTGCTAGTTATTGTAATTTGAATTTGGCTCTTTTAGTTGCTTGATATCTATATGTTGGAATCACTTTATGTCTTTAACCTACTGATAGTCTTTACCTGCTACACTTTGACCCTGTTTCACCTGTTTTACCTGGTTGCCATATGGATTTACTGCAGTAACTTTATAGTAAATCTGTTAACTTCATCCACCATTCATATTTAGGTAATTTCATCTTTAACATCTTTCTATATGTCTCATCAGCTTCGGTGTACCTGTAAAAACTTATCTTGTTGACAAATAGGGTCTTCACCTCATGCTCTAGGAAGAACAAATTTTCCAGAATATCGTACAGTACTTTTCCTATGGGTAGAGCTTTTACCCCTGAAGTACTAGCTTGGTTGCTGGCCAACTTGTTTAGTCTTTGAATGTAGTCATCTTGGGTTGTAAGCTTTGCATGGATGACCATAGGACTGGGGAGGCCTTTTTGCCTCAAAATACCAAACTTTGTCATGAATCTGTCAATATCGGCTTGTATGCTTTGGCATTTCTTCTCAAGATTGAGCATAACGTTCCTTTTGGTAAGAATCTTCTTGATTTCTATGATGGTCCCTATCCTATCTTCTATGCCCAGTTCCTCCAGCTGATACTTGTTCTTGTTGTTTAAGAGTGTTATCAATTGATTGGCCTCTTTAGGATTTTCTCTCAGTTCTTCTCCTGTCTTATGAATTGCTTTGGTGGCCACATTCGCCAGTTCAGTCTGCTAAAAACTTACTTGGATTGATGGCCAAAAATCATTGACAGAGTCAATGATGTTGGCCCAGATCATTTCCTTTATATCTCCTAGTGGTTGTTGCAATGTCAAGTCCTTCTCAAGGATTTTTATCCTTTCACCCATTCTTTGACTTTTTTGAGCTTCTTCTTTCTGTTGTATTTGTGCAAGTTTGCAATCAGTTTCCAAACTTGACACTTTTTCTTTATGCATTTTAAGCTCTATAGCCTGGATGGTCACTTCCTCCATGGCTTTTACTAATTCAGTTATTTTCTCTATGGATGTACCTGTGCTTGTAGATGTACCTGTAACTGGCATAGTTGTAGCTGGTGGAACTATTGGTGCTAAGGAAGCAGCCAGTGTAGAGGGCACTGTTGTAGAGACTGTAGGAATGATAGTCTGTGGAGTGGTGGCCAACTCACTCTGTTTAGACTGAATCAATCTGTCTAGCTCTTTCTCTGTTTCCTTTAGTTGATCATTCAGCTTAAGGACTAATTCCATAAGCTCCTCTTCCTTCCGAGTTTCTAATACTTCAGCTGTTTGTGGATGATGTGGAGGAGGGATTTTGAGTTGTTTTTTTAAGGTAGCTATGTCATCGTTTTTGTTTTTTATTAGTTTTTCTACAACCTTTACATCCTTGGTATCATGCCCCAACTCTATGATTAAGTCCTCTAAGGACTTTATCCTAGTATCCTTGGTCTGTGAAGAGGCCTTCTCTAGTTGGAATTGCATTGATATATTATTTAGCGAATTTTGTAGTTGATGTGCTACAATGACCTTGATGGTCAATGTGGAATAGACCATTTCCCCGGTCTATTTGTGCAACTCTATTTGGTCGATAGGATGTATATCCTTCGCCAGTACCTCAAAATCTGTCTTCAAGTAATCTGCTATAGACCTGGGCTGCTATGTGGTAGGCTTCATGAAAGACATCTGCATCTTACCTTATTTTACATCAAAGGCTAACATTAGCCTTGATTGACTAGTGGGAGCCATTTTGAGGTATTGTGTATAGCTCTGAGCCTTCAATCCTTCATTTCTGGCCTTTATTTCTTTGTATTTCTCTCTAATGTCCTGATTCTGGCTTGTTGGAGCCTTGAATGAGGATACTTCCATGCTCTGTTGTCTCTCCAACATTTTAGCCTGTGTAGTGGAAGATTCTCGTGTACCTCGAGTGGGATTGGTCTGCCTACTCACTGCTCTTTCTGTATGTGTGGTTCCATCTATTTCCTCTATAAACTCTTGTTCTGAAAAAGGATTTAACCTTTGCCTCTTGACATAAGTCTATGCAACATGTCTGCTAGAAGGAGCGGCCTCCTCTCTATCTCTTTTGGGATTTTTCTCCTCATTTAGAGGAGTCTGTACAATAGGAGGATTACTCATGATGTGTTCTGGTTGAGCCAGCTCTTTTGAATTGTCTAGTTGCTCTGATTCTTCTTGCTCTTGAGGTCCTTCTTCTGCTAGTTGCTCACTATGTTCCTGTGTTTCCCTTTGGGATTGGGATTCTCATGGAACTTTTATAAAGGAATCTTCATCAAGTATTCTTTCTAGATCAATCAACACATTACTAACAACAACTTTTGTGCTATCTCTGTCTACTAGAGTGTTCTCCACCCATTCTAGTTTATTTGCATATTGTTCTATCTCAGGAATTTTGTGGTGGATATAGGGAGATTATTTGTTATTTTGTCTTCTATTGTAGATGAAATCAAAAGGGTCATATCTCCATATGAAGCTTTGTTTCTGTTTGAGCTTTTGAAGAATTTTTTCTACTTCCCTTCTAGCTTCCCTATTGTTGCATATAAAGGGGCCAAGCTGGTATTTTTTTCTAAGTTGAGCTTTCTTATTGGCCTTCACAAAATGTGCCTCGTCTGAATTAATCATTTTCCTATAGTACTCCAGAGTAAACAATCTCATGGGGAGGTATCTTGGTAGTTTGTAGGGTGCTAACTCACAACAATATATTCTGATTTCAGTGTGATTTTGGTATAAGTACCAATATGCCACTATGTATTGTTTAGACAACTATAGGACCCTCCTGATATCTACACTGATTCTGGGGGGAGGACTTCCTAACAACATAGTTGCCACTGGGTGCACAAAAAGATCTACGAAATCTGTATAAGTATATGGAGAGTCATATTGGTGGATTAATGAAGTCCAAAAGACTACTAATCTAGGGTTGCCTTTGGTATCAAGCTTTTGAAGTGGAAATGGGAATTTATCAGCTTGATAGTATAGGAAAAGATGATATAAAACTGATGAATATTTGAATACTCTTTCATTGTCCATTCTTATGAATTGATCATGCATCTTATCTGAAATGAACTTAGAATAATCAAGCATGATGAAATGGGGCTATTCAGGAGTGTAAATGGACATGAAGGCTATAATAATTTCATCAACAAACTCACTTGTAGTCTGGCCTAACACACTAGATATCATTGCTATGATGTCTCGGCCAAGTTCAGAGAATATGGTCCACATGTATGGAGGAGGTTCCTTTGGAATGTATTGCTCTTCCCTGATGAAGGTTTGGAATAATTGAGCAAGTTTAATGGAGGTGATTCTAGGGAATCTGTTAAGTAGGTCTCCAACAGAAAGGGGGGTTAGGTTTTGGCCTGGTTGCAACTGCAGTATTTCATTGATGGATTCAGCAGTGATGGTAAATAATATAGTATGGTCAAGAGTCATCACTACTCTTTGGCTGGGACTGTAGTTCATATGGCAATAGTGGACAATTTCAGGGAAGATATGAACTCTAGGGAATTGGTACTTGGGCAAACCTGATTCCCAAAGACCTATTTTGTCTGCATGGTTTAAGTATTGGTCTCTGTACCTATAGTATAACTTCAGTGGGGATTCTTGGATAGAGGTGTCTTTGATTTGAAAGTCTTTGTCTGCCAAAGGGAGATGGTCTAAGTCCCGGTGGGGAGTAGAAATTGGTAGGACATTCAGTGCAACTGGAGCAGCCATCCTTGGTTCTTGTGGATTCAAGGATGGGGGCGAAAGGTTTTCTGTCAAATTGGGGGTAAATTGGTTCAATTCAGAGTAGTTGAGGATTGTTGGGCAATCGTTTTACTTAATTACTTAATAACTTTAAAGCAATTGAGTAACAGGTTTGGGAATTAATAGGGTTTCTTAGTGATTTTGGTTAAATACTTGGTTTTGGCTCTAAACAGGTTGATGGGTGACTGTGCATAGTTTGCAGGAGGCGTACATGACTGAAGAGTGGTCTGGAAGTTCAACAACTTCAGCAGGTTGGCAGTTGGACGTGGGTTGATGGTTGCACGTACTCTGGTGCTTGCATGGAGGTCTGAGCAGTCTTTTTCACGATAAAACTAAAAACAATGAGTTTTTTTAGTTTTATTTGCAAAGTCAATTGTTTTGGTGGGTACACAGGGAAAGGTACATTTGGCATTAAGCGGGGGATCAGACATTCTGTCGTCTTGTGGATGGTGGTAAGCGGGTTTGGATCACACCGCTTTTGGGCTGGAGTGGTTTTGGGGGGAGGCCGCCTGATGCCATTCATCGGGCGCCATGTAGCATCAGGGTCCAAATTGAAACCACCCATATCGGGTGGGTAAAGTTCGACCTTCGGAGGCTACCCAATATGATCGTCAACCGTTGGATCAAATGGGGCCTGATCGTACGGTGATCAGGGCGGGGTTTTGACATGAGGTTTAATGGAGGGGCCCGACGGAGGTTTAAGAGTGGCGGGATTAAGTTAATGAATGGATTATGGTGGATTAAGGGCATTGGGGGTGATTTCATTGGTGGAGGTCAATTATTAATTAACCGCAGATCGGTTAATTAATTCGTTTTATCATCAGAGGGTTTTGGTTATTAATTAATCACTGATCGACTAATTAACCCATTAATCATTCATGATATTAATAAAGTTTATGTTTCAAACTTTAGGGGCGGGATATTAATATTAATGGGTTTTATAAATACATAGGGGAAAAGGGTTATTTTCTTGGGAGTTAATATGTAAATAAAGTTAAAAGTTAATATGAATGAAGGCAGAAAATGTTTTAGCGCTAAGTATAAAATGAGGTTTTTGCAATTTGTTTTGCTTTTCACATAGAAAACATAAAAACTTAGGCTAAGTATGAATTTGTGGGTTTTTGTGAAGAGAGATTTTTATGGGGGTAATGGCATTTCTAAGGTTTTATCCTTAGAGATAGCCTGGTTTATTAGGGAAAGTGAGTTTATTTGGGAATATGAGTGAATTTGAAGGGGGTGAATGATTATGAGGGGACTTTTAGTACTTAGGACCTATAAGTTATTGGACCGAGGGTCTCATCCCTCCCGAAGTCAGAGAAATGCTCTGAGCCCCTTTAACTTAAGATTTTATGTACTTTAAGACTTTCCTTGGAAATTACTTAAGTGAAAAATATAACGAATGAAGGAGGTTAATCAGTTGACATTGTGTACTTTGGTAGATGCTCAATTTTCATCCATACTTAGAACTTTGATGATGAAAGTGAATAATATGATCTTATCTAATCAATAATCATAATTATGCAACCATTCTTCTACTTACCCATCTACTCATCCTACTATTTTTACTTCTCTTTATTAGGGTGCACTTAAGCTGACAAACTCTTTATCAAAACTTTTTCTTTTATTTTACACAAGTAATCTATCTAAGTCTAACCTTTTTACATCCAAGGGCTCAAATTAAACAATTGAGCTCATTTTATTTACTCTACCTATCTACTTATATGCCAAGATTAAACAGTTTGGTTAGATTTTATTCTCTATATCTAAGCATGAAATTAAAAACATGGAATAACCAAGATTAAACTGTTTGATTACCATGTATTGTGGCATGAAAAACAAGTTGCACACAGTCTTTTATTCTGCATCAAAAGTAAATAGTAGTGGCATTTTGACTTGCACACTTTCATGGTATTTTTTATTTCTTGGGGTTCATTTTTTCATCTTTTTTTACCTTTTTATTCTTTTTGTCCTTTGATTTTTCTTTTCGGACACACCCTATTTAAATTTTTTTATTTTTTTATTTTTTTATTTTTTGAATATGGAAAACATTTGTAGAAAGCAAAGGTATGTACATATTACAGATTTGACCTCATCCATTCAAAAATTATGACTCCTATTGGTATAGAAACATAACACCTTGAAGAGCACCTTGCCAAGCACCAAAGGTAACTCTCACACCCTTGTAGCTCTGGATAAGTCTTGAAAACCTACTACGAGTGCTCAACCATCCAAAGAGGAGATTGTATATTCTGACATTGGGTGTAACATTATTGAAGATATGAAAAAGACCTAGGAAAACATATCGTTATTCAAACTCACCAAGCTGGATGGTCAAAGAGTTGATTGTCAAGACCTTTGTTTCCATTTCATCCACCTGTAAGGTTCTTGTCATTCTAAAAGCTACCTCTTCTGGTCATTCCAAATCCCCCATTAATCTACAATCCATTGTCAATGTTGCGAACGTTAACTCTAGAGGTTAAATTCCTCCTTTCCTATTAACTTTTGAGATCTAAAGGAAAGTTTTTGGGACATATAATAGCCAAGAGTGGTATCACAATTGACCCTGAACATGTAAAGGCTATGGCACAAATCCCACATACCAATGGAAAGAAGGCTATGCAGTCATTCCTGGGTAAGATTAACATTCTATGTAAGTTTATTTTTGACTTTTCTTAGATAGTGAAGCCTTTGCAAAATATGATAAAGAAGGACGTTGTATTCAATTGGAATCATGAAGAGAAGGAGTCTTTTCGTCATATCAAGAAATATATTACTAAATATCCCACTGTCTATAGCCTTGATTTCAATAATGATTTTATATTGTAGACCATTTCTTCAGATTCATCACTAGTAACCGTGTTGACACAAAAGGACAATGAATGTAATGAGTGTCCCATAAGTTTCATGAGTAATGGCTTGTAAGGTTCAGAGCTTAACTATCTCGGTATGGACAAACATGCATATGTAGTATATAAAGCCCTCAAACACTTTCAACCTTACATTCTAAAACATCATGTGATAATGTTTGTACCTCATCAAGCTGTAATATCATTGTTTTTCCAACATGAGTTGGGTGAATGAAGAGCTATGTAAATGACCTGTTTGCAAGAATATGATTTGGAATTTAAACCTACTCATATAGTAAAGGGACACGAGTTTTGTAAAATGGTTGTTGAATTTTTTGACTAGTCGAATCAAGAATCAATTGGATGGGATTAGGAAATTGAAATGTATACGAATTATTTGGTGCTGCATCTAGTTCATCGTCAGCTTGGTATACTAATCTAAAGAAATATCTAGGACCAGGAATTATTTCTCCTATGTTGTCTGTGAAATAGAAAAGGGCCATTAGAATTAAAGCTTCCTCCTATCAATTGGTGTAGGGAAATATGTTTTTTAAACACCATAATGACGAACTAATGAAATGCTTAGAATTTGATGAATCCCAAAGAGCGTTGAAGGAGCTACATGATGGGACAGTAGGAGGAAACTATGTCGGTGAGACAACAACACACAAGATCATGAGGGTTAGCTTTTATTGGCTTACTCTATTCAAATATTTCCATGCTTAGAATTTGATGAAGCCCAAAGAGTGTTGAAGGAGCTACATGATGGGACAATAGGAGGAAACTATGTCGGTGAGACAACAACACACAAGATCATGAGCGTTACCTTTTATTGGCTTACTCTATTCAAATATTTCCATGCATATGTGCATAAATTCTCTATCTGTCATAATTGCGTTAGAAGATAATTATGGTCAGCTGCAACACTCCAGCCCATTGTAGTAGAGGAACCTTTTAAATAGTGGTGATTGGATGTTATTAGGGAAATCACACCGTATTCATCAAAGAATATCAAGTACATCCTCACAGCCATGGATTATTTCACAAGGTGGGTGTAATCTATGCCATTAAAGGAAATCAACTACTAGGAGGTAATTTGTTTTCTTAATCAGAACCTCATAACCAGGTTTGACATTCTTACATACCTCGTGTTTGATAATGCCACTTACTTTTCACCATTTAATTTGTAATATTTTTCTTTGGAAAATGGTATTGTTCTCAAACATTCTTCTAATTATTACCCCCAAGGAAATGGATTAGATGACTCCACCAACAAGAACCTAATCCACATCATGAAGAAAACATTGTTATCATAGAAAATAAATTGGCACGATCCCTTAATCAATGCCTTCTGGGCTGATCATGTAACACCAAAATAATCTCTTAGAAGCTCTCCTTACCTCTTGATATATGGAAAAGAAACAATCCTACATCTAAACTTGTACCTTCAATCCTTGTTGTTCTCACACTAAATCCAAAAGTACACCATATCCCACCATGAAAATAGGATTTAAACCCTCCTTAAACTCAGAGAAGAAAGAAATAATGTCAGAGAAAAGTTTGATTTACATCAAAACCGAATTAAGAGATGGTTTGATAAGAAATTTGTAGGAAATGAAGAATTTAACATAGGTGACCTTGTCCTAAATGGGATAAATCCCATGAGGAAAAAGGTAAGCATACCAAAGTTCAAGCCTTGTGGATTGGCCCTTTTTAGGTCAAAGAGAAACTTGGTCAACATACCTATCACCTCCAAACCCTAAATGGAAAGGCTGAACCTCTTCCCCTAAATTTCCAAGATATTAAGTTCTATTTCACATAGCAGCTAGACCTAGTGGCTTCTAAAGTGAAAAGGAGAAAAATTGTAGTGGGGAACGCTTTTGGGAAAAATAAATAAGTCTCTAAAAACCAAGAAACAACCTCTCTTTCATGTAAAACAAGTTTGGATACCTCATCTACCATGGAAAAATGAACACACAATAAATGATGCAAATGTGCACATAAAAATAATAAAATTGAATAAAAGGGTAAATAATTGAGAAAGGATTTGTGCACAAAGAGGTGATGTATATGACTCCATTGAGGTAATAAACATGACTATTGGCAGTGGAGAAACATTTATGATTTCATGAAGTGACTCAACTAGGGTACTTAATAGGCTTGTTGGAAGTGGAGCAACACTAGGGACTGACTTCCATCCCAAACATCTTTTAGTGCATGTATTATTAGCCGACTCCCCTATTGAAGTCATTTATGTATGTCTTAATTGATAAAGTGCTTCAAAGTAAGCCAATTCAAAGTAGTAAGTTGAATGTGATTAATAAAATATGGTTGCACAGTGATATCAATGGGACTCACAAGTCTAGAACAATAGTTCCACAAGGGTATAATTCTTCCTAAATAAAGCTCAAGTGGAGAATTTGAGGTTCTACTAGTGTATCACCAATTGTTGTAGTAGCTAAAACAACCCGAAACTTTAGCTCATTTGAAAATTTTGGAGCCCCCTGACACTAGACATTCTTCCAATATTTGCTTGGGGTGTCTTAGGGTTTCACGATACCTTTACATCTTCAGGATCTATTTGGGGACTTACAAAAATTCTTCCTTGAAGAGCCTAAATAAAATTTTCTCTAAAGTCACTAGTCACATTGGTGACTTCCATATAAGCAATAAATATGAGACCTATGAACTCCCCTCTCGCCCAATTATTAAAGTAACAAAGTCACATTTTATGAGCTAGTTGCAATTTTCTCAATCAGTTGTCGTTGTGACTTGCGACCTTACCTTTGTTAGTTGCATGTGACCTATTATTACATAGTAATTATTCCCATAGGTAACATTGTGACACCTTTATTATTCTCGATCTGTGTGAGCCCAGTTACGACCTTGTAATAAACATGTCCTCATCCTTCGACTACCCTCATTCAAAGTCACATGTGACCTAGAATCTTCACATCTGCACCCAGTGACCACACATAATCATGACACGTGCAACCCTTTTCTCATCACACACCCATTTTGCGATCCCATCTGATACCAGTTCTACGCGACCTAATCCAAGCTCACTCCTTAGTTGTGACACCTCTCTTCGCATGTGCATTCTCCTTATGTAGAGTCATTGCCCCTCTTCTCTTTTAATTCTCACTCTACAGCATGGAAAATTTTAGGGGCTAATGTTCGCCCAGTGGGCTAATTTTCCATGATTTGTCCACAAAAAAGATTCGCCAATTTCCAATTTTATAAAAGACGATTCGCCCAAATTTTAGAATATAAAATTATTTTACCTTAAAAATCGCCAACATTATATAGAGACTATATATAAAATAATTATAAATTTGATTAATTTTACAAATATATCAATAAACATTTATAATTTGCATATTAGGGATTAGTGAGATTCGCCAATGTTTTAAACTTCAATAAAATTTTCCATCCTTAAAATTTTCCTTGCTCTACAGTTAAGCGAGTATAGCTCTCCACCAACCAATGAAATTGCGACCACCATATGTAAGTGGCTTCTCACCTTCCCTTGTCATCTTTATTTATAACAAATTTGATGCTTGTCTTACTCCTTAGTTACCTACCTCTGGATATTTCCCTTAAGCTAAATTTCCCTTCTAAACCCTAGACCTTTCAACTCCTTGTGCTATGCCCATACCTCACATCCTACCAACACATAAAATGTCCTCTCATACCCTTACCACTCTTTTCAGCTAAACCTTTGGATTATCCACGAGTAATTTTTTGCAGTCCCTTAGCCATATCTGAATGAAAGGGATGATGGGTTGGTCCATATTCCTTGTAGTGACCTATCCCATCTCCTCACACCATGATAAACCAATTGATTTGCCTAGATTGAGGTAATGTTGAAATCTTCCTAGTCACCTAAATTTCCTTTGTTTTTCTTAGGCTTTAGTTTTTCCCATTTCACCATACGATTTGGAGTTCCCATAAAAACTTGGCCATGAGGTTTTAAAGTTGCAATACACAAAATTTGTAGAGTTGCACTCCCGCCAAAAGCTACAACAAAATATCATGCAATTAGCGACTACATCACAAGTCACTATCATGAATAATACAACCTTAAATTAGTCAAATAATCACACTAAGTAACTTTTCTAGTCATGTGACCCGCTATGTTGTGCAATCTTGTGATTTACAATAAGGTCATAAATTGCTACTATACATCCCTTGGCCTTGAGACCATGTCCTCTCACTGTGACTTGCGATCACCTTACACCTTTCGACCCAACTGTCCCTAAAGTATCAAAATTATAAGTAGAAAAAACATGGTTGTTTGAAATAGCCATTTCTATGACCTCCTCCATCCTGCAATGCATTCATATTGTGTGACTCACTATCCATTATGACATTGCGATTGCGACCTATCGTTATAAAACCTTGTGTGACCTGTCCCATTATTTGAAATTGAAACCTTCCTTAACACTTGAAAGTGAGACGTAGTGACCCAATTGTATTTTGAACCTATGATCTCTAGTGATATTTTATTTTCATTTGTTTTATTTTCATTCATGTTAACATCTTCATGTTGGGATCACATTTTTGAAATGTCAAGTAACATCAATATAGATTTCATCAAAATTTATTCCTTCTCCAGAGAGATGGCACCACCAGCGCTCAAATGTTCTCGCAGAGGTCCAGGAAGGAGTTAATCTAGAGAAGAAAGAAGTATCGAAGGAGTTGTAGACTACCCACCTACTTTACCAAATTATGGAGACACTACTTGTAATATCAATAAGAAGATGAAGCTGACCTGGTGGGAAGTCTACTCAAAATTTTCTAATCAAGACATCCCTCAAGACAAGGAAAATTTTACAGTATATATCAATGTTAACTGATCTTGGTTACACAAGTTAGATGCATACCCACTAATATTCCCATGTGTCAAAACCATTGATTGGATATTGCAGTGTACAGATGAGAGTCATTGGGAAATTATGGGGTATGATGGAGAGATTTTGGCCTCTTTCACTCCTACCGATATTACTAGCTATTACAAGCTACTTGAATGAGAAGAGTCTTTGAACACTAGATGGTTGTCATATTTCAATGAAATTTACAAAGGCACCAAAGACATAGTGAAATCATGGTAAAGTGAACTCACCAAGTTCAGGGTTAATCCAAATCAAATCTACAAGATAGAAGGCCTTAGAAAAGTGTATTAGTTGATGGTAGCTATGATGAACAAATTATACATGATATTTGATATAGATACTTTCCTTGGATCATGGGTACCTCTAATGCACATAATTTCCACTTGAGGGACCAATTCAATTTGGCGAGTATACCGACATCTAAAATCGAGACATATTCAAACAACCAAGAATCCATAGAAAGGTAAACCATCATAATTTCACATGGCATGTTATCTTATTGATTATGTTTGTGAAAAAAATCAATTTGAAGGATGGAGTTTGAGATGGACTCCAGAGGTACAAGAGCCAGTGCACATTTACTGTAATGTCTTTTGGAACTTAGATTAAAAGGCTTAATTTGAAGCCACAACAGAATATTTTATTACACCTATATATCATGAATTCTTTAGTCATGGCACACCTTGTATATCAGAGCGAATTCAGAATATCCTCGTTAAGGTGGAATATTGGTTCCCAAATAAATAAGAAACATATATAAAGTTTTTTATCACATACAATCCTCCTCAATCTATCTAAACGATAGTGACAGATAGATTTTTCTTGCAACAAGTTTTTTACCAGCTGAGTGTTAGATTATCCAAAACATTGGCAAAGTATAAAAAGGGACAGTGGCCTATGTTCCCTTTTACAATTGGAGCGTGCTCCCTTGAAAATTTTAAAGAAGATAAAGTAGAAGCTAGGGAAATAAAATATTCCTATTTTGTTGATTTGAGTCTCTGAATGTATGAATGAAACGATATTGCAGGAGCACATTGTAAAGGACTTGGATTTGGGTGTCGTATAGGCATTATAAATGAGATGAGGAAGATAAGGTCAACAATTTGTATAATTTTTCTAGGGAATTGGGTCAGAATGAAGAACAAGTGGAATAAAGAGAATGGTCTGATGATGAGGACAAAGAAGGCATAAATCTGAAGGACCAAATAAGTTTGCTAAAAAAGAAAAAACAATAATAAAACAAGAATGGGAAACAAAAGAAGTAGAAGGGTGACCAACAAGGAGAAACTAATCAAGAACCAAAGAAATGTGGGGAAAACCCAAAGGATCAAAAAGGATAAAATGATGTAGAGGAAAAAAATAGAACAAAGTAATGCAACAATAGCTTAGAGAAAACAAGAAATGAAATAGGAAGGAGAAGAGGAGTAACACATACAAGGAGATGAAAATCAAAGGAGCTAGGAGGAAGAAAATATAGGGAAACAACAAAATTAAGAAAAAATAAACCAGTTAGAAGACGAAGAGTAATGTAAGAAAGAAGAGGAAGAGAAGAGGGAACAAGAGGTAGAGAGAAAGAAGAAACAAAAATAAGAGGAATTGAAAAGAAAATATGAGGAGGAACAGAGACAAAAACTAGAATAGGAGAAGAAGCGGAGAGAAGAAGTGGAAACGAAAAGAAAATAGGAGGATTTTGCTACAAAAATTGAACAAGATATTCTAAGAGAGAAACAAAGAAAAATAATAGATGAACACCAATCACAAGGGGCCGAGACACAACTATATATGACTCTCTTGAATATCCCACCAACTACTCCAATTACTCATGGACACTTCCCATTACAATAATTAGGCATCTCGCATGAAGATGCATAAGAAGTGCTAGATATCACTAGAGTCACTTTTGATTAGATTTAATGCAATACCATGCAAGAGAGATGAAAATGATATGTAAAAAATCTAGCTAAGCCCATATAAAGGGTCATGGAGAAGGACATCATCATAAATACCACCATGAACCCAAAGATGACCTCTTCAGCTAGAATTACCTATGTCACAACAATAGAGATGGATGTGAATAGATTAAACAAACAGGTTGTCGATCTATAGGCCAAGCTTGCTGCTTCTGAACAAAGAGTCACAAATGTAGAAAATGAAAATCAAACTTCCTATGACTCATTTAATCAACAACGATACAAGCATCTATTCAGAGAGAGGTAACAATATTAGAGGATGTTCTGGTCTTAGTCTACCAATAAATAATGAAGCTACATCAGGTTGTATCAACATTCCCAACTATTCATATAAAGTCTAAGGAAAGGGAATCAATGCTCAAACTAGCCACAACAGTTATTGATAACATACATTCAAGTAGACAAATCAATATCCAGATGCACCAGAAGAAATCCAAAGAAAGGATTGGATAACTACTCAAGATGATAAAGTTGAAATTCGTATCAAGGTGCATTCACATGAAAAACAAACAAAGGATTTAGACAAGGTGCTAGCCTCATATAAACATTTGTTGAATGGACTTGAATATCTTATTCAGGTGCATAAATCCCCTTCCATTGGTATGGTGGGTGAGGCAAGGTATCAAGAAGAAATCCAACAAGAAACCCAAGCCTTAATCCTTTTAAACAAGTTGTTACTATGGAGGACTTACATGTTAAAGAGGAAATAATTACCCGATATGTGGTGGAGCCTATAAGGATATACTTAATCTCATGACACTATCAAATCAAATTTAGGTGAATAATACCACTCTATTTCCAAGTTCCCTAAAATGTCTTCATAGGTATGGAGGCAAGCAACAAAATAATGTAATTAGTATTAGAAAGGGGTACAAAATTTGGCATACATACCTAGTGCACGAATTGTATTTGTATGTCCAAGATATATCAATTACTAGATTAGAAGAATAGGATTTTTTCTTTCCTTCATATGTTAGTGGTAGAGTAGAGGCTAGGATAGAGTAGAGAGTCACATGAGGATATGAAAGGTCATGGCGTAAATCAAGAGTCACAAGGGTAGACAAAAGGTCATCAAATTTCTATAAATATGACCTCATGACACAACGTAAAGGAGTTTCAATTTTGGACTCATTTGTGCATATTATTTGAGAACCAATAGATGTTTTGGTGAATACAAGAAGTGATTTTATTTTTCCACTCATGGATTTGATGGACTTCTCATGTGATGTTGTTATGGATATTTCAACTTAATGTTTCAAGCTTTATGAGCCTTAATGTGCAATTCTTTCAAGTTTCATCAAGCATTTTAGGATTTCTCTTATGGTGAATGAATGGTCTATGATTTGTTTATTTTTTATTTATTTCAATAAACTGCTTTATTGATTTGAGAATTATATCATTGTGGATTGTGCACTTACTTATGCATTCATGGTGGTTTTTATTGCAAAATTATTCATCATTGATAAAATTATCTTTATAACATGCATGGGTTTGATTTGAAGCTTTGCTAATATTACTTCTCTTCATATTCATGTCTTAAGATTACAATTTTTCTATTCGTAGTGTCCCACATGTTGATTTCCCATAAGTTTCTTACTTGTGGTTTTTATTGCAAAATTATTCATGATTGATAAAATTATCTTTACAACATGCATGGGTTTTATTTGAAGCTTTGCTAATATTACTTCTCTTCATATGCATGTCTTAAGATTAAAATTTTGCTATTCGTAGTGTCCCATATGTTGATTTTCCATAAGTTTCTTACTTGTGTTTTTTAAAGGTTTATTTTTTCTCTAACGATAGTACCTCTTCCATCTAAAGAAAATCTAAACCAATGTGACGGAAACTGAGGCTACATAACGGATGGGACTCCTAACCCAAATAGTCTACAATCTAATTGGGATTATGCAGTAGGGAGATCTCCTTGTGTTTAGGATGATCGGATCAACTGCTGGTTGCTTCTGCTTATTAGCATGTTGTTCTACAGGGAAAACAACTTTATGAGTAGGAGCTTCTTTGTCATTATTCATCATAGATCTTAAATCATGCTAATGCTGATCGGCAATTTGTAGAGTAGCTTCGCCCTCCTCTTCATGGTTGATCTGACCATTGAATAATGACTTCTCATAGGCAACTTTGGTTAAAAGGGGGCCACTGTCCTTGTCTTCCATACCATGGATCTCATCATCTTCTTCAAGTTGCTCCAGTCATAGAGGTAAGAGGCCTTGAAATTTCCCCTTCTTCTTTCAGTTTTCAATTAGAAATTCAGAAGCCAAGAATACCCATGCCTCTGATTGAACCAGTGAAGAGTGAGCCTTTCAAGAAATCTATCCTTGAGGATCTTGGGCCTAAAACCATCCAAGCTTCCAATGACTATGTGAGTTTGCACGCTGATCAACCAGCTATTACTCTCAGCCCAGTGATAAAAAAATGTGAATTCATATCCCCATCATCTTATGTTCCTCTATCTGTTCAAGATGAAATCCCTCATAATTTCCCCCTAGGCACTAGAGCAAGCCATAATTCAATGCCTAAGGCGGACGTGGATAAGGTCAATCTTGATATTACGAAGCCTGCCTAGTTGGCCTCCACACAACTTAAAAAGGCAGCTTGCTAGATCACAGAGGAAGAAGGCCCACAGATTTGGGACACCTTCTTTGATGGGGCTTGTTCTAAGAAAGCTACAGGAGCAAGTGAAGTCGTTGTGTCCCCCACACAAGAATACATTGATTCACCATTTATATTAATTGTTCAGGCCACCAATGACACAGCCGAGTACATATCAACCCTTATTATTCAGAAGGTGTACAAAAGATTCCACGAAAAACATCCAAGGATGAGAGCATGGAGAGAGGGGGCGAAATATAAACCATCTCTACCTAATAAGGTCAAATTCCCTAAACTCTTTGAGGTAGGTGCTCAAATCAATAGGCTTTTGTAGGTCTTTGATGAATTGGTTGACATGCACATTGACCAAGAGAAGGAAACCTTTCATAGAAAGGTAAAAAGGGTCAATTCTCAGTATGGTGACTATTTTCTCCAATGGGATGCATTGAAGGAAAGGTAGGGAGATCCTAGTAAATTCGATGCTCTATGGACAGGATCATTCGTCATCGCTCAGGTCCAGGGGAACAATACTTTCATGCTACAAAGTTTGGAAGGAGAGATAGTTTTTGATGGCCCAGTAAATGGGCAGTTTTTGAAGGTTTATGTTATTTAAGGCCTTTAGGCCTCAACATTGTAAATATGTTCTTTTACAAGTTTTAGTGTAAGCTTAATTAGACTCCATGCCCAATGGAAAACTAGGAATTATTATTGATTTTGTTTTTGTATGAAAGGCAATGGTCTACAGTTCTTGAAACCTCACAGGGAGGATTTCATCCCCAGAAGGAGCCAGTGTTAGCTCTGATATTCAGCACTGACTTTCTAATGTCAGAGGAAAGCTTGGTCTGTTTGATGGTGTCTTCAAAGGGGCCCCTCATGGGTCATTTTCCCTTTTCCTTCTACCCCGCTTTCTCTCCACCACCTCCATTCCTCTATTTTTCTCCTAAACTCGACAGAGTAACCCCCTTTGGCCTTAGCCCTAAGTGTCAAACCCCAAAGCCACCATGAAACCTTACCCATACACCCTCTCTCTCTCATAAAAACCTCTCATCGCTTTCCCGCTGTTGATCTTCCCCACTGATCCAGTGGCTCCCATCGCACCCAATAAAGACGACCTGCTCTACCACTCCCCACCATCAGATCATCTCCACTAAGATCTGACGGTCTTCGCTCTCATCATGCCGGCAACTTGATCGAATGATATCGTGCGATAAGAGCGGATTTTCTCTTTCATCCGCCGCTACGTGTCAATCGCTGAATGGAATCACTCGGCCCCAGGCTTTTACCACTTTATGCCCGAAAGCAGTGCGATAAAAACCATTACCGACTGACCAATCCACCCCGCCCATTAAACATCCATGCATCTCCGTAGCCCGATGGCCATCCGATCTGTTTGTTGGAGATCTAGTGGCCCTAACTGACCCCACTCCCACCTCGGCTGATAGCCTTTGTCGAGCCATCTCCACCGTCCATTTCCCCGATCTGACGACAATTCTTCTCGCTCATCCAAATCGTTCACCTACCCATGCATTCCACGTCCTCAACCATTTTGTTTGCCTGAAGAAGGCGATGACCAGCTACACCATCATTAGTCATAGTCAGACCCCCAACAACCATATTTAACAGAAAGCATGGCCAAAAGGAGAAAAGGACAAGCAGGACTCTGTAACTGAATTTATCATTCATGGACTCCACCGGTACGAGCACTCTAACAGCCTAAAAGGATAGCACAACACCTAAACAGATCGGATTCACCCACTGAAACAAGAAACCACTCCATTAGGTGGTTAAATGAAGTTGGTGGTCAATTATGAGCCTTCCAGACCTAAATGGCTGAGTGCCATAGTAATGTAAACTTATAAATATCCAGAAGCAAGATGTAATCGATGTTAGCATTTGATGTAAGGTTCAACTTCTGGAGACTGTATACATTTTTTCACTTGCAGCATCTCATCTTCATTTTAAGCTAATACAAGCTTCTTTTTCTATTAACGGCTCACTGTCCACTTTCTTCTTGTTCTAAGCTTGTGCCTGATGTGCTACGTTCTTGAGCTCTTGGTGTTTAGTACTAGATAACTGTCATCTTATCTTTGTGTTAAAGGCTAATTGCATCACTGAATAGGTTTCTTAGGTTTCTTTCTATCTAATGCAGGAGAGCTATCATCCTATCTTTTCATTGATAGATTAGATTTACAGGTTTCTTTACTGGTTTCAGCTGGCCATCACATGGTCTTGTGTTTCTGTTGCTGTGGTAAGTATTCTCCATATTCACTATACATCTAAATTGTGAGCATTGGTGGTCTAAAGCCTTGTAGTCTAACGGTGTTCATGCATGTCTGGAGTGAAACAGAGTGAAAGTGATTATCTGGCTTGAACCAAACCATCATTCCTTCCATTAAACCTGCAACAATAGTTGAATTTATATGTTACCAGGCATCTCCGGGCTACAACCTAGGAGAGTTTCTTGGAATCCTAACAAGACTCCTAAGACAAATAGTCTAGAATCTAATTGGGATTATGCAGTAGGGAGATCTCCTTGTGTTTAGCAGAATATTCCAACTTGTCAACAGATCCTAAGGGATTTGAACACCTAAAAGAGTATATGATGTGGTTGTGCATGCATGACTTTTAATATCTTGATCTAGCTCTTGAATAATATGTTGTAAATGGGATATTTGTTTATTTATTTCAATAAGGAAGATTAACAATTGTTCTTCCTCTTTTTCCATTTGCACAAGTTCTAGAGTTTGAATATGATCTCATCTTGGCATTTTCAACCACTTTTTGAATGCTTGTATCTCTGTTTCCTTGCTCTGCATAGGAGATTTAACTACATCTACTGTTATCACCAAAAAATGATCACCTAGCCATTTCTAACTAGGCGGATCAAAATACACCATGTAGGATTAATTTTACCATTGTAGAATCACTTCCACCATAGGAAATAATTTAGTAAATTATTTTATGATTAAAATTAGAAAAGCCCATGAGAATAATTGAATAAATCATTATTTATTTAATTTTATCTAGGAATAATTATTAAATCATTGTTTGATAATTATTCCTTGTCACATTTGACTAAATCTCCTAAGAATAATTAAATAAATCACTCTTTATTTATTATTCCTATTTCCATTATTGGAATACTTGTTAAATCACTATTTAATAATTGTTTCAATTTCACACCATTCTTAATCCTCGAGAAATAATTAATAAATCATTTTATTTGTTAATTATTTCTAAATAAAGATATTTGATCATTTTAAATATACTTTCCTTCTCCAAGAAATATAATAAAGTATTCCTAAAAGTTAGATGTTGATTTGGTCAATATTATTTAATATTCTCGATTTTCAAGATTAAATCAATACTTTGTTATAAATAGGAGGGTTTTTTAATTCATTCTTCACCATGATCATTATCATTGTCACCATTATTGTCTCTTTTCTTTTGAGCTCCCATTTGAGTTCTCCACATTATTCTAGTTTCTTCATACATTGAGAGAGAGAATCGATTACTGAACCATCAAGGACATCAATGGACCCATCCCACAGAGGGGGATTTGTAGACCCTTGTGTAGATCTCCTTCACCAAGTGTTATCAATAAAATATTTTTTTCATTTTAAGTCTTTCCATTTGGCTTATTGCATTGGGTATCTATATTTTTGTTCACTTCTTTGGATTGTATATGTTATTTTTGTTGCAGGTTTTCCACGTTTTATTCCAAATATGAAGTGTAAGTGGCCAAAAATTGTTGTTAGGGTCACATGTCACCTAGTGACTTAAGTGAAGTGTTTTTGGTACACCTTCCAAGGAATTTCACACTAACAAATGGTGACTCCAATAGGATTTTAGTTGCATTTGTCATTAACAAATGGTGACTCCACTGGTGTAATAACAATGATGTTTGGTGAATGAATTTTTAGTAAATTTAGTGTTTTATATAGCTATTTTTAGCCTCCAAGTTTCTATTTATAGTATTATTTCATTTTTTTGTCAAATTTTCAGGTTCTAGTGGTTTTTTGGTTCTTTCCGCAGGTCATAGTTGCCAGACAAGCAAGAGACGACAAACTCTATGCAATATCTATTGACCGAGAGTCCCAATAAAAACAAATTTCTCCTCCCCATATCTATGTTCCAAAGCACAGTTCTTGGCCCAAAAACTATGCTTTCCACTGTTCGAGGTCAGTAGCTACCTTTTGGAAATTTTCCGCAATTTTTTTTTTTAGATTTACCGAGAGTGGTGTGTGTAGACTGGGAAGGTTATTGTATCTCCATTTTCAGTATCCCCTAGGCCTATATTCTCTTATTTTTTTCTTTTTGAGGAAGGAAAAATCCCCATTAGGGTTTAGGGGAAATAACTCAACATACATAGGTTAAGCCCACTTGAGCACCAGGGCCAATTTTTTCTTGTCGTTTAGTTGTAGGATCAGTGGGATAGGATTCCAATAACACCCATCAATCACTTTCATTAAGACATAGAATTTGACGTATTAGGGAGATTTAAATCCTTCACCATCCCACAGTCCAAATTCGGAGTGCATTAGAAACTTGATCCAGACCAAGTTAGGCTAGGTCATAGTGCGAGTGGTTCTCCTCAGAGCTACCCTACCCATGGTAGAGAATCCCATGCATTGGTTGATCACCAAGAACATCAAGACTCAACCACCCCTATCAGATGAAGGTAACCATAGTGACAAATCTTAGTCAAACACCTTATAGGATTGTTTGTGGGATGTAGTTGGTTCTTTACCCTACCTTTCTCGTGACAACTATGCTTGCAAGGATGAGATTTTGTCAAATAACAAGTGTGTTAGAAGGCCATATACAACAATAGATTTAGGATTATTTAAGGATTTAAATCACCTATACGATAGAGGTGTGTTTCTTTGATAGGATGTGTTTTCCTATATTAGAGCAACATCATTAATATTGTTATTTTACACTTGGAACCACTGCATTAGGTTTTTTCTTGTTGTTTATTTCTCTTTTATTCCATCTATCATAACTCTTTAGTCTTTAAAGTCATTATTGTCTTGACGTCATTGCACCCCCTAGGCATTTGTCGGGCAGAGTTCGAGGTCTTCACCCTCATTTCTGTTAGGACATATTACTCCTCCCCATCGAGTTAGAGTACATCCTCCTAGTCATCCATCACATCATCATTATGATTTGGATTCTAATAATTCATACAATTCTTCCTTTGATTGTGCATATTCTCAACCTTGTATCACCACCATGTCAGGCACCTACGTGGGTGTGTGAAACCAAGGTGGTAACCAATTTACCAACTAGGGTAACCCCAGAAGTGAAACCCCCACTATTGCGGTCACTCCTCCTCCATTGATTCCTTTTATGGTTGGTTTGAGTCTCCCTGCTTTTAGCCAACTCATCAACAATCCTATTCTCAATGATCCCGATTGGCCAGCTATGCCTACTAAAATACCTTCAAACATCCCAATGTTTGAAGGTAATCTTATAGAAGATCCCACTAATCATGTTCTCTCATTCCACATGTGATGTTCATCCAATTCTATCACTGAAGACTCCATCCATCTTCATATATTCCAACGTACTCTTACTATAGCTACTACTAAGTGGTATGTTGATCAACCCGGGCACATTCATTCCACTTTCACAGCTCTTTCCAAATATTTTCTTACTTATTTACAGTTACCTCTTTTTTATGACACTGGTATTAAACTTTTTAATTCTTTCCATCAAACTTCTACCACTCACCTATCCGACCATGTTAAGGAATGACGTAGAAGGAGGAGTATATGTAGAGTTCCTGAATTCAAAGACCGTGTCAATATGGATTGGTTCCTTATATCCCTTTTGGCGCTCATTGTTAAATATTTCACGTCACACTTCCCTAAGTCTAATGAAGATGCACTACAAGTAGCCTTGAAATTTGATCTGATCTACACCCAGTCAAGTTATGTTTATATAGTCATCCCTGATCTGCCTTGGCCTGGTGCTACTAATGTAAAGGGGGCATCTCATGTTATAGATGGCCTAGCTGGAACGATTTCACACGCTCAACCATATTCTCCACCTCTAATGAGCTATGGTCAACCTCAGGGAGGCACCAGTTCCTCTTACATTTATCCCTCCCCCAATCCTCCACATGGCAACTCTTATCTAGGTCCCAACACACCATATGCATATCGCCATCTGCAGCAAAAAATGTCAGGGCTAGCTGTTGTACCACCTATTTATCCCAATGTTGCACAATCTCCTTATTATCTATATGTACCTCCTAGTGCTCCAGCCCCTTAGGAACCAACAACCCAACCCCCCATGCCTACCCCACCTCTGCCACAATAGAAAACTCCTCCACAAGGTCAACTGTATGCTTTTCAAAGTGTAACCAATCCTCCCAAACCTAAGAAAAGGAAAAAGGGGAAAGGTAATCAAAACCAACAATATTAAGGTAATCAAGGTAGACAGGGTCGACCAACCAATCCACCTTAGGGACCCCAGCCTAATCTCTGCAACCCAATAACATGGAAGACAATCCAAGCTAAATAAGAGTCTTCATGCAAAAAAACCTTGTGTTTGTTCGGTGTATTTGGCATTATACTCATGAGTGTCCCCTTCTACCTTAGATGCATCAAGTATGGGAAGTTCAGGCAACTGATTCTTGAGGACTGCAACCCATAGCTCCTCCTCCCATTCCTGCTTTATCTCAACTTGAAATGCTTACCAATCATTTTCCTCACCAAGAATATATTATTCTGTAATCTACACAAGGGCAGGAAACTATTCCAACTCCACCATCTGGTCACCATGATTATTAGATTCTTATGATGAATTCTGATGAGGTCAATACTAAACAAGTCAACCTCTAGGCTCGATCACGCAAATATGACAAGCCACCCGCTAAGTTTCCGACTCAGTCCTAACCCCAAGTTTCGACTGAGCCTATGTCATCATCCAATGGTACCTTAGAGATCCCTCCACCTAAGGTAGAGGTTATTCCCAAGATCCCGAAAGGTCCATTACATTGAAACACCACTTTTGCTAAGGTTAGCCGTACCTATAACATAGTGGATGACTTGGCACAATCTCCTGTTTCCATGTCAATGCTGGAAGTCCTCAAGACATTCCCATCCCAATGGAATTCTCTGCTCCCTTCTTTGTGTTTTTTGGATCCCGAAGACGATCATATGGTTGTCATTCATGTTGAAAAGTATAAAAATCCGCCCCTACCTTCATCTGTTTCACTTCAAATAATAGTCTCCATTAGAAATGTCATTATTCAGTGGTGTATCATAGACAAGGTGCCTCCACCTGTGTGATGGGTGTTAGCGTTTGGAAGTGACTTGACCCGTGGATCTATCCCCTTCCACCATCACTCTCGATGCTAGGGATGGTTATCCTTCACAACCCCGTAGCTTATAATGTGATTTTTTGATCATTGTTTCTGACAAGATTGTCTCTATTGATATCGAAGTCATTGATGCCCCCTTAGATTACAACATCCTTTCAGGATGTAGTTATACCTATGCTATCTTAGTTGTCGCATTTGTGGTTCACTGTAAGATGTGATTTGTCCACAATGGAATGATCGTCGTCCTTGATCAATTGACGTACTATGATCCTAAATCTTAGACTTCACCTTAGTCCAACATATCCTCCATGACTGGCAATAAGAATGTCTCTTCCCTCTCCAGTGTCTGTCCTAGAGTCTAAAATATTCCACTCTGAGTGGTGCTTATTATGGTACACCACCTACTCCTTCTGAGTCTATCTCATCTAGTGTTTTCATGCTCCAAGCATCACGGGATACCCAAAAATGGTTTGGTATGCCTTCACAGTAGCCAACGCCTAACCTGTTGTTCCTAACTCAACCTAAACTTTTGGCACTACTCCTCAAGGACCATTTCCTTCTAGTGGTATATATCCTAATCCTTTTCTTCCTGGAATTATTCACCCAAGCCCTAACCATCTCTGAGAAGTTCCCTTAATCCATTAAACTTCTCGTCAGATACCATTCTTATTCCCCCCTTGGAGATTTTTCTATTCCTGTCATAGCCACAGTGCGTTTTCCTAACATTACCTTAGGGATCCTAGTCTGGTACATTGATCCTCTCACAAACACTCCCCCCAATCACCTCAAACCTTACACTACTTTGACCCTGGTCCAACCTATTTTTCCTACCTCTGCCTTTGCCTCATTTCCACAACAACCTCAACAGGAACCTAGTACTGTGGCGAAAGCATATGGTGAGCGAGGTAAAGCCCAGAAAGAGAGAACCAAAGGCAAGGCACCCCCAACAACTCTAGCTCCTCCTAAACCGCCAAATCCATTTCATCCATGTGCTTTGTGTGATTTTTTCACCCATTCCACAAATAATTTTCCTGAGCTCCCTCATATCAATAATGTGGTCTCTAATACCTTCCATGATGCTAACATTCCTGAGGTCCATGTCACCTTACTTAATTCAGCTAAGAAGAACAAATTATTACGCATAAATCACCCCTATGATTTATGTAATAACTATGGCCATTATTCTCATTGTGGCCCCCATCTTGATGATTTTTGTGATACACTTCAAGTGCTTCATGAATTATAGGCCGCCTATAGTGAATGCAAATCTCCTCTACCAGTGGGTTCTCTTCCCACTCCTATTCCAAAGTAGGAGGTTTCTCAACCACCCATTGTGACCCCTCCCCTTGATTTTGAGGTGATGGATAACACTACTACCATTCTCTACCTTTCATCATCCATGAGATCGATGCAATTGAACTCCCTTGGTGTCTCCTAATGTGATTCTATTGAACCTTCTTTGATGAACACTCCGGTCTCAACATTGGTAGATCTTCTATCTACTAGTCATATGTCTCCCAACTTTGATGATGCATATGTGAACCTTATCTCTCATGAAGATGCTTCATGTAGCTCTTATTCATCATGTAGTCTCTCTTCCTTAATCACCCCATCTTCCATTCCAATGAAGACATCATGGAAGCTGTGACCACCCTTGATTATCCTTGGTATGATAATATGCACCATCATGTGTACTTCCTTCCACAGCAAACTCATGACCAATATGTTGTGGAGTCAAAAGACTTCATCCATGGTGAGGTCGATTGGTTCAATCATCCCTTGCTTCAAACCCATAAATTTGAACCACATCCACCTTGTGGCCATTAAATTTCAAAACAATGTTTGGGTAAGGGGGAATCCACTTTTGGGAGTCCAAGAGAAGCAATTCTCCCCAACGCTCCTAGTGCATATCTTAGTGTTGAGTCTAGTACCATTATTCTTTCCCATTTAGAATAATCTATAAAGTTTGATACCACTTCAAATCACTCTAGGACTGATCCACTTACTCATCACTCCATCTTCCATCAACAACCCATTCCCTTAGAAATTGTTGTTGTTCAATCACCATGTTTTCTAGGTCACCATCAATTCATTATATCTGAAGCTACTCTTTGGTATAGTGACAACATGTATGCGAACCCAGAAAATCAGTCTATTTGATTCATCTATGTAGTTGCAAACGAGATTGGTAATCCACCATTTCCTTTCTCTTACTTCATCCTTTATCCTTTCTTCCCACAATAACACATCCATAACATAAATAAATGGCAAACCACATCGTCAAAATGTGTTTGGAGTCCATTACTATAAATAAATCTAGTATGTCCATTGCATGATAGGCAGGAACCTATGCCCATATATCTCCTCATGATCCTATGCAAGATATTGTGCCAGTAGGGCTGAAATCTTGAATCCATTATTTGAGCACATGGAACACAATGACACTCCACAAACTAATATAGCTAGGGTTCCCACCTAATCAATCCCCTCCGTCATTACGTGCTGGGTGACAGGAACTCATGTTTGGGGGAATGATGGAACACCTGGCCATGCTTTTCAACATAAGTCTCAGTGTAGACCCCAATGATATAGGTATAGTTGATTATCCTTTCATTCTTTGGATAGTTTTCCCTACCAACTTGTATAAAGAGCCATATAGACATTACATATCATCGATGCTTAATACCATATCTTCAAACATCCTACTCTATGTGATGCTACACTTACCACACAGTCCCCATGTTTGACTTGGTGGGTAGGGATGATACTATACCTTCTCTCGTAATTCATTCTTATATTCCTCTCTTACCTTGATTCTTCAACAAGAGCCATACTTCCAAGAAGCATTAAGGCTATCCCTCAAAAAGTAAGGCCACCTTAATGAAATTCGCAGATCCAAATTTAGATGGTTGACTTATCTACTAAGATATCCACAAGATTTAGGGCCTTCTCCTCCTCTCCAAATTCTCCAACATCTCACTATGAAAATGAGTTGGATTTGGGGGTAAAAAAAACCCTTTTATAACAAAAATCCTAGTTATTTTGTCACCCATTGCTACTAAACCGTAGATCCCTTTAATAAACCATCAACACCATTAGAAAGATCTCAATGAGTCCTATAATGTGCCTCCCATTTCTTTTGGTAACTTCACACTTCAATGGGAAGCCATTTTTTCCATGAGGTCTCACTTTGCTGCCTATTAAAATCAAATTTATTCATTTGAGCCACTCATACTTTGGTACCACTTTACGTTTGCAATGGTTGACTCACTTGTCAATTTTTGTCATGAGTAACCATAATTTACTCATGTTTTTATTGTCCCCTCTGGGCCTCGCCCACATGGTAGCATCACTGAGTCACCCTTGTTTAAATCATCTGAGGTGAGTCACCCTTGCATCTATGGAGTCTGTTCTGAGTCCTCTTGAGTCAAGTTACAATGTTTCCTACATATTTGTGTTACCCCATTATATTCATATTTGGCCTCCAGCTCCATTGCTCCATCTTTTCCAAACCCACGTTTGAGTCATTAACCATCCCCTTCAAAATCGAGTTAGCCAGTACTAGGTAAACCATACATATCATGATCTAAAAATGGTTGTCATCAGTTCACCACTCATCTTATTTCATTCCATCATCATCCCTGGTGTTAGTCCATTAGTCACTCTACTATGATACCTCATGCCTATATTAAGGATTCTTGATTTCGATAACTCTGGTGGGCCCTCTTCCCTCAACTCCAACACATTTATTCCAGAAG
The DNA here is from genome assembly GCA_031772625.1 of Pinus tabuliformis. NCBI lineage: Eukaryota > Viridiplantae > Streptophyta > Pinopsida > Pinales > Pinaceae > Pinus > Pinus tabuliformis. Next base: position 1,280,889,012 of record CM062818.1, on the reverse strand, counting down.
AGTGGGCTAGAGGGTGGTGTACCTTGGTTCCAGCTTTCATATTTGCTTGGTACCTTAGATAGAGTAAAGGGAATCATCATTTCCATTTGACTTGGTTTTTTCTCACGTGGTTGACGCCAACTCCTTATCCCACGATTGACATTCATACACTTGATGGTTTTGTGGTCCATATGATTGTTCCAGTCATTTCTAGGTGTGTGTGTGTGAGATGTTTCAGACCTCATAAGGGGGTGGCCCTTCAGGCAACCCCCCACATGTTCGAATGTCCACAGACGTTGAACCAACCTCAAATGCAGTTCCATAGATGTGATGGGTTCAGTTTCCACCACTTGTAGTGCCCATAACATGCATCTCGCCTTCAGATGATCCATTAGGATCTTCAAAGCCCTTTCTTGTTCAAGAAGGCTTCTTTAGTTGAGACCCCCCCTCACTATGTTAGCTTGAGGGAAATTATGTCTCATGTACTCAAATGCTATTGTATTTAGTCCTGACCTATGTCTTTCAAGGCGCATTATGTATATGGGATACATTGTATTATTTTCTGGCCAATTTTTTCCAACATATCATATATCATGTACTTTGTAGGTCAATCCCAAATTGTTGGGCTCACCATTATTCTTTGGACGCAGTTATCTTGACGGGTATGATTATGCCTCCCTGGCCTCATTTGAGATCATGTACTCCAACATAAAAGGATACTTGTATTAGTTTAGTAGGTCCATCCCTATCCATTTTCGTTCGTCCTTGCATTGCTTCAACTATCTCTCTCTCTCTCTCTCTCTCTCTCTCTCTCTCTTTCTCCCTCTCTCTCTCTCTGACTCCCATTTGGTGTCTTGTGGAATTGTAACCTACAACATATTTCGGTCATACGATTTTCTCCTAACACTCATACGTTGGTGGGAAATTTGTTATGACCAAAAAATCATCACCTAGCCATTTCTAACTAGGTGGATCGAAATACACCATGTAGGATTAATTTTACCATAGTAAAATCACTTTCAATATACAAAATAATTTAGTAAACCATTTTTATTAAATTATTTTTTTATTAAAAAAAACCCATGAGAATAATTAAATAAATATTATTTATTTAATTTCCTCTAGGAATTATTAAAAAATCATTGTTTGATAAGTATTCCTTGTCACATTTGATAAATCTCCTAGGAATAATTAAATAAATCACTATTTATTATTACTTATTTCCATTATTGGAATAATTGTTAAACCACTATTTAATAATTATTTCAATTTCACACCAATCGTAATTCTTGTGAAATAATTAATAAATCACTTTGTTTGTTAATTATTTGTAAATAAATATATTTTACCATTTTCAATATCTTTTCCATGTCCAAAAAATATAATAAAGTATTCCTAATGGTTAGACCTTGATTTGGTCAATATTATTTTATTATTCTCCATTTTTGAGATTAACTCAATACTTTGTTATAAATAGGAGGGTTTTTTCATTCATTCTTCAATATGATCATTATCATCATCACCATTTTCGTCTCTTTTCTTTTGAGCCCCCATTTTATTTCTCCACATTGTTCTCGGTTTTTCATACATTGAGAGAGAATTGATTACTGAAGCATCAAGGAAATTAAAGGACCCATCCCACCATGGGGGATTTACAAACCCTTTTGTAGATATCCTTCACCAAGTGTTATCAATAAAAGATTTATTAATTTTAAGCTCTTTCCATTTGGGTTATTGCATTGTATGTATATATATATATATATATATATATATATATATATATATATATATATATATATATATATATATATATATATATATATATATATGTTTTCATCTTTGGATCGTATATGTTATTTTTGTTGCAGGTTTTTCCACGTTTTATTATAGATCTGAAGCATAAGCAACCAGAAATTGTTGTTAGGGTCACTTCTCACTTAGTGACATAAGTGAAGTATTTCTGGTACACCTTACAAAGAATTTCACACTAACATCTACATTTGTAGGGTCAACCACTGACATAATTATCAACTCCCTATTATCCTCAATCGGCATTTTTTTATCTCTCGAATTGAATGTTTCTTGCTTTAACTAATCAATGATCTTTTGTGATAAAAAATCTACTTTAGATACAACCAACACAAACTTAATTAAATAATGGTATATAATTTCTCCAGTTTTTTTATGCTGACCAATTTTATCTAGGAAAGAGATATCATCTACATTAATTGGAACATTAATTTCTTTGAGATTAACACCAAACAATATGCTTTGGAACTTGGGATTAACAAGTGACATTTTCAATAGATTTCTCTCTACATGGATAACTAAAACTAAGATAATCTAATAGGCCTAGGTTGACTGTGATAAATATTTGGCTCGTAAGTTCTACTTTTCCTTCTTACTCATCTCCTCTATTTTCAGGTACTCTTTTTATATAGATTCTATTCCTTTAGGAATAGTTCCTGTGGCTTTTAATACTATTGGACTAGATGGTTGTATAGGCCAATCTAGATTCAATAGCTACATTTGGAAAGATGGCTCATTAGAAGGTGGCATTCTGAGTTGAATATTAGGAATATCATTTTCTTCTTCTTCAATCCTGGATTCCTTTGTTTTAGCATGTTGCACTATCTCAGTTTCAGATTGATTTGATCTATCCCTCTTAAATACTTTTTTCCTTAAGAAGGGGGGTTCTACAATAATATGTTTCTAATCTCATGTTTTTTTGTAGATTTGTCTTGCAGTAATTATTCATTGGACCATGAAACTCTATTTTCTAGTCTTTCAAGCTCTCACTTGCTATTTATGTAGATTCAAATTATGATTGCGGACAAAGTTGAATTCTCTAGACCTAGTGAACTGGTTTAGAACAACATAACTAAAAGAATATATAGTTTTTCTTAGAGAAATTAAAGAATGGGAAAGAGGCCTACCTCCAATATGTAGCAAGCTTCTCGTTCTTCAACGCTTGTAAGATCCAATTGTAGCTCCAAGTGCTATAATTAGAACATGCACACGACTGAAACAAAAAAAGGATCTACGATAACCAAGTAGCATAATCTAACATCTATATTCAATGAATCAACAAGGCATTGAAATACATGAGTGTAAACATAGTACAACACATATAGGAAGAAATGATACTCTTTGTATTAATAGAAATAGGAGAGAGTTTGCAACCATAAATAGTAGCTAACTTTGTAGATGTTTCCCCAAGTTGATGTATCCTTCTTTGTCACAAATCAACCTCAATATCAACCCTAATGCATGAAGATGATGACTCCTTTAGTTTCAAGGAAACAACATAAGGGCACTATAGATCTCCAAAACCCAACACCGATGTTATGGATAACAATAAATTTATAGGAGATGTATGGTAGTTTAGGATTTACCATAATGAGCTTGAGATCCACATATGATGGGAGCATGAGTTCAAGGGATAAGAGGTGAAGTCTCCAAGGTAGGATCATATAGGACTCAAGCTTCTTATCCAAGGTAAATTGTCAAAACAACCCCTGGAATCTTCTTGAAGAGGAAGCTTAAGAAATATTTTTAATTTTCCTGAATTTCTAGAATTAGCACACCCCCACCCAGGAGCAAGTAGTGATGACCAACATTGAACATAGGTGGCTAAAGGGTAGGGTGCACTAGGGCTTAAAACACTGATTTTTGGCAGTGAGACCCAAAAACTTAGACTTTTTGGAAAGGACACATGGAAAATTTTAGGGGCTAATGTTCGCCCAGTGGGCTAATTTTCCATGATTTTTCCACAAAAAAGATTCGCCAATTTCCAATTTTATAAAAGACGATTCGCCCAAATTTTAGAATATAAAATTATTTTACCTTAAAAATCGCCAACATTATATAGAGACTATATATAAAATAATTATAAATTTGATTAATTTTACAAATATATCAATAAACATTTATAATTTGCATATTAGGGATTAGTGAGATTCGCCAATGTTTTAAACTTCAAGAAAATTTTCCATCCTTAAAATTTTCCTTGAAAGGACATGCTTAGGGCTTTGTGTAGGGATGATGGAAACATGTTCACAGACATGGATTGATATGGTTTGCAGGCCTATTGACCAGGTGCGACAAAATGGCCTATAACAGATTGGCCCCTAAAGTGAAAAGTTAGTAATGGCAGCCGATGATTGAATTTATTTACCTTGTGATAAGTTTGGATCAAGAACAACTAGTCAAGACCGTCATATGTTACAATACATTTTCATCATGATATTTTTGCTGAGGAAGGAATATCCATGCTATACACATAAGCTAACATTACATGTACAATGATCAACAAGTCTTGTTCACTGATGTCAAAGAGTGGACCCATGTTTGGATGGATTTCTTGTATGATCATAGTCATAATAGCTTTCTTATTTTCTATTAGTCCTAAAACTGTAGCTTGGATGGATAGAAATAGATCTGGGGTCTTCTATCTCATTCATTCGATCATTCAATGTATGGGTCTAACCATGCGAATAAATGTGCTGGAGTCAAACATGGTAGACACCATCTGATTACTGACTAATGATGTAATCCATTAATAGATACGAGAGAAACCATCAACGATGTTAATGGCTCTCAAGGTACAACAATATAATTTGAAGTTGAAGTTGAACACCATATAGAATCTTTCGGTTGAAGGCCAATGCTGAAAACTTGTCGATGAAACCGAGGAAAATTTCCATTGATGTATGCAAGCCCCAACGTACCAAAGGGAGTTTCTAAGTTAAATTCATGGATAATGAGTTGATGTCAATAGGAATTGACCCGTAGCAGGAGGGCCTTGATGTATCCCCCATTGACGACATGAAACTGGTATCATGAGTTAAGATAAATGATGTTGATGTGGAACTGGTTCAGGAATGGTAAACATGAAATGAAGAATTAAGAGTATCATAATAGGTATACCATGAATGACTTCTCTTTAACATATTGCCCACATTGAATGGAGTTGGCAGCATTGACCCAAAACTAAAAGTGACCCAGAACTAAAAGTGAAGGCTTTGATATGGTGTAATGAACCAAAAAGACTAGCATATTTCCCAACCCATCAAACACGAAGATGAAGTGGAAGAGTGTCATGTTCAAGAGCGACTCACTACCATTAATAGGTAGAGTACAATGTCTTTCCAATTTCCTCAACCATTTCTAGTCAGTACCTCTTCATTTTTTAACAACCTTGAGGAGGATAACATATGCTTGATGTATAAGTTCATCCTTCGGATGAATCCTTCTGAGTATATTTAATGAACCTTGAGAAGGAATGATCATGGTAAATTTTAGGGGTGAATTTTAGCCCAAGGGAGAAATTTAAGGGGATTTTCATTTTAGAGGGGCGAAATTTTTATAAAACAACCATTTCATATATTTAGCCCAAATTTTATTTAAAAAATAATTTATTTTTTCATTTTAGCCCCAAAAAAAGGGGCAGATAAACTATGAAAAGACTCATTTGACTTGATTCGCCTAGTTTGGGAGGCTATATTCCATTACGATCACCCAATTTTCGGGTTTGAAATGTTAAATTTGTTTGCAATAGCCCATTTTCTGGTTTGGGAGGTGGTTTGGGAGGTTGTATTTGGTCCTAATGGCCCTAATTTCTTCTATGAATGGCTCCCTGTTTTTGAATTTTGTTTTCATCGATGGAAAGGGTGTAAATAAATAAAATTATAAATAAAGTGGAGGTATGGTAAATAAATAAAAATATAAATAAACTAAAGGTATGGTAAATAAATAAAGCGTCTTTTTATATTTAGTCTATAACCCTCTTTCTATTTAAGAAGGCTCATAAAAGAGGTTTTATTTAAGTGAATCCTATGGGCCAAATACCATATTTATAAATGAGGTATGGTAAATCAATAAAAATATAATTAAACAAGAGGTATGGTAAATAAATAAATAAATAAAAAATATATTTACTCCATAAGTCACCTTGTATTTACGAACGCTCAAAAAATGTTTTATATTTAGATGAAGCCTATGGGCCAAATACGATGGGCCAAATTATTATTAATACTATGCAAAAAAACATTATCAACCCTAATATTAGTATTAATAAAAATAAATATGGCACATGGTATTGACCCATGGTATTCATGTGGAATGTACCCTATTTACTCTGGATCTAATAAGCACCGAGAGGGATCAAAATATCGTGATATGCAAACTAGCATAGAGTGAAAAAATATTTGATCCCTCTCGGGGCTTGGTAGATCAAGAGTAAAAATGGATCTTGTAATTTAATCTCACTTTAACATTTTAACTCGGTTAAAATAAAAAAATAAAATAAAAATCAATTATTAGTTTTGTTAATTTTTATAAATTACTAATAGTAGTTTTTAACCTCCAGGTTTATGATAAACCTGGTATTGACCCATGGTAATACCATGGTATTCATGTCACCATAGACTATTTAAATGGGAAATTCTATCAGCTTAGATCCATCTTAATTCTGGGTCTACCAAGTGCTAAGAGGGATAAATAGGTTTCATCCCTCTAAGAGTTTGGTAGATGTCGAGTTCAAATGGATATAGGTTGGTTTTTATGATAATGAATATGTTAAATAGACTTAGGTAACTATATTGTAAAAAACATCTTAAGGTGAATGGTTAAAGCTACATTTAGTCACTTCACAAAATTTAGTAAAAAATACCAATATTTCCATTAATATTGGTTTCCCTGATTTAACAAAAGAAAAAATTGAAAATAGTGAAATCTTATCACTCTTTCCGCATCACCCTTGTAGAAGAGAGATAGTTGCCCAGATTTCCCACCATTTTTCAAACATTTTCAATATGATATCTTCATGAAAAATTTAAGATACTAATGTTTGATTAGTTGTTTGAAAAATATGTTGGTTTGTACAACCTTACATCTTCTCTCTTATTCATAGTTTGTCGTAATGATCTGTAGTGGTTGGGCCACTACACCATATTGTCCTAGAAACTAAAGATTATGCACCAAAAAGGAAATTAATCCACATGTTACAACGCTATTAAAAAATGCAAGATGTATGAAGATAGTGAATTATGCTAATAAGCAATTTAGATTGGGAGAGATGTAATTAAATTTTATTATCTAATTGAAGATCTCCAATTAAAATAATAATAAACCTACATTTATATATTTATATATTGATTGGAAGGTTTCTGAAAATGGTCACTTCTCTCCATTATATCTCCTTCAAGCCTTTGGAATACCTACTAATTTCTTATATTATATAGTTGGGGCTTACTACTTGTTGGCGTGTTGGGATTGTTATGAAACCAGCTCACAAAAAAATAGAAAAGATAGATGAACACCTTAGAATTCAGCCCCTTCAAGGGGGCAAGCTCCTTTACATTACATAAATGAACAATTCTTCGATGATACAAATGAAAAGACCTCCTTTCTATATATAGGAGTCTAAGGGGTTATAATATAATTAGAGCCGACATAACAATAATAACGTAAGGGCACAATAATAACAATAGTGGGCTTCTATGGGGCACAATAGTAAAAATATGGGCACTACATGGGTAAATCAATATAATAAGGGGGTTGTACTAATAACAATAAGGGTTTACACTAGTTGTATAGGGGCCTAACATGCCCCTCTCCTTCAAAAAGTGTTGTCCTCAATGCTTGAGTAGTTCTTGATGTTTCTGTATAAAATTATTGTCTTCCCATGTGGAATCTTCAGCGGGGAAGTTCTTCCACTTGATGAGATACTCTGAAATTGATCGATTTCGTAGTTGTTGGGTTCTTGTTTCTGTGACTTCTCCAGGTTCCAATATGATTTTTTCTTCCTCTTCAATTTCTGGCAATATTGTTTGAATTGGGATCTTTTGCAACTTTTGAATAAGTGGCCATACTTCTTCGTCCTTCTTCCATTCATCCCTTTCTTCGTTTATCCAATCTAGTTGTATAATATAAATAGCACAAAACAATGCTTCCACATCCTCATCCTTTCTTGAGAGTGCATCTGCAACAAAATTTTTCTTCCCTTTTCTATAGATGATGTCAATGTCATAACCCAACATATTTATGACCAATTTTTTTTGTTCTTCTAAAGATAATAGTTGTTCTAAAAAGTATTTAAGACTATCATGATCGATTTTTACCTTGAAGTGTCTTCCCATTCAGTAAGGTCGCCATTTCTTAAGTGCATATAGTATTGCCAACATTTCCTTCTCATAAATAGCTTGCTTGAGATGTAGCAGTAAAAATACCCAATCACCTACATCAAAACATTTTTCACCATGATGTTGATCTACCTATTGTTTCATTCGATTTTGGACCAAAGTGGCATTATCTTGTAAAAGTTGGAGAATTTGTTGTTGATGCTCGATGTGATATTTCACTGCTTGAACCTTTTTATTTTTAATATGTCCTTCTATCTTTAGAGTTTGAGGAGTGGTAATTTCTTCCAATCCTTTACAAGATATGGTCAGATTCATTTCTTGATGCTCAATGTGATCTTTCACTTCTTGAACATTTTTCTTCTTGATATGCCCTTCTATCTTGATAGTTTGAGGAGTGGTAATTCTGACTAGTGAATTACAAGATATGGTTGGATTCATTTCTTCTTTCTCGATGTGATCTTTCACTTTTTTCACCTTTTTCTTTTTGATATCTCCTTCTATCTTGAGAGTTTGAGCAATGGTAATTATTGCCAATGCTTTACAAGATATGGTCTGATTCATTTCTTCTTTCTCTGGGGTTGGGTCCTGGCGTATATCCTCTTCTTTTGATGTTTCCTGATGATTTTCTTCCTCCTCTTAATACTCTGTGTAAAATAATTTCTTCTCAGCACACTTATGACCTTTATTGCATTTTCTATCACAATTGTAACAAAGCCCTTTTTCTCTTTATTCTTCCAATTGTTCTGGTGTAACCCTTGTAGATTGTGGAAGGCTAGGAGAAACAACACTTCCATCTTTATAGTTGTGACGGGTAGACTTCCTTGTTGCCATAATTTTACTTTCCACTATGTAACAAAGCCATTTTACTCTTTCCAATTGTTGTGGTGTTTCTCTAAAGAAGGTGTTGCTCTTTGTATCCTCATAATGTGTTATCATTTCCTTCGTGAAAATTGACCACGTAACAAGTCTTTTACGAGAACAAAGCCCTTTGTACCATAAAAATTGATCCAGTTCTAAATATGAAGATGCAATACATACCTTCTATAACATGGTACACCATGTAGATCAAAATATTTCTCCATCTGAAGTATCCAATTTACCAGATCCTTGCCATCAAACTTCCTCATCTTGCTTTTTCTTGATTTTAGGAGCTCGATCTTGAAACAAATTTAACTCTGTACTTTCTGATCTTTAAGTTCTAAAATTGTGACCTGTAGTAGCCCTCTGCATCCTCTTTCCAATGCCACTGGTCTAATCTAAATTGGATTCTCCAGGGAAGAGTTGTGCCAAATCTCCCATGGTGACCTGATTATAGACTAGTTCAGTAGAGCGGACTTGTACGACGTGCCACGAGTAACTGTTTCGACTTTTGGCCCTGAAAAATATATAAGAAACTAAATTTTTTCCTCAGTTTGTACCTTCTTACGAAATTTTAATCCGATGCTCAGGGAGAAAGTTATGACGATTTTCCCCAGGTCACCTGTTTGGAATGCAATTCAGGAGTCTACAAAAAGACAAACTTCCTTAGATCATATCTCCACAAATATAGTGCAAAAAGCTCTAAAATTTGGACTCAACATGCAGTATGATTTTGTCTCAAATGGGTTTTTTTTTAGCTTTTGAAACATCACAGAAAAAAGTTATACCAAAAATTCCACGATGACCTATTTGGAGCAGCGAAACCCTAGAATCCAAAGCTCTGATACCAAATGTTATGAAACCAGCTCACAAAAAGATAGAAAAGATAGATGAACACCTTAGAATTCAGCCTCTTTGAGGGGAAACCTACTTTACATTACATAGATGAACAATTATTCAATGATACAAATGAAAAGACCTCCTTTTCATATATAGGAGTCTAAGGGGTTATAATATAATCAGAGCCAACATAACAATAATAATGTAAGGGAACAATAATAACAATAGTGGGCTTCTATGGGGCACAATAGTAACAATATGGGCACTACATGGGTACATCAATATAATAAGGGGGTTGTACTAATAACAATAAAGGATTACGCAAGTAGTATAGGGTCCTAACAGGGATAAACAAACATGATGTGCTTTTTTTTATCTCACAGTTGGTCTCTATGGAATAAGAAAGAAATTTGATTTTCATTTTCTCATCCTCATAGGTAAATGTTTGTAGATGAGGATTCCATCTTAGCAACTTTTTCAGAAGGAAATTTTGTATATTTTATTGTTGCTCAGTAAAAAATCAAGCAATTTTTTTTTTAAACTCAACATTGGTTGCATTTAGGAGAAAAGAGTTGTATGCATGTCTTCCTCATGCAAGAAAGTTGTATGGTCCAATGATCCTTCCATATGACTGTTGACAACTAACTTGCGGTACAAGGCTATCTTTGATGATGAAGTAGTAATAGTAGTTTTGTGGCAGGGAAGATTTGGAAAGTTAAATCTTCAATGTAATCCATGATTTTAATTTGGTTGGCCCTAACGAATAATGTTTTGATGTGAGATGTTCTACAAAATAGGGCAAAGTAAGGTCCTAGAATTTGTACTCTATGGAAATGTGAAGGGAAAACAATAGACCACACGGTGGTGTTCATTTGTATTTTTTCTTAGGAGGTATGGGGTGTTATTCTCCCCTTATTTGAGTGTAGGCTACTTGGCAGGAGGCTTCCTTGTTGGACTGTTTGATGACAAAGCACTCAAATAACATAGATCATTACCTCTGATTTCCTCTAGAGCCATTTGGACAGGAAAGCAGGAATAACAATTTTGTAGACAAGGAGATCCTTCCTTTTTAGGTAAACATAAAATAAAATACCTATATGAAGGCATTAAATTGACTCCAAAGGTTAAAGTTCCAAGGTGGGTTGCAATCTGGAGGTTGATAAAACTTATCCATGGCCTTTCTTTGTTGGTGCTTGCCAAGGTGATATTCTTGTTCTATATATTATATATGAATATGTGTGATATTCTTGTTGTATATATTATCTACTATTCGAACCCAAGTCAGCCGCTCCTACATGTGTGATATTGTTTTTCTGTGTATTATCTGCGATTCAAACCAAATTCAGCAATGTGTAGGAGGTAAATTTGAACTCATTCTTCTTATGGTGTCTTTCATGTCTACCTCTGCCAGAGAATTATCCATAATACATCATGTTATAGATTCACATGTCTCCCAATATTTGATTATTTTTCACATTTTGAAGTGGGAAAAGAGGATAGCTATTGTTTTAGGTGTAAACATATTCATTGGAGGTCATAATGGGTAGTGGGGCAATAGGGATGGGCTTTTGGGTCAATATAATTTGAACCCAACTGCAAATTTGATGCCCAAAACTTCACAACTAGTTTTGGGGGTTCCCTAGCAACATAAAAGCAAAAAATTAGGAGGTTTGAAACTTTGAGGCCATACCCATCATATAAACTTTTTTGTATCACAACAAGCTTGACAATGGGAAATCCTTTGGTGTTCATGCTGGTGCAACCCTGCAACTTCCCTGGTGTGCATGTTGTTCACAATTCATGCTACGATTTACTTATTTATGTATTTTTTTTTGGTTGAAATTGCTACATGTATAGATAGTTTGTGTGACATCCTTGATAATATTTCCATTTGAAGACCAAGTGAAGAAAGCATAGATCATAGTTGAATAAAGTTTAACTTGGAGGTGTTTAGAAGATTCATTTGTAAATTGAGTTGCTGCAAATAAGCTTCTTACCATGATTTAGTGAACTATGTCAAATAACTCAGTTCTATTTATTGCTTTGTTGAGTTAATGGTTAGTGAATGGCTTGATAGACTTTGTTCTTGATATGGATTCCCCTCAGATGCTGGCAAACATAGATTGTAGACCTCAATAACACAATTAATGCTTATGTCAAATCGTGCCTCAGTTACTAAGGGTACTAAATTTATTGTGATTTATTTATCTATTTTGTAAATTACTCTGTGCAGAGGGAAAGCAGAGATTTTTAGATCCTCTTCTGAGTGAGGTCAATCCTGAAATGAATGTGATAATTGAGAAATGAAAGAAATCACAATTCATGGCTTGGAACTTATTTCTTCTGAAAATTTTACATCCTAGGCAGTTATGGAAGTTGTTGGATCATGTCTAACAAGCAAGTATTCAGAAGGACTCCCTGGTAAGAGGTAAGTGCTTGAAGATATAACTTGTAATGTGAAGAATGGCACCATCATGATAATGATTATGTTTGAGCTTCTTGGCAGTTTCTTCTTGCCACTTGGTATTTATTTCTTGTTAAACTCATTTTCTCTTAGCTTTTGGACCTGTAATTTTTAGTTTGAATGTTTGACATGTGTGTAATGGTTTCTGGGTTTAGCGTTATAGTGTAGAGACCTGTAGTTGTTGCATGAGTATCTGTTATCACAATGATGGATACAATTGTTGGAAACTTTCTATATTTATTCACTATTGTGTTGGGTTGGGATTTATGCCATGCATATAGTATGCTAGCAATGAATTCACTGACCAAAGTGAGAGGGTTTTCTAGCATAGGGACCTAGAAGCGTTCCATCTTGACAACAGTACACGGGGTGTTAATTTTCAACCATTGTCTCGATCCCCAACTAATTTTGTCGTTTATACAACTCTCCTCAAACCACATCATCGCAATATGGTGTGTATGGTTCTGAACTATGAACCTCCTTTGATAAGATTATAATTCCTATTTGGGCATGTAACATGTGAAAATTTTCTTTGCGACATTTAGGGTTTGGACGTACCACATGGAGGGAATCTGTCTCATGGATTCATGATAGAAAGAAATAAAGTATCTTCTACATCAATTTACCTTGAATCAATGCCATATTGTCTAGATGAGTCCACAAGTGAGCTTGCATTTCGAGCTTAATAATAATTAGGAGGGAAACAGTTCCATCATTGACAAATATTGAACCAATCTTTTGGGGAAGTGTTCAAAGTGTTAATGGTCAGGTTTGTCTTCTTGGGTTATAGGATTCATTGACTACTCTTACTATTCTGAATTATATTAGTATTAGTTAGTATATTAGATCGATTGGGATATACACTATTAAGAAGCCACATTCTGAGTTTATTGAGACTATAGAATCAATCTCTCATTTAGTCTATAGGACAGAGGAATCCAAAGTATATAGAGACAAATTTGAGAGCCAAAAACAAACAAAAGAAAGTGGAGTATTTGATCCCATTGCTATTGGATTCACTTATTCCAAAAAAGTGTATATATAATTTGTTATGGAGTTTTATGGGGTGAAGAAAAAAGTGAAAGGATTGTTGGATTAAGTCTGTGAGATGTGATGTGATGTGCCTGAGGACTATAAAATATACCATGACTGGGTGATATCTATTTTTCCAAAATTGCATAGGACTTGTAACTAGTCTCATACATAATAAGCAGCCCCTTGTGGAGGTATGCCAGTCCATGAGAGGTGAACATGTCACTTGGGGGAGTTGAACACGAGTGGGTGTGATAACAACACCCCTCTTTCACTGAACAGGTAAGACCTTGTTGACAACATTGTTTAGCTTTTGATTTAATGGTATTTTGGTCTTAATTCTCTTAACAGGAGATGGTATCAGTCAATGGAATCACAGTGTCTAAATGATGAACATGGGTTAGGTTTTGTTTCAAAATATTTGACTCTTGAATGCTGAAATTTTTGTGACCACCAAATGCAAGGCTCTTCAACCAACTCGATGTTCAAAGTAGCGCAAATTATAGTGAGTGTAGTCTCACGTTGCTAGAGATTATTTTCAGTTGGAAGTGCTGAAAAGAATAATGGGAGTTTTCCAAAGTTTGATTGTGAAACATATGAGTAACTGCTTCTATACCTTGGTGAACTTCTATTTGCATATACATATATTCTAAATAATCTCTCCTTGAATTAGCAGGATGTAAAAGATTTTGTGAATGGTGGGCATGGTGTATTGGGATGTTTCCATTACCTCAAGTTCTGAAAATCATGACTGAGTGTCAGGTTAGAGGTAAGAACTTGGCATGTTTTGAATTAGTAATAATTTCTTTCTCAATGAAAATTTTTCATTTGCATATACATCATAGCTGGTCTCTCTCGAAAATGGCGGAATATAAAACTTTTGTTGTTGTTTCATGGGTGGCATAAAGTAATATGATTTAATTAGCTCAGGTTTTCATTAGGTCAGGTGTCGAAGATTAGGATTGAAATTCATCTACAACCATGGTGGTTTATCAAATAGTAATGGTGTTTTAATGAGAAACGTTCATTTGCATGTACATTCCAACTCGACTCTTTCAGAAATGGTAGAATGTACTTTTCTATTTTGAGTATTATTGGTCGAATAAGGTAACATTATTTCAACAACTTGATTATTGCATAGCAACCATGATTTTCCTGTGTCTAGTCATCATCTCAAATTCTTGTGCTTGTTTTTTTGGTGCAGACTGCAAAAATAAGTGTTTTTTGCTTTTGATTAGCTACTCTAATTTTTCAATGGGAATTTATGTCTGATAATGTGGTGATTATGCATGTTTTTTTAATTCCTACATAGCTATTGTGATATGTCATTCATCAAAAATAACAATTATTTATTTATTTATTTTATTTATTTACTTATTTTTATTTATTTATTTATTTATTTTATTTATTTTTAATTTTTTTTTTTTTTTTTTTTTTTTTTTTTTTTTTTTTTTTTTTTTCAGTCTGGATTATTTTTCATTACTCGGATACCAAAACAAAGAAGTCCCTGCTGGGTTATGCATGTATTTGATTCTTGGGATTTTATGTTGGAAGTTCCTCTGTTGTTCATTGTAATACATTTTAAATTAAACATGAGGTGTTGTTTGTGAGGTAATACATTATTCTTAAGAAACACCTCTTATTGATTAATGTTTTGAATAATTTTGTATTTGATGCCATGGTCACCAGTTGTTCCTGCTGTAATGGAGATCATTCTTGCAAGCATTATTGCATGCTTAATGCATTGTCCTAATACAATGACCTAATTATGTTTTTTTTATTGTTGCAACTCCATTAATACTATTGTCAAGTTCTCATTGGTTCTATTCAATTGTAATCAATGCCTCATGAGTTTGTGATTTTGGAGCAGGTGATAAACTAGGGGAGGGAAACTAGTAGTGGAATGGGGACCAATAGTGGAGATAAAACTTGACCTCTGAAGCTATAACAAATTAGAACACAGAACACTAATAACACATTATAAAATTGGTATTAAAATAACGAAGAATGCTCACAAGTTTAAAATTAGTCCATAAACTCACTAGGCATACAATTGTCTAGAAAGTGACTCTTAGTTCACTACCATACAAAACATCATGTCGAAACACATCTTTAAATGCTCTAACATAAAGACACTTCAAATAATTATACATTAAGAACCATCAAATGTTTAGTCCAACAAGGTTCAGGTTTGATGTACAAATTACCTATCACATCTGACAGAGAGGTTGATTGCTGGAGAATGTCTGTAGTAAATGATGTTCTAATATGTAATAACCTCAATTACATATAGATCCCAATGCTTCTTTCCCCTTGTGAATTTGATCATACATGAATAGGTAATGCTTATCATTCAATGATTTCCATGACACACCCCTAAGTTTGCAATCTATAATGCAAATGAGTAACTTATTCAACTATTTTCAAAATGACCATTAATCAAATCAATCTACCAGGGCCATTAAACATTTTAGAAACACCAACATTTGCTAGGAGAAACTAAGAGCCACTAGATCATAATTAAATCAATCCTAGACATAGATATCATCATTCGGAATATGAAATTGTTGGGGGCCTATTAGGAACAGGTCCCATAGGGGTCAATTTTCAGGTTAAACACCCAAGTTTTGGGGCAGAAGGCCCAAATTTTGTGTAAAGAAATGTAAAGTCTCTGCATTTTTTAGTCATGGAGCATGAAGTTGTCTAAAGTTAAAAGGGTTTTCTGCCCTTAGTTTAGATAAGTTGTGTCGGTTTTGGAGATCTACCCATGGTCTAGGGACCATGGGATTGTATAAAAAGGGAAGTCTTAGAAGATCTAACAAGATAGTAGAGGAAGTAAGTTAGAAGTCATGAGTCATTGGTAAGTTTGTGAGAGCTAAGAGTGAGATTCTTAGCATAGGAAGCAGCTCTACAACTGAGTGCGTAGAGGCCTAGGGTGGAAGTCTGTAGCTGAGAGCACGGACCCCTGCAACTGTGTGCATAGGGAATATAGAGTCTGTATTGGGAACTTGAATCATAAATAAAGAAAAGTAATATGGAATCATTGTGTTTTATGTTTCTGATTATTGCTTCCGATTATGATATGTTAAGTTCAGGGTTTACATTATAATGTTAAATTGATGCGCAAATGTATATGTTTTTTTCTGTTATTCGAATGCAAGTAATAATATATGTTTACGCGATGGTAATATTTATTGCATGATAAAATTGGCTAACCGCTAAGATAATTAGGGAAGTGTTATAGACATTTTTGTGCCCTACAACCCCAAGCATGAAATGTCCATAAACCAAGGGATCCTAAGTCCCTAAAAGTGTTGTTCTAGCCCCTAAAGGAACAAGGTCAACAGATTACAGCTTCTCCTAGAAGTTCTCCATGAAAAACTACTCAAAATTGGTCAAAACAGGATCATTGCAGCTGCTCCACTGGCTAGGTGCGTTGCATCTCACCCAAATACACTGTGAGGTGCGTTGCATTTCAAAAGTCCCTTCTGTGGGGTGCGATGGGCGAGAAATGACAAATGGCAGTGTCATTCTGTGAGGTGGAGAGGCAATGGAAGCTTCCAGAATCTTCTCCTGTGACACTTGCCTCACTGAATTTGACCAAGGATGAGTAAGAGGCCCTCAGTCTCCAAGTGGAAGCAAGAACTGTCAGAGAGAAGACACTAATCAAATCACAAGCTGACTCATCCTCCTTACAGATATCTATATATGGATCCCTCATCCCAGAGATCCAGAGGTTGGAATTTTGCATATTGTAAGGAATTGCTGTTGGTTTCTAGAGACAAACATCAGATTGTTGGGTGATCTAAGCTTTATTTGAGGTGAAGAGGGGCTTCTTTGCTAGGAGGTTGATGCTGGGTCGGAACAACTGGTTGTAACTCCTCCTGGATATTTTCTTGTTTATCAATAAAAGCTATTTGAGTTTTCCTCCATGCTTTTGTATCATTGATGCTTATTACATTTGTATGGTCAATTTACATCTGATCCTAGATTGTTTATGAATATAGATCCATGTCTTTGTATAGTGCTATGCTTCTGTGATCTTACAGGTACTTTGTGAAGCTGAGCGTGCAAGGGAGCAGGTAGTTGGAGACTATCAAAGAAGAGAGGGATCGAATCAAAGGATTAGCGCAAGACAGAGGTTAGTCTTTCTATTCCTCTCTATCTATAATTCATAAAGGAAAAACATAAGTAGCTTTTCTCTATTTGTTTCTAAGGCAGCTGTCACACCTTAGTGGGATAGAGCAGTTCTAAATAGACACTTTTCCCTGTAACAAAATGGCGACTCCACTGGAGAGCTAATTAGTTTGTTTGTGTATCATTCTTTGTTGTTTGTTTCATAAACTTACAAGTAGCATTCGAACTGCATTTGCCATAACAAATGCAAAGTAGATAACTGCTGCTTCAATCCATCCACTGGATCTGTTTACGATTTAAAAAATTGACTCACAGACTATCTGATTGCCCTTGTGATAGCTCTTAGATCCTCCTTAGTTCTACCCCTGATTATTGCATTACTGATTGCTTTTTACTCGGCCAAAAACCAAGAACTGAACTATAAAATGTGACCCGGAACCCGAACAGAGTCTCGTTTCTGGCCCAGCGTAGGTACTGTTCAGAGATTCTGAATTTCAACGCACTTCCCGAGTGGACAACCTGTGCTGCATTTCAGATTCTCTGTGTTACAGGTGCACTGATCAGACTAGCTCTGTGCAGTTGTGGCTTCTGTGGATCATCCTTTCCAGTTCTATTCCTGAATTTTGCTGCCTATGATCAGTATATGTCTGTTTGAAACTCCTTTTCCTTGCTGTTATTCCGCCTCCTTTGTACAAAAGAACTGTAGATGTTTTTTTGTGTTTGTTGAGTCATTTACAGTTTTCCTTTGCAAAAGTAGCATAGTCGTACTGTCGTCCTTTGATTTGAATCTGTCGCAAGTGTCGATTTTTATCATAGGAGAAAGTTTGAATGTTGTTGATGGTCGATTATCCTGTTACTATTGCTTTTGGTCTAAATTTGTAATTTTCTAGTGTCAAAAAACAAGTATTCATTTCAAAATCGTAAGGTGTCGTAATCGTCTCTATTTTTTATTTCGAAAAGAGGCTTGTTTATATTTGTCTCTTGAAAAGAAATTCCGATTTGTACATCAACTTTCTTTTTAGCATCCATATACTAAGAAAGTCGAAAACAAATACATGCATGTGAATTTGCATATAGACAGTCTATTTGGCTTGATTTAGGAAAGTGCATTTACAGTGTGCTCTTTGCTCTTTGTGAAAAGATTTTGTCTTTCTTTTCCCTAGTAGCTAGGATTTTCATTGCACAAAAGAGATAAAGGTTGTTTATCATCTTTAGATTGCATTTTAGGAATTACATCTACATCTCGTGGTGAACCCGAAAGGCAAACTTCATAAGCAAGATCAACTTAAAATAAATTCAATGAATCTAACAACGCTTTGGAACTTAACGCACAACATTTAGAGGTCTAGGCTAGAGACATATTCCGGCGTCGTAAAGCCTGGTAACTATTGTTCTCACTGATGGTTGGGTGATTCCTCCACTTTGAGACGATAAGTGCCAGTACGGACTTGTGCTCCCATGTACCGTCGAGTATATTTTGGGAGACCCCTATAGGCTTAAATCCTTTATCCATAGGAAGCCGTGTCTGCCACCCTATCGATCGCAATGCACTGAACACAGCATTCGGGAAGATTGACTGCTGTACCGTAAAAAGTATTCTGCAGTTTTGAAATTGGTTTGG
This sequence comes from Pinus tabuliformis, assembly GCA_031772625.1. Classification (NCBI taxonomy): domain Eukaryota; kingdom Viridiplantae; phylum Streptophyta; class Pinopsida; order Pinales; family Pinaceae; genus Pinus; species Pinus tabuliformis. The sequence goes on along the minus strand of CM062818.1, from coordinate 1,280,869,937 downwards.
TACTCCCTCTACCTAGACTTCCAGAGTAGTCCCTTTTGTTCCTTTTCAGACTCCTTAACGGAAAAGGTCCATCTGAGCACTTGTCACTTCAGGCTCATTAAAAATCAAAGGCGACTAGAGTCATATTTTGTTTTTTCTCGACTCTTAAAAACTGAAAAAACAAGTTGTGTCAAAGCATCTAAACTTTATTTTAAATGGAATACTCATTACCCCTTTTCTACGTTGATCTTGGGTTGAGAAAATGGAATCCACCAACCAAGGAATTCCCCTTGGAGGAAATCCTAGTCCCTTCTCCTCTTGGGGAGATGTTGGTGCACCCCATATGGCCACATTTTCGCTTCCAGGACTGACAATTGGTTTGCCCGTATGGCTCTTCTCAACCTCTATCGTTCAGAACACCACAATTCCTGAACAATCGAATCAACAATTAGACGAGTCCAGAGTTACCCACCAACCTTCTACTTCCTCTAATTCTTCCTCTCCTCCTTCCTCTTCGCTTGATGGGGCTGGAAAAGCCAAAAGTCAAGTACCTAAGGAGAAGAAGGAAAAGAAGAAGAAAGAGAAGAAGAAGAAGGAGCCAAAAGCGAATGGGGGCAAACGAGTGTCGTCTAACAAAAATCCACACACTGCACCGACCAGGCCTAAATCGCCATGTGTCATTTGCAAAGGAGACCACTATCATAGAGATTGTCCTTGCATCCCTCGGATCTTAAGGGATTGGTCTCCTCATTTGCACAACCCGGTGTCATCAACCTCTGATGATCATGTTGAAAACACACCGTCAACTAGTGAAAGTGAAGCCCTAGGACAAAAAGGAAAATATAGATTTCCTTGTAAACTGTGCGAAGGCGATCATGCCATCCACCGTTGTCCCTTCTTAGACGAAGCTAACATAGTTTTGGATGATCGTCCGGTTTCACCGTTACGACTTCCTCCTGGATATAAAAAACACTTGCCGAATCCGTCACTAGTTGAAAATCTGGCTGGCCCGTCCAGGTGGTCGGCCGAAGCACCTATCATTGAGGATAAACCATCTAAATCCATGCCAGAAGAAAGTCAAAAGGTCGAGGCGGCAGTTGACCCGGTCTTGCCTTCAGAGGTTCCATCTTGAGATGATACAGTCACTGAAGAGAACAAGGATGACACTGTCCAAATTCTTTTCATAAGCACAGACTCCAACAAACATGGGGGCAATTTACCCATTCCTTTACCGCAGGAAGGAAGTTCGTCAGAGTCGTACCTGGCCATCTATTCGGTCCCACCTCCAAGCAACCTAGTTGTCTCCTTCGACTGGAATCAGCTAGGCAGACCTCGTTTACCAGCCAGTATACCATTCCGGATTATTGTTCAAATATATAGAATGGTTATGGCTGGTACCATCATAGATGAGGGGGCTTCTATGAGTATCCTTTCCTCAACTGCTTGGAAAGCGCTTGGTTCGCCATCGCTTTTGCCTGAAATGAAAAATCTAACATGTTTTGATAAAGGAACCAGTCAACCATTAGGGATCCTTCCCAATGTGGCCATAAAATTGAGAGGGAAAACCGTTCACATGAACGTAATGGTAGTTCAAGGACCCCTAGCTTACAATCTACTCCTTGGACGAGACTATATTTATTGCACGGGAGCAATTGTCTCCTCACTCTTTAGGGTAATGTGTTTTCCGCATGAAGGAAGAGTGGTCAAGCTCGTGGACCAGCTTTCATTTCCCGGATCATGCATAGCAAATAGTCATATACCATCCCTAAATGGTCTTTTCATGCAAGAAATGTCTCAATCTCCAGTCTGTCCACCCGATGAGCGTGAGTGATTTGAGAGTACATGACTGAAACCGAGGGGGCATGCACCCTGGTCTGCTTCGGCAGGAAAAATTCAGGTATAGGGTAGGTTTTCGTGGGAGAATATGACTAGCCTGTACCCCCCATCCGTGATTGGAAGAGGGGGTTATTCTAGAACAAGATTCTCTTGTCAAAGTTATGTGAGTTGGCGGGCATCGCCACTCACCTTTGTTTATTTCGGTAGACATCGCCAGAGAAGTGTTTTGTTTACGCTATAAATAGAACTATCTTTGGTAACCTGTAAGAGGTAGGCCTCTCTCGGTAAAACAAATGTTTTAACGGACTAAAGAAGGGGTAACCTTGAAACTCTGTTTTATACCTGGGGGCATGCAAACCTTTTGGAGTGTAAGAAAAGAGCGGTCATTTATCTGTTTTTTGGATTGGTCGTTTCCTAACTTGCATAAAGAAAGGATGTGGGGCAAAACTCTAAAAGTTGTCGTTTTATATGAGACATTCTTATCACACGACTGGATTGATCGAGCAGTGTTACCGCAAGGTTCAAGCTCATTAAAAAATAAACCCGCATCGAGCCGTTTTAGCACATAGTTCAAGCTTGTTAAAAAATAAACATAAGACATGAGTAAATGTTTCCACCCATGTTTAAGCTCATTAAAAAATGAACTATTCCCCAGTAAATAACTATCGTGAATATAGTATTTCAGCCATTAAAGCCTTGGTCATGTTTGCACCATCACCTCAACTTTTTGATTGGCCGATCATTCACCTCCATTTGATTGTTTACCCATTTTGAGGAACAGCTGCGAAGAGTGATTTCACTAGCCATCCTTATGACACTGCCGTGATTGGAAAATTCCAAACCTTACCTGGAATCAGCTGCTACCCGTTTTTATCACTCGTTCCTCAAAAGACGAGTCTCCTTTAAGCTCTTTTCAACTGACTCGTAAAATATGAAAAGATTGCCGAGCCATTGGCCTCTCCAACTCGTTAAAGGGACAGGAAGTGCTATCCCTCCTCTAGATTTTAATCTTTTTGGACCTGAGGGATTATTACACAAAAAGATCGAGCGCTTGTTTTGTTCAGCTCGTTAAAAGTATCAAAATCCATCCCTTCTGTATTGTTTTATACTTTTTCGGACTTAAGGGATTAGATGACGAAAAAGGAATTTTGGAGTTACCTTTACGTTCCTTTTTAGACTCTCTAAAATTGAAAAGGACTGAGTTATCTTTGCCGTTAAACTCGTTAAAAAGATTAATAGTGACAAACTTGTCTTTAGACGAGAACGAGTTTCACTATCGCTAGGCTCGTTAAGACATAGCAATGGGTTTGCCCGAAGGGCAAATTATAGAACAAGCATATGTTATCCTCCTCAAGCTTGACAAAAATAAAGAGGTATTGGTCAGCAATGACAGGGGAAAAATTGGGAAAAAAACTCAAAGAAACTTTGTTGGTGGCAAGTCGCTCTTGAACATGACACTTCCGCTTCGTGTCCGAGTCGGGTTAGGTTGTTTCATTCACTGGTCACATCACCATGGTCACGCCATAACATCCACATTTGGGGTTAATGCTACCAATCCATCACATCAGTGTCGCCGATATGTTCAAGAGAAGTCATCCAGAGAAGTCACCTGTGTCTCACCCACTACCATACATTATACTCCATTCTTTCATGACCGCCACCCTGAACCTTATATCACCAGATCGTTTTCACCTCCATCAAAATCATTTGCTCCATTCTGTGTCATTGATGTGGGATTCATTAAGGCCCTCCTATGACGGATCACTTCTTGTCGACATCAACTCATTATCCAAGAAGTTGATCTAGGAACACCCCATTCAGTACTTTGAAGCTTGCATGCCTCAATGGCAAGTTTCTCACTTCCGGCGAAAGGTTCACATCAATGGCCTTCGACCGAAAGATTTTGCGTGGTGTTTGATGCCAAGTCCTTTATTCACACCACGTGAATTGTACTACAGTACCATGAGGGTCATTATCATTATCGGTGATTCCTCTCGCGCTTGTTAACAGTTTACATCATTGACTGGTAATCAAGCGATGTCTTTCCATGTTCGACTTCGGGACATTTCTCACATGGATCGACTTGTACTTTGAGTGAAGATCGGATGAGATTAAAGACCCCGGATCTAGTTTCATCCATCCGGGCTGCAATATATATTTAGGGAAATAAAGACATTAAATGTACATCATTGCAGCACAGATAATCATCCTATCAAAAGGATGATGGCTCTATCAGAATCATCAGTCTACACTCAGACGGTTGTCTGTCCTATGTACATGAAAATGAATTTATAAAGCTGAGCATGGGAATGTCCGCCTCAGCTAGATCATGAAAATATTATGAAGATAATGTATTGTATTGTATCTTATTACAGGTCTCCTCCCAGCATTGAAAGAACTTCAGATCCTCATAATAAAGCATTTCACCCGACACCAAAAGGTTAATGGCCTCATACTTTAGGGGGCAACTGTTATAGACATTTTTGTGCCCTACAACCCCAAGCATGAAATGTCCATAAACCAAGGGCTCCTAAGTCCCTAAAAGTGTTGTTCTAACCCCTAAAGGAACAAGTTCAACATATTACAGCTTCTCCCAGAAGTTCTCCATGAAAAACTACTCAAAATTGGTCAAAATAGGATCATTGCAGCTGCTCCACTGGCTAGGTGCATTGCATCTCACCCAAATACACTGTGAGGGTGCATTGCATTTCAAAATTCCCTTCTGTGGGGTGCGATGGGCGAGAAATGACAAATGGCAGTGTCATTCCGCAAGGTGGAGAGGCAATGGAAGCTTCCAGAATCTTCTCCTGTGACACTTGCCTCACTGAATTCGACCAAGGATGAGTAAGAGGCCCTCAGTCTCCAAGTGGAAGCAAGAACTGTCAAAGAGAAGACACTAATCAAATCACAAGCTGACTCATCCTCCTTACAGATATCTATATATGGATCCCTCATCCCAGAGATCCAAAGGCTGGAATTTTGCATATTGTAAGGAATTGCTGTTGGTTTCTAGAGACAAACATCAAATTGTTGGGTGATCTAAGCTTTGTTTGAGGTGAAGAGGGGCTTCTTTGTTGGGAGGTTGATGCTGGGTCGGAACAACTGGTTGTAACTCCTCCTGGATCTTTTCTTGTTTATCAATAAAAGCTATTTGAGTTTTCCTCCATGCTTTTGTATCATTGATGCTTGTTACATTTGTATGGTCAATTTACATTTGATCCTAGATTGTTTATGAATATAGATCCATGTCTTTGTATAGTGCTATGCTTCTATGATTTTATAGGTACTTTGTGAAGTTGGGCATGCAAGGGAGTAGGTAGCTGGAGACTATCAAAGAAGAGAGGGATCGAATCAAAGGATTAGCGCAAGACAGAGGTTAGTATTTCTATTCCTCTCTATCTATAATTCATAAAGGAAAAACATAAGTAGCTTTTCTCTGTTTGTTTCTAAGGCAGCTGTCACACCTTAGTGGGATAGAGCAGTTCTAAATAGACACTTTTCCCTGTAACAGGAAGCAAGACAGTAATATAGTTACAGAGGTGCATATGTTCCCAAATCATTACTTAGTGTTGCGCGAAGGACAGTCAGATACTTTCACGAAGGTTCTAAAAGATGGAAGAGTAAATACATTGATAAGACCTAAAGGCTTATCGATCTACATGAAGGCAGGGATTAAGGTAGAAAACTGACTTCACAACCATCTCAAGGTGCGGAAACTTGGTTCCTGCATCCCCCCATACTGCTTCGAGTGATACTTTAGTTCATGCTTCGCGGATTGATGCCAAAAGGGCCAGTAGTGTAGGGATTTGCTTTGCTACTTAATGTTGAACCTGGGTCAAGGCTAATCAAGCCAACAAATGGTTTTGTTTCTAGGACCGGGATCTACATAACAAGATGTGCGATGTAGTATCATTGGAATCCAACTAGGAAAGAGATCGAAAACTGGTTGGATAGAAAGATCCACAAATTCGTGCCACAAGAAAACAAGAATACGTGATTGATGAAAGAACAATAGTTGGACAGATACCTATACACAAAAATACACGAAATCTTCTTTTATTCCTTCTCGGTTGAGTTATATGAGTTGACCATGAAGTTGGCAGATGGCTAAGGAAGGTGGAGGCTTGACAATCTGATTATTTGGACACCTGAGTTAGTAAGGAGGTTGGAAGCTTCTAAAGATAATATCACGCATGTCATCGACCATTGGATTGACTGCATCATAGAAGGATTTGTGACAGAGTTCACAGTCGACACCTCGGTTAGTTATAGCGAAGCCGAGTGCCGCTTCTTTAAAGGACTGTGAGGTAAGTATTTAAAGTCACTAAATACTTGGATTTAGATGCTCTTATGTGAATAATGGGTTATGTGGTTACCCTAATGTTTGGAGCTACGCGAAGCAGAAAGTCTTTTAGGGATGGAGGAAGAAAAGGTCCTTAGTACAGCCCACTGATCAAGCCTCCGTTAAGTGACAATGAAGGAGCAACACAGACTTATCCCCTGAGCTCTAGTGAGTTGATAAGACAAGGGTTCCTACAGATACCTACACCGCCTATGACCTCATCCCATCCATCTACACCACCTCCATCCTCGCCTCCACCGCTCACCCCATCACCCACACCATTGCCACCTCCAGCACTGTTCAGTATGGCAAACTTTGTAAAGATACATGTATTTAAGGGCATAGGAAATGAATATCCAGACTAGTTTTGGTTCATCGTGAAGGTTGTATGGGAAGCTCAAAGTTTCATAAACGAGAAGATGAAGAAAGCCATGCTAGTTAGTGCTTTGCAGGACTACGCACTAACGTGGTATATTAAGTACAGTACAAATAACCCAACATCTATGTTGGAAGATATCCAGGCCACACTGAATAGAGAAATTAGTAGACCTAAGTCTCAAGCACAGTGGATTGTGGGGTTCAAGGAGATGATGATGAAGCTTTGGGAGACACCCTGGGATTTGGACCAAAGGTTGAAGTGTACGATCTGTGAGGCCGACATGAACCTAACTGATGGGCAACACCGTGAATGGTTCATTTCCTCACTCCTACCCCACCTAAGGGTTGTGCTATCACAACAAAAGATTAGAACCTAGGCAGAAGCTATCGAAATCATGATGAGGCTATATGAGACACCAATGTAGAATGTTAATCTAGGGTTTCAATAGATTCATGTGAAGTTGCAAAACCTTTCTCTCGAAATTTAAAGTATGAAGAAGGACAAAACAACTCGGATAGAGGTGCGCGAAGAAGTTTGGTGCCTAAAATGAAATGGTCAAGGGCATGACAAGGATCACTGTCCAATCTTCGTGAACTATGTTGCAACAGGGGGACCAATATCTCTACAGCTAGAGACTGTGGCAGGACCTACGCTATGGTTCGCTATATGCCAGGTGGCTGGAAAACATGCGACCGAGAATTTCCATTTGCTACAGAAATTCACACAAACACCACAACATCTCTTATGCAACATCTATCAATCAGTAGGTCATGACGAGCGCAATTGCCGAAGTTACGAATTGATGATGGATAGGACACTTGCATACAGGGTGCAGGCAGAAATGTGACCTCCAGACTAAGGTTTTGGGGGAACGTGAGATGAGTATCAGGGGCACGACCAAGGCCAAGGTGGAGGAGGGCCTAGTTAAGGTCGAGGACAGCTGATTTGTCATGACACTACTATACTCAGTTTCACCATGCGACTAAGGATTGCCTAATATTATTGGCTAAGATTCACAAAAAGGGGATGCGGATGATGTAGAACCTCCAAATGATGAGGGCTGAACATCGGGAGGAAGACCCTAAGATATACATTATGCTGTGAAGTGGAACTATGACGGGGGAGGATAAAAGAAAGCATCATGGAGAAGGTGAATGGGTCTGTAAAACACCAGAAAAAGAGACTGGATTTGATCTGGAGCACACAAAAGAAACTTTTATCTAAGCAAAGAAAAGCTTCGTTGAGGCCTCTATGTCAGGAATCCATGAGAAACCAGTTGAAGAAATGGACTCATCCATGATTACCACATTCTTGGAGACCTGCATGAAACTACTCCACGATAGTAAGGCTGTGAAGGGCCTGCAAGAACTGATCAATCATTGCGCTAGTAAGGATGGCGTTATGGGTGAATTGCGTGTGGTTAGGAAGCTTGGAAAGCATAAGGCAAGAATCGGGCAAGAAATGAGACTCACTGAGTAGATAGGGGAATACGAAATGGGCCAAGTTATCCTGGATCTAGGGTCTGACGCGAATATTTTTCCAAAACAGACTTGGGAAAGAATGGGGAGACCTGCACTCTAGTGGTCTCTGATCCAATTAATAATGGCGAATTAATAGAAAATTATCACAATGGGGAGGATGCAAGGGGTAATAGTTGATGTCGAGGGTGCGAGTGCACTGGCAGATTTTGAAGTAATAGAGATTGTGGATGATAGTAATCCCTACCCTACGCTCCTTTGAATCAATTAAGCCACTGACATGATTGTGGTAATCAACCTAAAGAAGTAAAAGATGATGTTTTAAAAGAAGTCGCTCTATGTTTTTGTGTCGCTAGATCCTACAGAAGGACTACGCTATATAGAACTTGTTCAAGATTATGAAAGTGATGATGATCTGGACCAGATTTATAAGATAACAATGCAAGACTAGGATTGGGTAAATCTGAAAACGGATAGATGTATTGCATGGGACCGTGAAAGCTCCTCCACGTCATATTCAGACAAACAATTAGAGCACTAGTAGAACTGCTTGCATGAAGTATCTACGCTATGCTGTAATATGATCACCAAGTCATTGCGTTGCGTGTCATTCGAAGTTAGGGATCTTCCTCACTATGATGGGCTAACTGATGTTGATCACTTTTTGGATGCATTTGAGAGAGAAGTGATGGAGAAACATTGCTTCCAAGCCTTGGACAGGGTGTTGCCCGCTACTCCCCCAAGATGGTGTGGTATTAACAAGGATAATTTCTATGATTGGCATGACTATAGGAGGATGATGAGAATATGTTTTGGGGAGCCAAAAGTGTGGACGATAAAAAAGTATGATGGAAGGGATGATCCACGTGATCACCTGGCCAAATGGACTAAGGCTTATGGAGCATAGTACCAACCTAAATGGGTGCATCTGTTTTGTCATACCTTGGGTGTAATACCAATGAATTGGTACTTGGAAACCAAGCTCAACCATGGCACTGAAGAGTGGGACATCTTGCACTAGGGATTTATAATGATGTTCAACTTTGAGGATGGGTTTGACTGTATTAACGCAGTGCCACAGGAGGATAAAGCAAGGATTTTTAGGATACTGTAAGATCCTTTGGACTTGGTCCAACCTTATTGGACTACCCAGCTAAGTAACGCACTAGGATGCTCTAACGTGACCACTGAAGAAGACGAGGATCATAGAAAGATTAATATTCCAGAAACTAAAGGTCACCGTAAGGTTGAAGGTCCGCGGGTAGAGGATCCTGACATAACTGCACTGCTAAAAACTAGGTAGGTCAACATTGGCACATAGGAGGAACCGAAATTTGCAAAGATTAGGCACTATTGGGATGATGTGACAGTAGACAAGTTTGTTGAGCTCCTCCACGAATATCATGATTTGTTCCCCACAAAGTTTTCTGATTTAAAAGGGGTAATAGGAAACCTGAGTGTCATGAAGATCACTCTGAAACCAGATGTGAAACCCGTAGAACAAAGACCTCACCACCTTAATCCTAAGTATAAGGAAAGGGTTCACAGTGAGTTAGATAAGATGCTAACAGCATGAATTATTGAACCAGTGGAAGAATCTGATTGGGTAATCCTGATAGTGGTTCAAGAAAAGAAACAGAAAGAGGAAATAAGGATATGTGTGGATCTCTGGAAGCTGAATTATGGTTGCATGCATGATCCTTTCTCGACCCTATTCACTGACGAGGTCTTTGACAATGTAGGTGGCCAAGAAGCATACTCTTTCATTGATGGGTTCTCTAGGTACCATCAAATCAAATTCGCTCCTGTGGATACAAGTAAGATGACCTTCATGACTAAATGAGGATGTTTTCAGTACAATGTAATTCCTTTTGGGCTGAAGAATGTGCCAAGAATCTTTTCGCACACAGTCATTGCAACATTCAAGGACTTCATTCATAAGTTTTTGGAGGAATAATTTGACGATTGGATAGTGTTTGGATTGGTCAAGCGTCATGTGGAAAGTCTGTGCTTGATGTTAGATACATGTTGGAGATACCAGATCATGCTCAATCTAAAGAAGTGTTTGTTCTGTGTCCTTTTCAAGATCCTGCTGGGTCATGTGGTATGTAGACAAGGACTGATGGTAAACCTCATGAAGATCATGATGATAATCAACTTGGAGGTGCCAAGGAATGTGAAACAGTTGCGCGCAACTCTAGGGCATACCAGCTACTATAGGAAGTTCATCAAGAGCTATGCCCAGATCACCGCACCCATGGATAAGTTGTTGAAAAAGGATCCTATCTTCTATTCGAATGATGAATGCTAGAAGATCTTGGATGTGCTAAGAGAGAAAATGGTCACTGTGCCAATCCTAGTCTTCCCGGATTGGAAAAAGTAATTTCATGTGCATGTGGACACCACATGTATTGCGTTGGGGGTTATGCTAACATAAGCAGGCGAGGGAGAATTGGACCATCCTGTAGCATTCATGAGCAAGAAGTTGTCCAAGGCTGAGAAGAACTATTCCACTACAGAGCATGAAGGACTAGCCATGGTGTATGTGCTCCAAAAGTATAGGCACTATTTGTTGGGTGGAAATTTTAAGATGTACATGGATCATCCTATGTTGAATTACCTAGTCAATAAGCCTATGTTGGGGGGGAATATTTGTAGATGGTTTTTGTTGTTCCAGGAGTATGACTTTGAAGTTATTGTGAAGCAAGGATGACTAAATGTGGGACCTGATCATCTATCGCACATTGAAATGGGAGAGGAACCTACTAATTTGGAGGAGGGGTTTCCTGACACACAACTCTTTGCAGTGTGCATTGCAGGCAATCACTTTGAAGATATCATACATTTCCTAATGACGAGAGCTGTTCCAGAAGGGTATACAAGCCAGCAGAAGAAGGAGTTAGTGGTGCGCAAAATAGACTTCTCTGTCATTGCCGAGAAATTGTACAAAATGGGATCAGATGAAACATTACGACATTATGTACCTGACTTTGAATGAAGCAACATTCTCTCGGAGGCTCATGGAGGAGTTGCCAGAGGACATTATGCAGGAAAATCAATATCGTAGAAGGTTCTGCGTGCTAGGATGTGGTGGCCAACTATGCATAAGGATGCGAAAGCATATTGTAGGGCATGTAATGCATGTCAAAGGATTGGTAGGCCATCATGGAGGGATGAACTGCCTTTGATTCCGTAGGTGACGTTACAACCCTTCGAGAAATGGGCGATTGACTTTATGGGTCCAATTCAGCCTCGAGGAAGGAAAACAGATGTGTGGTACATCATCACCACAACTGAGTACTTGACCAGGTGGGTGAACACGTAGCCTGTGAAGGACTGTACAGGCGCGACAATAGTAAAGTTTATTTTTGAATACATATTGACAAGACTTGGTTGTCCAAGGATCTTGATGAGCGATCACGGTACGCAATTTCTTAATGAAACAATCAATGCATTGACAAAATAATTTCAGGTATATCATCAGAAGAGTATGCCTTATCACCCACAAGCCAATGGAATGGTGGAAGAATTCAATAAGATACTGGAGAAGGCACTGATGAAGGTATGTAATGCTCAGAGAAATGACTAGGATGTGCACGTACTAGCGGTGTTATGGGCTTATAGAATGACTTGTAAGAAGTTGAATGGGCAAATTCCTTTCAAACTCATGTATGGCGTAGAAGTCGTGATGCCAATGGAATACATTGTACCTAGTCTACGCATAGTGGCACTCATAGGAATGGTAGATCGTGGAGCCCTGGAAGAGAGGCTCGTCCAATTAGCAGAGCTTGAGAAGGACCGATCTCTCGATGGATTTCATCAACAAGTTGAAAAGGAGCGTGAAAAGGCATGGCACAATTGGCACATCAAACTGTACACCTTCAAGGCAAATGAGTTGGTCTTGTTATATGAGAGTAAATTTGATAAATCTCCAGGAAATTTAGGATGCACTATCTAGGGCCATATGTTATCAAGGAGATCACTGATGGTGGAGCAGTTTAGTTGGTAAATTAAATAGAGAAGCCTTTCTAGGGAAGGTGAATGGTAGCTGATTGAAGCCATAAATCGGTGATCCAGCTAGGTGACTATATGAGGGCAGTACAGTCTTAGCACTCTAGGCAGCTAAAAGGAAGCACATGACTATAAAATACACTTCTTGGGTCGGAGAGCTGCATGATTGGGGTATTGCGCGGAATGGATGTATGTCACAATCCTGATAGAAGCACATAGAGGGCTACGCTACCAAGGAAGCAACCGCGCAGAGCAGTTGGAGAGTGACCGTTAAAGTCACTATTCTTGATTTGACGATGAAAAAACAGCCAAATGGAGTTGGCGAGGTAGCATTTAAGTCAGACTTTATGGACCATATCTCTGAAAATCTTCTACCAATCTAGCATTAATGAATCGATTTTGGGGGGAATGGTCAAATTTGAATTTGAAAGTGCCTATAAATTACAAGTGTCTACCTAGTGAAAAACACTTGGCATTTTGAGAAGTGAGTTGTTGAGCTCTGAGGCGTGCATGAACCATGAAAATTTTGATCTTTTGCTAGCAAGTTCTATGCTTGAGACATTACCACAGGCGAATAAATAGTTATTACATAGAATTTTGCCGACGCCCACTGAATATATGAGTGCGAAAATAGAGAAAGTCGAGGGAACTATCCCAGAGGTGGCTATGGCAGGAAAAGGAGATGCTCCAGAGGGTGCATCTGTAGAAATACTAGCTGAAGTACCAAAGTCTCCACGGACACCTAGGCCAAGGCTTACCCCGACCACGCAGGGTTCCAAGATCAAGAAGGGAAAGCACGCCATGCCACCACAGCAAGTGCACGCATCTCCCAGGAAACACCCACAGAAAGTTAAGCCCACTGCACGGGAAAAGGGTAAGATGATTAACCTAGAGCTGGAAGAAGAGGAGATTGAGGATATCCCGATGGATGATGAGGATGTTGGGGTGGAAGCAGAGGATGTCAAAATTGTGGTGTCTGATCCCATCACTAAGCTTCTTGAGTACGTTCCTCTGCACAAGGAAAAAACCAAGGTGACCAAAGACATTAATGAGAGTAAGGTCACCCTACATACACCCCTCTTTCCAGACCAAATTTTATTTGAAGGACAATGCTTGGAGTGTGTCCCCTTTTCAAAATTAGAATACTGGGATTTAGCAGACATGGAGTGGTTTCCTCACCTAGCGACGAGTTAACTCATGCACTGTGTATTCCACAAAACCACTAGAGTAACCACGTTGGAGCCGCGAAAGTGGTTGAGAGGCATTATTTTGGAGAATTTACCATCTATGGATAAGCACTAATTCACTAGACAAGTGGTTGTGCCTAGAATAATAGTTTAAAGTGTTTTAGACTTTTTTTATAAGCAATAGATAAGAAGAGAGGATAAAAGGCCTACCTGTTGTTCCACTTTCCTCTCGTCTCCCTTGTATTGATTTCTTTGTACCTTCCTGTACTTAATCCGCTTGAGAACTATCCTATAAACACAACATAAGACAAAAACCAATCAAAGCATACAATCCATTCAATATAAATGAAAGGAATCAGAAGCAATTCATACATATAAGCATTATGAAAGAACACAACATATGGAAAAAGGTTCAAATACTTTATTAGATAGAAGAAGGAATTACAACCATCAGTGTCTGATTCAAGGTCATTCCTCCATCTTAGATCTGATCCACATCACATCAAAAGCAGAACAAGCTTGTGGCATCACATCATTTGCTCTAAACTGAAGTCTCATAGCAGCATTATCTCCTTACAATTCAACATAATCCAGCCCCTAATCACTTAGATGAATGATCAATTTATAGGAAGATGAAGGAGGTTTTCTCATTAATGGTGACATTGAATGGCCTTCCATACTTAGAATTAGTTCCATGGATAAAGTAATGAGAGGAGAGGATGATCCTTAAGTCATTCCTCATCCATTTTCGAGCTCATAGGAGTTGATAAGACAAGGAAAATTCTAGATGACTCGAAAATATAAGAATATTCCCCAAACCCTATCTTAATTTCACTCATTCTCGCCTAGTGCAGGTGAAAGGAAGCCTAAGTGCTCTGCAAAGCACCCTGGTAGTGGACTAAATTACTCTGCAGCACACCTTCATAAGGGCTTTCCTGCCTTGGTCCCTCTACAGGAAATTTCAGGATATCTTGAAGTCATGAAACTATTTGGGAAGGAGGCATTCAAAGGGTTGACTTATTTAAGGCATGAAACAACTGAATTTAGGGTTTGATGAGCCCTAAAACACATATCTAAATGTTGGGATTTGATGTGCCCAAATGGATATGTAACAGTTGCCCCCTAAAGCATGAATTCGGAAAAATTCCAATGTCGAATGAAATGCTTTACGATGTGATGAGGAGGTATCGAAGTGGAAGGTGACCTGCATCAATTACAATACATATATCATGATATTTTATTTTACATGAATTGTTGAGGGAAGGCATACCAACGCTCAACTTATAAAATTTCATTACATGTACATAAATAGTTGTTTACAGATATAGACCCATGATCGAAATGATTATCAATGTAAATCCATTGTACATATGATTTAGTACTACTGATATCTCAGCCCGGATGGATGAAACTAGATCTGGGGTCTTCAGTCTCATTCACCCATTCACTAAAGTACGAGTCTAGCCATGGAAATATGTGATCTGAAGTCGAACATGGGAAGACATCATCTGATTACCAGCTGATGATGTAAATTGTTATCAGTTGCGAGAGAAATCGTCGATAATGAAAATGATCCTCAAGGTAGTACAATACATTCTACATGGTGTGGATGGATGAAAATGAAGGTTTATGGTATTGTAACAAATGAATTTTGAATGAATGAATTCTTTTGAACATGTTGGCAACACTAAAGTGAATTGGTAGCATTGAACCAAAAAAAGGTGATGGATGGTATGATAGACCAACGGTGTGATAACCATCAAGCTAATAACCCAACCCAGATAGTCACGGTGATGGAGTGAAAGTGTCATGTTCAAGAGCGACCTGCTACCATAAAGTGGGTTCCCCTTTTTCCATTCTCCCCATTCATTGCTAACCAATACCTCTTTATTTTTATCAAGCTTGAGAAGGATAACATATGCTTGTTGTATAATTTCACCCTTTGGGTGAATCCATCACTATTTGATGTTTTAACGAGTCTAGCGAAGGTGAAACTCGATCTTGTCTGGATGGACAAGTTTGTCGCTATTTGATGTTTTTAATGAGTTTAACGACAAAGATAACTCAATCCTTTTCATGTTTAAAGAGTTTGAAAAGGTACAAAAAGAAAACTCCACAAGTTCTCTTTCGTAAATTAATCTCCCAAGTCTGGAAAAGCTTAAAATAATACAAGAGAGATATCATTTCCAATTTGCTAACAAGCTGGAAAGGACAAGCGCTCGGCAATATTTTCATATTTAGAGGGTATGAAAAGAACTTAAAAAGGACTCCAACGGGGTTCCTTTTTAGTTTTGAACAAAGCTCGAAAAAGAGATAAAAGTGTGCTTTATGGTCAAAAGTACAACTTATAATCGAGCACGTTGAATTCTGAAAATCAGTTGTAAACCCTACTTAAAACATCACCAAATGGATTAAAAATATCTTTTTCAGAGGCAAAAATAGGAAAATACTAATGTTTAGTCGATTAATTAACATGAAATAAACATAAAACAAGTTTTTACCATTATCATTTTTACCATTTTGAACTTACCATCCAGTTTTGTGCTCTGAGCTCAGTTTTTACCTCAAACTTCACCAACTGATTGTGAAAGATTGTGGACCATTTCTCAAGCCATCTGGACTAGGTAGGAACTAAACCTCTCTACTTTCTTTTCAATCCATTCTTTTGCCATTTCATCCAAATTTTAGGGTTTTTTGGGGTCCCTGGGGTTTCATTTATTTTTCCTGGGAAGAGTAGGCTTTCACATCAAAAACTGCGCTAAAGAGCACCCAGATAGAAGGCTAGATGCTATGCAGTGCAATGTCTCTAATCTTGGGCTGCTCTGAGCGAGTTTCTCAAGTTTGTTTTAGCTATTAGCTCCAAAATTTGTCCTAATTTTTGCATGGAAAGGATCCTAATTTAGCTTATGATTGTGTTTCAGGCTTTCATTGGATCAGAATGTCTATTACGTGATGAGAAAGAGAGCATGAAGAACAAGACATGGTTGTAGTAAACAATCTAGGTATAGTTGAGGTCCTCAGGAAATGCGGGTTACTCAAATACATGAAGTTGTCTGGAATGATGCAACAAATAGCACTATTGTAGTTCCTTGTTCGTCCATGGAATCCGACAGATCAGACATTTCACATTAGGGACAAGATGGTCCCTATTACTATTGAGGATATTTATTTTCTTACCGGAATGTCAAGGTGAGGTGCCCCCATCTCACTTTTTGGATTTTCCCATGGAGGTGAATCGGTGAGAGATTACATCAAACAGTTTTGTCAGCCAGGTACACAGCCTAGCAAGGATAGGAAAATAAATATCAAGGATGTAAGTGATTTTCCTTTAAGAACGATCCTCTTTAGGACCGCAAAATTGGCTAGTAGTGTGACATTACATCTAGCGAGCAGAACATATATGCAGTATGCACTCGAGTGTCTAAAGCCAAAAGTTTTCAATTGGTGCGAGGCTATACTTTCACTGCTGAAAGAACAACTGACTAAGGTAAAAAGTGGTAAGATGAAGAGTTTCTGCTATGGTTCAATCTTGATTTCTTTTTTGTTAGAGAAAATCCCATTGGTGCAACCACAACATGTATCACTATGTGTGGTTGGTCCTAGAGATCCACATATGCAGAGGTGGGTTGAATTGCTGGATCGACATGTTGGTCATTCATCAATCATTTTCTCCCCTGCATTTTTCAGCTGGCTTGAGCAATAACATGTTGTTATCGAGAAGCATCCATACTTAGGGATGGATTATCGTGGAGATCCAAATTTGATTCTACCAGTTGGAGCACAATGCGGTGCTATGGGTAAGTTTTTTTACCAAAGTGTTTTTCGATTTTTCAAGTTTCTACATGTTTTTTGTTTTTTTTAATGTTTCCAAGACTAAACTTAAATTTATCTTATGCATACAGATGTGGGTACTGTTCGACCTATGGTATGCCAACAGGTTGCAGGTGGGCCAGTGTGGAGAGATATCGGGAGAGCAGTTCTCCAGGACTTGGATTTGGCTGAGACCTTAGCAGAGTTACAAGATCACATAGAGGGATTAACCCTTGGTATTCTGGATATCCAGATCGAGGAGTTACCTAAGAGGCTACAATGCCACACTATTGGTGTTCTTGACCATTGGGCTAGGCTTTTGCGCATGATAGCACAAGATGTGACTTGTTACCATGAGCACCACTAGATCTACTTAGGATATATTGTATGCATTTTTGAGTTTTCGGGTGAGATGACCAAATGTGTCTTGGGCACAAATTTCAGAAAAAGATTTAAAACACCTATCTATTTTACTTCTAGAGTTTTTTTATGGTTATATGCAATCCTATTCAACTGATGATGTGAATTGAAAATATTACTTTTACATTTGTCGCAAATGTCTATTTAACACATAATTCGCTAGAAAATTAGTTAATGTGTTAAGATTTCTGGAAATATGTTGATATTGAATGTGTTCAAAACGTCTTTCAAAAATACGAACTCTAAGGAAAATACGAAAAATTATTAGATTTCGGAAGTATAAATGTTTATTAGTTGTAGTACAACGAGTTGCGAGTCTAGCCTAACAATGATTCGGTGAATGCCAAGTGAAATGGCATTAGAGAGTAGTTCAATCAACGCACTATACTCAGGGATATTGTTTGTCAATCGACAGATACAAATCCCTTGAAAGCTCACTAACTCACCACTTGGAGCAAAAATAGCCCATGCTACAAAGATAAATTCTGCGTACTACGACTAGCACCATCGGCATAACCAACAAAAGGTTCCAAAGACTCCAACGTCTGCAACAAATGAAAAGCGGATTACTAACCAGATAAAAATCTCTAAAAGACTCACACACACACATGCAATGAAAGCATATATATAGTGAGTTTTACTACACTTAATCAAGCATAGTAATGTTTGAGGTACAACCTGTTTTGGGTCTGCGACAATGGAATCCCATCATAATCTACTAACTTGTAGGCTCCTTTTGTTAGAACATGCTTGACAACATAAGGACCCATCCACATTGGTTCGAATTTCCTTGTTCCAAGTTTATCACCTTCATAATCGTAAAGCAAGACTAGGTCTCCTTCTGAGAAGATACAAGCCTTGACATTCCTATCATATTTTTCCTTAATAAATTTCTTATGCGCTTCATTAGCTAATGCGGAATCATGATGGGTTTCATCCAGATGGATTAATTCCATGAAACACACTTCTTCTTTAGAAGTGTTGGGTAACATGTAAATCGCGAGTTTGAGTGATGAAATTTCACATTGTATCGACAAGATTGCTTCCAAACCATACACCAACTAAAGGGTGTAAATCTAGGTGCATTTCTCATCGAGGTTCGATATGGTCACAAGACAGAGTACATGATTAAGTACCAATTTCTTTTATGAACCCCTATTATTCTTTGCAACATCCACTTCAGGACCTTGTTGATGGCCTCAACTTGTCCATTCGCTTACAGGTAATACGAGGTAGAACTATCATGTGACAGTCATAACTTAGTAGTCAACTCAACCATCATGTGATTACGAAAATGCAACCCATGATTTGTAGCTATGGCTTGTGGTACACTGAACCGGGTAACCACATGGTTAAAGAAGAAAAGAGTAGTCATTTCACCACTAGTGTTCAATGTTGGCATCACCTCGGCCCATTTGGTAAAATAGTCAACGACGACTATAATATAGCCATGCCCCCCGACCGAGGTGGGGTTATATGTCATAAAGTCAATGTCCCATTTGGCGAATGGGCCAACAACAACGACTGGATGCAATGGTGCAGGTGGTAATCTAGTTTTTTGGTCATATATCTAGCATGCAGGATAGCTTCTAAAAGCAATAATACAATCTTTAAATATAGTTGCCCATAAGTAACCAGCACGAAGAATTCTTTGTCGAGTTGCATATCCAGATAAGTGTCCACCACAGGCACTTGAATGGAAATCATTCAATGCTTTGTTAGCCTCCTCATGCGTGAGGTACCTCCATAAAACCATATCGATACCACGATAGTTAAGTGTGTCGCCAATGATCAGATAATCTCTGGCTTGGTAACGAATACGTCACTGTTGTGAGTGAGAGGTATCTTGCTGTAAAGATTGGATTTGGAGATAAATCAGTATATCTCCATACCAGGCATTAAATGATGAAAGTAGAAACAGAGACTCATCCAAAATTGATGGTTCGGATGTTGAATTGATGGAGGTCGAGGGAATGTCACATACTAACTCAATGAAAGCTAGAGATTTATTTGATTTAGACTTGATGAATTCTAAATCAAATTCCTGTAGAATAACTATCCATTTTGAATATTCCCCCCCAGCAATTGATGTGACAAAATGTATGTCATAGGGTTGTAATCTGAAATGATAGTTGTTTTTTGTAATAGGACATAATGGCAAAATCTTTGAACAGCTTGCACAACTGCCAAAGCTAGATTTTCTACATAAGAGTACTTACTTTCTGTATCGTTGAGATTATGGCTCAAGTAATAAATAGGATGTTCAATCCAATTTTATTCCTAGACTAAAACCATGCCAATGGTTGTATTTGCAGTGGCGAGATATAGGTAATAGTCATTTTGGTAATTTGGAGAATACATTAATGAAGCTCTAATCAGGGTATCTTTAAGATCATCAAAGGAAGCTTGCGCAACCTGATCCCAATGAAAGGGTATCTCCTTTTTAAAATACATGTAAAACCTTTAGCCATTTCAGCATAATTAGGAATGAACCTCCTCAGAAAGTTGTCTTCCCCTTGGAGTCTTTGTAACTGTAAAAGATTTGAAGGTGGAGGAAAATCCAGAATTTCCTAAACCTTTAATGGGTCCAGTCGAATCCCTTCTCAAGACACTATAAATCCAAGCAAGCAACCATAACCAACACAAAACACACAGTTGTGTGGATTGATTCAAATCTTGTAGTGTCAGCACCATAAAAATATTGCTCCCAAGTGTTGTATTCGATCAGTCTGCTTTTGTGAATGAGCAGGTAAATCGTCAAGGCAAGGTTGAACAATGTGCTTGATGTCATGGAAGGCATAATTCATTACCCTCTAAAATGTTGCCCCAACATTCTTCAAACCAAATGGGAGTTTCTTGTAGCCGAATGTGCCCCATGGACAAATAAAAGCTATTTTCGATTGGTCCTGTGGGTGTATATTGCTTTGATTGTAGTCGGAAAATCCATCCATAAAGGAGAATATTTCGCATCTGGCACATTCATCAATAATCTAGTCGATAAAAGGAGTAGGATAATTTTCCTTTGGACATGTCTGATTTACATCCCTATAATTGATGCACACTCGAATTGTTGCTTGTTTCTTCATGACATGAACAATGTTGGAAACCCAGTTAGTAAGAGGAACAAGGTAAATAAAACCAACCTGCAAAAGTTTTTCAACTTCTCCTTTAATTGCAGCATCTTTCTTTAGATGAATAGGTCGAAGCTACTATCGAACTGGCTTGACATCAGGGTACATTTTAATTTCGTGTTCAAAAATACTAGATTCAATGCCTGGAATCTCCTCATAAGACCATAAAAAAATATCTCTAAATTCACGAAAGAAGTATGGTAATTATTGAGTTCCAATGGAGAACAATATCTGTTGACATGAATGTTCTCTACAATATTAGGCTTGGTCGAAATATTAAAATAAATTGTTTCTTCAATATTTGACAAGTTTTTCTCAGATTCGATTGTGTCTATGAAAACTGAATTCGATAGGAAATCAACGACTTATGTGTGGTTTAGTTCATTTGAATAATCTTCGATGTCATCTGGAAGATGGGAGCAATGATGATAATCTTCCCATGGTTCCTCTCCTATCATCATTGATTGGATGATTCGTTCATCCGTAGAATGTATACGTGAAAAAGGATCCGAAGAGTTACCATATTCTAATGACCGATCTACCCATACAATTGTTGAGTGCAAATTTGGGTTTGCTTCACAAGACCAAAAAATTTATTGCTACGACGATTCAATGGGGCTTAATGTCATCACCTCAATATTACTATCAACAACAACGTTTTTGGTAATCTTACTTAAATCGGATGAGGTGGAGGAAATCATGTTGCAAGTCTCTACTCTCGCCACTTTTGCCAAATCAGATGGTGACAGTCGGGTAAAAGAACCCATTAGGGAAGGATCTTTAAAGAGATCTACTCCAACACTTTGAAGTGACAACGGGGGTTCGTGTACCAATGGAATGCTTCCTGTAGCCTATGAACTATTGGAAAAGAAAGCTAGCTGATCAATGACTGTGATTCCACCCTTAAAAGGGAATGCTATAGTATGAAAGTACGTGGAAACCACATCATCCATAGCATATACCCAAGGCCTTCCCAATAAAATGTTTTAATCAAGGGGTCCACCAACTACCTCAACTTCAACAGTAACTGTTTTTCCCCCTAGTTCGATTTGCAGGTTTCTCAAAATCCCACATGGAGTATATGTTCTTCCATCAAAAGCTTTCAACATGGTCGACGATCGTGACAACGGCGTTGAACCAAGTGTTTTCCAGTAGCTCATGGACATAATGCAAGTAGATATCCCCTCATCAATAATAGTTCAGTGAACGTTCTTATTGAGAGCTTTTACTTGAATTAGGAAAGCTAACTACACCGGTAACTGTGGTGTATATCCCGCATGGTTAAAAACCACAAGATTGGAATCCGTAGGATCTATTCCACCTATTGCTGACAGTAAAGCCTGCTTCTGGGAGGGACAATTTTGCAACACCTCGAGTGTCGACATAGTAGAAGGTGATTTAGCAAGATCTTCCACTATGTTATAATTTTGAGCTGCTCGAGCCCAAGGGTTAAATTTTGATTTGTGCACAACTCCCTTTGGTGGTTTTATTTTCAATTTAGGTACAATGGTTGGAACATTTTCAGATGAAGTCGAAGTCGAAGGAATAAGTTGATTAGTGACCTGATTATTCAATGATGATGATGGATTTCCATAATATTTGTTTGTCGTTGATAACAAAACTTCATTTTGTGGCTTTGTGATGGATAACATGAGTACTTTGGATGCGGAAGCATGGTATGTTGCAACCAAATGTGTCTCTGGGTTTGGAAATGGATCAGTCAACACTGCCGATGTGTTTGAAGTCTTTACAAGTTTAGAGACCTCAGAGTGGTGGGGACAATCTCTTGTAAAATACTCGTCAACATAGATTAGACATGGATCACGAGGTTTCATTTCTGAAGTAGAGGAATCAGAGGATTTCTCTGGAGGGGAATTTTCTTGTTTATTTTTTCTTTTTCCCTTTTTCTTGCTCCCTGGTTGCTTTGAATTTTTTCCTTTGTCAGATGACACAACATTAATCTCGAAGGCAAGAGTATTTTCAGATGCATTGGTAGTTTTATTGGAAAGAGCAAGGGTTTGACCAGATGGTCTTCCTGGTGTCTGTGTGCTCGAAGAACTGATCACACCATCGCTGGCATGAGAGTCCTTACTCGATTGTGGAGGAGGGGGAACAATGAAAGTTGGTCGAGGTGCATTGGGTATTTTATCATAAAGCGTGCCAGATTGTGTGTAAATCAAATCCAACTATTGGGAACAAGCAATAACATTCTCTTCTGTGACAAATCCACCTTTTTACACATCCTTGGTGATTGATGGCAACAAGGATTTTATGAACCACTCAACTAAAAGCTGATTGGGAACATATGTCTTAACCATTCGAGGACGACATCACCACTCATGAATATGATCTGATATATGGGTAGTAGTAGTCTATTTAAAGTTGGTTAGGAGTTCCATTCCAGTTTTGTATCTAATGGGTAACTGGAAGTGGGTCAAAAATGTAGTGGCTGAAGTGGTGAAATTATCAAAAGAAGCTCTTGGTAATTCAGTGTACCATTTAGCAGCTAGACCAGTAAGTGTTCTTTGGAAAAGATGAAGTCTAACTGAATCATCATTTAACGAGTTTGATGAACACCAAAAATGAAAGGTCATGACATGATTTTATGGGTCCTCTCCACGATTTCCGATAAATTCTGGAATGTCAGATGGTAAATTATGCGGAATTATCAGCCACCAAGGTCCATATAAGATTGGATCATTAGTGAGCTGATTTAAATTTGGTAATTCTAAAGTTGCTACAAACAACAACTGTCGATTCAGGACAGGTTGAGCATATCCAGGATATTATGGAATTGCCTGAGCAGTAGGTCTTTTCATACCAACATAGGGCATCTACATTTGGTAACCTTGGTATGGTTGTTGTTGAAAAAAACCTGCATAAGGTGGTTGTTGATAACCAGGTTGAATTTGTGGTTGTCCATAACCTACAAAGCCTTCTTGACCAAGACCTTAGTAAGCTTGAGATTGACCAAAACCAGGTTGAGCCTGTGGAACAAGTCCAAACTTGGGTTGGAATTGCTGGAATTGCGGTTGTTGAAATTGAAGCTGCTACGGTCGTTGAATCAATTGTTTTTTTTTTTGGTACAACTATTGTTGGTTTAAAGGTTGTTGTTTTCCAGCAATGAAGGATTGGCCAGGTTGTGAATAAACTATACCAGTCTAAGCCTCGGTTAGTCTAGATAGGGGTATACCTACCTGAGGATGTTGCTGAGCCTCGGGAACAAGTGGTTGTTGTACAACAACATGAGGAGCTTGAACTTCTTGACCTGAAACTTGTGGTTGCAAGGTAGAAGGATCAATTTGTACCGGTTGAGATACAACAATTTAAACTTGTGACTGTGGTACACTAGTAATGACAGGTGTAGAAGGAATAACTGACACAATTTGCATTGGTTGTGTTGGATACACAAGCCTTAGTTGAACTGGCATTGTTGGTTGCCATTGACAAACTCTAATTCCAGATTGACCTGAATACTGCGAGATATTACCATATGGTAGACCTCCGGAATAAGGAAGGTACGGTGAATAAGATTATTGCTCTCCATACGGTGGAAATCCAGTACTTAATGGATACATAAGTCCTTGTTGACCAGATTGCCTAACTTGACACTGATATGCGGGATCAAACTATTGAGTTCCCATTAGAAAAGAACCAGGTAAAACTCTAGTTGAGGACATGGGTGATGACCATTGTGTAGAAGCAACCCCTAAGTGGGTTCCAGACAATCATTGGTAACCAACTGGGATGGACAATTCACCATATAAGTGTGACTCAGGTGTGGTAGAAAACATCAAAGAGGTTGCAATAGAAGATTCTGTAGCAACTACATTAGATGATATAGTCTAAGATGTTGATTGTTGTTCAGCCATAGCTAACTGACCCAAAAGTTGTCCTAAACAATCGACGGGTGCTTGAAAAGAAGCAAGATCAAATGGAGTGGGAAAATCAGGAGTATGAGGGTAAAGATAAAGCCCAGTTCCAAAGTGAAATGAGGTTCCAAGTGTGGAATTTTCTTCCAATTTCTCCTCTTAAATTAAACCTAGTAGAAGAACTTCACTGTCAGGTCTGTAAAAGATTTTTGGTGTTGATAAAGTTGAATTTTCAATAGTTATTGATGTCTGAGGGGCAACCGGTTGATAGTCTTCTAGTAAAGTAACAACTTCTAAATGTTCAAATTCAAATTCTAGATGTTCGAGTAAATGAACAATAGTTTCAGAAAGAGGTTCCTGAACAACTTCAGGTTCAGATGTAACTTCTGTTTGAACTGGGATAGATTCTGGATTAACTTCTGGTTGAACTGATTCAAGCTCAGAAGTACTTTCTTGTTGAGCAACTTCAGGTTGAGGATCAACTTGTTGTTGAACAATGTTGGTTATTGTTTCACTAGCATCAGTGCTAATGTCCTCAGGTAATTGTGAAACTTCTTCTTCAAAACCAGATGGGCCAGAAACAGTTGGAGTAAATAGAGTCTCAATACCTACTGAAATAGATGATTCAGGTAATTTAGATGAATAACAAGTAGTTCTTGATGTACTTGACTTGGTTAAGTGAGACCACTTTCTCTGATTTGGTGTCACTTCGGGAGGCAAAGGTGGTTTTCTTGTTGTTCTCCATGAACGATGAGGTAGGGGTTGATGTTCCTCCACGATTGCCGATTAATTTTATTATCAAAAAATAAATAAACAAAAAGGGGTATACTAGACAAATGGTTTATGAAGAAACTGTGAACCGCAGAATACCTCCTGGCGAACCAAGAAGTATAGGCAAGAAATCTCCCCGAATGTTGCGTTTGGTGTATCATAGTTTACAAGGCGGCTGACTCAGTTACTTAAGGATGGATAACAACCTAGAGTTCTCCTCCCATATATACGTGAAGGTACGTGGAGGCCCAGTCCGTATAAGCGCTATCTAATGCAAAACGCATAGTGAGAGCATTTCCACATACTTTACGTACTGTAACACTGCCCTATATACCCAAAGATATGTGGATGAGCTATGATATACTCACGTGCATGGAATGAGGTATCACACTCAGGATGTATTACAGACAAGTTAGCGACAACTGCCTTATTTTATGATGCCAGAACACATCTCTAGCCTAGAACCACTAAATTTTCTCATTAATGACAATGCTCCATTAGGTAAATTGATGTTAATTTTAAGTTGATCTTTCTTAGGAATTTTCCTTTCAAGTTCACCACGTGATGTATTCTAAAATTCCTAGAAATGCAACTATCATATTAAGCATTCTTTCCATTCAATTTAACGATGAAAATTATATCTACTTAGGGATAGAGCAATCAGATTTATTTTGATCAAAGAGTAAAGAGCACAATCTAAATGTAATTTCCCTACCCTATTCCTATCAATACACACAAACTTTTTCAATGTAACATGCATGTATCTCTTTTCGATTCCCTTAATGTGAATATGAACAAAAAGGAAATATGCACATACAATCAATCAATCTTTCATATGAATAAAGACTTTTACGACAGTTCAAATTTGAAGGAAGAGAAAACTTTAAAACACTTTCTTTCGAATGAAGATTAATCAATTATATCCTAACTTGTCTATTGATCGATAATGACAAAGAAAGCATGAATAAGCATTAATCAATCCTATCAAACATGGGCTAGACCAATAGACAAAAACTCATTTTCTGAGACATAACGTTCATTGATCAATCAAATAACAGTCAAACAGAGAAAATTTGGAAAAAAACTCTTTCCAAAGGTGGGAAACTGATCTGAGGAGGATCAGCACAGCCCAAAGTGGGAGACAGTGTGCTTCAAAGTACTTTCCCTGAGCCATGGATGCTCTGTAGTGCATTGTGTCCCTCACAAGCCTACGCTCGTGACAGTAAGCCATTTCAAGAGGCAATTTGACACAGTTTTGACCATTTTTTCAAATAAACAACTTAATTATAATCGATGAACACAAATAAAGTCTACAAGGATGTCTTAGGAGGTGGATAAGCTACTAGGAAAGAGGATCCTTCCCCAGTATGGTCGCCAATTTGTTTTGGAGAATTTAGCATCTAAGGATAAACACTAATTCACTAGACCAGTAGTTGTGCCTAGAAAAATATTTTAAAATATTTTAGACTTTTCCTATAAGCAATAGATAAGAAGAGAGGATAGAAGGCCTACCTATAGTTCCACTTTCCTCTCGTCTCCCTTGTATCAATTCCATTGCTCCTTCATGTACTTAATCTGCTTGGGAAGTACCCTGTAAACATAATAGAAGACAAAAACTGATCAAATCATACGATCCACTGAATATAAATGAAAGGAATTAGAAGAAATTCATATATATAAGAATTATGAAAGAACACAACATATGGAAAAAGGTTCAAACACTTTATTAGATAGAACAAGGAAGTACAACCATCAATGTTTGATTCAGATTCATTCCTCCAACTTGGATCCCATCCACATCACATCAAAAGCAAGACAAGCTTGTGGAATCACATCATTTGCTCCAAACTCAAGTCTCATAACAGCATTATCTCCTTACAATTCAACATAATCCAACCACTGATCACTTAGATGAGTGGTCAATTTATAGGAAGATGAAGGAGGTTTTGTCATTAATGGTGACATTGCATCGCCTTCCATACTTAGAATTAGTTCCATGGAGGAAGGGATGAGAGGATAGGATGATCCTTAACTCATTCCTCATCCATTTTCGAGCTCATAGGAGTTGATAAGACATGGAAACTTCTATATGACTCCAAAAGATAAGAATATTCCCCAAAACCTATGTGAATTTCGCTCGTTCTCACCCAACATAGGTGAAAGGAAGGATAAGTTCTTTGCATAACACCCTAACATTAGACTTAACTGCTCTGCAACGCACCTTCATAAGGGCTTACCTGCACTGGTCCCTCTAGAGGCAATTTTTGGATTTCTTCAAGTCATGAAACTATCTAGGAAGGAGGCATTCAAAGTGTTGACATGTTTAGGGCATGAAACAACTAAATTTAGGATTTGACGAGCCTTAAAACACTAATCTGAATGTTGGGATTTGATATGCCCAAATGGATCTATAATAGACATTGATAAAGTAGGGTTGCTCAACCTGCTATGGGTGCCGCATTACAAATGCATGCCCATCATAATGGTTCTAATCAAGCAGCTACTGTGCTTGGTACACGATGGGTGTTTGTGGCTCAAGGAGCCAATACCCATTACTAATAGGCTAATCCATAGGATCATGCCACTGCCATACATAGGGAAAATTCGACCATGGTGTTCGGTGGAGAGGCTGGTGAGCATGTCCTTGTAGAGGCCATGAAGGTAAAGTTCAAGTTAGTGAATAAGCCACGGGGCTATGCCATTTCGATCATCTGTGACCCAGTGGTCAAAATAGCCACACAACTCTTATCAGGGAAGGTCATGTGGAAGTGTCGCGCAAATGAAGTGCCAGCAACAGTTGTAGCTTTTGTGTCCCAATGCATGGAGGGATTTCAATTTAATTGGGTACACTACCTCTATGGTGAGTTCCTCACGAAGTGCCATGAGGCACAGGATCTCAGCAAGACATTTCACTATGCATGGGTCTTGTTGTCCATTGTGTTTGTAGCTTGGGAGCTACCCAAAGATAGTCAGTTTCCTTCGGTTGCACCAGACCTATTAGAGGCCACGAAGTACGCTTCACTATGGGTGACTAAGGATCCTCAGAGGATAAAATACAACAAAATATTTTGGACCTTAAAGGAGATGAAAATCCACATGGCCACCAACTACAAGCCGTGGTTGTCGCTAACCATTTTTGACAGAATACAGGAGTACGCAGAATTCAAGGCTGATTTCCACCAAATCTCAATAAGGGTGTGGAAGGACCCCGAGCAGAAGTGGCACAACTTTCCCTACTTGGCGACAGATGACGTGATCGATGTAGTCCTTGGTAGCTGGTCGACAAGATGGCATACTGCCATGGACTTAGCTGCAGGATCTAGCAAGACTGCCGTGTGGCAAAGAAGGAAGAAGCCAAGCTCAAGATGGACTAGATGGTTGTGAAACGAAGAAAGGAGGCTGATTCTTAGGCTAAGGTAGAGCACACTTCCACGCAAGAGACAGGTGGACAGGCAGGAGGAGAGGAGCATGACTCTAACAAAGAGAAATCACCCTCACCAGAGACAAGGAAGAAGCAGATGAACAGTCAGAGCAAGGAGGAGTAGACCTGGGGACAACTATGTTTTGTATTAAGCACACCAGGGGTCCAGAAAAGATAGGGTCGTAGAATAAGTCCAAAGCAAGCAAGACTTCTTTGGATCCGATCACCCTGATGGATGAGGATCTGAATGATATAGGGGATACGTTGCGGGATGCCACTACAAAAAAGATGTAACAGTTCAAGTAGCAGCAGTAGCTGGAGTTGGGCACTATTCAGACAGGTTTGCATGAGTTGTAGATCCATGCCTCACACATGCATACCAACGTGGCGCCCACTAGTGTGGCCATTGGCAGCTCAGAAACCCTAGAGATGGTGTGCGCTAGGGACCGCCAAGCCATAATGTTGTCATATAGAGAATTGATGACGATGAGTGATGCTGACAGAACCACTGTCATCACCCTCAAGGGCATGGGACATAATCTGGTAATGCTTCCTAGAGAAGTGCTTTACCTTTTTGCAGGATGGTGTGATCATTGAACTTCGGGCCCGCAATCATTGTGCTTTGTAGGTGATCAATGAATGAAAGGTCAACAATGCTCAGATGGGTGTACAACGCAACTCTGCCATTAACCTTCTGAACAACCTCACAAATAAGGATCAGCGCCTCACTAAGGCTGTGGATGAACCATGTCGGACTGTCCCGAAGCTCGACATCCTTGAGGCTGAGCCAATTGATGTGAGGGTTCGAAAACTCACAGCAGGAGTGCGTGACACACACACACAGTTGTCCAAGGTTCAGTTGGAGTTGAATCTAAAGAACAGAAAGTTGTAGTTGAAGGCCTAGCCTTCAACTCCACCAGAATTCAAGGAGCAACACACAACTACTGTGGTAGATGCGGTAGAAACAATCACAAGTGCAGTCACGAACTTGATGACAGTTTTTGAGCAGTTGCTCGAGGTCCTCACCAGCCTACAAGGGGACCCCAATGTACATAGGCTGGAGATAGAAGCACGGGAACTACCACAACACTATGACGAGCTTAAGGCGACTGCATGAAGTATTGTTAAAATGCAGAGACTCGCAAAGTTGCAGGAGGCCAAGGCACTGAAGGAACAGGTAGACAGAGCGTAGCATAAGGAAGCCGTGTTGAATGCTCGATTGAAGCCTTGGTTAGATGAGGCTTACGAGATCATGACCACCATTGAAGGCAAGTTGGCCAGTGTGTAAGAGACTCAGCAGAAAGTACAGGCTGATAGCACAGGGCCAGTGACAGAACAATTGGTCAAGGAGCTAAAACAAGTGGCAATGTAGTGCGCAACCGAGGTAGAAGTCATCCAGTTCTAGCTGGGAGGTCTTTGCGACAAGATCTCTGCACCAGCCGAGTGACTCGAGGGTGAGTTACCATGTTTGTGTTGGCAGCTTGTTGGGAACGGGTCCCCTGGGGGTCAATTTTTGGGTTAAACACCCAAGTTTTGGGGCAGAAGGCCCAAATTTTGTGTAAAGAAATGTAAAGTCTCCATATTTTGTGGTTGCGGAGTGTGAAGATGTGTAATGTTAAAAGGGTTTTCTGCCCTTAGTCTAGATAAGTTGTGTCATTTTGGAGATCTACCCATGTTTCGTGAACCATGGGATTGTATAAAAAGGGAAGTCTTAGAATATATAACAAGATAGTAGAGGAAGTAAGTTGGAATTAATGAGCCATTGGTAAGTTTGGGAGAGCTACGAGTGAAAGTCTTAGTATAGGAAGAGGCTCTGCAGCTGAGTGCAGAGAGACCTAAGGTGGAAGTCTGTAGCTGTGTGTGCAGACCCCTGCAGCTGTGTGCATAGGACAGATAGAGTCTGTACTGGGAACTTGAATCATAAATAAAGAAAAGTATTATGGAATCATTGTGTTTTCTATTTCTGATTATTGCATCTGATTATGATATGTTAAGTTCTAGGTTTACATTATAATGTTAAATTGATGCGCGAATGTATCTGTTTCTATCTGTTATTCAAACGCAAGTAATAATATATGTTTACGCGAGGGTAATATTAATTGCGTGATAAAGTTTGCTAACCACTAAGATAATTAAGGAAACGAGACAATTATATAGTTACAGAGGTGTGTAAGTGCCCAAATCATTATTTAGGGTTGCGTGAAGGAGAGTCAGATACCTTCGCGGAGGTTCTGAAAGACGGAAGAGGAAATACATTGATAAGCCCTAAAGACTTATCAATCTACACAAAGGCAGAGATTAAGGTAGAAAATCAACATCACAACCATCTCCGGGTGTAGAAACTTGGTTCCTGCATCTCCCCATACTACTTCGAGTGAGACTTCAGTCCACGCTCCGCGGATTGATGCTGAAAGGGCCAGTAGTGTAGGGATTTGTTTGGCTGCTTAATGCTGAACCTGGATCAAG
The DNA here is from genome assembly GCA_031772625.1 of Pinus tabuliformis. Classification (NCBI taxonomy): domain Eukaryota; kingdom Viridiplantae; phylum Streptophyta; class Pinopsida; order Pinales; family Pinaceae; genus Pinus; species Pinus tabuliformis. Next base: position 1,280,838,834 of record CM062818.1, on the reverse strand, counting down.
GTCCATCAAGCCAAAAACAATCCATTTCAATTACCATTCACGACTCAACTTTCCAAAGGAATGTTATACATTTAATCTATAATTCCTGGAAGCACCATTGCGGCAACTCAGTTTACATACTGCTCTCTAGATCACTGTCAGAATTTCATACAATGTTTCTTTATTATTAGGACTCATCAATCAAGATTTCCAATGGTGCATTATAAATCTAAATCATCATTAATGGAAGCACCATTTCTTCAACTCAGTCTACAATACTGCTCTACAGGTCACTGCAAACATTTCTCTCACCACGAATCTCTAGTTAGGGATCAACACTATTTCATAAACTCTCTCCTTTTAAAGTTTTGTTTCTTGTCACCTATGTTTACCTTAAAGTTTTTTTTTCCTTGTTTCTCTGCACTGCATCAACCTCTATTATTCTACAATATTTGCTTATTTAATGGTTTTCTATCATGCACGAGGAAATAATGTTTCTCTTGTGAGGGTAAGAATGCAAGTGACAACGGTTGATCATCTACAAAACTCTTCCTCTAATGAGGAGTTAAATCTGGTATGTTTTTAAGAGCATAATGATATAAAAGCTGAAGAACATATGATATAGATATTGAAGGTGGTGCTTTTGCATGAATTATAGTGCAAGGTGAAACTTTAACCAAAAATATTAGTGTTAACAAAGGCCAAAATAAAGAGGATATGTTGAAGGAAATTGATGATGTTGACTTAAATGGATGCTTAATAAGAGTTGCAGTGAGAAAATATGGAACTCACCAGAATCAATACATTATTGGCTAAATACCTCATGCAAGGAAGAAGAAGAAAGAGATTATTACAATGTTAAATGAACAAAAGGAGGAAATAGTTGATTGTTGTAATGAGATACTTGAAATTGGCCATGACCTAGAGTTGATACAACTTAAGGCTAACGTTGCTCCACTTTGATTCCATTCAAAGATGGATTTTGGGGAAATCAGGGTGTGTAGTAGTTAAGAAAATATCTCAAGATCTGGCATTATGAACAATGGAAATCCTAAATAGAGACAAAGCTATGGATTTACACCCTATAATTCTGACCAAGTTCTATTAGACTCTATCTAAGGCATACAAAGATCATTCATACAATTTACAAAATATATATGCAATTGTGATGAGTTTCCTTTCCAAGTTGGAAGGAATTGTGGCATGTGGTTAAATTCCAAGGGAATGAGTGAAAATTTGCCAAAGTGTTTCCTAACAGAAACATGGATAACTATATTTTGTTGTGCAATTATAAATGGTTTATCAATGTCTAGGCTATATTTGATTTAGGGAAATAAAAATATGAAGAACCATGTTAAGAATTGTGAGCAAGGAATATTCGTGGTTGCACATCCTAATGCATGGATGACTAAATAATTGTGTATGATTTCGATATACCATTTTGTCAAATTTTACCTAGATGCATCTATCTTACAAACATATACTTGTTAATTTTTTATGGCCATCACAACTACATAGTTTTGCAAACCACAGAGGAAAACATGATAGGTATAGATAGTGTTGGCACTGGTTAGACATTACTCATAAGTTGCAACCCTTAGAAGTGTGTTTGGGCCTTTTAAGAATTATTTAAGGTTTGAGAGAATAAATTGGATGGAAAAGAACTGATGGAGAGAGGTAAAAAGGTTTGAAATAGTTGAAATTGCTAGCATATCTATTGAAAGGACCTTGAAACCCTCTAATATTAATGGGGAATGTAGGTGCAATGGAATTGGGCTAGTCAATTATGATGCTCTTACCAATGATGAGGCTTACAACCAGGTTTTTGAAATACCTGGCGATAAAGATGCAAAAGTTGTTATAAACATATTGAGTCTACTTCAAGGATGTTATCATCTATTAGGTGATGATTATGAATATGTAAATGCTACTTAAGAATATGATGGAGAAATTCAAGAAAAAATAGTAGTTCTTGATGACAAAAACCATGTAAAATTTTTATAAATGCTAATCAAAATGAATTTGTTGAAATGAATATGATTGAAGGTGGTCAAGTGATGGTAAGCATTAATGAGCAATTTTCATTTCCAAGCCAAGTGACCCTACATGAGTGGTTAGCAGAAGCCATGATGAATATGAATTGAAATGATCTTTATAAAGACTAATGAATAAACCCATAACATCCTTCATTCGTGGTGGGGACCAGAGTTACATAAATATTTTATTGTTGGTCTATTAAACTCCATCATTCAAGGTAGGAACCATTTGTTGGTTGGGTAAGATACAACTATTGAGGTAAGAGAAAGGAAGGTCGGTAAGTAAGGGGGCCCTATTTCATTTTCCTACTTGCATAAAGCCTACTTGAAGGGGAGGGACTTTAACACAATGACTCAAAAAAAAGATTGCATTATAATACCATAGGTAAGGTTCATGGGTATGTGATTCCCTCGATTCAACACTTCATGACATTGTAGAATGACTTTCATAACTTATATATTTCTTGAAGAGCAAAGTGTAATGACCAAATAGCATATGTAAGGAAGAACTACCTGAAGTTCGATGGCTTGAAAACTACCAGGAGAGCGAATGAAAGTGTTTATAAATTGCCCCTGAAAATATAACAACTTATCCTTACAATGAGGCTGCAAATTTGTAGAAGAAAGAAAGTCCTTTGTCACAGTTAGGCTGTCATTTGAGAAATTTGTTTGGTATGGAAGCAACAAGGTAGGGATGGAAACACTCAAGGAAAAAAAAGTTGGGAGAAAAGTAAAACAAAATTTGTACAAACATTAATCTCTCATAGCTTGACAAAAGTGGTAGAGAAAATATTAATCTCTCCTACCTTGACAGAACTGGTGGTCAATATCAACAAATAGAAGAAATTTGTTGTGGAATATTATCAAAACTAATAGAAGGATATCAAAGAGTGTACAGAAAGAACCTTGACAAACATGACCACTAAAACTTGCAACATTGTTTGTAGGAAGAGAAAATTATGTTTATTTTTTCCCAACATGTATGTTGGTATATTACAGTCTAATGAATATGTTTTCATATTATCATATATGGTTTCATACTTTAACAAAACATTCACCAAGACTTCACAATGTTTTATTATTCAGAGAAATATTTGCCAAGATCTTACAAGATTTTATAATTCAGTGAAAGATTCGCCATGACTTGACAAGATAATATAATCTGGTTAGAGATTCACCAATATAATATATTATTGATAAAAGTGCCAGCCAATTTTCCTATGTATTATGGGGATTCGCCCATTTATTATACATATAAATTTAGGGTGGTTCTTAAAATTTTCCGTGGGAATTATTTGGTCTTGTCTGTTTTACGATTCCATGTTTCTATTTTTTATTTTAAGAGTCCAACAAAGGTGAAACTCAACTCCTTTTTCATGTTTAGAGAGTTTGAAAAAGAGGTGGAAAAGAAAACTCCACATGTCCCTTTTCATAAATAGTCTCTTGAGTTCGAAAAGGCATAAAATGATACTCAGGATAACCTCTTATCCATGTTTGACTAAAGTATTCTTTTTTCTATAATTTTTCTATCCCATTCCGAAAAATGGTTAAAATTATATTGAGTAGACGTCTTTTCATTTACTTTCACGAGTTAGAAAAGACAAGTGCTCGGAAATATTTTCATATTTAGGTAGTCTAAGAAGAGTTCAAAGAGGACTCCTCCTAGAGGAATGAGTGGTATGAATTGTAGAAATGGGTTTAAGTCATGATGGAACTTCTCTAAACATGTTGAGGTCAATAGTTTGGCTAATAAGACCACTTATCACAGTGGTTCCTCAGGAAACGGTAAAAACCAAGTGAAATTGAACAATCGGCCAAGTAGATGGTGACGATGGAATGTGAAAACCAAGGCTCATATGGTATAAAAAGGTTGATAAAAATGGAAATCACATGGGATAGGATGAGAATGGTTTCATTTTTACAAAATCTTGAAACATGGGAAACTATGATTGACATTGGTTTCATTTTTCCAACATCTTGAAACAAGAAAAAGTTCACTTGAAATAAGTTTGCCTACCCCCATCATAATGACTCAATTCTAGGAACATGCCCCCCAATATTCATTTCATTCACCTATGTAGACTATTAGTCGCTAATAGGTGGATGGAATGAAGGCTCATTTACAAGATCAAGTGAAAGAATCGATTGGGAATTTATGAGATATAATCAAAGACTCAAATTGGAAGGGGATCCATTTCATTTTTTAACGAGATTGACACAGGAAAAGAACTATGCTCATGGACCTTGTTTCAATTTTTAATGAGCATGACACAAGAAAAGGAACTCTTCTCTGGGATCTCTGGCTATATTAATCATGGCTCCCGAGGGACCATGGATTCAAAAAATATCTCTTGAGATGGGAGTACAATTTTCTGGAAGGGATACATATAAAAGGATCCAATGCAAATATTAGGCACCAATGCTCCCAATACATGATGCACTACATCACCTACTAGATCATCTATGGACGTGGGCATGGAAAAAATTTCCACATAATTACTCTGTGGTGGGGGAGATACCAATTTCATATCAAGACCATTTAGGGAAGCTGGTTGATCACGAGTCAAATCAAGACCAATTAACGAAAGCTAGTCAATGGTTACGATTCTTCATGTCGGAAACACGTCACATGAAAGAGTGATGACACAAGATATCCTTTGTCACAAAAATAGTCATGCCCAAGGAGTAAATTAAAATCCAATGGTCCTGATACTACCATCACATTGATATAGATAATATTTCCTACCAGAGTAATAGGAAACTAAGGAAGAACCCCTAAAGGTTGACTGGTTCTTTTATTAAAAGTCAACAGATTCTGGGTAACGTGCACAAGCTGCAGAGAACCTAAATCTTGGAAAGTAGTTTAGGACAAATACTAACAAATAAGAGTAGTATATAACTGTGTTAGATACAACTATATTATAAGCATGTACTATGATTTGGAAGGGCATGTAAGGAGGAAGATGATATCCCACCAGTGAACTCCAATCAAAGGAAGTGACCATACTACTTGGAGGGGGTGCCGTGGAAATGGGAAAACTGCCCCTTATGCTATGGGAATGGAAGAACTACTCCCTTTTGCTATGGAAATGGGAGGATTGTCCCCTTGTGCCATGGGAATGTGAAGACTATCCTCATGTGCCATTGGAATGGGAATATTTCCCCTTAGTTCATTGGAACCTGAAGGAACAAGAAGAATGTGAGTGGTATGAGACTGACTCTTTGCGAGATAGGGAGGATAAATGGATGGTGGAATGGTTTTTTTGGAATGAAATCATGGGATTCATGTTTAGAGAGAGTGGGAATTATTAGATATGGATTCTTATCAATCACTTCATGAACTTGTGGAGAGTTATCGGAAAGCTTCTGGTAACCAGCTGGGAGTCATAGCTGAGAAGATGTAAGGTTTTCCAACACTCTTGAGGCATCATCCATATAAGGATAAAGGTGAATAGTATGATTACCTTCACACAACCTATAAGGGAACTTAACTTTGCCCTTATTTCTGTGAAGCTTATGATCACTAGTCGATGGTTTGTCACCATCATGATCTCTAGAAGCTAAAGATAAAGGCTGATGTGAGTTTGTGGACCACACTTATAATACATTGGGAACACCAGGACAATATATAAGAAGGTGATCACACTAACATAAATTCCAAGGGAATTTAAATTTGTTGGACTGATTGGAAGATTTTCCATAATAGTTTCATTGGTAATAATGGATTCTTGGTCCCCCCTGCTTATTTTGCTTCTTCTTCTTCATCCTTTTCTTTTTGTTATTAGCTTCCTTGTTATTAGAATAAATACTTTCACCAGGCAAGAAGGAAGAAATGGATGGAGAACTGGGTCAAGTTTAGGATCAACTTGCAGTTGAAGCTGTTCAAGTGGAGGACTACATGGTTGAGAAGAAGTTTTGACATTCAAAACTAAGGAGGTCAAAAATAACCAAACTTGTAAACCAATGGTAAATCTAGGAAGGGAAAACGTTACCATATAAGTAGCACCAATATTTCAAAAAGAAGGAAAAGGACTAGGATTCTAGTCAGAGGGGTTTCCTTAATGGATAGACTTAGGAACTATTTCCATTAGTCTCAACCTAAGATACACTAAGGAGTTGTTCGATGGTGAGGATGTTTTTTGTGGTGAATTAATTGATTTTATAAATTAGAGACACAAAATAAAAAAATATGGGTAACCAGGAAGATAAGGATTATGAAGTCACTGTGGATTATAAAATGCCAGCTTGGTAAACCAAGGATTTATGTATGTGCATTAAATTCCCCGAACGTTGTCTTTGGTGTATCATAGTGGACAAGGCAACTGACTCAGTCAGATAAGGCATGATAGAAACCTATATGGGGACTTCCAAAATATACCCGAAGGTACGTGAAAGTGCAGTTTGTAGTAGTGTTTTCTAATGCATAACCATTCGATGAGAGCATTGCCATATACTTATCACATGTGGAGCGCCATTCAATAAAATCAAAAGTATGTAGAGAACGGTCCAATACACTTATGTACGTGGAACATTATATGAACACCAGAATGTGACGTTGGCAAAAGATGACATATCCTAAGCTAAAAGATGTCGAAATACATCTCTAGCCTAGACCTCTATGTGTGTCGTTAAGTTTCAAATTATCCTTACATTAATTGAGTGAATTTTAGAGTTTATCATCAATTATGTTTCTATTTCAAGGCTCAAAACTCAATGTCATTTGAACACACCTATGATGCAACTAACATGACAAAAATTACCCTTTTCATTTTCATTTTAACAATAAAAGGCCTAAATAAGTAGGGGAATAAGAAATTAATCAACATTGCAACAAACAAGTGATGCAACAATTGATCTTTTCAACTTGACTATTCCAGTCAAAATCAAAGCCCTATATGCAATGAAAATAATTGTTTTTTCTTTTCTTTTCTTTTAATGTTTCAAATGCAAAGGAACATATAAATGCAACTTGATCATCGACGAAAAGAAACCACATAGAATTTAACTATAATGTAAAAGTTACTTTTTTAATTCAACTATCAATCTATGCATATAAAGCCTAATTGCCAAGAAGAAAGAAAGAATGAAACAAAATCTTATCAAAAAGGTGATGGAAATCAAAGATGACTAACACTCATACATAATTTCAGAAAAGATATTGACTTTACAGAGACATGGACACACTCAGAGACACAATGAAAACTTGTTGGACCAACGAAAATCGGAGAGCAAGGCAAAGGAATGCAATTTTTTTCATATTACGGGGATAAACACAGGCGCAGAATAGGTACCCATTCTATATAGCACAGGTATAGAGAATGAGAGGGTGCAATGAAGCACTCTGTCTCAGGACCAAGGAATGTGCTAGGCAATTTCCATCAAAATACAACACTAGAAACAAAGGCAAGATCAACAAGAGTTTTCCTAGTGTAAATCAAGGTCTGAGTGAGGATATGAAGGTTGGTTGAAGAGGTGAAACAAGTTTTAAGGTAATGGAAACCACTAAGGGAACACAATGATCCTGGTATGGTCGCCAATTTGTTATGCATAATTTAGGATTGCAGATAAAGGTGAATTCCCTAGACCTAGTGGACTCGTTTAGAACAACATAAAGAAAATAATATAGAATTTCCCTTAGAGATGTTAGAGAATGGGAAATAGGCCTACATTGAATATGCATCAAGCTTGTCATTCCTCCTCACGTGTGAGCTCCAATTGTAGCTCCAAGTGCTATAACTCGAACCTGCACACATGACTGGAACAAGAAAATGATATACAACAACCAAGTAGGATAATCTAACATCTCCATTCTATGAATCAACAAGGCATTTAAACACATGAGTGTAAACATAATACAACACATATAGGAAAACAACACACTCTTTGTATTAATAGAAATAGGAGAGAGTTTACAACCATAAATAGGATTTGACTTTGTAGATGTCTCACCAAGTTGACCTGTCCTTCCTTGTCACAAAGCACACTTCAAGATGAACCCTAATGCATGAATATGATGATTCCTTTAGGTTCGAGGCAACAACCTAGGGGCACTATCAATCTCCAAATGCCAACACTGATGTTATGGATAGCAGTAAATTTATAGGAGAGGGATGGTAGTTTAGGATTTACCATAATGAGCTCGAGATCCACATACAATGGGAGGATGAACTTAAGGTTTAAGAGGTGAAGTATCCAAGGTAGGATCAGATACGGCTCAAGCTTTTTATCCAATGTAAATGGTCAAAATAAACCCTGGAATCTTCTGGAAGAGGAAGCTTCAAAAATATTTTTAATTTTCTCAAATTTCTAGAATCAGTGCACCCCCATCAAGGAGCAACTAGTGCTCACTAACACTGGTGTATAAAGGAGAAACCAACGTTGACTACAGGTATCTAAATGGTTAGGCTGTGTTGGGGCTTAAAACATTGATTTTGTGAAGTGAGATCCAAAAACTCAAAAATTTTGGAAAGGTCATGCTTAGGGATTTGTGTAGGGATGTTGAAAACATGTTCATGGATGTGGATTTATCCCATTTTCAGGCCTATTGACTAGATGTGACAAAATGGTTTATAACACTATCTATCATGCTAATAACTTGATGATCCTCCTCGAATTATTCTATCAAAAATGATATGATGAGGATCATAATGCCAGTTCTTCCCTTTAGTGAAATTTAGCTTTCCTAGCCTATGTTATACCTCCTGTAAAGCTCATCTGCAATTTACAATAAAGGTCCTAATGCATTTTTAAACTTGAAGGAATGCTTCCCAAGTATAAGAAAAAGAAAAACTTCATCAACATTGGGACCCTATCTAATGTATTCTAATGCAAAAATCCTAATAGGAGAAAACACAAATGACTGATAAGGATGAATATCTCCTCCATACAATTTGTTAACAGTGTGGTATTTAAAGAAATACCAATCCCCATGTTTTGAATCAGGACTAAGTTGTAAGATATTTTCTTATTCTAGAGAAATTCTCAACGGGTCCTAATCATTCAATATGGTGGAGGAAATAGACATGAAGGTGGTGAGATATTGGGAAAACCCTAGTTTGTGGTCTAGTTTCTCATGATACTAGTCCAATACATAACATATTGTGGTAGAACTGGTGAAGTCTAGATATTTAGGTTGAACTTAGAAAATTTTCTTACATGTCGATCTAGAAACAAATATACAAGATAGGAAGGAAACTTGTAGCATCTAGTATTCTGGAAATTTAATACTTGGAAATTTATTGTCAGTACAAGGTAAGAAGATATATCCAACTTAGCACTAGATTAAACCATAGAGTAGAAATGAACAAGAGCCTTTCTCCTACTCTACTGGTGTCATCCTCCCTCAAAATCCAGGAAATGCCTACTAGGACTTCTTGAGTTGTTTCAAAGAAGATAGACAATGGATATGGGATAGTCTGCTATGGAAAATATACTTTCGAGGGTAGGATTATTTTTGTAGATTCTCCTTGTTGTCTAAGGATAATCGCCTATATATTTGTATTAGAGCTTCATTCGTAAAGGTATGGAGACTATCAACAATTGGAAACTAGAGTATATTATGGATTTCTTCTAGGGTAATATGAAAAATTATATGACCCTCCTTTGGAAGTATAGAAATATTGGAGGGCATGTATGAAATACTACTATAGGTAATGCATCGAGGGAAACCATCAGTCTAAGGTAAAATGGTAGAGAATAAACCTGACCCAACTTTATGGAATAAATCATTCGATTGAGAGTAACCCTGCCCATTTGAGTAACAAGTCTCCTTGCTGGAATTCCTTATCCTTTCTTGTTCTATCAAATATCAACTTCTTCTTCTTGAGATACTTTTTAAGTTTTTCTTTACTTTCTCTCGATCCTCCTCCAGTTCTACGAACTGATTTATCCCTCTAGTAATGGAATTAGTTTCCTCTTCTGCATCCTAGAACAATTTGGATATAGGTAGAGCTAATTTTATTGGATACACTGCTGGTATACCATAAACCAACTCAAAAGGATACTTTCATGTTGAGATTTTAATGGTCACAATATTTTCCCACAATGCATATTTGAGTTAGGTGTCCCAATTATTTTTATTACTATCATGGATCTTCTTAATTATTCTAACCAAACTTTTGTTGGAAGACTCAACTAAGCCATTTCCTTTAGTATGATAGGTAGTAGAATGAATGAGGAAAGTATTGTATATTTGGAAGAAGTTGATCATGTTAATGGGTTTGAAAGCCTTTACATTATTTGTAATCAACTTCCTTGGACATCCAAATCTTGCCAGAATATTTTCTTCTAAGAATTTAATGACCACACTATTAGTATCCTATCTCATTGGGACTTCCTCTACCCATTTAGAAAAATAATGAATGTCAGTTAAGATTCAATTTTGTTTCCCACTTGACGTTGGATGAATTTCACCAATAAAATCCAACCCCCACCGAAATAAAGTAGCTTCAACTAAAACATGAATCGAGGGTAATGGAGGTATTTTTTTCTTATGAATAGAGATTTAACATTTAGTACATTCTCTTACTTTATAATTCACTTCAAACAACAATCTGGGCCAGTAAAATTCTTCTCTTCATATTTTATATGTTAATGCCCTCCAGGGATGATTTCCACGACATAGTCCAGCATGAAATTCCTCTATAATGTTTTTAGTCCCTTTGTTAAACATAACCGTAGAACTCCGCCAGGGTCCTTCTAATACAAATTGGCATTTGGGATACATAATTTTATTTTCTACAACTTCAAAGATACATATCTAGATTTGTCCATGCCAAGAGGGAAATCAAGGCACAACAAATGAGAAGCATTATTTTTATACCACTTCAAACATAAATACTTGCACTTAATTTCAAAGGGGTTTTTTGTGTTTTCTCTTCTTTTTCTAAAGTCTTGGGTTGTTTTTCTTCATTCCCTTTAGCTGTTTCTGGATTTGTTGACAACAATTTTATCCCCATCACCTTACAATTTCAGTTTGTAAGAATATTGGAAAATCCTTGACCTTTTACTAGTTTTGTTGGCTTTATCTCTAGATCGTAATCCTGAATTTTCTTTGTCCAACATCCTCTTCTTCCATCACTATTACTTTGTATAAGAATCTCCTTAACTGCACTAGTGGGTACATATGCAATAATCTAGGAGTGTAGCACATATGTTTTGAAAGCCTTCAATGACTTGACAAGGGCATGGGATTTCTTTTATAATATACCATACTTAATTTTTCCATCTCTCAATACCCCGCTAAAGAAATCCAATGGCTTCTCTCTCCCTTCATCCTTCCTTTGCAAGAGAACAGTTGCTACTTTAGTCTCTGATACAAAATAAAATTCTAGAAATTTTTATTGTAGCTAGGACTTACTAGTACTGATGCTTCTCCCAATGATTTATTGACATGTGAAAAAAAATATACCTTTCCTCTAGAGTCCATGTTACCTCTCAACCTTCTTTAAGAATGTCTATAACTTCCTTGACAATTTCCACATAGTTAGGGATAAATCTTCTCGGAAAGTTTATTCTTCCCTAAAAATGATTGAATATATTTCTTGTTTCCTAGAAAGCTTATACCTTTTACATATTGAACTCCATTGGGACCAATCTTAACCCCATCCTTTGAAATCATATGACCTAAATTTTTTCCTTTTGTCAAAGAAAACTATGACATTTCTGGATTGAGAGACAAACCATACTTCCTAGATTTATCAAGTGTTTATTTTAAATGATTTAGATGATCCTCATCCAATCAATAAAAGAAAGTAATATCATCAAAATATATAATGAAACTTTTATCATTTTGTTGCATGAATTCTATGTGAATAACTCTATGAAATGTTTCTCCTTAATTCATTAGCCGAAAGGGCATCTTATCATACATTAAATTCCCCTAGGGTGTTAGAAAGTCGTCTTTTTCTAATCACCTAGTTGGACTGCTATCTAATTATAACTAGATAACCCATCAATCATGGATAATTTGGCTAAACTTACAACCTTCTATAATATGTTGTCCACATTTTGGAATGGACAGTTATTCTTCAATGAAGCTTTATTAACATTGTTGAAATCCACGCAAAAGTTTATTTATTTGTTCTTCCTCCTAACATGTACTAAGTTTTCTAGCCACTCCAAGTATCTCAGAGGAATTATTACTTTTACGTCAAACAATTTTTTCACCTCCTTTGCAATCACAAGAAACAACAAAGGATTAATATGTCTCAACCTTTCTTTGAAATGTATGACATGAGGCATTAATGGGATCTTATGCTAAATGATGGAAATATATTAAGTCTTCAAATCTTCGTATATCCATGAAAAAACGTATGATTACTGTTTAAAAATCTCTACTTACCTCTTTCTAAAAAAATTGGGTATCCCCTTTGTAATTTTAACCAACTTTGGTTCTTAACCTATGCCCAAATTGCAATCTTCCACGTCTTATTGTTTGAATTTTACACTAATTTTGAGTAATACAACATTAACATCAAAATCCCTTTCCATAGGGACTAGGCCTTTAGGGATATAATTTGTTTTCAAATACAATATCTTATGATTTTCAATTGAATCCTTCCACTTTGGCTTAGTTTCTAATACTTCCAATCCACCTTCATCCTCTTCAGAGTTTTGATGAATCTAACATGTAGAGAAATCTTCAATAACCTCTATGGAACAATTTATTTTTTGGTCATATTCAAATACTTTTCCAATATCTGATATTTTTTGGAGTAAAAGGTCAATTTATGACCTTATTTCATATCTCAAATATTGATTCCTAGGAAGCTTAAATATATTAGCAGAGGAAACTAATGAGTCTGCTAATAGTTTAATCATGAGATAAAAAATCAATATTTAAATCTTGGAAAAAATTCTCCACTAGATCCCATACCTTGTTCTTGCGAGATGTAAGTCTAGGATAATTTTTTCTAGCATAAACCTTGAATTTGTTTCACCACCAATTATGAATCGCCAAATACCTCAAGAATTAAAATCTTCAAATTCTTTGCTGCTTGCAAACTTAAAATCAAGGCTTCATAATATGTGCCATTATTTGTAGTATCAAACTCAAATTTGAAATACAATGATATTTTTTCACCTGAAGGATATATTAGAATTACTCCAACTCCATTAGAATGGGGTCTTCTACTTTTTGTTCCTAATGGACTGAATGTCATTTGTAAACTACTACTTCTTTATTTACATATTCATCTACCTTTAACGTAAAACAACAAAAATATTTTCAACATTGTACAAAGGAGAATTTTTCATATCTTTTTCCTTACATGGAAAATTTTAGGCGCTAGTGTTCACCCAGTGGGCTAATTTTCCATGGCTTTTCCAAAAAACGATTCGCCAATTTCCAATTTTTATAAAAGACAATTCACCCAAATTTTAGAATATAAAATTATTTTACGTTAAAAATCACCAGCATTATATAGAGACTATACATATAATTATTATAAATTTGAATAATCTTACAAATATATCAATAAAAATTTTAGGGATTAGTGAGATTCGCCAATGTTTTTGAAGTTCAAGAAAATTTTCCATCCTTAAAATTTTCATTGGTTCCTTAGTGACCGTTTTTTAAATTCAATCTCCCTATACAATCTCCTTTCTTCTGAACCAAATAATGGGATTGTTGCATATGTCAAATCTAGCTTGTTACAACCTCCTAATTTCACTCCCCATGACCTGGACAAAATAACTCCAACAAAAACATCGATAACCATACCTTTAGTAAGAATTCGAGCTAGAGAGACCACCAAATCCTTAATTATACCAATACATTTGACTCTTGTTGAATCAAACAAGTACACATCTTTATATCATCTAGTAACTTCCAAGCCCAATTTTTCCATCGCAAAATTTGGAATTAGGTTATGATAATCTCCCGAATCAAGCACACTTATGCAACAATAAATCATGAATAGTAAGAATAACATAGAATGGTGGAGTTGCAAGATATTTCTCTTCAACATGTGGACAAAACATTACTATAGGTTTTTCTTCCTATAGATTCAAAACGTCTTGCTGAGGATCATCCTGAGAAGGTTGCATGAATTTTTCCATTTGTTTATGATAATCTTGATGCTTTTCTAACTCTACCAAAGGTAGAATAATTTTTAATTTCTCTAACTCCTCCCTGCTAAAGACGAGAAAAACATTGTCTACTTTATCTGCTCGTCTGGGTCTATGTTTGACTGAATTTTCCTTTTATATTGAGATGTTGCTTCATTGGTCTAGGAAGAAATATGCTTTGGCTCTTTTATCTTCTACTTAGCTTGATCACTTACCTTCTTGCTTTCTATACTAGATTATTCTTGAGCTTTGGTATTATTCTTATACCCCAGGGCATATATTCTTTGTAACTCATCTTGCATAAACTCTCAAAACTTCTTACACTGGGAGGAAAGTTATTCTTCTAAGATGAAAATATCATAATCTTAATCTGGGCTCCAAAACTATTGTTCCTCTTCATCAGAAAATCTTGAATATTTATTCTCCAAAACAATTAAATTATCTTTTACATTTTTCTCATTTTAATCATATATCAACAAGGAGGGTGGCACCTGCTCATATGAACCCTCCTGTTCTCTCTTTACAATCTGATGGTTGAAAAGCCTTATAAATTAAGGATTGAAATTTCCATTTCCCCCTTCTTGATTTTGTCTTGGATGGTTTTTATTATCAAAATACATCTTAAAAATTTTATTAGAAAGGTTTTTAATCATTCTTGCTATCTCATATAACTTCTGATCTTGTGTATCATTCATCACTCCAAAAGATCCAATTATTCCTTTCCCTTCCTTTCTACAAATTCAACTTTGAATTTGACTTTTACATAAGCAGTTAGGTTTTGTTCAATATCTATAGCATCGTTATGAATATTTTCCAATCTTTCCTACCTTATTTGTTTTATCATTAGTGCAAATTTAGAATCAAATGGGGATACAAAGAGGACCTTGGCAACTACTAGAGTAGGTTTTATTTCATCAAGTATTTTATGATAAAGCTTATTACATCTCTTCATGGAATAAGTTACATATTCAATGTTTCTTTTCTTGATATTGTTAAATTCTGTTAGAAAGTATATATGCACTTTCTTCTCTCCCCACTATTTTAATATATTGTTACATTCCCTCCCATGTTTGAATAGATTCATGAGGAAGTTGTTTGAATCACATCCTTGATTCTCCTTCTAATGTCTGCACAAATAATCGCAATGCTAGATATTGATGCTCTAAATTAAGACTTTCAACATAAGAAAAAAATCGAGAGATGTGGTGTTCTATAGTTACTTCTATCTGCCCATTAAACCTTCACAATAACTACAAAAAATCTTGAGGCATATCGTTTAACTATTGAAGAATATTTTAGGGAAGGTACTTATTTGCCAAGAAAGCACAAAAATCCATCACTAGAGGAATTAAAGGAGGATTAACTGCTATTTTCGCTATAGGTAAATAAATCAAAGGAATTGAAATAGAAGACTCCATAGAATTCCTACTATCAACTATCTTTATATCTTTTATTTTTTCTTCTTCGGGAAAGGGAGGGAAAGGGAAGACAAATTTTTCACCAAAGTCAACTATGGTCTTAGATTTCATGCTTGAAGAAGAGGAATTTTCTAAAGATTGGTGGTATTAAAAAAGGAGGGTTGTTTTAAGAGGAACTCCTTCAAGATAATGAAAATTTCTAGGATATAGTTTGGGTATACCAAGTTTTAGGAACTGTTAAATTTTTTTAGGGTTTTGGATCAGATTGACCTTATTTAGGAGTATCTACTCTGGGAATACCACTTCCTAAATCTTCCTTTCTCTGTAGGCACTCCTAGACAACAACCTTTATAGATTAGGGACTTCTAACATTCTTTGTTGATTAGGGTCAAACTAGTATAGGGGCTTTCTGGGTACCAGGATTATCAGTAAGACCCTCTCGGTGAGTGTTTTCACCCAACTAAACTTTCTTTGCTCACCAATAGAGGATATTTCATAAAACCTAGGGAAATATTTCTTCAAATCTGTCCCTGACAATGATTCCAATTTGATGTTGTAACCCTGGAGACAACTGCTAGCTATAGGGAGTTAGTTCCAAGCATCTTACTCACTACGAAAATTTCAGGAAAAATTGGTTGGGTTGGGACAAAAAAAATTCAATAAATAATTCTAATTCCGATAATTATTACTTATGATGTGAATGCCCAGGTCGTCAAGGGTTTCAAACCTCAAAATCTGCAAAGTGATAAGACGCAAATTCAATAGAAGTAGGATTAAAACTTAAGAAAAAGAGAATTTAAGCTTTAATCCTGAGAATGAAATAATGAACAAGATTATGAAAAAAAGAATGTGAATGTATTTATGAATAGATGCAGTGCTAATAATGCTAGCTCTTAAATCATAGGTACCATATGGAACTAACAACATATAGTTAAATCTCTGATCCCTTAAGCATGCTAACTTTTCACAGGCAAAATCAAAATTTTGCTGCTACATACATCCTTTCGGTAGAAGAAAATATGAGATGAAATAATAATAACGAAAGAGAAGACAATATTCAAAGTATAACTTTCACAAAATTTGGAATCAAACTAATGTTCATTATTTTGTCTCTAAGAGATTTAATAGATTAAACAACAATAAAATTCCAAAATCTCTGAACCCCTTCTAAATGGTTCATTCTCTCTTTTATTTGCAACACTGGATCTATATTTCAGTTTCTAATGTCACTGATAAATGGTGAAAAAAAATCATGAGTAACTATTGTTAACTATCCTTGATAAGCTTTCAATACACACACACACACACAATATTCTCGTAAATGAGAATTTTAGAATTCAATGAGAAATAACATAAAGATGGAAATGAAAATAAAGTTGATGCATCATGGTTCCATGCAATATTGCTTCCATCAGTTGCACTATGTATACACTTTATGTGAGAAATATCATGCATCTATGCCACTCCTTTGCATCTGGATAAGGAAAACTTGCCACATCTATATTAGACATATATAGATTTGTAAAATTTTCATAATTAGGCTTCACAAGGGATAAACTCTTCACTTCCATAATAATATAGAATCGTACAGTAGATAATCATAAATGGCTGCTACTTTTGGAAAGCCAAGAATATCTACAATCTAGTTGGACTTATTCCTTTTAGTAGTACAAATATTCCTATATATTGTTTGAGGAAGCACATTTCCATGTTCATCCTTGCAAGTTGGGATCTCAGTCCTTACTAGATCATCAAATCTATTGTTGAATCTTGAGACGTTCCAATTGACAGTTTTTAGTGTACTTGATCTCGACACAATCTCGATTGGTTAAAGAGTTCTTATTCAATATATTTCTTACCTCTACGACTATATATGTCATGTCTACAACTTCTAGGGATTTGAGATCATTCCCAAGTTTTGTCATTAATATATTTGATGATTAAATTGGAATTTTTGGGCTTATTACCCAAATCCTCTTTATCCATCAAATTCAATGTTTAGTTTTGGTGACCACATATTTTTCTTCCCCAACTATACTAATATACCTCTATATTCTATATATCTCCTATATAATGTTATCCAAGATCCAACACTTTGCTGTTAGGGGTATTTCTCCTGTCAACAAAGATTTTAATTTATTTATTTATGGAAATATTCCATGCCTTTCGGGTAACATCTTAGTCTTTTTTCCTTCAACAATCTCAAACAATTCCTCTTTATGCTATAATTCACCCCGTAGTTCCAATGTGTCATCTTAATCAGATTGAATGGTCTTCCTTGCATCATTTAGCTTCATTTTAGTTAGATTAAGATCTAAAATAGGTTTTCTTAACTTCTCAAAATGATCCTAAGGGATATGAACACCTGAAGGAGTAGCTGATGAGGTTGTGCAGACATGACTTTTCAAAACGTGATCCATGCCTTGAATAATCTATTGTAATTTTGATATTTATTTATTTTGTTCAAAAATCAAGGTAAATAACTGTTCCTTTTCATTCTCCACCTATAGTATAAAACGCCTCCATTGTATGTAACACTCTATTGACCTAAGCTAATAAAACCTAGGTCTGATATGTAAAAGTGAAAGAAAATACTTTATTGTTAAATAAAATAATTGAATCACTTGGAAAAGCGAGACACAAAGAGATGAGATTCTCGCCAAATCCCATTGTTGAATGATAATTGATAATTCTTTCATCATAAGACTTCTAGATCCAAATCTAGATAAGTTTAATGGATTTGGAGATAAATATCCATTAAGATACTTATCTGGAGAAAGATCTTAAGTTAAGAAAAAACATAAAAGCCTTGTGGGAGATAAAGGCAAGCTTTTATGAGGAAAAGCTTCATAGGAGATAAAGGTGAGCTTTTCTACGAAAAGCCTAGGCAAATCGATAAAATGGATCCATAAAGCATGATGCTGCCAATGGAAACAATATGATGAAAGAGGGTATTAAATACCCATTGAAGAGATCAACATGAGGCAGTTGATCCATGGCAAGAACTCTCAGCTCAAGGGTGAATTGGTAGAAGACAATTCTAGGTTGGGTGGCGGTTCCTAGTTTTTCCAAGTGACATTCTTTCAGATAGTGTGGTCTAGATGGGATGTTCTGTATGTTGGCTCCTTACCCTCTATGTTGTCAATTCATTTAGAATATGAGAGAATTTTCTTGAGTTTTCCTTGCAATGAGATGATTGAATAAATTTCTTGTGACCACTATGCATGAGTAGACTTCCTTGTGTTAACTGCGTTTATGAGATGATTATATATGGATGCATATGAAAACTATCGCACATAAATGTAATGCAAATTAAATTTAGTGAAGGAACATAATATGTGGGTTTTATACAATAATCGTTATGTTGTCACATCTTTAAACTTATCTACTCTGTCGGTTTTTTAAGATGGTGAATAATTATGCATGAGATACTATATATATATATATATATATATAAGTTCTAAGGCTTGAAAATGTATAACTTATGGTTCAGGTTATCTATGCTATGCATTATGCATTATGGAGTGAATTGCATCTACTGAGGCTCATATTGCATAAGATATATGTTAGTGTTGGCATTATGATATAGGTGTTGTCCTTGATGGAAGCTCACTCAGAGGTATGATACAGGTGATGGAAACTTAATCAGATGGCAGATCTAGTGCAGAAGGTCAAAAGAAAGGTATACGTGGGTTATACATGATGAAAGCGCGTATACACGTGGGTAAGATGAGCAAAAGATGTGTATGCGTATACACGCACTTTCATGCAAGGGAAGGCGTGTACATTGGGTTTTGGTCTGTGGTAGTAAGTCCTTGGTATTTAGACCTATCGTTTTGGTCCTTGGTATTGCGTTCGAAGTGTTGAACCCAGGTATTGGGTCCCTAGTATTGTTTCTACATGGTTTTGGACCTTGGTATTGAGAGAAGCCTAAACCTATATAAGGAGAAGATCATTAGGCGAAAGTGGAGGTGTGCATGTGATGAATATCTGATGAAGTGTGAGATCCAGATGCTGGTTATGGGTTGATGATGCCTTGCTTGATCTGAACCAAGGAGGCACTCATGTGAAGGATGATGAACGATGGATCGGGATGTTAAGGCTTGGAATGATTATCATTATATGGTTTGATTATGGATAGACTAGATCTATTGACGCATGTTTATTGTATGAATGTGATGATCTGGGTATAACTGATGTTTGGAACAACGACAATGTTATGAGTAAATATTTGCAGATCTGTACGCGGGTTGGCTTTGGTGAAAGCGCGTATATACGCAGGTTTGGTTCGTCAAAGTAGTGTATACAGTATGAGATATGATATTTGAGGTTGCAGTTGGATCTGGTTATTATTGCAGAGTTCTGTTGATGATTGTGTTGCTGACAAGGTGATTCAGAGATTGTTGATTGCAGTAATGATTGTTTTGTATTTATGGATCCAATATGAAAATGTATGAAACGTGGTCCCTGGATGATTGAAGAGTTTTGTAGGCCAGCACCTACGTACTGGTAAACATATTGGCCAGTACAAGAGCCAGGGGGTTGTAGCTCCCTTCCAGGAGTAGCTAGAAAACGAGTGAAGGTTGGAGCCTTCAGTAGGCCAGCGTCTACGTACTAGTAAATGGATCGGCTAGTACAAGAGCTAAGAAGGTTATAGCCTTCTACAGGTAGAAGCCTGCGTACTAGTAAAGGACTGCACCAGTACATTGTAAAAGAAGTTTCTTATTAAAGGAAGATAGAAACAAGTTGCAGCAGGTGGTTTTCACCCACATTGGGTTTCCACCTTATATCATGGTGTTCATGTGTGTGGCTTATGTGTGATGATCTATTCTGTTATACTGCTACTGTTTACTGTTAATATGGTTAATAATGTTCTGATGCATTCACTGAAGATAAACTAATTGAATCATAAGATTACTGTATATACGCTAGTTGCATTTAACACAGTAGCATATATACGCGGATATCCTGAACTGAAGCCGCATATATGAATATGAGTATGAAAATGAAAAAGTGTTTGAGTTGATAATACTGATTCACCCCCCCCCTCTCAGTATTATTTCCAACAATTGGTATCAAAGCAGGTCCTTTGGTAGAAGCTTGATCGCTTGAAGGAGATCCGTAGGACAATGGGAAAGAAAGTGCGTCAAAAGAAGAATACAGCTCTAAAGAACAATGCCAGCCTGCCAGTGAGTGGAAGTAAGTATTTAGATTCTGAATCACCTTAGATTGAAGATGAAAAATCAAATGAAGCATCAGATAAAATCATAGATCAAGAAGATCTATCTAGCAAAAGGGAGAGTGGCCTCAAAGAAGAAATTATCAACTTAAAAGTTGAGTTGGAATGTGCCTTCAGAGTTCGTCAAATGCTGCAAGTGCTGAATGAAGAAAAAGAAAATGAGATTCTGAAACTAAGGCAACAAGTGGAAGATGGAAGAAAGTCTGAAGAAACTTTGAAGAAGCAGTATCTTAAAAAGGAAGAGCATCATCAGGTTGAGGTAAATATGCTAAGAGATAAGCTAGAAGAAACTAATAAGCTCTTATGATTTCAAGATAGTACTAAGATCTTGGATGATATTATTAGTAGTCAAAGGTCTCTTGCTATCAAAACTGGTCTTGGTTTTTATGAATCTATTGAAGGTGAATCTAGTAAGACAAGGAACTCTAATGCAAAAACTGAAATCCCCAACAAGGAGATGAGAGGACAATCCCATCAGCAACCAAGGAAAGAAATTCCTCAAAGAAAATCTTTTGCTCCTAATTATGGAAGTGATAGACGATTATTTCCTCCGATGAATAATATTGAATGTTATGTATGTCATAATCATGGACATGTTGCAGCCAGATGCAGAAAAAGAATGGGTAACGACCATCACACAAAAAGACCATCAAGTTACAGGTATTTCAGAGGATATTGTTTTTCTTGCAATATGTTTGGTCACAAAGCTATTGATTGCTACAGAAGGAATATGAAACATGTAAGATGTTATGCATGTAACAAGCTTGGACACATAACAAAGGAATGAAGGAGAAGATTTTGGACACCATACCAAAAGGAGAAAACATCATCACAGTTGAAGATATGGAAGAAAAAGGAAGTACAGCCAGAAAGATGCGGCATAGCAGAGTACACAGACATGACAGTCTCGGAGGAAGCTGAAAATGTGGAACATCAGTGTTCCAAATCTCATACACGGGTTTCATGAAGACAGGTTGCGTATATACGCGAGTTATATGATGCACAATCACGTATATGATGTTCTGAAGAAAAGCAGTAGTACAGAAGTCTGATATGGTTTAGACACTGTTTCGATGATGGAATGGCACAGGTTCAGGGGGAGCATATACTTCAAATAATGCATTGTTGGCAATATCATTAGAAGTCTTTGGTGATGATGCTTATTGACATATCTTGCTTGACTAAAAGAATGGATTACAGGTTACAGACCTTGCAGGTACTCAGGGGGAGTATGGACAGCAGATGGAGATCAAGAAGAGAATATCTTGGTCCGCCGTTTGCCCTTGATGTCAGAGGGGGAGAGTGACTTGGTGTAGTGGTTACCATCAAGTCTAAAGGGGGAGATTGTTGGCATTACGATACAAGTGTTTTCCTTCATGGCAACTCACTCAGAGGTATGATACAGGTGATGGAAACTTAATCAGATGGAAAATCTAGTGCAGAAGGTCAAAAGAAAGGTATACGCAGGTTAGATGTGATGAAAGCGCGTATACACGCGGGTAAGATGAGCAAAAGGTGAGTATGCGTATCCATGCACTTTCATGCAAGGGAAGGCACGTACATTGGGTTTTGATCTGTGGTATTAAGTCCTTGGTATTTAGACCTGTGGTTTTGGTCCTTAGTATTGCGTTCGAAGTGTTGAACCCAGGTATTGGGTCCCTAGTATTGTTTCTATATGGTTTTGGACCTTGGTATTGAGAGAAGCCTAAACCTATATAAGGAGAAGATCATTAGGCCAAAGTGGAGGTGTGCGTGTGATGAATATCTAATGAAGTGTTAGATCCAGATGATGGTTATGGGTTGATGATGCCTTGCTTGATCTGAACCAAGGAGGCACTCATGTGAAGGATGATGAACGATGGATCGGGATGTTAAGGCTTGGAATGATTATCATTATATGGTTTGATTATGGATAGACTAGATCTATTGATGCATGTTTACTATATGAATGGGATGATCTAGGTATAACTGATGTTTGAAATAGCGGCAATTTTATGAGTAAATATTTGCAGATCTGTATGCGGATTGGTTTTGGTTAAGGCACGTATATACACAGGTTTGGTTTGTCAAAGTAGCGTATATAGTATGAGATATGATATTTGAGGTTGCAGTTGGATCTGATTATTATTGCAGAGTTCTGTTGATGATTGTGTTGCTGACAAGGTGATTCAGAGATTGTTGATTGCAGTAATGATTGTTTTGTATTTATGGATCTAGTATGAAAATGTATGAAACGTGGTCCCTGGATGATTGAAGAGTTCTATAGGCCGAAGCCTACGAAGTGGTAAACATTTTGGCCAGTACAAGAGCCAGGGGGTTGTAGCTCCCTTCCAGGAGCAGCTGGAAAACGAGTGAAGGTTGGAGCCTTCAGTAGGCCAGTGCCTACGTACTAGTAAATGGATCGGCTAGTACAAGAGCTAAGAAGGTTGTATCCTTCTGCAGGTTGAATTCTGCGTACTGGTAAAGGACTGCACCAGTACATTGTAAAATAAGTTTCTTATTAAAGTAGGATAGAAACAAATTGCAGCAGGTGGTTTTCACCCACATTGGGTTTCCACCTTATATCATGGTGTTCATGTGTGTGGCTTATGTGTGATGATTTATTTTGTTATACTACTACTGTTTACTGTTAATATGGTTAAAAATAATGTTCTGATGCATTCACTGAAGATAAACTAATTGAATCATAAGATTACTGTATGTACGCTAGTTGCATTTAACATAGTAGCATATATACGCAGATATCCTGAACTGAAGCTGCGTATATGAATTTGAGTATGAAAATGAAAATGTGTTTGAGTTGATAATACTGATTCACCCCCCCCCCCCTCTTAGTATTATTTCCAACAGTTAGTATTCTTTTGACTATGCTCGTACGATTATGACAATGATATATGGAAATGCTAGCTACAAGTTATTTATGCTAACAATTCTATTAATTCTTGTATGAAGTCATGAAAGTACTGAAATTAAGAATGCATAATCTCAACATGTTGAATTCCCATGAGTGATTCTTTCCTCCGAGTTGTAATGTATGCACAAGAAATGTTTAAGGGTTTATCCTTGTTGTAGTAAATAAGTCTATTAATTGAACCTAAAGGTTCACATCTTGGATAACGTAAAGCATAGTATGTAGTTATCAGTGTGGTGCCCAGGGGGTATGTGAAAAATGATATCAGAGCTCTAAGTTCAAAAATTTCTGCCTATGGGCCAATCCACCTATATTAGATATGAAGAAGTTGTGGGTACTAGACTAGGTCCTACACAAATAAGAGGTTCCAATGAGAATCCATCAAGGTTGAAAGTGAATCTCAAAATTATTTATTAGATTTAGCAAAGAACATATATAATATAGTATATGTGTTTATATGGTAATTTTATATTGATTACCTAAAATCAAAGGAAATTATAACTAAAAGTTGTTGCCTTAAATAAGAGTGAATTCTCTTGTCAAGCATGTAAGTGCTCATTCACCTAACAACAAAAGTAGTTCGAAATCTTAAGTGGGATCACTAGAGATTGAAGAGAGAAGGGTGTAATCAATTTCATGCCTATACTGATTTTTTACGAAATATATATATATATATATATATATATATATATATATATATATATATATATATATATATATAGATATAGATATATTCTGATAATATTTTTTTATGTTGGTCAAGGTTTGATTAACATTGCAAAGGTTAAATAATCGTTGTCAAAATTATACATAAATTATTGTAGGTGAGGATGATAGGTATGGCCACGGCCAAATTTATCTAAAATCAGAAGGTGTTTGCAGTATTCGATATATTTATTTGTTATACCTCTCCCCTTCGTTACGAAATGTTGGGAAAGAGGAGACGAAAAAATGATGACTGCCAAGGAAGTATATTGTGGATGCACACTTCATGTGCTAACGTGGGTTTAAAGAAAGTTTATGACATCCATTACTGACAACTAGGAGTATCACTTTTCATGCAAGCACTAGGTACTTGTAGGGTTTAGAATATCCCCCCGAGGAGGTTTTATTTTGAAATTGAATGTAACTTTGAACTAAGAATTTTGAAATGCAGTTTGATGTATCTATGATAATTATATATTGTGAATAAGGTCAAAATCCTGCATGTTGTAAAAAATATTCTTACGGATAATGCATTTCTCTCCTACATATTCAACCAAGCATTGTTCCTCAACAATATGCAACCGAAATTGCTTTCATCGAGTGTTTGAAATGGCTATTAGATTGGCCAATAATTTCCAATAGACAAATTCCAAGTGATTTTGCATCCATGTCAAATGCAATTTGTTATGGCTTTGAAGTAGTTGAGTTTCAATTCATATAGAATCTCAGAGTGGAAGGCATATTATAAAGGTGCATATTTCAGTTTTACAGATTACAATTAAAATTAAAATCCAAATAATGGAATCAACATTTAATAAATATTAGTTGTGGTGTTGATTTGACACAACGGAATTGACGATTTCCATTGAGGGACAAAGAAAATTGATATCCTCTATTGTTAATCATAGTACATGGTCTATCATAAATTAATAAACCTGTGTGGTGGAAAACAAAGTGGTTACTGGTCCCTACAGGAATTCAGGGGCAAGAAATCACGCATGGGGATAATACTATGATACAATGTGATTATAAAAATGCGTTAAAAATTGAAATACATAAAGGTTTGAATAGCATTATCATCATGGTAAATTTTAGGAAAGATTTCCCTGAGGTCAAAATCAATATCTTTGGAGGAAGATAACATCAGTGACAATAATGTATTGTTGACAGAATCCAAGCCAACGCTAGAAGACTATATGGTGTTTGGATAAATATGCCTTATAAATAAAGAGTAAATCTTGGTTCATTTCACCTTGCTAAATCTAAACCTAAAATCTATCTCTCGATCAAGAAACCTAGTTTATCCATTAGTTGAGACCTTCGCTGCATGCATTGGTCCTAAAAATACTAAAATATTTTGCATTTTCCAAGGTTATATATTTATTTTATGACATTAATAATTTTGTGATCAATCTAATACGTATAGATGCCACACCCTCTTTTTAATTAATTTTTAGAAATATATGTTTAAATCAAGCAAGGTACTTTTAACTAAAACTAAAGAGTAAGACAAAGCAAAACGCAAGTGAATACGAGCAATGATTTAGCACTGGAACTTGCCAAAATTCTATGCTTTTTGGCTTTAAGGCATGTTAGGTTGTGGTAGTAAGTTCTAAAATGAAAAACACACCTTGCCAATTTAGTGGCAGCCAATGTTTCCTTGATGATTTGTAATGCCAACCTCAGTGAATAACGATCATCCGGTTAGATACGCCTTAAAATCCTACCATGGATAAGGTTATCCTTACTAGCATCCCATAACCACGTCATGTTTAGAAACATTCTCACTCCCTTGGCGACGTAGATGAAGGTTGTGCACTAGAAACCTTTTTCATGCATGCGGCGAAGTATTTTGTTATTCATAATCCTTACACCGGTGTGTATGACGAATTTTTTCTCTCAAAATTACGCCATCCTCAACAAGGCTCCAAAGGAAAGAAACTATAGTTGTGCTCAATTTTAATGGCTGAATACCATGCATTGTTGTCTTTGAATATGTTCTCTTGTTCTTTTCCAATGGAAGGTTTAATGGCAGGGCCGCAGTACTTTCTCCTGAAACCCCTGCCAGTACTAATGACTCTGTCGGTTCCACAACATCACCATGAGAGTTGTAGATAAAAGTAACTGTGTGGAAGAATCAATAAAGAATGATGACATTGTAAATAATAATTTAGTGTTCAAAGTTGCACCATTGGGAATAAGAAGTGCATGGAGTGCACGAGATCGAGTATGTCACGGCTCCCTCACCGTGAGTATAGAATGAGTCTAGTCGTGAAAATGGGGTTTGAATAAGGAAACTCGTGGTATTTGTACCCATTAAAGTGTGAAGCACACCAAACAATATCGAATCTAGTTGATACATAGCAATATCGAATCTAGTTGATACATAGGATCGCGTTATTGCAATGTTTATTTGAAATTGATTTGACTCCAACAATATTGTCTTTAGATTTTTTTTTTTTTGCTGCATTATTACTATTAAGACAAGTTTAAATAACATGTGGATGTTTTGTAATAATTTCCTTTGAATCATGAGAGGGGGAATCCAGAGAAGTCAAATATATGTAGAGTAGACAATCAAGCTGAGTTGGCCTTCACATCTCCTTTCGAGAATTAATAAGTGAGATATCTTGGCAATGGACTTTCAACACAAAATGTTGGGGGGCGGGGGGTGGGGGGCATGCAATTTTATGTAAGGAAAAATCGATATAGCTATAGATAGTCAATGAAATTTTAAAAAATATTGAAAAATACCAGACATCCAGTGAATTAGGAAAAGATGTGTATAATCAAATTTCATAGCTGTGTGTGTGCATAATTATGTAAGCTATTTTTTTATGCATAAAGCTTCTCATAAGTATAATAATACTTTCTCATTGGAATTAATAATTTACATTACGCCTGAAGGATGTATTCATGATGTGTTTACATGATGGTGCTTATATATATGAATGGCTGACATGTATGGCTCATGTGTGTGGTTACAGTGAGCTGCATTGGTATGCTTACAAGCATGGATTGCTCAAAATTTTCACAGATTACAATTCAGTTAAGACACATTACAATGAGTATAGTCGGGCTTGGTGAATAAATCAAATTTGATTTAATCGCTACACTTTAACTTGAATTTATCAAGTATAAGTATGGAATTTATACACCATGGTGGATAGTTATAGTAGCATTATGAGGAAAAAGGAACTATGAAAGGTTATATGGAACACATAATTCTGCAGTATGTTATATAACATAAAACCTTACAATTTTGTAGTATAATAAAGTGTATTGCAAATAAATCACAACAAATAACATGATGATTATTCCAATAAGTAGAAATGGTGATTCCCGGATGCAGGTGTATGTCGGAATTGATATGCTGGTGGGGGAACGGGTTGGCAAGTGGCCTGGCCACATGGCCCTCTGTAATCTTGCTCACAAAACCATAAAACAAATTAACAACAGTAGTAAACGATATTTATGCCATCACTCTAATCAACCTGGCTGCGTCTACCCACCTCGGTTGTGCTTAATGGCACCCTCTAGTAATTTAAACTCCACCTCCTTTGTCTCTAATCCTTTGCCTCTACAATGTCATTGTCCACTAGCTGCAACAGAACCAAGCTCATGCACTACTATGGGTAGGCGTTGTAGCATTTTATGCTGCATTGAATTTGGCCCAGGTAATCATTATTCATAGAGCTTTATCTGCAACCTCATTCTCCATTCTACGTCTGCTACTATTCCTTCCTCTGAGCTGACCTCTGAACTTGTTGCACCTTCTAAATTCCTTGAGCCGCCTCCTATCAGATATTCTCTTTGCTCCCACGTCAAAATGCCTACGCTCCGCCATAGAATGCAAAGTAGAAGAGGGAGTAGCAGAGGCAGACTACATCGCTCTCCACCTTCTCCTGCCTCAGACTCCTCATCCCCCTCGGCTCAATTGGTCTCTGGCTTCTATCCAAACACTTGCAGCAGATGCTCACAAGTTCTCCACTTCCAACCAACGCAATCCGCCTTTCCATCATTTGACATTCCTTCTGGCCCACAGCAACCCCTTCACTCAGCCCAGTTCACTTTTCGCTACTCCCTGACCAACCTGTCATAACAGCCACCATCTCAATT
Source organism: Pinus tabuliformis (assembly GCA_031772625.1). NCBI lineage: Eukaryota > Viridiplantae > Streptophyta > Pinopsida > Pinales > Pinaceae > Pinus > Pinus tabuliformis. The sequence goes on along the minus strand of CM062818.1, from coordinate 1,280,810,358 downwards.
ACCTTCCATGAGGAGCTAGCCAACGAAGAAGGTAGCCTAATCTGCGAGGAGCCACCTAGGGACAATAGAATACCACACTGTGAAAGGGAGAAGAAGGACAATCGTTAGGATAAGAACGTTGTGGAGGAGAAGAACCGTGACCCTCAGGCGAAAGATGACACGGGTGCGATGCAGCAGGAGGAGGATGACATTGATCCATATAGGTGTTTCATCATTGAGGAACACCCATCGCTGCCGCATAACACCTGACTTGCTAGCACAACATGCCACATGAATTTCCACACGTCATCGAGTCTCAGGTTTCCGGAATTACATCAATAGGGTTTTTTTTGTGCATTTTTGAAAATCATGCTAGCTACTATGATTGATTGTTGGTTTCCCCTGTTCAAGAAGCAAGTTCATTTTTGCAATTCATTTTTGAACTGGACTGGTTTCCCGTTTTGGGTAGTCACAATCCTATTTTGTTGTTATATGCCTTAAACCATGGCACTAACATGCAAAGGCCAAAGCCTCAGTGTATCACTATGTTTTAGTAATAGAATTTAGAATTATTCAGAGAAAAAAAAAAGTAGAAATGGTGAGCCATAAGTGGGTTACCTTTTTAATTATGCCTACTTATTAAATGTTAGGAATTATTTGAAGATTAAATTGTTATTATAGGTGTGGAAGTTCTCCAAAAACTTAAGTTGCTAAGACAAAAATACTCTATAACATGATTTCAAGATGTTTACATAGTTCTAGATGTTCATAGTAGAGAGACATGAATGAACAAATTGGAATAATCGTAAAGTATGGTTATTAAATTGAAAGTGGGATGATGGATTTTAATGATATGGTCAACACATTATTCTACTCATATTAAAATTTAATTTAAGAATGGTATGATGGCTATACAAGGACACAACTTAATAAAATTCAAATTAATGCCAGTAAGGATAGTCTAGTCAAGGACATAACTTAATGGAATAAAGTTTATACTTATAAGAGATCTTAAGGGAAGAAACATTGAACTCTTATGAGGTAATTGACAAACAAAAATAGATGAAATGACAAGTGCTCTTTCCATAATCATGGTCAACATGAGGAAAGATTAAAATAAAAGTATATAAATGGAAACTATATAAATCTTCAGAAATTGATGGTTAATTAAGTGGGTTCCATCCTAGAACAAATTCTGAAGATTTTACTCATGAAAGACAGGTCCTTGTATGAAGTATGAGACTATGTAATTTTATTATTGTCTTTCGATTTAATATTGTTGTGTTGATTGGTGCATCTACATGTAATGATGCAATTCATTTTTTATATGGTTTTGCCAATGGATGAATCATTTAATTCACCCTTAGTAGGAAAATGCTCCAAATATACACTATTGGAGGGAACTAAACCTTACCAGGTTATTATTCAGATATTCAATAGAAATATGCGTAATTAATTGGACATGCATAGTTTGGAACCTACAGGTTTCTTTGAGTAAACTAATATCTCAATAATTATAACTAAAGTAGATAAGAGGCACAAATTATATTCCAATTTATATGGAATTAAGGTCATCGTTCTGAAGGAAATGCACAAATGTACTACAACTCACTGTATGCATGTTGGACAAGACACCATACATTAATAAATCATGACCCAATAAGAAGTTGATTGGGACTGACACCAAAAGTACATCTAGTGTAAATACATGATGGGAGTGTAAAAGAAACTCCTGGTGCTTCTCTTTTAATAGCAGAAAGACATTATTAATCTTAAAAGCACATTCTCAAAGGTTCACTCAAATTCTAATGTGTAAAATTTTGCAACTTAAAGTGTGCAACCTTGAACTCCATAACCTTAATGTACATATCCATCCATATGTATATGGGGTTCTATTCATATCTCACAAATAAGAACCTTTGAAAAAGATGCTTCCAGTAGAATGATTGAAGATCTTACAAGCGTACTTCTTGTGGAAAGTGATAAGGTAAAAATCATAAGTTTGTTTCTACTTTATATGAATAAAGTATACTTGTAGATTAGATATGGTGGTATTTGATGCATTAGAGTAATTCAAAGTAGCCTAATGACTAGTAGGAATTGTACACTAGATTTTGAACATGAATGGTCCGAATTAATAAACCAATCTTTAGTAAACCAAAAGGTTTCACATTAATAAAACTTATGATAATCAAAGGATCTTATGCTGGTAGTAAAATAATGCATGCATCAAGTAAAATGGAACATATAAAATGTTCTAGATAAGGAAGAAAGAGGATAACAAATCTTGCAACAACTTGTTGTTAAATTAAGAAGATGATGGCTAAGTGGCACTGGTAATCAAGATTGTTTTGCACAAAGATATTGGGTATCTAGCAATCTATTCAAATAAATGGACAACTGTATAATATGAAATGCATATTTTGTACCACTATTTCCTATCAAACAAACTTGGAGAAGTATTTTTGTTATATTGCATTAATAGTGTTGTCTGGTTCTAAATATGAAAACATAACAAGTATTGCATAAAATAATTTGATAATGGACAAATAGGTTATATTATCTTGTCTTCCAGGGGTAATTTAATGCCTAAGGTGAGATGTAAACATGTAAATGACCTAGGTTCACACCGTAGTACACATAACGCCTAAAAACATGGAGGGTGTGGGATGGAGAACATTGTAACCTTCACTTATGATTTATGCATAGATGTGGATAGATACATGTTGATTGTTCGACTAGCTTTGGATAAAAAAGCAATCAGGAAAGCAAATGACATAACTAGGTCATGCGTGGAGTACTTTTGAGTACCAAAAAATTATTTTCTTGTCTAAATACAAGGTTAAGATTGTTATTAAACTTCAAATATAACATTGATGTCCATACTATACTAACTATCATATTCATTAGTATGCTTTATGATTAAGTGAAGGTCATATCCCGCTGTTATTAACCTTGCCTATGGGACAAATTCAATCCCAAAACTCAAAGTTATTGGTTTTCTAAAGCGTATTATTCATCTATGTTATCATTTGTTGAAAATTTCCTGCAAACACAAGATACATGAAAAAGATTTTTGCTAAATAAAATCACTTGAATACTTTGACATAAAAAAAAATTAGTTATCCTCTGATTGTGGAAGTCGAACAGGTCCATGAATTCCCTATTCTCCAATTGACAAACCAAAAATGGTTTGATTGGACTTACCTGAAATTAGTGTGAATAGAAAATTACAGGAATTTTTGACATAATACTAACATGGCTGAAATCATGCGGATGAAGTATATGTCATGTAGGTGATGCTATGGGCACTTGGTATTGGGTACACGTGTGCAGATGGTACTTTGTACAAACACTACATATGACACTGGTGTGGATGCATGAAGTGCATGATGATATATGACATATATAGTGGTATGTGTGTTATGCACACGATTTGTAAGTGCACATGGTTGAGGAGAAATTAATGGATGATTGCTTGGTGTGTCAATCGATCCAGAGTACATACAAAGGCAAGAAAAAGGTGGAAACTAAGGATAAGTATTAGTATTTTGTTTCAATCTTAGTATACATATGACATATGATCCTAATTTTTGATGGCTACATATGGGTTATGATTTTGATGGTTATGTGTGAGATAACCTGTTATGAGATTTTATACATGTTGATTTTTCAAATGTGCTAGTTTGACTTGTTGTGACAAATGCAGGGAAACTGCATGAAGAAAGTGTTCAACAAGAACAAAAATGCATTGGAGGAACATGCATTTCTTCCTATTATTTAAATAAGCTAGAAACTAAGGAATCATAGCTAAAGGGTAGGCAACATTAACCCATGGTTGCTCATGTAACAAACAAAATTGAGTTTTTACATCTGAAAATATCTCACCAAATTAACTAAAACAAATGTATAGGTAGTGATGGAACGAGATTGTTGGTAGAATTCCTTTGTAGCCGATATATCGGAATATTTGATTTAGGTGGCAAGGCCATGGGAACCTGAAGATTCAAAAACTACTACCTGTGAGTGAGGAAATAAATTGTAATATGAAATAATACACCGAGGACAATGTAAATTTAAGGGGGGGAGCATGTAGCACCCCTTCATTGTATGTAAGACTCTATTGACGTAACCTAAGAAAATATAGGTTTGATATGTAACAATGAAATTAAATACTTTATTATTAAATAAAATAATTGAATCACTTGGAAAAGCGAGACACCAAGAGATGAGATTCTTGCCAAATCCCATTGGTGAATGAGAATGGATAATTCTTTCATGATAAGACTTCTAGATCCAAATCTAGATAAGTTTAATGGATTTGGAGATATATATTCATTAAGCTACTTAGAAGGAGAAAGATGTTAAGTTACGAAAGAAAATAAAATCCTTGCAAAAGATAAAGGCAAGATTTTATGAGGAAAGGCCCCGCTGGAGATAAAGGCAAGATTTTCTGGGAAAAGCCCAGGAAAATGGATAAAAACGATCAACAAAAGTGGGATTCCACTAATGGAAAGAATATCATGAAATACCCATTGAAAATATAAATAGGAGGTAGTTGATCCATGGCAAGAACTCTAGGCTCGGGGGTGAACTCGTGGAAGACAGTGCTAGGTTGGGTGGTGGTGCTCAGTTTTTCCAAGTGACATCCTTTTAGAGAGTCTGGTCTATAGGGGATGTTCTATATGTTGTCTCCTTACCCTTTATGTTGTCAATTCATTTAGCATATGAGAGAATTTTCTTGAGTTGTCCTTGCTATGAGACGATTGAATAAACTACATGTGGCCACTATGCATGCATAGAATTGTCTATGTTAACTACATTGATGAGATGATTATATATGAATACATGTGACAATTATTGTACATAAATGTAATCCAAGTTAAATTTAGTGAAGGAACATAATATGTGGGTTTTATGCAATAATTTTTATGTTGTCACATCTTTAAACTTATGTGTTATCTCCGTTTTTTAAGATGGTGAATAATTATGCATGAGATACTATATATATATATATATATATATATATATATATATATATATATATATATATATATATATATATAGATATATGTTCTAAGGCTTGAAATTGTATAGCCTATGGTTCAGGTTATCTATGTTATGCATTATGGAATGAATTGCATCTACTGAGGCTCGCATTATATAAGATAGATGTCAATATTATTTCTATTATGCCCATAATATTATGACAATGGTATATGGAACTGCTAGCTACAGTGTATTTATGCTAACTATTCCATTAATGCTTGTATGAAGTCATCAAAGTACTGAAATTCTGAATGGATAAGCTCATCATGTTGAATGACCATGATTGATTCTTTCCTCCAAGTTGTAATGTATGCACACGAAATGTTGAAGGGTTTATTCATGTTGTAGTAAATAAGTCTATTAATGGAACCTAAAGGTCCACATCATGGATCAAGTAAAGCATAGTAGGTAGTTAGTGGTGTGGTGCCCAGGGGGTATGTGACATACACAAGTTCTAGAGTTTGAACATGATTTGGTCCTAGTATCTTCAACCTCTTTTTAAATTCTTGTATATTTGTTTCCATGATTTTCATAAGAGATTTTTATAATTCTCTTTTTTCGACCCATTAATAATCTCCTAATTCTTCATTAATATATACTCGTAACATACCTTACTAGTATTTTAATATAAACTATTTATTTCTTAGTCTTAACCCATTATAAAAAATTTAAAGTAATCTACAACTATATTGATTATATTAGATATTTCCCTTCCCCCTTTTAACTTTTCTTAACCCTATTCACTATAATATGTTACCTCTTTATTAATTGATATTATAAGACAAATATTTTGATTAATATTTATAACCCCACCCTTATTCTTAACAACCCAAAAACTAATTTATAAGTAAATTCAAAATATTAAATAATTTATAGCTTATTTGAGAATATTAGATAATTCAAAACTCAATTTAAAAATCTAGATAATTCCTATCCCCTCTTTTTTAAAATTTTTAAAATTTCTATATGTTTAACTAATTCTTTTAACTTATTAACATACTAAAAAAATAATTGATATCTAAATTCAAAATATTAAATATTTTATAACTTATTTGAGAATATTAAATAATTTAAAACTAAATTATAGATTATTGCTATCCCCTCCCTCCTTTTCTAGAACTTTTAATAAAATATATTTTTCTTAAGAATTTTTATGTTTAACTAATCTCCAACGGCTAGTTTTTCAACAGCTAGTTTTCAAACCTTGAGCAATGATGCATCCCTGCTATTTATTCATGAAGATTGTATGGTTTTTTTCCACCTTGTCTTGAGGATGAACCAAATTAATTCTTCTGAAAGTCGAAGAAGTCTTAACGATGTGATTAATCTGAAAAATATTTCTCTAATATCTTCTATCACTTGAAAATATTATTTGGTATTTAAAATAAAAAGTTGTACTAGCTTTTTCAACTTGAAAAATAGATCTTGGAAAAATGAACTTGTTCAACATTAAGACCCTTCCTAATGTATTCAAATGCAAAAAACACAGGTAACTGATAAGGAGGAATCTATGCTCCATACCATATTATTTCAATGTGTTGCTTAAAGACAAACCAATCCACAATTTTTGAATCAAGTTTGAGTTGTAAGAGATCTTTTGTTTTCTCATAGAATTTTCGACGAGGCCAGTTCATTCAAGATGGTGTAGGAAATAGACATGAAGGTGGTGAGATATTGGGAAAAACCTTGGTTTGCAGCCTTCCTTCTCAAAATACTACTCCAATACACAATAGACTAAGGTTGACTTGGTGCATTCTAGATATTCAGGTTGAGATGAGAAAATTTGTTTACATGTGAATATAGAAGCAAATATACAAGACGATTTTTTCTGTAATGCTCGATTTAACATAATATACTATAGAGGTGATATCAGAGCGGGCAAATAGCTAGGGTTATAGACTTCAGCAGGCGTCGATCTCCATGGAAGGGTGAAAAGGGGGGAGCTCCACCCCCTCCTTTAAGTGGGCTGTGGCCAGCGGAGGCAAGAAACCATTAGAAAATGTTAGAGGTCCCTCAGAAGAAGTGAAAAGGAACATTGAAGGGGAGAAATATTGTACCAAATCAAGGGAAAATAATAGCACAAAAGGGACCATGCAAACCCAAAGCCGAGATCACACCTAGAGTGGTTTTAAATGATCCTGCTCTGCAGGTGCATAGGGACCACATCTGGACATATGGAATCATTTACAAATTCATGGGAATATGGCCCACTGAAAAATCTTTACAGACATGGATTAAATACCACTGGAAACCTAAAGGAAGCATAGACCTACATCTTGGGTCAAAGGGATTCTTCACTGTGGTCTTTACAAATATTGAAGATAAAGACAGAGTGTTTGAAGGAGGGCCCTACTTCTATGTAGCAGTAGGCCTCTATATGCGGCCATGGATTATGAATTTTGTCCCGGAGCATGAGACTTTCACTTCGGTCCCGATCTGGGTAAGACTCTAATCTCTACCTCCTAATTACTGGCAAACTGAATCAATATCTGCCATAGGAAATAAACTAGGGCGTTTTTTTAAAGCTTCTGAGGCCACTAGAAGGGGAAAATATTCTTCCTTTGCAAGAATATGTGTGGAGATGGATCTCTCTGGGGCTTTACCGGATGAGGCAATCTTGGAATTTTTTGATGAGGAGTGGGTGCAAACAGTAGATTATGAACATATTCCTTTCAGATGCCACAGATGCCATGAGCATGGACACCTTTTCAGAGATTTTCCTCTTAGTAATGTAGAGAATAAGAGTAAAGCTAACACTATGAAAGATGTTGAAAGCTTTCATAAAGTGGTAAACAGAGGAAAGGGGGGAAAAAGGGGGCCAAAGCCACATCAAATAGAAGGACAACAGGTCAATTAGAATAGGTTCCAAGTACTTGAAGAAGAAGAGATATAAAAAGTAGATCAGACAATGGGAGGAAGTCCAACAGAGAAGGAAAGAAAGAAGAACATGAACAAACATGGGGTATTAATAAACAGAAAGAGCCTATGATGAGTGATGCAGAACTGGAGATGGACTAGGAAATGACCCAAAGTGAGATGGAAATGGAGGACCACGAACTACATGAGATTCTTGATAGAGAACACCTAGATGTAGAAGGGACCTTGAAACAGGGAACTTTGGCAGGGGTAGATTCATTACCTCAAGAAGAGTGCAATAGAGTTCGACAACTGTTCATATGGAAAACTGAGGCTAAAGGGATGGAGAGGCAAAGAAGCAATGAAAGGCAGGGTAATGAAGGTGTGAAAACTATGAAAATCACACAAGGATGAGCACCTATAAACCCAGGAAGAGGCAGGAAAAAGCAAAACAAGCTATTAATGGAATGTGGAAAGCTAATGTTTGATTCAGGTAAGATGAAATAACAAACCAATTACTCCTTTACAAATATTTAATGATGAAGTTCACATCTTGGAATATCAGGGGTCTAGGTAGCAAAAGAAAACAAATATTACTTAGTAATAGAATGAAACAAGCAGCGCTGAATATTATCTTTATCCAGGAAACTAAATGTTCCATTCAAAGAATAAAAGAAATATATAGCAAATGGCTCAATCAATTTGAGTTTCTAGAAGTCAAAGCAGAGAATACAACAGGAGGCATTCTCACTCTTTGGAACCCCAAAAAGATTGACACAATACATGCTGAGGCATCGAGGAATTATTTATTAGTGGTTATTCAGCCTGTGGGAGATAGGGAGATCTATTTGGTCAGGCATTTTTATGGACCCCAAAGAATGGATGATAAACACAGGTTTCTAGATTCTCTTGTGGATCTCAGAGACAGACATGCAAGAATACCATGGATCATGGGGGGAAACTTCAACATGATCAAATCACTTTCAGAGAAAAAAGGGGGAACCAGAACTCTAAGTAAAGACTCGTTAGCATTTCAATCTTTTATAGATAATATGAAGCTAGTTGACACTGAGACGAGTCATGGTCTCTTTACTTGGAACAATAAAAGAGGAGGAGAGTCTCAAGTAGCCTCGAAGTTGGACAGATTCTTAATCTCAGAAGACCATATGCTCATTGACAAGGAAATGATAGTGAGAGTTCTCCCCTTTGGAGGATCAGATCACTGGTCGGTTCAACTGGAGGTTCAAGGTATTGGTACCCCTAGGAATAGAATTTTTAGGTTTGAGAATATTTGGCTTACCCACCCAGATTTCATTAGCAACATTGCAAATTGGTGGGCAGAAGATTTGCATATTCAGGGTACAAGAATGTTCATTCTACACAAAAGACTAAATCATATCAAGCTCAGGCTCAAAGAATGGAACATGAATGAATTTGGCAATATTTTTGAATAAAAGAAATATGTTGAAGCCAAAATTCAAGAACTCAACCAAGCCCTTATCACTGATGGCTTTAATAAAGTCAAAATTGATCAAGTCACTAAACATCAGCAAGACCGGGAGAATTTATGTAAACGAGAGGAAATATTTTGGAGGCAAAAATCGAGAGTTTAATGGCCGAAAGAAGGAGAGCGAAACACTATATTTTTTCATAAACCCACCATGGCAAATAGAGCTTACAATATGATCTCTTTGATCAAGGACAAGGGAGGGAATCTTCTCAATACCCATGAAGATATAGAAGTTGTGCTAGTCCAGCACTTTCTAGGTATAGAAAAGAAAACCATTCCAGATAGAGAGCACTCCATCAGGGAATTAATAAGACACATGCCTAGGTTGGTGCCTAGAGAGGATAATTTCAACCTTAATAGGCCAGTGACTGAAGAGGAGGTTAGTGAGGTCCTCAAAGAAATGCAGAATGGAAAAGCACCTGGCCCTGATGGTTTCAATGTGGATTTCTTTAAAGCTTGCTGGAATATTGTTAAACATGATATTCTGAATGTAGTGGAAGATTCCAGAATGAATAGAACTATTTTGAAGGTGCTCAATACCTCCTTCATATCCCTGATCCCTAAATAGGACAATGCTCAAACTCCAGATAGGTTTAGACCCATAGCCTTGTGCAATGTGGTATACAAGATAATATCCAAGGTTGTGGCCAATAGACTCAAACCTCTTCTTCCTACACTAATCTCTGTAGAACAATCTGGTTATGTGGAAGGTAGACAAATTCTAGATAATATCATTCAAGCGCATGAGGTGGTGCACTCATTGACTAGCAATAGGAAGGCTGGAATGTTCATGCAATTGGACCTTGCCAAAGCTTATGATAAGTTGAATTGGACCTACATCAGGAAAGTTCTTATTGCTTTTGGGTTTGATCATAATTGGGTTCGATGGGTCATGGCCCTGGTAACCTCTTCCAGCTTTTCTATATTGGTTAATGGTTCTCCCTCTGAGACTTTTATTCCTTCAAGAAGTCTTAGGCAGGGAGACGCGCTTTCTCCCTTTCTTTTCATCCTCATGATGGAAGGACTTGGTCAGTCTATCAAGCATGCAAAAGGAGTTAGTAAGATTAAGGGTCTCCAACATTCTGAGAATGGACAAGCCTTGCCTCATCAACAATTTGTTGATGATACCATGTTGCAAGGAATCCCCACGGTCAAGGAAGCTCTTGCGTATAAAAAAATCCTAAATGATTTTGCCATGGCTACAGTTATGGATGTTAATCTCTCCAAATCTAAGATTTTTTTCTTCAATACAAATATTGCAATTCAGAGGAATATCTCTAGAATTTTGGGCTTTCAAAGGGATGTCCTCCCTTCAAAATATTTGGGAGTTCCTCTAACTGCTAAACCTTTACACAAGAGCATCTGGGAGCCAATGATTAATAAGTTGCAAGAAAAAATCACGAAGTGGACTATTAGATATTTAAACTTGGCTGGTAGGATAGTGCTTACAAAGGCTGTGCTTCAATCAATCCCAGTCTTCATGCTATCAGCTCTCCCAACACCAAAAGGAGTCCTGCAACAATTCAGAACTATACAAAGAGACTTTCTTTGGGGCAAGGGGGAAGAAAGAAAGAAATGGGCCTCAGTAGCCTGGGAAAAAATCTGCAAACCTAAAAACCATGGGGGTCTTGGATTGGATGATCTAGAGATTCTAAGCAAGGTTTTAGGGGAAAAATTATTGTGGCGTTGGGTAAAAGACCCAAAGGCTTAGTGGGCTATTATTTGGAAAGAAAAATAATCTAGCACTTAGCAAAATAATGATCACATAAGGATGTCTGGAAATATAAAGGGCTCACACATCTGGAATAAGGCTTGGGAGAACAGGGGCTTAGTACAAAAAAATAGCTTCTGGGAAATCAGAGAAGGATACTTAGATTTATTCTGGGAGGATAAATGGAAACAAGAACCTATACTGTTAAAAGAGGACTTGGGGGACCTCAAGAAAGAGATAGATACTAAAGGGTTATCTAAAGTAAAAAAAAATTGGGACCAAACCAACAACATAGGAAAATGGAGAACCTGGAGGAACTTTGATTATAGGGATGGTAGCCCCTTGAAAGCTAAATCATAGGCACTTATGAAAATGTTATAACAAAGGAAGATTTTAGTGTCAGGGGAGCATGACCAACTGAGATGGGGCAAAAATAACGAGGGTACCTTTAATCTTAAGGAATCAAAACTCATACTCCTTGAACTGGATTCCCTTGTTCGGGATAGGATTTGGCAGGATCTATGGAGGCCTCAAGGTTGGATGAAGATTAAACTCTTCCTGTGGCTGGTTCAGCATAAGAAAATTTTCACCTGGGATAATATTCGAAAGAGGGGTGTCCTGGGGCCTTCCAGATGCGAGCGCTGTGAAGCCCAAGAGGAAACAATGGAGCACCTTCTCAACAATTGCATTTTTACCTCCAAGTTGTGGGATTCTTTTGCCAACATATTCCAATAGACTGATAGGGACAAAGGGAGTGTTATCAACACCGTTAACAACTAAAGAAGAAACTTTTTAGATTATGAATTTCTTGACTCGGCATGGGCTCTTACACCAAGCTTCATTATATGGAATGTCTGGAAGGAAAGGGACAATAGAATATTCAAAAATGAAAAGAAGCCCTCCCAACACCTTTATGAGTAAATCTTAATATAACTTAAGGAGACGGTTCACACTATAGTGCGGAATCCTCCTAAGAACCCACCTTCAATAGCATAATTGAGGATTCTCAGTCAGTTGGGTTTGCAGGGACTTATTCCTCAGGGCTTGGATAGGAAGGTAATAACAATGGATTCTAAGTAGGATTTCTGGCATCATCCCCCTAAGGGTTTTTTGAAATTCAACATTGATGGGGCCTCAAAAGGCAGCCCGGGCAATGCTGGTTAGGAGGGATGTTAAGGGATGAGAACGGAAGTATTCTTTTCATCTTCCATTGCCATTTAGGAAGAGCCACCAACAATATGGCGGAATTAATTTCTATGGAGCAATGTTTAGATTTCCTGAAACAGGATAACCACCAAAATGTGATTGTTGAAGCTGATTCTGAGTTAATCATTAATTCAGTCGAGAGAATAAGTTGGGGTACGACGCCAGAAAAATCCTCAAGAAACTGGAGGCTAATCCAGGTCTTTCAACAGATTCAGCTTCACCTCCAGTGCTTTCGAACAATAAGTTTTAAACATGTGCGAAGAACGACCAATAAATTGGTGGATATTGTGGCCAATCAAGGAGTGATCTGTACAGAAAATAGGGTTGCGATGGGTTGGCAAGAGTTGCCTCAAAACAGATTAAGGGCAAATTGTTACGACCAGGCAGATGAAGACAGGATGGTGTTTTGGAACAGGGCCATGGAGGCAGGGTCTATATGACTTAGTTTCTTTATGATCAACGGTTTTTACACAGTCTGGTCTTTAGTGGGATGCAGGCCATTGTTGACCTTCGCAACCCTGGTAAGTACATTCACTGAGGCTCCAGGTGGAAGCAGCTTGGGAGACTCTATTTTTTGGATGGTCAGCAAGATGGTGGGAGTCACTTCTTCCATTGGTTCAGGTAGAGGAGTTGCTGCGAGGGGCCGGAATCTGGGATCTCACGGCGGCCTCAAAACCCTTGGTTTTCCTTCTTTGGATGCAATACCACGTTTGGGGTGGTTTATCGATGATCCCTGGCCCTTCAAGCAGGAAGTGGTTTTTCCGATATGGGAGAGATTCCATTCAATGAGCTACATGTGGCCTAGGGGTTGAATAGAGTACCACCCTCATTGCACGCTATTGTTCGGTGCTATAGACCCGTGCGATATGATCCTCAGCTGTCGGATTAAGCAAGGCAGATCTACAGTCAGGAACGGTCGAGCATGTTGGTGGGTCCATGTGGATAAGCATCGAGCTTCTAAGTATTGTGAATCGTCCACTGCCGTGGGATAAGCTGAGGTGGTTTGACGGTTGAGATTAAAGAAGCAAGTCAGCATGACAGCGGGAATCGTTGATGCATATTATTCTTGGTGGGATGCAAAATGTTCTTGGCGGATTCGTCGTTTTTTGTACGTGCTACAGGTTCGAGGGTTCATGAGTTATTCCAACCTAAAATCTTTATAGATTGGTACCTTCTTTCCTCTTCGGGCCTGATTCTTTATTCTTGTCAGCTGGCTTCAACTTTGTTTTTCCTTTGAGAGTTTTGAGGTTTTGTTGGTAGGGGTCGGGGATTTTAACTTAGGCTCATTGACAGTTTGAGATTGGTTTTTTCCTTGGTCTACAGCTCCTCGTGGAATGTTGTATTGTATTTTATGTATTTTATTTACAGATTAATGAAATAGAAGGTTCGACTCTTGCTTCAACAAAAAAAAAGAAGCAAATATACAAGACAAGAAAGAAGCTTGAAGTATCTAATACTAGAAATTTGATCATTGGAAATTTATTTTGTCCAAGGTATGAAGGTATATCCAACTTAGCCTAAATTGAACCATAGAGTAAAAAATATCAAGAGCCTTTTCTCCTATTATAGAAGTGTCATCATCCCCTAAAAAACAAGAAATAGTTGATAGGACTTCCTAAGTAGTTTCAAAGAAGACAGATAATGGATATGGGGCATTCTACTATGGAATTACAACTTTAGATGGTAGAATGAGTTTGAACATATTCTCCTTCTTGTCCAAGGATAAGGACCTACATGTTTGTATTAAAGCTTCATCCGTAAAGGTCTAGAGACGGTTAGCAATTGAAAACCAGAGTATATTATAGAATGCTTCTGTGCTAATTTGAAAAATGATATGACCCTCCTTTGAAACTACAGAAGTACTGGATGGGACATATGCAAAACTACACCAGATAACCTATTCTGGGAAATCATAAGTTTCGGGTAAAATGGCACAGAATAACCTTGATTCAGCTATACGGAATAGATAATTTGTTTGAGATAGCATATTCTCTAACTAAAAGTAAGTGAAGATGGCAATATGTATCGTGAATATTGGTTTCCCTCTCTAACGAGGGAAAAATATCATAGTTCACAGGCTCGTGGGTAAGGAGGTTTTTCGTTTTATTCATTTTACAAAAGACATATAACAACAATGGAAAGAGGAAGGTGACAAGGTTACACAAAATAGATGATATAGGTGAAGCTGAAGTGGATGTTGTTGGAGCTTCTCGGTAGAAATTCAGTGGTCCAATTGGCAATCAAGCGTAGTTTTCATCCCTGAGTTCTGATGAAATGATAAAATTTTCCTCTTTCGACTCAAAAAGCTATGTATTTTTGCACTTTTGCGCAAGCCATTAACAATGCACATTTTGTTGATGACATCATGCTAACGTGGTGCTGATGCAGATTAGCCACATCAACATCCAGCTGTCAATGATGTGAACTTTGAGCATTACTTGGTAGTCATGCTAGTGTTTATAACGTTGCTTGCTTATCACTGGCTCCACGTTAGGTTGTTTGCGTGTCCAGGAAAATGGTTGAGTAGTTTGAAAGCCCTTGCGCCTTGGCCCTCTCCTCTGGTTTTGAAAACTGGGAGAGGGTTCCCTACAAATATGGACTGTCGATTTGTGAAGGCAGTTTGGGCACAAATCCAAACGAGAGACCCCCGTTAAACAAAAGTGGGGCTTGGGGTCCCTCAAATCGTCCGATATTTGTTGGGGACACTTGCCACTTGATCCGTGTTTGAATGTATGCACCACTTAATGTGAAATCTTTTATCTGCCCGAACCACTTTACTATAGGTTGATGGTATACAATTTCAAACAAACTATTATATAAATATGTATCTTCCTTTTTCTCTTTCCTTTTTTTTTTATATATATTCATATTATTTATATACAATGAATGAAAATAATGTTGATGCCATAAGAAGATTTGGAGTACCCTTCCCTTCATTGGTGTCAGCCATAGGAAAAGTGGTTCGAAAGGGACAAATCTAGCAAAACAATCAGGGTTTGCAGAAAATCTAGCTAAAATTTCGTGGAACCAAAATCAAATAATTTATTTAACTTCACATGTATTATTATTTGTAAAGAAATATTAATTTTTTGTGAAATTTATTTCTAAAAAGTATATTTTTCAAAACATACGATATCCATGGTATATATAAATACATCCACAGCTTAGAAAATTTGGAAAGTTTGAATGGAAAGCATCATAACCGTCTTTTGAAATTTGATAGTAACAGTTTTACGGTGGGGTTGCACCCTCTCAAAGATCCACCGGCTGCACCGGCTGCTAGAATTACATGTAGAACTAGTCAGTAATGTCGTTATGACCTGGTATGATTTGCTCCAATGTAAAGGAGACAGGACAGGGTGGTAATTTCGGTTCATTTTCATGGTTGCCCATGAAAGTGGAACACCTCATGTATTTTAGTTTAAACGGGAAACAGCTTTTGCAGGGTTTCGTCCTGATTCCTGGACAATGAAAATTGTATTTTTTTCTTTTGACTGATTAATTATGTTTTTTTTTCCTTGTTGAGTATCTAATTTAATTATTGATAGGGGAGATTTATTTATCAACAACACGGAAGATTTGACGTTAAGTTGTAAACATCATTACTATCTTTTCAGAATCGAAAGTAAACACTTTCACAGTGGAGAACCGATCCTTATGTCCACCGGTGTGGCCGACCTTGAGTATCAATGCATGTGGGTATTATTATTAGCAGAGGTACATGGTATTAGTATATTTTTTTTAAGTAATAAAATATTATAGATAATATGTATTTGTTTTCTTTTTTTAATATGAATTTTAGAAATTTAATTTATTTTTTTATGATTATAAATGGATGGTTTTATTTTATTTTTAATTGTATTTGTAGATTAAAAATTGTTATTTATTTTAAAAATAGTTATTTTATTTCTCTTTTTAATGATTTACTTAATTCTATGTATGTATGTCATATAAATATGAGTTACACTTTTTCAAATATGTGATATGGTATTGATTCTTCATAGTGTATCAAAATCCATTATAATAAATTCATCTAGTAATTGGTTTTCTAAATAATTTATTTATCATGTTGGATCTTAAAGCATTTACGCAAATATGTAATTCAATAATTTTAAAAAGACACTGATGTGTGAATAAAAAGAGTTATATAAAGGAGTTTTTACTATTTTTTATTTATCATATTATTCTTTAGGTATATTTTTTTAATAATTTTTTATTTTTATTTTTTTTAATGATTTTGTTTTCTTTTTATATAGTTTTAACATAGTTTATTATAGATTTAAGGTTTGAGGTGTTGCAAAACTAAATTTAAAGGGATTGTTTTCCAAGTTGATAATTATTTGTGTTATCACTTAGAACCATAGTTCATGTATGTAATGTTGTCCACAAATTCCATATAAAAATCTTTGATTTAGTGAGTAGGTTTATATGTGTGTGTGTCACTTTGAAATTAGAATTTCAAAAGGTATTGATGTAAGTCCGTGTAAAAAAAAAACTCGTTTGATACCCTCCATCATTGTCAGTTAAGGCATGTCATGTCATTAGTACTTTGCGCAGTTTCGCAGCGCAGTCTGTTTGGTCAATTTAGCTGCGCAATGATGTTTCCGTCTTTTCGCAGCGTACTGTTTATCAGCCATTTCGTAGCGCGTTTTGTTAAATTTGAACTGTCCGCGCTACGAAATCGGGGTTTCGGGGTTTTTTGTAGCGCTTTTTCTTGCAATGTCAAATCTGGGAAGGGTGAGTCATAGGTCCGTGCATGTTTGTCAGTTGAGGTTCTCTCCATGTCATGATAAATCATTATTCCGCCATGAGGTCCAGAATCATGCATATGAATATCATCTTAAGGGATTTTATGAGGTATGGTTGTGTCATAATGTGTTTTTCATAATGTGTAAACATGTCTGCTGTATGAGAAGCCCGAGTTCTTATTTAAAGGGATCATTGCAAGCGAGCCTGCACTCCAAAGTCGAGATTGTTTTCGCGCTGTAGCTGCCATTAGTTCCCTGTGTGAAAATATTCGAAACAAGATGGAAAAGAGGGAACATCGATCCGGTAAGTGCTTGAGGACAGAGCCGGAGGGGCTTGATGTTACACTCAGGGATGAAGGTGTCACAAGAGCCTTTCAAAATGCTGGTTGCTGGAGGTTCTGCGAGAAGTTGAAGGGAGGACATGCAGAGGTAACGAAGGCTTTCGCATTGAATTTTACTGGACTGAATTCAAAGGTGTCAATGTTAGAGTTTCCTGTGTCTCCTGAAGCTATTTCCACTGTCACTGAAATTCCGAGGGGAGGTCAAGAATGGTTCAAAAACTTTAAATTCGACATGAGTCCCTGTAAAGAATTTTTGAAGGAACAGTATGAAAATAAGGACCTCACCAAAGCGGTGCCAAGGAGTTACATAAAAGAACAGTATGCTATGCTCCTCACATGTATCCAGAAATACCTAACATGCAAGGGAAGGTACAATAAAGTTTACTCCTACCACTTCAAACTTTTGTTGCATTTCACAGGTAAGGTTTCAATAGATATACCTTTCTATTTGTTCAGAAGCATTAGCAAAATGTGTGATAAAATCCAGTTAAAGAAAGATGGTTGTGAAACATCCTTCTTTCACCATGGTCTGGTAAAGTTGCTGGTGTTGGATGCTTTGCAAAAGATTGGCAGAGATTGGGATTCTTTTGTTTTTATGGCCGACTTTCAAATCAAAACATGCCTCACTCCATTGCCTGTGAGGGAAAGGGAAGAAAGGAGTGAAGAACCCACTCTGGCTGAGCTCAGAAGAGAGGTGACAGACCAAAAGAAACCTAAAACCAAATTAAGGAAATCAGAGAAGTCTGTGGCAGCAAAAGAGACACCTAAATCATCAGTAAAGGAAACTCCTAAGTCATCATCTAAGGAGACACCTCAGTCATCAAAGCAGAAGATCCAGAAAAAGAAGGATGAAGCTAAATCAAGTGAAGTTGAAAAGATTTCAAGGGTGAAAACCAGAGGTCAGCTAAACAGGGAGAAGGGTAAGTCAATTACTGTGGAAGAAAGCCCTATTTCAAAAGGCAGTTTAAATGACTTACTTGAAGCCATTGAACTTGAGCAAGATCAGCCAATACAGATTGAACCAATAGAGTTTGAGCAAGATCATCCAGTGCAGCCAATGCATATTGACCTCACTCAATCTTCACCCGAGAGTACTAAAAAACCAAGAGCTTCAAAAAGATTGAAATTCGAAGAGCCTAGTAAAGAATATGCTTTCAAGCCACGTAGACCAGTCACAAGAAGACAGATTAAAGAAGTGGAGAAAGCGCAGAAAGAGAAGGCACCTTTAGAAGTGCCTAGTACAAATGTACTTGAGATTTTGACCAGAACAGTTCAAGCAGCCAAAAGTAAAAACAAGGGTAATAGGGTTATCATCAGTCAAGGTGGAAATGTCATTGCTATCAAGCAACAAGCAGGAACAACACAAGAAGAAATACCTCAGATTAAAAATGTTTCTAAGGAAAGGGCAGTAAGATATGCAAATTATAAAAAGGCTGTAATAAAAGGCAGAACAAGTCTAATGAGCCAAACTGACTCAGTGTCTGATGCATATTTGTGGACGGTGCCAGCTCTGAAGCAGGCAAAAATCATGAAACAAATGAACACAAGCTTAAGAGCAGAAAACAAGGCTTTAAAGGAAGAAGTTAGCAGTTTAAAGAGGAAGCTAGGCAAACTAGCTGATTAATCCAAGGGGAAATTTGCTTTTCAAGTTTTGATAAATTTTGGCTGTCATCATTTCGAAATTTTTTTGAGCCCTTACACCTGTACAAAAATAGCTGAAGAAATCACGGAGTTAAGTCATCAGTGCTTTAAGATTCATATGCTTTGTTTTGATTACCTACAGTAGTTTCGTAGCGCGCTACGAAACTGCTGTAGATGACTGTTTATGTAAAAAAATGAAATTGATGCTGAGGTCAGCAAATCTTAGAAGGGATGACTCGAGGCCAGCATGGAGATTATACAAAGCTATTCAGATATTCAAAAGGTGACAGGTGTGAGTATTTAAGGAAAAAGTGAAATTTTTGTCTTTTGTTAAAGTCTTCCTAAAGTTACTTTATAGCCGAATTATTAGGGTTCTGGTAGGGTTACCGAAGTTTTGAGTGGTACACCTGTTCAGTTCACAAAGTGTCCAGATTATAAGGCATATTGAATTATGCGTGGTTATTAGAAGAATTAAATGGCTTGGAGCATAGTCTTTTAATGCATGAAGACAATGGGAGGCAGAGACCGTGAAAATAGGGCACAGATCCTTATCAGTTGATGAGTCATCCACATATCAAGTATCCGAAAGCTGCCCATTCAGTGAATGTTCCTCCAGCATGTCTTGGCTATTACTGAAGTGATACAGGTGTCAAATTTCAAGAAAGCATCAATGCACACGAGGAGATAGACTTAGAGTTTCAATGGGAATGGGACTCTATGTTTTCACAGCGCAATACCTTTGTAATTAATTAGTTTGTTTAGATATGGATAAGGTAATTAATGATAGGATTCCGAGCTCCCTTCATGCTTGTTGAGGAGTCTCAAGTAGTTGTATTTTTGGTTTTCCTATATATAGAAATGACTCTGATGTAAAAAAGGTTGGAGATTTTATACAAAAACAGAGTTTATTTGGGCCAATGTAAAGACTTATTACAGTAATAGTAAAACAGTGGTTGTTTCTTCTCAAGATTCTCAATGGATTATATTGTTCAAATGTGATGGTGGTTTATTCTCTTAATGTTCTTTTACAGCCTTGTTACAGCATAATCACTCAGAATTCATATCTTATGCTCTGACTTCCTGTATGTTTAGCAAGCTGTGGTTTACGTGAAGTATGTTTGAACATCTAATGCAAAGAGCCTTGACTTCCATGAAATGACTGTGCTTTTGTTTACTAAGTGTGTGAGACTCCATAGCCCAATGAAGACCAATTTGATATGTGTCCAACCAGCTTAAAATCCATCTACTGTTTAAAGAGATTAGCCATCTTTTCTTGTCCTTAATGCATATCAAAAATCTGTGAGAGAGCCCTCTCTGACTAAGGAGGCTAACCTTAGTCTAAAGCCTGGTCTGAAACAGTTACATGAAATCTTGCTTGGTTGCAGCCCTTAGTACTGATTTTGTGATAACAATTTGTATGGTTGTATTAGTTAACATTAATTTATTTATTTTTATGCAAAATATCTGTATAGTTCTTCTAAGGATTATACATGTTATGATGATGAAAGATTACTTATTTTAATTATAATACTTGAAGCTATTATAATAAAGTTTATTATATTACTTATAGTATTTGAACTTCGAGGTACAAGATTCCAATTATTCTACCAAACCATCCAAAATAAATTTAATTGACAAAAATTTATATGATATGAAAATTATAATTTTCAAATATACAATGTAGATTATAGTTATAATTATAAAAATAATGTAACTATAATGAAATATTAAAAAATTTTATAGTTAATTTTTATTTCATTTCTTATTTTCAAAAGAATTATATATCTATATATATAGTCACTAAAGGAAATGTTAGTTAGATGAGTTTGTGATGGAACCAATGACCATTATACAAGAAGTTCTTTAACAATACATCCATCCATTACCTATTTTACAATGGTGGGAATTTATGAAGTGAATTATTATTCTTTTACTAATTTTATTTTTATTTTTTAAATGTAATTGAAAAGATTTGTATTAAAAATTTGAATTCAAAATTTTCTATTGGTACATAAGTATAATTTTTCTAATAACTTACCAACAAAAAATAAAATCTACATTTCATTGGGTACCATTATATTTTATTTTGTTTTTTCTACTGGTAACTCATTCTTGTCCTCTTGGTCATTCTTCTCCTCTGCTAGCATGTCAATATATGGGAACCCAAACTAACCTCCACATAGCCAACCAATTGCTCCACTTGTTTTCAGATTTTGAAATATCCCTTGTGATTTTAGGGATGATGATATTCCAACTTTTTAAAAAATGATTTTTTTTTTTATTACTAGCCACAAAAACCCTTTTTACTAATATGAATCCATGATTCACTAACAAATTAAAGGATTGATATTGTTCAAATTTATGAAGCAACCCTCTATTTATTGCAAGGAGAGTTTTAAATTTAGAATTATTCGTGGAGGAGCCATTTTTGTAAATAAGAGATGAGGAGAGAAGAGTCCCATATTGTTGGCTTCCAATGTTAGTTTTTGGAATAGGCTTTGATAAAGGCTCTCTATTCTTTCTTGATTATTTTACACTAAACACAAACCCCAAGAAAATAGTTATGTTTTTCCTCAGGGGTGATATATTACCCCTTTGCTCTTGTATATTGGATTTTGTGGTCTCGTCAAAAAATGGAACTCGATAACTTTGTCCTAATAGTCAGTAAAGAAATTCCTCCTTTGAAGATCTAATATTTCCTATGTATTATTCTTTTTTTATTCTCAAATTGATTTATTCCTATAGATTGGACCCTTGAATCTAAGTTTCTTCCATCTTATGCACTCCTTGGGAGGAATATGAGAATGAACAGTGAGAATTTACTACTTCAGTTAGAAGGGAGGACGTTCTGATCACAATCTATATAGGGTATGCCATTTTACTTTGGAAAATAACTCTAATTCTAGGCAGCGAGATTTTCTAGCATATAAACTTACGAAAATCCCATAAGAACCTTTTTAAAAGTGGTTTTCCTTAAAATGAACCTTCATAATGATTAACGCACAATCAAAAGAAATGAATGATATTTAATGACCATAAAATTCTTTGTATGATGTTTTTTAAAACACATTCATGTATCTGCTTAGAAAACTTGTAATCTATGAATACGTGAGTTATTGTTTATTCTTCTCCTTTGCACAAAGAGTATCTCGAAGGACCTACTAATTGTGTTTTTCTACATATTTTAAGTTTTTATAATTTTTCTGTGAGATAACATCCAATAAAATGTATTAACTCTAGGAAGATAATTTGAGTTCCATAATTGAGACCGCATTGTTAATTTGGGTGGAATAGCATCCAAAAAGACAAGTGTGCTATACCTATACTTTATCATGTATAAGGAAGGAGCCAAATCTCTATTATCTTTTGTTGATAAGGATGCGGGAGCACAATTAGACATTTTAAGTTCCAAATCATACACTAGAGGAGAGAAAGGAGGAGGGATCATTCCCTGATACCAACTATTCCATCCTTCATATTCTCACTATGTAGACATATCAAATAGTGTGAATTTTTGCTATTTTGAAAGCGA
This sequence comes from Pinus tabuliformis, assembly GCA_031772625.1. Classification (NCBI taxonomy): domain Eukaryota; kingdom Viridiplantae; phylum Streptophyta; class Pinopsida; order Pinales; family Pinaceae; genus Pinus; species Pinus tabuliformis. Next base: position 1,280,787,785 of record CM062818.1, on the reverse strand, counting down.
ATTTCTAAGATGATTCAGAAAATTACAAGATTACAGGGGAGAACTCTCTAAAATGGAGGTAATATAGATGTTAATATGACGTCTATTTCTAGGGGTCTAATTAAGGTTTGATTTGATTAACAATATAGAAACATAGATTAGTATCAAGATATAGGTACCTTCCTTCATATGATTTTGATTTTTGAGGAAGTTTCTCCCTTTGTTGGGAAAATATTTTTTATTGAAATAAACCTTTAAGCTAGCTTTCCACCCATTACTAAGTTCATAATAGAGATCTTTGATGTCTAGGTCCCCATGGGTTTTTGGAGTGCACATCACAAGTCATTTAAATAAAAGAAATATTTCGGAGTTTAATTTCCTACATTACAAAAGGAATTTCCTGATTTCTATGAGAAGGGAATCTCTAACTCCTTTACGAGCTATCAGATTAGTGAATTGATAAAGAGGAAGAGGAAAAATGATAGACTGGATTAACATAAGTCTTCTGGTTGGATTTATCCATTTCACTTCCAATTGAGAAATATTTGATTTTAATTTTCCAAGTAACAGATCCTAGAGGGATGCGAGAAGGGCTTTAGAGAATTTGGGATCCCCAAGTAAGAGAATGAGGTATAAGACTTTAGAACTAGAAATCGTAATGAGCGATTCAAGAGTCTTTGTGCATTCTATTATTCCACATGTAGATAAATATTTTAGTTCAATTAACTACCCCTTCTAAGGCTATAACAAAACTATCTAGTACCAATATAAAACTATATGTAATGTCCACTCAGGCTCATGCCAATAGAAAAGTTTCATAAAAAGCAAAGAGTGACTTAAACTCTTTACCACTCTTGTGAATCTGGTTCCGGGTAAGGTCCCCAGTATCCTTTATTTCTCAATATTTATGCTTAAATAATCTATTATAAGAACATAAAACAAAGGATATAGGGAACATCCTTGTCTTATCCAACAATTAGCCTTGAAGAATTCCACCATTATACCATTAACTAATGAGGATATCCAAGGGCCCTCAATGCGGTTGACCATCCATCTAAACAGTTTATTGCCAAATCCAAATTTATTCAGAACACCAAATAAGAAGGAATGTCTTACATTACTGAAGGCATTAGCCACATCTAACATGATGGCCATTCCTTTTTCTTTCCTAATTTTACTTGAGGGAATAACTACTTATGAGAAAATGGTGTCAATCACTATTTTTATTTTGGTTACAAAAGCTCCTTATTTTTAGAAAAATATCTTAGGTAGTAACATGTTAAGGTGAGATGCAATAATTTTTTAAACAATTTTATAAGAAAGATTACAAAAATAAATAGGCCAAAACCTAGAAAAGAAATCTAGGGCTTGTCCTTTTTTGGAACCAAGGCAAGGAAGTTGGACTTGATCCATCCTCCCATCTTCAAGTGGTGGAACACATAATTAATTATCCTACATAATTTTAATTTGATAATATGTTAGTGGTTTTGATAGAAGTGAACTAAAATTCCATCTAAACGGGGAGCTTTATCTCTAGGTTGAAATATTTTAGAAATATTCATATATTCTCTTGTTTAATTATAATAGCTCATTAGTTTTTTAGTAACTAGAAGATGGATATTTCCGAATATTTATTCCTAAAACTAAGGAGGGTGGTTTTTTCTTTCAATGTACAAGTTCTTGTAGTGTTAGAAAGCTTCCTCCTTGATACTATGAAAAGAGGAAATTTATTTCCTTCCCACCAAAATTGATTTAACATTATTTTTCCATAGTCTAATTTTTTCTTTCTTAAGTAAAAATCTTGTACTGTTGTCATATGGCTTGAACCATCTATTCCTATATTTAAGCCTCCACATATAATCTTATGCTTTCAAGATGGAATGGTAAGATTCAAATGTGTTTTTTTTTTTCAGGTGGAATGGTAAGATTCAAATGTGTTTTTTTTTTTTTTTCAGGTGGAATGGTAAGATTCAAATGCGTTTTTTTTTTTCTTTACTTTCAAGGTGGAATGGTAAGATTCAAATGTGTTTTTTTCTCCATTAAGATATTGATAGAGAGGGATTTTCTCATTTTTTATGAATAAATTCAAATTCTTATTTGAGTGACATTGCCTTTTTTCACTAGCTTTATAATTTTGTTTTTCCCGATATTTTACGTCTTCCTTAGACACTTTAATATTCTATTACTAGAAATAAAATACACACTCTTGGGGGTTAGTTCTTATCCATACAAAGGTTTTGGAATTTTGCAGACAGTCAAATCCCAATGAACTAATCCGACCAAGCTACGATCCACTAAATGAAGTTCCACAATAGAAAAATTTGTAGTGTTCACCACGAATTTTGGAATTTCTTCAATCTTCTTCACAGATTTGGTGAGGAACGGCCTTTGGATTATGGACTACATCAATATGAATGTGTTAAACACAACATTTTTAGGGCCTGAAAGGGGCAAGGCGGGTTATGCACCCAAGAGATAGACACAATCAGGGAATATAGGAGGTCAACAAGGGTTTTGGATGTTGAGAGCTCAAAGCTTGTTTCCAGGTTCCTAATTTTTAGTCAATATATTTATCTTTTTAATAAATTATGGGCTTCTAAATTTTGTTTTTAAACTATGTAAAGATATTCTCACTACAACCATATATTGAGTGGGTTTACTGATTAAGACCATATAATTTTTTTTTGTAAGAGGTTACAAATTCAAATTTAAAATGCATAGAATATGTGAAAAAAAAAACTTTATCCACAAATAACAAAGCGTATACTTCTACATAAACTCTATGTGCACACACATGAATGCATATTTTTCTAGAAAATTTAACAAATAGATTGATCTTATTCTCGTGTGACACAAAGTCAATTCTGTTTTCTACCACTATAAACTTTAGCTAAACCACATTTCCTCAAACACATAAACATAAGTTAATCAATCTCTAAGATTTAAAAATAACACCTTTTACTCACATTTACTTTATATGTCCACATACTTTCCAAGTGAACTCCCCCATATATATGATTATATAATTATAATTATTTAGATTAATTTATTAACTTTAATCGCATTAAATATTTTGAATAATAATTATTGCTGGTATATATTTAAAACATTTTTTATAAATGATATCTATTTTTACCTAATAACTTCATCAAATTATAAACATGGATGAAAACATTTCTGTTAACTTTTGATTGTTAATTTTTAACTTTAATTTTTATTATATATATATATTATTTAATGAGTAAACATTCGTACAATTAAGCAATTAAATTTGAAAGAAATCTCAATGTTAGAACTCATTCTCTTATGCTTTGGCGTTAAGTTTGTTAACTTCATCTTGCGATGACTTTGGTAAGGCTTCTAACTTGGATGGTACTTTTGGTTGGTGGGAATACCAACTCTTCTTTTCCTTTACAACAATAATAAGTATAATTTGGTTACAACAATACAAAGAATTTTGGTGGTACTCGTGAATTAGGATTATTATTATTATTTTGTTTTATTTTTTATTTTTAATTATAGTTATGTGTTTATTATAAGTTAAATTTTGATTATTTTAATAATTTCAATTTAATTATTAATAATTATTAGTGGATATAAAAAAATTAATTTTTATAAAATATATTAGAATATTCATAAATTAAGGGTTAAAATTTATTTTTAAATTAAATATGCTCTTTTAATTAATTTATTTCAACTTAATTAACTAAAAAAATGTCATATGAGCACATTATATTTGGCATGTTGTATTGATAAACCATGATATTAGCTCATGATATTGTAACAAGAGATATATACAAGTTAATAATTTCCATACTAAAATGGGGATGAATTTCCATGGTTAAAATTATTGTTATATATATCTTTTAAATGTATATATGTATAATTTATATATTAATTATTTTTATAATTAATAATGACAATACTTTAAAATAAAGTATAATTTAGTTAATTTTTACAATTTTATTTAATGCAATGTGGGATGTATAATGGGACAAGTCATGGATGGATTCATATTGGTATTTGCAACTATTTAATTTATATCGATATACCAGTTTATAAAAAAATTATGGTTGCCAGATTTTTATTTTTTATGTTTTCATTTTTTTTAAATATTACAAATAAAAATTCTAAAATATATTATAATTTATTGTACGGATAATTTCAATGAAAGGTATATTCTCCAGCCTAATATGAGGGTGATGTGTGATTTCATGAGTGTTTGATATGGAGTTAACAAGTGTCCTCTTAAAATAAAAATAAAATATTCTCTAAATAGAAAGTATAATAAAAAACAAAAATTAATATGCATGTTTGGTTAGTTTTAATTAAAACCATTATAAAATATAAATAATCTCAGCCTCACTACAGTCCTCACTATAGTCACTGGGTTTTTTGTTGATATCATAATCCAATGTGGTAATTCTTTTCACTTACCCTATCATAAATAAAATATTTCTAATATAATTATAGATCAATTTTTAAAATAGATAAAATAATTGGGAGTAAAATAATTTTCAAAAATATTACAACTTAATATTTAAATAAATTATTTGAAGATTTATGTTCACTATTTTATTTCCATATCAAGTCCATATATATTTAGATATAAAAAGAAAATGTTAAAATAGAATATCATAATATTCTATATAGTGAATTATTCAATGTTCCAAAAGAGAGTAATTAAAAGCTAAAAAATAAAATAAAAAATATTAAGTATTTCCCAATAAGAATAATAGGAAGATGTGTAATTCATTCAATTCTTGTTCAACTATTAATAATTTTGTTTATTTTAAGACAATATAATTCATAAATAAAATGTCTCAATGCCCATATTATGTAAAATATTTTAATGTTATATATATATATCTATATCTATATCTATATCTATATCTATATCTATATATATATATATATATATATATATATATATATATATATATATATATATATATAGATATAATGATGATGATGACTAACATCCACTCAGACCAATGCCTATCATACCTCAAGAAAAGAAAAAGAATTTAATTGTGATTCTTGAAAATCTTGTTTATATGATCAAAGAGAAGAGAAATAAGTGTTCAAAGCTCACTATAGTTGGGCCGACTTAAAAAGTCAACAAGATTGGAGGTGTCAGAGATGTTAGTGAATTGAGAGTAGATGTGAGTAAGAGTTGGGTAGTCTAAAACGAAGTGATTTTCATCTTCCACCTTCTTAGTATGGCAAATCTGACAAATTCTATCTTCCTGGGGAGTCTTTGGAGTAGACTACAGTCTGGTTTCACTTCAAAGCTCATGAGAATTAGTTCGTATCCTAGCGATCTTCATTTTTTTAGTGCTCGTTAACAAAGAGATAATTCTAGTTATCAAGGTTGGGGTTGATCACAACCTTATAGTATATATATGTGTCTCTCTGTGTGTGGTTAAAACATTTTAAGAAGTCTCATAATTTCACATTTTGTTCCTTTTTTTGAGCTATATTTTTTCTTTTCAATTTTCTTTGAAATCCAACAAAGATTTTTTGGACTTCCAATTTTTCGAACTTTATATAGCACTAGAAATTACAATTTAAACAATGAACAAGTAGACATTGTGTATATATAAAATGAGAGAACCATTATATATCCATTGAAGGGATGAGAGAAATGTTTGTTGTTCCTTTTTTCTCTTTTATTTTTTCTTCAAATTTTGCACTTTAAAAGATGTTTGCATCTAAAGAGATTTGATCAATATTTGGGCATGTGCATGCTAGATCTAGATCTATCTTATGCATGTTGTGAGATTATGTAAGTGCTCCACATGGAGGTGACATGTGACCCTCTTAAAATAAAAATAAATATTATATGAATAGAAAAACAATGTTGGATATAGCAAAAAACAAAAGTGAATATGCATGCTTAGTTTGTTTTAATCAAAAACATGATAAAACATTAATAATCTCAACTGGTTGCTTGACTTATTTTTGATATTACAACCTAATATGGTAGAAATATTTCATTCACTCTCAAATATAAATAAAATATTTAGATATGCACATGACCCAATATAATTTCATATAAACTTGAAAAGTTATAAAGTAATTAGAAAAAAAATATTATGTAAGTAATATGTTTAAACTTTATATTTTTTAAAAATATTTCAACACATAATTTACATAAACTATTTGAAAATCAATGTTAACTAATTTATGTTGATATCAATTTTATATAGATACTTTGTATATATAGAAAGGAAATAAAAAAAGATATATTGTGATTTTGTATATGATAAGATATTCAATGTACATAAGAAAAAAGTAATTGAAAAAAGAAATTACTTCGTAATAAAAACAAGAGCTAAATAGTAGCTAGTACCTGTGGCTTAACTTAAATATAGATTAATTAAACAAAAAAAAAAAGACAAAAAATTCGTCACAAAAATAGAACTAATAAAATATTGTATTGTTGAATGTCATCACCAAAAGTTAAGAAATATTAATAACTAATATTGTCTATATTAACATATATACACTTTAATATATGTGTGTGTATGTGTGTGTGTGTTATTTTTATTAATATATATAGTTGTTTATAATTAAATTTATTAAAATATATTTTTAATATAATAATAAGTCATCTTAAATTCAAAATATGGTGAAAAATTTATAATTCATGAAAATGGAAATAATAGAAAAAGGAAAAAATAAATGAAAAAGTTAAATAGAAAAGAAATAAAACTAAAAAATAAATAAATTAGTAATTAATAGAAATAGAAGTTACTAAACAACCCATAATAAAACCTCAACCAATCACCTTACAAATAAATAAATTTAAATAATAATAAAAAATAATTGAATTCCTAATGTTAAACTTTGGATAAACATCATAAATTTTTTGTCAAAGACAAACTAATACACAGTCAAAAGCAAAACTGAATGCATTATACCATGCGACATGTGATAGGTATCATAAAATATTTTAATATGCACCACCCATATTTAAAAATATATTAATTAAAAAAAAAACCATTTAGATATGCAAAATGTAATCTAAAGATAAAACGTATCAATATACATGTTATATAAAATATTTTAATATCAACTATTTAAATATTATAATTTTTTGTTTTGGCTAAAACATTTGAAGTAATTTCACTATTTTATATTTTTGTTGATTTATTGGTTATTTTTAGGTCAATTTTATGTGAAATCTAACAATTATTTTTTGGATTTACAAGTTTAATTTATACATTCTATATAACATTTAAAAATAAAATTTAAACAATTGAAAATTACACATTGTTTCACATAAAAACACATTTTACAAGCTTCATATGAAGGCGATGTGTGATTCCCCAAAGCAAAGTTGACACATATACTTTTAAAATAAATAAAAAAATATTCTCTAAATAAAAATATGAAGTTAACTATAATAAAAATAATAAGAAATTTACATTTATATAATTTTATAATCAAATATAAATATATGTAAAAATTTAACTCTCAACCCCCCGATCGGGATGGAGAACAGGGTGGTTGAGGACGACAGCAGTGATTATGACAAGGTAAGGAGTATTGGCGGCGGCTGTAGGCATAATACCGAAACCCCAAACAAAATAATGATGATCGAGCTGGCACACGAAACAAGGAACCGGAGTGGGAAAGGTGGTGTAAGGATGATTAGAAAGAATGGAGGTGGCAAAGGTAGAATGAGCAGACTTAAGAAAAGACAGTATATGAAGGTGATGGCAGGCATAAGAAAGGGAAATTCCGCCGGGACGAAGAGGGAGTTGATCGTGGTGCAGACTGCAGGAATCTCTAGGAAAGCGAACGCTCTCGGGTATGTGCCTTCTGAATTCCCTGCTCCTTTATTATCCATTCCTGTAGATAGTATGGATATGCAAGATTACTGCGAAATCCCTGATAGTTTGAAGGGTTGGAGGAAACCAAGCCAACCTTCGGCACCCAGAGGTGAGAGCATGAAGGGTTGGCTTCAGGAAGAGAGCCCCGGGGAAAAGAAAAAAGATAGCAGGGAATGTAGTATTAGTGAAGCTGTGTCAGGGAATGCAGTGTTAAGGAATGAACTAGCAGGAAATCAAAATGATAACCCCACGGAAGGTGCAGAAGAGGAGAGGGGTAGCGGAAACCCAAAGCTTAAGGCCATGACCCATTATCTGACCCAGATGACAGAGGGCCTTATCCATCTACTTTATAGTGAGAATGGAGACCATAACCAGACTCAAAATAATGAAAGAATTCGCAGAAGAGACGAAGGCGATACTAAATAGGAACCGGTAACTGAAGAAGGGAATAAGAAGTTTAAAAATCTGACTCCTGAAATTGGTGACTGTGTACAGGAGAGGAAAGGAAAACGAATGGCACGCATGGGTCGCGGTCGTGGGCGCGGTGGTAGAGGTCGCCCCAGGCAAAACAACCAGGAAGAGAGGCAAAATGAAAGCCAGGGAAATCGAGGCAGAGGAAGAAGGACCACTCAATCTGTAGCCCAGGAAGCAGCACAAGCATATCAAGAGGGAACGAATGAGAACATTAGAAGGATTATACAAAATTTAGAATCTGATGTTCTGGAAGATCAGTCCTCGTCTGAGACTGAGGAATGGGTAGAATTGATCAGGGACCCAGGAAACACGAGGGGCAGGATGACCCTATACAGGCAGTCCCTGCACATTTACTGGGTGCTCAAATGTCTTCTGGCGAAAGCCATGGAATAGGTAGCTACAGAAATGACTGAAATTGCCAATGGGGTACCCAATTTACAAAAGGAGATGAAAAACTTTCAGACTATTATGATCAGGCAGAATGACAAGCTTGAGGAGATGGCTCAGGTTCTGTCCCGGTTTACAGGCATCGACACAACTCAGGAGGGACGAATGGACATCCCAAAGGATACTGACCAGAACAAGGAAACCAGGAAGAAATGAGCCCTTGTGGTTCTGCTATAGTGTTTTAATTTTTCCCTTTCTAAGTTTTAATGCATATCAATAGCTTAATAGGCAGTTTTTGGTGTTCTGTACACATAGCTGGTATGGTGAGACTTGCAAAATTTTGTTTTTGGAACGCATATAATAGACTAAGGTGGCCAACAGACCTGGTTTCCCTTCGGGGCAGGTTGAGGCCACTGAAACAGTGTATTTGGTCTTTCGTTTTAATATAAATAGAAAAAAAAAGCACCATCTTTACCTACAAAAAAAAAAAAATTCACTCTCAACTATAAAAGTAATATTTCAATACCCATATAAAATAACATAATTTTATATCAAAATTAGAAAAAGATACCATAATTAAAAAAAAAAAAAAAAAAAACTCATAATTTCCCAAATGTTAAAAATGTATAATTTTTATATCTTTTAAAATCTTCGTAAGTCGTTTTGGGTATTTCAGAGGTTATAGGTGTTAGCAAAGTGATTAATTTCATAAGGACTATTAACCAATCTCACACTTTGATAAGGACTTTTGATCTATCTGACATTTTCCGTAAGGGTCGTTGATTATACCTCGTGTGATGGACACGATGGCTTACCCTGAGCAATGGTGGGAGTTATCCTCATTTTGATTACATGTGTCAATTAATTAATATAATTTTAGTTTTTTAAGATACTATTTTGTGATTTTTAAAAATGTTATTATATTAAAACGTTATTTTTATAATTTAATCAAAAATTTGTTTAATTTATTTTGATATATAATATTTAAAAAAATATTAATGGGAAAATTATATTAATATAGAATACAACAATTTATGTATAAAATAAAAGATTATTCTCTTTTCTTGTAATATACAACAAAATTTCATGAGCGGTTCTTTTCATCAAGTTTAATTTCATTTATGTTATTTAACTGTTAAAATTATTGGGCTTAAAATAGTTAGAACAAATACTGTTAATTTTAATTTAAAAGACTTTGGATCATATTGTTAAAAGAATCAAAAGAGACTTTGGATCAGATAGTTAAAAGAATCAAAAGAAAAGAGTTAAACCAAATTCTGAGTACAATTACAACTGCTCTTTCAGTTTTTGTTTTGTTTCCCTAAAGGGAAAAGAGGGAAAAACCTTGGGGGGTTGGAAAGCAGAGGACTGTGTTATATTCTTCCTTGAGCTGGCAAATATAAGTAGTGGAAAAGAAAGTTGAGGGAACAAGCTGTGGGGTACGGGACTTGACGTTGGACAGAGACCTCATGCCCAAGGTACCTAACTATTCCGTTTTGGTAGAAGTGGAAGGGCTCAGAGGGGGAACTTGGACGTAGTTGCCAGTTTTGAGGTTGGGTGGTGAGATCTTCCAATTATTTAACATATACATAACAACAAACAGATAAGTGATACTATCATGATAATTATTATTAGTAGATTGAATGTTTATTGTGAAATGAAATAATGTGGTTATAATGAATGATCTGCTTATTATAGGTAGGTAGTTTGGAAATGATTTAGTATAAATTACAAATTACAGTCATTACTAGTTTCTTAGTAAAATAGTAGAGCAATGAGACACTGCATATTTCCCAAAAGATTCTATTACACATCCCGGGAATGGTATAACTGTCAGTTAACAATCAATGTTTGGCTAATGAGAAAAATAGCATTGTAGATGAATGTCAACTTAATCTGAAAATACATAAGTATACGAACTGTAAAAACCAATGCTTATCATCTTTCTGCTAAAAATCAATTATTACAAGATATAAGGTAAACATATCATGCTACAACACATATTTCTAAATATTAGACCTCTGTCATACACAAAAATTCTGAAGAAATAAGTTAACTCAGCAAACTATTTCATAGATTTTCGGTGGAATGAAAATGAAGGTTTATTAATTATTAAACCATTGTTATATATATCTTTTAAATTTATATATTAATTCTTAAATTAATCCATGAACATTCGTTACACTATGTATATATATATATATATATATATATATATATATATATATATATATATATATATATATATATATATATATATATATATATATATAGATATATGCACACAACATTTCAAACAAAGAGAACAGAGTGACATGACTGATATAACAACTAAAGGAGAAATTATGAAAAATCATGTATCGCATATACCCTTGATAATCAACCAAAAAACCCCAAAGCTCAACTGCAATTTGCACAACATTGGGGGTTTACATAGACAATGCTTCAAAGATCATGAAAATTTCTAGCATGATTATACTATTGTCGAGTTCAGTGAAAACGAAGAGTATTTCTCAAACAAAAACAATTACAATCAAGTTTTGTAATGATTTGACATAAAATATCAGTGGACTAATTTAATATAGTTTAGCTAGCATGAATAAAGTAAACCCAGCAGCTAAAATTTAGATCAGACCCTTCTCGGTCTCGTCCAAACAGTCAAATAGGAAGGATTTAATTACATAAGAAACTGACTTCACAATCTGCGAGTCATATTAACCTCGCAGCATAAAAATACAGCTATTGTAAATAAACCCTAATTCATAGAAATCCATAGGATGAAAATTCCTAAACTACATCAACCAACCATTAAGGGCCATGAAAGAAAGCTCCAACATGTACCAAATGTGGAGTTGTGAGTAAGCTTTGTCAATGGGCCAATATATTGAACAACTAGCCCCTTTCGGTTTAAAAATGTGAGATACCTGCAACACCATAGACAAATGTTACGATGTGGATAATAATTAACCTCACGAGAGGTATCTAACATAGAACATAGATTTATCTCTTACATGAGTTTTGCAAGCCGTGAGCAGGGGTCTCGCATCTGCATAACATAGAAATCTGGGGTTAGAGATGCCTGGAACAATGGCAAGCTTGTAAAAGCCGAATGTATCGACAACTTAAATCAATAATAATAACCATTACCTGGTTCATGCCAAGTAAAAAAACTGCCACATAATCCAAAACTTGGAGGGTTGAGTGTCTCACCTGACGAGCATAAAAATGCATTAACACCTTGCATCAAGATAGTCTTCGGCTCATATTGAGAACGACTCAAAACCCACACCACTGTTGTAGATAGTGAAGACTCAGAGTTTCCTCTCCACGGTTTGCCGCAAGGCATGGAGACCGGACTATGAAAACCATAGCGAAACCAGGAGCAGGAGAGAAGTAAAGCGATAAGACTTTCCACCATGAAAACCAAATGAGTAGGAACGTCGGTGGATACCCAAGTGTTAGGTAGATGGATGTTCCCAAAGAAAATACCACCATTGGATGGTGCAAACCAAATTGAGAAGCAAGAGAATGAACACTTGTCAAAGCCAAAGCGATGAGTGGGGTTACGGCCATGTGCATTAATGCCTGAGAACAGTTGACAGGAAGTCGCATATAAGCAGCCATAAAGTCCAAGGCAAGGTGTAACCCAGCCACCTTGTGAATGATCACGCAAATCTCTTGGGTTGGGATAATCCTCTATGATTCTAGTACCCCAAATCTATCAATCGGACATGATTTTATTATATAACATATGTGGCAATTAATTAGTAAACCATGGATACACAGTGAAGGTTTGATGCAAGAATATTACTTTCATGTATATAGAAATGTAGCTAGGTTAGAGTTAATTTTTTTTTATATGTGTCATTTTAATGTATTATATGGTTGTGTGTTACAAATGGTATCAGAGGCCAGGCTCGCATACTAAGACCTCTGGGTTGTTCTAACAGTTAATAAAATTGTGTTGTTCCTATATATATATATATATATATATATATATATATATATATATATATATATATATATATATATATATATATATATATATATACATATATATATGAAGCAAATAAACTAAGATTTGAATAACTGTGAACACAGAAGGTGAATTAACATCAGGGATACATTGCATAGGAGCCCCAGATCATTGAGCAGCCAGAGGTGCCTTATGTAGAGGCCAACCCATAATTATGGGTGTAATTGGGAGAAGAATCTAGATAGGCTAACGTTGCCTTACTCAAGATAGTACAACAACTTCAAGTAGAAATGATGAGCCTCAGAACAGACAACGAGCAACTAAGGCAGGAGTGGGAAAAGATTCTTAAAAGTTTGTCAGATCGACAAAAACAGAGAGGACCAGATCCTAGTACAAAAAGTAGGGAAAAGACCCCAACTTCTGATAACGAGGAAGATCATGCAGAATCCGTAGAGGGTCACAAAGAATAATATGAAGGGCATTCAGATAATGCTTTTGACCAATGAAAACTAGAAAGAACAAAGATAGAACTACAAGGTGAGCTCGAAAAAGTCAGACCCTCTCCATTCGAAGGAGAGTCAGTAGAAGCAGTGGAAGCTTGGCTGATAGACATGGGTAAATACTTCCAGATATATGAATACATCGAAAAACTTAATGAAAGGTTGGAAATTCACCAATTACAAGGAAAAGCCACCCTCTCGTGGGAAGAAATTAAAACTGTAAGGAAAGCTAATGAAGAAAAAGTAACATGGCAAGAATTCCAGAAACACTTTAAGGACAAATATTTAACAGAACGTTATTATGACGAAAAGACAAAAGAGTTCCATGAATTAAGATTCAGAACCTTAACCATGGATGAATATGTACCATTCTTTACTTCTCTGTTGCGTTGCGTCCCATACATGTAAGAAGAAAAAGATAAGATCCAACGATTTATTAGTAGTTTTCCTAACTTCATGGAGGAGAAATTAGAATTTGACTATCCTAAAACCATGGACGATGCAGTTCGGAAGGCTCACATCTATTATCAGCAGATGAAGTAGAAAAATGAAGGATCTAAAGGAGTTGTTGCTAGGAAAATGAGGAATTTGCCACCAAACAGACATCAGAAAAACATGCACGACATAAATAATCAACAAAGGACCTTTGGAAAGTTTGTAAGAAACCCACCAAGAACTCAGAATTTCATTGAGAATAGACAACCTAAAGGGATTAACAGAACCATTACTAAACAGCCAGCAAAACCGCCACTACAATGTTGGGGATGCAGAGAGGCACATTATTACAAAAATTTCCCGCAGAAAGCTCAGGCTGAGAAACTTTCTAAAATGAAAGAAGCCTCTACGGTAGGGGATGCCACAAGGATCATGCCCAGGATTAATGTGGCATTAGGCGATCATCATGCACAATATCAGCCCACTACGATCGAATGTGAAGGTATGATTGCTTTCCAATCTGTTTCTGTTTTATTTGATCCAAGTGCTAGCTTGAGTTATATTATTCGTAAGGTGCTAGAAAGATGTCAACTACAAAGAAGTAAATACAAACAGTTGTGGCTACTTCAACTAGCTACTTGTACCAAAAGAAAGGTGTCAACCAAAACAAAAAATTGTACTATAATAGTTTTAGGACAACCTATCCAAGTTAATCTGAAAATTCTTGCCCTTGTTTTGAAGAATTTAGCATCTACGAAGAAACACTAGTTCACTAGACAAGTAGATGTGCCTAGAACAACAGTTTAAAGTGTTTTAGACTTTCCCTATAAGCAATAGATAAGAAGAGAGGATTGAAGGCCTACCTGTAGTTCCGCTTTCCTCTCGTCTACCTTGTGTCGATTTCGTCTCTCCTTCCCATACTTAAAACGCTTGAAAAGTACCCTGTCAACACAGCAAAAGACAAAAAATGATCAAAGCATATGATCCATTGAATATAAATGAGAGGAATTAGAAGCAATTCATACATATAAGCATCATGAAAGAACACAAACATGGAGAAAGGTTCAAACACTTTATTAGATAGAAGAAGGAAATACAACCATCAGCATCTGATTCAAAGTCATTCTTCCAGCTTGGATCCCATCCACATCACATCAAAAGAAAGACAAGTTTGTGGCATTACATCATTTGCTCCAAAGTCAAGTCTCATAGCAGCATTATCTCCTTACAATTCAACACAGTCCAGCCCCTAATCACTTAGATGAGTGGTCAATTTATAGGAAGATGAAGGAAGTTTTGTCATTAATGGTGACATTGAATGGCCTTCCATACTTAGAATTAGTTCCATGGAGGAAGGGATGAGAGGATAGGATGATCCTTAACTCATTCCCCATCCATTTTCAAGCTCATAGGAGTTGATAAGAAAGGGAAACTTCTAGATGACTCCACAAGATAAGAATATTCCCTATGTGAATTTTTCTCATTCTCTCCCAGCACAGGTGAAAGGAAGTCTAAGTGCTCTACAGAGCACCCTGGCAGTGGACTTTGCTGCTCTGTAGCGCACCTTCACAAGGGTTTACCTGCACTGGCCCCTCTAGAGGCAATCTCTAGATGTCTTCAAGTCATGAAACTATTTGGGAAGGAAGAATTCAAAGGGTTGACTTGTTTAGGGAATGAAAGAACTAAATTTAGAGTTTGATGAGCCCTAAAACACTGATATGAATGTTGGGATTTCAGGTGCCCAAATGGATCTGTAACAGTTGCCCACTAAAGCATGAAGTCAGAAAAATGCCAATGTCGAATGAAATGCTTTATGATGTGATGAGGAGGTATCGAAGTGGAAGGTGACCTGCATCAATTACAATACATATATCATGATATTTTATTTTACATGAATAGTTGAGGGAAGGCATACCCGTGCTCAGCCTATAAACTTTCAGTACATGTACATAAAGAGTCCTCTACAGATATAGACCCATGATCGAAATGACTATCAATGTAAAGCCATTGTACATATGATTTAGTACTCTTGATATCGCAGCCAGATGGATGAAACTAGATCCAAGGTCTTCAATCTTATTCAATCATTCACTCAAGTACAAGTCTAACCATGTGAATATGTGGTCTAAAGTCAAACATGGGAAGACACCATTTGATTACCAGCCGATGATGTAATTTGTTAACAGATGCGAGAGAAATCAGTGATAATGATAATGATCGTCAAGGTATTGCAGTACATTCTACATGCTGTAAATGAATGATTTGATGTCGAACACCATACAAAGTCTTTTGGTCGACGGCCATTGATATATTCCTATCGCCGAAAGTGAGAAACCTAGCGCTGTTGTATGCAAGCCTCAAGGTACTGAATGGGTGTTTCTAAGTCAAGTTCTTGGATAATGAGTTGATGTCAACAAGAAGCGACTCATTGCAGGAGGTCCATGATGTATCCCACATCAACGAGACAAAATGAGTATAGTGATTTTTAGAGATGGAATTTGACTAATGACACAAAGTTTAGGAATGGCGGTCATGAAAATGAAGGTTTATGGTATTGCAAAAGATGGATTTTGACTGGATGACTTCTCTTGAACATGTCAGTGACACTAAAGTGAATTGGTAGCATTAACCCAAAACAAAGCAATGGATGGTATGATAGACCAACGGTGTGATAGCCATCAAGCTAATAACCCAACCCAGATAGTCATGGTGATGGAGTGAAAGTGTCATGCTCAAGAGCGACCTGCTACCATAAAGTGGTTTTTCCCTTTTTCCATTTTTCCCAGTCATTGCTGACCAATAACTCTTTATTTTTATCAAGCTTGAGGAGGATAAAATATGCTTGTTGTATAATATCACCCTTCAGGCAAATCCATCGCTATTTTATGTTTTAATGAGTCTGGAGAAGGTGAAACTCGGTCTTCTCTAGATGGACAAGTTTGTTGCTATTTGATGTTCTTAACGAGTTTAACGACAAAGATAACTCGGTCCTTTTCATGTTTAGTGAGTTTGAAAAGGGACAAAAAGAAAACTCCACAAGTTATTTTCGACAATCTTTTCATGTTTAAAGAGTCTGAAAAGAGCTTAAAGAGGACTCCACTTTGAGGAATGAGTGGTATCTAGGATAGAAAATAGTTCTGGTGATGTTGGAACTTCCCAAAACATGTTGATTTATGTGAAGAGGCTAGCTAATAAGACCACTCATTGCAACTGTTCCTCAAAAAGTGTAAAACAACCAAGTGAAAGCATATGGTTGGCCAAAGGGATGGTGGCAATGGGATGAAAACAGCCAAGGCTCATGTGATGGAAGAGACTGATAGAATGGAAATCATGAGGGTTAAAATGGAAATGGAGAACTATGCTTGAGATTGGTTTACATGCCCCAACATGATGAAAGGGAGAGTCTCCTGTAACCAGATGGAAGTCACTACGGTGAGGTAGGATGATTATCCAACACCTTTCTGGCTTTGTCCAGATAGGAACAAAGGTGCATAGCGTGATTCCCTTCACATAATCTACAGAAACTTAACTTTACCACTAGGTGCATGGCCCCAAGCTTCATCACATTCACCTAAGTAGACTACTCGTGGCTATCAAGTGGATGGAATGAAGGTCCTTTTACAAGGTCAAGGGAAAGACTCGACTTAGAACTTTGCTCCAGGGGAGCTTGTTTCATTTTTTAATGAGCTTGACACAAGACAAAAAACTCTGCTCAGATTCCTTATTTCAGTTTTTAATGATCTTGACACAAGACAAGGAACTATGCTCATGACCTTTGTTCCGTTTTTTAATGAGGTTAACACAAGACAAAGAACTATCCTCATGGGAACTATTTCATTTCTAAATGGGGTTGACACAGTAAAAGAACTATCCTCATAGGATGTGTTTCATTTTTTAATGAGGTTGACACAGTAAAAGAACTATCCTCATGGACATGTTTCATTTTTAATGAGGTTGAGATAGTAAAAGAACTATCCTCATATTCCTTGGTTTCATTTTTTAACGAGGTTGAGACAAGACAACGAACTATCCTCGTACTCCTTGTTTCACAACTCATAAGATGTCATGAAGGAGAGATATAGTTCCAATGCCCCTAATACATGTTGTACAACATCACTGAATTGATCGTCAGTTGATGTAGGTATGGTACAGGTTGCCACATAATTAACCCGTAGCGGGGATGATACCATTGGTACAAAAGGACCATTTAGGGAAGATGGTTGACTGGAAGCCATATTTGGACTAGGAAATGAAAGCTGGTCAACGGTGACAATTCTGCCTTCATGCAGGAACAAATCACTTGAAAGAGTGTTGTAATAATAGCTCCCATGTCATAAACATAGTCGCACCCAAGAAGTAAATTGTAATCTAAAGGGTTTGTGACTACCATCACATTCAGATAAACGATTGTTCCTCCCAAAGTAATGGGTAACCGAAGGAGGATCCCTAATGGTTGATTGGTTCCTCTATTAAAAGCCAACAGATTTTGGGTAATAGGCACAAGCGGCGGCGAAGCAAGCGCTTTCCAAGAAGTTGAGGAAAGGATACTCACAGATTCACCTTAATCTATAATAGTGCTAGATACAATCATATTACAAACATGTACTATGATCTGGAAAGGCACATAAGAAGGAAGACAAAATCCTGCCAATCGATTCCAATCAAAGGAAGTGACAAGACTATTTGGAGGGGGTACCATAGAAAAGGAAGAGTTAACCCCTTGAGTTATGAGAGCGGGAGGATTTTGCTTCTGTCTTGATGGAACAGGAGGATTTCTGCCAAGCTCATTAGAATCTGAAGAAACAAAAAGAACTTGAGTTGTATCATATTCACTCTCTTCGGGAAATGTACGATTAACTGAAGGTGAAATTGGGTCAACTGTTACCCCGACCTATTGGTTTGGGTCGGGTATATACTAATAAGATTCACTTTTAGAGAGAGTGGGTTTGACCGACGGTTGACTTTGGTCAGTCAATTCATCAACTAGTGAAGGATTAAGGGATAGTATCCTATAACCAGATGGAAGTCACTGCAGTGAATTAGGATGGTTATCCAACACTTTTTTGGCTGCATCCAGATAGGGACAAAGGTGAATGGGGTGATTCCCTTCACATAACCTACAGGGAAACTTGATTTTTCCCTTATTTCCATGAACTTTACTACCACTAGTTGATTGTGTGTCACCAACATGATCTCGAGAAGTTGATGACAGAGGATGATGTGAACGAGAAGACCATTCTTCTAAGATCTGAGGAATATCAGGGCAATTTCGAAGAAGATGGTCTCCCACACAAATTTTGCATGGATATCGAATTTTGTGAGGCTTGACAAATGGTTTCTCATCAAATGTTGCATCCAAAGCAATGGTTGCTTAGATGCCCCTCTGCTGATTTTGCTTCTTCTTCTTCTTCTTCCCTTTCTTCTTCTTCTTAGCCACCTCATTACTGGTACCAATACTTTCACCAGGTGAAGAGGAAGAAGGGGAGGAAGAAACAAACAAGGAAGAGGGCAAAGGGTCAACTTTAAGATCAACTGGAGGTTGATTTTATCCAGTTGGAGGAGTACTCAATTATGGAGAAATCATGACATTTTGAACCAAGGAGGTTGAAAACAACCATACTGGCAAGCCATTGGTAAATCTTGGAAGGGACGATGTAGCCATATAAGGAGCACCAATATTTCTGAAAGGAGGAAAAGTACTAGGATTCCCATCAAAAGGAATTCCTTGATTAGTGGACTCCGGATTTGTCGCCATATGTTTCAACCTAAGATCAAATAAGGAGTGAGTGTGGAAGATGTTATCTGGAGTCAATTAATTTTATTTTAATCAAAGTAACATAACAAAACAACAGAGGGATAATCTAGGGAAAAGGTTTACCAAGCAACTGTGAACTGCAGAATACATCCCGACGAGCCGAGAAGTATGGGCAGGCAATCTCCCCGAATGTTGTGTTCGGTGTATCATAGTGTACAAGGCGGCTGACTCAGTTACCTAAGGATTGATAGCAACCTAGAGTTTTCCTCCTATATATACCCGAAGGTACGTGGAGGCCCAGTCCATATAAGCGTTGTCTAATGCAAAACCACACAATGAGAGCATTCCCATATAATTTACGTATTGTAACATCACCCTATATACCTGAAGGTACATGGACTAGCTACGATATAGTCACGTATGTGGAATGAGGTATCACACTCGGGATGTATTGCAGACAAGTTAGCAACAATTTCTTTGTTTTATAATGCTGAAAGACGTCTCTAGCCTAGAACCACTAAATGTTTTTCGTTAGGTGACAATGCTCCATTAAGTAAATTCAGGTAAATTTTAAGTTGATCTTCTTTATAATTTTCCTTTCAATGTTTACCATGTGATGTACGCTGAAATTCCTAGGAACGCAACTATCATGATAAGCATTCTTTCCATTCAAGTTAACAATGAAAATCCTTAGCTAGTAGGGATAGAGAAATAAGATTTTTGACAAAGAGCAAAGAGCACATCTAATGAAATTTCCTAAGCTATTCCTTTCAAGCATTCAAAAACTACAATATGAACGATGCAAGTTTTTCTCTTCAAATCTCTTAATGTTATCATGAACAAAAATAAATATGAACATACAATCAATCATTCTTTCATAAGAACGAAGACTTTTACAACAGGTCTAATTCGAAGGAAGAGAAGACTTTACGACACTTGCTTTCGAATGAAGATTAATCAACCATATTATAACTTTGACTATGGATTGATAATGACAAATAAAACATTAAAGAAACATTAATCAATCAAATCAAAGTAGGGTTGGCAAAGGAGATACAAATTTGTTCTCTGATACATGACATTCATTGATCAATCAGCAAGTAAACAAACAGAGAAATGTTGGCAAAAACACTTTCCAAAGGTGGGAATTTGACCTAAGGTTTATCATCGCAAGTAAAAGAGGGCCTAACTATGCTACATAGCACTATCTCTCACTCAAGGGTGCTCTTCAGAGCACTATCCCCCTGACCAAGCCTACGCTGATTTCTAAGAGGCCACTCAAGAGTCATCTAACCTCAATTTTTGATCAATTTTTCAATGTAAACAACTGCATTACAATCTATAAACACAAATAAAGTCTACAAGGATGTTTTAGGAGGTGGATAAGCTACTAGGAAAGAAGATTCTTCCCTAGCGCAGTTGCCAATTTGTTTCGGAGAATTTAACATCTATGGATAAACACTAATTCACTAGACAAGTAGTTATGCCTAGAACAATAGTTTAAAGTGCTTTAGACTTTCCCTATAAGCAATAGTTAAGAAGAGAGGATTGAAGTCCTACCTATAGTTCTGCTTTCCTCTCGCCTCCCTTGTATCGATTCCATTGCTCCTTCCCATACTTAAACCGCTTGAAAAGTACCCTGTCAACACAACAAAAGATGAAAATCGATCAAAGCATACGATGCATTGAATATAAATGAAAGGAATCAGAAGAAATTCATAAATATAAGCATCATGAAAGAACACAAATATGGAAAAAGGTTCAAACACTTTCTTAGATAGAAGAAGGAATTACAACCTTCAGTGTCTGATTCAAAGTCATTCCTCCAGCTTGGATCCCATCAACATCACATCAAAAGCAAGACAAGCTTGTGGCATCACATCATTTGCTCCAAAGTAAAGTCTCATAGCAGCATTATCTCCTTATAATTCAACATAGTCTAGCCCCTGATCACTTAGATGAGTGGTCAATTTATAGGAAGATGCAGGAGTTTTTGTCATTAATGGTGACATTGAATGGCCTTCCATAATTAGAATTAGTTCCATGGAGGAAGTGGTGAGAGGATAGGATGATCCTTAACTCATTCCTCTTCCATTTTCGAGCTCATAGGAGTTGATAAGATAGGGAAACTTCTATATGACTCCACAAGATAAGAATATTCCCAAACCTTATGTGAATTTCACTCATTCTCGCCCAGCGTAGGTGAAAGGAAGCCTAAGTGCTCTGTAGAGCACCCTGGCAGTGGACTTAGCTGCTCTACAGCACACCCTCATAAGGGCTTACCTACGTTGGTCCCTCTAGAGGCAATCTCTAGATGTTTTCAAGTCATGAAACTGTCTGGGAAGGAGGCATTCAAAGGGTTGATGTGTTTAGGGAATGGAACAACTGAATTTAGTGTTTGATGAGACCTAAAACGCTGATCTGAATGTTGAGATTTGACATGCTTAAATGGATCGATAACACCCCTAGGATCATATGATGTATTAATAGGGATGGAGTGGCTACAAGGTAGCTGGTCCCTTGTAGATTGCAAAGAAAATTCCATAAGTTATTGTACCAAATTAGGACAATGGAAAAAAATTCAAGGAATTAAGAAGAATGTCAAGTTGCACCCTATCACAGCCAACCAACTCGAAAGGTGTGTAAGAAAAGGGTGCTAGATTTATGCTGTTCAAGTAGGGTGCAACAATGATAAAAACAAAATGACCTCTCTAGAGAATATTGCTGTAATTCAAGATTTCTTAGGCGTATTTCTTGAATCTATTCCAGGATTCCAACCAAGGTGAGACATTGATTTTACAATTGAATTAATGCCTAGAGCAACCCCTGTTTCAAAAACCCCTTATCATATGAGTGTTCCAGAATTGACTGAACTTAAAATGTAGCTGAAGGAGCTGTTAGATAAAGGATACATATGCCCAAGTGTGTCTCCTTAGGGAGCGCCAGTACTATTTGTACATAAGAAGGATGGAACCCTGCGATTATGCATTGACTATCGTCAATTGAATAAGCTGACCATAAAGAAAAAATACCTGCTACCTCGTATCGATGACTTAGTCGACCAAGTACATGGAGCTAGCATGTTCTTGAAAATTGACTTAAGGTCTGGGTACCATCAAATCAGAATAAAGGATGAAGAAATTTGTAAAACCGCATTCTGAACTCATTATAGACATTACGAGTTCGTGGTACTACCTTTTGGCCTTACCAATGCACCAGCCACGTTCATGAGCATAATGAGCGACATTTTCCATCCCTTTCTTGATAATTTTGTATTGATTTTCATTGATGTTATACTAATCTACTCTAAAAATCAAGTGGAACATGAAAAACACTTGAGAAAACTACTGTAAATTTTTCAATAAAATCAGTTGTATGAAAAGTTTATCAAATGCAATTTTTACAAAGATCAACTTCACTACCTAGGACACGTTATATCAGCAGAAGGGATAACAGCGGATCTAGAGAAAATCAAAACTATCATGGATTGTACTGCACCCAAAAATGTGCCGACATAAGATCCTTCGTAGTCCTAGTAGGGTATTACCACCTATTTATAAAGGACATTTTGAAGGTTTCCTTCCCAATGAATTCACTTTAGAAAAAGGGATGAGCTTTCCATTGGACAACAGAATGCCAACAAAGCTTTGAGCAGCTAAAACAACTGCTCACAACCACTCCGGTATTGAAGGTGGAAGGTCTGGAAAAATCCTTTGTAGTATGTACGGATGCAAGTAAAGAAGGCATCAGTGGAGTACTAACTTAGGAAGGAAAGGCCATTTCTTATGAGTCACGAAAACTAAAATATTATGAACAACTTTAATATGCCTATGATTTCGAGTTGACCGCGGTAGTGCATGCACTAAAGATGTGGCGGCACTACTTTCTGGGAAAGAAATTTTTGTTTTTAACTGACCATAGCAGTTTGACAAATTTCTTTAATCAATCTAATCTAAATGCACGCCAGGCCAGATGGACAACATTCCTAAGTGAATTTGATTTTGACTTAAAACACATCAAGGGAAAAGAAAACCGGGTAGCTGATTCTTTAAGCAGAAAATTACATTTCATCTTTGAAGTACATTTTAGTCATGCACAATCTAACCTACCAGGAGTTATCCGAGAGGCTTCCCTCAAGGATCTAGAATATGCATTTTTAAGGAAACAATCTTCGGAAGGCCAAGTAAGAGGGAAGAAATGTCAGTATGCAATCAATTCTGATAACATGTTAACATTTAGTAATCGAATCTACATTCCTAACCAGATTTCTGTGAAGCAGATGTTACTAGATGAGTTTCATAGGAAACCTTATGTTGCCCTCCCAGGATACCAGAAATTGTATTCTGCCATTAAGAAAAGTTATTTCTGGCCCAGTTTATGAAAAATATGTGGTTGAATATTTTTCTAAGTGCTTAGAGTGCCAACTGGTGAAAGCAGAACATCAGCACCCTACAGGTCTGTTGCAACCACTACCCATTCCATAATGGAAATGGGAGACCATAACTCTAGACTTTGTTATGGGTTACCTCATACCAGAAAGCAGCATGACTCAATCATGGTAGTTGTAGACAAATTGAGCAAGACTGCTCATTTCATCCCTATAAAATCCACTTACAAAACAGTGGAGATTGCAAACATGTTTATGAGAGAAATCTTCCGTCTACACAGGATACCACGAGTGGTTATCTCTGATAGGATTTCTGGAAAACTCTCTTTGCAGGCCTGGGGACTCAAATATCTTTTAGTATTGCTTATCATCCGTAGATAGATGGTCAGACAGAGTGAGTAAATAGTGTTCTAGAGGATATGTTGTGCATGTTTGTAATGAAACAACCACAAAAATGGGAAGATTATCTCCACTTGGTGGAATTCGACTACAACAATGGACATCATGAATTTTTGGGTATGAGTCCCTTTGAGGTACTTTACGGGAGAAAGTGTCGGGTACCCATGGATTGGAATAGTCCATAAAATAAATTAGCATTGGGTCTCGACATGCTAACAGAAATGGAGGCTACCATCAGGAAAGTTCCCCAAAACTTAAAGGTGGAACAAGATAGGAAAAAAGTGTATGCAAACAGGAAGATCACCCATAAAGAATTCTAGCTGGGTGATCAGATGTACCTAAAGGTGAAACCTTGGAAGAGCACCCTGCAGAGGAAAGGTTGTGCAAAATTGGCACCATGGTATTGTGGGCCTTTCCAAATTTTAGAACGGATTGGGCCTGTGGCATATAAACTAGCACTGCTAGGGCACATCCGAGTACACAACGTCTTTCACGTGTCACTGTTAAAAAAGTATATTTATGACCCTCAACATATTATTAACTGGGAGAGTATTCAGGTAATGATAAATAGGAAAAAAAATGATTAAAATATTAATGTTTCAAAATGTTCTAACAACACAATATGAATATGCAGGTAGAACCCGAGGGAGAATTTCTAGCAGAGCTTCTTCATATCCACTATCAGAGAGAAACCACATTGCGGAGGTGAGCCATAATCCAAGCTAAAGTGCAGTGGAAGCACTTTGGCCCGGATGAGGCTACCTGAGAAGAGGAGTTCATGCAAAAATCTTATCCTGCACTATTCGCGTAGAGAAAAAACACTAGGGATGGTGTTCCTCTTGAGGGGAGGGAGCTGTAACATACAACAATAATTCATGAGTTGTTATTTTTACCAAGTTTAATTTCATTTATGTTATTTAACTATTAAAACTATTGGGCTAAAAAGAGCCAGAACAAATACTATTAATTTTAATTTAAAAGACTTTGGACCAGATTGTTAAAAGAATCAAAAGAAAATAGTTAAACCAACTTATGAGTACAGTTACAACTCATCTTTCAGTTTTTTTCTTGTTTCCTTAAAGGGAAAAGAGGGTAGAATCCTCGAGGGTTGGAAAGCAGAGGATTGTGCTATATTCTTCCTTGAGCTAGCAAATATAACCAGTGGGAAAGAAAGTTGAGGGAACAAGATGTGGGGTATGGGACTTGAGGCTAGATAGAGTCCTCATGCCCAAGGTACCTAGATTTTCTATTTTGGCAGAAGTGGAAGGGCTTGGATGGTGAACTTGGACGTAATTGCCATTTCCAAGGCTGGGTGGTGAGATCTTCTGATTATTTAACATATATGTAACAAAATACAGATAAGTGATACTACCATGATAATTATTATCAATATATTTGTTGAATGTTTATTGTGAACTGAAATAATGTGGTTATAATGAATGATCTGCTTACTATAGGTAGGTAGTTTGGAAATGATTTAGTATAAATTACAAGTTACAATCGTTACTAGTTTCTGGGTAGAATAGTAGAGAAAGGAGACAATGCATATTTACCAAAAGATTCTATTACACATCTCGGGAACAATATATCTGTTAGTTAACAATCAATTTTTGGCTAATGAGAAAAATAGCATTATAGATGAATGTCAACTTAATCTGGAAATACATAAGTATATGAACTATAAAAACCAATGCTTATCAGCTTTCTGCTAAAAATAAATAATTACAAGATATAAGGTAAACATATCATGCTACAACACATAGTTCTAAATATCAGACCTCTGTCATACACAGGAATTTCTGTAACTGAAGAAAGAATTTAACTCAGCAAACTATTTCATAGATTTCCGGTGGAATATATGATTTCTTTACAGACTCTTCATATACCTAGGGTTTGTAGCCGCAGATGAGTTCGTAAAGAACCCATCCACAACCATGTACCCTGGTTTCTTAAATTAAACCATGAACACTCGTTACACTCAATATATATATATATATATATATATATATATATATATATGCAAACAACATTTCAAATAAAGAGAAACACACTCACATGACTGATATAACAACTGAAGGAAAAATTATGAAAAATCTTGTATCGTATAAACCCTTGATAATCAACCAAAAACCTAAAATCATAGCCACAATTCACACAACATTTGGGTTTTACATAGACAATCCCTGAAAGATCATGAAAATTTCTAGCATGATTATACTCTGCTGAGTTCAGTGTAAATTAAGAGTATTTTTCCAATAAAAACAATTACAATCAAGTTCTGTAATGATTCAACACAAAATATCAGTTGACTAATTTAATATAGTTCAGTTAGCGTGAATAAAGTAAACCCAACAGCTAAAATTTAGATCAAACCCTTCTCGGTCTCGTCTAAACAGTCAAATAGGAAGCATTTAATTACATAAGAAACTGACTTCGTAGTCTGTGAGTCCTACTGACCTTGCGGCATAAAACTATAGCTATTGTAAATAAAACGTAATTCATATAAATCCATAAGATGAAAATTTCTAAACTACATCAACCAACCAGTAAGGGCCATCAAAGAAAGCTCCAAGTGGTACCAAATGTGGAGTTGTGAGTAAGCTTTGTCAATGGGCCAATGTATTGAACAACTAGCCCCTTTCGGTTTAAAAATGTGACATACCTGCAACATCATAGAAAAATGTTATGACCTGGATAATAAATTAACCTTAGGAGCGGTATTTAACATAGAACATAGGTTTAGCTCTTACCTGAGTTTTACAAGCAGTGCGCAGGGGTCTCACATCTTCATAAAATAGAAATCTGGGGTTATAGATGCGTGGATCAATGCAAAGATTGTAAAAACCGAATGTATCGACAACCAGAATCAACAATAATAACCATTACCTGGTTCGTGCCGAGGAAACCAACTGCCACATAATCCAGAAGTTAGAGAGTCGAGCGCCTCACCTAACGAGCATAAAAATGCATTAACAACTTGCATTGAGATAGTCTTTGGATCATACTGAGAATGACTCGAAACCCACACCATTGTTGCATATAGTGAAGGATCAGAGTTACCTCTCTGTGGTTTGCCACAAGGCATGGAGACCGGACTATGAAAACCACAACGAAACCAGGAGCAGGCAAGAAGCAGAGCAGTAAGACTTTCCACCATGAAAACACAAATGAGCAGGAATGCCGGTGGATACCCAAGTGTTAGGTATATGGATGTTCCCAAAGAAAATACCACGGCTAGATGGTGCAAACCAAATCGACGAGCAGGAGAACTAACACTTGTCAACGACAAAGCAATGAGTGAGGTTATGGCCATGCGCATTAATGCCCGATACTAGCTGTCAGGAGTCACGTATAGGCAGCCATAAAGTCCAAGGCAAGGCGTAACCCAGCCACCTCGTGAAGGATCGCACGGATCTCGTGGGTTGGGATAATTCTCTGTGATTCTAGTACACCAAATCTGTGAGTCAGACATGATTTTATTATATAACATATGTGGCAATTAATTAGTAAACCATGTATACAGAGTGAAGGTTTGATGCGGAATAATACTTTCATATATATAGAAATGTAGCAAAGTTAGAGTTCATTTATTTATGTATTTATTATTATTATTATTATTATTTATGTGTGTCGTTTTAATGTATTATATGGTTGTGTGTTACATTTACAGATAGATGCATTGTTTTTTCAAAAGGAAAAAAATATTTTCTCTATTTCAATAGAAGTTAAAAAAGTATAATCTTATGGCTCTATCCAAATTGGTTTAATTTATTTTGATATATAATATTTAAAAAAAATATTAATGGAAAAATTATATTAATATATAATACAATAATTTATATATAATAGAAAATAAAAAATTATTCTCTTTTACGGATAGATGCATTGTTTTTTCAAAAGGGAAAAAATATTTTCACAATTTCAATAGAAATAAAAAAGTATAATCTTATGGATCTAACCAACATACTTGTTAATTTGTCTATACATTTAAAGTACTATCATTTCTTACACCAAAATTTAGTTAAAATTATTATCTCTTCAAAGAATACATAGAATAAAAAAGATTAAAGGAAAATTTAGACAGTAAAATATTACTATGAAATTATGCATAAGAATAAATTCCATCAACTAGCAACAAAGCTTGTTTTGAGAGCAAATATGTGAAGATAATGTTTTCTCTATAAACATGCAAGATTTGAATGACCTCAAATTATTCAGGTACATGAGTTGATGAATATTCCTCTTCCACAGTAATAAATGGATAAGACTTGGGAATTTCCTAACAATTTGAATGTATTTACCTATTTCCAAATTGTTAATAGGATAATAATCAACATTTCCATTAATTGATAAAAAATGTTGGTTCCTTGACCTACTCCAAGCTTGCATTTGACAATCACATTATTAGACCAAAACAAAAGAACTCATGCTCCACACATTCCCTGTAACTCCCCCTGGTAACCTCACATGAAAGTGCATGGAATGAGAATTTTTTTACACCCTTTACCAACATGTAACTTTTTGAATTCACTATTCCATATTCTTTAACTGATCATTGGATGACATCATCATTATCATATAGAGTAAACTTGAGGAATGGAACAGTAAATGACATTATAAAACAACCATTGTTGCAGTATAACAACATGCTGTAACCTTGCATTACTTTCATGGTTCTCATACCTAGGTTAATTAAACACATACGTCATAATGAAATGCTCATGTCATGCAAGGAATCAACATCATCAAAATGGCACAAAAAAAAATAAAATCATTGGACACTGGTATACCCTAGAAACCCTATAGGGTGAAAACCAATAAACATTTAATTTTATTAGTAAACGCACGTGAGGGTGTTCAACCCTCACTTAATGGATTATAAGGGAGCCCATCCCTTAAAAAATTTCATAAAATCTTACAAATAAATACCATTTAAACACAACATATCTAGTTAGAAGATATTAGAATCATCATGATATCATTTACCCACAAATTCTCAACCTTTATGTCTTTGTGGCTAGGCTGTTCCATCAGTGGATCATCCTGTGGTTGAAATTCCTTGATCTTCGTGGATCATTAAAACTTTACCTGCCACAATGTCAAACATGAACTATCCTTTGGATAAGTCACCATCTTCCCCTGACACTGATGTCATCCACAAAATTTATCGCTATAACTAGATAAAGCATTAATCAACCATTAATCAATCTTTATTAGTGACGTTTCAACATCTATTCGTGTGCATACATAAAACATAAACAAAATATCATGACATACCTTCTTTAAAAACACTGCGCACACATTAATAGAAGCATATAACTATGAAGCATGTCAGATTAACTAATATTCCTCTCGCATATGTTCACATTATTTTCCGAAGAAAACCAATTTAACTTTCCTTATTCATTTAAAGGAAAACTAGCACATGAGCTATGGTTTTTCATGCAATACATAAACGTTTCATGATAACTCTTAATATTTTCTCAAAAGGAAGCTAACATAATCTTGCATGCAAATGGATGATCTTCAAAATGAAATCTATCATAATCTTGTATGTAAATACATAATCTTCCCAAAGGAATGCTAACATATAGATTCCATTGTTATGCGTATAAATACATAACATTCTTTCAAATGAACTAGCCCATCAACCATCATCTTAGGGTCTGTAAACAAATAGCCTTTCAAAAAGGGAAAAAAAACTAGTGCCGTAGTTAATGCATACAATTATAAGCTTTATCCAAAAGAAACTAGCTCCCCAACTATTTGTTTTTATATGCAATTATGTAATCTTTCCCAAAATAATTAATACAATAGGTGTTATTCTCATAGATGAAATCACATAATATTTTCTCAAAATAATTATCATAACATATTATTTTTCCAAAATAATTTAACATGATAGCCATTTTTTCCATGCATTCAAACTACATTTCTTCCCAAGAAATCTATCTCATTAGTTTTCCTTTCCGTGCATGTGAAATGCATTTATTTTTAAGAAATTTATCTCAATCAACCATTATTTTCGTGCATGCAATACATTTTTCTTTCTCTAGAATTCTACCATGATTGGCTATTCTTTTTATGTAAACAAATACATACTTCCTTCCCAAAAGTAGATCAATATAATATCTAATGTTTCTATGCATAAAGATTCTTATTCTTTTTCACAATAGCTATAGTCTCATGCGCATAAAGAGATTTACCTCAATGTTTCACAGCAAAGGTGAATCATTTATTAAATTAATAATATTTAGCATTGAATTGTAAATATACATGTTAAGTTGGATAATATCTCCCAAACAAGTTTTTATGAGAGTTGTATTAGTGGGGTTATTACATCCCCCCCCAAAAAACACCATCCTCGATGTTTATCATCAGCATTACTCATGATATAATAATCTAAACAACCAAAAGAGAATCCTTCTCCTTCAAAAGGAAGGATTTTATTTCCAAGAAATACCCATAAGAAAAATAATAATGTTTTAACAATAGTCATGAGCACTTACAACTACAAAATATTAAACTTCAATCACTTAGCAAATATTAAATTTCATAGAAACAAAAACAAAATAACTATACCAACTTACCGTTACTTATTAATTACTCTTGGAAATCATGGTTATATTATGTAATAATTTCAATTGTAGGTGGTTTCACAACCTCCATGGAAATCATGCTATAATATATTATCAACAAATTCAACATAGTCACATTAGTCACAACATTTTCTATCAAATTAAATACTTTTATCTCTCAATCAATTATGCAAAGTCAAGTGATATCTTAGTCACAATACTTCTACAATTACTCAAAGAGCACCTAACTCTCTAATCATAAACAATGATCAATAACTGCACCAAGCATATACTATCCTAGCCCCCCACTAGAGACATCCATACAGTACCACCACAAGTACTCAGAGAGCACCTAACTTTCTAATCATCTAAATTATCAATATTTGCACCAAGTTTATATTGTCTTAATCCTTGCTAATACATTCACAAGATTGGTAATACAATAAAGCAACTTACATTCCCAGTAATTCCTTCCTGAGAACTAGGCTCTTTTCCTGTTAAGGTGTATATAATTTTTTTACACAAACATATAGAAAATTCACAACACATAATTGATAGTTAATTTGTTCTACTATGAGAACCACAATGGCAAAAAAATACTCCTCCCAACAAATGGCAACTTGTTTGCACAGCAAGATTGAAACATTTTCACATCCATACAGTTATTTGACAAAGACAATACCAGGTCTAGTTTGGAATTCCACTAGGCAAATAGCTCAAGAATTCCAATGACCACACAAGGTCTAATATAGGATTCCTCTTTGCAGCGTCCTGCTTATTCCTCTGATAGTGTCTCGTCTATGAGGGATTTGTGCCCTCCTATAACAGGCTTCAAAGTCAACAACGTTGCTTCAAGATTTCCCCTCTTCACCATC
Source organism: Pinus tabuliformis (assembly GCA_031772625.1). Classification (NCBI taxonomy): domain Eukaryota; kingdom Viridiplantae; phylum Streptophyta; class Pinopsida; order Pinales; family Pinaceae; genus Pinus; species Pinus tabuliformis. Next base: position 1,280,756,199 of record CM062818.1, on the reverse strand, counting down.
TTGGCCAACTCTTTTCCCTTACTGAGATCATATATCTCTAGGGAGAGGAAATCTAGGTAGGCAACCTCCATCAACCCATTCGGGAAGGAAACCACCATCAACCCAATGCCTCATGGCCTTTCACAACTATCCACAACTGTTTAGCATGTGAATGATGTTTTAGCACCCTTTCCCAATGTAATTTACATAAATATCCATATGCACATTATAATTAAAGAAAAATGAACCTTTATGTACATCATGCATTCATACTTGACCCTCAGCATGGGTCCTACAATATGTGAAATTAAATTGACAAGAAAACATAACTAACATCACTTGTTACAAGTAATATTGATTTCAAAGTAACCATCATGAAATTTAGAAAGACATTACCATATTTTGTATAACATAACATTATACTTTATAATTTGTAGTTGTAAATCAAATTGCAACATTTTACCTTTCATAGGTATTTATGTTGCCACTAATCTAAATCTACTTAATCACATCAACAAAATTAGCTACAATTATTTTTAATAAAATCATACCTTGCACAAAACAATCGTCAAATACATTCAAGATGCATTTCACTTTCACATGCACTATTTTAGCAATATTTCAGCATAATAAAAGGTATTAGTCCTCTTTCTCTTCATAAACCACCTTTATGTATTAAAAGTAATATAACTAGTAAAGATACATCCTCTAGATGTTAAAACAAAGTTTCCATAATGTTCTTTTCCCAAAACAATAGTTAAGGGGACAATATTTTAATCGTTAACATTCTCATAATTTCTTACTCATGTAACATGTCATTTCATTTATGCATATGCATCTAATCAACAATCATTAGTGCATACCAGCTAACATCATCATTGAATCATAAATTAATAGAGTTGTGAAGTTAAACAAACAAGGTAATTAGCATCATCATATTACTATTATCATTTAGTTGATGGAACTATCAATGACACTACTGTATCATAATCCAAGTTCTTTATCACCTTCCATAACTTGCAGTCATAGGTATACATGGTTAGACGCATATTCAATTTTTCAATCATTGAAGTTTTTTTGCATGTACATAAAAGCATAAACAAAAATCTATTCATTCAATGGCACTGATTTATCATCAATGTGTAAGTGTCGATAATTGTTAGGTAACGATCCAAACATACCATATTTCCATAGTGTTTTGTTACCAATAGACCAACAATACGAAGTATACTATCACATTTTTATGACTTGCAATAAGTTTTAATCAAAATTGATTCATGCATATAGGTTTTAATAGTTATCCATGTGGTACTAACTAATCAATGCCACCGACCATCTTAATTCAATCAAAATCCATGACATGATTGAATCGTCACTTATCCATTACAATTAAGTCTTACTACTTGACTCATTGTTCATCTTTAACATCTAAAGGGGTTCTTTAAATAAATTTTTAAAACATCTTATTGTTCGCTTCAAGGAAAGGTCCCCCCAACCTACCCCCCTTCCCACCTTTTACAGTCATGCACTCATTCTTTATAAGTAGTGCATTGTAACTTTAGTCATGTCCATTAAATCTATCATTAATATTGTCATATATGCAAAGGTTGGTAGTCATTTCTCACTTTCACTAGTGAGTGCTCAATATTGTTCATAGGTGAAACAAAGGTTTTATATCCATTTATCATCATCACGATTCAAATGTCACGAGCACAATTTTATAGGAGACTTTATTACTTATTATTCTTCCATGCAGTTATAAACATGCATCATGCATCTCATGTCAAATATAGTCTACTACATATATTATTATGTTGTTTGTTAGAATCATACATGAGCTTATAACCACTAGTATCATACCTCTACTTCATTTCCACTTACCACTTCCCAAAAGGTGCTAGTATTGAAACCTTTAGCTTTGATACCACTGGTAATATCCCTTGGTAACCTCACATGAAAATACATTGAGTTGGAAAATTTGTACACAATTTAATAACATGTAACTTTATGAATTCAGTGTTCCATATTCTTTAACTAACCATTGGATGATATCATCATTATCACATAAAGCTTTAGGAATGGAATAGTAAATCACATGATAAAACAACCATTGTTGCAGTATAACAACCTAATGTAACCTTGCATTATTTTCATGGTTCTTCTAACCGGGTTAATTAACCACATACCTCGTAATGCAATTCTCATGTCATGTAAGGAATCAAAATCATCAAATTGTCACAGTAAATAGTCACATCACTAAAAACTGATATACGCTAGAAATCGCGTAGGATGAAAAGCAACAAATGTTTAATTTTATTATTAAATTCTCATGAGGGTGTTCACCCGTGACTCAATAGTTTATAAGGGATCACATCCCTTGACTATTGTCATAAAATCTTACAAAGAAATATTATTTAAATACAACATATCTATCTAGAAGCTATTAGAATCATAATGATATCATTTACACACAAATTTTCAACCTCTTTGCCTCTGTGGCTTGGTTGTTTCATCAGTGGATCATCTTACAACTAACATTCCTCAATTTGCACGGATCATTAAATCTTTACCTACCACAATGTTAAACATGACCTATCATTTCATAAGTCACCATCTTCTCTTGCCATTGTTGTTGTCAACAAATTTCATCATCATAACTAGATAAAGCATTAATTAGCCAATAATCAATCTTTATTAGTGATGCTTCAAGATCTATTCATGTGCATAAATAAAACATAAACAAATATATTAAAAGAAGCATATAACTATCACAAAGGTCACAATACTTATTATTCCTATTGCATAGGTCAATATTCTTTTATAAGGAAAACCACTTCAGTTTTCCTTCCTCATTTAAAAGAAAATTAGCAGATGAGTTATAGTGTTTCATGAAATACATAAACATTTCATGATAGCTGTTAGTCATTTCTCAAAAGGAAGCTGACATAGTCTTGTATGCAAATGCATGATCTTCAAAAATATAGCTATCATAATCTTCTATGTAGATTCATAATCTTCCTGAAGGAAAGCTAACATATAGATGATATCCTCATGCATGCAAATTCATAACAATCTTTCAAGAGAACTAGCCCATAAACAAGCGTCTTAGGGCGAGTAGAAAAATACCCTTTCAAAAAGGTAAAAAATAGTGCCATAGTTAATACATGCAATTATATAGGCATTATCCAAAAGAAACTAGCCCTCCAACTGTTTCCTTTTATACACAATTTTGTAATATTTCCCAAAAGAATTTATATCATAGATGTTATTCTCATAGATGAAATTACATAATCTTTTCCCAAAAAAACTAACATAACATAATCTTTTTCTAAAAGAATTTAACATGATATTAGTCAATAAAACTACAAAAAAAAATTAATTATACTTAAAAATATATTTTTTTGTCAATGAATTTTGGATAAATAGCTACTGGATGCTTTTTTAAAACAATTTTAAAAGTTAAGTCACCCATTCAATTCTCCTGTATTTTAGTATTGTTCTTAAATATAACGATAATATAACCTTACCAATTCCAAACTTACTTATATATATATATAGAGAGTATTGTGTAATTGCAAAGGAAGGTAAAGAATTTAGCAATGCAGAGGATTTTAAATAGAAATAATGTTTCATTAGCGAGATCCACATTCTCATTCCTACCATACAGTTCACACAAATATTAGGGGTTTATGCTTAAAAAAACCAAGTCTAAACTTATGAGAAGAAATGACAGACATTTCAGATTTGTGGTACAAATGAATAGAACTATATACATTAGACATTTCTAGTAAAAAGAATAAATATATACATTTAACCATTTTTTCATTTTTTCTGATCGATACGTTTTTGTGAGATAATCATCCTCTCACTGCGCTAACTTTGAAAGCATGTTCCTTATATATGTAGAATTCATTGAATATGAGAGAACATATCTTCTAAACTATAACTTGTGGCTTGCACCTAATAGTATTACCATATGGACAAACAACACACAAAAAGAAGACTGGTATTATTGCACATGTTCTTATTGGGTACGAATACTGACAAAGTGATGCACTTACGTTTTCACACATACCCATGTCATAAGCTTATGCTCTACCTGTTCTTCTGTTGTGCTAGCTGCCGAGCAATATTAATCTTGAAAATAAGAAAAGCCATATTGGATTCCATTTAACGCGAACCAGAATTTTCACGGAGAAAGAAATATGTAGAGATGCCCATCTTTTTAACACAAAAATACCAACGACTTTCATTAAAATGGTAGTTTACATAGTTCAGTCTCATAATCACCACGGGTCAATTGAATCCATACATATAGAACATGAATCAGGTAAAGGCCAGCTCGAGAGAAGGCCAGAAAAAAAAACCTTGCAGCAAGTCAAAATATATACACAAAAAAAACCTCATAGGGCGGAACCACATCCTTCATATCATAATGAAGCGACTATAACAATCATCGACTGTAGCAATCATCTGCAAGATACACTATAAAAGCTGGGGATAGATAGATATAGCTACTAAACATTAAAAAAAACCGCGTCTGGATAAAGAAGCTTTCATCTCTAACTCAAAAAAATATAAGTAGAGATGCCCAATTTGTAATTGATCATTCTCATCTAGAACCTGGAAGACATTTGAAACAATGGAATGGTTGTTTAAACTGGAAATAAAGTGGCCTAGAGACTCGTGTAGAAAATCTCATCTTCTGAACTCTTCAAAAATCTTTGGGTTGCTTTGGTCCATCGATATTAGCTTTATCTAGATGGTTGATTCTGAAAACAGGGGTGAGGTCAATTTTCACCTGACTCCCTTGATATTAGATTGTTGATTCTGAAAACAAGAGTGAGGTTGATTTTGAGTTGACTCACGTGATTTGTATTTATTGGATTTCAAAATATTTTTGAAATTAACAATTGAAATAAAAAGTGTCTGCTTTACATTAACTCACAAATAAGTCTATCAACTAGTTAATTAATGCTACAAAATTACTAAGTAATGTATTATATAGAAGTTTGAAGACAATATTTAAGACAAATTTTGAGTAAATTGTCTTAACTTAAAACTAAACAAAAACTTGTAAATTGTATTAAATATTGTCTTTAAAGAAGTGTCTCAAACTATTGTCTTAAAAAATTGTCTCTATAAAGACGATATAGAATACAACTATTATTCTATTAACAGACAATTGATTTTTGTCTCTCAAGAGACTATAGTTATGATTAACGACATTTTCAGTATAGAGGCAAATTGTCTTTAACCCCATTTATTGTCTCTATAAAAACAATGTTTTTAATCCTAATTATTGTCTCTTTAGAGACAATAAGAAATCTTTAATCCTAGTTATTGTTTCTCTAGATATAATAAAAAAACTCTCCTTAGAAACAAAATACAGAATGTGAATCTTTTTGTTTAATTCATGCAATGCAAAGGCATGTGCTCTTCCATTGAACTAGAACCTTTAAATAAATGTGTTATCTCAATCGGAAAAGATAAAAATCCATGAGGCAAAATGTACCATCACATTAATCAAGAAAAAAATATGTTACTTGTTCCTACATGACAAATTTTAGGAAAAAGGAAAAACTTGTAGATGGTACTAACTACACATCATTTCACGAACTCCTTTCTAGTAAAATTCTTAGGATGTCTATGAAAATAATTTTGCAAAAAAATGAAAGCACACTAAGTAGAGTGTTCAATACCAATTTTATATTTGTTATGTTTAAAATTTCACAATGAGTAATTGCACATACAAAAATTTCATAGTAGATTGGAATTCACAACTAATACATAGCAAATTTGCCATATTTTTCAGCGTTCTAAGGTTTTAAGTTTATAGGTATGGTAATGTTTAAGAATTTAACAACTTGCTCAAAATGTTAATAATGGAGCTTCTAGTCACGTAAATGGTTGAATAACATTAGATACAACTAAATTTATTAGTGCTTTTAGCACAATTAAATTTTATTAATTTGTTTTAAAGTCATAATAATAATTAATGAAAAGAAAATAATTTAAGGTGATGGGATGCCCAGTTGTCCATAGTACATTTATGAGATCCCTTGACCATTTAGAGTAGATAGGTTTAATGACTTTCTATATAGGTACATAGCCATGTTCCATTAGACAAGACAATAGGAATTGTATGGGATGCATCTCCAAACACCAATGACACGTTCATAGAATGCACACATGCAATATGGAACCAAGTCAAATAATTGACAAAATAAGATAATTAACATATGTAAGACACTATAATTTACATGTTTTGAAGTTGTTTGTTCATCCTCAGATTGACCCCATAGTGTTGGCTTTGCATTTTGATTTACCAAAAAGAGACAGTAAGCTATTGTTTCTCTATAAAAACGAAAAAATAAAACCACAAACATTGATGTAGATGTAATTTAATGTATAACTTGGATATATTACATATGGTGTGTTATTTTTAGGCCTTGAATAGATTTAGAATAATGAAATAACCTCATATGTCCATAATATGCATCGTGAAGGGGGGAATTTATTAACCTAAAGCCATCCGACCATTACTTCTCTCTCCATAATCATTTATGATTTTGTTTCTTGTTCCTTATTTCAGTTAACATAGGTGTTTTTCATATGACCATATATACAGATTGACAGAATATATATCATATGAGTGCATGCCAAGTAAATGACATACATAAATAGTTAACCACATATATATCATTGCAATAATTTTCATATGTAAATAGCAACTTATGCATCCATAGGGTTCATGGCTTTTCATCCCACAAGTATCATCTTAACTTGGATATTTGTTAAAAATACTACATAGAAATTTTTTTCCTTAGACAACTAGATGAAGATATAAAACAGTATGAAATCATGTGAAGTAATTGACACAATATGTGGTCACTTCATAATTGAAAATTTTCATTAGTATTCATTTTCCAAATTCTAGACCCTAAATCGAGGGATGACTTTTGTGATAAAATATTTTACTTTGATCCCTAGATAAAGTAACTTATGGAGATCAATCCACTCAACTAAGTTCTTCAACATATTAAGGGTGGACATTCTTAATTCTAGTTAGTTTAGATAAAAGGTAATTTTTATTTTGAATTTTGAGAATTTCTTCATTTCTTTTGTATCTTCAATGCATTGTTGATAAAAGATAAGAATAACAATAAAAATTACTCCTTTGTAAACTAAAGAAAACTTATAGTTAACGATTTAAAATCAACAATTGAATGAGGGATAACATCACTGAACACACTAGAAACTTTGTAAGAAATATGCAATATAAAGAATCTACAAAACATACTACAAGATCTACTGTGAATAATTTTTCTCAAGTTACTCCATAAGAGATCCAAGATAAAAATACTAAAGTAAATTAAGCACAATAGTAGAGAATAATCGAGCTCTTTTTTGTAAACATCCACCAAAGAAAATAAAGCTGATAATGGCTTCTTGCAAGCAAAGCACAATGCATTTGTGTGATCCAAAATACATGAAAAGGAATCAATTTACACCATTTATTAAAGATTGATGAATTCTCATTAAAATTAACATGATAATATGTATATAGTTTACTTACAAACATAATAGGTAGACTTCCTACCAAACATATCGGTAGCATCCAAAAATCATGTTGTTATCGTAGGCCTTAGTCTTTTTGCACTCTCATCACCGTATTGTACATGATAAAATGAAGTGTATTCAACATTTAGCTTTGTCCCGCTTTGTTGGGAACCTATATCCTTTTGGGAATATGATATACCTAACACGACAATTCTTCCAAGATTGTCACCTAAAGGTGTATTTTTATGGGCATTGTAGGAACCAGAACATAAAGTGATAAGTATAACTCAATGCCCATGACCAAGTTTTCCACTACACAAATAATGAGACAAAAAGGCCATAAGAATTACATGTTAGACTCATATCCAAAGTAAGTCCCACACTCTTTAAACATCGATTCCTTCTTCAACCAATATGATGTAAATTTATATAATTTGCATATGTAGGAAACCACATCAAACTTCTTGTGCACACACTGACACTTCTAACATTTTTCTTTCGCAAGAAGTTCCTATTAAATAAATAATAGCCTTGATTCCATATCAATACAATTTCTATTGCCCATTCATCTATAAAAAACAATAAAAATTAATTATCTATAGGCAATTAAGTTTTTTCCATAAGGAATATGTATAGATAATTCTCACCTAAATAAACAAGGACACACAAACTTTTGACATGATTCTCCGTAAGTTTTCACTAGATAAATCATAACATTTTTTCCAAATAAATAAAATTTCTATTGCTCATTCGTCTACATAAAACAATAGAAATAAAATATTTGTACAGTTAAGGTTTCTACATAAGGAACATGCATGGATAAATATAACGTAAATAAACAATGGAATTTGCTAATGAGTCTGTACAAGGTATCAAATATCAAACTCTTCTAAAATGGAAAATAAAAAAATGTGAAATTGTCACTCTAAAAATTAGCATCATCCGAAGAAAATGTATCTCAATAGACCATAATAGGATTGACCTAAAAAGGAAGGAAGGAAATAGTGAATATCTAAAACTAGTTTTTTCCCTTCAAAATCGCATATTAAGAGAGCTTGAGCGAATTGTAGTGAGGAACCCCCAAGATCACTCAACCTGATCCTTTCTTACCTGAGGAATCTCAAGAGGACACCATCAGATTTGGCATTGGTACTCTCACAATGGTTGATGGTTAACAAGATAGATCCTGTTGAAAATGTAATTTCAACGCGCTACGTACGCAGCCCAAAACCACCGAACAAAACCATAAAACCGGCCAGGATCATATCGCACCGCCATCCATGAAAAGTGGTTTCCGTATTGTTGAGCTCCGATGCGATTTGGAGGCGACGCGTGTCACCCGCATGACATCAGCAAACGAAACCCATCGGAAGTTAAAGCTCGGTGAGAATCTGCCTTCCGATATCCTCTCCATCGTCCGATCTGGTTGCGTGTCCTCCGCCGTCGATCTCCGGAAGGTGCACGGGCCCCCGACAAGTCAGATTTTGAGTGAAGTGGAAGTCTCGTTTGCGTTGACCGCCGTAGGAGGAATTTATGATTTTAATGTTTGTCGTAGTGTTTTTTGGTGGCGGCCTTTAATATTATGGTGAAGGCTTTTAATATAGATATGGGCATGTCTTTAATTTTTATTATGGGCATATGTCCCATATGTCATACGTTGTTTATATTTTTTTATATATACACGTCATATGTTAAAAATGGTTTTATGTGTTGTAGTTTATATATAAGGTGCATGCGCACGATGAGTTTTTTTTTATGCAGTGAGTGGAGTGACTACGCACGAGGGTGTGTGTTTTTCATTTTGTAATTGCACAGCAGTGCGTTATAGAAATGGAATTGTAATGTTTTGATTTCTGCCATTGAAGAACAGAGAGCTGTTTTTGTAAAATCCACAGCAGTGGAAAATCTGTGAGTGCAGTAGAGTTTTTTTTTGTGATTCCCTCTTTGCACAGAGGAAGAAATATGTAACAGAAAATTTGTTTTAATGGAAATGTTCTTTGTGACTGTGTAATGGTGTCTTCTGAGTCATTTTGATTTTTAAGAGGTTCCCTGTCAAAAGATCCTGGACAGAGGAAACAGAGCTTTGTCTCTGTGGTGTTTATTTTGCTGGTTTTGGTATTTCTCCATTTAAAAATACCCAACAGTGGTATCAGAGCAGGACCAGGCTCTTTAAGGAAGTTAAAGAAGCTGAAGGGAGAAGGTTGTTGCTGCAGCAAAACCTCTCAGGTAGACAGAAGACTCAGACAGCGAAGGATTCAGGTATTCTTCAAAAGGCATTTCTTTTGTTATTGCTGAAGACAGTCAGTTTTTTTTTTTAAAATCACAGTCAAGGATTTAAAACCATAGTTCAAGATGCAAGGAATGGCAAGCACAAGCATGGGTATGTTCAACACCCAGCTCCCACACTTTAATGGGAAGAACTATGACTACTGGTCTATAACCATGAGAGCTTTGTTCATTGCTCAAGATATATGGGAACTAGTAGAATATGGGTTTGAGGAACCAGCAGATGAAACTGAGTTCAATGCATTAACTCAGGGAGAGAAGGATCAGTTGAAGCTCAATAGGAAGAAGGATGCAAAGGCCATTGTCTTGTTGTATCAAGGAGTGGACCAGAGTATATTCCCAAGGATAGCAGCAGCTACAACATCACATGAAGCATGGCAAACTCTCAAGACAGCCTATCAAGGCATGGAGAGAGTGAAGACAGCAAAATTGCAAATGCTGAGAAAGGATTTTGAAAACTTGAACATGAAGGAGTAAGATAACATTGACTCATTCTTCACTCATATGATTGGAGTAGTCACACAAATGAGAACTCATGGAGAAACAATTGAAGATAGAAGAATAGTGGAGAAAATATTGAGAGTCTTACCCTCAAGGTTCGATGCCATAGTCACAACCATTGAAGAGACAAAGGATCTCTCAAAATATTCAGTTGATGAGCTACATGCATCACTGATAACACATGAGCAGAGGTTGAGTAGGAATGAAAACTCATCTCTAGAGCAAGCCTTCAAGACCCAGATGTCCTTTGGAAGAGGAAGAGGTCAAGGCAGGGGAAACAAAAGAGGAAGAGGCAGAAGCCAGAACAAAGGTGGAAGGAACAGCCCAGCAAATGCACAAGGAAGAGGCAGCAATACAAATCAGAATCAAGGTCAAGGCAGCAGCCAACAAAGAGATCAATATCAAGCTCAAGGACAAAGGTATGATAAATCTAATGTTCAATGCTATTATTGCAAAAAGTATGGACATTATGCTAGTGATTGTAGAAAGAAACATCATGATATGAACAGCAGACAGAATGCAAATGTTACAAGAGAAAACAGCAGTCAAGAAAATGTCCTGTTAGCTTGTAACATGGCTGAAACACATAGTGAAGACATATGGTTTTTAGACTCAGGTTGCAGCAACCATATGACAGGGAATATAGCCCTCTTTTCAGCCTTAAATCAGAATTTGAAATCAGAGGTCACACTAGGAACTGATAGTAAAGTGTCTGTTATGGGAAAAGGGGAGGTAAAAATATTTTCAAAACAAGGAGAAAGGAAAACCATAGCAGATGTCTACTATGTCCCCGGAATGAGATGTAACCTATTGAGTGTTGGACAGCTTATCCAAAAGGGTTACAATGTTCACTTTGTAAATGATGTGTGCACCATCATGGATATACCACCCAGCAAAAGATGCATTGCTGAAGTGAAGATGACAAGGAACAGGATGTTCCCTCTCAGGATCCGGGCAGATTTGAAAAACAAAGGAGAAATTGCAACAGTTACCCAAGAGGCTTTCCAAAGCGTGCCAAAGGATGAGAATTGGTTGTGGCACTTGAGATTTGGACATCTCAATTTTGGAGGTCTGAATTTGTTGAGTAGGAAAGGAATGGTGAAAGGATTGCCATTGATAGAGAAGCCGGACAGCCTTTGTGAAGGCTGCATATTGGGAAAACAACATAGAGAAAGTTTTCCATCAGGGAAGAGCATAAGGGCAAAGGCACCCTTAGAAATCATCCACTCAGATTTATGTGGACCAATGCAAGCACCATCATTAGCAGGCAGCCTATATTTCCTAACATTCATTGATGACTGTACAAGAAAGACTTGGATATATTTCCTTAAAAACAAAAGTGAAGTGTTTGAGAAATTCCAAAATTTCAAAGCACTTGTGGAGAACCAAAGCGGGCTGCACATAAAAGTATTGAGAACTGATAGAGGAGGTGAGTATATCTCCAAGGAATTCCTAAAGTTTTGTAGAGAAAATGGAATTCATAAACAGTTTACAGCAAGGTACACTCCGCAGCAAAATGGAGTTGCTGAAAGGAAGAACAGGACCATCATGGAGATGGCAAGGAGCATGTTGAAGGCAAAGCATTTGCCAAATGAGTATTGGGCTGAAGCTGTACATTGTGCAGTTTACATACTGAACAGGTGTCCTACAAAGGCAGTCATGAACAAAGTGCCAGAAGAGGCATGGAGTGGGAGAAAGCAAGGAGTCACCCACATGAGAGTTTTTGGGTGTGTGGCCTATGCACACATTCCGGATCAGCTAAGGAGGAAGTTGGACAGCAAAGGGGAGAAATGCATCTTCATTGGATACAGTGATGAATCCAAAGCCTACAGGCTGTACATTCCATCTACCAAGAAGTTCTTTGTCAGCAGGGATGTTCAATTCATTGAAGAGGAAGCTTGGGATGGAAGCATAGAGAAAACAGTGAATGTCAAGAGCTGTTTGTCTCATGATGAAGATGAAGAGGAAGTGGCTGAAATGAATCCCCAAACAGCAGCACCAACACAAGGACAGCAAGGTACACCATTGAGGATCCATGAGAGTGCTTCTCCAAGCACACCACAAGGAGGAAATTCAAGTGCATCTTCAAGCACTTGCACACCAAGTGAACGAGGTAAGAAGTTTAGAAATCTAAGTGAAATTTATGAAGAAGGAATGAATTCCTTATTTGCCTTGTATTGTCATGTTGATGATCCTATTCATTTTGAAGAAGCTATTAAAGATAGGAAATGGATAGAAGCTATGGATGAGGAGATGAATGCCATAGAGAGAAACAAAACATGGGATTTGGTTGAGCTACCAAAAGGCAAAGAAGTCATTGGTGTGAAATGGGTCTACAAGACCAAAAGCAATGCTGAAGGCAAGATTGAAAGGCACAAGGCAAGGCTGGTTGTCAAAGGGTACAAGCAGCAGTATGGGAGAGATTATGAGGAGACTTTCGCACCGGTTGCAAGAATGGAAACCGTGAGAGCAGTGCTGTCCATAGCAGCACAAAACAAATGGAAAGTCTACCAAATGGACGTGAAGTCAGCATTCCTAAATGGAGTGTTAATGGAAGAGGTCTATGTGGAACAACCTCTCGGATATGAGAAGAAAGGTGAAGAGCACAAAGTGTGCAAATTGAAGAAAGCTCTTTATGGGCTGAAGCAAGCGCCAAGAGCATGGTACAGCAGGATAGACTCATATCTATTGGATAATGAATTTGACAAATGTGAAGGAGAACCCACCGTCTACATCAAAGAAAAAGATGGTAAAATTTTAATTGTTGTCTTGTATGTTGATGATGTGATTTTCACAGGTAATGATGATCAGCTCATTGAAAATTTTAAATCAGTCATGAAGGATGAATTTGAAATGACTGACATGGGTTTGTTGAGATACTTCTTAGGCATAGAAGTAGATCAAAATGAAAAAGGAATTTTTATATCTCAAGCAAGATATGTAAATCAAGTTTTGGGCAGATTTAAGATGGAAGAATGCAAGGCAGCCATCACTCCCACAGTGATGGGATTAAAGCTCAGCAGAGAGGACAGCAGCAAGGATTTTGATCCTAGCCTATATAAAAGTATTGTAGGCAGCCTTATGTATATAACAGCAACTAGGCTTGATTTAATGTATGCTGTTAGTTTAATTTCCAGATTCATGGAGAGGCCAAAGGAGGCACATTGGCAGGCAGCAAAGAGGATTTTGAGGTATGTCAAAGGTACCAAAATGTTTGGAATTTTATATAATACCTCAGAACATTCAGATTTGGTTGGATACACTGACAGTGATTGGGCTGGAAGTGTAGATGATCGGAAGAGCACTTCCGGTTATGTTTTTAATATGGGTTCAGGAGCCATCTCATGGGCTTCTAAGAAGCAGTCCATTGTAGCATTGTCCACAGCAGAGGCTGAATATGTGGCAGCTACAGCAGCAGCATGTCAAGCAGTGTGGATGAGAAGAATGTTGAGAAGCTTAGGCCAAGAGCAGGCAAAAGCGACAGTGATCTTTTGTGACAATAGCTCAGCTATTGCATTGTCAAAGAATTCAGTGTTTCACAAGAGAACGAAGCACATTGATACAAGGTTTCACTACATCAGAGAATTGGTGAACAATGGAGAAATTGTCCTAGAACACTGCAGGACTCAAGAACAGGTTGCGGACATCTTGACAAAGCCGCTGGATCAGAAAAGCTTTGAATTTTTGAGGAAGTGTTTGGGTATGACCGAATGCCCAGCAGTTGAAATTAAAGGGGAGTGTTGAAAATGTAATTTCAACGCGCTACGTACGCAGCCCAAAACCACCGAACAAAACCATAAAACCGGCCAGGATCATATCGCACCGCCATCCATGAAAAGTGGTTTCCGTATTGTTGAGCTCCGATGCGATTTGGAGGCGACGCGTGTCACCCGCATGACATCAGCAAACGAAACCCATCGGAAGTTAAAGCTCGGTGAAAATCTGCCTTCCGATATCCTCTCCATCGTCCGATCTGGTTGCGTGTCCTCCGCCGTCGATCTCCGGAAGGTGCACGGGCCCCCGACAAGTCAGATTTTGAGTGAAGTGGAAGTCTCGTTTGCGTTGACCGCCGTAGGAGGAATTTATGATTTTAATGTTTGTCGTAGTGTTTTTGGTGGCGGCCTTTAATATTATGGTGAAGGCTTTTAATATAGATATGGGCATGTCTTTAATTTTTATTATGGGCATATGTCCCATATGTCATACGTTGTTTATATTTTTTTATATATACACGTCATATGTTAAAAATGGTTTTATGTGTTGTAGTTTATATATAAGGTGCATGCGCACGATGAGTTTTTTTTTATGCAGTGAGTGGAGTGACTACGCACGAGGGTGTGTGTTTTTCATTTTGTAATTGCACAGCAGTGCGTTATAGAAATGGAATTGTAATGTTTTGATTTCTGCCATTGAAGAACAGAGAGCTGTTTTTGTAAAATCCACAGCAGTGGAAAATCTGTGAGTGCAGTAGAGTTTTTTTTTGTGATTCCCTCTTTGCACAGAGGAAGAAATATGTAACAGAAAATTTGTTTTAATGGAAATGTTCTTTGTGACTGTGTAATGGTGTCTTCTGAGTCATTTTGATTTTTAAGAGGTTCCCTGTCAAAAGATCCTGGACAGAGGAAACAGAGCTTTGTCTCTGTGGTGTTTATTTTGCTGGTTTTGGTATTTCTCCATTTAAAAATACCCAACAGATCCTCCTCAACCTCTACATGTAATACGAGTGCAAATTAATGGATTCCCTCTATTATCATTTTCTTTTTGCATAATGATATTCTCATCTTTAGCTTTTGGATGGGGTTATCCCTTTTTATTCACTTCTTTAATATGGTCTTATATACATTTATTCTATCACTTAGGAGTAGCCTCAGCACATCTACAACACTATTATGGCTCATTGTATTATATTCTCTACTCTGGTCGTAATTGTCTTATGATAATAAAAGCCCTTGCCTTGTCTATGATTGTTTCCTTCACATATTGTGAGGATTTTACCGCATAAAATTTTGTGTGTTAAATTTTTTATTACTAGAGTTGTTACTAAATACTTGTATAAAGTGTGAAATACCAACACTCACTTTAACCGGGCATGTCGATCTTTATCCATTTTTGTGTATGTAGGATTTTTAACTAGTCATCAATATTCATCCTCTTGAACTTTTCACACTATACAATTTAGTTCATTTAATGTTTGAAAAATATAAATCATTAAGATTTTCTCTATTGACTATTTTGGTTTTGAAGAATTTTAATTTTGGGGATGACCATTCCATTTGTAATGATATACTCAGTCACGCGTTTATGCTTGATCCACTAATAATAGGCAAGGTGTTCGTGATGATAATGTTTGTTTCATAACATTTACGAAATTTTCCATAATTATAAAAGTGAATTATGAAAATCCATATTCACAAAATAGATTGTATCAAGCTTTACTGTTAACACTTTAATACAATTTCTATTTTCAAGTCTTTTGATCTAATTTCTAATGCTAATCATAAAGATGGCTATACGCATAGAAAAATCCATGGGCAAAGGTATGCATGGTTTACCTGAAGGTAGTGCTGAACTCGTGGATGAAAAGGGTCGCCCGCCACTTACTTCTTTGCTCTATCCACTTCTTTCTTCCAAAATTCGTCAAAAATGCCTTCTTGAACAAACACTTGTGACCCTACTAGGCATAACTTCCCCGCCATGCATCCCACATGAAATATTTCTTCACATGGATTTCAAGCTAATAATTTTATGGTTATTATTAATGAGCCCGCATCTGGTCTGCATGGTTACCATATTACTAAATATTCCGAGATGGGAAATATTCACAAATTTATCAACATCCACATCATCCATAACAATGGAAGGGGAGTTTCCATTGGGTTTTAATGTCATGAGCTTTAATTTTCGTTTTGCAGCAACCTCGATGATAAGTCACCCAGCTTTAATTGACTCTCCAAATGATATCTAAATACCAAAAATTACATTTTCAAAGATTTGGTTAATCGTTCAACATTATAAATCCATAATTAAAGTTGATCTATAATAAATCCAATATGAACTTGCCTTAAAATCTGGTATGAAAATCCCAACTTACCTTATCAATATTTATGTGACTACCATACCCTGTAGTTTCACGAAATATAGATAGGACATTTAGGACCCAAGGGGGAATCTCTACATGCGATGGAAATGAGATTTCATGAACAAGATATTGCACATTACAAATGTTGGCCCTCCTGATTTAGCCGAAAGTTCTACCGTGGTTCGTGGTCATTAAAAATCAGAGCAAAGAAACAAGTGTTACCTCCTTGGCCAATTGTGGACAATAAAGTGCAGTTAAGGAAGTCTTCTTTGCATATTTGAAAACTACTATAGATACACCAATTAAGGTAGCACTAAACTTACTCAAAAACATCAACATGGAATACTTCGATGTTATTATATACCCAACTACTCTAATGGGTTCATGCAATGTATAACCCAATCATTTTCAATGTGAGTCCACAAATTTTATGAGCTAAACCTACACATCATATTCAATTCAAAACCCTCCAAATTTTGTTTACGACATTCCTGAGATCTATGAACTTCTAAACCAAAAAAATCACATTTGGTTATTATTGGTGATATAGTTAGTCCATCCATGTACTATCAGATAACTTCAGCTGGATACGGTATATCCATCACCCGGTATATCCATCACCCGAGCCATATCCAGTGGTTTTCCGTTGTCCAAGCTTTCAAGGGCCATGAGCTCTTCACCATGTTGCGTCACCAGCTTTGCATACTTGTTCAGGATGCACCCTCTTTCCTGAACAAAGGTAAACAATTCCTATTAAGAAATTTTATTACAGAAAGTGAGGATAGAGTTGTCTCTGTAGAGGAAAAATTATATTTCAATGGGTGAGAGTGAGAATACATTTCAGGGGTGGGGATTTGTTGTGCGTAATTTCGAGTTAGGAGGAGAACATAAAAGTCTTACAATGCTAGAGATATTTAGTTTGGATAAGCACTGGAACTCGTGCCTAGAAAAATTGTCTTTGTTAGTGTTACAGATGATGATCAAAGGATTCCCTAATTCTTACATTTTGTTGCGCAGAAGTCGGATTTAGAGATTAACTAATAGCACAAAGATCTATATTGTGGTTTGACGTGTCTATGCCATTGGAATCCTTGTTCTCATATGGCTACATGATTTAAATATTATAGCATGTTCCTCACTCACGTTATGGAATTCAGCTCGAGGATGATTGAGCTGCAAGAGAGATCACCATGTAGTGTAATCTAAGGTTGAGTGGAGAGTTGTAGTCTCTGGCTCAGAAGCCAGTTGATATTGAGTTAAGTATATGACGCCATTACTATGAGTAGCGAATCTTATGTTTAGATTTTTGAAATGGTTGGATGGTTGGACATCAATTAACTGTGAATTTTCTCAAGTTAGGATAGCTTTTGAATTTCTGATGAAAGGGGTTCTCCACTCAGTTTCATATGACTGGTTTCTTTCTAGTTTTTCATTTGGTTCCGGTTAATTGCCATATTTTTTCCGTTGTTTTTCCTTATGATATATTCTTTCTAGTGGAAGATTGAATTAGATTATAATATTCTTCTCAATTAATTACCTGAATTTTACACTTATAATTTAGACATATTTTGGGATGTTGCGTTCTTAATTTCTCTAGAGCAATTCTGGTAAGCATTTGCCTCTGTTTTTATAATTGCCATATTTTTTCCGTGGTTCTTTCTTATGATATATTCTTTCTAGTGGAAGATTGAATTAGATTATAATATTCTTCTCAATTAATTACCTGAATTTTACACTTATAATTTAGACATATTTTGGGATGTTGCGTTCTTAATTTCTCTAGAGCAATTCTGGTAAGCATTTGCCTCTGTTTTTATATGTGTATACTCTGGCTGACACTTGTCATGGTTCTAGAAAGGTAGTGCTCTTTAGCCTAGTTGGAGGTCGATTTCTATTATACATCATGTCTCAATGGCTAATCGGTACAAGATTTTCACTTTCTAGTGACTTCTTTTGACCAGCATTCACTCTACGCTTCCCTCCAAGGTAAGACTTGATCTTCTAAGATACCAATATGATTCATAAATAGTAAGACCATGGGCTATCTATTTCACTAACACTGATCCAGGGTGGGATTTAAAAGTAAATTAACATATCTGCAATTTCTTATTAAACTTAGTTTTACCTCATTCAATTCATGGTGGGATTTAAAAGTAAATTAACATATCTGCAATTTCTTATTAAACTTAGTTTTACCTCATTCAATTCATCATGAACAGGTTGCAGTTTCTCAGTTTGCCTCTAGATATAGAAGCTTATTTTTTATTCAATTCCCCATGTGTATAATGCCAACCAATTGAGACTTAGTGTTGTTAATAATGCCAATAGTAAGATCATGCGAGTGAATATTATATTAGATATAAATGTTTTTATGGTGATATGAAGTGTTGAGCGGCATGAAAACTTGTCTTCCTATCACCTAAAACATTTGAATTCATGTAACATCACTAACGTTATATTTTAGCATTGTTGATAGCTGCCTATGGCTGCGATAAAGGCAATTCTCTATAATAACCCCGATTATATTTCTTATTTATTTTAAGAATTGTAAATTTAATTAAATTAAGTGGGACATTAGTGTTTTCCCTGCAAGATTAAGAAGCAAACCAAGGATTACCAGGAAAAACCAAAAAAAATTAAGGGGAAGTTAAACAGGTGGAGTAATGTTGATTGGTTCACAAGATTTGGACCAGACTGGAAAATGACCGATCAAAAGTTGAATTGAACAGCTATAGGACCACACCTATTAGGAAGGGAGGCTTTTTATGTCATCAAATATTACCATAAGGAAAGAATACGATAAGGTGCAGGGGAGCACAATGAGAGTGTTGGGAAGATCAATGGGTGATTCTCGATGACCGGTGGGGAGGGAGCTACACGTTTCAAGAAATAGATATTTGACATGCAACTAAAAGTAGTTGGATTTTATGAAGGTTCCTATGCATGAACTAAGTGTTATAGTTGTTGGTTGGAGGGGAATGGGCCTGTAAAAGCCCTGTTCCAAATAGCTATGTCGGTTTAAATATTTGAGAAGTTCCCCCAATCATGCTTGGGCAACAAGAAATACCACAGTGATTCCCAATCTATGGTTGGGTGGAGATTAAGAGTTCTGAACTCAGTTTCTTGATCCCAGTTGAGATAACTACTTTACCTTCTTGATGCATATAATAAAATTTAGAATATGTTAGTTGCACTGCAAGAATGCCACAAAATGTATATGATTGTTTCTTTGGTTGTCGATATTATTATTGCAAGAATGCCACAAAATGTATATGATTGTTTCTTTGGTTGTCGATATTATTATTGCATGAATAGTGGAAGCATTGAATATATTGATTATCTTTATGCGTACCTATTTCCCTTGCGTAACGAAAGAGTGTAGTTGTAGGCTTCGACCCTGGAACAGACATAATTATATTCAGGTGAGAAAACTGGGTGCCTTACTTATGCTCCTCTCCACACCAAAGCATTGACCATAGCCCTAAATAATAAAGATAACTATGTTAAGCTTTACAAATATACCATGCATATAGTTACATGGCAGGAGTTATTGGATTTTGTTCCTTGATTGCGATCCACATGATTCATTTTTTCGTGAGAGAAATTTCAAGAGAGTATTCCAGATGAGACATGTGTTCTGCTTCCATATTTTAACATTTCATATCGAGTTTGTCAATTTTCTTTTATCATATCCTCTAGATGAAATTCAATATGCTGTCACTTTTTATCGTGTTTCATATTGATACAACCCTCGTAACATCTGATAAAAAACCTAGTGAGCTACGATTGCAACTTATAATCAAATTCTAAATGGTAATTTTAAATGGCTAATATTATCAACATTCTCCTCACTCCTATGGATTTTGGGAATCATGGCTTTGTTTTTATACTACAACATCAAAATTCAGACACAATTTCATTTTCTTTTCACCGGCATTGATGCCAAAAAATAACCCAAGGGGAAACCACAATCGAAGTCGTTTAATTCTTGATGCAAAGACTTGATCTCTGTATTAGGAACATGCACATATATCCATTCCATCAATAAAATACATGTCTAATTGGTCGTCAATGGACTTCATTGAAGCATTTTAAACTTCTTGGTATGCATACCATATACAAAAATAAGAGGGATTTTTGCCAAGTTTTTAATGAAATACAACCAATACGATCCAAGATTATGCCAAAAATAAATTTAGTAAAGAGGCATCATCATACTATTACCAAATGCACTATGTAGGTATACAACGAGACAACTTCACATTTCCCTTCATGCTCAAGGCATTTTCAAACCTATCAATGTTGTAAGAAGGTGAAAAAATACATCAACGCATAATTAGCACTCAATTTGAGCAACAAGTATATGAGTAATATGCCTTATAATAGAAACATTTTTTTTTGGCAAACTAGACCTATTTTGCTATATATATCTAATCCTCTAGTAATTTCGTATTGGAATTTGTTCTAATGTAAGTTAGTTAGGATTAAATGGCTTGATCCAACTTCATCTTAGTTGTTGGTGTCAATTTTTTTTGTCTTAGCACTTGTGATCTACACAAGCAAGTTGACAATTATGTTTGTGCTTCTTTTTTTTCAAGAGCTACAAGCTCCCTTTTTCCAACTAACTCTTTTGCATTTTAGATGAAATTTCATTTTCTATGTGAGGTTTTCTTCTCCAAGGGGTTCTACCAAAAAGATGAATGTGGCACTAGCTATGGGACCCTAAGGGAAACTTCCAGTGAAGGCCCCTACTCTCATGAATTAGTAACGCACAATCAAACATGTACATCCACAACTACATTACATTATTATTTAACAATAATATATCGTTTATTTCAATTGGAACACAAAACTCTACCCAACCACTTCTCACCAAATTTGCATCATGTGAAACTTTAGCTAATAGTACTTACCTTGATGACATTACTTTACACAACTCTACCCGTGGAATAGATGGAAAAGATAAAATTACAATGTAGAGGTGTAGTTGTTCCCCAACAATTATCCTTCATTTATATGTCATTAAATTAGAAAAGAAGCAGTAAACAACATGAAGGAGTGTACTCTAGAAGGTGAAACAACCCTAAAAAGAATATCTAAAGGTGCCATTGTGATTGTAGACTCATTGAATCTGAATATTTTCCAAATTATATTTCATGGGTTCTTATAAATAGGACTAGTAAAATATTATGGTGGTTGCCCTAGATATAATGTCCGAAAACAATAAAATGGTCATAGCATATGATATCTATTGAATGATACACATATTTTCTCTTACGACACAAGTAATAAGACCAATTTATGCTAAAAGGATAAAACTTGTAAAATTGGAGTATATGGGTCCAAATGTTTGTGCTAAAGAGGATATATTACAACAAAAATTGATGAAAGTGTGGCCTTGCAATATTTTATAGACCACACAAGTCCTATAATTTTTTTTGGAAATGCATAATATGGTGTTTATTCCACACGAGAACAATAGAAAAGTATTGATGTCAAGTACTAAGGATTGTATTGTTCATGTGTGGGATTTAGAGGGTGGAAATGTGCTTTCAATAATGAATCAACATGTGAGAGATGTGCACATGGGAAACACATAATATGGTGTTTATTCCAAAGGAGCAGAATAGAAAAGTATTGATGTCAAGTACTATGGATTGTATTGTTCATGTGTGGGATTTAGAGGGTAGACATGTGATTTCAATAATGCATCAACATGTGATAGATGTGCACATTGGATAGGAGTACTAAGAAAAATAAAAACAAAATATAAATATAAATAAATGACTAAATCTTTCTCTTAACCACACAATGGGTCTAGGGTTAGCATAGTGACCAACCCTAGTTATGTGAGGGGGTGTGTTACATGCTCAAAACTATTACATGCCCACGGCCTACATAAAGGTAATGCTCAGACTTGTTACCTAATTTCCATAGAAACGTTTTGGACCTCTTATTATCTTAAAAATATCTAAAGGAAAACCAATGCAATAAAACAACCCAATAACCTAATTAATTGTGTCAACGTCATACTAAATTTCTCAGGATTAAGGGTTTAGGTACCATTTTTATTGCAGAGTTTATGACTTCCTTGTGACCTCAAATTACATGCATGTCAATGCTCTAAATCGTGAAAAACTTAAATAATATTGTGCCATCATTTCCGGGTAATTTTTGTTCTCTTAATTCCACAGTTAACATTCTTTGGCAATAACACATAATCCAATGTTTAAGTACCATAATTTTCACCACTAAATGATGCTATGCATAGTTAATAATCGTGGCTTGAATTATGGTGTCTCTCATTCATTTTTGAGCGTCATCTGTATGTTTGGTTGCGCACTGATTACACTATCATGCATTGTCACATGTGTAAACAGGCCTACATCTTAATGATATTGGGCACACTGAATAGTTCCCTATTTATTTCGCACAATAAACCTGCCATAATAGTGTCTTGTATTGTAGTTCTTCTATGGTGGAACAATGTTGTTATTTACCCTATATTGGATTATTGCTTTTGATTCTCATACCTTGCTGTGGAATGATTTTCTTTTCTTGCCTAGAATGTTTGGATAAATGACCTTTTAAATGGAAAAAAATATAATTGTGGTTAAAGACCTGAAAATCTAGAGTTCATGCATTAAACTAAAGCCGCAAACTATAGTGGCATACTGAAATAAAATAGATTATTATATATTAGTTGAAAATCGAGCTGAAAAGTGTTCTGAAGAAAGAAAATGGGGCTGAAAATGTCAGTCATATTAACAGAATCCTTTCACCCTAGTGTCTTGAAGAAATCTTTAATAATATAAGGCACTCCTAAATTATTGGTTCACAATCTCTAACTTCTATTTCAACTCCTAAAATGCTAAACAAGAAAGACAAAAACACTTGAACAATTCCAAGGGATAATTTTAATCAGAATTAGACATTTGTAGTGCATAGCTAGCTAGATATTATTTCCCAACATAGATCTACGGAAAAATGAGAAAATACCGTAGGTAATGTGATTGTCAATACACTAGATAAATCTGGAAAAAATAAGTGTATAGATCATGAAATAATTTTACATAATCTGAACATGTTGATGTCCAAAATTAAAGAATAATATATTGTGTACATTGTCTACCCGTTCAAATAGAGTGAGGTAAAGTTTAACAAACAAAATGAATACATGTTTTTCATGTTATAGTTGTAGTAAGCAATTATTTGTTTTTTTGAATAATTCTTTTGACACTTCTTTTTAGTGGGTAGCTATGAAACATAAAACATTAATGTCTAACAAATGACCAAGAAGTGGATCAATAGGTGCTAATAGGTGCCAGAGAATACAACGAATGGGCAATATTATAACACTCCTAGATGTTAAAAAGATATCAAGGTGGAATGATTCAATAGTAAAATAAAAGAGGTGCATAATCTAGGTGAAGTAGAGCAGGAAAAACCTAAGAGGTGTGAGGCCCTAGCTCAACATCAACATCATCATTTTAATAAAAGTAGAAGTAAATCCGAAAGGGGAAAATTTGTTTAAAGTATGCTTATATATCTAATTTGTGCACAGCATACTAATTATTTCACCAACAACGTGCAATTCTACTTTTACAATAAAATAAGAAAAATAAAAAAAGAGAAAAGATAATTTCAACAATACATAGTAATTTTGTTAGAAAACCATTAACATTGTAGATGCAATATTTGTAGTGATTAGTAAATGTAATTTCTTGTATCTTAGGGCAGTGGTAGAGTGTCTCTTTCCCGACCTTCCTTATAATTTAGTTATGGATCATGTCTACATAACTTGTGGTTGTAGACAAGCCATGCATGTAATTGTTGTAGTCTTGGGTTGTAAAGGTGCAAACATTTTTTTTGCCAAGGCGAGTCTATCTACTTTATGAATACTTGTTAGCATAAAATTGAATTGAATCCATGCACTATAATTTACTTCGAAAATAGATTGGGAAATTTATTTTGATCACCTTGAAACAATAGCTGATAGGAAGACAATAACAATGGCTCCGCTTAATCTCAATAATCCTTGCGGTGGTTTTTTCGGCCATGAGCATTTACCAAGGCAATAGAGATGGAAAAAAATAGGCTTGTTAATAGTTTCCGATGAAGTCTATGGTCCCTTTGTGTCTTATCATAAACTATTTTCACCAATGGGATTGTTTGTAAAAATTGTTCCTATGCTTAGCCTTGGAAACATATCAAAGAGATGATTTGTTCCTAGTCGGTGGCTTGGGTGGATTCTGGCTTGTGATCCTAATGGTATTCTAAAAGAAACAAAGTCATATATCATAATTGGTTGAATAGTTTATACTTTGAAAATTTAATTTATGAAGGTAATTATAGACTTGAAAAGAAAGTGCTTACCCCATTCTTGTAACTATAACATGAGAGTTACGTAATATAGTAACCACTTCCCTTGGGTTAAAATGGTAAAGTGGTGTGTTGAAGGGGAGAGGTTTAGTATGTAAATAAATGTTTGGGAATTAAACTATTTGAGGAGCATTTAAAATGGACAAAGCATCTCATTGGTTGAAAGATCATCCTTCCCTTCCACATTAGACTAGTCTAACCAACCTAAACTCAATCTAATTGTGAGATAAAAAAATGAAGTTCAAAAAGGATGCGAGATATTGAGAAAAGTGATTTCTAATATCTACTGATAATCAGTTAATTACTCCCTCTTGGTATAAAACCCAAACAGTTAATTACTCCCTCTTGGTATAAAAGCAAACTGATTATATTACCAAAAAATTAAACAATTCCTTACATAACGAGAGATGTGAGGCCATGGTCCATGATTGAAGCTGGCATGAGCTTCTTTTACAACCAAATATACATCTTCTTTTTGAGCCTTTTTTCCCTCACAAATCAATAAAAAACCCAAACAAATTTTAACTGCAAGAGAGAAATAAAACCAAAGAGAGTTAATATAGCCCATTAACTCATCAAATACATAATTATTTCTTAGGACAACTAACACAATTATTATATATTTAGTGATACAATTTGGATTCTTCGCATATTGGGATCTTGACTTGGAAAAAATATGTACAACATGAGAACTCACACTTATGATTTCAACTCAAGTATATATAGCTAAAGAAATAGACCCAAAGTGGCATCACCATAACTAATCGAACTTGAGACTGTGTGAGTTAAATCTATTATTGTGGTGAAAGGTTGCAAATTAATGCTCAAATTGTGAAAGTATATAGTCATCACATGGTATTTTAGTGTGGAAGGATTTATATTGATATTTACCAAAATTATATGAAACTAATTTTGGACTTTATGACACTATAAGATTATATTACCCTTACTTATTACCTCTACTTTGTTTGGTAGCCCTATGAGTTCACAATCTTTGTGGATGTTCATTCAATTCCCATGGGGAGTATGATACTTATAAAGAAAATTGAAAACGTTGAAGGAGGTACCATTAATTTCCCACACATATAGAAGAAAGGTATAGTTCCCACATTAGTAACTAATGGATCATGATCTACATTGCAAACAATGAATGATACCACTTCAAGATAAAATTTGTGGTGGATCACGATTTGCATTTCAAATGATCATGAATATATGAATTATAAAAGATATAGAAACAAATCAATCAATGATACCATTTCAAGTTATAAGGTAAGTATATCCAGGTGTGGGGGACAATGTTGGGAATGTCTATGTGCCCTGTTGTATTTGATACCTTTGGAGAAATGAAATTTATGATAAACATCTCTTCTATAAAACAAGGTGAGGATTTATCACTTATTCTCTTCCAAATAAGATATGTTTCAAATATGTAGATATTCCAAAGATAAAATATGAGCATTTGGAGGGGATGAAAGCAAGATAATGACTGCTATTAGAAAGATGGCGAGACTATGATATGGAAATTGGTATGGAGAGAAGGGAAGAGATGGGCTAGGACATGTGGAATATGCTTAAATAATTTACCAATATCAGTAAATTATGACATAAATGAAGGGATGAAAATAGGGATATTGGAAACCTCACTTTCAAGTGTACCTATTACACCATCAACTAATTCCATTAATAATCTAATATATACAACATTTTGAGATTATGAAAGGTTCTTAATTTTCAATCCTCTTCATCTTGCACAGTGAGTATGGTGGTTGGTTCTTAAGTTGTTTCAATTACTGGTTTTTGGGATGTTTTTCAGTACTCCATTGTCTCCCACTACACATAGGTTGGGAAATGTAAACGCTTGGGAAAGAAAAGGTTTATGCTGTTGCAAAGAAGCTATAATATTGTACCAAAGCCTCATCTTTGTGATGTTAGGCTTCTTCTATTGGTATTTCTAAGTTAAGCAGAGTTATATGGTACTTCAACTATAACAATATAGGTTGGTGCATTCTACTTCATCATATTTGTAATATATATATATATATATATATATATATATATATATATATATAATGAACAAATGATCATTTTTTCTTAATTTTTGAGCCATGTTTGATTCATTTATAATACACCAATGATGTGTATTTGTAGTGATCAACCTTGTGCCATAATTATTCCAGGGTTTACCGTAGGTATCATCCTTGAAATTAGTGGAAGTAATCTAGGGTTCTCCCCAAGCTTCATAACCTATAAAAATATTGGAAGGGGGTCCCTCTTTGTCCCATACCTTCTCATCCCATGAGTTATCCCCTAAAACCAAGGGGTTTATTATCAACAATGATATTATAAGTAGTATATGTAGAAAACATGAATCATCCCTTCTTGCGAGTTGAGAGCTAAGATGGCCCTTTATGTAGAACATTTGTTGGATATTATAAACAACCTCATAATGTGGCACCATTTTACTTTTTGTCATGGTGCATGTGCTCAAAACCCCCCTTGACCAATGGGTTCCCATCAACTTCAACTAGAAGCTATGCACTAGATCCAACAAGAGGGAAAATTATGTTAGATCTACAAAACATAAGAGACAAAGACAAATGAGCACTTTATATTCAAATGCCCTCAATACTATAAGAGTCTCATAATTCCATATCCACATTTTTTTTAGTTCCCATACTAGTGGTGCTTGGTGTTATATCTAGGGGAGAACCTCTAGATTTAGGTCTCACTTCCTCCACCCCCATACTCAATCAATCTAGGCAGGTCAAATTCTATGTTCCAATAGAGAATAACACTTCTCCACAACCTTCCAAAGAAGCCAATTTTATTGAAGTAAAGTTCTTCCTTCCTTACCCCCTCAAAAGTGAAAGATGAAGGAGAATAAACATTATAGTGTAAAAGACCATTGAGGCTTACTACCTTTTAGTCATTTAATTTATGGCTCACAATGAAAACCATTCTAATAAAAAATTGAAACAGAATGACGTGCATTGTATACAATACTAGGCATGTTGGAATATTTCACCTGCTCAAAGTTTCATGTTTTCAAATAGACACACGAGAATTTCTAAAATGAATCAAAAAATTACAAATGAAACTAAATGTAAATACAAGAGTCCAATGCAATTGTTATCCCAAAAGAATATGTTTAACTTGCAAAACAACAATCGAGGTAGAAGAAATGATATAGATTGATGAAGGAAATCAAAATTGAACAAGTGGGATTATTTTTTTATAAATAATGCCCTGTTTTGTTTCTCTCCTCACATTTTCTACAATATCTAGCAGTTCTTATAGAAGAATAAATAGTTATAGTGGCATTTGCAACATTGGGAGAAATTTTTAAATAATTGCCAACAGTAATAGTGTCATGGATAGAAAGAAAATTGTTAAGAGATTCATTATCAATAGTGAGTAACATATGTTTATTTTACAAAGTACATGAGCCCTCAAAGTGGTGTTTTCATTCTATAAACAAAGAGAAGGCGGACAGAGTGATATTTATCCTCTTTGAAGTCCAAAAAATATTTGTACATATTCCAGGGGGTGGATCTTAGAAATAAGTGCAATCTTTTCAAGAATCCCTTGAGGGGCTCTTACACAAAATTGAATACCATCTGTTGCATGAACCAAATAATGGTGTTGATGGTTATGATACAAGGCCTTAGAATAGAAAATCTCCATATGTAGACGCATAAAAATTCACAAAGTATCAAATCAACAAGGGCTTAGCTTGCAAACTATTCTCAAATTGCCACAAAGTTGGAGCTAAGGATTACTAAAGCATATTGTGTTGTAAATATTCAATCCTTTAGAATACTTATAAGTTTATTATTAGGTGTAGTTAATGTTTAATTCTTGAATGTTTCTACCATTGTGATTATGGTGCTTCCATTGTCACTTCTATTCAAATAGAAGGGTTTTCATCTTAATGCAATTGGAACATAATTGTCTTCTTAATAATGGAGTTTTTACGTGAGATGGATATTTATCCACTCTAATCAAAATTTCATCTTCCTTTGAGTGTATTGTTATTTTCATTTTTAATGTTTTCCTTGCTTAGACTATTCTACATTTATTATTGGTTGTTTACAGGAGATATATCACAATGTACTATTCTGACTTTTTTAAGGACTAGGAGGAGGAGATCAACACAACACGTAGCCTCAAAACTCCAAGAGGCTCAAGGAAGAATACTAGTAAACATGATGAATGTTTGGGGAAAGGATTTTTTTGAAAAACAATGGCAAGGGCCATCTATGCAGGTGAAATATTGTGCAATGTTGTTTTTTCTTCATACTTCTAGGAATTGTAAAGGTGATTAAAAAATCCCATCCATGTTGTAATGGATAAAACAATGAAAGAGATAAAACCATTTTTCTCACAAAGACCAAACAAATTTTTAAGGATTTCTTGGATCCCATTCATTCGTTAGGAGTGACGCAAGGTTTCTATTGTGAAAGGTCTAGACAGATACAAGGAAGAGGAAATTGGTCAACATCATTTCTTATTCTCCAATAGGTGCAATGTTATTTATTTAAGATTGATTGAATGAGATCAAATATGGCCATTTTATTACAAATATTTTAAATAATATTCTTGAGTGTGTTAGCCCGTCCAATGTGGTGCAATTAATCATAGATAATACACAGTTTGCAAAGTTACAACATTCATTGCATGGAAAGTACTATCAAATAATTTGGGCTCTATTAGTAGTCCATAAACTAAGCCTTATTTTGTAAGAGTTAAGGTTAGAATACCATGTATTTAGTGGCTCGGAGGAGAGGCTAGAGAAACTACAAAATTCATCACCAAATTCAAGCAATATTTCGTCACTTCTTCAAGTTGAAGTCCTTAAATGTTTTGAGACAATATATCCCTCAAACTTCCTCATATTGTGTCACTTTGTAGAAGTGAAATATGCATCAATTGGTTATGTATGGTGACTAAAATTGAGTTGGACACAATAAAATTCGTAGAGGGATTGTATGGTGTGAAGCCTTGTCATTTATGAGGAGTTCTAGAGAAACATCAACTATAATGACTATCCTCTTTGATTTACTTTTGTGTGACTTTTACTTCAAAGTTAAAAAAACCAACCAGTAGCGATTATAACACTACACATTATTTGTTGATTCTATAGAGATATAATATTTCAATTAACATCTATAATATAAGATGTTATTATGTTCCCTACATATTAAAATTATGTTTTCTTCAAAAATGAGGCTATTCATTTCTTTAGCATAAAAAAATAAAAGCTACAAAATTTGAGTGAGAAAAAACCGAACATCCTCTTTAATCCAAGACAATTAATAAGAGAAATATTTGTTATGTCCTCTAACTAGTAAAAAAGGAGTTGGCACAAAAAAATATGTAAAAGATATATGTG
This sequence comes from Pinus tabuliformis, assembly GCA_031772625.1. Classification (NCBI taxonomy): domain Eukaryota; kingdom Viridiplantae; phylum Streptophyta; class Pinopsida; order Pinales; family Pinaceae; genus Pinus; species Pinus tabuliformis. The sequence continues at coordinate 1,280,726,014 of CM062818.1, read as the reverse complement.
ACTATAAAAAAATGTGTAGCCTTACTTTAAATAACTACCAATGATGGAGAGATCAAGACCCTTTCTAACCACTAAAAGAGAAGTTGGAACACATTACAGTATGAGAATACAAACAAATTAGTGTAGCATTGGTTTAAATTACTATTAGGGAGGGTAGATTAGATCAGTGGAAATATTATTGATGTTCAAGTAGCATTGCAATGAAAGAACGACCACTTTCACAGCCTAGATAATGAAGTATACATATTAAATCAATCACCAAAATGTATTTTTTCCATTAACAATAGAGGAAGATAGGATGATTATATATAATAAATCATTCTAGTAATGCACTTTAAACTATAAAGAGACAACTTGTACATAATAGTAAAAGAATTACAGATAAAATATTTGAAATGCGAAAGCTGACAAAGGTTAGTTGATTTGCAATTTTAAAAGTTTTCCATAGTTTTAAATGGTTACATATAACTCTTGAGAGGGATAATCTACTCTCAAATTCTATGCAAAATAAAACCTTGTTATCATTCCATCACCTCTAATGTAAGAAGCTCCTAAATCTCATAAAATGGACACTACAAAAGGAACCCTAAAGGAACCATAAATAGACAAATTGTCCAAAGCAATGAGAGAATTACATAGAAATTTTTTGAAATCCAAAAGTTTACAAAGGTAGATTACTCTACAACTTTAAAAGTTTTCAATGGTTTTAAATGGTTACATATATCATCTAAGAAGGACAATACATTCTTGATGTTTGTACAATAGAAAGCCCTATTATCATTTCTACACCTCCAACGTAAGAAACTCCTAAAGCTCATGCAATGAAGACTGCAAAAGGAACCTTAATCTAAAATTTACAAATGCTATGGGAATTCTACTTAAAGCATCTCAAAATTTTTGTTTTGGAATAGAATACATTTTAGGCATACCATAGGGGCATGCCTTTTCTTGTGGAAAAGAAATGATGACCAACGAGAGTATAACCCCTACCATCTTAACTAGTGCTTAGGGTTTTTGCAAAGAATAAAAGATGTAAAATATGAAAGAGATTATTATTTCATTTAATATCATAAAATATAAGAGACACTCAACTCTATATAATTAGGGATGTCATTAATCTAATAAAATAAAAACCTAGAGGAATGGGTGAAGAATAAAGGTGGAGCATTGAATCTAACAATGATAAGTAGTTAGAGTGATGGATTTATTTCATCACCACTCCAAACATGTAGCAGGAATCCCAACAAAACAAATTTGAGTGATATTCATCTAATATAATCAAAACATTTAATGGATTAAAAAGTTGTTGATAGAATAAAGAGCACCGACATTACCAAGTCTCACAGGCATGTCTCCTAACAGATGGTTATCACTAAGATCCAAAGTCACCTACGACTTTAGATTACCAATCTTTGATGGAATCTTGGAGGTGATCAAGTTATCTCACAAGTTCAGTAACTTTAAATTAAAGCACTAAGCAATTGATGGAGGGATTTCCCCACTCAAATTATTGTGTGACAGATCCAATTCCTCTAGAAATTGGAATAATTTTGGAGAACCATAAGATCTCTTTCAATTGTCACTATATAAAACTATGCCTCAACGAAATTCATAACAAAATCCTTAGCAACAAGTTCAACCACCATAAATTTCCTAGATCCCATTCTTCTACTCCACTTCTCTGCCATTGCCCCATCTCGAAGGGTTCAAATGGCCAAAAAAATACTAATAAATTTTGCAACGTGACATGCCTGGTTGGAGGCTTGGGTGTTTTTGGAGGAGAGCATCCTCCAAGATGGTTACCACCACTACCTTCTATAGGTGTTGACTTGAGCCACGAGACAGTATCAAGGAGCAACTATAGGAAATACTGAAGGAATGGAACCTTGGAGGTAATGCTAGAGGGAAATGCTAAAACCATGGAGCCATTGCTGGCATTAATGCATCGACACTGAGCCCAATATACAAAGAAAACCCCATAGATAATATCAATCAAAGAAGTTACACAACACATAGATGAAAGTTAAGGAGAGAAGGGAAAAAAATCAATTTGGGTTTGCAGATTATCTAATAACTTTTCTCTAGACAAAGATCAAGCTCCACTCATCCAATATGCATTTTGAATCACAGTCCATCACTGAGTATGAAGATGGTGTGACCGCTGTGTCATTTCTGCCAGTGCATGCAAAGTATATTTGTGAAGCATGCATGTGCTTCACATAGGTTTACTTATCAACTTCCTCCCAAAATCTGTTGTCCTGATAATATGCTAATTCTCATCCCTCAGAAACGAAAACTCAATTTGGATCTTGAAGATTGAAAATGGTAGGCACGTTTGTGATACAAGCTATGCCCTGGGTTTTTTCACTTTATAATTTTTAATTTAAAATAATAGAAAATATAACAAATAGTTGAGATGAAATCATAGTTAAGACGAAATTGAAATTGTAGTTAAGAAAAAATCATAATTTTAAGACGATATAATAATATTGTCTTAAAACCCCCCTTTGTATAGTAATGTTTCTAAGGTAATTATTTCCAATAAATTTGGCTGAACATTGATAAGTATTTTTTGGAATCTTAAATTTAGTAATATAATTTACATAAATTGAATATCACAGATTTTTTAGTGCATTAAATCCTTTACTACACTCAAAAATGCATTTTAACACAATCTCACCAAACATTTATCACCAAATTCAGACCAAAAATCAAACATAAAAACCTACTTCATAAATAAGCTCACTGTACTAAATACCGAAATGGATTCTGTGACGAGTTCCCAATACCACACCCTGAAATGGATTTTTCTTCTCTAGATTACATGGCTAAGTGAAATCTCGTTCAATGTGCAATTCCCGCTCTTGTTACTACGTCGAATTTCACGGCATTTCGTAAGCCTCCATTCCCTACACAATTTATGCCTCAACATTCATGGGACATGTATGAACGAATTTGCAGTGACAACAATGGATCCAATGCTTATGTATTCCTCCACTTCTCATCAGAATTTACTTCGCCATTACGCTCCCACTGTCACCAATTGCTCCTCCTCATCCTCCTCTATCCCCATCATGGATTTGTCTGCTGAAAAAACTACGGTATCCCCATCGTGGATTTGTCTGCTGAGAAAACTAGCGTGCATAGCAAGAGCTCCGAGCACAAGAGACCCCACAAAAATGACCCCATCCTTTTCCTCACAGTGTCAATTAAAGACCTTGACGTCATGGTGCAGTGATGTGTGGTTTAACGGTAAGTCAAACGGGCGAAGCTCGGGAGACCAAAGTTCAAATCTCATGGAGTACAGTGACCTACTGTGGTGGCGGCTAGAGGGGCGGACCCCCCTGACCGGTGGGTCTGCTCTTGCTAAAATCATAGGATCTTAGCATACCCGACTTGCAGGTGGTTGGTTATGCTCTTGGTGTTATAGTGGCAGCAATGAGGTTTGATCCTGGGTCTCCCGTGGATTAAACTTGATAGTTACCGATTCACCATGTGGTTTAAAAAAAAAAAGACCTTGACCTCATGATTGACAGGAATTAAATATGCTTTTAGTTACATTAATGAAATAACAACCTAAGGTACGATTCGACTCAAAAACTATGGAAGACTATAACTATTATGTTAATAATATATCCTCATATATGTATTGAATTTTATCAATTTTTTAATTAGAATACAAGATCCCATAAAAATGGGTAAACCTCTTGGACGAGTTGAGTGAAGTTTATTCGACCCATGAGAACCTTGAAATAAGGCATACAAATTTTTAAGTCAATAACATTTTTTTTAATTAAAATAAAAAATATTTTAATTATTTATAAAGTCAAACATTATAACTTGTCATGGTCGATGAAAAATTAAGAGTGATCAACACGCAACGGGAAAATCGATTACTAGAGTTAAGCATAATAGGTAAATAATTATACTTACAACAGTTGCTTCACACCATTATTTATGTTTTCCTGAACTTACTAGTAGTTACTGCCCACCAAAATTGATGCAGGTCCTTGTACCTAAGAAATCAATTAATTTATCCACTTCACATTTCAATTCATTAGTCCTTGCCAAAACAAGAATATAAGATTCAATTTTCCTCTTAACCACTATTAATTTAGCATTGAACAATATAAGTTATAATATTTTATTTAATTTTCTCCAATTTTTCCAAATCATATTTTGTAGTTTGTGTGGCAAAGACTAAGCTACCCTGCAACACTTGTTCCATGATACATTTTATATTGCCAATATTTAAAAAACCATAATAATCAACTAAATTATAGTATTATCTTAAATTACAATTATTATTGTCATTAATTATAAAAAAACTAAAATACCAATTAAACATATACCTGACAACATATTTAATCATGGATATTTACCTCCACTTTATCATGAAGATTCTTAACTTATTAATAAGATTTGTTACAATATCATGGATATTTACCTGCACTTTAACATGAATATTCTTAACTTATTAATAGGATTTGTTACAATACCATGGGCCAATGCCATTGCTTCCAAATACCACATGCCAAAAAAATAATAACTCATGCTCATATGACACATGTGCAAATGTCAAAAAATTTTAATTAGTTAATTTAATTAAAAAGGGAGAAAGAGCATAACTACTTTTAAGATAAATCTCAACCTTTAAACTATGAATACTAATAAGAATACTAAACAATATCTTGAATACTAGTAAGAATACTCTAGAATAGTCCGTGGAAGTTAAATTCCGCCCATTCATTTAATAATGATTAATAACTAAATTAAATTAAAGAAACCCTATTCCAAAATGCATGCCTATAGACATAAAAATTAAAAAATTAAAGATAAAAAATTAAATTTAAAATATAATAAATAAAAAATATATTAATAAATAAATATTTACCTCTTTATTAATATAAAATATTAACCAAATAAATTTATTTTTGAAATATATTAAAATTGATCTTTATATTATTTTATTACTAAAAAAAATTTGAGAAAACCAAAAACAAAAAAAATGAAAAAAATGTTCACACAAAAGGATTTCATTTAACAAAAATGAATTTCAATAACATTGAAATGTTAAATAAAATACTTTATTAATGTACAAAAGATAAAGTTATAATCAAACTCTTCTTTTATAATAATATTAAATATTTTATCAGTTTTCAAATTATAGAGTTTTAATAAAACTCTTTTTTATATAATAATATTTTGTAATTAGTTTTTTATTTAAATTATTTTCCTTTTCGCTTTTTAATCTTCTTTTATAATAATATTAAATATTTTATCAATTTTTACCCAATATAAAGTTATAATCAAACTTTTCTTTTATATAATAATATTTTGTAATTAATTTTCTATTTAGATTATTTTGGTTTTTTTTTTAACTTGTGTCACTTGCATTACTTGAAAATTTTATAAAAATTTACTGTAAGTTAGAATTTAATCTTCTTTTATAATAATATTAAATATTTTATCCATTTTTACGAAATGTAAAGTTATAATCAAACTTTTCGTTTATATAATAATATTTTGTAATTAATTTTCTATTTAGATTATTTTGGTTTTTTTAAAACTTGTGTCAGTTGCATTACTTGAAAAACTTATAAAAATTTACTGTAAGTTAGAATTTATATTGATAGTTAGTTAATTTATTGGAATTTAATCTTATAAGATTTGTAAATGAACTAATTATGTTTATGAGTGTATCTATTTTAGTTTAAAAATATGGGTTTCAGGAATTTTGATTTTTTAATAAATGAATGATACAAATTTATTTTTAACAAAATATTTTTCATCTTATATACTATCAAGTAAATAATATCTAAAAATATTTAAACAGGTTTCTAATTTAGAAAAAAATAAATACTAAATTTAAATCTAATTTATTTTGCTACTATTAAGCAGATTACAACACCGTGTAACTCACCGTGTAACTTATTTTGCCACCTGTTACCAATGTGGATTGTGAATGTAATGCCCCTAGTAAATCGATAATGTTTTAAGTAAGGCAGTAAAATTTAACTTTAACTGTTGACTAAGGTTCTGTTTGGTATATTAAAATAACTATGTGCTACTGCTGTTAATTAATTATGGTAATTAATTGTTGCTACTACTGTTTAATTAAGCATGTTGATTAATTGTTGTTAGTAGCTACTGAGGTAGTTGGAAAAAGAAAAACCTAACTACCTTAATGAGACGGTTGAGACCCCATAGGAAAAGAGGAAAAAGGTTATGCGAAGTCTGGTAGAGATCAGATGGCAGAAAGAAAAAAAAAGAGAGCTACTCTTTGGAAACCAGAAAATGCTATGTCTGGTAAAGATCAGATAGCATGTGTTTGGAAGGCGGAAGCTTCCTGAACCGCTACGTCTGGTAAGGACCAGATAGCGTGACTCTGGTATAGCCAGAGAGTTGCAGACAGTAAGGATCTGCAGAAGTGCTTGGGGGTGGAAGATTGAGGAGGGTCTTCCTAAGGTCGGGTGGTTGACAAGCACAATAAAGAGGTTTGCCTCTGTTCAGGTATGGTCTACGAAGAAACTTAACAGTTATTAAGGATATATATATATATATATATATATATATATATATATATATACTGTGAAATTAATTAAGGTCTATGATAGACTAGACTGTGCATGGCATTGGAAGAATTTTTTGTAATTATGCAGGCATTGGTAGAGATGGAAAATGTGAAACAGATTGAAAACTTTTAAGAACAAGTTTCTGTGCGACTCGCAGAAGGAAGGAAAGATTAAACTAGAAGGAAGGAAGGAAGGAAAGATTAACAGACCGCCTGAGGGAAAGGTCTCCTTTGCAAATGCGAAGCGCCCGAGAACTGTGAATGACAGAGGATCACTCTAACAATGAACCGCTAAAGAATTTTCTCAAACGCATAAAAGGCTTTCAAAGCATACCACTGACCCCTGGATCGATTTCAACCATCGATCTAGACGGTTTCATCTCCACCGTAGGATTGAACATAGAAAACCCGGGAAATAGCTATCATATGGTGAGTTTGAGGTATGTGTCAGACCACATTAACTCCTGGAGTCCTGAGCACGCGAGAGCACATGGTGTCGACCGGCCGATCGTTCATCGTGCCAGATGGACGATGTGGAGAAGGCCAGTTGGACAAGCGTCAGTTGCCCGAGTGATTCTCGGCAACATTCATTCCAGGCCAGCGTAAAGCATTAACTCGAATAAAGAAATTACTTTATAGCCATTCATACTCCGTAGTACCAACGATCAAATTCATATAACACCATTGTACCGTATAAATATTATTGACAGCCGAATGATGATTCTCAAGATTGAAACATAGATACATTGTTAATGTTTACGTGCTATGGTTATCATGGATATGTGCTATGATTAGCATAATTATAACCTAGCACTAATACCTTTCCTATGTTATATAAATAATTATAAATTCCTTATTTCATTCGAATGATTAATGTTCAATTATACTATTATTAAGGTAAAAAAAAAATTACTCCTGTATTGTAGTGTTACAAGTGGTATCAGAGCCCAGGTTACAACTCTGTGACCTCTGGTTAATCATAATGGAGAACTAATCTGTTGAAAAGAGTTAATCTCTGTTCAGGTGACAGCAGAATGAGCAGAATGAGCAGCGCTCCTCATGGAAATATGAATTGACCAGACAACGTTACTCACCCTCAGGGAAATCCTGAGATATGGGTACAGCTGGGAGAGGAAGGCCGCAACACTAATTTGACTATATTGGAGACAGTCCAGGAACTGAAGAACGAAATGGCCCGTTTGCGTGAGGACAACGCCAGATTAACCATGGAACAAGAAAGGATCTTGAAAATTTTATCAGATAAACAAAACCAGCAACAGCCTCATCCTAGACCTGAGCAAACACGAGTATCAGATGAACAGGGCTATCACACCGAACAGGAGGAAACAGAGGAAAGAGCGGAGGTTCGAGGAGAGAAATCTGATAACACCTCTGAACATCAAACCCCAAAAAGACAGCGGATAGAACTGCAAGGGGAGTTTCGGAAGATCAAGCCACCACATTTTGATGGGGAATCCGAGGAGGACGCAGAAGCTTGGTTAATCAACATGAACAAATATTTCCAAGTCTACGAGTATGATCACCATCTTAAGGCACAGCTGGCCATTTTCCAGCTGCAGGCCAAGGTTACATTATGGTGGGAGGAAGTCAAGATGGTGTGGGGGGTGAGTGAGCAAGATGTAACTTGGGAAACTTTTCAAAGATACTTCAAGGAGAAATACTTGACTGAACGTTTCTACGATGAAAAAGCATGGGAATTTCATGATCTGTGGCTTGGGCAGCAGACCATGGATGAATTCATTACTAAATTTACATCTCTGCTTCGCTATGTACCGTATATTCGGGAGGAAAAGGAAAAAGTGCAGCGGTTCGTTAGCAGCCTACCCCAGGCAATGTGGGAAAGGATTAAATTTAATAATCCGAAGACCATGGACGAAGCGATACAGAAAGCTAGAATATGTTATCAGCAGAATAAACAAAAAAGAGAAAATTCTGGGAAGCGCTGGGCAGATAAAAGGGCAGCAGAATGACTGTGGGAGTTAAGGGAGTTCGCAGTAATTTCAACAAGGGATTCTCCAAAGAGGCTAGCAATAGAAACTAGTCCAAAAATAAGCTCAGATTAAAGCCACCTAATGAATCTAAATACAATGAGCAGCCGGGTAGAGCTGATAATGAGGGTTCAGCTAGGGCACCAGTATAGTGTTCGGGTTGTGGCGGGCCACACTATATTAAAAACTGCCCTCACCGAAAGGAAAGTGATCAGGTGTCCCAGGTTTATGAAGCCTCCACAGTGGGAGATGTGGCTCAGTCCATACCCAGAATAAATGCTGCCCTCGAGGATCGTCAAGCTGATTACCAGCCAACAATGATAGAATTTGAAGGTAAGATTTTTGATCGAACTATTTCCATTTTAGTAGACCCAGGAGCTACCTTAAGCTATGTTAGTCCCAAAGTTGTGGAAAATTGTAGTTTGCAAACCATTAAGTTTAAGAATCCATGGTTAGTACAGCTTGCAACCAGGGCTAAAAGACGAGTGTTGGCTAAGGTCAGCAACTGCCCATTAAGGATAGCCGGTCAGAGAGTGATGACAGAATTGAATGTACTCCCTCTCGGTGCATATGATGTGCTGATCGGGATGGATTGGATGGAAAGGCGGTGGTCTATAATAAACTGCAAGACAAAAACAATTTCTTATCGGGACGAACTGGGAAAAGAAAAGGAAATTCAGGGTATCCTAAAACCAGTGTAGATCCGGCCAATTACAGCCTCACAGCTAGCTAAAAGCATCAGGAAAAAATGTCAAATATATGCAGTACAAGTAGGATATGCTAAATCTGAAGATAAAATCGCTGCTATGGGAAGCATACCAGTAGTGCGGGATTTTACAGATGTATTTCCCGAAGAAGTACCAGGGCTGCCACCCAAAAGAGATTTAGAATTCACCATAGAATTGGTACGCGGTGCAGCCCCAGTGTCCCGAGCACCATACCGGATGAGTGTGCCGGAATTAAAAGAATTAAAAATGCAGCTGCAAGAGCTATTAGACAAGAAGTATATCCATCCCAGCGTATCTCCTTGGGGAGCCCCCATACTGTTTGTTAGAAAAAAGGACGGAACCCTCCGTATGTGCATAGATTATATACAGCTGAATAAATTGACAGTTAAAAATAAATATCCACTACCCCACATTGATGAACTTTTTGATCAAGTGAAAGGGGCGACAATCTTTTCAAAGATCGATTTGAGGTTTGGTTATCATCAAATCAGAATTAAGGAGGAGGACATAGCCAAAACAACTTTTCGAGCCCGTTATGGGCATTACGAGTTTGTGGTACTGCCTTTCGGGTTGACCAATGCACCTACGACATTTACGTGCCTGATGAATAGTGTATTTCATTAGTACTTAGACAAATTCGTATTAATTTTTATTGATGATATACTTATATACTCTCAGAATATTAAAGAGCATGAGGAGCATCTCAGACTCGTGTTACAGACACTACGGGAACATCAACTATATGATAAATTTAACAAATGCGATTTTTATAAAGAGCAGATCCAGTATTTGGGGCATATCATCACCAAGGAAGGCATTGTTGTGGACCATGAAAAGATCAAAACCATAATGGAATGGCCAACACCAAAGGACGTGGCAGATATCAGGTCTTTCATGGGCTGGTTGGATATTATAGATGGTTCGTGGAAGGCTTCTCCAAGGTTGCATACCCTATCACCTCCTTGCAGAAGAAAGGAAAAATATTTAAGTGGACAACAGAATGTCAACGGAGCTTTGAAAAGCTCAAATACTTGCTCACCACTACACCTGTGCTGAGTATTGCAGACCCGGAAAAAGATTACGTAGTCTGCACAGATGCAAGAAAAGAGGGTGTAGGTGGGGTGCTGATGCAGGAAGGGAAAGTGATCGCGTATGAATCCAGAAAATTGAAACAACATGAGAAAAAGTATTCTCCCTATGATCTGGAACTAACTGCCGTAGTACATGCACTAAAAATGTGGCGCCATTATTTGGTGGGAAGAAAATTTTTATTGATGACAGATCACCATAGCTTAACTAGCTACTTTAGTCAACCAACTTTAAACGCTAGGCAAGCTAGGTGGGTGGACTTTTTGGGCAGTTTTGATTTTGAAATCAAACACCTAAAAGGAAAAGAAAATCGGGTGGCCGATGCACTGAGCCGATAGGTGCGTTGTCTTTATGAAACGGATATTAGTGAAGGACAGTCTACCCTTGGCAAAGAAATTGAAGAGGCTGCTGAACAAGATCAAATCTACCAACAAAAGAAGCAACTGGTGCAGAACTTAAATATCCACATAATGCAACAAGGTTATGAATTGAATGCAGCAGGCATTTTATGCTACCAGAAAAGAATATATGTACCCAATAAGGGCGATATTAAGGAAAAGATTCTGGATGAATATCATAAAAGTCCTTATGCGAGATATCCGGGTTATCAAAAGTTAATCACCTCACTTCGGAAGGAATATCACTGGCCAGGCATGAAAAGAGATGTAGTAGAATATCTGGCGCGATGCTTAGAATGTCAACAGGTTAAGGCTGAACATCAACATCCTACGGGTTTGCTACAGCCATTACCTATAACAGAATGGAAGTGGGAGATTATCACCATGGAATTTATTACAGGGTTACCAAAGTCCAAGAGGAATAATGACTCTATTATGGTTGTAGTGGAAAAACTCAGTAAGTCAGCCCACTTCATACCAGTTCAATCTACGTATTGTGCAGCACAAATTGCAAATGTTTTTATGCAGAACATATTTAAACTCCATGGGCTGCCAAAAACTATAATATCTGATCGCGATGTTAAATTCACATCAGCCTTTTGGAAGACCTTGTTTGAAGGTCTGGGGACTCAATTGAATTTTAGCACCGCTTATCATCCGCAGACTGACGGACAGACTGAGCGGGTGAATCAAGTGGTGGAGGATATGCTGAGGTCATATGTGATGCAACAACCCACTCGTTGGGAAGAGTATTTACACCTTGTAGAGTTTGCCTATAACAATGGATATCATGCATCCTTGCGGATGAGTCCATTCGAAGTACTTTACGGCCGAAAATGCCGCACGCCATCCAGTTGGGGTGGACCAGAAGACAGACTCATGCTGGGTCCTGAAATGTTAAAAGAGATGGAAGCAATGGTTAAGAGAGTGCGGGCTAATTTAAAAATAGCTCAGGACAGACAAAAAAGTTTTGCAGATCGAAAAAGGACCTTTAGAGAGTACCAAGTGGGTGAACATGTATATGTCAGAATTCGGGCAAGGAGAAGTACTCTACAATGGAATGGTTGTGCCAAATTGGCACCCCGCTTTTGTGGGCCCTTCCAGATTTTAGCACGAGTGGGGCCGGTAGCTTATCAATTAGGCCTACCTAGCCACATCCGGGTCCATAATATTTTCCACGTGTCCATTTTAAAGAAGTATGTTTATGATCCTAGACACATAATAAGTTGGCAGGATATTCAGGTAAGAAGATGTTGTAAGATAAAAAGAAACCAAGGATGGTTTGTTAAGAAACTGCTAATCTGAATATTACGTGTTTCAGGTGGAACCGGAAGGAGAATTCCTGGTCGAATAGGTGAACATACTAGATCGGAGAAGGGTCGAGCTGCAGAAAAGAGTCATCACCCAGGTTAAAGTGCAGTGGCAGCACTTTGGGCCAGATGAGGCCACCTGGGAAGATGAGTAGAGCATGAAAGAAGCCTATCCCGAATTGTTTCTAGATGGAAAACAACATTGAGATGATGTTGAACTTCAGGAGGGGGAGATGTAATGCCCCTAGTAAATCGATAATGTTTTAAGTAAGGCAGTAAAATTTAACTGTTGACTAAGGTCTGTTTGGTAAATTAAAATAAATATGTGCTACTGCTGTTAATTAATTATGATAATTAATTGTTGCTATTACTGTTTAATTAAGCATGTTGATTAATTGTTGTTAGTAGCTATTGAGGTAGTTGGAAAAAGAAAAACCTAACTACCTTCATGAGATGGTTGAGACCCCATAGGAAAAGGGGAAAAAAGTTATGCCAAGTCTGGTAGAGATCAGATGGCAGAAAGAAAAAAAAAGAGAGTTACTCTTTGGAAAACAAAAACTGCTATGTTTGGTAAAGATCAGATAGCATGTGTTTGGAAGGTGGAAAGCTTCCTGAACCACTACGTCTGGTAAGGACCAGATAGCGTGACTCTGGTATAGCCAGAGAGTTGCAAACAGTAAGGTTCTGCAGAAGTGCTTGGGGGTGGAAGATCGAGGAGGATCTTCCTAAGGTCGAGTGGTTGACAAGCGAAATAAAGAGGTTTACCTCTGTTGAGGTATGGTCTACTAAGAAACTTAACAGTTATTAAGGATTTATATATATATATATATATATATATATATATATATATATATATATATATATATATACTGTGAAATTAATTAAGGTCTATGAAAGACTAGACTGTGCATGGCATTGGAAGAATTTTTTGTAATTATGCAGGCATTGGTAGAGATGGAAAATGTGAAACATATTGACAACTTTTAAGAGCAAGTTTCTATGCGACTGGCAGAAGGAAGGAAAGATTAAATGAGATTTTAATTAAAAATCAGAGATTCCATACTGAAACAATTCCTGTAGCATAAGTGGGAGTTAAACGGAAAATAGAATACTCTGTATATTCATCCAGCCTACACAGATAATTTCAAAACAATATAAATATTTGTACACAGAGATTCCAAGAATGCTACTGAGGGAATAAGAACTGTTTTATATCAAAAAATGAGTCAATACATATACTCTTAGACCAAACAACTAATCAAAGATTGCAGTATCATCATCTTAACAGTGTGTTTTAAGAATGAATAAATCGATAACGAAAATACTCTAGTGCTCGAAGAATAAAGGAAGGGCAACACCCACATCATATACATAAATGAATGATAACTAACATTTCAAACAAATCAAGAACGAACCTGTAAAGAAAAGGCCGTAGCACTTTGTGAGCATTATCGGGCAGCCAACGAGGGCTTCCAAAGTTGAAGCCGGCAACCCGTATTCTCCAACAAGAAATGGTAACAGTAAACAAAAAAGAGAAAAAAACATAGAGATATGTCTCTTTAATTAAATTCACAAGAAAAACCTCTGAAGGGACAAGCGTATCCAGTATACATTGTGAACAATAGAAACCTTGAACTCAGGTGACAGTCTGTCCACATTAAACCAACAATGTTTATTTAAAAAAAAAAACTGAACCGTAAAACAATACATTATCCAGCCAAAGTTCGACTAACATTAATAATTGATAACCCTCGAATATGAAACAAATTATACAGTAAAGGTCGGGTATCAAACGCAACCCAACTAGGGTTTCTGCCTGGTCTGTTTGGCGCATAACCCAATTAATTTACAAAGCAATAGAGACGGGAAAACCGTTAATTTCCTCATGGAAGGAAACCCATGAAACATCGATGGACTTCCATGCAGAAGCATAACTCAGATAGCCTGCCAAGAAGGACAACGGCTCAGTCCGTTACCCAGGGTCCTTCCTCAAATGTTAAACCACGGAAGTATACAGTAAAGGTCGGGTATCAAACGCAACCCAACTAGGGTTTCTGCCTGGTCTGTTTGGCGCATAACCCAATTAATTTACAAAGCAATAGAGACGGGAAAACCGTTAATTTCCTCATGGAAGGAAACCCATGAAACATCGATGGACTTCCATGCACAAGCATAACTCAGATAGCCTGCCAAGAAGGACAATGGCTCAGTCCGTTACCCAGGGTCCTTCCTCAAATGTTAAACCACGGAAGTATACAACTCTTACTCGGAACATGGAGTGGGTATGGAAGGCAGAACAGGCCCTCCATCGCTCGCGGGCGTCGGCAACGAGACTCCGCACCTGAGACTCATTCAAAAAAAAAGAACAGTATAAGATTTAATTCTGCGAAAGAAATTAAAGGAAAAGGAAATGAACTGTAAATCAAGTTGAGATTCATCTGGGTGAGCGGCATACCCTGACCGAGGACGGAAGGCAGAGCTCCTTCTGCATAACAGACCGCCTGAGGGAAAGGTCTCCTGTGCAAATGCGAAGCGCCCGAGAACTGTGAATGACAGAGGATCATTCTAACAATGAACCGCTAAAGAATTTTCTCAAACGCATAAAAGGCTTTCAAGGCATACCACTGACCCCTGGATCGATTTCAACCATCGATCTGGATGGTTTCATCTCCGCCGTAGGATTGAACACAAAAAACCTGGGAAACAGCTATCATCTGGTAAGTTCGAGGTATGTGTGAGACCACATTAACTCCTGGAGTCCTGAGCACGTGATAGCACATGCTGTCGACCGGCCGATCGTTCATCGTGCCAGATGGACGATGTGGAGAAGGCCAGTTGGGCAAGCGTCAGTTGCCCGAGTGATTCTCGGCAACATTCATTCGAGGCCAGCGTAAAGCATTAACTCGAATAAAGAAATTACTATATAGCCATTCATACTCCGTAGTACCAACGATCAAATTCATATAACACCATTGTACCGTATTATTGACAGCCGAATGATGATTCTCAAGATTGAAACATAGATACATTGTTAATGTTTACGTGCTATGGTTATCATGGATATGTGCTATGATTGGCATAATTATAACTTAGCACTAATACCTTTCCTATGTTATGTAAATAATTATAAATTCCTTATTGCATTCAAATGATTAATGTTCAGTTATACTATTATTAAGGTGAAAAAAAATTACTCTTTTATTGTAGTGTTATAGTGAATTTAGAGTTATTCATCGAACCTATTGAGAAATCAAGCATTTCAATTGATTTACCAGACTGTCCCATTCAATCCATACCATTTCAATTCATTTACTAGTCTGTTTGTTTCAATCCATTACCTGTCTGTTGTAATGCCACAGATAGGTAATAGCCACATATGCCACATCTAGAGTTCGTGCTTATAGCCATAGTATGTAATGTTCTGATGGTTATATAATGTTTAATTTTTACGAGATTTAATGTTTACAATCGTGTATAGGGTTCTGATAGTTATATTCATGCAGGGTTGTTTTGCAAGACTGAAATCCATTGGATGAGTTATGTACCATAGATCTGTATGCAACATGCGAGGGTAGCCTAACTATTACATACACATCGCAAGGTTGGAATAAGTTGTTGGTTGGCTAGCGCTATTGTGTGGCACATATGGGTGTACGAATAGTTGTGCTAGCTATTGTGTGGCACATATGGGTGGACGAAGAGTTGTTTGTGCTCATTGAAGGAACACATCACATTTCCTTGGGTAAAACGCTGGTCCACTTCAATAACCACTCAATATAAGTGTTGAGCGTTGGAGTGTGGAGATCGTTCTCTGTATGAAATTGAGCGTTGGAGTGTGGAGATCGTTCTCTGTAGGAAATTGCAAGTAGGAGTGTGGCACTATGTATGCCTCACGAGGACTATAAGACCATGAACACACAAGTTGCTATGGGCGCTTGATGCTTGTTGATAAAGTCTCCAAAGTAGTCTCCAAATGGACTGTATGTTGTTGAGATTGACGTTTATGAAAGCAATATTAATGATTTATTTTTAAGACTCCAATGAGCGTTCACTAATAATATTTTTGTTGCTTACATTTATTAGGTCTTCCTTGAATTTGTTTTTAGAGTTAGAAAACATGATTTTTAACTCTGTTGGTCTACTAGGGCTGAATCTTGATGAATATATTTGCTGGAGTAGTTGCTGGATTTGACATAAGAAAAGGTAATAGAAATAGAGTGTGTGGATCTAGAGAGAAACCATGGCAGCTTCCCCAAACTGAGGTTCGACATGCATGGCTTGTTTTAATGGTTAGGAGTAGTTTTAGGTCTTAATGATGAAGTGAGCTAAAGTATACAATTAAACGTATTAATATAAACTTTACATCCAAAGTTAGATCTAATTATATAAATATAAAAGATATGCCAACAATACAATTAAATGTTCAAAATTTTTAATTAATTATCATTTTATTTTAAATTTTTAAGACTTTAAAAATTAAGTACTTTAAAAAATCGCGTTTATTTTTTAACCTTTAAAAAATCACATTTAATTTTTAGAGTTTAAATATATTTAATTTTTAAGGTTGCCAAAAACAAAATGTTAAAAAACAATGAGATCATCATCACTTTCTTGTAAAATGATTGCCTCTTCTTAATGTTAAAAAACAATGAGATCATCATCACTTTCTTGTGAAATGATTGCCTCTTCTTCATAGTTGATGAATTCAAATCACAATGAAAGCTAGTGGTGAAAATTGCAGAAGCATGTCTGAAACTTTTAATTAATTATCATTTTCTTTCAAATTCTTAAAACCCTAAAAATTAAATATTTAAAAAATCACATTTAATTTTTAAAATTTTAAATATATTTAATTTTTAATGTTGCTAAGAATAAAATATTGAAAGACAATGAGATCATCATTACTTTCTTGAAAAAATTAAGTTAGATTACCGTTATTAAATATTTAAAAAATCAAATTTAATTTTTAAAATTTTAAATATATTTAATTTTTAATGTTGCTAAGAATAAAATATTAAAAAACAATGAGATCATTGTTACTTTCTTGCAAAAATTAAGTTAGATTACCTTTCCATGGGTGATCAATTCAAACCACAATGAAATGTAGTGGTCAATATTGCATAAGCTCTACTACAGTGTAGTAACCCCACCTACTTTTTTTTCGACCACAATGAGAAAACCATAGTACATTCAACCTGTAAATGAGGTCTAGAGCTCCCACCACATGGCACCGCAATGTGAGCATGGAAATTATAGTAGTAACAACTATTTTCTAATAAATGACATGTCTAATGAATAATTTATTGGTAAAAATTATATTTCTATGTTAAATAATATTTTACTGAATAACAGTAAGACACATATACACTAGCATAAAAGAATGGGAGGTCATGAAATTTTCATAAATATTATTTACTAAATAACATTAAAATATATGTATTTGTAGAAAATATGAACTTTAATAAGTGTAATAGTTTTAATTTTAATATTAATATTAAAATTAAAATTAAAAATAATTATAATAAATTTAGTAATAAAGTTAATATTAGAATTTAATAAAAAAGTTAGTATTAATAATAATAAAATTTAATAATCTTATTTTGATTGATTTTAATTTCAGATTTACTAAATATTGAGAGGATCAAATCTTTGAGAACAATTAAATATCTTGATATACAAATTATTTTTAGAGTGAAAAGAGATTTGATTTCTCTTTATACTTAATAGATTTAAGATGGATCTAAGTTGGTTTAATTTCCACCTTTAAATAGGTTGTATTCTTCGTGAATACAATAGGTTAGTACCATTTTAATACTATTTTTTATTAGTTTTATTTCATATTGACTGATTAAAAATATTTTCGCATAAGGTTATTTTTAATTTATTTTTAACGATTTAAAAAATGAATAATTTTATTAAAAAGTAAAAGATATTATATTAAAAAATATTATATTATTTAAAAAATAAAAATATTGCATTTTAAATGATGATGATGATGATGGTTAACGTCCACTGAGACCAAACTTTAGTCTATGGGACCTAAAGAAACAAATTATTTAGTATGAGTTAAGATTTTATTCCTATTCTCAAAAAGCTTGGAGAGAAGCTTCCCGAGCTCACTATAATTTTGACATCGTAAAAGGCTAGGAAGGTCAATATTGCGACAAAGATGATGAACTAAGATCTAATGTGGTTGTACGTGGGGCATTCTAAGAGGAAGTGGTTTTCATCCTCGATGTTCCTATTCTCACAGAGATGGGAGATCCTTTCCACCCATGGTGTTTTAGGAATTGGCCAACAACATGTTTCACTATGGAGCTCAGGAAATTTTGTTCTAATCTTCACTAGATTAATTTTCTTCTTTGAGCTAGTTAAAATACAGAGATACTTTTGATCTTCTAGGGTGGGGTTGATGACCTTCTTATAATAACTTAATTTTCTTTTAGCTGCTAAATCTTTCTCACACCACACCTTTTCTTTGAACTTAGAAGTAACAATATTTTTAATGTTATTAATGTTTTCCAATGCATCATTTTCGTTGATCTCCCAATGGTTTAACTAGGCCCTTGTGTCTTTATACCACCCCTGCTTGAGCCTCAGGTGGTTTTGGCTGGAGTTTAAAGCTAGCTTAGGAAGTCTATGGTCTCCTATGTTATTGAGTTTGTGCTTGTACACCAGAAGCCTAGTCATAGCTAGGCTCTCGATAGGAGAGAGACCTACTTCTACAAGGAGAATAGGATAGGGTGTGTTTCTTTTAATTTTCATGTTATACATTATAAAACGTTTATGGATTTGCTCAATATTTCTCAAGGATTCCCTAGAGATGCTGCAACGCCAGACCTCACATCCATATAAGATAACAGGAGTGACTAAAGTTTCAAAGAGGAACTTCTTTTTATCCCACATTATGAGGTTTACCATTTTACAATTATTTTCAAGACCAAAATAAGATTTCCACCCCCCATTAATCATTTTCTCAATGCTATAGTTCCAGTTGAGCTTGTGATGAATATCAATTCGTAGGTTCTTGTAAGAATACACTTCCTCCAAGTTATTATTGTCATACATAAAATTAGTGTAAGATTCCTTCTTGGATTTGATAATCATAACTTTTGTTTTGCCAGTGTTAACAGTCATACCTATGGTAGAGCAGAAATATTTAAGAAGCCTAAGTTTCTTATCAAGATCAGATGGGCACCTCGCGAGAAGAACAATATCGTCAGCATAGAGAATAAGGATGATGACTATCCTAGCTAAGATCATGCCAATACATCTTACTTCCTCTAAATACCCTTCAGGCTTGTCAATGTAAATGCCAAATAGGGTAGGGGAGAGGGGGAACCCTTGTTTAAATTTGATATTACATTTAATATCTTTCAACCACCACTCATTGCTTTTTAGCTTGGCAATTACATTCTCGTATAACCTTATAGTGGCAGCTCTAAACTCGAAAGGAACCTTTAGCTCTTCTAATCTATTCCAAAGGTTGTTTCTAGGAACTGTATCGAAAACCTTTCTAAAGTCCACAAAGCAACAAAAGAGATTGGATTTATCATTAAGACATTCCTCCACAATGATCCTAAGTGTAACAAGGTGGTCTGTTGTTGAGTGATGCCTTCTAAAACCCGCTTGGCCTTTAGCCTGCTTACCTTCACTTTCAACCCATATGCTCAACTTATTTTCCAAAATAATACCATATAACTTGGCTAAGAGAGGGCTGATCATAATTTTCCAATAATTAGAGGGTTTATTTGTATCCCCAATTTTAAAAATAGGGATAATGAGGCTCTCAGTCCATGGTTTAGAGAACCCTTGCTTGACTGCTTGATTGAAAAGCTTGTGAATGTGGGGGATGAAGGCAGGACCTCCAATTTTTAAGATTTCTACCTCGTAACCTTCAATGTCCTTATCTTTCCCATTTTCAGGCGATTAACCCCAAAATTAATGTCTTCTAATGATAAAACTTCTTTCGTTGTGAGCAGGGTTTCAAAGTTATTCATGACATTTGGAGATTCATAAAGCTCTTTAAGATAGCAATTCCAATTGTGTAAAGTAATTTTAATATTATCTTTAGTTTTCCTATTCAAAATCTACCTCCAAAATTTCTTAGGAGCTACCTTAGAGAGGTGTAAGAGATTCTCTTGTCTTTTACGAATATACTGCCTCTTTTTCCTTTTAGTTAGGGCTTTTTATATTTTTATCTTGACCATTTTAAGAGATTCATCAACAACTTCTTTAATTGTTCTCCTTGCACTTTTACAATCTTTGTCATACCATGGGTTGGTTTTGCTATTTATTTTATTATTTGAAACTTCAATTGAGAACTTGTTAATAGAATATGAGAGGGTTGTAGTAAAATTATGATAGAGGTCTTATATGTTGTCTATACTAGATAAAGGAAGCAAATTAGTTTTTAATTCATTTAGAAAGAGATCATTTTTATTTCTATCAAATATTAAGTTCTTTTGACTATAAGGATTATTTTCTATGAGATCTCTATGCATGACAAAATTAAGAGTTATAAGTAAAGGCCTATGATCATAGTCAAGCTCGTGGTCATTTAAGAAGTCGAAATTTATTATTTTGTTGTAAAAAGGGAGATCGGAAATAACATAGTCTACCGCGCTGCTACCAAGCCCATGGATGCATGTCAGTTGGCTAGAGTTGGGCCACTTCTTTAGACCGTTGCAAATTATGAGATCCTGAGCACTACAAAGCTTGACTAGCTCCGACCCAAACAAATTCTCCCCATGGTCTTCAGAGCTCCTTTTGTACCTACTAGCCAGAGTAGGGTCTTCATCTAACCAAAGAGGATTAGGGTTGGAATGATTGCTTAGAATAATAGTTTGGTTGCTTGAAGTTCAAGCATTAGAGCCACCTATTAAAATGATATTACCTTCATTCCTTAGGCTAGAAATATCATTATCTAAACCATTGTAAGGACTATTTTCATGTAGATTCTTTTTCTTATAGAAGTTAGAATTGATGGGGGGAAATAAAATATTGCTATGTAGGTATTTTTATTATTAATGTCAGTGATCTCTATCCAACTATGTTGGTTGTAAGGGTCATTTTTATAAATCCTAGCATGGGGGGAGATGTTCTTCTTAATGCAACAAGCTATTGCCCCAATGCCTATACGGGAGGATCGCATGTTCCACGTAGACTATAGCATAAAGCCATCTATGTTAGGGACCTTAGATTCTTTGTGCTCCTTAGTTTCAATAAGAAAAATAATATCAACATCATTTGAGATCCAACTTAGCTTGGGGCCTTTGTTCCATGGAAAACCCCAGTAGTTCCAAGAAAGAATCTGGAGCATGTTGAATTGCTATTTATTACTATCTTTTTGGTTTCTATCTCGAATAAATGCTTTTCTATTTCTAATTATTTCCCATTTTTCTTCCTTCCTAGCTTCTTTTACTTTTTGAACCTCCTCTCTTAATTCTACTTGATCTTCTAGAATGAGATCTTCATTTATGAATATTCTCATTCCTTTTAGATTTGAGGTTTTACTAAGTATGTCATAATTATGATTAATAGAGCTCACCTTTATTCGGATTAGTCTTCCTTTATTCTCAGTTAATTTCCCCAACCTTGTTGCTTTTGTGAGACACGTTGTTTCAATTTGTAATCTATTATGTAATTTTGTCTGGGATATGGCTAAATTATCCTCATCTACCTCCTCTTTTAAACTAGTGATTATAAGGTTCAAGGCCCTTTTGTTACGCTCATGGTCTAATTCTATTATTTTTTTCATTTCATCTTTAATTGGTTTGATATTTAATTTATGTATTACAGTATTTAGGGTGAGGTGGCTATTAACTTTTTCTTCTAGTTCTTTAATCATGTCCTTCATCTTAAGACTCTCTAAAGTATCAACATCTCCTTGTTGGGATGTTTGATTAATATCTTGGTTTTGTTTTTCAATGACCTGCAACCTACTCTCCGTTGCCACCATTTTATTCTCCAATAGTTCTATTTTATTTTCTATTTGCTTTTGGATCATGTCTTCAAGAGATGAAAATTTATTTTCCAGCATGGCTTCTAACTCTTTTTGTAGCTTGACTTCTCTTTCTTCTCTACGTTTCTCTAAAGACTCTATATACTCATAAAGGCCTTGTAGAGTAACTGTGCTAGGTCTGCCTTTGGTAATCTTTGGTAGCTGTGGTGAAATATTCATACTTGAAAATATATGAGAAAATATGTATTAGAAAAAGATAAGGAATGTGTGCACCTGATATCAGCAAACCTGACTGCAGATCGCACTTGCCCCGGATTGGATTGACCGTAGATCCAAAGGTAAAAACCCACGAGTTTCTAGTCACAGCAAATGGCTCGTTATAAAAGTCCTCCGCGCCTGGTGCTGAGAATTCTTGCAGAGCTGTATTAAATGTGGCAGACCCAATATAGATGTATATGATTATTTGACGAGCCAAAGTATATTCAACAACCCACCTAGACCGCAGATTATTCAAGTGCAAAAATTATTGATGATAAATTGAATATTTTACTTTAATATTATTTTAGTTCATAATTTTATTTAATTTTAATTTTAATTTTACTTTATGTAGTTTGGTTAAGTCAAAATTTTAAACCGAAAAAATATTCTACACAATTAATATTAATATTTAAAATTTCAATGTTAATACGTTTAATAATTTTAAATTAATCACTTAATAATAATATTTATTGATATAATTGTGCATATCTTTTACATATGCCTATTAATATATCAATCGCATTTATTAATATAATTTTACTAATCATAATTTAAAATTAAAATTGATGATGATGATGATGGTGGTTAACTTCCACTGAGACCAAACTTTGGTCTATAGAACCTAAAGAAACGAATTATTTAATTTGATTTAAGATTTTATTCCTATGCTCAAAAAGCTTTAAGAGAAGCCTTCCGGGCTGTAATTTTGACATCGTAAAATTAAAATTATTATATACATATTTTCTTAAATTATTTTAACTAAATTTATTTATAAAACAAATTTAATAATTTTATTATTTTCGCTAGTATTAAAATAAAATTATTAAATTTTATTTATTCACGGAATCCGAATCTATTCCTCCATTACCTTCATCCTTCAACTTTCTATCCCTTTATCAAATATCTATATCTTTATCATTTTGTTCGTATTGCACAAATGATTCCAAATACTCAAGTTATTTGCAATTTTGCTCCTCCACCTCTCTCAATTTTATCTCTACTATGCATGCCTTCATATAATTTGATCGATGTGGCCTGCGTGGTACTTGTTTTTATACAATAGGTACCTTATTAGTCCCTGCCCTCAGGCATGGACTATAGTAACCGAAAATGAAGGAGATAGCATTATTTGAGCCGTTTTTACTTCGGGCTCATTAGTGATAAACAAGGTTCTTAGAAACATATTAATTTATCATGTTATTTGGCCTCTTCCCGAGGACCGAAGCTGGACCGGAGCTTAAAAAAATAGGTTATTTTTGTTTGTGTGATATTTTCAAACTTGTAAATCCTACAACCTAAACTAATGTTAGCATTATGTGAGGAAATTAAATGTTAGCTCATCTCTCAAGAACATGCCGGTATATATGAACATATAAGCATATAAGCAGCCATAGGTTCTTGGCTACACCTGGCTAGCCACATGGCGATTTCACCACACATCTATATTGCATGTGAGTGCTGCTACTTCTACTGCCTTCAAATCCAGATAGGAGGGCCTCAAGAATACAGACAGCATGGGCAGCAGCAACAGTTTGATCATTTGGCTTGCCATGATTTTAACAGCAATAGTATGCACCAGCAGCACAAGTAGCAGAGAAAGCACCACAACCTGAGTAAGCACCAGCAACACAAGTGGCAGAGAAGCACCACCACAACTACCTATCACCTATGATTCCATCTTCGTGAATGGCTTTGCACTGGGAGCCACCACTAAGCGAATGGCTCTGCGCCAAGAGCCAGCCACCACTGCGCGATGTGGTATGCGAGCTCTAAATAACTTCCTGTTACGAGCTTATACTTGACTATGTCCTTCAACCTAAAATACCAGAATGCGGCTGTTACAGGTTGGGTTCCAAGAGAGTCGACTGCCAAGTTCTTTCTCCTTAATTTTTCTTAGATGATATGTCAATTGCAGCGGCTTCCTTTTTCTTCCAAGAAAGGTGAGTATAGGGCTTCGCTTTGATCCTATATACAGATTTCAACTGCCCTGTGTGAACCCAAAATAAGTATTCGCTACCATAGAAGTTGACAGGTGCTTGTCCGTAGTCCCAAACAATCTTAGGGCGGAATTAGGGCGACGTGATGCCCTAAAGAACCTTAGGAATAGGAAACCGGCCACCGAACGTAGCTTAGAGTGCCCTTTTTGCCCCGTTGAGGTTTCACTGGTCCAAACTAAACTCCTGAACCTCTAGCGAATTGACTTTTGGACTTGGTTAGAGCACCACTTGGCTTAGGTGGACTTTGCTGCATGACCAGCACATTGGTAGCCATACGGTTCCACAAGTAGCCTTCGTTGTTTGGGTAGAGAGAATCCTTAGTGGCTACAGAGAAGAGATGACTTTCACTGCCTAGAAACTGAACTCGTTGAGCTAGTAAATAACCATAGAGAGCTTCTTGGCTAGAACAGATCCAAATTGCTTTAAGAGAATATGTTCTTACAGGACAAAGAGAAAAAGAGTGACTTCAAACGGGCGAGGATGCTACCTTGGATACGTGGGGAAGGAACGTTTGTGCCTTCCTGCAGAATACATGAAGGCACCCATGTTGGTTCAAACAAACACATTGATGTAGGGCTATTGTAACATCACACCTAACTTGCCTCTCAGAAGAACAATCACGGTCTTAGGGGATCTCGTTCCCCTCTCCTACATTGTTAGATTGGTCACCGCTCGCCCCAACTCAAAAGCCCTCTTGCCTCACTGTGACCTGTTGGATGTCATGGAAGCTCTCTGGAAAGGCGGCTTCAGAAGTTGGCTAGGATGGCTCGAATAAACCCGGGTTGGGAGATGAAATGAAACTGACCTGGACTTGGACCTGCTTGCTGCTTCGACGTTGGGACCTGAAGAGAGGTGGAGCCACGAAAAGATATGGCTATGGAACGAATGATACGAAATAAAACTTATAACCTTATTCAATGACATCTGTCAAAAATGCATGTGGAAATATTTTCGTAGATTGAATGCACTTTCTTTAGAAATTGTCTTATTTTATAAAATTATTGGATATCTTTTCAACTACATGCTCTCGATGAGATTCAATGGAAGTCATGAATGTAAATCTTTCCAAATTGTGCAATCGCTTAACTGCAAGTCCAGAAGATCCTGGCTGTTTAATTCAGTTCTTCGCAGCTCAATAAGAACGAAGGGCCCTTAGTTTGGTAAAGTAATCCCTCAAAGCAAACAGTCCTTTAGGTGGTTGACCGGTTGTAAGGATACGTTGCACCTACTGCAGAGCCTATTGATGGAGATTCTTTGACTCGTATGGAAAGGTCTCAAGGATCCCAAGCTTTCCAATTGCTATTGTGATCCTTTGTTTAGTTAGAATTATCTTTATACATCAGAATATTGCTAGGAGCATTAGTGTTTATGTCTCATGGCATATATGTCCAGGCCCACCCTCCTTGATTGT